>OZ025294.1:277745073-282545073 GCA_964019185.1 Maratus speculifer
ACAACATTTTGAATTAAAATTTGTTGTTGCCCATCAGCTTTAAAAACGTTTTATTTTTATGTTTTACGTTTCGAAGGGTAATAATGATTTAAAAAGCTACGACTGAGTAAAAAAACTTGAATATAATCCTTTTTCACTTTGAAAAGGGTATTAATTTTTAATTTTTTTTTAATATTTTTAATGCCTTAAAAGGGAAAAGTCATGATTTTTTAAATCAATAACATCCATTATTTTTATGGCAGTAAAAGTTTTATTACAGTATTAATATATGATTTTTTAAGTGATATTTTTATTTAATGTTTCGTTCTTATAGCTTCTTAACTGCCGGTTATTTAGAACTAAGCTGCAAATGTAACAATTATATTTATATTTAAGTGTTTGTTTTGTTTTAATCCTTTTAAAATATATTAAATATGCTGAGTTTTTTAGAAAATAAATAATAAAAAAAATAAAACTACCATGCGTAGGAAACTCAAATCACGATTATTATATTTAAAATTGCTTCAATTTAAGAAATTATAAACAAAGTATTATGTCAGAAATTACAGCATGTATCTCAGTGAAATTATGCAAAATAAATAAATAAATAAACGAAACTATTTTTGCAATTACACAGCATTTTTTTATATCTGGTTTAATTAATTTATTTAAAATTTGCAATTACACACCAGAAATTCTAAATTTACTGAGCACATCTTTAAACTTAGCATAAAGTCTCAATGATCAACACTTTTTAACATTGAAAAGTTTTTATGAAATTGTTTGTCTGTTTGTATGTCCGTGTTCTAACTCACCTAAAAATTGTCATATTGCCACGAAATTAATCTATGTTGTTGTTGTTTGCTGTAATATGTTCGATATTGTAAATGAAAAACATAGTATTTTATGGTCCTTTTACTGGGACAATTAAGAATTCCATTAAATATTGTGTACGGTGAAAACACATTATAATGATAATGTCTTTTAATGATAATGCTCTATTTTAAATCCATTGAAATCTGTAAATGTCACTAATGTGTATTACAAATATCTTGTTCAGAATCTATTGCTCATATAACTTATCTTTTGATTCTTTTATTTAAAGAATGTTATACAATTTATTCGGATAATCAGTAACAGTCCATTGTAATTTTGGAAAACGGAATTCAAGAAAAATAATAGAAAGTCGTTGACAAATTATATTTAATTGCGTAATGAAAATTTTCATTAAATACAATCAAAATAAAAAGCATTTTTTCAATCTATTACATACATTGTTTTTGTAATATTGTAAAATATCTCATTGCATTTTCATTACAAATACATATTATCAGTTAAGTACTTCCCACAAAAGTCGCAGCATCCCTAACATTTTCCTACCACAATTTTAAAACGATAATATTTATTGTAGAATTTTATTGCAAATGTTAAAGAAATCTGACAGCAAGATTTTTTATATAAAATACTGGCAGGACACAGCAAAATTTTTAGGGACGCTGCGATCCCTGTTTCCTATAAACAACATCTTAACTTCTCTTAACTCATGTGATTTAATCTATATCGTTCTGTACTATATACATCACTCAATACTTTCTTAAGCCATTTCACCTAACACGAGATATACACTCTTAAAAATTTAAGATCAGACGTCAGAAAAAAATTACAATCTTTTGTCAGATATCACATATTTCGCTAATAAATTCCTACAGGCAAATGATACAATAAAAATGGGAATTCATCATGGTATGCAGAAAAACACACTCTTATTTAATTCTTTCATTTGTGGGTAAAAAAGGGGGATTTAACAAGCTTATTTAAAGCTCTAGTGCATAGGTTCCCAACCTTTTATGGACCACCGCCCCCCTTAGAAGAAAAAAAATCTTCCAACGCCCCCCTCTTCCCTAATAGTTAATTATATCAATTAAAATATTGTTGCATATTATCAATACCTATTTTTTATTTATTTATTAAGAAACACAAGATAAAAATTATAATTAGAACGACTATCAAACGTAATAAAAAGCCTTTCAGTAGAAATTTAAAAAATAAACACAAAATAAAATCAAATAAACTTGTTTAAAAATATATTTAATACGTTAAAGATGTCATATATTTGAAAGATGTTAATATATGTAAAAGCACAATTTTAAACGTCAAGTATTATACGCCAAGCGCTTTTGATCAGAACTTCATCTTTGTTTATGTACCAACTGTAATTCCTTTTCGTACTCGAACGTAAACAAACTGCCCCTACGATGAACCATTTTTTTTCAAAACTCTCGGCATATAGTATTTGAAATATGTAACTTCTTTTAGCTTTGTGACATCTTTAACGTATTAAGTGTTTCACAAATAATAATGTGCATAAACAGAAAATCAATAAGAAATTAATAAATGTAATGACATAAACATAAAATCAATAAGAATTAAAAATATTAATAAGATGTTGCGGCTGATGGAAATTTTACAGTTTGTTAATGTCGGGTTCCAATTTTGTTAACAGCAGTCGTAAATTACCATTCAATGAAGCGCAGTCTATTTCTTTTCTTAGCCAATAAATTAGATATCGCATTGAATCTACACTTTGCTAAATACGATTACGGAAAATCAATTAAAATTTTTTTGTAATTTTGCCCATAACTCAGGGTAGAGAACTGGTATAAATTTCTGAAGCTAGAACCCGTAGTATTCAATTCAAAACGTTACTTTTTGTTCTTCATTAGTTCTAATTTCTATGAGTTCCTCTTCTAAATTTGATGATTCTGTTGTATCTGCATTTGCGAAAGAATCTAAAACCCAATTTAGCATGTCCATGTTTAAAATGCCCTGGAATCGCTAAATAAAATCAGTAAGAAGAGAAACCAAGTGTTTCACTAAGTTGGTAAATCTTCCTGCTTTATAGAGACTGCTGCTAATGTAGAAAAAAGGTTGTATTCACCTCTACCTAGATTTTTCCTGAACATAACAAATTTTCTCATAAAAGCGGCTATGACATTTTTTTGTTTAAATGAAATTTAATTCATCATCCTGCAATTATAAATTGATTTAATTGCATTTCTAAACAGGTCTGTCAAATGAACAATGTTATTTTTGGATGTTATCAGCTTTTCGCGAAATTTTTCATCTCTGTTTTCAGTGAAGTCCAGTGATGAGTCAAATAGATTTTTTAAAAATGATTGAACATTCAGATGACAAATACCTATCGAGACCAACGAACTTCTGTTCAAGAGTGAGCGATTATAATATTCGTCATTTTCATTTTTAAAGTTTGCCAAATAATCTATCATGCAAAGAATTGCTTCTAAACTTATTCACTAATAACGTAATAAATCGACATATACAGACGTTCATTCAGGTATTTGGCAATCAAATGCTGATGATGAATAACACAATGTACACTGAGTACATTTGGTACTGCTTTTGGAAATGAGCTATGATACCCTGTCAATGCTGGAGCATCATCAGTAGCTACTGACAAAATGTTATGAATAGGAATTGAATCTATCGATTCTCCCTTTGTATCAGTTACCAAATTTCTAGCAAATAATAACTTTCCACAATTTTTTAGTGCTTCGTTATTTGGTGGTGTTGATTCGAGTTGAATGGAAACATTTCAAGTCTTTAAGTAATTGCAGAATGATATTTCAACTCTTTAATTATTTCATCTATTCTTCTTTGTACTGAATTATTACTTTTGAGGGATTTTTTAATGATATCTGACGGTGTTTTATGATGAAAAACAGTTATTACCTGTTTGGCTTCCAGCAAGATTAATACCTCGCTAATTGTGTGTGGTTTCCCGCTTTTTTGATTAACAATGTTATATTATGTATATATATGAAGACCGCAGTTCATCATCTTCTTATGTAGAAAACAACTCAAAAAGGGTTTTATATAGTTCACTGTTTTAAATATTTCATTTCCATGGCTTAAAAATAAGATATATCTTTGTCCTTTTCATCAGCATGCATTTTACTCAAATGCTTTTGTAATCTAGAAGGCTTCATAGCTTCATTTCAACTTCTTAAAACTTCAAAAATCTCAAAAATAAATTAAACACATAGGTAATGATTTCTTTGTAGGGGAATGCGTAAATACATATTTCAAATGTTCAATACTATACTGGCAGCATTTTTTCTTAAATTCAAACATTTTAAAATACAAAATTAGTCACAATTTAAGTTTAAATAGATTTACTTTGCAACATATTTATACAAAGATATGTATAAAGGCTGTGATGTCTTTTATAGCTTTTATTCAGAATAAACGAATTTCTTGAGCTGGTTCAAACTATAATTTATTTAGAAACCTCTATTCAGGCATAAGTCGGCATATTTTCAACATTTTTCGAAATGCAGGTTTAAAAAAAAACAACCTTCCAGTTATTAATTTTTTAGTGAGATTAATATAACAAATTTTGCACTAATGATCTTGATATTATTTTGATCAATGAGTTTTCTACTAAATCAAAAGGTTAAATAACATTTTTATTTCATCAAACACGACAAAATCAAATTATTCGTCGCTGCGAGAATGAAAAAATACAGCGTTCAGAGCATCAGCTTATACAAGCCAAATAGCATTTCACTTGACCACAAACAAGCCCAAAGAAAGCGTCGCACGCCATTAGTTCGAATGAAAAATTGTCCCTCGCTGCAAGCTGCGACAGGTAATAGTAGTTCCCAGTTCTAGGATCGTTTTCATAGATTTTCATTTAAAGCTATATTTAAGATTTTTATCATCGCCAATGCAACAACGGGGAGACGTGTCAACTAGTTTCATTATATTAATTTCTTAAATAGTTAGGAACGTCATGAACGCCCCCCTTGACTGTCTTAACGCCCCCCATTTTCCTCTGGACCCCTCACCGCCCCCCTGGAAGTCTCCAGCGCCCACTGGGGGGCGGTACCGCCCCCGTTGGGAACCTATGCTCTAGTGAGTAATATGAATTGTTATTCAGATGATTTTCTCTTGATTACGATCGTTTACATTGAATAAAAATGAAAATACAGATTAATTACATATTTTGAGTTATACTGATTACTATAACTATAAAATGGTGTTACAATTTATGTCATCATATTTTGCATTTTTTTATAAATCTTTGCAGCTGGAAGTATGTGCCAAGGGGCAATATTTAATGAGAAAGCCATTGCTTTAATAATTATGACTACTGATGTGTAAAACAAATCTCATATAAATTATCTTCTGTTTATCTTTTTAAAAGAATGTTACATAATTTACTCGCATAATCAGTCAAAATCCATAGTAATTTTTTAAAACAAAATTCAAGAAAAATGTAGAAATTTCTTTAAAAATATATATTTAAATGCATAATAAAAAAATTTATTAAATACAATCAAAGTAAAAAGAAGTTTATCAATCAATTACACACCTATTTTTGGAACATTGTAAATTATCTTATTGCAGTTTCACTACAAAAACACATTATCAGTTAAGTACTTCACATATACATCGTTAACTTCTCCTAACTCAGTGTGATTTAACCTATATCGTTCTGTTCTATATCCATCACTCAATACTTTCTTAAGCCATTTCACTTAACGCGAGATATACACTCATAAAAATTTAAGATCAGACGTCAGAAAAAAATTACAATCTTCTGTCAGATATCACGTATTTCACTAATAGTTTCCTCCACGCAAATGATACGATAGAAAATGGGAATCCATCATGGTTTGCAGCCTTGATTCCCAGAATGAAAAACACACTTTTATTTAATGCTTTCATTTGTGTGTAAAAAGGGGGGGGCTTTAACAATTTTATTTTTACCACTAATGTTTAATTGCGTGTATTGCATATGAATTATTATTCAAAAAATTTACTTTTGATTATAATGTTTCCATTAAAAGAAAAATGAAAATACAGATTCAATACATATTTATAATTATACTAATTACTATAACTATCAAAAACTTATTAGTATTCAAAAAACTGCCTTTTGATTATTATTGTTTCCATTAAAAGAAAAATGAAAATACAGATTTAATACATATTTATAATTATACTAATTACTATAACTATCAAATACTTATATGAGTAACTTGTAGTTTGCAACTTTGATTCCCAAAATAGAAAACACAGTCTTATTTATAATGTTTTCATTTGTAGATAAAAAGGGTGAAATTGTAGATAAAAAGCTATTTTAACCCATTATCTGCAAAATTATTTAACAAGAAATTCCTTCAGTTATGGAAAACAGAATTCATGAAAAATAATAAATATATGTTAAAAAAAAACTTTTTTAAATGTATAATAAAAAGTCAAACTAGAAAGAAGATTCTTTGAGCAACTACAAATGTTTTTGTCGAATTATTGTAAGTTATCTTATTGCATTCACATTACAAATACATATTATCAGTTAAGTACTTCACATAAACATCGTTAATTTCTCTTAACTCAATGTGATTTAACTTATACCGTTCTGTAATATATTCATCACTCATTACTTTCCTAAGCCATTTTACTGAACACGAGATATTCACTCATAAAAATTTTAGATCACACGTTAGAAAAAAGTTACAATCTTCTGTCAGATATCATGTATTTCGCTAATAGTTACTCCACGCAAATGACACAACAGGAAATGGGAATCCATCATGGTTTGCAGCCTTGATTCCCAAAATGAAAAACACACTCTTATTTAATGCTTTCATTTGTGGGTAAAAAAGGGGGCTTTAACAAGTTTATTTATAACACTAGTGTGTAATTACTTTTATTTTATATGAATTGCTATTCAAATCATATTTTTTAAATTATGATCGTTTCCATTAAATGAGAAATGAAAGTAAAGAAGGACAATGAACGTGAATTAGATGAATTTATCATGCATTGAAGTTTGTTTTAAATAAGTTAAATTAATAATAGAACTATTTAAACAAGCTTTAGTTTATCTTTTACGAAAGGATTTTAGTGTGTTACAGCTATGTTCATATCTTCGTACATTTCCAGTGCACTCAATACTCATTTGAAGTATAGAAATTTTGTGTTTAACAACACAAAAAATAAGCATTGTAGTAATTTGTAATAAAAGTAGACTTAATTGTTTTACATAACCGAATATTGTAAGTGTTTATGAAAAATCTCCTGGTAGAATCATAAACAAATTTCAAATGAAATTTCAATTCTATAATCTTTACTAATTTTTAGTAAGTTTTTAAATTTTTAGACATCGCAAATTTTAAATTTTTAAATCGCCGTATAAAGAAAAAAATAGTATTTTAAAATGCAATTTGTTTGAAAGTGTATTTAAATTTGTTTTTGAGCTACTAATTGTTTAGGCTAAATTTTTTGTCATCGTGGCAACAGATGTATTTCATACCTGGACATTAAATATGGATCAAACAGAAAACGAATAAAAACCGAACATTCTAGGATTCAGACAAGGATTCAGATATAGTTCAGGTATCTCTAGATCGAAAGAAAATAACCATTTTCCAAATGATTAAAGAAAAAAAAAGAACATGAGAAATTGTACAAAACAAGAATTTTTCTAGTTATAAATATGCCTATTTCAAACTATTTTTAGAAAACCAATCATTAAAGAAACTGACAAGGCAAAAGAAATATCACAATTACACTGAAAATTAAATCGTTTTTATCTCAATAATAAAGCTTTTAGTAAAATTAATCTTTTTATGCATTTCATACCAATTCTCTTTTAACAAAAAGAGCCATTTAAGGTTTTTTTTCTTCCGAGGGATTTATATAGAATCATTAAAGTAAAATACTGAAAGACGTTTTCGAATTATTACCCTAATAATAATGCATTAAGATCAAAATGAAAATAATCCTGCTGTACAAATGCATTATAATTATACAGAAAGTAATTCATTTTATAGGAAACTTTGTTTCATTAATATAATACGTTAAATCGATTACCATTTGTTTCTAAAAGACAATTAATGCGAATTAGATGAATTTATCATGCATTGAAGTTAAATAAGTTTAAATAAGTTAAATTAATAATAGAACTATTTAAACAAGCTTAAATTTATCTTTTACGAAAGAATTTCAGAGCGTTAGAGCATAATTCAGCTATGTTTATATCTTCGTACATTTCCAGTGCATTCAGTACTCGTTTGAAGTAGATTTGATTTTTTTTGTTTTTGTTTTTTTAATCAGGATTTCGATGAAATTTCAAAACTTACCTGTGATTAGTTTTCGAACTTTTCCATTTTAATCCCCGTTAATATAACTAATAAATTTATTGTTTTTTTAAATCCAAACTCTTTTCAAAATTACAATAATGTAAAAAAAACCTCCACGAGCAACTCTACAAAACAAGAATTTTTTGAGGTATAATTATGTCTCTTTTAAACTATTTAAAAAAATGCTAATGAAACTGACAAAGCAAAAGAAATACCACAATTATACAGAAAATTAAATCGTTTTTATCTCAATAATAAAGCTTTTAGTAAAATTAATCTTTTTATGCATTTCATACCAATTCTTTTTTAACAAAGGATGTAATTTAAGATTTTTTTTCTAGTGAGAGATTTATACGGAATCGTTAAAGCAAAATACTAAAAGACGCTTTCGAATTATTACCCTAATAATAATGCATTAAATCTAAATGAAAGTAATCTTGCTGTATAAATGCATTATAATTACAGAAAGGAATTCATTTTGTAGGAAACTTTGTTTCATTAAAATAATACGTTAAATCGATTACCATTTGTTTCTATAAGACAATGATTGCGAGTTAGATGAAATTATCATGCATTGAAGTTTGTTATAGTTTGTTATATTATTTTAAATAAGTTAAATTAATAATGGAATTCTTTAAACTAGCCTTCATTTATCTTTAACACAGAATTCTAAAGTATTAGAGCATACATAATTCAACTATTTTTATATCATCATACAATTCCAGTGTATTCAATACTCATTTGACGTGCATTTGATTTTTTGTTTTTGTTTTTTTAATAAGTGTTTCGATGTAATTTCAAAACTTACCTGTGATTAGTGTTTTCAAACATTTCCATTTTAACCCCCATTAATATAACTAATAAATTGATTGTTTTTAAATTCAAACTCTTCCAAAAATTATAATAATGTAAAAAAAAAAAAAAAAAAAAAAAAAAAATATTACGAGAAATTTTACAAAACAAAAATTTTTTTTACTATAAATATACCTCTTTTAAACTATTTTTAGGAATAAAAAATTGTTAATGAAACTGACAAATCTAAAGAAATATCACAATTACACAGAAAATTAAATCTTTTTTATCTGAATAATAAAGCTATTAGTAAAATTAATCTTTTTATGCATTTCATACCAATTCCCTTTTAACAAAGGATGCTATTTGAGTTTTTTTTTCTTGTGAGAGATTTATATAGAATCATTAAAACAAATTGCTCAAATACGTTTTCGAATTATTACTCTAATAATAATGTATTAAAATCTAAATGAAAATAATCTTGCTGTACAAATGCATTATAATTACAGAAAGGAATTCATTTTGAAGAAAACTTTGTTTCATTAATATAATACGTTAAATCGATTACCATTTGTTCCTAAAAGACAATGAACGCGAAATAGAGGAATTTATCATGCATTGAAGTTTGTTTTAAATAAGTTAAATTTATAATAGAAGTATTTAAACAAGCTTTAATTTATCTTTTAACGAAAGAATTTCAGAGCGTTAGAGCATAATTTAGCAATGTTTCTCTCTTCGTACTTTTCTAGTGCATTTAATACTCATTTGAAGTATAGAAATTTTAAGGTTAACAACACCAAAAAAAAAGTATTGTGGTAATATGTAATAAAAGTAGGCTTAATAGTTTTGCATAGCAGAATATTGTAATTGTTTATGAAAAGACTATTAAAATGATAATTTTGGAAAACAAAAATGCGTATGCATAACAAAAAAAGATACAAGCTTGCACCTTATACTTTATCAGCCGAAGAGAATCGCTATATTTATTGTTATTTAAAATCATTATTATCATATTACAGGAGCACTCTTTTTTTCGATGAGTCCCACCCGTGGCTGAGAAGTTCATCTCCCGAAGCTGGTAGACGAGAAATGTTGGGTTCGAACCCAATCGCGCTGGTTAACCTAACGATTCAAAGTTTTCATATTTTTCTTCGAACCTTGCATAAATACGAGTTAGATTACCATAGAAAGACCCTCATAGAGGGCACTCCCCAAGGGCCTATATCCCTCGTGCAGATAATCGGCCTCATAAATAACACATTTTTTAGAGACAAATATCAAACCAGCAGTCCATTTTTCTTGACCACGTATGAATGTTTTCTAATAATCACTCATGAGCGTAACAATCTTAAGTGGAATATATACTCTTCCTTTAATGTACAATTGTGAAAAAATAAAAAGTAATCCCCTTCACCTATAAACTCTGAAAAACATTATTGTTTAAGAAAGTTACTGATACAAAACGAAGAAAATAATATCCACTTTTAAATTATGTATATGAAATTTGAAGGAGACATCTTCATTTTAAAACGAACCCTAACATTTTTTTTTTCAATATCAGCATCTATTTATGACAGCACAAATAAGGTCTACACCCTTCAATTAGCTTTAAAACAAATTTTCATTCAATTCATACGATATGCAATACATGCAACACATAAGTCTCCAATAAAATAATTATTTCAAAACGAGCGTATTTTAGGGATTGTATCCAAACTGAAGTTCGATGCTTGATTATTGACCAAGAGAACTCCCTCCTTGATCAAAGCATATTAGGTGCCACTCAAGCAGTCATTGAAGATACTAAATTGCAAGATAGAATAAGAAGTTTCAAAATATCCAATCACTTCTATCATAGATGGCTTCTTTTTTGCCTGTTTTAAGCATTATTTGAAAACTACTTGGAAGAAAATTATGAAATTTTGGATTTCCGTAAAACAGGACTTAAATCTAAATCCATGAAAATAACTGTAAGTTGCAATTCATAATTTTTTCTAATATTAATTTCATAATTCATATCATAAAATTATAAAAATTGCAAATTTTACATATCTATGTTTGGAAATTTTAGTTATTGCCGCATAAAAAAATAGACATTAGGAGTATAATTTCAAGTAATATTTATAAAAATAGGAAAATGTAATTTAACATTAGAAGCACTAAATTTTGAATGTTTATAATTTAAAAACTTATCATTTAAATGACTTAAAATTTGGTGTCTAGACATTAGTTTGAACCACAGTTTTGAAATATCTTGTTAAATTTGGATATTGCTATTGAAATATGACGTTTATGATCGTTTTAATAAGTAAATGGCCCCCAAAGAAAGTTTTATATACATCATTTAATGGCGTATTACGATTTAAACTCTTTACTTTCCGATTTGTTTTTAAATTCATTTTTGCTCTCATATGCATCAAACTGGCAAATTGTCTTATTTAGAAATTACACAAGGTGCCGTGATTGTCAATTCTTTGATGCAGAAAATATTGCAAAAAAGCAATTAAAAACGGCATTTTGAACGGTTTTTCCAAAGCGAAAGATCTGGGAAGGAAAAAAAAGGGTCATATTAAGAAGATAGTTAGTTATGAATCAAATTTTAATGAATTGAGCGCAAAATAACATCACACGGCACCTTATACGTCTCTTCGAAAATCCCCTCAGCATGTTTCATGTCTCTACTTTTAAAAATGTGTCTGAAATTATATTAGAAAATTTCAAGTTGTTGGACGGTGGAAAAGCGTTTTTTCGAATAGACCTTTTAAAGTAGACTTTATTTCCAATCTTTCGATGCCAGTAACAGTAACGTACTTCTATGATATTTTGTTGAGAAATCAGTAGGAGCTGTTTATCTTCTTTTTTTTTTTCCTCGACTTTATTTTTGAGGATAAATTTATAAAAAATGTTATTATGATAGTAAAAATAATTTATTAACAATAGACATAAAACTAGAAAACGGAATTAAGCATGATACTTTCCAATCACTTTTCCACATAATCATCAAATATATTTAGGTAATCCTTTGAATGCGGGAACAGCTTGTTTAACCAGGCTTCGCAGAATTTTTTTTTTTAAATGCGTTCCTAATTATTTAAAAACGAAGAACCTACAATCGTCATTCTGTCCGTCCATCCGTCCATCCGCATGTAACAGATCAAAAGCTACCCAACAGAATCGTAATGTAAAATATGATATAGTTTTTTAATTTTTCCTTTCTACCCAAACATAGCTTACTTTGAAAATGTCATTTTGTATAAAAGAAATTATTTTTTCAACTTATTTTCCCACTTAAAATTCATGTTACTTTATAAAAAGCTTTATTGTTTGATCCAAAATCTCAGGCAAGAACATTTCATTTTATATAAAAAAAAAAAAAATAATTTAAAAACATCGATGGTTCATGCAAATCAAATTAAAATACGTATAGTTATTACAAAACTGATATGAATGATTTGTTAGCATAATATAAAATTGAAACAATGTATAAAAGCTCAGCTTTTCTAATACTAAAATTGTTAGTACCAGGAAATTTATCAATTTATTAAGTAAAATATAATTTATTTTTCCGTTGCGGTTTTCCCCAATAATCGGAAAAAATATTTAATAGAGAAAAAGAACAGGGGTAATTGGATAAATTTTTTCAATCTAAAAGAAGAAGCTGTAACTTTAATTAAACTGCTTTTAAAAATAAAACATCAATTTCCAGACAAACAATCTAATTATAAAATGAAAAAATACAAACTAGAATAAATGGTACAATATTATCTAATAATTGCATTATCTAAAAACCTAAAAAAACATTTTCCAGTTTTCACGTTAAAAAATGCTCTTTTTGTTTCAGACATAGATAAAAACTTTTTTCCAAATTGATAAAAAAGAGAAGATTAATATGTATTACATATTTTCCTATCATTTTTAAAATTAAAATTGGTTCAGCATACGTTCAAATAATTTGAAAGTTAATGTAGATTGTAGCTTATTTGAAAGTATGGTATTAAAAATTTTAAAAAGATTATAGCTTATTGTAATTGGTGAATTAACCGAATGGATCGTTTTTTAATGTAACTTAGCATTAAAAAAAGCCTTTTTTAAACTTTACTTCAGACTATAATAGTTTTTTTAAGTAATTTTATTGACAATTTTTCGTAGTAGATGGAATTGGGAATTCAAGAAATTCTTGATCATGTTAAAAACAGAGTAATCTTATTAGAGTTTTAAAGGGACCACGCACCTTCAAACTCATATTTAAAATTGCAATTTAAATACTAATCAAGGGTGCACTTAATAAATTATGGCATATATATTTATGACGCAAGAAAAAAATTCTTGAAGAAAACTAAGGAATATTCCTGAATATTTGAGGCGTTATTAAGAAATCTCCAAAATGCTTGATGCACATTCTTTATCAAAAAAATCCCAAGATTTTAGTTTATCGAAATGACATAAGTTGTCATAGGTTTGTTCCTTAGTTAATCATTTAAACGATAAGGAATGCGTATTTTAAAACGTTTTTAATCATGCTTAAAATTTTCAGGAGATTTTCCTTTTTTTTCAAAATTTTTTTTATTTATTGTATTATAAATATCAGCCACAATTCATAGGATATCTCCTCGAATAATATTTGAAGTGCAATTTAAAATAATAATATTAATTGAGTTTAAAGTGTTCTTGTTCTCTTTAAATACCAGAATCAGTTTGTGCTGATTAATGATATTTACTTCTGCACTAAAAATTGCATCTGCCTTAACCCTCGGAAGAATTTTATCTAAATATTTTAAGATATTTATCTCATCTAGAAGCTATACACACTATACGGTCATTAATGGCCTGACACTTGTGATTTTAGTCGTTTTCTTAAATATCTAGAAAAATACAAGGGAAGTTATCCTGAAACTTCAGGTATGTAAACAAAATATTACAGGTCCTACATTTCTGCGAAGATTTTTTTTCCGAAACTTCTTAGGGGTCCGTCAACAAATTGAAAAAAAAAATAAATATCTTTTAGATAACCCTGTCAAAAACAATGTAACAAAAGCGTTCAAACTGCAGATTATGATTAAGTAGCTTATTGCAACAAACTGTGTTCATTTTTATGAGGATATCATGTATATTCGTGGAGAAATTAATGCATCTCTAAAAACAGTTCCAAATTTTGCCTAGTATTTTTGCTTATCGTTTGCAGAGTTCTCAATAAAAAATTTTCTTTTCTGAAAATATTACAAATAACATTGTACATAATACTCTGTAATGAAAATTAAAAAATAGTAAAGATCGTATTAAAGTTAGCAAGTTTATAAAATTATATTCTAATATAGATGCGCAAACGCAATCAAAATATAATTTGCGCAATGTGTAAGCTAAATGTATAGAACAACTTTTGTGAAAGTCTCATAAACATAGCTTGAAAATTCTGAAAATTATCCTCAATAGAATAAGCTCAAAATCCGTTATTCCCCAAAACAAGCAAAATGATGGGGGGTGTATACATATATCCATTGATTAGTGTAAATATAGCATTCACAACATTGATTGTAATATTATATTTGGATACATTCCCTCTTCTTTTTGCTTTCTTGCTCTCTCTCCTTTTATACATTTTGAGAAAGTCCTAGCATAACAGTGGATCATTTTAAGAAATCATTATAAAAGGTAAATCGAGTTGTGTATGCCTAAATAGTGTTAAATTAATAATTAAAAAATAAAATAATAAAATAAATAAAGCTCGTATAATTAGAAAATCTTTCTGAGTCGTGAAGGAATTATTTACGTTTTATTTTACATGAAAATATAAAATTTTGGTATATGGTATAGAGAGCCAACTTGGGGCACACGCATGATTGTTTAAATAATTATGCATATTTAATGTATGCATAATCAATTAATAATTATGCATACTTAATAAATACGTATTATTAATTAATAATTATGAATATTTATGTATGTAATTATTACTTTTAAAATGTTTTGTACATTTTCGTTTTCGGTTTCAGACGAAATAGTATGTTCACCGAAATACAGTTTCGGTTTTTGCCCCGGGATTTGGTTGATTCTGAATTATATTTAAATCATAATGTTTATAACTATAAAAAAAAAAAAAAAAAACTATTCGCCAGTGAAATATTTTATATCATACTCTACAACAAATACTCTATTCTCAGTTCTTATATTTTTAATTAAATCATTGAATTTAAAAAAAAAAAAAAAAAAAAAAAAAAAAAGATGTTTTTATGAATTTATTAGAAAAGAAGTAATTAAAATTGAATAATAACTCTCTATTTGTTAAGTAACTAATGCTCTCACTGCCACCGACAATGAAGTTTTTGTTATCTAAACTATTTTTTCGTTAATATTAAGAAAACTATTGCACAAAAAATATAAAAATTGATGGTATTATAGAAAAATGTTTAATAAATACGCACAGCTAATGCACACAGCTTTTAAATCGAATAATTATTTTAAGAGATATTTAATGTTAAAGTTGGTCATATTGCATTTTAATTTCTAATTTTCAACATTTTTAGAGACTTTTTTGCATATTCAAAAAATGTTGTTATTTTAAATTCTTACGATATGATCAAAAAATATTATTTCCTTCAAATTAAATAAATATTTGTATGCGACTATCAGAACGGCATACGAAAAAAATCCCTGTCAGCTGGGCCTATAGGCGGAGGTAGATTTCGAAGAGTGCTCATTTCAACAAATACATACAGTGGAGCATCGTTTATACGACGCGGAAGGGACTACCGAAAAACGTCGTATAAGCGATAACGACGTATAATCGATTTTCAATTCCAAAACTAGAATTAATTTTGTTTTCACTTAACTTTAATGTTTAACGTGATGATTTGAATGAATTTTTAAATTAAACAAACCAAAATAAAAAAAAATAATCTTAAAAACGGGGGGGGGGATTACTAAGCAATTTAAATATGCGTACCTTTATTTATGTTTCACCGAAAGGTTCCTCATTTGCAATACATCATTTCCTTTCCATTTAAAGTTAAAGATTCCACCCGCGTGGAAACTAAAAGTCGCCAATACTGATAACAGTTACAAGGATAGTCTATTTGCAATTTAAAACAGGTCGGGAAAGCTGACCATCCCCGAAAAAAGAATGACCCCTCCCAGTGTAATCTGTTACACGTAAGCTGATTTTTCAGACTAATCGAACACCAGCCCACATTCTTATAATGTGGAGTGCATTTAAACATGTGTGTCATTCATAGTGTCATTTATAGCTGTCAACTTCCGCTCGTTCGTAAATTATATAAGAAAAATAAAAAAAAATAAACTCATACAAAATCGAAAAGATTATGGGCGTCGTATAAAAGATACATTTTTACATTAAAATGAATAGGAATGAATCGGGACCACTCTCCAACGTCGTATAAATGTAAACGTCGTATAAGTGATCGTCGTATAAACGATGTTTTACTGTATATATATATACATATGATTAGAGATAAACCCAGTTTAATAACTTTATTTGGCCGTTTATGAAAAATTTTAATTTCATTTTTCTGCAAAAACTGGTTTTATCAGAATCATCTTAAGAAAATTCCTTCCGGCAATGCCGGGAGGAAGAGGTAGCTTTCATATACTTATATATTTATTTATTTATTTTAAAGTAAGTTACATTGTTCAAAAATACTAATCTCAAACTAGTGGAAATAATCTTATAAAATTACTGACTTTATAAGATTGAATACTAGTTTTTGTCAAGACCGAATATTAATAGGAATTTTTAGAAATTAGTCATCTTTTATTCAACCTGGTTTTATTTTAAGCGATTTAGAGAGTCACCAAATTCCACGATATCATAAAGTGTATGCCATTTTAAAGCAACATTGTGGATCCTTCAGGTCAGACCGTTTCAAAATGTCAGCCATAAGCAAAATTCAAAGTGCTATAACTCAATCATTTTTTAAGATATAGACAAAATAAAAAGTGTTCTGGAATCGTCGTTTTAAGTTCTAACACGTAAAAGAAAAATATTTTTCAAATTTTGATCTTTTCGCATTTAATTTTAAATTTTAAATTTTTTTAAAAATTTAAAATGGCCACCATTTTGAAACAAAATGGCGGATGATGCTGGCCAACGAACTCGGTCGAGACATTTGTATGTACTATGTACATACAAAGTTTCATTGAAATCGGTTCATAAATACGGGTGTTATCACGTGACAAAAATCAGATCGTTTCAAAATGTCAGCCATAAGAAAAATTCAAAGTGCTATAACTCAAACATTTTGTAAGATATAGACAAAATAAAAAGTGTTCTGGAATCGTTGTTTTAAGTTCTAACACGTAAAAGAAAAATATTTTTCAAATTTTGATTTTTTCGCACTTAATTTTAAATTTTAAATTTTTTAAAAAATTTAAAATGGCCACCATTTTGAAACAAAACGGCGGATGATGCTGGCCAACGAACTCGGTCGAGACATTTGTATGTACTATGTACATACTAAGTTTCATTGAAATCGGTTCATAAATACGCGTGTTATCAAGTGACAAAAATAAGATCGTTTCAAAATGTCAGCCATAAGAAAAATTCAAAGTGCTATAACTCAATCATTTTTTAAGATATAGTCAAAATAAAAAGTGTTCTGGAATCTTTGTTTTAAGTTCTAACACGTAAAAGAAAAATATTTTCCAACTTTTAATTTTTTCGCATTGAATTTTAAATTTTAAATTTTTTAAAAAATTTAAACTGGCCGCCATTTTGAAACAAAATGGCGGATGATGCTGGCCAACGAACTCGGTCGAGACATTTGTATGTACTTTGTACATACCAAGTTTCATTCAAATCGGTTCATAAATACGTTAGTTATCGCATGACAAAAATCAGATATATATATATATATATATGGTTATATATATACATATATATATATATATATAAGTCAACATTTGAACGGAGGGTGGTTTTGGGGTCTGGGGGTCATGATCGGTGAAAATATACCAAAATTTTCCGGAAGTGCTTTCCTCCGGACGGCTGCAATAGGTAGCTTTTTACTTTTTGTAATGAAAGCTACCTAAAAATTGAGCTCAAATGCCCATTTTGACAACATATTTTGAAATAAATTCTGAATTTATTAAAAAATCGACCAAAACAGTACATTGTATAGTTCCTAAATAACAAAAAACTGTCAGTTGAATGCATTCGAGAAAAAAAATGAATTTAAAAATGAGTCATAAAATAACCTATTTGTTGTTTGAATACATCCTTAAATCTTTAATCATGATTGTTTCGGAAAATTTTGTGCGAAATACTCACTTTGACAGCATTTTTAAAAATATATTCTATCTTTATCAAAAAACTGCCCAATGCGTCACAGTATATAGTTCCTAAATAAGAGGGTCTGTAAATTGGATGCGTTTGAGAGCGAAAATGGATTTTAAAACGAGTCATAAAAAACGCAATTTGCTACGTGAAAACTTCCTTAAATTTTCTAATCACGATGACTTCGGGAAATTCTGTTCAAAATACCCTTTTTGGAAGCCTTTTTCGAAATATATTCTGTCTTTATCAAAAAACCGATCAATGCATCACATTATATAGTTCCTAAATAAGAGGATCTGTAAATTGGATGTGTTTGAGAGCGAAAATGGATTTTAAAACGAGTCATAAACAACGCAATTTGCTATGTGAAAACTTCCTCTAAATTTTCAAATCTCGATGACTTCGGGAAATTCTGTTCAAAATACCCTTTTTGGTAGCCTTTTTTGTAATATATTCCGTCTTTATCAAAAAACAACCAATGCATCACATTATATAGTTCCTAAATAAGAGGATCTGTAAATTGGATGCGTTTGAGAACAAAAATGGATTTAAAAACAAGTCAGAAAAAAACGCAATTTTTTATTTGAATACTTCCTTAAATTTTCAATCCCAATGACTTTGGGAAATTCTTTTCAAAATACCCTTTTTGGTAACCTTTTTTTAAAAAATATATTCTGCTTTTATCAGAAAATTGACCAATGCGTCACTTTATACAGTTTCTAAATAAGAGGATCTACCATTTGGAAGCGTTTTTAAATCAAAAATAAATTTAAAAATGAGTTAGAATATAAGCGGTTTGGATCTGAGATTTTTTCTCCAACTCCTATTTTTGTTTAATTTCTTTTTGCGATACGAATTGGTCCTATGAAAAACTTGTCAGTATAAAAGTTGTAGATATTATTATGAAGATGTAAAATAAATTTAATCAGATTTGATAGCTTAAAAATTGACGGCGTTATGGATTTTTCTCTTTTTTCAACGCCCTTTTTCTTTTCGTTTTTAATTTTTTTCATCGGTAAAAGTTGGTCCTATCAAAAACTTGTAAATACAAAAGTTTTAGATATTTTTAAGAACATTTACAAAAAATTTAGTTGGACTTGATATCTTAAAAATTGACGAAGTTATGAATTTTTTCTCTCAAAACCCCTGTTTTTTTCGCCCCTTGAGCCCACTTCTAAATTTATCAAAAATCTTTCATGCATAAACTTTTGGCCCATTTCTAAGAAGTAATATAAACTTTAAACCGATTCAATATCTACTTTAATTAAGAAGTTATGGCGTTTTTTCGGTTTTCACAAAAACGCCCCCTATTCCGACCCCCTAGGTCCTTTTGCCCATTAACGAACTTAGCCGAGATTTTATCCCCTTTGATTTTATGTACCAGTTTGGTGGAGATTGGTGAAGAATTATAGAAGCTATCGTGTCCATAAAAAAGTGAGATATATAGATAGATAGATAGATATATAAACTGGTGCGATTGCAATAGGTAGTATTTCATACGAAATCTACCTAAAAAAGAACTTTCAAATGAAAATTACACATATACGAGTGAAAAGCAGTAAGATATTTAAAATTACGTCATAAAACTATATTTGCATGTGAATATTAAAAGAAAAAGAAATATATTAAAAAATGAAATCATAAAAATGCCTTAACCACCCTAAATGGAAAGAAAATATATAATATATAAAATGAACAAAGAATAATATTGAAAACAGTTCAAATTTAAGTGTATATTTACATGAGAAAATTTCGAATGTCGCATTTCTAAATTATCCTTTAAATTATTGTTGCCAATTTTAAGCAAACGAAATAAAAATATTTGCTTTCTAGAAATAGAAGTATCATCAGGTGAATATCAAAAAGAGAAAGACAACTTTTAAATTATATACATTAGTGTGAGTTAAAAGCAGCAAGCAAAAGAAATTACGTCATGTTTAAAATGAGCAAGTAATGTTGCAAAACAGTTAACATTTAAAAATATATTTAGACGTGACATCCATTTCATATTTCGATATGATGTTTTTAATTATTGTCGTGAACTCTAAGACGTCACAAATAATATTTCCTTTGAAACAACTAACTTTTTTCACGAGAATAAAAAGAAAAAAATAAAGTTAGTAAAAATTACTTCTGATTTAAAGTGCATAAATTTTTTTTTCTTATACCGATGTTAAAAATAAACGATGAGGTAAAGGAAATGTGTATTTCTCTATTTAACCAATCTTGTTTAATCAAAAATGTAATTAGTCAGTAGAAATAACACCC
Organism: Maratus speculifer; assembly: GCA_964019185.1. Lineage (NCBI taxonomy): Eukaryota > Metazoa > Arthropoda > Arachnida > Araneae > Salticidae > Maratus > Maratus speculifer. The sequence continues at coordinate 277,765,570 of OZ025294.1, forward strand.
GGTTTAACATCAGCTGATTCGACCTGAAATGTCTCTAACAAAGGGAAATGAATGGAAAACGCTTTACAAAAACATCGTGACTTTTTTTTTTAAATTCAATATTTCGCAAGATTTTAAAAGCCGATCGAATTAGCGTGATTTCAGAGTTTGTGGAGCCCCAACGGTGGTTGGCGAGCGTAGCTCGTAGGAGGCAGAGCCCATTGGTGTAATTTAGAAAGATAATCTAACCTATGTTATCTATCGAAACTTATGAAAATTATTACTATAGGTCGGAAAAGAAAATGAAACACAAAAAAAGTTAAACTAATCGCCATATTTCAGACATTCTTATTTCTGTATATTTCGAATATCTAAACGGTGAAACATTATAAAATTATAAGCAGGGAAGGGGGGGACACATGAATGTATTCGAAGACAATAATTTTTTCTTGCCAAGTTAATAAAATAATTATGCCTTTATTATTTAAAATAAACATTAAAATACTTTTTTTTCTTTAATTAACATAATTGTACTGATATAATTTTAAAGTTTATTTGTTGATACTTTTAAACATTGCAATATTTATTCTGAGGCATCTTATACTGATTTTAAGTCAACATTGTGAATAAGATGAAAAGCAGATGCTGATTTTGATACAAATTTTAGGGAAGTAATTATCGTAAGCATGCGATGGTGGAAAATAAGCTTGCTTAAATATATAAGCTAAGTCTGTTGACGTGCTTATAAAATAATATTTAAAAATATATTGGTGGTGAGATTATATTAGAAACATACTCGTCAGTACTTGCCTGTGGCGATTTGATGACTCCATTTGTTGAGCACTGGTCACAAAATGTTTTTCAATTTACTACGTTTTTATAATATAAGAGCAACTATTTTAATGCTTTTATAATAAAGTTTTTAACGTTTCATTCTGAGCAAATTTGCTAAAAATTAACTAAAAATTTTAAATGTCTGGAAAAAGTGAAAGGCAAATATTTTCACAATCTCAAAAGAAAAAAGTTAATAGAATTTAATTTATTCCGAAAATTGAATTAAAATTAATTGGAATAACAGAATCCACTTTAAACTCAATGATATAAGATAGTCATCGAATACATGTTTTAAATGATAGTTTCTCTGTAAAAAAAGAAAATAAAATCCATACTTATTAATCGAAATTATAGCCAGAAATGACAACAAATAATTATCAGTAAATTAACTCAACAAAAGCAAACAAAAATCGATTCCGTTTATGGATTAATTATTTTCCATCATATAAAATAAAAAAAATAATAATAAAAAAAAAAAACATACATTCTCCTATAAAATACAAAAATCGAAAAATCTATATTCAAAGTTGAAACAGATTACACTTTTTTTTTTTTTTTTTTTTTTTTTTTTTTTTTTTTTTTTAATGAAACTGCTAGTGACTTTTTCACTGCAAAAATGAATGTTAAACCAATAACGCAAAGACATTTTAAGGCTTAATATAAATATTTTATTGTAAATTATCTAGGCTGTAATTAAAAGCGATTGTTTCAATTAAAACGAAGGCTGTAAGAAAGAAATTTTCGTTTCAAAGAAAGCAATTTAAATGTTCATTAAATGCCTTTGAAAAAAAAAAAAAAAAATGACAACATTTTGAATTAAAAATTGTTGTTGCCCATCAGCTTTAGAAACGTTTTAATTTTTTTTTTCTTTCGAAGTGTAATAATGATTTTAAAAGCTACGACTGAGTAAAAAACGTTGACTATAATTGTTTTTTCAATTTGAAAAGGGTATTAATTTTTAAATGTTTTTCTGATATTTTTAATGCCTTAAAAGGGAAAAGTCATGATTTTTTTAATCAATAATATCCATTATTTTTATGACAGTAAAAGTTTTATTACAATATTAATATATGCTTTTTTTTTTTTTTTAAATTTAATGTTTCATTCGTATAGCTTCTTAATGGCCTGTTATTTAGAATTGAGCGGCAAGTGTAACAATTATATTTATATTTAAGTGTTTGATTTATTTTATTCCTTTTTAAAAATGTTAAACATACTTTATTTTTTTAAATAAATAAATAAAATACAATACTTCGTTGCATAGAAAACTCAAATCAAAATTATTATGTTTAAACTTATGTCGATTTAAGAAATCATAAAAGAGAAGTATTATGTCCGAAATTACGACGTGCATCGCAGTGAAATTATACAAAATAAACAAATAAATAAACGAATTTGCTTTTGCTATTACACAACATTTTTCTACATCCGTTTTAATTAATTAATTTAAAATTTGCAATTACACATCAGCAATTCTAAATATACCGTGCACTTCTTGAAACTGAACATGAAGTCTTAGTAATCAACACTTTTTTTTTAATCATAATTAAAAGTGTTTATGAATTCAGTCCGTCTGTCTTCTATCTTATGTAAATGTAGTATATTGCCATGAAATTAATATATGTTATTTTTGTTTGTGGTGGCCTGTTCGATAGTGTAGATGAACCTTATAATATTTATAGTGCTTTTGCAGGGAGAATCAAAAGAATGTCATTACATTCTGGTCTATAGAGAAAATTAGTTTGCGCTGTATTTGAATGATGATGGACTATTTTAAATGCTTTGAAATTTGTAAATATCACCGATGTGTACTACAAATCTCTTGTTTTGACTCAAATGCTCTTATAATTTTTCTTCTGTTTCTCTTATTTAAGGAATGTTATATAATTAATTCGAATAATCAGTCACAGCCCATTGTAATTATGAAAAACAGAATTCAAGAAAAATAAAAGAAATTCGTTGATAAATTATATTTAAATGCGTAATCAAAACTTTCATTAAATACAATCAAAATAAAAATAATTTTTTTCAATCTATTACATATATTATTTTTGGAATTTTGTAAATTATCTTATTGCATTTTCATTACAAATACTCATTATCAGTTGAGTATTAATAATATACGTTGTTAACTTCTCTTAACTGAATGCGATTCAATCTATATCGCACTGTACTATATCCATCACTCAATACTTTCCAAAGACATTTCACATAACACAAGATATACACTCATAAAATTTTAAGATCTGACGTCAGAAAAAAAAAAAAAATTACAATCTTCTGTCAGATATCACGTATTTCGCTAATAGTTTCCTCCACGCAAATGATACAATAGAAAATGGGAATCCATCATGGTTTGCAGAAAACCACACTCTTATTTAATGCTTTCATTTGTAGGTAAAAAAAGGGGCTTTAACAAGCTTATTTAAAGCTCTAGTGAGTAATATGAATTGTTATTCAGATTATTTCCTCTTGTTTATGATCGTTCACATTGAATAAAATACAGATTAACCCATTAACGCCCAGCGTCCTCTTTTGAGGACGGTTACAAAAACAGCAAGAAAACGGTTTTCCCACCAGTAAAGAGGAAGATAAATATATACCTTCTTTCACGAGACAGAATCCTCGATAAATTTAGATAAAAGTTAACTTGATTTTAAAAGTGGTGGGAAATATAAAATTTAAATTTTAGCGAAGAAAATAATTCGGGCGTTAATGGGTTAATTACATTTATAGTTACACTAATTACTATAACTATAAAATGATGTTGCAATTTATGTTATCACATTGCCAAATTTTTTTTATGAATCTTTGCAACCGGAATTATGTGCCAAGAAGCAATATTTAATGAGATAGCCATTGCTTCAATAACTATGACTCATCCTGTATACCACTACAGATGTGTACAATAAATCTCACATAATTTATGTTCAGTTTCTTTTTCTTTTTTTTTATAAGAATGTTACATAATTTACTTGCATAATCAGTCACGATCCACATAAATTTTTTTAAATAAATTGCAGAAGAATGTAGAATTTAAAAAATATATATATTTCATTGTATAATAAAAAATTTTATTACATACAATCAAAGTAAAAAGAAGTTTTTTAATCAATTACATATATTATTTGGAACATTGTAAATTATCTTATTGCATTTTCATTACAAATACATATTAGCAGTTATGTATACTTCAAATGCACATCGTCAATTTCTCTTAACTCAATGCGATTTAACCTATATCGTTCTGTACTATATCCATCACTCAATACTTTCTTAAGCCATTTTACTTAACAGGATATACACTCATAAAAAATTAAGATCAAACATCAGAAAAAAAAATTACAGTCTTCTGTCAGATATCACGTATTTTGCTAATAGTTTTCTCCACGCAAATGATACAACAGAAAATGGGAATCCATCATGGTTTGCAACCTTGATTCCCAGAGTGAAAAACACACTATTATTTAATGCTTTCATTTCTGGGTAAAAAAAGGAGGGGAGGGGGGGTTGAACAAGTATTTTTTTTTTAACTATAGTGAATAATTGCGTTTATTTTAAATGAGTTGGTATTCAAATCATTTTCCTTTGATTACAATCGTTCCCATTAAATGAAAAATGAAAATACACATTTAATAAAAATTTATAATTATACTAATTACTATAATAACAAATACTTACTATAAATAATCTCTTGCTTGCAGCCTTGATTCCCAAAATGAAAAACACGATCTTATTTAATGCTTTCTTTTGTAGATAAAAAGGGTGCTTGAACAAACTAATTTAACCCTTTATCTTCAGAACTATTTAACAAGAAATTTCTTCAGTTATGGAAAACAGAATTCAAGAAAAATAAGTAAAATGTGTTAAAAAGTCATATTTAACTATTTAGTAAAAACTTTCATTAAATACAATCAAAATAATAGAAAATATGTTTTGACCAACTAAAAACATTTTTACCGTAATATTGTTAATTTTCTTATTGCATTCCTATTCCGAAGACGTATTAACAGTTAAGTACTTCACATATTGTTAACCTCTCTTAATTCAATGTGATTTAGCCTATATCACTCCGTACTATATCCATCACTCCCTCAATATTATCCTAAAAATTTAAGATCAGACGTCAGAAAGAAACTACAATATTCTGTCAGATATCACACATTTCACTAATAGTTTCTTCCACGCAAATGATACAATAGTAAATGGGAATCCATCATGGTTTGCAGAAAAATACACTCTTATTTAATGCTTTCATTTGTGGGTAAAAAAGGGGGCATTAATAAGCTTATTTAAAGCTCTAGTGAGAAATATGAATTGTTATTCAGATCATTTTCTCTTGATTACGATCGTTCACATTGAATAAAATTGAAATTACAGACTAATTACATATTTATAGTTATACGAATTACTATAACTATAAAATGGTGTTGCAATATGTGTCATCACATTTTGAATTTTTATGAATCTTTGCAACTGGAAGTATGTGCCAAGGGGCAATATTTAATGAGATAGCCATTGCTTCGGTAATTATGATACGCCCTATATATCACTACTGTTGTGTACAATAAATCTTACATAATTTATCTTCTATTTTTCTTTTTTAAAGAATGTTACATAATTTACTCGCATAATCAGTCACAATCTATAGTAATTTTTTAAAACAAAATTCAAGAAAAATGTAGAAATATTTTAAAAAATATGTATTTAAATGTATCATAAAAACTTTTATTAAATACAATCAAAATAAAAAGATGTTTTTCAATCAATTATATATTTTTGGAATATTGTAAATTATCTTATTGCATTTTCATTACAAATATACATTACCAGTTAAGTACTTCATATATACATCGTTAACTTCTCTTAACTCAATATGATAACCTATTTAAGCTCTGAACTATATCCATCACTCAATATTTTCCTAAGTCTTTTTACTTAACTCGAGATATACACTCATAAAAATTTAAGATCAGACATCAGAAAAAAATTACAATCTTCTGTCAGATATCACGTATTTCGCTAATAGTTTCCTCCACGCAAATGATACAACAGAAAATGGGAATCAGTCATGGATTACAGTCTTGATTCCTAGAATGAAAAATAAACTATCATTTAATGCTTTCATTTGTGAATAAAAAAGGGGCTTTAACAAATTTATTTAAAACACTTGTGTATAATTACGTTTATTTTATATGAATTGATATTCAAAGAATTTCCGTTTTATTACGATCATTCCCATGAAATGAAAAATGAAAATACAGATTTAATACATATTTGTAATACTAATTACTGTCACTATCAAATACTTACTATAAATAACTTGCGGTTTGCAGACTTGATTCCCAAAATGAAAAAGTTCACACACGCTTATTTAATGATTTTATTTGTAGATAAAAAAGGTGCTTGAACAAGCTAATTCAACCCTTTATCTGCAAAATTATTTACCAAGAAATTCCTTCAGTTATGAATAACAGAATTCAAGAAAAATAATAAAAATATGTTAAAAAATCATGTGTAGATGCATAATAAAAACTTTAATTAAATACAATCAAAATAAAAATAAAAAATATTTTTGACCCACTACAAATTTTTTTTTCGGAATATTGTTAATTTTCTTATTGCATTCACATTACAACTGCATATTATCAGTTAAGTACTTCAATTAAACATCGTTATCGTCTTTTAACTCAATGTGCTTTAACCTATATCGTTATGTACTATATCCATCGCTCAATACTTTCCTAAGCCATTTTACTTAACGCAGGATATACACACATAAAAATTTAAGATCAAACGATAGAAAAAAAACTTACAATCTTCTGTCAGATATCACGTATTTCGCTAATAGTTTCCTCCACGTAAATGATACAATAGAAAATGGGAATCCATCATGGTTTGCAGAGAAATACTCTTATTTAATTATTTCATTTGTAGGTAAAAAAGGGGGCTTTAACATGCTTATTTAAAACTCTAGTGAGTAATATGAATTTTTATTCAGATCATTTCCTCGTGATTACGATCATTCGCACTGAATAAAAATGAAAATACAGATTAATTACATATTTATAGTTATATTAATTACTATAACTATAAAATGGCGTTGCAATTTATGTTATCACATTTTGCACTTTTTTTTTATGAATCTTTGTAGCTGGAAGTATGTACCAAGGGGCAATATTTAAGGAGATAGCCATTGCTTCGGTGATTAAGACTGATCCTGTATATCACTAGTGATGTGTACAACAACTCTCATATAATTTCTCATCTGCTTTTCTTTTTTAAAGAGTGTACATAATTTACTCGAATAATCAGTCACAATTCATAGTAATTTTTTAAAACAAAATTCACAAAAATATGTAGAAATTTCTTTACAAAATTCTTTAATAAAAAATTTATTAAATACAATCAAAATAAAAAGAACCTTTCCTATCAATTACATATATATTTTTGGAACATTGTAAATTATCTTATTGCATTTTCATTACAAATATTTATGATCAGTTAAGTGATTCACATATACATCGTTAACTTCTCTTAACTCAATTTGATTTAGCCTATACCATTCTGTGTTATATCCATCACTCAATACCTTCCTAAGCCATTTTACTTAACGTGGGATACACACTCATAAAAATTTAAAATCAGACGTCAAAAGAAAAATTTTTTTTTGTCAGATTTCACGTTTTTTGCTAATAGTTTCCTCCACTCAAATGATACAATAGAAAAAGGGAATTTTGACCTACTACAAATATTTTTGTTGGAATGTTGTAAAATTTTCTTATTGCATTTTCATTCCAAATACGCATTATTAGTCAAGTACTTCAGATATATATTGTTAATTTCTTTTAATTCAATATGATTTAGCCTATATCAATCTATACTATATCCATCACTCTTTCAATATTATCCTAAAAATGTAAGATCAGACGTCAGAAAAAATTACAATTTTCTGTCAAATATAGGTATTTCGCTAATAGTTTCCTCCACGCAAATGATACTATAGAAAATGGGAATTCATCATGGTTTGCAGCCTTGATTCCCAGAATGAAAAACACACTCCTATTTAATGATTTATTTGTAGGTAAAAAAAGGGGGGAAGGTTAACAAGTTTATTTTAAACACTTGTGTCTAATTACGTTTCTTTTATATGAATTGCTAATCAAATATTTTTTTTTTATTACGATCGTTTCCTTTAAATGGAAAATGAAAATACAGATTTAATACATATTTGTAATTATACTGATTACTGTAACTATTAAATACTTACTATAAACAATTTGTGGTTTCCAGCCGTGATTCCCAAAAGGAAACACGCGATTATTCAATGCTTTCATTTATTGATAACAGAAGAATCTTTAACAAGCTAATTTAACCCTTTTTCTGCAGAATTATTTATCAAGAAATTCCTCCAGTAATAGAAAAAAAATTAAAGAAAAATAATATAAGTTTGTTAAAAAAACATATTTAAATGTATAATAAGAACTTTCATTAAATACAATCAAACTAAAAACAAGATTCTTTGAGCAACAAAAAAAAAAAATTGTCAGAATATTGTTAATTATCTTATTGCATTTTCATTATCTGTACTAATAAAATCCGTGCGCCTCTGTCTGTCTGTCTGCTTGAAGCCGATTACAGTTCGCAACGCGGGGGAGTTGGAAGTCGCGAGAGGTGTCTTTTGATTCGAAAAATTCCGGGAAAATCATTTCGGGCATTTTCGAGACCGTAGGACCAAAATTAAAAAAGTTATGAATTAAAAACCGGTCGGGAATCGGAACGGAAAACGTCTCATTTCCCAAACGGAGCTCAAACGGAGCTCTCAGGCAGAACACTGCGCCACCTTGCGGTGAACGACTAGAACTTTTCCCCTTTGGCTAAACGAAGAAGCAGCCGAAAACCTCTTTTTCTCCCGTCATTTTGTCAAAGAATGTATAAGAGAAAAAGAACTAACTGGTAAAAAATGTTAAACACGGTTTAATTAATATAATGAGTACAACTATTTAAGCACAGCAAGATATGTTCACTAAGAGGTAATAGTGTTGCTAATTAATATTTTGATCATTTGTCGATAAAAAAGGTGCTTGAACAAGCTAATTGAACTTTTTACCTGCAGAATTATTTAACAAGAAATTGCTTCAGTTGTGGAAAACAGAATTGAAAAAATAATAATAAAAATATGTTAAAAAATCATATTTAAATTTTCAGTAAAAACTTTCATTAAATATAATTTATAAAAAAAAAAAAGATGTTTTGACCCACTACAAATATTTTTGTCGGAATATTGTTAATTTTGTTGTTGCATTTTCATTACAAATACATAATATCAGTTAAGTACTTCACATACACATCGTTAACTTCTCTTAACTCAATGTGATTTAACCTATATCGTTGTGTATTATATCCATCATTCGATATCTTCCAAGTCATTTTACTTAACGCGGGATGTACACTCGTAAAAATTTAAGATCAGGCGTCAGAAAGAAATTATAATCTTCTGTCAGATATCACGTATTTCGCTAATAGTTTCCTCCACGTGTATTATACAACAGAAAATGGGAATCCATAATCGTTTGCAACCTTGATTCCCAGAATGAAAAACACACTCTTATTTAATGCTTTTATTTGCGGGTAAAAAAGGGGGGCTTTAACAAGCTTATTTAAAGCTTTAATAAGTAATATGAATTGTTATTCAGATCATTTCCTTTTGATTACCATCGTTCACATTAAATGTAAAAGAAAATACAGATTAATACACATTTATAGTTATACTAATTGCTATAATTATAGAACACTTCTTATAAGTAAGTTGTGGTGTAACCTTTTTTCTGCATTTTTAAAAAATGCTTGGTCTTGTAGATGTTTTTTTTTTAATTGGATAAATAAAATAAAAAGTGTAATTGAAGAACTCAGATGATAAAATGACACAATCATTCATTTGAGAAAATGGGGTGTAAAATTCTAAATTTCTTTTTGCGTTTGTTGTCGGAAATCTGCTATATGTATTAAAATTTTTATTAATAATTGTTTTTGCAAGGAGTAATTTAATAGACTATAGAGGACCTCTGATTATCTTCAATAATATGATTACTTGAATTTTTTTCTTTTTTGTCACACTTCACGTTTATCAACCGATCCCATCCACTAATGTTTTTTTTTTTTTTCAACTCTAACTGTGATTGACTCATTCGCACTTGGTCACTGCATTTGCATCTAATAGTGATACGGTATCACTTTCAAGCCATTCTCATAATATCATCGCATTTTTATATAAATCAAAGTAACTCTCCTGAAAATGTCATTATAATCTATCCATCATTTATAAAGATATGATCAAAAATCTGTAATGAAATACCCTGTATTTTTGAATGAATATGTAGACAGCGTCGACGGTTTCACATAGTAAGTGTTTGATTTTACGCGCATTGTAGAGGCGCATAAATTTAAGACATTTTGTTAGTATTTCTTTAATTTAAAGAGAAGAACCTATTAGCATGAAAGAATCGTTACTAGTTAATAAAATTCTGTAACAAAGAATTTCTCGCATGTTTCAGTAATTCCTCTTCAAAATTTTATGAATATTTTATCTGATTTCATTCTGAAAATCCAATACTTCAAATACTTAAACTAATATATCCGCAACTAACGCGATACCTTTAGAATTTCTACTTTTTGAATGGCATCGTTTAATTAATTATCAAATTCTGGAATTTCGGAAATTATTTGTTTCGAAAGTTCGATGCAATTTCAAATTTAAATGCAACTACGGAGAATTTTGCTTTAATATTTCATAATTAGACATTTGTCACGCTCACCAAGGTTCATTCATGAGAATGAATCGATTTTAACAAGCCTGCGTTCCCGAAGATTCATTGAAATGGGGAATTGCGTGCGAATCAGCTAATTCCGGAGCAGACACTATGTATTTCGGTATATCACTTCATATGTAAATTTGAAAATTATTGTACAGCATGCAAACTTATTTACATATTTAACTGCCGGGCGTTAATTGGTTTTTGACATTTTAAATAACAGTAATTTTCTTTCGATTTATCATTTATGATGGATATTTTAAATTTGTGCCAGTTTGTTGTTTGCTAATTGCAAAATCGATGAAATTAGAATAAATATTACGATTGTTCAAGCAAACATTTGCACGATTTCACGGATATTTACTTGTTAAGTTCAGTTTTATAACATATATACGTATATATAACTAAGATAATACACTGTAAAGAAATAGTCATGTTTCAATATAGGGAAATATAATATAATCACAAGCTAAAATATACTATAAGTTCTTCCGAAATGCCTAACATTTAAAAAAGACTTTCTTTAAAGAAACTTCAGAAACCATCATACATTGTTAGCACAACCGAACATTTTTTTTAATGATGAGTAACTCGGAATAGGTCCCTGCAAATTTTTGTTGTTGGTTTTATTGTATTTTCATAGATTTAAGGGGGGGGGGCAGGGTTCCGGGACAATAAAATATTCAAATTTTCCTTTAAAAATTACTGCATTAAAAATTTCCATTTTTTAATGCTTTAAATGAAGTTTAAAGAAATTTTCTATATTTTTCTTTTTGGTTTGTTTTCAAAATCTAGTTTTCAAGCAATGGATGTCATAAAAATGACATCTTGTAAAAATGTGTTTCTTTTTTTAATCTGTTTATCTATATCTATATTTATATATTGTTTCATGATGGGTTTTTTTTCATCATTTCTCCTTTTTAAATTTTTAGAACTGAAGAACCGTCAAAGATAAATGTCACAAACTTGAATCAAGTTTTTTCTTATTTTCATTGCTTTACTTTAATTTTGACTCATCAAATTTGAATATATATATATTACTTTTGAAAATATGATATTTTAAATAAATGTTACATCATTTATTAAATTCTACAAATAATATTTCGAATTATAAAGATTCCGTGAATTTTTCCATTATGATCGCTGTAACTAATACCTCAAAAAATGAAATAACACTTATTTGGTCCATGTCACATGGCTGCATTTAATAAAAAAGTAGAATTTGTTCTTCGAGAAAAAAAAAAAAATCAATCAAGTTAGTAAAGCAAAATTTACATTTTTTTAATACTTAAAAATATTAATGTAAAAAAGGTTGCAGAGTGTTAAGCAGATAAAAATTAACTAAATTAAGCTTATTCAATTGCAAAATAAAGGAATACAATATTTAAAACCTCTAAATCTGTATATTGGATACACACCATAAAAAACAAATTTAAGCTAAAAGTTTAAAATTATTTTTTTTTTTACTATTTTTCCCATTATTAAACCTATATATGGATTTCAAATTATTATTTTTTTTTCGTGAAAATAGAAGAAATCGTGAAGTGAAGGGTTAAATTACACCATTCATTAAATAAATATTGATTCTTTTTCAAAAATTATGAGACGTTTACTCATGCAATTTTGTTTTCAAAAATCAAACATCACAAAAAATTCAACATTTTAACGCAATAAATAAAAATTATCTTAAAATGTGTCACGAACCCCTTAAGATGACAATAAAACTAGCTTTGTCAAACGAATATATTTTAATGAATATAGCAGGGAGAAATTAAGAAAATTAATTACTTTAAAAACTCTTATAAAAATTTACTGGTGACTAATTATATTTCGTATTGCTGCTTGTTTTTTGAGTGTATTGATACACTTTTTAATAGTTATCTTTTCTTTTTCAGAGAGCAGTAGTAGTGATGGTGAAAACGCAGGCGAGGTTAAAAATGTTGCACGATTGGTCATGAGGCCACCTGGCCACAGTGGAAAAGCAAAAAAAGGGCACCTGGTTTTCGACGCCTCTTTTGAAGGCGGTAAGTTAACGCATATATGGTTATCTTTTTGTAAATTTTCTGCTGATAAATAGATAACATTTCAACGGCGTTCATAAAATCCGTAATGTTTGCGTGCATTTAGTATTTCATAGAAGAAATTGTACCTCGAAAAAGATTCTACTGCGTGAATTATTTAGAGTGCAATAATATGTGAAAATTAAGGATTGACCGAATCACGTTTTTAAGGCCGAGATCGCTCTCGAAGCCCAATTTCGACGTTCGTCATATTTTTGGCCGGAAACAAAAGCGAAAACGAAAATGTTCGAAGAGTATTTAAGTATTTTATACTTGCATAAACATACATAATCATTAATTAATTATACGTATTTATTAAATATGCTTACTTATTATTTAATAATACATATTTATTAAAAATACATAATTTTAATTAACCATACACTCTAAATATTTTGGAAAATTACAAAAAAATTTCTAGTAGAATTATATTCCAAGAACTTTTTATGCTATGGCCAACAATTAAAAATTCATGTAACACATACAGATTTGCACTTAGAATAAAAAAATGTTTAACTTACTAATATTTTTTTTGGAAAATCGGATTTTCTAGAACTCTTTAAGTAATGGTAACGAGGATTACAGGTAAAATTTACCAAAATCTAGGATAAAGTACTAAACTTTTAGTAGATTCTTTTGTAAAACTACAGATGTCTCTAGTTTTCCTTACAAGTTTTGTAGATTGATATCATTTTCTTGTACTTTGTACATGAAAGAAACTTAAAACATGTAGGGGGAACTGGGGTACATTGATACATGGGGCACATTGATACACCCCCTCTACCGCTCACAGGGTCATTACAGGAAGTTTCACAACACCTCCAAAAGATGATGCTAGTGTATTCAACTACATACAGAAAATTTTGGAATGATTCAGTAGTTTGATGAAATGGGACGGGTGATTTATTGTTTTTGTTGTTCAAAAGTAAATATGAGTTGTACAGTTGAAATGCTATTATACAACTGTTCCAGTATTTTCAACCAAAATGAATACTCTCCCTGGTAAGTACAGCTACTCTTTATCAGTTCTTCATTATTTATTGTTAGATATATTGTGAATTGTTGGATTTGAGACTCATTTTATCCAAAATCGCTGTATGGGGCACATTGATACAGTCTATGACGGGGCACATTGATACAGCCTAAATCCTTTAATAGTTCATATTTTCATTATCTTTTATTATTTTTTTTTACCATACACTCCTTAATCCAACCTTTTTTTTCACGAAAAATTTCTAATATTAGTTTTTATTGAAGTGAAATAGCTCTAATTTCTTTATATTAGAACATTTTATAGTATTTTTGAAAACAGAAGACGTAGGAACTTACCCAGCATCTAGTGCTAGTAGAACTAATAGAAGAAAAGGACGCCATTCTGGCAAATCTCGAATTTATATCGATTCTCCAGAGAAAAAAGTATTTTCGACATGCGAAATGTTAAGTAAGAGAAACAAACTGCAGAACAGAAAATGATACTTATATTATAAACAGAATTTTAATATAATTATCCTTTATTTTCTGTTTATGAACCTATTTATAAACAGAAAAACTGGTAATTTTTTCATCTTTCATAAGAAAGAAGATAATCCTGGGGTTGAAGTGCTAGATATGACAAAGTTACCACAGCCAACAATCAGACAAGAAACAGCCAGAACATCAGGTCATAATATATTTAATTTTGATTGCTTTAATATTGCTTAAAAATAAATTGTGGGTGATTTGAATTTTTATAAATAAATATAAAATGGTTTTCTAATTCATTTCTATGAAAAATATGCATTGGTATTATTTTGTCGTCATTTTTCTCAAACATATCAATCTGCCCCGGGGATGGGGCACATTGATACAAATGACTTTTTTTGATTTTTTTAAAATTACATGCAAAAATACTATATAAAACAATGATTGTACATTTTTATAACATACTACACAAGTTTTGCTGTCACCTCATGGAAAAAAAACTTGAATTTTCTACTTTCTTGACACCAAAAAAAATCTTAGAAAAAAACTGTATCAATGTACCCCAGTTCCCCCTACACTTTTTTTTTTGCAGTGTACGTGCTGTTCTAGTTGGCTCTAAGTCCCTTATACCCAAAATGTTTTATTTTCATATAAAATAATAAAACGTAATTAATTCATCAACGGTACAAAAAGATTCTGAAATTAAACGAAATTCATTTAATTAAAAAATATTACAATTTTAGGAGATTTTCTGTTTTTTTTATGATTCTTGAAAAGAATCATCTGTTATAAATGAACTTTCTCAAAGAGTATCTGAAACACTTCCGTGATTTCAAACTATTTTTTTCATTTTGATAAATCTGAAGCTTTTGATAATTGTAAGCTTACGATACTAATCGTAAGCTTACAAATAACAACAAAATCTAACTACGATTAGGTATTGGTATTGATAATTTCAGAACTTGGTATATTTTAAAAACTTATTCATTAAAAAATGAGAAATTTTATATACTCTTTTTTTAAAGTAAGGAGTGTTTCAGAAACGAGTATACATGATCAGTACAAAAAATCCTGAACGGGTTAAAAGCTTGTGACGCAGCACTTTATCTTATATCTCTAAGAATTTTAAATTTGGGACTTAAAATTAATGATATCAAAATTTATGTGACGCTATGCTATTAATTAATATATATTTAAATTTATTCATTAAGGTTTTATCAATTACATCTTTCATAAATTCAAAATATGAATCTTAAAAGATATGATATCAAAATTTAAGTGACGCCTTGACGAGGCTTTAAACGATGTTTTAAAATTCCATTTATTTATTTATTGTCTAAATACATTTTCATATCTAAACAATACTTTTTATTTTCCAATACACTGTTAAATACATCACTTTCACTGAATATATATAATGCACTGAAATGTATTTATTTGAATAAATAGATTTACCTTTTGGGCTACGCTATCCAAAATCAAAAACAACATTTAAATAAATATTTTTTGCGTCATTGTATCTATTTGCATCTATTTAACTTACTTTGGATACAATGACGCAAAAACTATTTATTTAAATGTTATTTTTGATTTTGGATAGCGTAGCCCAAAAGATAAATCTATTTATTCAAATAAATACATTTCAGTGCATTATATATATTCAGTGAAAGTGATGTATTTAACAGTGTATTGGAAAATAAAAAGTATTGTTTAGATATGAAAATGTATTTAGACAATAAATAAATAAATGGAATTTTAAAACATCGTTTAAAGCCTCGTAAAGCGTCACTTAAATTTTGATATCATATCTTTCAAGATTCATATTTTGAATTTATGAAAGATGTAATTGATAAAACCTTAATGAATAAATTTTAATGTATATTAATTAATAGCATAGCGTCACATAAATTTTGATATCATTAATTTTAAGCCCCAAATTTAAAATTCTTAGAGATATAAGATAAAGTGCTGCGTCACAAGCTTTTAACCCGTTCAGGGTTTTTTGTACTGATATCAGTGCTTTTTTTAGGTTTTAGGTTCATAAGTTTTTATGCATTCTATATTATATTCTATATTAACAAGGCGCCACTTGTCTAGTTTTGTTTTGAATCAGAACGCGGCAAGTTATGGAAATTGGTGTTAGCATTTTTCATTCAGGTAGAATTTATTTATTTAGAATAGAATTGATAAAGAAAATGCAAAAAGTGAAAAACATTGAACAGACATGATAGAATCATTAAGTAATTTTCATGGCTTTAATAATCCACATGGCCGTTTCTTGTTATGCGAATTCAGTCTTTCAATGTCTTAATATACAATGAATAAAGTCTGCAATGAGGTTAACTGGAGAATCTTGCAATGGATTTTTGCCGCCGCTTATTCATATTTACTTAATTAAGAGGAATCGAGTTAATGAAATGTTGTTGAACTTTTACTTTGTTGAATGAAATTTTACTTGTTAACTCTATAGGTTACTAGGTACTACTAGGTTATCCCATCGACCAAAAAATTATCGCCAAACTATAAGATGAAATGCCAATAATGGATGATCGTGAATGTCACATTCAATGCCATTAAATACGATTTGTGTGTTTAAAATGCCATTAAGTGATTTTTATTTCGACTTTTTATTAATATTTTACTAATTATTTGTTTTTTCGTAATTTGAAATAAAAAATGTGTCATGTATAATTTGGCTATTAGTTTGGCATTGTTATTTTATTTAGACATTGTGCAAATATAATGTGCTCATCTTTTGTTTACATTTTTAAAAAGAGTAATTTGAATGTAATAATGGAGAAGAAATCATAATGAATGCTTATAATAGAGTATAATACAGTCAACTCTGTGAAATGCACAAAATGCATTATCTGCAAAACATGCTAAAATATAAACATTGAAAAGTGTTTTAACATTTAAACTCAAAGATAAAGATATGCAATACTTTTTATTTTCATGAAATGACAAATTTTTTAATGAAATAAACTGGGATTTAAGAAAATTCATGTATTTTGCACCCTGTATTTAAAAACAATACTTTAAGCAAATCAGTAAGTTTCAGTTGATTGGGTGCAAACCTATTCTTTGCTCAAGCAGCAAAAAAAATTTAAAAATAAATAATTTTATCTCTAAATACTTTTTGCAGGATTTTTACCTGGCATTCTCGTAAAATTTTAAATATACCCTGCCTCCTCAGTCTAATCCATAAGTTTTAATACATTCTATATTAAAAATCCATTGTAAGATTCTCGGGTTAACTTTATTCATTGTATATTAAGACATTGCAAGATTGAATTGGCATAACAAGAAACAGCCATGTGGATTATTAAAACCATGAAAATTACTTAATGATTCTATCATGTCTGTTCGATGTTTTTCAATTTGTGTATTTTCTTTATCAAATTCTATTCTACATAAATAAATCCTACCTGAATGAAAAATGCTAACACCAATATCCATAACTTGCCGCGTTCGGATTCAAAACAAAACTAGACAAGTGGCGCCACTACGCGTATGAATACTTGACTATCTAACAGCAAATAATTTAAAATAATTTTTGTTTGGAAACTTTGAAAAAAAATCATAAGTCGAAAGTATATTGAATATGTATAATTAAAAAATATTTCCTATTTTAAAAAAGGATTCAAAATATTTTTTACACAAAATGCAAAAATATCCAATGTAAGAAACGTAATATTTTCTTCTTTACGAAAAATAAAGGCAATATAAATAGAAATTTGATTTAGTATATATTTATTGAATGTTTTAAAGCACATGATAAGATGTTTTTGTAGTTTAAAAAACATTTATTGCTTCGATTCGGGTGTTTTAACTATGACCCTAACTACATAAGCCTTGTCGCATCGGCCTTTTCTGCTAACCCATAGAATAACATGTAATCCGCGAGCTAATATAGTCCAATTTTCCAAGACCAATATATAACAAACAAGAGTTTTCCTAGAAACTAGGCAAGTCTTATTCACTCTATCTTAAAGAGATTCATATTATATATAAGTTTTAATAAAATCTGCCAGCCCGTTTTCTAGATCTCATTATCAGGAACAAACACCATCGATTTCGGTTTAAAAATGGTTATCGAGATCTAAAAATATACGGCACGTAGAAATGTAAAAATTCTAGGATAGGATTAGACTGGGAATATAAGACTATATTAAAAAAATTGGACCATTCTGACCAATATTTGCTGAGTTATTAGAAGGCGGCTTTTCCGATTTCCTTTGATGTTGAGTTAGCTGTATATATGAAGTTCCGCATCTACCTTACGTGGATACCTTATGACGATGGTAGATTTAAAGCTGCGTCACTTGAAGGCTGCCGCCTTCTATGATATTTTTAATTATAAGCGACAATCTGAACCGAAAAGTTAGCTTGTCGTTAAATATTAATATAATCATGTGTTACTCTATTTGCATATTAAAGATACCATTAGAAATAATTTAGTGAACGTGTGTGGTATAATAAACATTATAGTGCGAAGTTTAACCCTTTCGCGTTTAGTGTACTGTTACTAGTACATGTCTTTAAATTGAGCATTTTTTGTTTTAACAAATAATTTTACTCCTACTTACATATAGTAATGTTAGAATAAATCTAAGCATTTACTATATGACTTCATGGCTTGCGCTGCATATTTCTGATTGGTATTCTCTCATAATTTTTGCTTCTATTCAGTGCTAAGGATGGGGAACTAAAAAGTTCCTTTTCGTCATATCATGATAATTTATATTAAAAAATTGAACATTACTAGTCAGATTCTCCATAAAATTTGTGGAATATATAGCAAAGAACTATATGAAATGGCACTGTTGGAAGGTGGTTTCATAAGTTTAAGCGTGGAAATTTCGGACTCGAAAATGACGTTCGCACTGGACGTCTATCGTCTGTAAAGGATGATATCATAGACGAAGCTGCCGCTGAAAATTCACGTTACACAGTTCAGAAGCTACACACCTATTAAATATTCCAAAAAGTACAGTGCATGATAATTTGAAGAAGAATGGGTATTTAATCCAGTATCATGTGTGGATACTCCATACTTTACCACTGCAGAATACGCTCGCTAAAATTTTAGCATGTGATTTTTTACTGAAACGGAAAAAAAAAGCTCTTAAAAAAACTCATTACTGCAGAAATGAATAATATACAAAAATATTACAAGGAAAAATCACGTGAAATGTCAAATGATCCTCTTAAAGTAACATTCAGAGGAGGACTGCATTCCTAAAAAGTAATGCTTTGTTTTTGGAGGGACTACAAAGGAGATATTTATTATGAAATTTTATCACCAAATTGGACAATAAATTCAGAAAAATACTGTTCCCAAATGACAGTTTTCGAAGCAAAAATCGAAGAAAAACAGCCAAAACTGACTAATCGCCGTGGTGTTTTGTTCTCCCATGACAGTGCTCGACATCACATTACGATGTCTGTTAGGGGATGCATTATTGAGCAAGGCTATGATGTCTTGTGTCACAAAACATATTCACCAGACCTGCCTCACTCAGACTTTTACCTTTTCAGGTCATTTAAAAATTCTCTTAAGGGGACTCAGGGGTTTATCGATACGGAAAAACATGTAAACAGAGCTCTCGCTTCGAGTCCATATAAAAACAGAAGTATTCAGTGTAATTAATTTAAACTTTCTGATATTTTAAAAGTATGCTTGTAGTCTTATAAAATTATAAAATGAAATACTTCAATGTAATATAATAATAAATATAGCAAAATTTATGTAACACAATTTTCGAAAAAAAAAAATATGTATTATATCACCAAAACTAAGATATCTTAACGTTAAATTGACATAAGAACCTAATTTTTTCTTTAAAATGATCCGGAAACTTTACTCTATAGAATGAATTAAGGATATAACTATGACTTAAAAAAATCATTATTGAAAAATCTCTCAAATTTGAAAATTTGAAAACCCCCTAAAAAATACAACTTTTTTTTTCATTAAAAATAATCAAAATATTAAACTATGTAAACTATATTAATTCATTCTATAGATAATGATGTTATATGCATGCAAAAAAATTTAAGCCATTCCATCAAATAGTTTTTTTTAAATCTTGGTGTTATTCGTCAAAAATCAAGTTTTGAGAAAACGCGACTTAAAGTTGAAATTATATGGGTGCGGCTATGAAAGTGTTGATACACAAATGCTTATAACTCCGTTAAAAATGCAAATATTTTTATGCGGTTTTTTGCATTGAGTTAACAATTAATTGAATAATCAAACTAGATCATGAAAAAATCGATTTTTTAAAAAGTTTTCAACCCTTGAGTCCCCTTAATGTCTAAGAGTTCATTTCTTTGGAATCTTTCAAACAAAACCTTGATCATTTCTATATGACTATATCTAATACCTTTTTTTAAAAAGGAATTTCTCAAGTGCGAGGTCGATGGCAAAAAGTCATAGAACAAAATTGTGCTTATGGGATTTCACAAAACTCTCTTGTGTTTTCGTATGTCGTTATCGAAATTTATCATGAAAAGAAAAAAAAGAAAGAAACGCGCAGAACTTTTCGAATCACCCAATATATAAGTATTCCTTCATAACAACAGATCCATATTCAACTGTTTTCGCAGAAAATTTTCGCCATGTATTTCTTGAAAAAAAAATTAGAAGTCTGGATTTTTACAGAAACATTAAGAGAAAAAAAATGAATATATGTGTTTCTCGAATGTGTACTTGCAGTAATGTACTCGGAGCTATTATAAGATTGAAAAGTACTCAAAAATGATTATATTTTGCTTGTTTTTAAATATCCATTTTCAACAGTGTACAATTTATGTATTAGGACGATTACATTCCAATGCTTATAAAATAATAATAATTTCAAACACAACACCAATTTTCAGTTGAATGGTTATGTCCGTTTTTCCTGTAAGAATATGACAATCTTCAGTGACAATATTTCTGTGACAGTCTTCATTATAAAAAAGACTACTATTGTTTTTTTTTTCTTCAGATGGTTTATGCTGTAATTAAATTACAATTTAAATCATTCTCAAGGTTTAGTAATAATAGCTTGGTGTCACTGATGTAGTGTGATCTAAGTACATTAACAAAACAAGCAAACAAAAATCGTACGACATAATTTTCCCCTTTATTTAAAATATCAGTTTAATCTGAATTTAATTTTAAAAAGAAAATATTAATAAGATAATTTAGAAGACTTTTGCAATTACCACTTAGAATATCGAAAGGTTTTGAACTTCAACACATGAGATAAAATTGGACAATGAGAAGCAAGTCTGGTCGAAATTCCAGTTAATCAGATTATCAACATATTAGAGATTGCAGAAGAGTTTTTACATTTGCATAGAAATGAAGTAATCAACGATAATGCAAAACTGATTTACCGTAAATGAGCTTTGATAAGAAGCAATGTGAGTTTTGATTGTGATGAGCAAACTTTCGGGAAGATAAAGGCAGTACTGGTAGTTTTTTGTTCTGAAAAAAAGGATTTTTTTCTTATTAAACTTCATTGTTAATATCATTTAGTAATCAAATATGTATAGTTCCACCTTATTTGAATAATAACTGCAAATATCGATTTCTTTTTTTGTTTTTATTGAAGAACTCTAGAAGATAACATATATAAAAATTATTGTTGTCATAATCTATATATTTTATTTGTAATGATGTTTAAGGCTCCTGTCCTTGCCGCGAAGATACTCACGAGCTAATGCTATTCCTAATGGGGAGGAATTCTTCTAATAACTATTTCGCATTTTGTCATTTTCAAATAATTTCTTTTTTCATTGGATAGCTGAGGTCCCTCTCACGATCGCCTCTTGATTATTTTTTCAATTTCGGTAGTAAGTATTTTTTATAAAGTAACTTTCACTTTCTAAACCGGTTCTTAAAGTGAAAATAACTCTATAAAAAATATCTGCCACCGAAATCAAAAAAGTAATCTTGAGAAGGACCTCGGCTATCTAATGCAATATATATATATACCGTATTTACTCGTGTATACCGCGCACGCGTGTATAATGCGCACCCCTTACTTTAGAATGCAAAATGACGATTTTTTAAAATCTCGTATATAACGCGTACCATAAATTTGATAAGTAAATAAATGAATGGCCACAGGAATTTAAATAAAGAATGCCGAAACAAACATTGCGTTAGCCCGGAAAACAAGACGAAATTACATTTTTAGACTTCGGGCAAGGCGTAAATGACGGGGGGATAGGAATGCATGACGGTAATGAGAATTGATAGTTAGTGTTTAAATAACGTCACTTGCGTATTTCTATAAAAAAGTGCAAGGAGTGGAAAAGAGATGCGTCAATACTTCTATTATTTAAGATTTTTCTATTTTTAATGTCTTCTTTGAATACATTTCTTAATTCATATGTATATCGTGTGATTACATCAAGCAGTAAAAAATAATTCGTGTATGACGCGCACCTACGACTTTTGCCTTAATTTTTTCGAAAAAAAGTACGTATTATACACGAGTAAATACGGTATATATTGGTTTATATATATATACAGGGTGTCCGTAAACTCATGGTATATACGCTAGGGGGTGATAGAACACATCAAGACGAATAACAGTAAATAGGAAACCAAGGGTCCAAAACGTTTTACAAAGGAGATAGCCGCCATTAAAGTTTAGGGTCTAAAATTTCAAATACACACAAAAAACGGAAAAATTGGTCGATTGATTTGCGGTTTTCACTAAAACTATTCTTTATGTTGGTATTTTGTTGAAAATAAATTATAAAGGTAAATTTCGAAGAATGTCGATAGAGGGAGCTTTAGACTTTGAAGAACTATTTTTTGCCGTGATTTTTTGCATATCATTAAATGGTTTCGTAAGCTTAGACTTAAACTTAAATTTTGAGCTCAAAATCTGTATAGTTGGGAGTGGTTAAGTAGCACAAACTTAATTATGTTCAGAGGGTTTAAATTTCAAATGATTATAAAAAAAGGAAAAATTGGTCGATTGATTTGCGGTTTTCACTAAAACTATTCTTTATGTCGGTATTTTATTGAAAATGAATTATAAGGATAAATTTCAAAAATGCCCATAGAGGGCACTTTAGACTTTAGACTAACGAACAACTATTTTTTACGTTATTTTTTTGCATCTGATTAAATGTTTTCGTAAACTTAGACTTAAACTTAAATTTTGAGCTCAAAATCTGAATAGTTGGGAGTCGTTAAGTAGCACAAATTGAACTGTGTTCAGGAGTTGAAATTTATCCCCCCCCCCCCCCCTCCGAACATAGTTCAGTTTTGCGCTACTTACACACTCGCAACGATTCAGAATTTGATCTCAAAATTTAAATCTAAGCATTCGAAAGCATTTAATGAGATTTAAAAAAATAAGGGTTAAAAATAGTTGTACGCTACTCCAATGTCTAAGGCGCCCTCTATCGGCATTTTGTGAAATTTATTTTCAAGAAATCACTGATTTAAAGAGTAGTTTTAGCAAAAACCGCAAACGAATCGACTAATTTTTCCGTTTTTTATAGTCGTTTAAAATTTAAACCCTCTGAACACAGTTCAGTTTATGCTACTTAACCACTCCCAACTATTCAGATTTTGAGCTCAAAGTTTAAGTTTAAGTCTAAGCATACGAAACCATTTAATTAGATGCAAAAAAAAATCACGGCAAAAAATAGTTTTTCATTACTTCAAAGTCTAAAGCGCCCTCTATCGGCATTTTTCGAAATTTATTTTATAATTTATTTTCAAGACAATACCAACATAAAGAATAGTTTTAGTGAAATGCGCAAATCATTCGACCATTTTTTCCGCTTTTTATGTGCATTTGAAATTTTGAACCCCAAACTTTAATGGCGGCTATCTCCTTTGGAAAACATTTGTGACCATTGGTTCCCCATTTACTTTTACTCATCTTGATGTGTTCTGTCACCCCCTAGCGTATATACCATGAGTTTAGGGACACCCTGTATATATATAAATGTTGAAATGCGAAAGAGGTATTAGAAAAATGCCTCCCCATATAAATAACATTAGCTCGAAAGTGTTTTCGCGGACAGGCACAGGAGCCTTAACTCTCTGACGGTCTTGCAAAAGGGTGAAATTGTGATGTGGTTTTCTCCTCACGTCCTTTTAAATGCTAAGAAAACGTAATTACAAATATGAATGTAATCCCTGAGAGCGTTAATCATTCATCAATGCATTAAAAGTTCATTAAATCTATAGAATTTTGGTGTTTTCTTAAATATTGCATACATTGCAGTGAAACACGGAGCTTAGTGAACGGAATATTACACTTCCAACACTTAGAGGGTTGAAGACAAAAAAAACTTCTTTAAACACCATGAAATAAATCAAATTGCGCAAAGCCTTTCGATAGAACTTCGTCTATCTTAATCAGGCGCAAAAAGGTTCATAAAGTTCCTCTTCAATTTTGGAGAGAGTATGCCGTACATTCTGAATGCAAGCTCTCAAAACAATAAAATGTGGTAAACCGGTGGAATTGAGCAGTATACAGGTGGGCAGTAGATGCCAGAGTAAGCACAAATCCACGAATAAGTTGAAAATTGGTGTTATACAATTGAAGACAAAAAGACTTCTTTAAACACCATGAAATAAATCAAACTGCGAAAGGCCTTTCGATAGAACTTCGTCTATCTTCATCAGGCGCAAAAGGTTCATAAAGTTCCTCTTCAGTTTGGAAAGAGTATGCCGAACATCCTGAATGCAAGCTCTCAAAACAATAAAATGTGGTAAACCGGTTGAATTGAGCAGTATACAGGTGGGCAGTAGAGATGCCAGAATAAGCACAAATTCACGAATAAGTTGAAAACTGGTGTTATACAATTGAAAACAAAAAAACTTCTTTAAACACCATGAAATAAATCAAACTGCGCAAGGGCTTTCGATAGAACTTCGTCTATCTTCATCAGGCGCAAAATTCAACCGGTTTGCCACATTTTATTGTTTTCCAATTCCTCTCCAAAACTGAAGAGGAACTTTATGAACTTTTTTGCGCCTGATGAAGATAGACGAAGTTTTATCGAAAGGCCTTGCGCAGTTTGATTTATTTCATGGTGTTTAAAGAAGTTTTTTTGTCTTCAATTGTATAACACCAGTTTTTAACTTATTCGTGGACTTAGAGGGTTAAAAAAACGTTCTTTTAATGAAAATAATGTTATATGTACAGTACAAATTCTAAAGTTCGTAATCCTCGGGTTTGTATCAGGTCCAAACTTTAGATCATAAAAAAAAAAAAAATAATAAAAAATAAATAAATAAAAAAAAATAAATAAAAAAAAATTAAAAAAAATCACTACATAAAAAGCGAAATATAACTTTCATATATAGAAAATTGCGTACAACAGCTATTAATATTAAATTGAACAATTATTATCCCTAAATAAATCACAACAAATTAAGAAGTAAAACAAAAACTCTTATAATATACAAATAAATATATAAAAGGCGTTGGACAAATAGATATTATTTATTCATTATTTAACTTAGATCTTTCACTCGCATCCATTTTCAAAAGAATGTAAAAGAAGATAATTGATTAGAAATATAAAATGAAATGTTTTGATTGCTTTTTCTATTTCTAATCAATTATCTTTTAAATTCCTTTGAAAATGGATACGAGGACATCCGAAAGATCTAAGGTAAATAATAAATAAATAATATCTATTTTTGCAACACCTTTTAAATATTTATTTGTATATTATAATTTTAATAACAAGGTGTAAAATTCCATCAAGACACTGGTATTAATACAGTGATTTGACTCCTTAAAAACTCTTATGTAAGGGACTATACAATATAATAACAAATTGTAACTTTCTTAACTATTGAAGATTTCAGTTAACGCGCGCTGCTTTATGGATATAGTTTTTGTGAAGTTTTTCTTTTATTTTGTGCAGTGACATGAGTTAAAATTAAGTAACAAATAATCTCTACTCTGGACCGTATTTTGCTTGTTTGGTCCAGAATTTGTTTTTCCTTTTTTCTTGAATACTGGCCCTGGAAACTTCGAACTTCAGACAATTCGGAACTTTGGGTGTCCGAACTATAGACTTTGTAGTGTGTTTTGTTCCGGATATTTTACGTTATGAAATAATAGATAATAAATTAAAGAACTGTTTTAATTTTTAATTATGTGAACATTAATGTATTTGGAAGAAGATAAACCCGAGATCTTATATTTGCATAGAAATGAAATAATTAATAATCATGAGAAATCAATTCATCTTAAATAATCTCTGTTAACAGACTGTGTTGCAATATAATAAAAAAAGCTGCAAGAAGATAAAATGAGAAAAAAATAATCTTGCCTTGAAAAAAAAATGCATTTTGAGTATTCTCAATATTAAAGAAATCACAGTATAAATCACTCTATAAATTAATATTCTTCTTATTCTTCTCCTTCTTATTATTTTTTTAATTTCACATCATACTTGAATATACATTTTAATGTGATCGGTACACTCAAATAATCTTAATAATAATAATAATAATAATAATAATAATAATAATAATAATAATAATAATAATAATAATAATAATAATAATAATAATAATAATAATAATAATAATAATAATAATAATAATAATAATAATAATAATAATAATAATAAATGCATAATATTTATTTTTAAAATCCAAATTATATTTTTTAAAAAGAAAAAAGAAGAAGAATGATAAAAAATAACAAATAATGAGCAATTATTGATTAATTACCTGCAACTAATAAGAAAAATAAAATCTTATTGCTATATTAGGTTTCAAAAGTGCTTTTATTCTTTATGAATTCAATGATTTTTTTCTCTTTTTTTATTCTTATAAAAATAAAATAAGCGAAAAAATAATTTAAAGTCCTGATTTAATAACGCCCATTCACATTAAAAATACTGTGGAAATTTTAAGCCTAGGAAAACCTCATAATTTCATTTTATCAAATTTAAATTGATACAAAAGGACAAAAGAATCAAAGTTCACGTTATTTCAGATAACCCTTTAAAAAAGCAAATTCCCTTCATAACAGAAGAAAGAATTCAGAAAACGCAGTTCGTTCATTTATCTATGCAAAAAAAAGCTCGCTCAAACCAAAAAAGAAAAAACAAAATCAGAACAGCTGATGTGCTTTACAATACAACACAAAGTAACGAACCTCCAAAAAAGAAAAAAGAAAAAATCAACAAAGGAAACTAAACTTCCGTTACTATGGCAACACAGGTGTGGTCCTCTAACCAGATGTTCTATTGCCAAACTCTGAAACTTTAATTCTACACACCCAGATTTTTTTTTTTTTTTTTTTTTTTTTTTGCTATGTATATATGTATATATATATGATTTCTTAATATGCTATCTTTATTTTTAGCCTACGCTAAAGAGTTTGAAATTTTTAACAAATTCTTAGGGGATTTGATTTTGAGTGTGGAATTATGTATGGGGAATATTTATGTCCGCTATATTTAATTTTATTTTTGTTTCTAGCCATGACATTGAGCTGAAGTAGCCCTAATATATAGAGATAAATAGATAGATAGATATTAACGATTTTGTGAGTTTTTATTTTTTTATTTTATTTTATTTTATTTTTTTATAACAGATAATGTAGCTCTTAAAATAGAATCATTTTACAAATTTAGAAATATCAAATTCAACCAGGCGAAATAAATCACTTTTAATCATTTAGCTTTATATTTTAATTTAATTTATGGAGCTTAAAAACATCTTTTTAAAATAAATTATAAAGATTCATAATATATTTAGTATGGTATTTATAGAATTAGATTGCTATAAATAAAATAAAATCGAATTCATTTTTCTGAAAATGTAATACAGAGTTTTACATTATGTAAAATTTCTTAAAAATATGCTTTATAAACGTTAAGTAAAGCATGTTCAGTAAGATTTTGTTATTTTAGTAATATGTATATATAAATTTAGAATTTTCAAACTAAATCAAGTACAACAATTAACATTTAATAATTTAGATTTATATTTTACTTTAAATTATGGAGTTAAAAGATATTTAACTCTATAATTTAAAATAAATCAATTAAAAAATCTATTTATTTAAAGCAAATCTACATAATCTATTTTCTTAAAATAGATTATGTAGATTTATAATATAAAAAATATAATATACATAAATATATGTAGATTGCTTTAAATAAAATAAACTTGGTGTAATTTTCTTAATGCCATATATTGTTTTGTAATACAATTAAAAAATGCTTAAAAATTAGCTTTATACATGCTCAGTAAAGCATCATTTGTATTTTAATATTAAACAACTTTTATTACATTTATAAAAGCAAAAATTTTAATTTGCACACAGTAAAATAAAGGTACAAATTAAAAAAAGAAAAAGAAAAACTGAATTCTATAGGCTAGTTTTACAATCAAAAGCAACAACAGAATTATTTTATTATAGACAAAATCGTGGTAGATAATGAGACAAAATAGAATATCATAAACATTTCAATAGGAAACATGCAATCTAATTTAAACATAAAACATTAATCTGTGATAGAAATTAATTTAATTAAAAAGTGTTAAAAACTAGTCGTTGGTGGCCACCGTAATACTTAACCATCATGGATATGTATATGAAAATAAAATATGTAAAACTATTTATACAATGCATTGCAATTCATAAACAAAATTTAAATATTGTTAATACACATAGTAATGCTACATTAAAGAACTGCTGATGTACCAATTTCGACAAATTATATAAAACGCCAAACTACTCAAGTAGTACCGAACTGCGTAAAAGAAACATCCTTATAACTCCAAAAATAATAATTCTATTAACTAACAATTAACTGCGTCGGATTAAGCGTCTCATTTCCAATTAAAATATACTTCTGAATTGAAATTTGAATGAAATACAGGCTCATGAAAAATCGAAGAATGTGGAAAACATGATTACAAACATCTCGGCAACTAATAATCCGATCGACTTCATTCGATATACAAAATATGTGTTATTTTATTTCCTTTTACGTCCATTCCTTAGAATAAAAAAATTCGAAAATTTTTATGTACCTTTCATCAGAACGAATTTTTCGAGGGTCCGAAAAAAATAGTTCCGGATAATCGAGGTTGCTGATATTAAATAGGGTTCGTCCCATTCTTACATACTAACTACATACAAAATTTCAAGTCTCTATCTCAATTTGTTTGGGAGATAGAGCGTTTACAGACAGACAGACTGACAGACAGACAGACGGCAAATTTTTTTTTTCTTTTAAATATGTTTTTCGGAATCTCCACTATCTAAAACGTGTAAATCCGTCAAAAAAATTTTTCGATTTTCAAAACGATTGCAAGACTTACCCTATACTACGCATGATGGGTAAGTAATACACAGAATATAAAATGAAACGCATTAAATATTTAATTTTCCACTCATGGTCATGCAAATAAATTATTTACAATGATACACCAAAAAAAGGTTCACATTATCATTTATTTATTTCTTCATTTTGTTAAATAGCTTAATATATTGAAGCTTAACGGCAAATAATTCGACCAATCTTGCAATTATGATTTTATCCAGAGTATACAATTGCTTTATTTGTTCGAAAATTTTTTTAATAAAGATTGTATGTCTAATTTTTTGGTATATTAAATTAGTTCTAGAAGCGTCTGAAATTAGATTAATGTCTTAACTCCCACGTACGTCTCAAATTGCCCAAAACTTTCAATATCTTTTGAATGCTAATCGATAAATAATTAGATAATTATATGCAGAAAAAATACTGATTTTCAGAAAAAATGCTTTTCGCAACTTTCCAAGAAATGTGAATAAAAATATATTGCATTCTGTACTTTCGGGAAATAAAGGAAAGAAATATAATACATTTTCAAACCTTTTTAACAGTTTAAATTTAACATATGTATTTAATCTTAGAAAAAAATAATACAGGCTGACTCTGTTTACAAAGGTAGGTTGATTTCGAAGCTGAATACTGATTTCACCAACAAAAACTAAATTAAGATTAGAGATATACCCACTTTAGCAATTTTATCTGGCCGCTTTTGCCGAGTTTTTATTTTATTTTATTTTATTTATTTATTTTATAAGAACTGGTTTTATCAGAATCAAGTTAATAGGGTAATATTTTCTTCAATAGCTGTTTATTTTTAATTTGTTTTTGTTGTAAGTATTGGTCCCATAAAAACTTTTCAATATGAAACTTATATAATAAGTCCAGGTGGATTCGATATCTTTTTAATTGATGAAGGTGTCAAATTTTTTTTCTTCTTCATCCCCCCCCCCCTTTTTTTTTTTGTTTTTATGATTATTGTTATTATTATTTTGCGGTAAAGACTGGTATCAGCAAAAAATTGTCCGTAGAAAAGTTATGTTAGAAATTAAAAAAATTTCTAGGACAATTAATTGGATTTGATATCTTGAGAAAAGACAAAATTATAAATTTCATTTATAAATTATAAATTTCATTATAAATTTCATTAAAAAAAAAAATCTTTTTTTTTTAGCCCATTTTTCATTTTATCAAAAAATCTGACTTACATCAGTTTTAGGACATTTTTCTAGAAGTAATAATAACTTTAAACTGTTTTGATACGGATTAAATTAAAAAGGTATGAGTTTTTCTGGTTACACAAAATCCCTCCCTATATTCATCTCTTTGGTTCGATTTTTCCCATTAGCGGAATTTACTGAGATTTTCTACCTTTTGATTTCATGTATTTGTTTGAAAGAGATTTGTGTAGAATTATGAAAGTTATCCTGACCTTACAAAGTAACATATGGATATATGTATAAGCGTAAATATATATACATATATAAATTGATCCTCTTAACACACACACATATATATATACATCATGTAGATAGGTAAATCGATGCATTAAGTATCAAACTGGGGGATGGCTCATTTCTTGGGATCATGATCAATGTAGATCTGCAAAAACTTTTTAAAAATTCGAACATAGACGAGAATTTAACAGACAGTACTTCTTACGAAATCTAGTTAATATTATATATGAGACACAGAGTTCTCGCTTCCACTCGCCATTGCGCCGAATCGCGACAAAATTTTTCATTTGGCGAGTAAATGAACAATCAGACTCGCCAAATTGCGAGTGCTCATTTTTTTTTTTGTCTGTGGTTACATAATCATATCCTCATTACTGTACGATTGATGTCACTTTTCATCTTCAATGGCACCGTACCATTTACATTATTATTTATAAAAATACTGACTTAGCACCAATTCAGTTTATCAACATCCAAAGACACAGAAAGTTATACGATATGCATTTCTCTCTTGTCAGTTTATCACTATCTATGCGCCAGTAAAATTACAACCAAAATTACTCGCATCAATTGCCAAATCGGGAAAATTTTTCTGAAACGCGGCATTGAATATAATATTTACCGTACTGCAAAGTATCAATGGCCAATCATCAATTTTCTTCTATCGAGTCAAAATCTCATAACAATTTACCTCTACAGAATGTTTCAAATATTTAGACATTTAGGAAATATTTAGAATATACTTAATTGTAATAGTTTTTCTTGCGTATACAGTGAAACCTCCGAATAAGAGACACCTATGTGGCCGGAAATCTTGTCCCTTAAATAGAGGTGTCCCTTATTCGGAGTTTTTGTTGTTGCAGTAAAACTTCCAAATAAGGGACAGCTGTAGGACTAGAACTTTTGTTCCTTAAATAGAGGTGTCCCTTATTCGAAGTGTCTTTTATTTGGAGGTTTCACTGTAGTAGAATTTCTATTTTCTAAGCGATGACAAAAAATTATGGTATTTTAGAACGCATTGAAAAAAGAAAAGAAAAAAAAAAGAATACAATAAGGGGTTAAAGGTAGATTTTTCAATGCTTCAAAGAAAAAAAAATAAAGTTTTTTTTTCTTTTGATGGATTGTGAGGAGGTTTTAATTTATAGTCCCATTTTTAAAGCTAAATTTTGTGTTCATTTTGAAAAATGTCCCGCATGCAATACGTTAAGATGCCTTTGTATCTGTATTTTCATAACATTTAATACGACCCAAGAAAAAAAATATATTTATAGATTATTATTATTTTTTACTTATTCTGAAGAACCATAGACAATTTAACCGTTTACAACACAGTTTGAATTTTATACGTTACTAGCGAGCTACGCCCGCTAGCTGGGCCACTTTTTCCAAACGAGCCTCGATATTAAGCAGTATATAATAAGCAAAAAAATTCATTTAATAAGCAAGTCTTGGAGTTCGAATCCTCAAGCACAAAAAAAGTAAATTAAAGAGCTATGGTTGTTAGGCGCCCATTATCCCGTTAAAAATATGTGATTTCGCACAGTGGGCGCTACGTGCCCACCGTGCAAAGGCGGCCCACCGGCCTACCACCTACCGGCGCTACGCGCCATGGTCGCCATCGTCCCGTTAAGAATATTTGGTTTTGCACGGTTGGCGCAGCGCTCACATAAGACATTTTCTGGTATTTTTTGGTTCATCAGAAGCAGACTTTTACGCAGATTCTGAATATGTAATCAGTTTTATCTACTTTAAAAACTGTCTGTATGATGGTTTAAGAAAAAACGCGCAAAAAATGTTTCGGTATTAAAAACTGCAAAAAACTGCTATTAAAAAAAATAAGCAATTTCATTAATATCACAAACAACATAACTAACAAATAATTTTGGCAGCTCGTTTTCTGTTTGTACTAACAAAAATTAGTATTAATCGCGTAAATCTTAGGTTACACAATATTCGTGTATGCTACCAAAAAAAAAAAAAAAAAAAAAAAAAAAAAAACCGTGTTTAACATTTTTTACCAATTAGCTCTTTTTAAAAGAACCGAAACGAAAGAAAAAGTCGTTTTCCCGGGAGAAAAAAGAGGTTTTCGGCTGCTTCTTCTTTTAGCCAAAGGGGAAAAGTTCAGGTCGTTCACCGCAAGGTGGCACAGTGTTCTGCCTCAGAGCTCTGTTTGAGCTCCGTTTTGGAAATTAGACGTTTTCCGTTCCAATTCCCGACCGGTTTTTAATTCATAACTTTTTTAATTTTGGTCCCACGTTCTCGAAAATGCCCGAAATGACTTTCCCGGAATTTTTCGAATCGAAAGACACCTCTCGCGACTTCCAACTCGCCCGCGTTGCGAACTGTAATCGGCTTCAAGCAGACAGACAGACAGAGGCGCACGGATTTTATTAGTATAGATAAGATTAAATTGTAAAAATTGCTTGTCTTTCATTTGCTCGTGCGTGGAGATGAACGCCGTTTTTAGGAAAGGGAATTTCTCATTGCGGTCTAATGTCTGATGTCACGAAATAAACGTTTGAAGAAATGTGGCGTAAGCCTTTTATTTACTTTGTATGCAGCAATCAGATCATCCTATGATCTTATTATTTCTGAGTTATGTTTTCCGATATATAGTCAATGTTCAATCCATTTATAAATTACTAGCAAATCTTGTAGGTTTGCTCGCGTAACAGTTGAAATGTATCAAGTGATATTTCTATGTCTAAATTTTATTATAAGAAATTATACTTTTAGGAATAATTCAAAAATTAACTTTTGAGCCACAGTTTGACTAAACTACATCATTGCACTGCGTTAGATAGAAAAGAGATCTAAAGCTAATCTGAGTAATTTCTAAGTTATATTTTGCAATAAATAGGGAGTGTTTATTACATTTATCAATTAATATTTATTCAAACAATCTTCAGCTGAAGAAATGTAGAATAAGTCTTATTTCTACTTTGCATGCAGCACTCAATTCATCCTGTGATCTTATTATTTCTGAGTTATGTTTTACAAAAAATAGTGAACATTCACTAAATTTATAAATTATTATCTAATTAAATAATCTTCAGGTGAAGAAATGTGGAATAAGCCTTATGTCTACTTTTCATGCATACTTAGATTATGCTGTTATATTATAATTTCTGATTTATGTTTTGCAATAAATAGTATGCATGCAATAAATAGTACGTTCACTGCATTTATAAATAATTTTCTATTCAAATAATCTTCAGCTGAAGAAATGTGGAATAAGCCTTGTACATCTATTTTGCATGCATACTCAGATCATCCTGTGATTATATTATTTCTGATTTTTTTCCCAATAAATATTGAGTATTCACTCCATTTATAAATTATTATCGATTCAAATAATCTTCAGCTGTTATGTTTAACAAGCACAGATTATAAATTTTCTGCATATACATTAAAACTGAGTTCAAATGGCAAT
Source organism: Maratus speculifer (assembly GCA_964019185.1). NCBI lineage: Eukaryota > Metazoa > Arthropoda > Arachnida > Araneae > Salticidae > Maratus > Maratus speculifer. Next base: position 277,799,936 of record OZ025294.1, read on the forward strand.
GTCAAATCAACAGATAACCAACATAGATGATTATGGGTTGAGAATTTTTCAAAAATCTTTCCAGTCAAGGATTTATTTTACCAGGCCGCAAGATGCAACACACATGCTGTTGAAAATAGCCATGAGAAAATCGCACGTGATTATAGACGAAATTACTATTATTACAATGCCTATTTGAAATTCTTTTTTCATAACATTCAGAAATATATACAACAGAGGTAAGCTTAATATAAAATAGAACTTGGTATCTTATTTACACTGTAATATAATTTGGAAAGTTAAAATATGTAGATTAAAAAAGGTGTTTCTAATAATGTTTCTACTGCCAATAATTTTTCAAAACTAAAAATGCACTAGCCTTGCCAGAAAAGCCACTCGCCACTGGCAAGCAAAATGATGCATTTCCCCACCCCTGATGAGTGTATCAATGATTTTAGGTTGAAACAACTAATAAGCGTATATTTTTAATTACGGGAGTCTCGGACCCCCTTAAAATAATTTTTACCTATTCAGTTAAAATTTTAAAATTTTTGTGATGTTTAATCATATTATTTGTAAACAAAATCACATGACAAAACTTCTCAGAATTTTTCTTTTATTTTAAGCTTAGAATTTATTAAAAAAATTGGGATAGTTTAAAATCACTAAAACTCGAAATATTACTTGTAGAATTTAAATTTTGTTTCTTTAAATAAATAGAAATAAATATGTTTTAATTTTGATTCAGCATTTAAAAATTATATATTAATTTAAAGAAAAATTAAAAATATGTAAAGTAAAAATTTTAAAATAAGTTATTCTACTTTTATTTAAAAAAATTATATTTTCAAAAGTAAATATTCTTTTTCAAATTTCCTGAATCAAAATAAAATAAAATAATTGAAAAATACATGTTTCGAATTTAAACTATTTACCTTTAACGGTTCTCGAGTTATAATATTTAAATACGGAAATGGTGAAAAAAATCATCATGAAGAAAATCGTATTTTAAAAGGAAGTCGATATCATGACAACCATTGTTTCAAAGCTAGATTTTGAAAAAAAATCGGTACTACTAGGTTATCCTGTCGACCAAAAAAATACCGCCAAACTATAAGATTAAATGCCAATAATGGATGATCGTGCATGTCACATTCAATGACTTTAAGTATGATTCACGTGTTTAAAATGTCATTAAGTGATTTTTATTTCGACTTTTAATTTGTATTTTTATTAATATTCTACTAATTATTTGTTTTTTCGTTACTTATTGAGAAAATTATGTCAATATGTATAATTTGGCTATTAGTTTGGCGATTTGTATAATTTGGCGAAATTGGTCGACGGGATAACAGAGTAGTACCAAAAAATCTAAATGAAAGAATTGATATATCCTCTTCCATTTAAGATAGAAACGTTATTTAATTATCATTTTAAGGTATCCGAACACCTTTAAAACGTAATTTTCGATCAAAATATTGATTTTTCACTTTTGCAATAATAATAAAATAGAATCTTTTATCTATCGAAATCTGCACAAATTTTGTCTGTGTCTAACATAGAACCAGGCTTAAATCCGTTTAAAATTACATCTATTAACAGCTTTTGAATTGTGTTTAAAAGTTGTTTTAGCGTTTTCTCAAAAGGGTGTTTTTCAGCTTTTACTACATGCAAAACTGTGCGTGAAAAGCGACGAAATTTTCTGTACTATTTTAACATAGACTATATTCATGAATATAGACTAAATTCATGATAATATATTAAATAGTTTTGTATTTAGACTGGTATAAATTACAAACTTGAGACAAATTTTGCGAATTTTTGATTGCATTAGTACTTTTATTTCCATATCATCGGAGATAGAGATGCGATTATATTTTGTATAGTCTAAGATCTAGAAAAAATTATTCTGTTTATTATGAAATTTACAAAACGTCAATACATTGTTTTATTTTTGAAATATCACGTTTTGCGGAAATGTTTTTTTTTTTTTTTTTTTTTTTTTTTTACATAATTTTGACTATTTTTCTTTTAAGAATATTATTTTCTGGTAATTGCTGAAAGTTTTATATTTTTTTCAAAGGTTTAAAATAAATGTCACTATAAAATATAGACAAGAGAAAATTTCAAAAATTTTAAAAAATTACTTCAGGAGATTTTCGGATACCTTAAACAGAAGAAAAAAAAGAAATTTTTAGTGCAATAAAACTATTTTTTAAAAAATTAAAATTTTTATGCCCCCCTTAACACGTTCGTTGCCGCTCACGCAATATGGCGCCAACGTTAAGGGGCCACTCACGCGCCAGCGCGTGATGTGGGATGATGTCCAATAGCCAGTCACGCACTGGCGCGGGAAAACCTTTCACTAATTCTTTGTTATAAAAAGTAAATTGGCTTCTGGGAAAACCCCACTTCTACAGTGCGGCATTAACTATCATCACATCTTCATGTAAGTGGCAGCAAACGTGTTAATCCCTTGGGGACGAGCGACACGTATACGTGTCGCAAAAAGGCTTAAGAATTCTTGTTTATCTCTACCAGTAAAATTTTATTATAAAATTTCCCTTATTTTAATCGGAGAATTTTCACGATTTAATAAGGCATAAATTTCTGTTTTTAAAACCCGGTGACAAAACATTAAAAATTCCGTAAAAGGCTCCTGTCTCGAAGAGGTTAAAAGACAGAATGGGCTAAAGAAAAAAGGTTCGCTTAAGAAAACCGTATGAGATAATTGCAGAAATATAGTTTTCTAGATAACTCTAATAGCAATTACCGCTCATCATAGATAATGAGAACGAATGCATTTAACGGGTTTCCCAAAAATGACTGATGAATTTAAAATTCAATAACTTGCAAACGGTGACAGCTATTAAAAAAATGTTTGCAGAAGGGTTATGTATAATGTCAGGAGTTTTTTTTACCGTAATTTTTTATTTTAGTTCGAATTTCAGACAATAGGTGGTGTTGACGGAAATTGAAGGTCAAGTGATCAGGGCTGAGTGACGCGTCGACCTGGCCTTCAATCGCCGTCAGCGCCACCTATTGTTTGAAATTCGAACTAAAATAAAAAATTACGGTAAAAAAACTCCTGACATTATACATAACCCTCCTGCAAAAAATTTTTAAATAGCTGTCACCGTTTGCAAGTTATTGAATTTTAAAATCCATCAGTTATTTTTGGAACACCCGGTATGCAGCTATTTAAAAAATATGGATATTAAACAAACAATTTTAAATAGAAAATATGCTGCAGTGTACTGTAATTACAATACTATAATCATAGATCAATTGCTATCTGATTGATATAGTATAGTATCATTAAACACACTTTAAATATTAATCATCCTTAGATCACAGAGCATGAAGCAGTAGCTCATACAATAATCTCATCGAGTTAGAGCCTGCAATTCTATAAATATTTAAAACACGATTCGTATATTAAAATGCAATTGATCTGCTAAGCGATATGTTGTTGGAAAACACCTATAAATCCGATTTTAGAGGTCAATTTGATGGTTTACCATTGGGTTTTTCTTCAGACAGAGGTATGAAAACATGAAGGACTGAGAGCAGTAAAACACAATGTTAAAACTACCAGTCAACCGCTGAATTCGGTTTTTGAGGTGTTTCCTACCAAGATATGACTTGACAGATCAATAGCTTTTAATATGCGGATCTAGTTTTAACTAATTGTGTATTGCCAGCCTCTAACTCGACGAGATGATTGTCTGTATTACCGACTTGCAGTATAGCATAATGTATCTGAATTTTTATGTGTAGCCCTGTAAAAGAAATATAATACATTAAATAAAGCACTTTGTATATAAAACAAGTCGTACACTCTTAAAACTGTGCCTCTGATATAAGAGGTACAGTCGGAATTTTTTTGCCTCTGAATATTAGGAGTCACATGGTGCCCTTGCAATTAAGAGGCACACTGTTAAAAGTGCGGATGCTTATTTTCCACCGTGCCGCTTATCACTTTGACAGGGAATTTTCAAAGGTACACAAATGGAACTTTATGCCTCTGACAATTTTTAAAGACACAAATCAAACTTAGTGCCTCTGACAAACTTCACTTTCGTATTGGTGACTCTTATTTTGTCGTGACTGACGTTTTTCTGGAAAATCAGAGGCATTTTTTATATGTGCCTCTTATATCAAAATAATAGAAGGCACGATATGCTTGTGCCTTTTATATAAGAGGTACAGTTTTAAGAGTGTAGGCATTTTAGTAGTATATTATCTATTTTTCTATTTTGTGAATAGGATAGAATTTTCCAGCAGAGAGCTTTTATTTTGATTATTATGCTTATTATTGAAAAGATTCATGTAGTTTCATGTATTAGGTTACAAAACCACCATGCTTGCTTTGCATTTTTCTTATGCGCATCTTTTTATTGTTTTGCTTTAGTAATTATACTTTAGTTTTTAAAAATATGAATATTTGGTTAAGGCAGATAGCAATTTATAATAAAATTAAAAATTTGAATCTTAGACTCAGTGAAACAATAAAAGTGTTCTTTGTGTTACAAATAACATGAACGTAAATTGTATCGTAAAAACTGTTTATGCTCAATGCTCACATTTTTATTAAAGATAAACTGCTGAATTTTGTACGGTATAGTAAATAAATGGAAAATGTAATTTATTTCTGTGTTTATTTTTACTCTGTGGCATCCAAATTCCCTTTAAAAGAACAATATTATGCCTCAATTATGTGTCCTTTCTGTGTATACAAACACAATTAAAATTCACCCGGCTATTTTATTTATGAACAGAAACAAATGACCATTTCTGAACTATGTCTTATATTTTTATAATAGTAATACAAACATAATTAAAATTTACTCGACTCTTTCATTTATGTACGAAAACCAAAGCATTATTTCTCAATGAAAATAATTTTGCAAATACATACTTTGCTCAGAAAACTTCAAACTTTTGTAATTTGGTCTTTTTCATATCATTCTAGATTTATTAGAATGCATTTCGTTAACTTTAATGATGTACTATGACATATTTGAAGTAAGAAACTAATATATATCACTAACTTTCTTTATAGAAAACATCATTCTTAAACAATTCGGGAAATATGACATTGTTGAAAGAAATATACAAATGCACTACTCTCTTTATTTAAAGAAAACACGGGTCTTAAACAATGCTTCAAAACAATCGTTGGACAATAAATGAAAATATATTTTGTCAATAACAAACGTTTTTTATAATTCTTTCCATTCTCCTCTATTGTTTCAAAATTCTCTAACAAGATCTCCATGTCTAGATGATTGCCAAAATGTTGAAAAGATTTTAACAAAATGGCCAGATCTTTAGAAAAATTGAAAATGATCTTTTTGATGACTAATCATGAACTCGATGTTTCTATTAAAGATAATCTGCTGAATTCTCGGTTTGTAGTGTATGGTACAATAAATAAATGAAAAGTGTGTTATTCAATATTTATTCTTACTAGGGAACTGCAAGAAGTGTAAGTCACCGATTTTGACGAAAGTGGTACGTTTGGAAAGATCTCATCGAGAGCAGTAAAAAACTCAATGGAACTACCCGTCGCAAATAAGCCGTCTTCGAGATATCCGACAATTTGTGTCACGTAACTAGTGCACACTTAATGGGGAACCTCAAAAAATTTTAGTCTCGATTTTAACGAAAGTGGTATCGTTAAAAAGATATCATTATGAGGGAGAAAAAACTCAATAGAACTACCCGTCGGAAATGAACCGTTCTCGAAATATCCTATAATTTATGTCATGTAGCTAATGTATACTCTTCTAGTGCACACTTAGCGGGGGATCGCAAAAAATTGTTTTCTCGATTTTGATGAAAATGATGTCGTTGAAAAGATATCATTGTGAAAAGCAAAAAACTCAATAGAACTAACCATCTGAAATGAGCCGTTTTCGAGAAATCCGACAATTTATGTCACTTAATGCAGTTTCCCAGCAGTGTGTATTTGCAATGTGGCACAAATTGTCGGTTATCTCGAAAACGTCTTATTTCCGATGGTTGATTTCATCGAGTTTTTTAATCCTTGCGGTGATATCTTTTCAACGATACCACTTTTTTTTAAATTGGAGACTAAATTTTTAAATTAAGACCCCATTAAGTGTGCACTAGCTACGTGACATAAGTTGTCGGATATCTCGAACACGGCTGATTTGCGACGGGTAGTTCCATTGAGATTTTTACTGCTCGATGAGATCTTTCCAACGATAGCAGATTCTTTAAAATCGGTGACTCACACTTCTTGCAGTTCCCTAGTGAGTGGAATTGAACGTTTAAATAAAAACATAACGTTTGATTTCTGTGTCCGTAACACAAACACAAATATCCCTTTCGGTTCAAGCCAAAAAAATCCGCCATCTTACCAATTGTGTCGTCACATGAATATTGTTTATTGTATGTACCGCATGCAGGCGATTATAGAAAATTTCATTTACACTTAATATAAATAGTTTAGAATTTGTATATAAAAATTCGCTTACATTTAAATAAATAAAAATAGTTTAGCATCTTTTTCCAGCTAATAAATCCATAAAAAATGAACTATATTCTTTCTTTCAATCTAAGACTATAAAAATCGACATTTTACCAATTGTGACGTTACAAAAAAATTGTTTATTGTACTTACCGCATGCAGGAGATTACAGAAATTTCGTTTACACTTAAATGAATATAAATAATTTAGAATTTGTTACATAAAATTTCTTTTACATTTAAAAGAATATAAATAGTTTAGCAATTGTTTCCAGCGAATTAATCCATAAAGAAATGGACTCTATTCTTCCTTTCGGTATATGGCTATAAAAATCGACATTTTACCAAATGTGATTGTGCAAAAATATTGTTTATTCTACGTACCGCATGCAGGCGATTATAGAAATTTCGTTTACATTTAAATGAATATAAATAGTTTATATGTTGTTGCATAAAATTTCTTTTAGATTTAAAAGAATATAAATAGTTTAGCATTTGTTTATAGCGAATTAATCCATAAAGAAATGGACTCTATTCTTCCTTTCGGTATAAGGCTATCAAATTCGCCATTTTCCCAAATGTGACGTCACAGGAATACTATCTATTTAAAACCACTAGAATCTTTTATTTATGAACAAAAACAAAGCGCCATTTCACAATGGGATTAATTTTGCAAATATATAAACTTCAAACTCTTGTAATTTGGTCTTTTCCAACTCATTCTAAAGCCATTAGAATGCATTTCGTAAACTTTAATGATGTTCTCTGACATATTTGAAAGAAGAAACAAATATATCACTAACTTTCTTTTCAGAAAACATCATTCTAAAACAATACGGGGAAATAATTTGTCGGATAACAACCGAAAATATATTTTGTGACAGCGAAGAACTATCTTTTCAAAATCTCTCAATCATCCGCCATTGTTTTCACCCCCTTTCAACAAAACAGATCTCCACACAAAGATGTTCGCCATATTGTTCAAATGATCTCAGCAAAATGGCTGAACCATTAAGAATGCTGTCTCTTGGAACCAATCCAAAAGAGCTTTCTGGTTTTGCAATTAAGTATTAAAACCGTGAAATGTTTCAGAAAGTGAAACAGCAAGACAAGAATGTCTGAAATTAATAGTGCAGAGCGAAATGTGTCAGTTTTTTAAGAGAGCGCATAAGTAATAAGCACTACTCCTTTAGCGATGACAAATGCTGTAACACTAAGCTGTAATTACATTCGAATTTTTCAAGTTTTTTTCGTCTGCCGGATTTTTATTATCAAGGTGTTAATGTTGATTATTTCGTGCCAATTGGAGAAAAGTAATTTACGTGCTTCAAGCTAAACCTAGTTTATTTATAGAATACTTTTTTTAAAACATATGTGATTATGATTTAGTCATGTATAATTAGATTTATGCCCTTAATATTCTTTTTTTTGATTTTTCCTTCAGAGAGAAATTCTTTGATGATAAATTATTTTATGTAAATCAGCTACACGAAATTCATTTTTTTCCTTATTTCCCAAGTCTACATTGGCCAGTTGGCAGATCATATGATTGTGCTGAAATAATTATGTGAAGAAGCCGAGTAGCAATTTATGAAACTTTGTTCTTTTTTATTTCGTAATATCCGAATTTTTACTTTGATCGTATGATGTTCCGAGTCTTTTATTTTTATACGAATATAATAACGAACTACTGTAGATGATTAAAAATCTGAGCTCGCATTTATGAAATAATTACAACAGTAATAGAAAAGTGGCACCTTGTAAAAAAATTCCAAAAAAGAAAAAAATATTTTGGACATTAATTATATTTTCTGTCTTCTTCATCTGATTAATGTTTTATACATTAAATTATTATTTTTTGATTTCATGAATACGCGTAATGATTATCTTTTGATGATTTTTATGAAAATAAGAAAAACAAAGATGTAAAATAAAATCAGAGTTCAATTAATGTTTCTTCATACCAATCTTTTGAATAAGACTTATGAAGTTATTTATGAATTAAATTATGGGATAATCATATTTATAACGTATTTAATGAATTATTGGACTATAGTTACCCAAGATATTTGGAAATACTTTCAAAGGGTAAAAAAAAAAAAAAAAAATATTTTACAAGATTTCAGTGAAATGAATTTTTTTTAGATAAAGGCATGGGAAATAGAGTTTGGCTTTCATTTTAATTATACTGTGTACCATGGGTAATCATACTTTTTACTATCACGGGGAATTTGAATTTATTAAATATATTTGCGAAAGGGCTAATTACACTCCCCTCCTACAAACATTTTTCTGCATACATTTTTTTCATCTGGACCGCTAAAAGAACTAAACTTCTTTGAAAAATGCGAGATAAAAATATCTTCAAAAGAAAGTAAGATGTCATATCTGATGCAAGATTTTTTTTTTTCATTTGCTGGTAACATGAACATCGATATTGGATGTTGGTAAACCAATAAGTGATACTGTAAAATATACCATGTACCGAGTTTGGAAGATTTTGGTCGATTAATATACCCAATTTACTCTTCAGTCACTGGTACAACCGGAGAACTAAAATCGGTACTACTTGGTTAACCCGTCGACCATAAAACTACCGCCATACTAAAAGATTAAATGCCGATAATGATGATCAAAAATGTCACACTCATATCAGAGATAAGTGTGTTTAAGGCAAGAAAGAATATCTTGTCCTTCCTCAGGCTCAATTATTAGTTTAAGCCCTTTTAAAACATTTTTTCATACTTAACAAGGTATTAACATTATTTAGTGCTCGTCAGAGTATTTTTAAATACTAGTACAGGATACTTATTTGCTTATTAATTGATTGTTTTAAATGTCACCAACAAAGTTTTTTTTTCTCCTTGACACAATATATGACGTCATTTTTTTCACATTTTTTTGAAAACTATTCCATAGGTACGTGGAGATTTACATGTACACCAAGTGAGGAATCTTGCTCTACAGAGTTTGGGCATTACGTTTTCCTTAGATAGTAGTGCATTGATATTTTTAAAGAACATGCATTTAAGAATTTCTGAAGTGGTTAAGAATAAAGAAAATAATTATTAATTTTAATTTATTTTGAAGGAAATGAAAATCGTAAAATATTTTAAAGAAGAATGTTTTAGGATTAGTGCTTAGTTTTAAACAGAATAATATTGTTTGCCAATCATCGCTTTCTGTTTGAAATTTAAATTCGTTTAACTACAACTATTCAAAATGCTGCTTTAACCCCCCCCCCCCCTACTCAGAATTACTGTAAAATAGACCTCATATCATTCTTACATAGTTATACATAGATATTTTTAAAGAATACACTTTTGAGAATTCCTAACACTGGTTGGGTATAAATAACAAATTTATTAATTTAAATCTTTTTTAATGAAATGAAAATCATAAAACATTATAAGGAAGAGAATTTTAGAATTAGTGCTGAGTTTTGTGTAAGATTAGATCTTTTAGTGATGCTTCTTGCCTATCGTCACTTTCTTTTTGAAATTATATATTTTTAAGCTATAACAGTTCAAGATTTTATTTTAAGTATTATTTCCAGAATTGTTAGAAAAGGGGCCTCATGTTTTTCGTTAATAGTAGAGTACTCAACGATTTAAATCACTGTATTATTACCAGTGTCTTAATGGAATTTGTACCTTGTTATTAATCTTAAAACATACAAATAATTATCTTCAATTATATTATATTATATCAATATTATTATATTAAATAGTTTGATGTATTATATGAATATATAATATACACATAAATTATCTTCTTTTATTCCTTTGAAAATGGATGCGAGAACATCCGAAAGATCTAAGGTAAATTATAAATAAATAATATATCTTTTTTCAACGTCTTTTAAGTATTTATTTGTATATTTCAAGAATAGAGCACTCATATTTTCAAATAATACACAACTTTGAGGACTTCTGCTACACTGTAAAAAAAATATGTAAAGTTACTACAAGTTTTCTAGGAAACTGGGATTTCTAGAACTTTTTATGTAACGACAACAGCAAAAATTCATGCAACAGATACAGATTTGCACTGAAAATAAAAAAAATTTGCAAAGTTACTAAGAATTTTTTAGGAAGTTTGGGATGCCTAGAATATTTTATGCAACTAAAACACAAGTTAGAAATAAAATTTTAGTAAGATAACTGTAATTTCAGTAGACTTGTTTGTTAAGTTACAGATTTCTGTAACTTTACAAAAATTAGTTTTCTGGATTTAAATTTTTTCTTGTAGAGTGTACAGATTAAATGTTAGTTGCCATACAGATTTCGGAAACCTTACATCTGTACAACTACAGATTTTTTTTTTTCAGTGTAGAGCACTCATATTGCCAAAGAATACACAACTTTGAGGACTTTTGCTAGCTAATTGTGTATAAAGAAGACATTTATTTTTTTAAATTTATTTTGAAGGAAATTAAAATCCAGAAATGTTGTAAGAAAGATGAATTTAGGATTAGTGATAAATATTATTTAACAGAGATTTTGAAATGAATAAATCAATCTTAAAATTATTTTTAAATGTTTTGAAGCGATTTTCTGCTGTGTGTCTTCAGTATAGGTCTTCGATTAGCCAGGATTTCAAGTTATCCAAATCGGATTCCGAAACGGCGACAACAAAAAATCATGTAACATATACACTTTTACACATGAAATCAGAATCCCTATAAGATTACTAAGAGTTTTTTTAGAAAATAGGAATGCTTAAAACACTTTATGGGACTGAAACTCAGGTTACAGATAAAAATTTTAGTAAGATGAGTTTAGTTTTAGTAGATTCTTTTGTAAAACAACATATTTTTGTAGTTTAAAAAAAAACTATATCTGTAGATTTACATATTTATTTCTACTGTGTACAGATGAAATTTTAGTATTCATATAATTTCCAAAATTTACATCAGTAGAATTACAGTTTTTTCGCACATTACAAACCAGAAAGTCAAGGATGATTACGGACCGGAAAATATCTTCAATAAAAATGACAACCCAACATGTTTGGAAAAGGTATTTTAATTTTTTTTTTCTTTTTTCAAAAAATTTTGCTATAATTAAATATTTTATGCCTTTTAAAATATAAAAAAGCACTTTCAAAATAGATCTCCAAAAATCTATTATGGAATGTTAAAATATAATGAAATATTTTTTAAGGTTTGTGAAAAGTAATTTTTATCGATTTTCAAAAAGCTATTTAATTCGTAAAAATGTGCAAAGAATATTTTTAAAAGATTATAACAGGCATTTTTTCAAAAATAGATATTGAAAAACCTATTAAGCTTTGTAGAAATACGTTCAAAATGTTTTTAAATTCATGAATAAACAATAATGATTGCGAAAAGGTATAAAAAAGTTAATTAAGAATTTAAAAAAAAGAATGCAACCTTTTTAATATGGATAAATCTTATCCTATAGAAACATAATGTATTATTATTTATACTTGAATTTAAATTAAAAAACAAATTTGTTTTTTAGAAGACTTGAGAATAAAAAATAATATTTTTGCATTGTTAAATGTAACGAAACGAGTATTTTAAAATTTCTCATTAAAAGAATTTAAATTAACAAAGTTAAGGAAAATTGTATCAGTGCGAAGGAGATTTTAATTATACAATTTTAAACAACAACGTTATTATTTTGCTGATAAAACTGTTTTGCAATGTCCTTTTAGACATAGTTAATTTAAATGTAAATTTTCTGCAATTTAATTTAGTCAGGGAAAAGCTCCAATTAAGCATTTTTACTACTTTCGCTACATTAATTTTAAAGAGTTCATTTTATATATGTTTTAAAGATAAAATTAAATATTTTACGAAATTTAAAATGATTCTAAAGTCCCCTGTTTAACAAAGCAAAATTTTCTGACTCATTATTAGGTATGTATCTAATTATATAAAAAACGTACTATAGTCGTCGTCTGGTCTGTCCGTCTGTCCGCATATAAAGGCGCAAATATTACCCAACCGAATGGTTTGAAATTGAATGTACACTGTGAAAAAATTCTGCAACAGGAGTTTTTGCTGTTAGCGTTACATTAAAAGTTCTAGAAATCCCAGTTTCCTAAAAAAAAGTTTAGCAATTTTACAGATATTTTTTTTACAGTGTATACGGCCGTGACAATATTTTTTCGAGTTGTTCCAGATATTCTGAAAATTGACTCAAAACTTAAAACTATATTAATAAAAGTTCTCTTCATTATATTAAATCCTATCATACGAAATTAACTCAACGATATCCCATGATAGCTGATGATTACAGGTTGTCATGGTGATTACATATTATTCATGATGGAGTCCTAATTTTTCTGCATTACTGAATTCTATACTTATAACCGTAATAAAATTTGTATTCATGCATTTTTGCTTAAGAATAGAAAGTTGACTAAAGCTATTTGCAATCGAAATAAATTGTCCATTTTTAGCACTTTCCGAAAAAATTGAACAGTGCTTATGAATTCAGTCTGTATGTCCGACTGTCCACGCTCTAGCTCCTGTAAATATACTCAGATCTTCATGCAATTTATGAAGCTTATTTAAGGTCACCAAAGCATGTTTGGTATTGCATATGAAGTATGTTTGATTAACGGTTCATTTACAATGATACTCAAACGAGTTACATTAAAGAGATTACATTATGATATATGGGGGAAAAGAGTTTGGAGAGTATTTTAACGACATTTTGCTATTACAAATAGGTTGTAACTGACATAAATCGCTGAATTTCACTACGATCACGTTAAACCGAGCATTTATAGCATTTTTTATTAACTTACAAGGACACTGGTTATAGTACAGTCTTAGCTTAGTAATTGCTGGAGAATACGTTCCAAAATTCAGTATGCGCTTTTAAATTTAATTAGTTTTTTGGATATTATTCCTTATATATAAATTTTATATCTTATATACAGGGCTGTACAAAGGTACTCGCATACAATTCTCTTAATTAGAGGAAATTACTGAAGGGGAGTTTTCAACTAAAATATATCTAATTCTTAAATGAACTAAATTTTGGAATGCATGTTGTTAATACATTGAAATCTCTGTATCATATACAGGGCGGCTAAAAAATTCGGATAATTTTTTGACTGTAGATAAAAACAACTATTTTTTTATGAATTACGCATTTTTATATGGTGAAATGAGCCGTAATATTTTAATTTTTAAAACGGGACAATTTTGTTACATTATTTTGAATGTATTGGAAAGATCTTCTTAATCTATGCGTCACGCATGATTTTTTTTTCTTATTTTATAAATAAATAGTTATTCAATTGGAAGAGTTTTGGATCATTTTTTCTTTTTTTGAATACTTCGTGTGGAAAATCAATGCATTTAAAAAAAAATGTCTTTTACGTATATTTAAAAAATGCAAAACATCTTTTCTGGCATAGTTTCTGACTACTAATTTCTTGCTTTTCCATAGAAAAATTATGCAGAAAGTGTGTTACAAATTTGAACATAGGATTGAGGAGCAACGTTACCTGGTCTTCAATTTTTAAAATATCGTTTCAATTTTAAAAATATTGTACTTAGACTCCTAGCCTCAGTTGAAAAGGAAATTTCTTGGCATGAAGACGTACTTTATTGCTGCATTTCCATTTTTTCTGGTTTTGTTTAGTTACGTTTTAATGTATATTTTTGTATCTTCGTGGATTTCTGACCTCAATAGTATTGTTTTTAATATACTAATAAAAAATTAAAGCAAATATGTATTCATACCAAGTCTTTTACACTGTTAAAATTCTTCTCCTATTTTGAACCAAATTTTGGTGCTCAATAGCTGCCATTGTAAGATGGTGATATCTTGAACCATCATTTGGACCTCCTTGGTAAGCATAGTTCCAATAGTTGGAACGAGGTTGAAATAAGAATCTCCAAATGTTGGTACAAGATTTCACCATCTTATGGTAACAGCTACTGAACACCAAAATTTGGTTCAAATAGAGCAAACTTTCTCACAGTGTAGCTCTAATTTAGATACATATTGGTTTAGATAGATAGTTTTTAAAAAAACAGACGGGGGTAAACGTTATCATTTTTGAAATACAGTCGTTATGCTTACAGTTTTAAAGGGTAATTAAAAAAAATATATACCGCATATATTGTTGCAATTTTTTAATATAAATTGTATTTGTAATCTCTTAATAACTAGCCCTTCAATGACAAACTCCCTCTCTATGAGAAAGGATCATTCCGTTTTTTAGCAGGTGGGGAAAGGTAGGAGGGAGTGATGTACTAAAAGTACATTCAGTAGTACGATTTCTTTTGATTTGGCTCCATTTGATAATTTGATTAAGCCTGCGCTATGTCTAATGATTTTACAACCAAAAGGCCTTTTTCAAGGCCAACTTCGATTAATTTTGATGACGACTCTGAACAGAATTTGGCTAACGAATAAAATATTGACCTCAGAAAAAGATGTTGACGATTTGGAATGGACTTCGGCTAAAGATTGCATGAATACGGATAATGTATTGACGCCAGTGGATAATATTGACCAGGACTCGTCACCTTTGGTTTAATTTCTTTTTTTTTTCTTTTGAATTTTTCCATAAATTAGTATTTCATGATTATTACTTAGGATGTATCTGCTTACAAAAAAAAAAAAAAAAAAAAAAAAAAAAAAAATCAAAACAATTCGAAAGCTTGTAAATAAAGTTGGGCGATTATTAATTTATTTACTTTTTTTGAGAGGGGAGGGGAGGCACAAATGACACAATTTTAAGATATAAAGAATTATGAAATCTAATACAAAAAAATTTCAGTAATGGCTTTAGATATGTTACTTACTTTTATTTTTCGCTAATTTTAAGATTGTTTAAAGTTAAAGAATTATGAAACCGAATAAGAAAAAATTTTAATAATCTGCGTTACGTTACTTTTACGATACGTTATTTTTATTTTTCGCAAAAAAAAAAAAAAAAAAAAAAAAGCAATCTTGCTCTAATTTTATTTTTTTAATTTTAATAAGGAGAAGGAGCACTGCACTTAAACTAGATAAAATTAGTGATATTTCAATTTTAAAAATCCGATTTCAATTTAAAAAAATTATTTTATTTTAATAACCAAATAATTAATTAAACATAAAACAAAAATGACATCTTCAGTGTTCCACTAATGTATTTTAATTTCAAGTTGATAGACGAAGCCACTATTTCAATTAACTGCTCTACCTTTCTGTACCGATCACTCCCTCCTACCTTTCCCCACCTGCTAAAAAATGGAATGATCCTTCTTCATAGAGAGGGAGTTTGTCATTGAAGGGCTAGTTCTCTTAATATCACTCAAAAATCCAAATTTCTGTTCAACAATTAGATTTTGCTAAATACTAAAAGCAAATAATATATATATTAGTACATTGATTCATATAAACAATCAAAACTTTACCTGTAGTACAATTAACCACTTTTAATTAAGCATTACTTGCAAGCAAAACAAGTGTATCAACAATTGCTTTCCTAGTATAAATAGTAAATAATAAGCAATATTTGCATCATATATATTTATTTTTTTACTTAAATGCACATTTTTATGTATATATATCAACAATAAAGTGTATTTACAAATAGTAAGTCAACATCAATAATTTTAACTGCAAAACCCATGAAAAATAATTTTGACTAGGCTTTTGCATCATAAACTCCACAGTGCTTCGGTGTACAAAATATTAAACTAACATCCGCGAAAGATAAAAATAACTTAATAAAAGTACATTTTCTCTTTTTTCTGCATTTAAAATAACAGAACACTTAGTTTGAACTTTCACCGAAATAAAATATCTGCACCTAACGTTTCATACGAAACCATAAAAGTGTAACCGACAAACACACCTGGAGTTTTAAAGCACTTTAGATAAAGCTTATTTTGTAGTTTATTTATTTTTTTCTGTATTTGCCAAGCGTTTTAAGAGCAATTTGTATTAAATATGCTATGTTAAATGCTATCGCTCATATGTATTACATTTAAATATTAATTGCCTTGAATTTTTTCCTGTTAAGTAATACAACGCGATTCAACTCTGATAGATTTTTACTTTCTTCTCTCTTTGCAACAGAAAGAAAGTATTGGATTCGTGAAAATGTTCGATTTCCTATTTTCGACGGATTTACACGTTTTAGGGATCCGATATTCCAAAAAACAGGTTTTTACAAAATCTCTGTCTGTCTATATATGACATAAATTTTGGGGGCACTCTACTCATGAACTAATGCACAGAATTTCAGAAAAATTTAGATACAGTTATACTTTGATATAAACTGGATCTGCTTAGTTTTTAGTGTAACTCGGCCAATAGGTGGCCCTGCTATGCTGCCTTTTTAAAGAAATCCACAATAGTCATATCTTAATAACTAATAGCTAACTAATTTTATAATAACTAATGTTTCATAAAACTTCAGATTCCGTAAGTCCTTGATATTATATAGGCCTGATTTCGTTTTGGTGTAAATCGCCCAACAGGTGGTGGTGCTATGCGGATTATTTATGATTATCGCAATAGCTTTATCTCAGAAACTTGTGCACAAATTTTTATCAAACTTTTTTTTTTATGAGAGATTACATTATATATATTTTCATGAATTATAAATTTTATAGATTTTTTTTTCATTTAAATGTTGGAAAGTTAGTCTCAATCGAACAGTTATGCAAATCATTACATAAAGAAATAAATATACAAATACAACTTTTGTGATACCTTTGTGACAAGCTCACATATGCTAGACTAGCTATATAAGTGTTCAATATAGGTTCAATATTGCCTTCTTCAGAAAAACTTCAAATGAATTACCAATACTGATTAAATAAGTGTTATAATATGTAAAACTTTTTCATCGATATTGCAAATTAAATTGCAAAATATTGTTTGCTTATATCGACGCTATAGTTACAAAGTTTAATCATCATATTTTTTGAGTAATTTTTCGTGCCAATGTTAGGTACTACTCTGTTATCCCGTCGACCAATTTCGTCAAATTATACAAATCGCCAAACTAATAGTCAAATTATACATATTGACATAACTTTTATTTTAAATAACGAAAAAATAAATAATTAGTGGAATATTAATAAAAATACAAATAAAAAGTCGAATTAAAAAACACTTAATGACATTTTTAACACGTGAATCGTACTTAATGTCATTGAATGTGACATTCACGATCATCCATAATCGGCATTTAATCTTATAGTTTGGCGATAATTTTTTGGTTGACGGCACTTCTAGGTAGAAGTGCCCAATTTTACCAGTGTATGTCAAAATATATTTGTGGATTATTATTAATATATTTTTATTATTATTACTTTTCATTTTTGTTTTCTTTTGCAAATTTAAATTTAAATAGATTTATGATTGAGTAGGCTCAGGAAGGCTAATTATGACCACTTTATGCATTTTCAACATTTTTTAAGTGATGTTATTAGTACGTAGGAAGTAACTGTGACCCTTTAAGAACATCTCTTAAAAGTTTTAATTCTTATAGCCTCCTTTTTAACCGGCTTCAAGGAGAAGGTTATGATTTCAACCTGAATGTATTTCTTGTTCACTCATAATTTTTTAAAAATATGAACCGATTTTGAAAATTCTTTTTTTGTTTGAAAGTATAAGATACCCATGTGGTCCCATTTTAATTTCATTAAATTCTGATGATTAGACATTTTTTAAGGAAAAAGTATGGATTTTGATTTTAAAAAAATAATTATTTGCCGCAAATCATCTTTCATTGTTGCAACTGTTTTTAAATCATAAGCATATTAAAACTATTCATTCATATGCGTTAGCGGCAAGTTGTCGCCAAGCTTGATTCTTTTTTTTTTTCTTTTCTTTTGAAGTCGGTTAGTATTTTTTTTAAAGCATATTTTATTATTATTATTAAGTTAAAATGATGGTTATTATTACCCTATCAAAAACTCAAAACCACAAAAGTTCGGGTTAATTAAAACCACTACTGAGGAAATTATGATCACTATATTTATTTTTATACTTGCCTAATCATGTTTGTTTGGGGCTAATTAAGACCAATAGAACACCAAACTAACAAATACGTTTATCAAAAATTTTGGTAACGGATATTTGAATTTCAAAAATGCTTTAGACTAGTGAAAAATAAATTGTGAAGTTAATGCATAAGCGTGAAGCAAAATGTTACTGTATACAGTTTTTTTCATTATGGCGTTGTTCACAATTACCCCCCCTTAGCTATAATTACCCCATATGACCCTATTTTATTTTACCCTATTTTATTTTATTTTTTTAACGTAAAAATACATTTAACGGTACATAAATTACTTAAAAGGTTCATAAAGAAACATATAAAAACTTAAAAATACATTTAAAGTACTTTAGAAAGTTCAGAACGTTTTCAGCCCTCACTTACGTGGTCTTCGTCAGTGAGAAAATTCTAAATGACAGTTATTGCTACTGGCGTTCTCAGGCTCATCCGGAATAGTCCATTTTATACTGAAGGGGATGAAGAAACGGAGCAAAAAGGGGATAGAATAAAAACTATTGAAAATATTTCAAAAAGCACAGGCTTAACTATTATGAATAAAACTTCTCCATATTGCGAAAATACAGTAGGAAAGTGCATCATAACATACTATTTCTTTATTGGATATTATTTTGATGGATTCTCTAAGGATATCTTTTTTAATTTCAGATTAAAATGTACTTTAAAATCTATAAATGTATATTTCTTTAATTTTGAAATGTATTTAAATAATTACATAAATTAGACTAATGGATTATTAAAGCACACTAAAATCAATATTTTTTTATTCAGTAAAAGAAAGTATTATTAAATACTTATTTCCGTATCTTTATATAAAAGATTTCACTGCATAAGAATCTTTTCAGACTCTTTTCTTTTCTGGCGACCAGTTTTTTATAAGACTTTAATTGTATTCAGTTTTCCTCAATCTTCATGGTAATGTTGTCAATATTGTCCAAAATATATCCCAAATTATATTTCTCGAATAATTTTCATTCTACTAAAATAGTCATATCTTATATTAATTATCAAATTCTTTATATGCAAAATTATAGTTAAATAAATTTATAATTGAATAACCATATATTTTTCCATTTTAAAACCAATAAATATACATTTCTTGTATTTTGAAATGTATTTTAAAAATTGCGTGATTTAAACTAATAGACCAATTTAAATACACTAATATCAGTAATTATTTATTCAGTAAAAAAAAGCACAATCAAATGTTTATTTCAGTACTTTTATATAAAAAATTTCGACACACAAGAATTTCTTGAAACGATGTGCTCCCCTGGCGCCTTTAATTCTATTAAATGTTTCCCTACCCCTTCTTTTAAATATCCATACAGCAGTCACAAAAATGTAATTATCCAATCTTTGTAGTAATATGACATTGCAATGCTACCAATATTGTCCAAACTCTATCCAAAAATATATTTCTCCAATAATTTTTATACTACTAAAATAGTCATGTTTTTATTACTTATCAAATTTCTTTTTATGAAAAATTATAGCTAAATAAATTTAAAATGAAATGATGTATACACATTTTTTTCATTTAAAAATATATTTTAAAATCAATAAATATATATTTATTTCATTTTGAAATGTATTTAAAATAATTATATAACTTAGACTAGTAGGATGATTGTAATGCACTAACATCAGTAATTATTTATTAAGTAAAAAAGAAGAGTTATCAAATGCTTAATTCAGTATCTTCATGTAAAGAATTTCAATACGCAAAGTCCAAAATATATCCAAAATTATATTCCTTCAATAATTTTATACTACTAAGATAGACACCTTTTTTTCCTTACTTATAAAATATCTTCATACGAAAAATTATAGCTAAATAAATTTATAATGGAATATTATATATACATATATATTCATATTAAAACGCATTTTAAAATCAATAAATATATATTTCTTGCATTTTGAAACGTATTTTAAAAAACTGCGTAAGTTAGACTAATGCTCTAATATCAGCAATTCTTTATTCAGTAAAAAGAAAGCATCATCAAATGCTTATTTCTGTACCTTTATGTAAAAGATTTCAGCACACAAGCATTTCTTCAAAAACCTTGCTTTCCTGGCGCATCAGTTTTCCCCTAGGAGCCTTTATAATTGTATTCAATTTTCCCCAACCCTTCCTTTTAAATACATACCAAATTCCAACCTCTTCTTTATTCGAATATTCAATAACGTTTCCCCAAAAAGGCTATTTTATTCTTCTTTCCTTCTATAAAATCAATATACTTTCCGCACCAGCCTTACATATTTATTTTTCTTTTTATTACACATACATGTCATCCTTTTTTTGTGGTTTTCTTTCCTTAAACCGTAGAAATCTGAGACTGCCTATTGAATACATATAGCCTATTTAAATGAGAAAAACATTAAGAGTTTTTCGTTCATTTCTCTCAATTTTTTTTCAGGAAATCTAGGAAGAGTTGACTACATCGGAGAATTGGACTACGATTTATATGTTCGACCTGATGTGGCAAATCCTAGACACAGAGTATGGTTTAATTTCACCGTGGAAAATGTGCGTGCGGATCAAGTAAGTACATGTACTTTCCAATTTCTTTAATTTGTCGTTCAAAGAGGATTTTATATCTTACAAATGCAAATGTGAACACGTTATTTACTGTATCTTTATGCTAATAAAGGTTGTTCAATAATCTCTATATAAAAAAATAACCACACGGATGTAAATTTCTAATCTATTTTGGAAAGAGATGGATGTCTATTCAGTAATGAGTCTGATTTATTTTGGAGTAATATGGATATAAAAATTTGCAAGCAATTTTTAAATTGGATTTCTATAAATTTAAAAAATGAAGCAATATTAATAGTAAGTTAATATTGACTTAGAATTGATTAAATAAATGGCGTTTATGTTTTTAAAATGATGTTGTAGCAGTTAGATTACTAACCTCTTCGGAAGAAGCGTCTTTTACAGAATTTTTAATATTTTATCGCCGGTTTTTCAAAATAGAAATATTTGCCTAACAGAGTCTTGAAAAATCTCGGATTAAATAGGGCAAAATTTACAATAAAATTTTACTGGTGAGAATAATCAAGTATTCTGAGCACCTTTTGCAGCCCGTATAACGGTCGCTCGTTACCAAAGGGTTAATACCCTGACCTTCCACTAAAAGGGAAAATTCCAATGTTGTATTCGCTGTAATTTTTTTAAATCTAAAAAAAAAAAAAGATAATTTTTGTAACGTGATTTAAAATATTTCATTATATATAGGAATACCATACCTGAGAGTATTAATCATAACATAAACTTTCAAAACTGGATTATATCAATAGAATTGCATTAATTCAAAAAATGCTTCTATTGCAGTGAAGTCTTTAAGTTTCAGTTTAGTTTACGGATATACAAATTTACGGTGGTAAGAAGGTTTTAAGTAAGTTAAAACGTATGCAGACAGAACCATGAACAATATAAAGAGTACTATATTTACTTGTGTATACCGCGCACCCCATACTTTATAAGAAAAAATGGCGATTTTTTAAAATCTCGTATATAACTTGCACTGTAAATTTGATAGGCAAATGAATAAATAACTAAATGAATTTCAGTAAAGAAAGTCAAAACAAATATTACATCAAGCAGAAAACAAGGCGTAAATACATTTTTAGACTTCGGGTAGGGTCTGAATGACGGCAGAGAAAATTGCTAATTAGCGTTTAAGTAATGTTACTGGCTCTGTTGTATAAAGAGTTCAAGGAGAGATAAATATAGTTTAAAAAAAACTAAAAATCACGCTTTTAAAGTAATCAAACTAAAAAGTGAAAAAAATATATAGTTTAAAAAAACTAAAAAAACACGCTTTTTAAGTGTAGCAAACTAAAAAGTGAAAAATAATTCGTACTATAAGCTGAAAAAGAAAATAGATGAAAAATACTATATTACTATAAAATCATTGTTATTATAGAAATCAATTAATAAGCAATAAATAAAATTATCGTGGAAAAAAAGCGTGGGGTGCTCCATCTACCATGCTCCATCTATCAGTTCTTAAGAAGCACCCCACGCTTTTTTTCCACGATAACTTTATTTATTGCTTATTAATTGATTTCTATAATAACAATGATTTTATAGTAATATAGTATTTTTCATCTATTTTCGTTTTCAGCTTATAGTACGAATTATTTTTCACTTTTTAGTTTGTTATACTTAAAAAGCGTGTTTTTTAGTTTTTTTTTTAAACTATGTTTATTTTTCACTTTTTAGTTTGATTACTTTAAAAGCGTGGTTTTTAGTTTTTTTAAACTATATTCATATTTAATACAAAAACCAAATTAATCGGTTGGATAGTTTCAGAGTAATTGGTGAACATACATAGAAAAAAATACATACGCGTCGAATTGATAACTTTCTCTTCCTTTTCTGAAGCCGGTTAAAAATAAAAATTGTAATACAGATTTTTTTTTTTTATTTTACATAGATGTAAATAATGTCAGGAGTGGGGTTCGAACCCACAATCTCTTTCGAAAAACAGAGTGAAAAACCGGTGACTAACAGGTTAAAATATGATATAAAACTAAAATAATTATGCTGTTTTAAGTAATCACTGAAAGTTCGCTTAAAATTTACATAATATCGTATTTTACACTGTAAATCACCAGTGACTGACGAAGACTAAATGGAAAGTCCACTGTCAATCACTGTGGCACACAGTGTGTTAAAAAATGAAAAGTTCTTTACTTTCAAAGTAAACTTAAGGCGCAACACTTGTCACAGAAAAAGACCCGGATGATAATGTAAAGTCTTCGGAAGCGTTCTTTTCAAATACCTTGCTCAAATTTTAATATTTTTACATGATTTTTTTTTTCATAGGATAGTTGGGGAGGATCCACAACAGGCCTATTTTTTACTTTTTCAATTTTGGTTTCAGATTTTTTTTTTTAATTACGGTACTATTCTGTTATCCCGTTGACCAATTTTGCCAAATTACACAAATCACCAAACTAATAGCCAAATTATACATATTGACATAATTTTTATTTTAAATAACGAAAAAACAAAAATAATTAGTAGAATATTAATAAAAAGTCAAAATAAAAATCACTTAATGACATTTTAAACACATGAATCGTATTTAATGTCATTGAATTTTACATTCACGATCATCCATTATTGGCATTTAATCTTATAGTTTGGCGATAATTTTTTGGTCGACGGGTTAACCTAGTAGTACCAAAATTACTTTAAATTTCAAAACCGATTTAAACCGGTTCTGAAATTGAAACTATTATGATATAAAAAATATATAAGCAAAATCGAAAAAGTAAAAACTAGGCAGGTTGTAGATCGTACTCAGCTATCCTATGCAAAAAAAAATCATGTAAAAATATTTAGATTTGAGCGAGATATTTGAAAAGAACGTTCCCATAGACTTTATATTATTATCGGGATCTTTTTCAGTGACTAGTGTGGAATCTTAATATAAGAAATGCATAAAAAAAATGTAATTCTAAAATAAAAATGTTTTAAAGTATAAAACTGAATCAATTTGAATGTGAAATAAAAATATTGATTTTTATTTTATTACTTTCATCCATTTTATTATTTCTGTATTTGTAGCTGTCAATTAACAATAACAATTGTTATCTAATGTATTATTTTTTTGTATAAATGTCATATAATTTTTAATCAAATTAATTATAATGATTGTTAATAAGGATACGAGAAAAACTTATATAATCCTGAAACTCTTAATTGCAATACTACATTTATTTTAAATTAGCGTCTATACATATTTTTTTACAAACGTAACACCTCAGAACATAAAAGAAAACCATAATTAAATGTGTCGCGCTATCGAAATAAGTAGTTAATTAAAACATTTTCAAACACTTCGCGTTTTGTATTTAAAAATGCTCTTTCTTTTCTCCGTTTGTGAAGTATCCGAATCGCCATCTTGAAAAATCACGGAGGCCCGCTTCACTTCACTTCACGTGTCGCAACGCCAGCTGATGCCACTAGATCTTGAACAAATATTGCCCGCTCTGTGCTTTTCAGAAGTAGGAGAGATTTTATTTTACTTGCTTATTTATTCCGCTCATTTTTTTTTTCTCCCAGGATGATAGAATAAATCTGAGTAGACGTTAATTTGAAGAGCATTTTAATTTGAAGTTTATATGCGCCTTCCTTCCATCTTTATTGCGTCTATAAACATTCCATTTTAATTAAAATGGAAAGGGGAGATTTAAAAGAATTCCTTTTACTTTAGAAATTATATCCGATCTTTTTTATCCATTTGAATTTCAGATTTTCGTAAAAAATAAAAAAATCATATAATTTATTTTGCAAATAATTAAACTAATTTCTTCTAGCAAATTCTTATTTTATGAGTTGAAAGACTATGATTCTTTTACTTTGAATAAACTTTTTTTAATTATTTTTTTAATACATTTTAAGAAAAGTTGAAATATGGACTATAAGATTAGCATTCATAACTTTATATCATATTAATTATATGATTATTTTTAAGTATTTTGTAAAGAGGTAATATTTTACATTTTGGTATTTTTTTTTTCATAGTAATAACAATTATGGAAAAGTTTATCCATAGAATAGTCGTACAAATAAATGACTAATAAAAATAATAGTTCTGATTTTAAAACCTTTTGTAAACTTTTTACTGTCTTAAGGGCATGCGTTCAAAAGAATATATATTTTTGATTAGAGAGATGAATAAATACCAAAAAAGTACGAGTAAAAGAATTTGTTCTTTTAATGTGAATGAGGAATCGCAATTCTCTTTATCTACTTTATCTGCACTAAAAATGTTCTATGCGATTTCTAAATATCAGGCTTTTACATTAAGCGTTACAATATTTATGTTGAGCTTTTTTTTTTTTAAATAATAATAATAATAAGTGTTTTTTAAAGTTTACAATTTTTAGTAAATTTATATTTACCATTGTAAATCCCTTTTCTCGTTTATTTTATACAATCTGGATTTTTTTACAATTTTAATTGCATTTTATAAAGTATGAACAAAAGAATGGAATATATCCTAAATTTCAGTTGTATAAATGCGAAAAATCATTAAATAAAACTAGTGCAACATTAAATAAATATATATAGGAGATTTTTTAAAAAGAAATAAACAGAAAGCTATTGTAAACTAATTTTCTCGTGTTCATTTTAGAATTAATTATATGTATCTTAAATTTATAACGAAATAGGATTTTGCATATGTAATGCCAAATTGATAAAGCATAGCTATTTTAAGCGATTTCTTCCAAAACCGTTGGATGTACAACACAAGGTGACGTCTCAATATTTATCGATTTTAAGGTCAGCTGGCAAACGTCTTGGTGATCGAATCAATTAAAGTGTAATAGGGGCTCTTCTAGAAACCATAATCAATAGTGTGATTGAAATATGTAACGTAAACATCCACATAGGAAGTGCTGAATCCAAGGAGCGGCCCGGGGGGACATCTCCTCCGGAGCAATGAAATCCCCCCCGCCGGAAAATTTAAGATTTTGGTTTTTCAATGGTCAGAAAGTGAAATTCCTCCTTCCCCCCGAAACTCTATAATGTCCCCCCGGAGCCGCAGAAGTCCCTCCCAGAGAAACTTATCTGAATTCAATACTGCGCATAGGGTTTGGGCAAACTGCCGTTTTGCCCAGATTTGAGGTGCGCACGGGCCCGGGCTTGGCCCGTGGCCTATACCCGGCCCGGCGGAATCGTTTCGAATTTTCTAACCGGCCGGGCCGAGCCGGCAGATTTACAATAATTAACGGGCCGGGCCGGAAAAAAAATTGAACGGGCCAGACGGGCCGATTAAAAAAATTTAGAACCGGAGAACGGCCTTGAGAACGGGCCAGCCGGCCCGTTCTCAAGATTTAAGTACAAATGATAAAATATGAGCTATTTTCAACGAAAATGGTTTTAACGAGAATAAGTATAAATGTGCCTCACGAGCCATACTAGTTTGACAGCATCAATATAAAAATGTACAATGTACAGATCGGCATCGGTGAGTTACATTGTGTGTAACCCGTTTTAATATTTTTTTAGCTGACTCATGTCGGGCCAAGAACAAGCTTGCATTATTTTTCTATATATAGGCCGGCCGAATCGGAACTAGACTTAATTGTTCTCAAGATCTGTAGGGCAGAAAACATGATTTGTAAAATTATTAACAGAGGTAAAGAACTTAAGTTAGCTTAATGTTTGAATATATACTTCTTGATGGTTTTTAAATTAATTTCTCAATGATGCGAAAGTTTGACACATTTTCTGTTAATTTTTAATTGTAAAAGTATAAAAGTGATAAGCTTAACTATTGAAGAGATTTTGAATCGAATAGCGTTTTTCCTTTTTGGTAAATAAAACACTTGTATAACCATGTTGAGATATAATAGTTTCTCAAATGTTCAATAAATATAAAAACTTTGTTAAATCACCATAAAAGAAAAATTATACAGGACGCGTTACGAGCTGCAAAATTACCGCTCGTCTTCAGCTGGTCCAAACACGTGTCACAACGGACAGAGTGGAAAAAATAATTTTTCTTTTATGGTGATTTAACAAAGTTTTTATATTTATTGAATATATTTATCGCCAGTTTTTTCGGTGTTTCTCAAGTTTCTCAAATGGTTGAAGGTTTTCCTCCCTTGCCATGCTATCGCTTCCGGAAATTCTATTCAAAACGCTAATTATGACTGTATTTTATTTGCCTGCAGTATTCTTAAGTTGCTTGTATCAAAAAATGGATAACGCCATTCGATTATATAGTTTATGAATAAAGATATCTGTTAATCTTACGCGTCTATGAGGGAAAAAAAAAATTAGAAATGTATCAGAAAGGAGTTTCTTTGAATTTAAGAAAGAATTTGGATTTAAAATCTTTAATAAAAAGAAACAGAAATATTTTTATAAATCTTTTTTTATTAAACAGCTTCAAAAGTGACGATATTTTTAGCTTTCTTTCTTTTTTCTTTTATTCTAAGGCATGTTAATTTTTTAATGAATCTTTATTTGACTCTTGAAAGCCTGAAAATCTAAGTAATCATAATTGTTGTTAATGTATATTTCCTGTAAAATATACTGTAAAATCATTCCATAGATGTGTATGCAATATTCTTTGAAGGAATCTTAATTATATGATAAAAATGTAATTTTTTAGAAATCGTAGAAATTGTAACGGGGCAAAACGGGCCGGGCCGAGTCTGTTTTCACTGATTTCTGTACGGGCCGGGCCTGGGCCTGGAAATTTCGGCCCGTACAGACCTCTAGCCCAGATAATTGGTTAGGCCTATATTCAACTTAAAATCTAGTATTTGTGTTACCTAATCTATTAGTAAGAAATAAGATTTATGGCTTGTAATGCCAAAGCGCTTGATAATTCAATAATCACGCGCTCTCTCATGTTTGAGTGAAGAAATATACACATATTAACTTGAGTGGCCTTCTTTAGTGTCTTAAGAAATTTACGCCATATATTAAATACACTATATGCCCAAAGATGATCGACCACGTGATTTTAGTCGTTTTGTTAAATATCTAGAAAAATACCCGACGAATCATCCTGAAACTCAAAGTGTGTTGACATAATAGTAAAGGTCATACATTTCTGTAAATGTTTTTCACGAAGCGCCTTAGGGGATCGTCAAAAAATTGCAAAATAACGAATATATTTTGGATAACGCTGTAAAAACTACAGTAACAAAAGCGTTCATACTGTTAAATATAATTAAGTGGTTTATTGTAATAAAGGGATTTTTATGTGGATAGCATGCATACTTGTAAAGAAATTAATATTTTAATAAAAATAGTCCCAAAATTTTTTGCTTATAATTTGCAAAGTTCTTAATATAAAATAATGTTCTATTCAGAAAATATGACAAGGAACATTGAACAGAATACTCTGCAATTAAAATTAAAAAACGATAAAAATTGTATGAAAAATGAGCATGTTTACTATATAATTTTTCATTGCGCATAAGTGAACGTTTTAAAATTTTATTTGCATATTGTTTTAACTAAATTTATAGGGAAACTGTTTTGAAAGTCTTAAAGAAAAAATAGATTGAAAATTCTAAAAAATATATGCATATAAGCCTCCAGAGTATTAATAAAATCTTAATTACTTAAAATTGGATTACATCTGTAGAATTATATTAATTGAAATAATGCAATTATTGCGGTAAAACCTGTAGCTAAATGAACGGATATATCAGTTCGCGTCAATGAGAAAGTTAAGAAATATATACATATTTTTCATAAGAAGAGAAAACTTTAAGAAAAAAAATAAAAGAGTAAAACGGATTAAAAACGGACAGAAGTGTATGCAATCAAAAGCAGATAATATAAAATTTAATCACTCAATCGCATTAAGAGATTGTCTAAAAAAGTATTACAAAATGAAAAAAAAGATCAATCTTTTGGTAAATTTATCCCATAATGAGATTACTGTCTGCTTCGGATTACATTTGATCACGTTTAACTTCAATATCAAGTAGCGATGCAGACTTTTTGCTTTCGGTCGCTTTGATTTTAATATTTTATTATTCTTGCTTGTGATTGAGAAGCTGAAATAAACATTAATCGCTTATTAAATAGTGTAGTTTTACATGTATTTGTTTCTAGAAAATTAGCTTTAAACATTTGACAATCGTATTTGGAAGTATAAAAGCGGTCATGCACTCTGTTCCAAAAATCTTAATTTTATCATTTTATCATCTCGTGTCTTTATAGCCAGAAAATATGCCCTAGATATCGATTACTTTTGATCGATTGTTAAAAATGCATACGCTAAAAGCTTATATTGCAGGAAGGTATTACTTAGATATCACGCATGTCACATACTTAGCAATTATACATTTATGCTCCATACTCATACTTTTTTTTTGTGTAGAGGTTGAAAAAAATTCTGTTCACCTTTATTAACTTCCGAATGGCAATAGCTACCGCGATAAACTGTTTGTTTTCAAAGATGCTATAAAAGATTGTGCCATGGGGAATCAGACCGCCTACAATATCAACTAAAAAATTGCAGACTTAATTCCACTCTTTAAAATTGCACGTAATATGTAAAATGTTAATTAAATATTGTATAGCGTCCTCTATTTAGTGTGGAATGATGTCTTGCAAATAAAAAAAGCTTTATTATGTGTGGTAAACTTTATTTTTAATATTCAATTTGCAGCTTAAATACCCCCACTGACTGCTTACAGAATTGAGTCATCGTCTAATAGGCATGAATTTGCAGTTAAAACTGTCTTTTGCAAGCAAGGTATATGGTACTTTCATAAGAAAATCGCATTAAATTTGTTTATTAAGCCTTTCCGAATAAAATGTATCCAGTGGCGAAAACTTTTGAAAATTATTGGGTTATAACAAATCATTTCAGTCATTTGGAATTTATGGGTGTCAGCCGGAGAATTAAAACCCACACTGTTAAAAGCGAAGGTGACAAACCGGTGCCGTTTGGAACCCTAGGGTGCCATAGGGGCTTGGATATGTGGTTGCACTTCCGACAGGTCTCTTACTGGTTGATTCGAGGTAAATAAAGTGCCATTCACTTCGTATTGGCAGCAATGTGGCACCTCATCGGGTGACTGGAACCATGCGCATGCGCTGTGACGTGTGTCTTTCTATTTTCTGTGACGGCAAGTAAAATCTATAGCTATGAGTGAATGAAGGTGAGCTCGAAGGTCGAGCGGTTAGAACGCTGAGCTTGTAATCAGACGTTGTGAGTTCGAATCCTTCGACGGCCAAAAGTCGGTTTGTATATTTTTTAATTTTTTATTATTGGACACTCTGGATTAAGGGTGCCATCTTTTCACCCTAATTAAAGGTGTCATTCTGGCTCCTTTAGGGGTGTCACCAGTGAGACAAGCCTTTCACCCCTAAAAGGTGCAATGTGTCACCATTAGTTTTAACAGTGCATGGCCATTGTCAAAATACATTTTGTTCTAAGAAGAAAATAAATACTAAAATAATAATGAAATAAATAACTAGAATAACAAAAATCGGTTAAGCTATGATTCAAAATTATTGGATGGACTCTGTCCCCACGGGCCCATATAAGTTGGCGCCACTGAATGTATACACCATCAAGAAGCACGAAAAGTGCGTAAAACATTACTAATATTTGTGGACATATTTAGCATACAAGTATACTTTTTATCAGGGTTCTTACTGGCTTTTGAGCAACATTAGTGATTTGGCGAATAAGAAATAAAAAAAGTAGCCAAATGAAAAATATGTTATTAAAATAGATTTAGTGAGAAGCACTGAAAAATCTACCTTTAACCCCTTATTGCACCGTTCTATTTTGAATTACTAAAATGGCATATTTTTTGCCATTGCTTAGAAAATAGAAATTCTATTATTACGCTCCAAAAACTCTTAAAAATTAGTACATTCTGGATGCCTTTTAACTGTCTAAATGTTTGAAACATTCTTTCAGCTTTAAATTGCTGTGCGATTTTGACTGTAACTGATAGAAAAAATTGATGATTGGTCAAGGACACTCTGCAGTATGATAAACGGCAAATTCAACGCCGAATTTCGGTCAAACTTTTCCCGATTTGATTACTGATGGGACTAATTTTATTTGTGATTATATTGGCGTATGGACAGTGATAAACTGATAACAGGGAAAGAGTTATCGTATAATCCTTTCCGTGTCTTTGTCTGTTGTTAAACTTAATTGGTATTGAGTCAGTATCTCTATAAATAATAATGTAAATGGCACTGTGCGATTGAAGATGAAAAGCGACATCAATCGTACAGTAACGTTGTTAAGAATCTCAACTGTAACGACGCATAAAAATGGAAGAAGTTCAGTTCTCGCAATTTGGAGAGTCTGATTGTTCATTTATTCGTCATATGAAGCATTTTGTTGCAATTTTGTGCAATGGTGAGCGAAAGCGAAAAGCCCGCTTCTTAATAAAATAAACCTTGCTTTCATGTGAAATAATTTGCTCATATGATTAAATTTATAATCTTTAGGACTTTTAATAAAGTTTTTTTTTCTTTTTACATTTAAGGTCATGATTTCATACTAAAAAGAAGATGCTGTGCAATTTAATAATTGATTATTCTCTCGTATCTCGTAACGTTTATGAAGTAAGAGTTTTATACGTAATTTGCGGCCGGTTTGCGCAGTAAATGATCTCATCGCCTTTTTCATAATAGCTACAGTATCCTTAGATATGCTTTTTTAATCTGCATTCTGACGTTAATGTAGGCCTACAAGACTGAAAATCTTGTATAAATACATATAAATGTATAAAGTAACTAAAGTATCGTATTCCGCATTTTTAAGCCATTTTGAATCCGATTTTTCCCCCTTTTTGAGAATAATTTTACTTTGGTATTAATAGTTTTAAAAGATATTATCCAAATACATTTACTGAAGCTTAACTAATATACAATTGTCTTAAATTTAACAAAATTAGTTTTTTTATATTACTATTCAATTTATATTAATAGGACAATTAACTAAGTCAGCGTTATTGGAGACTTTTCGAAAATGTCGTGTGGCTGTAAGATTTAACAGATATTACAGTTTTCTAATATTTTTTGCGCTTTATCATACAAAATTAGTTTATAAAAATAACTTTTGTCTTAAATTTAAAGAGTGGAATATGTCTTTAAAATAAAAGTATCGACAGCGGCGCAAAGAAAATTAAGGAAACTTTCATTATTATTATTGCTATTATTATTACTAAATGCCAAAGCATAAAGGAAATCATGGAAATTATGTCATTAGTATATGTGCAAGTTATAACAAAATTAATTATTAAGACAAAATAATACTCAATAAAAAGACATATGTATTATTAATATTATACCAGACGCAAATTTAGGTAATAGGGGCACCACATTTAACATAAAGTGCGTATTGATATGTTTTTCTGAAATAACCATTCTAATCCCTGTAAGTTTCTTTTATAATAAACAGTAACACTTGTTAAATATAATAGTAATTTCGAAACACTGTTTATTTTTTTTTACTTCAATATCAAATTTGAATCAGTATGAAGAATACTTCGGAAAAACTCTTTCAGATTTTAATATTTTATTATTTTATTACAAGTGACGAAAATATCATAAGTCATATAATTTGGTTATCACATTTATCGTGAAATGTTGTATTATAATATTTTACTGAAATAGCATTTAAACTTTTATGTTTCTTTCATAATAAATGGTAAACCTTGTTGAATTTCATGTTATTTCGGAAATTTGTTGATATAGTTTAATTTCAACATCAAATTGGGACTTTTTTATACAACCTATTTCACATTCGAATATGTTGTAACTTCTGCTAATGGTTGAGAATCAAAATTTTATATTAACCGCATATTATATTGTGTGCAATTTTTTACATGCAAAGTGAATCCATCCACTTAAAAATTTATCTTAAAAATTTATCTTATCTTTAACTTATCTTAAATTTACCTCTATTAAAAATTTATCTACACTTAAAAATTTATCTATTCAACTGCCGTACTCATTTGCAAAATCTCTCTTTCACATTATCATTTTAAATTGTCAAAGTACGTACTTTTTCACAAATCGCTTTTTTTACGAAATATTTTAAGATATTGAAAAAATGGTAACAGATTTCTATGTAAAATGCACATCTATTGATATATTATAAATTTTTGCTTTTAAGTTTGTAGACATTAACTTAAGAGCAATTTTTATAGAAAATTATGCAATTTTGAATACAAAATGTTTTGAGTCATGTTTTGAATACAAAATTTAGTATATGTTAAGTAAATTTGAGATAATTGCAAACATTTTGCTTCTTAATACAGGAAATTGATTTGCTAATTGCTGTTGGGAAAAAAATTTAAAGATATTGAACAAATTTCGTAATAGAAAGTTCGGCATAAACGCACTTCTTTAATAATATTTGGTAAAGTATTTCCTAAATTTGAAAAGTTAATTAAAATTCCTTTAAAAATTTCTATAAATTCATAGTTTTATTCCTGTTTTAACGAAAAACATATGTCTTTCATAAAAAATTCATATTCTTCGTAGTTTTCGAGCTTCATAACAATTTTTTATTTCTTTTATGTTACCCTACCATTCCGACAAAATTTTTAAAACCTTTTAACAAAAGCAAAATTTAACAACTAAGTATTAAACAGCTTACAAGAAAGAAATATAAAGAAAAAAATATGTCTTTCTTTATCAACAGTCCAACAAAAAATGCAGAGCTCCGCCAGAATTAAAAAGTTTGGCTGCTTCTGCTGCTATAAAAATATAGGAATTCAAAAGGAGGAATGCAGTAATAAATAAAAAATAAAACGATATGAAAAAAAAAATAAATAAATAAAAAAACATTCAAAAGCTCAGGTGGTTTGGGCAGCTAGCAAATGCGTTCAGTGGCTAGATACATCAGAATCTTTAAGGTAAAAGGACGTCCGAGATGCTATAATATAGATTATTTCAGAGTATGAGAAAGAATCAACAACATATTTATAAACAAAAAAATCGTCTTGTAATAATTTCGTCAAGATCCTGATTTTTATTTCTGTTAATATTTTTTCTTTAGTTGCTAGCTTCTATTATTTTTTTAGACTCTGTTTTTACTTATATGAGTTAATACTTATACTTATTTAAGTACAAAAAATTATAGTTTATAGCATTATACGAAATTTTGAAGATATTTAAATGTCATAAATGTGATATCTGATCCTCTTTAAAGTTAACATACATCAGCTTATGCTGTTTCGTTGTTGTACTTTGATTCTCAGAAATACAAACACCGTTATTAATCGTATATTAAATGTTTTTTTTGTTTTATACTTCTATTCCAAATTTAAGAATTATTATTCTTTCCTTTTTTATGCATTATCTTGTATTATTATTATTTTTTACATAGTATAATTACATTATATGAAAGAGAGAGAGAGAGTACGATAGCTCTGAATACTGTGTTTACGATTTTCGTTCCATTTGACTTCTCTTTTTATTGGTTCGCGCGTGCACAGTCTAACTTTTCAATTTTTTCTTATATTCTTAATTTTTTTTCGATTTTTCATTTTTATAATCTGTATTTTAAATGTAGTGAATTATAACAAATTTCAAATAATTTAAATTCTTGTTATTTTAGTAATTATTTTTTTCAATAATTTAGAACAGATTAAATTTGGCCAAACATTGCCTAAATTTGAAAAGTGAATAAAAATTTCATTAAAATTTTCTATGAATTCATAGTTTTATTCCTGTTTTGACTAAAAATATATGTTTTTCATTAAAATTTCATATTGTTCATAGTTTTCGAACTTCATATTCGGTATTTATTTCTTTTATGTTACCCTACCATTCCAACAAAATTTTTAAAACCTTTTAACAAAGGAACTAAATGTAACAACTAGTCATTAAACAGCTAACAAGAAAGAAATAGAAAAAATTATATATATTTCTTTATCAACAGTCCAACATAAAATGCGGAGACTCGCTAGAATTAAGTTGTTTTTCTCCTTCTGCTGATATAAAAATATAGGAATTCAAAAGGAGGTATGCAGTAGTAAGTAAAAAATGAAACAATCTGAAAAAAAAAAAAAAAAAATGCTCAAAAGCTCAGGTGGTTTGGGCAGCTAGCAAATGCGCTTAGTAGCTATATACATCAGAATCTTTAAGGTAAAATGACGTCCAAGATGCTATAACATATATTCTTTCAGGATAAAAGAAAAACTCAGCAATATATTTATAAAGAAAAAAAAATGTCTTGTATTAATCGACTTGGTCAAGATCTTGATTTTTATTTCTGTTTAATTTTTACTTAGTTGGTTAGGCTCTATTAGTATTTTTTTTTCGTCTTACATGATTTAATACTTTTGAGATATACTTATTCAAGTTCAAAAATTTATATTTAACACGAACATACGAGCTTTTGAAGATATTTACATGTCATAAATATGATATCTCTCCCTCTTTAAAATTAACACATATTAGCTTATGATATTTCATTGTCTTGCTTTGATCCTGAGAAGTACAAATGCTATTCTTATTCACATAAAAAATATTTTATATTTTATATCTCTATGCCAAAAATAACAATTATTTTCTTTCCTTTTCTATGCATTGTGATATATTGTTTATATGAGAAAAACAACAGCAACAACAACAACAACAATAATAATAATAATGATAATAATAATAATAATAATAATTATTATTATTATTATTATTATTATTATCATATGTTATTATTATTATTTTACGCTGTTTAATTACATTACATTAACTTTTCTTCTTTTTAGCTCTATGAACGCGTGCGATTTCGATTGCTTGAACTTTTCTATTTTTCTTATATTTTTGCATTATTTTCGGGTTTTTCATTTTTTTATTCTATAATTTCAATGCAATGAATTATAATAAATTTTATACAACTGAAACGTTGCTATTTTAGTAATTATTTTTAATACAATTTAGGCCAGACTAATATTTGGTTAAATATAGCCCAAATTTGAAAAGTTATTTAAAATTCCACTACAAAGTTCTACTAATCCATAGTTTTGTTCCATGTTTTAATTAAAAACATATGTATTTGATAAAAATTTCATGTTGTTCATAATTTTCGAGCTTCATATCTGATATTTATTTCTTTTAAGTTACCCTAGCATTCCTAACAACATTTTAAAAACTTTTTAACAAAGGAAGAAAATTCAACAACTAGGCTTTAAACAGCTAACAAGAAAGAAACAGAAAAAAAAATGTATATTTCTTTATCAACAGTACAACACAAAAAAACATTAAAAAGTTTTCTGCTTCTGTCGATATAAAAATATAGGAATTCAAAAGAAGGGATGGAGCAATAAATAAAAAATGAAACGATCTGAAAAAGGGAGATTGAAAAAAAAAAAAAAAAAAAAAAAAAACATTAAAAAGCTCAGGTGGTTTGGTCAACTAGCAAATGTATTTGGTAGCTATATATACATCATAACTCTTTAAGTTTACAGTCTGAGATTTTATGATACATATTTTTTCAGAGTAAAAGAAAAAATCATCAACATATTTATAAAGAAATAATTGTAATAATCGATTTGGTCAAGATCCTAATTTTTATTTCAATTAAAAAATTTTACTTGTTAGTTTCTTTAATTATTTTTTTTCGACTAGGCTTTTACTTATATAATTTAATAATTTTAATTTGTACTTATTTAAGTACAATAATTTATAGGTTACATAAATTTAGTTTACATAAATTTATAGTTTAAAAATGTTTTTTCACTTGAAAAATTTACAGTTTACAATAAATTACGAGCTTTTGAAGATATTTACATGTCATAAATCTGATATCTGTCCTTCTTTAACATAAAAATATAGGAATTAAAAAAGAGAAATGCAGTGATATATAAAAAATGAAAAGACCTGAAGAAAAAAAGAAAAAGGCGTTCAAAAGCTCAGGTGGTTGGGGCTGCTAGCAAAATGCGTTTAGTAACTACATACATCAGAATCTTTCAGGTAAATGATGTCCGAGATGCCATGATATACATTTTTTCAGGGTAAAACAAAAAAATCAGCAACATATGTATAAAGAAAAAAATTGTCTTGTAATAATCGATTTGGTCAAGACGCTTATTTTTATTTCTTTTAATATTCAATTTATTTCTTTTTTATTTTTTAGGTACTGTTATTTTTTTGGACTATATTTTTACTTATATGATTTAATACTTATTTAAGCACTAAAGTTTATAGTTTACTGCTACATATAACCCAGTGACATAAATCGACACTGAATTGAATCCAATAGAACATGTGTAGGACTTGCTTGGCTTATGAGCTGCAGACCGTCAACCTCTTCGTACATGTGTACCGAAACTTCGGAGAACATTGTTTGCTGAGTGGAAAGACTTTCCCCAAGATCTGCTCGATAATTTGATACTCAGTATGCGAATTTTTTTTTCCGAGCACCTTCGTCGTTCCAAGCCCAAGCTCGCACTCTGATTGGTTGTTGCTCTCGGCACTGTTTTCACGTGGCGATAACTATACTTGGCGAAAAATACTTCGCTCGTAAGTGAACGAGTAAACCTAAAACCTAACCTGCTCATTCTTATTCTTCCTTCATTGTTATCCTCGTGGTCTTGTGCACTTGTGTATTATTATCTTGTGTTATTTTATAAAATGGCTAATGCTTTACTTATTAATAAACGGGAAAAGTTACTTTGTACTCGGTTCGGAAGGAAATCAAACTCCTCGACTGAAGCATCTTTCGCTACGCTAAGTATGATTATCGCCAAGTTACATGAAAACAGTGCCGAGAGCAACAACCAATTAGAGTGTGAGCTTGGGCTTGGAACGACGAAGGTGCTCGGAAAAAAAATTACGCACTCTGTATATCTAGGCGTTGTACGGACTGTATTTCATCATCTAGACACATTCAATGCATTAACCATATTTTCAACTACGTAATGTTAAAATTTTCTAGAGGAGTCAATTTTTGTAATTACTTCACGGACAACAATTGTAGTTTTATAAATTTTATCATACACACACCATTGTTTTTGTTCTTTATCTTTTGTTTAATAAATAGGATTGATCAAAAAGTCACTTTTTTCCGAACCTTTATTTGTTGAAGTTGGCAATATCCATTCTTAATTTCTGGATATGAGTGTATATTCATTAGCATTTGTCATTACTTAGTTAATCACTAGTGATTCAATAGTTAAACATTAGTATATAGGTATAATTATATGATGTGTATGATTATACAGGGTATATCTAAACTCTCGGGTATATCTAAACTCTTGGTTTTCACTAAAACAATTCTTTATGTCAGTATTGTCTTCAAAATAAATTAACCATTGTTTTTTGTATGTAATTAAATGCTTGCAAAAGCTTAAACTTTGAGCTCAAATTCTGAATCGTCGGGAGTA
Source organism: Maratus speculifer (assembly GCA_964019185.1). Taxonomy (NCBI): domain Eukaryota; kingdom Metazoa; phylum Arthropoda; class Arachnida; order Araneae; family Salticidae; genus Maratus; species Maratus speculifer. The sequence goes on from OZ025294.1 coordinate 277,838,303, forward strand.
ATTAAGTAGCACAAAATTAAACTGTGTTCGAGGGGGGGGGGGGAGTTAAATTTCAACTCCTGGCACAATTCAATTTGCGCTTCTTAACCCCTCCCAACGATTCAGAATTTGAGCTCAAAATTTAAGTCTCAGCTTTTACAAGTATTTAATTAGATACAAAAAATAACGGTTAAAAATAATTGTTAGTTATTCTAAAGTTTAAAGAGCTGTAAAACGGAATTTTTTGAATTTTATCTTTAAAATTTATTTTCAAGGAAATACTGACATAAAGAATAGTTTTAGTGAAAACTGCAAATCAATCGACCAATTTTTCCGTTTTTTATAATCATTTGAAATTTGAACCTTCCCCCTCCCCCTTGAACACAGTTCAGCTTGCGCTACTTAACCACTCCGAACTATTCAGATTTTGAACTCAAAATTGAAGTTTAAGTTTAATTCTCCAGAAATATTTTATGAGATGCAAAAAATAACGGCAAAAAATAGTTGTTTGTTACTCAAAAGTCTAAAGCGTCCTCTATCGGCATTTTTTGAAATTTATCTTCATAATTTATTTTCAAGAAAATACTGATATAAAGAATAGTTTTAGTGAAAACCGCAAATCAATTGACCAGTTTTTCCGTTTTTTACGTTTATTTGAAATTTTGTACCCTAAAATTTAATGGCACTTATCTCCTTCGGAAGACGTTTGGGACCCTTAATTTCCTATTTAATATTGTTTGTCTTGGTGTGTACTATCACCCTTAAAGTTTTTCTCAAGAGTTTAGATAACCCTGTAATAATTATGTACAGTTAAATAATAATTCAGTTGGATTATGGGATATCATTTAACAAAATATGCGATGTACAAAGTCATAAACATATAGTTAGTAATTTCAGATAAAAACAACAAATTTCGTATTTCCTTTCATCATTGTAGTTTTCGAACGTCTTATAAAAAATTGTTTCTCTTATGTTAGTCTATGATTTTCAACAATATTTTCAAAACGTTTGACAAAAGAACAAAATTTAATTAATGAGAATTAAACAATTAACAAGAAAAAAGTAGAAAAAAAATACACTTCTTTATCAACAGTCAAACACAAAACGCAGAACCTCGCTGGAATTAAAGAGTTTTTCTGCGTCAGAAGATATAAAAATATAGGAATTCAAAAAAAGGAATGCAGTAATAAATAAAAAAAAAATGAAACGACCTGAAAAAAAAAAAAGCCAAAAGCTCAGGTGATTTGGGCAGCTAACAAATGCGTTTAGTAGCTATATACATCAGAATCTTAAAGATACAATGACGTCCGAGATGCTACAATATATATTCTTTCAAGGTAAAAAAAAAAAAAAAAAAAAAAAAAAAGAGCAACATATAAAAATAAAATTGTCTTGTAATAATCGATTTGGTCAAGATCCTGATTTTTGTTTCAGTTAAGATTTTCTACTTAGTTGTTAGGTTCTATTATTATTTTTTGACTAGGTTTTTACTTATATGATTTAACACTTTTAAGCTATACTTATTAAGTATACAAGTTTATAGTTAAAAAAAAAGCGATTTTTAGCAGTTATTTATCTGTCATAAATGTGATATCAGCACTCCTTTAAAGTTAACATATTTCAGCTTGTGCTGTTTCACTGTCGTGGTTTGATTCTAAGAAATACAAATACCGTTCTTAATCATATATTAAGTGTTTTATGTTTTATATTTCTATTCTAAAATTTAACAATTATTGTTCATTCCTTTTCTATGCATATATTCTTATTATTATTTTACACTGTTTAATTACATTAAATTTAACACAGAGAGAGAGAGGTGGCTCTAAATACTGCTTTTGCGACTTTCATTCCATTTGACTTTCCTTCTTTTTAGCTCTATAAACGCGTGCACAGTCTAACTTTTCGACTTTTCTCATATTTTTCATTTTGTTATTATATATTTTAAACGTACGAATTACAACAAATTTTATACAGCTTTAACGTTGTTATTTTAGTAATTATTTTTAAAATAATTTAAGTGAGAATTAAATTTTCTATGATTCCCTATAACTTTCCAGGATGCTTTATAAGTTGCAGTGCCACTAGGATGTATCGCTATTTGCATACTATTCGAACTTTCTTATTTTGTGATATTTTTTCCTCGTATGTTTTTGTGATGAAAATCAAACACTGTATAATTAATCTTATTAAATGCATTTAAATTTCCCGTTTGTATTATAGGCAACTTAGTATTTGAGTAATTATTCTGAAGCAAAACGAATCACTATGTGTAAATATCACTAAGCAACCTATGTGGTGTATAATGACACAAAAATATAATTTAATTTTTGTTTCATTCGTTTGTGTCGGTTTTAATTTTAGGTAAAAACAATAAATTTCATATTTTGTTTCATCATTCAAGTTTCGAACTAAAACTAATCATGATTCTAATTATTTATTTAGTCTAATAAAGATTATGCATAATTATATACACTCATGTTCATAAATTAAGGATTTAATTCAGGATCACATGGAAATCGAAATCTAAAATAAACATTATGCCTCTAGAATTATCCCACACATCATCAAAATTAATATGCAATTTACAGAAAATTATGACATCTCGCGTACATCACAATGATGAGAGGGTAAGAGAGGTGTATATAAAGAATGGTGGCAAAGAAGTAAAATTGTTAAAAAGTATTTTGTAAGCCGAATTGCATAGTTATAACACAGAAGGCGCGTGTAGATGATTTTTTTTATTTTTTTACGCGGTACATTTATTGGCCGTCTGAAACGTAAGTGCACTCAGATAGAAGTATCCAAGGAATTTGGAATTGTCCAAACTGCCATATCTAGACTTTGGCAACAATTCCAAGATGATGAAAAGATCAGTTAACGTTACAGTACATGTTGCTTCGAAATTACAATGCTGAATGAAGACTGGTATTTAGCAATAACTGCCAAAAAATCCAGACAGAGCACAACATGAGACTTGTCTATCTACTATCTAAGCTACTACATCCATGAGTACGACTGTTTTAAGATAAACCGTGTACCGACGACGTGTAGGAAATATTGATCTGTATGCTCGTAGGCCTGTCAGATGTGTTCCGCTCACGGCAACTCACTGTCCCTAGCAGGTTATTCTGTAGTAAAGAATATGCGATGTGGATATCGTCACAATGGACTTGTGTGATGTTTTTAAACGAGTCTGGGTTTAGCTTGCAGCCTGATTCACGTCGGACTTTTATATGTTGAGCGCCAGGAACTCGTTACCCCAAACACAACATAACTGAACCACATCATTAGGGCGGTTCAGGATTGTACGTTTAGGGTGGAATTATACTGGGTTCCAGAACAGATCTGCATGTTAAAATCAGAACCATAACAGACAAAAATTTTCGGAATATCATACTGGTGCAACATGTATAGTTGTTTAAGGGTGCCATGAGTGCAGAATTCGTGTTTATGGATGACAACGTATGCCATCACTGGGCAAACATCGTAAACGAATACCTTTGATCGAAGGACATCACCCGTATGGAATGGCCAGCATTATCACATGACTTGAATGTGTTACAGCATGTATGGGACATGCTTGGCCAACGAGTTTCAGACCGTCAACCATTTCCTACATGTTTACCCTAACTTTAAAGAGCATTGTTTGCAGCGTGGGTAATCTTCCCCAAGATCAGTTCAATAATTTGATACTCAGCATTCCTAGGCATTGTACGGACGTCTAGAGACATGCAATGTATTAACCATCATACCAACCATATAATGTTAAGTTTATGTAAAAGAAAAACTTTTTGTAATTGCTCCGAGAAGCAACAGTTGTAGTTTTTATGAATGGTACCACACATACGTCATTGTTTTTCTTCTTTATATTTTGTTTTATAAATTGATCTGATCAATAAGTCACGTTTAATTTGTTTCCGAATATTTATTTGCAGGAGCTGGCATTATCCCTAATTTATGCACATGCGTGTATAATTATTAGCTGTCTTTCATTACTTAGTTAATCACTAGTGATTCAGTAGTTAAAATTTAGTATATAATTATGTATAATTATGTATGATAATATACAATTATATACAACTAACTAATAATTCAGTAACATTATGGAATATCATTAAATAAAATATGCTATATATGCAGTCACAAAACTACAGTTTAATCTTTGACAACAATTTTAGATAAAAACAATAAATTTCATATTTTCTTTCATCATTGCTGTTTTTGAACTTCTTATAAAATTTACTTCTTTTGTGTTAGCCTATCATTCCCAACAAAATTTTCAAAACTTTTGACTAAGGAACAAAATTTAACAAATAGACACAAAACAGTTAACAAGAAAGAAGTACAAAAAATAAAAATACATTTCTTTATCAACAGTCTAACACAAAACGCAGAACCTCACCGGAATTAAAAAGTGTTTCTGCTTCTCTTGTTATAAAAATGTAGTAATTCAAAAAAAGGTATGAAATAATAAATAAAAAATGAAATGACCTGAAAAAAAAATCAAAAGCTCTGGTGGTTCGGTCAGCTAGCAAAAGCATTTAGTAGCTAATATACATTAGAATTTTTATGGTATATTAAAGTTAGAGATGGTATAACATGCATTTTTTCTGTTTAAAAGAAAATATCAGCAATATATATATAAAGAAAAAAGTTTTCTTGTAATAATGGATTTGGTCAAGATCCAGATTTTTATTTATTTTTTAATACTTTTTTGCTTAGTGGTTAGGTTATATTATGTATATTGTTTGGACTAAAGAGGGAAGGGGGGGGAGGTTATGTATATGATTTAAAACTTTTAAGAAATATGTACTTAAGTGTAAAGTATAAAGTTTGTAGTTTACGGAAACGCACTAGTTTTTGTAGTTATATTTGTCTGTCTCATACATATGATAACTTACGCTTTTTGAAAATAGCCTTTATAAGCTCATACTGTTGATATGGCATGCTTTGCTCAAGAAAATATAAACATTATTCTTGTGTTTTGTATTTTTATTCGAAATTTAACAATTATTATTTTTACCTAAAATTTTAAAAATAATTTTTTTATAGCTTTATGGTAAATGAACTATTAGTGAGCCAATTAAGAACATTTATCTAATCAATATTAAAATTTATATTAAAATTTAATATTAATATTTAATTAATAAATATTAAATTTTACGCACGAGACAGCATTATTTTCGTTGTTGAAAACCAAAAAGGATAAAAAGAAATTTATAAGTCCTAAGTGCTGCTAATTTGTTCATGTCAAAAGAATAAAATATCAAATGATTATTACTGCAACTCCTGATATTGCATTGAAAGGTAAGTAAGAAAATTTTGTCAACTTCTACGTAAAGGTTCAGAGTCACTGTCACCAGTCGCCACGTTTAGACTAAATATTTTGACTTGGCAACAAATTTTCGGCGTATAAGTTGCGATCCTTTGGCTAATTTAATGTTTTTTCTTACGAACACTTCAAGAAAATCGCGTTTTTTCGGAATTCCGTAAGAGAACCCAACGACTTTTCTCGATCGTCTGACGAAAATCGCGTGTTTTTTAGCGATAATTTAACCAAAATTGCATTTTTCCGCGATCATTTGACGAAAATAGCTTTTTTCAGCGATCTTTTGATAAAATTAGCTGTTCTTCTGCAACCTTTTGGGAAATTAGCGTTCTTTCTCCGTTGCTTCGCGGTGCTTCTTATTTTTTCTTAGAAATTAAGCCCTGGTGGCGACTGAAATATTTGGGTTTAGCACTGGCGCTTTAAAAATTTTGGGAATCTGCCCCTATACTTCTAGTGTTGTAGAATTTGTATTTTCAGAATTGAGCAATTTACAGGCCATTATTCCACCTTATTTCATAACTTCGTTTGCATGGTATTATTACCCACATAGATCGGTGTACGGAGGTGTACTAAATTAAAAAGAAAAACTAAAAAAAAAAAAGCAAGTAGACTGTAAATTTAATGGAATGTTTATTTTTCTAAGAGTCGCTGCTTGTTGCAGTATTAGAGCTTGTTGCTAAGAGACTTTCTCTCAATCCACTGCGTCACACAACACGTGAGCAGGGTTACAGTAAATTGCCGATTGGCGTATAATTGGCGTGGGCTGTGTTTGTCGCCAAGGCGATGTTACAAGAACACAATACAGAAGCGGAACTTCCCGCCCGGCGTTGAAATATTTTTATATTTCAAGATACATATGCAATACAAGTAATAATACAATATGATACAGATTATAAGCAAAAATAAATAAATAAAATAAATAAACACAAATAATACATGAAAAAGTAATACATAATAAAGCACATTTAAAGTTTAGGATCTATGATGTTGTCCTCAATGGGTAATATACTTATTTTTGAAATAGGTCATTTAAAATTACCCTTAGCGGTACGAACTTCAACTACCCTGACTATCCCGTCCGCGCCTGGGAAAACCTTATTAATGCGGCCTAGTGACCAAGTGCAAATGGGTAATTGTGAGTCCTTAAGCAAAACTAGCATTCCTGGCAGAATATTAGGCCTTTTAAATAGCCACTTGTTTCTTTCTTGTAACTGGCTCAGATAATTATTCTGCCAACGTTTCCATATTAACTGCGTTAATTTTTGAGTCCTTTGCCATTTATTTAGCAAATTATCTTTGACCTCACTTAAATTGGGTTCTGGAATTAAATTAAGAGGCTTTCCTATGAGAAAGTGACCAGGAGTCAACACCTGAAGATCGTGAGGATCTGTTGACAAAGGACAAAGCGGTCGCGAATTTAAAATAGCCTCTATCTGTGTGATAACTGTCAGGAATTCCTCGATCGTGAGATGAGCTGAACCCACAGCTCTTTTTAAGTGGTATTTGAAAGATTTGACTCCTGCCTCCCAAAGGCCACCAAAATTTGGCGCCCTAGGAGGGGAGAACTTCCAGTTAATACCTTCAGAAGCTAAAAAGTTCGAAACTTCATCACTCGTAACAAGTCTACGTAAATGTTTTAGTTCTGCTGAAGCCCCAACGAAATTTGTAGCATTGTCGCTAAAGATTACAGAGCTTTTCCCACGACGAGCGAAGAATCTTTTTAGAGTCGCTATTATAGCCTCGGATGTCAAATCTGAGACAAAATCCAAGTGCACAGCTTTAGTGACCATACATACAAATATGGCAACATAGATTTTCTGAAAAGTACCCTTTCTTTGACCTTTATATTTTATTTCAAAAGGCCCACTTAAATCTAATCCCACATTTGAAAATGGGGAACTGGGCACTATTCTTTCAGGAGGGAGATCCCCCATCATTTGACTAGCCGTTATAGGTTTAATTTTAAAGCATTGTAAACACTCATGTACAATTTTACGCGCAATATTTCTGCCACCGAGAGGCCAATATTTTTGACGCACAGTGTTCAAAAGAGCTTGGGGTCCTACATGAAAATCTCGTTTATGATAATATTGAAAAATTAGTTTCGTCAAGCGACAGCTCGTCGGAAGTATAATGGGGTGTTTATGGTCAAAATTCAAATTTGATTTTGCTAGTCTTCCTCCCACCCTCAATAAGCTATCTCCATCTAAAAAGGGATTTAAGAATTTTAACTTACTTGCGCGATGAACCGAAGATCCCGCTTGGAGGGCCGAAATTTCATTTTTGAAATACTTTACCTGTTCATTTTTTATTAAATAAACCTCTGCCTTTCTTAATTCCTCCAGCAACAGAGGGCCGGTTGCAGATGTTGCTTTTTTACATTTATGTATGAATCTGAAAATATAAGCTAAAATTCTAATTAATTTTTGGAAATTATTGCTAAGATTAATTAAATTATCACAGAAATTAGAGTCAGTATGAATAGCGAATGTCAAGTTGCTGGGAGCTTTAAGCTCACAAGAATAATGTTCATCTTTAATGTCACTTATATTAGAGTCAGTTTTTGCTATTGTTTCTTCAAGAATTGAAAGAGGCGGGCCATGCCACCACAACTGGTTAGAAGACAGGTTTTCCACACTTGCACCTCTTGATATCAAGTCAGCTGGATTGTGTTCTGACGGAATATGAAACCATGGAAAGTTCTTAGTTTGTTCCTTAATTTGCACAACGCGGTTTCCCACAAACGTTTTCAGGAGATGAGGAGCAGTGTCTATCCAAGCTAAAGCAATAGTTGAATCAGAAAACAAATTGACTGAAGCTACTTGTTTGTCTAATGAATTTAAGACCTTGTTAGTGAGTTTAGCCAGAAGAAGACATGCTGACAGTTCGAGACGTGGCACTGTTATTACTTTGGTTGGACACACGCGGGATTTACTACATAATAAGTAACTGATGGTTTCACTAGAATTAGATGTTTGCATGTATATCACTGCGCCATAAGCCTTGGAAGACGCATCTGCGAAACCATTTAGCACCACTGATTGGTTCACAGCTAGGAAGCATCTTGGTACTTCAATGGATTCCAGTTCTTTAAGACTTTCGAGGAAGGTTTCCCATAGTTTGGCAACATGAGAAGACAGCTTCTCATTCCACTCTATTTTAAGAAGCCATAGCTCCTGCATGAATATTTTTGCTTTAGCAATCACTGGCCCTAAGAGACCGAGAGGATCATAAATGCGGGCAATTTGCGAAAGTACATCTCTTTTTGTGAAATCACTCTTTGTGTTGATATTAACTTTATACCTAAACGTATCATTGAAACTGTTCCACAACATCCCTAATGTTTTAACAGTTATTTCTTCAGAATTTCTGTCCAGGGGAAACATGTGATTATCAGTAGATTGGACCTCATTGGTACACCATTTGTGTAAAACCATCCCTCCCTTTAGGAGGAGTTCAGTTAATTGCGATTTCATTAATCTGAATTCTTCTAAATTGGATGAGCCCGATAGGCAATCATCCATATAAAAGTCCTTCAAAACAATTTTCGATGCTAACGGGAATTCCTTTTTCTCATCTAGAGCTAATTGTTGTAATACTTTGGTGGCTAAGTAGGGAGCACAAGATGTTCCATACGAAACTGTTGTTAGCTGAAATACCTTAACCGGGGATGACATACTGTCTTTCCACAAAATTTTTAAATATTTGTACTGGGATGGATTTATTTCTATCATCCTAAACATTTGTTTAATATCCGCAGTAAAAGCATAAATATGCTTTCTAAATCTAATTAATATCGAAAAAAGATCATCTTGCAGAACTCCACCCTTACATAATAAATCGTTCAAAGATTTTCCGTTGGTTGACTTGGCACTAGCGTCAAAAACGACGCGTAGTTTTGTGGTTTTACTAGAGGGTCGTAAAACGTCGTGATGTGGTAAGTAATAGCCATCATTAAAGTTCGTGTTTTCTTTTATTTCATGCATGTGATTTAAATCTCTATATTCTTTAATAAATTCTGTGTATAAATTTTTCATAACAGGATCTCGATCTAAACGTTGCCACAGAGAGTTTAATCTTTTCAAAGCAAGATTTTTGGAATTTCCCAAATCGGGTTCTAAAACCTGTGGTTTAAACGGCATCGTGACCACAAACCTACCATCCGGTTTTCTGAAGTGCGTTTTATCGAAGTGATCATTACAATAGTCTAATTCTTCACTGTTACAGGGTTTTAAATTTTGTACTTCTTCAATTTCCCAAAAAGACTTCAAAGTGTCATTAAGTAACTCAAGATTTTTTGTTAAGAAACAATAATTAGTATTATTATTATTTACTGTTTTGTCATAAATACAACCAGATACAATGTAACCGAAAATACTTGATTGCAAATATAAATTATTGCCTAACTTTATTTTTTCTTCATTTAAAAGAGAAAAATACAGTTCAGCACCGATAATTATCTCCACACTGCTTGGAATGTTAAATTTTTTATCCGCTAAACAAATATTTGCTGGAATTTTTAAATCTGATATGTTTATCTTTTTCGAGGGCGTGAAGTCACAAATGTTTGGAACGATGAATAACTCAATATCATAACTGGCACTATTCATTTTATTTGACAACTTTGATTTGATTCTAGATTTAATGTAAATAGGCAATTTATTTATTCCACTTACAGGAATATTTATTTTCTCCTTTTTCAAGCCTAATATTTGTGCTGCTTTAAATGTACAAAAACAATTCTGAGATGCGGAATCTAATATTGCCCTGAAAGGAATTTTGATGCCATTTACATCTGTCAAATAAATTATTGCAGTGCTAATTAAAACAGATTTATTATTATCATTTTCATATGAAAAAAATGAATGAGCAGTAGTTTCGTTTTGTGATAAATCTTCCGAAACAAAATTGCTATTTATTATTTCATGTATTGGGAGATTGTTTATAGGATTGTTTACTGGTGTTGTATAATTATGTAATGATGAATGATGGCTTGCGCTCTTGCAAACATGACAAGTGCTTTTTGAATTACAATAATTAATGAGGTGGGCTGAACTTAAACAATTGAAGCAAAGTTTATTTTTCTTAACAAGGTTAATTCGCTCACTTAACTTCATATTTTTATATTTAACACAATGATATAAGGGGTGGTTTTCGGTTTTACAAATTACGCAACATTTACTTTGAGGTTTGTTTGTTTTTATGAATAAGGATTTTGCAGTATATTTAGAGGATACATTAGAACTTATACTATTTAAGATTTGACATCTTCGCTCAAGAAATTCTAAAAATTCATCAAAATTAGGCACTTCATTATCCTTTAATGTTAGTTCATATTGTTTACGAGTTTCGTTATCTAGTTTATTTAGAATAATATTCAGCAAAATTGCGTTCGAGAAATTATCTCTATCATACTTTAAGATCTTTAAAGCCCTTAAATTTTTCTTCACGTTATCCAATAAAATGCGGAGATCTTTAGCGGATTCCTGTTTAATTACACAAAGATTTAAAATATTCTTTATATGACAATCTACCATAACTCTTTTATTCTCGTATCTTTGTTCTAACGCATTGAAAAGTGAAACATAATTTTCATCTGGTGTAAGCAAACTCCTCGCTTCACCAGTCAAAGCAGAACGCAAATAAAATAATTTTTCATTATCTTTTAAATTTGAATTATCATTAATAAGCTCGTTAAATGTACTTTTAAATACGGACCATTCTTCAATTCTGCCACTAAAAACCGGCAATATGACCCTAGGTAGCTTAATGCTAGACGTTTTAGCTTGGTCCTGTTCAATAGATTTTTTATTAGAATCAGTATTTTCATAATAAGCATTAATAGAGGATTTTAAGCTTACCTCTAGTTTTAGAATATCCTCGTCCATTTGACTCAGTATTTTTTCAGTTTCTTCCAACTTTTCTTCCTCTATTATTCTATAATATTCTAGTTTAAGAGCTTCAAACTTTTCTTCAGTTTTCGACAGTAAATCCAGGTGGGCTTTCCATTCGGATAAATTAAATGTTTTTCCATCCGTTGCGTTAAATATCCTGGTGACTTGGGCCTTGATATTCCCTCGCCTTCTGTTCAATGCTTTTATCTCAGTTTCCGACATTATTCATCTTGTCGACGAAATTCGATAAATTCAATATTTAATTCAATAGAAAAGACACTGATTCGTTCATACCTCCGGGTCGCTAGGACCAAATGTACGGAGGTGTACTAAATTAAAAAGAAAAACTAAAAAGAAAAAGCAAGTAGACTGTAAATTTAATGGAATGTTTATTTTTCTAAGAGTCGCTGCTTGTTGCAGTATTAGAGCTTGTTGCTAAGAGACTTTCTCTCAATCCACTGCGTCACACAACACGTGAGCAGGGTTACAGTAAATTGCCGATTGGCGTATAATTGGCGTGGGCTGTGTTTGTCGCCAAGGCGATGTTACAAGAACACAATACAGAAGCGGAACAATCGGTAATAGGGTCAAATAAAATAAGGATGTCAGATTTCGCGCTATTTGTCGAACAACATTGTCGAACAACATTTTGGTAATATTTGAGAAAAAAATTTGCTTTCAGAATCAAATGAAATTTTCTAGAAATTTCCAATAGAAGCCGAAACACATAATTCAACCAATCAGAGTCCATAGTATATTTTCGAAAACAGAATAACATCTTGTTGTATATCTTAATATAATGAGAGTTTATTGTTATATCGAGCTGAACACAAAGCTAATTTTAACATAGCTTAGTCCCGTATTCCTCGCAGCTATATATTTTTATATCCAGTATTCTGCAGCAAATATTTCCGTAGCTAAAGGGTGCTAAGATCGCCCCCTAAAACATTTTGAGCCTCTCATGGAAAAGATTCCAAGGTTACGAAATGAATTTATGTTCCGAAAATCACAATGAAATTCTGTTCATGAAGTTCTGTTCAATTTTGATTTATTAGCGGATTACAAAAATTCTTTCAGGATAATACAATTAACAAATCCTCTCTGATTAAAATTGGACTTAATTTTAATTTCTACGCAATTGCCTTCAAAAGATATCAAAGTGTGATAAACATTACAAAATTACAATTCTTTAAATATATTAACCCTTTGTGACTCAAAAAATCTGATTTGAAAAATATGGACTCAGATGTTAGAATGCATCATTTTAAGCATGTAAAAAATAATTTAAAACTTAGAACGCAAAACTAAAATAATTACTGACTAAAAGGTACTTTTTTAAAATCAAGAACAGAAATTGATATTTTTTTTTTAATAAATATTGTCCATTATCTAATACAAAATTCAAAATATACAATATTACCTTTAAAAAAAGTCTACTTTCGGACTTCTCAAGCTTTTTTTACTTGACAAAATTTACTAAGTTATGTTTTGGAATATCGATCTGACTTTACAAATGATAAACAAAATTTTGGCATGATAAATTAAATGAATATCATCGTCTATCAAGATTTCCAATGATCAACTTACATTAACTGGTGTGTTGAGAAATAGTTACAGCAAATAGCATTGTGTTTTAAAACTTACTGTGTAAGTACTGTTGACTTTTAGGTACGTTTCAGGTCTGCAACACGGTAAACTAAAGGGTTATAAACCATATTTATATGGCACACGAAGATTGAATGTTGCAAAATTCTAACCTGAACGAAAGCAGTTTAAAACAAGTCAGAAATTGTATCTAAGGCCCGGTGCACACGTACGGTTTTTTCAAGTTCCGACGCTGCTGCGTGCCCGCAACATGTGATGCACGTGTCCGATTTTTCCAGCTGCGGCAGTAAGAATCAGACCGTCGACAACGATGGACATGTATTCTAGCAAGCGGATTATTTTTACGTTATCCAATCAAAAGTTCAATATCAATGTCCGCCATCCTTGCCGTATTTGCATATTTTACCGGACGCGTGCAGCACTCAGTAGGCAACAACGTACTACGAATCGGTATTGCTTGTGCGGCGCCGCTGCGGTGTGGTGGGGAAAAGCTTGGAAAAACGACCGCAAGGTGGACGTATGTCACCGCAACGGCACCGGAGGTATGTGTGCGTGCTATACCTGTTTCCTTTGTATTCTGCGCCGTAATTGCGGCGCTGCAACGGCGCCGGAGCTTAATAAGCCGTACGTGTGCACCGGGCCTAAAACGTGACAAAGACGTGCTGTAAGTAGTTTTATATTTAGGAATTCTGATCTGTTGCATTCTTATTAAAAAGAAAAACACTAATAAAAATTTTATTACGATTATGTATATTAAATTCAAAAATATGGAAAAAACGTAACAAAATCTTAACCCTTAATCTATCGACGGTACTTATAAGTACCATTGTGGAATATTTAATGAAAAACACATTTAATCAGTATATTAAGAAAAATTATTTTTCTTACCACACAATATACTTTACTTGATCTAATTTACATATATTTAGATATTTTAAAAAAGAGGTAATTTTCTTAATTTCTTTCATAGGTATACCTTTTTTATTTCTTTGAAAAAAGTTATATGGAATGTACTATGGTAAAAGCCTTTCCATTTACAGAGAGGATCATAAGTACATTTAAATACATTTTTTTTATAAGAATTGTAATATATCCATCAGAATATTTTTGGTTCTTTTGTTTGATTACTTTTGTAAATATTTAAAAAAAAAATTATAAATACCGATTTATTTAATCAGTTTTAATGAAAAAAAAACCTTCCAAATTTCACATTATTATTATCTAAAAAATTCCAGTATACAGTCGACTCTCGTTAATTCGAAATCGGATAATTCGAGTCTTCGCTTAATTGGAACTAAACATGAAGTCCGGAAATTTTCAATGGCAGAATAACGTTAAAATTTTTCTTTAATTCGAACTCATTTTCTCTTGACTTCGTTTAATCCGAACTAACGAGAATTCTGATTTTTCATTTTTCTTTTCTTTCTCACGGATTTCAGATCATCTGAATAACTTTCTTTCTTTGATTTTTGTGAAAATTGTTCCGAACGAGTATACGTGTAATACAATGCATTTGATATCCACTTTCTTAGAGCCCCGTCTGTCCATCAGTGTCGCTTTAAATTTTTCTTCCATCGTGCTTGTTTCTAATTTTTTAATTAGTTTAAGAATTTATCCATTCTAATTTAATATTAAGTCATATTCTAATGATAACAGATAAAATAAGTTAAAAAAAACACTGTAACATTAATTCCTTTGTAATAGTATACAATATTAAGCATGTTTTCTATAATTCGAACTTCGGATAATTCGAACATTTCTTGTGGTCCCAACGAGTTCGAATTAACGAGAGTCGACTGTATCTTCAGATACTAAAGAAGAAAATTATTGATGAGAAGCCATTTCTTGATAAATAATTCAAGTGTGAAAGTGTTAAATAAGACTTAATCAATATGGCAACTTAGAATCATTAGCTATTATGCGATAGCAATGTAATAATTGCGCATGGTAGGATTTAATAGAATGAAGAAAACTTTTATTAATATCTTTTTAAGTTTTAATTCGATTTTCATAAAATCTGAAAAGACTCGAGAAAAGTCTGAAGCAATAATTCGCATTTGAATACATACCATTCGGTTTAGTAGTTTTTGCTCTGCTTGTAGATTGATGGGAGGACCACATGACGACTATACGTGCTAGATATTTATGTAATGAAAATTGTACCTAATAAAAGTAGAAATTTAAATGTCTAAAATGAAACGAAAACATAAATAGTCTTAACTGACAAGAAAAATAATATTAAGTTGTTTCAAGACTTTATCATAGAGCACCCCTTTTTAGCGAAATATGTAAAAGCGAGAGTGCCACTGTTAATAGTCGAAAAGCCGACAGCGCAAAAACCTGAAATATCAAGTACAAGAAAAATACCATTATTTTATGGAAGAATAATAACAAAAAATTTAATGATCCATGTCTGCCGGAAGTGAAGTGGTGCATAAGACAAAAATTAATACCATCAATGGTTGACTCCTAGGTTTATGATTGTGTTTGCGTTACAATCAAAGGTATGAAAACATGGCGAACTGAAAAGCAGGAAAATACAATGATAAACCTACGAGTCAACCACTAGTAGTATTAATTCTTAGGTGCGTTCGTAATTATGTAAATACGTAGCACCTATAGTGGTCTTTCAGTCCGTCCGTCGGTCCGTCTGTCCGTCTGTCCGTCCGTCTGTCCGCATATAACAACGCAAAAACTACCTAACCGAATCGTTTGAAATTTAAAATACATAATTATTACATAATTTTGTCGGGTCATTCCAAATTTTATGAAAATCGGATGCGTAGATCAATTACAGGGGCAATCAAAAGTATTCTATTACATTACGGTCAATGGGGAAAAAAGTTTCAAATGCATTTTAATCGTTTGAAATTTAAAATACATAATTATTACACAATTTTGTCGAGTTATTTCAATTTTTTTAATAATCGGGTGCATAGATCAATTACAGGAGCAATCAAAAGTATTCAATTACATTGTGGTCAATAGGGAAAAAGTTTCAAATGTATTTTATGCGTTTGAAATTTAAAATACATAATTATTACATAATTTAGTCGAGTTATTTCAAATTTTATGAAAATTGGATGTGTAGATCAATGACAGGGACAATCAAAAGTATATTCCGTTACATTACGGTCAATGGGAAAAAATGTTTCAAATGCATTTTAATGGTGTTACACTCATTCGAACTTAATAAAATTTATATGCAACTATAAAGTACATATTATGATATACATTTTACATAATTTGTGGTGCAAAGAACATTTTTTATTGATTTACAAGACCTCACAAAAGTATTCCATTACATAATGGTATAGGGAGAACATTATTTGGTGCGCATTTTAATTTTAATTAACTATTTACAATTTTATGAGATTGATATATGAGAGTAATATTTTTAAAACTTCGTTATCGTAAGAACGGACCTCATTTTCTACGCTTCACATGCAATTTCTAACTTGTTAGATTATGCACCACTTCACTTCCGGCAGACACAGATCATTAGATTCCCGTATTTCAACGCTTCCATAAAATAAAGATTTTTTTGTTCTTGATACCTTAGGTTTTTGTGCTGTTAGCTCTTGGACTAAAATGCTACTTCTCATTATCTTTATGTTATTTGGCTCTAAAAATTTTAGAAGGAGCTGCTTTTATGATGGTTTGAAATAGCCGATCTCTAAATTAATTTTGTCTGTTTATGCTTTTTTTGTTGTTGTTTAATTTTTTTTTTCGCAGGTGTTACAATTGTAACATCGCTTCGTTATTCATGCTTTTATAAAATATATTTCATAAACGTTATAAGCAAAGAATTTTTTCACTTTATAAATTATGGTAAATAAATCAAAACTACCCCTAGGTGAAGATACGGACTACACAACTGATATACACATAGATGCATTCACACGAAAAATATACATTTTTCTAACATGTATATATACATATGTGTATATTGATTTTTATATTGCATTTCAACTACAAGAAACGTACTGAAGTTATATTTATTTATTGATTAACAATTCACTTCTTTGGTGTTACAATCGTGACATAGCGTCGTTAATCACGTTTTTAGAAAGAAAAAAAAATACTTTGTAAACATAAAAAGTAACAAAATGATTTATTTTATTAACAATGGTAATTCAAAACCCATCATAGGTGAACATCTAGACTGTATCCGATGTAAATATAGACTGTAGTTATGTACACAGTTGCAGCTACATTAAAAAAAGTGCATTTTTCTAACATGTATATATGTATTTATGAGTTGTGCATGCATTTTTATATTGCATTTCAACTGACAAGACAATGCACCGAAATTATGTTTGGATATTGATTTACGATTTCTAACTTACCAGAAATAATTTATTTCTCTAAACCCATTAATACTGAAGCCTGACAGCAGACTATTCCACGCCTCTATCTTTACGCAATTAATTTCCAATGCAGAAGAAGTGAGGGGAATAAAATTTTATGCCGCAAACAAACTTCGTAACTGAAATAATGTTGTAAATCTATCTGAAAAAATAATTAAAAAAACATAATAATAGTAATAATAACAATGTATAGTTTAGATATGAGTTATTTTATGTGCTGTAGGAATGTGATCAAAATAATGTAAACTCTTAAATTGACAAAAAATACAAAATTAAATCCACTTTAGTATGAAAATGTCAAGTTCTAGCTCCAGGAATCGAACTAATAACTTCCTGTATGCTCGCGAGATGCTTTGCCTCCAAACTATGGTATCTACAGGTATGTGGGATATACTCTCGCATGTGGGCATACACTCTCTGTTGCACCTGAATTGGACTGTATTTTCCCTACGCAACTCATTCACTGGAACTCTGCTTCGAGATTAAATTAGAAACGGGAAATAGCGAAGCTGTGTGACCAGGGGTGAAAAGAAGAAGAAAGTAAACAGAATGTTTTGAACAACGGCTAACGATGTTGATTAAAAACAAAAGTGATGATTCCGACGATTTATAAGCGAAGATTTAAGACGATTCTTTTAAGACTATAAAATATCTACGACGAATTGATGTTCGATAAAGATTGTTGAGAAAAGTTACGAAGAATGAATCTATGTTTTATTTTTTATTTGTTTGTTTTTGTTCCGTTCGTCAGATAATAAATGTATGTGTCCGTCAGAGACTACTTTTTATTTTTGAGTAAGGACTCGTCCATCCTATAGGTATATGTTAAAATTAAGGTTCTATTTTAAAATTTTAGTCGCAAAAATGAGCGGTTGACGTTATAAAAATTGATTTAATTAAAATAACAGATTAAAAAAAATTATGATTTGTCACGTGTCATAAGTTATTCAGCAATAAGCACACAAAAATTGAAGTCTCTGACTTATAATACAGTTTTTCTGTACGGACTCTGTGACAGACGAAGGGACAGACGGCAGGGACGAATAATGTCGTCTGTTAAATGAAACTCTAAAAAATGCATTTTTCTAACATACCTATATCTTTATGCGTATATGAGGTGCACATGCATTTTTATATTGCACTTAAACTGACAGGAGAATGCTCTGAAATTATGTTTGGATATTGATTTACGTTTTGTAACTTACCAGAAATAATTTATTTCTCTAAACCCATTAATAGTGAAGCCTGACAACAGACTATTCCACGCCTCTATCTTTACGCAATTAATTTCCAATGCAACAGAAGTGAGGGAAATAAAATGTTATGCCGTAAACAAACTTCGTAACTGAAATAATGTTGTAAAGCTATTTGAAAAGATTAAAGCAGTGGCGTAGCTAGAATGGGTGACACCCGGGGCGCAATTAAATGGTGTCACCCCCCCCCCACCAGCATGATATCACCCCCCTTCCCAACCCGTCATGTTTTTTCAATCACATTTCTACGTTGTTATAACAAATGACCATATCATTCCTTATTTACATTTCGTCCACCTACATAAAAGGGGGGGGGGGCGATTTATTACATTTACCATAGTCCACATAAGTCAATTTGGCGACTATCTATAGAAGAAAAATCTTTCTTTTAAAGTTTGCTTTTTGCTAAATCATTGGTTAGGTTGGTTTTTGCTCCCTGGTGCATATCTGATTTAGATTGCCCATCTATATATATATATAAGAAAGTCTGGATTTCGTATTAATCACAGCACAAAAAAATCTATCGAACGCAAAATCTTGAAAAAAGAGGTAAAAATACTTCTTATAACACCGAGTGCCGCTAAGAAGGGATTTTTGAAAATTCCACCCCTAAGGAAGTAAAAAAAAGAACGTATTTTAAAAAAATTCCTTAAAAATCGGCTTTTGTAGTTATTTTTAAACTGATAACATATATTAGTGTGGTTTTTCATGCTGAATCGAACAGTAACCAAGCAAATTCTTTTAAATTCAGTAGTTTGTGAGATACTTCACATTTTCCTAATTTGAAGATGTCTTCGGCGCAAAAACCTGAAATTTTCAATCCTTATCTATATAGATCAGATTTTGCAGTTCTTTTTCAACTAATACCATATTTTAGTATGTTTTTTTTTTATGATGAATCAAATGGTACCAAGCAAATTCTTTTAAATTCAGTAGTTCGTGAGATATTTCACATTTTCCTAATTTGAAGATGTCTTTGGCGCAAAAACCTGAAATTTTCAATCCTTATCCATATAGATCAGATTTTGTAGTTCTTTTTCAACTGATACCATATTTTCGTGTGTTTTTTCATGCATAATCGAATGGTTCCGAGCAAATTCTTTTAACACGAGTAGTTTGTGAGATACTTCACATTTTTCTAATTTGACGATGTCTTCAGCGCAAAAAGCTGAAATTTTCAATCTATGTATAAAAGAAAGTCTGGATTTCGTATTAATCATGAACAAAAAAATCTATTGAACCTAAAATTTTGAAAGAAAGTTCTATAATCAGGTTAACATGATTAGTTATAGGCTATATTTAATTATCTCACTATATATAAAACGCAAAGTGAAATTTCATTCCAGCCGCTTATAACTCAAGTTCTACTTGATAGATTTTAATGGAACTTACATTGTTTATTGGATAATTTTTCAGAAATTTTGTAACAAATGAAATATAGCATTCTACGTTGTTTAGTTAAATACCTGTGAAGATGTTTTAAATCAGATGAATCCAATTACAAAAGGTTGGCTTTATTTTAAAGGTTCCGCTGAATGAATTTTTATGTGATTAAAACTGTTAAAATGTTGAGCGCTACCTCATTAATTGGTGACTAATATTGAACTTTCCGTTTAGATGACTGATTTTTCATCGATGATAGACAGTTTGAAATACAATATAAAACTAAAAATTACTAAAATATAAAAATTTCGTTAAATTCAAAGTTTTTTTTTCCTTTTCTTTTTTTTTTCTTTTTTTTTTTTTTAAGCACTGACCAGCGTAGCGGGCGAAGGCTGCTAGTTTTGTATAAAATTTCATATTTTCAAAGAAAAGAAAATTAACTCTAATGCGATGTGAGCTATAAATTTTATTTTTTTCCAGAATTGTTTTTTCCCAAACATTATAATATTATTTGTATATATTTGTAAATAAAGATTGGGTGTCACCCCTTAGAGGGTGACACCCGGGGCGGACCGCCCCCTCCGCCCCCCGCTAGCTACGCCACTGGATTAAAGAAAAAAAAAATCGAATAATAATTATAATGTAGATTTTGGAGATACAGTCGACTCTCGTTAATTCGAATGTTCGCTTAATTCGAACTAAACATGAAGTCCGGAAATTTTCAATGGCAGAATAACGTTAAAAATTTCCATTAATTCGAACTAATTTTCTCTTGATTTCATTTAATTCGAACTACCGAGAATGCCGCTTTTTCATATTTATTTTCTTTCTCGCCGATTTCAAATCATTTCAATAACTTTCTTTTGTTTTTGTGAAAATTGTTCCAAACGAGTATACATGTAATCCAATGCATCTGATATACAATTTCTTAGTGCCCCATCTGTCCATCAGTGAAGCTTTAACATTTTCTTCCATAGTGCTTGCTTCTAACCTTTTAATTAGTTTATGTATTGATACATTCAAGTTTAATATTAAGTCATATTCTAAAGATAATAGACTAAATAAATTAAAAAAACACCATAACATTAATTCCTTTGTATTAGTACCATATTAAGCATGTTTTCATTTCTTGTAGTCCCGACGAGTTCGAATTAACGGGAGTCGACTGTATGTTTATTTATTTTTATTATTTATTTATTTATTTATTTATTTATTTATTTTATTTATTTATTTATTTATTTTTATTTATTTATTTTTTTTATAGCAGGAATGTGTTCATGAAGCAATGTGGTCCCAAACAGATTTTACAGTTTTTTTAACTGTTGGAGGATGTTTAACGATTTTTAATTTTTAGCATTTAAAAATACGTTTTAAATAACGACAAGACATTAACGAAATTGTCCTGCCATTAACTTATAAGCTGGTATTTTTAAAATTTTTATTCGTCACCCCTAGACAAAATCAAGCAAGAAGAAAAAAAATATTTTTTGCTGCAGTAAGATAAACAAAAAATAATCGAAGATGCGCTCTTATATATGTATTTAAAATGAAATTGAAAGATTAGCCTTTTAAAAAAGTTTCTGCCAAAAGGATTACTATTAGAGCGTACACTATTAGTCAGATAATTTTTCAGAAAAGATTTTGATACATTGCATATAGTTATATGTTGAATAGTTTTAGAATTATAAAAGAAAATTCTATAATCAAGTAAATCCGATTATGAAAGATTAGCTTTTTATAAAAATTGTACTTGGCGGATTTCTAAGGCTTGCATTGTTTCTTAGATAATTTTCGTACAATGAATACTACTCTATCTTTTTACCAATCTTAATATAAGTAATCAACTAAAAGATAGAGAACTTAACAGCCCAATTTTTTTCTGAAACACTGGAAAATATAAAAAGCGTAGTGACAATCGAATTATTTTAGAAACGCTGAAGACATTTTAGGCAAAAGTAAAAATTACTTTAAAACACAAGGTCAAATTTAACTATACATCTTATTTTATTGAACTTTCATTTGGAGAAACTGACCAGCTTATCGGGTGAAATATGTTAGTGCACATTATAAAAGAAATCCATTAAACTTACGGCAAAAACTCCTGGCAGCAATGTTGCCAGCAGTTTTTGCCGTAAAACTAGCAGTAAAATTACATATAATAAAAAAAAACCCATCTAATTTTACTGCAATTTGCAAAAACAAAACAACAATGTTGCAACAAAAACTGCTGGCAACATTGCTGCCAGCAGTTTTTGCCGTAATTTTAAAGAATACTTTTTACAGTGCATACATATACATTACATGCCCACTTGCGATTAAAGCTGTATTGTTAAATATCTACAAAAAAAAAAAAAAAAAAAAAAAAAAAAAAAAATAGGAACAATAATTCTTAAATTTCAGGTGTATAAATATTATAGTAAGTATCACATATTTCTGTGAAAATGTTTTGAACGGAACCCCGTAGGAGTCCGTAAAGAAATTGAAGAAAAATGAATATCTTATGTACAGTCGGCAGTAAAATTATTCGAGCACCTTAAACCCTTTGGTTTTTTTCCCAAAACCGAAAACATACTTCCAGCAACTATTATTCTTGGATAGTACGGCAAGTGAATCATTGCCCGTAAATAAATGATGAATGCTAAGCTCATTGTACTAGCAAATCTCTTCTAGTGCATTTCAGTGACCAATTTTAATATGTTTGAAATAGTGTAACATCATTAAAATACACAACAAACGAATTTTTCCCCCATATTAGACAATAAAATAATGGATTTCTTTTATGTACCTCGAACTATAACTTACTTTAATCTCTGTAAAATGTTTGATCTTTGTCATTCTTATCAGTTTCATTTTATTTGAAATTGGTCATTGAAATACATTGCAAACAGTTTTTCCCTATTGACCATAAATTCTTTTTGAATGTTCTTGTAAATAAACTATAAAACTACAAACTTCATTTTCAATGCCGAATACGAAGTAGTAAATTGCATTAACATACGTCAAATGCATCCGAATATATTTACACTAGTTAGAGCACGGGTAGAAAAAACACAATTCATAAAGCTTTTTCAACTATGTTGGAAAGTTTTTAAAACAGCAGAAAAATATACAATTATTATATCGTATTCTAAATGTTCAAAGCAAGCGAACAAGCAACATTTTTTCATTAGCTGGACAGTTACTTTTTGCTTCTAATTATTAATCTGTATGGTTCAGATGTGGTTGATGATGTGGTTGAAGAATCCGAATATATTTACACTAGTTAGAGCATGGATAGAAAAACACAATTCATAAAGCTTTTTCAACTATGTTGGAAAGTGTTTAAAACAGCAGAAAAATATACAATTATTATATCGTATTCTAAATGTTCAAAGCAAGCGAACAAGCAACATTTTTTCATTAGCTGGACAGTTACTTTTTGCTTCTAATTATTAATCTGGATGGTTCAGATGTGGTTGATGATGTGGTTGAAGATGGTAGAGAGATTGGTTGGTTGACGCTACTATCAGATTTCTCAGCTTTTCTTGTCAAAATTTTTTCGAATAACTGTGGCTGGTAGTTTGAATTTTGATTCGCACGGTCCGCTATTGACCACAAAATTTGGTGGAAGAAGTTTAGAATTTTCAGTTAAATTTTGTGACGTAGGTGATTTGTTACAGTCAGTATTTTTCAAAATCTATATTTAACTGACTTTTAACTTTGACCATCGTTAAAAACGAGAAATCAATGAATGATTGATATAACACAATTAAAGAAACGAGTATATAAATATCAAAAACATTGTCGGAAGAAAATTCAGTTTATGGAAATTTTGAAAAGTACAAATTTTTGAAATTAACCAATATTGGTCGTTTCGTCAAAAATGGGCCACCATTAATAATTTTTCTGGTGAAAAAATGACAAGTTAAAGTTTTAAAATTGACCAATATTGGTATGTAACGTTTCGCAAAAAAATGGGTCAGAGGCGGTTTGGACAACCGCCTCTGACCCATTTTTTCACTTTCACCTTTAAATAATTTTTCTTGAAAGAAAAACATGAGGTGAAATTTAAAGTTTAGCGAATTTTAGTTCGTATTGTTTTTTAAATTTCAAAAATTTGTCACCTTTTAGTTGAAATATCCCTATAAGCAAACCAATATTGGCCCAACGTTGCGCCAATATTGGTTTTCTTGGAAATATTTCCAATAAAACGCCAATATTGGCTAAATATTGGCATTTCATTGGAAATATTTCCAATGAATTCCCAATATTGTACAAAATATTGGCGTTACAATGGAAATATTTCCAATGAATTCCCAATATTGTACAAATATTGGCGTTAAATTGGAAATATTTCCAATGAAACCCCAATATTGTACAAATGTTGGCTTTACATTGGAAATATTTCCAATGAATTCCCAATATTGTACAAATGTTGGCATTACATTGGCAATATTTCCAATGTAAATCCAACATATCTACAATATTGGGGTTTCATTGGAAATATTTCCAATGAATTCCCAATATTGTACAAATATTGGCGTTACATTGGAAATATTTCCAATGAAACCCCAATGTTTCACAAATGTTGGCGTTACATTTAAAATATTTCCAATGAAACCCCAACATTGTACAAATGTTGGCTTTACATTGGATATATTTCCAATGAATTCCCAATATTGTACAAATGTTGGCGTTACATTGGTAATATTTCCAATGTAAATCCAACATATCTACAATATTGGGGTTTCATTGGAAATATTTCCAATGAAACCCCAATATTGTACAAATATTGGCGTTACATTGGGAATATTTCCAATGAAACCCCAATGTTTCACAAATGTTGGCGTTACATTGGAAATATTTCCAATGAAACCCCAATATTGTACAAATGTTGTCTTTACATTGGAAATATTTCCAATGAATTCTCAATATTGTACAAATGTTGGCGTTACACTGGCAATATTTCCAATGTGAATCCAACATATCTACAATATTGGGGTTTCATTGGAAATATTTCTAATGAAACCCCAATATTGTACAAATATTGGCTTTACTTTGGCAATATTATCAATGTAAAGTCAACATATCTACTATATTGGGGTTTCTTTGGAAATATTTCCAAGGAAATCCCAATATTGTACAAATGTTGGCTTTACATTGGAAATATTTCCGATGAATTCCCAATATTGTACAAATATTGGAGTTATATTGGCAATATTTCCAATGTAAAACCAACATATCTACAATATTGGGGTTTCATTGGAAATATTTCCAATGAAACCCCAATATTGTACACATGTTGGCGTTACATTGGAAATATTTCCAGTGAATCTCCAATATTGTACAAAAGTTGGCGTTACATTGGAAATATTTCCAATGAATTCCCTATATTGTACAAATGTTTTCATTACATTGGAAATATTTCCGATGAAACCCCAATGTTGTACAAATGTTGGCGTTACATTGGAAATATTTCCAATGAAACCCCAATATTTTACAAATGTTGGCTTTACATTAAAAATATTTCCAATGAGTCCTTAATATTGTACAAATTTTGGCGTTACATTGGCGATATTTCCAATGTAAAGCCAACAAACCTACAATACTGGAGTATCATTGGAAATATTTCCAATGAAACCCCAATATTATACTATTGTTTGCGTTACATGGGAAATATTTCCAATGAAACCTCAATATTGTACAAATGTTGGCGTTACACTGGAAATATTTCTGATGAATCTCCAATATTGTAGAAATGTTGTGATTACATTAAAAATATTTCCAGTTTATCCATAATATTGTACAAATGTTGAGATTACATTGGGAATATTTCCAATGAAACCCCAATATTGTACAAATGTTGACGTTACATTGGAAATATTTCCCAAGAATCTCCAATATTGTACAAATATTGGGGATAGATTGGAAATATTTGCAATGAATCCCCAATATTGTGCAAATGTTGGCGTTACGTTGGAACTATTTACAATGAATCTCCAACATTGTAGAACTGTTGGCTTTACATTGGTAATATTTCCAATGAATCTCCAATATTGTGCAAACGTTGACGTTACATTGAAAATATTTCCAGTAAAACCCAAATATTGTACAAATGTTGGCGATACATTGGATATATTTGCAACGAATCTCCAATATTGTACAAATGTTGGCGTTACATTGGAAATTGAGAATAAATCTCCAATTTTGTACAAATATTGCAGATTGGGACCATTGGGAATATTTCCAATGTAAAGCCAACATTTCTACAATATTGGGGTTTCATTCGAAATATTTCCTGTGAAACCGCAATATTGTACAAATGTTTGCATTACATTGAAAATATATTTCAATGAATCCCCAATATTTTAAAATTTGGCCGTACATTGGAAATATTTTCAATGAATTTCGAATATTTTACAAATATTGGCGTTACATTGGAAATATTTTCCACGAAACGCCACTATTGCACAGATTTTGGCCTTGCATTTGAAATATTTCCAATGGCACCCCAATATAGTACGAGTATCGTCGTTATAGTGGAAATACTATTTTCTAAGAAACCCCAATATAGTAGAAATATAGGCTTTACATTGGAAATATTTTCAATGTATAGAATGTGTTTCTGTTGGTAAAATAGGGTAATGATTAAAGCAGGGGTAGCTGGCCCGGGCCACCCGATTTGAGGAGACCACCCCCCTACTCTCCCCCCCCCCAAGTGCAGATATAATTTTTTGTTTAAATGGTAAATGATTTCAATGTATAGAATGTGTTTCTGTTGGTAAAATAGGGTAATGATTAAAGCAGGGGTAGCTGGCCCGGGCCACCCGATTTGAGGAGACCACCCCCCTACTCTCCCCCCCCCCAAGTGCAGATATAAATTTTTGTTTAAATGGTAAATGATAAAAAATTGTCAAAAGTGACCCAAAATTTCTATTTTTCAGATTCAAGAGGGCTCTCTTCTCCGCGCCCATACTTTTCTATGCTCCATGCCCTCCTGAATGTTCTAGTTACACCACAGATGTATTCTCATTTTAAAGGCTCCCTTTTTTTCATATATCTATATTATAAAGGCCAAACGTATTTGTGCGTAACGCATACGTAATTTTGCGAATGGCAATACTTTCTTCTGGAATTTCGGTTTTGCAATTTTCGCTACTGCAAATTTTACACTTTTGAACATCGCACATTCTCAATTTTTACATCGGCGTATACAGATGCAATTTGTTTGGTAGCTGTAGCACAATTTAATTTTGAGATATTAATTTTTTTAAAGTTTTTGTGCGAATTTTGTATTTTTGGCAACAAAAATGCGCCCCTATCTCTTAAATTTGAAAAAAAAAATTAATTAAAATTTCGTACGTAAATTTTAATAAGATGAAAATCATGAAAATGATGACGGGTTTAGATTTCACGTGAAATTTTATGATCGTGTCAATTTGATTTTTTTTTTTTCTTTTTTCATTTTTTTCAGTCGTAAGAGCCTAAATTGGTAACTTCATCATAATAACTTATCTTTATCATGCTTTACTTATTACACTTGCGATTCAAGTTTCATCTTAATAATTTGGACAACTGACTTTTATAGAAATGGTATTTTGTTGATTTTATCTAAAAATATTTTTTTTTAGAGTTAAACTGACCAATATAAAATGCATTTTTCACTGTAGCTAATTATGTACGTTGTTATAAATCAATGAAATAGTTCCTTTTAAAACATTTTCTTCCGTCGAAGTTCGACGAGTTCCACCTCGTTCCTATAATTGTAAAATTATATATATATATTCTAGTTTCTTAAAGTTATCTTTCTTATGTTGATCTGTACGTAGATATTAGTAGCACATGGTACGAAATATATGTATACAGACAAACGGTAGTTTAGTCACTTCAGTATATTAAAAAAGGGGGTAGAACCCCACTCCCTTCCCCCCCCCCCCACGCCAGTCTAAGGCTCATTTCAGACTGCATTTCTATTCCGTTAAACTGAATTCTTGGAAAAGGTGGGGAAGTCTTTAATACAGGATTATTTGAGGTTTATTCGTAAAAGAACGGGGGGGGGGGGGAGATTTTCCTTTCACCGGACAACCATCCCTTTCCTACAAAACTCAATAAGATCAAAAACATCGCGTCGACACAATAAACGAGCCGACACGGAAATTCAAGAAGTGGTCAAATGTGTTTGGGCCTTAATCTGGACTCTGGAAAAAGTTAAATTTCCTGCCTGGGACAGGGTGTGGCTCCGGGGACATCTCCCCGGTGGAATAACATGTCCCCTCTCACTGGAACCTTTTGGTGTCCTTCCATCTTGAAAAAAATCCCTGTCGGCTTGGCCTATAGACGGAGGTAGATTTCGAAGAGTTTTCATTTCAACAACAAAAAATGTAATACGATTAGAGATAAACCTAATTTAATTACTTTATTTGGCCGCTTTTGAAAAAATTTTAATTTTTTTTTTTTTTTTTTTTTTTTTTTTTTTTTTGTAAGAACTGGTTTTATTAAAGTCATCTTAAGTGAAATTGGCTCAAATGCCCATTTTGACAACACATTTTGAAATATATTTGAAAATATATTTTTGAATATATTCTGAAAATAAATTCTCTATATTAATTATATATTCATTATATAATTCCTAAATAACAAAAAACTGTCAGTTGAATACGTTTGAGAGCAAAATTGAATTTGAAAATGAGTCATAAAGTAACCAATTTGTTATTTGAATACATCCTCAATTCTTTCATCATGATAGCTTTGGGAAATTTTGTGTGAAGGGCCCATTTTGGCAGCCTATTTTGAAATATATTCTGCCTTTATCAAACAGCTGACCCATCCGTCACATTATATAGTTCCTAAATAAGATGACCTGTAAACTGGAAACGTTTGAGAACAAAAATAGATTTAAAAATGACTCAGAAAAAACGCAATTTTTTATACTTCCTTAAATTTTCAATCACAATCAGTTAGGAAAATTCTGTTCAAAATACCCTTTTTGGCAGCCTTTTTTGAGATATATTCTGCCTTTATCAAAAAACTGGCCAATGCATCGCATTATATAGTTTCTAAATAAGAGGATCTTCTATTTGGATGCGTTTAAAATCAAAAAAAGACTTTAAAAATGAGTCACAATATAAGCAGGTTGGATTTGAGGGGTTTTTTTTCTCCAACTCCTATTTTTGTTTAATTTATTTCTGCTATAAGAATTGGTCCTATGAAAAACTTGTTAATGTAAAAGTTTTAGATATTATTGAAACGATGTAAAACCAATTTAATAAGTTATGAATTTTTTTCTTTTTCCATCCCCCCTCTCTTTTCTTTTCGTTTATAATTTTTTTCATCAGTAAAAGTTGGTCCTATGAAAAACTTATAAATACAAAAGTTTTAGGTAATATTGAGAAAATTTATACAAAATTTAGTTGGATTTGATATCTTGAAAATTGACGAAGTTATGATTTTTTTTCTCCCAAAAACCCTGTTTTTTTTTCACCCCTTGAGATATTTTTAACTTTATCAAAATCTGTCATGCATAAACTTTTAGCCCATTTTTTAGAAGTTATATAAACTTTAAACTGATTCGATATCTATTTTAATTAAAGAGTTATCGCGTTTTTTCTGTTTTCACAAAAACCCTCCCTTTTTCCACTCCCTTGGTCCGATTTTGACCATTAACGAACTCGACAGAGATTTTATGCCCCTTGATTTTTTTAGATAGATAGATAGATAGATAAAGTTTTTTACTGGTGGTAGTTTTGGGGTCTAGGAGTCATGATCGGTGTAAATCTGCAAAAATTTTTCAGAAATTCCAACATGGGAGAGAGGTCAATAGGTAGTATTTCATACGAAATCTGCCTAAAATTGTTCTGTGTTTAACAATAAAGAAGTGCGATTTTCCTCCGGGAGAAAAGTGTATCGTGCATCTTTTACTAAACTTCTTAATCCGACAGTAAATAAATGGTATTTCTAAGCGATCCGAGTATAAAGGCTTGAATAATTAGGGAAAAAATTTAAATATTTTGAATGGGGAAAAAAAAGTGCCTCCCGTTGAAGATATTAATTTAAGCACTTTATTTATGAAATAATGTATTGAGAATTTTATCATAGCTTTATTTTAAAGTTTCTTTTTTCTTTTGAATGTACAGGTCTGAGACGTTCTATTCTCGAAGCTGGTAGACAGGATGTCCTGGGTTAGTTCCGCAGTCGCGTCCTTCGTCTAATCGTTCGGAATTGTACCTAATTTTCTTCGAACCTTGGATTTCCTTGAGTAAATACGGGTTAGGTAACCTTAGAAAGACCTTCGTGGAGGACACCCACCTATTAGGGCCTATATCCTTCATATTTATAATTGACCGTCTTAAATGCAAACAACTAACCATCTTATGCAATGAGTCAAACCACTGTATTAATACCAGTGTTATTGATGGAAATTTACACCTTGAATTTTTACGCTTAAATCAAAATATACAAATACATACTTAAAAGGTGTTTCAAAAATATAGATAATTTTATTTATTATTTTACCTGAGATCTTACGAATGCCCACGCACTCATTTTCAAAGGAATATAAAAAAAGATAATTGATTAGAAATAAAAAACGTAAAAAAAAAGAAAAGAAAAGAAAGGAAAGAAAAAGAAAAAAAATGTTTTTTGTTTCTGTTTTGTTTTTTACGTTTTCTGTTTCTAATCAACTATCTTCTTTTATATTTCTTTGAAAATGAATGCGTGGGCATTCGAAAGATCTCAGATAAAATAATAAATAAAAACATCTATATTATTGCAACACCTTTTAACTATTTATTTCCATATTTTGATTTAACCATGTTATGTATATTTATATATATATTTTTTTTTCGAATCTAGGAAAAAAAGTGACCGGAAAAAAAGTTATCGGAAAAAAGTGACATAAACTACGAAAGCGGAAAAAAGTGACACGGAAAAAAGTGACAAGGGAAAAAAGTGACAAGGAAAAAAAGTTACCGGAAAAAAAGTGACAAAGTATTGATTTTGGGGATTCATTGCTTAAGTATGAAAGGGGGATCGGGGAGGGGAGCTCATAGTTTAGGTAAATGGGTTTTTCATGCTGAATTAACTGTTTTGGTTCAATTTTTGGATATACGTTCATCCTGAAAAGACGCTTGCCTGATTAGTTTTGGGAAGGTACAATTACTCCCCCCCCCCATCCGTCCTCAATTAGATGAATGGGTTTTTATGCAGAATTGTCCAACGTGTGTCAAATTTGCATATAAGTTCTTTTCGATAAGGCTTATATATAGTATATAATGCCTGAAGATATTTAGGAGTTCTAATGGTTAAGTATAGAGAGGGAACGGGGGATAACCTTTCTAAAATTAAATTAATAACTTTTTACGCATGATTATCCGATTTGCTTAGAATTTTGGACATAGGTTCATTATGATAAGACGTATCTCTGATTAGTTATGGGGTTCTTCTGCTTATTATAAAGGGGGGCGAGCAATTATATCCCCATTAAACTAGAAAAATAGGTTTTTATGCAGAATTATCCCATGTATTTCAAATTTTAAATATAGGTTCTTTCTGATAAGGTGGATCTCTGAATAGTTTTAAGGCTTTAATATCTAAGTATAGAAGGGGAATAGAATGTAACCCACCTTAAATTAAATTACTTTTTACGCAGAATTATCAGATTTGCTTCAAATTTTGGATTATAGAACCATTATGATAAGGCGTATCCCTGATTACATATGGTGTTATTTTGCCAATTAAAATTTGGGACGGGTGATTATCCCCCCCCCCCCTCCTTAAATTAGATAAATTGTTTTTTATGCTCACTTATCCGATATATTTCATATTTTGGATATATGTTCTTTCTCATAAAGTGAATCCCGGAATAATTTTAAAGGTTTAATGGCTAAGTAAACACTAGGGGAACGGATGATTACCCCCCCCCTCCCCCTTAAATTAATAAATGGCTTTTTACGCAGAATTATCTGATTTGATTCAAATTTTGATTGGGCGTTCATTATGATAAGGCGAAGTCCTGATTAATTGTGGGTTATCCCCCGTTCATCGCTCTATACTTAGCCATTAAACCCTTAAAACTATTAAGGGATTCACTTTATCAGGAAGAACCTATATCCAAAATTTGAAATACGTTGAATAGTTGTGAAAGAAAAAAAAATTATTTTATTTAAAGAGTGGAGGATTAATCGCCCGCTTCCCCTATTCAATTATCAAAAGAATCCCATAATTAATCTGAGATTCGCCTTCTTATAATGAATATACATCCAAAATTTGAAGCAAATCGGATGATTCTGCGTAAAAAGCCATTTATTTAATTTAAGGGGGTTTATCCCCCGTTCCCTCTCTATACATAGCCATTAAACCCATAAAACTATTCAGGAATTCTCTTTATGAGAAAGATCCTATATCCAAAATTTGAAATACATCGGATAAGTATGCATAATTTTTTTAATCTAATTTAAGTTGGATATAGTAATCACCCGCCCTCCTTTTTAATTACCAATAGAACCCCATAACTAATCAGAAATACGTCTTATCTAATGAACCCATGTCCAAAATTCGAAGCAAATCGGATAATTCTGCATAAAAAGCCATTTATTTAATTTAAGAGGGGTTTCCTCCATCTCCCCTATATACTTAGCCACTAAATCCTTAAAACTATTCCGGAATTCACCTTACCAGAAAGAACCTATATTTAAAATTGAAATACATGGGATAATTCTGCATAAAAACATATTTATCTAGTTTGAGGGGGAGAATTGCTCGTCCCCCCCCCTTTATAATAAGCAGAAGAACCCATAACTAATCTAAGATATGTCTTATCATAATGAACTTATGTCCAAAATTTTAAGCAAATCGGATAATTATGCGTAAAAAGCCATTAATTTAATTTAAGAAAGTTTATCCCCCGTTCCCCCTCTATACTTAACCCTTAAACTCCTAGAATCTCTTCAGGCATTTTATACTATACATAAGCCTTATCGAAAAGATCCTATATGCAAAATTGACACACGTTGGATAATTCTGCGTAAAAACCCATTCATCTAATTGAGGACGGATGGGGGGGGGGGGGTAATCGTCCCTTCCCAAAACTAATCAGGCAAGCGTCTTTTCAGGATGAACGTATATCCAAAAATTGAACCAAAACAGTTAATTCAGCATGAAAAACCCATTTACCTAAACTATGAGCCCCCCCCCCCCGATCCCCCTTTCATACTTAAGCAATGAATCCCCAAAATCAATTCCTTGTCACTTTTTTTCCGGTAACTTTTTTTCCTTGTCACTTTTTTTCCGCGTCACTTTTTTTCCGTGTCACTTTTTTTCCGCTTTTGTAGTTTATGTCACTTTTTTTTCGATAACTTTTTTTCCGGTCACTTTTTTTCCGTTTACCATTTTTTTCATGCTTATTGTTTTCCATTTTAAGAAAACACATAAATATAATACCACTTTTCATGTCTAAAAGATAAGTTTATGAACATAAAAATATTAATTTAAAAATAATCTGTAAGATAATTAAATGCTACTTGTCACAAAGTTTTAAAATTTGCCTGCAAAATTATATAATAATTGTTATTATAAATGGTTTTAGAGTATCACGATCATACATTTTGAAAAATCGATGAAATTTGTTTAGATAAACTATCCAAAACAAACTACTTATCCAATATATATATTAAAGCATTAATCTCATTTTTCAGAGTAAGTATACATCGGCACATACACGGGGGAGGGGGAGGGGGAGCTATGGAGGCCGAAGCCCTCCCAGACTGCGAGACTAGACTAACTATTTTAAATGTTTCCTAAAATTATGAAAATTTATTTTCGTTGTTTAATAAGTCCTGCAAAATAGAAATTTTCAAAAATGTTATTCTCTTCGTATTTTTTTCTTATTTATAATTTTTTTAAATGAAATTTGAAATATTAGAATCTTTAATATTCACCACTCAAAGCAATGTTTTCTTTTTATTTATCAAAGAGATTTAAAAATTAGCCTCTTCAAAAGTTTCCCACCACCCAATCTTCACTCTGTCTAAAGTCAACAGAAAAAATATATATATGTATCGAAATAATGTAATGTTTTGAAACATCTCGTCCATTTTTAATCAAATGAAAAAAAAAATCGGACCGAGTACGTTTAACATTGCGGGTCATATCGGGAAAACATAGACCTAGACCCCTAAAATATGTTATCCCCCCCCCCCCACACACACACACAGCTTAATCCTGGGTAAGTATACATAATTTTTGTGTTAAATACGAAGTGAAAAATGATTACTTGAAATTAAAATAAATATGAACAAATTATCATTGTCATTCACAAAGCAGTATTATACACTTGTGAGGTGGCTGTTAAACGTGTGTATAAAGGAGAAAAAAGACACTTTATCTATGAAGATGAAGTTATATATTTTCCCCTTTGTGCCAACAATTTTTCCAACCATATGCAAAAAACTGCTCACCATGATATATTATTAATTATTATATCCATAAACTTTAAAGAAATTTGAAATAAAATAAACTACTGGCATAATAGATAATGAAAAAAACGAATCACGGAAAAAA
Source organism: Maratus speculifer (assembly GCA_964019185.1). Classification (NCBI taxonomy): domain Eukaryota; kingdom Metazoa; phylum Arthropoda; class Arachnida; order Araneae; family Salticidae; genus Maratus; species Maratus speculifer. The sequence continues at coordinate 277,872,651 of OZ025294.1, forward strand.
GCGCACCGGAAAAAAGCGCCCTGGAAAAAAGCGTCCCCGGAAAAAAGCACCCTCGGAAAAATAACGCATCTACTCTAGAAAAGTATTTTAAATATGTACTTTTCTTACACATTTCAGAAGTAATGCAAATATATGGAAACATTTTTTTCTTTGACACCCTTAAGAGTAAGAGGGGGGGGGGAGGAGCATTCAGAAGCTTTCTTTGAAATAAATAAGAAATTATCAAAATTACATTGGATGGCTTTAACTGATGAAACATGATCTGTTATTATCTCAAGGACACCGAAAAATTGGTGTCCTCTCTTTGTCACTGATTGACCGGGGGTGAATTTCACCGGAAGACTCAACGGCCGCCACGCAATTATTGTTTTTCGATTCTGAGAATATGGAGCAGTCTTGGACAAGGAATCTCGTTATAATGTTACGAGGTGTATGATCTACGGTCTTTGTTGCTGTTGATGTTTAGGGGCTGTGAATATGTAACGTTTCATTTAGGGAAAAGGGATGGGGGGGGGGGGGGTCTGGCGCATGATATCGTAAGGCTGCGGGAAAACAGCACTACTTTCATTTACACTAAAAGAGCAATAAATCTATCTTTGAAGAAGCAGTTTTTCCGACATGGAAACTCTTTAAATGATTTTTGAGGTACGAAGCTTCTTGAATTGACAAAGGAAGGGATAGTTTATCTCCCTCATTTTCAGTCGTAAAGCTGTCAACTGATTTCGAGTTCAATTTCTCTCTTGAAGTTGAAATTCAGTGCATTGAAAAAGCAATTCTACATCAAAGCGCCGACACAAAAGATCAAAAATAGCGACGCCTGACCACAAGAAGTTAGCAAGGGCGGATTTGGAGAGTTCTCAAGGTGGGGGGCGATTTTAGAAATTTGGAGACTCGACTTTAATGCGTGGCTCGGGGCTAATTTTTTCATTGCGGGTCATGTTGTTTTTATTTTTTGCTGCGGGTCGGGTCTGGGTCCGGTTGACTTCTAATTTTTGCTGTAGGACGGGTTTGGGTCCGGTTGACTTCCTTTTTTTTGCTGCTGGTCGGGTTAACTAATGTTTATGTTGTGGATCGCTTTAGCAGGATTAGCAGGTATTTTTATTCAAAAATTAAGGCGTTATCCATTTTTTAATAAGCAGTTTAAGAAAATACTGTGAAAATCATCGTTTTGAATAGAATTTCTGGAACCGATATCATGAGAAGGTAGAAAAATCCGCAATCATTTGACGTGCGTGCGAAACTGCGCCCGGGGCAAAGCAAAATGTGCCCCCCCCCCCGACCCAAACTGTTTCTTGTAACAGTCCAAAAATTACGCTGATAGCATAAATTTGGCGCCCCCTAAATTTCCCCGCCCGGGCTGCTAATTTCCGTTTACTCAAGGATACAGCGCTTGGCGAAATTCAAGGTGTGCCAAATGTTTTGACTAGTATCTACGCATTTTCTCGCGCATCATGGCTGCTTCAGACATTTTACTTACAATTTTTGTCGTATATGAGGCACTTGGAAGCTGTTGTAGAGTATCAGAGTCATAGCGAGGTGGTTAAAGCAGAAAGCTTGTAATTATAAGATTGCGAGTTGTGTCCTTGCTCTTGTAGATTTTTGTTTTGATTTTTATTTAAGTAATCAATAAAGAATGTTATAAAACTCAGTTACTTTGTATTAGTTTTATTGTCAATTAGACAATTAAATTTTAATTACAATTAAGTTATAAAAATTTATTTAAAATTTTATTACATAAAGTTTAATTTGAAATAAATGTAAATAATTAATATAAGTTTTTAAATTCTGCTTTTTAATAATTAAATAAATATAATTTAAAATACAATAATTATTAAAATAAAATAAAAAAATATTTTTATTTTAGTTATGCTACCACCGTGTTGTAAGAGATGAATATCAAATTAGTAAAACCAATTTATTAAAGTTCTTATGTTTTAAAATGAGGCATCATTCATACACACACACACAATATATATATATATATATAATATTTATTAGTATTTATTTTAATAATTACTGTTTCATTTACAATTATAAAGTAGTGAAACAAAAAAATATTAATTATAAATATTCAAATTTTAATATTTCTATGTACTTAATTAATGATAATAATTTAAGAAAAAAAGAAAAATCTTTAATCTTCCACAAACATAATTTAATTTTTTCTTTTAAAAAATTATCAATATTTAAATATATATAACTAATATTAAATATTTATTAATTAATATATATATATATATATATATATATATATATATATATATATATATATATATATATATATATATATATATATATATAATTATAAAATTATATTAATTAACATTATTAATTATTACATATATAACTAATATTAATAAGTATTATTATTTAAACAGATAATTAATGTTTTTAATGTTTTCGTTTAGTGATTTGTTATTAGTTCTCTTCAATTTTCAGTGTCTAGTAAAATATTAAATATTAAAAGAAAAAAAAAACAATCTCCATTAGATAAAAACTTTTAAGGTGGTTTTTTTTATATAAAACGTGATCTTTGTTTTGTATTTGTACTTTGTACAAATTCAATCATTATATACATGTATATTTAGTTTAGACTTATCAATTTATGAATAGGAAGGGTGCATTAAATCAGTGTCACAAAAGTTGGTGTAAATTCCTAAACATATTTTATTTCAAATGAAAAATTTCCAAGTATAAAAAATATTTTAATTTTAACACAATTTATTATTAATTGAAATATATACTTTTTTGATGATTCTTAGAATCTGGAAACTATACTTTTTTTTTTTTTTTTTTTTTTTTTTTTAATATATTATCAACGTTAATGATATATTTGTACAACATCAAAATCTGAATAGATCGGAACAGATGATATCGAAATTATGTACATTTTCTAACTATATAATTAAATGACCTAACTATATAACAACTATATAATATACACATACATAATATTTAAGCAGACATGTATGAATGTATAAGTTCATACATACTATGTACATATGTTGATATTTATGAATATATTCATATATATTTCCAACATTAAGAAGTTTTAATTTATCAATCTTAGTGCATTGCTATACTTGGTGATTTATATCACATTAGTAAAATAAATAAATAAATAAAAATTTGATATAACAGATCTCAGTATTTTCTTATAAAGTTCTTGAATTGATACTTAACAAGAAAATAAATTAAACAAAATAAAATTTATTTTTAGCTATTATCATGTAATTTATCCGAATACAATAACAGCTCTCTTTCGTTCTTTTTATTTTTTTTCATTATTATATTATTCATTATAAACTGAAATACTATAAGAAATGTAAAGAAATATACATTAAAATTCACAAATTAACACAACAAGTTACTCGTATATATTTCATTAATATTTGGTCGTATATAAAAAGAAAATTCCATTAAATTTATTATTATTTTTCTTTTCAAATAAATTATTTGTATAATACATTTTTTCAGTAGATGGCGACACTGTACGATGTTATCAAGGAATCTCGGAAGAGGAGTGAATGATGGGTGGAATAGCATTTGGCACACCTTGAATTTCGCCAAGCGCTGTATCCTTGAGTAAACGGAAATTAGCGCCCGGGCTGAGCGCATCCCTCCCCCCCCCCTTTTCGCACGACGCTGCATATTGCCCGTCCTACACATCTTGAGACCAATTAAGTCTAGTTCCAGTCCGGCTCGTCTACAGCAAGCCTGATCTCGGGCCGGTACGAGCATGCTAGAAAAAATATTAAACCCTGGCTCTCACAATATAAATCTCCGATGCTGATCTTTACACTTTAAAAGTTATATTTCTGTATTGATGTTGCCAAACTAGTATCGGCTGGTGACGACCATTTATACTTATTCTCACTGAACCCATATAATTGAAAATAGCTCATATTTTAACGTTCCTGCTTAAATATTTATAAAGTGCCAGTGGGTGCATGTGTTCGCCCATATGGCCCTTCAGTTTTTTTGCCGGCTCGGACCGTTTATTTTGTTTATTGGCCTGGCCTGTTCGAAAAATTATTCTAATTTTGCTGGCCCGTTAGAAAATTTGGAACCATTTCGCCGACTCGGCCTGGCCCGGGCACGTGCATACGTCTAGGCTGGGTCGGACACGGATCGAAATTTAACTTTCATTCCGAGCCGAACCCCGACCAGGGAAATTTTGGTCAGTGCGGTCTAGAGATAAATTCGGGCTCTTTTTTCTATCCAATCAAAAAACATTAAAAAATATTGAAATACAAACGATATATCTTTATGAATTTCTTCATTAGGATTAGCATTAGCGAGAGGATATTTTCACGTGACTGAGGTAGCCGCATTATATATCGAACATCTAACTTAAGGACTCTCCAACTATAACGACCAGTTTAAAAGTCTCGAATATTTTAACCTCTCAACGCTGTTTGTCATCTTGAAGAAGCAGAGACATACTCGCTGAAATAAGGAAACCGGCTAGTTGCGCCTATGCCCTTAATTCACTAAATTGGACTGTCAATAATGATATTTATTCAACTCACAAAAACTTTAAACACATTTTATGACATTTTTTGATAATAATAGCTGTTAAATCCCCCCCCCCCAAAAAAAAAATGGACAATACAAAATATATATTGCATAAGCATATTATTTTTTGTTCAGAAATATATTTTTTAAATATTTGGCATTCGATAATTATGTATGGGAACGAATATTTTCATCAAGTTTAAACTAATTTCTCATTGACTGTGCTTTTAAATGGTTTCATCCTAAGATTCTTCAAAAACCTCAAACATATAACTCAAATATTAACCATTCTATACAAATATTTGGCAGTTCAATTTATATGCTATAAACAATTTTCCTTTTAAAATTATTTTTTGCAATATTCTGAAAGAAAGATGCTATCGAAGAAGAACAGCATTGCATTCTAAAAACAAAAATATTCTAACTGTTGAAATATTCCCATGAACACAAATTAGTACTTCTTTTACTGCTCTTAATTGTTTTTAACCTTCTTCTTCTTATTATTATTATTTTTACTAACTTCTTTAGAACTGTTGTATTTAAATATTGATTTATTATTTTCTTTCCAAACTTATTTTTTTTTTTAATAGAAGATGCAGAGCATTAAAATCTCATAGATGCAAATCTCAGAATTGCTTTCTCATTTGAAAAATATGCATCTAAAAAAAAAGGGGGGGGGGAGTGGGAATTAAAGAAACTTATTATAAGTTTCTGGACGAATATATCCATCTCTTACTTTCATTTCGCTTATTATCATTTAGCTGCACTTAATGCGTTCAAAAATTATACTGTCAACACAACACAAAATATATAATGACTAATTGTCTGATTCATTTTTAAACCTAAAGGAAAGGAATTGCCAAGCATATTGAAGCGATTTTTAATTATATAGCGTTTTCCATTTTCAGATAAATATATTATTTATCACTTTATTTAACAGCCGGCTAGTACAGAGAGTTCCAAGGACAAACTATACAAAAGAAGGAAAGCAGTTGTTTTATCGTAGGGAACGTACAATAAAGTATCTTTTTTCCTTTTTTCTCGCTTGATTCAAGTAAATTTCGTGAAATCCATTATTCCAGATCGAATATTCCACACCAGAATCCATCTAACATCTGACATGTTTTTTGGTGTTTATCACTTATGTGACTTTGAGTCTGTTCTCCCCCCCCCCCACACACACACGCACACACTGGTATGGAAAACTAAGTGTTGCATTTTATTGGGATTTTTAGTTATCATCTATAAAACTACTACACTTTTAAATAATCTTTCAAGAAATAGTCGCCTTTTCACTGTAAAACTTTTCTAGCCCTCTGAGCGTTTCGGTATCTTTGGAAAAACTACTTTGAAAATGTCTTGAATAACAGCATATGTTTTCACAAAAATAACTCCTCTTTGAAGACAGGAAGTTTTGCAAAATCGCCAGCCGAATTTTTCACCCCCTTCTTTAGCCTTGCGGTATGAATGAAAGGCGTGGTAGGAGCTTAGATGGGAGGAGAAGGTGTCAGAGCTAATAGTGATTAATCAGCTTAGAATGCTCAGTATTTACCAGATAACATGTACTGAGGAAATGTTTGAAGATGTACTTATCGCAGATTCTGTTGCATAAGTTTTAAAAATATAATCATAAATACCCCATTTCCTTATTTCACTAAAGATTGTTTTTTTTTCTTTTCTTTCTTTTTTTTTTTTTTTTTTTATCCAGAAAATGGAGCAAATCACGTGGCACGATTTATTTTTTAGGAGTTTTTTGGTCATACTTTTCTTTTCTAAAATATTTCTTTTTTTTTCTTTTTTTTTTCTGGAATAATGTTTTGCAAGGAAAAACTGTCTCAAATTGATTTTCAAAGAATACCAGTATAATTGCTTTCAAATGTAACTTTTAAATTATTAAAACATTATTAATATAGCGTTTATTAATTAGACAAATTGTTCGATATTAAAAATAAATTTGCATTAGAAAATAGCTATACAAACACTCATTTCTCCATGAAATAGTTTTTGGAATAAATCAACTTTTAAATTTTTCTAATATGCCTTTTTAATGTTTATTACTACTGACAAAGTATTAATTTGTGTGAAGGTACTTGAACATAGATTTTATAATTTAAATATGTTTGCTTAGATATTTTAAGGCTATTCTAAAATTGTATATTTAAATTCCTTCTTATAGTTAAAGCCAAAGAAAAAAAATACAAGAAGTCTCTAAATAAATAAATAAATATGGACAATTGTATGAAAAGGAAGGCGTGAAAATGGAATAAAAAGAAACAAAAAATTGAAATGATGTCCTTAAGAAAGCATAATTTAGGCAATACGTAGCATAAATAAAAATGTCTTTTCGAGGATCCTTAACAAACCATTTTGAATTAACAAAAAAGTTACTGATTCAATTCAAAAAGAAAGAAAGAAAAAAAACAAGGAAAAAAAAAAGAAAATAAAGAAAAAGAACTTTTTTTTTTTTGGGGGGGGGGATGTCAAAATCTACAAACTTTGACATATTCAAGAATAAATTAAAAAATATATAATTAAGGCATGGCGAAAACAATCAGGATTATGGAAATGATTTGAGACTGAATAGCTCTTTATTTTTTCTGTCAAATGAATGGTAAACGGAAAAAAAGTGACCGGAAAAAAAGTTATCGGAAAAAAAGTGACCTAAACTACAAAAGCGGAAAAAAAGTGACACGGAAAAATAGTGACAAGGAAAAAAAGTGACACGGAAAAAAAGTGACACGGAAAAAAAGTGACACGGAAAAAAAGTGACAAGGATTGGTTTTGGGGATTTATTAATGATTTTGGGGATTCATTGGTTAAGTATGAAAGGGGGATCGGGGGGGGGGGTCATAATTTAGGTAAATGGGTTTTTCATGCTGAATTAACTATTTTGGTTCAATTTTTGGATATACGTTCATACTGAAAAGACGCTTGCCTGATTAGTTTTGGGAAGGGACGATTACCCCCCCCCCCCCCATCCGTCCTCAATTAGATGAATGGGTTTTTATGCAGAATTATCCAACTTGTGTCAAATTTGCATATAGGTTCTTTTCGATAAGGCTTATATATAGTATAAAGTGCCTGAAGAGTTTTAGGAGTTTAATGGTTAAGTATAGAAGGGAAACGGGGGATAACCTTTCTTAAATTAATGGCTTTTTACGGATAATTATCCGATTTGCTTCGAATTTTGGACATGGGTTAATTATGATAAGACGTATTTCTGATTATTTATGGGGTTCTTTTGCTAATTAAAAAGGGGGCGGGTGATTACTACCCCCGGCCTTAAATTAGATTTAAAAAAATTATGCACACTTATCCGATTTATTTCAAATTTTGGATGTAGGATCTTTCTCATAAAGTAAATTCCTGAATAGTTTTAAGGGTTTAATGGCTATGTATAGAGGGAGAACGGGGGATAAACCCCCTTAAGGGTGTATTTAAAAAAACGCTTTTCCACCTTCAACAGCTCGAAATTTTCCGATACAATTTCAGACACATTTTCAAAAGTAGAAACATGAAACTTGCTGAGGATATTTTTGAAGAGATGTACAAGGTGCCATGTGCTGTATTTTTACGCTCAATTCATTAGAATTTGATTTATAAACAATTATCTTCTCAGTATGACCCTTTTTTTTCGTTCACAGATCTCCCGCCAGGGGAAAATCTGTTCAAAATGCCGTTTTTGATTGCTTTTTTCGCAATATTTTCTGCATTTATCAAAGAATTGACAATTAAGCAAACAAATAAGACAATTTGCCAGTTTGATGCATATGAGAGTAAAAATGAAGTTAAAAATAAATCGGAAAATAGGCAGTTTGAATCGAAATACACCCTTAAATTAAATAAATGGCTTTTTGCGCAGAATTATCCGATTTGCTTCAAATTTTCGATGTATATTCATTATAAGAAGGCGTATCTCTGATTAATTATGGGGTTCTTTTGCTAATTAAATAAGGGAAAGCGGGCGATTAATCCCCCACTCTTTAAATAAGATTTTTTTTTCACAATTATCCAACGTATTTCAAATTTTGGATATAGGTTTTACCTGATAAAGTGAATCCCTGAATAGTTTTAAGGGTTTAATGGCTAAGTATAGAGGGATGAACGGGGGATAACCCACAAATAATCAGGAGTTCGCCTTATCATAATGAACGCACATTCAAAATTTGAATCAAATAAGATAATTCTGCGTAAAAAGCCATTTATTAATTTAAGGGGGGTTATCCTCCGTTCCCCCACTGTATATGTCGGACGTTCCTCTCAGCCCGCACAACTTTGAAGAAAGTCCGTGGTAGTTATAGCTGCTACCACCGATATTACTAGGTGATATCGGTCACCCACTGTGAGGATTGTGTAAATGAACACTGACGCTGTCAATTAACTGAATTAACAGTTTATTTAGAATATATATACACACTAAATACGCTATTTACCATTATATACAATTACAACTCGGATATAGGTAATCCGGTTCAACATTAAAATAAATACAGTAAAGGTTGGCTGTGTACTATTCGAATTACACCTTCCACCTCACACTCAATGCACGTTAGATTAACTTTATCGGAGATCACTTTCGAATCTCCCAACACATGGATACTCGGCCTGCACTTCTCGGCCCAGAGCACTAAACACCAGGACGTCTGTGTCCCTTGCTCTCCAGATACGCACTGCCTCAGCTCTACAACGCAGAGCACACCCTATCAGGACCTCTGTCCTACACTACTCGCTAGGTATGAACCCAGATACGAACTGAACTAATCTGAGATAAGACTTGCTCTTCTCAAATCACGGTGTTTCCCCAATGTCAACCCCCTTTGGGGCTTATCCATTGGACACATTCCACATTCCTTTCTTGATTAGTGACATGTTGCTTGTCAGCTCATCATCCACATACCTCACTGACGGATGAACACGCCTCTCCGCAATCTCCTCTTTCTCACTCACCACCTGTAGAGGATTACCTGTCAATTCTCCCTTCAACAAAGAAAGAATGTCACCTTGAAAATTCTAGTACACAGCCGGTATAATATAAAAGAGATTAATATAGAGAAATAACGGAAATTCCAATCTTTAGCAGAGGTGGTCTCAGAACCTGACAGTATACTTAGCCATTAAACCCTTAAAATTATTCTGGGACTAACTTTATGAGAAAAAACATATATCCAAAATATTAAATATATCGGATAAGTGAACATAAAAAACAATTTATATAATTTAAGGGGATCGGAAAATCACCCGCCTTAATTTTTAATTAGAAAAATAACGCCATATGTAATCAGGGATACGCCTTATCATAATGAATCTATAATCCAAAATTTGTAGCAAATCTAATAATTCTGCGTAAAAAATAATTTAATTTAAGGTAGGTTATATTCTATTCCCTTTCAATACTTAGATATCAAATCATTAAAACTATTCAGGGATCCACCTTATCAGTAAGAACCTATATTTAAAATTTGAAATACATGGGGTAATTCTGCATAAAAACCTATTTATCTAGTTTAAGGTGGAGATAATTGCTCGCCCCCCACCCTTTATAATAAGCAGAAGAACCCCATAATCAGAGATACGTCTTGTCTTATCATAATGAATCTATGTCCAAAATTCTAAGCAAATCGGATAATTATGCGTAAAAAGTTATTAATTTAATTTAAGAAAGGTTATCCCCCGTTCTCCCTCTATATATAACCATTAAAACTCTTCATGCATTATATACTATATATAAGCCTTATCGAAAAGAACCTATATTCACAGGGCCCGACTTAGACAGTGGGGGGACCTGCGGCAAACATTATTAGAGTGGCCCCCTTCTATCTTAAAAATGTTTGTGAATTATACTCAAGTGACTAAAATTAAAATTCAAACCTATTGTATGTATGCATAAATTTTGTACTAAGTACTGATTTCAGTATTTATATTTCACATCTTTATACATAATAACAGATGATAAATAATTTTAACTATTAATTTTCTTATGATGTAACTATTACTTTAAGGGAACGTGGGGCAGGGAAGCAAAGGGGGTAGGAGAAAAAAGACCCCTTAAAATTGAAAAAAAAGAATTTTGGTAATATTTTGCTATTTTATATCATTTGGCCCTTTTTTAACAATAAACTTTTCTCTCCTTGGGGGCCCCCCCTCAAACCGGGGGCCCGGGGCAATTGTCCCGCATGCCCCTGCCTTAGTCAGGCCCTGTATATTCAAATTTGACACACGTTGGATAATTCTGCATAAAAACCCATTCATCTAACTGAGGACGGATGGGGGGGGGGAGGGGTAAAAGGTCCCTTCCCAAAACTAATCAGGCAAGCGTTTTTTCAGTATGAACGTATATCCAAAAATTGAACCAAAACAGTTAATTCAGCATGAAAAACTCATTTACCTAAATTATGAGCCCCCCCCATCCCCCTTTCATACTTAACCAATGAATCCCCAAAATCAATAATAATTACCCAAAATCAATCCTTGTCACTTTTTTTCCGTGTCCCTTTTTTTCCGTGTCACTTTTTTTCCTTGTCACTTTTTTTCCGTGTCACTTTTTTTCCGCTTTTGTAATTTATGTCACTTTTTTTCCGATAACTTTTTTTCCGGTCACTTTTTTTCCTAGATTCCAAATGAATTACATATTCGCCAGTGCTTTTTCATGATCATCTTTATCGAGGTGTTGTGTGCAGGTTTTTTTTTCAAAACTCGAAATTTGATAGAATTTTCTATATGACTTCCTGACTTTATCGAAAAATGGAAAATTTGTTCGACTTTATAATCTCTTGATAGCGCACCTGCCATTTCAATGTTTTTTTTTTTTTTTTTTTTTTTTTTTTTTTTTAACAAAACTGAATTCAGGAATGTGTCAAAGAAAAATCAATTTGGGTTTAAGATAGTTGAAAAGATTATGCTATATTTGTAAGAAAATGTGGAGCATTTGTCCAGTCCCACCATAATTTAGTGAACCAAACTTAGAAGTAACTGCAATTTTAATTATATATTTGTGTCTACTTTTTTTTAATCGATAACAATTTGTATTTTAAAAATATTCCTTATCCATATAGTTAAATCTGAATTATAATAAAATTTATGTATTAAGACTGCTTTTAAAAAATAAATAGATTTTGCTTATGTAACTATGAAAGATTAATTGATGAATCAATCTCTTTGCAAAAGGCCGTTCAAATGTAATAATCTCCATTTTCCTTTTTAGTTAGCCTGATTAGGTACAGGACGAAAACACCCTGCAAAAAACAATTACCGGACGAAAACCCTACACGAAAAAAGTCCCGACGACATATAACTCCACATATGCTTAAAGTTGCAATATTGTTTAAAATATACATTTAGTGATATCTACACTATACCTATAAACATCATTTGAACTGTCATTTCTGTACTTTAACGTATAGAAGTACTTTGCTCCTGAAAGGGTTAATAGCATTATTATTGAATTATATTATTAATTTAAATCTAATGAACTACACATTTACACATAAATTTCAAACACGCACAGACACACAAAACTAACTAAATAAATAAATACAAAATACCGAAGCAATTAAAATAATACACGTGAAACAAATTTGAAGTGAAAATTACGGCTTATATATGTTAACTTTAAATTAGAAATGAATTTCTTATGGACAGAATTCATATGACGCCCCACTGAAAATTTTGTTAACAGATGAACCTTTGTATAAAAAAAGTAGTCCGGCTTACAAATTTGTTTAAATATTTCATCTCTTGATCAGTATAAATGCTGGTACAAATGCCTGTGCACTTTTTTATCGATTTCTTTAGCGCGAATTAATTTAAAAAAAAAAAAAAAAAAAAAAAATACTTATCAGAAAATTATTATAGAACTTATTAAGTAAAAAAAAAAAAAAAAAAAAAAAAAATACAATTGATATTTAAATATAATTGATATTTTGATTTAATACAAAAAATTAAATCAAAATTTGCATGATAGTATTACTGCAAATATTTAAATGTCGATCAAAACTGGAAAAGCGAAAAATTTCGAAACACAATGGGGCTGTCCTTAAATGATGTGACACTTTTTTCAATATTTTTTACTTCCCTCTCCCTTTTGTCATAAATTATTACACTTCCCAAAACATGTATGATTTGTTCTTACATCTCACTTTATTTTGTATGTGTCTTGTTAAGTTTGTTGATTATTTTTTTTCTTTGTTCCGTCAGTCAGACGTTTGTCAAATTGTCAACAAGTGTTTTTCATTTTTATCATTTTGTATATTTTAGTGCCATGGCATATTATTGCTGTATATGTTATTTATGTTATGGAATGGCCCGTTGTTTGTAATTTGGCTGGTTGGGTGTGGAATATTTCCTCCGGGGATTAAACACCTATGCCAAGTTTTTTGGTGGGTGCCCCGGGTGGGTGATCCCCCCCCCCCCACACACACACACACTGTGTCACATGTCACGCTATATCACATAAACACATACTTTCAGTTCAGAAACAAAGCACTACGTTATAAATTATATTTAAAATTTATTTTTAACCTTTAACTAATGTGTTTTACTGACATTTATAATCGTAACAACAAAAAAAATTATATTAAATTAAATTAAATTAAAAACTTATGAAATAAGTTAAAACTTTACATCAAAAACAAAATTATTATACAATAGGCTATCACGCATCCCCTTGTCACAAACTATCACAATTTCATGACACCCCCCCCCCCTACCTTGACATAATTTATGGTTGCCCCCAGTGGGTTCCCGAGATTCAAAGGAAATTATGGCAATCCGATTACAGAAAAGAGTCGTTTTTCGTAAAAATATCATTTAATCTTCCACAACCTGGTGATATTTTTAAAACAAGGTACATTACAATGTTTTTGAAGCCTGAACGGGGTGGGGAACGTAGCTCAAAAGGAACTGTGACCCCTAGTATAATTAAACATAAAATTAGTTCAATTAAAGTGATTTTGACATTAATCTTAGAATTTTTTAGTAATATAGAAAAGTAAACTCAATTTCATTTACAAATCACATATTAAATAAATTTATGGCAATCCACATGATTTGATTAATCTTTGAATATAAGCTCCAGATTCAGATTAATCTTATTTTTGACTTGGTAAGCCTGCTTCCACGACATGGAGAGCACGGGGGTTATGGGAGGGGTAACTATAAAAATATATCAAACCTGAATGATAATATTTTGTAAGATGCAGAGAATCATAATAGAAACATTGGGTATTTCCTAAATTTCGATTTCCTTTTATTTTTGAAGCAAAGGGTTTTGGATTATAGAATCTCGGAATCTGTCTCGGCTTTAGACAATAAAATTTTGGCAGGGAGTTTTCTATCAATATAAGCATCGGATCAGATAAGTTTCGTTTAATTTGTTCTCCCCCCCCCCAACCCCTTCTCCAAGGAAAAGATACATAAAATCTACCATTGTCTTCTTGATAAAACTGTACAAGGGGCCATTATTATTTTCCGTCCCTAAATTTCATGAAAATCTGAATATAAGAGTTTGAAAATTTTAAACTCTTACTAGCTGCACCCATCGAAATTCGCCGTAAAAGAATATATATATTAGTCTTCTATACACAGATACTGAGCGAAATAAACAATTGCCACCTGTTAAAATAGGGATAACATAACTTTTCATGATGTTTAACTGTTTAAAAAATGTATATATATGTATATATATATTTTTTTTTTCTTTCTTTGTGACGAAACTAAACCTCCCACCTAATTTCGCAGTAAGATATAAGACATTTGCACTCCGTAGATCAAAGCTACAAAAATGAATGATTGAAAAGTGTATTTTAAAAAGGATGAAATATTGCTACATTTACATTCAATTTCTAACTGATCAATGCTAAACAAAACCTGACAGTGAGTGAGCATGTAAGGTACGCACTTCACACATGCCGCAAATCAAATAAACGCTGCACCATTATAAACATGCCTTAAATTTCCCTTTAGAAATCTTCGGTATTGTAGTCCTATTTAGAAAATTAATCCCCGAACCTTACAGATTACCTTAAACCGTATTTCAAAAAGAAAGGCCTCCCAAGACGTTTACAATGAACCCTTTTCGCTGGCTAGTAACATGAAATAATTTCACAAAATAACACACTTAAAAGCATACGCCTTTGAGAGAATTAAAAAATTTGACTATTGCCGGTCAATTTAAAAGTATTTTTTAAGAAGACGGTTAAAAATTTTCCATGCTAGCCGCTAAGCATGACAAATGTGACAAGAAAAGTTAAAATAAGTAAAGGAACATCAAACTACTAAAGTTTGTTTCAATACAAAACTTTTTCAAGCTCAAAACCTTTATGTCTAAATAATAAGAAAACTAGGAAAGATATATGCCTTTATGTACAGACTTTTCTGACCGCAGTAAAAATATACAAAAGTAACTCTTTATAATCACTGAAATCTGTCGGTAAAATTATTTGTGTCAATTTCCGGTGCTGTCTTTTAGGAATCAACCCTGCTTCCATTTTATGAAAAAAGGTACATATGTTGTTAAAGCTTGTTGTTCCCTGTTCATTTCCTTAATCCAGTATGAGGACGTCAGTAATCCCATCCCACGTTCTCTTTATCCTGACAGTTTTTCTGAAAGATCTTTTTTTTTTTTCTTTTTTATTGTTTACTCCATTGTACAAAAGAAAAAAATAGTTTCATTTATTAATCATTTTTCTACTTAGAAGTTCTTTTTTCAACAACACAAATGAAGCGTATTTCAATCTATACGAATAATGTATAAATTTTAATTTTGTGTTTATGACGGCCAAGAATCTGCAGTTGAGATAGAAATCTAGAAATCTTAAAGGGAATTGCCCTCCATGGGGGCCTTTTTAAGGGAATTTAACACGTATTTATGCAAGGAAATCAAAGGTTTGAAGAAAACCACGCTAAGCGCCGAATGGTTAGGCCGACGGCCGCGATTTTGTTCGAACCCAGCACTTGTTGTCAACCAGTTTCGGAGGCAGACCCTCTCGGACACTGGTGGAGCGTATAAATTTTAAGATAATTCTACTAATATTACAAAACAAAGACGTGCGTGATGGATACTCGCGATATCGATAATGACAATAGCCAGGGAAACCTATGAAATTTCTATCTCAAAATTATTATCTTTTAAACTTTATGCAATTTCAATTTTTACACCATCAAAAAGAAAAATTAAATCACTTTCAGAAACGATTTTTTTAAAGTTGCATCTTAATCTACATTAATACATACGAGGTAGAACCCATTGAAATTCAACGAAAGAAAATCTTTAAGAATGAACTGTTTCATTGATTACATTTATGTACAAAGTTAGTTAAAGTAAAACATTCATATTGTATTAGTCAGTCTAACTGTCAAACAAATATTATTTTAAGCTAAAATTAACAAAATAATATAAAGCCCAATTATATCCAAATTATTAAACGAAATAAAACCGAAACACCGGAATTTATAACAGACGATATTTTCGACATAGTTTACGCATTTTATTTTATTTTATTTTATCAATTTTAAGAGAAAATGGAGTGTTTCTGTTTCCACAATACAAAATTGGTTCTAAAAATTAAAAAAAAAAAATTAATGTCACATCATTTAATTGAGATACAGCTTCGAAACAAAATACGTTTAAAAGTATAATTTTTTGTTTTGTACGACGGTATAAAAATTTTAGTGTACGATGTTTAGAAGAGCAAAATTTGCAGTAACGAAAATTGCAAAACAGAAATTGCAGGGTAAAGTGTTGCGCATTTTAATTTCTATATATATATATATATATATATATTCCAATTTTAAGAGAAAATGAAATGCTTCTGTTGCCACAATTACAAAATTGGTATTAAAAACTATTAAAAATTAATATCTCAAAACTAAATTGAAATACAGCTTTCAAGCAAATTGCATTTAAAAGTAAATTTTTTTTCTCTGAACGACGGTGTAAAAATTTGAAATGTGCGATGTTTAAAAATGTAAAATTTGCATTTAACGAAAATTACAAAACCGAATTTACACGGGAAAGTGTTGCCATTCGCAAAATGACGTATGCGTTACGCACAGATACGTTTGGCTTTTATAATATTAATTTTTTTGAGGCTTGGCTTATATATTTTTTTTGAAGTAATTTTCAAACATTATTTTGAAGTATACATCCAATTAAATTAACTTGATTATTGAAGATTAACACGATATCACTTAAAAACAATGTAAATAACTTTCCACTTAATATCCCATAAGAAAATAAAAACATTGCAAGAATAGATAAATAGACAAAGCGTCGTCAGATTTATAAAACTTGTTTGAAAATGCGTTGTTTATATCTTTGCTTATTTCTGTTACATTTAAAACTATACTGGGGCTGTGCATACGTAAAGTTATCACTTTAGAACAGAAGGGGGATTTGACATATGACATCGACTATAAGGGGGAGGGTGTTGCCTTTCAATATCGTTATTATATTTGATCTAACAAAAACTCTATCTTTATATTTTTAACTAGTTGTTTACATCAAAATCATATTTTATCTTTCTTTTTTTTAACGAGTATTCAAAGTTATTAAAATAAACAGATGATATAAAATTATTTAATTCGAATACATGGAGTACCTCAACATTTGATATTACAGTGTAATATGCATCTGTACATACAGGGTGTTTATCAACCCGCTTTCTCCCCTTGCTTATTGCCTCAGGGGAGTTTTAGCGGAAGTACCGGGATGGTACGGGCGATTTAGGACCGACTATTGTAATCATTGTTTATCTTTTTCTGAGAACTGGAGAGGTTTGTGAAACAAGAGGCTAATTTCGAAAGGACCACCTTACAATATATCTAGGCGTAAAAGGGAAAGTCGGTTGCATAAGAAAAAACATCTCTTTTTTCGTTTTACTGAGTTCCGAGAATATATAACCTTAATTTATAAATTTATCCTAAAAAATATGTAAAACAAGCGTAAACAAATTGAAAGGTATTTATGGTTTCTCATATTGTAACATATTTTTTAACTATTTATATCCAGGGGCTTCGCTAAGAAGGGGGGGGGGGAGGACACAAGGGGGCTGCCTCCCTCCCAAATTTTGCACTTGTTACAGTTTGCAAATTTACAAACTGAAATGGCAAATTAGTTCAAAACTTTAATAAAAAACTATAATGCACTTTCTATTTCTGATAGATTCGACGAAAGTTACCAATATAATTAGAAATATTATTAAGCTTTTTACAAATAAAAACTCTATTGCATTTTCTAATTGTGATAACTTGGTAAAATTATAAAACTAATTAGCAAACGCCGAGAACTATTTATGTTTGCTTTTCACTGAGTTGGCAAATACTGAATCTCCCTCCCCCCCCCCCCCCGCACCTCTTATTCTTAAGGGTGTCAATTTTTTTTCACATATATTTGCATTACTTCTGATATGTGTCAGAAAAATACATATTTAAATATCTTGCCTAGTGTAGGTGCGCTTTTTTCCGGTTGCGCTTTTTTCCGGTGCGCTTTTTTCCGTGCGTTTTTTTCTGTGATTCCAAAAATATAGATACGAATTTTGATTTTAGACCAAGCATACTACAGCAAATAAAATTTATATGTATTTATACTTTCAATTCACAATAAACAAAATCCAGAATTTTTTTCTTTGTCATAAACATAATGAAGATAATTTAACAAAATTCACACAGACATACAGTGTTTGTGTGAAACACGATATTACAAATAAATACAATTTTAGCATTCAAAGTCATAATTATGAGTTACGCTGCCTTAACAACTCAGATTTAATTTGCTGTACCGGCTCATTTTGTTGCAATACTATAAAATATTTTCGCTTGCTATTTACAGGAATTTTGTAGAACTGTCATAATACGCTCTTCATATAAATAAAATGACTCGTTCCAGATGATATGACAACGTTTTTCACTTTAAAAACTGGTTCCGAAAATGAAAATATCTGTGAGCAAAATCGAAAAAGTAAAAAACAGCTTTCCAATCACATAACCAATGAAAGAAAAAAAAAATCACTTAAAATTGTTGAAATGCGACAAAGATACCTTTATAATTTTTTATCCATAGGATTAACATTAACGAATGGGTCTTTTCCCTTGACTGAAGTAGCTTCTTAATATCATTTAACAATTAGTTATGAATAAATCATAATTTATACAAACATTCTGTTGCAAAATCATTATTAAGGAGAAAGGTAAAATGATGTTATACATTAATTTGTTGAAGCCAAGTAATAATGTATAAATAAATTACAGTTTAATCTTAGCAATTGGTTTAAATAGCTTTTACATTTACTAATGAAATTAACTATGATCATCTAAAACATATTGAAAATCTTTGAAACAGGGCCTTGACCAACTAGTTATGTCAGGGAAGGGCTCCAAAATTTTTTTGTGGGGCTGGGCTAAGATGTTTTGATAATCATATGTCTTACGCAAACTAAATGTAATGAAATCTGTTAAAATGAATTTTCCTATAATTAGTGTTTATTTATTTATTTATTTTTTTAATTTTATTATTTTTTTTCACACGTTTGAAAAATTTTTATTCTATAATTTCGATGCGTTATTTTATCAAAAAAGATAAAAATGTATATTGGTCTTTCTTTTCTAACTATTCTGCGGTCAACATAATTAAGGGAAATCTCATCAAGAAAAAGAGGAGAAATGGATTTTTTCTGGAGTGTTTACCGGATCCTACTAAATCTTACGAGTATAATAAAACACGAAAGCGTTGCCTGACAATTTAACATGTTCAGTGCCATGGTGACTGACACTGAACTTTACGTTTAGGCCTCGTCAATCTTCGGTGACTGACAGTGTAAGATATCATGTTTTATAAATTTTAAATAAACTTTCAGTAATCACTTAAAAAAATATATATATATTTTAGTTGTTTTATATTTTTTAGATTGCCAGTCATTGGTGACTGACGCGACCAAAAACGGAAAGTTCAGGATCAGTCACCATTGACTGACATTATCAATAGAATCTGTCTTTTTGAATCTTAAAGCTTCAAATAGACGTATCTTACAAATGACGCTGCCTTTGTTGCAATAAAGTAGTATTTTCCATGTTTTATTACCTTTATTCGATCCGAATCGGATTCAAAATCTTTACAACGAATCCGTCACTCCATTTTTTCCATTACTGACTCTCTTTTGAAAATCACAGAGCGGTTTGAAAAGTAAAGCCAGAAACCTTTTTCCTTCTGCACTGGCCTTAGAGGAATTTATCTGCAACGTTAAACAATGTTTACAATGGAAATTTTGTAAAACAAAAATCTTAAATTGAATATATATATATATAATCCGGAGAAAGAAGTACAAAAAAAATTTGGAATGTCGGTCTGCTAAGAAGAAAACTTATGTAAAATAGAATTTATTAAAATGTGCATTGATTTGGAATTAACTTTTAAAATAAAAAAATCTAACGAGCATCTGCATCTCATTGAATTATCATAAAGCTGTTTTTATTTTTATTCAAGTTAGAATACATCAAATCAGGTAGATAAATCGAAACTAAATACAATTTTTACAGCTATATGTTACGAACTTTTAAAAATGCTTCTAGGAAGAAAATAATGGAAAATTAAAGATTTGCCAACTTTCAAAATAAATAATTTAATCGAATAATCTTGAGGTTGCTTAAATTTGTTTAACTATAAATAATATGTATGATAGTCAATATTTTAGAAGTGCAGAAGATCGATGGAAATATTATTAATTCGCACAATAAAAAATAGAAAAGTAAAACTATCCAGGACAAATTATAAATTTAAAAATTAAACTTATATGTTTCCTGTTCTTTTGTTTCATTAATTGTTTCATTAACTGTTCAACAATTCATAATAAGAATAAATCATCAAAATGTAGGGGCATGCACTATGATTCTAAAAAAAATATTGGTTTACATTTGTTATTTTATGTAGAATTAGACTTCTATTTTACATCATTGGAAGGCCTTTTCAAAGAATTCAAGTTTAAAATACTTTACTTTTAACTGATAAAGTCATTTTTCACGGCAAAAAGCACCCTCTTTATCACTTGTCATTAGGGAAAAAAAATAATCTTTTTTCCAATACATTCTTAGAGCAATACTCTCTACATTCTTATTCTTATGCTACTTGTTTCTCACAAATGGTCATTAACAACGCGGTCATTCAAGCTGCACCAGAGTTAACAAACATGTGGTACAGGTAACTCAAATGCAAAACCAGATGGCTAATGAGACAGTTGTAAGTCGTTAGTTCTCATAGCTGAAAAATCTGTGTAGTTATTCTAACTCGTTCAATCGAAAAGCTGTTCTCAAATTTTTCTTCTTGGATCTTCACATACCAAATCTTTCTGACACACTAACAGAATCCACTTATATAGATCAAAAAACTATAATATAAAGAAGTTACTAATTAAATCGTTCGGAATCGAATATAGTTTTCCTTTTTCTTAAAATAAATTAAATTTTGAGTTATAATCAAATGTTGTTAGGTAAAATCATGCAATATTTTATGCTACTATTCTACCAGGAGTTTGGCTCCTTATTTATCACATTGGACAAAAGAAGAAACTTTTAATCCTTTAGCACGATATACCCCGCCCCCCCTCCCCGCACACGTACCCAGAGCGGGATGCGGCAGTACAGATCACTTTATCGAGTTCACGGATGAAAATCTATGATTAGTTAAATCTCGATTCGCGCATTACAACACAATTGGTTGCTCTAAAAACGCGATTTTAGGGGTAGACTCATAGGTTTAGCAATGTATTTTCCTGCTCAAAATCCTCCATGCTTTTACAGTTTTGGGTGCACAAAAGCACAATGGTAAAATCGGGTGTTTTGGAATTTTCCACCAAGATATGACTTGTCAGACCGAATGCGTTCTAATATGTAAAGGAAGAATATCAGCTTCAAAATAAATCAATTACAAAAAAATCTAAAAAAAAAAAAAAAAAAAAAAAAAAAAAAAATCTTCTCCCCCACATTTTTATAAAATAAGTTAAAATTACATTAATCTTTATTTTACGTAAAATCATGGAATTATAAGAAATCAGTATCTAAATGTTTTGGAGTCGAACTGCATTTTTAAAATTGTTATATATATAGCTTATAAATCATTGATTGCCCTCTTACGGTGACCTTTCCTTAAATACAGTGATTTCAAAATGGACTTGAATTTACAACTTTTACATCATTTTCGGTGAAATTAAATGGTAATAAATTTTTCCTTCTCGAAATAAGGGCGTGGGGAGAAGGTGCTCGAATAATTTATTTGTTTAAAACTTCGAAGCGATATAACTGGTTATATAACTGATAATTTTGTACAGATTTTTTCTCTAATATTATTTAAACGTATTATTGTTAAGGTCGGAGGTAGATGTAACATGATTTTTTATAAATACATATTGCCTTATAAGTATGTTTATTTATTAATTCGATTTAATGCATCTTTCTAGGTATGTCATTTCTATACATGGAAAAATAATGGACTACCTATTGAGTGGTACTAGCAAAGTTATAATTTTTAATGGATTAAGATGCTTGTTTGGTATTTAATTTTAAATATGTCAAACAGTGCATCGATACAAGATAACTCAAAGCTGAAATATACAAGTATATTTTATCAATGTCAATTCAGTGCAGTTTGTAACACTCCAATTCTCTTAGTGACTGAATTCTTTCAAGATTAACTGTAATAGCCTAAATAAAAGGATTTTGAACGCAGAAGATATGGTTTTCGATGATGATAGGGTTGAAATTTCACAAAGAAGTACCTTTTTTTTCCATTTTGTCCTAAAAATCTCATTAATGGAATCCGAAAACAGGGTTTGAAATGTTCCTAAATTTTTTACACTTTGTTAACAAAAATTTTAATCAAGAATCCTCGTGGCATATTCCTTTGACATCTGTACTAGAATTTTACAATAAATATTACTGTTTTAAAATTGAGATAGGAAAATGTGACATTTTTAGAAACGTTGTGACCCCTATCGCATAAAAATTCGTATAAAAAATTTATGAGAATGCGAAATAATATAAGGGGGACAGGAAACCTTTTCTTACCTCCCCCCCCATCCTCAATATACTATCGCATATTGATATACACTGAAGTTACTATATAGATTTGGCTGTGCACTTTTATAACTTTTTCACTAAGCTAAACTAATTAAGATAAAAACAATCATATTATTAAATGAATAAAATCACGAAATAAGTTGAACCATTTAATAAGAAAGTAAAATCAGACATTAAGGAATGATTTTAAAAAGCTTTCCAGCGCATCAACAAAAGTTTAATAAAACTTCGCCTTTAAATGAAGAGGCAGCGAATCATATCAAAGAAAACAATTTCAAAAATGCACATCATATTTCAAAGCCAAGTTTTGCAATTATTACTTGTAGTCATACATATTAATAAGAATATAGTCAAAACAGCATAACATTATTAAAAGCATCACAGACCACCACGCACCACCCCTTCTCTAAAAACAAAAATGTAACTGAATTCTTTCGAGGTCCTCTGTAAAAGAACTATTACATACTTCATTTTCAGAGTGTAGATGGAAACCATTTGTTTCAGCACTTATAATTTTTTACATTCAATATATTTTTTTGATTGCTCTCTAATACACATACACACATACACAAAAATGTTATATGAAAGATATATCAACTATGCAATCAAATAATGCTTTAAAATTTGTCAGAAACAAAGTTTTCGTATTAGTTGTAGACCAAAAGTAATTAGCTCAAGATTTTGCTGTTTACGGCAGTTTTCTGATTCTGATCATTTCAGTTCTTTAATCATCTAGTTGTATGTATATTGAATTTGTGTTTTAATTACATCAGTTTATTTATTTATTTACAGAAGAAGTTTACATTTTTTAATAAAATATTAACCGTAAAATATTACTAAACTCTTTATATTATTTTGAGAGTAAACGGATTAATCTTTCTAAATCGATATCTCTCGAAGCGGGATAAATGTTAAAACATTTCGTTCAATACATTCAAAAAATTGCATTTGAAAGTAGATTCCCCCCCCCCCCCCCACTAGCTATGCTTATCAACCCCCATTCAGGCATCCCAGATTCTAAAAGCTAGCTCTTTTCATCGGCTTTAAAAAAAGTTTGAATAAAAGTTTGAATAATAATAATAATAATAATAATAATAATAATAATAATAATAATAATAATAATAATAATAATAATAATAATAATAATAATAATAAAACAATGGCATCTCTCTATAAATGAGATTTTACTCATTTTCCTTTGATTGAAGATTTTTCAGGAAGCTGGTTGCTCAGCTGCCGAATTCCCGTTACTAATGTAAAGTCTATAAGCGTTTTATGTATGCGTATATTTAAAATATCTCCTCTGGAAATTAATATTTTTAACTTTATTTTTTTTTGTACACTTTTTTAAAAATGCCATTTTTTCCTGTTCTCAAAATATTTCTAAAGTATATGCTTAACTTTATATAAAGTGTTAAAATCTTACTTAAAGTTCGTCAATTTATAAGATATAAAATATTAAATTCATCATAGATTTTAGAAATATTTTAAGAACTAAGAAAAAGAGAGGCATCCTTTAAGAAAAGTAAATAATATTTATTCTTATATTATTCTAATCGAGTAACTATATTTTTAAATTGTTGTATGGTTTTAAATCTGACATAACTTTCATCAAAGTATTATTACTCGTTTTAATATTCATATGAAAATACTCTTGTTGTTAGAAAGGAGATATTATTTTCACTATCTTAGAATAAACGACAATAACTGAAAAAATTATTATAATTATTTTAGAAAAGAGATCAATGATGGTGAAAAAAAAAAAGCTTATGGTTAAAAGCTTGGAGTAAAGAATATATATTCTTCCTATATCTATAGTTAGAAGATTAGAAAATTCCAATAGGGAAATTTGTAAAACTGCAATTTCATAAGTAAATGTTGCCATTCGCAAAATGATGTCAGCGTTACACTAGATACGTTTGTCCTTTATAATATAGATAGATAGACCAGAAAACTTTAGTAACATCTACATTAGTAATTAAACTGAAAGAAGATAATATGATCAAATAAAATCGCTTAAGAAATATACAATAGCAGATACTTTTTACTGTTTAAAAAGAAAAGAAAAAGTAGCTTGACATGACCAGAAAAATTTGTGCAATCCTCTAGTTTCTAGTATATCCTGACATTACATTTCATCTAAACAAAAAATAGAAAAATTCTAGACATACAAAAAAGGGAACTTTTTATACGTGAACTAAGACTTCAGTATTACATTAATAATACTTAGCATTTATACAATAATAATTTAGGTAGAATATTAAGAAATACAAAAATACTAAAGTAGGAAGAACGAAAATGTAATTTTTAGGAAAATATTCCAAGAATAGAAATAGAGAGTGTATTGTCTGATAATAATATATAACATTTTATGAGGGAGAAATTAGGATTAAAAAAACTCCACCCTGTTTCTTTCTAAGAATGCGGAACATTTGCAGTGAAATGAATATAAACTGCAACATTCTAATCCTTTTGTTCAGAAAAAAATCCTGATTAAGAAGAGACTTCGTCCCGAAAACACCCTCTCACTAAAGTTAATCCGATGGAAGAAATTTTAAGATGCCTTGTTTGCATTTCAATATTTTTAAATACATATACATTTCTTTTTGTACTGGCTAGCTGAAATATATCTCTGCAAAAGCTGTTATTTACTTTTTTTATTTCGAAAATGTGATGAATCGAAAATGATTACAAGTTTCTTTTTTACTAAGGTAATTTTATTTTTGGAACGGGTTTCAAAAGTAAAAGTATCTTTATTAAAGACAAACAAGAAAGGAACAGTATATATTGAGATTGGGATAGTTTGTGGCTTACAGTATTATCGAGTTCAAATGTTAATTGTTGGAAAAAGGGAACAGGGATGTATGTCCCCAAAAATTTAGATGCATTGTACATGTACGAGGGGAAAAATAATAAAATAAAGACAAATTTTACGCATAACTGATAATTTAAAAATATAATTAAAAAAATGTATATACATGTATTTTCGATTTATTTAAATAAAAAAATTCGTTCCTTTAAATGTATAGAATATACACTGTCATTGCTTCTGAAGATAAGACAGGCTCAACCCGAGCCTGAGCCTGATGCGTGATCGGGTTCAATCGCCGGTCCGGACTCATTCTTTCTAAAATTGGCGATTTTATTTATTCCCGTTGAGAAAAAAATAAAAATAATTTTTTCTCACTTTAGAATAATTTATTGCAAATCAAGTCATTTTAAAGCTATTTTAATCGGAATAAAAGCAAAACAGAAGTGTTTTATTTATCTTTTAGTAGTAATAATAGAATGTTATTTTGAAAGATCATTTATGATATTTGTAGATTAGAATAGCACTGAGGGCTAGGGATGGCCTGTTGGCATGGCGCCATTAAGACATTTTTTTTTTAGTTGGAAATGTTAGTTGGAAATTTATTATTATTATTTTTAGACATCTAGTGCGAAACAAATGTTTTTTTTTTTTAAGTCAATTAGCATTAGCTTAAAATTTGTAATTTTTTTTTTTTTTTTTTGTATTCTATTGTCTACATGTAATAATCACTAAATAATATTAGAAATTATAACAATTTTTTTTTTCATGAACTCTATTCATGCTTGTTGCGCTTCACATTCCTGGAGTCATTTTAATTCGTAAACAGATAAAACAGTCATAAATTGTTATTCTTATTAAAAAAAAAAAAAAGAAAAAAAAATGTAATTTAACAAATTACAACGACCAATTGGAAAAAGAAATTTTCAAAGACTTATAAATCAGTTTTGATATTTTAAACTTAATTCTATGTTTAAAAAAAAGTAATAAAAAGAAGCATAATTTTTATTATGATTAAAACGTGGCTTATGTAATAACACAGTCGTATATTACGTACGCCATGGATTAAACATTAATATTTCTGGACTAATCATAAACAAATTTTACATAAAATTTCCATTTTACACTTTTTGATTAAAATCGGTAAGTACTAAAAATTTTTTCATTCTATTTTTTGTGACTAATTGGTAGAATTTTTTTTTTCATCTTACTATTTGAAAATTAATAAGCGAAATCGTAAAACATTACTTCCTATTTATCTGATGCGGAGACATGAAAGTTGGGGGACATTTTTTTCTTCCAACAGAAGAACCGCTTGTGAAAGAAGTCTGTGACCTTGAATATAATGACTCTAACCCCCCAATGACTCACCCCCCGCCCCTCAGCTGCAATTGGAGAATTTGTCTAGTACCTTCAGAGGAAAGATAAAATTAAGAACACAGTAGTATTTTCCTTTCTATCAAAGAAGGTTGGAGATGGGAGGACATGCTGATTAGCTGTTTCTGCTTTGAAATTTTGTCAAAGAACGTGGAAATACACACACCATTTATTGAACGAAAGGAACCAAGGTAAGCAAAGCATGATTATTTTTCATTTTTTTCCGGTCACATATTTTCCTTTTACCCTTCCAGGCAGTGTTGAATTAATACACTTTTCTCCAGGGGACGGGGAGGGGGAATCGCACATTTAGATGATTGAAAACACAAAATATAGAATTCCGAGCCACCCCGTGAAATCAATACTGCTTCCAGACATGGAATTTATTTAAAAAGTGCTTCATGCACAATAAAATACAAAACATATATATACATATATATATATATATATATATATATATGCTAAAGACATTAGACGAAAGTTCTAAAAAGAACAACAAAAATATTTTTTTATGGTCAAAACACACTGAATTTTTAAATTTTATGAATTCTTGATGTTTTCTGGCATTAAAAAAGCGTCTTTTCTATTTATTACTTTCTTTTTCTTTTTTTTTTTTTTTAATAAAATGAATATTTTTTATTTAGCACGCATGTTGCAAATATTATCTCCTAACATTTTATCTTTCAATAAATACATCAGAAGTTCTCAAGTTTTGTTTTCGAGGCCCCACAATTTGAAATTTTATCAGGGCCGCCGAGAATCTTCACACAATTAGAAGAAAAAAAAATGTTATCCTGAGTAAAATGACAATATCATTGTTGGAAATTTGTCTGTAAATGTTTTTTCGCAAAGAAAGTTAGTATTAACTTTATTTCTAACAGGAAATCGGAATCGGAATCATTATCGGAAAATTTATGCATGTGAGGGTTCTGAAAGTAACGATAAACGCAGAAAAACAAAGGTTTAAATATTTTTTAAGGATAAAGATTTTTAGAAATAAAAAATAATTATAGATTTTACACGTTAAAAAAATTTCATATCTTTTTTAACTCTTTGTGGCTTCTTCTTTTATAGCAAAATTTGTTTTTGGCACCAGTAATAAAATGAAATAAAAATTACCTAATTTAATTAAAGCATTTTCGAAATAATAAAGAAAAATAACATCTTTTAAAAAATAGTGTCAATTTAATAAAATTTGAAGAGAAGCCAGTCCTGAAAAGATTAGTATTGTTCGCAAAGAACAAAGTAAAACAATTTTTTCAGCATGCATCTTTAATTTAATTAATTTAAAGTATCTTTTCTTTTAGGTTTGAAAATAAAATGTATTATTACTTTGATATGATTTAAAATATATAACATTAAACAATTTTTTTTTTTTTTTTTTTTTTTTTTTTTTTTTTTTTTTTGTGTGTGTGTGTGTGTGTGGGGGGGTACCCTGAACACTCAGTGAAATATATTTTTTTATTAATAAATTTGCCATCAGAAGCGGTGGTTCAGAGAAGAAACTTTTCTTCCTTTATTTAAAAAATAATATTAAATAAATAGTAGATGTTTATTTTGTCACCTAAATAAGTTACTTTGTATGTCTTGTTTTTCATATTAATATTTCAAAAATTGTCTTGCAAATAAGGCTCTTATTTTATTCTAATTCTTATTAAAAATTCTTATTTTATTTCATGATTATATTTTTCATAAAAAAATAAAAAGTATTTTGATGGACCTTTTTCAAAATCTTGTCCATCACTGTATTTTGAGCTGCAGGCGCTTATAAAAATACTTTTTTATTTTTTATTTTTTTTAAATCTATGCTTTTATATTTTTACGAATAGTTGCTTATAATTAATTGCAGTTTTTTTTTCAGTATAACTAGATAATTTTTTGTTCATAACTTTCTGTCTTGTATATTTTATAATCTGCTTACTAAACAAATCAGAAAGTTCAAAGAGCAAAGAAAGGGGTGCTTATGGGGATCAAGGCATCCTCATTCTTATTAAGTTATTCTTTTTTTTAATTACACCATTTGTTAAAAACTAATTCTGTCTCTTTACAATTTGATTATTAATTCATTATTAATTGATTATTCATTTCCTCCAAAAAACAGTGATAAACAAAATATTGTAAATGCTAATTATAACTACTAAAACTAGATCAGGAGCTACAAATGTCTATTAAGTAATTTTACTTTAAAATCATATTATGTAATATTTAAAACATTTCAGGTTTTATATGTGTATTATTGAAGCTGTTCTCAAGTCTCACACTAATATTTTCTGGCGCATTTTAGGTAGATTTCGGAAGAAATAATATCAATTACATTGTCCCCTATGTTGGAATTTCTATTTTTTTTTTTTTTTTTTTTTTTTTTTTTTTTTTTTTTTTTTTGAAAATCTACGCCGATTATTATCTTTAGAACCCTAAACCCTCCTTAATTTTTAAGTTTATATATTTTATTTTTTTATGGACACGATAACTTTCATAATTCTGAAACTAACGCATAAAATCAGAGTGCAGAAAAGCTCGTTAATGTGCAAAATCAGACCAAAAGATGTGAAAAATGTAGAAATTTAATAAAAAATTGTGAAAACCGAACCCCCCTCCCCCCCCCAAAAAAAATAACATCACATAAGAATTATTAAATCAAATCGTAAACAGTATAAAATTATTATTACTTCGAAAAGGGCTAATAATTTCTGTATCACAGTTCGTGATAAAATTAAAAATGGATTCAAGGGATGAAAATAATAAGGTTTTAGGGAGAAAAAAATTCATAACATAGTGAATTTTAAAAATATCAAATTAATTTAAATTTATTATAAATCTTCTTAATACTATTTAGAACTTTTTTTTTTTTTTTTTTTTTTTTTTTTTTTTTGACAAATTGATAAAAACAAATCTCACTGAAAGGAAGTAATAAAAATAAAAATGTAAAAAAAAGGAGGGGGGGGGGGGTGAACAAGAAAAAAAAAATCCATGACTTCAATTCACAAGATATTTAATCTTAAATTTACTGAACATTTGGTCAATATAATCTTTTTATACTGACAAGTTTTTGAAGAAAAAAGGTTGTACTCAAATCCAAACTGATTATTTTCTGACTCATTTTGAAATTCATTTTTGTTTTTAAACGCAACGAATTGTCAGGTTCTCTCAATCAGAAACTATATAATGTGCCGTATTCCTCGATTTATTTATTTATTTATTTTATTTATTTATTTATTTATTTATTTATTTTTTTGATAAAAGTAGAATGTATTTCAAAGATCATACTCAAAGAATAGTGTCAAAGTGGACATTTTGGACAGAATTTCAAGAAGCGATAGTGCTGGAAATGAATAGAAAAATTTAAATTGTCGTACTGACAAAATAATTAGTTGTAGAGCAAGATTTAATTAATTGAGTGAAAAATAAAAACAGAGGTCGCTTATTAGTTTCTTCCAAAAATATATCAGTAAATTTCACATTTTACTTTAAAAAATGGGTCTGAAAATTTCGAATTGTTAAATATAGAAACATAATTCCTTCAATACCGCCTGAAAATGATTATGACAAAACCAGCTCTTATAGAGAAATGAAATTAAAAACTTATCAAAAATGGTCAAATAAAATTTGTAACTGAAATTATCTTAGAGCTTGATTTAGTTTTTGTTGGTAAAATTACTACTCCACCAGATTGTTTTGAATTTCTCAATGATTTTGAATATTTTAAGATGATTTTTTATTTTTCCATTGTATAGCTGAGTTCGGTCTCCAATGCGTCAATTTTTTACTTTATCATTTTAGGTTGAAGATTTTTTTTAATATTGGTACTTTCAGTTTCGAAAAACCGGTTTTGAAAAAGAAAGTACCTTTTTAAAAAATCTGCAACCAAAATCGAAAAAACAAAAAACAGCTATATTAGAGATCCAGCTTAGCTATCCTATGCAAAAAACAAGAAAGAAAAAATCATGTGAAACATAGATTATGAAGCGCTTTCCAACATATTCATAATAATATAACAAAACTACACCGTGCTTATTTATAGCTTATTATTTTTAGCACTTATTTATCGAAAAATTCAACATTTATCAATTCGTTGTCACCTTTTCCCGGTCATTTTTTTCCTTGTCACTTATTTTCCGATCACGTTTTTTCCGCTCTTGTTTTTTTCTGTCACTTTTTCCCTATCACTTTTTTTCCGTTTACCAATTAAAATATATTACATTTCAAAATATGGAAATATATAACGCATTTCAAAACTGAATTTCAGCTGTTCCCATCTACAATCGCAAAATTACCTGAATTTTTCAGCAGCCTTGTATATGATATAGAGGTTTGTATCTATTAACAACATGCATTCCAAAATTTAGTTCATTTAAGAGATACATATATTTCAGTTCAAAATATCTCTTCAGAAATTTCCTCTAATAAAGTGAATGATATTTGAGTTCTTTACTTTTGTGCAGCCCTGTATATGAGGCACAGAATTTATGTATAAGGAGTGACAGGCAAAAAAACTAATTAAATTTAAGAAGCATGCCGAATTTTACAACGTTCTCTCCAGCAATTATTACAAAACGGCAGTACTATAACCATTTTTTTAAGTATATGAAAAAGGGAAGGGGGGGGGGTCCATATATATAAATATTGTTTATAAGTTTATTATTCAATATAATTTGATATTTATTTTTATTTCCTTTCTTTTCATATATGCCATGACAAGCACTTACGAATTACTGGAATTGTTTTTCAACCTTTTTTCCCATTTAAAATTTGTTTTTCAACTCGCCGACTTTAAATTTAAGGTAAGTACAATAATATAGAACTGTATTTTATATTTATATTACCAGATATATTAAAATTTCATAACATCTCTCTATCAACATTATTTTATTTATGAATGCTTCTTTTCTGTCTCTTTTTTATTCTGTTAGTTCAGCCCTTATCAGAGTAACACAAAGATGTTTACAAAAGCTTTTTTTAATTATTTTAACTTGGTTGGTGAATTTTTCAATGTATATGTGTTTTTTTAATGTAACTCTATCTTGCATATTTTAGCATCTGAAAATCAATAGAAAAAAGTAATCAGAAATTATATTTTTAGGTCATAAGGAAAAGAGTGGCTCATAGGGCTCAATTCATCCCCACTTTAATAAAAACATCTAAGTTAGAAAATGTCAAAAATATATTACTTTTTATCTTAAATGCGTTTGCTTATTCATCTCTGACAAACAAATAAAAAAAAAAGGTATTGCAATATTAATTAAAACTATTAATAGAATAAATTATTATAGTGATGATATTACTAGTAAACCTGCATATAACCTGAAACGTCAGTTGTGCTTTTTTTATTCTGAGATTATTTTAAACATTCAACCATAGTATACTTTTTTTTAAAATATTTGTAATGGTAATTGCTACAAGTAATATCAAGTAGTTTCGGGAAGTTTAATTTCTAAAAATACAAAATAGTGGAAGCATACGAAGCTATTCATTAATAGTCTAAAACCTTTTTTCTTTTTATTATTATTATTATTATCCCCCTAAATATCTCACTGTCTCAATAAATTTTATACTCTAATTCGCTAACATTTAGTATTTTAAAGCATCTATCTAAAAAAAATATCTATCTAATAATATTGATCTTGTGATAATTACAAGAATTAATTTAAATAGAGAATAATTCTCAAATATTTGTTTAATAATATTTGATATCCCAGTTGTTAAATTTAATTCAAAATAACATTGTTTCATTAGTGTGTTTTCCATAACTTCTGGTTTTAAATAGTCATACAAAATTATATTTATTACTTTTTGCGAAGTGTCCATTTCCATAACAGAACATTTACATTAATAGGTTGGAGAGACATTACTGAGCTTTTGAGTGTTTTTATAAATTTTTTGTTATTTTAAATTAAATTTTTATTCATATTGAGAAATGTGACTATAAGAATGCTTAAATATTTTGATAATTAATATAATATTTAAAAAACTGGAATATAATAATTATAACTATTAATAAAAAATATTTTAAAAAGAAAATCCATATCTTAGATTAGGTGAAAAA
The DNA here is from genome assembly GCA_964019185.1 of Maratus speculifer. Classification (NCBI taxonomy): domain Eukaryota; kingdom Metazoa; phylum Arthropoda; class Arachnida; order Araneae; family Salticidae; genus Maratus; species Maratus speculifer. Next base: position 277,905,458 of record OZ025294.1, read on the forward strand.
TTCTGACAATGTTCTCCTTATCTGGAAATTTAAAGAATTATTGCTGCTGCGAAATAGTGTAATAGGTGATTAATATGCATATTAAAATGCATAGTAAGACAACTGGAAATTTAAACTGCTCTATAATGGAATCATGCCTATAAGAAATTCTTATAGCACTAATGGAAGGATTACCATACATTTACACCTGTAGAAATGTATTTTTTTTCTTTAATTCCTAAAGATTTTTTTGTACTTTCAAAATGTTGATTATAAAACCTAAGCAGCTATTTAGCATAATTTTTTTTAATTAAAATATTTGATCGATGTTTTAAATGTGAATAATTATCAATACCTGTTTGTTTATTTATAAAAAAGCTTTTCTTCACTTTGAAACAGAGCCATAGCTTATTATTTTTTAACTCATTTTTAGTGAAGAGGGGGACCCTCCCCCCCCCCCCTCAAAAAAAAAAAAAACTTCCGCTTGAAAAGATCCCAAGGTCACTAAGTGAATTTCTGTTCTGAACTTGAAAATTCAAATGAAATTCTGTTCAAAAATCTAATTCAGTTTTGAATCCCTTTAACAATTTTGCAGAAATATACTAAAATGAACCAGGGTTAAGAAAAAAAAAAAAAAAAAAAAAACTTTTAAGGCCAAACCTTTTTTTCTGTTTCTCCTTTTTTCTGTCTTTTTAAAGCATCCTTTCTTATTGCATATGCAAACATATTTATTGTTTAAAATAGACATTTTTGAATTATAAGTAGTGTAACTTCATTTTAAAGTAATTTAAATTAAATATTACAGTGAATTTATGTAGAAAATAAAACTAATAATAATAATAATAATAATAATAATAATAATAATAATATTTTAATTTAAAACTGTCTTGTGTTCAAAGAAAAAGATAGTGTTCACAGTGAAACATTGATACTCTGAAAATCTTTTGATTACTAATAATAAACATTTGGATGCAATTTGATGAAAATAATATTCTTTTTCACAGTTATTCAAATAATAAATTTCAAATACTACTTGGGACTTTACTTCTTTGATTGACAATGTGAAGTCAATATGTTTGGTCATTAAATTTAGCAGATAACAGGAATTTTTTTTTTTTTTTTTTTTTTTTTTTAAATCCTATTAAATGCTATAATCTATATATTTTTTTTATCCTATTAAATACCCTATCTTTGAGTACTCTCTTATTAGACTTCATATTTTGATTATAGTTCTTCAAGATAATCTCCCCAATCAAGAAAAAATTTCTTTTACAGCTTGAGCAAAATCTTTAAGATCACCATTTCATTAATTGCATTAAATAATCTGAATTTTAAAAAATATATATTTTATACTAAATATTGAATTTTTTTAACCTATTTTTTCTTTGATTAGTTTACATGTTTAAAGCTTTTTCTTTGGAGCAACAGGTATGTTCACCAACACATACTGATTTTAATTCAATACATTAAATAAAATGACCTAAACCCACTAATGCTTATTGCTGAAATAAAGTGTTAAAAGTAGAAATTATTTCTATCCAGTAATCTGAAACATGTAAATTACAAAGAAAAAAAAGAGAAAATTTCATTAGATTTCTTCTAAAAAACCTATTGGTTTTTTTGTGAAAAAAAGAAAAAAAACTAGTTGGTTTAAACCATCGTTAAAAGCAATTGGTTTAAATTGTGCCAACCCTTATCGTAACTAAAATAAACGTTTCAACACTCTCACATCCTATTTGCACATATGAAGCTAATATGCTTATTTTTTCTCTAGTTATAAAATTGAATTTTTCATTCTGCATCACACTTTTCTTATCGTAAAACTAAACCAGTACAAATAGTTTAAAAAGAAATATAGTACCTGCGATGTGAATATGTATTAATTTATCTTTCTGCGTCAGAGACAAAGGCAAAAAGAAAATATGAGTCCCCCTCTACATTTTTCTTCACCCCCCCCCCCTCCTCCTAATAATTCACTTCTAGCTACAGCCCTGCTTTCAAAAGAAAGCGTTATAAATTCTGCTAATGCTTGTAACTTTTCCATTCATTTAAAGCTAAAATATTCTTCGTAAAATGCATGTATAATATTAATTTCTCAGTGAAAATCGAATGATCTAATTATCATTCTGAAAAACAACAGCAACAAAGCTATATTTTTATGTGTATATGTTTTAATGTATTTTTATGTAAATGAAGAGCTTTTAAACATGTAATTGTAACCGGATAATTTAATTTTGTTAATAATATTTTAGGTTTGTTTGATACATTGCTTAATGCATCATAACAGTTCTGTAAATCTATTTAAAATGGTCTGTCCTTACATCGGCTGTAAATTCAGATTAGTTGAATTGAGTTTTGACTTTTTAAATTTAAATTCTACTTGTTTGAGTCAAATTTTTATCATCTATTTTTTAATTTGTATTTATTGCATTTTACAAGTGTGTAGATTGCTGTCTTAAAATAGTTCGAGACAGTTAAGGAGCTACTTTAGTTAAATGAAAATGCCCGTTCGCTAATGCTAATCCTATGGAAGAAATTTATGAAGATATCTCGGTTTCATTTCAACATTTTAAAGGATTTTTTTTTTCATTACATAGCTGAGATTGATCTGAAAGCAGGCCGTTTTTCACGTTTTGGATTTTAATCTCAGATATTTTTTGAGGGTTTCGCTTTCCAAACCGGTTCCGAAAATGAAAGCATCCTCCTGAAAAATATCTAAACAAAATAATAAAGGGCCTACATATAGATCAATCAATTCAATGAAAAAAAAATTGTTTAAAAATATTAAAACAACCGAGATATCTTTATAAATTTCTTCGATAGGATTAGTATTAACAATTAACGAATGGGTTTTTTCATTTAAATGAAGTAGCCTCATAAAACTTAATGCAACTTCGCTGTTTTCCTCAAAACCTTTGTTTTGTTTACAAACTGTGCAACCATTTTTTTCGACAACTGTTTCGAAAAATTATTATTTTTGCTAGAGCTCATACCACCAAAAAACGTTATAATTTTTCATTGATTTTTTTTTCTTTTTTTTTTTCTTTTTTCTTTTTTTTTTCTTTTTTTTTTTGGGGGGGGGGGTGGAAGAAAAAAGAAAATATACAAAAGGAACTTCAAATATTTAAAAATGATCCCTTTTGTTCAAATGACCGCTATTATTTTGTCAAGAATCAACTTTAAACTCAATGTGGTTTAATATGGTGAATGGTGAATAAGTGTAAGAGATGTTAATGCACTTTCGCAATCAGATGATCAAATTTGTTTCAAATGCTTATGACAAGAGAAAAATGGTCATCCGTTTAAAAATTTACGGCCCACACCTGTAAGTGCTTCTCGTTACTAGGGTGTAAAAAGAGATTATTTATATATTTTAAAAACTAAAATAAGATTTTTTAAATCTGAATTTTATTATTTTCTGCTGCATTAAATTAATGAATTTTAGAGTACCAAAATAATTAAATCTATAGTTGTTTGTTTGTCTGTTAATAATTGCATAAATTATAAAAACTGAAAATTTATAATTTTATTAATTAGTAGCATGCATATTTTATGGTAGTACGTAAATTAACATTTCCTTTAAATTATGTAATATTATAATAAATTCTATTGCTATATTTACAAGTATTAAAATTATTAATAACTACATTTAATATGGAGTTGTTAAAATATTGCAGTGTATTTGTTCCCTAAAAGGGCACTAAATCATGAAAAAATGTGAAACATAATTTTATTCAAGAGTGAATTTTGCCCTCTTCCTCCCCGCCCTAAACCCATTCTTTCAAAAAATAATTTAGAAGCGGGAGTTTTCATTGCATTTTGTTAATATAAAGTGCCTTCTAGAATATAAATAAATTTTGATATTTTTAGGTTGATTTCTTTTAAAATTGACTTACTGCAATCATTTACTGACATGCATATATAATCCAGATCATTTCATTATGATAATGTCTGAAATATCGTATCAGTTTTAACCTACTTTGGACAGTATATTGATCTACGGGTATCTTGGGTAAATTGTTTTGTTATTCGTTATTAGTGGTGCCTGGAACACATTCCATCCTAGTTTCAACCCTGGTATTAAAAATTTTTCATTGTTTAGTAACGATATAAGGAGAGTAACAAAATATATATGCAATTTTTTATGTTCATAAATACGGTGCTTAATTTTTTATAACCCTAAGATATTAAGCTTAGAAATAATCTTTTATTATTATTTTTATTTTTTTCTATTCACAAGTCAAAGTGTCTGTAAAAGCTTTCCAAATTATGATTACCATTGTTAGTTTTTAATCTTTAGTTTTTTTAAACATTTAGAAAAATTTCAATTTTAATCGCTGACTAAAAAATAATTTAAAGAAGAAAAAAAAAGATTAAAATCACGATTTGATTCCAGATTAAATTTGTTTGATTTTTAACGCGTCACAAAATATATTGTTTTTACTCCACACAAAAATTTAAATGTATAAAAGAAACGCCAACTAATTTAATGCAAAAAGTCCGACGTAATGTCTCTTTTTTTCGTAACAGAAAAATTCCCGTGATGTTTAGGTTCGCAAAGAAAAATATCTCTTTAACAGCTTTATCACTCCGAGCTTTATTAATTTAGAAACGCTTTATTCTACAGAGTTACACACATAGAAACGAAAGCGATACTGTATCTTCAACGCTACGTTACTTAATACACATTAAAAAATTTTGTAATTTTAAAATCATAAAAAATTAAAACTACAGACTGCACAATACAAAAATATGTATGTTTTTTTTTTTGTTTTTTTTAAAGAAAAATATGCGTATGGGATGACAAATAAATTCTCCTTTTTCATTAAGAAAATGTTTCTGAAATTTTCAGCTTATGATCAAACACACAATAAACACTTAATCGCCAATCCTTTGTCATTCATTCATCAAAATTTGTTATTGGTTATTATATATATTTTCTTAAATTCTATTATTCTGCACGCAAATCTCTTCCCAATTCATATAAAATATCAGGTGGCTAAAAATATAAAAGAGTTTAAAAAAAAAATCCCATATTATGAAACATATGATATCAAACAAATTTAAATCCATTACCATTGCTTCTAGGAAAAAGGCTAAAAATTTATGCACTCTATTTTTTTGATATAATTAAAAATAGCCCCTAAACACGAAAAAAAGGTGATTTTAGAAAGAAAAAAAAAATTCAAAACCTCCTCAATTCTCAAAATATCAAATCTAATCGATTTTATTATAAAACTACTTAATATTATTTGCAATTTTTATATCGAGAAGTTTTTGATAGAGCCAACTCTTACCAAAAAGAAAACATAAAGGGCAGAGCGAGGGTTGAAAAAGAAAAAAAATCACAACTTTGTCAATTCACACTATATTAGCCCCACTAGTGGCTGAGAGGTGATGCCCTCGAAGCTAATAAACGGGAGATGCTGAGTTCGAACCCAATCGCGTCCGTAGGCCTGACCGTTTGAAGTTTTCTGTGGTTTTCTTTGAATTTTGCGTAAGTATTGATATATCCTTAGTGCAGATAATCAGCCGTCATAAATAACGAACTCAAAATATATCTAATCTGCTTAAATTTATTGTACATCTGTTTAGTTAATATTGTTAACGACTTTTTTTTATACAGAGAAGTTTTTGCAAGACCAACTCTTACTGAAAAAAATGAAAAAATAGAGTTTTAAGAAAAAAAACATATATTAAGATTATTTTGATAAAAGCAGGTCTTGTAGATAAATGAAATGAAAACTCATCAAAATCTGAGCAGGCAGATTTTTTTTATAAACGAGGGTAGAATCCTAAATAATCAAACCATTCAAAATAATTTTATTTTCAGAAACTATTCTCTATACTTCACATACATCATCACACGTATTTAGATTTATAGTTTTACTAAACTCACTGTCTTCTTTTTTTTTCCTTTCTTTCTTTCTTTTTTGATTTAATGAAGCTATACATTTATAGTTTTTTTTTTTTCAATAGCTTAAAGTTTTAAAAATAAAATATGAATTATGTGTACAAGTAATTTTATTTCAGTGCATATTAAAATATATCGAAATTATGAGTTTAGCTCTATTATATGCATGGAGAAAATTCATAATTTTTTTCTTATTCCCAAATTTAATGCCTGTTATTTCTGTATTTTTTTTTTGTTTGTTTGTTTGTTTGTTTGCTCAGCTGTATTGATCACATGTTTTCTTTTACGTTAACTTCAGCATTATTAAAAAATACTGCCCACTATGAGAGGTGTTATTCCAACAATTATGTTTGCCTCACAGGCTCTAAAACCATGCATATTTGCCCTGATTTAAAAACATTATCCGATTATGGAAAATTAAATAATATTTTCTCAATTAGTGGCGTACTTATGTAATTGTGCTGCTTTCATTTATTTTTTTAAAGTGATTTTTCAGTTCCCAAAGTTACATCGATTACTATCCCAACAGCTGACTGTTGCTTTCAAGACTGGTGAAAAAATATCAGTTATACACTGGAAAACCAATTTGTTTAAAATTGTTGAGTAAAAAATATAGGTATCTCATGGGCTTTTATAGCACTTCAGTACTGCGCTATTTTCATAATTTTAATGTATTTTGCATGTTTAATAGTTACATTGGAAATTTTTAAATGGACATTAACGTATTGAAAGCAACAATGTATCTGCCTTAACTCTGGCAAAGTTTTCAATTGTAAAAAAAATACGACGATTTATTACGGATATTTTTTAGTTTTATTACCACATTATATATTCTAAAAGGGACTTTTATTTTTCAATCCATATTTTTTGCTTCTCAAATTTACATTTAATGTTTAAAAGTTAGTACACTATTTTCTAGAATCAACGAGATAGATATTATTTACCGTGGAATAAAAATTTCTAATACAAATGATAAAAAAAATACTTTTTAAAAAATCGAGAGACATGAAGGGTATTATTTTTGGATGAGAAAAAAGAAGCAATTTTGTAAAACAGCCAAGCAGTGCAGCAATCCCTTGATTTTGTCAGTAAGAATCTCCGACTTGAAACATGAAATATTAGTACCACAGCTTATTTTAATTAATGCAAAATATTAATAGAGTCAGGCATCTATTTTTTCTCCTTTTAAAGTATAAGCGAAGGAAAGGTTTTACTTATTTTCAAATGAATTTGTTTTTAAGTCTTGCTGTTATTATTATTATTATTATTTTTTCAAAAAATTGTAATACAAGTACTTTGAACCGGAAAGGATTAACATATTGTATGATCTTATGTAACCATATATAGAATTTAACGAGAGGATTACTCATCTCCTAGTAATTTTATTCAAATTTGTTTGTTTTAAAAAATTGTCTATTGAATATCCACCTTCTGAGATGAAGATCAAATTTTTATTGTTCTATTAGGAAATGAGTATTAGTTTAAGATTTACAGTGCGTTAACATTTGTATTTTCAGTAACAATAAAAAAAATTACAATTACAATTTTTTTTTTTTTTTTTTTTATAGATGCTGTAATCAAGAACTTGTAGAAAATATCTCAAGTCGGAAGAAAAAAATGAAATGGTACATTAACCATCCTAGTAACAGAGTGTGTAGATGAAAAAAAAAAAAACTGTTTAATTTAACTAGTTAATATTTAATTTACATAAAAAATTAGTTGTGTATTTCTCTTAAAAAATAAAAGTAATGTTTATTAATTTTTATTTTTCTGTATATTTTTTTAGTGTTTATATATTATTGCATCTAACACGAATGAATGTATGTGACAAAAATTAATTTATTTTCATGCTAGTCTGATGATAAGTGGTCAGTGGAAATTTTGTCTTGGCTGATTAATTTTCCAGAAGATAATTTATCACAAAAAATAAAAACTTTCAGGCAAAAACCCTTAGTCTAATTATACATAAATTGAGGGGAAAAACTGTTTTTTTTTTCTTTACCACTTGGAAATTCTTGAAATTTATTATGTTATTGAATGTTTATTATTACCTTTTATAAAATATCTTCATAGTTTTAGTGTTCCATATAAAAATATCAATATGAAAGCATGGATGGTTTAGTAAATATTTTATTACAATCTTCAATTCTTTGAAAATATATTTGAAGTTTTATACGTTTTATACAGTAGTTTGTAAGACAATCTGCAAACTTAATTCTTCACAAATGTAATGATTAAACAATAAATAAATAAAAGGTTACATAAGAGCTAAAACAATTAAATGACAGTTAGTTGCATATGTATACCAAAGATTAAAAATGTCTAATTGGATATCTAATGTTGTAACCTTAGTATAGCGACAATTTCTAATTAACAAAATTATGATTATAATTATTTCATGTATATAAAAAAGAAAATTTTCACATAAAACAGGATCTTGTGAAAAAAAGTAATAAACAGACCATAATTGGCAAAATACTTAATTAAATGCTATTTCTTATGTTGATAAATATTCAAGCAAAAACATTTTAATAATACCAATTTATGTACATAGTAAAGTTGAAAATTTATGATAAATGTCGTATTTAAAATTAACATTATGTGATTCAATGACAACATGAATATAACAACTTTTACTTGCAGTTATTGGCAGTGGTAAAAGCAACAGAACTGTGATATAAAATGGAATATGCGGTATTATATTTGTGTTTATTTACATAAATCAGTAATAAATAATGAATGTTTATCAATGCATATTTGCTTAGTAATTATGACACACAAAGCAATAACCACTAATGGGAAATTCTTCTCCTGGCGATATTCATCACAATTAAATTTGAAAAAAGGCATTTATTTTCATTGCCACGTTCTCAATGTTTTGTAATCTGAAGGTAACCGAGTGAAATATTTAACCAATATTAGATTCTCCGCCATAACATGTTGTTCATATAAATTATTTTTTCTCGCTTTTACTTAAATATCCATATATTTAAATGACCAGGTGGCTCTTTTAGTCGTCTATCTTGAGCTTTCTGTAAAACCAATTTTGATAGTTATTTTTTAAAATAAAAACTTTTTTTTTTGTAGGTGTGCCTATTTAATCTATTTTTCAATTTATTTCCAGTTTTATATTTTAATCCAAATTTTAAACGCTTTATATGATAATTCTTCAAAATGGTGGCAATCATGTTAAGCATTTCTCTCTATAATCGATTTTTTTTTCTTTATGAAATTCCACCAATTAAATATGTGACCTCATCAGTGAATGTGTCATATTTAAAAGAAAAAATCAATGGTTATCATAAAATTTAACCTTAATAAATTATTGCATGTAAATGTGCATTGGCCGCGGAAGAACACAGATTATTTACTGAGAAATAATAGTGAATAATCTATGTAAATAAAATAACACACAATAACCTATGATTAAAATGAAAAATCTAAAATAAAATGTTTCCAGTCAGGAAAACTACTTCACACGGAAAATAGAGAAATTTGCTTTTTCACTATATTATATGTTGCTATAACTGTGTCAATACGTCAATTCACTGAACTTCATTTCTGCATTTAAATATACTGAAATTTTGCTATTTATTAATGCTCAAATGCTTGGTATGCACAAATGAAAATATTCCTGAAAATTAAAATATAATCTTCTATTTAATTAACATGTAACAAAATAACACCTTGATAACAACATTATTTCTAATTGCTAAATAGATAATTTTAAATACAGTAAAATAGATTTATTTCACTGATGACATGTTTCAACTAATTACCGACTTATTTTCAAAACAAATACAATTGAAATTTTAAAGTTACAAGTTCTATGATGCATTGAAACTCAATCAGTCACATTTCATGTGATGAACATTATTTTTTATTTTACTATGATTTTTATTTCTATTTCTTTAAACTATCGAGTAACTCATGCCACAGTTTTGGTTGGTTCAATGGTTTTACATCGTTACATATGAAATTTTTATGTGTTAGAAACTCTATTGTTTCCCTTATAATCGATGGATAATATTATAGAGCAGTTCACATCACGTGATTTTTACCGGATAACAATGAAGAAAGCTGTAGGACACACAAACACAAAAAGCATTGGTAAAGGCAGCGATGGTTGTCCTACAGCAGCAGCAAAAACCTGTTCGTGACGTCACCTCTCACAGCTCTATTTGGAAAGAAAAATTGTTTTACTTTCGTTGAAGTTTGTATGGATATTTTCTTCGTCGTTTAACTTTGGAGGGTTGTTATTTTTCTATTATATTTAATATTAGCATTATGCTCCTTCTTTCTGTATTTGAATTTCTTGCTTTAATACCCTTAATTAACACGTTCGCAGCCGCTCACGCGAAAGCGCGTGCTATGGCGCCAGCGTTAAGGGGCCACTCACGCGTCAGCGCGTGATGTGGGGTGATGTCTAATAGCCAGTTACGCGCTGGCGCGGAAAAATCTTCCACTGAATCTTTGTTGTAAAAAGTAAATTGGCTTCTGGGAAAAACCCACTTCTACAGTGCGGCATTAACTATCATCACATCTTCATGTATGCGGCAGCGAAACGTGTTAAAGAAGACGAATCAAAGAATTTCTATATTGAAATTACAATCAGGAAATTTAAATATTACAGTAAATATTAAATAATACTGTTACATTCCAGCAACTTTTTTTTTTTTTCATTCTTGTAATATTGAACTTTTGATGCTCATTTCAGAGGGTTTCGTTTACGTTTTACGTTTGGCAAAATGTAAACACCCCAATAATGATGCAATATTTTATGCCAAAATTGGCGCAACATTGTTTACCAACATTGCTTAAATATTGGCTAAATGCAAACAGCAATACTGGTGCAATGTTTCATGCCAATATTGGCACAATATTTGTTAAATATTGGCAAAATATAAACACCGCAATATTGGTGCAATATTTCACGCTAATATAGGCGCAATATTTGTTATCAATTTTGGTTATATATTGGCATAATGTAAACAACCCAATATTGTTGCAATATTTCACGCTAATATTGGTGCAATATTCATTGCCAATGTTTGTTAAATATTGGCAAAATGTAAACAACCCAATATTGTTGCAATATTTCATACCGATATTGGCGCAATATTCTTTACCAATATTTGTTAAATATTGCAAACAATGTTGCGCCAATATTGGGATAAAATATTGCAACAATATCGGGGTGTTTACGTTTTGCCAATATTTAACCAATATTGATAATGAATGTTGTGCCAATATTGGTATGAAATATTGCGACAATATTGGGTTGTTTACATTATGCCAATATTTAACCAATATTGGTAACGAATACTGCGCCAATATTGGCGTAAAATATTGCACCAATATTGCGTTGTTTACATATTGCCAATATTTAACCAATATTGGTAATGAGTATTGCGCCAATATTGGGGAGAAATATTGCACGAATATTGGCTTGAAATATTGCACCAATATTGAGGTATTTACATTTCGCCAATATTTAACCAATATTGGTAACGAATATTGCGCCAATATTGGCATGAAATATTGCAACAATATTGGGGTGTTTATATTTTGTAAATATTTAATCAATATTGGTAACGTATATTGCGCCAATGTTGGGGTGAAATATTGCACCATTATTGGCGTGAAATTTTGCACCAATATTAGGGGTTTATATTTCGCCAATATTTAACCAATATTGGTTACGTATATTGCGCCAATATTGGCATGAAATATTGCAACAATATTGCGATATTTACATTTTGCCAATATTTCACCAATATTGGTAATGAATACTGCGCCAATATTGGGGTGAAATATTGCACGAATATTGGCGTGAAATATTGCACCAATATTGAGGTATTTACATTTCGCCAATATTCAACCAATATTGGTTGCGAATATTGCGCCAATATTGGCATGAAATATTACACCAATATTGGGTTATTTACATTTTGCCAATATTTAACCAATATTGGTATCGAATATTGCGCCAATATTGGTATGAAATATTGCACCAATATTGGGTTATTTACATTTTGCCAATATTTAACCAATATTGGTATCGAATATTGCGCCAATATTGGTATGAAATATTGCAACAATATTGGGTTGTTTACATTTTGCCAATATTTTACCAATATTGGCAACGAATATTGCGCCAATATTGGGGTGAAATATTGCAGAAATATTGGAATGAAATATTGCACCAATATTGCGTTGTTTACATATTGCCAATATTTAACCAATATTGGTAATGAGTATTGCGCCAATATTGGGGAGAAATATTGCACGAATATTGGCTTGAAATATTGCACCAATATTGAGGTATTTACATTTCGCCAATATTTAACCAATATTGGTAACGAATATTGCGCCAATATTGGCATGAAATATTGCAACAATATTGGGGTGTTTACATTTTGTAAATATTTAACCAATATTGGTAACGTATATTGCGCCAATGTTGGGGTGAAATATTGCACCATTATTGGCGTGAAATTTTGCACCAATATTAGGGGTTTATATTTCGCCAATATTTAACCAATATTGGTAACGTATATTGCGCCAATATTGGCATGAAATATTGCAACAATATTGCGATATTTATATTTTGCCAATATTTCACCAATATTGGTAATGAATACTGCGCCAATATTGGGGTGAAATAATGCACGAATATTGGCGTGAAATATTGCACCAATATTGAGGTATTTACATTTCGCCAATATTCAACCAATATTGGTTGCGAATATTGCGCCAATATTGGCATGAAATATTGCACCAATATTGGGTTATTTACATTTTGCCAATATTTAACCAATATTGGTATCGAATATTGCGCCAATATTGGTATGAAATATTGCAACAATATTGGGTTGTTTACATTTTGCCAATATTTTACCAATATTAGCAACGAATATTGCGCCAATATTGGCATGAAATATTGCAATAATATTGGGGTGTTTACATTTTTCCAATATTTAACCAATATTGGTAACGTATATTGCGCCAATATTGGCATGCAATATTGGGGTGTTTACATTTCGCCAATATTTAACCAATATTGGTAACGTATATTGCGCCAATATTGGAGTGAAATATTGCAGAAATATTGGCGTGAAATATTGCACCAATATTGGCGTGAAATATTGTACCAATATTGGAGTGTTTACATTTCGCCAATATTTAGCCAATATTGGTAACGTATATTGCGCCAATATTGGCAAGCAATATTGCAACAATATTGGCGTGTTTACATTTCGCCAATATTTAACCAATATTGGTAACGTATATTGCGCCAATATTGGGGTGAAATATTGCAGAAATATTGGGGTGAAATATTGCAGAAATATTGGCGTGAAATATTGCACCAATATTGGGGTGTTTACATTTCTCCAATATTTAGCCAATATTGGTAAGGTATATTGCGCCAATATTGGCATGCAATATTGCGACTATATTGGGGTGTTTACATTTTGCCAATATTTAACCAATATTGGTAACGAATATTGCGCCAATATTGGAATGAAATTTTGCACCAATATTGGGTCGTTTACATTTTGACAATATTTAACCAATATTGGTAACGAATATTGCGCCAATATTGGGATGAAATATTGCATTAATATTGGGTTTTTTACATTTTGACAATATTTAACCAATATTGTTAGCGTATATTGCGCCAATATTGGCGTGTTTATATTTTGCCAATATTTTTAAACAATGCTGCGCCAATATTGGAATAAAATATTGCAACAATGTTGGGTGTTTTACATTTTGCCAATATTTAACCTATATGGGCAACGAATATTATGCCAATATTGGCATGAAATATTGCAAAAATATTGGGGTGTTTACATTTTTTCAATATTTAACCAATATTGGTAACGTATATTGCGCCAATATTGGGTTGAAATATTGCAGAAATATTGGCGTGAAATATTGCACCAATATTGGGGTGTTTACATTTTGCCAATATTTAACCAATATTGGTAACGAATATTGCACTAATATTGGTATGAAATATTGCAATATTATTTTGGGGTGTTAGCATTTTGCCGATATTTAACCAACATTGGTAAACAATGTTGGGCCAATATTGGTATGAAATATTACTACGAAATTATGTACCGACAAATGGAGTAAAATATAGATGTAATATTTCATGAAATATTGTCTAAATATCGGCAAAATGTAAACATCCCAATATTGAGGCACTATTTTATGCCAATATTGGGGCAATATTTCATGCCAATGTTGGGGCAATATTTTATGCCAATATTGGGGCAATATTTTATGCCAATATTGGCGCGCTGCAAATATTGGCTAAATAAGGGCAAAATGTAAACACCCCAATATTGGAGCAATATTTCATGCCAATATTGCGCCAAGATGCCAATATTGCTCCAAGATATAGCCAATATTGGCCCAATATTGTTTGGCTACTGGGGATATATTCATAATCTTCAAGATCAGGTGACAGAATCAATACTGAATCTGAATCCATTTCCTTATCCTTTTTTTCGTCCAATTTCTTCACTTTGATTTTTTTGTCCATAGCTTTTTTCTTTTCCCCATCAAGTTTCAAATGATTTCCCTTTGAAGTTTTTGATTTTTTCTTTAAATGAGATTTCGCAACAGGAAAGTTCTTCTCGTTACTAGGAGTTTTCTTCGGAATTTTAAATAATTTTAACTGTTCTCTCATTTTCGTATTTGAAGATTGAAGAAAGTCTATAAAATTTTGCTGTTTCTTGGCAGGAGAGGGTGTTGTCACGGGCTTGGCTGGAGTTGTTTTCACTTGTGAGGCAAGAGTTGTTACAGGAAAGTTTAACTTATTAGTCACGACTGGTGATGAGGGCATTTTAAATCCACTTGTCTTCTCTGCAGATTTCTTCGTTTCTAGCAGCGGCGGCAAGGCAAAATCTGTTATCATATCTTCTTCCATCGGAGTCGGAGGTCGTGGAAAGCTATCATTATAAGTTATGAGAGGCGTATTTAAAACTTTCTGATATGGATCTTCTATTAGATGCGAAACATTCGCATCTATAAAATTAAGCAAATCTTCAAGATCTTTTTCAGTTAAAGTAGCCATTTTTAAAAAAATCCACCAGCAACAAAAAGCGATCAGCGTCCAAAATGTGCGAATGGCGTCGATTACCGCCTTTTTATACGAATCACCGAGGTCATTTGAAAGATAAAAACAGGAAATTTAAGATAAAAATAATCGTATATCAAAGTTATTGAGAAAGGATATTACGTAACAAAGTTCATTATAGAATAAAAGGAATCGTGTCACGGGATGTTTTGCGCAATCCGTTTTTAGAAATCACAGTCAGGAAGTTATGTAACTCAATTCGCGGAACAGCGGAAAAGGTCTGGAATAAAATTAGCCACAGAGTCAATCTTTTAATGAAATTTGTATATATTTTTTTCTGAAAATTTTTTTAATAATAAAAGTAACAATAATTTAAGCCAAGCAATGCGTATAACAAAAGATCCTGTAATTTAATAATAAATATTTTTTGCATCACAGATTGTACAGAATGTATATTTTTGTGCATACTTCAAAGACCAATTCTATTATTTTAAAATGAGCCATTAAAATGCATTTGATCCCCGTAATGTAACGGAATACTTTTGATTGTCCCTGACATCCGATTTTCATAAAATTTGAAATGACTCGACAAGATTATGTAATAATTATAAGTTTTTAAATATCAAACGATTCGGTTGGGTCGGAGCGACGTATTTACATAATTACGAACGCACCTAAAAAGCTTGACATAAATATATTTGGCCAATGATATCAGCAATATCTTGATTTTCTTCATGAAATAAATTATTTTTTCTTCATGAAAAAACATGAATTTCCTTAACAAAAATTACAAATAAAAAAAAAATGTATGATATAAAACTACATTTGAACTGTCCGTAAAATATGTGCAGACTGTATCAATTTGTTTTTAACCACAATATTAGGATCATTTAAAAGTTTGACTGATGCCAAAAATTGAACTTTTCAGTAAACCATGACACAGATTTTTTTTATATAATTCATTTTAGAATCTCATCCATGTAGTTACAAAATTCGAAACATTTGCATCTCTATAATTGATATTTTGAAAACAAAGCTGATACACAATTTACACAGTTTGGTATTACTTGAGTAGTTTGGCGTTTTATATAATTTGTTGCATCAGCAATTCATTAATCGAGCATTACTATGCATAATAACAATATATAAATTTTGTTTTGGAATTGCAATGCATTGTATAAATAGTTTTCACATGTTTTATTTTCATATACCTAACCAAGATGGGCCCCCAACAAACTAGTTTTACTTGGAATAATTGATATACTAAATGTATTTTTTGACTTGGAATAATGGATATTTTGAAAACAAAACACACAAGTTTATACATTCATTTATCTGAGAGCTCCATTTAAAAGTTTGACTGATATTGAAACTTATAAATCAATGATAATGTAACAATGTTTTTCTTTTTTTAAAAAAAAATGAGTTGTACGTGAGGTGCGCGATAACAAAATTTTAAAAATATTACTCTCATATATCAATCTCATAAAATTGTAAATAGTAAATTACAATTAAAACACGCTCCTCATTATGTAATGGAATACTTTTGTGTGGAATCAATTACAAATGTTTCTACAAATTATGTAAAATGTTTATTACAATGAATACTTTTGATTGACCCAATTATCAAAAAATTGAAATAATTCGACAAAATTATGTAATAATTATGCGTTTTAAATTTAAAACTTATAAAATACATTTGATCCCTCCATAATGTAATTGAATACTTTTGATTGCCTCCGATTTTCATAAAATTTGAAATGACTTGACAAAATTATGTAATAATTATGTATTTTAAATTTCAAACGATTCGGTTGAGTGCTACGTATTTATATAATTACGAACCTTAATTACGATTTATAATTACAATAAATTTTTTTTTCATTCATATATATTCGAATCTCATGTCCATTAGACACTCTCTGCTTATTTTCAGTCCTAATCTAATGAAATCTCGAAAGTGCACCTTCTGATTCACCAAATTTTTTTTTTCAAATTGACCGAAAACGTTCAGTTGTATTTTCTTTTATGGGGTGTTTTAAGAATCCTCCGTTGTTGAGCAACATGACGCCTATCCCAAAAAGAGGATTGAGTGTGAAGGTGAACGACACGGTGCCTTTTCGTGATGCCTATGTTAAATATCTATGTTTTTTTTAAAAAAAACCTATATTGGTTTTCAAAGTGTCATAAAAAAATTAGGAACGGAAAACCCGCTCCTAATTTTTTTTTTTTTTTTTTTTTTTTTTTTTTTCCATTCTAATTGAAAAAAATTAGAAATAAAACTGTTTTTTTTTCAAACTGTTGGAGTTAATAAATCGGAAATTAAGCTCTCAATATCAATATTTTCTGTTGGGTCATAAGGCGTGTTTAATATTTCCTCTAAATTTAAATTGAAATTTGTGCTTTCGGAATAAGAATTTTCCATTACATCTACATTTTTTTCAAAATTTGAAGACATTCCTGTATCTATTGAGCTGGTCATTTCAAAATTTGAAGACATTTCTGTATTTATCGAGCTGATCATTTCAAAATTTGGAGACATTTCTGTATTTATCGAGCTGATATCATTTCCAGAATTTGAAGACAATTCTGTATTTATCGAGCTGATATCATTTCCAGAATTTGAAGACATATCTGTACTTATCGAGTTGATATCATTTCCAAAATTTAAACACATTTCTGTATTTATCGGGCTGGACATTTCAAAATTTGACTTTGCTGCATTTGGCAAGTTTGTTGTTTTTTCATGATGAAAAGTTAAATCTAGAGGTTCCGGATCCTCCGAGTTGACGTTTGGAAAATATCCCTCTTTTGGATTATTCATTATTTTAGAAGTTAGAATTTGAAAATGTTTTACAAAATCGACAGGTGTTGTTACTACATTTCTTTCTAATATCGGTGGATTCGGAATTAACCAATATGTAATTTGTTGTTGCTCCTGTTGCTGTTCATTGTCAGAAAAAGTATTTGGACATGCAACGGTCGAGGAATCTAAATTAAAAAAATCTGCGAAATCTTTTTCCTCTTCCGTTCTTGCTTTTTTTGGTGGCGGAGGGGGTGGCATTTTATTAAAATCATCCTCATCTTTTTCATCATCAATATATGGCGTTTCAGGAGGAACATCAAACGCATTTTGTAGTTTAGTAATTCTATGGGCTACCGGATCGTCCACGGGAAAGGGAAATTCAAAGTTTTTCGGTAATACATCTAAGCTGAAAAAAACTTTTTGAGTGGTATATAACATGTAAGTTGTACCCTCTGGGATCTTGTACGCGCCATTGGGCAACAAGATCCGCCTGTCGAATAAATGAATGTTTTCGTAGTGGAAAATTTTATCTTCAACACTCAGTCTTTTGTGCATGGTTTTTGGAAGCAAATAAAATAACAGGGGTACATTTAGAGTCTGAATAAAATGGATCGTATTTTTTTTCACGGTTTTCAAACCAAAGGTAAACCATGCTTTTACAAGAAACATGTTTTTGAGTTTAAAACTCATCCTCACGTCTGAATTTTTTTTGAACGCAGGTTGTGGGTTTCTCGAATACCTAGTGATCATTCGACTCCAATCGATGAGTTCTGGGTGAAATTTTTCGAAAATCTGACACTCCCGCCCCATCTTTTTTGTTGTATCCATGGTTTTCTGGTCCATGGGATGTTTGCAAAAATATATTTTATGATATTCATCCATGAACAAAACAAAACATTTAACATTTTCGTTGGAAGCCCAAAACTTGAAATTTTTTTCGGGATAAGTTAGTTTTTGGACAGACTTGGAAATAAAATTAGGGAAAACATCAATTGCCCTGACTGATCTTTTATAGTCCATTTCCAACAACAAAAATTGAAAAGAAATTTTTTTTCAAACAGAGTAAAACTCGTTTAGCAAACGAATGAGAATGATTTTTCAATCTCAAACACTCGGGCTTTTATACAAAATTCTGGTCACAGGATGTTGTGCAATCCGTGCTAATTTTAACGAGGACAGGATGTTATGCAATTGGTTTTGAAAATCATATCGAGGTCACAGGATGTTTTGCAATGTCATTTTCAGGGCTCTTATCTAGAAGGACAGGATGTTATGCAATTGTTTTTTTTCCTTGAAAATCACGTGGGGAGAGGAAATTTTTAGATTCGGATGCATATATATATATGGTTCCGTTTGTCGATTAAAGAAATCATTTCAACATGCTGTTCTGGATTGCGACAGATCCTCTTGCTATTCCAACAATTTTAGTTATTGTTTCAAAAAACGGGTTGCCTTATTTACGGGCGCTTGATATTGGCCGCATCTGTCATTATAAAAATGTTTATCAATTTGCAAGAAAATATGCCAAATTGATAGTCAAAGATGTAGTACCCGAAAACATTGACTTATCTACTCAAATTTTGTCAACGAGGATCTTTACAATTGAAGAAACTTTGGATATGTTGAAAAATTGCAAAGCGAAAATAAGCCTTTCACTTATTAAACGCTGGTTCAGAAATGTCGACGAAACAAAAATATTAACATTTGGTTCTGACGGAATTAGGGCTTGTAGCAACCCGAAAAAAGCTTTGAAAATACAAATAATTCATAAAAATGATGAAAACAGGTGGAACTTGAAAGTATCCACTATGGAAATGGATACCATTAGTCTAGAAAACGCGATAAGCTTCAAGGAGTTTCTAGACAAATTCAAAATGAAAACTCTGGAAATGTACAATACCATGATCAACGACTACAAAATGAAATTGCTTAAAATTAATTTTTTCCACGAGAGTTTGGAAAATTCTAAAGTGTCAGGAGCTCCAAAAGATATAATAGTTTATTTTGGAAGCCAAGCGTTTGAATATGTATTGTCAAAAAATAATTAATTATTGAAAAAAAAAAAAAAAAAAAAAAAAAAAAAAAAAAAAAAAAAGGGGGAGCGGGTTTTCCGCTCCTAATATTTTTATAACACTTTGAAAACCAATATAGGTTTTTTAAAAAAAAGAAACATAGATATTTAACATAGGCATCACGAAAAGGCACCGTGTCATTCACCTTCACACTCAATCTTCTTTTTGGAATAGGTATCATGTTGCTTAACAACAGAGGATTCCTAAAATGCCCCATAAAAGAAGATACACTTTATCGTTTTTGTTCAATTTGAAAAAAAGTTTAGTGAATCAGAAGGTGTACATTCGAGATTTCTTTCGATTAGGAATGAAAATAAGCAGAGAGTGTCTAAGGGACATAAAAAAAAAAAAAAAAAAAAAATTATTATTATTATTATTATTATTTTTTTTTTTTTTTTTTTTTTTTTTTTTTAAGATTATGTTCAACTTACATATATAGTTCAACTTAATCGCTCCAACAATATTTTTCACGCAGTTTTCCATTTGCTCGCTCACAAAATGGATCTGTTCATTTCCTCTTCTTCTTACAAAGTCAAGTCGGCCATCCGGTCCGAACACAAACATTCCAGGTGCGTAGCCTCTCTGGCAGTCGGTACCAACGGATTTACTCTGTTTGACGGAAGAGTTAGCGTGGTCTACGAAGGATGCAGTGTGGACAATGCCAAGTTGGTTCGTGAAATTGTAAAAAGTGGTGTGAGAAAATTACACGTTTACGACAAAAAAACTTTGGAAAAAATCGAAGACCTCCGGAAATCCTATTCGCATCTGTTGGAAAATGTGATCGTGGTGAGAAGTTTGAAAAAATTGGATATGGAATGCGCTTATTGCCATTCTAAACGCTGTCACAGATGGATAGCGGTTTCATTGCTTTCGGAAATTTTTGAAATATTTTATGATCACATTGAACATTAGGATAATACGTATTTTTTTTTTAGAAAGGTCGAGTTTTTTTAAATAATAATTTGAGTCCGGAAAACTATGACTCGGATTTTTGAATATTGATTAGGGGAACAATAATTGAAATTGTAAAATCTATTTTTAGAATCATGACGTTAGTTACAAACTCGAATTTTTGAATATTAATTAGTTTTCAGATTTTTAACTTCCTGTTTGCTGGAGAACAAAAATTGAAATTGTAAAAAAAAAAAAAAAAAAAAAAAAAAAAATATTATTATTATTATTATTATTATTATTATTATTATTATTTTTTTTTTTTTTTTTTTTTTTTTTTACAATATTGGTCAAGTTAAATAATTTTGATAACAGAAAAGACTTACAATAAAACTTGACAGCATTTTATTTTTTTTCAACCGTATTTTTTTAAAGTATCAGTTTTGAAAGAATACGGTTGTGGAGGTTCTATATAGCCACGTCTTAAACACTCCTGTTCATCAGGAAATTCTAGTTCGTAATAAAAATCAGGCGTTTTTGGTCGTGGTTTTCCTCTGTGTCTTGATACATCATTTATTCTTTTTTTCATTTCTTCTTCATTTAAACCTAGAGTATTAAAATATTCCTTGCAATCGGAACACGGGTTACCTGGATATTGTTTTCTTTCTGCTTTTTTCCGAGGTAATTTTTTAAAACATTCTGGTTCCGGATTTTCTTTTTCTAGTAGATCGAAATTTTCAAGGTGTTTCGATTTCGGAGATTTTATGTAATCCATACTACAATAAATTTTATTTTACACTTGTATCTTATTTTTTAGAAACGAACTAGTTGGATGATTAACAATGGTCAAGTTAAATTTTTATAATAACATGATTGCGTTTCTGCTAGTAAGTTTTAAATGTTTAAGCAATGTTCAAACAATGTTAAAAAAAAAAAAAATTTTTTTTTTTTTTTTTTTTTTTTTTTTTTACAATATTGGTCAAGTTAAATTTTTATAATAACATGATTGCGTTTCTGCTAGTAAGTTTTAAATGTTTAAGCAATGTTCAAACAATGTTAAAAAAAAAAAAAAAAAAAAAAAATTTTTTTTTTTTTTTTTTTTTTTTTTTTTTTTTTTTTACAATATTGGTCAAGTTAAATTTTTATAATAACATGATTGCGTTTCTGCTAGTAAGTTTTAAATGTTTAAGCAATGTTCAAACAATGTTAAAAAAAAAAAAAAAAAAAAAAAAAAAAATTTTTTTTTTTTTTTTTTTTTTTTTTACAATATTGGTCAAGTTAAATTTTTATAATAACATGATTGCGTTTCTGCTAGTAAGTTTTAAATGTTTAAGCAATGTTCAAACAATGTTTAAAAAAAAAAAAAAAAAAAAAAATTTTTTTTTTTTTTTTTTTTTTTTTTTTTTTTTACAATATTGGTCAAGTTAAATTTTTATAATAGCATGATTGCGTTTCTGCTAGTAAGTTTTAAATGTTTAAGCAATGTTCAAACAATGTTAAAAAAAAAAAAAAAAAAAAAAAAAAAAATTTTTTTTTTTTTTTTTTTTTTTTTTTTTTTTTACAATATTGGTCAAGTTAAATTTTTATAATAACATGATTGCGTTTCTGCTAGTAAGTTTTAAATGTTTAAGCAATGTTCAAACAATGTTAAAAAAAAAAAAAAAAAAAATATTTTTTTTTTTTTTTTTTTTTTTTACAATATTGGTCAAGTTAAATTTTTATAATAACATGATTGCGTTTCTGCTAGTAAGTTTTAAATGTTTAAGCAATGTTCAAACAATGTTAAAAAAAAAAAAAAAAAAAAATTTTTTTTTTTTTTTTTTTTTTTTTTTTTTTAACATTGATAGATATTCGAATCTCATGTTCCTTACACACTCTTTGCTTATTTTCAGTCCTAATCTAATGAAATCTCGAAAGTACACCTTCTGATTCACCAAAGTTTTTTTTCAAATTGACCGAAAACTTTGAGGTATATCCTCTTTTATGGGGTGTTTTAGGAATCCTCTGTTGTTGAGCAACATCACGCCTATTCCAAAAAGAAGATTGAGTGTGAAGGTGAACGACACGGTGCCTTTTCGTAATTTTTTCAATATTGGTCAAGTTAAATTTTTATAATAACATGATTGCGTTTCTGCTAGTAAGTTTTAAATGTTCAAACAATGTTATTATTATTATTATTATTATTATTATTATTATTATTATTATTTTTTTTTTTTTTTTTTTTTTTTTTTTTTCAAATCGGAAATTTTAATTTCATACCTGTTTAATATTAAAAAATTCAAAGTTATATAATGACGTCATTATTTCTAAAAATAGATATTTACAACTAAAACTCAAATTTCCAAAAAATGTTGTGTGATGATGAATTTTTTGTGAGATGATAATGAAATGATGGTTATGAAATCATGATAATGAAATGATGGTTATGAAATCATGATAATGAAATGATGGTTATGAAATCATGATAATGAAATGACGGTAATGAAATGATGGTGAAATGATGGTGAAATGATGATGAAATAATGATTATGAAATTTTTATGTGGAACATGATTTTGGAAATTTGAGTTGGGTTGCCCTCTGTGGCGGGACTTTTAAAAGAAAACCTAACCCGTATTCACGCTAGGTTCGAAGGAAACCACAGAAAACTTCGAACGGTTAGGCCGACGGAAAAACATTTTTCCCTCGGGAAAAATGTCACCCCCCATGTTTCATGTACGCAAAACATTTCGCATCAAAGAAATCGCAACAAAAATCCCCCCAACAAAAGAAAAAATGTACGCAAAACATTTCGCATCAAAGAAATCGCAACAAAAATCCCCCAACGAAAGAAAAAAATGTACGCAAAACATTTCGCAGGCAACAAAGCGTAGAGCCCAATCAAAGAAATCGCAACCCAGAAAAAAAAAATGTACGCAAAACAGTTCCCAAACGAAAGAAAAAAATATCGCCCAGAAAAAAATATCGCCCAGAAATCGCAACAAAACGCCCGATCAAAGAAAATTATTTCGCAGCGCAAGAATAATATAAACAGAAAAAAAATTATACCACTTTGCTTTCAAGGAAGCCCCCCTGTGAAAAGAAAAACAACAAACAGAGCCAGCATGTTTTATTATTCAACAAAAAAAAAATTTTTGTTTTTTGCTCCGACAAAGTTTCGCTTTTTAAAAGGAATCCTTCATTTTTGTGTAAAGATGTGTGGAAAAAAACAACCCACCGAGGAAGAGCCAGCATTTTTTATTATCCAAAATTTTTTTTTCTTGCTCTGCTCCTGCCCGACGGGTTGCAATTGTTTGCGTGCCTGTGAAATAAGATGAGACAAAGACTCCAATAAATGAGACAATTTCTAAAAAAAGAAAAATATTTTATTAGTTATTCATACTCACCTAATTTTTCTCTCAACTCCTTCGTTTCCTTTTCCTCCACCTCTCTTTTTTCAACGGTTTTGGGTGACCCGGTGATACTTTTGCTTCATCCGGCGAGTTTCCGATCCGCCCAACGCAGCACTACTCCTGAATGGGGCACCCGCTTTGCGAGTTTACGACCGGTCCATCGCAATTCGACAACTAGACACTTTTTTTTTCATTTCAAGCTTTTTTTAGGAGCTTTTGTTTTAAAAGTAGAATAGTTGCCGAAGGAGCCCGATCTTTACCAAACAGGTGTAGACATCTTTCACTTCCACTCCGAGCCATAATAAACAGAAATAGATTTTTATGCACGGACGACAAAAAAAGTCGACATGGTGAAAAAAATTTTCTTTCTGGATCAGCACGGAGTAAAAAAAAGTGGAAAAGATGCTCGCTCACGAACCAGTTCGAAACTCCAATTTTTTTTTTAAACAAAAAAAGGGAGTTCGCCCCTTGTCTCCCCACGAGGCCGTCAGTTTTAAACCGAGCTGAAAGTCTCTAACCGCTGGCCTGTCTACGATGCGTACCACGTCAGACCATCGCAGCTGCAACAGGGATCGGAAGGCCCCCAATTCCCATTCCAGAGGCTTTGCGAAACACCCCGCAAGGGGCGTTATTTCGAGGTGCTTCCCTAAACCTTCGCCGAGAGACAAGAGGATCCTTCGGAATTCGTGGCTTGGATTCGGATAACTCCTCGTCCATCAATTTCTCAAAGCCGGGAAGCCCGCTTCCGAAAAAAAAGAGAAAGTGGAGAAAAAAAACAGGTTGGCTTCTTCGATGACCTTCGAGTACAAATTTCTTTTTGTTAAAAACTAGCCTGAAATAAATATTTTGCCTTCCAAGCCCAGGATCGAGGAAGGACTTTTTTTTTTCTCCAACTTCTGGGATTTTTTTTGTGTCCGTTTTTTTTTTTTTTAAAAATATAACAATTTGAACGCGCTCTGACAAAACTATCTTCACCACAAACCCAAGATAATGTGGACTTGCCTACACCTCGCAATTGGATTGTGTGTTGTGAAATTTAACAAAAAATTTTTTTTTGAACGCGCTCTATTTAAAAAGAAATTTGAACTCGAAGGGTGCTGAAAAAGAAATTATACTTACCATTATTTTCCCTTGTGCTGAAAAAAAAATTTTTTACCACCACGGATTCCTTTTAAAGCGAAAATGACAAAAAAACAAACAAATGTTACCGCGGATTCCCCCCCCCACAAACACAAAATGAAAAAAAAACAAACATCAAAAGCAAAGTTTTTCTCCCCCCCCACAAACACAACATGTAAAAATACAAACATTAAAAGCAAAGTTTAACCCCCCTCCCCGGACAATACAAACACAACATGTAAAAAACAAACAAACATTAAAAGCAAACATTTAAAAGATGTAAAAAAAAAATGCAAAAAGGCAGCGAGGAAAAGGGATCGAAGCAACGTTACGTTAACACCGCAAGGTTCCAGTTGCTCCGAACAATAGCGAAGCGATAGAGCGGAAAGCTAAAGTCTTGGTTTCATCCGAAACTTATACTGTCAAATCAGAAAAAAAAAAAAAAAAAAAAAATTTTTTTTTTTTTTTTTTTTTTTTATCGAATTTTTTTAATCGAATGAAATCTCGAAAGTGCATCTTTTGATTCTCCAAACTAAAAAAAACCTTTATTTAGTGAATAAATACTTTTAAAAATCTCCCACTTTAACTTTAGATTAAAAATAATTACAAAAAGACCAAGATAAGTTATGATAAATTATAATAGCTAAAGTGATATGATTTTCCCCAGAGTATTTTTAAAAACATTTTAGCGGCAAATTTCTTCCATAGCATTTGCTATAGATGCTAAGGTACCAACCATTCTAACTGTGGAATGTAATAAGCTCCTCGCCCAATTCGGTTTTGGATTTGATGAGAAAGTTTCAGGAACAACTTTTTTTATACCCTCCCAACCGTCATGATCTTCCACCCATGATAATAAGTTTTCCTGTACCAATCTTGAAAAACATTCATACATTACATCTATAATGCTTTTAGGTAATTTATCTTGGATGCATTTTACAGCCAATTCCCCGACGAAAGCGAAAAATGCAATTATTCGACTCCAAGTAATACCTTCGATAAACAATTCATTAAATACACCTGTTAAAAGACTATTTATATTATCTTCATCAATATTTTTTATTTCACAGCATAGATTTTTTATTTCATTACCATACTTGTCAAGAAATACACTAAGAATTTCGCAAGTTTTTTCAATGAGATTGGTTTCTTTTTCATTCATCGGACTGTCTGCATGAAAATTTTCATAATGATTCAGTAGAAAAGAAAATACATTTTCAAGAAAACAATCTGTTCTTATTATATCTTTTTTGCTATAAATTCTCTTTTCACACTCATCAATTTCCCCACGCAAAAAAACTGCTTTAAGTAGCAAATTGTTAGACATTTTGCGAAGAAAAGATACTTTGTTTCAACAAGCGGAGAATGTAAAAATTACAAGTGAAGCCACAAGCTTTATAATCTTACAACATGAAAAAAAAAAAAAAAAAAAAAAAAAAAAAAAAAAATTTTTTTTTTTTTTTTTTTTTTTTTTTTTTTTTTTTTTTTTACTACATTCATATATATACGAATCTTATGTTCCTTACACACTCTTTGCTTATTTTCAGTCCTAATCTAATGAAATCTCGAAAGTACACCTTCTGATTCACCAAAGTTTTTTTTCAAATTGACCGAAAACTTTGAGATGTATCTTCTTTTATGGGGTGTTTTAAGAATCCTCTGTTGTTAAGCAACATGACGCCTATTCCAAAAAGAGGATTGAGCGTGAAGGTGAATGACACGGTGCCTTTTTGTGATGCCGCGGGCTACCCATGCCATGGCTTTAAAAAGTCTTTTTGTCATGGCTTTTAAAAGTGATTGCGTTTCTTCTAGTAAGTTAAAAAAAAAAAAAAAAAAAAAAAAATTTTTTTTTTTTTTTTTTTTTTTTTTCATAATAGGATATTACATGTAAGCGCCATACAATTACAGTCAAAGATATAAAAGTTTTTAATTTCAAGGTCATCCCAATGTCATTCATGGGTTCCATTTTCCAGGCTTGAAGTCAAGCGACAAAATTTTATCGGGCCCACATCAATAGTTTTGTTGTGTACAATTCTCAACAAATGTTAAAAAAAATCAAGTCGATTGGATCATAAACTATGAGCAAACGTGATTTTTAATACTACACCATGGGGGGCAAACTTTGATTAAACATAGTACTGCGTACAAAATTTGAACCGCTTCGGATAATTAGGGTCAGAGATATAAAAATTTCAAGGTCATCCCATGGGGGTCTATCATCGACATCTATTAGGCACGCGAAATTATGTGACAAATTTTTATGGATCGACCAGGGGGTCCCCACTATTGACATTTTTGTTATTAAATTTACAAAATTTTATACTTGTTAATAAAAAACTGTACGTTTCTGAAACAATTACAAAGTAAAATATTAATAAAACATTATTTTTTATGGATCGACCAGGGGGTCCCCACTATTGACATTTTTGTTATTAAATTTACAAAATTTTATACGTGTTAAAAAAAAACTGTACGTTTCTGAAACAATTACAAAGTAAAATATTAATAAAACATTATTTTTTATGGATCGACCAGGGGGTCCCCACTATTGACATTTTTGTTATTAAATTTACAAAATTTTATACGTGTTAAAAAAAAAACTGTACGTTTCTGAAACAATTACAAAGTAAAATATTAATAAAACATTATTTTTTATGGATCGACCAGGGGGTCCCCACTATTGACATTTTTGTTATTAAATTTACAAAATTTTATACGTGTTAAAAAAAAACTGTACGTTTCTGAAACAATTACAAAGTAAAATATTAATAAAACATTATTTTTTATGGATCGACCAGGGGGTCCCCACTATTGACATTTTTGTTATTAAATTTACAAAATTTTATACTTGTTAAAAAAAAACTGTACGTTTCTGAAACAATTACAAAGTAAAATATTAATAAAACATTATTTTTTATGGATCGACCAGGGGGTCCCCACTATTGACATTTTTGTTATTAAATTTACAAAATTTTATACTTGTTAAAAAAAAAACTGTACGTTTCTGAAACAATTACAAAGTAAAATATTAATAAAACATTATTTTTTATGGATCGACCAGGGGGTCCCCACTATTGACATTTTTGTTATTAAATTTACAAAATTTTATACTTGTTAAAAAAAAACTGTACGTTTCTGAAACAATTACAAAGTAAAATATTAATAAAACATTATTTTTTATGGATCGACCAGGGGGTCCCCACTATTGACATTTTTGTTATTAAATTTACAAAATTTTATACTTGTTAAAAAAAAACTGTACGTTTCTGAAACAATTACAAAGTAAAATATTAATAAAACATTATTTTTTATGGATCGACCAGGGGGTCCCCACTATTGACATTTTTGTTATTAAATTTACAAAATTTTATACTTGTTAAAAAAAAACTGTACGTTTCTGAAACAATTACAAAGTAAAATATTAATAAAACATTATTTTTTATGGATCGACCAGGGGGTCCCCACTATTGACATTTTTGTTATTAAATTTACAAAATTTTATACTTGTTAAAAAAAAACTGTACGTTTCTGAAACAATTACAAAGTAAAATATTAATAAAACATTATTTTTTATGGATCGACCAGGGGGTCCCCACTATTGACATTTTTGTTATTAAATTTACAAAATTTTATACTTGTTAAAAAAAAACTGTACGTTTCTGAGAAAATTACAAAGTAAAATATTAATAAATCATTATTTTCAATACAACAGAGTCACATTATTTTTTATTTGTTAAATGAAATAATTAATTAATTGAATTGACTTACCCCAAAACTTATTGAAACACAATCTGCAGGTTTAGTAGCCACTGGTTTCGGCGCCGAATCCAAACTAATTCGCACAAAATCGGTGGCTGTATTTATATGCTAGGATGACGTCAAATTTCAAATCTTAACTGAAATATTTAACTAAAAGTGAAACATCTAACTTGAACTGAGTTCAAGGTCATCCAACTGCGTAAAAGGAATATTTTTACATCATCGTTTTTTCGCTAAAAATAATTTCCAAACTAAAACTCAACTCAAGGTCATTTAACTGTGACTCTTTTTTTAGAAAAGTTGGTTTTCGTTCAACATGAGCAAGCAGGAAAAGATTTTTTTTTTGTTTTATTCATGCATTGATTCTTTTTTTATATAATAATGACACACAATAATGTTACATTTTATAATAAAAATGAGCAACTTGCATTAATTTAATCTAATTTTTTTTGTAGAAACGAGTTTTATCAAAATCATCTTAAGCTAAATTCTGTTCAAAATACCTTTTTTAGCAGCCTTTTTACTTTCTTCTATCTTTACAAGAAGAAAGTATTGAATTCATGAAAATTTTCGACTTCCGGTTTTCGACGGATTTATACGTCTGTCTGTATGTGACAAAAAATTTGTGGGCGCTCTATCTCAAGAACTAATGCTTGAAATTTAATAAAATTTTATATTCAGTTAGACCTTGATATGGATTAGTGCCTATTGGTTTTTGGTGAAAATTGGCCTGCAGGTGGCGCTGTTATACTACGTTTTTCATGATTTTCAAGATTGCTATATCTCAAGAACTAATGCACAGAATTTCACCAAACTTCAGATTCTGTGACCCCTTGATATAAATAGACGCTGATTAAGTTTTGGTGAAAATTGGCCTGCAGGTGGCGCTGCTATACTACGTTTTTCATGATTTTCATGATTGCTATATCTCAAGAACTAATGCACAGAATTTCACCAAACTTCAGATTCTGTGACCCCTTGATATAAATAGACGCTGATTAAGTTTTGGTGAAAATTGGCCTGCAGGTGGCGCTGCTATACTACGTTTTTTATGATTTTCATGATTGCTATATCTCAAGAACTAATGCACAGAATTTCACCAAACTTCAGATTCTGTGACCCCTTGATATAAATAGACGCTGATTAAGTTTTGGTGTAAATTGGCCAGCAGGTGGCGCTGCTATGCTACATTTTGCACGATTTTTGCGATAGCTATATCTCAAGAACTAATGCAGAGTCTAAATAAGTCGACCCTAGATGCGTTTGAGTGCAAAAAATGAATTTAAAAATGAGTCTGAAAAAACGCAATTTGTTATATTTTCTCAATCTTTCAATCACCATAAAGTCAGAAATTTCTGTTCAAAATACCTTTTTTGGCTGCCTTTTTTAAAATATATTCTGACTTTATTGAAAACTCGACCAATTCGCCATAGTTGCTAAATAAGAGAATTTGTCATTTGGATGCGAGCAAAATTG
The DNA here is from genome assembly GCA_964019185.1 of Maratus speculifer. Classification (NCBI taxonomy): domain Eukaryota; kingdom Metazoa; phylum Arthropoda; class Arachnida; order Araneae; family Salticidae; genus Maratus; species Maratus speculifer. The sequence goes on from OZ025294.1 coordinate 277,935,959, forward strand.
AATTTAAAAATGAGTCTGAAAAATAAGCAGTTTGGATTTGAGTTTTTTTTTTTTTTTTTTTTTTTTTTTTTTTTCTCCAACTCCTATTTTTTGTTTAATTTATTTTTGCTAGAAAAATTAGTCCTATGATAAACTTGTTAATATAAAAATTGTAGATATTATTGAGAAGATGTAAAATAAATGTAATTATATTTGATTACTTAAGGGTGTTCTCAACTGATCCGCTCAACAAGCGAAAAACGTTTTGACACATTTACAAATTCATTTTTCAACAAAAAGTTATAAAATTTTAATGCCTGACTATGAAAGCGATTTCGAATTGAACTTATTTTTCCATTTTATGATAATTAAATTACTTATCGAGTTATAAGCTATTTCGATGACGCAATCACCCGTTTTTCTCCTCCTTTTCGACCGGTTTTTCTGCTTTCGTCGGGAAATATGCTCAAAAGTGTCAACTTTGAAGGCTTGTTATGAAAAATCTATAGTGTTTTTTTAAAAAAAACAAAAGAATGAGTGCAATTAAAGAGTTTCTGAATAACAACACCTGCTATTTTTATGCATTTCCAAACAAAAATAAATTAATGCATGTGTCACAAAGTTACCCTTTTTGATTTTAAGAACACCCTTAAGAATTGAGTAAGTTATGAATTTTTTTTTCTTTTTTCTTTTCGTCGGTAAAAGTTGATTCTGTCAAAAAACCCATATATACAAAAGTTTCAGATAATGTTGAGTACATTTATATAAAAAATTTAGTTGGATTTGATATCTTGAGAATTGACAAAGTTGTGATTTTTTTTTCTCCATGTTTTTTTCACCCCCCCCCATTTTTAACTTTACCAAAAATCTGTCATGCAGCTCATTTTTGAGGAGTAATATAAACTTAAAACTGATTCGATATCTATTTTATTTAAAAAGTTCGGGTTACAAGAAATGGTGTTCATATAAAAAGATTTTTCTAATCCTCTTGTGTACACCAGATCGAGGATCTTTTTCACGAAGAAGTGATTTTGAAATCTTGGTCAAATTATTGATTATTAATTTAATGTAAAGACTTTTAGTCTTTTGAAAAAAATGAATCGTGAGTGTATTGGGGGAAAAAAGTGTTTTGGCGCTAAAAGATTGCAATTTTTTTTTATTTTGATCGTAAAAAAAATGTTTCTGTAGAATTTAACAAGTTTTTTTTTTAAATTATTCCAATATATCTGACAACACGATTCATTTTTTCATCACTTTATAAACTTTGTTTCTTTTTTTTACATCCAGTTTAATAACTTGATTCGGCCGCTTTCGATTTCCGCTTTTCGATGGACGAGGTCAGAGATTCTAAAAACATGTTTTTCCAAAATGTCTGTCTGTATGTCGCCATTCTACCATCAAAAAGTGTATAAAGTTATGCATAGAATTAAACCAAATTTTTGTGAATGGCTGTGGCAAGCATGACCTGCTTGCCACAGCCAAAAAGTTTTGAAATATTCCGCCGGAAGGGGGCGCTGCAATCGCGATTTTTGTGCCATTTTCCACCGACCAAAAGTATATGAAGTTATGCATCGAATTGAACCAAATTTTTCAGTGAGACATGTTTCTTTCAACTCTGTATTAATTGAAAATGAATAAGTATAGATATCTGGTGACTTTTGAAAAAAAATAACAAAATATTTTCCGCCTTATTGTGTGAACTTTCTGTGATAGATATTTTGGAATACATTCATAGCTATGTGAGCTGCTAATCTCTTACTTGGGTGGAACCAACTTTATTAAGTTGTGTAAATATTTAAGAAATGGTGTTCATATAAAAAGATTTTTCTAATCCTCTTGTGTACACCAGAGGTGCCTATCGAGGATCTTTTTCGCGAAGAAGTGATTTTGAAAGCTTGGTCAAATTATTGATTATTAATTTAATGTAAAGACTTTTAGTCTTTTGGGGGGAAAAAATGAATCGTGAGTATACTGGGGGAAAAAGTAGTGTTTTGGCGCTAAAAGATTGCAATTTAAGATTTGAATTTTTTTTTTTATTTTGATCGTAAAAAAAAATGTTTCTTTAGAATTTAACAAGTTTTTTTAAAAAAAAATTATTCCAATATATCTGATAACACGATTCATTTTTTCATCACTTTATAAACTTTGTTTCTTTTTTTTTTAGAAAAAAAAAATAAACCAATATTGGTTTCCTATCTGACGCGAAAAAACGGGCCGAACAGAAACATGTATGGATAAAAGACTATTGTCTTTTACCTTATAAACATGTTTCTGTTCGACCCGTTTTTTCTTTTTTTTTTAAATCAACAAGTCTCTTTTTTTTTTAAGTTTATCTCGAATCCAATCGGCGAAAACAATACATTCAATTCTCGAACAATGTGGCATTTTATCATTAAGCAGTCTTCTATGAATTCCACAGCCGTTTACCAGGATGTATTTCAATGGGTGGGATATTGCATCAAATTTTGGGCATCCAAAATCTTCCAGATTCACATATGGAATCCCTAGGTCTTGCAGCACGTCCCTTTCAACGTGGCCACCTTTATAGGCTACTATATATTTTTTATCAGTTTTTTGGCACTCATACTCGGCCTTTACAATGGTTTCAAAAAATTCGAAATCAAAAAGATGTCTTTCGTTAGTCAGGGGTTCGAGAGTTAGGCCGTGCAGGTTGTTTGTACAATAGTTGATTGTTTTCCAATCTTTCCAAGTCGCTTGATTAGCCAGGTGGTTCAATCTGAAGGTGTACATGCCGCTATCGCCTTTCGTCAGTGAGGCAAATCCCAGTTCTCGGCAGTAAAATTTTCCCCCGATGCGGAATCCGTCGAAATCAACGACCATGCAAATGTTTGAAAGGCTCATGGTTCAAAGACAAAGTTCTCAGATAAAGAAAATTTCCAACTAGTCGATAAAAAGTGGTAGCAAGGCTTTCTGACAAGAGCAGAATGATGCTTTGGTCACAATGCGATCTCCTTTTTATATAAAAGACTTGTCAAAACAATCGGACTGAAATAGAATTATCAGAAAGGATGTAGCTATTTTATCGCGGTTAACAGGAAGCCACAGTGTAAAAAAAAAAAAATATCAGAACCAACTCTGAAAGAAACTTTTAGAACATTTTTTATTTTCGGAAGCGGAAAGGAAATGATGCAATTCCTTTTTTTTATCTGTTTAAACAGATGCGTATCACGAGAAAATTGTTATATAATTATTTTCTAGAACATTTTATTTTCGGAGGCCGTGATATTAAATTCTCGGAAAGGAAATGATGCAATTCCTTTTTTTTTAATCTGATCACGAAAAAAAATAGTTATATAATTATTTTCTAGAACATTCAGTTTATTTTTAGAATTTTTGGAAAATATATTACGGTCATTACAAGTTCCTTGTAAAATCTTTACTTGATATCATTTTTTTTTTGATACCTCGAATATTTCAATATTTAACAAGTTCTCTAACTTGCGACAAGTAAATTTTAAAATGCATTAATATTTTATAGGAAAAGATTTCCCTTACATTATGGTCACTATTTTTAAATACATCAATAGCTTTTTACTGAATTTCCCCCTTACATTATAGTCAATGGCGAAAAAACTAGTTTTTAAATACAGCTCAAAAGATTTCCCTTACATTATAATCAATGGCTAAAAAAAAACTGTTTTTTAAATACAGCACACCCTTACATTATGGTTAATGGGGTCTGTTTTTTAAATACATCTCAAAAGATTTCCCTTACATTATGATTAAAAAAGCCCAACAATGATTATGTGTAATTTATTTTTCGAAAAAATGCAAGTTTTGCTTTTTTAAATTTTCCAATATTGGATTTATATCTAACCCAAAAAATGGGTAAGTCTTTCTATCATTTTAAATTTTACAATATTGGATTTAACCCCCCCCCTCCCAAAAAAAAATGGGCCCCAACAATGATTATGTGTAATTTATTTTTTCGAAAAAAATGCAAGTTTTGCTTTTCAAGTTTTCCAATATTGGATTTATATCTAACCCAAAAAAATGGGCCGAACGAGGCATGTATGGATAAAGACTATAAAAGTCTTTCCATAACACATGCCTCGTTCGACCCATTTTTTTTTTTTTTTTTTTTTTTTTTTTTTTTTTTTTTTTAACACAAACTGTATTCATAAACCTCTTCTCCGAAATGTATCAAAACTTTTCTCGGGGGTCCTGACATTCTCAAGTTCTCTAAATTTTCTTCATACAAGTGAACTTCTCGTCGTTTTAATATATATTCATTAGCCAAGTCCTCGTACAGATCAAAAGTTTTGCGTCTAAAGTCGCTTAGAAATTGACTGAAAGTCTGTGAATTTGAATAATCATCAGCCATTGTTTTTACTCGAATCGCTTTCTTATATTCAGTCGTGATTCTCATAGGTTCGAGCGGTAGGATCCTGGCCACCTCTGGGTTTTGAAAGGTGTAAACCAAATACTCAGCTGCTCGCCTCTTGCATGCTCTCAAAATTTTCACGGCCTCTCCAATTGAAAAAATTCGAATTTTCAGAGATCCACGGGGCAAGTCCATTCTCTTATAAATGATATCTTTCACCCTCAGATGGGCGTGTGCAGATGCATACTGATGTAAATTTTTGTATTCAAATATTCGAGCAATATCTGTTGCCCGGACAAAGGGCAAGCCATCGGATGACAACACTACCAGAATCGGAAAAGAAAGCAGATCGTTGACTAAATAGAAGAACATTTTGACTGGAGATGAGGAACAACAGCAGGAGCTCAAGCAAATGATAGCTTGCTCGGCCAGGCAGACCCGTATTTATACTCGCATTCGACCTCGAAAGATCTTTCTAGAACTTCCTGCTTCACCAGAATTCCGTTAAAATAGGTCGTAGAAAAACAAACAAACTAAAATAATCATGTGTCAAGGAAAAACTGGTTACATAAGAGTCTCGACCTGTTTTTTCATTTCTTTGACGTAGATAAATTTACCAGCATCCTGTTTTCCGAGAAGCCGGCCTTGTTTATTTTTAATCCGCCACGTGCAACCCGATTGTTGCGCAAGGTCACGCCTAAATTTCAACACAGGACTTTCTTTTCCAATCCATATAAATACTCCAATGTTGGTAGATATAATTTCTTTTAACCTCCTGACTTCCACCGGCTCACACACTAAGCTGCAGGTTTCACTGCAATATTTAAATTAGTTCACAAATAAAACCCAGTTCTGAAAAAATTAAGTTAGGTTATCAGAGATCCGATACTAATAACGCATCAGGTTGGGGGGGGGAAAAAAACATCTTTTTTTTATATTTTTTAATAAATTACAGAACATTACAATATTACCCTTTGGCTGGGCAGGTTTTTGAAAAAAAATCAAGTAAAGAAATGAAGTGGAAAGACACATTTTGTGGAATTTGTGCTCTTTTGGAACTTGGGTTCGCTTTGTTCACGTTGTTTTTCGCTTGTACCATTGTGTAAATAAACGCAAACAGTGGAATTTTATATATTTTTTTAACGACGTTAAAAAATTTATTTTATACATGTTCCAATTTTTGCATATTTTTTTCGTTTTGAAAAAAAACCCCATAGGGATTAGAGTGCTCGAAGAATTTTGCAGCCGACTGTTAAAAAGAGGCTTTGTTACCGTAATTTTAGATAAGGTGTTGATTTTGCGGTACATGTCAATTAAACCCTGTTTATTGTAGCATTAAATTTTTTACACAGTACATGTTCCCCTTAACCCCCCCCACGTTCCAATTTTTACATATTTTTTTCCTTTTGAAAAAAATCCAGAGGGGTTAGATTGCTCGAAGAATTTTGCAGCCAACTGTATTATCTGTAAAAACTAACGTCGCAAAAACGTTGAAACTGCGCCTAGAGTTTTGGAGGCTTCTTATAAAAAATCATCATTTTTAATAGAAGTATTTCGCTTAGCTGATCGCCGATAATTGCGAATGTTTCAAGCAAAATTTCACTATATTGAAAAGGGAAAGACAATTATTGGAAGTCTTACAAATAATTTAAAGAGCCGTGCAAATATAACGTAATCAATCTTTTGATAATTTTGTTCTTCATCCCCCTTTTTGATATCACACATTATCATTTCTCGATCTCCATCTCGACCCCCAGTAGTGATATACTTATCAAAATGTAAAATTTTTTTGATATATAAAATTTCTTTCTTTTGTTTGGAATAAAATACAAATCTAGTTATATTTATTTTTCACATACTTTCTTCATTTAAATGAAGAGAAAACAAGACGGAATGTGGGAGGCGGGTCGGATAGAAATTCTTCTCAACAAAACTAGTGGACAACATTCTTTCTCATTTATTTATTAGTAAACACGTGCTTCATTTATACTTCACGTTTGGTTTCCCGAAGCGTGATTATACATGCATACACATATGAAGAAGAATAGGAATGTCAAACGTTGGGATTTTCCATATTTTAGATTTACATAATTTTATAATAATTTAGTGATTTTAATAATAACTCTGTATTTTCATAAAAAACGATAACAGACTAAAAAAGATAACATGCTATTTTGAACGAGAGACCAAGTTACAAATAAAAAGAGAAAATTTAGATTGAATCAAAATGGTGTCGATATCAAAAGAAAACACCCCCCTTCCCCTAGAGATACCTTAGGATATCATATGCCAGATCCCCCCTTCACTCTAAAATGATAACGTTATATATGTATAGTCCCTAAGACGTGCCGTATAAGAATGAACAAGTCGGAAATTGCGCAACAAACGTGGCAAGTCAGGTGAATTCAAACTATAACTAGTTTTATATATATTCAGATGCTGGTACAAAAGCTGTTACACTCTTATGGAAAAATGTATGAATACAACATTTATTACGTTTACCTGTATATTAAAATTAGTAATACGGAAATATATAACTCCATCTCAATTAGGACGTAATCACCATTACAACTTATCATGGAATCATTATCTTATAACCACGGGATAAAACTGAATTAATTACGTATGATAGGATTTAATAAATTGAAGAAAACTTTTATAAATATCTTTTAAAGTTTTCCTTCGATTTTTGTAAAATTTCAAGTGGCTCAACGAAATTCTGCTATAATGGTTATAATTTTAAATTCCGGACTATTCGACTGAGTTCTTTTTGCGCTGTTATATGCTAACAGACAGGCGAATCATAGCGACGACTATAGGTCTAGTATTTATAAAATTACGATATCAAACGAAAAAAAATTACAAAGTATTTATCAATCTCAAAATAATAATTAAAATAAAATATTTCGTACATAAATTATTCCAATACGGCATCTGTTTATTTTCTTTAATTATTAATTTATATTACTTTCAAGTGTTAAAGGCAATCGGGATTAAAATTTCTAAATTACCAAAAATGCGAAAATTACTAAGTACACTTATCTCTCATAAAATAATAAATAAAATAAAATATGAATTGACGATTTCTAAACTATGAAAAATGCGAAAATTACTAAGTTCTCATCAATCATAAATTAATATATAAAATAAAATATGTCGTAAATAAACTATGTCAATAAGGCAACTTTGTTTTCGTTAATTCTTATTTGATAATACATTCGAGTATTTAAAGGAAGCATAGGTTGACGACTTCTAAATTATCAAAAATGCAAAAATTACTAAGTACATATCAATTAATCAATTAATTTTTAATTTGTACCATATACGTTCCAGTATTAAAGGGGAGCACACATTGACGATTTGTAAATTACCAAAAATGCAAAAAGTACAAAAATTTATCAAAAATAAATTAATACTAAATAAAATAAAATATGTCGTAAATAAACTATGTCAGTTAGGCACCTATTTTTTTCTTTCATTCTTAATTTATACTACATTCGAGAGTTAAATGGGGGCATTGATTGACGATTTCTAAATTACCAAAAATACAAAAATTAAAAAATATTTATGAACCATAAAATAATATATAAAATAGAATATGTTGTACATAAACTATATCACTAAAGCAGCCATTTTTATTTCTTTAATTTTTTATTCCTACTATATTCGAGTGTTAAATGGGGGCATTAATTGACGATTTGTAAATTATCAAAAAACGCAAAAATTACAAAGCACTTATCAATCATAAATTAATACTAAATAAAATAAAATATGTCGTAAATAAACTGTGTCAGTAATGCAAAGCTATTTTTTTTCTTTAATTCTTAATTTATACTACATTCAATTGTTAAAGTGGAGCATAGATTGACAATTTCTAAATTACCAAAAATAATTCATTTCACTGATCCCATTAATATGGAAGCCTGACAGCAGACGATTCTACGCCCCTACTTTTACGCAATTAATTTCCACTATACAGCAGAAGTGAATAGAATAAAAGCTATGCCTCAAACAAATTAACACAGCAGAAATAAAGTTGCACATTGCATTGTTACTTTTGTGCCTAATTATAACAAAGAGATCAATGTGATGGGCCGTAGCCTTGCGTGCACGCAGTTTTATCATACCTTAATTACGTCTCTAGCAGATGGCCACGCTAAGTTTGGTCTGTGACGTCACGGAATTGGTGATCTATTGCGCTTTCAAAACAGCTGGGAGGGTGTGCAGGTGTTCAGTTCTGTAACCCCCCCTCTTTTCCTTCACGTATTATAAATGGAATCGGTAGAGGATAACAATTTATACTTTTTCTAAGAGATAGTTGGTTGTACAGTATCGAATAACATTTAACCGATGGGAAAAACATATGCGCAATAAATATTATTTAATGGCTTCGCATCAGAATTAAGATAAAAGTTCTTTTTAACATTTTTTGTTTGTTCCGTTTTTTTTATTTCAGGAAAGAAATTATTTTCTATGATGTTAAAAATTTAGAATATTGGTTAGTTTTGTGTTAAAATTGAGAAAACTGCCTATTTCGATTTTTGTCTCAGAAATTACAATTATTTCTTATTTATTAATTAACTTTACTATTTTTGTTCATTCCTTATGTATACTTATTACTCCAGAAATCTTTTAAATTTTATTTTTCGAAGAATTTACCTTTCAAAATTTTTTTTTCTCGTGTAGTTTAAATTGCACCATGATTTTTGGATTTCTATTCATTTGTAGACTCGATCATAATACCTTCTAGTGAAAATTATTCATATTATTATTTTTTAGGTTTTCCCTGTTAATATCCCCATTATATACTTAAAGACACTGTATTCAGGGTTCAAAATGTACTCCAAAATCTAGGGAAAGACTATGTACTCTGATAAATCCAAACAATCGCTTCATTTGCGTAAGTCGGTAGTCGGGTTCGTGATATCGTAATGAAATTAAACTGTGACCAATGAAGCAATTATTCAAGCTCAAAAAACACTGATGAAGAAAAATATAAATTTTGAATAAAAAATTAAATTGTTGAATGATAGAATAAAAAAGTATATAATGGATTTTCTGTAATTTAATCATAATCAGAGCCCGATTAATCTCTGAAAGTGTAGGAAACATAGTGTCATTTCGGGGTCTTCTTTCATTCTAGAAATGTTTTTGAAGTTCGACATATCTGGAAACTCACCAGTGCTACAAAGCGTGGCTCAGTTCTGTTCGCATATATTTTATTTTATGTTCCCTATATACGTATGTATATTATATACACGCACACACATATATATACATACCGGATGTCCCAAAAATGACTGATGGATTTTAAAATTCAATAACTTGCAAACGGTGACAGCTATTTAAAAATTTTTGCAGAAGGGTTATGTATAATGTCAGGAGTTTTTTTTTTACCGTAATTTTTTATTTTAGTTCGCATCTCAAACAATAGGTGCCGCCGACGGCGATTGAAGGCCAGGTCGACGCTTCACTCAGCCCTGATCACCTGGCCTTCAATCGCCGTCAGCGTCACCTATTGTTTGAGATGCGAACTAAAATAAAAAAAATTACGGTTAAAAAAACTCCTGACATTAAACATAACCCTCCTGCAAAAAAAATTTAAATAGCTGTCACCGTTTGCAAGTTATTGAATTTTAAAATCCATCAGTCATATATATGATACAATCAAGAAAATGTAAAAAAAAAAAAAAAAAAAAAAATGATTTGTCGTAGTGCTATTAGCGTAACAAATTTATGTTGGATAAAAAGTTCTACACGATTCGAAATTAGCATGTATAAACTATTAATATTTTGAAATAGTTCCTTCAAATGTTGGCAATAGTTTAAATTATTAATATTTTACATCGTGCGTACAAACCAAATTAAAAAAATTTTAGTATTCAGTTATGTAAAATAAACATAATCTAACAACCAAACATTACAATTAATTCAATAAAAAATTGGGATCTCCTAGTTTTGGGCCCCTTCAAAATTTTCTAAGGAAAGCACGTGCTTCTCGTGGCTATTCGGAAATCAGGGCCTGATCATAATTTTGTTGATGAAACTCGATAATCCTATTTATTAAAAAAAATTCTTAATTCTCAAATGATAATTTATTCTGCTAAGGATTCTTTTTTTAATACGGATTTTCTTATTCTATCGTTCTATCCTAAATAATGCAACAATAAATTTACAAAACCATTCATAGTTGATATGCATTTAACAGACTTTTTGAAAAAATACAGTCGATTCTCGTTAATCGTTTCGAAATCGGATAATTCGAATCTTTGCTTAATTCGACCTAAACTTGAAGTCCCGAAATTTTCAATGGCAGAATAGCGTTAAAATTTTTCATTAATTTGAACACATTTTCTTTTGATTTCGTTTAATTCGAACTAACATGAATTCCGATTTTTATTTTTTTTTCTCACGGATTTCAAATTATTTGAATAATTTTCTTTCTTTGATTTTTGTGAAAATTGTTCCGAACGAATATACATATAATTCAATGCAATTGATATCCACTTTCTTAAAGCCTTCTTTCAGTGACGCTTTAAATTTTTCTTCCATCGGCTTTGTGATATAGAATCACATATAGTTTTCTTAAATTTTACATTTTTCTAAATTACCGTTAAAACTAATCTTTAATTAAATGTCCATTTTATCTTAACGTTTATTTTCGATTCCACAATAACTTTCCGTTCAAAAGAAAAGAAAGAATAACATCTAGCATCTGCCTTATTACTGAAAAACGGCTATGAGATAAAGAGAATTCATTAAGATGCGTATTTCACCCTTGCTGGAAACAAATAAAAAAAGAATAAAGTTCGAATGTGTTTGCGGTCAGTGAAATTTCATTTTCCTCTCTGCGTAATTTTAAGTCTAACTTATTCGTTGCATAAGTGTCTTTTCATGTAGATAATGGTTGTTATGTCTTTTGAGAACATTTTCCCAAAATATGCTCCTAACGTACGAATTGGCAGTCGGATTCCTTTTTGGCGTATTTTTAGGACTGCTGTTTTCTGGTTGCCCTGCTAGTAAATTCAAAATCCTTTTATTGTTTAAGCGTAACAGACAATTTTGCGGAGATGATATCAGTCATTTTTCATATGCTTAACCACTTCACCGGCGAAGGGTATGGGGAAACAGTGTTTTTACCCCCAACTTATCTCGGGGCAGCCGGTTAAGTGGTTAATATCGCCAATGGTGTGATGCCAATGTGTGAATTTTTCAGTGAGGAATAAAATTGCCTCCCTCTCGCTTCATGAACTCAGTCATGTGAAGACTGTTTTCTTAAAAAATGCGTTCAGGCACCATCCCTAACTTTTCTGTATGAAACCCTTAAATTTTGAAGTTTACTGCAAATAAATAATTTTTCTTAAAGAGCATTTATTGTCTTAAGCGATCATAGCCTATAACTAGCGAATGCATTTTTAAAAAGAACCTGTCAACATACTTTAAATTACAGATCCATACTATATAAATTTATGGTGCCTACACCAGGCATTCGCAATTTTTAAACGTCAAGGGATGGTGCCTGCTTTTAGTTGCCTGCTTCGATTTGCTTGGAAGTTTAGTTTCTGGACTATTTATTAGCACTTATCTGGACTATATCTGGACTATTATCTGGACTATTTATCTACCTGAGTAGTATGACATTATCTTATTCATTGGATGTTTACATGATTTTTGAAAGTCTATTCCCCCGACAGATGACTATCTATTACGTTTTCGGAATATAGACTATTAGCTATTACGAATGTTCTCAGTTCATAGAATATAGTTTGGAGTGCCTATAGAATGCGGACTGTCGCTGCCGGATTTTTCCCTGATGGATCGCATTGGAATTGTGTCCCGGCGCCGAACCATTCTTCATGTTGGATGCGGCTGATTTTTCTGATCAAAAAATTTCATGAGGCTCAGCGTAAAGAACTCCTGCTCGTTAACGCCTGCTCCTCCCGATGTAGGCCTAAGAATCTGCGGTAGACTCGTGACTCCTATTTCGCTTCAGATAAACTCGCAGCCTTGCTTTCGGCAATATAGTGCATTTTATTTCTACTTTGTGTACTTCAGAAGTTTTTGTTTACTTCAGAAATGGATCGTGCGCAGTGTGATCAGTGCTACAGATTTTCGTGTTTAATCTGCAATTTAATCGACATTCATAGATTAGGTGTTTTTGCGCTGGATTTTGTGTGTCTTCGATTGCCAACCTGCTTATATTGCATTTCTTCAAAAATTAAAAAAAAAAAGGAATTGTCGAAATTTATTATGAAAAGAAGTAAAAAAATTAGCGCACTCGTGAGAATGCTGCCAAATTAAAACAATGGAGTGATTAAAAAAAAAAAAGATAGTGAAGAAAATAAATAAACATCTGCGGTATAAAATGTGAGTACGAGAAAATATATGCATTTTATATTTTATGATTTTAATGCTCAATCTCTATTTTAATTACATGACTTTTTTGTTATTATTTTAGAATAATATGATGAGTGATTTTATTTCAATTATTGTTTATTATGCATTGTTTTCTCATGCTCATATTTATTTTTATGAATAATAATAGTTAGAAGTTTTCTTAGATTACGTCGAAATATTTCATAGTTCTACAAATGCTATTTCAGAAATAAGACGCCAAATATGATAACAGGATAAAAGGATATTTTTCATATAACTAAGTATCTATCAACTGTGCACTCTTACTGAAATTTCATTCAAAGTATTAAGACAATCTTAAAAAAAAAAGGAATTCAGAAGATTGACTTCATAAATCGTATTTTTTTTGGATGATTGTGCTAAAGATAAAAATCTATTATTTTACTTATTTTCTTTAAATATTACATTTTTATTTACTTTGCAATGCGATTCTTTTTGAACTATTACAATCTGACATTCATATGTATACATTTACAGTTTTATATATTTCTTTACCTGATTTTATAAGATGATTAAAAAAGAAAAAAAAAAAGAGGTTAAAGGTAAGTTAATGGTGCATCTAAAACATTCATGTTTCCAGATAAATAAGAGAGAATGTTTTTGTGTCAGACTATTATTTTTGCATGTTCGGAAAGTTAAAAAAAAAAAAAAAGGTATGAAGAAAGATAAATATTAATACTTGTAATAAATAAAGATGTATGCACCTCTCTAGATATTTGACACTGCCTTCCTCTTAAAATATATAAAATTGTATCATTTCAATTATATTTTATTATGCTTTGAAAATTCCATAATCAAAGTGTAAGTTATGTTTTACTGTGTTTCTATTGAGTATTATTTACAGATAATACATTATTTTTATATTTGTACTTAAAAGTATTTACCATTTTTCTTTATTGCATAATTGAATATATGTAATCAATATCTTTAAAGCAGCATTTTCTATTAATTATATTGATTTAAGTAGAGCTATTTCTTGCAGCTAAATATTACAGAATTTTTTTGTTTCTTTATTCTGAGTATATAAAGAATACAACTGTTTTATAACATATAATATTTAAACTTACTACACGCATGATTATTCTTCATCAGTAATTATAACATTATAAGAACTTTCATTGTAAAGGTTATTTCATAAAAATATATCTAGGTAATTTTCTTGAAATATCATGGTATTTCTTAGATATTTATTTGATACAAAATGGTACAAATGGTACTAAAAACTTTTTATTTTTATTAATCAATGTGTGTGTTTGTTTTATTATATAGGTGTGTCTTTTAGATATTTGTGTATAGATATCTTATTTTTAATGTTCATAAGGTTCATTAAGTGGTATTTTACGACATACCATTATAAAAATATTTTATGTGTTGCCATGTTGACAAATTTGGAAATATAATGAAGAAGGCGAGAAGCTTAAATTTGTTTTCGCTTATGGTAAACTTTTCACTTGTTTTTACTAAACTTTAAATAGTTGACAGCAATTAGACATTGAATAATTTACATTTTAAAATATTCTCGCAAATATAATATGTTTTTAGGTTTGGAGATCTTATGTGTAAAATATAATATTTTCTTTAATTAAATTATCTCAACCTGTCACAAGCTTTTCTCTTAACTTTTTAATGCCTGCTCGAGTCATCAATATTATTATTATTAATAATAACAGGAAGAGAGATTTTATTTATTTCATTAATGCAATTAAAACATATAACGTACCAGTATATATTTTAAGTCAATTGTATGCCATGTTGTTGCATACCAGCACACATTTTTAGATGTGAAATCTCAGTATTTTTAAAATTCAGTTTATATTTTTATTTTTGTTTCTAATATTTAGTGACTGTTTTCGATAGATTTCTTCTTGCATTGTGTTATTTTCTAGAGGTAGCACAATGCCAAGAATGTTTTTTCCTGAGGGGTTTCTTTTCCTTTTGGGGGTAAGATGGCCACTTACCTACGAAAAGGGAGAGAATGTTTGTCTTCATTTACAAAATTCATTAATTCATTTTTTTTAAATTTACTATTATTAGGCACTTTGCTAAATTCTCACCGTTTTTTTCATGTGCAGAGCATTTTTTAATTTTTTATTTGTTTAGACATGACATTACTGAAGAGTAGTCTCGCGCGACCTCGCGGTTTTCAAATTAATTCGTTAGAATATATTTCACAGAGATTTCCTTTTTCTTGCAACTCTTGTACATATTTGTTGTGGTTTCATATTCAACCTGGCTTTACATGCATACACATACTTACACTTCATTCTCACAAAATTATTTTTGGTTATGGTTCAAAGATAACACTCGCCTTGGTTGAATTCAGTCATAATTTTTATGTACTTCTGTAATATTTTTTCTACATACTGTGTTATGATCACATTCCTTTTATTTTACTCTGCAGACAAAAAAAAAACTATTTTGTTTTACATAATTTTACACTCATTCATGCTGGTTGGTTTACTGTTAGGAACAGGCATTTTTCCTCTTTTGAGGTTTAAATTGTTATAAATACACTTTATTTACATCTTCAATTATTTCAAACACTTGTTTTTTTGTTTTGTCATATAATGTATTAGTTTCTGGTACACATGAGAATTTTGTTCATAGAAAAAACACAGGAGTTCATCGCACATTCTTTGTTCATTGATGTTACACTAGTTCATCGCTTTACTTTCCATTCTTGTTGTACATGGGGAACTAGTTACATTCATTTTTGTTAAAACAAAAAAATCGCTTTTTCCTGGACATTTTAGTTCGCCGAATAAACAACTTAGTTCATAGAATATTTACACGTTTAGTTATAGAAATTTTACACATTAGTTCATCGATTTTTTTCACATTAGTTCATAGAATATTTACATGTTTGTTTATAGAATTTTACACGTTAGTTCATCGATGTTTTTCACATTAGTTCATAGAGATTTTATACATGTGTTCAATCATGTCGTACGTTGTAGTTCATAGAGATGTACACTTTAGTTCGTTGAAGTTTTATATTATTATTCATAGATTGTTTACACATTAGTTCAATGAAAATACACATCTTTGTTCATAGAATATGTAACACATTACTTCTTAGAAAGTAAACCACATTTTAATGTACATTATCTTTAAGATATAATTTGGAACCTCTTTTTATTTATTTTTTTTAGATAAAACAGTAGTTTTTTTTAATGTATTTTTTTCTAAAAGTCCATACAACACTCAGGAAACTGCCAGCACATACTTTAAGGATTTTAATATAGGAAATAAATTATAATATGTACATGCCTTTCCACATACATTTTTTCTTTACTAAAAAAATTTGACTGATTGGACGCGGATGGTGACTCGATGCTAATTATATCATTTCACAAAATGATTCTTCTCAAAATAGTATAATATATCTTTAAAATTGGACATGTTTCTGATACAATATTATTTTGGTTCTTGTCACTAGTTAGATATACTTTTATCTTTAAAAGTATATATGCTAGAACAGGTATGACCATTACATCATTTGTACTTTCCTCTATTTTAAATGACACTTTAAATTTTCACACATTTAAGCTTTTAGAAATACATGCACTTACTGCAGTTTGTTTAGATCACCATGCACACACAAAAATATTGTAAGCATTTTTATTATTTTACAATAATCACAATTGTTTTTTCATGACTCTTAGCTATACCTTAAACATCAAGAGTATTTAAATCGAGGAAGTTAAATACTTTTACAGTTTTTAATTGTACATATTTGTCACGTTTGATATTCCGGTAATATTTTATGCCTAGACACTTAAATTTTTTTAACCTTTTGCTAACCATAGTATTCGACAGTTTTTTTACACTTCACACATAAATCATAGTTAAAACACGTAGTTCACTGTAGCTGGTTTAGAGTTTAACCAGAGTTTCTTTTTACATAACACATGTAGTTCATTGAGACAAGTTAACCCTTATTCATTGAGTTGTTTAATGATTGTTAATTCATTAATTACGTAATTCAATGTCACTCATTGGTAGGTGTTTTTGGGTTCTGGTACACATACTGTCTGTTTCTTATGTTAGCAAAAAAAAAAAAAAAATCCTAATTTGTTTTTCTACACAATCGCGAGAGCGTTGCTTAGCATGCGGCAATGGTATTTACAATGGTATTTTATTTTACAAAGGTTTTACAATGTTACTTTTGCGGCATGCTTCGCGGATGAGCTTGTGGTCTGTGGATAACAATTTTGTGGGATTTCACCTTTCTTATTTTTTCCCTCATCAATGGCATTCCTTGTGGTCCAAGACATTTCACGTGAATATATATATATTTATTGTTCACGAATTTTCTTATAGGTAATGCACAGGTTTTCATTTTTCTTATTACATACATGCAGCCTTCTCCTGGTTTATACCAGTTATTTCTTTAGCACATATTAATTGAGGCTGAGTTCACACACACACACACAATTTTTCTCTTCAGTATTACCTGTTGTACAATTCACTTAAAATTTTATTTTTTCTCATACATTTTTACATTTAAAAGATTACATGATGGATTAACTCAATTTTTTTTAACACAAGTAAATGCTTATTAAATCACAGTTTTATTTAAACTACATTTATATTAAGACAGGGGAATACAGTTGTCACATGGAATTAAATGGCTTATGACAGTGTTTGAGGTATTTTTTTTATATCCTGATTTTCTACAGTTTTTTTTTTACTGTCTTCTTTACCTTATATCTATCTCATGAATATACATTTGTTTAATATTCATGTTGAGAGATAAAAAAAAATCTTTAAAAAAAAGAAAGAAGCTTAAAACCCATACTTTCGGTCATTATTATGGGCATTATTTCTGGATTCTTAATTATTTACATTATTTTTGTTTATCTGTGTGTTATATTATGTCTTTTATTGCTTTATATTACTCGAGTATCTTATTTTATTTTATTATAATATTGATCAATATATATATTTAAGGTTTATTATTGAAAACATTTTGAAACTTATAGCCAGCTGGTAAGTGACCTGTTTACTTAGGCCTAATATATTTTTATTTTGTATGTGCACATTTCTGATACAGGTCATCGTCTAAATAAGACGAATTTAAAAAGTGATCACAAATTTTATTAAGGAAGCTGCAGCTGTTTCTAAATAGAAACAATATATGATGTCATCTGTATGACAAAATTTATGGTACCAATATATTATATCATGATATATATACTTTTGGGATGGTTGCCTGCTTAGAGAAAAGTTCAATTGCTGTTTACTTTATGTAGTAAAGGTTTGGTTTGTTTTCATGAACATTTTACACATTATTACATGTAAGAGCATATGAAAATTGATTTTTCTCCCTTCATGTACATTTATAGATTTTTTTTTCGCCTGTGAAAGGGGTGATATATGTGATGTAGAATCACATATAGTTTTCTTAAATTTTACATTTTTCTAAATTACCGTTAAAACTAATCTTTAATTAAATGTCCATTTTATCTTAACGTTTATTTTCGATTCCACAATAACTTTCCGTTCAAAAGAAAAGAAAGAATAACATCTAGCATCTGCCTTATTACTGAAAAACGGCTATGAGATAAAGAGAATTCATTAAGATGCGTATTTCACCCTTGCTGGAAACAAATAAAAAAAGAATAATGTTCGAATGTGTTTGCGGTCAGTGAAATTTCATTTTCCTCTCTGCGTAATTTTAAGTCTAACTTATTCGTTGCATAAGTGTCTTTTCATGTAGATAATGGTTGTTATGTCTTTTGAGAACATTTTCCCAAAATATGCTCCTAACGTACGAATTGGCAGTCGGATTCCTTTTTGGCGTATTTTTTAGGACTGCTGTTTTCTGGTTGCCCTGCTAGTAAATTCAAAATCCTTTTATTGTTTAAGCGTAACAGACAATTTTGCGGAGATGATATCAGTCATTTTTCATATGCTTAATATCGCCAATGGTGTGATGCCAATGTGTGAATTTTTCAGTGAGGAATAAAATTGCCTCCCTCTCGCTTCATGAACTCAGTCATGTGAAGACTGTTTTCTTAAAAAATGCGTTCAGGCACCATCCCTAACTTTTCTGTATGAAACCCTTAAATTTTGAAGTTTACTGCAAATAAATAATTTTTCTTAAAGAGCATTTATTGTCTTAAGCGATCATAGCCTATAACTAGCGAATGCATTTTTAAAAAGAACCTGTCAACATACTTTAAATTACAGATCCATACTATAGGCTTGTTTCTAATTTTTTAATTAGTGTATGTATTTATCCATTCTAATTTAATATTAAGTCATATTCTAATGATAACAGACGAAATAAATTTAAAAAACACCATAACATTAATTCCTTTGCAATAGTACCATATTGAGCATGTTTTCATTTCATATTTTCCATAATTCGAACTTCGGATAATTCGAACATTTCTTGTGGTCCCGACGAGTTCGAATTAACGAGAGTCGACTGTACTTGCATTTCAAGACACGATCAATACGATTTGATAAGTGGTAAATTAAATTTATTTTAAAAATTGATGTATAACTTTACTTTTTTGACAATATTTCACTGTACATTCATAATTAGTCTATTTTATTTTCCTAAAATATTTCGTAACGTTGCTTCAAAAAGAAATAAATATCTTAATTTCTGGCAAAACGTTGCAAAAAAGGTCCAACAAGCTAATAAATTCAAATATAAAAAATTGCGAATTCTTATTTCTAATATGAAAGCTAATAGAACTTGAAAATGTAAAATATTTATTATGAAATAACAGTATTGATATAGGATCTCATTCAAGTTATAATTATTGCTCTACAAATAATTTTTTACAACGGTACTGTATTTTGATGAACTAGATAAACTAAAGTTATAAAAAATGACCTAAATCTTCAAAAGGCTACTTCTATGGCTAGTATTAATGGCACACTTTTGTGTTCTACACCATTATAACTCGCCATTTTTTAGAGGAAATGTAAAGCCCGCATTCCTTTTCCTGCTTTACTCTTTCTGTCCAGCCACCTGGTAGATATAATTCTTTTTTTCTATGAGAAAAAGTCACGCATTCAATAGTAACACACACCATGTTGTTCCTAGGTCGTTTTCAGAAAATGCTTAGATTTACTGTCGCCCATTTAATAATCATTAGAGTACAATAAAAATTAAAAAAATCTTTTCAGGAAATCTTTTTAGTTCAATTGTAATTATAAAAGCGCAAAAATGCATACAGATGTACATAAAGACAAGACAATTTATTAAACCCAACAAAGTCTAATCTACCTTTATAATAGAATTTAACATCCTTCTAGTGGAATCTAACAAAGACCTAAATTTTGCATATATTTAATTTTTATATTTATTTTTAAGTATAAAACTGTAAATATTATTATTGAAATAGCTAACAACAAAAAGTAATGAATTTATAATTTCCAATGATGAATTCCCTGCTCTGTTTACAAATATATTTTTCAAGCATTTTTAAAATTAAACAAATTTCTGATAGATAAAAAATATACTGCTTAAAAATAATGCATTCACCAAATATTTTTATTTCGGGTAAGTTAACCTGCTGTTTGGAAAGGTTCCTTCAGTAAACAAAACATTGGTTAAATTGATTAAAAACTCTTTGTACAGAAAAAATGCAGTTGTCTAAAAAATACATGATATAAGATAATCTCTAGTTTCTTTGCAAGTGTTTAAATAACCTCCTACTACACCTAATTTTCCATATTTTTTGTTATATTAGATTCTGAAATAAGTATGTGTGAAAATGGGGGAGTATTATTTTGTTGTACAATTTCAACTCTATCACTGAAAATATAATGTATAAAATTAATGTATATATATACATATATATATATATATATATTAGTTTCAGGTTACAAAATCTTTCGCGCGATACTCACACAGGATATATTTTTTTTCCAATATACTCAATTAGTTCCATGCATTTTTCTTAAAAATACACTATATGACCATTAATGACCAGACAGTTTCAATTTTAGACATTTTAGCGATTATTTTAAAATATTCTTTTCGGATTCTTTTGAAACTTCGGCATTATAAAGATTATGTTTAACTTCATATTTATCAACCTCTATTTGATCAGGAGGACAATTAGAAGGCCCCAAAAAAATCAAAGAAAAATAATAAATTTGGGATCGCCTTGTAAAGTAAAATGTAATTTTTTTTCTTAATTTAATAGTCAAGTCAATGGAGCAAAAAAAAAAAATCCAGTCACACATCGTGAAAATTCAGAAATATATCGTTGATAGGAGTAAGTTGATTTTTAATTGTTCTCTAAAAGCAGCTGAATAATAATGAATTTTTCACAAATCGCCTATCTGAATTTCATCTTTTATTAGTTTTACTTACCCATCATACGTAGTATAGGGCAAGTCTTGCAATCGTTTTGAAAATCGAAATTTTTTTTGACGGATTTACACGTTTTCGACACTGGAGATTTCGAAAAACATATTTTTAGAATTTTTTTTTTTTTTTTTTTTTTTTGCCGTCCGTCTGTCTGTCTGTCTCTCTGTCTGTAAACGCTCTACCTCCCGAACGAATTGACATAGAGACTTGAAATTTCGTATGTACTAAGTATGTAAAAATGGGACGAAGCCTATTTAATATCAATAACCTCGATTATCCGGAATTATTTTTTTCGGACTCTCGAAAAATTCGTTCTGGTGAAAGGTATATAAAAATTTTCAAATTTTTTTATTTTAAGGAGTGATCGTAAAAGGCATTAAAATAACACAAATTTTGCATAAAGAACGAAGTTGATCGAATTATTAGTTGCCGAGGTATCTGTAATCGTGATTTCCACATTCTTCAATTTTTAATGACCCTGTATTTCATTAAAATTTCAATTCAAAGATATATTTTAATTGGAAATGAGACCCTTAATCCGACGCAATAAACTGTTAGTTAGTAAGATTATTATTTTTGGAGTTATAAGGATGTTTCAATAAAAAAATAAAAATTTCTGGAGAATCCCTTAACATTCAGATGCTTATGGGAAGCAATTAAAAATCAGGCCCACTCTATGGACGATATATTTCCGAATTTTTATAATATTTGAGTTAATTTTTTTGGAGTTGCTCCATATTATTTAAAGAAACAAGGCTATCGATAGAGAAAACAAATAAAATATTATGTTTTCCTCTTATATCGCCTTTATTTTTTTTTTCAACGAAGGCCTTTTCACTTTACTTCAAATTTAATTTTAACAAGATAAATATATTTGAAGAAAAGAGGCTTTTTTTTCCTTCCTGAAAACAACTTTTTGAGTTTGTATAAAAAAAGTGTGAATTAGCAATAATTACACTGAAGAAACAAGAAAAACGTATATAAATACACGGCTGAATTTAATAATAATGGAATTTAAACTTCATTATCAGTTAACTATATGATTTACATGCAAAATAACTTATAATTTAGTTGTTGAAACGTATAAATGGAAAAAAAAGGTAAGTGTGTTGCATGTTATAAATGTTCACTGCATTTAGATTATGCTAAAAACAGAAAGAAAGCCTAGAAAATTTTAAATTTTTCGGTATTATCAGTCCATGTATATAAATTTCTGTTAAATTTATTTCTAGTTATATTCGTTTTAAAAAACCAGGCTATTGATAAAAAAAAAAGAAAATTATTTGAACATTATGTTTGCCTCTTTCATCGCCTTTATTTTACTTTCAGTTAAAGCCTATTTCTTTTACTTCGAATTTAATAACAAGATATATATATTTGTAGAATAGAAGAGCTATTTTTTCCTAAAAATAAATCTTTGAGTTTGCATAAAAAAGAGTAAATTAACAATAGATAAACTGAAGAAACAAAAACAACGTGTATAATTATACGGCTGAATTTGATAATTATGAACTTTTAGACTTCATTATCAATTGAAATTTATGACTTATATATATAAATAAATTATTTTCAATTTTATAGCTGTGTAAAGAAAAGGACATGAGTGTTGTATGCATAAAGGTTCGCTGTATTTAGATTGTGCTAAAAAATAGTAAGACAGCTTAGTAATTTTTATATTTTTCGTTATAATCAAATATGTAAATTTCTTTTTCATTTATTTCTAGTTATATATATATTTTTTAAAGGATATCAATAGAAAAAACAAATAAAATATTATGTTTTCCTCTTTCACTGCCTTTATATTATTTCCAGCCTTTATTTATTAATGTTCCTTTTATTTCAAATTTAATAACAAGATACTTTAATATTATAATTTTTATTATATATTTAATAATAAGAATTTAATTAACAAGACAAATATATTTGAAGAAAAGAGGAACTATTTTACCCTGAAAAGAAATTTTTGAGTTTGCATAAAAAAGAGTAAAATAACTATATTTGTAGAAAAAAAAAGAGCTATTACCCTCTCCGTTTGCATAAAAAAGTAACTTAGTAACAGATACACTGAAGAAAAGTGGGAAAAACATACATAAATGTATTCCTGAATTTGACAATGATGATACTTTAAACTTTCTTATCAATTAAACTGTATGATTTGCATACAAAAAAAATTATTCTTTAGTTGTAGGAATTTATAAATGTTAAAAAAGGCATGCGAGTTGTATGTATAGGTGTTTGTTGTATTTATAGTATGCTAAAAACAGAAAGAGAGAGTATAGAAAAGTTTACATTTATTATCATAATCAGTTCATTTATGTGAATTTCTATGATATATATTTCTAGTTATATATTTTTGAAATGAAAAAATGATTAAAAAAATAAATATTATGCCTTACTCTTTCATATCTTTAAAATTCCTTTATGCAAAAAAAATATTTTTCTTTTACCTAAAATTTAATCACGTGTTAAATACATTTGGAGAAAAGATGAGCTAATTATTATTTCCGAGAATGAACTTACTGAGTATACATAAAATACAGTAAATAAGGATTACACAAGCTGAAAGAAAAAAAAACATATGTAAAAATACAGTTTAATTTAATAATTCTGAACATTTAAAATTCATGAAAGCTTATTATTCAAACTATAAGTTTTACATACAGAAATAAATAATTATTCATCAGCAGAAACGCATAACAAAAAAAAAAAAAAAAAAAAAAGGAATGTTTTATGTATAGCTATTCACTGCATTCAGATTATGCTGAAGTGTGAGTAATAATGCTTTTATTTTTTACTATAATCAGTTCATTTGTAGATTTTTTTTTTAATTTTTTCTGTAAAATATATGTGTATATTTAAAACTATTAAAGGTAGAAAAAAAAGAAGAAGTAATAAGTTTCTTTTTTTATCGCCATTATTTTCCTTTCAGCGAAATCTTTTTTTTTTTCTTTTTACCTCATATTTAATAAACAAATAAATACATTTGTGAAAAACTGATATTAATAATTTGTGCTGATTATTATTATGCTCAACTCAAATTTATCAGCTTCCATAGAAATAGGATAAATTGCAATCATAGAAACTGAAGAGAATTAGTATAAAAGTAAAAATAGTTATTGTTAAATCAGCATTGAATTGAAGGGATGGTCCGGGGGAGGGGACATTTGTCGCTGCACTGTAAAAAAAATTCATGAGGTTACTAAAAATTTTTTAGTAAATTTGTATTCCACAGAATTTTTTAGTAACCATTCCAAACTTTTTTTGGCAAGTGAAACAAACCTTTCTTTTGTAAACTGAACAAAAGAATTTTTTGTATAACTAACTTAAAACTTCTTAGTATGAGCCACCAAGCAAATTTTAGTAACAGCTCCAAAATTATTTTTAGTAACCATTACTCACAGATTCTTGGTAGCTATTCTAAACGCAATTTTAGCAAGTGAAACAAACATTTATTTTGTAAATTGTATAAATGAATTTTTCGTATAAAAAACTTTTTAGCGAGAACCACCAAACGAATTCTGTTGTTAACGTGTGCCCGAAGGGTAGGAGCTTCCTTTGAACTGTATCTAGCGGGAAAGAAAACAAGCTTGCAGCGGTAGATTTTCGGCAACGCCTCAATAGATGGCAGCATCAAACGTCGCCACCTGCTCAATTTTAATGTGCTGCTGAAAGGGAGGGAAAGTTCTTAGATCATTACCCATGGTAACTGCTATGACAGGATTTTCATAATCACTTTACTTAACTGATACTTACACTGCATACACTCGGTGCGTCGTTGGTGCTGTCGAGCATCGAACCCGAGACCTTTCAGTCTGGAGTTCGGTGCTATGACCATTAGGCTATCACGGCCACACCAAGTGGGTTTTAGTAATAGCTATTAAAAATAATACACAATTGCAAGTTCAAATAATACACAATTGCAAGGGCAAATGCACGTTAATTCTATTCGTTGCTAGCTTTTTCCTAGTAACTCTTACAGATTTTCTTGTAATTGAGTAAGATTGCAAAAAATGTTTTTAGTAATTACAAGTATCAGTAAATTTTTTTAGTAGATCGACCCTTTTTTTTTTTACAGTGTGGAATATTGAATTCCCAAACCCAGAAGGTTTTAAATTTAATGCTTTTTAATTGACAAAGGAGCTATTTCCCTACCAGATCTTTAAAACATCCTCCCGGAGAAAAACGTCTGAATTCAACACATTTATATAAGTATTCAATATATATATTTTAATCACGCCAAATTTTATGACAGCAGTTCATGATTTTTCCAAAAATTTTCTCCTTTAATATGTTAATTTGATGTGGGCGCGCAATTCGATCTGTAAACATTATACTTTTATTTTACACTTCATAACAAAAAAAAAAAAAACTCTACTGTTACTTTTCTTATAAAACTGCGATTCCTAGAACTTTTTATGTAACAGTAACAGCAAAATATCACGAAGCTGAATAGGTTACATGAATTTTTCTGTTACCGTTACATAAATGTTCTAAGAATCCCAGTTTCCTAAAACAAATTTAGTAACTTTACAATTTTTTTTACAGCTTTTTCACTGTTAAAACTAATGGTGACACATTGCACCTTTTAGGGGTGAAAGGCTTGTCTCACTAGTGACACCCCTAAAGGAGCCAGAATGACACCTTCAATTAGGGTGAAAAGATGCCACCCTTAATCCAGAGTGTCCAATAATAAAAAATTTAAAAATATACAAACCGGCTTTTGGCCGTCGAAGGATTCGAACTCACAACGTCTGATTACAAGCTCAGCGTTCTAACCGCTCGGCCATCGAGCTCACCTTCATTCACTCATAGCCATAGATTTTACTTGCCGTCACAGAAAACAGAAAGACACTCGTCACAGCGCATGCGCATGGTTCCAGTCACCCGATGAGGTGCCACATTGCTGCCAATACGAGGTGTATGGCACCTAATTTAGCTCCAATAACCCAGTAAGAGACCTGTCGGCACTGCAACCACATATCCAAGCCCCTATGGCACCCTAGGGTTCCAAATGCCCCGGGTTCCAATGGACCCTAGGACCTTTTCACCTCCGGGTCCCAAATGGAACCGGTTTGTCACCTTCACTTTTAACAGTGTTGAAATTTATTAAAAATGTACAATTTTTGTTCATTTTAAGGTATGGCACCAGAAAAGAAAATGCAAGCATAATTTAAACAATCTATTTGGAACTTGTAAATTTTATTTAAATGTATAATCATACTTTGATTAATATTGTTGATAAAAGTATTAAAAAAGTTTAAATACACTATATATTTTTATATTACTTTTGACTTTTTAGCGTTTAAACCTTTTGCATTGTTGCAGTTTCACAGTTTATAGTCTTTTTTAGCAAATATGGTTAGGTCCATTAGAATTCTTTTTTGTTGTAACTCGTACAGAATAATAACAATAAACAATGATTCGTGATTTATCACTTGCAGTAAGATAATGGAAACAAAGGGTCTTAAAATTCAGTTTTTAATTTATAATTACCTTCTAAAAATATTAAAATGTTGTAATGTCAGCGGAAACAAAGCTTTTTACACTAATGATTACATATCTCTATCTTTACATGTAAAATAAATTGAATCAAGTAAAAGAATAAGAAAATGGAATTTTTATAGTAATGACGAACATTTAAGCTAAATAAAATTTTATCCTTCAAAGTTTATTTAACAGATGAAACAACGCGAAAAAACTAGCAATGAACCACAATTAAATAATAAAACTTTGTAAATTAAAATCTTTATAATTCAAAATATTATTTTTAAAATTTTCGGTTTTTTTTTTCTTTTTTACATTTAAATAAACAGAAATATCGAAATTTCAATTTTGATTCAGCATTTCCAAAAATATTAATTAAAAAAAATTAAGTAAAGTCTTGGAAAAAATATTGCCACTTTGATTTAAAAAATTAGGTTTTCAGAAGTGAGTAATTTTTTTTCAAATTCACTGAATCAAAATTTAAGTAAAATAATCAAATAAGACATGTTTCAAGTTTGTAGTAATTATCTTTAACGTTTCTTGAACAAATTAAATTCGAGAAATTGTGAAAACAGCTTTCACGAAGAAAAACGTATTTTCAAAGAAAGTCATAACCATGACAGCCATTGCTTGAACGCTAGATTTTGAAAACAAACCAAAACGCAAAAAAATAAAATAAAATAAAATAAAATAAATAATAATAATAATAATAATACTTCTTCTGCTAATTAAGATAGAAACATGATTTAAACGTCATTTTAAGTATATAAAAAAAGAAATTTTTAATGGAATAATTTTTTTATATAAAATTTGAAGATTTTGATGTCTTGCACCCCATTAAGAAATCTATGAAAGTTCAGTCACCTTATTTATATATATATATTTTTTTTTGTAATTTTTTTAAAAAAATGTTAAAAAAAGCTGTTTTTTCTAAAAGGATACAAAAATTTTAATTACATATAGCCGTACAGACCTTGCATTTACTAATCATAACTTCATTTTTTTAAAACTTGGTTTTATCTGTAGAATTATATTAATTTAAATACCGCATCTATTGCAGTAAAACCTATAGCTTAGTAAAAGTATTCTGTTTGTGGATCCCTTTAATGTCAATAATTATGATTAAAAAATAATACTATAACATACAAACATGAATTCCATGTTTTTTAGATGCTTTTATATTTATGTATATTACTTATGAAACAACATATAATTTAATTTAACAAAAATGTATTTTCATTCCAATGAAATTCAGAACGTTTAGATACGTCTGCCATAAAATTTGACTGTTGACACAACACAGATATGAAAAATTTGTAAATTTGTCAGTAAAAGACAAACATAAAATATATAATACACTAACAAATAAACATATAAAAATAAGCTATATGATTATATAATGAAATTTATTGATTTTGAGTATTCACCATTCTATATAATGCATTTGCACTATATAAAATATAGCCTTAATATCATCAGAATTATGTATATTACCTATTTGATATAAACAATAGAATACTTAAAATGATAACATTAACTTGGAATTGCCTCTTAGTGAAAAGGAAGACAAAATTACTATTGTCAAAGCACATGAATGGTAGAATTAAATTGACGTTAAATGTAAAATTCTTTTTACATTTATTCGTGGTTGTACAAAGAAAGACTATGAAAGGCAAAAAATATGGATGGAAAACAAAAACAAAAATAAATTGATATATTTTTTCTTTCATCGCTTTTATTTTCCTTTTAGCCAAAGCCCATTCTTGCTACTTCCAATTTAATAATGAGATGAATAATTTTGTGGAAAAAGGAAGCTTGTTATTTTTACTGAAAGCAAACTTAGAATCTTGCATAAAAAAGAGTAAATTAGGATTATATAAAGTGAATCACTTTTGCTTGAAATCAATTACTTTGGACGTACATTCTTATTTTTTATTACATGACGTTGAAAATGTGATAACACACAAACATTTTTATTCACTTTATTGTGGTTTCAGCTGCTTTAGACCAAAAGCGCTGAAAATATTTTTTTACTTAAGACTTTTATTATTATTATTGAAGATCATCAAATCGTTTGCGTATTGTAAATAGTCAAAGTAAATGATGAAAATGATTTGTGTTTTTCTAATAATTTCTTTTTTCGAAAAGAAAAGGTTGCCGCTGCTTCTGTTATAACTGAATCTATTGTGAATATTTAATTTTCTCGGTTTATCCTTCAAAAACTATAATATATAAAATCATGAAAATTCCTAGTTTTATACATAAATGTTGGGTAAAAACTTTGAACTTCTTGCTACTTCCGATTTAATAATGATAAAAATAAATTTTTGGAAAAAGGAAGATTATTATATTTCCTGAATGTAAACGTAGAATTTTGCATAAAAAAGAGTAAATTGGGATCAGATAAAGTGAAACATTTTTGCTCGAAATCAATTATTTTGGACTTTCGTTCTTGTTTATCGTTGAATGACGTTGAAAATGTAATAACACACAAACTTTTCTTTCTTTTTATTGTGGTTTTAGCTGCTTTAGGCGAAAGTAGCTGGAAATGTTTTTTTTTTTTACAGTAGACTTTTGTTATTATTATTATTTTGAAGCTCAAATCGTTTGCGTATTGCAAATAGTAAAAGTAAAAGGTGAAAATATTTTGTGTTCTTCAAAACATATCTTTATTCAAAAAGAAAAGATTATGCAGTCGCTGCTTCTGCATAACTGAATCTATTGTGAATATTTAACTTTCTCGGTTTATCCTTCAAAAACTATAATATGTAAAAAAACATGAAAGCTGATAATTTTATACAGAAATGTTGGGTGAAACTTTGAATTTCTTGCTTATCCCAATTTAATAATGTGATAAATAAATTTGTGGAAAAAGGAAGCTTATTATTTTTCCTGAAAGCAAACTTAGAAATTTGCATAAAAAAGAGTAAGTTAGGATCAGATAAACTAAAACACTTTTGTTCGAAATCAATTACTTTGGACCTTCATTCTTATTTATCGTTGTATGACGTTTAAAATGTGATAACACACAAACTTTTTTTTTTTTTTTTTTTTGCTTTATTGTGGTTTCAGCTGCTTTAGACGGAAATAGCTGAAAATATTTTTTTATTTTAGACATTTATTAAATATTCTTCTTTTAGAGATCAATTCATTTGCGTACAGTATATTGCAATTAGTCAAAGAAAATGATAAAAATATTTAGTGTTTTTCGGTATCTTTATTTGAAAAGAAAAACTTCTGCCATAATTGAATCTATTGCGAACATTTAACTTCCTTGGTTTATATTTCAAAAACTACGATATAAGAAAACGTGAAAACTTATAGTTTTATACAGAAATATTGGATAAAAACTTTGAACTTTTTACTACTTCCAATTTAATAATGAGACAAATAAATTTGTGGATTAAGGAAGCTTATTACTTTTCCTAAAAGCAAACTCATAAGTTTGCATGAATAAAAAGAGTAAATTAGGATCAGATAAACTGAAACCTTTTGCTCGAAATCAATTACTTTGGACGTTCATTCTTGTTTATAGTTGCATGACGTTGAAAATGTGATAACACACAAACTTTATATCACTTTATTGTGGTTTCAGCTACTTTAGGCGAAAATAGCTAAAAATATTTTCAATCTCAGACATTTATTGAATATTCTTCTTTTAAAGCTTACTTCATTTGCGTACAGTATATTGCAAATAGTAAAATTAAATGATGAAAACTTTTTGTGTTTTTCTAATAATACCTTTATTCGAAAAAGAAATGTTTATGGTGCCGCTGATTTTGTCATAACTGAATCTGTCATGAACTTTCTCGTTTTATCCTCCAAAAACTATAATATATATAAAAGCATGAAAATTGATAGTTTTATATAGAAATGCTAGATAAAAACTTTAAACCTCTTGCTATTTCCAATTTAAAAATGCGATAAATAAAATTGTGGAAAAATCGAAGCTTATTTTTTTCTGAAAGCAAACTTACGAGTTTGCATAAAAAAAGAGTAAATTAGGATCAGATAAATTGAAACACTTTGCTCGAAATCAATTACAATGGGCATTCATTATTGTTTATTGTTGCATGACACTAAAAATGCGACTACACGAATTTTTTTTCACTTTATTGTGGTTTCAGCTGTTTAGGCAAAGGTAGCTAAAAATGTTTTTAATCTTAGACATTTATTAAATATTCTTCTTTTAAGTCACAATTCATTTGAATACATTACATTGCAAATAGCCAAAGTAAATGATTAAAATATTTTGTGTTTTTCTAATAATATTTTTATTCGAAAAGAAAAACTTATGCTGCCGCTGATTTTTCTATAATTGAATCTATTCTGAACATTTAACTTTCTTGTTCTGTCCTTCAAAAACTATGACAAATATAAAAACATGTAATCTAATAGCTCAGAAATATTGGGTAAAAACTTTAAACTTGTTGCTACTTTCAATTTAATAATGAGATAAATAAATTTGTGGGAAAAAGGAAGCTTATTATTTTTCCTGAAAGCAAACTTAGAATTTTGCATAAAAGAGAACAAATTAGGATCAGATAAACTGAAGCACTTTTGTTCTAACTAAATTACTGTGGATATTCATTTTTGTTTATCGTTGTATGACGTTATAAATGTGATATCACGCAAATTTTTCCCTTTATTGTGGTTTCAGCTACTTTAGGCGAAAATAGCTAAATATATTTTTAATCTTAGACATTTATTAAATATTCTTCTTTTAATGCTCAATTCATTTGAGTAGAGTATATTGCAAATAGTCAAAGTAAATGATGAAAATATTTTGCTGTTTTCTAACTGAATCTATTGTGCATAATTAACATTTTCGGTTTATCCTTCAAAAATATGATATATAAAAATAGGAAACTGATAGTTTTATACAGAAATGTTGGGTAAAAATCTCAAGTAGACAGTTTATATATCAAAGAATTGTTTTAAATGTTATTTAAAGTTGATTTGAAGAATCAAATTGGTCTAAGATATATATAGGGGGAACTGGGGTACATTGATACAGTTTTTTTCTAAGATTTTTTTTGGTGTCAAGAAAGTAGAAAATTCAAGTTTTTTTTTCCATGAGGTGACAGCAAAACTTGTGTAGTATGTTATAAAAATGTATAATCATTGTTTTATATAGTATTTTTGCATGTAATTTTAAAAAAATCAAAAAAAGTCATTTGTATCAATGTGCCCCATCCCCGGGGCAGATTGATACGTTTGAGAAAAATGACGACAAAATAATACCAATGCATATTTTTCATAGAAAATGAATTAGAAAACCATTTTATATTTATTTATAAAAATTCAAATCACCCACAATTTATTTTTAAGCAATATTAAAGCAATCAAAATTAAATATATTATGACCTGATGTTCTGGCTGTTTCTTGTCTGATAGTTGGCTGTGGTAACTTTGTCATATCTAGCACTTCAACCCCAGCATTATCTTCTTTCTTATGAAAGATGAAAAAATTACCAGTTTTTCTGTTTATAAATAGGTTCATAAACAGAAAATAAAGGATAATTATATTAAAAATTCTGTTTATAATATAAGTATCATTTTCTGTTCTGCAGTTTGTTTCTCTTACTTAACATTTCGCATGTCGAAAATACCTTTTTCTCTGGAGAATCGATATAAATTCGAGATTTGCCAAAATGGCGTCCTTTTCATTTATTAGTTCTACTAGCACTAGATGCCGGGTAAGTTCCTACGTCTTCTGTTTTCAAAAATACTATAAAATGTTCTAATATAAAAAAATTAGAGCTATTTCACTTCAATAAAAACTAATATTAGAAATTTTTCGTGAAAAAAAAAAGGTTGGATTAAGTAGTGTATGGTAAAAAAAAAATATTAAAAGATAATGAAAATATGAACTATTAAAGGATTTAGGCTGTATCAATGTGCCCCGTCATAGACTGTATCAATGTGCCCCATACAGCGATTTTGAATAAAATGAGTCTCAAATCCAACACTTCACAATATATCTAACAATAAATAATGAAGAACTGATAAAGAGTAGCTGTACTTACCAGGGAGAGTATTCATTTTGGTTGAAAATACTGGAAAAGTTGTATAATAGCATTTCAATTGTACAACTCATATTTACTTTTGAACAACAAAAACAATAAATCACCCGTCCCATTTCATCAAACTACTGAATCATTCCAAGATTTTCTGTATGTAGTTGAATACACTAGCATCATCTTTTGGAGCTGTTGTGAAACTTCCTGTAATGACCCTGTGAGCGGTAGAGGGGGTGTATCAATGTGCTCCATGTATCAATGTACTCCAGTTCCCCCTATGTATTTTTTTTTACATTTATTCGTGGTTATACAAAGAAAAACAAAGAACAAAAAATGAAGAACAAAAAATATGAATGGAAAAGATAGGCAAATATATAAATATTTTTTTTTGTTTCATTGCTTTTATTTTTCCTTCAGCCAAAGGCAATACTTGCTACTTCCAATTTAATAATGATATAAATAAATTTGTGGAAAAAGGAGGCTTATTATTTTTCCGGAAAGCAAATGTAATATTTTGCATGAAAAAGTAGTAAATTAGGATTAGGTAAATGAAACACTTTTGCTGGAAATCAGTTATTATAGACATTCATTCTTATTTATCGTTGCATGATGTTGAAAATGTAATATCAAGCAATTTTTTGCACAGATTGTGGTTTCGGCTGCTTTAGGCGAAAATAGCTGAAAATCTTTTTTGCTTTAGACTTTTATTATTATTATTATTATTATTTTTAATTTGAAGCTCAATTCGTTTGCATATTGCAAATAGTCAAAGTAAATGATGAAAATATTTTGTGTTTTTCTAATAATATCTTTAATCGAAAAGAAAAGGTTATGCTGCCACTGTTTCTATCATAACTGAATCTATTGTGAATATTGAACTTTCTCGGTTTATGCTTAAAAAAAAAAAACTATAATACATAAAAACATGAAAGCTGATAGTTTTATACGGAATTGTTGAGTAAAAACTTTGAACTTCTTGCTACTTCCAATTTAATAATTAGATAAATAAATTTGTGGGCAAAAGAAATCTTATTACTTTTTCTCAAAACAAACTGCAAGTTTGCATGAAAAAAGAGTAAATTAGGATCATATAAACTAAAACACTTTTGCTTGAAATCAATTACTGAGGACATTCATTCTTGTTTATCGTTGCGTGACGTTAAAAATGTGATAACGCACAAACTTTTCTTTTTTTTTCTTCCCTTTATTGTAGTTTTAGCTGCTTTAGGCAAAAATAGCTGAAAATATGTTTTACTTTAGACCAGGGCTGTCCAACCTTTTGGTGAACAGTGGCGCACTTCAGCTCTTGGTACTCAATGAAGGGCGCCATTTTTCATATGACTCAAAACATGCGGTTGTATTATTGCGTAGTATTATAGTACACATGAACATCTTAATGATGTGGGGGTGAACCTTAAGGTCGTAGACAAAAGGCACCTAAGTTTATGAAGTTACGTATGTTAAATTTCAAATTACCCATTTTTCGACGTAAGTTCTATCTTAAAAATGTTTGTAGGGAAAAGTACCAAAAACTTTAAACATGTCTATAATAAAAACAATAACAAAATGTAAAAATAAATAAACATGGGGATCAAAGACTATGCTAAATTTCTTTTAGGATGCCAAAATGCATTTTCAAGGTGTGAATTTAGCTTTATAAAAAGTACAAAAAGAAAAACAAGCATGATAGTGACCAATTCATAAGGCTATGGTTCCAGAGAAAAAGTCTGGAAGGGCTTTCGTAGATGGAAATCATTTTGCACTGTTTTATTAATTTTTCTAAGCAAATTGAAAAGAAAAAATATATAAATTTCAAAAACCAAGAAGGAAAAATTAAGCTTTTTTATACCTCGTATAAAACAGCCAGGCCAGTGTGACAACAACAAGATTTAAAAAAAAAAAACAATAGGTGCAACGTATTTACATAATGACGAACGCACCTAAAAAGAAATTTCATGCACATGCACATGTGTTTTCAAAGGAGCGGACAGGGAGAAATGAAAAAGGGAAATTTTTCTCTTACTTCTTAATATTAAAAATAGAAATTCCCAATTATTACCAAATTTAAACATCTTTATAACACTTTATAAACAACAACTAGAAATCGTGAAAATATGGATGCTTAAATTTTCAAAATATGTTTCTGGTTTTTCAATATGTTTTCGCAGACTTTGAAAATATCTCTAATGGAAATAAGAATGATTTTAAAGAAAAATTTCTTTATAACAGAATTTTACTTTTAAAAAGTATAATAACAGGAAACTTTCAAAAGGGCGCCAAAAAAATCCTCAAAGGGCGCCATGGCGCCCGTGGGCGCCGCGTTGGACAGCCCTGCTTTAGACTTATATTAAACATTCTTTTTTCTAAGCTTAATTCGTTTGTGCACAGTATATTGAAAATAGTCAAAATAAATGATGAAAATATTTTTCGCTTTTCTTATATAGTAGAATCTCGTTAATTCGAAATCGGATAAATCGAATCTTCGCTTTGTTAAAACTAAACATGAAGTCCCGAGATTTTCAAGGGCATAATAATGTCAACAATTTTCAGTCATTCGAACACATTTTCTTTTGACTTCATTTAATTCGAACTAACGAGAATTCCGATTTTTCATTTATTTTTTTAACTTTCACACGGATTTCTGATCCTCAAAATACTTTTTTTCTTCTATTTTTGTCAGAATTGTTCTGAATCTAGTATATATATAATCTAATTCATCTGATATCCGATTCTTAATGCCCCGTCTGTCCACCAATGATACCTCCAATACTTCTTCCGCTGCACTTGTTCTTAATCTGGGAATTAGTTTATGTATTTATATCTTTTAAATTGATATTAATACATATTATAAAGACAACAGCTAAAATAAATTAAAAAAAAAATGCTATAACATTAATTTCTTTATAATAATACCCCTTTAACCCTTTAACGATCATAGCATTTTCATTGTTAAGATGTCGAAATAAATGAATGACACCGGTAATTAAGAACAAATATATTTCTAAATAAGAAAACGGGATTTTTCACATGCAAAATAAAAAGGATATTTTTAGATAAAAATACCGGTGTCAGTGTTGCGTATCGGAATTAAAATTTTGTGGTTTCGTGGCGAAACCAATGAACGTTAAAGGGTTAAACATGTTTTCCTCTCATGTTTTCCAAAATTCGAACTCTGGATGATTCGAAAATTTCCTGTAATCTTGACGAGTTCGAATTAACAAGAACCGACTGTGATATTTTTATTCGAATAGAAAATGTCATGCTGCTACTGCTTTTGCCATAATTGAAGCTATTGTGAACTTTTCAGTTTCTCGGCATATTCTTCAAAAACATTAAAAATGGCAGTTTTATAGAGAAATGTTGGCTAAAAACTTTGAAGCAGACAGTCTATGTATTTTTTAAATCTTATTTATAGGTGAAATCGATCGAGATAATTTAATTGCATCAGTTTTATATTACCAAAAATTATGCTTAACAAATTAACCCTTTTTTACATACCTATAACTGACCAAATTGCGATGCGGAGTAGAGATGTGTTTGGGCTCGTTTTTCGGAACCTGGGTCCTCCAGAGCCCGAAAGATTTTTTGTCTTCAGAGCTTAAACCTATCCGTGTCCGATATCAAAAGTACACTGTTAAAAATCTTGTCCTAGTTTGAACCAAATTTTTGTGCTCAGTAGCTGCCATTATAAGATGGTGAAATTTCGTATCCAAAATTTGGGGTTTCCTATTTCAATTTCGTTCCAATTATTGGAACTATGCTTCAAAAAGAGCTCCAAATATTGGTTCAAGATTTCACCATCGCATAGTGACAGCTATTGAGCACCAAAATTTGGTTCAAACTATGACAAGATTTTTAATATTGTATAAAAAATAATGCATGATAATTAGAAATGATTTCAAATGTGGTATTTTATTTAAAAAAAATTCTTGCATCAAAATTACTGTTAGATAAAAATTTTAATTCAGACTTATGGAAAGAGCAGTTTGGTATCAAATAAATATATACAGTTGACTCTCGTTAATTCGAAATCGGATAATTCGAATCTTCGCTTAATTCGGACTAAACATGATGTCCCGAAATTTTCAATGGCAAAATTATGTTAAACTTTATCATTAATTTGAAATAATTTTCTTTTGACATCGTTTAATTCGAACTAACGAGAATTCCGATTTTTCATTCTTCATTTCTTTCTCACGAATTTCAGATCATTTGAATAACTTTCTTTCTTTGGTTTTGTGAAAATTGTTCCGAACGAATATATATAATCCCATGCATCTGATATTCACTTTCTAAGTGCTCCGTCTGTCCATCTGTGACGCTTCAAATTTTTCTTCCATTGTGCTTGTTTCTAATCTTTTAATAAGTTTATGTATTTATACATTCCAATTTAATATTAAGTCATATTCGGATGATAAGAGACATAATAAATTCAAAAAGTACTATAACATTAATTCCTTTGTATTAGTATCCATATTAAGCATGTTCTCAGTTCATACTATTCATAATTCGACCTCCGGATAATTCGAACATTTCTTGTGGTCCCGACGAGTTCAACAACGTTTTCAATTTCCTATAAAATGTGTACATCTTTCAATTCATTTCTCATAACAAATCCCTATGATTGAAATTAATACGTTGATACAGTTATCTTAAAGGTCCGATGCTTTTATAGAAAAAGAAAAAACACTAATAGAATGTATTCTATCGGTATAATATTTGAAATTTATTTACTTACAATTGGAAACCTTCAGCATAAAAGGAGTTAATGATGACTGACAGAAAAAATAATCACTATGTCATTTTGATATGAAGAACGATTATGACTCGCGCACAATTAAATAATTTTCAAAGCTCAAGCTTTTGTTATGCATAAAAAACGAACGAATCATCCTTATTGTGTTATATACTGGGTGTCCTAAAAATGACTGATGGATTTTAAAATTGAATAACTTGCAAACGGTGACAGCTATTTAAAAAAATTTTGCAAAAGGGTTATGTATAATGTCAGGAGATTTTTTACCGTAATTTTTTATTTTAGTTCGCATCTCAAACAATAGGTGGCGCTGACGGCGATTGAACGCCAGGTGATCAATGCTGAGTGAAGCGTCGACATGGCCTTCAATCGTCGTCAGCGCCACCTATTGTTTGAGATGCGAACTAAAATAAAAAATTACGGTAAAAAAAAACTCCTGACATTATACATAACCCTACTGCAAAAAAAAATTTAAATAGCTGTCACCGTTTGCAAGTTATTCAATTTTAAAATCCATCAGTCATTTTTGGGACACCCGGTAACTAGATAAATAAATAAATAAACGATCGAATAAAAAAATATCCTCTTTCCAACGAAAATTCAACTAGTAGCTAATTTATTGTTTGTGCTTGTTTTGAATGGCGTTATGAATTTCGATTGTTTAGAAATAAGTTACAAACACCACAAATTTCCCTTTGAAACAGCAAGCAGATATTGAAATTCAAAAGCACGATTTCTGTTCCGCTTTCATTTTGATCAAAATAACACTGAAATGACTGAAATGGTGAGAAAAGGGTAGTTTAATTTTTTATACATATGGATAAGTAATTTTCCGGTCTCAGAAAGGAACCCGAATCCGCCTCTGATTTGGGCTAAGGCTTGGACTTTCAGGCTCGGGCTGAGCCCGTCTCAACTCTAGTTTGGGGTGTCCGATCATTTTTTAAATGTATCATGTGTTTTGAATTTTTATTAATTAAGAAATTAATTATTTTGAGTAATTTTTATTTTTTTTTCTCAAAATAACCATTTTTAACAATTGTTGTCATATTTTGAAAGGCTAAGTGATAACATTTGAAAACATTATATTTTCAAATTGAAATATATATTCACACATGAATATTATAAATGAAAAAAAATTAAAATACTAAAAGTTTTATATTTAAAAAGCATTTTAGGTTGTAATTTACATCATATTTAAAACGAATAGTTTTAATAGCTCTGAAAGTCATTTCGGCCAGTGCTCTTCAGTAAACATTTACTTAAATTAACTTTAATTAACTTTAGAATTTTAAATTAGCATTTTATTGAAACTTCTAGAATGGTTGCTCAGAAAAGTTGCGAAAATAATATTATATTTCGTTTGATGACAGTCGAAAAGCTTTAACACTTTTGACGACCGGTTAAAATTCTAGAAATGTCTAGATACTCCCTTAATCATTTTGGTATCTATAATTACATCGCGAAAAAAAAAGTAAAAAGAGTAATGGGATTTTATTGAATAGTATTGTATAATTCATAATAACCTGCCGTGTACTTTAATACTGTGACGTCTATGAGTTGATATAACATTCAGAAGTTTAAAAACAAAAGTAACAACAACAACAACAAAAAAGATGTTATTTGGCAAATTACAACAACCATTTGGAAAAAGATTTGTTCAAAGACAAAAATTTAAGATTTATAAATAAATTGTATATTAAAAAAAAAAAGCCATGGTTATTTACAATAGATTAGTTCAATATTTCATTGTTTTCTTTTTCGTGTTAGTCGCACATTTCGTAAAAGGTTGGATCGATAAACAGACCTCGTTTTTTTCCCTTTAAAATACGATTTTTCAAACAACGTCTTTCTTCGATTCGTTCTTTTCCAAAATTGATAACTTGTGTCTCCATTTTTTAACTTTTTTACTTTCTTCTTAATTAACAACAATATTCCCCCCCCCCCCCCTATTCAAATAAAAATTCTGTTAAATGTAAAGAATTTCTTAAAATAATAATAAAATATTCTAAAAGACATCAATTTTATGATGACCAAGACAGGGCTTGGGTAGTAATAGATCTTATATTACGTACGCTATGGGTTAAACATTAATATTCCTGGACCAGTCATAAACAAATTTTAAATGTAATTTCAGTTTTACAATTTTCGGTACTGCAAAAATTTAAACATCTGAACATCACACTTTTTTAATTTTTACACCATCGTATAGAAAAAAAATGCACTTCTAAGTGCAATTTGATTGAAAATTGTATCTCAATTTGTTTTTGTGTTATTAATTTTTTTGTAGTTTTTCATCCTTTTTTTTTCCTCAATGTGATAACAAAGGCATTTTATTTATGGACACTAAACATGGGCCAGTCAGAAAAATAATAAAATCGCGACAACATTTCAGATATGCTTCATTTTTTAATTCTCGACCTAGAAAAACAACCATTTTTCATGTAATAAAAAAAAAATATCCAAAATGCCAATTTCGATTTTGAGAAAGTTTCCTTACACAATAAAAATATGTTTAATTATGTTTAATTCATACATTTAATGTTGTAAGTTTTTTCGTAAATATACAGCGTGGTCATACAAAAATTTTGCAATAT
The DNA here is from genome assembly GCA_964019185.1 of Maratus speculifer. Classification (NCBI taxonomy): domain Eukaryota; kingdom Metazoa; phylum Arthropoda; class Arachnida; order Araneae; family Salticidae; genus Maratus; species Maratus speculifer. The sequence continues at coordinate 277,975,896 of OZ025294.1, forward strand.
ATAAATCCATAGCCGCCTAACTCCTCAACCAATCAAAAATAAATTTGAGATATACTTTTTTGAAGGTATGCGTTCGCGATTGGGATGATTGAAAACAATAGAGCTTTCGCGATTACTGTCGCATTGAAAACAAAATCGAGATTTTCGACTGGTAACACTTTTTTTTTTTTTTTTTTTTTTGTTTGTGAAATTTTATTAACGCATAAAAAACCATAAACGGCACTGGGAGATGACACACATAAGAAGGAAATTGACGTACAACATTAAAAAAAAAGACCAGTTTAAAGGATTTTGTATGACATTCCCCACTATCTATACCACACTATCTTTGCATGACCCCATGTAGAATTTAACTGCAAATACTGAAAAATTAATCAAAAAATCTAATACTTAACATTTTTATTAACTTTTAATTATTTTTTATACTACATAAACATATAGCTAACGAGTTTTTACATTAAAAAAATAAAGCAATTTAGTAAATTGTTCATTGAAGTTTGAACTATCATGCAAAATTACTTTTGCTTAAATTAGCTATATCTGGCATACTGAAAGCAATGTGTTTGCTATTTTGAGCTTCTTGAGTAATGATCGCAGATGTTTTGTGCTAAATTGAGTAGAAAATCACAAAATTTTATAAAATGCATTGGCACACAGCTGAGAAAATAATTTTAATATATTTTTTTATGCAATTTTGTTTTGAAATATCTGGCTTTTTTTTGGAAATTAACTTTAGAAATTATTATAATAATAATAATGCATATTTATGAAATGAAAGCTTTACACCATTCAGTAATAATACATTTTTTCTTTTAAAAAAAATTTAATACCTTAATATTTTAAGGATTTTTTTTATAATTTATAAAGAGTAATTTTCAGATATTGAATCAAAATAACTTTCTTCTATCAGTGCATTAAATTTTACATGTTTTAAATATGATTTTAAAAATCTAAAGGGTTTTATTTTTGAATTATCTGTAAAATGAATAATAGTTAATAAACAAGTCCAATTCGAAGTATAAAATACTCTGAGCTTTAAATATTACTACAGAAATGCAATATGTTTTAGTAAAAAACTATAATAAAATAAGATAACGTTTAATTGTTTCTAAATAAAAATAATTCTCTGGAGCATAATTAAAATCAAATTTTTGTTTTTACATAAATTTGGGTATATGGTTAGCTTTTCGAGGTTGTCAAAAAAAAAAATAGTTTTTTTTCCCGATAAATAAAATTTTGCATAGTTAATTTTATCAAATATTAAAGATTAAACAAATCAACATCTAACGTAAAGGTGCCGAAATAATTGCTTATAAGGCAATTTTTTATATAAAAAATATTTAGAGAATATTAACACATTTAATATTTCTGATTTGAAAGGTTTTGCCAGCACTAAAAAAATATCTTTCCTGTTTTAGAGTCGGAAAACGCTGATAATGCATGAATCTAAGAAATCCTTATTTTAGTTCATAATTTGTAAACCAGAAATAAAAATAAAAATAAAAATAAAAATAAATAAATAAATAAATAAATAAATAAATAAATAAAAAATAGTTATTACGGCGTAGAAAATATTTACTATATACAGTTTACAGGATACGGGGATTATATAAATATTTATTTCGCAGCTTTAAAAAATAACTTCATGGACGTAATTGGTTTTCGTAGATACAGATGGACGACTGAAACATTTTTTTAATTAAAGGCATACCTCTAAATCTAATGGTTTACAAATTAACTATTAACTGATAATAAGGTTTCAAAACTCAGTATAATATGAATAAAATCTCATGGCACTAAAATAAAGTGCATTTTTTTAATATAAATGCAAGAACATAAAATATTTTAAATACCGTTGTAGTCGCAAAGAATCCAGGGATATATGCTAATTCATGAAAGTCATGCCTAGAACGTATACTATAACTTTATTTGAGAAAAAGAGGGTATGCCAACCTTCTTAAAAAATCCAGAAGGTATAAGGCGTATACCTCCGCATACCCTTCAGTACACCTCTTCTTTTAAATACTAACATGATAGTTTATTCAGAAATATTTTGCATTATTAAAAAACGCAATTTCATTCAATCACATAATTTATTTTTGTTTAGTAATGCTGTCGGCCTGTCTGCACTTAGCAACTCTGACTTAATATATTACATGTAAACATATCTTTTTAGTTCTGTTTTATTTTACATACAAAAATAACATTGATGATGTTACTTGATTAAAATTACTACAGATGTATTTTATGAGATTTATTTTAATGATCTATGATTTCTTTTTATGTAAAATGTATAATAGCATAGGTTTTCAACAAATTAACATAAAACACGCAAGAAGAAGTCCCACATCGCTCTATCGAAAGTATAAGATTTTACAGTTATAACAAATATGTATTTTGAATTAACACAATAGTGCATTTTCTTGTGAATAAATCATTTACAACAATCTAGTTTCTAATCTAATCTATAATCATATTTCGTAAATTTTAATAATCATTCAATAGACTTTTGCTTCAAAAAGATAATATTTAATCGAATATAAAGTATATCACGTATAAATTTCATGTCTTTAACAATTTCACAAATAACTAATAAAAATATATATAACCGCAATAACTCATCTGTAAAGTTCAATTGAAGATTAATTCTTAGAAATACTTTTAGTCATTACTAAACCACAAACATCTTAAAAGTTCATACAAATTGTTTGAAAAACTCCACAAATAAATTTCTTTCCCAAAAGAACTCAGTTCGTAATGTCGAAAAAACTTCTTTTTGACTGCAGATCACACTAATAGCGGCCATTACTCATTGACTAAAAATATTTTTTTATGCTTCGAAGAGGAAAGAAATGGTAACTAGATGTCATATTTTATAAAATATATTAGCAGAGAAATATTTTACCAAATAATAATAATAAAAAAAATAAAACTGTATTATAGAACACAAAAAAAGTTCTTCAAACACCATAAAATATATAAAATACCGCAAGGCCTTTCAATAGAACTTAGTCTATCTTCATCAGGCGAAAAGACGTGCGTCTACAACAACAACCACTTGTAGACGCACGTCTTTTCGCCTGATGAAGATAGACTAAGTTTTATCGAAAGGTCTTGCGGTATTTTATGTATTTTATAGTGTTTGAAGAAGTTTTTTTGTGTTCTATTGTATAACACCAGTTTCCAACTTTTTCCTGAAAACTGTATTAGTTAATTAATTTTAAAACTAAAAATAAATATGATTTATTATTCAACCATTTAATATTATATAGTGCTAAATTTTTTTACTTATGCTATTTATACATTAGAGATCAATTATCCGAACCTCGATTAACCGAACGATAGGACAACTGAACGCGGGAAAGCCTTGTTATCTCATGGAAAACCTAAGTCCTTCAGAAGATCATTAAGGCTCCTGTCGTGAGCTAATACTATTAATATAAGGAGGCATTTTTCTATTAACTTTTTCACATTTTCATTTTTTCCGCATTCAATAGCTGAGGTCCCTCTCAAGATAGCTCCTTGATTATTTTTTTGATTTTGGTCGCAGGTATTTTTTACAAAGTTTCTTTCGCTTTCTGAACCGGTTTTGGAAGTGAAAGTAACTTTATAAAAAATATCTGCGACCGAAATTGAAAAAGTAATCAAGAAGCGATCTTGAGAGCGACCTCAGCTATCCAATGCAAAAAAAAAAAAATATTTAAAAATGGCAAAATGCGAAATAGTTATTAGAAAAATGTCGCTCCATAGGAATAGCATTAGCTCGCGAGTGTCTTCGCGGACAGACACAGGATACTTAAGACAAACAAGTGACGATGAGTAAGTTGAAAAAGCACCAACCACTGAGGTATCTTAACGATAGCTATACTTCGAAAGTATAACTTAACCCCCTGGCGACGAGCTAGCGGTATATGTGTCATTTAAGGTACAACAGAATCGTTGATTATTCTCACCAGTAAATTTTTATTGTAAATTTTTCCCTATTTTATCCGACCATTTTCCCGATTCAAAGAGATGAAAATTTCTGTTTCGAAAAACTGGTGTTGAATGTTTAAAAAATTTGTAAAAGTCGCTCATCTCGAAGGGGCTAAAATGGACTTAGCAACGAGAAGAGTGTGATTCTGTTCAACTGCTTTTATTAATCCCTTAACTGATCAAAATTTTTGAAAAAAAAGCTTTAAAATAATGCCTATTTTTTGCACCTTTTAAAGAATTTTTAATCTTTTATCACCGGTTTTTCAAAACAGGAATGTTTTATCTAACTGAATCAGAAAAATGCTCGGAATAAATAATTCAAAATTTAAAATAAAAATCTATTAGCGAGAGTAATAAATCAGGATTTGAAAATCATAATTGGCAAAAACACTAAAACAGCAAAAAAAGCATTTGTGGGAAAATGTATAAAAGAGGAATAACAACGTTCAGAAATGGACATCTAACTGAATCAGAAAAATGCATGGAATAAATATTTCAAAATTTAAAATAAAAATCTATTAGCGAGAGTAATAAATCAGGACAATCTAACTGAATCAGAAAAATGCTCGGAATAAATATTTCAAAATTTAAAATAAAAATCTATTACCGAGAGTAATAAATCAGGATTTGAAAATCATAAGGTACCCTGGGGTAATAACGCCACGTTAAGGTTCTACCAATTTTCACAGCTCAGTTTAAGATTGTATTTTTCAAACAAATATATGATTTGATACAGCAACTCATTGACTATCTGTATAAAAAAATAATTTAACAGATATGTATCCATAAAACGTAATGGCGTGATTTCTTGACCAATGCTATTTGGCGTTATTACCCACCTATATGGGTAATAACGCCATGCAAACAAAACTATGAATTAAGATGGAATAATTGAATGTAGATTGCCCAATTCTAAAAATACAAACTCTACAAACTTAGAAATTGACAAATTGTATTCTAAGTTATTGAAAATGTTCAATTTTTTGTGAAAATGTAAGAAAAATAAAGGTTTGGTGTGGGGGAGAGGATGTGGCAAAAAAATATCAGACCGTCAGCTTCTTTTTGCTTAAAAAGGACCACTTAAATAGAATTATTAGAAACATTGCACAGTTTTAACTGTGTTTATTTGAATCAGTATTTAGGATGTAGCTAGGCCACTGTAGGGAATCAACCGGGGTATAAATGCCAAGGATTGGCGTTATTACCCCGATATAGTTATTGCGCTGTACATTTTAAATTACAAATTATCTCGAGAAGATATCCAAAATCTTCAACAACATTCTGAAAGTCCATGAAATGTACTACAAATTTATGTAATTAACAAAGTATTTCCGGATAAAAAAAATAGTCTCCACATCACAAAACGTATCTCGCAAATTTTAGATCAAGCGTTAATTTCAGTTGCTTGTGAAAACACTAAGACCTAAAAATGAAACAAATTAACTTAAAGCTGTTTTTTGCGATTTATATGACTCAAAACCCTTCTGCGCAGAGCACATGGGTGTCATTTATCAGATTATTTCATAAGTATGCATAATATTAGCACTTGGCGTTATTACCCCGCCTAGCGTTATTACCCCAGACCACCTTAATTGGCAAAAACACTAAAATAGCAAAAAAAGCAATTGTGGAAAAATGTATAAAAGACGAAAAACAACGTTTAGAAATGGACAAATAATGCATGAACAAATAGCAAAAAACTGCTTCGAATCTACAATCGAAATTCTACATCAGAGCACGGCACAGCGTGCTAGAAAAAAGCATTCTGTGCCCCAGTGTTGAATTCAACGGGTGTCCCGGCCATGCAATGTATAATCGTAGTAAGGTTTTTTTCGAAAATGATGTTTTTTCCGAAATTTCGTTTACCCGAATACCCCCGGTCACATATTAGTTTGGGACAATCGATGTTCCACAACAAACTATCTTTTCAATTCAATTAAAGATTAGTTCTTAAAAATATTTTCAATGAACACAAACACAAGTATCCTCAAAATTCATACAAACTGTTGGAAAATGACTGACAATGAAAGTATTTACGAAATAATTAGGGCTGGGAAAATATAAATACATCATTTTAGTCATTTAATAGATAAAAATGAATGTATGCTATGTTACATAAACTGCTTATTTTATTATTAATAGCTGTTGTTATTTATTACTCATAATACTTATATTTAAAATTAAGAGGAATTTCTATCTTTTATTTGATAAATTGTATCAGTGATAACGTATTTTACAAAATATGGTATCTATTTTAAATTTCTTTCTTCTTCAAGTTTATGCATACAAAAGTTTATACAAACCGTTATTGATAAGTTCATTTTTACAAATGATTTTCTTATCCATAAGAAAACGTTTTTTAATGTCGATTAAAATAAATTAATTTTTTGGTATAGATTACACTACTAGGAGCATTAATCATCAAAATAACATTTTAAATGCTAAAATGAGGAAGGAGCTGTAACTACAAGCCATATTTTATTAAACATATTACCACTGAAGTAAATTACGAAATAACTTATCTCAAATGTTTAAATATATCTTTAATTTTATGAAGTATCTAAAAATGAATATTTCATATTACTCAAACATATTGCTTTACTACTTAAAATTTCTACTTCTTATATTTTTCACAAGATTACAATTTTGGAATTTGCCTTATTTAAAAATTTCTCGGAGAATTAATAAGAATTATATGAGAAATCATAATAACTAATCAGCAAAAAGTTAATTAAACGTAAACTCTTAGCAATACATTCGATCATCGCAAAATGACAAGCATCTTAAAAGTTCATATAAACTGTTTGAAGATGATCGATAAGTCCATGCTTACAAATAAAAATTTTGAGCAGAAAAATCATCACTTAATGTCGAAAGAAACTGCTTTTTTAATTGTAGAGCTTACTGATGAAAAGCATTACTCAAAAAAAAAAAAAAAAAAAAAAAAAAAAAAAAAAAACGCTGGAATCATAACGAAGAGGTAAATAACCAATACGCATTTTATAAAATATATTTCCACTGTTAGTACATAGAAAGCAATTAAGGTCACTTATATCTACATAAATATAAGAATTGTATTAGTTATTCAATAAGTAAAAGTGAATATGACATATTACTTGAAATGATTATCATTTATAATTTCTGTTAATGATTTCGCATGCCTCTTACGAGGACTGTTTAGTAACAAATGGTGTAATTGCTTCATTAGCACACTTTAACATGTTCGCTGCTACCGACGCACTAGTGCGTCCGACCAGCACCTAATTGTATGCTGGCGACGCTCTAGAGCATTAAGCTTCTGGAGCACTAATGAAAGTGCTCGGAATCTTTCATTATTCTGACCAGTTATTTTTCATTGCAAAGTTTATCTTATTCAATGAAACATTTTCGCGATTCAACTACCGAAAATTTTCTATTTAAAAAAACTGGTGATAAAAAATTGAAATATAAGCAAAGGGTTCTCGACGCTATGGGGTTACAACAATGTTTCGTAATACGGCTTTTGAGATGGAAATGTCATTTTTAGTGGCGGCGAATGTGTTAATGCCCAAAAATTTACTTTTAAGGTCCATTGTTAGCTTAGCGTGTGATGAATACGTGATAATTTTTTTTTCCATTTAAAACTTATAGTGTGCCATTAGAGGGTTTTTTTTTTTTTTTTTTTTTTTTTTTTTTTTTTACGAGGGGAAAAAAACGTTAGTCGAAGTATATTCTATAGGAGACTTATGAAGAGTCTGTTCTTCCTTGCAGCATTCTAGAGAAAGATGTTTAAACATTCACTGGACTCTGGGCTACATGTGGCACATAACTAAAAATACTATAATTTTTATTATGTGCCACGAATTTGGCCAATATGATCACTGTAATTAATCAAGAACAGTACAAAGAATAAAATAGCATTTATTTTGCGCGTGTCAGATGGCTGCATTTGATAAAAATTTAGAAATTGTTCCACGAAAAAAAAAATAATCTATCAAGCTGTTAAGGCAAAATTGACTTTTGTTATTTTTAATGAAAACTTAAAAATATTAATATAAAGAAGATTGCTGAAATAAAGCGGAAAAATAAATTAAGCAGATAAAATCAAATCATTTAAACGCATTTAACTGCAAAATTTGGCAATGCAATATTTAAAAATCCTAATTGAGCATATAGGTGCACGCCATAAATTATCAATATTTAGTTTATTCTTTTTTTGCATTATTACACCGATATATAGATTTCAAATAAATAATTATTTTCGTAACAGTTGAAAGAAATCGTGCAGTGAAAGGTTAAGGAAAAGAATAAAAGTCATCTTCAATGAATGATGGACCCGAAATTCCTGTAACTGCGCTTACAGAATCAACACTAATACCGTCGCTTGTCATAGAAGATTTTTAGATATGAGAACTGTTAAAAATACTGCAGTTATAAATGCGTACCACTCACTCTTTGATAACTGAAATTTAAATATAATACGTGCTTATTGGCTAGGGAGGTCAAAAAAATGCAAAACATTTTTTTCAAGTAATAATACCACGGAAAATTTGCGAATTCTGGAAACAAAAAAAATGGTTAAAAAAAAAAAAAAAAAAACTCAGCTTATAGCTTTCGGTCGAGCATGAATAATTTGCCAAAAAGTGAAAAAAATTCACAGTATTTGTTGTGGGCATCTGTTCTCAACACTTCAAAAACCATCTTGTAAATAATGCATTAAATCATTATTATTATTATTGTCATTATTATCATTATTATTATGAAAAACATAACAAAAATTTCTTTGTAATTACTCAATAACTAAAAATAAATATGACAATTATTTAAAATGTTTGCTATATTAGTTATTGATTCTTATTACTAATTACTTATACTACTAAAATTTATGATTAATCGGAATTACTCTTAAATAAAATTTTCAGAATGGATTACTAAAAAAAATGCATAATCATGTTATCATAATAACATATCTGTAAAATTCAATTGGAAATTAATTCGTAGAAAAACTTCTAAACATCTTAAAAGTTCTTACAAACTGTTTTAAAGAGATTGTTAAAAGCACTTTTAGAAATAAATTTTTTACCCATAAGAAATCATCTCTTAATGTCAAAAAAGCTGCTTTTTGACCACTAATAGAAGCACATTAATAGAGTCCATTATTCATCGAAAAATGCATTTTTATCTTTGAGAGCGGAAGGACGCAGTTACTAGAAGTCGTATTTTATGAAATATATATTATCCCTAGAAATATTTACAAAGCAATTTAGGACAAAAAGTTTTATTAAACTTTGTGTTTACTTATAGACTACTCAAAATAGTTTCATGAAATTCAGGTCTTGATTCGAAATAATAATGAGCATGTGTTTTTAACTTTTAAAGAATACATTCAATTTTATGTTAAACTAAGTGCAATTAAACGAGAAAGTGACTTTTTGTTTTCAATAACTGGAAAAAAATTCTTTTCAATAGAAGATAAATTTTTAGGTATACTTTTATTTAATGCTTAATCTAAAAACTCCTAAAGTTCATACAAACTGTTTAAAAATAACTAATATACTAATATATTAACGTCTGATAAAATCATATTGTCAAAATGCCATATTGCCATATAATCAAAATGCATTGCTAAAAAAATATTCATAATTATATAATCATAAGAACTCATTTGTAAAATTCAATTGCGGATTCAATTGCTTTCATCAGAAAATACGACATACTAGAAAATATCCGAAGACCCTCTATCCTACAACAAAATATTTTACAGCTATAATAAGTGTGTATTTCAAATTTACAAAATGATGCATTCTTTTGTATGTAAATTGCTACATCAATTTTGTTTTTAATCTAAATTCATATGCCATAAATTTTAATCAGCATTGAATATACTTTTGATTAAAAAAAGTAACATTCGATTGAATGTAAGATAAAATTCGTATAAGTTCCACGTCTTTAACAATTTCACAAATAATTAATAAATATATGTATAACCACAATAACTCATCTGTAAAATTCAATAGAAGATAAATTTGTAGAAAAACTTCCAAGTATTTTAAAACGACAAACATCTTAAAAGTTCTTACAAACTGTTTGAAAGAGATTGTTAAAAACATTTTTAGAAATAAACTTTCTACCCATAAGAAATCATCTCTTAATGTCAAAAAAGCTGCTTTATGACGACTAATAGAAGCGTATTAATCGAGGCCATTATTCATCGAAAAATGCATTTTTATCATTGGAAGCGGAAGGAAGCAGTACTAAAAGTCATATTTTATGTAATATATTATCAATGAAAATATTTACAGAACAATTTAGGTCAAAAAGTTTTCTTAAAACTTTGTGTTTACTTTTAAACTACTAAACATAGTTTTATGAAACTGAGGTCTTGATTCGAACCGTAAATGAACAAGTGTTTTTTACTTTCATAGAGTACATTTAATTTTATGTTAAACTAAAATCCATTCAACAATAATGTGACTTTTTGTTTTTAATGACTGAAAAAAAAAATGCTTTCCAATACATGATTAAGTTTTTACGCATGCATTTATTCAATGTGTAATCTGAAAACTCTTAAAAGTTCATGCAGACTGTTTGAAAATGACTAATATACAGTCGGCTCTCATTAATTCGAACTCGTCGGGACCACAAGAAATGTTCGAATTATCTGAAGTTCGAATTATGGAAAATATGAAATAAAACATGCTTAATATGGTACTCTCGATGGTACTATTACAAAGGAATTAATGTTATGTTTTTTTTAATTTATTTCGTCTGTTATCATTAGAATATGACTTAATATTAAATTAGAATGTATAAATACATAAACTAATTAAAAGATTAGAAACAAGCACGATGGAAGGAAAATTTAAAGCGTCACTGATGGACACACGGGGCTCTAAGAAAGTGGATATCAAATGTATTGTATTATATGTATACCCGTTTGGAGCAATTTTCACAAAAATCAAAGAAAGAAAGTTATTCAAATGATCTGAAATCCCTGATAAAGAAAAGAAAAAAAATGAAAAATCGTAATTCTCGTTAGTTCGAATTAAACGAAGTCAAGATAGAAAGAGTTCGAATTAATGAAAATTGTTAACATTATTCTGCTATTGAAATTTTCGGGACTTCATGTTTAGTTCGAATTAAGCGAAGATTCGAATTATCCGATTTCGAATTAACGAGAGTTGACTGTACTAACATACTAATAAACTCATACTTAAAAATAACATGCTAAAAGTAACCCATTCTTAGAAAGAAAGCCATCGCTGTTGTATAAAGAAGGTATTATTATAGATTCATTTCTATATGCTATTCAAATAAAAATTAAGTATTATCACTTTTGCATCAACCAAGGATAATTTGTGTTCATATTACAATGGGCGTTATTGAAAAACAACTATGAATAATAAAATGGTTCTATAACCGAAAGTCAAGTACAAAAACGTTATTTTTTGACATAATCACCTTAAAATTAGAATGAAGGTGAGGGGCAAATTTGCCCCTACTAAGGGAATTTACTTAGTTTCGAACCATAAATTTCTTTCTAAAATATATATGTTAAAGACCAAATCCGATTCTAGGCCAAACTAGATTGGCCTAGGCCAAGCTAGTTTATTCTAACGCCCATCGGATAAACTAGTTTTTCCTAGGCCAAACCGGTCTATCCTAACGCCAATCGGATGAACTAGTTTTTCCTAGGCCAAACTAGTCTATCATAAGGCCCATAGGACAATCTAGATTTTCCTAGGCCAAACTAGTATGGCCTAACTCTTATAGGATAAACTAGTTTAGCCTGTTGTTTATTGGTCTGAACTAGTTTCTCCTAGACCGATCTAGTTTAACCTAGGCCAATTCAATTTGGCGTGATTTTATTGAATTCAATGACCGCCACAGTGCCAACATTCTAGTTTGTCCTAGGCTGATCTAGTTTATCCTAGGCCAATTTAATTTTACGTGTTTTTAGCTCACAGGCGTCAAAGCCTGAGAAATAATGGGCTCACAGGTTCTGTATGTATGAATATACGTATGTATGTACGAATGTACGTACGTATGTACGTGCGTATATACTTAACGCGATAACTCGTGATAGAAATATCCGATTTGCTTCAAATTTTGGGTGTAGGTTCATTCTGATAAGGTACTTTTCTGATTAGTTTTGGGAATTCATTTGATAAGAACGGGAGGCTAATTTCCCACCATTACTTTAGCGAAATGGATTTTTCATGCAAAATTATCAGTTTTCATTTAAAATTTTAGATAAAGGAACATTCTGACAAGGCGCCTCTGTGATTAGTTGTGGATGTTTATTGTTTAATTGTAAAGAATAGGGCAATGTAGGTAACCCCCCCCCCATAAATTAGATAAATGGTTTTTGACGCAGAATTTACGGATTTGCTTCAAATTTTGGATTTAGGTTCTTTCTGATAAGGCGATTTCCTCAATAGGTTTAGGGGTTTAATGGTTAAGTATGAAGGTAAAAATGAACGATTACCCTCTTACCTAGAAAAAACTAGTTTATCCTATGGACATTTAGATAAACAAGTTTGGTGTAGAAAAAACTAGTTTATCCAATTGGCATCAGGATAAAATAGTTTGGACGAGGCTAATCTAATTTAGCTCGAAAACGGGTTTGGCCGGTAAAAACATATCTTTCACTAGAATAAGTATAAATGTGTGTCAAGAGCCATTGCTTATAACATCAATACAGAAATTTAACATGTTCACCTTAGAGACATGATGCATTGGTCATGGTGTTTGCTTATTCAAGCAAATTACTATTATTTACTTTAATATTATTTACTTTTGTACAGGCAGAGTTCTGTCTGTACAAAAATCAGTGAAAAAAGACTCAGTCCGGCTCGATCTGGCCCTACTCAATTTCTGCAAAAAATTCAGGTTTTACTTCACATACAATTAAGATTCCTTCAAAAAATACTGCTTATATACTTATTGGATAAATTTACAATGTATTTTTAAATTATGGTGTGTTCGCAGAATGGAAAATACACAATATATTAATGATTATCTACATTCTTAGACGTTTCAATATTCCAAATAGGGATTCATTAAATAATCAATGTAGTTTAGAACAAAAGAAAAAAAATGAGAATTATAAATATCATAACTTTTGAATCCGTTGAGTAAAAAATAGATTTGTGAATATATTTCTGTCATTCCTTAAGGCTTTTCTCAAATCCTGAAGAGCTACATCCTAAGACATTTATGAATTACTTCCTTTTCGGAAATGCATAAGGTTAACAGATTCAGGTAATATGTAATCGAATAGCTTTAAACCATTTTTTCATAAAAGCGATGTATCTTTGAGAAAATACTAAAGATACGTTTTGAATTGAATTTCCGGTTACGAATTCACAAAAAAAATTGACGCCGTGACAAGAATAACTTATATGTCGACAGATATTTAATTTCTCAAAAATGGAAAACGCTGTTCGATTCCAAATTATGTTCAGCTCCGATCTGGCTCGAATATGCAATAATAATAATAGTAAATGTAAGTCTGATCTCTGTTGGCACGAGTCTGCAGAAAAAAAAAAGTAAACACCATGTCCAATGCATCATGTCTCTAAGGTGGCCATGTTAAATTTCTGCATTGATGTTATGAGCAATGACTCTTAACACACATTTATACTTATTCTAGTGATAAATATGTTTTTTACTGGCCAAACCCGATTTCAAGCCAAATTAGATTAGCCTATGCCAAACTATTTTATCTTAACGCCAATTGAATAAACTAGTTTTTCCTATGCCAAACTAGTTTATCTAAATGCCCATAGGATAAACTAGTTTTTTCTAGGAAAGAGGGTAATACTTCATTTTTCCTTTCATACTTAACCATTAAACCCCCAAAACTATTTAGGGAATCCCCTTATCAGAAAGAACCTATATACAAATTTGAAGCAAATCCGTAAATTCTGCGTCAAAAATTATTCATCTAAATTATGGGGGGTAACCTACATTGCCCTTTTTTTACATTTAAAAATAAACATCCGCAACTAATTATGGAGGCGCCTTGTCAGAATGATCCTATATCTAAAATCTTAAATGAAAACTGTTAATTCTGCATGAAAAATGAATTTCTCTAAATTAACGGGGGGGGATTAGCCTCCCGTTCGCTCCCCTTTATTCTTATCCAATGAATTTCCAAAATTAGTCTGAAAAGTACCTTATATCAATGAACGTACATCAAAAAATTGAAGCAAATCGGATATTTCTATCACGAGTTATCGCGTTGCGTACATACGTACGTAAATACGTACATACATGCGTACATACATACATAGAGAACTTGCGAGTTCCATTATTTCTGAGGCTTTGACTCCTGTGAGCTAAAAATACGTAAAATTACATTGGCCTAGGATAAACTGGATCAGCCTAGGACAAACTAGAATGTTGGCACTGTGGCGGTCATTGAATTCAATAAAATCACGCCAAATTGAATTGGCCTAGGTTAAACTAGATCGGTCTAGGAAAAACTAGTTCAGACCAATAAACAGCATGTAAACTAGTTTATCCTATAAGAGTTTAACGTAGAGTTTATCCTATAAGAGTAAGAAACTAGTTTATCCGATGGGCGATAGGACAGACCGGTTTGGCATAGGAAAAACTAGTTTATCCGATGGGCGTTAGGATAGACCGGTTTGGCCTAGGAAAAACTAGTCTATCCGAAGGGCGATAGGATAAACTAGTTTGGCCTAAAATCGGTTTTGGCCTGTAACATATATAAAATAAACAAAGAGAAAAAGAGTTAGTTAAAAATCTTAAACAGTTTTAAAATAAATTCTGGTATAAATATTTTTTATAAAAGTTATGTGAAAATTTCCGTCTTTCTAGTGTTAAAGACTGAGACATTTTTCATATCGCAGGATCTATTTGTCAATACCCTATTCATAAATGTTGCACCGGCATATTGTTGTGTATAAGATGAATGATAATACTTACTCATTTCTGTATATTATTAAAATAAAATTTACGTGATATCACTTTTGGTTATAGATCACACTTGGTTATAGAACATTACAGAGTGCGTTTCCCCTTTCATGGGAGGTAGCAGTCAGCATCTTGTGAATTGGTTTTCTCGCCGTCTTGGAGATTTTTGTTGTGATAAAAGCACAGTCCACCGTGACCTACATTCAACTCCCGAAAACTGTAACGTGAATCAATGCAAGGTCCAAATGAAGACCCAAAAGATATTTTCACAATTTCGATGGGAAGTATTCGACAGCCTGCGTATAGTTTATATCTGGAATCGAGTCATTTTCACCTTCTTCGGTAATAGAAGAGAAATCAAGTGAGAAAAAATATTCAAAACCCAATGGATATCTATCTCAAATTCATCCACCGGATGACAAATGCCTGAATCTTTTCAGTGAATATGTCGAACAGTAGCTTTGATTATACTTAATTCCTTGTTACAAAACAATTTTTTTAACAACCACACTTGGCTTTATTTCACGGTTGGAAAAATATTTCCGTAAATTTAACAAGTTTAGTTGAACCCAAACAATATAACAATAGTAAATAATTCGGATTAAAATTATTATTTATTTTATTTTATTTTATTTTATTTTATTTTTTTATTTTAAAAATCACAAACTTTCATGCAAGTTGTAATTGTTACATTTTCATTTTTCTAAAATTATCTGTAACTATTTACACAATCCACATTATTGATTAAATTCTCACCCCCACCTCATAAAAAACGAGTTTTAGGTCCACCTTTATACACTTTAAACTGTATTTGGTTGCAGAATAATTGTACAAAACGAAAATTATAATTTTCCCTTTTCCATTCAAATTCTTTTACAAACTAAAATTTTCTTACAAAATGTAACTACAGAGTTTTCATTTATCTCAAATCATTTTACAAATTTACACAATTCAGTTTTCTCGTTTAATTTTCGATTTTTAAAAATATTTCAACATTAACGGACAAAATAATTATACAAAAATAAACAATTCGGCAAAATAAAAACACTGATTTTATCTCCCCATAAGCTCCCTAATAAACGCAATTTTTTTATTAAAGAATGTAACTACTGTACTTCCATTTATCTCCAAATTACTCATAACAATTCACACACTCTATAAGCTTAATTAAATTTCAGCCGAAAAAAATATGCTAAATGTCCAATTCTAAACTGCATTCGAATACAAAACAACTATACAAAACTAAAATTATAATTTTCCTTTTTCTTACAAGCCTAAATTTCGTTACAGAATGTAACTACAATGCTTCCATTTATTTCAAATCACTTTTAACAATTTACACAATCCAGGTTTCTAGCTTAATTTTCAATTTTTAAAAGCATTTCAGCATTAACGGACAAATAATTACACTAAAACAAACAATTCGGCAAAAATAAAAACACTGTTTCTACTTCTTCCCCTATTATAAAAGCAAAATTTTCATACAGAATATAACTACAGTGCTTCCATTTATCTCAAATTACTCGTAACAATTTACACAATCCAGGTGTTTCATTTAATTTCCTGCTAAAAGAGTTTTTTTTTTTCTCCTCACCAGCTTCTCCGTATTAAGATGCGAGAATCTCGCCTCTGAATCTTCACTTTCTTTTAGTAACCCTTATCAGTATATGTTACTACTTTAACTCCCCATCATAGTTTTGCCATCATAATTACGTTATTCCTAGCGTTTCCTAATTACAATTCTGGAAGAGTTAGGGCAAGGAGGTGAAGTGGTGGCGTATCCCTGTTAGCTAATTAAGGCTCTTAGACGAAAATTAAAATAATTATCTTACAAAGTTTCTGCTGGAAGACTACTCTATAATGTAGAATAATTTGTAGCGCACTTTCGATGAGACTGCGGACTTTCCTGGATAAGTTGTTGCTATAAGGAATGTCTAGACCTTTTTGAACCCAAAAGGAACTTGAGTTTTGCAAATATTAAGCGCGCCACTTTATTTTGAAAGTTTGCGGATAGTGTCACGTAAGTTTATTTATGATGCAACTTATGGAAAGATTCGATAACAGAAGATTTTCAAGAAAAATTCTTGAATTTATTTATTTATTTATTGCCTAAGTGGGGCAGAATCACCAGACCTCAAAGGTCCGGTGTAGACTCTATTAACCCCACCCGGAGTGCTCCCCGACACGCGGGAATTCGTTTACAATTAGTAAAAAAAAAAAAAAAAAAAAAAAAAAAAAAAAAAAAAATATATATATATTTTATGTACAAAACAAGCTTTATCCGCCGGAGCACAGGCTGCTCCCTCGCGACAAGGGGCGGACCAGCAGAGTAGGTGATGCTATTGACCGAAGTTGCATAGGAACAGTAGGTTGGTGCACCATGCAGGCCTATGAGGTGAGATTCGTTAGTTCCATTTGGAAAATAAAAATCCTATTTAATTTGCCTATAAGAAGGGGTCTAGATAAAATATTAGATAGCCAGTTTTTGGGAAGGATGGAGGGACGTTTAATATGCCAGGCTTGGGTAAGCGTGCAGTGATAGTAACTATGCTCAGGGGTGCCTATCTCGCCGCACTCGCAAAAGTGATTGGCAGCTCGATGGAAACGTTTCAAATAGGCTTTGAAGGGCCCATGACCAGAGAGGAATGCTGTTGTGGCTGGAGAGAGAAAATACATTTCTCTAGACACTACAGGTATGAGATTGTAAGTGTGTCTACCTTTGGTAGAGACATCCCAATAATTTTGCCACTCTGGTAAGATTTTTAGATCCAACTTATTGCGAATGTGTGAGGGGGGAAGAGGGAAAGTAAAATCTATGGATGTTTTTGCCGTTGCTTCTTTCGCTAACCTGTCAGCCCGCTCATTGCCCTCAATGCCAATGTGGGCCGACACGTGGCCCAGGGCGACTTTGCGAACGAGAGAGAGAAACTTAATTTTTATGTCGAGAACTAAAGGGTTCTTAGTTCTATGCGCGAAGATTGCCTGTAGGCTTGAAAGACTATCACTGTACAGCCTGGTGAAGGAAGTTGGTTGGAAAGAGATCCAATCAAGAGCCTGCAGAATCGCAAAAAGTTCTGCTTGGAATACAGTGTTATCATCCCCAATTCTACAAGCCCATTCATGGATCACCTCATCATTCCGCATGACGCAAAATGCTGAGGCTACGCCCGATTCCGTGCGGGATCCATCAGTGTAAACGATTGGGACTCTTGAGGGTACAAATGTATGTTTAGAGGGATTGACTTGCAGATGTGATGTTTCTTTTGCAGGATGCAGGAACCAGCTGCTAACTTTCCTTTGTATATCTGTTTGTGGAAAGTGTGCGTACTGTGTTTCTTTGTGATCGAGGTGGAGGATTCTGTTTTTTATATATTCATTATTAAGTGTCAATTTTATGGGAGGGATACCTGTAAGTACAGTGAGCGCGTTTGTGGAGATTGTTTTATACCCCCTCGCCATACGTAGGAGGAACATCCTTTGTAACGAGGGAAGTTTGTTCTTCACTCTATTAGTGAGGTTTCCTCCCCAGACGCCCACGCCGTAAAAGATAATCCGTTCCACAATTGTCTGGTACCATATTTTTAGCATGTTGGGCTTAATGCCCCAAGATTTCGATGTTAATTTACAGCTATTATTGTGAAGTGTTACTAAGCGTAATTTTATTGCGTTAATATGTTCCATCCAGCTCCGATGTTTGTCTATTGTAATTCCTAGTAATTTCATGTGTTTCACGTGCTTCACGCTGCGTCCATTAATTCGCATTACGGGGTTGCGTTTCAGATTTATGGGTTTGTCGAATGTCAGTGCTTGAGATTTTCCTGGTGAGAGCTGGAGGTGAAGGTCTGTTAGCAGCTGAAGGAAAACAGGGAGTGCTTGACGTGCCACAATTTCAAGGTCTAGGCGCCGGCGACCCGTGAAAATAAAACTGAAATCATCGGCAAAGGCAAATAGCAAGGAGCCTAATTTATGGAGTTCTATTAAAAATACATTTGCTATAAGCAACCAAAGTATTGGTCCAAGGCAGGACCCTTGGGGGCAGCCTTTTTCTAGTTGGTGCACTGATGTGCCAGTGCCCCAGTTAATTAAAATGCTTCTAAGAGAGAGATATGAGCCGATGGTTCCAGCTATATTTCCCGGGCAGTTAATTGCAATCAGCTGGAGTAAAATGTCCCGCCACTCCACGTTATCAAATGCACCTTTGATGTCGAGAGAGACTAGGGAGGTGTAGAGTCCAGAGTCTTGACTGATGGCAACGGAGGACATTATGTCAAACAAAGCTTTTTCACAAGATCTGCCCTCTCTGAACCCATATTGCCTGTGGTGTAAGATATTGTGTGATTCTAAGAAATGTACTAAACGTGTTACTAGTAGTTTTTCTAGTAGTTTGCCTAACGTTGGAAGAAGGCAGATTGGTCTATATGCACTAGGTTCAGGGGGATCTTTCCCTTGCTTCTGGAAATATACTACCTCTCCCTGTCTCAGAGTGAGGGGGAAATATTTGTACGATAGACAAAGATTTGCCCATCTTGTGAAAAGATTTGGAATAATTTTGAACGTTAACTTTAAGATGCGAAAATGTATACTGTCAGGGCCTGGAGCTTTTTTGTCATCAAACTTCATTAATGCTGATGATAGCTCTGCTTTTGAAAAAGGGAGATCGTCTGGTGCATTAAAAGTTAGGTCATCGTTATTGTTATTAGGATATGCCGAAGGTCCAAATAGTTCTTTTGTTAAATACTCCATATTGTGCTGTTTTGACGCCCTAGACGAAGGCAGTTCAAGCTTAATTTCGTCTGGCCTAAAAAATTTATCCGTGAAGAATTTTTGCGCGATTCCGTAAGGATCGGTTTGATTGCTGCAGAATTTCCGCCATGCTTGATTCTTGGCGTCAAGAACACTGCGTTTATATTTTGCCGCCAACAGTTTGTAGCGTGCTGCTACTGCTCGAAAGTTGTCCGTATCCTCTTGTGTTGGTCGAAGTGATTTCAACTTCCTCCTTAACGCTGTAAGTTGGTTACGTTTTGTGCGGAGGTCTGCCGTCCAGAAAGAGAAATTGACAGTCCTCTGTGTTTTCTTGTATCTAAAGGATGCTTTGGCTGCGATCTGCATCGTGCTTATTAAGAGATCTGTGAAGTTATTATGTTTTGATGCATCAGTAACATCCTTTAGATGTTGGCTGAGGAATGATTTTTGTGTTTTGATTATTTGTGTAAACTTGCGTAGATTACCTCGAGTGGTATTAAATCTGCGCTGCATAGTGTATAGAGGTGTAATTTCGAAGCTAAAAGTAATGTATTTGTGATCTGAATCGCTATGAATATCTGAAACTTGCCAATTGCGAATTTTGTGATTGGCCAGAGGGTTGACCAGAGTGTGATCCGGGAAGCCCCTGGCCACCACTCTGCCTGTGCTATCTTCCTTAACGTATGTGTGTGTTGTGTTATCGATATTTGATATAGCTAGATTGTTTTTAATTAGAAATTCAATGAAGGGATCTTCACGGGCATTGGACCGCACATAACCCCATAGGGTCGATTGCGCGGTAAAGTCCCCACCACAAATGAAGTATCGCCTTTGTGTGATAAGATGTTCCCACTCCTCGAGGGTTTCTTCAAAATCTAAACGTGGGGCAGCATATGTCGAGCCAACTATCAGCTGACCCTCCTTAGCAGTAATGGTTATGAAAGCGCAATGTTGACCCGTGTAAAGGTGTGTGTAATTTATGTTTGTGTTCTTGACGACCACGTGAGCTGTATTTGCTTTTGATGAAAATATTGGCCAAGACGACGGAATGTCCGAAACTTTGCCATTGTTACAGTAAGCATCCTGCAGCAATGCAATATCCACTCCAGTAGTAATCATAAAATCCTTCAGGGATACATTGGCTGATTTACAGTGATTCAAATTAATTTGCACAAATTTGATATTGCCAAAAGGGAGAGAGGGTGAGAATTTTTTAGAGGGATCCTGAGAAGAAGCCATCATGTTTAAATGTTAAAATTATTGTTTGCAATATTAATAAAAACTGGGGGGAAAGATCCAATAGGAGAATAATAATAAAAAGAAAATGTTAAGCTTGTTTAAAAGTGCCTACCTCTTTGGCCTGCACGGTGATGACTGTTGGGAGTGTCTTCATTGGACCAAAGATGTTGGTAATGTCCTGAAGATGGTGGTAGAGGCTCACTTAGGTGATTTAATGGATGATGATTTGGCTCGTAGTCATACTCAGGATAGTTCGGCTTCGAAGGTGGTAGATGCTCTCTGCGAATTGGCATGAATATGTTGTTTAGCCTTTCTCTCTCAATGTTGTAGGCCTGTCTAAAAGTCTCGCATGCAGGATCAGAAGCCTTATGTTTGGTGTTAAAACTTGTTTGGTGAAGCCTGTTTGAATCCTTGCAGTTAATGCAGAAGGGTGCGTTCTGGCAGTCATTTGAGGGGTGATCTTGCCCACAGGTTTCACAGAAGTTTCTGTTGGGGCAATGCTTCTCGTTGTGGTCAAAGAACTGACATTTTCTGCATCGCTGTATGTGTGTGTGCGGGCGAAGATGACAGTGCTTAAATCCAACGAGGAGACCGCCGTCCAAGATGATAGTACGCGCCAGAGGGATAGGCATTACTACTATCCAGTTGGACAATCCTCGTGACCTACCATCTGTTCTTCTTATGTATATAAGTTCATCCTTATGAGCATTATATCGAGCTGTAATTGAGTCTGTTATAGTTTCTTCGTCATAATTTGACGGGACTCCAAGTAATATCATTTTCTGCTTTTCCACTGGTTTAGTTGTAAAAGTAAAAAGCCTGTTCAGTTCTCTATGAACTTGGAGATCTCTAATGAGATTGTTCTTATTTTTTTCGGTTGTGCATTCAATTTCTAAATGCAACCTATAGGGGGTGGTTTTGGAAATGATTGATGCCGGGCAGGATATATGGGCTTCTGTTAATTTTTTTTGGATTTCGACTCCTGTCATTCTGCTAGCACCTGATTTTATATCTTTAATGAGGATAGTTCTTCTGTGTTCAGGGGTGGTACAGTCGAAGTCTTGGGTTGTTTGCATTGCTGATGTTTGTGAAGAGGTTATTTGTGTGGTATCTGTACGTGTAGGAAGATTGTCCTGGTTAGGAGTGGATAAGTTGGAGACCTTATTTTTGGTAGTTGTGCGGTTTGGTGAGGAAGGAGAACAGTGCTCATTCCTGAGTGTTGAGCCAGCACGGACAACTTGCTTTATCATTTCTGTATGTTCATACAGTGCTTTGGATATAGCATTTTCAATTTCTTTTGCGCTCGGGATAGTCGCCAAATACTGTTTTAGTTGATCTTTGTATGAGTCGTGCTGCTCTTTATATTTGTTATTAATTTCGTGAGCTTGTGTTAGATTTTTTTGAAGTGTGTTTAATTCCTGATGATAGCTTTTCCCTATACCATTGAATTCTTGTAGGGTCTTTTCTAAATTTTTAATGTGATTCTGCACTCCAATGCTGAGTGAACTGGCCTTATCACTTTTTATTTTGGTCAGCGTTTTTGTGGCTTTAGTACTTAGAGTATGGATCTTTTTGTCAACCGTCATCTTAGATATAGAGCTTACGCTCATGCAGCGTCTAAGAGAAGTTCTCAACGATTGAGGAACCTTGACAGACGAGTCGGAATCTGACGAAGTTTCTGACATTATGTTTGCAAGAAGAAAACGAGTAATAATTGTAGATTGCGATACACAAGAAAACGACCTTTGGATACCGAGGCCCCCACGTCACCGGCGGGGAATGTCGTCTGCGGGCATGCGGCATGCTGAATTTTGGAAAATAAAGGGAGAAAAAAAAAATGTCATTATGAGTACCGGCCGTCACATGTGCCGAAAATACTTAAGATTTAAATATATATATATATATATATATATATATATATATATATATATATATATATATATATATATATATATATATATATATATATATATATATATATATAATAAAAAAGACCTGAGATGTGAAGGAGATAGCCATTCAGCTTACAAATTACTAAAAAAAAAATAAATAAATAAAATAAATAAAATAAAATAAAATAAATAAAAGAATTCGAAGGAAAAAACGTTTCACTACAATGGAAACCAGTGCTCCTAACACTCTCCTCCCTTCTGCTCCCTCTCCCTGTCTTACCCTATAAATTTCTCTTAAATTTCCTCCATATATTAAAACAATAACATAAAAAAAAACCCAGTTGATACTCTATCAATATCATTAATCAAACATAAATAACAGAAAAAAAAACCCCATTAAAATTACATTGGATGGAACATTTTAGAATAAAGAAAAACCAAGAAGAAAAAGAATAAAAAAAAAAAAAAAAAAAAAAAAAAAAAAACATTAACTTATGAATTGAATACGGTAATAACAATAATAAAAAGAAAGAGAAAGAGTAAATTATGTTCGGAGGGGAACAAATAATAATGGCAGAGAATATTATTGCTACTATTATTACTGTTATTATTAATAATTGCGAGTAAAAGCGTAACTACGTAACATTCGTAAATGCAACACGTAACTCGTCTAGTTCGAAGAAAAACAATAAAAAATAATTAGAATATATATATATATATATATAAAAATATTTTAATGGCTTAGCCTAACCTTTAAAATAAATATTGTTTATATATTAAGAAAAATATTAGCAAGACACTAAAAAGGCAATAAGAAATAATAGAAAAAAAAAGAAAAAAGAAAGAAAGACAGAGATTATTATCACTGTACTTGATAATACTAATATTACTATTTTATATTATTGCCCCTTTCTCTTCCTTTTCCTTTCCTTTTTCCCTTCCCTTCCTTTTTTTTAAATAACTTATTAATACGAGTCGTAACTCGTGTAAAATTAAGAGTGAAGAAAAAGAAATATTACCTAGTGTATAAACAGAGAAAAGTGCCCGCTAAGATTTAAAAAAAATAAGGTATTTACAAAGAACTAAGAACAACAAAGTCGCTTACAAAAGAGCAACAACGAGAAGAGGGCTTTAGGAATAGTTTTGAGACTTATAAGATAAACATTATTAAAAGAGAAATTAAAAGAAAATAAAAAAAAAGGAAGAGAAAAAAAGTAAATATGTAATAAAAAATAGTACAGAAACTGGTTGACAGTATAAAATTTGCTATTTGTTGTTGTTGTTGTTAATATTATTAATATTGTTATAATTTTCAAAAACATTTTCTTATAAGTTCGATAGTTGCCCATTATGGGGAAACTAGTCGTTTAGAAGAATAAAATCAGTAAACAAATGATTCAAAACCCCGCTGTAAGAGGGAAAAATAAAAAAGAAAGAAAGAAACACATTGGGAGAAGAAGCACAACGGGGGGTCAGAGCTCATCCGACGGACGCTAGGTTACAGAAGGGACATACTTATCCTAATATAAATGCCCCAGCGTAAGAGAGGCAGGGGGAAAATCCAAGGTCATCCCTTTAGACGCGTTGTAAAGGAGGACAAAAAGTCATAGTAAAAGTATTAAGAATGCATTATAAAAGCAAGTATTAAGAACTATGAATCAACAAAGAGAGAAGAGAAAAATGTGTAAAGATAAATGAACAATAATTTTGTAAATTTTTATAACGAGCACAGAGTAATTAATGGATTTATTGCTCTGAAAAACAGAAGGCACATGTGATGGCAAGCACTCATTTTGACAGGCGAGAAAAAATTAAGAATATACACATAACTTTAAAAAGAATTGGCCTAGAAGCATGAAACATACCTTAAAAAGCAGCTGAGACATTCCCACATTCACTGTGATGAAGGGACCCCGGGCCGCTGGTCAAGGGGGGCCTTTAGCCTTGCATAATTGAGGAGCTTTCAAAACGCGTACAACACCTCTCGCCACCCTTCGAGAGCTCCTCTTGAATTTATTAAGTAGTTGTTTCATAAACAATTAAAAAATAAACTTTTTTTTTTTTTTTTTTTTTTCGTAAATTTATTGTATTGTATTGTATGTAGTCCAATCATCTACGCTATGGGATATAGAACCTATGGGAATTGAACTCTTGAATTTATTAAGTAGTTGTTTCATAAACAATTAAAAAATAAACTTTTTTTTCGTAAATTTATTGTATTGTATTGTATGTAGTCCAATCATCTACGCTATGGGATATAGAACCTATGGGGTGGGATGCCCTCCGTGGGGGTCTTTCTAAGGGAACCTAACCCGTATTTACGCAATGTTCGAAGAAAACCACGAAAAACTCCGAACGGTTAGGAGTTAGGAACGGTTAGGCCGACAGTCGCGATTAGGTTCGAACCCAGCACCTACCGTCTACCAGTTTGGAGGTCAGAACCTCGCGGCCACTGGTGGGGATTTAATAATTATGCTTTTTTTTATTTTACTATAATATTTTTAGTTAATTTTATAACTGAGAAATACTCTGTAGTGTAAAATAACTTGTAGTGCTCTTTTATGAGACTAAGGACTGTTTGGATGAGTTGTTGTTATAAGGAATGCCTAGACCTTTTTGAACTCAAAGGAACTTTAATTTTGCAAATAGTAAGCATGACATTAAAAGATTTTCAAGAAAAAATTATGCAGTTATTAAAATAATCCTTTTATGAACAATTAAAAAAGGAAATTTCAGTACAATAATTAATGTTCTTTTTTACTTTATTATTTTTAGTTGAGTTAAAGCATTTTTTTCTGTCATCGGAAAAATTCTGAAAAATGCTGATAACAGTTTAAAGGTTTTTTTTCTGCAATTTACAGCATTCGGAATATTTGCATATTTTTTTCAGTATTTGGAAACAAATATTTAGGGAATTTATAACTGAGAAATATTCTACATTGTAGAATTAGTTGTAGTGCTTTTTCGATGAGACTTCGGACTATCTTGGATAAGTTGTTGCTATAAGGAAGGTCTAGAAACCTCTTTGAACCCAAAAGAACTTGAGTTTTACAAATATTAAGCGTGTCACTTTATTCTGAAAATTTGCGGATAGTGTCATGTATGTTTATTTATGATGTGAACTTAACTAAAGAATCAATAATGAAAGATTTTGAAGAAAAAATTCTTAATTTCTTAAATAATCGTTTTATAAACAATTAAAAAAGCTATAATTATCTATAAAATACTTAAAACTACTAATAAAAGTTTGAAGGTTTTTATTTTCTTATAAGTACTATGGAAACAAATACTATGGAATTTCGATGAGAAAGGAATTTTTCAATGAGTTCAAGCTATAAGGAATGTCTAGACCTTTTTGAACACAAGGGAGCTTACATTTTGCAAATATTAAGCGTACCACTTTATGTTGAAAGTTTGCGGACGGTGTTACGTAAGTTTATTTATGATGCAAACTTACAGAAAGAATCGATAATAAAATATTTTCTTTTTTTAAATTTATTAAATAGTTGTTTTATAAACAGTTAAAAATGAAATTTTATTGTAATAATTATATTTTTTCAGTCTACTTTATTTTTAGTTGAGTTAAAGTCTTATTTTCTTTCATATATAAAATAGTTAAAACTACTAATAATAGTTTGAATGTTTTTATTTCTTTATCAGTTTCTTAAGTTAATTTTTGATGCAAACTTACAGAAAAAATCGATCATGAAAGATTTTTTTTAATTTATTAAATAGTCGTCTTATAAAGAGTTAAAAAATGAAATTTTATTGAAATAATTATATATTTTTTTTACTTTAATATTTTTAGTTGAATTAAAGCATCATTTTCTTTGGTCTACAAATAATTTGAAACTACAAATAATAGTTTTAAAGTTTTTGTTATCTTTTCAGTATTCTGGAAACAAATATTATGGAATTTTACAACTGAGAAATACTCTATAAGGTTAAATGATTTGTAGAGCTCTTTTGATGAAACTACAGACTTTTTGGATACGTTGTTGATCCAAGGAATGTCTAGGCATGTTTGAAATCAAAGGAACTTGATTTTTGCATATATTAAGCGTGTCACTTAAGGATTTTCAAGAAAAAATTATGAAGATATTAAAATAATACTTTTATAAACAGTTAAAAAATGAAATTTTCATATATTATTAATAGTAATTTTTTTATTATTATTTTAAGTTTAGTAAAAAGTATTTTTTTTTTTTCATCGAGAAAAATCTGAAAAAAGAAATAGTATGAAGACATTTTCAATATTTAACAGTATTTAATTTTTTTTTTTTTTTTTTGATTTGGAAACAAATATTAAGTAATTTATAACTGAAGAATACTTCATAACGTAGAATAATTTGCAGCTCACTCTCGAGAAGATTATGGACTTTTTGGCATAAATTGTTACTATAAAAAATGTCTGGACCTTTTTGAACCCGAAAGAAACTTGAGTTTTGCAAGAAATTTTAGTATCATAATCATAGCTATTTTTAAAATTTTATAATTTTTAGTCGACTTTACATGTTATTTCTTTTCTCCAGATAAATTTCTAAACGTACTCATAGTAGTTTAAAGGTTTTTGATTTTCTTAAACCTTAGGAAATGGAGTTTTGCAAATATTAAGCTTGCTATTTTGACAGTTTTCGAATACTAACACGTAAGTTTATTTATGACGTAAACGCATAGCATATATTTATTATGAAAGATTTCCAAGGGAAAATTATGAAAACCTTAACATAATCTTTTTTATATTTTTTAAAAATGAAATTTTAATATTATAAGTATAGTTTTTTTTTATGTATCACTTATATAAGTAACATTTTCTTTCACCAGAAATTTTTTTAAAAATACTTTAATAGAATACTCCTTCTAATTACCAAAAGGTGAAAGGTAGAACTTTTTAATAAGTGAAAATAACTTTACTGGACTGTTAACATGTTTTGGTGGTATAACAGCCATTTTTAAAACATTTGTTGGACTTTTTACATGTTCTGAGTTAGTCCATATTTAAAAAAATGAAAATAAACGTTCAAGGTAAAATAACAAATAGCGAGTGCGATCTGTAGAAATACTTCGGAAACTGAATTATGAAGTTACCGATGATTACATAGTGAAATATTCCTATGGTATTCATAATTTATAATGGTATTCATAATGGTATTCATAATTAAGGTTATTGATCTTTCTTTTGAATACTTAAAAATATATTAAAAGATTTTATGACCAAGGAATTCTTTATTTAAAGAAAATTTCTTTTATTAAGTGTTTTTATCTGGTTTTACTACTATGGATTTTAATTTATCAGTCGAACAATACCCTATAATATAGATTTATTTGTAATTCTTTTAATTCAATGAATTTCCAAACATTAATTAGGCCACTTTGTTTTAAAATCTTGTAGTTAGCTTGACGTAAGTTTATCTATGTTATAAACTGGAAATTGATAATATGAAATTTGATGTTTATAAAAATGACATTAATGAGATTTTTTTCTGCATTCATAAGAGAAAAGCTAAAAAAATTAATGTTATAAAAGCAATTTATTTATTATTATTATCATTATTATTATTATTATTATTATTATTATTATTATTATTATTATTATTATTATTATTATTATTATTATTATTATTATTATTATTATTATTATTATTATTATTATTATTACTATTATTATTATTATTATTATTACTATTTAATTATTATTTTCTAATTAGCCTTTTATATTTTATCAAATTATTAGATTTTTTATGCAGGAAATTTTTTTTATCTATGTAATAATAATTACTACATTTTTCCTCTATGGAATTATTTTATTAAAAATTTCATCTATGGGAGAGTAATCTACAAGACTGAATTTATTGTAGCTAACTTTTGAAGAGGATAACAGACTTTCTGAATAAAGTCTTAGGCTGTAAACTTTATAATGCATATGGCCGTTGCTTAAACTAAGACTATTTAAATCCAAAGGAAGTTAAGCGTACAATCTTTTTAAACGTTTTGAGATGGAGTCAGACATGTAATTATATTATGATGCAAACGTAGAAAATAATCGATGATGAAGAAATTCGATGTAAAAAATGTCTGATCTCAACCATAATTCTGTTGCGTTCTGTTTGCTTTACCTTTTAAACAGGTGAATTTTTTAAACATAAAAATTAACAGTATTCAATTTCATTTATTATTTTGTGTATTATTATTGGCCTTATTTTTATGTCTTTTATTCATTTTTATCTGGTACATGGATGTTGTTTGGATACTGATTGAAAACTAATAATGCAATAGCATGTTTATTCATAGACAAATTACATGAAATGTAATTTTGAATCGAATCCAGAGTGTAACATTGCGAAAACATTGCAAAAATTATTTTGTTATAATTTCGCATTATTCGTAATTTCTAAAGCGTATTTTATAAAGTGTTAAAAACTATATTAAAAAGTGCATATTTATAGGGAGGGATGTTAGTTTTGCTCTTGTAGTAATTTACATTATTTCAACTTTTTATTAAATTGTAATTTAAATGTGTTAAGAACGTAACCTTTCTTTCTGTTATTGCGATTTTTTATATCCATTTTTTTAATATTTGGAATAAATATATCTTATAATATATGGTAAAGTCCAGATTATTCACTTTACTAGACTGTCTATAAAGTGTCTTTATTTCAGTACCTATCCTATACACTAGGATCCTATTCTAGTATATAGGATAGGATCCTATACATTATAAATATAGGATCCTATCCTATATTTATAGCGTATAGGATATACACTATAAATATGTTTGATATACATATTTATAGTGTATATCAAATTTGACCCAAAATCCCTCATGCGTCTTCATTTGAGACGATTTCTTCCTTAAATATTACTTCAATATTACAGTGCGCCATTAAAGGGAGATTCTGTTATCTCCATTAAAGTTATTACTACTACAAATTCTATACCAGATTGTTACAGTGTATAAGCCACAGACCGTTCTACCTCATAATATACGTAGTCTTTCATCCATAATTGTCGCTAGAATCAGCATTGGAAATGAAATTCGTGTTTATAATTGCTGAAATTACTGCGTTATTTCAGCAATTTTGAATGTTATTATGTGAATATGTTATTATTTGGCATTATTAATCATATTCAAAATATATTTTACTAACATCCGTTTGATTTCAAGAATTTGGCATATATTTCCGAATTTTATTGCTTTAAAAGGAAAAAAATAATAAAAAAATAAATATAAATTTTATAGTAAGTTTAAACGTGCTCTCAGGATTCAGTTTGTAAAAAATGTTGGCATCATTTACTGACAAAAAGAATATATTTATGATGAAGTTATGTTAGCTTTGCACTTCTTATTCTTTGTGAAAATGTGTAAGAAAAGTTATAATGTGTACTATTTCAAAATTTTATTTAACAGTATTTTTAATACGCTTAGTTTGCAAAATTTCTTTCTATTATTCTATTTTTTTTAATCCAAATGTTTTTCAAAATATTTGGAATAAACATAATTTAAGGTATTTTTATCTGCAAGCGAAGACACTCCTGAGTAGATGCTATTCCTATGGGAATTTTATTTTCTAATAACTCGCTTAAACTTTGACATTTTTATTTATTTTCTTTTAAGTAGCTGAAGTCCCTTTCTACATCGCTCTCAATTTTTTATTTTTCTGATTTCAGTTGCTGATATTGTTTATAAAGTTAATTTCATTTTCAAAACGAGTTTTGAAAATAAAAGTGTCGTTCTAAAAAACTTGCAACCAAAATCGAAATAGTTAAAAAAAAAGCCATGTAGGGGGTGACCTTAGTCATCCAATGCATATATATATATATGTGTACATATGTGTGTGTCTATGTATGTACGTACATATATATAGATATTTAAAAAATGTCAAAATGCAAACGAGTTATAAGAAAAAACATCCCTATAGAAGTATCATCAACTCGCAAGTGTCTTCGCTTGCAGAGAGAGGAACCTTAACCCATGGGTAGAATAATTTCTAATATCTGGTTTGCATTTCGACATTTTTATTTTTTTATTTATTTTATTTAATTTTGCATCGGATAGATCAGGTTCATTTTTGTGTTGCTATTTTTTTGTTGTTTTACTTTTCCGATTTTGTTTGCAGACATTTTAAAAAGTTACGTTTACTTTCAAAACTGGTTACGAAAATAAAAGTGTAATTCCAAAAAATTTCTGCAAAAAAGGAGTGTTGTAGTGAGGATATGAAGCAGCTATCCAATGGAACAACCAATTAGATCAACTATCCAAAGCAAATAAATAAATAAATAAATAAAAATAATAAAAATGTCGAAATGCAAAACGGATATTAGAAAAGTGGCAATAGCTCACGAGTGTCTTGGAAGAAAAGGAGCCTTAAAATATGTGGTCGAGTCCGGATTATTCAAATTAGGGACCATATGTATGTTTATTTGTAGAGCAAATAAAATTCCCTCAAAATGCTTCGTGCGTATATATTTCAGCCGATTTCATTTTTTAATACTACTGCAATATTGCAGTATACCGTTAAATAGAGATTCGATAATCTCACATTGAATTTATAACTGCTGCAAATTCCATAACAGATCATTATAGTACATAGATCACGGATAGTTCGACCTCACATTAAATATAGTCTTTCATCTGTAATTGTCGCTAAAATCAGTAGTAGTACTTGATTCGTATTCACAATTGATGAAACCGCTGGGCTATTATTTGGTATTACTAATCAAATCTGAAGTATATTTTGTTTGAATTTCAATAACTCTATATGTATTTCAAGATTTAATTTCTTTACAGATTTAGGAAGAAAATAATCGAAAGACAGAAATAAATTACTTACGAAGTATAAATGCGTTCTTGTGTTTTAATTTGCAAAAATTGCTAATGTCAATAATTGATTTTAAAAATGTATGTATTACACTGAGTGATGTTGGTTTTGCATTTCTTATTACTTGTGAAAAATTGTGAATTACGCTGTTAATACTACATATTGATTCAAAATTTTACTACATCATAATTTACATATGTTTAATACGCAATATTTCTTTCTATTCTTCTTCTTCTTCTTCTTCTCCTTCTTTTTTTTTTTTTTTTTTTTGTTTCTATATTTCTTTTTCAGTCAAAATATTTTCAAAACATTTTATTATAAATATAACTTAGCACGTTCGCTGCCGATAACTCCACCCTCTGGGTTAAATGATTGAGAATTTCACACGCCAGCGCGTGGCCGGCAGCGAATGTGTTAAAATATATGTGGTAACATTATTCAATGTTTTCGACCATATGTATAATTAATAATAGCAGACATCATAACCCCCCCCCCTCCGAAAAGAAAACTTTATGCGTCTTTCTATCAAACAATTTCTTCTTTGAGTACTACTACAATACCACAGTATACAAATAAAAAGATATATTGTAATCTCATGTTGAAATTATAACTGCTACAAATTTTATAACAAGTCATTACAGTGTATAGACCATAGGTAGTTCTAACAAGGAAGGTCTCCATACGGGCATACTCCGAAAAATCTGAAAAAATTACAGAATGTTCTTCTCATGAGGATATATACGTTTATAAAAAAAATTTCGGCGGAACCCCCATTCCCTGTCCGTAAAAAATTAATGAAAATTTCGTTATTTGGCGATTTATCTTCGGTTGGCGATGAAAAGCAATTTCAAAAAATGTTTTTTTTTATGTCAAATGCATTTTAAAGGAAAAAAGTTTCATGTTCAACGTGTTTAGATAATTTAAATATCTTTGTTTTTGCCAGTTTTAGTTTGTTTTAAGTATAATTTCGTTATATTGATATTTATATGTATTTAATTCAATTTTAATCATCAAAATTTGAGATTTGAAACGAATTTCAAATTTAAATTAATTAAAATTGTTTCAAGTTCAAAGTCCATTTGATCATTTTCAATTCGATTCAACTGCTATGGAAACATCTAACTTTTATCTTTGAATACGCTTAAATGTATGGAAATAATTTTACTGAATAAGAATTTTTTATACATGAAAATATTTTTTTCCAGAGGTAAATTAAATAACTACAGCAACAAAAAATATATACATATGCAATTTAATATACATATATATATGTATAAAATATATTAAACACTCTCATTGTTTATGTTTAAATTCATCAAATACCATTTACGCGGATTCTAAAAATCCAAGTTTTCAGTTGCATTAAAATCGTTTGCTTTTGGCGGGGAAAAGTGCTACTCGCCAAATCGTGTGACACTTTTGTCTTTTCAAGCCAAATATTCGAAAGTATTTTTTTTTTTTCACATGTTTTCTTTTAGAATTCCGCCGCTAATTTTTACTGATCCTTTATTACATACATGAGTAGCTTAATTAGTATTTTTTTCAAGAAAATCTGAGTATGCCCAGTATGGAGACCTTCTTTGTAAGTCATAATAAACGTAGTATTTCATTTATATTTGTCACTAGAATTACCAGTAGAATGTGATTCGTATTCATAATTTCTGAAATCACTGTGTTATTATATGGAATTATTAATCCTTTGAAAATTATATTTTATAAATATCAGTTTGAATTTCAATAATTCAAAATGCATTTCAAAATTTAACTGCTTTAAAAGGAAGAAAATTATCAAAAGATAGATATAAATTACTTACGGAGTATAAACGGATTCTTATGTTTTAAATTTTTTAAAAAAATGCTAATATCAATAACTGATAAAAAGAGTATATTTATAGGTAGGCTGTTCATATCGCACTTCTTATACTTTGTGAAAAAGCTTAAAATAAGCTATTAGTAATATACATTATTTCACTTTTTTTTGTTTCTCATTTAAAAATGTTTATTACGCAATGCTTTTGTTTTTCTTTTTAAGTCCAAATGTTTTGCAAAATATTTGGAATAAATATAACTTAAAATATGTGGTCAGTCAGATATCAAAATCCTCCAAAACATTCCATGCGCTGTATAAAAGAAACCTTATAAAATTAAAAAAAAACTTTCTAGGAAATTGGGATACATACAACATTTTATGTAACGCCAATAAAAAAAAAAAAAAAAAAAAAAAAAAAAAAAAAAAACATGTAATATAGAAAGATAAAAACCAAATCTGGAAGGTGACTAAGATTTCTTTTTTTAAGTAACTGGACAGTTTAGAACATTTTTATGTAATTCGAATCCGAATCACAGATAAAATTTCAGTAAGATTTTTTGAATTTCAACAGATTGTTTTGTAAAGCTGCGGGTTTCTGTAATTTTACAAAAAATAATTTTGTAGATTTACTTTTTTTTTCTACAGTTTGCGCATAAAACTTCAGTAAACATACAGATTCCACTAAAATTAAATCTATGGGGTTACTTTTTTAAATTTTATTTATTTTTTTTAAACTTCTGGTTTTAATTTGGTCGATTTCTTCATTAAATACTTCTGCAATTCTACAGTATATCATTAAATGGAGATTCTGTAATCTCACGTTGAGTTTATTACTGATGCGAATTCCATTAACAAGTCGTTAGAGCAGCGCATAGACCCATGATAGTTCTACTTCATAATAAATGTAGCCTTTCATTCACAATTGTCGCTAGAATCAGCAGTGGAATTTGATTAGTATATATAATTTATGAAACTACTCTCTTATTATTTGGAATTATTAATCATTTCCAAAATTTACATTTTATTAAAATCAGTTTGAATTTAAATAATTCGGGTTGTATTTAAAGATTTAATTGCTTCAAAGAGTAAAGCAGAAAATAATCAAAATGTAAATATGGATTGCTAGTTTAACGTAGTGTTGACGAAACTTATGCTTTAGTGTTGTAAAAAAAGTTAATGTCAGTTTCTACTAAAAAGTATATAATTATAGGGTTTGATATTACTTTGAATTTCTTAATCTTTATGAAAAAAAACATAAAATATGTTTTTAGTAACATACAGTATTTAATTTTTTTTACATTTTAGTTTAAATATGTTTATTACACCATGATAGCTTTAATGCTGTGATTTTTTTTTTTTTTTTTTTTTTTTTTTTTTTTTTTTTTTTTTGGTATTTTTCCATTCTAAATGTTTTTGAAATATTTTCAATAAATGCCATTTAAAATATGTAAATCTGAAACCGTATTATTCAACTTTCTCGGATATATATTTATGTACGGTTACTTGTAGAGTGTATCAAAATTCCACATAATGTTTGTTACATTTTCTGTTATAATCGATTATAAATTACTATTATAATTTTATCAATTACATGTTTTAAATACGATAAATCTAGGAAAATTTTACAATATTTTTTCAAAAAAATATTTACTGCAATTTGAGTGTCATACAAACTGTAATTCGAACACTTGCCCTTCAGTTTTCACCGGAAACTATCTTATTTGATAAAAACCGGTCTGATTCACTAAATAAGCTATCTTATGCCTTAGAGACTTAGGAAATTAAGGGCAATCCACGCATTGTTACAGTTCTAGCCAACCTGTTAGCAAAATTATGGTACGACCCCATATATTTTCCTCCGCTAAGGTGTAATCCTTCATTTTCGTCATGTTTCGAAAAGTAATTTCACATAACTGTAACATTTTTGTTAATATGCAAAAAAAAGTGATTATTTGATGACTATCTATCATGCTACATGTTATGGAGCAGAAAATAACGTGTTATTGCGTCCCGTTTTACGGGCTACACAAAATGATGGTCATGGATTTTTTTACGGGATATGAAAAATTCGAATCTATACTGCCGGCCTTTGACTATAATTTTATAGGAATATTTTTAATGGAGTAGAATAAGAAATGATTTTGAAATCTCTAGGAAATTAACAGTAGTAACAGGTAAAACAACAGTGGTATACAGCCATATAAATATACTTGGTATAATATACAGTTTATTACTACTTAACGGCATATTAGTATTTATTTTATGATTTATTAGTGCTCAATTAACTTTATAATACTGGCAACTAGAGTTCCAATAATATAACGTAAAACACATAATGTTTTTTAGTGAATAAATAAAATAAAGAATTCTATTGGATTTCTTAATAGGGATATAATGAATTATGTTTAGAATTTACTACAAATCAAAATATAAAATGTCAAAGGTTGCAATGAATAAATAAATAACGCAAACATCCAAACTTAAATACCGATTTAAATAAGTTAAATGAAGTAGAAGATTTAGCTTTTCCCATTAATGTGTCGCTTAAAATAGAATGACTTTTATTCTCTTGATAATAATTCATAGCAAAATTTTATTTCATTAACAACCATGTAACGAAATGTTTTAAAATATATGGTGTGCATATAAATAAAATATCTAAATATATATTTTTTAGATTTATATGAGGATTAGTGAACGTTGAAAATAAAGTAAAAGTAAAAATTTATTTGTTTTTTAAGTAGGAGTGGATGATAGCGTTTAATTCGATATTTGAAAACTATAATACGATGTTGGATTATAGTTTGTAATTTTAACTTTAAACGATTCTATTTATAAATCTATTATAAAACTCAAAATAGTACAAGATATTTTTCACATTATGATTAAATAAAGATCCATGACTTAGCATTATCAAGAGCATAAAATTATTTCTATTTTTAGGGTCTCTTTAATTCAAAAACTAAATAATCCATCTACTAAAATTAGTTTAAATGTAGGGGGAACTGAGGGCACATTGATACATGGAGCACATTGATAAACCAACTCTACTGCTCACAGGGTCATTACAGGAAGTTTCACAACAGCTCCAAAAGGTGAAGCTAGTGTACACAACTACATACTGAACGTCTGGGCATGATTTAGTAGTTTGTTGAAATGAGACGGGTGATTTATTGTTGTCGTGGGTCAAAATAAATGTGGGTTGTACAATTGAAATGGTATTCTACAAATGTTTCAGCGTTTTGAACCAAAAAGATTACTCTCCCTGGCAAGTAAAGCTTTATCAGTTCCTCTTCTTTATTGTTAGGAAAATTATGAAGTGTTGGATTTGAGACTCATTTTATTCAAAACGGCTGTATGGGGCACATTGATACAGTCTATGTCGGGGCACATTGACACAACATAAATCCTTTACAAGTTCAGTTTTTCATTACCTTTTATTAATTTTTTTACCATACGCTCCTTAATTCAAACATTTTTCGCAAAAAATTTCTAATTATAGTTTTTAACTTTTTAGTTCTAACTTTTTATATAAGAACATTTTATAGTATTTTTGCAAACAGAGGACGTGCGAATTTATCCAACATCTAGTGCTAGCCGAATTAACAAAATAAAAAGATTGCAGCCTGGCAAATCCCGAATTTATATGGATTTTTCAGAGAAAAAATGTATTTTCGACATGAGAAATGTTAAGTAAGAGAAAGAAGCTGCAGAACGGCAAAGGATGATTATATTATAAACAGTATTTTTAATATAATTATACTCTATTTTCCGTTTACGAACCGATTTATAAACAGAAAACCTGTTATTTTTTTCATCTTTTCTAAGAAAGAAGATAATACTGGGATTGAAGTACCAAATATGACAAAGTTACCACAGCCAATAATTAGACAAGGAACAGCCAGAACATCAAGTCATTATTCATTTAATTTTGATTTTCTTTAATATTACTTACAATTAAATTGTGGGTGATTTGAATTTCTATAAATATATATAAAAAGGTTTGCTAACTAATTTTCTATGAAAAATACGCATTGGTGTTATTTTGTCTCAATTTTTTCCAAACGTATCAAAGTGTCCCATGAGGTGTATCAATTTGCCCCGGAGATGAGGCACATTGATACAAATGTCATTTTTATATATTTTTTAAATTACATGAACAATATTATATAAAACAACTATTGTAAATTTATATAACACACTACATAAGTTTTGCTGACACCACATGGAAAAATAACTTGAAATTTCTACTTTCTGGACACCAACAAAATTCTTAGAAAAAAACTATATCAATGTGCCCCAGTTCCCCCTATATTTAAATTTAGATGTATGCGTTATTTAGTGTAATATTGATATTTTTGGCATTAACATTTTGCAAAAAATAAATATATTTTATTATGTCTGAACAATAAGATATCCCTTAAGTATGTTTGTTTCATTTATTAATAACAATCAAAATCCTTTTGCTAGTGGTGGAACGATATAATTTTTTATAGTTTTCGAATATCTAATTAAAAACCGTCATCCAACCATACCAGTGAATGTAAAAAATAAAAAAAATTACAGAAATCTCTTAATATGGATACAATAAAATATATTTAGAATTTAACACGAATCAATACATAAATGTCAAAGGTTGCAATGTGTAAATAGATAACGCATGCATCCGAACTTAAAAACAGATTTAAATAAGTTAAATGAGGTAGAAGATTTAGCTTTCCCCATTAATGTGTCGCTTAAAATAAAATGACTTTTATACTCTTGATAATAATTCATAGAGAAATTTTATTTCATTAACAAACATGAAACGAAATGTTTAAAAATATATGATGCGAATATAAATAGAATATTTAAATATATTTTTTGTAGATTCATCTGAGGATTAGCGAACGTTGAAAATAAAGTAAAAGTAAAACATTATTTGTTTTTTTTATGTAGGAGTGAATGATGGTGTTTAATTACATCTTCGAAAACTATAATACCATGTTGGATTATAGTTTACAATCCAAACAATTCTATTTATAAATCTATCATAAAGCTCTAAATAGTGCAGTATATTTTTCACATTATAATTAAATAAAGATCCATGACTTAGTTTTGTCAAAAGCATAAAATTATTTCTATTTTTAGGGCCTCTTTAACGCAAAAGCTAAATAATCCAATAACTAAAATTAGTTTAAATGTATATTTAAATTTAGCTGTAGGAGTTATTTACTGTAATATTGATATTTTTGGCATTAATTTATTGAAAAATATATAAATATATTTTATTATGACTGTACATTAAGATATTCCTGAAGTATGTTTGTTACATTTATTAATAATGATAAAACAATTTTTGGGTAGTGGTAGAACGATATAAATTTTTATAGTTTTCGAATATCTAATTAAAAACCGCCATCCAACCATACCCGTGAATGTATAAAATAAAAAAATTCTACTGAAATCTCTTAATATGGATATAACAAAATATATTTAGCTTTTACCACGAATCACTACATAAAATGTCAAAGGTTGCAATGAATAAATAGATAACGCATGCATCCGAACTTAAAAACAGATTTAAATAAGTTAAATGAGGTGGAAGATTTAGCTTTCCCCATTAATGTGTCGCTTAAAATAGAATGACTTTAATTCACTTGATAATAATTCATAGAAAAATTTTATTTCATTAACAAACATAAAACGAAATGTTTTAAAATACATGATACGCACATATAACTAGAATATTTAAATATATTTTTTGTAGATTCATCTGAGGATTAGTGAACATTGAAAATGAAGTAAAAGTAAAAAGTTATTTATTTATTTATTTTTTAATACGACTGGATGATGTTGTTTCCATCACGACTTTTATTGTTATCAATAATTGAAATGAATATGCTATAGTAAAATATTAATGCACAGCTATAATAAAATATATTTATATTTTACAATACGTTAATTTAAAAATATCAAAATTACAGTAAATAGCTCATACATCTAAATTTAAATACACATTTAAACAAGTTTTAGTAGGTGGATTATTCATCATTTGCATATAAGTGGAGCTAAAAATAGATGTAATTTTATTCTCTTGATAATGCTAAGTAATGGCTTATTATTTAATTCTAAAGTGAAAAAAATATACTGTGCTATTTTGAGTTGTATGATAGATATTTAAATTGAATTGCTTAAAGTTCAAATTTATTTTATTTGCAATTCTATTTATGAATTTGTGGACTCGAAATACCTATAATATAATGAAATTTGATAATGTTGTATTATTTTTAAGGTTACTTAAAGTGTAATTTCCATTAAGAAAAAAATGACTGTAGTGTTCATAACTTTATATTTTTAGTTCTTTGTATGCGATTTTGATAAATAATACAAGATTATGAACGTTTACTTATTATCAAACTAACTTCATTGGTAAAAGGTATAGGGTTAAAGTCCTTGTTATTACACCTAAGCAGTAACTGACACTTAGTAACTCACTAGTAACACAAAAAATAATTTCCTTGTAAAATTAGTCAAATTAGTGTATCGAGTGGCCTTTACAGCACCTCTGTAAACCTTTACTGCAGGATCTAGTAACTTATTTCACATCAATTTGAATTGAAATTAACAGCTCTTAAATTTTCTTAGATCTAGATATAATCATTGAGATAGGCTTGACATGCTTTCCTCTTTCTCGTATGGCTGTAGGTTCTACTAAAAATAATTTATTGTCATTCAAATCCAAGAAATCCAGTCTTTAACACGTTCGCTGCCGCTTACGTGAAGATGTGATGATAGTCAGTGCCGCACTGTAGAAGTGGGTTTTACCCAGAAGCCGATTTACAATTTATAACAAAGATCAGTGAAAGATTTTCCCACGCCAGCATGTGACTGGCTATTGGACATCACCCCACATCACGTGCTGGCGCGTGAGTGGCCCTTTAACGTTGGCGCCATATCACGCGAAGGCGTGTGAGTGGCAGCAGATGTGTTAAATAACCATGAGTTTATTTACAATGCTATTACATGGAATAACACAAAAACGAATACATGAATAAGACGAAAAAACAGAAATTATAGCCGACCCTCGGCATATAATCCTCGGGATATAAACTCACAATACACGGTAATAACAGATATTCCCTACAAGTACTTTATAGGAATAAAAATGTAGTACCCATAGCACCTATAAATATTCGCACTTAGTAACGTGTCTCCCGCAAAATTAAAAAAAAAAAAGGGGTCAACTTTTTTTGTTTTTTCATTTATTTCCGCAAGTCACACGATTAAAGGATAAGAGCTCAGAATTAAGGCCTCACAATAGTCACTGAAAAAGACCCGGATGACAATGTAAAGTCTATGGAAGCGTTTCTTTTTTTTTCAAATATATCGCTCAAATTTTAATGTTTTTACATGATTTTTTTCCATAGTATAGCTGAG
Source organism: Maratus speculifer (assembly GCA_964019185.1). NCBI lineage: Eukaryota > Metazoa > Arthropoda > Arachnida > Araneae > Salticidae > Maratus > Maratus speculifer. The sequence continues at coordinate 278,016,716 of OZ025294.1, forward strand.
AGGACGATCTACAACCGGCTTGGTTTTTACTTTTTTGATTTCGCTTATATATTTTTTATATTATGATAGTTTTAATTTCAGAACCAGTTCAAACCGGTTGTGAAATTTAAAGTATTTTTTTTAAATCCGAAACCAAAATTGAAAAAATAAAAACCAGGCCGGTTGTGGATCGTCCTCATCTATCCTATGCAAAACAAAATCATGCAAAAATATTTAACTTTGTGAGAGATATTTGAAACGAACGCTCTTTTAGAATTTACATTATCATCCGGGTCTTTTTCTGTAACTAGTGTTGTGCCTTAAAGACATCATAAGACATCACCCCCTTTCTCTTTCCACGCTAGACTGGAAATATGATGTGTCCTCGTTTTTAAACTGAAACTTCGGCTGGTGACGTCACTACAATGTTTCACAATATTACACAAATTATAATACATTAATTCGGCATGCATAGCATAAAAAATAGCGAAAGTTTCACTTTTCTGCTTTAAAAAAACTTACAATTTTCCAAAAGGAAATATTTCATTACAAATATCATTATAAATATATTATAAATTAATTCATTATAAATATATGTTATTTCATATTTGAAACTTTAAATGTATACCAAGAGTGATTTTATTACCATTATGCAGTAATGTCCAAAGTTAAGGTTACTGTGAAAACTGATCTAGTATTCTCTGTGCTGCCATGAAATTTGGCCCGTATGTATGTTACAAAAAGAGAAAGGATGTAGTAACATAACAATATGGAAATTTTTTAATTGTGAATTAAGAAACAGGGTATATCAAAAAGTATTAAATAATGAATCACAGATAAAGCATTTATTTTGGGAAAAAGTCTTTCTACTATGGAGTGTGACTACCGTGCGCTGCTATACAAGCCTTACAACCAGCTTTTATAACTCCTGTGCCCTTTGACTTAACATGTGAGTAGTATAGTCCCTCTATTTTTATGTCAATAAATGTTCATGGCAACAAAGCCCATTCTTCTTAAAGCAGGGCTTTTAATGGCTGACGGATCCTTGGTATCCACTCCATGTTGCACAGATTTTTCTCGAGATAAATGCTTTATCCTTGATTAATCACTTAACACTTTTTTGAAGTGTGTTGTTTCTTAACTCACAATTAAAATCTTATCTATTATAAAAACAAGCTATCTATTATAGCTTATCTATAATAAAATCTATTATAAAAACAAGCTTTCCTTAAAATTCACAAAAATGCAGAAATTAATTCATTTAAATGGGTATTTCGCTAAATTATTCAGCTATCGTCGAGTTGACTTCTTATATGATAACATATCTTTGTGAACAATTTTGTCCATAATCCACTAGGTTGGAAGGAATTTTGAAAAATTTCAAAATACGTGTTTACAAATTTTAGTTACAATACAGACTTTTTAAGTTTGAAGTGTTTTTTTCCATTGATTTACAAGATAGGATGTTTTTTACTTTAAATTTTTATTACGTTACGCTCGTCGTTTTAGGAATCGAATTATAAAAATATCCAATTCATGCATTGCCTACAGGAGTAAATATATTGTCCAAATTTCAAAGCGGTGTGTGAGCAGTGTGTGATTAAAAAAATGAGTAATAAAATTTGACAAGCTGCAAGATAAAAGAAAGCATGTAATAATAAAAATACAGATATAGATAGAAAATTAGACGCATAGGAAACAACTGGTTTGAGAAACGAGTTATGGAAAACGAGTTTGGTTGTAAACAAACAAACAATAATAACAATAATTTTTAAACTCGATCCAAGCTTTCCTCATGCCAAAGAAAATTTCGATTTTAAAACCTAATACCAAACTTCAACATTCATTGATGTAAAAATGAAATTTTACTATGAATTCATTTAATAAAATAATTACTCAAAACATTTTTGACATGAACAGCACTTTAACAGCAATTTTTGGTGAACTCTATTACTATTAATCATTGGAAAAAATACTTTTAATATTTCTTTGAAGCATTATATTTTATTCTTGACTATAATAACATATTATTTTGTTGTTTCGGTTTGATAAACATTTCGAAACAACATCACAACCTTGATAAGTCTATTTATCTAACATTAAACTTTTAAACTTCCAAGATTCCTAAACTTTTTAAAGCTAATAATGGACGCTGATATCGATTTTTATCAGAAAAGTTAATTTTCTAAGTCTTCGAACGCCACAAATTTTCACATACTATAAGACTATACATTATGGACCCTGAAAGTAATTATTAGAATTCGATAGCAGGCAAAGCAAAATCGCTTAAAAATGTTGCAAGATAATAAATTATTCTGCTCCGAGTCACGCCGTTGTAACGCGTCATTAAAACTTCGGTACATTATAATAAAAAACACTTTTTTTTCCCCCGGCTGAGTTCGATCACAAATTCTTTGAAGCTATATTTTTACAGAACTTGAAAATTCTCTAGAAGTTCATTTTTTCTGATGACTTTCGAAAACTTTAGAAGTAAAATATCATGTATTTGAAGTATGATTAGAATGAGGAATATGATCGGAATGAGGTCAAACATCCAGAACTTGAAATAAATATAAACATAGATGATTAATGTAATAGTCCAGCATATAGTACGAGAAACTTTGCACATATGAATCTATCATCAACTTTGTAAAAACTCATGGATTAATTTAGTGAAATACTTTTAGAAAAGCTATGCACTTTAACCCTTACCGAGACAAATAACTTCTATTGCTAAAATGTTTTTTTTTCAACTTAAGATTTGCGAAAGCAGTTTTATGAAAATAAGTGAAGTCTTTTCTTCACATATGTTAGAAGAAGAGGTAATTTTTTTTAATTATGGTGCTAATTTTGTAATGGTAGATTAAATTTAAGTGGACCAGAAATTGACCTAAAATGCCGGAAATGGTTAATATATTTTTATTTCGACAAATCATGTTTCAGAGATTTTTTATATTTAAAAATAACAAACCACTTCACACACGCCAAGTTTGGGATATAAGCAGAGAAATGAATAGTAAGTATCAAAATTTAAGTGAAGCAGAAATGGACCCAAAATACCGGAAAGTATTAATATATTTTTATTTCGGTTATTCATGTTTTAGGTTTTTTTTATATTTCAAAATAACAAACCATTTCACACATTCCAAATTTGGGCTGTAAACAGATGGAGGAACAGAAAGTATTAAAACTTTCTGTGTGAGATTTGTTTATCAGTATATAAAATATACAAATTACATAAAAAAGGTGCAATAGATTTTTGACTATTATTTTACATGTAAAGAAGTTGATTAAATATAGATGGTTCAGGGAAAACTGCCAGGTAAACTCGCAAAATGATACTTTTCCTGTATAGCAAACTTGGCAAGGTAGAAAAAAATGGCCTTTGTGAAGAAATATTGGCAGCATATTTTCTAGCAAACTATTTTTATGCACAATCAATATTTTTCAATGTACATGTATACCATTTATTTAACATAAAGAAGCTGTTTTTATTTATTTATATGAATAAAGAAATTAATTGTATATAGAGTACAACAATATATATATGAATTCTTTTAAAATAAACCTACAAATAAATCAAGCAAACTTTATGCTAGGTGAACGGGACCGGCCAAAATAGTGGCGAGCAGTAAGCCCGACTCTTACAAAGTTAAATTAACTAACGGAAAACTTAAAAATGTTCGCGTAAATCAAATCAGGAATTTTACTATTAAACAAGCAGTGGGTGTAATCTTCAAGAATGTAGAAATAGGGGAGATCCATCTCATCTAGTGCAAAAGATAACCCCTACTACTTTAATACCGAGAATGATGACTGAAAAGAAAATATGTTAAATTTATTGTTCAAATATTAAAAATTACTTTCATAACAGTACAAATAGCCAAATTTGGAGAGAAAAAACTACGGTTGAATGATACTGAGAAGAAGAAACCTTATTTTATTGAATCTCAGAGGCCCTATAGCCGCAACTAGGTAAAAATTGTCAGAACTAAGTTTGACTGAAAAAAGGGGTACGAATGAGCCACTTTCGGTGGTGTGCGTGAACGAAGGGGCTTTACGTATTTGCGTGGGTTTTCGCGCACTGAAGACGATCGCAAAAGTTGATCATTTTCCTATGGAAAATTTCTCTGATCTTTTATTTAATATTGTCCGGACCAATATCATTACTACGATTGATTTACTTAAAGGGTATTGAGTCATTCTCTTGCAATAAGAGAGTCAAAGTTAGCCTGCATTAAGACTCACAGGGTTAACTATTACTTTAAAGTTATGGCTTTCACGTTCAAGAACGCAGCTGCACATTTCAACGAGTTAAAAGTAAATCACTTTTCAAATACAAATAGTTTGCAAGAGCATATATAGACGATATTGCAATGTTTTCTAAAATCTTTACCAAACACCTCGTACATCTCGAAACAATATTTTCAAAAATATCATAGGTGAAATTTTCAGACAATATGAAAAAAAAGAAATGTGAATTCGCAAAGCCTCAGATTAAACATTTATGGCATGTCATTTAATCCAGCAGCCATCGGACCGACCCGGGAAAAGTGGAGACCATTAGTAGATTAACAATACCTCAAACGAAGAAACAGTTAAAAATGTTCACGGATTACTCAATTATTGACGAGACTGTGTACGCAAATATTCTGAAACGTCTTATCCCCTCGCTGAACTAACAAAATAGATCAGCCCAAAGAAATTGTTCTGATTAGGAGAGCATGACCAAGATTTTAATGAGTTAAAAAAAAGATCTCATCGAAGTCCCAGTCTCCATCCTCCCGTTATCGGGTTACTATTTATTATAAAATTAGGTAGTGGAGCCACAGGCATTATCGTTCAATTTCGTCGCAACAATTGGGGGCAATTTAATTCTTACAGGATTAGTGTAATGGTTTTTAAAACTTTAGAAATCATGAAAGTTCTGGATTCGAAAATTGCAGATTAATATAATATTTAAAATAAAATCATGGAACTACTTTTTTAAAATTTCTAACGCTATCTGCGATTGGCGCGTAATAAGCCAATACAAACGAACTCCAAGATCCAATAAAAACACGTCTTTTCCTGCTACATCAAAAATAATCTTTTCTCCAAAATTATGGTCACAAACATCAAACTTGGAAAAACTAATGAACGAAATTTGGCTCAAAGTTAGATCACAATGTGAGAAAGTATATAGTAAAACAACATTATTGAAAAGATTTTAATTGTGAATTAAAAAATCTGGTACATCAAAAAATGTTATAGCATGAATCAGGACTAAAGCTTATGTCTCGAAAAAAATCTGTGTAATATGGAGTGTCACCAAGGATCCGCTGGGTGTTAAAAGCCGCTCTTTAGGGAAAATGGGCTTAGTTGCCACAAACATTTATTGACATCCTCATAAACATATAGTGGATATGTGAGGGAGTGACCTTTGTCATAAAGGCACTCTAGTATTTCTGAGATCGTGACGTCAATAATTTAACATGTGTAAGCGTAAAAGCGACATCTATCCTCTCTTTTACTTTAACTTTCTAGAGTGTGTGTGCTCTTTCGGATTCTGCAGTTAGCTCGCGGTTATTAGTAATATGTTAATGTGAAGTATCTCAGTTTGCAGCATATAAAAGCTTGGGTTTGAGTGAATGGAGTGTGTCCCTGGCATTAGCCAGCGAGTAGCCAGTGAGTGAAAGCATCTGTGGCAGCCAGCGAGTGAGGATCTCTGTCATTAGATAGCGAAGTGAATTATTGTTCAGCGAAGTGCTGGCGAATTGAAAGTAGCAGCGAGCCTCCGGTGAAGTGTAAAGGAGTTCCGATATTTGACTTGAGAGTTGGCCGGGGTAAGAAACTTCATAGTAGTTTCATTTTGATTATTTGTGAATAAAGATTTACACACAGCCGCGGGCTGTCTAATTAAGCTTTATCTAGTAGCTCAGCCAAGAGATAGTGAGAAGTGTTAGAAGGTGCCACGATTGAGCTCGTCCGGAGCCTGTGAGTATGCGTTTAGCTTTTTCATAGTATTCTCAGTTGTGTAAAATTAAGACTTGCTCCACTTCCCTTCAGCCCTCATCATTTTAATAAACTTTGTTGTTTTATCTTAAGTACTGAGTATGTCTGCATTTAACTCCCACCACGAACAACCAAACGTTATAAATGACACTCAGCATGCATATAACGTTACAGATATACTGGGCATATGTTAAGTCAAAGGGCACCAGAGTTATAAATGTTCGCGAACCACTGAGTGAATATGTTTGCAGAATAAAAATAAATCCTGTTAGTCTGAAACTTATAAATATGTTGTTTTTCCTTTTTCTAAAGAATGTATAAGAAAAATTAAGCAAGTTACATGGTGTAATCTTGTCAATAGCTGATCGTATAAAAGCGTAACCTGGCAAATAAGAGATAAGGTTTAACATTTACAAATTTAAAGAAGTTTGACATTGATGCAAATAACAGATGAATTTACAAGTTATTTACGTAACTTACGAAAGCAGAATACGGCATTTTTACTAATTGATCAGGAAAAATATACATGCAAATGCCCGCTTAGACAATTTCTTTTCTTTTTTTTTCTTTTTTTTTTTTGCAGTTTTTAGAGCACGATGCATCGGTAAGTCTGCATTACAGTTAATCAGGGTAACTTTACGCCAAATCAGAGTAATTTTGCTCCACCTTTATGAAAATTTGATCTATTCTACCGCGGTGGAATCTTGACGAATCATTTCTAATGAGTTGCATAACTGACATTAGTGCTGTTATCTATATTCTGATACCAAAACTTTGCCATTAACTCTAGTGGTATAGCAAATTTAATCTTTTTCCTCTCTTGACTTAAAATTTTCCTAATTGGTCAAAATTACCCTGAATGACTGTACCTTTTCTGTCAATTGTAACTCACTTATTACATGTGATATTTGATTTATGCATTAACTTATATTTTTCCAGCGTATTCTACTGTCAAACAACTTATTCTTATTTTTAATTAAATGACACATTCTTTTTGTTTCTAAAGCAGTATTATGCATACATTTATGATTATTTTTATACAAGAATATTTATATTTGTATAATTAAAATACATAGTTTAGATTCAAATTACTGGTCCTGTCATAATACTAATTTGAAAAACATCTCAGGCACGTCTAATAAAATCTCTAGTGTATGAAAACTTACATTTTAAAATGACTTAACATTCTTGACATGTTGATTTAAATATTTGAAAATACGTCAAACTAAAGTTTTTTAGATGCATTAATGAAGTAAAAGTACAGTTTTAGACATTATTTTCCATTAGATGATAAATAAATATTTTCATTAAGGTTTTAAATAATTACTAAACTATTATCTACTGGAGTAATTTAATATGGTTTCACACTAGTTTTTTAAGAACTTTTGAAATAATTCGTTAATTAATGAATGGCGTAATTTAAATTGTCTGACTGGAAAAATATGTTTTTCTATTTATTTTTCTAGATAAGTCTGGATATATATACCTTTGCGAAATAGTTGTTATTAAATAGTCTTGTGCATTTAAAAATATTTTTGTTTGCTGTTTGAATAAGTATTTAAGTTCCGTTCTAAGTCTTTTTTTTAATGATGCTGTAAACGTTAATAGTACCTTCGAAATTGTGATTAAGTTATTTTTTAGAAAGTTAATAAAAATGACAATTATTTTGACTGCGAAATATGAAAAATATGATAACCTTTTTATGCATTAACTTATATTTTTGCAGCCTATTCTGCAATCAAACAACTTTTTTTTTTGTTTAAGTAACACATGCTTATTTAATTTCAAAGCAGTACAGTTTATATTTGCGATTATTTTTATGTAAACATATTTATATTTGTTCAATTAAAATACATAGTTAGATTCTAATTACTGTTAAATGTAACTTTCTTATTACATTTGATAACTGTTTTACGCATTAACTTATACATTTACAGCCTATTCTATAGTCAAACAACTTTTTTTCATAAGCGACACATGCTTTTTTTTCCAAAGCAGTATAATGTATACATTTTTGATTATTTTTATATAAGCATGTTCATATTTGTTCATTCAAAATACATAATTAGATTCAAATTACTAGTCATAACATTTATTAATTTGCAAAAAAACGCAGACACGCCTAAAAATTCCTCTAGTGAATAAAAACTTAACAATTTAAAATGATTTAACATTCTTGACATGCTGATTTAAATACATAAAAAGACGTCAAATTAAAGTTTTTTAGGTGTATTAATGAAGTTTAATATAGTTTCACACAAATTTTTTGGAACTTTTGAAAAAATTCGTTAAGTAATGAATGACGTTGTTTAAATTGTCTGAATACAAAAATATATTTTTCTAATTATTTTTCTAGACATGTCTGGATATATCCCTTCGCGAAATATCGTTATCTTTAAATAATCTTGTGTATTTCTTTTACTTATTTGGTAAATGAATAAATATTTAAATTCATTTCTAAGTGTTTTGTTGTTGTTGTTGTTGTTGTTGTTAATGACGATGTTGTAAATGTTTTAGTACTAAATGATTAAGTTATTTTTTAGAAAGTTAATAAAAATGAGGATTATTTTGATTGCGAAATATGAAACATATGAAAACTGTTTTAAGTATGAACTTATATTTTTCCAGCCTATTCTTTAGTCAAATGATTTAGTTTTAAAGTAAAACATGCTTTTTTAATTTCAAAGAAGTAAAATGCATGCATTTGTGATTATTTTTATGAAAGCATATTTATAATTGTTTAATTAAAATGAATAGTTAGATTCAAATTACTAATCATGACATATACACTATATTGCCATTGATTATGGGACACTTGCGATTTTAGACATTTTACTAAATATCTAGAAAAATACATGAGGAGTCATCTCAAAACTCTTAGTGTATAAATATAATAGTATACGTCATGCATCTCTGTGAAGATTTTTTACCGAAACGCCATAGGGGACCGTCAACAAATTAAAAAAGAATGAATATCTTTTGAATAACCCTGTCAAAACTAATGTAGCAAAAGCGCTCAAACTCTAGATTATGATTGAATGTCTTATTGTAATACACTGTGTTCATTTTTATGCAAATAGCATACACACTCGCAGAGTAATTAAGGTATTTATAAAAATGGTCCCAAATTTTTCCAAGTTTTTCCCTTATAATTTTCAGAGTTCTTAATATAAAATAATATTTTTTTCAGAAAATATGACAAACAACATTGTACACAGTACCCTGTAATCAGAATTAAAAAATAATAAAAATTGTATGAAAAATGAGTAGGTTTACTATATAATTTTTTACTGCGCATGCGTCAAAGATATCAAAATTTCATTTGCATATTATGTTAGCTATATGTATAGAGCAACTTTTGTAAAAGTCTCAAAATCATAGCTTGAAAATTCTGAAAGTAATCGTCTATAGAAAAAGGACAAAATCCGTTGTTTCCAAAATGAAGCATTTGAAGAATTTGTAAATAAATGTTTTAGTACTTTCAAAATATTGATTAAGTTTTTCTTTAGAAAGTTAATAAAAATGAGGATTATTTTGATTGTGAAATACGAAACATATGAAAACTGTTTTGCGCATTAAATTATACTTTTCCAGTCTATTCTACAGTCAAATAATTTAATTTTAAAGTAACATATGCTTTTTTAATTCCAAAGAAGTACAATGCATAAATTTTTGATTATTTTTATATAAGAATAATCATACATGTTCAATTAAAATACATAGTTAGATTCAAATTACTAGTCATGACATATATTAATTTGCAAAACATCACAGACATGCCTAATAATTTCTCTAGTGAATAAAAACTTAACATTTTAAATTGATTTAACATTTTTGACATGCTGATTTAAATGCATGAAAAGTCGTCGAGCTAAAGTTTTTAGGTGCAATAATGAAGTCTATGTACATTTTTAAACATTACTTTCCATTAGATAATGAAAAAAAATATTTTTAAAGGTTTTAAATAATTACTAAACCATCATCTACTGGAGAAGTTTAATATAGTCCCACTTTAATTTTTTAGAAACTTTTGAAATTATTTGTTATGTAATTAATGACATTAGTTAAATTATGTGACTGCGAAAATATTTTTTTCTAATTATTTTTCTAGACAAGTCTGGATAAATTCCTTTGATAGATTTTTTAAAAATATATTTGTGCATTTAAATAAATATTTACAATATGAATAAAAAATTAAATTAATTTCTAGTTTTTTTTACTGTTAAGTGATGATGTCGTAAACGTTTTAGTACTTTCGAAATTATGAATGTGAAATACGAACTTTAAATAATATCATAATTTATATAATACAACATATTTATTTAAAATCTATTGTGTTGACGTTGTGTTCGTCATTTGGGATTACGCTTCAGAATACTTAAAATAATCTTTAAGAGAGCCTGGGATACATTTAAAAATATTTTTTGCTTATTAAGATAAAATTGTGAATTTTTTTGTGGTGGTTAAGTACATTATTAGTAAACAAAATCACATGATAAAAGTTATCATATTTTAAAAAAAATAACATTTATTAAAAAAGTGAGGTAAAATGAATTCTTTATAACTGGAAATATTATTTGTGGAATTTCAATTTTTTTCATATAAATATACAAGAATATATAATCTTTAATTTTGATTATGAATTTAAATAAAAATAAAAATTATTTGAAATAAAAATTTAGAAAAATGTAAAAAAAAAAAAAAAAAAAAAAAAAAAAAAAAAAAAAAAAAAAAAAAAACATAATTGTGAAAGTAAGTTTTTTTTTTTTTTTTCAAATTTGCTGAATCAAAATTAAGTAAACCAATTTGAAAACGACTTTTTCCAAGTTTGAATCATTTATTTTAAACGGTTCTTGTATTATAAGAATTTGAGGTTGGGGGGTGGGTGTTAAAACCCATCATGCAAAAAAGCCTATTCAAGGAACTCGTTCCGTAAGAACCATTGCTTGAAAGCTAGATTTTTAGAAAGAAATCAAAACATAAGAATTAATATTAATATTAATATGGTGGAAATTGTAAGAGTTTTCCTTATATCACAAATGATGACACAGATAAAAATTTAGAAAACATGGGTAGGAAATTTGAGTTATGTGTTATAAGGAAGATATTAGAGATATAAAATTTGACCACACACGCACCGTAATATAAAGATTAAATCAAAGATGTTGTATTAGTATATGTTTTAAGATGTTACGAGTTACAAGATTATATGTTACAAGATCATCAAAAATGTTTTTACAATTCATCTATCAGAGAAAGGATTATAAGCATAAATAAAAACAATTGTACTATACACTACAATGTAAAAAATCTGTAACCTTAGTAATCTAAATTTACTGAGATCTGTTATGCTTACTAAAATTTTATATGTACACTGTACAAGAAAATTATGTCAATCTACAAAACTTGTAAACAAAACTAGAGACACCTGTAAATTTACAAAAGAATTTACTAAAATTTTGGTAATTTTACTAAAATTTTATCTGTAATCTTCGTTACTGTTACCTAAAAAGTTCTGAGAATACGATTTTCTAAAACATTTCTTAGTAACCTTAAAAATTTTTTGATTCAAAGTGCAAATCTGTATTTGTTACATGAATTTTTATTGTTGCTATTGCATAAAAATGTTCTTAGAATATAATTCTACTAGAAATTTTTTTGTAATTCTCCAAATTGTTTTTTTTTTTTTTTTTTTTTTTTTTTTTTTTTTTTTTTTTTTTTTGCAGCGTATATTATTTCCAAAAATTGATCAATTTACCAAATTAGAATAACCCCACTGACCTATGCATCATACATTTCATTTTGGAACATTCCAACGTACATCTTATAGGAAAGGATTCAATTTCCCGATTCAATTTGTCCTATTCTAGTTTTTTCTTTGAAAACCTCAAAAAATACACTGTAAACAAAAAATGGCAAAGTTACTATATTTTTTCTAGGAATTTAGGATCTCTATAACTTTTTATGTAACGTTAATAGCAAAAATTCATGTAACCGATTCTGTTACATAAAATTTTGTTGTCACTGTTACATAAAAATAGAAATATACATATTCTTTATTAAATTTCGAAAATCAATATTTTGCTGGGGATTTTAAATGTAAAAGAATGCTTCTCGGAATCTTGGGTAACTTGGAAGAAGTTATTGTATATTTTTGTTCGTGAATATAGTATTTTTTCAAAATTATGAAACATCTGTCAATTTTACAATTGTAGGTGTCCTAAAAAAAGCATTAAAATATCTTTCTTGACTATTGTGTTTACGCTTGAGGCCTCATGGGTAAAACCTGTGATATTTATGAAGCCAAAAAATTATAACTATATACATTCTTTAAATATCAAAGATCAATTCTTTTTTGAAGTTTTTAAAGTTAAAGAAATATTTTCGAAATCTTGGGTGATTTGGAAGAAGTATTTTATATTTTCGTTCGTGATTATAAAAATTAAAAAAAAAAAATGAAACATCTGTCATTTTTACAGTATAGGTGACGTGAAAATAACATTAAAATATCCTCCATGGCTATTGTATTTAAGTTTGAGGCCTTATGGGTAAAATCCGTAGTATTTATGAAACCATAAAAATGTAATTATGCACATTCTTCTTTAAATATCCAAGATGAATTCGTTTCTGAAATTTTTAAATATAAAGAAATGCTTTTCGGAATCTTTTGTGACTTGGAAGAAGTTATTGTATATTTTCGTTCGTGATTATAGTATTTTTTTCAATAATTATGAAACAAAAGTCATTTTTACTGTGTAGGTGACGTGGAAGTAGATTTTAAATATCCTTCATGTCTATTGAGTTTACATTTAAGGTCTTATGGGTAAAACACGTGATATTTATAAAACCATAAAAAACATAAATATACACATTCTTCTTTAAATATCAAAGATCAATTCTACCATTTCTTTTATGATGTTTTTAGAAATAAAGAAATGCTTTCCAGAATCTTGGGTGACTTAGAAGAATTTATTGTCTATATATTTTTTCGTTATCATAGTATTTTTTCGAAAATTATGAAACATTTGTCATTTTAAAAGTGTATGTGACGTGGAAACAGCATTCAAATATCCTTCAAGCGTATCGTGTTTAGGTTTGAGTCCTCATGGGTAAAATCCATAATATTTATGAAACCAGTGTTTGGATTTGAACAAATTTAATGTGAAATATCAAAAATCTATAAATAAATGCGCACAATTTACCGGCTTTTCTTTAAGAAACTTTTATTTATCCATACCATAAGCTGTAATTATATTATAAGCAGATAAATTTAGGAATAAAAGGATTATTTATGAAATTTTATTAAAACACTATCAATGGAGTTTTAAGATTTAAAATAAAATCCTCTTATTTGCCCGGTTTATGAAAACAAAAACTTAAATACTGAATAAACATGATTTAAGCCATTAAAATATTTCATGAGAGGTGGTTCAGATGAATAAGATAAAAAGGATAAATAATAAGAATTTGAACCGTCAATTTTATTCATTAAATTATCTTGCTTTAAAATAGTATTTACTTAAACTTAACTCTTAAGCAAACAAATTTGCGTTTAATATTTCGAGTTATTTGAGATTATATAATTTATTAAATAAAAAGGCAGATGTGAATTAATTTCAAATGCAGGGTTCAAAGAGATTAAATTAAGTGTTTTAATCAGTCTATTTTATTTCTTTTATAGAAGTATAATTTATATCTCAAAATACATAAGAAGGAAATCATGATTTTTTTTTTCTTTTCTCACTTCATTCCTAAAATCATTTTCAATATCATATTTTATTTTATTCATAAATGTATCATTATAAATGTAAATTCACAATGCCTCATTTCATTTCAGTATATATAAATGTTAATTACTTTTTAAATTTACGTCTAAGAGTATTACTTTACTATCAAGCTACAGAAATGTTTATTGTTTTTAACCGACGAGAAAACATTGTGTTAATTATAGTTAAGCATGGCAATCATTGGAAGAACTTTATTGTAAATATTATATCGTTTTATTTATACGGATGATGAAAAACTTCCAAAAATTCACGATTGTATTTTGTTGAACGAATTTCTTTTAAACTCATTATTGTATTTTACAATAACCTTTAAAAGGTCGCACAACTTATAGCAACAATTTCTATTGAACTCATTTCAAAAGTACTTGCACCATTCGATGAAATTCGATTGATGATATAACGATCAATGTGTGTATCTGACTGTATATGTGTGCTTAGTTTTCTGAATCAACTACTGTTCACAGAGTTAAAAGTCGGCAGGACTGACGGAAGTTATGAAACTTGAAGCAAGTTTTTGAATTAGTATTTTTAAACATAATCTTGAATAATAGAAGCGGCTTATAAAATCTTCTATTGAATGGATTCAAAGATACTTGCACCAAATAAATATAAAAATATATGACGAAAGGAAATTTTCGCCTTGCTTTTAACACAAAATATTAATACGAACTTTAAAATTTTCGGGTATACTTAAAAGGCTATTAGAATAATCAAATATAGATGTTAATAGTTAATTTTATTTAAAAACACTTAGTACTTTCAAGCTTTTAATCAGGCTCTTCCTCATAGAATATTTTCTTTATTTATACAAATACATGATTCCATTTTGAAAATGAACGAGACTCGTGGCTTGAAGGTTGAAGTAATAGTATTTTAGGTAAACGGTAAATAGAAATATTTAATTGTTATAATATAAATTTTAATATGGCATTTTCTCAATTTGTCAGGATTTTTTTCAATCAAGTGTGTAATGATGCACTATCGTATAATATACCGAGTTCATGGTTTAACATCCTGAAAATAAATCCTGATAATTTGAGAAAATGACGCATTGCACATGCTGCTATGCTTATAGAAATAATTAAAATAATTATTATTAATAAAATAATTATTATTAACTATTTTAAATAAAGATAAGAAAGACTGTCGATTATCGGACTTAGTTAACAGATACGCTTTACATATTTTTTCATCCAATTTATGTAGACATATCTAAAGAAGCTTGCAGATGCATATCAAAATTGCAAAAAAGAATTTTTTCCTATTGTGTAATCAACTATAATAAATTTAATGCAGGCAAATCCAGAAAATTTTAAATCTGAAAACAACTGAGTTAGAAAAACCGGATCTAGTTCTTTTTATTTATAACAATTTTAATTGCATTTTGGTATTTATACCTTAATGTTCGTATTCACCATCTACTTCAACCTAGAAAAACCTGGGTTGAATGCTCAAATGATATTCCCGATTAACCTAATTGGACTAGGTAACGGGGAAATCCAATCACATTAATGATGAATACAATTTCAACGTTCGACTCAGGTTTTCTAGGTTGAGGTTAATGGAGAATACGAGCATTAGAAAATGCATCTGATGATTTAATGCTGGTTTTCTGATGATTTTGGTTTTATGACAAAATTATAAATCAAGAGAGTCGGGAAAATTGAAGCCTATTCATTTTTAAAACAAAAAATACCTATTTACAATATTTGTAAATTTCCAAGTGGATGTAAAAAGTCTGGACCAGAATTTAAATCCCGGATGTTTTATCGGAAGCCGTCAGTTCTCTACCTACTGAGGCAACCCCGACAAATATGGAATAATAATTCACCCAGCTAACCTTTACTGATCAAAATTTCTCGTCTGATATTTTATTAAACGTGAAGCGTTTACTGCAATCCAAAAACAACCTTCGATTTATCATTTTAAGCTGATTTAAATATCAGACTAGATACTGTGGTCGAAAAAGATTAATTAGGTGAATTAGCTTATCAGATTCGTCATGGGTGATTCCGTTGTTATGGCATTAGAGTTTGCAGCCAATAAATCCCTGGTTCGATCCTGGTCCGGGCTTTTGTTTCCTGTTTGGAAATTTACAACTGGTACACTTTAAACAAATCCGTAATTCTACAGAGATAAAGTTACGAAAATCAACATGCTTGCTAAAATTTTATCTATATACTGTTTAAGAAAAAAAAAAATCTGCAAGGCTTTTTTTGTGAAGCAACAGAAATATGTAGTTTTACAAAATAATCTACTAAAATAACAGTAATCGTACTAAAATTTTATCTGTAATCCGGTTTTTATTTATATAAAAAGTTCTGGGCATCCCAGTTTCCTAAAATATTCTTAGTAACCTTACAGATTTCTGATACAGTGCAAATCTCTACCTTTTACATGAATTTTTGTTGATGCCGTTCTATAAAATGTCCTAGAAATCCCGGTTTCCTAGGAAAATTTTAGTAACTTTACAGTTTTTTTTTTTTTTTTTTTTTTTTTTTTTTTTTTTTTTTTTTTTTACAGTTTATGATTTATTTATTAATTGAATAACAGTGTTGAAAATTAATTTAACCTAACACTTATTTATTTTAAGTACCTTAAACCATAAAAAATAAGATTATTATTTCCATTAATTAGTTTTTTTATATATTTTGTTGTTGGATAGAAATTTGCTGAAGAAATGAAAAATGAACATAAATATATGAACATTTTTATACCTCTAATTATATTTGTACATTAAAAAAATAAAGAAATAAATGTTCGTTTCGATTTAGAAATGTAAGTGTGATGTTCAATTATTCATTCATAATTAATTTATATTCAGTCAGCATGTTTAAGTTTTAACTTTATTTTACTTTTACCTTACTCTTTCAAATAAAGAGAAAAAAAACTTTTTTCATTTATCATTTTAGGAACATTCTTAAAACATCTCAACTCTTCGAATCGTAATAAACATTAAGAACACGCAATACTGAAATGAAACTTTCCTTCTTTTCATCAGCCTCAAAACATTTTCTAACATCTTAAAATCCATAAGAGCGAATTTTAAAAAGACCAACTTCCTAAGACGCCAGGATAAAAAAAAATCTCTACGTCGTATATTAATGAAGCAAGCTTTAATGACACGTTGAAATCTGGCGTGACTTCAAACTTGAATAATGCAGCTGAACACGAAGCGTTTTTAAGGAATATTTCAACCTTGCTATCGAATTCTAATAATTACTTTCAGATTTCATTTTTCTTGGAGTTGAGTTGAGATATCAGTTCAGGTTGTTCGCCTGGAGGTTTCTGAATTGTGCTGCCATTCCGGTAGTCAATATATGGGTAATTTTTGAGCAACGTTAGAATTTTCTGAGATCTAGTCATTTTCATAAAGGCATTTGCAATTAAATTTGATAAGGTAAAAATTCTAAATCAATAATACTTCTCTTAGTGTGAAAGTAAGTTTCTATTAGAGTAGTTGTGTTTGTGAAGTTAAATGGCTGATTTAAAGTTTAGAGATAATGATTGTGTTTAACGATTTTCTTCAACTAATCGAAGATTATATTTGCTTTCTGAAATATTTTTTTAAAAAGAAGAGAATATATTTTTATAAAAAAACTGCAAAATTATTTTCTTTCTATTATTATGAATATGTATTTATCATGTTATATTTAGTATGACATTTAATTAGATTTTTTATCTCTTCATGAGGATTATTATTATTTTTTTTTTTTACGGTACACGAATTATTATGTTTTATTCTTTATTTTTCATGATTTTACTATGGATTTTTTTATTATTTTTTAAAAGGCTCTATTTCTAAACAGTTTGAATATCTACAGGTAAAATCAAATAATCAGCTTTCATTTAGATGTAATTTCTTCAAAATTTTTAAAATATTTAATTTATGCAAGATTTTCGTATGTATTATAACCGTTGTATCTTCTCACCAATTAATTATATTGCACTTGTACTCAAAAGTGCAAGTTTGCAATCTCACAATTAATTAATTTATTCTCTAGATTGAATTATAAAATAAAAATAACAATGCATAAAATAAAGTAAAACAGACTTGAATGCATTAAAAAAATTAAAATTTACATACAAAAAAAAAAAAAAAAAAAACGAAAACAAAAAAAAACATTAAAAATACAAAAGGTAAACATTTCGCCAAGCTACTCACGTGGTCACTTCAGTGCAAATATCGACTACATAACAAAAAGTGGAACAAAAACAAGAACAGTAACAGTAACACGAACAGTAACAGTAACGTTTATCTTTTTTATGTTTTATTTTTTAATGTTTATTAATATTTTTATTTTTTGTATATAAATTTTAATTTTTTAAATCAACTCAAGTCTATATTAGTTTATTTTATTAAATCTTTCAATAGCTTTTTAAATTCAGACTTTAAATATATATGTAATGTAAATTAAAGATAAAAATAAGAAATTTTCCGTATTTTGATAAGTATAACTTAAGCTTCCCATTTCTACAATTCAAATACCGATATAACTTATTTAAGATGAATAAAAAAAAGGAGCAAAAACAAATAATTGAATTATTTCTATTAGAACATAGTAAAATCATATTATTTAAAATAACACTTTATCATTATAAGAAATAATCTATTTCTATAATCCTTACTATTAAAAACTGAAAGATAAAAAGTCACGTATAATCATGATTTTAAGAATGCTGTTAAAGAAAAAAGTCACAAATAAACAATAAAAATACTAAGTGTGCTTTATTTTAGTTGCTTCCTAAAAAAAATAATAGGAGTTCTAAATATTAATAAGAATTATTAACTAGTTTTAATAGTATATAATTATTTTTCAGTCGACTCTTCAAGAAAGAATTAAGGAATTTCATTTTATAAAAATGAAAATATTTGTTGATTGAGTAATTTTGTTTTTTATAGAAATTAAAATATTTTAATGAATAAGCAAATGCAATTTATGTTCATTAGAAAATCATTTTTCCACCCAACACATCAATATTTAAAAAGCTATGTAATCATAGTACTGCCATCTACCTTAAGAATATATAACTTTAAAATTTCCTAGTAAACATTCGGCGATGTAGTAATGATTTATCATGATACATTCAGAATGGATGACTGCTCATCACAGAATTTTCAGAGTTAAGGCTAGTATATGCTTATAAAAATCTTGAATTTATCTGTAAGAAAATATTGGTATTTTCAATGGTCTTGTATTTATTTTTTAATAAAACATGTTTAAGTAAGTATACACTTAAAATTTGAAATCCTATTTTCCTTATATTTTTTTCTGGTATAATTTAATAAATATATATATTGCATGTTTTGTTTTTAAGAATTTTGTATCTGTTATAATAAAATATTTAATTTATTGAATATATTTATGTATTTTAATATAAACGTAAAATTTTCTACCTATGAGGTTATTCGCATTATAAAATTCTACATATATTAAATACTTTTAATATGAGAACAAAATACTTTGCTTTTAATGTTTTTTTTAAAGAATTTACAGTATAATATACTATTATATATATATATATATATATATA
This sequence comes from Maratus speculifer, assembly GCA_964019185.1. Taxonomy (NCBI): domain Eukaryota; kingdom Metazoa; phylum Arthropoda; class Arachnida; order Araneae; family Salticidae; genus Maratus; species Maratus speculifer. Next base: position 278,036,011 of record OZ025294.1, read on the forward strand.
TATATATATACATATATATATATATATATATATATATATATATTGCGGAGATTTCGAAAGATACACAATGAAATCTCAGCTTACGAAAATCCCGAATGGTTCGACTAACAAATATTTTACTTCAAGAATGCCTGATATAGGCGCAGTCTTATTCCATTTAAATCTCATATGGATAATCCTAAAAGTCTTATAAATAAATAAATAAAAATAACAATTAAACTTCCATGGGACATTCAACATTCCTATAATTATTTTTACATAAATAGAAGTTCAATGAAGTTTCTTTTTGTTTCGAATTTTTACTGTCCTGGAAAGACTTGATACAATTAAATGAAAAAAATTACCATATATAGCTAAATTACACCATTAAGGTGGAGGTAGCATGTTGCCAAGAGTTAAATGAAATAATCGTACTTTTTTAACAGTGTATTTATTTATTCATTCTCAATGCAACTTAATATTTTGCAATAAATATTCTGCATTATTTAAATTGAATAACATTAGAATAAATTTTTAAATGCTTACAAATTTAATGAAAATTACTATATACAGTCGAGTCTCTCTATAACGAAACTCCAAACATCGAATTTCTCTATATAACGAATTTTTAGTAGGCACGGTCCCCTTTTCGCATGATTACATTAAAAACAGTCTCTATATAGCGAAATATCTATCTCCATATAACGAATTTTTTTATAAATTGGTCTTACTTTATTCAATTTTAAAAAGCTTCAAAATCATATGGAATCAATTTTCCATGACTTATTTTTGATTTATCGTCAGTGCTGAGTGTTTTTTATATTACTTCTCTTCTTGCTCTTTAAATCCAATGAATTCATCCCACCTCCCACACACCTTTCCACATCATTCTCAAAACAGTGTCAATTGGATTGATACACATGTAAGAGAGGAATCAATGAGAGGCACATAAGAGAGGCCTTCAAATGGAGGAAAATGTTAACTACAATTTTTCATTCCTTGCTAAAATTTGGGCATTTTTTTGAGAGCATAACAATTTTAAAATAAAAACAACAAAAAATTACAGATTTCTTCGTCTGAAATTAATGCAAGTCTTCCTTATTTGATTTTCATTAAGCTTTCAAATAAATATATATTCTCTTTTTTGAAACAGCTTAAATAATTAAGAAATAAAATGTTAGGTTTATATTTACTTTTAAACATTTCAAATTCTTAATTCAAAAGATCAAAAATAATATTTGTTCAAAATTTACACATTAAATACGATTTTTAACATCATTCTCTATACATCGAATTTCTCTAAATAACGATGTTTTTTTACTGTAACGGTGGATTTCGCTATATAGACACTCGACTGTATTTTTTTCCTTGATTACAAATCCTTTTCAACTTACTATGAAAAAAATGGTCTGACTCATGTACAAAAATTCAATCTTTTTTTTTTTTTTTTTTTTTTTTTTGGAGGGGGGAGGGGCCAGAATTTGGGGTTGACTTATATTCGGGTACACACAGTACTTATTGTTTGTTTTTTAATTCCTTTTATTTTCATTAAATTAAATTGTTGTACAAAAATTTAGTCATCTTGTTTATTGACTTTTAAATATATTTTATAACCAAAACTATAAACTTTAGGTTTAAGATTTTAAAAGTCAACTAAAACTTTTCCGAACGCATTATTTAAATAATCATGTTTTCTATTGAATTAAAAATAATCATAATTTGAATTTAAACACCATATTCTAGGCATAAGCCATCTGTGCCTAAAGCATTGTTCAGAAAATTTTATCCTTAACGATTATAATAAGGCATTAAATTTTATTTCACTAAATTTATGCATTATTTGACAGTAAATATTTCATAGAATATTTCGTTTACAGTAGCTGTCCAATAACCTCACCTGTAGCTGACAGATTTTCTGGAAAATAGTTTAAGGGAAAAAACCGCTTGATAAGAATTGCTGACGTTCGGAAAAATTTTAAATTCATCTTGCTTTTAAAGTTTTTTCGATCTTCGTGATGAAGAGACTTTTATAGACACGTGCATTACATTGAAACATCACGATAAAAATATTTTTTTTATAAAAAATATTTTTCAAATGCAAGTAAAATATGATATGAAGCACATATGTATGTATATATATATATATATATATATATATATATATATATATATATATATATATATATTGTCGTGTATGAAAAATTATATACAGGTTTAACATAAATGAATTTTAAAATTTTATATATTTCAAAACTATTACACATATTATCATAAATGATATCGCTCCCCCGTCAAAAAAGTGACAGATCTAGACAAAAGTAAATTTCACTTGGCAGGTAAAATCAGAATAGCTAGTTTTTACTGCAAAATGAAATTATAACACTAATCCCTGAAGGCAAAAATAAAAAATTGAAATAAAATAAATTGAAATAAAAAATAAAATTGTAATTTAACATATTATAAAAACCGTTTAGAAAATAAACTTCTAATCGATTTCACATATTAGATTCACATTCAGATGACGAAGAGTTTACCTGATTTACGTTTCCTGGGTTCATATTTGTGTTTATACAATGCAGGTGATCAACAGATGGTTGTATAATAATAAGCTCGACGCAGCTGAGGTCGTTCGGTAACTACTGACCTCCGAGCTTATCCTTCCCTCTTTTCGGTGTCTTTGATTTAATCATTTTTTCTTTTAAATTTGCCCAGTTTCAATTTTTGATTTTCTCCCACAACTTACTTCCGCTAAGAAATCGACTATTCGGGAGGTGGGTCGGGATCTTTGAACTTGGCTTCCACTAAAGAGCCGCAATAAGCGAAGGAAAGCTAAAGGATTACGAACATTAAACATTGTAAAAAATAAAAAATATTAAATAAATAAATAAAATGCGGAAATCACGAGGCCTATTCTCGACGAAAACAACCACCTTTTGTCAAATTTTTAAAAACATGGAACATCTTGACAAGTAAAACGAAGCAGATTTTGCGAACATTAGTGTAAACATTTTTCTAATACTTTTTGTATTTTTTTTCTAAAAACTATCGAAGATACCACTTTAAAATTTGTTGTGGTATCAGAAAACATACTATTTGCGAATAATAAGAAGCAATTTTCATTTTGGCTTATTTAGTTGTGAAATCACACATCTTAATACTTTACATAATGTTTTATATCACTGATCACAATTTGCCTTGTAAATTCTATTTTATTTTCACTAGTGAAGGCACGGCTCTGATTGATTTTTACATCAAAGGATTAAATTAATATTATACAGATATTTTATTAAAAGCAAATATTCTGTTATATCAAAACCTTGTTTCACACTTCAAATTCTTCAAATAGGCATAAGGATTCTTAAATACACTTAATAAACAAAATTCCGTACGATTTTTGGGCGCTTTATCTACAGTGGTGGCCAAAATTGTGGACACTTTTAGGTAGCTTTCATTCCAAAAAGTAAAAAATTACCTTTTGCAGCCGTCTGGAGAAAAGCACTTCGAGAAATTTTGCTATTTTTCGTTGATCGTGAACCCTAGATCCCCAAACTACCCTCCGTTGAAATGTTGACTTATATATATCTATATAGATATAGATATCTGAATTTTTTCGTGATATAACTCTTGATTTTATGAGCCGATTTGGATGAAATTCTTTATGTGCTTAGTTGAAGTACTAATGTCTCAACCGAGTTCGTTGGCCAGCTTCAACCGCCATCTTGTTTCAAAATTGGTTTTTGAAACAAAAGAGGCCATTTGAATTTGTGGATACTTATGGAAATTTTTATGTTTTCTAACTTTTTCTTTAAAATGATCTATGTCAACTTAGAGTGTGTGACTGTTTAAAATGTCTTTTGATTTCTCTAACATTCTGTTTACAATAATATATAAGAGTTTGCATTTTGTGAAACGGAACATTTTCTACAAGTATACAAAGTTAAAAAACACAAAAATTTCAAAAGAATCAAATTGCCACTATTTTGAAACAAGATGGAGGATGAAGCTGGCCAACAAACTCGGTCGAGACATTAGTATTCCTATTATGCACATAAAAAATTTCATCCAAATTGGTTCATAAATTCGAGAGTTACAGCATGAGAAAATTCAGATATATATATATAGATATATATATACATATATTGGATATATATATAAGTCAACTTTTCAGGGTCCTTTTTTGTTCTAGGGGTCGTGATCGACGATAATATATCAAAATTTAATGATGGGCTTCCCCCGGACGGCTGCAATAGGTAGTTATTTTACTTTTTGTAATGAAAGCTACCTAAAAGTGTCCACAATTTTGGCCACCACTGTATATAAAACAAAACAAAAAAATGGATACGACACAATCTACCATCAAATTTAGTACTAAAGCGAAATTCGATGGCAATATTTTTATTTGGAGTGCGTAGAGATTGAAAGGCTTGAGTCATCCGTTCTTCTGACAGTCTGCTTTCGCTGTCAAGAGAAACAAACTTTTGAACACGTGCATTCGCCGACGCTCCATCCCCTTCATCTGTAGTAGTTAAAACGACGGTAATTATGTCTTCTGAGCAGACTTGACCAGCACTCATTACTGCAAAATCATTCTCAGTCACGTTCGCCAGTAAAACACATGCACAGTGGAGGCCGACAACCCGTGTCTACATTCGCGAAATTCTACCAGTAGAATGGTTCTGAGGGTATCTTTATTCCAAAATGTATGCTAAAGGCTGAAAAGCTGATAAGATCCAGTAATTCATCAACCAAATCAAGTACTGTCACAAAATTATGTAACTAAATTTTAGTACAACGTTTAGAAAGTACCACCAAATGTTAAATCGATTATGTCCAATGAAACAGTTTAATTGAAACCGATAAAAATTTTACAGTGTAATGCGTATTTGCAATATCCATTTACGTTCTTTGTATCATTTATTCATAGCTTTCTAGAATAAAAATGTTTGTGCGTAAACTATTAAAAATGTTGTTCTTGTTTGAATCATATTTTGGTGGTCAATACCTGTCACCATAAGATGGGGAGATCTCATTCCAACATTTGGAGCTCCCGTTGAACTATACTTCAAGTTCCAATAGTTGGAACAATATTGCAACATGAAGTGTGGTTCAAACGAGGCTGCAAATATTCGTACCTGGTTTCACCATCTCATAGTGGCAGCTATTAAGCACGAAAATTTAGTTCAAACTATGATAAATTTTATAACAATGTATTTTTGAGAAACTGTGTTTATAACATGCACTGACTAGCCGTAGTCAAACTGTTTCAAATGAAAAGACATGCTTTTTCTAAATTATTTCTTTTTTAAAAAACAGTTTCAGTCAAATTCATATCAATCTTTTTTGGAAACGCTCAATCGTGAGATTTTTCTTAAAATTAAATTTCATCAGTAAAGTTTATTGGCAGTATTTTATTACTTATTGGCACAAAAAAAGCTTAATACTTCTGCGTTTTTCTGAAGAACTTTTACTTAGATTGGCTCTAGAGTGAGAGATATAAAAACTGTTCCGCTTCACCAGCTTTGTTAATTAAATGACTATGAATTAACATATTTCTTTCATATGCAAAAAAATTCATACACGCTACTAAAGCAAAATTTAAAGGTAAAATCTTCGTTTGGACTGAATTTAGTTTGAAAGGCTTGAGTCATACGTTCATCTAAAAGTTTCGGTTCACTGTCAAAAGAAACAAACATTTAAACAAAAGCATTCGCCGTCATTTGCTAATTATTGGCACTTAAAAATTCTCAATACGTTTACGTTTTTTTTTTTTTTTTTTGAAGAACATTTAATACAACTGTCTCTAGAATGAGATATGTAAAAGGTGTTTCGCATCATCAGCTTTGCCAATTAAAATACAAACGAATAAATATACTTCTTAAACATATCCTACATTTAAAGTAATTACAGCGGCAATAATTACGTCTTCTGTGCAGACTTAGAATGTAGCTATTACTGCAAAATCGTTATCAGCCACTTCTTCTAAAAAAAATTAATAATAAATAAAATGTAGGGAAAACCGTCAAGCCGTCTCAAATTCACGAAATTCAACAAATTGAACGATTCTGGAGGTAAATTTGTTCCAAAATGTATGCATCATTAGCATATATGCTGGAAAGCAGATAACATCCGGAAATTGATCAACCAAATCAAATACTGCCTAATAATTATATACTTACATTTTTGTGCAACGTCTAGATATTACCACCAAAATTAAAATAGGCAATGTCTGACGAAACGGTTTAACTGGAAAGCGATAACTGTTCTACAGGATAATGTGGTTATTAAAGTTACCACTTATTTTTTTTTTTTTGTCTCATTTTTTCGTAGTTTTCTAGGATAGAAATGATTGTGCGTATTTCTAGAACGCAGTCTTAATTACATATACTCCGATTAGCCTGTTATCAAATTTTATTCAAATAAAGAGATCTGCTTTTCTAAATTATTTCATTTCTGTCGGTAGAATTCCAGCAAACTCCATATCAATCTTTTTTTTAAACACGCAATCATGTGACTTTACTTAAAATTAAGTTTGAGCAGTAAAGTTTATTGTCAGTGTACTCTTATTTATTAGCACAAAAAAATCTTAATATTTTTATGTTTTTCCGAAGAACTTTTAATAAGATTGTCCCAAGAGTGAAAGATATAAAAAGTGTTTCGCATCACCAGCTTTGCTAATTAATATACCTACGAATAAACATATTTCTTTCATATGCAAAGAAAAACTCCTGCGTGGTTCTGTGGTACATCATTAGATTATTGGGTATTATTTACGAGCGTGTGTAAATTAGAGACCTAATTATCGCAAAAAAATAATTATGTGAGAGAAAACTTTTATTATCATTAAAGTAATGACATCTTTCACGCATATTTTAATTATTTAAAATTATTGAGCTTGCTAAAGTTTTGTTTTATCGACGTTTGTTATCAATTGTACTTCGATTTTCGAATGGTAGATTATAAAAAAAAGTTACAAAAATGTATTTACATGAACAAAAGAAAACAAATATCAGTACATATAAAATGTTATACAGTTTTAAAAAAATAACATTGTTATACTAAATAATAAGCGTTTCGTATTTTTTTTTATATATAAAATTAATAACTTTTTTTTGAGACGTATAGCCGTTTCAATTCTTTTAAAAACGTCGCCAAAAGATAACAAATTGTAACCTTGTTGTCCAAAATAACTAAACTTTCCTTTATACTTCTATAATTAATTTATGTAGAAAAGTGTGTTACATACAAAAACCTTTCCTGAAAGAATACTTATTTAATGGTGTAAGTTTCATCAAAATCCATTCAGTAGTACTCGAGTAGTAAGCGACCCGAAATAAATTTCCGTTTGTATTATATATATATACAGGGTGTTTCTAAATTCATGGTCCAAACTTTAACGGGTGATAGTACACATCAAGAAAAACAATATTTAAATAGGAAACCAAGGGTCAAAAAGTCTTCCGAAGGAGATAGGCGCCATTAAAGTTTAGGGTCCAAAAATTCAAATGATTATGAAAAACAGAAAAATTGGTCGATTCGTTTGCGGTTTTCACTAAAATTATTCTTTATGTCAGTATTGTCTTAAAAATAAATTATAAAGATAAATTTCAAAAAATGACGATAGAGGGCGCTTTAGACTTTAGAGCAACGAACAACTATTTTTTACCGTTATTTTTTGCATCTCATTAAAGGTTTCGTAAGCTTAGACTTAAACTTAAATTTTGAGCTCAAAATCTGAATAGTTGGAAGCAGTTAAGAAGCACAAACTTAACTGTGTTCAGAGGGTTTTAAATTCAAATGATTATAAAAAACGGAAAAATTGGTCGATTGATTTGCGGTTTTCACTAAAACTATTCTTTATGTCGGTATTTTATTGAAAATGAATTATAAAGATAAATTTCAAAAAATGCCGATAGAGGGCGCTTTAGACTTACAACTATATTTTACCATTATTTTTCGCATCTCATAAAATTTTTTTAGAAGCTTAGACATAAACTTAAATTTCGAGATGAAAATCTGAATCGTTGGGAGTGGTTAAGTAGCCCAAACTGAACTGTGTTCAATGGGAGTGGGGAGGTTCAAATTTCAAATGATTATAAAAAACGGAAAAATTGTTCGATTCGTTTGCCGTTTTCGCTAAAACTATTCTTTATGTCAATATTTCCTTGAAAATAAATTTTAAAGATTAATTTTAAAAAATACCGTTAGAGGGCGCCTTAAACTTTGGAGTAACCAACAACTATTTTTAACCGTTATTTTTTGTATCTAATTAAATGCTTGTAAAAGTTCAAACTTAAATTTTGAGCTCAAAATCTGCATCGTTTTGAGTATTTAAGTTTGGAAATTTGAAATGTGTTCGAGGGGTGGGGTGGGTAACATTTTAACTCCTGAACACTGTTCAGTTTCCGCTTCTTAACCCCTCCATCGATTTAGAATTTGAGCTCAAAATTTAAATCTAAGCATTTGCAAGCATTTAATTAGATACAAAAAATAACGCTTAAAAATAGTTGTTGGTTACTCTAAAGTTTAAGGCGCCCTCTATCGGTATTTTTTTAAATTAATCTTTAAAATTTATTTTCAAGGAAATATTGACATAAAGAATAGTTTTAGCGAAAACGGCAGACAATTTTTCCGTTTTTTAAAATAATTTGAAATTTGAATCTCCCCACCCCCATTGAACACAGTTCAGTTTGCTCTACTTAACCACTCCCAACGATTCAGATTTTCATCTCAAAATTTAAGTTTATGTCTAAGCTTCTAAGAAAATTTTATGAGATGCGAAAAATAATGGTAAAATATTGTTGTACGTTACTACAAAGTCTAAAGCGCCCTCTATCGGCATTTTTTCAAATTTATCTTTATAATTCATTTTCAATAAAATACCGACATAAAGAATAGTTTTAGTGAAAACCGCAAATCAATCGACCAATTTTTCCGTTTTTTATAATCATTTGAATTTAAAACCTTCTGAACACAGTTATGTTTGTGCTACTTAACTGCTTCCAACTATTCAGATTTTGAGCTCAAAATTTAAGTTTAAGTCTAAGCTTACGAAACCTTTAATGAGATGCAATAAATAACGGTAAAAAATAGTTGTTCGTTACTCTAAAGTCTGAAGCGCCCTCTATCGTCATTTTTTGAAATTTATCTTTATAATTTATTTTCAAGACAATACTGACATAAAGAATAATTTTAGTGAAAACCGCAAACGAATCGACCAATTTTTCTGTTTTTCATAATCATTTGAATTTTTGGACCCTAAACTTTAATGGCGCCTATCTCCTTCGGAAGACTTTGGGTCCCTTGGTTTCCTATTTAAATATTGTTTGTCTTGATATGTACTATCACCCCTTAAAGTTTGGACCATGAATTTAGAAACACCCTGTATAAAGATGAAGAATTCGAGTTCAATCATATCAATATTTTATAGAAAGGCACAATCATGTTTTTTCATAAAATTAAATTTTAACAGTAAAGTTTATTGTCAGTATTTTCTTATTTATTGGTACACACATAAAAAGAAAAAATCTTTTACGTTTTTCCGAAGAATTTTTAATTAGATTGTATTTGGAGTGTGAGATATAAAAAGTGTTTCGCATCACCAGCTATGCTAATTAAAATACCTACGAATAAACATATTTCTTTCATATACGAAGAAATACTCATGCATGGTTCTGTGGCACATCATTAGGTTATTAGATTGAATTTATGAGCATGTGTAAATTACGGACGTAATTACTGCAAAAAATAATTATGTGAAAAAAAAACTTTTATCATCATTAAAGTAATAACATCTCTCACCCATATTTTAATTATTTAAAATTATAAAGCTTATTAAAGTTGTGTTTTATCGATGTTTGTTATCAACTGCTTTTCGAATTTCGAATGATAGATTATATAAAAAAAGTTGCAAAAATGTATTTAAATGAACAAAAGAAAACAAATATCAGTACCAATAAAATAACATTGTTATGCTAAATAATAAGCGTTTTGTAATTTTCTTTCATTCGTTTTTTTTCTTTATATAAAATTGATAACTTTTTTTCGAGGTGTATAGCCGTTTAAATTCTTTTAAAAACGTCGCTAAAAATAACAAATTGAAAACTTGTTGTCCAAAATAATTAAATTTTTCTTTATAATTTTATAACTAATGTATGTAGAATGGTGTGTTACATATGAAAACCTTTCATGAAGGAATACCTATTTAATGGTGTAAGTTTCATTAAAATCCATTCAGTAGAACTCGAGTAGTAAGCTGCCCGAACAAAATTTCCGTTTATATTTCATATATGTAAGAAAATGAAGAGTTCGAATTCAATAATAACAATCTTTTATAGAAAGACACAATCACAAAATTAAATTTTAACAGTAAAGTTTCTTGTCAGTATTTTCTTATTTATTGTCGCACACACAAAAAGAAAAAAAAATCTTTTACGTTTTTCCAAAGAATTTTTAATTTGATTGTCTTTAGAGTGAGAGACATAAAAAGTGTTTCCAATCACCAGCTTTGCTAATTAAAATACCTACGAATAAACACATTTCTTTTATATGCGAAGAAAAACACATGCATGGCTCTGCGCTGTAAAAAAAGGGTCGATGTACTGAAAAAATTTTACTGATCCTTGTAATCACTAAAAAATTTTTAGTAATCTTACTCGGTTTCAAAGAATCTGTAAGATTTACTAGAAAAAAGCTGGCAACGAATAGAGTTAATAGATTTACATTTTTAATAGCTATTACTAAAACTCACTTGCTGTGGCCGAGATAGCCTAGTGGTCATAGCACCGGACTCCAGGCCGAAAGTACCTGGTATCGATGCTGGAAACCACCAAATATGCATCGAATGTATGCAATGTAAGTACTTGTTAAATAAAGGGATTATGAAAATCCTGTCGTAGCAGTTATCATGGGTAACGATCTCTGAACTTCTCCTTCCCTTTAGAAGCATGTCAAAATAGAGCAGGTAGCAATGTTTGGTGCTGCCATCTATTGCGGTTTTACCAAAAATCTTCCGTTTCCGAAGTACCCACTGGATGCAGCTCGAAGGAAGCTCCTGCCCTTCGGCACACGTAATGGTTTTTAAAAATAATTTTGGAGCTATTGCTAAAATTTGCTTGGTGGCTCATACTAAAATGTTTTAAGTTAGTTATACAATTTTTTTTTTCAGTTTACAAAAAAAATGTTTGTTTCACTCGCAGAAAAAAAGTTGGTTATGGTTACTAAAAAATTCTGTAGAATACAAATTTACTAAAAAATTTTGAATTTACGGCCATGTGTAAATTACAGACGTAATTATCGCGAAAAAATAATTAAGTGAGAGAAAACTTTTATTATCATTTTTAATTATTTAAAATTATTGAGCTTGTTAAAGTTGTGTTATATCGACCCTTATTATCAACTGTACTTCGAGCTTTTAAATGGTATGTTATGAAAAAAAAGTTACAAAAATGTACTTAAATGAACAAAAGAAAACAAATATCAGTACCAATATAATTTTATAAAGTTTGTTTAAAAAAAATAACATTGTTATACTAAATAATAAGTGTTTGGTATTTTCTTTCTTTGTTTTTTTTTCTTTATATAAAATTATCAACTTTTTTTCGAGGTGTATAGCTGTTTCAACTCTTTTAAGAACGTCACCAAAAAATAACAAATTTTAGCCTTGTTGACCAAAATAACTAAATTTTCCTTTATAGTTCTAAAATTAGTTTTTGTAGAATGGTGTGTTACATACAAAAAACTTTCCTGAAAAAGAATACATATTTAATGGTGTAAGTTTCATATTATAAGTTTCATATACATTGGTGTAAGCAATAAAAAATATAATAGAAATCTGTTATTATAATAAAGTTATCAATTAAGGCTTTTACGCTAGTATTCTAAAATGAAAAAAAAAGGAACATTTATTCAAGTTTGACTCAATCATAAATTTTTTTCCTCTTGAAATCTAAACTCGACATCATTTTCACCATCTTAAAATTTACAAATGCACATTTCGTATCTGTATTCACCTTTTCAAAAAAAATTGTATTTCAATTTGATTATTTTCATTCAAAACTTTAAGTCTCGATGCTATTAGCTGAAACAAATATTGAACTGTTGATATTCTTTTAAGTGTAAATCAAATTTTGTAATACTTTCGACACAGCACGTATTTATATTTTAATTTTCCCCTCTTTTAATGAGAAAATGGCAACATAAAGATACAGTAATCCATTTTTTCCCTTTTTTTCTTTTGTTTTTAATAAAAATGGAGTACTCCTGTTGCCATGATTAAAAAAAGGTACTAAAAACTACAAAAAAATTAATATTTCAAAATAAATTAAGATACAGCTTTCAAACAAATTGCATTTAAAAGTAATTTTTTTTTCTATACGAGGGCGTAAAAGTTGAAAATCTGCGATGTTTTGAAGTGCAAAATTTGCAGTAGTGAAAATTGCAAAAGCGAAATATCATGGGAAAGTGTTGCCATTCTCAAAATGACGTATGCGTTACGCACAGATACGTTTGGCCTTTATAATATAGATAAGAAGATGAAGAGTTTGAGTTCAATCATATCAATCTTTTATAGAAAAACACGATCATATGTTTTTTGTTTTTTTTTCATAACATTAAATTTTAACAGTAAAGTTTCTTGTCAGTATTTTCTTATTTATTGGCACACACAAAAAAAGAAAAAAAAATCTTTTACGTTTCTCCTGAGAATTTTTAATTAGATTGTCTTTAGAGTGTGAGATATAAAAAGTGTTTCGCATCACCAGCTTCGCTAATTAATGTACCTACAAATAAACATATTTCTTTCATATGCGAAGAAAAACTCTTGCATGGTTCTGCGGCACATCATTAGGTTATTGAGTAGAATTTACGAGCATGTGTAAATTACAGACGTAATTATCGCGAAAAAATAATTATGTGAGAGAAAACTTTTATCATCATTAAAGTAATAACATCTTTCACGCATATTTTAACTATTTAAAGTTATTGAGCTTGTTAAAGTTGTGTTGTATCGACATTTATAATCAACTGTACTTCGAATTTTGATTGATAGATTATATAAAAAGTTACAAAAATGTATTTAAATGAACAACGGAAACAAATATCAGTAATAATAAAATTAAATATTTTTTTTAAATAACATTGTTAAACTAAATAATAAACATTTTGTATTTTCTTTCTTTCTTTTATTTGCTTTAAATAAAATTAGTAATTTTTATCGAGATGTATAACCGTTTCATTTCTTTTTACAACGTCGCCAAAATATAACAAATGGTAACCTTGTTGTCCATAATAACCAAACTTTTTTTTATTCTTCTGTAACTAATTTATGTAGAATGATGTGTTACATACGAAAACATTCCCTGAAATTATACCTATTTAATGCTGCAAGTTCCATGAAAATCCATTCAGTAGAACTCGTGAAGGCAGGAACGAAATTTCCGTTTGTAATATATACACTGCTCAAAACAATTAAAGGATATTTGAAGTTAAAAAAAAATAGATATAAACGAAATTTTTTTTGCCGAAAATAGAAGAAGAGAATCACAAATGCAAATTTTTCTGTTTTCAAACAGTGGAGTATGCAAATTTTGAGTTCAACGTCAAAAACGTCGCTTCAGCGGCGAATAAAATTTGACTTTCAACTGGATAAAAGAGAATGAAGACAAGGATGATCGGCATTCAGTGATTGCTTTGTTTCGATGAGTACGATTTCTCAGCGAAGTCATTTGACAGATTCAGAAGCCTGGGGAATTGTTGGTAGGTTAGAAGAAGGCCAAACTCAAGCCGAAGTAGCGCAAGCCATTGGAGTGTCACAAAGTGTCATTTCCAGGATCTGGAACCAGTTTTTGTAGAGTGGATGTGCAGGCCGAAGACCAGGGCAAGGTCATAGACGGGCAACAATGCCCAATGAAGATCGGTATTTAGCGTAAACAGCTCGGAGACACCGAAACATGAACGCTACTCTTCTCCAACAACACCTTCGCTCGGCTACAGGCACCACGATTTCAACTCAGACTGTCCGAAACCGGCTCCGTTCTGTAGGTCTGTATGCTCGCCGACCGATGGTATGTGTTAGATTAACATCAAGGCATCGTTGCGACCGCAGGGAGTGGGCAAACGAGCATGTCAACTGGAGGAGAAATGAATGGAGCAATATTCTGTTTTCTGACGAGTCCCGTTTTTCTGTGCGTCCGAATAATAGGCGTATTTTCATCTGGAGGGACCGTGGCAGTAAGAATAATCCTGCGTTCGTGCACGAAAGTGTCAGATTTGGCGGTGCAGGAGTGTTGGTGTATGGTGGCATCTCCATTGACGGGCGCACTGACCTCTACATCATTCGAGATGGAGCTCTGACTGGTCGCCGATATAGGGATGAGATCCTTAGACCTATTGTAGTGCTTTACGCTGCAGCAATCGGAGATAACTTCATTTTAATGGACGATAACTGCAGGCCACATCGTGCAAACCCGGTGGAGGATTTCGTTTTCGAGGAAGGAATCGTTCGAATGGAATGGCCAGCGTATTCTCCAGGCATGAATCCAATCGAGCACGTTTGGGACGCTCTAGGAAGATGAGTTTTTTGCCGCCAACAACCCCATCAAACTCTTCAAGAACTGGAAAGAGCTCTTCTGGAAGAGTGGGGCAGAATACCCCAACTCATCATTAATAGCCTCATTGAGTCCTTGTCTCAAAGATGTTCAACGTTGCTGGCCGCCCGTGGAAACCATACCCCCTACTGAAAATGATTTTCTTTGAAGAAAACACCTTTTCTTATTCTTTTTTTCTCATATGCACAAATTGTGTTTTTTTCCTTTTGTACACAAATGTGCAATAAAATGCATTTTTTTCTGCCAAACATGTGTAATTTATTCTCATATAACCTACTATGTCTGTCGACCATGTATCAATCAGCTAAAAAGTTTCCCAGATACAAAATCCACCTAAAACTGCAATATCTTTTAATTGTTTTGAGCAGTGTATTATACCTATATATATATATATATATAAGAAGATGGAGAGATTCAGTTCAATTCATATCATTCTCTTATACAATCACACAATCATATGATTTTTCTTAAAATTAAATTTGAACATTAAAGTTTAATTTCAGTATTTTTATATTTATTGGCACACACACATATGAAAAAAATATTTTATATTTTTCCGAAGAACATTTAATTAGATTCTCTTTAGAGTGTGAGATATAAAAAGTGTTTCGCATCACCAGCTTTGCTAATTAAAATACCTACGAAAAAATATATTTCCTTCATATGTGAAGAAAAACTCTTCGATGGTTCTGTGGCACATCATTATGTTATTGGGTAGAATTTACGAGCATGTGTAAGTTACACACGTAATTATCGCGAAAAAACAATTATGTGAGAGAAAACTTTTATCATCATTAAAGTAATAACATCTTTCACGTATATTTTAATTATTTAAAATTATTGAGCTTGTTAAAGTTGTGTTTTATTAACATTTATTATCAACTGTACTTCAAATTTCGAATGGGAGATTATTAAAAAAAAGTTACAAAAATGTGTTTAAATGAACTGAAGAAAACAAATATCAGTTTCGTATTTTTATTTTTATTTTTATTTTTATTTATTTATTTATTTATTTATTTATTTTTTGCTTTATATAAATTTAATCACTTTTTTTTAGACGTATAGCTGTATCAATTCTTTTAAAAACTTCGCCAAAAATAACAAATTGTAACCTTGTTGTCCAAAATAACTGAATTTTCCTTTATAGATCTATAATTAATTTATGTAGAATGGTGTGTTACATACGAAATCCTTCTCTGAAAGAATACCTATTTAATGGTGGGAATTTAATCAAAATCCATTCAGCAGAACTCTAGTAGTAAGCGGCCGGAACGGAATTTCCGTTTGTATTTTATATATATAAGAAGATGAAGAGTTGGAGTTCAATCATATCAATCTTTTATAGAAAGACATAATCATATGCTTTTTCATAAAATTAAATTTTAACAGTAAAGTTTATTGTCAGTATTTTCTTATATATTGGCACACACACAAACAGAAAAAGTCTTTTACGTTTTTTCGAAGAATTTTTAATTAGATTGTCTTTAGAGAGTTAACTATAAAAAGGTATTTCGCATCACTAGCTTTGCTAATTAAAATACCTACGAATAAACATATTTCTTTCATATGCCAAGAAAAAAACATGCACGGTTCTGTGGCGCATCATTAGGTTATTGGGTAGAATTTACGAGAATGTGTAAATTACAGACGTAATTATCGCGAAAAAATAATTATGTGTGAGAAAACTTTTATCATCATTAAAGTAATAACATCTTTCACGCATATTTTAATTATTTAAAGTTATTGAGCTTGTTAAAGATGTGTTTTATCAACGTTTATTATCAGTTGTACTTCAAATTTCGAATAATAGATTATGTGTATAAAAAAATGTATTTAAGAAAATAAAGGAAAACAAATATCAGTACCGATGAAATAAAATAAAGTTAAAAAAATTAACATTGTTACTAAATAATAAAACTAAATACTTTTTATACTATTATTTAAACACAATCTAACTGATTGGTAAAGTAATCATACGAATTGAATATTTCCAACTGAGCGAAAAAATGATCAGGCTGGGAATCGAACCCAGATACTTGGCTTACAAGGCTAATGCTTTACCTGTTAAGCTACCTGGGGGATAGACAGCTGGGATTTTTCGCTCAGGTAACCTTATTGGTCATAACATCTGGTCTGTCATTTAGACAACTCAACAGAATAGACCTCAGAATGCTGGCTATCGCCCAGGTAGCTTAACAGGTAATGCATTGGCCTTGTAGCCAAGTATCTGGGTTCGATTCCCAGCCTGATCAATTTTTCGCTCAGTTGGATATATTCAATTCGTATGATTACTTTACCAATCAGTTAGATTGTGTTGAATATAATAGTACATCTACGTTTCCATCGTCATATGGAGTTCCATTACCTGCGGTCTATTCTGTTGAGCTGCCTAAATGACAGACCAGATGTTATGACCAATAAGGTTACCTGAGCGAAAAATCCCATCTGGCTATCGCCCAGGTAGCTTAACAGGTAAAGAATTGGCCTTGTAAGCCAAGTATCTGGGTTCGATTCCCAGCCTGGTCAATTTTTCGCTCACTTGGAAATATTCAATTCGTATAAATACTTTTTCGTAAAAATAAAAGAATAATATATTATAAAAGTATTTTGGAAATAGAAGAATAAGCCTTGTTTTAAAATATATAAAGAAATAGATAAACATAATAAAATGAAACAAAAAAGTTTAAAGTTCATGTCATTAGCTTTAATAAATGATTTGCTGTCATAGATACTTTGTCGTTGTTTTATACATGCTTTGCAATGCCTTATCAATTTCATTATGGATTTAATAACTGCATAAATTATAAACTGCTATACAGAACAGTTTTTTATGTGTAGTTTAATAAGGGGTCATCCATAAATGATATCACGCTTGGAGGGGGGGAGGGAATTCATGAAATTTTGATAGTTTGTGACAAGGGGATGGGAGGGGGTAAAAAGAAATGTGACACATTTTTGTTAACATAAAAACATTAAGAATCAACAGATTAGATTTTAAAGTTATTTTGAAATTAAAGTATTTTGTTTTCATAATGCAAAGATAAAATTTAAAGCCAAATATACTGTTAAAATCAATTTCAGATTACCAAATTCTACTACTTTCAATTGCTCTTTCATATTGGTATTGTATTACTACTGTATGTTAATAATAAATTTTGCTGTAAACCTTAATCATATTTCATAGAAAGTAAGAACACAAAATTTTTTTATTGTAATTGTCACAAAAAACATTAAAAAACAGAGTTAAAATTAAAAAATAAAATTCGAATTATGGTCTGTAACATAGTGTTTTGTTTCGGAACTGCAAGTATATGTACATGTAATATGGTGTGACATGTGACAAGGGGTAGGATTATAATAATAGTTAGATGAAACATTTTTATCCAAACATATTTTGTAAATATAAATGTGCTAACACATCATAAAAACTCCAAATATTTTTGCGTTGTGGATGCGAAAAAAACTTCCGCCATGCCATTTGTATGATAAAACTTTTGTAGCGGGTGTATTGTTCTGTATATAGAAAATTGTATTATAAGCATTTCCTTAAAATTAATGTGTGCTAAGAAATAAGTTCTCACTATGGGACAAGCGTTAAGCAATCGGTTAAACTAATTTATTTATAATAGAATTGAGGATCACGCACCCCTTTTCGCATGGCAACAAAAGAAATGTCTGGTTGCCCGTATATCGCCAATCTGCCATAGAAAAGTGTATGAAGATATGCATAGAATTTAACCAAATTTTTTGTAAACGTTTTTGGCAGTAGCAAGCTGGCCCTCCTTCAGTTTTGAAATATTCCACCAAAGAGGGCGCTGCAACCGCTATTTTTGTGAAATTTTCATTATTGTACCAACCAAAAGTGTATGAAGCTATGCGTCGAATCGAACCAAATTTTTTGTGTAAGTGTTTGGCTATGACTAGTTGGTCCTCCAGAAAAAGATCCGCCAGAACGGTGCGTTGCAATAGCAAATTTTGTGCCATTTTCAATATTGCATCACCTAAAAGTGTATGAATTTATGCATAGAACTGAACTAAAATTTTTGTTCAAAATGGTTATTTTTGGGTATGGCATGTAGGTCCTCCCTGAATTTGAAAAATATCTGCCTATCATTCTATTGTCAAACAGCTCGTGCAGAGACAGCAACTTGTTTTTACTCCTATTAATTGACTGAAGCAGAAATCCTTACTAATATTATAAATCGGAGAGTGAGTTTGTTTGTTTGTTTGTTTGTTTGTTCCGCTTTCACGCCGTAACTACTGAACCGATTGCTTTGAAATTTTGCAGACTTAAAGTTAGAAGTCCGGATTAAATAATAGGGTAATTTTTATTTATTTTATTCAAATATTTTCCTTAATAATTCAAAATTTAATTATTTTTCATACAAAATCAATAGGCATTTTTCAGATAAAATTTAACCATTTTCCTTTCCTGTTGCCAAGAAAATAAAAAATTGGAATAATAATTTTTCAGCGGCAATGAATTTTTAATAGAAAATTTCCACGCGAAAAACTATAATAAAATAATTTAAAAGACAATAAATATGACGTCATGTTTGAAATAAAAATAAAAGGTGTATTTTTTATAATACATTTAACAAGGATATTTGTTTAGTTAATGGGAATTTTTGTGTAAAATATGGTAACATAAATTAAAAGTAAAAAGAATGAAAAAGAATTATATTTTTAATAAAATGGTTCATTCATGAAAATGTGACGTCATAGTTGAAATAAAACAGGTACTTTATAGCAGTCGTTAAAAATACAAGGGGTATGAATATCAGTAGCTAATGGAGCGAGATAAATAATGACGTCATATTTAAAATGAATCAGAAATATTTTTTACTTATACTAATTAATAAGTTATAAGTTACATACAAATGAATATTTTTATTCAAAACTCATAATTATCAATGGAAGAAATTTTCTGTGGGGAAAAGGTGGAAAATAAAATCACTGATTAATATATTTTTGGCTCGATTTTTTAACACTTTCGAACAAAGTTGAAAAGTTATTATGCTTTCGGTTTGTCTGTCTGTCTGGTCGCTTTCTAACTTTCGTAAATATACTCCGATTTCCATGAAATTTTTGGACGTTCTTAACGTTTACCTAGCACGAATACCTATTGAAAATAAAGTTTCTACCATGATTAGTTTATTTACAGGGATAGTCAAAAAATTTCCTTATATTACGGCATTATGGGGAAAAATCGTTTTAATTAAATTTAACGATGTTACAGCCTGTAGAACATATTCAAATTTATATGCATTTACAAAGTGCACTAAAATATGCATTTTGTAAAGTATGTAGTGAAAAGGGCACTTACTATTCATTTACAGGGTCAGACAGAAGAATTCCATTGCATAGGAATAAAGGGAGGAACAGTTTCCGACATATTTTAATTATGGTAAACGATTTCATGTATAATCAAATTGATATATGTTGCTGATGCTTAATGTAAGTTATTTCATGCATAATACGAAGTACATAGCATTTACAGGGACACACAAAAGATTTCAAATATTATATATTCTATCCGAAGTACTGTATATCATGGATGATGACTGTTGCATGGATGAAATGCATTTTGAATTATGATATGTGCTTTTAAGTTTCGCTAAATGTATGCATATTAAATGGAAAGTATAAATGGTAATAGTATAAATAGTCAAATTTAGATATACAGGGTTACACAAAAGATCTCGGAAAGGTTACTAAATATGAGCGTAATTTACTTAAAGGTGGTTTTTAAATAAAATATGCATTTTTATTTTGAACTGCATTTAGTAAACTAAGAAATGTTTGTAGTATATAAATAAAATGATATACAGGGTCCCGCAAAGAACTGGATACAAGGTTGTCTTCGGATGATAATTTCTGAAAATGTAATTTAGGTAGTAATAAGAAATATTTTTGTTTGAAATAAATTTTAGAAAGATACTTTCGTGTATTAAAGGCACTTGGAAAACTACAGAGCTGAACAAAAGAATTCAAGAATGTTTCTATCTATTAGTATTAATTGCTGAAAGGAAAATTTTGACCAGCAAACAAATTAGCAAATAGGGATTATCAAAAGTTTTTTTTACCATAAATTCGCGATAAAAAGTTAATTACACATGCTTTTCATCATCGAAATTTTTTGCTTGATTGATCAATTATTTCTTCTTTAAATGTTATGTGAACGAAGTCACGGGTAACTGCTAGTTTAAGATAAAAATAAAAGTTGGTATAGTATTGAATTAAAGTTATTAAAGCATTAACATGTGTAACAATTGTTTTAAACATTAAAATTTACGCATGAGATAGAAGAAAGTTTTGGGATTGGCACATCCAACTAGTTTAACTTTCTTTTCAGCAGTACGTTTTCATTATTCCATAAAACTACAGAGAAAGTACTCTCTTTCATGAACTTTTGGTCTCAAAAAATGCTTATTATATACGTTTTTACTACTATTGTCTGTCTTACGTCTGGTATTTATCTGTCTTACAGCATAATTCTTTACAGTTTGCATAATTCAATAAGAGAAAATGGAAAATAGTTAAATAATAAAGAAATGTAAGCGTTTTGTGAGATATCAATTTTCACGAACATCGTAAAAATTTATCTCAATCAGGTTTCTACGAAACAATCTAATTTAATCATAGAAAAGGTTTCTTATAGTAAGAAAATTGAAAATATTCAACTTCGAGAAAACTTACCTTCCCTGTTAGCTAATTATGGCTCTTAACAATCGGGATACTTTAAAAAGAATTCTACGGTATTTCATATTTTGTTTTTGAAACAAGTAATTAAGACATTTGTGAAAGATATGATGATTTCTTGAACAATTATTTTTCAAACAACATATGTAAGGAGAGAGGAAAATAATTACTTCATAAAAAATGATATTCCCTAAGAAGTGGGAAAAAGAAGTTTACTGGTTGATAAAAAATATATTTAAAGTTTATTTTGTAAGATATTTATCAATTAATGTAACTCTTTTCATTTAAAAATATTTTAAAAATTTCTACATACTTATTGTTACCAAAGAATAGCGTTATTTTTTAAGGCAAGGTCTACTGTATTTGTTCAAAGATACATGGACTTTGGGAATTTGTCAAATGAATGTTTAGGAGAATCAATATTGCAATAAAATGGATATATATTGATTCGATTTTTCAAAATGCAAACACTCTAAAAATGTACCTATTTACACGAAATTTTACCTACAATACAGACAATATAAAGAATTTTTGTCTACACTCTGAAAACGGCATTTTCAAAACTAAGCAAAAAATACTCTAATCTGAGAATGTCGCATGGGCCAAATGGCTCCGAATCAATATTACTCAATTTTGAAACATGTACATACTGATTTCTGAAAATATTGACAGTGGCGCCAACTTATATGGACCCTTGGGGCCCGATCCCACCCAATAATTTTAAATCCTAGCATACCCGATTTTCATTGTTCTACTTAGTTATTTATTTCATTATCATTTTATTATATTTTTGTCCCTAGAACAAAATTTATTCTGTCAATGACCATGTGTTTTAATTCTCCAACTGACATTCATTAATCATAAATAACTGAAATATTCATATTTAAATTTAAACTATTTCAATTTGAAGTCATGTTCATGACATGACGATATTACAATAAGTATTGGTGTCTTTATAAGGAAAAATGCAGGAGAATATAAATAATTAAAATAGCAACTTTATTAAAATATGATATCTTGACTTCAAATTCCCATCTTTCATCTTGTGCCCACCCTTTAAAGAAGAACAAACTGGTCGTAGCATTTTGCCAAAATATTTTTGAGCCCACCCAATATTTTTCAGAATTTGGTGCCACTGAATATGGACGTACTAAAATAGGAACAATTGATGCTTTATTCTTGATGCTTATTCATGATTATACATTTTGTTTGTATTTATATACTGTTTAAGGCTGTAAAATTCACCCTAACAATTTTTTTCTCTGAATTCAAGCATTCCTCGGTTTCGGGGGTTGAAATACAAATTCTACACATCTGCTATCACATTACGACGGTTTTTAAGCGCTTTTCCGCAAATACAACGAAAATATAGTCCGCCGCATTTCATGTTATAAAATATTACTGAAAGAAGCACTTCATTTGAATCCATAACGAATGAAACAATATGAATTACTTTAAACACCCTCATGAAATTCATCACATTTAACGAATAAAAAGTAAGCTTCTTCGAAGCTGAATATTTATTGTATTTCAAACTTGAAAGAATTTTATCGTCATACTTGAAACAAAAAGCTTCATAAGAAATTGAAAACATCGATTTACTCAGATTTGAAACAATCATTTTTTTCAGTGTAATACAATTTTGCTACCGTTGTTTTTCGTAAATCTGCAATTTGTCTGTTATACTGCGTGATTCTTTGCAAATAGTTTAATTTACCGAAAAACAAAACTTGAAATTTTCCAAACATCAAACCATAATGTGATGAAAACACTTTGAAAAAATAAATTCTCACAGACACCTTAAAAATTTATATCGTTCTGGGTTTTATGAAAGAAACTAATTGCATCATTGTAAAGGTTTCTTAATAAGGATATTGAAAGCATTCAACTTCGAGAAAGACAGAGCTTTCCTGTTAGCTAATTATGTTTCTTAACATTTGGAATATTTTAAAAAGAATAGTACTGGATTTCATATTTTGTTTTTCAAGCAAGTAATTAGGACAGTTGTGAAAGATATGATGATTTCTTGAACAACTATTTTGCCATAACTTCTTAAAGAGTGACATTAGCAAAGAAGTGGGAAAAGAAAGTCTCGTCATTCTTACAAAAGAGATTTAAAGTTGCTTTTGAAAAATATTTATTAATTTATGTAAAGTTTTCTATTTTAATAATGTTTTTAAATTTCGTAACAGTCATTGTTGAGGATATGATTCTTTTTTAAGGTGGTGTTTACTATATTTAGTCAAAGAAACATATACTTTGGGAACTGATAAAAGGATTTTAATAAAAAATTTTAATTTTACTTAAGAAAGGTGTTATAATAAAAATAAATGGCATTAACATGTTTCGGAACCGTCAAATAAGTTCCATAATCTTAATATAAATAAAAATAAAATTTCAAAATATTTCATGGTCAATACAAACGACACGTGACATTGAGATATAAATAACAAAAGACACAAAAAACTCGCGCTCTATTGTAAAAAATTAAAATAAAATATAGACCATGATCTAAAATATAAATAAAAATAAAATTTCAAAACATTTCACGGTCATTACAAATGACACGCGACAAAGAGATATAAATAACAAAAAACACAAAAATTAATATCTCTTTGTCGCGTGTCATTTGAATTGACCGTGAAATATTTTGAAATTTTATTTTTATTTATATTATGATTATGGAACTTATTTGACGGTCCCGAAACATGTCAATGTCTTTTACTTTTATTATAACACCTTTTTTAAGTAAAATTTAAAACAAAATTAAAATGTTAATATAAAAGGTGAATGTTTTAAAATCTTGTGATTTAAAAAATCAATTGGATTTAATAAACTGATAAAAGGATTTTTGGAAGAATCAATACAGTCATACCTCGTTAACATGATCACGCTTAAGGTGAACTACTTTTAACATGAATTGTTTTCACAGTCCCCTATGTAGACAAATATACAGATTGGAGAAACATAACATGAATTACTCTTAACATGTACAAAATTTTGAATCTCCTTTGGATTTATGTTAGCGAGGTTCGATTGTATTACAATAAAATGGAAATATACTTCATACCACTAATGAACCGATTTTGTCAAAATGTAAGCTCTGTAACGAAAAAGAATTTTTGGCCAATGCAATTTTGCTAGTATTATTTGTCATATGTATAGTATTCGTTCGTCCTATTACATAATGCTCAACACATACTTTCTTTTCGAAGAGGAAATTGCAATTTACTACACATTAATCAATAATGTAAACATTTTGAAACATATCAATTTTATTGGACGCTGTAAAAATTTATCTCATTCCGGTTTCTGTGAAAGAACCTAATTACATCAGAGAAAAGTCTTCTTATAATAAGAACATTGAAAGAATTCAACTTCGAGAAAAACATAGCTTTCCTGTTAGCTAATTATGGTTCTTAACAGTTGAAATATTTTTAAAAGAATAGTACTGGATTTCATATTTTGTTTTTGAAATAAGTAATTAGGACATTTGTGAAAGATATGATGATTTCTTGAACAACTAGTTTGACAATAATTCTTGACATTAGCAAAAAAGAGGGAAAAGGATGTCTTGTAATTTTTACAAAAAAGATTTATTGTTGTTTTTGAAAAATATTTATCAATTTACGTAAAGTTTTCTATTATAATAAGATTTTTAAAATTCGTAAACAGTTATTGTTGAGGATATTATTTTTTTTAAGGCGCGATTTACTATATTTAGTCAAAGAAATATATACTTTGGGAACTGTAAAAGGATTTTTTCAATCAAGAATCAATACAACCAAACCTGGATAACATGAACACGTTTATCATGAACTACTTTTAACATGAATTGTTTTCACATTCCCCTATATAGACGAATATAAAGATTTGAGAACGATAACATGAATTACTGTTAATATGAACAAAATTTTGAATCTCCTTGAGGATCATGTTAATAAGGTTCGATTCTATTACAATAACATAGAAATATTTTACATGCCATGACTGAACCGAATTTGTCTAAAATGTAAACTCAGTAACGAAAAAGAATTTTCGGCCAATGCAATTTTACTAATTTTGTTTGTGATAATGTATAGTATTTGATTGTTATACTACATAATGCTCAACACCTATTTCATTCTCGAAGAGGAAATTGCAATGTACCACACATTAAACAACAATGTAAACATTCTGAAAATATCAATTTTCTCGGACGCTGTAAAAATTTATCTCATTCCGGTTTCTGCGAAAGAATGTAATTACATCACAGAAAAAGAATCTTATCATAAGAATATTGTAAGCATTCAACTTCCAGAAATTAAAAGCTTTCCTGTTAGCTAATTAGGGCTCTTAACAATTGGAATATTTTAAAAATAATGGTACTGGATTTCATATTTCATTTCTGAAGCAAGTAATTAGGACATTCACGAAAAGTATGATGATTTCTTGAACAACTAGTTTCACAATAATTCTTAAAGAGTGACATTAGCAAAGAAGTGGGAAAATAAAGTCTGGTCATTCTTACAAAAGAGATTTAACACTTGACAAGCACACTGGGTACAAAGTACTCACCCCAAAATTTTATTTTGTTATAATTTTCTGCATGTATTTAACAAAGGACTTTCCGCTTCGGTGATATTTTCTTGAGACTTTGAGGAAGCGTGTTCAGTAGCCGTTAGTGAGATTCAGTTGTTATAACGCAATGAGCAAGTAACATTGTAGGTATTTTTAACCCAAATTTCCAGTTAAGTCTAATCAATCGAATATTTAAGAGTTTTTTCTCGGATTATATGAGTGTTTTTTTTAATTTACAATAAGTAATAAGTTATGATTACAATTGTGTCACAAAATATTTATAAGCTTATGTAAATTTATGTATTTATATGCACGTATAAGTCATATATATATATATATATATATATACCCGGTGTCCTAAAAATGACTGATGGATTTTAAAATTCAATAACTTGCAAACGGTTACAGCTATTTGAACATTTTTTGCAGGAGGGTTATGTTTAAAGTCAGGAATTTTTTTACCGTAATTTTTTATTTTAGTTCGCATCTCAAACAATAGGTGGCGCTGACGGCGATTGAAGGCCAGGTGGTCAGTGCTGAGTGAAGCGTCGACCTGGCTTTCAATCGCCGTCAGCGCCACCTATTGTTTGAGATGCGAACTAAAATAAAAAATTACGGTAAAAAAACTCCTGACATTATACATAACCCTCCTGCAAAAATTTTTTAAATAGCTGTCACCGTTTGCAAGTTATCGAATTTTAAAATCCATCAGTCATTTTTGGGACACCCGGTATATATATATATATATATATATAAGACAGTCATATACAGTCGAGTCTCTATATAACGAAATCCATTGTTCCAGTGAAAAATTCGTTATATACAGAAATTCATTGTATGGAGAATAAGGTCCTATTTAATGTATAAATTTTGAAGAAAAATTATTTTTTATGCTTTTAATTAAGAATTTGAAATATTTAATTTAAATATTAACCTAATATTCTATTTCTTAATTATTTAAATAAAGCTTAAAAAAGGGAATAGACATTTATTTGAAAGCTTAATGAAAATTAAATAAGACTACTCTTCTTACATTAATTTTAGACGAAGAAATCAGTAATTTTTTTGTTGTTTTGATTTCAATATTGGTATACTCTCGAAAAAAAATTTAAAATTTTAGCAAGGAATAAAAAATTGCATAGGAAACATTTTCCCACGTTTGAAGTCCTCTCCTAATAAGATAAAAAGAACTCGCCATTTCATTGCGGGATGTTTTTTCTCTTCTTGTAGATTTTTGTTCTTATGATATTTATCGCATTCACCATAATTTTTCATAACTTTGTTTTAAATATCACTACCAGTAGGATACTGTGCAGTTGTCAGATTGTCATCCGCTTTTTAAAAATCAGAGAGAGCAAAACTGTCTTCGACATCTATGCGTTACTTCATTAATTTCTATTTCTCTTTTAAGTCTGCTTAAGTTACACCTTCTTCATCCTCAGAATCCACATTATCCTCTAATATAGAAAATCTGACCTTTTTGAAGCAATTGTAAATTGTTTTATTTTCAATTAGTCTCATTGATCCCGCACTTATATGTGTTACAGTCCATTTGGCACTGTTTGAGAAGGATGTTGAAAGGTGTGTGGGTGAGGGGGGGGTGAATTCGTTGGATTTAAAGAACAAGGAGATTTAAAGACAGAAGCATTGTAACAAACTCAACATTGAAATATAAATCAGGAATATGTGATGGAAAATTTATTCTATGTGATTTTGAAGATTTTTTAAAATTGAATAAATAAAGAACATTTCACAAATATATACGTTATATGGTGATAGATATTTGATATATGAAGACTGTTTTAAAGTATTCACAAAAAAGGGGACCGTTCCTTCTAAAAATTCGTTATATGGAGAAATTCGATGTATGGAGTTTCGTTATAGAGAGACTCGACTGTATATCCATCGATGCCCTATGTGCATAAAGTTTAGAACAAAAATTTTTTTTAAATATATTTTTGCATTTAGTTGTATTTTCGTGCTTGAAAATAAAGATTATTATGAATGATAGATCTCTGATTTCCATAAAACATGTTCTAGACCTATTTTTTAGTATACACCACTTCTATGCATTCAAGTAGTAAAATAACTGTACTTTTTGAAGCGAATCAAAAAACAGATTTCACCACCTTTTAAAGTTCTTTTTAAGCTTTCCAAAACACTATGATTTTTTAGATTTTAGTCCATTAGAATGCACGATATGGTACAGAAACAAAAAAAAGATCACAAAAAGGCACTTTTTTCAGCTTCGATGACATTTTTATCTATTTCAGTTGACACCAATGAATTTAACATAATATCTGTCATATGCAGAACTGTTTAAGCTTTAATTATATATATATATATATATTCTCTAACTTTATTAGCGACAAAGATATTTGAAAATGAATTGTGTTGGATAATTTTCACCCTCAGTGTCTAAAGAGGTATACTTTTTAGATGTGTGCTTGTCAGGGGTTAATGTTGTTTTTGAAAAATATTTATTAATTTATGTAAAGTTTTCCATTTTAATAATATTTTTAAAATTACTAAACCGTTATTGTTGAGCATATGATTCTCTTTTAAAATGCGGTTTACTATATTTACTCAAAGTAATATATAGTTTGGGGACTGATAAAAGGATTTTTGGAAGAATCGGTATTACAATACAATAGAAATATGTTGCATGCCATGACTGAACCGATTTTGTCCAAATGTAAGCTCTGTAACGAAAAAGAATTTCCAGCAATGCAATTTTGCTAGTATTATTTGTCATATTTATAGTATTTGATTGTCATATTACATAATGCTAAAACCTATTTCTTTTTCAAAGAGGAAATTGCAATGTGCAACACATTAAACAATAACGTAAACATTTTGAAAAATATAAATTTTCTCGGACGCTGTAAAAATTTATCTCATTCCGGTTTATGTGAAAGAACCTAATTATATCATAGAAAAGGCTTTTTATAATAAGGATATTGAAAACATTCAACTTTTAGAAAGTCAAAGCTTCCCTGTTAGCTAATTATGGCTATAACATTTGGAATATTTTAAAAAGAATAGTACTGGATTTCATATTTTGTTTTTCTAGCATGTAATTAGGGCATTTGTGAAAGATATGATGATTTCTGAAACAACTAGTCTGAAAATAATATAAATAAGGACATAGAAAAATAATTACATCCTAAAGAATGAAGAAGTGGGAAAAGAATGTTTCGTCGTTGTTACAAAATAGTCTTAATATTGTCTTTGAAAAAAAAGAATCAATTTATGCAAACTTTCCTATTTTAATAATATTTTAAAAATTCTTAAACAGTAATTGTTAAAAATATGTTTCTATTTTTAAGGCTCGGTTTACTATATTTATTCAAAGAAAAGCATACTTTGGGAATTTATAAATGGGTTGTTAGGGGAATCAATAATGCAGTCTAATATAAATACATTGCATGCCATGATTGAACCTTTTTGTCAAAATGCAAACTTTATATTGAAAAAATAATTTTTGATCAATACAATTTTACAAACTTTATCATACACATAGTATATTTGAATGTCATACAGCATAATTCTCTGCAACCCATTTGATTTAAAAAGAGGAAATTGCAATGTACCACACTCACACATTAAACAATATTGTAAACATTTAAAACACTATAAATTTTCTCGGACGCTGTAAAAATTTATCTCATTCTCTTTTCTGTGAAAGAACCTAATTACATTTAAGAAAAGGCTTGTTATAATAAGAACATTGAAAACATTCAACTTTGAGGAAATGTAGCTTCCTAGTTAGCTAATTATGGCTCTTAAAAATCGGAACTTTATAAAAGAAATCTAAGGGACTTCATATTTTGTTTTCGAAGCAAATAATTAGGAAATTTATGAAGGATATGATGATTTTCTGAACAGCTAATTTGCCAAGAATCTAAATAAAGAGAAAAAAATACTTCATAAAGAATGATATTCATGAAGAAGAGTAAAAAGAAAGTTTCGTTGTTGATGTAAAAGAGAATTAGAACGGAATTTGTAAAATGTTTATCAATTAATATAACGTTTTCTGTTTTAATATTATTTGTAAAATTCAGTAATTATAAGGATCTGATTTCCTTGTTATGCGAGGTTTACCACATTTAACCATAGAATAACTATGTTTTGGAAATTCCTTTCTAGAATTAGGATGAATTATGAATTTATGATTCTTTGTACAATATTTATTAGACAGGCTCCTAAATTTTTAGCAATCGGAAATATTTGAAACTTTTGTCTCACGTAACGAGAGAAATTATTAGTTAGCTTGTTAGTTAAATTAGTTAAGTTAGTTAGCTTAATTAGTTAACTTGTTTTCTCATATGATGGACTGTATGTCTATTTTTTTCAAACTCATTGATAATATTTCTACAAAACCATTCTTTCTCGATGGTCTTTTTTTCATACAAAATTGGGTAATTTTTTGTAGCTTCCCCACTAAAAGTAATCTTAAGATCATCTGAAGAAATCGCCACTTTCTACAGAAATTTGAAGAAAATTTGCAGACTTATCATTATATTTAAAATATCTGCAGAATTTTTAAAGATATTCTTAAAAATACCTTCATATTGGGCCAAATACCTTCGGATTTCCCACAGATTTTGGGCCAAAAAGCTATAGATTTTCTTAAGATTTTTTTTAGTGGGGTTACAAAAGTAATGCTTATCACTTTTAATATTTATTTATTGAAAAAGGAAATTTTGTCGAAACCATTAACAGGTGATCTTAAAAAGAGAATTTGGGATGATGTAAAATATTATATTTATGAATTTATATAACGTTTTTCATTTTAATAGTAATCGTAATATTCGTGCTTAGTTATTTGTAAGGATCTGATTCAGTTTTAAAGTGAGATTTGCTACATTTATTAAAAGAAACATGTACTTTGTAAATTGATAAATGGACTCTGGGAATAATCAGTATTGAAGTTAAATGAAGTTACATACCCTGATTGAACCAATTTTGTCAAAGTGCAAACTCTATCACGATGTGGCAGTGTTTCATGACTTTTTGGAATGCAGCCAATACAAAGAATTTTTGCACAATGCTGTTTTGCTACTATGATTTATCATATGTCTTGTTTTTGCTTGTCATACTACAAAATTCTTTACAATCTATTAGATTTACAAATCGCAATTTACCCCAAATCAAACAATATTTTGAAAAACATAAAATTTTTACGGACCCCAAAAAATTATATTATTTAGTTTCAATGAAAAAACCAAATAATATCACAGAAAAGGCTTCTTTTAATAAGAACATTGAATGCATTCAACTTCGAAAAAACATAGCTTCCCTGTCAGCTAATTATAGCTCTTAACAATTTTAATACTTTTAAGAACTGTACGGAACTTCATATTTTGTTTTCGAAGCAACTAATTAGGAAATGTTTGAAAGATATGATAATTTTTTTGAGCTACGAATTTGCCAAGAACATAAATAAGGAAGAAAAAATAATTACTCCATAAAGAATGAATATCATTCACGAAGAAGTGTCAAAAGGAAATTTCACCGTTGTTACAACAGAAAATTAGAGTGGACTTTATAAAATATTCATTTATCAATTAATGCAACTTTTTATGTTTTCATATTATTTGTAAAATTCAGTTCTTATTATGAATGTGGCTTTCTTTTTTGGTAAGATTTACTGCATTTACCCAAAGAAAAACATGTGTTTTGGAAACTCTTTTTGCAAGGTTTCATATCATTTACCACAAACCAAACAACAATGTAAATACTTTAAAAAACATAAAATTTTTACGGACGCCAAAAAAAATAAATAAATAAATAAAAAAAAAAAATTATATCATTTAGCTTCAATGAAAGAACCTAATAATATCACAGAAAAGACTTCTTTTAATAAGAACATTGAATGCATACAACTTCAAGAAAGCGTAGCTTCCTTGTGAGCTAATTATAGAAATATTTTTTAAATAACTGTACGGGGCTTCATGTTTTGTTTTCGAAGCAAATAATCAGGAAATTTGTGAAAGATATGATGATTTCTTGAGCAACCAATTTGTCAAGAATATTAATAAGGAGGAAGAAAAATAATTACTTGATAAAGAATGAATAACATTCAGAAAGAAGTGTCAAAAGGAAGTTTCATTGTTGTTACAAATGTGAATTAGAGTTGACTTTGTTAAATATTATCAATTATTCCAGCTTTTTTGTTTTAATTTTATTTGTAAAATTCAGTTCTTTTTAGGAATGTGATTTTTCCTTTAGGTATGATTTATTACATTTGTCGAAAGAAAAACATGTGTTTGAATATTCTTTTCCAGAACTAGTTTAAACTATTAATTCATGTTTTTTTGTACTATATTTAACAATGATTAGACAAGCTCCTAAATATTTTGCAGTCGTAAATATTTGAAACTTTTTTCTCACGTGACGAGAGGATGCCTAATTTACTTCAAACTTGGCGATAACTTTTCTAAAGAACTATTTATTGTGGATGGTCTTTTTTTTCACTTGAAGATGGGTAATGTTTTGTAGCTTATACAAGCAATGCATTATCACTTTAAATTATTTGATTACACTTATTTTCACTTATTTATAAAAAACAGAAGTTTCTTTTTTTTTTTAACTAGAGATGAATTTAAATATTATATTTATCAATTTATGTGATTTTTTTTATTTTAATAATTTTTGTAAAATTCGTACCTTGGTACTTTTAAGAATATGGTTCAGTTTTTAAGTGAGTTTTGCAACATTTAGTCAAATAAACACGTACTTTGGGAATTGATAAATGGATTTTGGGGAGAATTAATACTGGGATGAAATGAAGGCATATTACATACCATGACTGAACTAATTATGTCCAACAGCAAACTCTATAACAATGTGGCAGTATTTCACATGTTTTTTTTTTTTTTTTTTGGGGGGGGGTAATACGTGGGAAATACCAAGGATTTTTGCCCAATGCTGTTTTGCTACTATGCTTTATCACATACCTTGTCTTTGGCTGTCATACTACATAACTCGTATTAATATCTGTGATTTACACAGAGGAAACTGCAGTTTACACACATCAAGCAATAATGTAAATATTCTGAAAAATATCAATTTTCAAGGACAATGTAATAATTTATATCATTTCAGTTTCTGTGAACGAACCTAATTACATCACAGAAAAGACTTCTAATAAGAACATCGAATGCATTCAAATTTGAGAAACCATAGCTTCCTTGTTAGCTAAATGTGGCTCCTAACAACTGCATCATTTTTAAAAGAACTGTACGGGACTTCATTTTTTGTTTTCGAAGCAATTAATAAGGATATTTGTGAAAGATATAATGATTTCTTGAACAACTAATTTGCCAAGAATATAAATTAGGAGGAAGAAAAATAATTACTTTATAAAAAATGATATTCGTGAAAAAGTGTAAAAAGGAAGTTTCATCGTTGTTAGAAGAGAAATGGAGTTGACAGTGTTAGTTATTTATCACTTCATGTAAGATAATCTGTTTTAATATTATTTTTGAAATTCAGTTCTTATTATGGATGGGGTTTCCTGTTTTACAAAACTTAAGGGGTATCAGGAGTCCTACTTTCTACCTGGCAGAACAATTTAACAGCATGTTACATTATATTTTTTTCAGTCCCCATAAAATATAAATGCATAAAATTGTTAACATGAACAATTTAACATCTCTTCTGTTAAAATGTTTTTTTATGTATATTCTGCATTGAAATTTTATTTGATTTTTTTATATTTAATTTTGATGAACATTTTAAAAATATATTTTGATTTGCATCCATTGCTCTGTAGCAAAATTATTAGTTCAAAAGCCTTCAAAAGCACTGATAATGATATAAGACTAATGTATCTTGAACGTATACTTGATTTGTAAGCAAGTTTTATTATTTATTTATTTGAAACTTAAATTTAAATTATAAATTTGTGAAAAAAATGTTTTTTTATTGCAAATTCCCAATTTTAAATAAATAAATAGTTTACAAATGAAGTATACGTTCAAGAGACATTAGTTTTACATCATTATCAATTAATTTGAGAGCTTTTGAAAGAGTAGTTTTGCTGCAACCTTGCACGTTTCGGATACAAATAAAAAAATATCTTTTAAATTTTTCATGAAAATTAACTATTAAAAAATAATTCCATATAGAATATTAAAAAAAATTATTTCAAGTAAAAGATATATTAAGTTATTAATATTAAAAATTGTATGCATTTATGTTTTATTGCCCCTGACCGTCAAAAATCGGACAAAATTGTAATTTTTTTTTTTTTTTGCAAGTTATTTTAAATGTTAATAAAACAGGGATTTACTATCATGGAATAAGTTTTTTGTTACGTATCTGCTTATAAGCCTTCAAAGTATCAATCATAATTTAATTTCTTAAAACTGGATTATATTTGTAGAATTATATTAATTTAAATAAAGCTTCAATCGCAGTGAAATCTGCAACCTAGTGAACGGATATATCCGGTCGCAGCAGTGGGAAGAATAGTAACTGATAAAAAAAAATATATATGATATGTTGCTAAATTGCACCACCAGGTAGAAAATAAGACTCCTGAGACCCTTTTTAACCAAAAAAAGCAAGTTTTGGAAATCTTTTCAGGAACTAGGATAAATTATAAATTCATGTTTCTTTGTACAATATTTATTAACGATTAGACAAGCTCCTGGACGTTTGCAATCGGGAATATTTGAAACATTTTTCTCATCTGATGAAGAGCATGTCTAATTACTTCAAACTTGGCCGTAAAATTTCTACAGAACAATTTTTGTCAATAGTCTTTTTGTCACATGAAGATGGGTATGTTTTAGTAGCTTATACAAACAATGCCACTTTAATATTTATTTATAGAAAAAAAATTCGCCATTGTCACAAAAGATAATTAAAAAAGAGATAATGTAAAATATCATATTTATATATTTATGTAATTTTGTTTCTATTTTGATAATATTTGTAAAATTCGTACATAGTTATGTTTAAGGATCTTACAATTTTAAAGTGAGGTTTGCTACATTTGGTCAAAGAAACATGCAATTTAGAAATTGATAAATGGAGTTTTGGGAGCATCAATACTGAAGTGCAATGGAGATATATTGCATGCCTTGACTTAATCAATTTTGTCAAAATGCAAACTCTACAACGATGCGGCAAACTTTTCGACCACAATGCAACCAATACAAAAAACAAAAAAAATTGCCCAATGTAGTCTAGAGTTTGTCTGTTCTCATGTACAATTATTTGCAATTTATTTGATTTACAAAGAGGAAATTGCAATTTACCACGCATCAAACAATAATGTAAATATTTTTAAAAAATAAAATTTTCATGTATACCAAAACAATTTACCTCATTCCGGCTTCTATGAAAGAAATAATTACATCACCGAAAAGATATCTTATAATAGGAACATTGAAAGAATTTCTAGAAAACGCAGCTTCCTTCTTAGCTAATTATGGCTCTTTGCAATTGAAATATTTTAAAAAGAATTGTACGGGATTTCATATTTTGTTTTCGAAGCAAGTAATTAAGACATTTGTGAAAGATATGATGATTTCTTGAACAACTAATTATTTTACAAAGAATGATATTCACGAAAAAATGGAAAAGTGGAGTTTTGTTGTTGTTACAAAAGAGAATTAGAGTTGACTTTGTAAATTATTTGTCAATTAATGTAACGTTTTCAGATGTAATATTATTTATAAAATTCAGTATTTATTAGGAATATGATTCTTTTAAGGTGACATTCGCCACATTTAGCCAAAGTAACATGTTTGTTTTGGGAATTCTTTTTCCGAACTATGATAAATTGTCAATTTATAGAATCAAAATTGAGCAACGTTAAAAAGTACCAAATATATTATATAAACAGTCGACCGGTTTTGGAAGCATTTAGCGTACTGTCGTCAGTGCTAGAGGAGTTAGAAATTTGCTCATATACATGGTAGAGACGGGGGATTGAAAGCAACCAATAGGATGGCAGAGGACTGCAAGTAATGGCCAATAGGAGAACGTACGTTGAAAGGGACCGAAGGAAAGAGAAAAAGGTCAAAAGAAGCGGGAAAAAAAATAATTATTTCGAAATAGAAGTTCTAATGTAATATTTCAAGCAATTCAATAGAGGGGTGGGGGATAGCGAATTCACAATTGACAATTTTCTCAAAATTTTTATAAATGTGAAATGCTTCAAAGAAGTTAAGTTCATGAATGGAAGTAAGTTTGGAAATTATTTTCGCTGAACCGAAATCGAAAGTATGATTCATCTCCCAGCAATGTTTTGCATTTTTCACATTGTTGTTTCACACTGTTAATTTCACGTTGCTGATAGCAAGTGATAAATCACATGTTAAAAATTTAATTAAATGAATTACATATTTTATAAATTAAACTACACATCTTATTAAGTTTTTTAGTATAATTTCATGAAATTTTAGATTGTAATATCTAATAATGGAGGGCAGTTATCTATGATATAATTCCATTATCTATGGTCTATGAATAAACTATTCACACTGTTCTCTCAACTCATTGGTTCATTAAGTAATTTTATACTTATAATGCTTCTGACAACAGTTCAAATCATTACAGGTTTTTTGAGATTCATTATATCATATTATCTGGAATATTTACTCAGGAGGCAAATATTTTCTTTATTCCGTTTATTTTTAAAAAACGGATAAAATATCCTTTTTAATAATTCTAGTTTTTAACATATTTTTTTCTGTTTTTATTATGTACGACAGACCGAATTTTCATTATTTTTAGCTTTTTATGACTCTTCAAAGATGAAATTGCTCATGTATTGTGCGAAATTTAACGTAACATGGTTCTGATTACCAAGCTTTGGTTCCTCAAATATTTTAAATTTCCAATACTTCAAAGATATTCAGTGTTATTACAGTTTTTTATATCACTATCTTGCTTATTACAGTAATTTATGTTTGATAATTTTAACAAAGGTAATGAATTAATTTTTCATTTTTCATTTTCCCATTGTTTCTGTTTAATAATAGTTATATATATATATTATAATCCAATTTTTTATTAATAGTCAAGTATTAAATATCATTGTCATTGTTTTAAATCTTTCACTAGCAATATATTCAATAGTGAATGCTAAATATTTTCTATTTCATCGTCTCTTATTATTTTAAATCAGAATGTAAATCTTAGTATAAAATGAAATTCTGAACCAACTGTAAAACTCCGTTAGTGTCAATTCAGAAATTCCAGACCAGTGTTTTACTAAAGTTTATAAATTCAGTATCTTCATAATAAAGAAAGAAATATAGAATATGTATAAATTTTTCTGCTGATATATATATTATATAAGTTATAATTATATATATTATGTAATGATTTAATAATAAAAAATTTGTTACGAAATAACATGATTGTCAGTTTTATGAAATTCTCACTAATAATGCATCAATTAGTGAGATCTAAATGTTTTTTTCATTCATAAACCCTGATACTTCTATCGTCAGAATGTTCATTTTATTTTTCAGTGAATGAGTATGCAGTTTCTAAAGCTCCATTTGTGTGAAAATGTTTTCAAAACAAAGCGTTAATAAAGTTCTTGAAATATTGCGTAAATGGGAGTTCCAAAACAATTACCTAAAAGCAAAATTTCCATAAACACTTTAAAGAAGTATTCTATTAGTGAATGTAACATTAGTAATATGATTGTAACAATGAATGTAACATTTTCCTCAAATCAACATAACTTGAAATAACACAGTATTTATAATCTAAATAAGTTACATAAATTAAACCTGAAAATAGTTGTGTTCGACGAAGTTTAGAAAGAAATACAACTAAATAGAATACAGTATTGTTCAACGTTAAAAAGATTCTGAAAATTCCTTTGTTTTGTAGGCATAAATGTTCATGTTCACAATCCAGTTAAAAGTATCCAAACGGTTACAAGTGTAGAAAATGGCCAGAATTATAATCGTTAATCTTATGATAAGTGTTTAATCAGTGATCAAACTTGTTTAATCTCATATTTCTGCATGAATATTTTGACATGGTGGACTTAACCCTTTTTTATACAGACCTTACTTATAAGTACCATTAAAAGTACTTGTTATAAAATAATTTTACTACATCAATTAGTTGTAATACTGTTTAGAATGAGTACAGATACATTACTTTGTTTTGTTTCAAAAGCATTATTGGTTACACAAAAGAAAAATATTTTTAAAGGATGATTTTTCTTTTGGCCTTTGCATGTTTTCAGCTTTCATGACGCTGATGGAGGGGGATGGAGATTTTTCAATTCAGTTGTATTTCTATATTTATATTGTAAGAACACCATATTTGTACATTTTATAATTCTACAAAATACTGAGAAAACAATTTAAAATAAAATATTTTAATGGGGTTATAAATATTGCACAAAATCCATGTAAATTCAAATTTAATTAATCCTTCTAAATCCTTCAATTCTTCCAAAAATTTATTGAATGATTATGTCAATCTCTTAATTTAGTTTAAACAATTTACGTAAACTGCTTTAGAATGTACCGTTTTCATTAATTCATAATTCGGTAGATAAACGGTTAAATGACTATCAACAATATATATATAAATAAAAGTGTTTCAGACAGTTTTTATCATAAAAAGCTTGAAACGATTTATAGCTCTTTTAAATGACCCGATAGGCTATCTATAATTAGTTTAGATAATTGTGTAGTAATTTACACTCCTAGTAAAATAACACACTTTACTAACTTCTTAACAATTTATCGTAGAAAAAATTTACTGTTACCGAACGATTGTAAATAAAGTCTGCTTTTAAATAATGTGAATAAAATTTTCTTAGGGGACATCCACTTATTAAAACGAACCCTAATTTTTTTCGATAGCAGTACCCAATTCTGATAGCCTAAGTGAATACTATATCCTTCAATTAATCAAAAAACAAATCTTCATGCAATTCGTACGAAAGGAACACATTTTGGAGAATGTATCGAAATTGAAGTTCGGTATTTGATAGTTGACCAAGGCATCTTAGGTGCCTGTCTAGCTGTCTTGTGGGATATATTCTCGCATGTTGGCTACACTCTCTTTCTGCTGCACCTGTATCGGACTATTTCCCTCCGCTACTCTCCGAAACGCTGGCACGAGATTAATTAAGAAACGCGAAGCTTCCAAGCTGTGTGTGGAGGTGTGAAAGAATTGAGAAGAAGTAAATAGAATGTTTCTTCAACGATGAACGACGTTGATTAAAAACCAAGAGGATATTTCGAAGAATAAAAATGACGATAGTTTTTAAGACGAATTGTTAGGTGATTTTTAAAGTAGTATTTTGTAAAGTGACGAAGAATTTACCTGTTTTATTTTTTTTGTTTATTTTGTGTCCTGTTCGTCTGTCAATAAATGTATGTGTCCGTTAGAAACCGCTTTTTTATTTTGAGTCAAGACTCGACCATCCTATAGTCTTATAGATGAATAGCGTAAGAGGTTTCAAAATATCGAGTCACTTCTATCAATAACGTCCCCTTAAACCATTATTTTGCTGTTTTTTAAGCCTAATATGAAAACTTCTTAGATTTTTTTTTGGATTTCCATAAAGCAGGATTTGATAAATCTAAATCCATCAAAAAATTATAGAATGTAATTCATAAGTTTTTCGAATATTAATTTCATATTTCATATTCATATCATAAATTTATAAAAATTGTGAATTCAAATTATCTATGATGAGTGTTTTAGTTTTATTGCTACATAAAAAATTAGCATATTAGGAGAATATTTTAAGAGATATTAATAAAAATGTGAAAATTTAATTTAATTAGAAGCACTAAATTTTGAATGCTTATAATTCGAAACTTATTATTTAAATGACCTGAAATTTAGTGTATAGGCATTGTTTGAACCAAAGATTTGAAATATTTTATTAAAATTGAGTATTGCTATTGAAAAAAATTAAGCTTAGATTCGTTTCAATATGGAAATTGCAACCTGAGCAAATTTTACATACATTATTTTAAGTAAATTTTATTTCCAATCGTTCGGCACCAGTAACTTCATTCTACAATAATTTGTTGAGGTGTTAGTAGGATCATTTATTATTTTTTGCATTACTAAAACTATAAAGAAAATACAAAAATTATTTTCAAAAACGCTAAGAAAATCCCATGTTTTTGTTTATAATAAGTGACTTGTGAACCAAATTTAACGTCGTTATTTTGGAAAATTTGAAAATATTCAGGATAAACCTTATATTGTAATCATAAAAGTAATGTATCGCGCATCTGATAAAACATAAGCTTTATTTATGTAAGAAAGATCAGCCAATTATCGGTATAATTCAGAAAGTTACAGGCAATATAGTGAACTGCATTTAATTTTTTTCTTTCAGTAAATTCATGATAAGGTATTGTTCAAAAACATCAAATTATATAAAAAAATATTGTAATTTAGGACAACATATGCGATTATTTTTTTCTGAAATTATAATTTTGTATTTATTTCTAGTGTTCAAATAATTTATGTGAAATTCGGTATATTTTAAATCACCGAAAAAGATATTAGAGTAAATTCCTTTATCGTTGAGATATTTTTAGAATGTAAGTCTAATTTATATTTCTTTATCACTGATAATGTCCTGAAATTTCATTATATTTCACTGCTTGCTTTACATAAGTTATCGTATACAGTTGGAATAAGTTATGAATATAAAACTGTTCTATCTTTACTGTACTCTTCTATTAATTCTATGCATGCGGAAAAGATTCCGCACAGAATTAATCGTTTCCCTACGATGCTCATGATGTATCATTTAATAATTTCATTTTTTAATTACCGTATAGGGTCGCATATTCTCAGGATTTTTTAATGTAGTGTAAAAAGCCTACATTAATCACTCAAAAAACTCCGGATGATAATGTAAACTATATGGGGGCGGTTTTTTCAAATATTTCGCTCAAATTTTAAATTACAGCTGAAGTTTACTCACGAAAATTATTTTTTATTCCGAAACTTTGACATCATTATTCTATTCTAAAGGTTTTTTCTGAAAATTAATGGAATAGAACAGAAAAATATAGATGTTTATAGCAAAATATGAATAATTTGACAATGACTAATTTTTTTAAACTTTCATTTAATATAAAAAAAAAACTTCAAATGCATCATCATAAATTAAATTATCTGTGATTAAAAAAAAACGTTATTTTAAAAGCTCCAGTAATCATTTTAGGCATTTTTATGTTGTTTAAATGTACAATAAAAAAATTTTAGTTTTAAAGGAAATAGTAAGTTTACGAGTATTAACAAATAAAATGTTTTTTTTTCAATTACCTTGTATATGACACTTATTGAAAGAGATGCAAAAAAAAAATCTACTTCATAGTATAGTTTCAATAAATATTAATAGCCAGTGTTTCAGTGTCAATTGAGACTACAAAAAATTAGAAAGTAAGAATCCTTAAAAGCTTTTACAATAAATGCTTATTAATTGCACTCTTTGCATCACTTTGATTCATATAAAATGCTTTTATGTGCTTTATTTTTAACATCGATATTTATAATGCTTTCAGAGATGTCATACCTTTTGATGAAAATTTGAATCACCTTTTAATAATGTACAAATCTTTTGAACATAACATTTTTTTTAAATAAAAATAAAAAATATTCTTAAAATATATATTTTTAAACTTGCACAAAACAAAGCTAACACAATGTTGATTCTAAAATTGCAGATTTAAAATTCCAGTGGGCAATGTAAAACTCCAATTTTTAAGTCTCATGTGACTTTATCTCGTGCGATAAATTATAAAACAACAGAAAGCATATTTAGTATCCCTAATAGCATTTTAATGGGTTTGAAATTTTTACGAACTATAGTTTATCCGTTATAATATTAAAAAAAATAATTTAGCCATAATGGGAATTAACACGAGGGAATTCGTGCTATCTTTTGGCTAAATTTAATAAAGCACTCGAAATCATACAACGAAATTTTTTTCTTTTTATCAACGGATCAAGATATTTAAATAGCAAAATTGCGATTTCAAAGTTTTATTCCATCAAAAAAAAAAAAAAAAAAAAAAAAAAAAAAAAACTATGATATGAAGCAAAATCTGGTAACTGTTATTGCATTTTATATATAAGAAAAATAAGTACAATTTTTAAGAATATTAATTGGTCACCTCAAAATTTAACTAGTATATTTATAATTTTTATAAATAGGGAGAATGGCGAAGATATAAATGTAATAATGCGTAATTGATAGGAGAAAAAAAAAATGTGGAACTGTGTGGGATATAACTAAACAAAATATATTATTTCATTTCATTTAATTGTATAGGGAAAAGCATCAGTGTTGCGACACTTGAATGACTTGTTGAAATTATTATTTTTTTATATAGCAATAAAACATTATTTGTAATTAACATATTTTGTAATACAATACTTGCAGAAATGCGTAGACAGCTTATACAAAGAAAAAATAAAAATAATCAACTTATTTTAAAGTAGAGAAACTAGACTAGGAACAGTACAATAGTACACAATATAAAACATATTCGTTTAATTGTAGTATAAAGTGAAGTATGGTTTTTAAATTCCAACGCACAAGGTAAAACTCTAACTATTAATTCTCAAAAGACTGTATTTACTGTTTTAGATAAAAAAATATCA
This sequence comes from Maratus speculifer, assembly GCA_964019185.1. NCBI lineage: Eukaryota > Metazoa > Arthropoda > Arachnida > Araneae > Salticidae > Maratus > Maratus speculifer. The sequence goes on from OZ025294.1 coordinate 278,078,496, forward strand.
GGAAATATATTTAGCATAATTCATAGCATTTTAAAAGTTTGGAATATTTATAAACTATACTTTATCTGTTATAATGTTTTAAAAAGTAACTCGATTATAACGGTTATTCTCATGGGAGAGTTCACGTTACGTTTTAACTAAAATTTAAAAAACACTCAAAATCATACACTCTAAGAAAATCTGTAAAGGTACTAAAAGATTTCTAGGAAACTGGGATCCTAAGAATTTTTTATGTAACGGCAACAATAAAAATTCATGTAACATATACAGATTTGCACTAAAAATCAAAAAATCTGTAAGGTTACTAACAGTTTTTTTAGGAAACTGGGATTCCTAAAATATATTACGTAATTGCAACCCAGGTTACAGATAAAACTTTAGTAAGATAACTATAAGTTTAGTAGATCATTCGTAAAGTTACAGATTTCTGTAGCTTTGCGAAAATTAATTTTGTAGATTTATATCTTTTCTTGTGCAGTGTACAGATAAAATGTTAGTAAATATACAGATTTGCACTAAAAATAAAAAAATCTTACTAACAGTTTTATAGGAAACTGGGATTCCTAAAATATATTACCTAATTGCAACCCAGGTTGCAGATAAAATTTTTGTAAGATAACTATAATTTTAGTAGATTTATTTGTAAAGTTACAGATTTCTGTAGCTTTACGAAAATTAGTTTTGTAGATTTACATCTTTTCATGTACAGTGTACAGATAAAATGTTAGTAAACATACCAATTTCGTGAACTTTGTATTTGTAGTATTACAGATTTTTTTTCTTTACAGTTTACAACGATGTTTTTTTCTTTCAATTAACACAGATATTTAAAAATAAAAAAAATCGATTCCAAAGTTTTATTCCACTAAAAACTTTTATATGAAGCCAAATCTAATAACATTTATTGCATTTTGGCCGGAAGAAATAAAGTGCTCATTTTTAAGAATATTAATTCGTCGCATTGAAATTTAATTAGTATATTTATACTTTCTACCAATAATGAAGAAGCCCGACGAATGAAAGAATTAAATAAAGTCGCGCGTAATTAATTGGAAGGAAAATGTGGTATTGAGTGAAATGTACCAGAAAATAAATATATTATTTGCTTTTATTTAGTTATATAGGGAAAATGTTCAGTGTTGCGACACTTGAATTAAAATTATTTAAACACTATTAAAATTATTTAAAAAATTATCAATAATACACTGTTATGATTTATTTTCTATATGCACAGTTAAAGAATTTTCTTAAATTACTATCAAACGCCTATAGATTTAACATCGACGAGATGAGTATAAAACTCGTTGCCACACAATAAAGACAATTTTCCGGAAATTATATTAAAGAATTTCATCCTGATTATTTAAAACATGATTTATCACTTGCTAACTAAGCGTAAAACCCACATTGTGAAAACTGTCCAATCCGAGGATCGAACCCTGAACCCTTAGAATAGCACTCCAAGTGCTCTAATATTTAAGCTATGAGGACGACGGCCAGCTTGGAATTTTCCACTCTTTTACATAGGTAAGGCTGCAACTGCATCGCAAGATGGAGTAGTCTTCACGCGTACACAATTCTGAAGCGTAACATGAGATACAAACAAACGCAGTATCTCATGTTAAGCCTCAGTATTGCGTGCTCATAAAGACAATTTCATCTTGTGCTGCAGTTGCAGTCCTACAAACATATGGGAGTGAAAAATGCCAAGCTGGGAATCGTCATCGTAGCTTAAATGGTAGAGCTTTGTTTGTTTGTTTATATATATATATATATATGTCTGCCAATTATCTACACCATGGGATATAGACCTTAAGGGGTGGGATGCCCTCTGTGGGGGTCTTTCTAAGGAAACTTAACCCGTGTTTATTTAAGGAAGTCGAAGGTTTGAAGAAAACCACGGAAATCTCCGAACGGAAAGAAATATGTATTTGTAGATAGGTGAAGACAGATTTATACAACTAACAACTGAAAGGAATTTTAAAACTTAACTAGTTAACTAATAAGTTAAAATTTTAACTCATTTTAAAATACATGGTGATAACGTAAGTACAATCAGCTATCAAATATTTTCGATGCATTTTTTATATAAAGTAGAAACGCTTTTCTGATTTTATTTACCAGTACAAAAAATCTACAAACGTAATGGAGAAAATCTGACAACTTTGATGTGAATAGTTTTGTCGCGAACTCACGTATTTTCTTTTTAATTTATTTATTTCATTTATTTATTTATTTTAACATTTTAGACATCAATGTAATTTAGAAAATAATGCAATAATTTTATTCCGTTGTACTTTTCCTCTGTATGATAACTTTTCAACATGCACGATGAATTTCTACAGAAATACATAAATAAAAGGAAATATGCTGTTATGAGAAAAATGATATACATAAAACAAATGAAATGTAGTAATTATCTTAAAATATCAAGAATTTTTTTTATTGTGTTTATAAGGATAGATTTTCGTCATAATTTGTAACAGAAGTAGAAAAATACATTTGCAGTATTTATTTGAAAGTAAGAAAGTATTAAATTTTAAGCAATTTCAAAATAAAAATGCATTTTAAATAATTTATTTCGCGGCGTCTAAATATAATTAGTAGATTTATAATTATTTTATCATTGAATAGAAAGTCGTAAGGATTTAAATGTGTCACGATTAATCATTTAAAATAAAAGACTGACAGTTCCGGAAATATATATATTTTTAAATGTACGGGTATTGTGATATATGGATTTACGATATTAGTGTAAAAAATAACTTCAATATTTTATTATTTATTAAATTCCATGATTTATTTTACTGTACATATTAATTAACTATATAATCAAAATAATGTATACAAACTTAGAAATTTATTATACATTACATAAAAAATTAATTAAGTTGTTTCAAAATATCTTTTTTTTCTTGTATACTTCAAAAGGCGTTTTTTTTTCGGATCTTTCTTAGTAAAATGCCATTTACTGCATTTCTTAAAAAAAAAAAGAAAGAAAAGTATACGGTATTATCTATTCAAAACAAGGACAGAATATAACCATTTAAAAATTACAGATGCATTTATTTCGTACCTCGAAATTTAATTAGTAAATTCATAGCATGGTTAAAACGCAGAAGATTTAAAAATATTTTAGTGCAAATAACTGGAAAACAATTCTGTCTGATATTGCCAGAAACGTAATGGAAGAAGAATTTATTTATACAATTTTTTAGTAATTTTCAACAAAGTAATGACGATTAAAATTACTGAATATTTAATACGTTATTTATCAGATGCTAACTAAGCGACAACTAACAGTGTGAAAAATGTCCAAGCCGGGGATCGAACCCGGAAACTTTAGACTAGCGCTTCAAATGCTCTACTATTTAAGGCCCGTGTCCCTGCCCGCGAAGACACCCGAGAGCTATATGGTATTCCTATGGGAAGGCATTTTTCCAATAACTCTTTCGCATTTTGATAATTTTTTTTTTTTTTTTTTTTTTTTTTTTGCATTAGATAGCTGAGGTTCCTCTCAAGATCGTTCCTTGATTACTTTTTCGATTTTGCTCGCCGGTATTTTCTATAAAGTTACTTTAACTTCCAAAACCGGATCCGAAAGTGAAAGTAACTTTATAAAAAATATCTGCGACCAAAATCGAAAAAGTAATCAAGGAGTGATTCTGAAAGGGACATCACCTATCCAATGCAAAAAAAAAAAAAAAAAAAAAAAAAAAAGCTTAAAAATGTCCAAATGCTAAAGTGTTATTAGAATCATGCCTCCCTATAGGAATAGCATTAGCTCGCGAGTGTTTCACGGGCAGGGACATGGACCTTAAGCTACGAGCACGATACCCAGCTCAGAATTTTTTACTCCCATATGTATATCCTACAACTGCAGCGTAAGATGGAATGGTCTTCATGAGCACGCAATTCTAAGGCTTAACATGAGATACTGCGTTTGTATCTAATGTTACGTCTCAGAATTGTATACTCGTGAAGACTACTCCATCTTGCGCTGCAGTTGAAGTCTTGCTTATATAAAGGAATGAAAAATTCTAAGCTGGGCGTCTTCCTCATATCTTAAATAATATAGCACTTGGAGCTCTATTCCAAGGGTTCCAGGTTCGATCCTCAGATTGGAAAGTGTTCACACTGTTGGTTTAACGCTTAGTTAGCAAGTGATAAATAATCCATTAAATAATTAGGAATTTCTTTAATATAATTTCAGGAAAATTATCTTTACAGGGTGGCATGGAGTTTTATACTCCCTTCTTCGATGTTAAATCTATGGGCGTTAGATAATAATTCTTATAGTAAATATCTACTCAGCAAATTAATATTTTTTATGTCTGTTTTCTGTGTGCTCTTCTTAATAGATGCCTCAGTTTCCAGAATATTTCTAAAACCCATGCTTAAATTTATATGAAGTGCTAAAATTTTAATCCCAGTTCGCCCTCTTTTAACACACAAAATATTAAAATTAAACATAATTTTAGAAAAATGTTGACAAATTAAAATAAGAGAGAGAGAGAAAACATCCTTTAAGAAAAGCGCACAGAAAACAGCAATGCAAAATATTAATAAACAGGGAACATAGTTCAAATATAAGAATGTTTCAAACTTCCATAGACTTAACATTACATAGGAAAATTTAAAAACTGAGTGATGAGAGCCTTGATATACAGGGTGTTTATAAAGTCCCGGACCCATTTTGATGTTTAATAACTCATAAAATAATAAAGATAGATTAAAATTAATAACATAAATGGTTAGATAGACTCAAAAAGTTTCATGACCCTTGTTAATGAACTTCCACGTGTCTAGAATATAAAATGGTAGAATAATAAATATTAGCCTTTATGGATGCCAACTTGCTTGCCGCTACCTGGCGTGAAATTGACTATCGACTTGATATTCTCCGTGCGACGAAGGGGGCACACGTGGAAGTTCATTGACAAGGGTCATGAAACTTTTTAGTCTATCTAACCATTTATGTTATTAATTTTAATCTATCTTTATTATTTTATGAGTTATTAAACATCAAAATGGATCCGGGACTTTATAAACACCCTGTATATGAGGAGCCCAGAAGTCAGGGGTATAAGTGAGAAAATTGAAAAAATTGAATTTAGTGCACAGACGATCTGGAAATATGCTATTTTATTTTCAGGCAAAGAAATATAAATGATTTTTTAATAATGTGTTGCGTTCTAGAGATAAACCACATTTGCAGAATAATAATCAGTATTGAATGTACATGAATTTAAAGGGAATTGTACTCTACTTTTTCTACAGTTATTGAAATAAGAGTTCAAAGCCCACAATGAAACAAGTAGCAGTTTTCTACTTAATTCATTCAATTATTATTATTGTTATTGTTATTATTACTGCATTATAGAGCAATATTTATGTGTGATCGTATGATGCCCGTATGAATGAAAGGGTTAACAAAATGTAAGTAGATACGTGGATGCATAGCAAAGTTTTAATTACAGGCGAATATTTTTTAATGTTACATAAAACCAAATTTTGAAAATAAAAATCTTTTACGTATGCTTTGAGAGATTTGCATGAGAAATACACCATAAAATCTATTTTTAAAAATTTGTGGTGGCAATAGAATTAAAAAAAGCGCCTGTTATTAAAATTTTGCGGTATGCTTAGTTGAAACTTTTCGTATAAATCTTTAGAAACAGGTTATATTCCATATTAATAAATTGATTTATTTTTTTTTCTAATAATACACATTTTTTAACTTGCTTTTCAGTCAGTAAAATATAAAAACACAAATTTATGAACTCAGAAATAAAAATATCTTTATAAGATTAAAATGATGTACATATGTCGAATCCTTTAATTCACCTTATTTGTACATAAAACCAAAATAAAATACTCAGATTACTTAAAGGTGTTTTTTATTAACAAAACCTAATATTTTTCAGCATGTCATGCTCATCATCAGGATTTAAACAACAAAAGAGTAAAAGTCGAAGGCTGAGTTCTTTTATATGAAGTGTACTGATCCAAAGACAACGTAAAAAAGGGGGGAGAAGTCGGAATGTTCTAAATTCGATAGAAAGGAGGGTTCAAGTTATTTTGAGCAGATTGTACCATATTCTTGGAATATCGTACGAAAAAGTATCGTTAAAAGTATTGTTAGCTCGACATAAAATTTCAATTGATTCCGTGATTTTAATCTTCTGGTAATTTGATATTTTCTTTAGTAATTTAGCTTTTTTTAAATCTATTATAACTACATGTTCCTGGTACAGTTTAGGGAGAGCGGTATTGCATCGATTAAGCCTGATATCTGCAATGTGTTCTGACAAACACTTCTTAAGTTTCTTGGTTGTCATTCCAATGTAATCTGCTTTATTTTTGTTCTGCATTATTGTGGCTGGGATTAAATATACGCCTGCTGAATCTTCCATGGGGATAGGATCGATGCTATTGTGAAGTCTTGTGCTTAATTTATTAGGGGGGGGGAGCAATTAAATGTAAATTGTATTTCTTTAATTTAAACTTTAGACATTCAAAGAGACCAGAAAAATATTGAAATTTGTGCAACTTTGTTTCGTTATAATTAAATTTCTATTACTGCTGCCGTTTACCAAGCTCAATACGGCAGCACGTGGAATTTGGTGTTATAATATCGAAATTTAATGTCTTAGATGTCTATATGCTTGTTCTGCTTCAGATCTACAACTAATGTTAAATTAATCTCGTATTTATTTAAAAGAAAAATGCTATGACTACACTCTCACATGTATCCACACCCAGAAGCATCTGACAAGAAAAGTTTTAAAATTAAAAATAGTATTAGTGTACTTGTTTAACCCTTTCGGGTCTGGTGTATTATTAATAGTACATGTCTTTAAATGATGTATTATTTTGTTTTAAGAAACATTTCAGCTACTATTTACATATAGTAATGTTACTATATGTCTATACTTTTCTTATATGACTTCATTTATGTTTAGGCATTTAGTAATAATAATAACTATTATTTCTCTTTGCGCCGTTTGCGATTCTTTTATTTTAAAGATATCTTTCACTCATTAAATTTAAAATAAAAGTTGCTTTCCTATGTAATAATCCTATGTAATAAAACGCAAAAAGTATTAAAATTTCGCAATATAAGTTAAACCTTGTTGTAATAGAATATTTTCTACACATCTCCAAAAAATTCTTTTTTAACCTACTGTCATATGAATATGTATTGAATAGTACACAAAACAACAACATTCGTTAGGTTTGAGACGATGATATATTCCTTAATTACTAATTAGCCTATATGGATGGCTAGTGTTAATGTAAAATTATTTTTTCTAAAAACTGAAAAATTTCGGACCCGAAAGAGTTATGAAAATGAAAATCTAAATAAGACGCATTCAGACTTTAAAGATACTTATTACGTCTTTTGAGGAAATACGAAAAGTAAAAATGCATTTTAAAGAAATTTATTTGGCGGCGGCGAAATTTAATTAGAGGACTTATATTTTGTTTTGTAAGAGGCGAGAGAGCCTGAAGATCCAAAAGTACTTTCGCAAAATTAATTATTGGGAAGAATATAATAAAATAAATACAGTACTATCAGTGTATTATTGTAATATTACTGATTGTGATTAGTGAGTTATTTCCGAAAAAAAATATTCCATTTCATTTATTGCCGTAAAGAAATAATTGATATTAAGGTTTGACGTTGCTTTATTTCGATTTTTGTGAATTCTATTTTTATTACGATTTTCTAAAACAACAATTCCAACAAATAAGCGTCGACGCATTATAGGCAAAGGTTATTTGCAGCATTTGCAGCATATTTTAATGATGACACACTATTTCAAACAATCATTTATTGAATCGATATAAATTACAGTAACATTTCTAATATTTTTATGATATCTTACATTACCGAAATTATTTATATTTACCTCTGTAGATCTGACATGTGTTTCCACGGGTACGCGTACCCCAGGTTGTGAATTGTTGCTGCAGACTACAGCAAAGCATTAACATTCATTTACAGCGCAGTGGTGCAAAAAAATCACATAATAGCCTACGGAAAAATAAGTTTAATGAGTATTCTGGTGATGTTACACTACTTCAAACATAATGAAAATTACATACATTACTGAGCAGCATTAGAAAAAAAAATTCGTCTGAATTTAGAATTCGTTGAATTTATTGATCATTTATAGTCGCACACAAAATAATTTGGTTACAACAGTGTAAAACATTTTTTAATATTTTTAATTACTATACTTAAATTACTTTGAAAAACCATCAATGTATACATACATACATGCACGTATAGCATAAACAATGAAAACACAGCGTAATTATAGAGCTTTTGTTTCCTAAAAAAATAAGAAAAAAATAGAAAAAAATGTGAAAAGGCACAATAAGATAATTATTGCGTAATTTGTACATTAAAATGTCTTTTTAAAGAACTTACCCTGCGTCAGAATTTAATTAAAAGATTAAATTTTTTATCAATGACGGGAGAGCCTAAAGGCTCAAATGTAACTGTGCGTAATTACGTAATGACAAGATTATAACAAAATAATTTCAACATTCCCCTCATTTAATTTTATGAGGAAAAGATCAATATTGTTTTGTTTGGGTTTTTGGGAATTCTATAATTGAGTAGGTAGTCTCAAAACTCGTTGTTTAAACAACTGTAAAACGTGCCTTTATATAAATTTAATTATTCATAGAAAAAATATTTATATTTACGAGAAAAAATAATTATATTTAAAAGAAAAAATGTTTATATTTATACACTGTTAAAAATCTTGTCCTAGTTTGAACCAAATTTTGGTGCTCAATAGATGCCACTGTAAGTTGGTGAAATCTTGAAGCAGTAGTTGGAGCTTCTATTGAAGCATAGTTCCAATAGTTGGTACGAGATTGAAATAGGAAGCTTCAAATGTTGGTCAATATTTCACCATCTTATGGTGGCAGCTACTAAGCCCCAAAATTTGGTTCAAACTAGAACAAAATTTTTAACAGTGTACGACGGATTATATGCCATACGAATTGCAATTTACATTATTTATAATTGCAGAAACTAAGAAAATTCATTACTTTAACTTTATTTACTAATAAAAGAAAAGTTGATGTTCATGAAAAAAAAAACAATTGATTTTTCTTTACGTTTTTCAAATCATTATAGCATCTAGAATAAGCCATTAGAACAGTTAATCTATATTCGAAATATTTAAGAAGTTGCAGTTAATTTGAAACAAGAAGAAACCGGCTGAATACATACAAAAGTTACAAAATATTGTGATTAACAAAATGGTTGAAAATTTTTAAAGTAGAAAATCCTTAATCCAGTGACTTAAAGGTTGTGCTCACGAAGACGGAATTAACGTGGTTTTCTTCATGGTTTCAGTTTTTCATGGTATGGCCCTGAAATATCAAATTACATAGGTCTAGATTTTAAAATGCGAGGATTTTTATTACACATTATTTTTATCATTTATTTGTTATTGAAATTGGACAACTTACTAGAGTTTAAAATATGTGGATTAAAAAAAACTTTTAAGGTCCTTTCCATACCACGTGTGGAGCAGCTTTTCTGCATATTACTGCTGTTATAATAATACATTCGTATCCTCAAATTGAAATAGCATAGATAACATTATAAAAACGTAGGTAATTTTGTTAATCTCCGTGCATAGTTCATATTTTTACACGTTATAAGTTAATAATTATAGATATTTATATGAAACTGTCACGCGCGGGTCATTTTATCCGTTGTTCATGGAATGGTCTTATACAAGCTTGTTGTGACTAAGCATTTTCTTGATTAGAATTTTCGAGAAGTAAGATTCTTCAACCAAGAGATGTATATTCTTATAATTAGTGTCACTAGCCTGTGAACTGTTTTTTATACAAATACTACAATTTAGTATTTGCGCAAAACTGTAAAGAAGTCTCAAGATTTAGTTCGATTTTAAAGAGGGTTTTCTTTGTATTTTTAAAACAGAGCTTCATTTGGTGAACTTGAAATTTTTCGCAACGAGGGGGGGGGGGGGAGCTCTGCTTTCCTAGGATCCCTCTAGCTATGAGCGAGTCTGTCTGCGTGCCTGTCACAGTCATTTTACTCAAAAACGATGGAACGTGGATAGTTCAAATTTTGTAAAGTAATTTAAACTATTGATCCAATTAAACATCCTCAAATACATTTAGGAGAAATGTCCAGGGAATAATTATGTTACTTGATTAGAGAAAATCATTTCTGTGAATATCGTGCGGGGTATTGTGTGAATACTTTCGTAACGCTGAAATGAAGAATACATTTCTTTTAGGTATTATATTTTCAGAGATATTGTCATTATATAATGTTCAAAAATATGCCCCCCCCCCTTTTACTTCCGAATCTACTGAAAATAAATTCTTGAAAAAATTAGAGGTAGTAAAAGTTAGTTTAAATATTGCACAAGGTCATATACTTTTGAGAGAAGGTCATTTTCCATTGCACACAAATTTTGGCTTGCGGGCATTCAGCAGAGATGTTGCGAAAGGCTGGTCCTATCTATTATAGCAGAAGTATAAGAACATCGTTGATAATGATTTAAGAAATATATCATAAGTAATTAGCTGAGATATCAATCATTAAGAACATGGACAGTTTGGACAAATACAGTGACAAAGGCGGTTCACTCTATGCGTCATCGGCTCGGCCAAACTTGGTTAATGATATACTATGTGTATAATACAATGCATAACAACATTAGTAAAGCAATAAACTCTAATTTGTTAAAAACAAACTAATTTAATTAAAGAGAATCACATAATTATTATGGTAGTCGCAATTTTTTTACACTGAGTGGATCTCTGAATCATGCCTACATTGTCTTTCAAAGTTACTTAAAAATCTGTCTGGAAAAACGAGACACAGGCCAAAGCGGCGTTGCAATTTTGCGACCTTCTTTTGAAGCGTGTTTTGCATAGTGCCAAGTTAAATCACTAAACAAGGTTAAAAAGAAGATTTAGCTACACTGTAAAAAGAAAATATTAGTACTAAGTTGAATTTAGTTTTATAAAATGTCAGATGAAATTTTACTATGCAATACTTTTATTGCGAGAACAAATTAGGTTCATAAATATAAAGATGCAAACGTAATCCTTCCATTTCATATTTCCTGAAGACGCCCGCAGAAGACGGCGCGAAACGTTGAAAGTTTTATTTTATTTTAATATGTATTAATGTATATTAAAATTCCTGTTTTGTGCCCCACTGAGCAATGTGTTATTATTAGTTAAATTAGGTTCATCATAAGAAAAAAAGAATAAGTTTTAAAAAAGATTTATACAGAATAGCAATATTTAGAATCCATTATTTCTTTGATTTTTTTTTTTGGTATACGCATTCATACTTTTTTAGTATACACTATATGTCCAAAAGTGACTGGTCACTTGCGATTTTAGACATTTTCTTAAATATCTAGAGAAATTCATGAGGAATTATCCTGAAACTCTAAGTGTGTAAATATAATAATACAGGTCTTATATTTCCTTGAAGCTTTTTTCCCGAAACTCCATAAAGGAACGTTAACAAATTTAAAAAAAGGAATATCTTTTGGATAACCCTGTTAAAAACTACAATAGCAAAAGCGCTCAAACTGTACATTGTGATTAAGTGACTTATTGTTATAAACTGTTTTCATTTTTATGTGGATAGCATGTATACTTGAAGAGAAATTAAGGTTTTTATAAAAAAATTCCCAAATTTTTCCAAGTTTTTTGTTTATAACTTGCAGAGTTCTTAATATAAATCAATGTTCTTTCCTGAAAATTCCTTTCTGAATAGTGCACAATACTCTGTCATTAGAATTAAAATATAATACAAAATTTATGAAAAATGGGCAAGTTTGCTAAATAAATTTTCACTGCGCATGCGCCAACGATATTGAAATTTCGTTTGCATATTGTGTTGGCTAAATGTATAGAGCAACTTTCATAAAAGTCTCAAAATCATAGCTTCAAAATTCTGAAAGTGATCGCCTATAGCATTAGCTGAAAATCCGTTATTCCCAAAATGAAGCAAAAAAATGAAGGGTTTCATCCAAATATTGTAATACATGTCATATTGTGTATTCTATACTGACCTAATCAATGGCTATATGGATACAACCCCTCATCTTTTTGTTTCACTTTGGGAATAATGGACTTTCAACTCATTCATTCGACGATTACTTCCAAGATTTTCATTGGGACTGTATTTGTAAAAATCTTAATTTTTCTACGAATATACATGCTATCCACATAAAAATGAACACAGTTTATTACAATAAAGCAAGTAATCATAATCTACAGTTTGAGTGCTTTTGCTGCATTAGTTTTGACACGGTTATCGAAAACATATTTATTTTTTTTTAATTTGTTGGCGGTCCCTTATGGAGTTTTGGGAAAAAATCTTTTCGGATATGTATGACTTGGCTTTTCATATTTACATACTCAGAGTTTCAGAATAATTTCTCTTATATTTTTCTAGATATTTAACAAGATGTCTTAAATCGCAAGTGGCCGGTCATCTTTGGTCATATAATGTATATAGCTATACCCAACCTTACGTTGTAAAGTTTTTCTCAAAGCCTTGTTTTTCTTTTAGCACCTATGATTTTGAAAAATTTACAAAAGTTACTCTATACATTTAGCTAATAAATTTATTTTTATTGACGCATGCGCAGTGAAAAATTATTTAGTAAACCTACCCATTTTTCATAAAATTTTTATTATTTTTTAATTCTGATTACAGAGTATTATGTGCAATGTTGTTTGTCATATTTTCAGAAAAGAACATTATTTTATACTAAGAACTCTGCAAATTATAAGCAAAACACCTGAAAAAAATTGGGACTGTATTTGTAAAAATCTTAATTTTTCTACGAATATACATGCTATCCACATAAAAATGAACACAGTTTATTACAATAAAGCAAGTAATCATAATCTACAGTTTGAGTGCTTTTGCTGCATTAGTTTTGACACGGTTATCGAAAACATATTTATTTTTTTTTAATTTGTTGGCGGTCCCTTATGGAGTTTTGGGAAAAAATCTTTTCGGATATGTATGACTTGGCTTTTCATATTTACATACTCAGAGTTTCAGAATAATTTCTCTTATATTTTTCTAGATATTTAACAAGATGTCTTAAATCGCAAGTGGCCGGTCATCTTTGGTCATATAATGTATATAGCTATACCCAACCTTACGTTGTAAAGTTTTTCTCAAAGCCTTGTTTTTCTTTTAGCACCTATTTTTAATAATACGTTTAATAATTCATATATTTATTTTACATAAACATCCAAGCGCAAATAATACTCTCACTTGATCGTTTATTTCTTTTCAAGTTTATATCTTAACGCATTACCCATTTTGTATATACATACACACATAGAATAACATATGGAGGTAAAATGTTAAAAAATGAAAATAGCACTTGAGTCTTTAATTCTTAATTAAAAAAATATGAAGTATGATATTACGAGATTACATTCTAATGATACTTATTACGGAAATTATGGATGCACAATTAATAAAAATAAAGTTTAAAGGTACTTATTCCATTGCACCGGAATTTAATTAGAGGATTTGTAATTTTTCTAAAAAGCGAGAGAGCTCGAAGGCTCAAAAATAGATCTGCGTAATGAATTATTTTCCGGGAGAAAATTAAATAAATGCCATATTATTAAAAAAATATTGTTAATTTCCCTTGCATATAATTTTATAAGGAATGTTTTAAATTTACGTTGCATGAACTAATGTAATTTATAGTACATATTTCAAGAAATATTCTATGATAACAGAAAGTAAACAGCTGTAAAATATATTCAGTGTATAAAATTAATTATTTAAAAAGAAAACATTTATGCATGCACATTGAGAAACTGCAAAGTTTTTAAATCAAAAGTGATATTCGTAACTTTGGTTCCTAAAAAATTTAACAGGCGAAATCAAATTTTAATAATACTTATTAACTTTGAAACAGGAAAAAGAATTTTTTTAAATGTAGAGGAAACAAAATTATTATTTTTATTATAACCGACAGATTTCGAAGACTCAAAAGTCGTTATGCGTAATTAATAAGTTATATGATAGTGGAATATATTAGATTACAATTACAGAATTCTTTCTCATTGAGCGTTGTATAAAAATAATACATGTTGAATTGTATAAAATTAACAGAATGGAAAAATGAATCATTGGACGATTTATAGTCAGCATTTGTATGATTTGTATTAAGCACAATTACTTTTTTTTTAAAGTGTTGATATTCACGTCTTTATTTGTACTTAGATAATACAATACTAATACCTAATGAGAATATAAAAAGTAAATAAATAATTTGCTACATTTCTCTGAACTTTTTTCATAAATGAATTAAGGTAATGCTTATATCTAAATTTATAATTTTTTATAAATATATACAATTTTCATACATATTTCTGGATAATATTGTAATAAATATTAACGTGATTTATAATTATTAGAAAGAACGAGAAAGCCCGAAGGCTCAAAAATAGCTCTGCGTAGTTAATTATTGGCGGGATAAAAAGAAATAAATACCATATTGATAAAAATTACGTTACTACTAAGAATGCATTTGTTACGCAACCTTTCTCATTGGTCCACAAAAACAAAATTTCTACTTGGAAAACAGAGTGAAAAAATTTAAGTATTTTAAGCAATTAAAATTTGAAATATTATTCACTAAGCTAGTTTTTGTAAAGCAAGAAATCTGTACTTTTCAAAAGAATCATAGTAAAATATTATCTATATTCCAGGATACAGTTACATACAAAATTTTAGGAATCCTAGTATCCTAAAAAATTCTTAGTAACTTTACAGATTTTTTGATTTAGTGTGCAACCACGTATCTGTTATATGTTTTTTTTTTTTTTAACCACTATATAAAAAGATATAGAAATCACAATTTCCTAAAAAAAATTAGCAAGTTCACACTTTTTTTTTGCATTGAACGTATTTTAGAATCTGCGGTCTTCATCAAAACATCATTGTTAATAAAATCATACATTAAAATTTAGCTGTGAATGTACTGATATTTAGTAATCTTAGTATCCGTATCTGAGTATACTTTTAAAAATCTTGTCCTAGTTTGAACCGAATTTTGGTGCTCAATTCCTGCCACTGAAACATGGTGAAATCTTGAACCAACATTTGGAGCTCCTGTTTAAGCATAATTCCAATAGATGGAACGAGGTTGAAGTAAGAATCTCCAAATGTTGGTATGAGATTTCGCCATTTAATGGTTGCAGGTACTGAGCACCTAAATTTGGTTCAACCGAGAGCAAAAATTTTAATATTGTAACACGTCTGCAACCAAGTCGAGCTAAATTTCAGCACTGAATTATAAAGATGATCTGTAAGCCAATCATATGAGACTACCACCAAAAAATATTTTCTAGTTAATATTTCAGAAGATAATAGTTACGAAAGTGCCCACCAAATTAATGTCGTCCGTAATATTGCAAAAGATAGAAGTTATTCTTTTTCTATATATAATAATGAAACAAAACAATTGTACTTTTGAATCGAATTAAAAATATGCTCTCATCTTCAGGAGTGAATTTATCATTTAAATGATAACAAAGAATTAAATGATCGATCTAACAGTATATCAATAAATTATATAGACCGGTAGACGGCAGCACATACAATTACTTCAATGAGTTTACAGATCTTAAATTAGTTAAAACTTTATTTGTATATTAAAGCGCAATCGGTATGCCATGTCATATCTTGGTGGAACATACTTGAATACCCGATTTTAGTGATTAACTCGTAGATTTACCATTGTATTTTTCTACTCCCAGTCGTCCATGTTCTTATACTTTATGGTGCAGGAAATCACAATAATATAGCTACGAGTATCATTCTTTTTAGAAGTCAACCCGGTTTTCATGTGTTTTTCACCAAGATATGACTTAGAAGACCAATTTCATTTTTATATGCGAATTCAGTTTTAACAAGTTCTGAAATTTCAGCCATGAACTCAGTGAGGGGATTATTAGTGTAGACTCCTCCCGATTTATATTGTTGTACATATTAATCATTATATGGATAAACAAGAACAAAGAAATTTACAAAAATCATACATTATAATAAAACACTTAATAACACATAGAGAATATTGCAAAACGTCTTTTCAGATTAATAAGGTGAATGGATATGTAAACAATTTAGTAAGGTGCTTCTAAGTACAAGATTCTGAAAAGCGTTTCTTCATCTTTAGCAACTCTACAAAACTACTTATTTTCGAAATTTATATAAGAATTTACAAAAATAAATTTTTATTAAGTGTCCATAATTTTCAGAAACGTATCCTAGTAGCTTTTAGAGTGAGTTAATGAGTTTTCTGTACCCGGAAAAGCGGTTTTTCCAATTACATAAATTCTCAAATGAACATTTTTTTTGTAACAAAGTAATGTTAAATTTCATACTAATGTCAATGCTGTTAATATTGTGAGTTTGCGTGTTAAACACGTTTTTAAATATGAAAATGATCGAAAAAAGGGAAATTCCGATTTGAGAAAACTGATTGTTGCATTATGAAACCTACTCAGAAACATTTCCGAAAATAACTGTCATTTAATAAAAAAAAAATTTTATAAATTTTTTTCTTAATTTTGAAAATAAATGGTTCTTCGGGGATTTTCAGTTGTACTGCACCACAGTAATGTATTACAATTTCTATATGTCTGTAATGACGAAAAATTGAAAGCAAATGTTTTCAAGATAGACCGCAACGTAGCGGAAATCTTTTGAGTGTTCTTGTAAAAAATTGTTAAGGGGGAGACTTTTGTAAAATGAAATTTAGGGGCACTTTCTTTTACATTTTTTTTTAAATGTGTATTTTTATTTCATACCTAATTAATGCAAGATCACCAGATCATTCTGATCTGGTGTAGATCTTATTTGCTCCATCCCTGAAGTTCTTCGACATGCGAAGACTCATTACAAAACATTCCTATTCTAAGACAGAAAAGACACATTAAAAAATATCCTTAACGCAGGGTTTGTTGAGCTTAAGCCATTTGGTAGGCCTCCCCACCTAGCTGAAACTGAAACTGAAACACATAGTGAACAAATCGCTAGAGCACAAAACTCTTTCGTGACAGGTATCGGTGAGTCGATATTGGAGAAGTCCATTGATACAAAGATAACTTGAGGATTATGATTCAGTACCGCATCGCTACGATGATGTGCGCGTCAGAGGCTTACCCCATCGCGACACGGGACACTAAGACTGCCAGAGGCTCATAAAAGTGTCCACCGCGACAATGAACGAATTCAAGAGGTTTCACTGAAGAAAAGCTAGGAAATAAGATTGGTCAGGTATTAAAAAATATTTATTTTGATTCACACCTCATTGATGCAAGATCACCAGATCGTTAGGATCTGGTGTAGATCTTATTTGTTCTACTCAGTAAGTTCCCCGATGTCAGGGCTCATTACAGAACATTCTTATCCTGAATCAGAAAAGACACATTAAAAAAATATCATTAACATTCAAAACACATAATAAATAAACTGCTAGAGCATAAAGCTCCTTCGCGACAGGCAGGTATCGGTGAGTTTATACTGGAGAAGTCCATTGATAAAAGATTACTTGAGGATCATGATTCAGCACTACATCGCCACGATGGTATGCGCCTCAGATGCTTTCTCGTTCGCGACAAGGGGAACTAGGACTGACAGAAGCTCGTCAAAGATCCTAACGCGAGAATGAGTGACTTCCAGAGGGTTCATTGGAGAACAGCTAGAAAAAAAAGATTGGTCAGGTCCATCAGGAAACGAAAAATGTCTGCCAATTTGTGGAGTAGGTTTGGTCAGAATAACATATATTTAAGCCAAGTATCTGGACAGGGATTTAGGTACCTAAGGTGCCTGTCTTTAGTAAGTGTGCAGAAGAAAAAATAATGTTCTGGAGAGCAAAAAGCCTAGCACTCGCAGAGATCCGTGCTAGAGCGTTTAAAATATTTAGGTATGTCCCAGATGGACCATGACAGGAAAGGGAAGCCGATGAGGGAGGTTTTAGGTATTAGAAAATAGGTGTGTCTGCCTTTACCTGAGGCATCCCAGTACAGTTGCCATTCGGAAAAAGTTCCTCATTATCCTTTCGGCTCTGGTATACAATTAATAGTAAATATTTTTTAATTGAGTATTGCTTTGTTTTAACACATATTTTTGTTACTTTTTACATGTAGTAATGCTAGTAAGTGTCGATGCATTTGCTGTATGGCTTCATTAATTATTTGGCTTTTAGTAATAATAACGTATTAATAAATATTTGCTTGATTCTCTTTGTGTCATTTGCGATTCTTTTATTTTAAACATACATTTCACTCTTTAAATTTAAAATAAATGTTACTTTCCTGAAAGAATCATGATTTAAAAAGCGTAAAAAGTATAAGAATGTTGTAATATCAGTTGAATATTATTGTAATATAATAGTTTCTAACCATCTCCAAAATCTCTTCCTTAACCTATTTTCATATGAATTGAATAGTACACAAAACAACAACATTCGTTATGTTTCAGACAATGAAACATAATTCCCTTCTATTCCTAATTCCATCCCAGTCGCATCCCAATCCCATCACTTATATATTGGATATTCCATTCCCAGATATTCCATAATCTCTAATTAATTTATTTGGATAGCTAGTGTTAATGGTTTTAATATAAAAATAATTTTTTCTGAAATTTGGAAAAAAAATTCGGACATGAAAGGATTAAGAAAACGGCGAATATGAAGTGGGGGAGCAGGAAATTTATGTTTGGTACACCCTTCTAAGCTTGCGTGTCAGCCATCTCATTGTGTTTAGTCCAATAGTCGGATATTTCTTGCAAACCGGAAAGAATGTTACAATTTTAAAGAACTAATAATGTGTTCTTAAAGCTCCACAAATAATTCGTAAGGTCTGTGAGAAATCATTGCAATGATGCTCCTGTTACGCGCGGAGAGCTTGAACCTAATTTTCTCAAAATTTATTATTTTTTGAGCCAGGGAGTGTAATTAAAAAAATAATTGCTCAATATGCTTAAAATTTCGCTCATACACTCAGAAATGTTTTTTGGTGAATCAACAAAAGTTTGTTTGGTCCAACAAATCTTTCCGTTTAAAGATGGGTGAATGGAAATTTTGTCTGAATAAACAAAAAAATATTGCTGTTTTTTGTTTTCAATTTTCTGTACACAATTTTCATCCGAAATGCATAATAACGTGATAATAACATCGTTAATCCGTCTCAATTTGAAAAATTTTTATTATCCATAATCCTTTATAGCTATATAAGTCACTCAAAAAGAAATACGTGGGAGAGTTATGGCTACTGCACATCAATTTAAATTTTGAAAAGACCACAAAATTTTGTTGGAATTACAAATTGAAAATACAAGACTTTAGTAAGACTCAAGTAAAATTGATTGAATTTTGTTAGAATTTTATAAGAATGTTAACAATATTTATTTTCGTCTAAGCAACAAAATCGATTTTTTACTTTAACTAAAAAATTCACTTAGCAACCAAAATGTACTCAACAAAACATGTTTTGTAGTTTCAATCAATTCCTTTGTCTGGGTGTATATTTGTTAGCATATTGACTTCAGCAAAAACCTAAAAATGTATTAAAATAACAATTATACATGATTTTTAAAAATATTTTTATTGAAAAATCTATTTTATGTTTAAACCCTCCGACAGTCTTGTAAAAGGGCAAAATTGTAATGTTGTTTTCTCAGCATTTTGTTTTAATTGTTAAAAAAATATGATAGGGTAACATCCCCAGTAATTGGCACTTTAAGAATTTGTCTTTAAACTTACTTCAATTTTCATTACAAAGAAATAAGATATTTACTTGGAAATATTTTTAAATCAAAGAATGCATATCTGTGCATCTATTTTGCCCATTAAAAGGAAAAAAATTTGAAAAAGTATTTCTATAAAAATATATTTATAAAAAGTGGCTGAAATCACCAGTAATTGGCACCTAGAGCACCAATGTATGTCACCTTGTGATCCAGTAATTGGCACAAGTTTATATTTTAAAAAAAACTTTACATTTTGCATTGGGTTTAATCACTTTAAATGAATTTACTGTAGATAAAGATGCCATATTTCAGGTTTTTGAGAATAAGAAATCAGCATATTAGTCTGAAATGTGAAAACTTTAAAACAATACAATATACTTATATCAATGCCCAGTAATTGTCATGCTGTCCCCAGTAATTGTCATATGAAGTTTTAATGGATTCAAATTACTGATAATATTTCATATTTTCAAATAAAAACAAATGATAAACAAAATTAGTCTATAACTTTAAAAGTACTTCCAAAATAAGTGGTTTAATCTCAAATTCCTTGCGAATTCCTTGTAATTGGAATAAGTGCCAATTACTTGGAACTAGCAAAATTGAAGCACCATTAATTGGCATCTATCATTAATTCAGAAATAAAATATTTGTGTCGAAAATACTTTTACACAATTAAAGTAACCCTTTTTAACTAAACAAAACTGTTGTCAATTAAAATTTAAAGTATATTATAAATCATATAATAATGAATTGAAAAGCATGCCTTCCTTAAATCAAAGAAGAAGCATTTGCAACAAAAATGGCTAATTTCATACAAGCCATAATTGTTTCTCTTTCCTAGGCACTATTGTCATCTAGTAGCATAAATCAAAGTTATATTCTTTAACGTAAATGAGCATATAACTGGTATATGGTCTTGTATTTTCAAAAGACTGGATATAAATCTTATTTTAGGACATGTTTGTAGGATGTGACAATCACTGGTGCATGCCAATTACTGGGGGTGTTACCCTACTTTCAAAATTATAGAAAAATCTTATTTACGAATATGAATGTTATCCTTGAGTATGTTAATCATTGCACAATGCATTAAAAATCCATTAAATCAACTGAGTTATATCGATTTAATTACTGCTTGCATTGCAGTGAAATCTGGAGCTTAGGGAATGTCTATAGACGAGCTTGTCAGTGAGAGGGTTAAAACATTCTCAATTTTTAGTATTTTTTGATACAGTTAGGTTCATGTTGACCGTAAAGACTTATTTTCAATAAAACATTTCCTTTGTTGGTTTTAATGAATTACACGGACCTGAGCGTTCCCCGACGTAAACCGTAGGATCCATGTTTACGCAAATGCAGCGCAGCCATTTTTTTAAAAAATAATAATAATGATGATAAATCTTGTAGATTAAAACGTCAGTTTTAATTTGTTCTTTACTGTGACTGAATAAATAATGTCGTTTTCTCTTTAAAAATCTTGAAAAAAAAGTGTTTTATAGAATCCATTTTGCTTTGAAAATAACGTTAATCTTTAAATTCAACACCGAAACTGTCTTAATAAACATCAGTATTATATGTATACGTGTGTGTGTAACGGCGATCCGAGTATATATTTATGCGCGTTAGAGTATAGACAGATAGACAGATTGGTAGAGAAAACGAATTTCTTAAAACTTTCTAACTATGTTGAAAAAGAAGATTTTCTTTCAGCTGAAAAAAAATCTTATAACCATCTAAACAACTAATATATGCGTATAATATTACGAAATGAGCCAAATTTTTAAGTATGAGTTTTTTTCCATTCAATATCGATTTAAATAAAACCTAAATGTAAAAATGAAAAATTTTTATGCTTTTATGAAAGGATTTTTATTTCTTCACATTTTTCTGTAGAAAAATTGTCGCTGTTTTTAAAACCAATAAAAAAAAATATCCATATTTTTAACAGATATGAACTAAGTATTTACTGTTATTTTTTTAAAATCTGCATAAAAAACTTGATCAAATATTGGATTTTTGTATAATCACTTATTAATTATACCAGTTTTAATGCATAATGATAAAAGAAAAATGTAACTTAAAATATCGATTATAAAAAAAATATTAAAAAAACCTAAGTTAAATTTCTTTTACAAAACAATTAACTCGGCTGCAATAGGAGTTCATAATTAAAGAGGAAGGCAAATATTGAGTAACTAGAAAAAAAGAGGAATAATAAGAAATGTTTTCTGCTGCAGCTACATGAATTATGCATGCGTTAACAAGACTTATTGATCATTTGGAAAGGAACTACTTGAATTTATGATAAACATTTTCTCTTAAGTGTAGAAGGCTGAAGTGCTTTTATAAAATTTTAAAGAAGTAAACATATTTAAATTAATTGAAAATGCGTATTAATGTAGAAAAATAAAGTACGTAAAGAAAAATGAAAAAAAATCATTGAGCATACATTCAAGCAAATCTAAATGACAAGTAATGAACTGGTGTTATTTGACGAAGAAAATGTTGTTTTTCGATTTGAAATTTTATAAATAATTCAAATTAGTTGCTCAGATGAGGAAAACATATTGAGCTTTGAGTTTAGTTCTGAATAACAGATGATGTCGATAACTTATTATTAAACGCTCATAAAATCATATAAAAGCATATTTAAAAAACTCATTGGACTGTAATTTATTCAACTTAATCACAACTCAGCTGCTCATGGCTACGTTATTTTAGAAAAACATTCTCAGAACTCGTAAACAAACGCAAACGATAAAAATCATTGCCAAAATTAGAAAGCATAAATACGACTGAACAGATGATAAAAGTGGTAAGTGACACTGTCGTCATTTCGAGAAAAGGATGTCTAAAGATCCAAATAACTATTTGCATTTATTGTAAAATGTCTCTTTTTAAAAATTAAAATCTCTACAAATATTGTTTTTTTTTCAAATATTAACAGGTAGTAAAGAATAATTGATTACCTACAATCATATAATTAACTTAGTTTTATTTGTCACAAGCAACCATTACCTTCTGACCTCTTCAGTTGACGAAATGTCAGATAACTTATTTGGAGATACAAAAAGTATTTTGTTTATGATCATCAGTATGTTCCAAAGAGCTCGGGGAAATCAAAATTAACGCTATAACCTCGTTATAAAAACAAACAGCTTTTTTGTATTAGATTTTATTTATTGTATTTATTGTCTTCTTTGTGTATTATAAAGTATTAATTAATGTATTAACAAATTGGAAGAAAGTGATTTTGAGAGGTTATCTAAAAACAATTATGGAATTTTGAAAATTAAGTGGTCTTGTACCTTTTATACTTGTCGAAAATGAACAAAGACACTGAAAATTTCAATAAGCGTATCTTCATTACTTTTTATATATGAACATAAAATGTTATATTTTTACTAAATGAATTATGCTTTTTAATATAATACTATTAGAAAAATGACTTATATTTTAAAGAATTTATGCATTGTTGAAATTAAAACAGCTGATTTTTAATCCGTGAGTCATTGCGCGCATGATATCTTGAGTACTTATGTATGGACTGGTACGACACGTGATAAATATAATAAGCACATACGTATTTTTTAAATAAAGTATTTTTAGGTCAAAATTATAAATAAAAAAATTATTAATAGTAAATAAAAGAAATATTTTTGTAAAAAAAATCCCATTCTTTAATGATTAAAAATAGTCATATCTAAAAATATTACCACTGTAAATACTTAAATTTGAATCATTTTAAACACACATATTTGCTTTGCATACCTAATTTCTTAACAGCCCATACATAATTTCATTGATCAAAGATATCATTGAGTTACATAGTAAAAAAAGGCTATTTTAATTTCAAGAACGCAAAAATTATGTAAAAAGACAAGTCGTTTTCCAATATTATATTTAAAAGTATAATCTATTTAATCAAAATTCAAAATTTCATGTTTATACATAACATATTAATTGAGATTTGCTTATACAAACTTTTACTGACTTTGTTCATTTTCGACGAGTTTAAAAGTTACAAGATAACTTAAGTTAGCTTTAGAATTCTGATAGTTAGAGAAATTAGTAGTAGTAATTACTTTAATTCTGTGTTTGTGTGTTTGAAATTCTTATTATCTTCACGGACTTTACGAGTAAGGTTTAATAGGTGAACTTTGCTTTGCTTCCTTTCTTAACTGCTTTCTACTGTTACATAACTGAAAAAATAACAATAAATTGCGGATTGTAGGAAACTACATTGTATACAAACTTAGATTTAAAAACGATGGCTTAAAGAATCCCCGGATATTTTTATTTTGTGGATAGACAGCGAGTTAAATGACTTAAAGGGGCCGACCACGGTAATAGTTAAAAAATTATTTTTCACAAATTTCAGAATGAATATATTCAAAATTTAAAAATTCACTTCTAAAAGAATTTTACATAAATACCAATTAGAGCAATAGTTATGGCTAAAAATACCTTGCATAAAAGCATTTGCTGTATTGTTATAAACCAACTTTTAAACCGCTTTTCTAAAAATTTATTTTTTCATATTGCATGCGCCTTCATTTAAAAACGAATTAAACATAATTTACATTTGTTAGTTTATGCTTAACCTCACTTTAGTCTTGTTTTAGTCAAAGAAAATTGTGGATTGAAGAAATAAGTATATATATTTTTTGGTGAAAATTACTAAATATTATAAGAAAAACCACTTATCATGCTGAAGAATTTGAATATACTTTCAAAGTTAGATTCAGTGTAACGTTTACTATTATAAGTAACAAAATATGTAACGGTAAACATATATCTGCAGTAAAATTTGTAAAATCATATGCGCAAAATATGTATTTCAACATTCATATTTCAAAAGTCACTTTGTCGCCAATGTTTGATCAATTAAAACTACTAACTATATGTGAACTTGAATATTTTATCAATCGATAAGAATTTGCGAAGTTAAAGAAAAAAACTGTTGAGTTTCATGTATTGTTTAAGAAATTACAGAGTTTTTTGTACTACTTTAAGTATTGTACTCTTTTCTATGACGCCAACTACGAGTTATTTCGTACTGCGTTTACTCGCCATTTTTTTCCAGCAACGATTAAATTCACAATACATCAGTGCTAATATCGATAGATAGCTTTTGGAAAAAGAACAAAAAATCAGTGCTGGCTTGCATAATCAGAAAATTACTTAAAAAACGATCAAAAAATATAATTACCAACTTCCAGATAAAGCCAACTACAAGATAATTTGTAAAACCTCAAAATAAATAAATAAATAAATAAAAATAAAATAAATAAATAAATAAATAAAAATAAAATGAAATGAAATAAAATAAAATAAAATAAATAAATAAATAAAAAATAGCCAGATTTCTAAAACTTGCCGTGGCAGTCAACGTGTTAAATGAGAGAAAAATAATACTTTATTCATGTAGACATTGGCAATAAAATATGCTCGAAATTTTGTAAACCATGATAAATTCAGTAATGGGAAGTGTCAGATTATATGAAGCAATTTTCAACTATGGTTAACCAACTACCCTAGAAGGTGAATTTAATTGCTTCGAAGACCCGGACGACATACAGGTAATGTGTTTTTGCCAATCAAGATTTACTATACTCGCAAGTAAATTCTTATTGTAAATTTTGCATTATTTAATCCAAGCATTTTTCTGATTCAATTAGACAAAAAATTTCTGTTTTATAAAACCTGTGATAAAAGATTAAATATTGTGTAAGAAAACATGGATCAAATAGACATTACATGAAAGTTTTTAAAAAATATATTGATCAGTTAAAGTTAAAGATAAAGACGAAATTTCGGATATTTTTAACTATGTTTTTGATGTTTTAATATCAAGTTTAGAAAAATGTACGCTGATTAGCCAAAATCATTTCTTTAGTAAGCTAAATTCATGTATATATTTCATTGATTTGTATTTGATTTGATTTTTATTTTTATTTGATTTATTTGTATTTGATTTTTATAAACAAAAAAATCGGTATTTCCAAACGCGAACCAATAGTAAACATATTGTTTAATAAAATCTGCATAAACAACTTCAAAAAATAATATTACTTATGCTACTAGCAATGTAAAATAACAAAATAACAATTAAATGCGTAAAATATAACATTAATAATAATTATACTATTATTGCAACTACGCAAATTGTAACAAGAGTATCGATTGTAAAAAACTAACTTGAGTCTTCTTCACAAGCCAATTAAATTTGTTGCAACAGGAGCTCATAATTAAACAGGAAAGTAAATATTCAATAACAGGAAAAAAAGGATGATAAAGAAATGTTTTCTGTTGCATCTACATGAATTATGCATGTGTCAACACGACTTATTGATCACTTCGAAAGGAACTACTCGAATTTATGATAAACATTTTCTCTGAAGTGCAGTCTCCTGAAGTGCATTTATAAAATTTTAAAGAAGCAAACATATTTAAATTAATTGAGAACGCTCTTTTAAATAAAAAAAGTTCAAAAGTATGTAAATAAAAAAAATTAACATAGATCAGGCAAACATAAATGACAAAGAATGATTTAAAATCATTTGAAAATTTTATTTTTCAATTCAATTTGTTAGAAATGCTTCAGAATATAGAATATCAATAATGTATTAAGTATTGCATGTAATTTAGTTTTTGGTTTGAGTAGACAGTGAATTAAATGTTTAATCATATGTATCATTCTTAATTAGAAATGGCTAAAAGTTAGAAATTTAAAAATTATTCGGTGACTTAAGTCTCTAATGTATATCGTTATATTTAAGACAACGTTGTATGCATACATCTGTGAATATAAGCTTTACGATGACGATATTTGTAGTGTTCCCTACTGACGAAATGCATATCTTACCATCTGGAGAAATACTGGAAATATTAGGGAAAATATTAATCAGAAAAGTTTTGAACAACTTTATTTGGCCGCTTTTGAAGAATTTCTTATTTCATTTTTCTGTAAGAACTGGTTTTATCAGATTTATGTTATAAGAGAAATTCGGATCAAAACGCCCGTTTAGAAAGCATTTTTAAATATATATTCTGACTTTACAAAAAAAAATCGACCAATATGGCGCATTATATAATTCGTAAATGAGGGAAACTGCCAATTGCGTGCATTTGAGAGGAAAATTGAATTGAAAAATCAGTCAGAAAATAAGCAACTTATTATTTGGATGCATCCTCAATTCTTCAATCACGATCGACTCAGAAAATTGCTTTCAAAATGCCCACTTTGGCAGCGTTTTTTGAAATATATTCTACCAATATCAAAAAACTGACCAATACCTCACATTATATAATTCCTTAATAACAGAACCTGACAATTAGATGCGTTTGAGAGTAAAATAAATTTGAAAATGAATCAGAATATAAGCAGTTTGGATTTGAGTACACCCTTAATACGAATTTTCTTCAACTCCAACATTTCCTTAATTTTTTTTGCTGTAAGGAGAGACCGCAATAGGTAAATTTTTATACGAAATATACCCAAGAACACTCCGTGAGTAAATAGCCTAAATCAAAATCCAAATAACAATTGGTGCATTTTGCGTTAACAACAAACATGTAAGTGAATAAACAGAATCAAGAATCAAGAACAAAGTTTTGTTTCAGATAGTAAGCAGTTCAAACTGAAAAAATAAAGTTTTGTTTCTTCTGCCTTAATCATATATTTGACTGAAATGCCCATTATTTTTCTTTCGTGCTATTAATCTGAGTAGCATAAGCATTACTGCAGTATCAACATCAACACGGATTGAAAATCAAGCTTTTGGTTTAGGACATTAGAGCGTATGCGTTCATTAACAGATTGTATTTATTAAAATTGAAAATGAGTCATGATGAAGATCCAAAAAATTTCTAGCGCTTATTTTTACTAGTTAATAAGATCGGCAAAAAATCACACTGATTTCCTACTATTTTTGTCACGCTTAGAAAAACTAGCTAACATAGAAATTTTTTTGTGAAGATGTATGTATTTTCTCATACCTGGCAAATGTAATAATCTGTAATAGTGTTCTGATAAATTTGTATAAGTAGACTGTGAATTGTTCATAAATATGGTAGGATATATATGATAGAAAATACTTTTGGGGAATGTTATACGTATGTCTAGTTGATGGTTTTCCCATAATTGCTGACTGTTTTCTGTCTTTTTTACTTAATATAATATTTTAGAGATGATAATGACGGTGGATATAATCTAACAGAGGCTGTATCTTCAATTAGTGCCACTTCTGGAGCTAAAATACCCCAGCCCATTATCTTTAAACTCAGTATATTATCTTACTCAATAAAAATAAAAATTATTTAATTGAAGAATCTCAAACATAAAGGGAAGAAAATACGCACGTGAAAATCATGTCAGCAATGATTTTAATAGTTACAAGCTATCTTAGTATACAAAATGATACTTGTTTGTTATAGGAGCACTGGCATGATAGAGAAAATGATTTTTGTAAGAATAGAAGAATTTCACACATATTTTCTGGCGATCCTTTCATTGTATCAACTGCAATCTGAGAAATCAATTATAATCTGAAACTCTTTAAAATAAAAAAGATGTATAAAATTTGCGCACACAAAAAAGAGCATTTAAAAAGGGGGGAGGATTGTACTTTGGCAACAACGTTGAAAAGCACAAAGTATTTACAAACCGCAAACAGATGTTCTAAAACATCTAAGCCTTCATCATCAGTGCTTAAAAGTAAAACAAAGATGAAATTAAATTAAAATGTGGAAAAAGAGGGAAGACCAGTGAATTGGAGAAGAGCCCCTCACATCTCGACTGTCAACGGCGAAATGCGATCCACAGCTGAGAAACAATCACTTGCGTACACTAGGAGACAAACCAGAAATACACGGTTATCCCAAGAGAGTTTTAAAAAACTGGAGTAAAGAGGCGGGGAAGAAGAAAACAATTTATAGAAAGTGAAGCCATATCTTTGCAAAATTGGCAAGTTAATTAAAATGTTTTAATTTTACCATATATGATAAACTTCCCAGAAATCTAAGTCGTAGATTGGTGACATTTCTGTATTATTGAAGTTTTTGACAATTAAATATCATGATTGTTGGACCAGTAATAGTTCGCAATAGCGGAACGTTTGATATCATAATTTTTAACACTAATGTTATGCTTCTTTTAAACGGACCTTAAAGTGTTACTTCATTTTGACCAATGTGCATTTTATTGCATTTGCAAGATATCTTGTAAATACCCCAGTGGGAAAAATTGTCAGTTCGATGTTTTTGATTTGTGAAGTTGATTCTGTTAAAAGTAATTGAAATTACCTTAAAGGAAAATTTTAATGCGATTATACTAATTTCATGACTTATTTTTAAGTAGTATGGATGTGTAATTATTTTTTTTCCTTGCCGATAGAGTTAATTTTGTAATAAATAATTTTACTTAGTTTATTACGAATGCAATCGACGATTTTAAGTGCAAAACCCAGATCCATGGCAATGGGTTTAATGTAATATAATTCTGCTTTTAGTAAACTGTCGGAAGGACAAATAATTAAGGCTCGGTGAACATAACTGTTGAAGGCCACCAATTTTCAATTAAGTGGTTGGGATGAAAGAACATGGGTTGTTAAAGATACTGTGAGTGGTTTACGGTAAACAGTAGCATAAAACAAGTTATTTTTGCGGATATCATCCCATGGCACCAAGAAAAGTAAAAAAAAAAAATTATTTTCGAGTTCGGAATTGAACTGAATATATCCATCTATTGAGTTCATAATATCGAGACTGTTAGTAACTGATTAACATCAACAGAGTTCAGTAACGCACAGTAGCCGTAGTCATAGTGGATGTAAAGTGCAAAAGATAACTTCTTGAAAAGGGTTAATTCGTAATAATGCAAACTATTACAAAACATCAGTCATGCACCAAAAATTAACATTAAAAAAGGATGTTTTGCGATAAACAAATGCTAATAAAATATATAGGCTCATCAATTTCGTAATATTACAATATTTCTTATTTAAATTTTAATTTTAAACGGTGTTGAAGAAGCCTTAGACACTGTAGCTTTGAAACAGTTGTCATGCAATTTATACACACTTCCATTTGTGATTTTTAACGAATGTTTCTTTTTCTTAATAAAAAATAATTGCCATTTATTTTTATTTCTTGTTATTTGAAAATATATTGCAGTTTTAGAAGCAACAGTTAGTAATTAGTAAAAAATATATCCTATGCCCAAGACATTAATTTAAAAAAAACGACGTATTCTAATAATCACTGGAGTCTAATTGAAAATTTCATTTTTCGTCCTTAGTTCAATATGACGTTTGATTTAATAAGTCAGAAATTGTACAGCAAACATGGCATTAGTTGTGCTCGCACTATAATTTTTATAGATATTTCGATCTTGGAGTAATAGCTGTCGTCATTCTATGCAAAAATGAACGAACACAAAATTTATTACAATTAAAAGCAATAATCAGTAATGTAGAAATAGTATGACTTCATCTTAAATAAGATGTAATCACTATGGCAACCTAGAATGATTATCTGATATAGAACATCACTGAAATAATTGCGTACGATAGGATTTAATAGAATGAAGAAAACTTTTATTAATAACTTTTTAACATTTGATTTGATTTTCATAATTTTTGAAATAGATCTCAAATTAGCAACGATTATAAAAATTAAATATGAAACTATTCGGTTGGGTAGTTTTTGCGCTATTATATGTTGAGATATTGAGAGACTAGACTACGACTTTGGTGTAGAAAGTATTTATATAAATAAGTACGTACCTGTTGGATGAGCAGTTTATCTAAACAGAACACTGTTGTACACACCTTTACATATTTCATTCTATAATATTTTCTTTCCAAATTAAACCCTCTTTTATAAATCTAAAGTTTGTATAACACAAAATTTTACTTTCTACAAATCTGACATCGTATAAATTAATATTTTTTAAATGCACAATCATAACATAAACATACATTTAACAATTCAAAGTCAGTTAAACAAAGTTCTCCAAATTTTTATTAGGAAATATAAAATTTTATTTTTTTATTTTTCGCTTTTTGAGAAAATGTTTGACGCATATGTTCTTTGCAGAATCTGGCTTATTATAACAGCAACTGAATGTTATATTTTAAAAATAATAAATTCGGAAAAAGAAGAATTTAGTCTGCTGTCAATATATGCTAATAATTTCTTTGAACTAATAAAATGAATATTTATGAGGAATTACTTTTCAAGTTTGTGCTTTTATAATTCTTTTTAAAGAATTCCGTTGCCTATGTTTATCTTCTGTAATAAAATTATCACTCGCTGTAACCACTGGTAAAACTAAATTAAACTTCAAACTTTGGAACAGAAAAGATTGGAAATTTTTAAGATGACACGGTTTAAATCATTTTATATGAAATGTATTAAAAGTGGTTCTAGGGTATTTTTTTTAAACTAAGCAGGTAGATATGAGGGATACATTACATTCATTAATGTTCAGTTTCCTTTGTACTGAAATGAAATTGACGAGCTATTAATAAAAAATTAAATTGGTATTAAACTAAAATTGATTCAATGGATAAGACCGAAATCGGTACTAATAAACTGGGGATCAAAAGACCTACATACGAAATATTATAGTGGCGTTATAGAAGGCAAAAATATAATTATCATGCGTGTATTTGTATTAAATAAACAATATTCAAAATTTACACATCACGCTTATATTTTAAAACATCTTTCATAACTGACAAAGTACTAGTAAAAAATTCTTTTTTTAGTATTGAATGAAGATTAATCCTTTGAAATCTAAGTTTAATTTCGCTGATGAGGGGCTCCATACTAGGCTATGAGATGTAAAATGGTTAGGTACTAAAACTCACCTTCGATGGTGCGTAGTTATGGCAGCTGGGAGATGAGTCTGTTTTTAGCTTAGAAGCTATTAAAGCCTGGTAGCTTATGTGCCCGTCAGTACCGTATGTATGTATGTATATACGTACGTGTGTATGCAAAGTGATAACTCACAATATCTGATTTGCTTCAAATTTTGAATATAGATTTATTGTGATAAAGCGCATCCCTC
Source organism: Maratus speculifer (assembly GCA_964019185.1). Classification (NCBI taxonomy): domain Eukaryota; kingdom Metazoa; phylum Arthropoda; class Arachnida; order Araneae; family Salticidae; genus Maratus; species Maratus speculifer. The sequence continues at coordinate 278,110,409 of OZ025294.1, forward strand.
ATTACTTTCGAGAGTTCATTGGATAAATATAAGGGGGGAACGGGCAGCTAATACCCCCTCTTAATTTGAGTAGATGGATTTTTCATGCAGAGTTATCTGGGTTCATTCAAATTTTAGGTATTGGATCATTCCCATGAGGCATCTACATGATTAGTTTGGGGTGTTCATTGCTTAAATATAAAAGAAGAAAGGGGATTGGTCGTAACCAGCCCTTCATCTGGGTAGATGGGATTTTCAAGAAGAATTTACCGATAAACTTCAAATTTTGGATATAGCTTCATTTTGCTAAGGTACTTCACTGATTTGTTTTGGGGATTCATTGGTAAATACATAATCTCAACGGTGATCTCAACTCTACTTCTCTAGAGTTAGGTAAATGGATTTTTAATGCAGATTTAAAACATTTGCTTCAATTTTTGGATATAAGTTTATACTGATAAGAAGCATTTCTGATTAGTTTTTCAGTTCTATTGTATAAATATAAAAGGGGGAACGGGTAATTACCTCTCCTCTTAAATTAGATAAATAGGTTTTTATGCAGAATTATCCGATTTGCTTTAAATTTTTGGATGTAAGTTCCTTCTGATAAGTTGAAGCCTGAAATTGTTTTGAGGATATAATAGTTAGGTATAAAGAAGAAGAATGGACAGTATCTCCTCTTCTAATTTAAGAGGGAATATCTCCCCTCTTAAATTAAATGAATGGGATTTTATGCAGAATTATTCGATTTACTTCAAATTTTAGATATAGGTTCATTATGATAAGGACTAGTTGACTTTTTTGGAGGTTCAGTCATTAAGCATAATGGATGGAAATGAGAGATTCAGCCCTCTCTATTAATTTGGCTTTCGAGCGGCATTGTTCCTTGAAGAAAAAAGGCTGTAATATACAATTCGAGTGAATAGCCTATGAGTTCAGTGCCATCAGTTTAACGTTTCACTGGACAATATACTTTGTATTGTTTATGCTTATAATTCATAATTTTACTTGTCGATTCTTAACTTTTCTCGAAGATTTTAGTTTCTTGTCTGATATATATACATATATGTATATAACCACTAATCGTAATATAATATATGAACCATTGAATTTACTGACTTACAACACATTGAACATGGAGGGAAAAGAATAAATGATTAAAATGAATACATATGGAATTTGTAGAACCAAAACAGAATTTTCAGGTCCAAAATACTTTCGAACTATAAATGAAGTGTGTGGTTACATCTTCGTATTTGCCATGAAAAAGCAAAACAATACGAATTTGGGACTACCAACACACGCAAAACCAAAACCAAATGAAGAAAAAATATCAAAAACAAGGCACATTAAAACTACCAAATTGGATAGCTAAAGGAAAAGGGAAATTATATATATTTATATATATATATATATATATATATATATATATATATGTGTGTGTGTGTGTATGTATCAAGATTTTCTGTAAATGTATATTGTGGTTTGGTTTGGTTTATTTTATGTCGGCCATTATCTACACGTGGGATATAGGCCCTAAAGGGGTGGAATGCCCTCCATGGGGGTCTAAGGGAACCTAACCGTATTTACGCAAGGAAATCCAAGGTTCGAAGAAAACCACGGAAAACTCCAAACGGTCAGGCTAACGGCCCCGATTGGGTTCGAACCCAGCACCTACCGTCTACTAGTTGAGAGGTCAGAACCTCTCGGGGCAGATGTGTATTGTGAGCTGTCCATACGCAGAAGCACTAATGAATGATATAAAACATTGTAGAAAAACATTATAGGGTAACATCCCCAGTAATTGGCACGCACCACTGATTGGCACATCCTACAAAAATGTCTTAAAATAAGCTTTATATCCAGTCTTTTAAAAATGCAAGACCATATACCAGTTATATGCTCATTTACTTTACAGATTTTAACTTTGATTTATGCTACTAAATGACAACAGTGCCTAGGAAAGAGAAACAATTATGGCTTGTATCAAATAAGCCATTTTTGTTGCAAATGCTTCTTCTCTGGCTTAAGAAAGGCATGCATTTCAATTTATTATTATCTGATTTATAGTATTTATTTTAAATTTGAATTGACAACAGTTTTGTTTAGTTGAAAAGGGTTATTTTAATTATGTAAAAGTCCAAGTGCCAATTACTGGTGATTACAGCAATTTTTTTATATTTTTATAAAAATACTTTTTCAAATATTTTTGCTTTTAGTGGGCAAAATAGATGCACAGGTATGCACTTTTTGATTTAAAAATATTTGCAAGTAAATATTTTATTTCTTAGTAATGAAGATAGAAGTAAGTTTAAAGACAAATCCTTAATATGCCAATTTCTAGGGCTGTTAACCTACTTTCTGTGCAGGCAGTATTTGAAAGGATTCTGCCTTTTTTTTATATTTTATGATAATGCGATAGATTCACTGTTGTGAGCATGACAGTTTTTTCTGCTAAAAACCCCTTAAAAGACAAACGCGTCAAGTTTATTTGCACATATTATCCAAATAAGATATCACGATCAACACCTTTTTCGCTGTCTCCAATTTGAACAGCAGTACCGTTCTCCTAAACAATTGTATGAATATTAATTGGAAGTCTTTTGCTCAAATGGAATTTCTTTTACATATTAAAAACAAACTTAAATATGAAACAAAAAACTCTTAAACTAATTGTTTTAAGAATTCAATTTTAAAGAAATTCAATCTAAGTAGACATATGAATTAGATTAAGTGTTAATGCTTAACTTCAAGCATCTATTTCTGACTATAACTATCCCGATTATTTTAAGACTACGTACTTTCTGCAGTGCAATCATTGTAGTCAACATGTTAATTTTCTTCTGTTAAAAATCCCCTTACAACCCCCCCCAATAAAAAAAGTATAAAGTTTATTTGTTCATAGTCATACAACCATGATAGTGAGAGTAAACTCATGTACGATGCATCAAATTTGAAGAGACACACCATTCCTCTGAACGCTTGTAGAAATATAAATTGAATGTTGGTCCCTATATGGAATTTTTATCATATAATTAAAAAAATGGAAATTGCACCTTGAAACTCTTATTCTAACAGTTATTAAGCATCAAAGTTCAAAGAAATTCAGTTTGACCCTTTATATACCGACGGTAGATGTAAGTACCATTAAAATTATTTATTATAAAATTCTTTTAATACGTAAATTAGTTGTAATATTGTATAGAATGAGTTACAGATGCACTACTTTATCTTGTTCCAAAAGCATAATTAATGACACAAAGCAAAAATATTTTTAAAAGGATGATATCTTTTGCCTTTGCATCTTTTCATCTTTCTTAACTTTGAGATTGGGGGATAAAGATTTTTCAATTCGGAAATATTTCTATATTTATATTGTAAGGCATAATATTTTTACATTTTATAATTATAAAAAATATTAAGAAAACAATAAAAAATGAGTGGGGTTATAAATATTGCACAAAATCCCTGTAAATTCAAATTTAACTAATCCTTCTAAATCCTTCAATCCTTCTAAAATTTTTCAAACGCTTATTAAATGATTATGTAAATATTTTAATTTAGTTTAAACAATTTACATAAAATGCTTTAGACTATAAATTTTCCATGAATTCCTAATTCGGTAAAGGGTTAACCCTTTCCGGCGCAGAAAAATTCTGTTCGTAAAATGAGAAATTGTTGATTGACACCGGAATTTACAAAAGACTTTTTTAGAAATTGAGAATTCCCTGATTTAAGCTGTCATTGTAAAAATAAAATTTTACTAAAATATTATTGGTGCCGTTTGTATGTTTGGAATTAAAATTAGGTGTTGCCGGAGTGGTAACACTGCGCCGGAAAGTGTTAAGTCGAAATTTGAATTGTTCGTGCTAACGACTACAAGCAGTTACTTTTGATTACAAATATTCCGGACATTTTAAAAGTTATTCCAATTCAGAAAACTGTGTAATAAATGCAGTATGTTTAAAAAAATTTATAGCATATATATGTATATCATATATATGTATTGTTGCAGGAATGTTATAGATATGTATAAACATTTTTTTTTTAACTTTAAGGACAGTTATGACTAAAACAGCGCGCCCATTCACATAATTTTACTCTGACATTTTACGTTCATCTATTGAATGAAATTAAATTTTTATCCAAATGTTTATATATTTTTAAATTCATGAGTTTGGTAAAACTGCAAGAAATTCACACAAGTTAGAAGTGTCCAAGTTTTTGAGCTGTTAAAAAATTTTTATTTCTTACCTTAAAACTACATTAACTCATAAAATATATGAGAGTTTTCGATAATGAAAAAAATCGTGATAAGATATAAATATATGGCAGGCAAATAATAAAAGATATTAATTTCAGTTTTTTTTTTTTTTTTTTGAATAATGGAAAATTTCTGAAATTTTTACGTTGCTCAAAAAAAAAAAAAAAAAAAAAAAAAAAAAAAAAAAAAAAAAAAATCGGAAATAAAAATACTACCATAAATTTTTCAAATAATCTATAGTGAATATGAATTCCAAATTTCAACAAAATGCGTCAAGTTACAACCGTGAAAATAGGTTTTAAAGTTTTAGTATTTCCATTTTCAAGATTTCGGCCATTCTTGTCTTCACTTACAGGTATAAAAAGATGTTCAAAATAAAAATTAATTAACTGAGCATTGAAGTTCAAAAGTAGCTCAATCTGAATGAAAAATAAAATAGCAGCGTTTAAGACACCAGCAAACTATAAAATTCACAAAGTATTTTGAACGATGTAATTAATAATTCGTTATCAAAATTAAAATGTAGTTTTGTGTCTGCATTGAGTGTCTACATTTAGTTCTACATTTTGACTCAAAGGGACTACGTCCCTTTTGTGTCGATTGAAATGAGTCCCTTGTATGTACCTTTGAAAGCATCTCCTCAAATCTCCATAAATTAAATTTTTAAAGATCCCTACTACATTTATAAATGTGAATATTTTTACTTCCAGTTTTTCCCACATTCAGTAGAATATATGACATAAAACTGCGCAGGATTTTGTAGATTTATGAGATTTTACATTTAATATGTTTTTTTCTCTTGAATATAGTAAAAAATGAAGAAAAAACAGCAAACACTCAATTTAAATATTAAAAAAAATTCAAGTTAAATCCATGCATAAAAATATGAAATACACCATTGAGAATAAGTAAAAGAAAATCAAACCTCTATTTAAATTATTACACAAGTCTTAATATTTATCGAACAAGGAAGTTATAAAAATTAGTTCAAAATTTTCATTGCTATGGATAACTGCGCTGGAACTATTAACAAAATTTATAATATCTGGCGATAAAATAATCATATAAGTATAAACAAAGTGTTAAAATATTCACAATTAAAAAATCTTTCAGTTAATATGTAAAAAAAAAAGATATTTTGACTAATTTCAAGGTACTGTGTAAACTTAAACGTTTCTTCTTAGATTATTCTTCAATATGCATAACTATTGATTTCAGGTTGATATTTTATCATGCGAAATTATATTCCTTCTGTTATAACTATATTTTACGCGTTTCTTACCTTTGATATTCCCTGGGATAGAATAAGATTGCCTGCACCAGTGTCAAAAAACAAAAAGGTTAAAAATACTTAAAGACATTGCATAATACGCTCAGAAAAGATTTTAACTTTATTCTTCTCCTGCACTAAATATGCCTCGAGGGTAAACCGATTCACAGTAATACTCTTACTTATTGAAAAGGACTTGTAAAGTGCATAGTTTTACAGTAAGTAGTAACGTTTTGAATAATGAAATATGTTTATGAACAACATACCACTGATAAGTTGCATTTAAACCCCACAGCAAATACCTTTTTAAATGATTATCTCAAAAAAAAGCAATATTAACTCATTATAAGAAATAAGATAATTATTCTATTATTTTAAGTTTGTGAAAGAAATGTTTTTGCAAAACATTTTAAGTTGCGATTTTTATTTAACTTACAGTATACAAAACCGCTCTGAAAGAAACAAGTCGAAAATTTTACGTCAAACGAAGCAAACATGGTACTTTCGTATTATAAATAGTTTTTAATTATTTGGAAATTGGTGCTTTCTTATGCAAAAATGCATTAATCCAAATTCATTACGATTATAATATATTTATTAAATTCAGGAATACATAATTAATAGGATTCCTCTTAAATGGGAAGTAATCACCTTGGCAACTTATAACCCTTACTTTTATTAGGATATCATTTAACTAATTATGCTCGACAGAATTCAATAAAATGATGTTACATATAATAAGAAATAAAAAGTAACAAATAAAATAAGAAAATTTTGAACCAAAAAACAAATTACAGATATAAAAGATATACTTTTGATTATATCAAAAATGACAATGATATCAAAAGAAAACCTGTCCCTGCCCCTAGAAATATCTTACTATACTTATTCCAGATACTCCCTTCACTCTAACTTGATAAAGTTATATATACGTACCATTTTAGACTCTACAGATTAGTTTACCAGTCCCTTTTACAGTAAGTGTAAAATAAAATAAAAAATAAATAAAAAATTCATGGGATATGTCTAATAAAACATCATAAGTGATAATAAAAGATATAATTAGCAAATATATCAATTTTTAGTCTTTATTTTTTACACCCGACGTAAAACTCATGCCTACAAATATTGATGCATTTTTTGTTTTAAAAAGGGCGTGTTATATGCTGGAGGTCGGAATATGCAGACTTTTTTTTGTATGTGTGAAAAAGAAGATATTATTCCTATACTTATTGCAAAACCTTGTAAATGTTTCACAAGCCACCAGTTTCACAACAGAAATTAAAACTTATTTCAGTGTTTAATCCTTATGGTTCATACCCTACGTATAACGTACACCTCTAAATTTTATTGAATTTTGTTGTTTTAAAAATGCGTGCTATGTGTAGTATGCGGATATTTTCTTTTGTATATGTGGAAAAATAGATATTTTCCCTGCTGCGCAAACCTTATCAATCATTCCTAAGTTCGGCAGTTGCAATTAAAACTTATTTAATTCAAACTCTTAAATTGCTTGAAAAATGCAAAGGAAAAAATAATGAAAAAGATATATCGTTTTTAAAAAGATTATACAAATATAAAAATTAGTGAAAAATTACACTTTTGTATTCAAGGGTTTTTTAATCCTGAACTCTTGAAAGAAAAATTGAGAAGAAAAAAAGCTCAAAATATTAAAAAATATATGATCAATGTTGCCTTCAAAAAATAATTTTTTTATGAATTTTCAGTATTTTTTTAAACCAAACTCTAGAACTAATGACAAAAGTAAAAGTGAGCTTTTTAAAAAAATTAAATAATGACTTGTTTTTGCATAATCATAACATTAGAGAAGTTTGAAAAATTAAACTACTTCTAATTACATTTTGTTTTATAGTTTGAAACTTATCTTTGACATCGTATTATTATTTTTTTAATTTACAATTTAAAAAAAACCAAAAGCTCCTCTACATAAAGTACTATATACAATGTTTACACCTTGTCACTTTATTGAATTATTATTTCATCATGCTTTTAGTGTATTGTTCATGTAAGTAATAAATTATGAATATTAAAGTATTTGTTATTATAGAAGGAATCATACTAAGAACTAACATTTTTATTTTTTTAGGAAGATTTTTTTTATTACATTAGTTATTAAAGGAAGTACAGTGATATTATTAAGATATAATTAAAAATAAACCCTAAGACTGAAACTGGATCAAAAAAGGAAATAAACTATAATAAAAAAGGAAAGTTAGGCGCCACTTATAGATTAATAAACACATTCTAACACTAAAAGTTAACCAGGTTCACAGTCTCAATGAACACTTATTTCAGTTTTTGATACTTTGCTTTACACCCAACATTTAATGCACACCTGTAAATTCAGAAGAATTTTGTTGTTTTAAAAGTGCGTGTTTTATGCCAGATTCCGGTATTTGCGACATTTAGTTTTTCTTTTATACATGTGAGAAAGTAGATATTCTTTCTATATTACTTGAACAAGACTAATTATTCAGCAGTTCTAATTAAAACTTATTTAGTAGTAAATATTTCCACAAAATAACTAATGTCTGCTGTTAAATTGCATAGTAAAAGTGAGGAAAAAATAGTGAAAAAATACAACATTTTTAAAATGATTATAGAAATATGAAATTTAAAAAATATACATTTTGTGTTCAAAAGTTTTTTAATCCTAAACTCTAGAAAGAAAATTAAGAAGAAATAAGTTCAAAATATTAAAAAAATATATATGATCAATGTTGCCTTCAAAATATAAGTTCTTTTAATGAATATTCAGTGTATTTTAACCTAACTCTAGAATGAATGACTAAAGTAAAAGTCAGCTTTTAGAAAAATGAAATAATAAATTGCTTTTTTATAATTATAATATTAGAGAATTTTGAAAAATTAAACTGCTTCTAATTAGTTTTCTGTTATATTTTAAAATTTTTCTTCGACGTCGTATTATTATTTTTTTAATTTATAATTTCTAAAAAACCAAACGCCCTTCTACAGAAAGTACTAAATACAATGTTTACACCTTGTCACTTTATTAAATTATTGTTTTATCATCTTTTAATGTATTGTTTATACAAACACTGAAGTATGAATACTAAGGTATTTGTTATTTTATAAAGTATTCTACTAAGAACTTTAACATTTTTATCTTTTTATGACGATTCTTTTTTATTAACGCAAATGATAAAATTAAGTACTGTGATATTATTCAAAGATATTTAAAAATACGCCCTAACACTGAAACTGAATCAAAAAAAAAGGAAATAAACAATAATAAAAAAGAAAAATCAAGCGCCACATATAGATTAAGATACACATTCTAACATTAGCAGTTAACCAGTTTCACAGTCGCAATTAAAACTTATTTCAGTTTTTGATATTTTGTTTTACACTCGACGTATAATACACACCGTATATTTTAATGAATTTTGTTGTTTTGTTATATGCCGGAGACCGGAACATGCGGACATGCATGTGTTGTATGTATGTGAAAAAGTAGATATTCTTCCTTTACTTATTGTACAAACCTTATCAATAATTCTTAAGTTTGCCAATCGCAATTAAAACTTATTTAGTAGTAAATATTTCCACAAAATAACTAATGACTGCTGTTAAATTACATAAAAAATGCAAAAAAAAAATGTGAAAAAATCTATAATTTTTTAAAAGATTATACAAATATGAAAATTAAAAAAAAAAAAAAAAAAAAAAAAAAAAAAAAAAAAAAAAACACTTTTGTGTTTAAGTTTTTTTTTTAATCCTGAACACTTGAAAGAAAGTTAAGAAGAAAAAAGTCCAAAATATTAAAAAATATATATGACCAATGTTGCCTTCAAAATATATCTTCTTTTAATGAATATTCAGTATTTTTTTAACCAAACTCTAAAATTAATGACGAAAGTAAAAGTAAGCTTTTTTAAAAAAATAAATAATGACTTGCTTTTGTATAATCAAAGTATTAAAGAATTCTGAATAATTAAACTGCTTCTAATTAGATTTTGTTTCATAGTTTGAAAAGTTTCTTTGACGTCTTATTATTATTTTTTTAATTTAATTATTTTTTAAAAACCAAACGCTCCTCCACAGAAGGTACTAAATACAGTGTTTACACTTTGTCGAATTTCTTTATTGAATTATTGTTTCATCATGCTTCAAATGTAATGATGAAATAATGAATTATTTATGTAAACAATAAATTAAGCATATTTAGGTATTTGATATTTTAGAAAGTATTATACTAAGAACTTTAACATTTTTATCTCGTTATGACGGTTCTTTTTTTTTTTAACATTAATTATTAAAGAAAATACAGTGATATTATTCACATATAATTTAAAAATACGCCCTGCGACTGAAACTGAATCAAAAAAGGAAATAAACACTAATACGAAGCACTACACGAGCGCCACATATAGATTAAGGAACACATTCTAACATTAGCAGTTACTAGTTTTACAGTCGCAATTAAAATTTAACCTTTTTTTTCACACCCGACGTATAATGCACACCGGTAAATTTAGAAGAATTTTGTTGTTTTAAAAATTCGTGTTATATGCCGGAGGCCAAAATATGCGGATTTTTTTTATTTTTTTTTTTATTTTACACATGTTTAACACATGTTTACACAAGAATATCTACTTTTTTACACATGTGAAAAAGTAGATATTCTTGTACAAATCTCATTAGTTAATCTTAAGTTTGGCAGTCACAATTAAAATGTATTTAGTAGTAAATATTTTCACAAAATAACTAATGTCTGTTGTTAAATTATATGGAAAAGGCAAGGAAAAAATCATTTAAAAAAAGATTATACAAATATGAAAATTAAAAAAATACATTTTTGTGCTTAAAAGTTTTTTTTTTTATTCCTGAACTCTTGATAGAAAATTAAGTAGAAAAAGTTCAAAGTATAAAAAAAAATGATCAATTTTGTCTTCAAAAGATAAATTCTTATAATGAATATTTAGTATTTTTTAAACCAAACTCTAGATTTAATGACTAAAGTAAAAGTAAACTTTAAAAAAATTTAAATAATGACTTGCTTTTGCATAGTCATAATATTAGAGAACTCTGAAAAATTAAACTGCTTCTAATTAGATTTTGTTTTATAGTTTGAAATTTTTCTTTGTTATCGTATTATTATTATTTTTATGTATGATTTAAAAAAAAACCAAGAGTTCTTCTATAGAAGATTTCTAAATACAATGTTTATGCCTTATGGCTTTATTGAATTATTGTTTCATGATGCTTTAATGTATTGTTTGTGTAAACAATAAATTGAGAATAATAAGGTATTTGTTATGATACTAAATACTGTACTAAGAACTTTAACATATTAATCTTTTTATGAAGATTTTTTTTTATTATCGTTAATTATTAAAGGAAATACGGTGTTATTATTCATAGGTATTTAAAAGTACGTCCTAAGATTAAAACTGAGTCAAAAAATGGATAATGAACAATAATAAGAAAGAAAAATCATGCACCACACATAGGTTATAAGATATAAAATAAGTAAGACTTAAGTTACTGATTTTTTAACTAGCCTTTCTTATTTTTTGAACCGATATCTCAATTTTTTCACGAATTTAATATATTATTGTGTAATTCTGTTTTAATATGAATAGAAAAGGAACTTTTAGCAATAGTTAACTCGATGGTTTTTAGAAATTGCTAAACACTATTGTAATTTAATAAAAAGTATGTGTACAGTACATTCTCCTTACAAAGAAAGTCAATTTATTGAAATTTTCAGTTTAACGAATATTACTTTGATTGTTTTTTTTTTTATCCTGTTATCTCATTTCATTATAAAAATATTCATTTTAACAAATTTTTCTGTATAGGGATTTTTATAAGTTTTCCAAAGAGATTCGATATAATGAGATTTTACTGTATTTGTGAAAAAAAATTACAAATATGCAAATATCACAATAAACAATTATTTAATACACTGAGTGCCACTGTGACTGTTGAGCTTTCCGTTTAAGCCGCATGAATATCGATGATTGACAATGTAAAATATATTATAAAACTTAAAAAAATAATTACATGATTTAAGTAATTATTATGAAAGTATAATTCTGCAATTGGTAAAAGTTAATAAAGTTTTAAATACATTTTCAGTAATTATATAAAACAATATATTGTTTTTAATTTTATATCGTATTTTAGACTGTCAGCCATCGGTGACTGACGCCTTTGAATCAGAACGTTCAGTATCAGTCACCGGTGACTGACGTGGGGCACTCAAAGTATTAAGGAAAGAGTACCGGTTCAGGTCAACGGATGAAGCCAAGAATTCTGGGATAAGTCTGACCCTTTAACTGCCAGCAACGCGGCTGGTGTTGGCGATTGGCGATAACTTGACATGTGTTTTACCTCTCGCTGTAGCAGCACACGTCACTTCACTTTACTATAATAAGCGATAAAGCGCGCCAAACTATAACCATGCTCACGGTACTTCACATGAAATGACGGGATATGGGTGAACCTCACACAAATCTTGTGGCATGGACTCTCTTTCTGCTTCTAATGGGAAACAGGCTTCGTTTTACGTCCGTGTATTAATGGTATCGCTATACATAATGGCCCTATTTAATGAAAATTGTTTCTTTCTTTTTTCGTTTTGATTGTCTTCAACGATAAAAAAATGTAAAAAATCAATCATTCATAAAAGAAGAATCTATTATACGCTTTTTTTCTTATATACAAACAATACGAAATCCTATGTATATATCTCATTATAGTTATAGAGTATTCTTAATGTTTCAGAATTATGATTAAAGCTTATTTAGTTTAAAAACGTTTCACAGAATAACTAATAGTTGCTGTTAAATTATATGGAATATGCAAAGAAAAGAAATGTGAAAACAGTCGTTAAAAATTATAGAAATACAAAAAAGAACAAATTTTTTCATGCTTTAATCTTGAACGATTGAAAAAAATGGAAAAAATATTAAAACACATGATGAATGTTAGTTATAAACAATAAAACCTTTTAATGAATATTTAAATAAAAAAAAAGAAAAAAAATAAACTAAATGTAAACATTATAGAATTAAAACAATGCCTTTTGAATAACCTTAATATTATTAAATTGCTGGAATTTCTGTTTCTAATTTCATTTTTCTTTTCTAAAAATTGGTATTCTGATTTTGTTTTTCAATTCTCATTTTTGAGTTAATGATGTTTAAAAAACAAAATGTACTCAAGAAATTCTATTGAATTTAACGTATGTGCAGCTAGGGATTACAATCCCGGGATTCCGGGATCCCGGTGTAATTTTAATCCCGAAAATTCCGGGATTTGTCAGAAAAAAATTCTGGGATTTACGGGATTGTCTAGTCTTTTTCGTGGAATACTATTCAGCTGAAATTTAAAAAAGATATTTATAAACTTTCGCTTTTGCAGTGAAGGGGGAACAATATTTATGAAGTTTATGCGTGATTGAAAAAGAATATATACATCAAATATTTTTTACATATATTTCTAAGCGATTAAATCTTTTGGTTTGCAAACAGATGTAATACACACAGTTATTAGTCAGGAAAAATGAAATCGTTTGTTTATTTCGATTTCACTGCGTGTGTAGAAATTATCTTCACTTCGTAGGTCAATTTTGAATTAGATTTTACTGATTAGCGTCGCATTTGTGTATGATAGTCATTATGTGCTAACTTCTTTGGTTTTCGTGCATCCATACTTGCTTTGCTTTAAACATGTAGAATGAAAAGGATTTTGTAACTAATCGGAAAGACAATGATACATTTTCAGTATAGTACTACTATTTAAAGTCAAAAGATGGAAAAAACGCTAAATGCAAAATGTGTAGTGCAGTGCTTCAAACATTAGGTGGATCGACTAAGGGACAACATACATATTTATTTACGAAACACTGTACTAAAGTTCAGAATGAATTTATTGCATCCTCTCTTCCTTCCACAAGTCAAAATTGCACAGAAGATAAATTGCCTTCTAAAACGTTGAAAATAGAGGACTATTTTAGAAGTGATAAGAAATCACTGGATTTGTTTTTATCGAGAATGACTGCTAAAGATTGTTTTTCTTTTATCGTTTCCATTACTTCAACTGATTTAAGAAATTTACTGATAGCTAAAGGCTATAATGATTTGTCAAAATCTGCAGTATCAGTTTGAAATCGTTTAGTTAACTGTAGTTTCATTATAAAGGAGTTAATTAGAAAAGAAATGCAAACTTTTAAAATTTTGGGGGGAAAATTAGTTTGACTTTTGGCGAATGAACATATACAGCAAACAAGCGAATAATGAATATTAATGTCCATTCAAGAAATATAAATTTGAACAAATTCTGGAATTTAGGGCTTATTCGCATACATGGATCTTTCACTGAAAGAAAGTGTATTGAAATGCTAACACTGCGTCTAAAACAGTATGAAATCTCAATAAAAAAGACATTGTTACTATCATAACTGATGGACCAAATGTAATGCTGAAAGTCGGAAAAGAAATTGTAGCTGATCAACAGCTTTGTTTCGCTCATGGCATTCATTTAGCAGTTTGTGATGCTTTATATTGTAATCAATGAAATAAAGAACCAGATTTCGTCCAGTAAAGCAGTATCTGAATCATGCTGCGGAAGTGAAAGTTTAGCCTTAAAAGAAGATGATAAAGATGAAGATATTGAATCTTCCGAAAGTTTTGAATCGGGGTTTGTTTTAATTTCCAAACAGGACTTTCCATACTCTGATGATGAACAGGGCTTTTCATACTCTGATGAATATATCAATGAACTTATTTAAAAAGTTCGGAAATTAGTAATTTATTTTAAACAATCTGCAAGAAGGAATGAAGTTCTTCAAAAGTATGTTAAATCTGAGAAAGAGAAAAAAAAATTTCTCTTCTTTTAGATTACAAGACTAGATGGAATAGCCAAGGAACTATACTTGAACGATTTTATTTCTTGAAAAATAGCATGCAGAAAGCTTTAATCGATTTAGAGCATAAGATTTGAATTGACGATTCCGATTTTCTACATATAAACGAAATTGCCGAAGTCCTCAAACCGATATAATTGGCAGTAGAAGCAATCTGTCACAGAGATTCGAATTTGTTAACCGCAAACGCAGCCTTAAAATTCTTTTAAACGAATTGTCGGAGAAAAAAAATCAAAATTTGTTTACAAAATAATAGACGCACTAAAACTATATATTAGAGAACGAAGACGTATGGAATTAACGAGTGTTTTAAGTTATTTGCATAATCCTAAGCGAGATGACCTGAGTACAGAAAATAGCAGTATGTTTTCTATTCGTAACAAAGCTATTATTAAGAAGCAAGTGAAAGCAATAATTGGAAGGGTAAACAGTGTTGACAATGGCGATTCTGAAGATGCAGCAAAAGCGTATATTGAGCCCACTGTGAAATGGCAAACGGTTAACCGAACATATAAGGAAAAATTGCAAGGAGAAATAGAAAAAAGCATGCTAACTGTCGAACCTGAAACAAACACACACAAAAAGAGTTTATCAATACAAATTAGAAATGAGATGTCTCTTTTTGAAAATGGAGGAGTACGCCGTCATGATTTAAAATTATCTTATCAATACATGCAGACCCGCGAATGTAGAAGCAGAACGAACATTTTCAGCAGAAGGATTTATTGAAAAAAAATTAGAAGTCGACTTGCAGATAATACTTTAGAATGCTTTGATATTTCTAAGATCATATTTTCAAAGGAAAACCGATTAGTTAAGAAACACCAAGCTATTCAAACTAATCTTATTTTTGATCTTGGTATGAAATATATATTTTTTTATGTTATGCAACGTTTTCAAATTTTAACAACAATCGCTAATTAGAAATTTAAATAATACATTTCTTTAATTTTTTATTTCTATATGTGAGTATATGTTAAGTAATTTTGTTTCAAGAAAAAAAGCGTTATATAGGGAAAAATCTTGTGTTTTTGATGTCCTAAATTTGTAATCTTTAGTTATTTGGTTATGAGAATAATTCAAAATTTAATTAGTGATATTAACTAAATTTTCATATTGTAAATACTTGCCCATTCAAAGACTTTTTTAACATCAAATGAAATAAATTATTTGGAAGATAAAACATAGACATTTTTTTGTTATATTGTCAAACATCAAAAGCATATTTGCTTTAATGTCCAATTGTTGAAATTTACCCTATACTTTTTTTGTTATTAAAATAATGAATTTTGAACTTGGTATAATTTGATAAGTTAAGCTGTATTTTTGCTTTAATTATTTTTTTACAATATTGGGAAATTTAGCTATTGTGAGAATTAGAGAAATTTTAATTTTCGTAATCCCGGGATTATCACGGGATCCCGGGACTGAATTTAAACAATCCCGAAATCCCGGGATCGGAAATTAGCTCGAGATTGTAATCCCTAAACGATATTATCGTTTATTTCTTGTCTCAGGTATGCGTTTAATGTAAATAATAAACAAAATTTTAATGTATTTACTGTTATCAAAATCAGTTTAATTAAATTATTAGCTTTTAAAATTTTGATTTTTTGTATATTCTTGGGCATTAAAATTACTAATTATTAAAAAGAAAAATCTTGATTTTGCACATTTTAATTTAATAAATGAGTAAAAGAGGAAAGGAAAAATGTATACCATGAAACCAAAAAGATATGACAAAATTTAAATTAAAGGTTTTAGATAATGGTTGCTTAAAGCTTAAGTTGAAACCTTTTTTTTTCCCTCTACTTTTAAGCAATATTACGTAAAAGCTTTTTTAAACTGGAATATATTTTTTTATAATAAAATGAGACGTATTAAAATAATTAAAAAATACAATTACAAAACGTACATTATGTATTTGTATTCCGTTAAAACTGCATATTATTAACAATTATTTATGCTCTGTTTTAGTAGCTTGATTTCATTTCGGAAACGGTAAGAATTCTTGCGATTCCTTTTCTCTTGCTGTAACAAATTATGCAAACGTTTCGGCACATACTACATATTAAATATAAAATATTCTTAATTTTTACGATATTATCACTATAATTAAATTTTATTTAGTCCTAAAATCTTTTTACATAATATCAAATGTCTGGTTTAAATTATAAGAAAAATATCAGGAAAGCAAATATTATACATTTAAAATTATAGTGTTTTTTAAAATCCCAAAACTTGAAAGAAATTAGAAAAAAAAACAAGTTCAACATTGTTTTTAATTTATTCTTTTTCAAATAAAATTATCTTTTAATAACTAATTACTTTTTTCAACCTAAGTCTAATATTAATGACTAAAATATAAGTAAACTTAAAAAAAGTATATTAATATAAATTGCCTTTGAAAGATCATTATATTAAAACAATTCTGTAAACTAAAAGTGATTTTGGTTATCAATTTTTAAATTTTGAAATATTTATTTCAAATCTTATTTTTTTTTTAAATGTATTACATTTAAAAAGAAACTCTGTGGAACAAAATGTACTAAATATAATATGTATCTATTAGAACTTTTTTTTTTTTTTTTTTTTTTTTTTTATCTGATCATGTGCTTAACAAGATTTCGTTGACTTCTTACATTTACACAAAGAGTCAAGTAGCTTTCCTCTTGTTGTTAAAAAAAGTAAGTATAATTTCCGGTGCATACTCTATAATAAATATCAAATAATGATAATTCGAATGGTGTTAAATTTAAATATGGTTTAGTTCTAAAAAGTTTTTTAGAGTATATTTGATAAAAAAATGTTAAATTAGATTAAAAAAATCATACATACAATATGATAGTGATATTTAAAAATCCTGAAAACATGAAACAAAAAGAGAAACAAGTTCAAAATATATATATTTTTTAATATGCTGTTTTAAAAGGAAGGTTTCTTTTAATAAACATATGCTTAAAAATTGTGATAATAACAAGGTTACAAGTAATCGTTTAAAATATATATTAATATAAATTGTTTTTGAATGACCATAAAAGTAGAGAAATTCTAGAAAAAAATTATTTTAATTATAAATTTTAAAATTTTTGAATGTTTTTTCAATGTATTACATTTAAAACAAACTCTACCCAACAAAACGAACTGAGTATAACGCGTGTCTATTATTTAGCTGGTCACGTGTTTAACACATCAAAAATTTAAACAATAAATCAAAACTACCAATGCAATTACTGTTTCAAAAAGTAATAATTAAACAATATCATCGTTTCAAATTGTTTACTTTAACAATGCGAGTCTTTTACTATTAGCATTAAAATTACTGGAAATTAAGAGAGAAACCATAATGCTTTGCTTTAAAATAAAAAAAAATATAAATAAAAGTTTAAAATAATAAAAAAAGTATATAGTATGAATTAAATAAAGCAGAAACAATAACATGCAACTTAAACGAACACTTTAAACAATGGTTATTTAATTTCGTAAATTGTGATTTACTTTTCTTTATACACCTTATACAATATCATGTAACACCAATTTAAAATATTAAAAACGGTTTTTTAGAAAAAAATAACAAAGTTATTTTTAATGCATATTGTGCATTTGTATTTGATTATGCTAATTTATTTTGACTAGTTATGCTAATTTATTTTGACTAGTTATGCTAATTTATTTTGACTAGTTATGCTAATTTATTTTGACTAGTTATGCTAATTTATTTTGACTTGTTCTGTTTTTTTTTTTTTTTTTTTTTTTTTTTTGATTGATTTGATTTACCAAATTTAGTGGTTCATGTAGCTTTTCCAATACAGTACAGAAAATGTGAAATTTCTTAATTATTGCATAATAATTATCATACATTCTTATCTTTTTCGAATTCATATTCAAAATTAAAATTAAATATGTTCACGAAATTACTTATTCTGCTGAAAAATTACATGAAATATTCAAAGATAAAAATTAGCGAAAAAATATATCATTTAAAAAAGAATATATAAATACGAAAACTGAGATAAAAAATCCACTTTCGTATCTGAAGAGTTTTTTTAATTACAGATCTCCAGAAAAAAAATGTTTTAAAAAATGTTATCTTGAAAAGATAAGTTCTTTTAATGATTTTTTTTCATTCAAAGTCCAAAATTAATGACTAAAGTAAAAGTAAGATTTTAAAAGAATTTAAATAATTATTTTCTGCTTTTGAATAACCATAACTTTAGAAAATTTCTGAGAAATTAAACTGCTTCTGATTAGATTTTTTTTTCTTTTCATTTTTTGGTATTTATTTTGTTTATGGAATAAAATTTACTCCAGAGAATGAATTGAATTTAATATTTATGCAACGCTACATTGATTTATTCTACATTTTTTTAAAGATATTAAACAAATAAATGTTAACTACAATAAAATCATTCCACTAAGAATATTAAAAGAACCAGTAAATATTGAAATGACAAAAAATGAACAAAGTTTAATCATGTATGATGAAGCCTGTTATTAAAGTAAAATATTACTTATTTTTTTTTATTTGTTTGTGTATATTTTAAAGAAAAAAGTCTATTAAATTGAAGTTATGCGATATTTAAAATATATGATAAAATAATTTCAAATAGTTTTGACATAGATTTAAAGTACCGGTACTCAGGCTTTTTTTACACAATTTATTTAACGCGTGCATACATCGCAATATGTTTATACGTAAGTATACACATTTTTGATAGTATATGTATAATTGTATGAAAGTATATATATGTATGCATATAATTAAAAACATATATAATAAACATTCATAAATGTATATGAGTTATTTAAATATACATGAACACACATATATAAATACATAAACGTAACATGCATATGTATATATACTCATTAGTTGCATATTGTCAAGGTCAAGTGTGAATTGTACTCGCGTGCACTATTTCAGTACAACGATTTATTTCGCTTTGTGCCAAATATATTTCCAATGGTGATCCTCGGAGAATATCTTGCCTAAATACCATTTTTTTTCTGAGGAATTACATAATGAATTGATAAATTTATGGATATTTTTCTCTTTCCACTCCTTTTTTTTCGTTTTTATTTATTTATTTATTTATTTTTGTTATTATTATTATTATTTTACCGCTAAGAGTTAGTCCTATCAAAAACTTCTAAAAACAAAAGTTTTAGATTGTTTTGAGAATATTTAAAAAAAATTTAGTGGGATTTGATATTTTAAGAATTGACAAAGTTAAGAATTTTTTCGCCCCTTGAGCCATTTTTAAATTTATCAAAAATCTGTTACCCATAAACTTTTGATTAATTTTTTAAAAGCAATATAAACGTAAAACAGATTCGTTATCTATTTTAGCTAAGAAGTTATGGCGTGGTCTTCGGTTTTCACAAAAATCCTCCCTATTTCCACCCCCTTGGTCCGATTTTGCCCAATTATGAACTCGACCGAGCTTTGTATAAAAGGTTGTAGGAGTAAAAGTTTGTAGTCAGTTTGGAGGAGATTTGAGCAGAATTACAGAAGTTATCATGTCCATAAAAAAGGGATGTAATAAAAGTAGAAGGAAAGTTGTGGATCTTTTGAAATCAATGAATTTACATAAAATTCATTAGAATAATAAATAATAATTCTTTTGATAATTTAATACTTATCTTGACCATGTAGTGTTAATCATTCTTAACACCTGAAGATTTTAAACATCTGTCTTTCACATATTTTACGTCACTGAAAACGGTACTCAAAGCATTCGACAATAGATTCTATGAAGATGCAGCTTCGGATGCTAGATTTACGATTAATAGTTCGCATACTCCTTATTCACCGAATTAGAGAATTAGAAAGCTTATTGTAGGGAACATTCTGAAATTATTGGAGAGGTTTAATTTGCGATTGAATCGAGCGAAACATTACGCAACTGATGACATGTGTAGTTTCTGTGAATTTCAGGGATATTTGGAAATGTGTCTTTGCTTAATTCGAAATTTAGGATCAGATTAAAAATTTTTTTTGTCTTTTCTTAGATTTATTGGCTACTATTAACTATCGAGTTATACAATAAACGTTGAAGGAAAGTTATGGATCTTTAGAAATCAGTGTATTTTCAAAAAGCACATTTGAATAATAAATTAACAATTCTTTTGATAATCTAACTATCAGCTTGACAACATAGTATTAATCATTCTTAACACCTGAAGATTTTTAACATCTATCTTTCATATACTTTACGTCACTGAAAACAGTACTCAAAGAATTTGACAACAGTGTCTATGAAGATGCAGCTTCAGATGTTAGATTTGCGATTAATAGTTCGCATATTCCTTATTCATCGAATTAGAGAATTAGAAAGCTTATTGTAGGAAACATTCTGAAACTATTGGAGAGATTTAATTTGCGATACAGTCGAGCGGAAGTTTTTGTGAGTTTCAGGGATATTTGGAAATGTGCCTTTGCTTAAATGAAAATTTAGTATCAGATTTCTTATCTTTTCTTAGATTTATCAGCTACTATTGACTATCGAGTAATATAATAAAAGTCATAGGGAAGCTTTGGATCTTTAAAAATCAGTGTATTTTCATAAAATACATTTGAATAATGAATAACAGTTCTTTTGATAATCTAACGTTTATCTTGACCATGTAGTGTTAATCATTCTTAATACCTGATGATTTTAACCATCTATCTTTCACATACTTCACGTCACTGAAAACTGTATTGAAAGCATTAGATAATAGTGTCTATGAAGATGCAGCTTCAGATGTTACATTTACGATTAATAGTTCGCATACTCCTTGTTAACCGAATTAGAGAATTAGAAAGCTTATTGTAGGAAACATTTTGAAATTATTGGAAAAATTTAATTTGCAATACAGTCGAGCGAAAGATTACTTAATTGATGACATGGATAGTTTTTATGAGTTTCAGGGATATTTGGAAATGTGTCTTTGTTTAATCCTTTATTTACCGAAATAGGAATTCATGAAAATTTTACATTCTAAAGCGTTTTACGTAATTTTTAAAAATAAATTAAAAGATTTACATAGTCATCTAATAAATATTCGAAGGATTTTAGCCGTATTGAAGTATTTAGAAGGATTAATTAAATTTGAATTTACAGGGTTTTTGTGCGATACTTATAATTCCACTCAAATCTTTTATTTTAAATTGTTTTCTTAGTATTTTTTAGAATTATAAAATGTACAAATATAATGTCTTATAATATAAATAAAGAAATATTTCCGAATTGAAAAATCTCCACCCCTCCCTCCCTCAGCGTCAAGAAATCTGAAAAGATACAAAGGCAAAATAAATAATCCTTTTACAAATATTTTTGTTTTGTGTAACCAATAATGCTTTAGAAACAAAATAAAGTGATGCATCTGTAATTCATTCTAAGCAGTGTTACACTTAATTGACGTATTAAAAAAATTTATAATAAGTTCTTCAAATGGTACTTATAAGTACCGTCGGTAGATAAAAAGTTAATTCAAAATTTAGCATATGATTTAAAATTTTCTTATATTTTCTTAGATTTCTACTATTAATTACCCAGAAATATAATAAAAGTCAAAGAAAAGTTTTGGATCTTTAGAAATCAGTGTATTTTCATAAACACATTTGAATAATAAATAACAAATCTTTTGATAATCTAGCAGTCATCTTGACCATACAGTGTTAATCATTATTAACACCTGCTGATTTTAAACATCTATCTTTCACATAATTCTTGCCATTGAAAACGGCTCTGAAAGCCTTAGACAATAGTGTGTATGAATGTAACTTCAGATGTTAGATTTAAGTTTAATAGTTTGCATACTCCTTATTCATCGAAATAGAAAATTAGAAATCCTATTGTAGGAAACATTCTGAAGAGATTTGAGATATTTAATTCGAGATAAAATCGAGCGAATGATTACGTAATTGATAATTTATAATTTTATGTTAGCATTCAGAATTAGGGAAGTGCAGGTAGAATATAAGTAGAAATTATCATTTTAAAATTTATTATATTTTTCAAAACCTATTGACCTTATTTATTATAATTTCGAATTATTCAGTTTCTAGTTGAATAAGAGGATGCATAAAAATTGATTACGAAGTTATTACATTAATTGCTTCATAATAATAATAATTTTATTAAATCTTTAAATTATAATCTACTTGCGAAATTCTATTTTTTTTTTTTTAAATTGGGCTACGATATCTGTAAGTAACTTATTTAAAGTCATTGTCAAGTTACACTTTACATTATTTATCTATTCCAATTCATAGAGGCTCTAAATTTTCTACAATAAGGCTAGGATGACTAAATAACTTATGTAGTCATCAAATTGTATTATATATTATGTATCTATTTTAATTTATCTTTATGTATATTTTTACAGTTTTTCTATACAACAAAAAATTTTCAGCTCAATGAAATTTTTTTCTTTAAGTATGGTCTAATTGGAAAATTTTATTGACAAAAACAATGAAACTTAGAAAAACATTGTTTATTTTATTTTAATTATTATTTGGAACTGACGCTATATTGTAAATGACATATAAAGAAGATCTTTTGTTCCAAATCTATTGTTATTGCTTCAGTTCAACTTGATAAATACTATTCTTTTTCTTGCATAAAGTAAATTTTAGAATGAAAAGTAAATTTTATTTGACACAGCAAAGTTTGCTATTTAAATACTATACAGTTGGATTTTTAATATCGCAACAGTTATGTGCTGTTTATTTTATTTTATCTGTTATTTGAAATTGGCTTCAAAGGTGCAACTGACAGTCAGACCAAGTCATTATTTCCCATATAATCATTATTAGTAGAATTTAGGTTGTTTTATTATTACTATTATTCTGTTCAAGGAAAATTACAGACTTAGAAGTGAAATTTTCTCTCTAAATATTGTCTGATTGGAACTGTCGACAATATTGTGTTTTTTAATCTTTTATTCAATTTCATATTTATAACTGAATATAATGGTGTATTTCACAAACTAAAGAAAGTCATTAGTTTAAAATCTATTTTTATTATTGTAGCTTAAAGAGAAATTTGTTTGTTTATTACTAGAATTTTAGTCTATAAAATGAAAATTCAATTTAAAAAATAACATAAATGAAATAATTATTATTTTAAGCTTTTGTCATTAGTTAAAATTTAAATGTAAAATTATAAAAATAATCTCAACAATTATTTCTTATTTGTAAATAACAGTATGTAGTTCTTAAAAATGTAACATTTCATTTTTTTTTTCAAATAGAACTTCATGAAAAAATATTCTACTTACAGAACTTTTACCCTTTAATTCATGCAGGGTTATTTACACACACAACATCCATAAAGTCTGTTAACAAATATTTTCATTAGACATAGTGTTTTTTCAAAACATGAAACTCTAAAAATGAGACTTTATTTAAATGAAAAGTATCAAATATACGATTTAAGACAACCAAATTTCTTTTACAAAAACATTGAAATGCAAAACTTTATTTAAAAATGACGCATTACGAAGCAATAAAACATCTATTTAAAAGAAATATGAAATACTATTTTTTTAACAGTTCTTTATTAATTGTTTTTTCAATCACAATACTTTACTAAAGTAAAGAGAATGAACTAGGAATGAAAAAATATTCTACTTACAGAACTTTTACCCTTTAATGCATGCAGGGTTATTTACACAGACAACATCCATAAAGTGTGTTAATAAATATTTTCATTTAGAGATAGTGTTTTTTTCAAAACATGAAACTCTAAAAATGCGACGTTGTTTAAATGAAAAGTATCAAATAAACGATAAAAGACAACTAAATTTCTTATACAAAAACATTTAAAAGCAAAACTTTTTTTTAAAAAATGACGCATTACGAAGAAATAAAACAGATATTTAAAAGTAGTTTGAAATACTATTTTCGTAAGAGTGTCCTTTTTAATTGTTTTTTTTTAATCACAATACTTTACTAAAGTAAAGAGAATGAACTCGGAATGAAAAATAAACATCCCTATGCAAAAGGCGCAATCACGGCTGTTTTGTGAAGATAAGAGGAGTGTAATTTTGTTGTGGAGTAAAGTAAACACTAATAATGTTTTCTCCTCTCTCTTTTTCTCTCTTTTTTAACTTTTTTTCATTAATAGCAATGCTACAGCGCTCAGACAGAAAACATGAAAGTAATTTTTTTTATTCAAATTGTTTTTTCGTTATTAGAAAAACACAGGTAAAAAATGACGATCATTTTTTTATGTATTAAACTATTTTCTTACATTACAAAAAACTTAATTTTTAAAAGTCAATGAAAGTTTATTTTTCCTATGAATTACAGAGAAACGTTTGTGAATATTTTTAATTATATTGAATATGCCAAACATACTAAGGTAAACTCAAGTATTTATTAGTTTTTTAAGTCTTTAATCTCTTAAATGTTTCATGTTATGTAAAAAAGATATAAGTAATTCACAGTAATGCAGATGTATTATGTTTTGGTGGTAAAGTAAATCATCATTGCTAACATTTTCCCTCTTGCATACATTTCAAGAATTAGACTATTTATTTTTCAAAATTACATGAAATAAGAGAAAATGCCACGTCTCTCATTATTCCTAAAGAACGGGTGTTTTTTGGTATTTTTTCTTTCTTATAAAATGTCTTATAAATTGGTAGTGTATTCTAGAATTTTTTTTAATGGACAAAAAATAACGTGCATTTCATTTATAATTTGGACCTCACAACAATGTTGTAATTCACAAATAAACAAAATTATCCTCTCCTAATCCACTGTTATTAGCACTGTTATGATTTCTACAGTTATAAGCGAATTGATATGTTGAATGAGAATTGAAATTTGAGAATTGAAATAGATTTTGGAACAAAATTTGCTCTTTAAATATTATCTTATTAGAATTTTTATTGGTAAAAAATATTTGTATTTTATTTAATTTTAATACTTTTATTTCATAATTGGAACTAACAGTAGCGGTTTAGTTGCTAGAATAAAACATTCGTTTAAAATTAATTGTTATTATTATAGTTTAAACTGATTATTATTTTGTTATTATGAGATTTTCAGTCTAAGAAATAAAGCTCATATTAAAAAATGATATAAACGAAATAATTATTATTTTAAAATTTTCCTTTATATTTTAAATGTTTAATGTTAATAAATTTGAAGAAGTTTCATCATTTTTTGTTTATCGTAAATACCAATGTATGAAAATTTAAATATTTATCTTTTAATAATTTTCTAAAATGTCTTCATGAAGAACACGATTATTTCCAAAATATTTAGGCTTTTATTCATGTGCGGATATTTATACAGATTAAAATCAATATTGTTTGTTTATAATTTTTTTTCATTAAGCATAATGTGTCTTTTAAAGCATGAAACTTTAATAAAAGGACGTTGTTTAAAGAAAAAGTATTAAGTTAACAAAAAAAAGGCGACTGAATTTCTCATACAAAAACTTTTAAATGTAAACATTTATTTTAAGTGGACCAGGAAAGCCCTATCTCCGCTATGTTAAATTCATCAAATTTATGTACCTTTTTCTCAGAAATGAAGAAAGATATGGTTATGAAATTTTTATGGTAGTTAGAACAACATGTTTTACATACTTTAACAGGCCATTTTTTTTCTGAGTAAAATTAAAAAATTATTATTAATTTTTTACTGAAAATCTTTTTTAAATTTGCATTTTTGGTGGAATTTCACCACCTAAAATAAAAACTATTCAACATATCATCAAATCCTTGTGTTAAAGTATGTAATATAACATAATATATGTGTCATTAAAAAATTGAGTTCTTAAGTTTCATAGATATTAAGAAAAAGGAACACGAACCTGAAAAATCCATGTTTTGAGAAAAACAGATTTAAAGATTAAATTATCATTTTTATTGGTAGTGATAAGAAAAATTTAATGAAATCCTCGTTTATATGAAGGATCATCACCTTCTTCAATTTCATACGATTCTTCAAGTTTCCTTTTTTGAAATTTATTTCTAATTTTGGCTTTTTTGTGATATTCGGATAATTTTCGCTCTCTGTCGATAACACGTTCATTATCCAGATTCTTCATAGTTTTGACACAGTGGTGACCAGGGTTAATTCCAATTTTGGATAATGTAAGGCACTTTGTTACATTTCCTGCATTAAAGCAAGAAACAGCATCAAAAACTCCAAATTTTAAAGTTTCAATGGTCACAAACACATTTTTTGGCACACGGGTCCAGATGACACTGTTCACAGATTCATTGGGATTTTGTGTTTTCCCATGCAGACATTTTCTTAGAAGCTCAGGGTTTGCCAAGTCTCTAAATACTGGCTTTATGACCTCCATTATTGGAAGAGGAACATGGGTATGCTTAGTGTGGTCATATGTTTTGCCTGTTGCTTGGGCACGATGAAACCCACACCAGCTTTCGGATCCAACTGGACAAAGACCATGATTTGGATTTTCATTATTGGACAGCAAATGAAAATACTCAGCCCATACAGCTTGTT
Organism: Maratus speculifer; assembly: GCA_964019185.1. Lineage (NCBI taxonomy): Eukaryota > Metazoa > Arthropoda > Arachnida > Araneae > Salticidae > Maratus > Maratus speculifer. The sequence goes on from OZ025294.1 coordinate 278,137,317, forward strand.
GCATATTTTGAAGAGATCCGACATTTCTTCTAATGGCTAAACCATAGAACTTCTGGATTTTCATAATAATAATGTCGGTTAACCTGTTTTTACCACCTAATGATTTTCCGTCACTAAGTTTCTTCCCAGAATACTTTTTCTTCAGTTCAGTCAAAATCTACTTCCCATCCTCTTTTGAATGTGCCCAATGCACTCTAATTTTTCAATATCTTGATCACCATAAACTTTAGACGACATTACAGTTTTAAAGACTTTGGAGTCACCGTCACCAAGATATATGACATATCGAGCATCATACAATGTTTGTGATCTGTTGAAGATTTCTTTCACGCCACTGACCTCCATTCCCCCACTTGTTCCACTATAATTAGCAGTGCACGTGTCTAAATGAATCGAGTGATTTCTTGATGGGCACTTACAAAATTTAGACATAACTTGAACATCTATCACTTTGCCTGTGTCGACACTTGTCGCTGTTAGAACCCCATTATGTGACAGATGACCTCGCTTCTGCCAAGTGCCATCAAAGGCAACACATAAATCTCTGTTGTTATCATTAACCGATATACATTCTTCAGCTGCTACTTTCATCTGCTCAGTGCATACTTGTTCTGATCCAGCAGTCAAAACTTTATTGTAATGTGAAAATTTTGCAGGTGGAGGTGGTAGATTCATCACACTACACAGCATTCTGCCAGCTGCTTGACCTTTTCCAATACTGCGAAAAGCATACACAAATCTCATATTTAAATCATATAAGTTTACTTTTGATTCAGCATTTTCTAATTTCTCACAGTTGAAAAATGTAGAACAACTTTTACAATTTTTGCAACAGACCTGCAATTCTGATGCAAGGCCTATTCGCCTTTTTATTTCCAAAGATAGGCCTCCATTACAGTTCTTGCAAGCAGCAAATGCATCAAAAACATTCTGTAAAGCATTTAAGGATATAAATTCATATCCGAACTCTCTTTTTTCATCGAATTCCTTATATTGTAGAAAGGAATTATCTAATTTGGCATTTTCAGTCACCAAAGTTTCATTTACCTCAGCGCCAGTGTCGGTCTCTTTCACGGCTGGTTTTCCAACACATTTACGTTTTTTAAACACACGCTTACTTCGCGGCATTCTAAAAAAACTAATTCGCTGTATAAAAATCAGTAAAATACAATTTGTTTACGTAAATATGCAGCACACGTGTATAAATCGAGATGCAACAAAAATCACTAATAATAAACACACGAGGAGCTATTAAAAACAGTTAAAACTGTAAATACTGGTTACAGTTAACATTCCTGTTGCCAATTCTTTCATCGTAATAAAATAGAAAAGGTTCAACAGAGATAAAAATATAAGTAAAGCGCTACACTTTTAAAAATCTGCTGCATTTTGCTGCAACGCACTCCCCTGCTTGTATAGAAAACGGTTACTTGGCCGTGAAATGGAGCTTTCTCATTGGTTGGAATAGAGATATTATATGCAAGTGGTGGAGTGCGTTGCAGCAAAATGCAGCAGATTTTTAACAGTGTAACTGACGCTCCATGAGGGAAGAGCGGTTTGTTTACATTCGCCAGCTCTTTAAATGACGCGTAAACATTGAAGTGCTTTGAGAAAGAATGTGAAATTCTAACACTTCTGTTTCGTGGATATACAAGTGTGATACATCGTTGGAAAGATAAAAGTTTAATTTATTTAATGCAATAAAAAAACAAAAATTGATTTTTTGGTCGAATTTTGCTTACCTGGTCCCCTTAAAATGATGCATTAAGCAAATGTCACTCTTATAAAATCAATTGTTATTACAGTTTAAACTGATTTTTTTTAAATTACGATACTTTTGGTCTAAGAAATGAAAATTTAATTTAAAAAATAATATAAATGAAATTATTACTATTTCACGTTTTTGTCATCTGTTAAAATTTTAATGTAAAAGTATAAAAATAATCTCGATATTTGTTTTTTATTTGTAAATAACAATATGTATTACTTAAATATGTAATTTTTCATTTTTTTCCAAATACATTTTCAAGAAAAAATATGCTTTTACAAAACATTTACCCTTCTATTTGTACATTTAGGGCTATTTACGCAGACAGCATTCATAAAGACAGTTAATAAATATTTACATTAAACATAGTGTTTTTTTTTAACATGAAACTCTAAAAATAGGATATTATTTAAATGGAAAGTATCAAATAAACGATAAAAGACAACTAAATTTCTTATACAAAAACATTTAAATGCGAAACTTTATTTTAAAATGACGCATTAGGAAACAATAAAACAGGTATTTAAAAGTAGTTTGAAATACTATTTTTTTAACAATGTTCTTTTTAATTGTCATTTTTAAATCACAATACTTTACTAAAGTAAGGAAAATGAATTCCGAATGAAAAATAAGCATTCCTATGCAAAGGGGGCAATCACGGCTGTTTTGTGAAGATAAGAGCAGTGTAATTTTCTTGTGCAGTAAAGTAAACATTAATAATGTTTTCTTCTCTTTAGCTCCATCTCCCTCTCTTTTAAATGTCTTTTTTCATTAATATCAATGCTACGGCGCTGAGAGAGAAAACATAAAAATAAATATTTTTGAAATTCAAATTGTTTTTTCGCAGGTGGAAATAAACAGGTAAAAAATGATAATTTTTTTAATGCATTTAATTATTTTCTTATCTTACAAAAAACTTAAAATTTTTAAAGTGTCTGAAAGTTTCTTTTTCACCATACATAACCAGTGTTCTCGCTGTCGCTCGCCATTGCTCCAAATTGTGACTAAATTCTTTTTTGGCGAGTAAACAAGTGATTAAATTCGCCAAATTGCTAGTGCTTAATTTTTTTATTTTTCTTTGTCGTTTCTCATGTGTGTGTGTATGTGTGTGTGTTGTTTATCATGTTCAATTACACCATACTGTCAGAATGGAAACTATTTAAAAGTTTTTTAAGCTCTCGTTGCAGAACAATGAATTCAGCCGATATTATCGCCTTCATCTATAAAAACAATCTGCAACAACACTATTTTTCAGATTCATTATGTGTAATATGATAAAATTCTGAATTAATTTAGGAAGTTTTATTTCATAATATTTTAATGAGTTAAATCGGTTTTAGAGTTTTTTTCTTGATTGCGTAAGATATTTAGAATATACATATTCTTTAATATATTTGTAATGGATCGTTGGATTTAGATTTATAAAAATCGTTGTCGCAGTTATAAAAATTTATTTTAGAACATATTGAAAAAAAAATGGCGTACATTAATGGATTAAAGATAATTTTTTTAGTGATACATGGCGAATCTATTTGGCTAATACTTTTTTTCATTTGGCGAATGCTTTTTATTATTAATTAGCCAAATTACTAACGTTTGTCAAATGTCAGCGAAAACACTTTACATAACACAGAAACGTTCATGAATATTTTAAATAATATTGAATAAGCCAGAAAGACGAAAGTTTACGCAAGCGTTTATTAATTTTTTTATGTCTTTAATCTCTTAAATGTATCTGATTATGTGAAAAAAAAGTAATTCACTGTAATGCAGATGTACTATATTTTGGTGATAATGTTGAATGTTGTTCGTGGACCATTATGGAGTCTATATGCTAAAGAAATTTCAGCATTTTTCTCTTTTTGGTAAAAACCAATATATACAAATTTAAATAATTATCTTTTCATAAATTTCTAAAATGTGTTCATGAAGAACAATTTTATCGCCAATATTTTTTGGCTTTTATTCCTGTACGGATATTTACACAGAAAAACATGAAACTCTAATAAAAGAACGCTGTTTAAAAGAAAAGTGTCAAGTAAACGAAAACAGGAAACAGAATTTTTCATACAAAAACATCTAAATACAAACCTTTATTTTAAAATGATGCATTATGAAGCAATAAAAAAATATTTAAAAAGTAGTTTGAAATACTATTTTCTTAACATTCTTCTTTTTAATTATTTTTTAAACTAAAATACTTTACTGAAGTAATGAAAATGAATAAGCAGTTTTATGCAAAAGATGCAATCACGGCTGCTTTATGAAGATAACATCTGTGTAATTTTCTTGTGCAGTAAAGGAAACACTAATAATGTTTTCTTCTCTCTCTCTTTTATATTCAAATTATTTTTATTTTAAACTATTTCTATTTACTTTAAAAATACATAGAGTCTATTATTGAATATTTTCATTAGACAAGACATTCTTTTCAGTACATTAAACTCGAGCAAAAAGGATTTTATTTAAACGAAAAAGTAACAAATAAACAAAAAAAGGCAGCTAAATGTTTGATACGAAAACATTTAAATACAAACTTCTATTGTAAAACTTCTACGCATTATGAAGAAATAAAATAGATATTTAAAAGTAGTTTGAAATAGTACTATAATCTTAACATTGTAATTTTTAATTGACTTTTTTTAATCACAATACTTTACTAACGTGAAGAAAATGTAATCCGAATTAAAAATAAACAGTTTATGCAAAAGACGCAGTCACGGCTGATTTATGAGGATAACAGCAGTGTAATTTTCTTGTTCAGTAAAATTACTACTAATAATGTTTTCTGCTCTTTCTTTTTCTTTCTCTCTTGTTTTTCATTTACCCATCATACGTAGTATATGGAAAATCTTGCAATTGTTTTGAAAATTGAAAAAAATGACGAATTTTCACGTTTCAGACAACGGAGATTTCGAAAAATATACTTTAAAAAAATTTTTTGTCCGTCTGTCTGGGCGTAAACGGACCCGTAGAAATTGCGGCAAAATTAGATGTAATAAAAAATTTACATCTAATTTTACAGCAATTTTACGGCAAAAATTGCTGGCAACATGGCTGTCAGTAGTTTTTTTTTTTACCTTACATTATAAGCAGTACAAATTATAGTTTAAAAAAATGTACTGAAAATTTATACGTTGAATTTACATACACTATTGCATTCCTCCTTCTTTTTCTGTCATTGTGTGTTTAACACTTCAAAAATGTAATCAATAAACCAAAAATTAAAAAAATTCTATTGTGTTTACTATTGCAATAACAGTAATAAAAGAATATCAGTTTTTAAAATTGCTTCCTAACAGTGAACAAGTTTTTGATTAGAATTAAAATTAACATTTATTAAAAGATAAACTATAGCTTTTTCAGAACAATTTAAAAATATGTTCAAAATTTTAAACAAATTAAGAAACATAAAGCGCAATAAATTAATCTTAAATATTAAAACTCAACTTAAGCGAATATTTTAAACAACCCTTATTCCATATTTATCCAAACAATCCTTACCTTAAGCTGTGATTATCTTTTGTTTTGTACATTTTATGCAATATCGTATAGCTTCATTTTAAAACGTTAAAAAGAGGGGTTTTTTAAAGTAAAAAATTACAAAATAAAAACTAAATAAATAGATTTTTTATAATAAATACAAAATAATACTGATTATAAATAAATAATTGAAAAACATTTTCAGTATATACCTTGAATTGTTATTTGATTGTGCAATTTAATTTTAATTAATTACTTGTGTTCCGACTTGTTTCATTGATTTGATTAAAAAAATCGGTAGGAAATTTCTTTAGCTTTTGTTTTGCCGTACAATTAAATAAATAAATAAATAAATAAGTAAATAAATAATAAACGATTTTTTGTATTTATTGCACAGTAATTGTCGCATATTCTTAATATCCCTGGTTTCATAATCAAAATGAAATCTTATTTTGTTCTAAAATATATTCACGAGATAACTTATGTCTGAAGTTAAATTAGATAAAACAATACAAAGATAAAAAATTAACGAAAAATATGATATTTTAAAAAGAATGTACAAATACGAAAACGGACATTTAAAAAACAACTTTCGTGTTTGAAGAGATTTTTTTTTTTTTAAATTACTACCCTCTAAGAAAAAAAAAAGCTTTAAATTTTTTTTTGAAAAGATAAGTTGTTTAATGAACACATTGAGATTTTTTTTCATTTAAAAATCAAAATTAATGACTAAAGTAAAAGTAAATTTTTAAAAGAATTTAAATAATTATTTTCTGCTTTTGAATAGCCATAACTTTAGATATTTTCTGGCAAATTAAACTGCTTATGATTAGTTTTCTTTTATTTGTTTTGCTTATAAAATAAAATATACTACATAATGAATTATATAGTATATTTTATTATGTATAATTATATAATATAAATATTATATAATAATAATTATATAATATATAATGAATTAAATTTAATGTGTATGTGATATTACTTTGTTTAAATATACGTATATGTTAAGGTATTAACAATTCACTGCACGTTTTTTTTTCTTTTATTATGAAAAATATTATTTGAAATCCACATCTTGGTCTAATAATGTGAAAAGTGGTAAAAAAAAATAATAATTTCTATGTTTCAGCATAAAATATCTATTTTTTGCTATATATCCAAGGTGTACAATAATGTTTTAAAATATTGCACTGCTATTTTGTAATTAATTTTATCTTCTGAAGGGTGTATTCCGATCAAAACTGCTTATTTTCTGATTTATTTTTTAATTCATTTTTTCTCTCAAATGAACCAAGCTTTCCAATTCTCTTATTTAGAAACTACACAAGGTACCGTAATTGTCGAATTTTTGATAAACGTAGAAAATGTTGCAAAACAATACTGTCAAAAACGTTATTTTGGACCAAATTTTCCGAAGCGGGAGATCTGCAAACGATAAAAAAGGTTACACTAAGAAAATATTTGTTTATAAATAAAATTATAATTGATTGAGGAAAGAATAAAATGACATGGCATTTTATACGGCTCTTCAAAAATCACCTCAGCACGTTTTATATCTTTGCCTTTAAAAATGAGTCTGAAAATGTATCGGAAAATTTTGAGCTGTTGAAGGTAAAAATATTTTTTTCCGAATACACCCTTAACACTCTGAAACTTTTTTATATTAATATTTTGGTACTACTTTGTTATCCCGTTGACCAATTTCGCCAAAATGTACAAATCGTCAAATTAATAGCCAAATTATACATATTGACAGAATTTTTATTTTAAATAACGAAAAAACAAATAATTAGTAGAATATTAATAAAAATACAAATAAAATGTCTAATAAAAATCACTTAATGACATTTTAAACAGGTGAATCGTATTTAAAGACTCTGAATGTGACATTCACGATCATGCATTATTGGCATTTAACCTTAAAATTTGGCGATAATTTTTTTGGTCGACGGGATAACCTAGTAGTACCAATATATTTAAGTATTCAGTAAGATAATGAAATTAAAAGATCAATTATGATTGCAAATTAAATATAAATGCATAATCATTATATGCTAATTATCATTATATGCAAAGATATCTTTTTAAATAATATTTTATGACATTATTTTTCAGATTTAGCATCTATTGTATTGGTGTCACAGGACTTGCTCACAAACAGATGACACTCCTATATTATTATATTTTTCTGTTTTGCATTTACTTTACTTTATATTTACTAGCTTATTTATTAATATTATACTATTCACTTTTAAGATTTATGGGAGATGAAACTTTGTTTCTATAATTTATTTAGCTTTATAGGCCGCTATTTACTAATGAGCAATTTATTACAATTAAATGAAATAATGTATAAATAAAACTCATTGTATTTTTTTAAATTATATTTCACAACAAATAATGATTATTTTTACATTCTGACATTCTTATTAAATATATAATATTAAACATTCTTAACATCAGAAGATTTCGAACATCTATCTTTCATATACCTGTTACCGCTGGAAACGTATTTGAAAGCATTAGACAATAGTGCCCATGAAGATGCAATTTCAGATCTCAGATTTACGATTAATAGTTTCCATACTCCTTATTCATCGAATTACAGAATTAGAATGTTTATTGCAGGAAACATTCCGAAGACATTGGGGAGATCTAATTTCTGCTAGTGTCATGCGAATAATTGTGTAATTAATGAAATGGATAAATTTGATGATTAGCATTGATATTCGGAAATGTTCTCGGATCGGTTTTAATATAAAATTTAAAGTGTTCGTCTTTAAAATAAACACCTTAATTTAAGTGTATTTAAGCAATACAATATTACAGATAAAAATAAATCCATTTATTTTATTCTCATCTATTTTTCCTTTAGGAAACCGACACTGTGGTTTTATTTCTACGAAATGTGAAATTCCAAAATATAAGCAAAATTTATTTAATAACTGCATTATTACATTAATATACTTTACTCTTGTTAAAAACATTATAATGTAAACTCTAAATGAAGATTACAGAAAACAATAAACAAAAGACTTAAATTGTTTTTCATCCATCATCGCATAATTTAAAGAGCAACCAGGAAATGATTTTTAGCAAGAACAATTTTCTTTTATCGAAAGTGAAAGTACTATCATCATACGCAACATAACCTTCAGTTGTTTACAAAAAGACTGAAATCTGCAAATGATCAAATTGATTTATAATACATAAGTGATGATTAACTTTCAAGGACATTGTCATCAAAAGCTCATTAATTTCAATAAACTCTAAATTACTTTTACATGATATAAACATTCAAATAATAAATTTTCATTTTCAATGTAATATAATAATAATTTTTTCTTGTATTTTTTCACAGAGATGAATATGTAGCTGTAGAGAAAGGAGCTGTTGTCAGAGCTTCGTAAATACTAAAGCAAGTTCAATATAATATTCGTTTTTCTAAATGTAGCAGTGCTTTTTCTTACAGTGTGATGATTAATGTGATTATAACTTCATGTGATTAAAAGTGTATAAACCAAATGGATACTAAAATCTGGATGGCCTGCCCTGAGATGAAAACAAATTGAAGGTAAGTCAATCTTACCTGGCTTTTCTGTTAATAACTGTTTTTAGTCAAACTAGTGAGGAAGTTCACACGCAATTTTAAATGTTAAGCTAATTATCGCTAACAATTATGATTATGAGACTGAAATAAAAACAAAATCAGGTCAGGCAGTCCATAATTAAACAATTTAGCAAACTTAAAGAAAAAAAAAACTTTTCTATAACAATATCATGGCTGCTGTAAAAGACAGCACAACAAAAGAAAAACTAAACGCCAATAATTACTCAAATTGGCGATTTAAAATTGAGATGCTTTTAATTCGTGAAGACTTAATTGAAGTCATTACGGATGAGGTTCCAACCCCCATAACCACAGACTGGGCCAAGAAAGACCGCAAAGCCAGAGCGTTAATCAATCTCAGTATTGAAGATAGCCAAATAGTACATGTTAAAAATCTGAATTCGGCGAGGGAGACATGGGACGCTCTAAAACAAATTCATGAGAGATCCAATCTCTCCAGCAAGCTGTACTTATTAAGAAAACTGTACAGCACAAAATTAAATGAAGGTGGTAACATGATAGCCCACATTACTAAAATTCTAGAAATTGTGGATAAACTATCTGCCATAGGAGAAAATATCACAGATTCCCATGTTTCCGCCTTACTATTGTGTTCACTTCCCCCTTTTTACGATACATTAGTGACGGCTCTTGAGGCCCGTCCAGAACCTGAACTCACAGTACTATTTATAAAAAATAAATTAACGGATGAATACATCCGCCGAGCGGAAAGCTCTGAAAATTCAGAAAATAACACCAGAGCATATAAAGCTCAAGGAAAATCTGTCCACTCTGATTATAAAAGAATGAACAAATATTGTTCACACTGTAAAATGAAAAACCACACAAATAAAGAATGTTGGTTCCTAAAAGGGTAAAATAATAACAAATACACTCAAAATAAGCAAAATAAAACTAAAAACCATTCCACTTCGCTATGTTTTGAAGAAAACACTGAAGACAGAAAAAATGCTGTATATGAAAAAAATGATGTAGCCTTACTTACAGAGCAACCTGATAATAAAAAAACCTTTATTGTAGATAGCGGAAGTTCCAGCCATATCGTAAACTCAAAAGAAATGTTTACAAAAATAACAAACAATGTTGAGACAAATGTCACTGTAGCAAACGGTAGCAAATTGATTTCATATGGATCAGGTGAAGTTGTTATTCAAACCGGAAAAAATAATAAACAAGTAACACTAAGGGATGTTCTGTTCGTACAAGATATTGAAACCAATCTGTTATCAGTTAGCAGGGCAACAAAAAACGGATGCCAGGTACATTTTGAAAAGGATAGGTGCAACATTACACACAAAGGTGAAATAATACTCCAAGGTAAATTAAAAAACAATCTGTATGAAATACACGTAAACGAAGATGAAAATAGTAGCTACTATACAAATGTAACGTATCTATACAATTGCACAAATGCAAATTGTATAGATTTATGGCACAGAAGAATGGGCCATAGAAATTACGACACAATAAAAAACATGGTGTCTAAAGAATTAGTAAGCGGTGTAACAATAAATAAATGCAAACACAACAATGTATGTGAGGTATGCATTCAATCCAAAACAAACGAAACACCATTCCCGAAATCAGGAGCATATAGAGCCAAAGAAAGACTAGAATTAATTCACACTGATGTATGTGGCCCTATAAATACACCCACTATAGGGGGGATAAGATATTTCATCACTTTCATCGATGACTTTTCGAGGTTTTGTATAATTTACCTAATGTCAAATAAGAGTGACGCGTTTGAAAAATTAAAAGAATACATCGCTACAGTTAAAAATAAATTTGCTAAAATGCCAACTGCGATCAGATCCGACAATGGCGGTGAATATATAAATGACGAAATTGAAAAGTACCTGAAGTATAATGGCATAGAACACCAACTTACCGTCCCATATTCTCCAAGTCAAAACGGGGTTGCAGAGAGAAAAAACAGATCGCTTCTGGATATGACTAGGAGCATGCTAAACGAAGCAAATCTCCCACATAAATTATGGGGAGAGGCCATATGTACCGCAAACCATTTGCAAAATCGACTGCCTTCTAAATCCATCAACACCACACCATATGAACTTTGGCTAGGTAGAAAACCAAACATAAAATATTTAAAGGTTTTCGGTTGTACCGCATATGCCTATATACATAAATTTAAACGAGGAAAACTTGACAATAGAGCAGAAAAGGGCACTTTTGTCGGGTATGACAATCGCTCTAAAGGGTACAGAATATACACAAGTGATGGAAGAGTCATACTAGCTAGATCAGTAAAATTTATCGAAAACAAAATAGATAATGCAAACACTAATGAAAATACAAACACAAATGATTCAAAGTCTGAAATCAAAAAACAGGCTCAGCAGAATGAAAAAAATGTAATGGAACTAAATCTAACACCAGAAAACATCGATACAGATACACCATCCACATCTTTACAAACACAACACGTTAGAAGATCCGAAAGGGAAAATAAAGGAGTACCACTGGACAGATTTGCTTATGCAGTCCGGCACAATCCAATATATGAGCCCAAAAGTTGGCAAAAAATGATAAATCTTGAGAACCCACACGAAAAAAAGAGCTGGATCGATGCGACGCGAGAGGAAATAAATTCACTTAAAGAAAACAAAACATGGACATTAGTGCATCCACCACAAGGAGCTAAAGTAATCGGATCAAAATGGACATTTAAAGCAAAATACGATGAATTTGGAAAAATAAAAAGATACAAGGCTAGGCTCGTAGCTCAGGGTTACGGACAAAAATACGGGATAGACTATGACGAAACATATGCGCCAGTGGTGTCACACACAACACTCAGAAGCTTTTTAACTGCTGCAGCATATCATAAATTAAAAATACATCACATTGACATTAAAACAGCTTTCCTACATGGAGAACTGGAAGAAGAAGTATATATGTCAAGGATACATAGACACAAAAGAACCTTTCAAAGTGTGTAGATTGGAAAAGGCAATTTATGGGCTAAAACAAGCAGCACGAGCTTGGTATATAAAAATTACCCAATCACTTAAAGAATTAAACTTCACACAAAGCACAGCAGACACTTGTTTATTCATACAGAAACAAGGGGAAAATAGTATTTACATCATAGTGTATGTCGATGACGTACTCATTGCAGGAAATGATGACCAGATAAAAGATATAATAAATAAATTGAAAACAGAATATACTCTTGAAGATCTAGGAGAAATAAACAATTACCTCGGAATAAAAATAGAAAAAACGCAGAATGGATTCAAACTGAATCAAACTGCAAAGAAAGAAGAAGTAGCAAAAAAATTCAACTTAACGGAGTCTAAACCATACAGCACTCCAATGGAGGTAGGATTTCAGCGATTAAATGATGGAGGTAAACAAATGCCAAACAACACGAAATACCGTCAAGCGATAGGTGCATTGTTATACATCGCCACGATATCAAGACCAGACATACTCGTAGCTGTAAACATTTTAAGCAGAAAAAACGAAACCCCCTCCGAATCGGACTGGAAAGGAGTGAAAAGACTTATACGATACCTAAATTCAACAAAAAATCTAAATTTGGTAATCAGCACACAAGAACCACCGATCTTGGAAATATATAGTGATTCGGATTGGGGGGGGTGATTTAAAGACAAGAAGGTCAACTACAGGAAATTTATTCTTACTAGGAAAAAATCCTATAATGTGGATCACGAAGAGGCAGACCTGCATTGCACAATCTTCTGCAGAAGCAGAATTTGTGGCAGCGGCCAGTGCTACGCAAGAATTAACGTGGTTATTAAAATTATTAGAAGATCTTGGCGTACCACAACAATTGCCAATTACTATTTTCGAAGATAACATCTCTTGTATAAAAATGACAGAATCTGGAAAATATTCCAACAGAACAAAGCACATCGATATCAAGTATCATGTAATTAAACAGCTTAAAGAAAACGGAATAATCCAATTACATTATTGTCCAAGCAAATCAATGATTGCCGACATCCTTACAAAACCGGAACCCAAACTTGAATACATAGAAAATAGAAACAAACTCAAACTACTGGATAATCTCCATTAAGAGTTTAAGGGGGGGTTTGTTAAAAACATTATAATGTAAACTCTAAATGAAGATTACAGAAAACAATAAACAAAAGACTTAAATTGTTTTTCATCCATCATCGCATAATTTAAAGAGCAACCAGGAAATGATTTTTAGCAAGAACAATTTTCTTTTATCGAAAGTGAAAGTACTATCATCATACGCAACATAACCTTCAGTTGTTTACAAAAAGACTGAAATCTGCAAATGATCAAATTGATTTATAATACATAAGTGATGATTAACTTTCAAGGACATTGTCATCAAAAGCTTATTAATTTCAATAAACTCTAAATTACTTTTACATGATATAAACATTCAAATAATAAATTTTCATTTTCAATGTAATATAATAATAATTTTTTCTTGTATTTTTTCACAGAGATGAATATGTAGCTGTAGAGAAAGGAGCTGTTGTCAGAGCTCCGTAAATACTAAAGCAAGTTCAATATAATATTCGTTTTTCTAAATGTAGCAGTGTTTTTTCTTACAGTGTGATGATTAATGTGATTATAACTTCATGTGATTAAAAGTGTATAAACCAAATGGATACTAAAATCTGGATGGCCTGCCCTGAGATGAAAACAAATTGAAGGTAAGTCAATCTTACCTGGCTTTTCTGTTAATAACTGTTTTTAGTCAAACTAGTGAGGAAGTTCACACGCAATTTTAAATGTTAAGCTAATTATCGCTAACAACTCTTTAATATTATATTATCTTACTCTTTACTATTATATTATTCTTTTTTAAGATTGGTGGAAGGTTAAATTTGGTTTCTATAATTTTGGGGGGTTTATAAGCCTCTATTTACTAATGAACAATTCATTGCAATTAAAGTGCAGTTATTGACTTTTAGAAATCAACGTATTTTTTTTAATTCATGTTTATAATAAATAATACTTATTTTTATATTGTAACATTCTTCTTATATATATAGTATTAAACATTTTTAACATCAGAAGATTTTGAATATCTATCTTTCATATACCTCTTGCTACTGGAAACGTATTTGAAAGCATTAGACAATAGTGTCCATGAAGATGCAATTTCAGATCTTTGATTTACGATTAATAGTTTCCATACTCCTTATTCATCGAATTACCGAATTAGAATGTTTATTGTAGGAAACATTCCGAAGCAATTTGGGAGATCTAATTTCTGATAGAGACATGCGAGTAATTATGCAATTAATGACATGGATACTTTTGTGATTAGCAGTGATATTCGGATACGTTATCGGATTGATTTAAATTTTAATATAAAATTTAAAGTGTTCCTCTTCAACCCTTTATCTACCGCATTATGAATTCATGAAAATTTTACAATCTAAAGCATTTTATGCAAAATATTTAAACTAAATTAAAAGATTTAAATAATCATTTAATAAATATTTGAAGGGTTTTAGAAGTATTGAAGAATTTACAAGGATTAATTAAATTTCAATTTACAGGAATTATGTGCAATTTTTATAACCGTACTAAAATCTTTTATTTTTAATTATTTTCTTAGTATTTTGTAGAATTATAAATTGTACAAATATGATGTTCTTATAATATAAATATAGATATATTTCCACAGTAAAAATCGCCATCCTCCTCACTCAGCGCCAAGAAAGCCGAAAAGATGGAATAGCAAAAGAAATCATCCTTTTAAAAATATTTTTGTTTTGAGTAACTAATATTGCTTTTGCAGCAAGATAAAATATTGTATCTGTAACTTATTCTAACTGAAAAAAGAATTTAAGTATTAAAAGAATTTAATAATAAGTTTTTTTAATGGTACATATAAGTACCGTCAGTAGATAAAGAGTTAAATAAACATCATATTTTAAGTATACTTAAGTATACTGGTGATAAAAAATATAAAATAAAATACTACAGATAAAAATAAATCCATTTATTTGATTCTCATCTATATTTTTTTTATTTCCGTATAGAAAACCAGTAGTGTTTTTATTTCTACTAAATATTAAACTCCAAAATATAAGCGAAATTTGTTTAATAACTACATTATTATATTAATCTATTTCACCACTATCTTACTCTTTAATATACTATTCCCTTTTAAGACTGATGGTAGATCAAACTTGGTTTCAATAATTTATTTAGGTTTATAGGCCTCTATTTACTACTGAACAATTTATTACAGTTGAAGTGCAGTTACAGATCGCAGTTATAGAAATCAAACTATTATTTTAATTCATTTTTATGATAAACAATAATTATTTTTATACTATAACATACCTCTTAAATATATAGCATTACACTTTCTTAACATCAGAAGATTTAAAGCACCTATCTTATATATGGAATTTGAAAGCATTAGACAATAGTGCCCATGAAGTTGCAATTTCAGATCTTAGATTTACGATTAATAGTTCCCATACTCCTTATTCATCGAATTACAGAATTAGAATGTTTATTGTAGGAAACATTTCGAAGACATTTGAGAGATCTAATTTCTGATAGAGTGATGCGTATAATTATGCAATTAATGACATGGATAGTTTTGTGATTTGCAGCGATATTGGGAAATGTTCAGGGATTAATTCAAATTTTATTATAAAATTTAAAATGCTCGTATTATAATAAAATTCTTATTTTAAGCATGTTGAGCAATATGAAGTATAAATGTTGTAAATATATTTAATAGTAATATATTTATTTTGGAACATCACCTGAAATGCCAACGAAACTAAACTAAAGTAACAATTGCATTTGTAATGAAATTTTCTTTTTAGCGTTAATATTTACATCAAATTATGACGTAAACTAAGACATTAGTAAATTTATTTTACCGCAGAAGAGTAAGAAAATACATTAAGAAGTATGCAGAAGTTGTTACTTTTTAATTTATGCATTGTAATTTATAAATATCGAAACAATAGGGTTTCTCTTTTTACTAATGAGCAATTTATTACAAATGAAGCGAAGTAATGTATCTTTAGAAATTAATGCATTTTTTCTTACATTTGCTTGCATGGTAAATAATAATTATTTTTATATTCTAACATTCATCCTAAATTTATAGTTTTAAACCTTTTTGACATCGCAAGATTTTGAACATTTATGTTTCATATACTTCTTGCCACTGAAGATGGATTTGAAAGCATTAGACAATAGTGCCCATGAAGATGCAATTTCAGACCTTAGATTTACGATTAATAGTTCCCATACTCCTTATTCATCAATTAGAATGTTTATTGTAGAAACCATTCCGAAGACATTTGGGTGATCTAATTTCTGATTGAGTCATGCGAATAATTATGTAATTAATGAAGTGGATAGTTTTGTGATTATCAGTGATATTTGGAAACGTTTTCTTATTGATTCAAAATTCTAGAATAAAATTTAAGATGTTCGTTTTTAAAATAAACTCCTTATTTTAAGCATATTGTTTAACATAAAATTTAAATGTAGTAAATATGTTTAATATTAATATCTTTATTCTGGAACATTATATGAAATTACAACCTAACTAAACGAAAGTATGAAATGCATTTGTTACGAAATTTTCTTTTTAACTTAAATATTTACACCAAAGTATGATTTAAAGTTGCTAATAAATTTATATTATAATTCGGGAGTAAGTAAATTCATCAAGAAGTACGCAGAAAGTGTTACTTTTAAATTTATACATTGTAATTCATAATTACTGTAACAAAAGTCTTTTCCCTTAAATATTAGCTCTAGACCCATATTTCTAATTGTAAAGTTTCTAGAAAAAGGCACAAAATATCATAACATAAGTTGCAATTCCATAGGGGGTCTATTTGAAAAATACGGAAATTAATTTTTTATAAGTCAACTATAGGGTTAAATTCTCAGTTAGGAAAATTTACTTATCCATTTCTGATTCATTCACGCACATACAAAAAAAAAAAAATCTTCGAGGTATCTACAAATCTCTTAAAGATGTTAAATTTCAAAATTCGTGACTTACATTATTTGCCATGTCTCTAACTAGGGAACTGCAAGAAGTGTAAGTCATCGATTTTGATGAAAGTGGTATCGTTGGAAAGATCTCATCGTTAGGAGGGAAAAACTCAATGGAACTACCCGTCGCAAATGAGACGTTTTCGAGATATCCGACAATTTATGTCACATAGCTAGTGGACAGTTAATGGGGGACCGAAAAATTTTTTTTCTCGATTTTAGCGAAAGTGGTATCGTTGAAAAGATATCATCGTGTGGATTAAAAAACTCAATGGAACCACCCGTCGGAAAGGATAAGTTTCTGAGATATCCGACAATTTGTGTCATATAGCTAATGTACACTTACTGAGAAACTGCATTAAGTGATATAAATTGCTTGATATCTCGTAAACTGCTCATTTCCAATAGGTAGTTCCATTTAGTTTTTTACTTCTCACAATCATATCTTTCCATGACACCATTTTTGTCAAAATCGAGACAACACTTTTTCACGGTCCCCCTTTAAGTGTGCACTAACCCAGTATGCACTAGCTACGTGACATAGATTACCGGATATCTTGAAAACGGCTCATTTCCGATGGCTAGTTCCAATGAGTTTTTTACTCCCCATGATGAGATCTTTCCAACGATACCAGTTTCGTCAAAATCTAAACTTTTTTTTATTCCCCAGTAAGTATGCACTAGTTACGTGACATAAATTGTCGGATATCTCGAAAGAGCCTCATTTGCGACGGGTAGTTCCATTGAGTTTTTCATTGCTCACGATGAAATATTTCCAACGATACCACTTTTGTCAAAATCGGTGACTTACACTTCTTTCAGTTCCTTAGTAAGTAAGGCGTTATTGTCACACTTTGAATGTAAGATAGGGTTATTCACAAATTGTACTTTATAAAAATTCGATTTAATTCTTCGTATCAAAATGTTGCAGATTTGCAACATATCCAAACAATTCATGTTATTTCAACAATAGACTTCAAAAGACGATTTTGTTGATTGTTATTATTTTATAGCACTGCTATTCAAATAACTATTTCTTTAAATCTATAACAGATAGCGATACTTTTTTTTCGCAGCAAAGTTTGGTCTATCGCTCGATCAGCTACCCATGACTTTTGCTGAATTAAGCTTAAAAAAGAGAAATTTAAAAAGTCTGTAGATGTCTACAAGTATATTCTTTACGAAGTTTAACAAGTACACGTTTAAATGAGCTATTTAAAGACAATTTTAAGGAGGGAATTTTTAGGCAGATTTCGTAAGAAACACTACCTATTGCAATTGCACCAGTTTATATATCTATCTATCTATTTATCTATCTATCTATCTATCTATATATCTCACTTTTTTATGAACACGATAATTTCTATAATTCTTCACCAATCTCCACGAAACTTGTACATAAAATCAATGGGTATAAAATCTTGGCTGAGTTCGTTAATGGGCAAAATCGGACCAAGGGGGTCGGAATAGGGGGCGTTTTTGTGAAAACCGAAAAAACGCCATAACTTCTTAATTAAAGCAGATATCGAATCGGTTTAAAGTTTATATTACTTCTCAAAAATGGGCCAAAAGTATATATATGATAGAATGTTGATAAATTTACAAGTGGGCTCAAGGGGCGAAAAAAACAGGGTTTTTGAGAGAAAAAAATTCATAACTTCGTCAATTTTCAAGATATCAAGTCCAACTAAATTTTTTATAAATGTTCTTAAAATTATCTAAAACTTTTGTATTTACAAGTTTTTGATAGGACCAACTTTTACCGATGAAAAAAATTAAAAACTAAAAGAAAAAGGGCGCTGAAAAAAGAGAAAAATCCATAACTCCGTCAATTTTTAAGATATCAAATCTGATTAAATTTATTTTACATCTTCTCAAAAATATCTACAACTTTTATATTGACAAGATTTTCATAGGACCATTTCGTATAGCAAAAATAAATTAAACAAAAATAGGAGTTAGAGAAAAAACCTCAAATCCAAACGGCTTATATTCTGACTCATTTTTAAATTCATTTTTGATTTTAAACGCATCCAAATGGTAGATCCTCGTATTTAGAAACTGTATAAAGTGGCGCATTGGTCAATTTTCTGATAAAGACAGAATATATTTCAAAAAAGGCTACCAAAAAGGGTATTTTGAACAGAATTTCCGAAAGTCATCGTGACTGAAAATTGAAGTAAGTATTCAAATAAGAAATTGCGTTTTTTTCTGATTCGTTTAAAATCCATTTTTGTTCTCAAACGCATCCAATTTGCAGATCCTCTTATTTAGGAACTATATAATGTGATGTATTGAACGGTTTTCAGATAAAGACAGAATATATTTTGAAAAAGGCTACCAAAAATGGGTATTTTGAACAGAATTTCCCGAAGTCTTCGAGATTTGAAAATTTAAGGAAGTTTTCACATAGCAAATTGCGTTTTTTATGACTCGTTTTAAAATCCATTTTCGCTCTCAAATGCATCCAATTTACAGATCCTCTTATTTAGGAACTATATACTGTGACGCATTGGCCAGTTTTTTGATAAAGATAGAATATATTTTTAAAAATGCTGTCAAATTGAGTATTTCGCACAAAATTTTCCAAAGCAATCATGATTAAAGAATTAAGGATGTATTCAAACAACAAATCGGTTATTTTATGACTCATTTTTAAATTCGATTTTTTTCTCAAATGCTTTCAACTGACAGTTTTTTGTTATTTAGGAACTGTATAATGTACTGTTTTGGTCGATTTTTTAATAAATTTAGAATCTATTTCAAAATATGTTGTCATAATGGGCATTTGAGCTGAATTTTTCTTGAGATGATTCTGATAAAACCAGTTTTTGCAGAAAAATGAAATTAAAAATTTTTCATAAACGGCCAAATGAAGTTATTAAACTGGGTTTATCTCTAATCATATATATATATTTTTGTTGTTGAAATGAGCACTCTTCGAAATCTACCTCCGCCTATAGGCCCAGCCGACAGGGATTTTTTAATATATATGTGGTAAACGTAAGCTGTTATTTGTTACATATCTGTAATAACGCGCCATCTCTTTAAGAATTCCATGTAATGAATATTTTTTAAAAATATCAAAAGAACAAGATTTCTTCTTACGATTAATTGATTTCCATTTCTCCCGGAAGGGCAAAATTATTGTAAAAAGGAAAGATTAAAATGATTCTATGTTACTTAATTGCTATAGGTTAAGATAGGGATCCCTCTGTTATTCAAAATTAATACCAAAAAAAAAAAAAAAAAAAAAAAAAAAGAAAAAGAATAGTAGAAGAATTAAAAATCTAAAAAAGGCCTAGTCAACACATTTCACCAAAATAAGTGTACCTAGACAAAAATTGCTTTTACCATATTTTGCAGAAAAAAGAATTCATTTTAAATTCTCTGATTGTAAAGGCTTTATTCAAACTGTTTGCGAGAAATGTGGTATGGGACTTTTCTGCTTCAAAACTAACAATTTAAAAAAAATTCATGTAAATTAATATTTTTAACATTTTTATTTTTGAGATATTTTGCAAGATGCTGCAGTTATGCAAAAAACGTATTTTTCAAAATGAAATCTTGTTTTTCTGTTCTATTTTTTTTTTCATGCTTAAAATGATGCATTTAGATACATTAAATAAGAATTTTTCAAATCGTAGTTCTTGAGCTACATACGGTTAAGATAAAGATAGTGGTGCTCTCTTGTACGTAAAGAAGAATGTAGATTTTACATTAAACTTTTCTTTCAAAATATGTTGTAGGTCTACATTAGAAGTCTGCGAAGGCTGAAAAATCCAAAACCACGCCTACCCATAAGAGAAAAAAGTTCCTCCCGGCGAGAAAAAAAGTTACAATTTCTGTTTGATCGCGGCCTGCCTGACTGAATTTCTGCAAATCACTAAAAAAGCTTTTTTCATCGATACGCTTAAAATTATTTTATACCAGAAGTTTTGGCCAACCTTTTTTATCCTTTATTTTTTACATTTATAATCTTTATTTTCAAAGAAACGACCCAGGCCGTGATATTCATTATTTTCATGAATGTTTTATCTATCATTAATGTCGTTAGTCCACATTTCACATACTGGAGATTTTGAAAAATACTCTGTAGTAAAATCTCATAAGATGTAATCACTTAAAGCAAAAAGAAAAAAAATACCCTATAGACAAGTTCTTCCTTTGCAGATGTAAATGCATTCTACTCTTTTTTACAAGCATTAAGGAAGGATTTCGTCATTGGCAGATTTTGTTCACTAGATTTTCTATATTTTAATTTTAATGTTAGAAATCAACTATCCTATAAAAAGATAAATTGTAAAACAATGGCGTTTCAAAAATACATGCCTTAAAAAAATATACTGAATCAAATTTTACTGGTTTTTTTCATCACTGTAAAAAAAAAAAAAAAAAAAAAAAAAAAAAAAAAAAAAATCCGTTATATTTGTTTGCAAAAATTGTCGTAAAAATTTCAGAAAAATTAGATGTAACTTTTCTTATTACATCTAATTTTACGTTAAAAAGCTGCAGGCAGCATTGTTACCAGTAGATTTTACTGTAAATTTAAAGGATTTGTTTTCAATGCTTTCTATTTTTTTCTTTTGAATATTAACCTTGCACATAAATTAATTTAAAATTCGTTATGTTCGTTTTAAACACAAGCAGATAACTGTTAGTTAATAATATGGTTATAAAATAAGCACCAGCACTGTCAAAATTAGTTTTCACCATCTATGAAATAGAGCAGGAAATTTCGCAATAACTCATTATTATTATTTTATTATTGCAACAATTCTGTCTAAAAAATGACAATTTAATTTGAAAAAATAATGTAAATAGTTCTTATAAATAATCTCTTAAAAGTTTAATCTAAATGCATTGAAGAAGCCTGAAAATACTTTTAAATATGTAACTTTTCATTTTTTTAAACACAATTTCAAGAACAATAATATTATTCACAAAATATGTACGCTTTTTTCATGTGCGATTACTTACACATAAAAAATACATAGTCTGTTAATAAATATTTTCATTAGACAAGATTTTTTTTCAGTACATTAAACTCGAATAAAAAAGACTGTTTAAAAGAAAAGAACAAATAAACGAAAAAAGGCAGCTAAATTTCCGATATGAAACCATTTAAATGCAGAATTTTATTTTAAACGTCCGCATTACGAAGCAATAAAATAGCTTTTTAAAATTAGTTTGATAAAGTGCTATATTCTTAACAGTGTCCTTTTGAATTCTATTTTTTATATCACAATACTTTACTACAGTAAAGTATTGTGATATAATGTTAACATAATGGCAATATAATTGTAATATAATGGTGTATTTGACAAATTAAATCAAGTCATTAGTTTAAAATCTATTTTTTTATTGCAGCTTAAACAGAAATTTGTTTGATCATTACGAACATTTCAATCTAAAAAGCGAAAATTCAATTTAAAAAATAACATAAATAAAATCATTACTATTTTAAGATTTTGTCATTTGTTAAAATTTTAATGTAAAATTATAAAAATAATCTCAGCATTTGTTTCTTATTTGTAACTAACAATGTGTAATATTTAAAAATGTAACTTTTCATTTTTTCTCGAAATACAACTTCAGGAAAAAATATTCTACTTACAGAACATTTACCTTTTTATCCATGTAGGGTTATTTACGCTGACAACATTCATAAAGTCTGTTAATAAATATTTTCATTAAACACAGTGTTTTTTTTTAAACATGAAACTCTAAAATTAGGATGTTGTTTAAATGAAAAGTATCAAATAAACGATAAAAGATAACTAAATTTCTTATACAAAAACATTTAAATGCGAAACTTTATTTTAAAATGACGCATTTTGAAACAATAAAACAGGTATTTAAAAGTAGTTTGAAATGCTATTTGTTTTAACATTGTTCTTTTTAATTGTCATTTTTAAATCAAAATACTTTACTAAAGTAAGGAAAATGAATTCCGAAGGAAAAATAAGCATTTCTATGCAAAAGACGCAATCACGGCTGTTTTGTGGAGATAAGAGGAATGTAATTTTCTTGTACAGTAAAGTAAACACTAATAATGGTTTTTTTCTCTCTCTCTCCTTTTTTTTCACGTTGTTTTTATTTTTTTTTTCTAATAATAGCCACGCTACGGCACTCAAAGAGAAAACATAAAAGGAAATATGTTTATTCTATTTTTTTCTTTCTTTTTTTTTTTTTTTTGTATGTGGAAAAAACGCAGATAAAAAATAACAATAATATTTTAATGCATTAAATTAATTTGTTATCCCATAAACATTAAAGTGTTTTCAAGTTTTTATATTGCGATTTATTACAGTGACATGTTTATCAATATATTTTAATATATTGTTCAATAAATTAAAGCTAAAAAATATTCTCAAGCGTTTCTTATTAATTTCCAATGTCTTTTATTTCTTGACTATTTGAAGTTAACTGAAAAATAAATAAGAAAACATAGCAAAATGTCATAAGAAGTTTATTTGAAATGCCTTATGGAATGAATTAAAAAAAGGAAATAAATTTTACATCGTATATGAATGATTAATTACTTATTAACACAAAGATAAAAGATTTTGTTTTTTGCTTCTAACATATTTTGAGACTTTATAGAAGAATTATTAAAAAGTTCGCAACCGCAACGCATACATGTTGTTTGGTTACGCATTTGACATTTCACGGATGTCATGTATGAGTCTTTTGAGCGTTATCATGAAAATCTAATGGAATATGGTTTGGGCTTGCTAATTTTAACCCGGTACCTGAAGGTGTTAATGCTGCACATCCTAATTAAAAAAGGATGTTTTAGCCTAATTATTTACACAGAAAAAATGCATAGAGTTTGTTAAAAAATATTTTCACTAGGCAAGATATTTTCTTTCAGTGCATGAAAACCGAACAAAAACGACTTTGTTTAAACAAAAAGTAACAAATAAACTAAAACTAGTCGTTGGGGGCCACCGTAATACTTACCCATCATGGATATGTATATGAAAATAAAACATGTGAAAACTATTTATACAATGCATTGCAATTCATAAACAAAATTTAAATATTGTTAATATACATAGTAATGCTTTATTAAAGAACTGCTGATGTACCAATTTCGACAAATTATATAAAACGCCAAACTACTCAAGTAGTACCGAACTGCGTAAAAGAAACATCCTTATAACTCCAAAAATAATAATTCTATTAACTAACAATTAACTGTGTCGGATTAAGCGTCTTATTTCCAATTAAAATATACCTCTGAATTGAAATTTGAATGAAATACAGGGTGATGAAAAATCAAAGAATGTGGAAAACAGGATTACAAATATCTCGGCAACTACTAATCCGATCGACTTCGTTTTATATGCAAAATGTGTGTTATTTTATTGCCTTTTACGTCCATTCCTTAAAACAAAAAATCGAAAATTTTTATATAACTTTCATCAGAACGAATTTTTCGAGGGTCCGAAAAAAATAGTTCCGGATAATCGAGGTTGCTGATATTAAATAGGCTTCGTCTCATCCTTACATACTAACTACATACAAAATTTCAAGTCTCTATCTCAATTTGTTCGGGAGATAGAGCGTTTACACACAGACAGACTGACAGACAGACAGACGGACGGCAAATTTTTTTTTCTAAAAATATGTTTTTCGGAATCTCCACTATCTAAAACGTATAAATCCGTCAAAAATTTTTTTTCGATTTTCAAAACGATTGCAAGACTTACCCTATACTACGTATGATGGGTAAGTAAAAAGGGTAGCTAAATCTCTGATATGAAACTATTTAAATGCAAAACTTTATTTTTAAATGACGCATTACGAAGCTATAAAACAGCTATTTAAAAGTAGTTTGGAATAGTACTACATTCCTAACATTGTCCTTTTTAATTCTATTTTTTTAAATCACAATACTTTACTAGAGTAAAGAAATTGAACTCAGAATGAAAAATAAGCATTTCTATGCAAAAGGCGCAATCACGGCTCTTTTGTGAAGATAAGAGCAGTGTAATTTTCTTGTGTAGTAAAGTAAACACTAATAATGTTTTCTTCTCTTTCTTTCTTTCTCTCTATCCCCCCTTTTCACATTGATTTCATTTATTTTCTAATAGACAATCTACGGCGCTTTGAGAAAAAACATTAAAGAAAATAAATTTCTTCTTTACAGTTTTTTTTAAAATTATTTTTTGCGTTTGTCAAAAACACAGGTAGAAAAATAAGAATCATATTTTAATGTATTGAATTAATTTCTCATCTTATAAAAAACTTTAAAGTATTCTCAAGTTTTTATATTACAGGGATATTATTACAGGGAAATGTTTATTAATGTCTTTTAATATTATTGAATAAATCAAAGCTAAAAAAGTATTTTCAGGCATTTTTTATTAATGTTTTATGCCTTTGTGTTTGTTACAACATAAAATAGCTAAA
Organism: Maratus speculifer; assembly: GCA_964019185.1. Classification (NCBI taxonomy): domain Eukaryota; kingdom Metazoa; phylum Arthropoda; class Arachnida; order Araneae; family Salticidae; genus Maratus; species Maratus speculifer. The sequence continues at coordinate 278,162,648 of OZ025294.1, forward strand.
CTTTGCACACCTAAACTCTTCCATATTGTCAATTATTTTATCAGTTTTTTCAAATTTATGTGAAAAGCACAATTTTATACCAACCGTCCAAGGACGGGACTTTTCACTTTTTTTTCAAACATCACTTCAAGAAGAACATCCTTATTCAAAAAATATGTGCACTTTTATTCATGTAACGTTATTTACACACACACAAAAAAAAAATCGACAGTCTGTTAATAAATATTTTCTTTAGACACGATATATATATATTTTTTCAATACATTAAAGTCCAACAAAAATAACTTTGTTTAAACGAAAAGTAACAAATAAACGAAAAAAGGCAGGTAAATTTATGATATGAATCCATTTAAATGCAAAACTTTATTTAAAAATGACGCATTACGAAGCAATAAACCAGTTATTTAAAAGTAGTTTGAAATACAATTTTATTAACAGTGTCCTTTTTAATTGTTTTTTTTAAATCACAATACTTTACTAAAGTAAAGAGAATGAAATCGGAATGAAAAATAAGCATTCCTATGCAAAAGGCGCAATCACAGATATTTTGTGAAGATAAGCGGAATGTAATTTTCTTGTGCACTAAAGTAAACACTAATAATGTTTTCTTCTCTCTCTCTCCTTTTCACGTTGTTTTTATTTTTTTCTAATACTAGAACCGCTACGGCGCTCTCAGAGAAAACATATATACATAAAAAAATTCTTGTTTAAAGTTTTTTGTTTTTTGTTTTTTTTTTTGCTTTAAAACGCAGGTAAAAAAAAAAATAACAATCATATTTTAATGCATTAAATTATTTTTTTATCTTATAAAAAACTTAAATGTTTAAAGTCTTTTTAAGTTTTTATATTGCGATATAATACAAGGAAACGTTCATTATTTTCTTTTAATATTACTTAATAAATCAAAGCAAAAAGTATTTTCAGGCATTTCTTATTAATGTTTTATGACATTGCCCGTAAAGCATGGTGACGTCACTGCAACGTCGTTGTGAAGTCACATTGTGACTTTGTGACCATCGATTGTCGATGTGACCTCACGTGAAGTCGATGTGAAGTCACAGTGACTAAAATGTGAAGTCGTTATGGCCGTTTTAGAGCTCTTTTGTGACGTTTCACAAACTGGTCACAATGTGACAAATTTGTGAAAAATGTGTCATTTGTGACTAATTTGACATTAACATTGTGACGAAACTGTGACAAAAGCGACGATGTTTAAATTGGCAAAAACATGTTTTTTAAAGTAAATAACATGTTTTGAAGGATATTTTTAAATTTCTAAAGATTTTTAAGAAAGTCCCATCTCAGTCACAATGTGACGTCCCTGAGAGGTGGCATTTTGGTCACAGATGTCATGGGAAGAAAGTGATTCACAGTGACGTCACTGTGACGTCCCTGTGACCATGCATGCTATTAGGGTGTGTTTGTTACAACATAAACTAGCTGAACTTTGCCCATCTAAACGCTTCCATATCGTCAGTTATTTTTACCAGTTTTTTTTCAAATTTATGTGAAAAACATAGTTTCTAAACATCGACCTAGGGCGGGCATCTACACTAGTGCATAAAAATTTAAATATGTAACTTTTCATTTTTTTTTCAAACACGACTTCAAGAAGAATAATCTTATTCAAAAAATATGCGCACTTTTATTCATGTAACGTTATTTACACAGAAAAAAATCCACAGAGTCTGTTAATAAATATTTTCATTAGACAAGATATTTTTTTCAGTACATTAAACTCGATAAAAAAGGACTTTTTTTTAACGAAAACAGGCAGCTAAATCTCTGATATGAAACCATTTAATTGCAAACCTTTATTTAAAATGACGCATTACGAAACAATAAAACAGCTATTTAAAAGTAGTTTGGAATAGTACTATATTCTTAACATCGTTCTTTTTAATTGTCTTTTTAAAATCACAATACTTTACTCGAATAAATAAAAATGAGCTCAGAATAAAAAATAAGCAGTCCTATGCAAAAGACACAATCACGGCTGTTTTGTGTAGATAAGCGGAGTGTAATTTTCTTGTGCAGTAAAGTTAACACTAATAATATTTTTCCTCTCTTTTTCTCTCTCTCTATCTCCCCTTTTCACATTGTTTTTATTTTTTTCTAATAATAGCCGCGCTATGACACTCATAAAATTAAAAATAAAAGAATATAAATATATTCTTTAAGGTTTTTCTTTTTCGTTTGTCGAAAAACACAGGTAAAAAAAATAAGAATCATATTTTAATGCATTAAATTAATTTCTTATCTTCTAAAAAAAATTAAAGTTTAAAGTCTTCTCAAGTTTTTATATTGCGATACATTACAGGGAAATGTTTATTAATATCTTTTAATATTGTTGAATACATTGAAGCTAAAAAGTAATCCGAAGCGTTTCTTATTAGTTTTTATGTCTTTTTTTTTCTTGAATATATCAAGTTAATTGAAAATTAAATAAGAAAACATATCAAAATATCAGAAGAAGTTTATTTGAAAAGCCTTAAGGATTGAATAAAAAAATAAAGCAATTTTACAATGAGTATAAATGATTAATCACTTATTAACACCAAGAAATTAGATTTTTTTTTGCATCTGATATTTTTTACAACTTTATAGGAGAAATGTTAAAAAGTTCGCAACCGAAACGCATACATGTTATTTATTACACATTTGACTTTCAACTGACGCTACTTGGTAACAACTATTATGGTAACAATTGACGTGGGACAATAAAAAAGAAAAAAAATCTGAACAAAAAGATAAAATTTAGAAATGCCCAAAACATTTGATATCAGCTTATTTATTTGCAATTGATCTTAATGTTACTTTATCATATTTTTTAATAGTTAGTACCTCCCATCAAAACACCTTTAATGGCATGTTTTGTATGCAAATAGTTTTCAGTAATGCAATGAAAAACGAAAGTAAGCAAAACTTTAGCAGTGATGTTTCCGTTATTTCGAGTTTTAATGATTAGGAAGACGCCGCGGTCTACTGACTTAGCAATCCAGCCGAAACCGCTGTCAATGTCTGGTGTAGGTTACATACTGGGACGACCGTGGGGAATTAGAGTGCGACATAGGAGAAAAATCCGGTAAATCTAAGAAAAAAATCTGTTTCAAACCTATTTAAATCAGTTTTTTTATCCGCAATTGAACGATAAGTTTTTGCATCATCTTAGTGTGCTGCATGCCTTAAACTTACCGAGTTCCACTTTAAAGTTCTAGTGCCGATTTCACTTGATAGATTGTACTACTGTTCCTCTCGGTAACCGAAGAAAATGGAACTCTGATTCAACAGTCCATCCTCTGATTACAAATTACCAATATCAAAATCTAGAGATTTTCATAAAGCACATGAAAAACTGAAATTTTCTTATTTAACCTGGAATAACCCGCTAATGAGAATTTCTCTCACTGTTCTCAATTTGTTATCTTTTACTTTACATTCGTTTAATATGACCTTTTTTTTGCCTTAGTACTTTTAGTTACAAAAACAGATAAAATAATCGAAATAACATTTTGAAATTTTAATTAAAAGGAAAAGGGGTTTAAATACGAGTCTTAAAAAAGTACGATGGTGAGCGAAAATCTGTACCAAGTTCTCCCGGGTTAAAAAGTGTGATCTTCCCCATATATAGAGAAGATTCAAATTAAGTGTATGAAGCATATTATGATTTTTGACAATTCGATGTTTAAAAAAATAGCAAATAATTTTTTTAATGACTTAATGATTAAACAGCGAAAAGGAGTAGCTTTAATCCTTTAATTACAGATCTCCGTTTTTTAATGTTATATTAACTTTAATATACCTACGACATTATTTAATTCAATTTTATCATTTGGGTTTGATTAATATTTAAAAGATGTATTTAAAATGTTCAAATTCATATTATGCAGAAAAATATTTTTCAGAGAAAAAGCTGGCGTTTTACTAAAATAGAATATTAAGATACCAATAATAAATATAACTTTATCTGATTTTGCATTTAAAAAAAATTGTTATCTAACTTTATTTAGTAGGAAATTCTATGCATTGCATCTTTTTAATTCTGATAAGTTTTCAGAAACTTTATCAAAAATCGATCAAACACACCTGGTCTTTATTTTAGTAACAATACCAAAAATTTAATGTTATTTTACATTTTTAGAGAATAGTTTCGCGATTATCGTCATTATCAGTGAGATTTTTTTTTTTCAAATACAAGTTGATCTTTGAGGATGAAGATATAATCTGAAGTGTATTTTGTGTGTTTTGTTATGTTTTTTCTTTGACATAATTTAGTAATTAATATAGGGATTATGGAGGTTAGGAAACTGTTAAAAAAATTATAAAATGTGCATAAATTTACTATAATAAAAGTGATATAGTAAAAGTAAAAAGACAACAGAAAATAAAAATAATTTTTTTTTTATGTTTATACTTTTTAAAGATTTTTGGAGTTCTTTAACTAGAATTTTCAAGCACTTATTAATGATAAATGTGTCTCACATTTAAAATGTTTTGAACTTTAGCAAATACTTCTGTCAAATAATTATTTCTGTGTTTAGGATACTAAAGTTTCTATTACCGATCAGGGCTGTAGCCAGAAGTGAATAATAGGGGGGAGGGGCTTAAGAAAATGCAGGGGGGAGCTTATATTTTCTCTGTCTCACCCTGTTGCAAAAAGATGAATTTGTGCATATTCACACTGTAGATAGTATGTTTCTTGTTAAATTGTTGTAATAACTTCAGTCTATACTAAGAAACGAATATAACGAAGAAAAATTCGAGTGTATAAATAGAAAAATCTTAAACAGCATGTAAGCTTTATATATGCAAATAGGATGAGCAAGTGCTGGAACACTTATTTTAGCTACAATTTAGTATTTCTATAAAACTGTGAAAAGTCTTCCAAGCTAAATTAGATTTTTGATCTAAATTTCATTTAGATTTTTTGTACATAAATTCATTTAGTGACCTTGGAATATTTTACAGGAGAGTCTCAAAATATTATAGGGGAACTAGGCCACCCCAATCACCTGCTTAGCTACGGTCGTGTTGGTGATAATAGCAACAACAACGATAACAATGATAATAATAATAATAATAATAATAATAATAATAATAATAATAATAATAATAATAATAATGCATAAAACTGATTAAATTTTCATTCATGATTCATTTATAATAAATAAAAGATTATAATCAAAGCATTGAATTGTTATTTTTGTTGACCCAGATTACAGATTACATTATTTTGAAATACGCCATACAATGTTTAATCCATTTGTCATATTTTAATGAAAAAATAGTAATTTGATCAATTTTTAAAAATTATTAAAGGTTGCATTATCACAAATAGAGAGTGAGGCAAGAAATTAGATGTAAAGATAGATAAATAGGTAGCTATTCAGAATACATAAAATGTATAATATGACGACGCATAATTTCGATACTATGTCACAGATTTATTTATTTATTTATTTTCATTTTTACATTTTGTATAGAAATCTTTCAGTAATTTATTTTAACATAAAATTTGACCATTTATGTTTTTCTAGCGACCAATATAAAAGCTTTATTCATATAAATAAAGCTATACATATATCTGTCTTTTTATCTATACTTCTATGTCCAATCCACATCTATTTGCTTGTCCAATTCTTTCTGTATGTGTGAGTGTAACTCTTGATTAATTTGTAAAATAGATCAAATTCCCAATTTTTGGATTAAAATAAAACAGCTGTTTTTCTTCTAATTGACATTTAATTGAGTGAAAAATGTAACAAATATATATATTTTTTTACAAAATGCATGAAATTTCTATTCATTTTTAAAAATTAGGTTCTTAAGCATAATGATATCTAATATATTTTGTTTATTCATATGAGAAAAAACAAATAAGGAAAAGAATGTCCCAGAATATTTAAAATTACATAATCTGCTATTTTAAATTAGCATATAGTTGTAATAATAAATACAGTGAAAAAAAATAAATGTAAATAATGCATTGATGAAAAATGCATTCAACGATGGTAAAATGTGATTATGAAACATTTTAAAATATGTCTGAGTAGATATATTTTTTAAAAAGGTTGTGTATATTTTACATAAGCAAATACAGATCCGAATTTTTCTTATGTATATTACAAATTTTAATCTTTTTTTTCGCAAAAATTAACCTTTATACTATATTAATTTCCCTATAACAATATTCCGTACTTAGTTCAACTTATTAAATTAAAATCTTGTTTCCAGATCTAACCTATTAATCTTTATGGAAACGTTATAAATGCTTAATTCGCCTAAAAAACATTTATTCCAATACGCGTAAATTTAAAAAATGGCTCTAAATTAAAAATATTCTTAATTAAACTTTATTTCTTAATATTTCAAATAAAACTCATTTTTTCTATGTTTTTATTAACCCTTTTTAAGAAAGTCTTATTAAATTTGTTCCAAAACAATACCTTTCAAAAAACATCATTATTTTTATTTATCTATTTATTTATTTTCCCTCCTTCAACATTCGATATGTGTGCATATCAATAAATTCATTTCTTTTCTTTTTCTCTTAAAATTAATCGTCTGCAAAAATACTTCGTTTGCAGGATATTTGAAATTCTGAGTCGATTATAAATTAGTTAAATAATATTTTTTGAAAAATAAAATTATTGTCTGTGGAATAAAAATCTCGACTCTGGGCATGAGTTATGTTTACATGGAAAAATGATGGTTAGAGAGTAGAGAATTTTCTAGAACTTTGTTTTTAGATTTAAGAAAGGAAGCATGGAGGTGAGAAGGGAGATTCTTGGTTTTTTCTTCGATGAGTACGCTTGCTGAAGTAATATTCTTTTTTATGTTTCGGTTAAAGACGGCTTGAAAATGGAGCCTTTCCCTCTCTTTGACTTCAATTTAATAAATTAACTTGCAGCAGCCAATGAGCAATTTATTGGATCTTCTACATTTATTTATTTATTTTATTTTTCCCTCGCTTGCTATGACTGTGTATTTTTTAAACCAGTGAACCAGTGGAAATAATTCGAGATTCTCCTTAAATCGTCACAACCAATTGAAAAGTCGCACAGGATAGCTAATGCCTGTGCTAGTGCCTTTTTCGGATTTTGAAAGGAATTTACTATGGAACGAAGTAATGATAAAATCTATGGATCGCCGAAAATATTTCCCGCCATAAAAAAAAAAAAAAAAAAAAAAAAGAGTTTTGCTAGTCAAATCGAAACGCCATTATCTACAGTACTTTATTTATTACTTTAAAATACTTTAAAAAAATGGCTTGACCATAGAGGTTAATTTCTAATCAAGAAGTAATTTATATATAAAACGTCCTACACGACACGAATACAGATTGATGCAAAACGAAACAAAAATAATTATTTAACAAAATTGTATTTATTATTTACCATTAATACCCAGTATGCGTAAAATATAACATTTATATTAATAATATAAAAATTTCATATGCACCGGAAAAAAAGTTTAAATACGCTTGTAGTTGAACATGCAAAAAAAAAAAAAAAAAAAAAAAAAAAAAAAAAAAAAATACAGGAATTACATCAGTATGCCATTTCGTTTAAGCCTAATGATTGCAAAAATATTTTACCTGAATCTAACCAGATCGTTTTATAAACCTAAAATTTTTACATGTTCGATTTAACTTATAAGGTCACTTGTATAATTTTATTTCCTATATTATATTCAACCCGACTTTTCTTAAAGATGTTTATTAATCAATTAATAGCGAACTTGATTATGTATATTTGCATGTTTATCAAGAGACTTATAATTAGTTTCGGTATTAACTGAGTTATAATCTTTTTTTAAAACATGCTAAATACAATGTAATAATTAAAATTACATGCAAGATACTTAATATAAGATTCTATTACATTGTATTTTTATTAATGTCTAGTTTAGTATGGGATTTATACAAAAAACATTCTGTATGTGCGAAAAATAAAAGTAATAAATATAAAAAGTAATATAGACAAAACATATGAAGGTTAAAAGATATTTATATTTGTGTCATTATTTAATGTTTTTACATTTTTGTCTGTTATGTTATGTAGTGTGTGTCTCTATATAAGAAAATTGTATCAGTTATTTTTTTTTATTTTGTATATTGTAAAATTATTTCAAGATTTCTTATCTGTAATCCCTTTTCTTCTAGGTAAGTTCTCTGTGTTTTTTAATTATTATTGAATTGTCTTGATTGAAGTCATCATAGCAGGTAAATATTAAATTGAATTTTACTTATTAATTAAAATGCACTTTATAATAGAAAAGTTAATAATGTTTATTTCACCGCTATTGCATTCAATATTTTTTTACAAATGATTATTTCAATAAAGAAATTTTATAACTTCCATTAAAAATCTAAATTTAAATACTATATTTAAGAAACATCGGAATCTCACTGAAATATTCACAATGTAATGTCATTACTCAATAATATTGGAAATTGATGCAATGTTTATTTTTAGAACTATCTAATAACTTTTAAATGGAACCTAATTTTAGTGTGCAAGACCTTTGTTCGAATTCTAAAATGTGTATGTGTGAAAGCGACATCTGTTTTTTTTTTTTTTTTTTTTTTTTTTTTTTTTTTTTTTTTTTTTTTTTTTGGCAAGGGCAATTCTGTCTCCTTGAATCTGAGAATTTTGACACTTGCACAAGTCAGCTTTCGTAAAGTGTTATTCAATTGCCCATTTTTTACTGCAGAAGTCAAGCTTTTATTAATAGCTATGTCTGTAAATTAGATTAAGAGTTAATGCAAGAGGAATTTTGAATCTAAATTTAACCATAATAATAAAAGTTTTTAGCTCCATGCCCTGTTATATTTTGTTTACGTCTTGTTTTAATAAACTTGTTCGTTTAAAATTGAAATTTGTGTTATGTCGCATCCTTTATGTGATGTGGCGCATACGCTGATTACATGATTTGCGTCGCAGAAGAAACATTTACTAAAAAATGTGTAAGGTCATTAATTTGATGCACATTTTACAAAACTTATTAAAATATTTTGCCTTGAAATCTTGTTTCATAATAAAAAAAAGTGATTGCTATACTGGTAGCATTTTTATCTTTACTATGTATTCTAAAATAAAATTAAAAAGTGATTAATTTCTTATCTGATTATTTTATTTGTACATACTACTCATTTACAAAAACTTCTTAAATTTAGAAAAAAAGGAATAATTTCGCAAGATACAGTAACATTTATTCTATCACATTTTAAAATCACAGAATTATATATTCTTGAGATATATATTGCACAAAATGTACCATTACATAAAAAAAGTTGCATTCTTACAAAATTGCGAAAATTATCCCTCCCTTTAAAATGATTTAAATGTTTGTTTACGTTTTTAAGCTGATACTTATCAGTAGAGATCGACCGAAAATTCGGTTTTGTTTTCGTTTTCGACCAGAAATTTAAATTTCATCGGGCGCACTACCAAATGTGTTTCATTTGGTCTAGCTAATTCTGTTATGACTTGCACGTTCATAATAACAAAATATCTTATTTTTTGGCTTGAGTGACTGTAAGAAATTATCGTTGATGCTTTAAAAAAGTTTTGATTTATGCAAGTGATAAAACTGGATGTGATGTCGAATTAGACATTCCCGATATTCTTACCAATGAAAATACCCAAATACCAATGAAATAAAGCGATTTTAAAGAGTTGCTTCAAAATTCTGAAAATGATTTAGACCATGAACGAGGATTTGTAACATTTTCATAGTAAAAGAATAAAGTTTCAAAATATTCATAGAAATTTTTAGAAGTTTTTATATTTATTATAATTTTTTTTCTTCATTTTAGAATATCATTATTTCAAAATTTCTTATACTTATGAATAAGCATAACTCCTACTTTGGAGTCGAAAAGTGCCCTAATATTCTCGGCTTTTACACGGAAATATACGGTATAAGAGACAGAATTTTAAGGAATTTAGAATAAAGATACAATACAAATTCAACAGTTTTCTGTTGCAATACAAATTCAACAAAATCTCGTTTTGTGATTTTTTTTCTTTTTTATTGCCATTAAAATTAACATACTAATTTATTTAAGCCTTGCACATTCTAACAATTAACAAGTAAAAAAATGCATAAATAACATTTCTAAAAAACAAAAGTAAAAGTAAACACTGTAAACTTATTCTACTGCCTTCATATGTCCTGAATAAAGCTCGGTGAAACTGAAATATGTAGCCATTTTACATTTAACCCTTTTATACTTTAAAAAATCTATCAATTAATAAAGAACATAAACTGTCGATGTTTATATTTGTTATGTATTTAATGATATGAATGGTACATAAACACTTTAAGTAAATTCTGAATGTTTCTCCTGTCAGCGAAATAAATGTAGAAGAAGTCTGTATAAAAATGTTACAATAAAGATTTAGAAACAGAATTGGAGAAAGTAAATTCAAGAGATCGATTAGTAGAAAATTAAGTATTAAAAGCAGAATCTATTTGCAAAAAATAGCTTGCAAAATAAAAATGTGTTAGATTGGAAAATTTGCGGATAAAATTTCGTAAAATTGAGAATACTGAGGTATAAGTAATTAACGTATAAGTAACTTTCTTTTGTAAATTCTGGTCTTATCTAAAATACATTATCATAATGCGACTAACATAACTTAACTATTAATTACTACGGCAGGAGTCGTCGATTGATTTTAAGTGGGGCCCGAATTCATTCAAAAAAATTTATCGAGGTCCAAAGAAAAAAAAATACACACAAGTAATATAAGTACTTATTACTTTTATATTGTTGTTTTTACATTAGCAAACTTACAATAGAAAATAAATAAGCCTTTTTTCTGAAATAGTATTAAATACACAGCCATACGCTGTGGAATTTTTTACTCACACATAAAAATATAGAAGAGTCAGGTATTCGTTAAAAAATTAATGAGGAAAAATAACACATGCGGAATTGAGCTAGTTATTTATAATTTGATTCACGTTGTGAAAAGTTAATGCGAAGGGTATCTTGATAGTGGGCAACAATTAATCTCGAATGATGTTTGTTCTTCAAAAATTTCATTTCGGAGAAAGTTATTTCACATTCATAGCCAAGCGTAGTACCCAGGTTAGTAGACAATTTTTTTTTTTTTTTTTTTTTTGCAATTTCGGTACTTTTCTGAGCCATGTTTAACCGGAAATTCTTTAGGAAATGCACTTTTGTACATTTGGAAGAAAATATCTCTCTTTGAAATAAAGGTTTTTTTTAAAATTATTATTGTTATTTTAAGATTGAACAGGTTGACAAACATGAATACATAACATATATGAACACATTAATCAATTCTGCCGGTAGAGCAACTTCATAAGGGTATTTAAAGAATTGAGACAAATTACCTAACTCTGCAATGTGTTGGAATTTCGCTTTAAATTTCTTCACAAAATCTGAGATAAAACTTAGGAATACTGCAGAGTGTATTTTGGATATAATATTATATTCAAGAATTTTTAGAAAATTCTTCATTTCCAATGCCTTTTTCGGCTGTATAGGCGTTGACCTTCTGCGGTCCGGATATAGACCGCTGTCTGCCAGTTGCTGACCATGATATTCAGTATTATAAATATAGTCGACTTTTATTCTAATTTTCAATAAAGCATACAGTTATTTAAAGCGAAAATGTAAAAAAATATTTTAGCTAATTTTTTTAAGAATAACAAAATTTATAAAGAATATTTTTAAACATAAACTGTAAAAACAAAAAGGTAAATTTATTACATAAAAAAGCAAAAGAAACTTGATCGAAAAAACTATTCAGAAATTACTTGAATAAAATAAATAGCTAACTGCACTAAAATAAGAAATGCAAACATTATAAATATTTATGATAAAACAATTTACATGCATAAATAAGAATGTAAATGCTGCAAAAAATTCATTCAGTGAAAACACTGAATGTTTTTTCCTAAAAAAAAATATTTCGAAAGAAAAGCACTGATAAAAAAAACGTTATAGCCTAAAGCAACATTAATAGAATTATTTTACTAGGTAAAAATATATGAAAGAAAACAGAGATCACACTATCTTAAAATGGTTAAAAAAGAACTTCTTTCTATTAAGCAGCTGCTGTACCTGAAAATATTTTTTTTTTATATATATATAAAAGGAAAGTGATTTTCTCACATTAAAAAATAGTTTTTTCATTGTCAGCGTTTGTAAGAAAAAAATATTTTTACCGCAAATGCAATAACTGAAACTAAAATTAAGCTGACTAAAAACAAAGATTTACAATGAAATTACCATGCCATATACAAAGCAAGCCGTTTTCATCTAGATCTAGATTCATTACAAAAATTAGTTAATTACATGATTTATATTACTAAAACCTACATATGCTTTTACTACCTAATTAACAGTTGAACAGATTGGCACTGTTGAAAATTTGATCAAATTGTCAATCATTCTACTGTTTTTATTGAAAACGGCTACATAACTGTAAATTCAACTGTTCCTATCCTTTTATTGCCCGTATTATGGCCTGAATCGAGTTAAGTTACAGGTATGAAATCTTCGTTTGAAAAACGGTTCAGTGCTAAAATTTTCCATTCATTCGCAATTATCCAGTCATTCGACATTTTTTATAGATAATGGTTACATAATCGCAATTCTGACCATATTATTGGCTGCAGAGAGTTAAGTTACAGGTATGTAATCGCTTTTTGAAAGAACGGTCCAAAGTTTAAATCTAGTAGTCATTAGCAATTACCCAATCATTCGACTGTTTTTATAGAAATTGGTTAAGTATTCCGTAATTCTAACCCTATTATTGCGCACATTATGGACAGAATAGAGATAACTTATTGATATGTGATCGAATTTTGTAAAAACCGTTTAATGTCAAAATTTTGCAATCATTCGCAATTATCCAGTCATTCTACTATTTTTGAGAAAATTGTTACATAATTGTAATTCAATTCTATTTTGACAGTATTATTGTTCATATTAGTGTCAGAATAGAATTAAGTTAAGGATATGTAATTGAATTTTGTTAAACTTGTTCAATGTTTAAATTTTGTAGTCATTAGCAACTATCCAGTCATTCTACTGTTTTTATAAGAAATGGTTGCATAACCGTAATTCTGACCGAATTATTGCCCATTTTATGGTTTGAATAGAAATTTCCTTTTTTTAACAGTTTTCTATAAAAACGGTCATTTGGCTGGACAGTTTTCACCCCCCCTTTTTAACAGTATTGAACAACTGGACATTTTGCTATGAATTTTTAATAATGCGGAATGCTGTAACATTGTCAACATTTATTATAATTCTACATAAATCATTCGACTACCAGAAAAAAATAAGAAAAATTATTTATCTATAAAATTATCAATTTATATCCGATATTTGTGAAGTTGTTATTCAAACATAAATTCTAAGAACGAATAAAAATATTCTACGCATATAAAAATACGTGAAAGAATAATTCAGAAAATATTCAAATAATATCCGATAAAAATAAATAGTTGACAAGAAATGCAAATACTATTAATATTTATAATAAAACAGTTTACATACATAAATAAATGTATAAATACTGCAAAAAATCCATTAAGAAAATACTTAATGCTTGTATTTTCTTAAAAATATATTTCGAAAAATAAGCCCAGATAAAAAATTTTATAGTCGTAGGTAGCATTAACAGAATATTTTGGCCGGGTAAAAGTGAAAGAAACAATGCAGAGATAAAACTACCCTAAAATAGTTGAAGAAGAATTGTTTTCTTTTAAAAAGGGACTTGAATTATTCATCATGCTTTTTTTTCCTTTATTATCTTCTGACTCAAGTTATATAATGCTTCTTTTGGGAGGAAATTTAACTTTACGTCACTTATATCTAAGAACGCTTCTTTGTATACAAGAAGGATATATTTTTCTTTTGTTTAATTTTTTTCTTCTAGAAATATGTTTGGAAAATGAATGCTTTCGATAAATAGGAAAAACCCAGAGATAATGATTAATCTCAAAATACTTTATTTTTTCATAAATTTTGTTTTGAAATTTTTGAAAGGGGTTTTGCTTTTTTCTAATATTAAAAAAAGTTTTAAAAAGAAATTAATTTTGAAAAAGTATCGAAGAAAATGGGAAATATTTATATTCGTATTAGAAATTTTTTTGAGATAAAAATGAAGTGCTTTTTCCCCTAGCAGAAAGTTGTAATATTCTGCCATATTTTTTAAAGTTTTTTATGCAGTGAATTTTAATCAATATTTTTGAAATTGGCAATTTTTTTTACAAATAAATAAGGGTATGATGTTTGATAAAATGCTATTTAATTTTATACTGGCGGTGTAGCCTAGCAACCAAAATGTTCCAAATTATATAAAAATGTAAAAAAAATTCTGTGCAAACGATAAATTGTGAGTGAAATACATTATATTTTTTTCTACAGCTTTTAACTCATCTGTGTGAAAAAACATTCTTTTTTTTTGAGTTGTGATTCGAATGTTTTTTATAGAAAATGTGCATGTGACGTCACGCAGACGAAAAAGGATGTACTTCTCAACTTTTGGTTTGCAAAAATAATAATTCTTGGAAAGTTATTTATTTATAACGTATTTCCTGTATGTAACACAAAAAAAATATTATATCGACGTGAAAATTACATTTAGTTTAAAATTTTCTAATGCAGTTTAATTCGATGTTTTGCCCACCACAAGTTGAGCTGTCGCGAAAAAAACCAATTTGTTTACAAACATGCACATTATCTTATGAGAATATGCGTTAAAATATTATGGTTTATAATGGAGTTGTTTTTTGTTAATTTATCTATGTACGTAAGAAACTGTGATGCGCTTTTTTATGAGAATAAACTGTTTAAAACGAGAGATGAGGATTTAATTTAGAGTTGAGTAAAAAATTGATAGTAATTTTGAACTTTGGATAGTCAATGAACCCGATAATAAGTCTGACATTAACCGCTTCCCTGATTTTTCGTTACGTCATAAGGATAACATGTTTTTGCCAATCATGAATTGCCCGTACCTCGTAAGCGCATCTTTAGGTAATCTCATCAATCTGATCAATTTTAGGTAATTCAAGAAAGACAGGATCCTTGCAATTATTTTATTTTGAGTTTGGTCTAGTTTTTATTACACATGAAAGCTCGTGATACCATTTACCAAGTTTTAGTTTTTAAAATTTTTGTTAAGATATTTGTATCATGATTGGTATTTAAAATGTCGCTATTTGTGCAATGAAACATGCGTTGTGTTAAATGAAGATATTTTTATCACTATTAGTAATTTTTAGCGTGGTTAAGTTCATTACAAGTGATTTTCGTTCATAGTTTTAACTCATAAGAGATTATTGTTGTTCGTAATTCTATTGATGATGAAGTTATTTAAAATAAGTGTTCACTTTCTTGCAAGGCTTTGTGCGAAATGCAAACACAATGCGAAAAGTGCTGAAGGAGCATATTAATTTGATCAGTGACTCAAAACTACACTGAAAAAAAATGAAGTACTCAAAAATGAGTAAATCGATGTACTCATAACTAATTGAGCATGCTTGGATCAAAAATGAACACATTGCTTTCTCAACTTTGAAGCGTCATATGTTATTAAATCCAAACAAACGATAATTTTGTACCCTGTATTGATCTATTTCATTCATGGCAGCACAAAATATGCTTATTAAAGAAAATATTAAATTATACACAGTATACTTCAAAATAATTCAAAACTGCTTGCAAATAATGCTCTTGTCATAAAAATATTCGATTTGAGTATTTTGCTAATAATTTTGCTATTTTCTTAATAAATAATCAATTAAACGTTTATTGTTAATAATTATGATATCGAAAGTACAGAATATTAAATTGTAACTTTAAATTATATAACTAAAAATTAAATTACTTACTTTAATTTAAATTACTACAATTCTTTCATAATATTTTTTTCCTTTAACAATTTATTTTTACATAGAAATTAGTATTAATCCTAATTACTCCTTCATGACAATGTTTCACGATTTTCATTCCCCTGAAAATAAGTTTAAATTACCTATATGTTTACAATAAATAAAACATGTTTAGAAATTAAGTGATTGATGAAAATATATTTACAATTCATTATTTATACCCAGCTATTAATACAAATCATGAAAAGTCGCAATTCTTATTATATATATATATATATATATATGTATATATATCATTGTACAACTATGATCGAAAGAAATTATGTCTGTTTTCCAGTAGTTTTAGGAAAAGGAGGATATGAAACGGATATCTTACGCTGTTTTATGTTACTGACACTGGCCGTGAAACTCTTCAGAATTCCCAATTTTCCCTTCTCATTGAAGTACAAATAGTTACATTTTTATTAGTAAAAAAAGTATTCTAGACATTTTTGAGAAAAAACGTGTTACCAAACTTAGTACACAAGAGTCAAAATCCAACTGAAATACGAAGTAATTCAAATCCGATCTACAGTGAAATATAGTGTAACCCTTTCGAAACAACCAAAACTGTTTGTTTGTGTTAGGCTTGGCTAAAATTTGAGTGTCCAATCAGATGAAGGATTCCATTTCATATTTATTTTAATTCTCATCTCAGTGTCGACACATATTACACGGTGGTAATTAAAATTAATTTGGTGTCACTGTACTTAAAGCATGCATGATATAACAGCTATTTTGAAAACGTAAAACAGTGATGTCTACATTAGCACCATATTAAAATTTCATGACAAATAGTCAATTTTTCCCATGTTATAACGTGGGTACTCATGGATTCACTGTATATGGGTTCACTGAGAAAAAATACAGTTCTGGTATCTAGAATATAAATCTCGGCTCAGGAAATAATAGATCCATGTCATCCTTATAAATTCTATCTCCCTTTCCTACAGAGGTTTAGATACTACTAGTAGAATTCAAGGGCGTTTTCCTATATTCTTGCCGTCCAACTTACTTAAAAATCTCTTCAAATAAATGCGAAGACAATGGGTTTGATTTAGTAACTATAATGCTAGATTATGAAACCAATTCCAAAATCAAGCAAAAATTTCTCTTTACTGAAACGATTCAATATCATTTCGTTCACAAGAGATTAAAAATTCTAGGACATTTTGTCTATTCAGCTTAATTGTTTAACCTATTCGCATAGTTTGGTCATCGATAGTTTTAGTTTAGCTATTCAGAATAGGACTTACTATTCATTCTAGGCGAAGGCCGTATATATTTTTTCTCGGTGTAAAGCTTATAAGATAAAGAAAGAAAAAGAAATCAAACAGAAAATCAGATCATTTTTACAACCTGTAAAATTGTAACAAGAGTATCTTTGAGAGTAGAGGATTCTTCAACAACAAACAAAAACTACACCCAGAAAAAGCAATTGATTAAAACTACAAAACATGTTTTGTTGAGTACAATTTGGTACAATTTGGTTGTTTTAAGCAAATTTATTAGTTAAAGTAAAAAATCTGTTTTATTGCTCAGACGAAAAATACTGTTAACACTCTTATAAAATTTTAACAAAATTTCATCAATTTTATTTGAGTCTTACTAAAGTGTTATATCGTTAATTTGTAATTCCTACAATATTTTGTTGTTTTTGCAAAATTTAAATTGAAGTGCAGCAGCCATAATTCTCTCACGTAATTTTGTTAATTGTTAATTCATTTAATTAATATAATTTTTGGATAATAAAAACTTTTCAAATTGAGACGGATTAATAACGTTATTTTTACGTTATTATGCATTTTGGATGAAAATTGAGCGCGAAAAATTGAAAACAAATATCAGCAATATATATATATATATATTTGCTAATTTAGCAACTGATGTTAATACATTTACTAATTTTAAGTCCTGTCTTCATAATTCTGTATATCGTAATATAATCCTTAATCATTTATATAGAATAAAATGTTTATGTTCTTCTCATTTAATTAATACAAATATTAAAAAGCTTGTCTATGATGCTATAATTAATGGTTTTCCTAAAAAAATCATATATTCTTTAATATACAATTAGTAAGTACATGATCTAATAATTAACACTTTGCGTAAAAAAAAGTACAAAAAATTATTAAAACATAAAAAATAAGAATAAAAAATAAAAAATGTAAAAAATATATAAAAAATGTATATAATAGGTTGGTTGGGTGGGTAGATGTTAGAATACGGAGGAGGGCGGTGTTGTCTGGATAATACGCAAATGTTACTTTAATATATTTAAAAATAATGAGAGT
Organism: Maratus speculifer; assembly: GCA_964019185.1. Lineage (NCBI taxonomy): Eukaryota > Metazoa > Arthropoda > Arachnida > Araneae > Salticidae > Maratus > Maratus speculifer. The sequence continues at coordinate 278,180,872 of OZ025294.1, forward strand.
GTGAAATTCATTTGTTAATTTGGTACAAAATTTCTATGGAGTTTAAATAACACCAATGCATGGAATATTGTTTAATTATATCTATTATATTAATAATTTTAATCATTTACATTATTAAATTGCACTTCACTTTTAATTAATGAATGTACTATATCACTACTAAATGTATAGGGTACATTCCTTAATAAGCTATTTTTTAATCTTTAATCTGCCTTAATTAAGATATTGACTTCAGCCTAGCATAGTCAAAATACATGTTATTGATTTAAATAATAATAGGGTAAACTATGGTGGATGGTTTAATTTTTCTGATATTACATTATTCTGCTTTTAATTAATTTATTAATTTAATATTATGATGCGTACAATAAGTCGTTTTTTGTTTTCATTATTTTATTATCTCCATTTTTCTGTCATATGATATATGAATACTTCATGTTTTAATTTACCACGTGCGATATCAGGATTAAGGTAGTGCATTTGGGATACATTCTACTTTATAGCTCATAACTGTTTTATTTTCTCCATATCCACTATAGATTACTTGGTATTTCTTTAATTAATTTTGGTTTGATGTGTGTTGGTAGTCCCAAATTCGTATTGTTTTGCTTTCTCATGGCAAATACGATCAAACCACACACTCCATTTATAGTTCCAAAGTATTTAGGACCTGAAGATTCTGCTTTGGTTCTACAAATTCCGTTTGTATTCATATTACTCTTTTTCCTTCCATATTCAATGTGATATAAGTTATTAAATTCAATGGTTAATTTCTAATGGTTAATATTGTTTACTATTAATGGTCTTATATATATATATATATATATATATATATGTATATGTGTGTGTGTGTATATTGTTTAATCAAACAAAATTTTAATTGAAACATGTTCAAACGTAAAGTAGGACCAAACAAATTTTTGTTGATTCAACAAAACTTTTTTTTCTGCGTGTATATTCTTCCATACGTTCAAGAGTTATGCACAGACATACATAGGGAAAGGCTAAAATACAAATGAATATTATAATGACGGTCGTCGAAAGTTGGACATTTATTCGAATCTTATTTATTTATATACTTAGTAATACTTACTTATTAATTTCGTAATATTACTTATTATCTTCTTGTAACTTATTATAGGAAAAACCTTATTTTTCCAAATAATAATGTTCAATTTGTAATTTTATTAGTCCTTTTAAATTAGTAAAATGTACTGTACGAATGAAAAAACCTGTGGTTCATTTGTATTACGTCTGATAGGAAGATTGATCACCAAAAATATTTCTTAATTTTCAATCATGTTTACTATTGTCAGTGGCCAATAGCGTATAAAAAATATTAATATGCATTTATAAAATATATATGGCATTGTTAAAAACGATAAACAGTATAAATAAAAGTAAAATTATCCAAATTAATAGTTTTGCAGACATTTATTGAACACATCACATCAATTTGAAAATTTAAGCTATAAAAGTTATATAGGATGGTAGATTTATTTTTGACTGTATGTTATACTCGCCTGGATGAACATGATATACATATCCTTTTTAAATACTATACCTATGAATCTGATATCTATATTTATATTATATTACAAACTTATATGCTTTTAAAGTTATTTTTAATGTTTTTACTACATAATATTAACTATAAAGTTATAACGTAGAATGCTAAAAATATGGTTACTGCAGTTAATGTTACAGACGTTATTGTTAGCACGGTCTATTTAGGTGGTACGGAATAATACGTAAGCAATGTTCACTTTTATTTTTAAATCTTTTATTAATTTTCTTATTTTCTATTTTTTAAAAGAAAAAAGTGATTTGTTTTAAGACAGTTTTTTTACTTTGCTTATGTCAGTCTAACATTGGAAATACCATTCATACTGGAAGAATGTTAATATTACAAAACTAACGTTAATTTTAGTGTTACTATTGTTAATATTAGCTGTATTACTTACAGTTTTTTTTCTTAATTATTTTGCTATCTCGTAAAGCATAAATGTTATGTTTATTATCATTTTAAAAATCAATCTGTTTTGTAAATAAATACTATCATTATCTTTTTTCAAAAAAGTTATTTCGTAATTCAAAGATATATAACATATTTTATTAAAAAGCATAACTTTTTCACATTCATGCGTAATTCGATGCACAGTTTAAAAATAATTTTCCTGATACAGGTTCTTAAAAAATAATATTAATAATAAATAACTGATATCGAGACATATTTTGTTTATCACTAATATAAAAGCAGCTTAAATATCTTTAAATTTTTATTTTCAATTTTTCGAAAAGCTTAGCAAAATTTTAGAAAAAAAAAGATCTTTAAAAACAATTATTTTTTGTGTATCCTCATATAATCTCATTTTTGTATCTTTAATTTTAGATTTTACATTTGCTGTATTTTTATTTTTGTACAACGTCTATTTTAATGCTTGAAAAATAACTGAATCTCCATCTAAAACACAATAACAGAACATTTGAATTTAAAAATAAAACTGATAGCTTTAATTTTATTAGCAACAATTGCTGTCTATATGTTTCTATTTAAAGAATAATTTAATCTTGCTAAAAGTAACTCGATCTAAGCGGTGAATTTGAAAGGGAATATTTTAATTTTATAATGAAACTAATTCGATTTAAATGTAAACGAAATAAAATCAGCAAACAAAGTTAAATTAATTCTGCTAGCGTTGGTAAATAGAGTTCTAAATATACACAATGAGCAAATCGTCTCTTTTTCCCTACAATCTCCACGATGTTAGCATAGTTATTCATAAAGTTAAGCAAAATGTATCTTACAATTTTATAAAATGAAATCAAAGCTAAAATTTCGCACATTTTTCTTTTAATTCTATTCACATTTATAATTTTATCAATTCTTATCCATGTCTAACGGGAAAAGATATAACATTATTACCTTAATAAATTACTCAAAACTGATTTAATCAAAAGCGGACAAAATCTATAACTATTCGCATAAATCGTTGGTATAACAATCGAATTATCTCTTTACTGTAAAATAAATAAATAAATAAATAAATAAATAAATAAATATGAAAAATAATAAGATATAAATATGTTATTTAATGTACGAATATATACAATAACATCTTCCGAGTCGATGAAATCTGTAGCTATTTATGTGTTTTTCTGTTAAAAAATATCGGATTACCTGTTCTCTGAAGAAAAAAATATATATATTGTTTCTTAATATAATATAACCATGAATGAAAATATAAAACAACCTCTTCCAAGTTGATAAAATCGATAAAAATTGGTATGCACTGCTGGCATAACATATACGATTATCTCTTCACTTAAAAAATAAATAATAAATAAATGAACATAAATAAAAATGAAAATGAAAAAAAAAATGAAAAAAATTAAAATAAATTAAAATTGTTTTTTAACTTGCGAAAATATAAAATAATGTCTTCCGAGTCGATGAAATCTTTAACTATTCATGTGTTTCACTGGTTATAACGAACCGGATTACCTCTTCACTGAAAAAAAAACTAATACTTAATCTAATGAAAATTATATAATCATGAACGATAATATAAAATAAACTCTTATAATACAAGAGTCGACGAAATCCATATTAATTCGTATGTATCTCTGATATAACATATCCGATTATCTCTTTACTTAAAAATAAAAATAAAAATAAAAATAAAAACGAAATAAAATAAATAAAAATAAAAATAAAAATAAAAATAAAAATAAAAATACAGTAAAATAAAACAAAATTATATAAAATTATTATTTCATCTACGAAAATATAAAATAACCTCTTCGGAATCCGCTAAATCTATAACTGTTCGTATGCATGGCTGGTATAACATATAAGATTACTTCTTCACCGTAAAAAATAATAATGTAATAATGCAATTATTACTTAATCTACAGAAATATAATATAACAAGGAACTGAAATATAAAATAACCTCTCCTGAGTCGATGGAATCTATAACTGTTCGTATGCATCGTTAATATTTATTGAATTATCTCTTCACTGAAAAAATATATATATATATATAAACAAACAAATAAATAAAAATGCAATTGTTACTTAATCCACGGAAATATAATACAACCGTGAACGTAAATATAAAATAACCTCTTTCAAGTTACCGATAATTCCCAAAGATGTTCTTTATCATTAGAAGCCTCAAAAACCACTATAATTTCGTGATTAAAAAAATACCTTAATAATCTTTTACAAGCCAAATTCAGATCCAGGCATATTTTACATTATTTCTTTGCACATTATGCCTTCTAATGCTTTAGTTAAGGGATATTAGTCATTAATATGGTGGCAATTTTTTTTATGTACAATTTTCAGAATGTTCCCAATTGGGAACATTAGTCACTTTTGGCGGTCATTTCCCAGTGGTCATTGGTCATTTTTATGATTTTCTGTATATTTCCCCATAAATTATAGGGATGCAATTTCTATTTCAAAAAATCAAGTTATCTAACCTAATTCGAAAAATTTATTTCAAAAAATCATTTTTATGACTGATAATTTTCCAGTGGTCATTGGTCATTTTTATGATTTTCTGTACATTTTCTCATTAATGATAAGAATGTAACCTATTTCAAAAAATCAAGTCATCTTTTTTTTACTATTTCCTCTAATTTATTCAAGTCAATTTTAATTAAATTAAATTTTTAATAAATTTTTAAACTTATGTTACCAAATGGGATCATTGGCCTGTAAAAGGTTAAATCAATCGTTTGCTGGAATTGATTTGCAGAAAAACATCCGTGGAGTTTTAAAAATGTATTAAAAGTTTTCTTAAGCCAGAATATTTGTTTTTCAGGGTGTTATTTATACTAAATTAATCATTTTTAGCTGTGTAATTCAATATATAAACAATTGTTTTGTAATTTTATCCATTTATTGGTTAAATTTTAGGCTCTATAAAAACATCGTAGTTGCAAACAAAACACCAATATTAAATAATTCAGTAGCCATTGAACGGGTAATTTACCTTTATAAACAGTTCTTCTATCAAATTCATTATTCTTTGATTTTTACAAAAGATATTCACGTAAAATATTGACTTGAAAAAAATAAACTTTATATATTTACTGCCATCTGGTTGAACACATCTATTATTATTTAAATTAATGATTATTTTTTTAAAGGGAAAAGAAAAATATTTATGCTTTTTTTTAATAAATACAAATTAATCTACACTCAAAATGAGAATTCAGCATTCCAATTTTAGTTCCATTACTTCCAAGTTATGCAAAATATAAAAAAAAAATTAAAGTCCTTAGTTATACATTAATTGTGAGCAAAATACCTAAAAAAATTACAAAAAAATTTTTTTTTCTTTCTTCCTTGGTCAAATTTCCTAATTTTTCATTTTCATATGTTTGTTTAAAAAACGCACTCTGCTTTAAAACAAAACCATTTTTAACACCTTAGTGAAAGTTTACAAACTATGATACAAATGATGAAAGTAATTTATAAAGTCTTCTATCTAATTCATTATTCTTTGATTTTTACAAAACTATTCACGTAAACTATTACCAAGGAAAAAATAAACTTTATGTATCTAATGCCATCCCGTTGAACAGATATATTATTACTTAAATCAATAATTTTTTTAAAGGGAAAAGAAAAATATGTATACTATTTATTATTAAGAAATACAAATTAATCCGTACTCAAAATGAGATTTTAGCCTTCAAATTTTAGTTCCATTATTTCCAACTTACGCAAGATATATAAAAAAAATAAATTAAATTCCTTAGTTATACATTAATTGTGCGCAAAATACATAAAAAAGTTCACAAAAAAATGTTTTTTTCTTTCTTTCTTAGTCAAATATTCTTATTTTTCATTTTCATATTTTAGTTTAAAAAACGCACTCCGCCATAAAACAAAAGCATTTCTGACACCTTAGTGAAAGTTTACAAATTATGATAAAAATGATGAAAGTAATTTCACTTCAAAGAAAACGCGTAAGCATCCTTAATTAGTTTTGTTGCGCTTGTAAAACCCTTTAATTTAAATATCTGCTAATTAGCCGAACTTCGTTAAATGAAGAGAAAGTGAAAATGTAAATAACAAATTTGTGTGCACTGTTTAAGTAATCAGGGAAAAATAACTATTAATCAAATGAATTGTCAAGTTTAAGGGTATTTTCCGAAAACTGTTTGTAATGGGAAAAGGTATTAGGAGCTAAATTCTGAGAGCTTTGAATTTAATCACTAATTTTAAACGATGAAACATATGAAAACTTTACAAAAAATAATTAATAAAAAGTTTAGTAGAATATGATTTTACATTTTTCAAGTATTTTTAGGGTCATTTTTAGGCTTCCGAACTTAAAAAAAAATCATTATAAGATTACTTATTATATGTTTGTGTCACAGATTATATATTTTTCTGTCCGTTTATCACAGCTATTTTAATCGTAAATTATGGAACATGGGCAATTAAAATTGGCTGAAGTAACAGAGGATATTGACTCACATATTTATAGATATTTAACCATAAAAAAATATATTTAAGAAAAATGTAAAAGGGCTAATTCAGTTGCTTGCAGTGTTGAATTCAGGGGTGGCCCGGAGGGGGACATCCCCCCGGAGCAATAAAGTGTCACCCCACGGAAAATTTGAAAGCAAATTTTTGCGTTTTCAATCGTCAAAAAATACAATCCTCCCCGGAACTGTATAATATACCCCCTCCCCCCCTCCAGGAGAAAAGTGTCTAAATTCAACACTCGTTGCTTGAAAAACATTATATTTTAATTGTACATCGTGTGGAATATTGGTTTAAAATTTCGGCTTGCCAAATACAAAAAAAGTTTCTTTTCATTTTACTTATTATATTTTCAGACATATCATCGAAAATGAAATGCAGAAATGTGTTGTCTTCCTTCTATTTCTGATTCTACTGAAATTGAAATGATGAACAATTTAGGGTAGTAAAAACCTTACACGAAAACTGTTTCGATTCAAGCCTTGTAGGAAAACAATTTCGATTACCCTAGGTCACATAGTTTTTTTAAGAAAATTTCACTTTTTCCGTCAAACATACATTTTGACTTGCGGTCGTTTAGGAAAGGGGTATAGGAGCGCTGATAAGTACCTCTCGTCTCAGAAGTATAAAAGAATTGTTGATAATGATTTTCGGGAACAATTGTTGGTAATTAATCGATATATCAACGCTTAAAGACGCTGACAGTTTGTATACAGATAAGGATACAGAGACAGTGTGCTCTGTGCGCCATCGTCCTTTAAAGCCTGTATGCCTTTTAGGCATTTAAGATATGATGTATTTGTGTAATGAAATGCGTAGTTACTAATTCATATATTTATTGTACGAAACCATATGTATGCGAGTAATACTTGTACCTGACTATTTTATTCAATGTCAAATATACAGTAAACAATAAAAAAGTGCTGAATATATTTCGTACTCTAAAAAATAATAATTAAATCTCCTACTCTATTTTTTCCACAAAAGACTTAAGATACTGTGCATTGTAAAAAAATGCTGCCATAATTTTACTGCAGCGGAGATTCCAGGCAATGTCCATACAAAATAGATTTGATCCTAGATTAAGGAAATAAAAGAAGTTGCTCTGGAAGCATGATTTTAATTTAAAAAGACGTAAAATCAGGTCAATTTTTCTTATTCTACTGTAACTGTGAATTTTGAATAATATGTATAAATGAGTTTTTCGATGTTTTTGTACCAAATGCCTCAACCATAACTTTTTGTGGTAATTTATAATTTCAAACTAGTTTCTGGTACATTCTGGTATTTTAGGAAACGCATAAATGTCAGGCTTCATATTTAGAATTAGAAAATCAAATAGAATTTTTCCTATTATCAATTACGGTAAAGGTGCTTTCATTTAATGCTGTTAAAATTAGAATTTCGGGCACAACAATCCAAGAAAAGTCATCATGATACACTGATAGAGCACAAGTGCATCCAAAATGTTATACATTTATCGAAATATGGAAAGCATTATTTGGTTCTAAATCGGTTAAAATTTCATGTGTTTTAGCTTCATTCTGTTTTTAGAAATTAGTCTGTAAAGCATATCCGTCAGAAACCATTTTTTTTCGTAACCACATTTTTTTTCGTTTATACTGGATTTCAATATTCTTATTAATATCAAATAAACTTAAATGTTACTTTAACGTTTGGAGGTGCATTTAATGAAAATGACATGATGTTTTTCCATTTACTGGACAGAAATAAGCAACTCTGTCACTTCAAAATATTTGTTTACGCTTTAATGAATGTTAAAAAATAACAAAATCAAGTTTCGTAAATCAATCTATACTAATAAAAAAACAAAACGCTCTGTCTGTCTGTGTGTCTGCGATGGCTAGCAAAATCTACAGCACGTACGAAGCTCAAAATTTTTTTGAGAGTAGCCCCAAATCTCTCCTGATGCACCTGAGCTTCAGAATTTTGAAATTCTAATTATTAACTGAGTAATTAATTAAAATCGAGAGGTCACTCTCATAAAAAAATCATCTTTTTCCCATTTTTTTCTCTTTCGTTTGTTTACGGTTGGTTGGTTGTGTAAAAATTTTCGCAGAAGTAATAAGAAAGCTGAGACAGATTTAAAGAAACCCATGGAGGAATGAGATAAGTGGAGGTGAATTAAGCCTCAAAAAAGGTTTGCAATATGAAACCATTTATCGCTCGAATTTTAATGTGCCAAATAAAAGGACGTGGAAGGGATTTTGTATTATAAGACGAATTGAAAGAAAGGAATTGCAATTAAAGCAGATTTTAAGAGGAAATACCGAATTCTTAAAATGGTCTTTGTTCTATTATGATTTATTAAAATAAATGTTCGTTTTTAAAATGAAGAAAATTGGAAAATTAGCAATAATTAAATATCAAATTAAAATTAAATAAGATATTGAAAACATTTGATACGAACTAAAAATTGTATAACTAAAAGTTTCCTTCATTAATGTAATTTTAAATAGTTTATAACGTAGATGAAAAATGTTTATGACTTAATAATTGCATGTAAATAAATATTTAAAATATAATGATGAAAACATTCTTTTAAAATCATGTATGAAAACTTAAGTAATAAATATTAATCTAAAATATAGATTTTTGACTGCAGACGATTTTTATGTATTAACAAAAGAATGTTATATTTTCAAGCAAAACGTTAAAATAATTCTCTATATTGATATTTAAAACACATGTGGTAAAATAATTAATAAATTTTTACCAGTGAAGCGATAGCTTAGTTCTTTTTAAGAAACAAGAGCAAAAAAAAAAAAAAAAAAAAAAAAAAAAAAAAAAAAAAAAAATAATACGGGTTTAAACCTGTTTCAATTGATAGGCGTGTCAAATCACGTGCTTTTGTTGGTACTTAATTGGACTTTACTTCCACTCTATTAATTTCTTTTTACTCTATGAAAGAAATTAATTTAGATTTTGACATTTCAAAAGTGAATGTTTTTTTCCCCAAAGACCTTTAAAATTCATAGACTGGCAAAATGTCAGTTTAACTTGGGACTTTTGAATACAGCTCTTACATCAGATCGTTGGTACTTTGTACATTAGAATCTATGCGTGGTTAGCTATGTTGCAGTAAATATATGTATATGTATACATGATGTTTTTTTAGCAGTTTTTTTAAATCATTGATTAAATTTGGATGCATTTTATTTAAGTTAATATTTTATTAAGACTTTAATTTGTTTTTAAAACAAAAATGAAATGGCTGTTTGACGTACAATTGTTTGAATAGGCAGACGATTCATACACAGTTATAAATTATCAAATAGCAAAATAAATTATATATCAAAAATAGTCACTAAAATAATAATAGCAAAACATAATTTTTAGGCGTATTTACCGATCCCAACCAGAAAAAAAAAAAAACACAGACCATACTCCGATCCAAGCAAGACAAAAATTTCATGAGCATAAACCGACCCGAACCTATAAATTCCATTTGAAAAAAAAAAAAAAAAAAAAAACTATGGATTTGATATCTGACCCGAATCAAATCTGAATTCCACAAAAATATCCAAATGAAGCATGCCCCAATCCGATCAAGGAAAAATAATGTTCGTGTATATGCAACCCGACCCGAACCTAAAAATTTTCTTTGAAAAAACCCGAAAAATGACCAGAACGAAAACTGAAATTGATAAAAATATTCCAAAGAACTATAACCCGATAAGAGCGAGACAAAATAATTTCCGTGAACATAATCCTGACTCGAACCTAAAAAATTCCATTTGAAAAAAAAAAAAAAAAAAAAAAAAAAAACCTGAAATTTTATGCAAACTACATCTGAATCCGATCAAAATATTCGAAAGAACCATAACCGAATTCGAATAAGAGAAAATAATTTCCGTGGACATGAACGCGATCCGAACCTAAAATTCCATTTGAAAAAAATACTTGAAATTTGAATCGAGCCAAATATGAACCTGACAAAAAAATTCCACAGAACCATACCCGGCTCTGAACAAGACAAAAAATTTCCATGAAGATGAACCTAATCCGAACCTAAAAAACTGAACTAAATCTGAATCTGACAAAAATATTCCAGAGAAGCATATCCTTATTCGAACAATGCAGAATAATTTCCGTTGATGCGCAACCCAACCTGAGCCTAAAATTTCCATAAAAAACCGAAATCTGAATTGAACGACTTCTGAACCCGAAAAAAAAATTCCAAAGACCCAAAACCGGATCCGAGCAAAACAAAATAATTTCCCTGGGCATGAATCCGACCAGAAACTTAAAATTAAATATGAAAAAATACCTGAAATCTGATCGAACCAAATATGAGTCCGACGAAAATATTCCAAATAACTATAACCAGATACGAACAAGACAATATAATTTCCATGGGCATAAACCCAATCCGAACCAAAAAATCTCAAAAAAATCCCAATTTGAACCAAACCTAATCTGAACCTAACAAAAATATTTCAGTTTAGTATAAGCTCATTGGAACTAGGTAAAATAATTTCCATGGAAGTACAACCCGACCCGAACTTTAAAATCCCAGTTGAAGGGAAAAAAAAACCCCATGAAATCTGAATTGAACCGAATCTAAACTGAACAAAAATATTCCAAATAACCATAACCGTATCAGAAGAAGACAAAATAATTTCCATGAACATGAATTTAATCCGAACCTAAAATTCGGATGTTCTACAAAACATAATGCGCTCCGTAGCGGTGGAATGTGAAACTAAGTACTTACTGCGAGATGGTTAAGATATTTCGTTTATAGTTAGAGTTAAATTATAACTTGGTTACTGTTAGATAACAGTTAGGTTGCAATTACGTTCCGGTGATCCTTATGTTATATTTAATTTCCGGTTAGGTTACAGTTAGGTCATGATTAAGTTACAATTAGATTAAGGTTAAGCTGCGGTTAGGTTGTGGTTAGATTATGATAAGGTGACGGCCAGGTTACATTTATGGTTTCTTTAAGTTACAGTTAGGTTACTGTTAAGATACAGCTAGGTTACAGACAAGTTATGATTACAATACAATTAGGTTACGGTTAGGATTTTGTTCACAGAATGAACACTACGCATGTTTGTTAAAAAATATACACCTATTTTTTTTAAAATGGCTCTGAAACTATGTACTAACCTTTTAGCTAATCATCGAGAATCGATTTCATTCACGGTATAGTCGGATTTAAGAGTGATATAATTAGTTTGAAATTCAAAATATTTCACTTGGAATATCTGTGTGAAAAAAATATTTAGTTAAGTCACTTAACAGTAATTTTAAGGATAAATATCAACACTTTAACACGAAAATCACGCAATCGTTGCACACATATTCCCTCCTGCGTTTCCCATTGCAGTCAGTTTGGGTATTTTTGGAGTTAAATATTAGTTTTTTTTAAACCAATTTTTGACACAGTCAGGGGGTACATATTTAATATAATGCACACTGTAAAAAAATTGACCCTTTTGCTGCATCATCCCTCCCCCGCTTTTATAGAATATCTCTCTTTTGACCTATGAGAATGCGCCATAATAAGCTGAAGTAATCATTTTCTATAAAAGCGGTGGAGTGACGATGCAGCAAAAGGGTCAAATTTTTAACAGTGTATTTACACGTATTTCGAGTTAAAGATAAAATCATAAAAATTTCAAGTTCCTTTAACATTATTATTACGGACCCGGGCAACGCCGGGCGGGTCAGCTAGTATATGAATAAACTTTAAAAAAATCAGCAATAATGTTGTATAAAAAACACATTGTCAGCGCAGTATTTTAAAAACACTAGAAATATAATAAATAAAAATAATAAAATGTAATAAATATAAAAAATATAAATATAATAAATATAATAAAATATCATAAATATCATAAAATATCATAAATATAATAAAATATCTTAAATATAATGAAATATAATAAAAAATATAAAAATATCTTTAGTTTAGTTTAAACAATGACTTAACCAGATTTCAACTAAGCAAACTTCAAGATTTTATTCATCTATTTTTCTTTTAGGACATAATATATATAGGAATAAACAACAGCTTATATTATGAAGAAATGTATTTTGTATACATGAATAAATATTAATAAAGTTTACATGTCTTAACATTACATTTACATATGACTTAATTTGATTTCATCACAACAAGTAAGTTTTCTATTTTCTATTTCAAAAGTTATTTCCTTTTAAATACAGTATGTAAGTAATAAAAAGTATATTTTATAATGAAATACAATTTGTATAAATAAGCGATTTCTTTAAGCTTCCAAGTTCGTGTTTTTATTACCCTAAAAAACAACATAATTTTCGTAAGTGCGTTTCGTAAGGGTTGAATTTTCGTAAGTGCTTTGTTACTCTATATGAATTATTTATAAGAGATAATACAGTAAATTTCATGATTTTTTTTCACCACAATTTTCTGTGGAAAGTAAGTTTAAAATTTTTAATAAATCCGATATAAGCCTTAGAAGTTGAATAAAAATGCTTTCACTTCAGAAAGTTTTCATATTTGCAAGACTGTTGGGACTCTTATAGATAATGTTTAAAAAATGTATTAATAAGATATAAATATTTTTATAAAATGTAATACATCATTTTTGGGTTTAAGATCATGTTGAAATAAAACTAAAATTAAATAAAATGTATAGAAAGCAGCTATTAAGGAATATACTGGATTGCTGAATAATACTTTTCCTACATAAACATTGCATACAATAACGTATTCAATATATATATATATATATATCCGTTAATTGCCTGTACAATTTCGGTATTTTTACAAACATTTCTTTATTCATAAATATTTATTTGTTTATAATTATTATTACTATTTACCTTATTTGTTTAACCCTGTCACTGATTAATTGCTTTATCAAAATCATTTTTTATAAACTTTTTTCTATTTCAAAATTTCTTTCCTTATAAACATAGCATGTAGGTGATAAAATATATTTTTATCAAGAAATACAGTTTGTATAAATATGTAATTTCTTAAGCTTTCAAATTCGTGTTTGTATTACCATAAAAAAGCAACATAATAGCTTCTAGGTTGAATTTTCTAAGTGCTTTGTTATTCTATATGAAATATTTATAAGAGATAATAGAATAAATTTCATGATATTTTCACGACAATTTCCTGTGGAAAGTAAGTTTAAAATTTTTAATAAATCCGATATAAGCCTTAGAAGTTGAATAAAAATGATTTCAATTCAACAAGTTTTCATATTTACAAGATTGATGGAACTCTTATATGATACCGTTTAAAAAATATGTTAGTAAGATATAAATATTTTTATAAAATGTTAATTACATTATACAAACGTTAATGTTATTGCATTTTAATATTATATTTACATATGACTCAATTCGATCTCATCATAACAAGTAATTTTTTTCTGTTTCAAAATACCTTTTTTTTAAAGCATAGTATGTCGGTAATAAAAAATGTATTTTATCAAGAAATACAGTTTGTATAAATAAGTGATTTCTTAAGCTTCCAATCTCGTGTTTTTATTACCCTAAAAATACAACATAATAGCTTCTGGCTCGAATTTTCGTAAGTGCTTTGTTGCTCTCTATGAATTATTTATGATATATAATAGAGTAAATTTCATAATTTTTCTTTCACGACAATTTCTTGTGGAAAGTAAGTTTAAAATTTTTTATAAATCCGATGTAAGCTTTAGAAGGTGAATAAAAATACTTTCACTTCAGCAAGTTTTCGTATTTGCAAGATTGATGGAACTCTTATACGATACCGCTTAAAAAGTATATCAGTAAGATATAAATACTTTATAAAATGTAATAATATCTTTTTTTTCGGTTTAAGATTATGATAAAATAAAGCGAAAGAAAAAAAATATAAAAACGCAGTTAGCAGGGAATATACGAGATTTCCGAAATAGTACTTCCCTAAATAAACATTGAATGCAATAGCGTACACCGAAAAAAAATATTAATTGTTTGTACAATTTCGGTATTTTTACGAATTTTACTTTATGTATAAAAATTTATTTATTTATATTTATTATAACTATTTACCTTATTCAGGGGTCATATACTGCAAGGAAAATTTTATCGTTTCTACCACTATTTAGAAACTAACATTTTCATCCTATGCTTCTGTAGCATATATTAAACTATTCGTTGGAGGCCACCGTAATACTTACCCATCATTTATATGCATATGAAAATGAAACATGTGAAAACTAATTATACAATGTATTGAAATTCCAAAACTAAATTTAGATATTGTTAATACACATAGTAATACTCTATTAAGGATTTGCTGATGCACCAATTTCAACAAATTATATAAAACGCCAAACTACTCAAGAAGTACCAAACTGCGTAAAAGAAACATCCTTATAACTCCAAAAATAATAATCATATTAACTAACAGTTTACTGCGTCGGATTAAGCGTCTCATTTTCAATTAAAATACACCTTTGAATTGAAATTTGAATGAAATACACGGTCATGAAAAATCGAAGAATGTGGAAAACAGGATTAATCGACAAATATCTCGACAACTAATAATCCGATTGACTTCGTTTCTTATGCAAAATTTGTGTTTTTTTATTGCGTTTTACATGCGTACATTAAAATAAAAAATTCGAAAATTTTTATATACCTTTCATCAGAACGAATTTTTCGAGAATCCGGAAAAAAATAGTTCCGAATAATCGAGGTTGCTGATATTCAATAGGCTTCGTCCCATTCTTACATACTAAGCACATACAAAATTTCAAGTCTCTATCTCAATTTGCGTTTACAGACCGACAGACAGACGGACGAAATTTTTTTTTTCTAAAAATATGTTTTTCGAAATCTCTAGTGTCTAAAACGTGCAAATCCGTCAAATTTTTTTTTCGATTTTCAAAACGATTGCAAGACTTACCCTATACTACGTATGATGGGTAAGTAATAAAATGATCATGAAGATTAATTATTAATATTTCGGGAGAAACAATGAATCTTCTCCCATAAAATGCGATTCTTGTTTATTCGTTTAAGGCAAGACAGAAATGCCACGCTCACTCACGTTAAATTTTCTCTAATATTTTATACTGATTTACTAGCAGACCTTGGTGACCACTTTGGTCTCCTTTGAATGTAACTAAGCAATAAGTCATATTGCTTTTTTCATAATTTATTTTAATTACTCAATTTTTTGCTAAATTAGAATATTCTGCTTGAGAAATAGACACAGATGTCATATATGCACCACATTGGCGCGATTGCAACAAAATAGCAATTGTATGTGCCTTACATGGTAACCCGGCTATTGTTATTTATTTATCAATAAACTATTTGTTTACTTTTATTTTCTTTTTTAAAATGATATAAATGTTTTATTCTATAATTATTAAACCTTTTTTTAAATTATTATTTCCTTTTTTAAATAATAGGTGTTAGTTAAAAATACGTATGTAACTGGTATTTGAAAACGGTCTTTTCACCAGCGTCAGAAAAATTTGGCGTCAGAAAAATAACGCCAATGTTGTGCATATACGACATCTGTGCTGATAAATAAAGAACACAATATTTTAATGAAAGCCCGGCGCAGATTGTAAGTCGCCAAATATTGTACCCGCGGCATTTTTTCTTATTTCATTAATTATTTAATATATAATAATATAATCATTTCACTCATTTCATTTATTATACATGACTTTAATTTGAACTGAAAAGATTAAAATTCGTGACTTTTATTTATTTTTTTAAGTAAAAAGAACAACAAAATAAAAATAATGATATTTTGAAGCTCCTTAACTGCAGCGAAGGAACAAAACATAAATAAATCGAATTTACCACTGCCTAAATCTTATCAAAGGACTTTTGCACAAAAACAAATAAGATGTGTTTCATTTGGACGTTGTCATTTAACAATTAACAAATAATCGTGATTTTTGTGCCACATACGACAGCTTAATTTATATATAGATAATATGTAACTAAATTTTATCCATGCGTTTACGTATACTTTAACTGATAAGATTGATAAAACTGGCAAGAATTTCATACAAATTAGAAGTGTTCAAGTTTTATAGCTCTACAAAAAGTTGTGCTTTTTACCTATAAATCCAATGAACTCGAGTGATTTAAAAAAACAATGTACATTGAGTCATTCGGAAAATCCTGCGGTATACTTATGTTCAGATAATGTTAAAATTTATTGACTGACACCAGAAATTATCAATAAATTTATTACAAAATATGTAAAAGTTTTTCTAGTGTAATAATTTCAATTAGGTTTTGAAAAAACATTTCTGAAAAACCGTCATAAATCTTTAGCATAACCCAATGAATATGGATTCCATATTTCATGAACTTTGGTTCGGCAATTTCAGAGGAAATGGATTTTAAATCGCGCATATTTCCCATAGAATTGTACTCTGTCATTTTCCTTTCAATTATCATTATGCAGTATATATTTAACATATATCATGAAATTTTTTTTTAATTGAAAGCTATTCATTTGGAATGAATCAAAATGGCCATCGTCAAGTTCTAGTATTATGATTTTTTTATATTTTAACATTCTAAAAAGGAATTTTCATATTTTACGAATACAATTCAATTTTTTTGGATTTATTTAATTTTACAATATAATAATAAAATTAAATTCCTGAATTTCAGAGAAAATGAAAGTTTAGAATTATATTATTCTCAAATCTGTGTTAATCGACACAACCCATGTGTTCAGGATATTATTTCTTGAAATTATTTTTATTCTAAATATACAACTTACAGATACTAATCAAGGAGTTCAAAGAATTTTTTCTAGATTTTTTTTTTTTTTTTTTTTTTTTTGGAATTTAAAAATTTAACTTGCATTATGTGTTCTGCGAAATATTTCGAGAGATTCTTTGCATTTTGAATGTACAGCTTAAAATTATTAATCCATTTTTCCGAAATTATTTCTTGAGGTTCTCTACAGGGTGATTCCAAATTTTTTTTACAATAAAAGAGGGGTGATAGTACACATCAAGACAAACAATATTAAATAGGAGACCAAGGGTCCAAAACGTTTTCCTAAGGAGATAGCCGCCATTAGAGTTTAGGGACCAAAATTTCAAATAAACATAAAAAACGGAAAAATCGGTCGATTGATTTGCGGTTTTCACTAAAATTATTCTTTATGTCGGCATTTTCTTGAAATTAAATTATAAAGATAAATTTCAAAAAATGCCGATAGAGGGCGCTTTAGACTTTGGAGTAACGAACAACTATTTTTTGCCAGTATGTTTTGCATCTCATTAAATGTTTTCGTAAGTTTACACTCAAACTTAAATTTTGAGCTCAAAATCTGTAGTTGGGAGTGGTTAAGTAACACAAACTGAGCTGTGTTCAGAGGGTTCAAATTTCAAATGATTAAAAAAAACGGAAAAATTGATCGATTAATTTGCGGTTTTCACTAAAACTATTCTTTATTTAGGTATTTTCGTGAAAATAAATTATAAAGATAAATTTCAAAAAATGCCGATAGAGGGCGCTTTAGACTTTGAAGTAACGAACAACTATTTTTTGCCGTTATTGTTTGCATATCTTTAAATGATTTAGGAAGGTTAGACTTAAACTTAAATTTTGAGCTGAAAATCTGAATAGTAGGGAGTGGATAAGTAGCACAAACTGAACTGTGTTCAAGGGGGAGGGGGAGGTTCAAATTTAAAGTAATTATACAAAATGGAAAAATTGGTCGATTCGTTTGCGGTTTAAAATAAAACTATTCTCTAAGTAAGTATCTTCTTGAAAATAATTTTTAAAGGTAAATCTCAAAAAATTCCGTCAGAGGGCGCCTTAAACTTCAGAGTAACCAACAATTCATTTTAACCATTATTTTTTGGTTCTAATTAAATGCTTGCAAAAGCATTTTAAATGTTCTCGGAAGCTTAAATTTAAACTTAAATTTTGAGCTCAAATCCTGAATCGTTATGAGGAGTTAAGAAGCGCAAACTGAAGTGTGTTCAGGAGTTAAAATTTAACCCTCTTTCCTCCTCGAGCACAATTCAATTTTTCGCTACTTAAACACTCCCAACGATTCAGAATTTCAGCCCAAAATTTAAGTCTATGCATTTGAAAGCATTTAATGAGATTAAAAAAATAACAGTTAAAAATAGTTGTACGCTACTCCAAAGTCTAAGGCGCCCTCTATCGGCAATTTGTGAAATTTATCTTTAAAAATTATTTTCAAGAAAACACTGACTGATCATGAAAACTGCTTATTTTAAAATTAGTTTTAGCAAAATCCGCAAACGAATCGACCAATTTTTCCGTTTTTTACAATTATTTGAAATTTGAACCCTCTGAACACAGCTATGTTTGTCTACTTAACCACTCCCAGCTATTCAGATTTTGAGCTCAAAATGTAAGTTCAAGTCTAAGCTTACGAAAGCATTTAATAAGATGCAAAAAATAACGCCAAAAAAGAGTGTTTCGTTACTCCAAAGTCTAAAGCGCCCTCTATCGGCATTTTTTGAAATTTATCTTTATAATTTATTTTCACGAAAATACCTAAATAAAGAATAGTTTTAGTGAAAACCGCAAATCAATTGACCAATTTTTCCGTTTTTTATAATCATTTGGAATTTGAACCCTCTGAACACAGCTCAGTTTGTGTTACTTAACCACTCCCAACTACAGATTTTGAGCTCAAAATTTAAGTTTGAGCCTAAGCTTACGAAAACATTTAATGAGATGCAAAAAATACCGGCAAAAAATAGTTGTTCGTTACTCTAAAGTCTAAAGCGCCCTCTATCGGCATTTTTTGAAATTTATCTTTATAATTTTATTTCAAGAAAATGCCGACATAAAGAATAATTTTAGTGAAATCCGCAAATCAATCGACCGATTTTTCCGTTTTTTATGTTTATTTGAAATTTTGGTCCCTAAACTTTAATGGCAGCTATTTCCTTAGGAAAACGTTTTGGACCCTTGGTCTCCTATTTATTATTGTTTGTCTTGATGTGTATTATCACCCCTCTTTTATTGTAAAAAAAATTCGGAATCACCCTGTATATTTTATATATGCAATTTACAAATATTAACCTATATATTCGAAGAATTAGTTTTTGATTTTTTTTTCAGTTTTAATATCTAACTTACAAATATCATGCAACGTGTTCGAAGACATTTTTATTGTGATTCTTTGCATTTTAAATATCCACTTTAAAAAATACAACATACCAATGTGTTCTAAGAATTATTTCTTGAGTATCTTTGCATTTTTAACATACAACTTACAAAGATCCCATGTGATCCAAGAAATATTTCTTGAAATTCTTTACATTGTAAACAAACAAATTACAAATTTAAACCCATGCATTCGGAGATTATTTATTGCGATTCTTTGCATAATAAAAGCATACAATTTGCAAACATCAACCAATGAATTCCGAGAATTATTTTTTGAGATTCTTTGATTTTTAAACATACTGCTTATAAATATTAACGCATGCTTTTCGCTAATTACTTGTTTGAATTCTTTGCTTATAAAGCATGTAAAATGTTTGTTTTCATATTTCGGAGCATTAATTTTATTTATTTTTTTCAGTTTTAACATCCAACTTACAAAGATCATACAATGTGTTCGAAGGCATTTTTATTGCGATTCTTTTCATTTTAAATATCCAATTTACAAAATAAAACATACCAGTATGTTCTAAGAATTATTTCTTGAGTATCTTTGTATTTTTAACATACAACTTACAAAGATGATCCCATGTGTTTCAAGAAATATTTCTTTAAATTTTTTACTTTGTAAACAAACAAAATATAAATTTAAACCCACGCATTCCAAGAAATATTTCTTGTGGTTCTTTGCACAATAAAAGCATACAATTTGCAAATATTAACCGAATTCTTAGAATTATTCTTAGAACTATTTTTTTGCGATTCTTTGGTTTTTAAGCACAAAGCTTATTAACACGTGCCTTTCGCTAATAACTTGTTTGGAATCTTTGCTTATAAAGCAAGCAACATTTTTGTTTCCATCTTTTAATAATGGCTACGATCGTATTTCGCATTCATTCTTTTAGTTTTATTTGTTTTTTATACGACAGCAAATGCAATTTAGTATATTTTGTTTAAATTGATAAGTGCTAAACTCTACAGGGCTTAGCGTAACTCAGGAGTCGCAGCTTCCCTAAAATTTTCGCATCCTTTTACCAGCATTTTAAATCAGAAATCTTCATCTAAGATATCTTTAACACATACACTTAAATTTTACGATAACTACTGTCGTTTTAAAATAGTGGTAAGAAAGTACGAAGATTTTAGGGACGCTGCTACCCCTGGTAAATATTACAGATTGGTGAGTGGTCAGGAAAAAACGCTTTCAAAAAAGGGATAACTATCAGTATATTATTATAGAAAATATTTCCAATAATATAAAGGTATTAAAGAAAGCGAATTACTCTTTTAAAAAATACCGGTATTTAACACCTTTTTTAACTGTGTTTTTCCCTGACCTCTCGCCAATCTGTATTTTATTTAATAGTGATTATCTATGATTTGTGATTCTGTGATTTATGATTTAATTAGATTTCAATGCAACACATTTTCTATTTTCTATTTGAAATGTTCTTCTTTTTTATGATCATATACCAGTAAATCTGAATATATTATATGAAGATACATATTTAAAGCAATTTCTTAATTTTTGAGAGCGTCTTCTTATAGACCAAAAAAGCAATATAATTGCTTTTAGTCTGAATTTTCGTGATTACTTTGTTCCTTTGTATTAATTATTTATAAAGAGATAAAATTTCATGAATTTTTCCACAACTTTGTATACTGCATGATTTTTTTTCCACGATAGCTTCTCGTGAAATGTAAGTATACAAATTTGCACAATTCCGATATAAATCACAGAATTAGAATAAAAATGCTATAGGTTCAGCAAGTTTTCATAATTGCAAGATTGTAAAAATTTTGTACAATTTATCTTAAATAGTGTCTCAGAAAAACATGAAAGATAAGATTATTTTATTTTTAAGATTACCTCAAGAAAGAAGAAAAAGAAAAATACATAACGATTCACAGAGTATAAATATTTGCTCTACTAAAATTTTCTTACAATTAAGGTGTATGGAGTGGTATAGAAATTTGTAAAGTATGGGAGGTTTCAAAAAATATATATTAAAATATTTAATTGCTAAAACGGACGTCAAATACTAATAAAATACATTAAAAGATCTTAATAATTTGACATGTTTCGATTGAATTTATCAATCATCATCAGAAAAAACAAAAATACAAATAAACACAAAGATGGAAAATGACAATAAACTGTTACAAATTAAATTAAAAATTAAATAAAAATCCCGCGCGTTATATTTTAATTATGTTTCACGTTGCTTAATTTTAATTTTCAAATTATCTAACAATTCAACCCAAATATTTGATATTTGAAATGACAAGGAGTAGTTGCAGACCATTGATCTTCTGACGTAAATTTCAATAAATTCTCTAATAAAAAGTTGCAAATAAAAATCTGACCTATAAATTAATCTACTTTCATTAAACAAATATTTAATAATTTAAAACATTTAATAATTATTAAGATCTTTTAATGTATTTTATTAGTATTTGACGTCCGTTTTAGCAATTAAATATTTTAATATATATTTTTTGAAACGTTTTTAATGGACGTATAAGAAAACTTCTTTTTATAATTAATAAGTAGGGGAAGGGTTCAAATAGTAATTTTCAAAGAAATTTGAATATCTGCGATTATCCAATATTAAATCTTGTTAAGAATTATTTCTTGAGATTTTTTATACTTCAAACAGGCAATTCACAAATATTATGTCTTTAAAAACTAACGCACTTTATTTGAAAAGTTTGACGTAAAATTTCAAACTTGTTCTTAATAAATCAATTTTATTTTATAATAAAATAACGAAAATTCACAAAAAATCGTAATTTAGTTTTTTTTTTTTTTTTTTTTTTTTTCTTTGGGGGGGGGGGGGGTAAAACGTGTTTAAATCCATGCCTGTGCCATTGAGAAATACTGTGATACATGACAGATGTTTTCACACAATACTCGAGTTAGAGCCAATCTAAAATTAATTTTCGATTTAAGCTCTTTGTAAAGAAAGCTGAGTAAACTGACTGGAGCTACTTAGCAAACTCCCTTAACTTCCCTTCCTACTCATATTTCAGTAGGCAGAGCATATGCAAGAGACAGGACAGATAGTCTCAACAAAAGAGGAATGATTATATTTCTTTACACATATTATCATATTACTATTGAACCATATCTTATAGATATATTTATTCCTAAACCTTTAAATTGATATTGGATTTCCTGCAATTGAACTGCAAAAAGAAAGTAGATGTGGTTATTTTTAAAAGAACTAATGCAGGGTTTAATGTGTGAATTTGAGGGTGGGTCAGATGATTTTTATATGAGAATGTGAACACTTTGAGGAACGCTGGAAAATATTACATCCCACTTAATTTTAAATAAGATTTGAATCAGAAACTTTTAATGAAGTTTTAACTTTATAAAAATAATTACTTGGATTTTACTTGGAATTTGTAACTTTGGTGAAAAAGAAAACTTGAAAATGGGCTTTTTCTGCTTTTGAAATAAAAATTTTCCAAACTTTCGGTGGTGATTCAAAATGACATAAACACATTGCTTGCCTCTCGAAGGGTTAAAAAGCTTTTTTAGCTACCTGAAATGACCCGCTCAATAATGCTGATTATATGAAAAAAATTTTTAATTTAGTTTCGTTTGGTTTGGTTTATTTTGTGTCGGCTGATTACCTACTCTAGGGATATAGACCCCAGGAGAAGTGCCCTTCGTGGGGGTCTTTCTAAAGGAATCTAACCCGTATTTACGCGAGGTTCCAAGAAAACCACGAAAACCCCGAACGGTTAGACCGGCGTCCGCGATTGGGTTCGAACCGAGCACCTGCCGTCTACCATTTGATAGGTCAGAACCTCTCAGTTACTTGTGGGACAAGAAACTTTTAAAGACATTGTGTTTGCATTTTAGTATTTTTAAAGAGCTATTTTAGCAATGGCTAGCTAAAATAGATCTAAACATTTTTTTTCGCTATTTCAATTTTGTTGAAAATTATTGCTAATGAGGACATTTTAATTATCGGAATCGCTTTCGAAATTGAAAGCGACCTCTTAAAAAAATAGTGAAAAAATGTTGTGTATAAGTCGACCCTCTTAATTTGCATTAATTGCCCGAAAATTGTCAGAAATTCCTCGACTTATACACAAAAGTATACTGCAATAACATTTTGTAATTTATCTCTTCTTCTCTATAAAGTTACAAAGTATGCAACTGAAACGTGCATATTTTCAGAAGCAGAAAGCTATTAACACGCAAGCAAATATACCAGGGTTGGCAAAGTGGGCCCAGCCCAAAAAAACCCGGGTGGGTTTTTCTGGACTGGGCCCACCAACAAAAACCCACCTGGGTTTTTGTTAAAAGTGGGTTTTTGCTAAAAATCATTTCTGAATCTGCAAATCCCCCTAATAGTATAATACAAATTTTCCTTTTAAGCCCAAAACCTAGGTGGTTTATTTTACAAAATCACATAAAAAAAGACGGTCATATTTGTGGTAATTAGGTGATATTTTATTTCAGAAAATATTTTTTTTCAATTTATTTATTTATTATAAAAATATATTTCAAATAAGTTATGCAATGTAATACAAAATAATTATAATTGATCTTCTTTATATTTTACCAATCAAAATCCCATTCACTTTTATTTTTATGGTAATATTTATAATTTTTTGCTAATTTTTCACACTGCTCTGAGTCTAGTCTGTTCTGTAATTTATACTATATGAATCCAAATGTAGAAAAAATCCGCTTGATGGAAGCAGAGCTAGATGGAACAGAATGCAGAGATTGGAATAAACTACAAAAATCAGAATCTAACTTGTTTTTCTGTATTTTTCCTTTAAGAATTTCCCATCATTTTGAAGCTGAGAATTGTGACACAATACTTTCTGAGAAAAGCGATTTAGGAAAATAGTGTATGTTTTTAATTTTAAATGCCTATATCGTAGATAACCACTCTGAATGATAGTGCATTATCCATTCATCAGTTTTTTCCTCTTTTGTTAAACCAAGTCTTTCCCATCTAAACTTTGCAACCATTATATTAGCTAAAAAATGCTCGGTCCAGATGATCTGTTTGTAGCATTTCAGCATAATTTCTTTATATTATTTCAATTCTTCTGATTTCATCAAATTTCTCCAAATCTTAACAAAACATGGCAGCTTGGTTGTATATTTTTGCAGCTCATCAAGAGCTGAAGATATAATTGTTGGTTGATTTTTAAAACTAAAACCCTCCTTCCCTCAAATACCACTATTTTTTATTATTAATTTTAGTAAAAATCTTAAATTCTAGCTTGATCTGTTTCAAATTATAAGATAGCTTATCTTATAAACATATGACAAAAATTTATAAAAAAGAATGCTGTGTCAAATACATTTTTGACACTCATATCACAGCTATATGATTCATTTTACTGCTATTTTCTCAAATAATATCTGCAAAAATCTTAATTTCTTGCCTTAAAATTTCACTCCCTCGACTTATATATCTAGAGATAGGTTGTTTAACAGAGTTTTGTTCAAATATGTTTGGTAATGTGTGCGCAGTATGACTGCGATACAATGCTATATGCAGCTGGAACCTAGTTTGAGATATGTTCGGCGTGACATTTGCATATCAATTTCAGATTTATTTAAAAGGAAGTATCCTTCTGTGCATCTGCAGCATCTTCTACATGGTGTTCTAGGCAGCGGAGATACGGTTTGAGATGTGCATCTAAATTAAAGATTTGTTTAAAAGGAGGGGCCCAGTAGTACAAGCTTTCAACCTGTTATGCGGTTGCATAGGCAGCCGGGATAAGGTTCGAAGTTTGTTCGCTTCAGGATTTACGTAAAAAAGGCCCAGCCCCGCTAGCAGGCAAAGCCAGCTAGTTTAATTATCATAATTACTAATCATTATAACAATTTTAATTATTCTAGTTACTGCAAAAAAATATTCATTGTGATATCTAAAATATATTTAAAAGTGATAAAAACTCACTTTTATCACTTAAAATAGTATTAAGTTAATTATAATAGTACTATTATTATTAGTATTAATAATAGTGTTAATAATAATTAACATGGATTATTAATAGAATGAAAATTTTCTGTATCAGTTTATAAACTTATTCTGATATTAGTTTTAATTTTTTCTTGAAATTAGTATTAATACTAATATCAGAATAGAATAAATTAACTGATATTATAAATTATATTAATTAGAAATAAATAGATCAGATGTAATTAAAAATGCAACTTAATAAGTATATTTTTAAATGAGTACATACATATATTATTAAATATACAAATATATACAGAAGAATAACTAAAACCCACATAAACCCAGAAAATCCCACAAATACCCAGAAAACCCCACAAAACCCGGGTGGGTTGGGTTTTTGTAAATAAACCCGGGTTTTTGCCAACCCTGCAATATACAAAAAGACAGATTCACATGTGTGTGTGTGAATGTACATGTTCAGTGCAGTATTACAACATATATACTATGGAAATTTAATGATTTTTTAAAAATAAAAATTCACTCTTAAATTTATTAAAGTATATCTGTAAACTACAGAAAGTCATTTAATTCTCCGAATAATTTTCCTTTTAATATACATTTTTGTAATATAATTTTTTAAGTCAAAAGAACAAATTCTTGTATTTTTCCACTATCGATAGTTTTATATACTAAAATACATTTACAATATCATTGAACTATATAAAGATAATGATGAGAAAAAAATGAGTTAAATATATTAACAGGAGTAAAAAAATATTTAAAGCTTAAATCACAAAACGTTCATTTATGTTACGTTGAAGGCTATAAATTTTAACATAAGTTAGCAGCATCCAGACAGGGAAACTTCATCAGTGCAGGGTATTATATTAGCATTAATTACCGTGTACACATAATGAACTTTCATAGCTAGGCATGCTAAATTATAAAAATCTCCTGACGATAAAAAAAAAATCCCATGTTTCAGTAAATCGTAGTTAATTGCATAATTTGACCTTTTTTTCATTTATTATGGTTCTTATATTTCAAAAATAGGTAAAATAAATCTGTTTTGTGACTAAAACATTTACGCTAAAAATTTCTTAGATTACTACACTACGGTTGGCATTTTTTTAAAGTAACATTTCAAGTTATTTAACTATATTGATTAAGTTTATCAAATTTAAAATGAATTTGTTTTAAACTGATTTAGAGGTAATCAACATACCTACACACATATACACACTTCTGTGTTTGTGAAGATACTTGTGCAATGTTCTAATGTAAATACTATGATAATTTAGAGGGAATTTTTTATAAATTTTTATTAATTAATAAATTATTAATTGTGTATCTCAAAACAATACAAAGTCATTCTGGTCTCTGTTGACAATTTCATATACTAAATTCAACTATATAAAGATAACAAAAAGAAAAGAAATGAGTTAAATACATTAATACAAGTAAAAACTATTTAAAGCTTAAATCATGAAATCGTTCATTTATGTTGCGTTTTTTTGCGTTGGAGGCTATAAATTTCAACAAAAGATAACAATGTCTGAACACGGAAACTTCATCAGTCGGGGTATTATATTCTCATTAATTACCGTGTACACGTAATGAACTTTTTTGATTAAGCATGTTAAATTAGAAAAATTTCCTGTCGATTAAAAAAATTCCCATGTTTCGTTAAATCGTAGTTAATTGCATAATTTGACCTTTTTACATTTTATTATGGCTCTTATATTGAAAATGTAGAATGTAGGTTAAAAAACTACTATCTGACTAAAACGTATATGGTAAAAATTTCTTAGATTACTATACTACGGTTAGCATTTTATTTTTATTTCTATTTATTTATTTTTATTTTATTTTATTTTATTTTATTATTTTTTTGTAAATTTCCAAGTTTTTTTAATTATATTGATTTAATTTCTTATTATTTGTATTTTTAATATAGAATGAATATTTTACAGTTAATGTTGTTTGAACTGATTTACAAGTAATCAAACACACATGCAAACATATACATACTTCTGAGTTAGTGAATACATGTGTGAAATGTTATGATGTAAATACTATGATAACTTAGAGGATTTTTTTTATAAAAAATGACAAATTAAAAATTGTCTGATTAAAAATGTATTAATGTGTATTTCAAAATAATACAAAATCATGTAGGTCTCCCAATGTTTTTTCATATAAATGTACACTTTTGTAATACAATTTTTGAAGAAAAACATATATATACATATACACATCCTGTAATAACATAACAGCGTCTGCACACGGAAACTTCATGAGTGCAGGGTATTATATTCGCATTAATTTCGGTGTACACATAATAAATTTTCTTGGCTGGGCATGTTAAATTACAAAAATCTCCCGGCGATTAAAAAAATCCTATACTTCGGTAAATCATATTTAATCAATCCTGTAAATACATTTACGGTATCAATCAACTATATAAAGATAATGATAAGAAAAGAAAGGGAAAAGAAAGGAGCTAAATATAAACACACGAATAAAAAATATTTTAAGCTGAAATCACAAATCGTTCATTTATATTACGTTGAAAGCTATAAATTTTAACATAACATAACAGCGTCTGGACACGGAAACTTCATGAGTGCAGGGTATTATATTCGCATTAATTTCGGTGTACACATAATAAATTTTCTTGGCTGGGCATGTTAAATTACAAAAATCTCCTGGCGATTAAAAAAATCCTATACTTCGGTAAATCAATTAATTGCATAATTTGACATTTTTTGATTTATTATGATTCTTATATTGCAAACATAGGTAAAATAAATCTACTTATTGACGAAAACATGTAAGTTGAAATTATTTTAGATTGGCATACTACGCCTAGAATGTTTTATAGTAGTTTGTTTTTTAAAAGATCATTTCAACCGTTTTAACTACATTGATTATATTTCTTTTTCTTTAGATTTTTAAAATAAAATGAATATTTAAAAATAAATTTTGTTTAAACTGATTTAGAGGTAATCAAACACACATACAAATATATGCACACTTCTGTGTTTGCGAATTTATGTGTGCAATGTTCTAATGTAAACAATATGAAAATTTAGAGTATTTTCTATAAAAATTGACTGATTAACAATTTATTAATGAGTATTTCAGAACAATACAATGTCGTTTATTTCTTCCAATATTTTTTATATAAATGCACATTTTTATAATACATTTTCTGAAAAAAATGGAACGAATTTTTATATTTTTGTCATTGCCGATAATTTTATATACTAAAGTGCATTTACTGTATTATTCAACTATATAAAGATAATAATAAAAAAGAAATGACTTAAATATATTAACACAAGTAAAAAATATTTAAAGCTTGAAACGCAAATCTTTCATTGATATTTCGATGAAGGCTATAAATTTTAACAAAAAATAACAGTGTCTGGACATGGAAAACTTATCAGTGCAATGCATTGTATTCGCATTAATTACCGTATACACATAATGAACTTTCTTGGCTAAGCATGTTAAATCAGAAAAATCTCCTGACGATTAAAAAAAAATCTCATGTTTCGGTAAATCATAGTTAATTGCATAATTTGACATTTTTCATTTATTATGGCTCTTATATTGCAAATATAGATAAACTAAATCTACTTTCAGACTAAAACATTTACGACAAAAATTTTTTAGATTAGCCAACTACGCCTCGAATTTTTTTTTTCAAAGGAAGATTACAACCGTTTTAACTATAATGATTAAATTTCTTATTCTTTGTATTTTTAAAATAGAATGGACATGTTATATATATTTTTTTAATTTCAGATAGTGTAAATAATAAATGTAGGAAATATATATTTTTTAAGTCATCATAAAATGTAATTCACATATTTATGTAAACACTATAAAATAATGAAATATGTGAATAATATATTTTATAATACATAAAAAGGTAACTTTATCTATGTGCTTAATAGTTGGTAAGAATCTAAAACATTTTTAGAAGCATATTTCTGAATAATCTTGGAATTCTGAAGACAGATGTGTTACAAATGGAGAATTTTTTTAAGGGGTTTTTTACGAAGTTCATTTTTTCTTCATAATTCTTAATGTTATTTATTAATTTGCATTTCAAAACGATACAAAATCGTTTAGATCTCCCAATATTTTTTCATATAAAAGTACATTTTTATAATACTATTGTGATGTCTGGGTGACCGTTAGCTGCACTAAAGACACTGGATTATAACTATTTTTTAATATGCTGAATTATATACAGGAAATGAAGGTATATACAGGAGATGAATATGTACAGGATTAATTTTTACCAAATTATTCTTTAGCTTTCTGAAGGAAAACTTCACTCGGGTGTTCTACACACCCTACCAACATCTAAAAACTACAACACACTTACCCGCGCTCCTCGCTTCACCTCTCTTCAATTCTAGGTGAGGGCGTTGATCTCTTCACTTCGTTTTTATTTAATTCTTTTAATAAAAGAGGTTGGGAGGAGAATGGTTGCATGACAACTATTTTTAAGACAAAAGATGGAATTTTTATATTCTTGTCACTATCGATAATTTCATATACTAAAATACATTTACAGTATCATTCAATTAGGTAAGGATGACGATAAGTAAAGAAATGACTTAAATATACTAACACGAGTAAAAAATATTTAAAGCTTAAATCACAAACCTTCCATTTATTTTCTTTTGTTGAAAGGTATAAATTTTAACACAAGATAACAGCTTCTGGACACGGAAACTTCATCAGTGCAGGGTATTTATATTCGCATTAAAATTTATATCACAGTGTATACATAATGATCTATCTTGGCTAGGCATGTTAAATTCGAAAAATCTCCTGACGATTAAAACATACCCCATGTTTCGATAAATCATAATTAATTGCATATTAAGACATTTTTTCATTTATTCTGACTCTTATATTGCAACTATAGTTAAAATAAATCTACTTTTCTGACTAAAACATTTATGTTAAAAATTTCTACAACAATGTTAGCATATTTTTAAAGTAGCATTTCAAGGGATTTAAATATATTGACTACATTTCTTCTTCTTTAGAATTTTAAAATAGAATAAATGTTTAAAAATAAATTCTGTTTAAACAGATTTAGAGGTACTCAAACACACATACAGACATACACACACTTCTGTGTTTGAATTTATGTGTGCAATGTTATAGTGTAAGTATTATGATAATTTAGTGGATTTTCTATAAAAATTGACTGGTTAAAAATTTATTAATGTGTATCTCAAAACAATACAAAATCATTTATATCTCCCAATATTTTTTCATAGAAAAGTACATTTTTATAACACTATTTTTAAGACAAAAGATCGGATTTTTACATTCTTATCACTGTCGATAATTTTATGTACTAAAATACATTTACAGTATCATTCAATTATATAAAGATAATTATGAGAAAAAAATGAGTTAAATATATTAACAGGAGTAAAAAAAATATTTAAAGCTTAAATCACAAAACGTTCATTTATGTTACGTTGAAGGCTATAAATTCTAACATAAGATAGCAGCATCTAGACACGGAAACTTCATCAGTGCAGGGTATTATATTCGCATTAATTACCGTAAACACATAATGAACATTCTTGGTTAGGCATGTTAAATTAGAAAAATCTCCTGACGAATAAAAAAAATCCCATGTTTCGGTAAATCATAGTTAATTGCATAATTTGACCTTTTTTCATTTATTATGGCTGTTATATTGCAAATAAAGTTAAAATAAATCTACTTTCTGACTAAAACATTTATGTTATTTTTTTCTAAGTGATTTAACTATCTTGATAAAATTTCTTATTCTTTGTATTTTTAAACTAGAATTGATATTTTAAAATAAATTTTGTAATTTAAAATAGTGTAAATAATTCATGTAATAAATGTTTTTTTTTTTAAAAAAAGGTCAACATAAAATGTTCTAATTAACCTATTATTTATGTAATCATTATAAAATTAATAAATACTTTAAAGATATAATTTATATTAGCTAAAGGATAATTATATGAATGTGCTAAAGAGTTGATTAGAATCTAAACGATTTTGAGAAGCATATTTCGGAATCATCGTAGATTCTGAAGATAGATGCATTACAAACAGAATATGATGTAGTGATTTTTTAGGAAGTTCTTTTTTATAATACTTTTTATTAATTGAAGGATTGATTTTTTGATAAAGTAAAATTTTAATGTATCCATAAACTTTAATAAATACTTTAATAAATACATATACAGAGTTGCAATGGAAATAAAAAAATCTCTAAGGTTAGTAAGATTCTTTAGAAAACTGATATTTTAAATTTTTTTTATGTAACTACAGATACTATCGAGGTTACAGATAAAATTTTAGAAAGATGATTGTAATTTGAATGTAATGTAATTTTAATAGTTTGTAAAGATACAGATTTTTGTAGCTTTACATAAATTAGTTTTGTAAATTTATAATATTACTCGTACAGTGCACAAGTAAAATGTTTGTAGGCATACAGATTTCGTCAACTTTAAATTTGTAGGATTACAGATTTTTCTTCTACAGTGTATGTTTATTTGCAAAGTGTACTCGTCGAATACTGGATACCACACGGTGTGTTACACTGACTCCGTATGCTATGATAGAACCCCACTCAATATCATCAGAGGGGGCCGTAACAACTATTACCCATATCTTTACCATTACATAATAGACTCCTTATCGAAGCATCGCATACACTGTAAAAAATTCCAAATGTTTCGTAAACTACAAAAATGTACTATAATCGAAAACGAAAATATACAATAACCTCTTCCAAGTCACCGAAGATTCCAAAAATCATTCCTTTATCTTTTAATACAAAATAATGTACGTTGCATTTTATAAATTTGTCTTTTTCTGTTTGATTTTTGTAATATATAACAACACTATGACATTGTACACTATGACATTCATGTACATTTGTATGATACTGCAAACTTATAAAAGTTGGCAGCCCGCAGCTGTATAATTCGTGACACTGCATAATAAGTATTATAATAAAAAAAATAATAATAAAAACTCTGTAAAGTTGCTTAAATTTTTCTAGAAAACTGAGATTTCTAGAATATTTTATGTAAAGGGCTGTCCATAAATGATTTTACGCTTGGATGGAGGGGAGGGGGGTTCGTGAAATTTTGACAGTTTGGGACTAAGGGGTGGGAAGGAGTAAGAAAAAATGTGACATCACGCATTTTATTAAAGTGAAAGGATTAAAAGCCAGCAGATTACATTATGAATTTTTTTTTCATAAAGTAAAGATAAGATTTAAAACCAAATATATTAAATT
Source organism: Maratus speculifer (assembly GCA_964019185.1). Taxonomy (NCBI): domain Eukaryota; kingdom Metazoa; phylum Arthropoda; class Arachnida; order Araneae; family Salticidae; genus Maratus; species Maratus speculifer. The sequence continues at coordinate 278,213,797 of OZ025294.1, forward strand.
TCATTTTAATTTCCAAAATACTACTGTTTTCAATTTGATTTTCATATTAATATTTTATTATTTGTGCATTTTAATTATGAATTTGCTGTAAACTCTAATCTTATATCATACAAATTAAGTACACGAATTATTCTTATAGTTACGCTCACAAATGTCATTAAAGCACATGTAGTTAAAGTTTAAAAGTAGTGTTTGAAATATGATCTATAACGTAGTGTTTTGTTGCTAAAGTGTAAGTATATGTTTATGTAATACATAGTGACATGCGACAAGAGGAGGGAGGAGAAGGTATGATGGAGTGTGACACCTTGTGACAAAGGGGGGAGGAAGGAGGTCAAAATATTGAAAAAAATGTGTCACATCATTTATGGACAACCACAAAGGCAATATCGAAAATGCATGTAACAGATGCATTTTTGCACAGAAAATCAAAAAATCTAGAAGTTTACTAAGAGTTTTTTTAGGAAACTGAGATGCCTTATGTAACTGCAACCTGGATTACAGAGAAATTTTTAGTAAGATTACTGCAATTTTAGTAGATTCTTTTGTAAAGCCATTGATTTCTGCAGCTATATAAAAACTAGTTTTTATTAGGTATGCATCTTTTTTTGTACAATGCACACACAAAATTTTAATAAGTATACAGCTATCTCTAACTTTATGTGTGTGAAATAACTGATTTTTTTACAAATAGTTTACATAGAATGAAAAATGATTAATGATGTTCTATACATTTTTTTTATTTATTAGAAATTCACTTGTAATAAAAATATAATTGCTTATAGTTCCTTATCACTTGTATTTTCCCTTCTGTTTTTTTTTTTTTTTTTTCTATTGCTTGAATATATTTAAATACTTTTCAAAACTAATCATTTCCCCCCTTCAAATGAAAAACAATATAATCAATGCATATTTTCTGCTTAATACCACAAATACATTATGTGTGTTAGAAATGTGATTGATTTAAATATAAAATTTGATTAATTTGCCTAATAATCTTACTAATTTATAAATATTTTTGATAAGTTTATTGCAAAAACATATTCGTTTTATAAATATCAATGCAATTTAAATAGCACATTTCCGAAATGCATTATAAAATTTTCCTTTCGATTATTTCTTGATTAAAAACTTTAATAAAAATATTAAAAATTAAATTTATTTTCAATTTGAATTACTTCATAAAACCATGACTTATAAATCTTTTTAGCAAATATTTGTGAAATATACAAGATAACTTGTAGATACATTTAATAATTTTCGATAGTTCTGGCTAAAATTTAAATTTATATATCTTTATGAATAAAGCCTTAACTTTTAACGTATGACATATTACAAAAATGTAAAATCAATTCTGTGTAATTGTTTGTTAAAATACTACAAATAGTTCTTCCTTAAAATTTAATGAAGTTTTACATTTAACATGCTGTTTATTTACTTATTTATTTATTCCACGTTTATTGCTTGTGCTTTGCTGCTTATTCCCTATTAAACACTCGTAAAACGCAAACAACAATTTCCTAATTTTCAAAAATATACCATATATTTATTTTAGTAGTTAAATATTTACTGGTTCATGAATATTTTATCCTGAAGGTACGGAAAATATTACAAAAGGTCTTTTAAAATATTAAAATGTAAATTAGTTGAGTATAAAACAATTATTTTGATAATATAAGATAAAATGTAATTTCATATATTATTTCATCGTTACATAACATTAAATAAACAAAAATGAATTCATGCATTATTTTGCATTATTTTGCTGCAAAGCCATAAATATATTTAATAGTTATATTTTATGATATTTTTATGTATGTTTAATGAGTCAAAAATAGCTTTCTGAGCAGTAAAAAAAATAAATAAAAATTTTAAATTTTACAAAAACAATTTATATGGGAATTAGTAAAATGCTATAAGGCATTAAAAAGATATAATAGAGAAAAAAATAGGCAATGATTAGTAGAAAAAGTTACTGATTGTAGATTAAACAAATTACGTTTGATAAACATCTTACAAAGATTGAAGGCGTATACGTTTTAAATTTTTTTTTATCATCCTATATCACATCAGGTAAATTTCACAGAAACTGAGATAAGGAACATAAATATAAATTCTGTAGTTTTTTTTTATATCAATTTCGTTTTATTATCAATTGATGATTTTTATTTGAATTTTAAAACAAGATTTACTTAGTTTCTGAATTATTCTTTGATGACATTTGTAAAAGCTCCATTCTTGTTTAAAAACTTATGCAATAAGCGAAATGGTGTTTACAAATATCTGTTTGAAATTGTACTTCCTAAGGCTTTGTAGGAAAAACTATAATTGTATTCTTATATTAATTTTTAAGTTCTCTAATCTGAGTTCACAAGATCAAAAATAATTAAATTTCCATGAAAAGTTTTTGCTTCTATAAAACTTCTTTAATAGAACAAATTTCATCAACTTTAACATTAAATATCTCTTAAAATAATTATTCAATTAAAAAATTGTCTACGCCAGCGTATTTATCAAACGTTTTTGCATATTTTCAAATTTTCATATTTTTGTATATACAAATCTTGGCAAAAAGTTTCCGATCACTGTTATAAAATTTATGATTTTTACATTTCGAAGCATATATTTTGCTATTCATGAATATAGGAGTGTTTTTTGGTATTTCCTAATAAAAAAGCGCATATGAAAATATAAATGAAAAGTGAATTCCTCATAACAATCATTGCTATAAATTATAAGATTAATTTATAGCAATACTACAGATGAAAAAGTTTCTTTGTGAGAAAAAAAAATATCGGATGAAAACGAAAGTTGGAAAATAGTAATCGATCATTGAGAAAACAAGTTTGAAATTTGCATATTTCAGACAGATAAGAGGGCTTAGGCATGCGTACAATATCCGAATCCCATTTAAAAGAAGGAATCTTCCATCTGTAGTAACAAAACATGCTCTGAAGTGTTGGACAATGGCTCGTGTGAAAAACACGTGCCATTTGACGAAAAATTTGTGCCATTACCATGCAATGTGTAATTGCCTGTGATGGCACCCATGTGGAAAATGTGTAATTAAAATAAAAGTTTTAGTTTTTCCGATCTCTATTGTACTCAGAGATTAGTGTACTGACTCTGTGTCATACGCAAATTTCCGCCTTGCACGCCAATCGAGTTTTTTCTATGGAGGTGGGGGAGAATTCCCAGAACGGTTTTTTGTGCGTGCATAACATGTCCGTTTCTTACGATACACGTACGGTTCCAACGCTCTTTGGGGTTTTTGCATGCGCTGAAAACAAATGGGTGTTGCCACTGGAAATTTTCGAGTTTCTGTAACTATAACCATAACCGTGAGCGCCATTTTGTTGTCGTTCACAGAATACCGAGCTCATACCTCTGAATAGCTATATCTGTAATTTCATTTCGATCGGTTGAGCGGACTGGCCGCTAGAGCTCCGTATATCGGCAAAGTTTTTTTTATGACCACCCTGTATAACTAATGCAGAAAAATTAATGAAATGATTTTACAATCACCATTATGTAATAATTTCGCAAATCAGGCTGAAAACTATCTTTTTAGTCCTTTTTTTTTTTTTTTTTTTTTTTTTTTTTTAAAAAACAGCGAACAAATTATAATTTTCTAAGTCAAGTTTCTTTAAATTGATGAAGTTTTAAAAATCTACATAAATTACATCATTTAAAAAAAAAATCATTTAATAAAATTGTGTTTTTTTTTATAACTAATCCCCATGAAGACACGCAAGATTCTGAACTCACGCTAACTTCAGCGGTTTTAATTTTTTTTAAAATATAATAATAATAAAAAAACAAAAACAAGAGCGATCTTTCCATAAATCGATTTCTATTCATATTTTTTGTTTGGAGGCTTTTAAGATCAAATTAGTTGCTATCAGGAGATAAAAAATCTGTTTTCTTCTTTATTTAATTAAAAGATTAGTTAAAACATTGAAAAAAAGCTAATATAAAATGAATTAAATAAGCAGTAAACAGAGTCTTTGTCTTTTGCTATTTATCCTATATATCACATAATTCTCATTTGAAAATTCATATACGTTTATATTTCACATAAATGTATTTATATTAGTTCTTTTACTAGACATGATAAAGCGACATAAAATATGTAGTGTATTTTGGAAATGTGTGTTGTTAATTTGATATAAAATAATAAAACATATGTTATGTATATTATATACATTTGTTATATACAGAATCGATGATATGTCGATCGGTAAATGATATCGGTATGTGATATTGGTAAATGATGATGTTTTCAATTCATTTTTAATTTCAAATGTATTCTTCGAGAGACACTTCGAGAGAGATACAAAATCTGTTTCCTTCTTTATTTAATTAAAAAATTAGTTAAAACATTAAAAAAAAAGCTAATATAAAATGAATTAAGTAAGCAGTAAACAGAGTCTTTGTCTTTTGGTATTTATCCTATATATCACATAATTCTGGATTTTGAAAATTCATATACGTTTATATTTCACATAAATATATTTATATTAGTTCTTTTACTATACATGATAAAGCGACATAAAATATGTAGTGTATTTTGGAAATATGTGTTGTTAATTTGATATAAAATAATAAAACATATATTATATATATTACATACATTTGTTATATACAGAATCGATGATATGTCGATCGGTAAATGATATCGGTATATGATATTGGTAAATGATAATGTTTTCAATTCATTTTTAATTTCAAATGTATTCTTCGATCTCGTTTGTTGACATACAATGCCTCCAGTTTGCATATCTGGCCAATTTTTTTTTTTTACATCGTTTTTTGTTTCAATGTCTAGATGGGTTCCGCAACCTTGAAGTGGTGGAAGCATCGACATGAAACAAAGCCTATATAAGAACAAGGGCTGTCACCATCATTTGACATCTTTGTTTTCTAAATCGGTTCGTTAGCTCACTCTTCAATAACACAAAACTCGCCTTTTTAAAACGCTTTTTGCTCCTGTACCCCATTTGGGGTAGTGCCATTGACATAAGATATAGCCTAAGTTGGAGAAATGTATCTCACCATCATTTTGATAACATTATTTTTAAATCGGTTCGTTAGTTCCCGATATTCCTTAGAATCTCAATTTAGAACATTTTTAGACCCCTTTTCGGGCACTTTCATCCCTTTTAAGTTTCGTATTTTTTAAGAAATATTCTTATAGATCATTTGTATCTTATAAGTAATCACCATGGCAATGTCATAATTCTAGGTTCTTCACTAACACAAAAATCGAATTTTTAGAACGTTTTTTGCTCTTGCAGCCCCTTTGGGTTAGTGGCATTGACATAGCATATAACCTATGTTTGATTCGGGGCGAACACCATCATTTTGGTACCATTACTTTAGAAATCGGTTTGGTAGTTCTGGAGATTACATGAAACAAATCAACAAACTTTACCTCTTTATAATATAGGTATAGGTAAATTTAAAACATATTCTTCTCCATTGATTCTAGTTAATTTCTGCAACATTCTATAATTTTTAGCTTATCGATTTAGTTGTCTGAAATGTTCACATAAATATATTTTGATAAATATATTGCAATTTGTAAATAGTTTGTAATTGTACTCAAAAATAATGTAAATAATCCCGTTAATGACTTCACGGATTCTTTTTTTTTTACGTACAATAAATTGAAAATATTTAATATACATTACTTATTTTAAGCAAAAATATTCGTAACATTTATTTTAAATATTTCTGCCATTAAATTGTATGAAATTGTATTTAAAAATTTAGTGGTATGGAAAAGCTTTAAATGATGAATTATGCAAACGCTTCTTGCCTGTGTGTCGTATGAGCAAATCAGTTGAATGGTTGAGCTTTATTTATGAGCTCATATTAGTTTTTGTTGAATTAAAATGTCTCAAATTGTTGATTTTCTTCATTCAAGCAAACTTATTGGTTTTCATTGGATGTCTATGGAAACTTGGCAAAATAATAGAGATATACCCAAATGGGCGTCACTTTTGTCGTCAAATTTGGCGATATACTGCCAAGTTGGTGGTAAAATTTGGAGACAGAAGCAGCTACCGTCCTTGCTTTATTTGCGTGATTTTCATTGGTTCATTTCTAAATCGTTACTTTTTTTTTAAATATCTAAGGATTCCCGCGAAAATATTTTTATAATTAGAAAGGTGATAATATTATTTGCATTGTCTTATTATATCATTTAAATATGACGTAATTTTTACCATATACTATTTTTAACGCATATTGATAAATTTATTAGTTTACATTTTTTTATCTTTTAAAATTTGCGGGTAAATATAGTTTTTATGCCGTAATTTTCAATATTTTCCTTTTTTTAATTAAGTAATATTCATTTAAGTTTAATTCGAAACGTTTTTCTCTTTGTAATATTCACGTCTCAATAATTTTTAAATTGGAGGAATTTTTATTCTTTGAGTTCCATTAATAATTGGCAACATGTTAAAATAATTTTCCTTTCTAAAATATTTAAAAAATAAGATTCGAAATGCTGAAAATTTTAACTTAAAATAGAAATAAAGCCTCAAAAAATGAGTCAAATAATAATAAAAAAAATACAGTCTGCACAGCGGGGCATTATAATGTACAAAATGACTTAAAAATAATTAAATTTCCATGAATAATTTTTCCTCCTATAAAACATTTTTAATGGAACAATTTTGATCAACATTAATATTAAATATTTCTTTAAATAATTATTCAAATAAAAAATTGTTTGCGCCAGCGTAATTATCACAATTTTTGCATAATATCACCAATTTTCATGCTTTTGTGTTCAAAAGCTCTTTTAATATTAACTAAAAAAGACCTCCGGTCATGAAAAATTCATTCTCAGCGGCGGTGACAGCGGAAGTTACTTTTTTTTTTTTTTTTTTTTTTTTTTTTTTTAGAATAGAGAGAATCATTATACTTGAAAATTTCTTTTTTACATATCTACCAGAAAAAGAACGATGTTGTTGAACATATGTTTGAATTTGAATAAATTGTTTGAAAATTACCAATGAAAAATAGTTACTGAATTTTTTTAACGCTAATATATAATTTCTTATATCAGGTTGAAAACCACTCTCCATTTTGTTCCGTCATTAATAAGGGGCAAACTGCATTATTTTTTTAAAGAATTATTTTGAAGCAGCGGCATACATAAAGTACTGCCTATTATCTCATGAGTGTGATTCTTCCTTTATTTTGTCGGCAAATTTTCATTTGCTTTATCCATCTCCTTCTTCACCGGGTCCTGCTTTTATCCTGCACCAATTAGAGGACGCTATAGTTTTATTCTCTAAAGCGGCTAGTTATTTCAATACTTCAAGCATAAAAATACCAAACTCCGTTTTCAATAATTTATACACATTCCCTTACTTTATTAAAGTGGTGGTGTACTATAAAAATGGAGCACAAGGAGAAGGGAGCGAAGAAAAAGATAGCTACAATAAATTACTTTATATTAAAAAAAAAATATTTCATTTGGTAAAATTTACTCAAGGTTTTTTTTTTTTATGTGATTTAATATGATTGAAACTTTCTTTTTTACACATTTAACGAAAAAAACGGAGTGCATAATTTCATCAGAATATATGCTTTCAAAAATATCCTAAAAAATAGTCACAAAACTTTTCAATCGCTAACAAAAAACTTCTTACATGAAGCTGAAAACACCCTTCTTCTTGTTCCCTCACTAACAAGGGGCAGACTGCATTATTAAAAAAAAATGAAGCAGCACCACACTTTAAATACAACCTATTATCTCATGATAATTATTCTTCCTTTCTTTTGTCGTCAAATTTTCATTTGCTTTATCCATCTCCTTCTTTCACCGTGCCCTGCTTTTGTCCGGCTCCAATTAGAAAATGCTAGAGATTTAATCCCTAAAGCATCCAGTTAATTCGATACTCTAAGCATAAAAATATCAAAATTCGCCTTTGTTGATTTATACATATTCCCTTACTTTTTTAAAGTAGTCGTATGTTACAAAAAAAATGAGCAAATGGAGAAGGGAGCAAAGACGGGAAAAAAAGGCTGAACAGTAAAACAAAAACTGCTTACTTCTCCCAAGAACAGAGAATTACCATTTAGGACGGATTCCTACAAGGCAGTTAAATTAAAGTATGATTTTCTTCATGACATCATTAGACTCATCGCACTTGTACAAAGAGGTTACTAGTGTGCTAAAATCATTCAAGTTGATAAGGTTAGTCATTTAGATGCATTTTTTTGCCATTTCATTTTTTATCACGATCCATTAGAGGAACAAATTTTCTTTGTACAGGTTAATTTGTGAAATACTGTTTATTCGTGGCAAGAAAAGGAATGAATTTTTATTTTTTAAGAGTATTTTCCAGATATTTGTAACTTCTTTCTTTTCAAACTGATTTTCGAAAGTAAATTCCAATATAAAGAATGGATATAGGAAAGCATATCAAAGGAGAAAAATGCGAAACTGAGTAATTAGCAAAATTTTCCGTTATTTGTAACTTCTTTCATTTTAAGTTAATATTTAAAATTAAATTATAATACAGGGTGTCTATAAAAGAACTCCGGGGTTTTGAGGCAAAATATTTTAATGAAATAAAAAACATACATACATGTTTTATACATGACTGAAAAGCTTACATTTTCAAGTTTTTTTTAACACTTAGTAAAGTTCTACATGAGCCCCGTTACTGGCACGGCAGACGTCTAAACGGTATTCTACCTCTTCCCATGTCCTGGCGAGCATGTCTGGAGGAACGGTTGCCATACAATTGACCATTCGTTCCCTGAGATGTTGAACATCACGAATTTTCGTGTCACGTCTTGTCAACGATTTCTTAGGGCTTCGAAGGCATGAAGCTCGGATTCTGTCCACTTTCTCTTGAGACATACTCGGCCTACCCGGCGACTTTTTCTTCAAAACACTTCCTGTTTCCTTAAATGCACTGATCCATTGACGAATGGTTTTGTCAGAAGGCGGGTTAACACCATAGTTACGTCGAAAGTTTCTTTGTACGGTAACTACAGACTTCGTTTCTATGAGCCAAATAACACATTGAGCCTTTTGTTGCGGAGTCGCCATCATTTCAAGGTCAACTCCCTGCAGCGCCGCCAACAGTTGATGCAAACATTCCCAATTCGTATGAGTAAAACTTTTTGAGCTACTCTTTTCAGAGAAATCGACTAAATTTTGCTATCTTTTATAGTTAGTGAGATATGAATTTTTAAAACCCCGGAGTTCTTTTATAGACACCCTGTATAAAGAATCGATATAAGAAAGTGTGTCAAGAGAGAAAAATGCGAAATTGAGTTACTATAGCTATTCAAATTACAAATCTATAGTAAATGTAAACAAAAACAATTAACAATGAAAATCATTGTGATATATGCACACACGTTAAATGTTTTAAAAAAATAATTTGTTGAAAACAACATTTGTATTCTATGAAGTTAAACGAAAACTGTTTTATTAATTCCTGCAGCCCCACCAGTGGCCGAGAGGTTCTGACCTCGAACTGGTAGACGGTAGGTGCTGGGTTCGATCCCAATCGCGACCGTCGGCCTAACCGTTCGGAGTTTTCCGTGGTTTTCTTCGAACCTTGCGTAAATACGGGTTAGGTTCCCTTAGAAAGACCCCCTCGGAGGGCATCCCACCCCTTAGGACCTATATCCCATAGTGTTGATAATTGGCCGACATACATACAACAACAACAACATTAATTCCTGCAGAATATTGTAATATGGTTTGAATGCTGATGGTAATACGGATTGAAAACAGTTAAAATAAAATATGACAGCTTCGAGAGATCGCAATTGTGCAATGGGGTTACTAGTATGCTAAAATCCCTCAGTTTGATAAGGTTAGTCATCTGAATGCATTTTGTGCTTTTCTTTTTTTATCGCTATCTGTTGGAAGAGTTTTTATGTACTGATTAATTTATAAAATAGTGTTTATTTCACAAATCAAGAAAAGGAATATATTTTCATTTTTAAACAGTTTGTATCAGTTATTTGTAACTTCTTTAATTTTACGCTAGATTTTTTAGTAAATTTATAAAAAGAATGGATATAAGAAAGTATATCATTAGAGAGAAATGCGAAACAAAGTTATTTTATCAATTTTTATTACAAATCGAGAATAAATGTAATAATAATTTAATAAAATGTAAATGTAATAATAATTTAATAATAATTTAATAAAATTTTATAATTTTTATTATTTTTTAATATTGTAAAAATATGTTAGCTTTATATTATTAAAACAAAAAGAAATAAAGAAAATTATTATAGAAATTAGTTCATTAAACAACCTTATAATGTTTTTCTATATATAGATAGCGACACTGGAGTTATTTATGGAATTTATGCTGTTTTAATACGGAACTCCTCTGTTTTCAGAAAATTTTTCGGAAAACTTACTGTTTTTATAATCTCAAAATATCAATAACGGAAAATCTGCTGTTTTTTCGGAAAAACGGAAATATTCCGTAGAATTTTACGGAACAATTTCTGTATATTAACGGATATTTTTTACAGTGTAGTTTTTTTAGTAAATTCATAAAAAGAATGGATATAAGAAAGTATATCATTAGAGAGAAATGCGAAACAAAGTTATTTTATCAATTTTTATTACAAATCGAGAATAAATGTAAAGATAAATACATATTAAAACATATCATTGTGATACATATACTATACATTACACATACGTAAAAATTTTGTAAAGAAATATTTTGTTCATAACAACACTTATATTCTGAGAAGTTAAACAAGAATTGCTTTATTAATTCCTTCGGAAAATGGTAATTTTTATTGAGTATGGATTGAATAGTGATGATAATGGGGAATGAAAGATGTTAAAGTAAATTATGACTTCTTTTAGAGATCGCAACTGTACAATGAGGTTACTAGTATGATAAAATCATTGAGTTTGATAAGGTTATTCATTTTAATGTATATTGTGCTTTTCATTTTCCATCGCAACCCATGAGAGGTGTTTTTCTACACAAATTAATTTATGAAATACTGTTTATTGAAAGCAAGAGAAGGAATGTATTTTCGATTTTAAACTGTTTTTTACAATTATTTGTAAATTGGTTTTCATTTTAAGCTAGTTTTTTAAAGTAAATTATAATATAAAGAATAGATATACGAAAGTGTATTATGAGAGAAAAATGCTAAACTGAGTTATTGAAGCAATTCATATTATAAATCGTGATTTAAAACAATGTAGAACCAATTTAGTACCAAATGTAACCCAAAATAGGCAATAGTGCAAATCATTTTTATCTGTACGTATATCTTAAGTGGTAAAAAAATACTTTGTTGAAAACAACATTTGTATTCTGAGAAGTAAACAAAAACTGTTTTATTGATTTCTGCAGAAAATGGTAATTTGCTTTGAATATGGATTGAATATTGATGATAATATGAATTTAAAGCACTTAAAGTAAAACAGAATTTCTTTCAGAGATCGCAATTCTACAAGCAGTTTACTAGTATACTAAAACCATTCAGTTTTATATGGTTAGCAGGGTGGCGAGTTGTCAGGAAAAAACTCAGTAAAATAAAAAATAAAGGAAAGTACCATTATTTTCTTACAAAAAATACCTCTAATACTGTAATGGGAATAAAGAAGAGTAATTTTTCTTTTACAAAATACTGGTAATTAATGCTTTTTATGTCTGTATTTTTCCATGACCACTCTCTTCTCTGGGTTAGTCATTTGTATGCATTTGTATGTATTTTTTTTTATCGCAATCCATTGGAGGCGTTTTTATGTAAAAAAATAATTTGTGAAATAGTATTAAAGCAATAACGGGAATGTATTTTCATTTTTTTAAACTCTATTCCTGTTATTTATAGCTTTTACTATTTAAAGCTATCTTTTAAAAAAGTAAATACTAGTATAAGGAAAAGGTTTAAGAAAGTATATCATAATAAAATAATTAAACATGAGTGTTACAATGAGCTTTTATAGTAATTCATACAACAAATCTATAATATATGTAAACGAAAATATGTAATAAAACAATTCATTGTGATATATACATATACGTTAAATGTTGCAAAGGAATACTCTGTTAAAAACAATATTTGTATTCTGAGATGTTAAACAAATACAGTTTTATTAATTTTTGCAAAAAACGGTAATTATTCTTCGTGATGAACTGAAAGCAGTTAAAGTAAAATATGATTCCTTACCGACATCGCAATTGCAAAATGCAGTTACTAGCATTATAAAATGAGTCAAAATGATGAAGTTAGTCATTTGGATATATATTTTTGCCGTTTCATTTTTTATCACAGTCCATTAGAGAATTTTTTTTTCTCTGTACTGATTAATTTGTGAAATATTGTTTATTCAAAGCAAAAAGAAAGTAATGTATTTTCATTTTTTAAAGTCTCTTCTAGTTAATTGTAACTTTCGCCATTTTAAGCCAAGTATCTAAAAAGGTAAATGCTAGTGTAAAGAATGAATTTAAGAAAGTACACCATAAGAAAAAATTAAAACAAGAGTTCGACCATCCTGGTATTATAGCAATTTGTAATACAAATTGACATTAAATGTAAATAAAAATATACTACAAAACAAATCATTGTGATACATGTACATACGTTAAATGTTAAAAAGAAATATTTTGTGAAAGACAACATTTATATTCTGAAATGCTGAACAAATACTGTTTCATTAATTCTTGCAGGAAACGGTAATTGTTTTTAGTAATGGACTGAAAGCACTTAAAGTAAAATATGAATTCTTCCAGACATTGAAATTATACAATGAGTTTATTAAATTGTGAAATCAGAAAAATTTTAACCATAATTAATCATTTATAAATTACGCTACTTATTTATTTTCCAGTGAAGTGATATAATACAGTGTTCGTAATCTAATTATTATGAATTAAGGGAGTCCATGACAAAAATTTCGTAAAAGAATTTTGTTGCTTTAAAAATTTCTTTATTTTTTGCTGCTTAAAATGATTTTAGATCACGTTTCTATCTTTACTGAAGCAGTAAATAATATACTTTAGTTTTGATATGTTTTCAAAATCTAACTTTCATGAAATGGTTTTCATGAAAACGACATTGTGAAAATGCGTTCTTCTCTGCGATGAGCTTTTCTACCATTTGTCCTATTTAAAATGCTATAATTCACGAACAATTAAAATTTAATGGTTAAACTATGTCTTTTTTCAATTATTTTACTTTCATTTCACTTCTGAAATTTAAAAAATATACATATATATTTACTATTGGATTTTTTTTAAGTTATAAGTTTTTTTATTATTTAAATTAATATTTTGAGAATGCTGAATCAAAAAACATTTTATAGATTCTTGTTTTACTCAAATGAAAAAGAACGAAATTCTACAAGTAACCTTTCGAATTATAAAGATTTTAGGCACAGATATCATATATGCAACAAGATTGGCGAGATTGCAACAAAATGGCGATTTTATGTTCCACATGGTAATCCGATTTTTGTTGTATATTTAATAATAAACTGAACTGCTTACTTAAATTTATTTTCTTTTTAAAAATGATATTGATTGCTTCATTCTTTAGCTATTAATTAAAGTTTTTTTATTTTTTTATTATTTTCTTTTTAAAATACAAGAAAATAATTATAAAATGTATATGTAACTCGTACTTGAAAACAAATTTTTCGCCTTATTGGCCCCAGAAAAAAATTGCTCCAATGTGGTGCGCATATGACATTTGTGCCCAATTTTAAATTACCCAACTTTTTTAATAAATTTTAAAATTGGATTTTTTAAAACAAATTTTGAGAAGATTTATCATGTGATTTTGTTTACAAATGATATCGTAAAACAATACAAAAATTTTCAAAAATTTAACTCAATAAATAAAAGTTATTTTAAAATGTGCTCCGGGCCCTGTTTAATTTAATAGCATATCATATGGGGAACAAAACATTAATTGAGATACAAAAAAGTAATGATCGTATTTATTATTATTATTATTAAAAATATCATGAAAAAATATTAAAATTTGAGCGTGACATTTGAAGAGAACTCTTCCATAGGCTTCACATTATCATCCGGGTCTTTTTCAGTGACTTTTGTGGGACCTTAAATTCAAATTTGACTTGAAATTATTAGAAGTCACAAGGGCTCTGCCGGAAATGTACGATAGATGGCTCAGCTGCCTTCGTGAATTCCTTAACAGATAAAACAGAATGCTACGTCACATTGCCGTGCTGAAAAATCCTGAAAGATTTTTCCCCAAATCCAATTGTCGTTTTCTCCCCTTTCACAAAAATAAATTCGAGCCTCAAAATACTACACAGATACATAAAAATTAGTAATAATTAAATAAATACTTCATTATCTAGAATTAATACGTAGTCATTTTCTGAAATCGTAAACTAAAAATAAAGATTTCTGAGATGCACGAATAGGGTAAACAACTAAGCTGAGTACAAAGGAAGTATTTTATGTCAACAAACGATGAATTCTAACAACAATTGTAATTTATCTATCGAAGAATACATTTCAAATTGAAAGTAAATTGAAAACATTAACATTTACTATTATTATATACAGATAAGATTCACCGATCAACATATCATCGATATTGATATGGTTTAATATTCTCACATGTTTTATTATTTTGAAACGAACAACACAAATTTCCAAAATACACTACATATTTTTAGTAGTTTTATCCTGTCTAATAAAAAAACGAATATAAATATATTTGTGTGAAATATAAATGAGTTTTCCCAATCCAGAACTATATGATATATAACGTGAATACCATGAGACAAAGACTGTTTATTGTTTACTTAATTCATTTTATATAAGCTTATTTTTAAATTTTTAACTAATTTTTTAATCAAAGAAAGAGGAAAACATACTTTGTATCTCTTGATAGCAATTAATTTGACCTTAAAAGCCTTCAGTCAAAAAAATCTGAATAGAAATTGATTGATAGGGAGATCGCCCTTCATTTTTTAAAATTATGATTCAATTCTTTTATAGCCGATGACATTAGCATGCTTTCAGAATCTTGGGTGTCAGTATGGGGGTTAGTTATTAAAAAAAACTTGACAAAATTTTATTAAATTTATTTTTATTTATTTATTTTTCTTAATATGAGTAATTTATGTAGATTTTTAAAACTTCATCAATTTAAAGAAATTTGATTTAGAAAATAGAATAATTTGTTCGCTGTTTGAAAAAAAAAGTATGAATAAGATGTTTTCAACGTGATTGGTGAAAATTTTACATAATGGTGATTGCAAAATCATTCCATTAAATTTCCTGCATTGGTTATAAATAAATTATATACAATGAATATACTCTATATATATTATATATAAATAATATATAATAATATAAAATAATATATAAATAAAATATATATATATTATATATATATATTTCTTTGCAACAGATAATGCATGTGTAATGTGTATATATTGCCATTATTTGTTTTATTACATACATTTGTTTACATTTATGATAGATTTGTAATATAAATTGCTGTAATAACTCACTTTCACATTCATCTCTCATGACATAAATTATTTTATCCATTCTTTATATGGAATTTACTTTTAAAAATTAGCTTAAAATAATAAAAATTGCAAACTACTCGAAAAAACGCTTTAAAAATGAAAATGCATTCTTTTTCTTATTTTGAATAAACAGTATTTTACAAATTTATGTGTACAAAGAAAAAAATCCTCTAATAGACCGTGATAAAAAATGAAAAGTCACAAAATGCATCCAAATGACTAACCTTATCAACTTGACTGATTTTAGCACACTAGTAACCTCTTTGTGTACAATTGCGATGAGTCTAATGATGTCTGGGAGAAAATCATACTTTAATTTAACTGTCTTGTAAAAATCCATCCTTAATGGCAATTCACTGTTCTTCTGAGAAGAAGTAAGCAGTTTTTGTTTTACTGTTCAGCTTTTTTTTTTCTTTATTCCCTTCTCCATTTGCTCATTTTTTTGTAACATACGACCACTTTAAAAAAAGTAAGGGAGTGTGTATAAAATAACAACGGTGGAGCTTGGTATTTTTATGCTTAGAGTGTATTAACTAGATACTTTAGGGATTAAATCGCTAGCATCTTCTAATTGGTGCCGGATAAAAGCAGGGCACAGTGAAGAAGGAGATGGATAAAGCAAATGAAAATTTGGCAACGAAAGAGAAGAAAAATAATTCTCATGAAATAATAGATTGTATTTTAAGTATGCTGCTACTTCAAATAATTAAAAAAATACATTTTGTCCATTGTTTGTGATAGAGCACGAAGAATGCTGTTTTTCAATGTAATACAAGAAGTTATACATTAGCGATTGAAAAGTTTTGTAACTATTTTTTATGGTAATTTGAAACCATTTGTTCTAATTAAAATCATATACTCTCCGTTCTTTTTCGGTAAATACCTGAAAAAGAAATTTCCAACAATAATGAATGATTAAAAAAAAAAAAAAAAAAAAAAAAAAAAAAAAAAAAAAAAAAAAAAAAAAACTAAATTTTACTAAATGAAATTGTTTTTTTTTGTTTTTTTTTGTTTTTTTTTTTTTAAATATGATTTAATTTACGTAGATATTTAACTCTTCATCAATTAAAAGAAACTTGATTCAGAAAAAAGTACATTTTTTTCCTTGTTTGTAAGAAAAAAAAAAATGTACGAGAATGATATTTTACAGCCTGATTGGCTAAAATATTATTTAAAGATGATTTCAAAATTATTCCACTAATTTTCCAACATTTGTTTTAAATAAATTATGTTATTTTATGGATAATAAGGCTTTCTTGGTAATAAATAAATAAATTTTGAAGAACCACTGATAAGATTTTACTAAATATTATGGGAAATTTTTATTCAAAATAATATTTGAATGTGTTTGATGTATAATAATTATTAAATTAAACTAATTTTGTGAAGATAATACTAATGTTGTTTTAAACAAGATATTTTTTTAAACATTTATCATGCATATGCATCAAAATGATTGGTATAATTACACATTTTTGTTTACATGTACTATCGATTTGCAATATGAATTGCTATAATAACTAGGTTTTGATTTTTTTTCTCTCATGATAAATTTTCTTATATCTATTCTTTAAATTAGAATTTAAATTAAAAAATAACTTAAAATGAAGGAAAATACAAATAACTGCAAAAAAACTCTTTAAACATGAAAATGTATTCACTTTCTTGCTTTGAATAAATAGTATTTAACAAATTAATCTGTACAAAGAAAGCAAGACTTCTCGAATGGACCGTGATAAAAAAAAAAAAAAAATGAAAAATGCACAAAATGCATTCAAATGACTAACCTTA
This sequence comes from Maratus speculifer, assembly GCA_964019185.1. Classification (NCBI taxonomy): domain Eukaryota; kingdom Metazoa; phylum Arthropoda; class Arachnida; order Araneae; family Salticidae; genus Maratus; species Maratus speculifer. The sequence goes on from OZ025294.1 coordinate 278,231,138, forward strand.
TCAACTTGGCTGATTTGAGCACACTAGTGTCCTCTTTGTATATGGGCGAAAAGTCTAATGATGTCTGGAAAAAAATCATACTTTAATTTAACTGCCCTGTAAGAATCCGTCCTTAATGGTAATTCTCTGTCCTTGGGAGAAGAAGTGAGCAGTTTTTATTTTACTTTTCAGCTTTTTTTCTTCTTTGATCCCTTGTCCATTTGCTCATTTTTTTTGGTTACATACGACCACTTTAAAAAAGTAAGGGAGTATGTATAAATTAACGAAGGCGGAGTTTGGTATTTTTATTCTTAGAGTATCGAATTAACTGGATGCTTCAGGGATGAAATCTCCAGCATCTTCTAATTGGTGTCGGATAAAAGCAGGGCACGGTGAAAGAAGGAGGTGGATAAAGCAAATGAAATTTTGACAACAAAAGAAAGGAAGAAAAATTCTCATGAGATAACAGATTGTATTTTAAGATTTCTGCTACTTCAAACTAATTATTATAAAAAAGTAATGCTGTTTGCCCCTTGTAGAGATGGAAAAATATAAAGGGAGGTTTGCAGTGTGATGTAAGAAGTTGTATGATGGAAATTGAAAGTTTTTGTAGCTATTTTTTATGGTATTTTCGAAAGTATTTATTATAATGAAGTTATATACTCCGGATTTTTTTTTCATTAAATGTGTAAAAAAGTAACTTTCAATCATAATGAATCATAAAAATGACTAAATTTTATCAAATCAAATATATTTTTAAAAAATATGGTGCAATTAATGTAGTTTTTTTTCTTCGCTCTCTTCTCCATGTGCTCTATTTATGTAACATACGACCACTTTAATAAAGTAAGGGAAGGTGCATAAATTAGTGAAAGCGGAGTTTTTTTAATGTTTAATAACTTTACGTAACATTCATACATTCAGTTTAATAATTTTAGTCACTTGAATGCGCTTTGTACTTTTCATTTATTATCGAAATCCATTAAAAGAGTTTTTCTGTGCTGATTAATTTGTGAAATGGTGTTTATTCAAACCAGGAAAAGGAACTATTTTCATTTTAAAACAGTTTTATCCAGTTATTTGTAACTTCTTTCGTTTTACGATACTTTTTTAAAAGTAAAATCCTATAAAGAATGGATATAAGAATGTATATCATCAGCATTTCATCGATATTACCATATTCTGCAGGAATTAAAAAAACAGTTTTTGCTTAACTTCTCAGGATACAAACGTTGATGTCAACAAATTATTATTATTTTTTTAAACATTTAACGTGTGTGTACCAATCACAATGATTTGCATTGTTACATATTTTTGTTTACTTTTATTATCGATTTGTAATATAAATTGCTCTAGTTACTCAGTCTCGCATTTTCCTGTCATGACATACTTTCTTATATCCATTCTTTATATTATAATTTACTTTTAAAAGATAGCTTAAAATGAAAGAAGTTACAGATAACAGAAAATATAACTGCATAATGACTCAGTTTCACATTTTTATCTCATGATATACTTTTTTATATTCATTCTTTATATTATAATTTACTTTTAAAAAATATTTTAAAATGAAAGAAGTTATACAAATACCTGGAAAAAGCTGTTTAATGGCATGATTTCGCTTTTTCCTCCCATGATATACTTACCTATATCCATTCTTTATATTAGAATTTACTTTCAAAAATAAGCTTAAAATGAAACAATTGCAAATAGCTCGAAAATACGTTTTTAAAAAATAGAAATTCATTCCTTTTCTTGCTTTGAATAAACAGTATTTCACAAATAAATATGCGCAAAGAAAAAAATTTCTCTAATGAACCGTGATAAAAAATGAAAAGGCATCCAAATGACTAACGTTATCAACTTGACTGATTTTAGCACACTAGTAACCTCTTTGTACAAGTGCGATGAGTCTAATGATGTCTGGAAGAAAATCTTATTTTAATTTAACTGCCCTGTAAGAATTCGTCCTTAATGGTAATTCTCTGTACTTGGGAGAAGAAGTAAGCAGTTTCTGTTTTACTGTTCAGCTTTTTTTTTTTCTTTACTGTCTTCTCCATTTGCTCATTTTTTGATAACATACGACCACTTTAAAAAAGTAAAGGAGTGTGTATAAATTAACGAAGGCGGCGTTTGGTATTTTCATGCTTACAGTATCGAATTAACTGGATGCTTTATGGGTTGAATCTCTAGCATTTTCTAATCGGTGCCGGATAAAAGCAGGGCACGGTGAAAGAAGGAGATGGATAAAGCAAATAAAAATTTGACGACAAAGAAAGGAAGAATGATTTCACGAGATAATAGGTTATATTTTAAATATGCTGCTACTTTCAAAATAATTCTTCAAAAAATAATGCAGTTTACCCCTTGTTAGTGAGGAACCAAGATGAAGGGCAGTTTTTAGCCTTGTGTCAGAAGTTATATATTAGTAAACGAAAAGGTCTGTAACTATTTTTTTGTATTTTTGCAAGCATTTATTCTAATAAAGCTATATATTATGTGGGTTTTTTTTCGATAAATATATAAAAAAGAAATTTTAAACCATAATGAATCTTAAAAAGGAAACTTGACTAAACTTTCCTTAAGATTTTTTTTTTTTTTTTTTTTTTTTTTTTATATGATGTAGTTTTTGTAGATTTTTTTTCTTTGCTCCCTTCTCGGTTAGTTCTTTTTTTTTCTTTTCTTTTTTTTTCTTTTTTTTTTTTTTTTTTTTGCAACATATGACCATTTAAAAAAAGTAAGGGATTATGTATTAATTAACTAAGGCGGAGTTTGGTATTTTTATGCTTAGAGTATCGAATTAACTGAATGCTTTAGCAATTAAATCTCTAGCATTTTCCGATTGGTGCCAGATAAAAGCAGGGCGCGGTGAAGAAGGAGAAGAATAAAGAATAAAGCAAATGAAAATTTGACAACAAGAAAGGTCGAATAATTCTCATGAGATAATAGGTTGAATTCTGCTAGTTCAAACTTTTTATTTAAAAAAAAGTAATGCAGTTTGCCCATTGTTAGAGATGGAACAAGATAAAGGATGGTTTTCAATGCGATACAAGAATATACATGTTAGAAATTGAAAAGTTTTGTAGTTTTTTTATGGTATTTTTCAAAGCATTTATTATAATGAAGTTATATGCAATCCGCGTATTTCGGTAAATGTGTAAAAAAGAAATTTTCAACAATAATGAATCGCAAAAGAGAAAAATCTGGCTAAAGAAGTTAGGCTGAAATGGGAATTTCACCTGAGAATTTTCCCATCAGCACCTAGATATGAAATACTTTTTTTCATTAGTATACTCCATAACAAATATGAAAATAATAATATATTTGATGAAAGTTTAATAATTGATTGGACAATTAAATATATAATTAAGTAAATATGATGTATATTAATGAGTATAAACACTATTGTCATTAGTTTTAATTCAAAATGAAACAATACTAAATACAACACTAAATTCAAAATTACGAGGAATGGAGGTTATTAAGAATTTTATTTCAATATATGAAATATCGGAAGTAATCAGTAACAGAAAATATAATCATACAGTTTCAGATACTTTTGGCAATATGTTTCAGATTGTTTTCCACCTTGGTTACTTCACCAAAATCTCAACTGGACCATCCAGCGGCTACATTTGCAGTATATGAGCATATTCAATACTTGTTTTTTAAATTTGTGTTGAATTATGTCACAAGTAAGCCAGAAACCGTACTACGGAAGCAACATGCGTCTAGTACTCTAAGACACTTGCGACTACTTTATAATGACAGTGCCATTGTTACTTTATATCCAAGTATTGTGGATATATTTTTTAACACTTTTGTATCGAATAATCAAACTTTGGTCGCAGGAAGTGTCCTTTAGCATGCTTTGTTAAAAACTGTTACTACTTATTTAGGAAGCTTGGCATTTCATGTTCGATATTGATTTCTTGCTGAAGTCGTCATCTCTTCTCTGTGCCTTTACGGAATACGTGTCGGTTTAGCTGATGACGAGCTGATATTGTTATAGCTCGAAACGCGTCCTAATTTATTTTCATTTTATGGTGATTTTACAAAGTGTTTTACTTGATTTATTAATTGTTACTAGTGTTCACGGTGTTTTTTAACTAGTATGTGTAATGTCTATGTGTCACAATGATTTTTTATTACACATATTTGTTTACATTTACTATCAATTTGTATTATGAATTGCTATAATAACTCAGTCTCGCGTTTTTCTTTCCTGATATACTTTCTTATATACATTCTTTATATTAGAAGTTCCTTAAAAAAATTTAACTTAAAGTAAAAGAAGTTACAAAGAGCTTTAAAAGTCTCTTTAAAAATATATCCATTTTCTTTCTTTGAAAAAACAGTATTTCACAAATTAATCTGGGCAAAGAAAAAAACACTCCTCTAACGGACCATGATAAAAATTTAAAAACAAAAAAAATGCATCCAAATGACTAACCTTATCAACTTGACTGATTATAGTACTCTAGTAACCTCTTTGTATAAGTGCGATGAGTCTAATGATGTCTGGAAGAAAATTATACTTTAATTTAACTGTCTTGTAAGGATCGTGGATTCACAAATTCAGAATTCTTCCTTAATGGTAATTCTCTGTTCTTGGGAGAAAAAGTAAGCCGTTTTTGTTTTACTGTTTAGACTTTTTTGTCTTTGCTCATTTTTTATAGCATACGACCACTTTAAAAAATTAAGGGGGTCTGTATAAATTAACGGAGGCGGAGTTTGGTATTTTTATGCTTAGAGTATCGAATTAACAGAATACTTTAGGGATTAAAACTGTAGCATCTTCTAATTGGTGCCGGATAAAAGCAGGGCACGGTGAAGAAGGAGATGGATAAAGCAAATGAAAATTTAGCGACAAAATAAAGAAAGAATAATTCTCATGGTATAATAGGTTATATTTTAAGTATGCTGCTGTTTCAAAATAATTCTTAAAAAAAATAATGCAGTTTGCCCCTTGCTAGTGATGGAATAAGATGAAGTGTTGTTTACAATGTGATGTAAGAAGTTATATGTAGCGCCTAAAAAATTCTGTAACTATTTCATGTTTTTTTAATCCTTTATTCTTGTTAAATTATATACACCCTGTTCTTTTGCGGTAAATTTGTAACCCCCCTCCCTGCCCCCCCCCAAAAAAAAATCAATTATATGGAACTATAAAAAAAAAGAAACTTGACTAAATTTCACTAAATGAAATTGATTTTTTTATATATAATTTATGCAGATTTTTATCACATTTAATTTTCTATAATAACTCAGTTTTAACATAGTCACTCAACCATGTTTTTTTATATCCATTCTTTATATTAGAATCTTTTTTTTAATTAACTTAAAATGAATGAAATTTCAAACAACTGGAAAAGTCTCTTTAAAAATGAAAATTTATTTCTTTTCTTACTTTGTATAAACGGTATTTCACAAATATGTACAAAGAAAAAAATCCTCTAATGGACCGTGATAAAAAATGAAAAGAGCTCAAAATGCTTCCAAATGACTAACCTTATCAACTTGACTGATTTTAGCGCACTAGTAACCTCTTTGTACAAGTGCAATGAGTCTAATTATGTCTGGAAGAAAAACATACTTTAATTTAACTGTCTTGTAAGAATCCATCCTTAATGGTAATTCTCTGTTCTTGGGAGAAGTAAGCAGTTCTTGTTTTACTGTTTTTTTTTCTTTGATCCCTTCAACATTTGCTCTTTTTTTTTTTTGTAACACACGACCACTTTAAAAAAGTAAGAGAGTGTGTATAAATTAACGAAGGAGGAGTTTGATATTTTTATGCTTAGAGTATCGAATTAAATGTATGCGTTAGGGATTAAAATTCTAGCATCTTCTAATTGATGCCGGATAAAAGCAGGGCACTAAGAGGAAGGAAATGGGGAAAGAAAATGAAAATTTGAATACAAAATAAAGCAAGAATAATTCTCAGGAGGTAACAAGTTCTATTTTAAGTATTTTGCTACTCCAAAAAAAAATTAAAAATAAAATGATGCAGTTTATTCCTTGTTAGTGAAGAAAATAGATGAAGATTGGTTTTCAATGTGATATAAAAAGTTATATGTTAGCAATTCAAAAGTTTAATAACTATTTTTATGGCACTTTTGAAAGCATTTATTCTAATGAAGTTATATACTACCCTTTACTTTTCGGATAATGTGCAAAAATGAAATTTTTAACAATAACGAATCACAAAACAAAAAAAACTTGGCTAAATTTTACTAAATTGCGTTGTTTATTTTTTTAAATATAACGTTATTTATGTAGATTTTAAATACTTAATCAATTAAAATAAGCTTGATTTAGAAAATAGTATAATTTGTTTCTTGTTTGTAAAAAGAATGTATGAGAAAAATGTTTTTCAACCTGATTGGAGAAAATATTACATAATGATTGTTGCAAAATTATTCTATTGATTTTCCAGCATTGGTTATATATTAATTATACATAACAAATATATTTTATACCTATATTTGTTTGCAACAGTTAATGTATGTGTAATGTCTATATTTCACTGTGATTTGTTTTGTTACATATTTTTGTTTACATTTATAATCGAATTGTAATATAATTTTCTGCAAGAACTCAGTTTCTTATTTTTCTCTCAATACATAAACCATTATATCCAATATTTATATGGAATTTATTTTTAAAAAGTAGCTTAAATTGGGAGAAGTAACAAATAGCTAGAAAATACATCCGTTTTCTTTCTTTGAATAACCAGTATTTCACAAATTAATCTGTACAAAAACAAAAAATAAAAATAAAATAAATAAATAAATAAAAATGCCTGTAATGGAACGTGATAAAAAATGAAAAGACAAAAATGCATCCAAATGACTAACCATATCAACTTGAGTGATTTTAGCACACTAGTAACCTCTTTGTACAAGTGCGATGAGTCTAATGATGTCTGGAAGAAAAGCATACTTTAATTTTACTGCCCTGTAAGAATCCGCCCTTAATGGTAGTTCTCTGTTCTTGGGAGAAGTAAGCAGTTTTTTGTTTTTAGTATTTAGATTTTTTTTCTTATTTCCTCCCTTCTCCATTTGCTCATTCCTTTTGTAACATACGACCACTTTAAAAAAATAAGGAAGTGTGTATAAATTAACAAAGGCGAAGTTTGGTATTTTTATGGTTAGAGTATTGAATTAACTGGATGCTTTAAGAATTAAATTTCGAGCATCTTCTAATTAGTGCCGGATAAAACCAGGGAACGGTGAAAAAAGTAGAAGAACAAAGCAAATGAAAATTTGACGACAAAAAAAGTAATTATCATGAGATATTAGGTTTAATTTTAAGTATGCCAATGTATAGAAATAATTAAAAAATAATGCAGTTTGCTCGTTGCTGGTGACTGAAAAAGATGAAGGATGGTTTTCAATATGATAAAAGAAGTTATATAATAGCAATTGAAAAGTTTTATAACTATTTTTATGGTACTTTTGAAAGGATGTTTTTCTAATGAAGTTATATACTATCCTTTACTTTTCGTTAAATGTGTAAAAATGAAATTTTCAACAATAATGAATGACAAAAAACAACTTGGCTAAATTCTACTAAATGAAACTTTTTTTAAATATAATATATATTATATAGGTTTTTAACACTTCATCAATTAATATAAACTTGATTCAGAAAATAGTATAAGTTGCTCCTCGTTTGTAAAAAGAATGTATCAGAAAGATGTTTTTCAACCTGATTGGAGGAGGGGGAAGTATTACATAATGATTGTTGCAAAATTATTACATTAATTTTCGAGCTTTGGTTACAAATAAATTATATATAGCAAATATATTTTATATATAAATTTCTTTTCAACAGTTAAAGGATGTGTAAAATGCATATATTACTATGATTTGTTTTATTAAATATCCCAGTTTACGTTTATTATCGATTTGTAATAAAAAATTGCGGTAAACTCAGTTTCGCATTTATCTATAATGACTTAAATTCTTTTATCTATTCTTTGTATGGAATTTCCTTTTAAAAATTCCCTAAAATGAAAGAACTTACAAACGACTGGAAAAAACTCTTTAAAAATGAAAATGCATCCATTTTCTTCTTTTGAATATACAGTATTTCACAAAATAATCTGTACCAAGAAAAACATTCATCTAATTGCCCGTAATAAAAAAGCAAAAAAAAAAAATGCATCAAAATGACTAACCTTATCAACTGGACAGATTTAAGCACATTAGTAACTTCTTTATACAAGTGTGATGAGCCTAATGATGTCTGGAAGAAAATCATACTTTAATTTAACTGTCTTGTAAGAATCCGTCCTAAATGGTTATTCTCTGTTCTTCTGAGTAGAAGTAAGCAGTTTTTGTTTTACTGTTCAGCCTTTTTTTACTTCACTCCCTCCCCCCCTAAAAGGTTAATGTACTCTCTTAAAAGGTCAGCCAAAAAATAACTCAAATTGAGCCGAAATTCGCTCATCTGACGTTTTGAAAGGCAGCTTCTCATAAAGAGTTGAAACAACTCAAGTGAGTGAGTTGTTTTTAAACAATTTTAATCAAGATGAGTTATTTATTTAAACAATCTAAATCAAGATGAGTAAATCATTTAAAAAACAACTCATTCACGATTCAATAAATTACAGTTCTTTCCTGAGAAGCCAAATCCACTCTTTCGTTTTAAGAGTGTATGCTTCTATTACTTGTTTGTTAGTGATAATATAATAAATGCATATTTTTCAAATCGAGATAACATTTACGTGTTAAAGATTTCAAATAATAATCAATATAAATTATTAGTACTGTCCCAAGTATTTGTCTAATTAATCTGTATGCATTTTTTCCCACAATAGGAAAAAGAAAATTTTAGTCATAACGAAATATTTCCCGAAAAAAAAACATGTTTAATGAATCTTACTGAATATAATGAATATCCCGAATTTATTATCATTTGCATATGTAATTAACATTTCTAAAATTAGCGCATTCAGAATAATTTGATTGAAAACAAATATCAAATTATAAGTCAAACTGGGTGTATCTCTAATATGCTTCAGCTTTCTAACAAAATAAAAGTAATTTATTTTCTGTCTTCTTAATTAAAATGAAAATATTCTCTTTTTTTCGTGATATCAAATTATTTGTTAGTGAGTAACAAGTTATTCAAATAGTTTTGTTGGTATTATTTATTCAAGCTTTTATTCGAAAAGAATAAGATACTGACTTTTTATTATTAAAGAAAATTCAGTTTAGGCCATAATGTGAATAAATTTCAAAACATGCAACGAGATTTTACGGAGAGTCTTACGTATCTAAAATTTATGCTAAAAAAAAAAATAAAAGAAAAAAGAGAGAAAAGAAATCCTCCCACTATTTCTTCAGAAAATCATTCTACAGAAAGATAATTAATACCAATTGAAAACTAATATTCATAATGATTAACAACACGTCTAATTATTTAATTTATAATTAAAATTTGCGATATGATCTGTAGATTTCAACATAAATTCTAAAGCCGGTGAAAATAAAACTGAGTTTGAAAACATATATTTCGAAGTTTATTTTACACTGTAAAAAAATCCACCAGATTTAAAGTTTCCGAAATCTGTAGGATTACCAAAATTTTATCCATACACTGTACAAGAAAAAATGTGAATCTACAAAACTAATTTTTGTAAAGTTACAGAAATCTGTAACTCTACAAAACAACCTACTAAAATTACAGTTATCTTACTTAACTTTATTAGTAACGTCGGTTGAAATTACATAAAAAATTCCTAATAAATTCTTAGTAAACTTACAGTTTTTTTTTCAGAGCAAATCTGTATCTGTTACATGAATTTTTGCTGTTGCCCTTACATAAAAAGTTCTAGGAATCCCAGTTTTCTAGAAAACTTTTAATAACTTTAGAGATTTTTTCTTTTACAATGTAGCAAATAAAATCTAAAGATTCTTTTTTTCTGTATGTAGCACCGTAAAAGAGCATTAAATGTTATGGGAATCATTATCTGTAAGAAAGAATATCTCACTGATTAAAATAAGAGGTATTATATTTATTACAGTATACATACTAAAGTATTGCTAAAACAGTTCTTTAAAGATAATAATGTAACAAAAATATGTTTGATGATGACCATTCAATGTAACTGCAATTTCTCCTATAGAAATCGATCATGACAGAATGCGACTTAATAAATTTCGTAGTTATTATAATGCCAATTAAGTTAACTTTAGGTAAATAGAACATAGTGCATATGATTTTCTCTCTGTGTGTACTATTGTATATGGGTAAATATAAAAAAAACGGAAATTGGAGTAAGCATAATAAAATTACTATTAAATATTATATAATGCAATTTATTTTGATTCATTCTAATAAAAAATATACTTAAAAATATCTCATACTTCTAAAACATTAAATTTCTAATAACGTAAAAAAAAAAAAAAAGGAATTAAAAGATTTCAGAAAAATTACAGCTTGTCATTTTCCTGGCATGTCACATTGTTATTAATGCAAAGTAATGGGACTTCTTTTATATTGTATAAATATATTTTCTAGGTATTTTTTAAAAATATTTTTTATAAATATTTGTACCTAATAAAACAAATATATGATTAAAGTAACAAATTCTATATTTTACAAATAAGTTTTCATGATTAAATGCGATAGTCGGTGAAATGAGTGTCATTTTCTTGACATGCTAATTTTAGTTCTTTATCATTATATATACAAAACCCCTCCGTGTATAACAATTCCGGGGTCAACCTATCCGCGAGAAAAAGAAACTCATTCACCAATGAAAAGGTTTCATAGTCGTAATGGAGCGTTCTCATTGGTCAGATTTACAGTAGGAGCTGTAAATGACGTCACTATATTTTACTTCACTTTGAAATCTTTCCACGATTTCAAAAAGTACACTGTTAAATATTTGATCCATTTGCTGTAGCGGCACTCCACAGCTTTTATAGAATATCTCTTTTATGACCAATGAGAATGCTCATTACACAGTAAAGTAACCGTTTTCTATTACAGCGGTGGAGTGACGCTGTAGCAAATGAGTCAAATTTTTTATAGTGTATATTTAATTAAAACTTTTTATTAAAGGAAAGCGAAGGTGCGTTTTAAATGCAATATTGTTAAAATTTTTATATTCGGGTTGCTTTAATTTTTTTTTTCTTTACAGCCGTGAATGACTCTTGCGAATTTCAGACCTATAAAAACATTGTGAAAAGTTACCTCCGATTTTAAAGGCAATCTATTTTCTGACCAATGAAACCGTTCCATAGTCGTAATGGAGCGTTCTCAATGGTCAGATTTACAGTGAGAGCTGTAAATGACGTCACTACATTTTACTTCGCTTTGAAATCTTTTCACGATTTCAAAAACACTATTTAATTAAAACTTTTTATTTAAGCAAACCGCGGATGCGTTTTCAATTTCATTATAATCCCCACCTCCATCTACCAGATAGTTTTGCTATAGTTTTAAATGCAGATTTCTGTTAAAATTTTCTTTCCTTCTTTTTTCTTTTTTTTTTTTTTTTTTTTTTTTGTTAGATTTTTTCCTTTCCAAGTTTAATCGCTGTATTTATCAAAATTGTTTCAGCCTAAAGTGGCTATGATTGACCACAGTTGTAATTTTTTTATCATCCTTTAAAAATGCAAACACGACATTTTGACGGGCTATCTTCTAGTGTATAAATATGGTGCTGCAGAGTAATTCGTCTTACTTTTGGCATAGTTCAATTCTGAAGCACTGCTACCAGCAAGACCTTTTAGATAATCTTTCATTAATAATAATGTCGTTGAAGTCTTTATAAAAATGAGTAAACTTTTATAATAGCATTTTACTGGTTCCCATAAATTAACAAATGAAACTGGACATCACTTGGAATTTGAGCTACTATTGAAAACATGACTCTAAACCCAAATTAAAATGTTGGACAAAAAAAAAAGTAAGATATTTTTAAGAATATAACTGTCATTATTCTGGCATACATATATCAAGAAAGGACATGTAATTGCAGTGTAAATTTAACAAAACAATATCAAAATTAGTTCAGTAAAATATTGAAGAATGATTGTAAGTCAACCCTTTTTTAAGTATAGAGACAAAAGGATTAAAACATATTTATATACATATATACAATATACCCATTTCCAGAGCAATTACTAAGGTTACATATTATGAAATCAATGCATTTTATTTATTTATTTTGGAGACAAGCGCATTAATTTTTATGACAAATTCTAGAAAAGTTTAACTTTTTCTTATCTTTTAAATATGTCTAGTTTACGAATTTATTACTAAATAATGCATTCAATTTACATTTAATATATTTTCTGTTATTTTCCTTTCAGTGTCAATCGTTTTGTTTCCATACGCATTTAGTCCTGATTCAAAACACAAGTTATAAACCGATAGTCCTGTAAATATTTTCTTCCGTATCTATTTAGCAACACATATACTTAGAAACCCATATCAAATGTATCTATTTAATGAAACTAGATAAATGAGATATTGATCCCTCCATTCGAGAAATTTACTACCGTAATATTTAAAGAGCGTATCATTTGTATTTATTATCAAGACTTTGCATTGATTGGGATATTTCAAATAAAAGACCTAGCAGAGAATCATTCCGCCTAAATTTTGAATTAAATATTGCATTAGGTAGTTGTTTAATGATGGATTTCGTTGTATGATTTATATGACGTTTTACAACTATTTTGAAGGAAAATGTACTTATAGGGTAATTCTGGGATAGATTGCTATGGATGAGAGTTGGACAATCTGAATATTTCAAAAATTATATTATAAATTATATCATAAATTACAGCATAAACTTTGTTTGTAAGAAATAGTTCCCCGTGTTCCTTCATTTCGGCGTTATGATTAATTATATCAAATGTGATATTTTTTTCATTTAAATGTTACATAATGCAATTTATTTTGATACATTCTGATAAAAAATATACTTAGAAGTACTTCATACTTCTAAAACATTAAATTTCTAATAACATAAAAAAGGGAATTAAAAGATTTCAGAAAAAAGTTACAGATTGTTATTTTCCTGGTACACTGTAAAAAAAAAAAGGTTCGATCTACTAAAAAAAATTTAGTGATCCTTGCGATTACTAAAACTCGGTTACAAGAAAATCTGCAAGAATTTCTAGAAAAAACTAGCAACAAATGGAGTTAATAGCTTTAAAATTTTTAATAGATATTAATAAAACTCACTTGATGTGGTCGTGATAGCCTAGTGGTCATAGCACCGAGCTCCAGGCTGAAAGGACCCGGGTTCGATGCTCGACCTCGCCAAATACTCACCGAGTGTATGCACTGTATATACTTGTTAAATAAAGGGATTATGAAAATCCTGTCGTAGCAATTACCTTATGTAATGATTTTTGAACTTTCCCTCCCCTTTAGAAACATGTCCAAATAGAGCAGGTGGCAATGTTTGGTGCTGCCATCTATTGCGGCTTTGCCGAAAATCTTCCTCTGCATACGTCTGTCTTCTTACCCACTTGATGCAGCTCAAAGGAAGCTGCTCGCCTTCAGGCAAACGTAATAGTTATTAAAAATAATTTTAGAGCTGTTACTAAAATTTGCTTGTTGGCTCATACTAAAAAGTTTTAAGTTAGTTATACAAAAAATTCTTTTGTTCAGTTTACAAAAGAAATGTTTGTTTCACTTGCAAAAAAAAGTTTGTAATGGTTACTGAAAAATTCTGTTGAATACAAATTTATTAAAAAAAATTTAGTAACCTCTTGAATTTTCATGTTACGTGTGCAAAGTAAATGGCTTTCATTTATGTTGTATAACTATATTTTCTAGTTTTTTTATATTTTTTATTAATATCTATACCTAATAAAACTAATATATGACTAATGTAACAAATTCTATATTTTACAAATAAATTTTCCTGATTAAATACGATTGTCACTGAAATAATTGTCATTTTTCTGGCATGCTCATGTTAGTTCTTTATCCTGTATAAACATGGCGCTGAACGATAATTCGTCTTATTTTCGGCATAGTTCAAGTCTGAAGCACAGCTATCAGTAAGACCTTTTAAATAATCTTTCATTAAAAACAATGGGATTAAAGTCTTCGAGTAGAATTTTATAATGTCATTTTACTGGCTCCTGTAAATTAGCAAATTAAACTGGACATCACTTGGAATTTGATTTAAAATTGAAAACAAGATTCTTTAAAACAACTTAAAATGCTAAATCTAAAGAAAAAAAAATGAATATATGACATTTTTTAGAAATTGTCATTATTCTGGCATACATTACCAATGTACACTGAGGTGACAAAAGTCATGGGATACCCTGCTAATCGCCTGTCGGCGCTCCATTTGCCTGGCGAAGTGCAATAACACAGTGTGGTATGAACTCCACGAGTCTTTGGAAGTCTTCTGGAGAAATATTGACACATGCAGACTCTGTAGACGTTCATAATTCCGAAAGTGTTGCCAGTTGAGTATTTTGCGCACGTACTGATTTCTCGATTATGTCCCATAATTGTTCGATGTTACACATGCAGGGCAATAACGGTGGCCAAATCATTTTCTGGAAGTGTCCAGAATGTTCTTTTGAATCAATCACGAACCTATATGTCCCGGTGGCAAAACGCATTATCAGCCTGTAAAATTCAATCCTTGTTTGGGTACATGAAGTCATGAATGGTTGCAAGTGGTCTCCCAGTACGTGAACGTAATCATTTCCAGGTATCGATCGGTTCAGTGGACCCAGTTCATTCCATGTAAGCACAGCCCACAGCATTATGGAGCCATCACCAGCTTGTACAGTGCCTTGTTGACAACTTGAGTTTATAGCTTCATGGGTTCTGTGTCACACTCGTACCCTTCCGTCAGCTCTTACCAATTGAAATCGTAACTCAGCTTACCAAGCTACTATTTTCAGTCGTCTATGATCCAACTGATATTGTCACAATCCCAGGAGCGCCGCTATTGGCGACGCCGCGTCGTGCTGTTAGTAATGGCATCCAAATCGGTCTTCTGTCGCTATACCCCATTAAAGCCGCATTTCTCCGAATTTTCTTAACGGATACGCCTATCGGATGCCCCACATTCATTCCTGCGATTATTTCCCGCAGTGTTGTTTGTCTATTCG
Source organism: Maratus speculifer (assembly GCA_964019185.1). Lineage (NCBI taxonomy): Eukaryota > Metazoa > Arthropoda > Arachnida > Araneae > Salticidae > Maratus > Maratus speculifer. Next base: position 278,246,233 of record OZ025294.1, read on the forward strand.
CACTGATACGTCTACGAAGACATCGCTTGTCGCGACCATTAAGTCCCCGCGGTCGACCACCGCATTGTCCATGATGGGAGGTTATGCCTGAATTAACGTATTCTCGGCACACTCTTGACACTAAGGATCTCGGAATGTCGAATTCCATAACGATTTCCGAAATGGAATGTTCCATGCTTCTAGCTCGTACTAGCATATCACACTCGAAATCCATTAATTATCATTGTGTGGCCATAATTACATTATCAACCTTATCACACGAAGCATTTGAACACAAATGAAAAACCTGCCCAGTCCTATCCAGGCACTGACCGTTTATACGATGCGTAAGCGATACTACAGCCATCTGTATATTTGCATATTGCTGTCCCGTGACTCTTGTCACCTCAGTGGATAACATATAATCACAGCGTTAATAAAAAAAAATAATTATCAAAATCAGTTCAGTAAAACACTGAAGAATGATTGTAAATCAACCCTTTTTTAAATATAGAGACAAAAGGATTAAAACACATTTATATACATATATACAATATATCCATTTTCAAAGCAATTACTAAGGTTACATATCATGAAATGAATGCATTTTACTTATTTATTGTGGCGACAAGCGCATTTTTTTTACCACAAATTCTAGAAAAGTTTAACTTTTTCTTATCTTTTAAATGTATCTAGCTTACGAATTCATTACTAAATAATGCATTTAAATTAGATTTAAAATATGTTCTGTAATTTTTCTTTCACTGTTATCCATTTTGTTTCCATATGTATTTAGTCCTGGTTCGAAATACAGTTCATAAACCGTTACTGCTGTAAATATTTTCTTCTGTACCTATTTAACATTACATATACTTAGAAATACATATCAAATGTATCTATTTAATGAAACTAGATAAATAAGATATTGATCCCTCCATTCGAGAAATTTACTATCGAAATATTTAAAGACCGTATCATTTGTAATTATTATCAAGACTTTGAATTGATTGGGAGATTTCAAATAAAAGACCTAGCAGAGAAAGATTCCACCTAAATTTTGAATTAAATATTGCATTAGGTAGTTGTTTAATGATGGATTTCGTTCTATGATTTATATCACATTTACAACTGTTTTGAAGGAAAATATACTTTTACGTATACTTATATTCTTCAGACAACTGGATTTATTTAGGTACTTTAAAAAAAAATTCCAATTATAAATTTATATTAAAAATCAAATGACCAACAAAGATTCAACAAAGACGAAAAATAATTTTTTTTTCCTTACATGAAATCTGATGATAGATGGAATTTAAAAAATACATTTTTTACTGTTTCATAAGATTTTAAAGTTTTATTATACTTTTTTGCATTTAAAAGATACTGAAAAACATAAAATAAATATATATTTAATAACTTTTCATTATTAATTGACTAAACAAATGGTACCTCAACGCACCGTAAAATTATTTAGGTTTTCATTTTTGTACATTTCGCTCATTTCTGCTGCATACAGTTTTTATGTAACACATAGTTGGATTTAAAAAAACGCTATAAAAAACAAATTCCTATTTTGTTTAGGTCTACTGCTGGTTACGCTTCATTCACACCAATTTATTTTTTTTTTAACTTTATTTATATGGATGAAAAAAATTTAAGGATATGCATCCTATACGATATATGAGTTCTGAAGAGGTTGTAGGACAGTTCTAAGATAGCTGCCTATAGGCGAGAGATGGCAAATCTGAATATATGAAGAACTTTATCATAGATTGCAGCCTAAACTTAGTTCTTAAGAAATAGTTCAACGCGTTCAACGTCGCAATGATTGAACACTGTTCAATCATTGCGACGTCATTATCAACTAGATGAATTTCGATGTCGTTAGTTTTGTTTCCATAGATATTTAATCCAGATTCAGAATACAGTTTATAAATCGTTAAGATTGTAAATATTTTCTTCTGTATCTATTTAGCAACACATACGCTTAGAAACCCATATCAAACGTATCTATTTAATGAAACTAGATAAATGAGATATTGATTCATTCATTCTAGAAATTTACTATCGTAATATTTAAAGACCGTATCATTTGTAATTATTATCAAGGCTTTGGATTGATTGGGAGATTTCAAATAAAAGACTTAGCAGAGAATCATTCCGCCAAAATTTTGAATTAAATATTGCATTAGGTAGTTGTTTAATGATGGATTTAGCTGTATGATTTTTATCACGTTTTGCAACTATTTTGAAGGAAAATGTACGTTTACGTATACTTATGTTCTTCAGACAATTGGGTACTTTTTTTTTAAATTTTCAATTAAATATTTTTTTAACAGTCAAGTAAATAAGAAAGATTGAACTTCGACAATTTTTTATTCTTACATGAAATTTCATAATAGATGGAATTCATAAAATACCTTTTCTTTTTACTATTTCTTACGATTTTTAAAGTTTTGTTTTATTTTTTTGCATTGCAAAAATACTGCAAAACATAAAATAAATAAATATTTAATAATTTTTCATTATTAATGAACTAAACAAATGGTATCTCAACGCACCGTAAAATTATTTAGTATTTCATTTTTGTACATTTCGCACATTTCTACTGCGTACAAGATTTATGTAATAAATAACTCAATTAAAAAAAAAAAAAGCTATAAAAAACAAATTCCTATTTTGTTTAGGTCTGCTACTAGTTAGATTTCATTCACACAATTTAACTTTTTTTAACATTATTTATATGGATGAAAAAAATGTAAGGATATGATCCTGTAGTATATATGAGTTCTGAAGAGGTTACGGGACAGTTCTAAGATAGCTGCCTATAGGCCAGAGATGGATTATCTGAGTATTTCAAAAACTTTATCATAAATTTCAGCTTAAACTTAGTTCTTATGAAATAGTTCAACGTTTTCTTTCATTACAACATCATGATTAACGAGATGAATTTCGATGTCGTCTGTTTTGTTTCCATATGTATTTAAACCTGATTAAAAATACGGTTTATAAATCGTTCGGATTGTAAATATTTTCTTCTGTATCTATTTAGCAACATATATACTTAGAAACGCGTATCAAATGTATCTATTTAATGAAACTAGATAAATGCGATATTCATTCACCCATTCGAGAAATTTACTATCGTAATATTTAAAGACCGTATCATTTGTAATTATTATCAAGACTTTGCATTGATTGGGAGATTTCAAATAAAAGACATAGTAGAGAATCATCCCGCCTAAATTTTGAATTAAATGTTGCATTAGGTAGTTGTTTAATGATGGATTTCTTTATATGATTTATATCACGTTTTACAACTATTTTGAACGAAAATGTACTTATAGGGTAATTCTGGGATGCTATGGACGAGAGTTGGACAATCTGAATATTTCAAAAACTATATCATAAATTGCAGCATAAACTTTGTTCAAAAGAAATAGTTCAGCGTGTTCATTCATGATTAAATATATGAAATGTGTTATATTTTGCTATTTTAACTCCATTTTCTAATTTCTTCTATCTTTACAAGAAGAAAGTTTTCGATTTTTGAAAATTTTCTAATTCAGTTTTTTTACGTGTTTTAGCTATCAGAGATTAAAAATTAAATACAAAATATCTGTCTGTGAGTTTGTAAGTTTGTGATTCTGTCTGTATGTCCGTGACATAATTTTTTGGATCCTTAAATAACTAATCCACGGAATTTAATAAAACAATTATTATACATTACAGTGGTCCATGATAAAAATTGATGCTAATTGATCTTTGGGTCTAAACTGCTCAAATGGTGTCACGGCTATGCTGCATTTTTTGCGACGTATGCAACAGCTATATCTCAATAATTAATCACGAATTTCTATCAACCTTCAGACTCATTTAGTCCTTGATACGAATTAAATTCTGTTTATATTTTGGTGTAAATCATTCAACAGATGACCCTGTTTTGCTGCATTTTTCAAGATTTTTACAATAACTTTTTCTAAAAAATAATGCACGGAATTTAATAAAAAATATATATTCAGGTACTTACTGATATAGATTGATGCTGATTAGCTTTTGATATAAAAAGCGACAACCGTCTAACAAAATATGATGCTGCTATGCTGCATTTTTACGATTCACGCAACAGCGCTTTCTCAATAACTAATTCACGGATTTCCATCAGATTTCATATTCAGTTAAGTTTTGACATGAATTGATATTGCTTATATTTTGGATTAAATCGCTCAACAGGTGGTTCTTCTCTGCTGCATTAATCAAGTTTTTCGCAACAACTCTATCTCAAGAATTAATGCACGGATCTTCATTAAACTTTGGATTCAGTAAGTCCGTGATACTTCTATTTATATTTTGGTACTAATCGCTCAACAGATGGCATTACAATGCTAGATTTAGCCATCTGTCCAAGAACACTTATACGCTAAATATGTTTTTGTATAAAAACATAATACGAAATATTACATATTGTAGACGTTTTATGAAATTCAACATTTGACATTAAAACTTAAATGGTATATATTCAATAGCATAGCTAATTGGAATTTTTTAGTTAAGATTTCGGTAATAGAAATAATAACATAACATTTTAAAAGAGAGAATTTGAACAGCAAACAGTTTTGTTCTTCAGATCGCATTATGGAACACTTCAGAGTAATTCGAGACAGGCACGTTGGTAATACTAGATTCATTGGAAAACGGTAGGAAGAAAGTAAATGGGTGCAGCAAACTTCTCTATTAAAAGATACTTTAAGGGGACTTATCATGTTATTCAATGGAAAAAATATAGATGTGGAGGCGGCAACACCGGCAATCATCTTATCGAATTCGTATATTAAGACGCATTCGGTTTGCCAAGTCATATCTTGGCGGAAATTACTTAAAAATACAATTTAAACGATTGACCCACAGGTTTACCACTGTGTATTCCTGCACTCAAGTGTATAAAAACATGGAGGTTTGGGAGTAGGAAAGCATAATGATAGACTTATCACTCAATCGCTAAAATCGGATTTTAACGTATTTTCCACCTTGACATCATTTGCCGGACCGATTGCCTATGTGAATCGAGATATACCTAATCCAAGATTTTCAATCGTGCTCGATGAGGTGATGGTCTGTACTGCCGCATCCCAGTATATCACTTATCCTTCTTGTTTATTGAAATTCGGAAATTTCAACAATATTTTATGAGTACGTATATAGAGAGGTTCTTTATCACTTTGTAAGCTCCAAAGTTTTAAATTTTTTCTAGTCAAAGATTGCAAATGAGTAAAGAGTAATTTTTATAATTGTCTGAATTTTTGGAAATTTTAGCACGAATTTTAAACTACAAATAATTTTTTTTTAAATATTTTAAACTTACACAGGAAAAAAGGAATTTCCCACATATTTGCTATAAATATTGTTGAAATTTCGAAATGTGTATGAAGAAAATTAATACATACATTCCCCATAAAATAACATGAGATTCCATTTTTTTCTGTTCCAGATAACCACTCTTAGGGGTGAATTTGAAAAAACAAATTTCACCCTCAGCTGCTCAAAACTTTCTGATTCATTTTCAGACTCATTTTTTAAAATAAAAATACGAAAACTGCTGAGATGGTTTTTGAAGATATGTATAAGAGACCGTGGGATTTCATTTTTCGCTTAATAAATTAGATTTTGATATATAAATAATTATTTTCCCAGTATTTCCATTTTTTCATTCCCAAAACTCCCGTTTTGAAAAATTTGGCTCAAAACACCAACTTTCACAACATTTATTGCAATATTTTCTGCATTTATCAAATCATCAACAATTATAGCACATTATGTAGTCTCTAAATAAGAGAAATTGCCAGTTTGAGAACAAAAATGAATTTATAAATAAATCAGAAAATAAGCAGTTTCGATTGAAATACACCCTTAATGTCCATCGTATCTTCATTAATCTTCTTTTGAATACTCACAACAACAATTAAATTAAAAAAAAATAATAATAATAAAAAGGAGAGAAAGGTTTTGCTGTATAATCCATATGATCAAGCATTCGTTCGATTTGTTCAGATATTAGCATATTTAAACAAATCGATAGTTTATTAACCTAAGTTATGTACTAGTTTAACTTTTTCTTGACATTTTAAAATGACTTCTATTACTTCTAAATACGATGCATTACTGATTCTCTCTCCTTTAATTTCAGTATCACATACATTCTTTACCATATTCACTTATTCCTAGTGCAAAACGATATTCGTACATACGTAGACTCTTAACATTTAAATCAGAATTTATTTAGCAGCACGTATGCTTGAAATCTCATAACAAATGTATTTAATGTGCCAAGATAAATGAGATACTGATCCAACCATTAGATAAATTTACTATCACATTATCATAAGACAGTCTCGTTTGTAATTATTATTTAGCATGTGCATGGATTGGAGATTTCACATTAAAGGCATCACAGAGAAAGTTGCAATTCCGCTTTAAATTTGAATTAAATGTTGCTTTATACTGTAGTTTGATATTGGGTTTTCTTGAATATTTGATTTCAGCCTCTGCAATTATTTTCTATGCTGTTGTTATCTTTGTATGAAAATGCTGGTTAATGTTAAAAAAAAAGTAAATCCTCAAATGAAACCAACAAATCAATGAGTTGTAGATAGGATGAAAGCCTTTAAAAGCAAAACTAAAATAACCACATGAAGCATTAATTTATTCATTTTATTAGGTTTAAACAAAAATCATACATTGTTCATGTTCTGTTTGCTTGTCTTTGTCGTTCAATGAGACTACCTTTTATATTTTTTGATTTTGAAAGAAAAGGAAAAGTATCCAATGAAGAATCCATCAGATGATTTTTATTTTCAAATATATTGCTGATTCATTGCCACGAATTCGTGAAAAAAGGTGCTCGAAACTGTCGGACCGTTTCTTATACACTTTCCAAAAAATGTCAGGAACCGGAGAATAAAATTTCTATTGTGTCACTTGACAAATTTAAAAGCTATATTTATTAAGTTAAAGACATCAAAAAACTAGTTGGATGTGTCAATCCCGAAACTTTCTTCTATCTCATAAGTACATTACATTTTAATATTAAAAAAAAAAAAAAAAAAAAAGTGGTGACCTCAAAGTTACCCACTATCGAATTTCCTCGAACATTTGAGAATCTGGTATCCAAAAAACCTAAAACACAAAATTTAATTAATATTCTGAGAAAATGAGCTTAGTAGTGCCTCGTGTTGGGTAATTTATGCTAAAACCTAATAAGCATCTATTGATGTCAAGACCTAACAGAATCTGAAATTTGATGGAATTTCGTTCATTAGTTCTTGAGATATAGTTATAACAAAAAAATTGCAAAACGTAGCACAGCAACACCATATCTTGGACAATTTATGCCAAAACGTAAAAAAGCGTCTAATTATGTTATGGTGTAAAAGAATCTGAAGTTTGATAAAATTCTGTGCATTAGTTCTTGAGATATAGCTAGTTTAAAAAAAAACCGTGTAAAATATAGCACAGCAACACCATCAGTTGAAGGATTTATAACAAAACGTAATCATCGTGTAATTATATGTCATTTTGTAACAAAATCTGAAGTTGAATGAAATTCTGTGCTTTGGTTGTTGAGATATAGCTATCGGAAAAATCGTGCAAAATGATGTTGCCTGTTACAAGGTTTATACCAAAATGTAATTAGCGTCTAATTATGTTATATATTCTAGTGTAAAAGAAACTAAAATTTGATGAAGTTCTCTGCATTAGTTCTTGAGCTATAGCTATCGCAAAAATCGTGCAAAATGTAGCATAGCAGCGCCACCTATAGGGCAGTTCACACCAAAACCTTATCAGTGGCTATGTATCTCAAGGTATCGCGGAATCTGAAGTTTGGTGAAATTCTGTGCATTAGTTCTTGAGATATAGCTATCATGAAAATCATGAAAAATGTGGCATAGCAGCGCCACCTGCTGGCCAATTTACACCAAAACTTAATCAGCATCTATGTATATCAAGGGGTCACAGAATCTGAAGTTTGGTGAAATTCTGTGCATTAGTTCTTGAGATACAGCAATCTTGAAAATCATGAAAAACATAGTATAGCAGCGCCACCTGCAGGCCAATTTTCACCAAAAACCAATAGGCACTAATTCATATCAAGGTCTAACTGAATATAAAATTTTATTAAATTTCGAGCATTAGTTCTTGAGATAGAGCGCCCACAAATTTTTTGTCACATACAGACAGACAGACTCACAGACAGACACACAGACTCACAGACAGACGGACAGACTCACAGACAGACATTTTCTAAAAATAGTCAAAACGTGTTCAGGACCTTCTAAAACGTATAAATCCGTCGAAAACCGGAAGTCGAAAATTTTCATGAATCCAATACTTTCTTCTTGTAAAGATAGAAGAAAGTAACAAGATAGCTTTATCACTAGAGTAAAAATATCACGTAGTGTAGTATAGACATTATTTGTTTTTTATGCATAATTTATATCCATCGTAGTCTGGCGATGTAATATATATATATATATATGCGATTGTGGGTTTTTTCTTATGGATGAAACCTGCTATAGTTGTACGAATAGTGCATTCACATTATTTTTAAGCAATTCGTCTTTCTCTTGTGCGATGATTTTAAATTTGTTTTCAGTATGGCGTATGTTGACGCCAACCTGATGTACTTCTAAGCATCGTAGATGGAAAAAAATGCTGCACATTATTGTGAAAAACTTTTACATTCATCATCGATAGACCGTCTTTCCAAAGATCTACTAATGAAGATCTTTAAGTTCTGCAACGAAAATGTCAATAGATTACATCAAAAAGAGAATTATGACTCTAATGCTGTTAACAGTCCAGTGGAGGTTTCTGAAAACATTTAATGACCCTTGTGGCTTCCCGATTATTATTGGTCCCTACCAAAGGTTGGGAGACCACCGTGAAACGAGGCAGTTTGAACGCCCATCCAAATTCCTTTTCCTTTCTAACCCTGATCGGTTTCTTTTTAACATTGACCAGATCTTCTTGGTCAAGCACATTCACCTGATGCTAAATGGAAAAAGTATTGATGTTACATTAACCCTCTGACAGTCTTGCAAAAGGGCAAAATTGTAATGTTGTTTTCTTAGCATTTCGTTTTAATTGCTAAAAAAGTATGATTCTTTCAAAATTATAGAAAAATCTTATTTACCAATATGAATGTTATCCATGAGTGTGTTAATCATTGTACAATGTATTAAAAATCCATTAAATCAACTGACTTACATCATTTTAATTATTGCGTACATTGCAGTGAAACCTGGAGCTTAGGGAATGTCTATAGACGGGCTTGTCAGTGAGAGGGTTAAAACAAAAATGTTTTTTCTTTTATGGTATTTTGCATAGAGTACATTGCCGTTAGATGATAAGAAAACAGATATATTTCTAAAATCTGAAACACAGTTACATTAGACATATAAACTATATTAAGGAAAGAATTATTTATGAAAAATAGGATCACATAGTTCATGTAGCAGAAATAATTCGAGAACTTCATCTAAGCTGATACAAGACTTGTAACTAGCAAAATAAAAAATAAACACACCTATTTAATGATAACTTTTAGTCCATTCTTTAATAAAAAAGTTTTTCCTCGCACGAAAGATCAGTTTAAATTGGTTCAACAAACTTGGAACGGGATTCTAGAGCAGTAGAAATCCGTTATTATCTTCGACGAAAATCAACTTAACATGCATGGCATTCGTGAGAACTATAGGTCTCACCTTGGAAAAGGAGGCATTATCCTTCCTAACTTTGTTGCTACTCTATTCTTAAATTCCCTTTTTCTTAAATGAAATCGGCATACATATTACATCAGAAAATAAATATACTACGCCTTGTGCAACATTGCCATACAAAGGGTTAAATAGTCATACTGAAATTCAAAATGGTGAGAAAAGTGTTAGACCTCGTCGTGTCATCAGTTGCGTACACTATTCAGAGGGCTGTGATTACTTACACACGCATTTAGAATCCATGCCTTATTGCAGAAAAACCACAATCTTGATGCGCTTTATTTTGTGCAAATTTCAAATTGATAAACGAAATTGTTCATTCTGACACTTCTGTGTTCAAAAATATCACAAACACTTAAAATCCACACAAAATTTCGGCATTATGTAGCCTCTGCTCTCATTTAACTCGTAAAGTAGCTTTGATCCGGTCTTATTCTGTAAACTTTGCTGATTTAGATTTCAAATTTTGTGTTTTTCCAAAAGTACATATACCAGAATCACAAATAACAAATTTAAAACAAACTTAAACTCGGAATTCAAATTTTATTTCTCCATAAGGTACATCTATCAGAATCCTTAACAGCAAACTTGATCCAACAATGTTAGACCTGGAGTTAGCATTACCGTTCAAATATTCAATCTTCAAATAGGAACATTAAGACTTTTGTCCCAACAAGCAAAGACACTCGCGAGCTAAAGCTAATTCTATGGAAAGGAACTTTCAAAAACAACAAACCAAGAATCCGATAAATTCGCAATTTTTTAAATGCACTAAGATATTAAACATTCCGCTTCTAATAATTAAATTAAAATAATGAAACTAATATTATTATACTCACTGAATTTTTACATAAACTGTAATTTTTTTTAATTTTCCATTGTTGCTATAAATCTAATTAATTCCCATGAGTGCTAATAGTTTATTATATGACGGTGATGTGAGACAACATAGCCAGGCTTCTTGTTAAGCAGCAAGAAGTCTCTTTCAGTATGCTTTAAGCGGATAATGAACAGAGTAAAAAAAATAAATTCAGTTCTAGTTTACTCTCTCTAGATTTTTTTATCATTTATAATCATATTTTATGATTATTTTTGCTGAACTTATTCATTCTCTTCTTTTTTTCGCATCTGTTGGATTTACAAAGTGGATTCACTCCTTCTCTCAGATTAATCATTAAAAAAATTTCAGGATTTTTCATTTCCTCTAACATTTTATTATTATAGAACAGCTATTGTTCTATAAATAGACTCCATGACTCCTCTATCACATAATAAACATCTACAGTGAGTGAGGTAGCTCTGCTAGTGGGTATGCCATCAAGGATATAACTTGTCAACCTGTTCAGTATATTTGATTTCAAAATATGTACAAAAAAATGTAATCGTACGTATGAGATAAATATTTTTTCTAATAATTTTGTTTAAATTTCATCAAAAATGTTAATTTTTATTACGGTAATATTCTTGTTTGAGACAGCAATTATTGTTTAAAGTTGAAAATATCCATGCCTATTTTTGATAATTGTAACTAATATAATAATATTTTTTTAAGTAATATGTATAGTGATAGTGCTGTTTTTAAATATTGCATAAAATATTTATAAATAAAAAATATTCATAAATCTTAATTTGTCTGTCTCATAACTAAAATCTGTCAATGATAAGTTTAAATTTTTCTTTTTCGTTTTTAAATGGTGATTAAATTATAATTTTCTTTTCCAGTATTAAAAAAACTTGTAATATTATAACAATAAACAGCATTAAAATCCAATAAAACACTCATCAATTAAAAAATTATAATCTTAAAATCATAGTCAACGCAGATAGCATAAAGTATAAATCCCATGAATTATCAAGGCTATATTGTTCCAACATTAAAACGCTGTCCCTCTAAAATATAATGCAAGCGTAAATCTTCTGCATAAATTTCACTGGATTCACATTATCCTACTTAATATTCAAATCTTATTACTCCGATTCTTCACCCAATAAGCCTTCTAAACTTGTCATCGTTTCCTCATTTGCTTTATCGTAGCTTTTGCCTTCTAATCTCACTGTACCTCAGCACTAATTAGGTGATCAAGAAAGGGGATAAGGTCTCTGACGCATTTGCGTAATGTCGTGGAGAAAAACCCCGACTTTCTTCCAAACAGCTACTTACATGCATTCTTTCCTTTAAAGTATCTTTTAAATAAAAAATGGATGAAAGAATGGGAGAAAAATTGATTATAACAGGAAAAGGTTATTTTTTCCCGAATTTTCTGAAATTTTCTTTATTATATTTTCAGAAAATTGTATCTATTTGTATGAGATATACATTTTTCTCTATTACTTTTAATGCAGTTTTATCAAATGCTAAATTTTAGTGCGGTAATATATTGGTTTAAAACAGCATTAATTGAATAAACTTGAAAATATCCAGACTTTTTTATAACTATATCTAAAACAATAATAATATATTTTTTAAATATTCTATATATTAGAAGTACTATTTTTAAGTACTGCGTGAATAAAAATAAAATAAAATAAAAAAACCTCGACTTTCTCCCAAACAGCTATTTACATACATTTTGCTCTTTAAAGTATCTTTAAAAAAAATTGGCTGAAAGATTAGAAGAAACATTTATTACAGCATGGATATATAAGTTTTTTTCTAATTTTCTCAAAATTTTCTTTATTATGTAGGTGAAGGAATGGAAATAAACTTTCATCGTCAATTTATTTATTATTTAGTATAGTATAAACGATAGTGTAAATAAAGAGTGGCACTAGATTTGAAGTCAGAATTCAAAAGTTTGTTGATTTTCTGCTTCTGATTGTTATATAATTGTTACGGTTAATTGATAAATTTGATAACAATTAATAATAACCACGTGTTTTGGTAAATTTGATAAATAATGCATATTAATCAAATTTACCGATTAAGGCGCAACACTAGGCACAGAAAAAGACCCGAATGATAGTGTAAAGTCGTATATTTGCCGTACTCCAAACTAAAAGCATTTCGTGTTTTCATTCACACAATTTTATCCATAAAAATCGTAAGATTTTATGTTTTCATTGAATTATTTCTAACAATTTAAAGCACTAATGTTAATTAAATACATAACTAGCTTTGACTTCAATAGCAAAGAAAAGCGCATCTTCTGTGATTTTCTTCAGAGTCGAAAATTTTACCTCAGCTGTGCTCATTTGTCTCGTATAATCTCTTTAATCCTAATCAATAGCAGTATCTAATTATCTTGGCTTTCCCATTTTTACTCTCTAATCTACGTTAATCTCCTTCTTCAGCTTTTTAGTATCTTTGGATGATAATCTTTGTAGTAAGTACAATTTTATGCATTAGAGGATAATTATTTCTTGATAGAGTAGAATCACCCAAGACCAAGTAAAAGGAATTATTAAAAATAGCCTTGCTTTTGTTACTTGCAGAAATCAAGAATGATAATGCAAAAAAATATAAATAAAATTATTTGTTTATTTCAATGCATCTTTAGCAAATATATGTTTATTCCTACGTTTTTTAAGCAGTATTAAAATTGGTGTCTTGAATTTCACAGTTGAATAGATAAGAGCTATGTATACATGTATATATAGTCATATCCAAATGGCTTACATTACATTGAATAATTAAAACTTTGGATTTCGATAAATTTCCAAAAACAATCTGCATAAAATTTCGTTTTTTAAGTTTTTTTCAGTCATACAAGAACAAAAAAAAAGATTAAAATGGCTTTTTTTTTTGGGGGGGGGGGGAACCAAGAAAATTAAAAAAAAAATAATAATGTAAATAATAACCGTTTATTTCAAGTCATCCTTAGCAAACACATGTTTATTACCACAAATGCGTTTATCTGGTATTAAAATTGATGCTTTGAACATTTAGTTTTCAATTAATTAGATAAGTACTATACATGCTTAACTACTATATGAAATGCAGTAGCTTTGTCGGTATATTTTATAAAAAATATACACAAAGATATAGTTCTTAAGGATTTTTCTTAAATAGTCAAGAAATTGAAACAGCAGTTTTGTAATTATTTTCTGTGGACCTAGTTAGTTTTCTAGTTTGTCCATATTCTTCATGAAAAGGTCAGAATGCCAGGAAAAAATTCTTAAATTTTATATTCAAATATATACTTTATCCAATCATGATATCCAAATTTATAAATGAGTTATTTGCTGTTTAACTGAATTTTGATATTTGTCGTACTCGAACGTAAAAACATTTTGAATTTTCATTCATAAAGTTGTCTTCACAAAAATCGAAGGTTTTATGTTTCCATTGAGTAACATCTAACAACTCAAAGCTCTAAAATTAATTAAATGTATAAATAGCTTTGATTCCTCTAGCAGAGAAAAGCGCATCTTCTGTCACTTTCTTAAGAGTCGAAAATTTAACCTCAGCTGTGCTCATTTGTCTCGTATAATCTCCTTAATCCTATTCAATAGTGGTATCTAATTATCTTGGCTTTCCCATCTTTACTCTCTAATCTACTTTAATCTTCTTCTTCAGCTTTTTAGTATCTCTGAATGATAATCTGTGTAGTAAACACAATTTTATGCACTAGAGGATAATTATTTGTTGATAGAGTTGAACCACTTGAGACCCCATAGAAGGAATTATAAAAATTAGCCTTGCTTTTTTATGCAGAAATCAAGAATGATGGTGCAAAAACAATATAAATAAAATTATCTGTTTATTTCATTTGTGTTTTCATCCATAAAGTTGTATCTATAAAAATCACAAGATTTTGTGTTTGCATTGAATTATTTCTAAGAAATTAATTTACTTTTATTAATTAAATTTAAAATGCAATTAAATTTTCCCAAATTTATAAATAAGTTTAATGATTATTTAACTTTATTTAAAATTTACCGTACTCGACCATGAAAATATTTTGTGTTTTTATTCGTAAAGTTGCATCTATAAAAACCGTAAGATTTTATGTTTCCATTGAATAACTTCTAACAATTTAAAGCACTAAAATTAATTAAATGCATAACTAGCTTTGATGATAATCTGTGTAGTAAACAGAATTTTATGCACTGGAGGATAATTATTTGTTGATATAGTTGAACAATCGAGACCAAGTAGAGGGAATTATTAAAATTAGACTTGCTTCTTTTATGCAGAAATCAAAAATGATGGTGCAAAAACAATATAAATAAAATTATTTGTTTATTGCAATGTATCTTTAGCAAATAGATATTTATTCCTACATTTTTTTATGGAGTATTAAAATTGTTGTCTTGAATTTTATAGTTGAATAGATACCCGCTATAGATGTTTTACTAATCGAAACACGTTGGGAATTTCTATGTATTTGATAAAAATACACATAAGATTTTGTTTATAAAGTTGCTTTTTCAATTTTAGTTATTTGAGTAGAAGTAAAAAGAAAATTTTAATTTGGCCTTGTTTTATTCAAAAGATCAAGAACAATGATTCAGAAATGAATAATATTACTTTATTTTAAATCATCCATAACAATAATATGTTTATTCCCACAAAGGTGTTTATATAGTACTAAAGTTAGCGGTTTAGAGTTTTACAGTTAAATATATAAGCAATGTACTGTTTAAAAACTATATGAAAAAAAGTAGTTTTTTCTATCTGTTATATATATATATATATATATATATACATAGCGATTTCGTTTTTAAGGATTTTTCCTCAGTTTTTATTCATAAGGTTGTGTCTAAAAAATCGTAGAATTCTATGTTTTCATTAATATATATATATATATATATATATACATAGCGATTTCGTTTTTAAGGATTTTTCCTCAGTTTTTAATCATAAGGTTGTGTCTAAAAAATCGTAGGATTCTATGATTTCATTAAATTATTTCGAGCAATTAAATGTACTTGAAATAACTATATTTAAATATGTATTTAATTCATTTTAGATTTTCCAAATTTGCGAATGAGTTTGTTGGTTTTTAATTTTATTTTAATATTTGCCGTACTCGATTATAAACCAGTTTGTGTTTTCATTCATAAAATTGTATCTATAAAATCCCTTTCGGCATGGCCTGTAGGCGGAGGTAGATTTCGAAAACTCAAAAAAAAAAAAAAAAAAAAAAAAAAAAAACTGATTAGAGATAAACCCAGTTTAACTACTTTATTCAGCCGCTTTTAAAAATTTTTTAATTTCATTTTTCTGTAAGAACTGGTTTTATCAAAATCATCTTAAACGAAATTCTACTCAAACGCCCATTTTGGCAACATATTTTGAATTATATTCTTACTTTATTTAAAAAAATTGACTAATATGCTCATTATATAGTTCCTAAATAACAAAAAACTGTTAATTAAATTCGTTTGACAGCAAAATTGAATTTAAAAATGAGTCATAAAATAACCGATTTATTATTTTAATACATCCACAATTCTTTAATCAAGATCGCTTTGAGAAATTTTGTGCGAAGTGCCCACTTTCACAGATTTTTTAAATATATATTTAGCCTTTATCAAAAATCTGACCAATACACAGTAATTACACAGTTCCTAAATAACAAATAACTGTCAATTGAATGCGTTTGAGAGGAAAATTGAATTTAAAAATGAGTCATAAAATAAACAATTTGTTATTTGAATACAGCCTCAATTCTTTTATCATGATCGCTTCGGGAAATTTTTTTGCAAAGTGCTTACTTTGACAACTTTTAAAAAATATATATTCACCCTTTATCAAAAAATCGACGAATACGCACATTATATAGCTCCTAAGTAACAAAAAACTGTCATTTGAATGCGTTTCAAAGTAAAATTGGATTTAAAAATGAGTCATAAAATAACCAATTTGTTATTTGAATACCTACAGTTCATTAATCATGATCGCTTTGAGAAATTTTGTGCAAAGTGCCCATTTTGGCAGCCTTTTTTTAAATATATTCTGCCTTTATCAAAAAACTGGCCACTCCGTCACATTATATAGTTCCTAAATAAGAGAACCTGTAAATTGGATGCGTTTGAGAACAAAAAAAGTTTTAAAAATGACTCGGAAAAAGCGCAATTTCTTAAATTTCCTCAAATTTCAATCACGATAACTTAGTGAAATTCTGTTCAAAATACCCTTTTTCGAAGCCTTTTTAAAAATATATTCTGCCTTTATCAAAAGGCTGGCCAATCCGTCACATTACATAGTTCCTAAATAAGAGGACCTGTAAATTGGAAGGGTTTGAGAACAAAAATGAATTTAAAAATGACTCAGAAAAAACGCAATTTGTTATACTTCCTCAATTATTCATTGACAACTTCGGGAAATTCTGTTCAAAATACCGTTTTTGGCAGCCTTTTTAAAAATATATTGTGCCTTTATCAAAAAACTGGCCAATACGTCGCATTATATAGTTCCTAAATAAGAGGATCTGTCATTTGGATGCGTTTAAAATCAAAAATGAATTTTAAAATGAGTCAGAATATAAGCAGTTTGGATTTGAGGTTTTTTCTCCAACTCCTATTTTTGTTTAATTTATTTTTGCTATAAGAATTGGTTCTATGAAAAACTTGTTAATATAAAAGTTGTAGATATTATTGTGAAGATGTAAAATAAATTTAATTAGATTTGATTGCTTAAGAATTGAGTAAGTTATGGATTTTTTTCTTTTTCCTCCCCCCTTTTTCTTTTCGTTTTTAATTTTTTTCATCGGTAAAAATTGGTACTATCAAAAACTTGTAAATACAAAAGTTTTAGATAATATTGAGTACATTTATATAAAATTTAGTTGGATTTGATATCTTGAGAATTGATGAAGTTATGGTTTTTTTTCTCCCAAAAACCATGTTTTTTTCGCCTCTTGAGCCAATTTTTAACTTTATCAAAAATTTTTCATGGATAAACTTTTTTCCCATTTCTTAGAAGTAATATAAACTTTAAACTGATTCGATATCTATTTTAATTAAGAAGTTATTGCGTTTTTTCGGTTTTCACAAAACCCTCCCTATTTCCACCCCCTTGGACCGATTTTGTTCATTAACGAACTCGACCGAGATTTTAAGCTCCTTGATTTTATGTAGAAGTTTGAAAAAGATCTAAGCATAATTATGGAAGTTATCGTGTCTAGAAGAAAGTGATAAATTTTCAGAAATTCCAACATGGGAGAGAATGCAATAGGTAGTATTTCATACGAAATCTACCTAAAAATGCAAGACTTTACGCCTTCATTGAATTATATGTAACAATTTAATGCACTAAAGTTAATTAAATGCATAACTAGCTTTGACTTCTCTAGCAGAGAAAAGCGTATCTACTGTGGCTTTCAAGAATCGAAAATTTAACCCCAGCTGTGCTCATTTGTCTCGCGTAATCTCCTTAATCCTAATCAATAGTAGTATCTAATTATCTTGGCTTCCCCATCTTTACTCTCTAATCTACGTTAATCTCCTTCTTCAGCGTTTTAGTATCTTTGGATGATAATCTGTGTAGTAAACACAATTTTATGCACTAGAGGATAATTATTTGTTGATAGCGTTCAACCATTTGAGTCCAAGTAGAAAAAATTATTAAAATAAACCTTGCTTTTCTCGCAGCAATCAAGAATGATGGTGCAAAAACAATATAAATAAAATTATCTGCTTATTTCAATGCATTCTTAGAATATATATATTTATTTCTACATTCTTTTTATGTAGTATTAAAATTGGTGTCTTGAATTTCACAGATAGATAGATAAGAATACTGTAGATGTTTTACTGATCGAAACAAGTTGTGAATTTCAATATATTTCATTTAAAATTAACAAAAGATTTTGTTTTGAAACTTTTTAATGACGTCGAGAATTTTAGTCTATTGAGAACAAGTAAAAGGAATGGATAAAATACGGACTTATTGCTTTTTTGCAAAGAAGAAAAAAAAAGTTAAAAAAATAATGTAAATAATATCAGTTTATTTTAAATCTTCCGTTGGAAAATCCTGTTTTTTCAAAGAAAGTTGTTTATATAGTATTAAAATTGATGCTTTGGATATTTATTTATACTTAAGTAAAAATAAACACTATACATTAGGGTGGAGCGAAAAAAAATATTTTTAAAAAATCAAAAACGGGTAGGTGCTAAAAGTTGCCTTTATACTAGTACATCAACTGCGTGAAATTTTACCGCTGAAAAAAAATGGCTTGAGTCTGCGCTTTTGCTCCAAAAATCGAAATTTTTGGTAAAATTTGTCATTTTTTCAAAAAAGTTTAAAAAATCCTACAGAGCTTATTATTATTTAAAAGTGTCACTTAGAACTTTATATTTATTTGCTTAACACATTTAAACTATAAAACAATATCTTTATTCCGTATAGCTGGAGCAAAACAGACAACTTTTGGTAAGAAAATGGCATTACCACTCTATTGGGACATACAATGAATTGTTGTTTTTAATACTGCTCTTCTTTTCAAAACTACTTTGGACATACGTCGCGGAGGCGGCTAAATTTCATATTTCACCCGTCTCAACTATTCGATCATCTTAGTACAGTGTTTCATTTATATATTGATTTGTGATTTTCTTTATCAAAATATGGCATGTTTTCGACGCATCCACATAGTTTATCTGTTCTTTGTATCCACATGCTGCTGTGTCTATTTTAATGTATATCTTTACAGCTTGTACGAAAAAATGACTAGCAGATTAATGTACGGGAATATTGTTAAAGGGATCTATTCGGCCATCTATTATCTTTATCAAACTTACATCCAGTTGATGAAAGTGATAGGAAGTTCTGTTAAAACATTTTTTCAGTCAATTATATTTTTTTACGCAATGACCTGCTTCAAAGATTATTTCAGGTATTTCAACTATAAGTATGCCATCATTTATTCTGCTTTTGCATTTTTTATATGTTGAGAAGCGAGCTGTTTGATGTTATTTCTAATGATCGTCAGAAAGAATTGCAATGGGAATTTGTTCTGCACGTTCAGAGCAACCGTTGTTGTAATTTTTTTTTTTTTTTTTTTTTTTTTTTTTTGCATTAGTTTTATGCCGTTTTCTAAGTGTTTTCGTAGCCAGATAATTTCTCATTAACATTTAGATCCCCATTTTATAAGTGAACAATAATTGATGGCGAACTGTCCTGGGCATATATTTATAATGAATAGTACTTTTTGAGAGAATGTACAGACTCTAATCGACTATAAGTACTCATTTAAATTTTGGAGAATTCTATTTGTCGCTGTGAATCATTTTGCATTGGGTAAGCTTAGAATTGTGCATAATAGTGCATCATATGCTACTTCAACACCACTGAATTTCCTCTGCGTCAGTTATTAGAAAAGTCGATGTAAAACGTTATAATCTACATGGATTCACTGGATCAATAAGAAAATTTTTGTCTACGTACTATTCATTTCTTATTGCAATTTTTTATAAAATAGATAATATTTTTGAAAAATTATTTTCTCAAATTAAGTAAAAGATACTCAGAACAGACTAGAAATTTCTGTAGGGATTGCAAAGCTAATTCACAAGGAAAACTATTTCTCAGAGGAAATGGGGAATAGGAATTTAGAAAAGATCTCGCACAAAAAACAGCTCATAAAGCGAATAGGATTTTCCGCTTTATATAAGCACAAATTGGCAATCAGAGTCTATAGATTCTCTCACAAAATATATAATCAAAGTTTATACTGCGGGATATTTTATACCAAATGTAATACACGCCGAAAGAATAGGTCTAAAAACTTATTAGAAGTTACTTGACTATGAAACAATACAGAAAACGACATAAAACAAATACTAAATCTTCTTTCAAAATATTGTTGCTTCACACGCAAATTTTGTTTGCAATCCTCTGTGACGATCGTCATAATATTAAACTGCTAGCTTCTCAAAACATATTCAATGTAATAGGTACAGTAAATGATGACATACTAGAAATTGAATTCATACAATCAATTTTTAGGCATATCATTATATTATGTAATGTAATTGATTGAAAAAATGTTGTGGCAACAGAACTCCCAATCATAATGTATTAATTGTATGAAAATTTAATGAAGATAATAGACTGCTGAATAGGTTCAATTAACAACATACCTAATACATTACTCAGCTTCTTCTTCTGTTATACAAGGTATAAAAATATACGTGCAGCAGGTCACACCAGTAGCATCCAATGTCAGTTAAAATAAAGAATAGGTAAACTACTTTGATATACACTATACTGCCATTGATTATGGGACACTTGCGATTTTAGACATTTTACTAAATATCTAGAAAAATACATGAGGAATCATCTCGAAACTCTTAGTGTATAAATATAATAGTATACGTCATACATCCCCATGAAGATTTTTTGCCGAAACTCCATAGGGGACCGTCAACAAATTAAAAAAGAATGAATATCTTTTGAATAACCCTGTCAAAACTAATGTAGCAAAAGCGCTCAAACTCTAAATTATGAATGAATGCTTTATTGTAATACACTGTGTTCATTTTTATGCAAATAGCATGCACACTCGCAGAGTAATTAAGGTTTTTATAAAAATGGTCCCAAATTTGTCCAAGTTTTTCCATTATAATTTTCAGAGTTCTTAATATAAAATGATATTTTTTTCAGAAAATATGGCAAACAACATTGCACACAGTACCCTGTAATCAGAATTAAAAGATAATAAAAATTGTACGAAAAATGAGTAGGTTTACTATATAATTTTTTACTGCGCATGCGTCAAAGATATCAAAATTTCATTTGCATATTATGTTAGCTAAATGTATAGAGCAACTTTTGTAAAAGTCTCAAAATCATAGCTTGAAAATTCTGAAAGTAATCGTCTATAGAAAAAGGACACAATCCGTTGTTACCAAAATGAAGCAAAAAAATGAGGGATTTTATCCAAATGCAGTAGTACATCCCATATTGTGTATTCTATATTGACACTAATCAACGAATATATGGATACAACCCCTCTTGTTTTTGCTTCATTTTGAGAATAACGGATTTTCGACTTATTCAATTGGCGATTATTGTCAGAATTTTCAAGTTATGATTTTGTGACTTTCACAAAAGTTGCTCTATACATTTAGCTAACATAATATGCAAATGAAATTTTGATATCGTTGACGCATACGCAGTAAAAAATTATTTAGTAAACCTACTCATTTTTTATACAATTTTCATTATTTTTTAATTCTGATTACAGGGTACTGTGTGCAATGTTGTTTGTCATATTTTCTGAAAAAAAATAATATTTTATATTAAGAACTCTGAAAATTACAAGGAAAAAACTTGGAAAAATTTGGGATCATTTTTATAAAAACCTTAATTACTCTGCGAGTATGCATGCTATTTGCATAAAAATGAACAAGGCTTATTACAATAAGGCATTCAATCACAATCTAGAGTTTGAGCGCTTTTGCTGCATTAGTTTTGACAGGGTTATTCAAAAGATATTCATTTTTTCTTAATTTGTTGACAGTCCCCTTTGGAGCTTCGGGAAAAAATCTTCACGGAGATGTATGACTTGTACTATTATATTTATACACTAAGAGTTTCGAGATAATTCCTCATGTATTTTTCTAGATATTTAGTAAAATGTCTAAAATCGCAAGTGTCCCATAATCAATGGCAATATAGTGTATAGAAAACTTATGCCCTTCTTTGGGGAAAAAAATAACAATTCAATACGTAAATAAAACACTGGGCCTAGATTGTTGGGTGGCTGAGACAGGTGGGATATGAAATGCAGCCACATCTACGAGTTAGTTTTGAAAGCAGATAGGTAAGAAATGCATTCAAAACAACATTTCGTTGTATGTCCCAATAGAGTGGTAATGCGGTTTTCTTACCAAAAGTTGTCTGTTTTGCTCCAGCTATACGGAATAAAGATATTGTTTTATAGTTTAAATATGTTAAACAGATGAAGGTTTAAGTAACATTAAATAATAACCAATTCTGTAGGAATTTTTAATTTTTTTGAAAAAATGTCAAAATATGACAAATTTTACCCAAAATTTCGATTTTTGGAGCAAAAGCGCAGACTCAAGCCATTTTTTTTCAGCGGTAAAATTTCACACAGTTGATGTACTAGCATAAAGGCAACTTTTGGCACCTACCCGTTTTTGATTTTTAAAAAATAATTTTTTTCGCTCCACCCTACTATACATGCTTAACTACTAAGGTACCCTGGGGTAATAACGTCAGGCGGGGTAATAACGCCAAGTGCTTATATTTTGCATATTTTGCATAATCAGGTAAATGACACTCATGTCCTCTGCGCAGAAGGGTTTTGAGTCATATAAATCGCAAAAAACAGCTTCAAGTTAATTTGTTTATTTTTTAGGTCTTATTGTTTTTACAAACAACTAAAATTAACGCTTGATCTAAAATTTGCGAGATACGTTTTGTGATGTGAACACTGTCTTTTTTATCCGTAAATACTTTGTTAATTACATAAATTTGTAGTGCATTTCATGTACTTTTAAAATGTTGTTGAAGATTTTGGATATCTTCTCGAGATAATTTGTAATTTAAAATGTACTGCGCAATAACTATACCGGGGTAATAACGCCAATCCTTGACTTTAGTACCCCGGTTGATTCCCTACAGTGGCCGAGCTACATCCTAAATACTGATTCAAAAAAAACACAGTTAAAACTGTCCAATGTTTCTAATAATTCTATTTAAGCTGTTCTTTTTAAGCAAAAATAAGCTCACGGTCTGATATTCTTTTGCCTCATCCCCTCCTCCCACACCACACCTTTATTTTTCTTACACTTTCACAAAAAAATGAACATTTTCAATAGCTTAGAATGCAATTTGTCAATTTCTAAGTTTGTAGAGTTTGTATTTTTAGAACTGGGCTATCTACATGCAATTATTCCATCTTATTTCATAGTTTTGTTTGCATGGCGTTATTACCCATATAGGTGGGTAATAACGCCAAATAGCATTGGTCAAGAAAAATCGCCATTACATTTTATGAATACTTATCTGTTAAATTATTTTATTTTATATAGATAGTCAATGAGTTGCTGTATCAGATCCTATATTTGTTTGAAAAATACAATCTAAAACTAAGCCGTGAAAATTGGTAGAACCTTAACGTGGCGTTATTACCCCAGGGTACCTTATATTAAATAGAGTAGCGTTTTCGATAGTTTTATATAATATATATAAAAGGTTTTATGTTTGAGGATTTTTCTTAATTTGTCGAGAAATTTCAACAGCAGTGCATCTATTTTATCCATATTCTACATAAAAAGATCAGAACGACAGGAAAAAAATGTTAAACGTTACATTCTAATATGTACTTTATTCAATTAAGATATGCAAATTTATAAAGTTTATCGATATTTAACTTTATGTTAATATTTACTCCACTCGAGGACAAAAACAGTTTGTATTTTTATTCATAAAGTTGTATCCAGAAAAATCGCAAGATTTTATAGTTCCTTTGAATTATTTCTAACAATTTAACACAAGTTAATTAAATTCATAACTAACTTTGACTTCTCTAGCAGAGAAAAGCGCATCTTCTGTGACTTTCTTAAGAGTTGAAAATTTAACCTCAGCTGTGCTTATTTGTCTCGTATAAAATCTCCCTAATCCTAATCATTAGTAGTATCTAATTATCTTGGCTTTACCATCTTTACTCTGTAATCTACGTTAATCCTCTTCTTCAGTTTTTTAGTATCTTTGGACGATAATCCGTGTAGTAAACACAATATTATGCTCTAGATGATAACTATTTGTTTATAGAGTTGAATCACACGGGACCAAGTAGATGGAACTATTAAAATTAGCTTTGCTTTTTTATTCCGAAATTATGAATGATTGTCCAAAAGCAATGTAAATAAAATTATCTGTTTATTTCAGTGCATCGTTAGCAAATATATATTTATTACTACTTTTTTTATGTAGTATTAAAATTGTGTCTTGAATTTTACAGTTGAGTAGATAAACCTTTGAAATGTTAAATTTAACCAAAAAATATGCCTTAAATACGTGATATAAAACACATTTGTGAACAAGACAATTATTTTAAGAATATAATTAAAGCTTATGTATATATTTAGGTCAAAAATTCATTATTTTTAATCAACTTTTTTGGAGGTGTGAGAGGAGAAGTTGAGGATCATTTAAGATCCGCAAGACTCATTTCCTACTTTTTATACCTAAACAATAATAAAATAGAATTTGTTGCACGTAAAGAGCACACCAGTAGTACATGCTGTAAAACGAAATTAAAACTATACAGTTGAAAATCAAAAATACTTTCGAATTAAGTCGCTAAAGATCTAAAGGATCCATTGCTATGATTCTAAAACCGCATCAAAGTTAACAAAGTTATCACAGTACTTGAGTGAGACGCACTACAAGTCAATAAGATATAGGGACACAACGTCATCTTTAACAAGCCATTGACAAATATATCAAAAACATATTATTGGATATATCCAAAATATCACGCATATTTTATATCCACTACAACTATCCAAATATTAATGAAAAAATGGCAGACAAACTTCTATTGAAAGTTCCGCACATATCATTTCTGTGATGATTTGGAGTGGGGTATCTTCAGATGCAAAAACTGTACTTATGTAAATAGTATAACTATGAATAATGTTATAAACACCATATTATTTAATAAATTATACTATTATTTTTAACACAAACTGATTGGTAAAGTTATCATACGAATTGATTATTTCCAGCTGAGCGAAAAATTGCCCAGGCCGGGAATCGAACCCGGATACTTGGCTTACAAGGCCAATGCTTTACCTGTTAAGGTATCTGGGCGATAGCCGGCTGGGATTTTTTCTCTCAGATAACCTTATTGGTCGTAACATCTGGTCTGTTATTTGAAACAGCTCGCAAAATAAACCGCAGGTAATGGAACTCCATATAACGATGGATACGTAGATATACTATTATTTTTAACGCAATCAAACTGATTGGTAAAGTTATCATACGAATTGATTATTTCCAGCTGAGCCTATTTAAAGCATTGGCCTTGTGAGCCAAGTATCCGGGTTCGATTCCCGGCCTGGGCAAATTTTCGCTCAGCTGGAAATAATCAATTCGTATGAAAAATTTACCAATCAGTTTGATTGTGTTAAAAATAATAGTATATCTACGTATCCATCGTTATATGGAGTTCCATTACCAGCGGTTTATTCTGCGAGCTGTTTCAAATAACAGACCAGATGTTACGACCAATAAGGTTATCTGAGCGAAAAAATCCCAGCCGGCTATCGCCCAGATAGCTTAAAAGGTAAAGCATTGGCCTTGTAAGCCAAGTATCCGGGTTCGATTCCCGGCCTGGGCAATTTTTCGCTCAGCTGGAAATAATCAATTCGTATTTAATAAATTGTTGACATAATAGGATCCAGGCCTCCATTTAGATGCGTTCATGTCTGTTTTGGAAGGCTAGTATTTGTGTACATATATTTATTTGTAATTTTTAGATCTTAAATCTTGGGTCTTTTTTTTTTTTTGGACATATTCCCGAATACATTTTCTTTTGCATTAATTTATCTCATTTCGTTTATCTTTATCATTCTGAACTTTACTTCTTCTTTTGGAAAACAATTCTTACGATATACATGGTAAAGTATATATGTATCTCTATGTGGTGGTGTGCTTATAATAATTATTTATCTTATTTTAAAAAAAACATGAGGAAAAATTAAAATGAAATTATTAATTCTAAAATTAAGTAAGTAAAATAACCATCATATGCTTTAACATGTATTTATGTATACTGTTTATAAACATATTTTTAAGAAATTAAGTGGCTAAAAGATATTTGCTGCATATTCTTGAACTAGTCTTTCTCGTTTAAAAAAATAACATCCTAAAATATATATGTTAAAAAATCATATATATTTATTGTGTTTATAATATTATTTCTCATATTTTGTAAGATTTTTCACAGAGACAAAAATTAATAATCTATTTTAACAAATGAAATTGTTATATCGAAATAATAGTTTGATTATGAAACACTAAATTACAACATAAAAAATAAGAAAACTTTTGTATACTCAATCATATTCATCTGAATCCAATTAAACTTTTTAATGGAAATGGAATTTCTTAATCATGATTAAATTTCGAAAATATAATAAAAAATCCTATTCCTATTAAAAGATCATATAAATAATTTAGTTGAGAAAATAACAATTCAGTAAAAGGAAAATAATTATTTTTGAGTATGTATTTTATGAGTATCTTATGACATCAAATTACGCAGACATATAAGTTCTTTTAAAATTGACGCATATTGCATGAAAAAATGTTACCAGTAAAAGCATTAATATAGAATACATGATATTTTAAAAAGCATATTTTATTTAAAATTAAATGAATTGAAATCATTTGACTGTGTCTTCATGTCGGTGTTTTAAGTGTCCGTGTTTTATTTTTTTCACACACATAGAAAATAGTCCATTATAATGTGCATTATAAAATTTATTTTAAAAATATTTTTAAAAATGAGAAATCAAAATTAAAGACTCTATCTTTTTGTTTATTTATAAACATAAAAATTTAAAATTGCACAAAAATATTTTTAGTTATAACAGTTTTAATTTATTCCACATTTTTAATAAATTCTAAATAAAAGAAAATATATGTTTTATCATGTCATTTTTGTTTACTAATAATATGATTTACCATTACAAAAAATTTCGAAAAGTTAACTCATCACATTTTAAAATAATTTTTATTTATTGATTTTGCTTATTCAAATTTCGGAAATATAAAATTACACTCATTGAAAGTTTCTATAAATAATTTTGCCGAGAAACGAAAGAATACTTTAAAGGAGGCAAAAATTTCCGCCTAAACTATGGCCAAAATCTTAATTATTTATCCTTTATTAGCAAAAGGGTTGTTCTATACGACATTTCAAAACCATATTTCATTTAAAATTAAATGGAAAAGACACCATTTGAGTATGTTTTCATTGGCTGCGACTTTAAATATGTGAATACTTAAAGCAATATGACTAGAAAACCAAACTTTAAAGGAGGAGAAATTTTCCGCCTAAAAAATGGCCAAAATCTTAATTCTTTATCTTTTCTTAGACTTATACGACGGTTCAAAAACACATTTTATTAAAAAATAAATAGCAAAGAAATCATTTGACTATTTCTTCATTGGCTGTGACTTTAAGTGTATATATATACAGGGTGTTTCGCTATAAGACCGACAAACTTCTAGGGGTGATAGTAGACATAAAGGCAAACATTATTAAATAGGAAACCATGGGGCGCAAACGTCTTCTGTAGGAGCTAGGGGCCATTAAAGTTTAAGGTCCAAAAATTCAAACGCTGATAAAAATTAGAAAAAATGGTCGATTTGTTTGCGGTTTTCTCTAAAATCATTCTTTATATCACGATTTTTTATTTTTTTAATTTTAAAGGTTAAGTTCGAAAGTTGTCGGTAGACGGCGCTTTAGACTTTAGAGTAACGAACAAATACTTTTTGCCGTTCTTTAGTGCATGGGGTTGAAATTATTCTAAAGTTTAGATTTTAACTTAAATTTTAAGCCCAAAATCGAAACATGGGGATCGGTTAACTAGCGAAAATTTAACTGTGAACCGAGGGAGAGATTTTAAACGCTCATAAACATTGGACAAACTAATCGATTTTGTTGCGGTTTACGTGTAGGTCATTCCCTTGGTAATTATTTTATTCAAAATGACGCACAGCTGTGGTGTCCTCATTTTTTCATAGAGGGCGCTTCCGACATATCTCCGATATTTCAATGGCATTACTCCTGGGTGTTTTTCTACCAGACTATCATACTTCCAGGAAGTGTTAGGGATGGAAAAGCGACTCGGAATCACATAGAAATGTAACGTTGAAAATGTCTTTTTTGCGAGTTATGGTTAAAGGAAGCAGAGAAAAAACAACAGAAACAAGCAGAGAAATAGAAACACGTTAATATGACATAAAACAGTTAGTTTAAAGGTTTTACTAGAAAAGGTGTTCGAAATTACGACCAGAAGTAATTCGACATGCTTGACAGCGGCATCGCATGTAACTCCTCACGCTTTGAAAGATTCCTGGAATCTTTGATAGATTTCCGGAAGCTACAGAAATACGAGCTGCTAAATCTTTAATTGATGGTACGGGATTCTCATACACCCAACTTTTCATGTGACCCCAGCAGAAGAAGCTCATACTTAATAGGTCCGGTGATCTGGCAGGCCAATAAACCGGGCCACCACGACCTATCCACTGCTGTCCATATGTTACGTTGAGGTATCGGTGAACATCATTGGTAAAATGTGGAAGACCCGATCATGCTGGAACCACATAGAGCTTCGCAACGAGAGAGAAACTTTCACGCACATTACCGTTCAGCTCCATCTACCGCAAGAAAATCGCAACGCCATCTACTGTCACTGTCAAGCTTGCCGGACTTTTCCTGGTCGTAATTTCGAACACTTTTTGCAGGAACACCTTTAAATAAACTTTGTTCTGTCACTATAACACGTTGCTGTTTCTCTATTTGTTTCTGTTGTTTTTTTCTCTGCTGTTTTTTAAACGTAATATGCAAAAAAGCAATTTTCAACGTCACATTCCTGTGTGATTCCGGTCATCTTTGCATCCCTTACACTTCCTGGAAGTATGGTGGTCTGGTAGTGAAACACCCAGGAGTAATACCATTGAAATGCCGGACATGTCTCGGAAGCGCCCTCTATCAAAAAGTGAGGACATGAAAGCTGTACGTCATTTTGAATAAAATTATTACCAAGTGAATGACCTACACGCAAACCGCAACAAAATCTATTAGTTTGTCCAATGTTTATGGGCGTTTAAAATCTCCCTTTTGGTTCACAGTTAAATTTTCGCTAGTTAACCGATACCCATGTTTCCGATTTTGGGCTTAAAATTTAAGTTAAAGTCTAAACTTTAGAATAATTTCAACCCTATGCACTAAAGAACGGCAAAAAGTATTTGTTCGTTACTCTAAAGTCTAAAGCGCCGTCTATCGACAATTTTTGAACTTAATCTTTAATATTAAAAAAATTAAAAATCGTGATATAAAGAATGATTTTAGAGAAAACCGCAAACAAATCGACCCTTTTTTCTAATTTTTATGAGCGTTTGAATTTGTGGACCCTAAACTTTAATGGCTCCTAGCCTCTACAGAAGACGTTTGCGCCCCATGGTTTCCTATTTAACAATGTTTGTTTTTATGTCAACTATCACCCCTCAAAGTTTGTCGGGCTGGTAGCGAAACACTCTGTATATATAATATAACTAGACTTAAAAACTGAAAAAATTATAAATTTATGATGGAATCAAACGCACATCATTTTATTTTTAAAATAAAAATCTGAATTAAATATTTAACGATAAATAATTGCATAAAAAATAAAAACATTTATATTCTTAATTAGCCGTATAAAATTTTAATTTAACTTAGTGGAATTTAATCTTCCTAATCAAGATTAATTTTTTTATAAAATATAAAATACTTGCTCTTCTTGAAAACGCCTACTAATAATTTTTCAAGAAGCGAAACAATCACTTAGAAGGACTTTTCAGTCGAAAATATGGCCAGAATGTTAACTTTTTCTTTTTTAATAGCATAAGCGTGTACTTATACAAGATTTAAAAAAAAAAAACATTATTTCATATAAAATTAAATGAAAAAGAAATCATTTCGCTTTGGCTTTATTTTGTCTGGAACTTAAAAAATCCTTAAAAAATGTGTATACACGAAAAAAAAAAACATATTTCTTGAAGATGCATGAATGAGGCAAAGACACATAATCGTGCTTTAACAATGAAATTACAAATTTATTAACGATAAATAACAATATATAAAAATATATATATATATATATTCTCAATTATATATACCAAATTCTAATTAGACTTAGTGTAATTGAAATTTCTTATTTAAGATTCAATTTCAAAAAACCAATGAAAAGCTACTTTTTTTGAAAGATCCTACAAATAATTTGGCTGAGAAACAAAACAATCTCTTAAAGGAGAAGGAATTTTCCGTCAAAAGAATGGCCATAATCTTAACTTTTTCTATTTAAATGTAAAAGGGCGTATTTATACGAAAATCCAAAAGGCATATTCCGTTTAAAATTAAATAAAAAAAAATAATTTCGCTGAAATTTTTTTTTAAATAATAGTATTAAAAAAACACCTATTTCTGGAAAATCTATAACTGTGCAAAGACACACAGTCTTTTAAAAATTAAATTACAAATTAATTAATTAACGATAAATAACAATAAAAAATACATAAACATTTATTTGCTCAATTATATGTATCGAATTCTAATTAAACTTGGTGGAATTGCAACTTCCTAATTAAGATTAAATTTTAAAAAATCGATAAAACACTTACGCTTCTTGAAAGATCCTACAAATAAATTTGCCTAGAAACGAAACATTCCCTCAAAAGTGAATGAATTTTTTGTCTAAAAAATGGGAAAAATCTTGTCTCTCTCTTACTTTTAATAGAAAAAGGGAATGCTTCGTTAAAGTACCATGAGAACGAGAAAAATTATAAATGAAAAGAATTATTTTCAGAGTAAAATTATTTCACAGCCTGTTCTCAACTATTTATTTCACCACTTTGTTTTCGGATTTTTCTATTTTGTATATTCTTTATCTTAATTCTTTATTTTTTGTCGCAGAGTTCTTATTTTCATTTAGTTGTATATGATATTGATTTCAGTAAAGGATTTTGTTTTCTTTCGCTAAAAAGAGTCAGTAGCTAAATTTCTTATGAAAATAAATTAAACAACATTGAATTAAAAACGAGGAAAATCTGTGGTGAAAGAAAGCTAAACATATTATTTTACTGAATTCATTGATCCAAAAAGTATTTATTCAAGGAGGTGAAATTATTGGAAATGGAATGTATACTGAGATGGTTTAAGGAGAAAAATAAAAGAAATGCACATTCAGTGAATCCTTAAATTAAAATAATATTTTCTCTTTGCTATTATAAAAGTCGAGTGGGGAAAAAAAAAAAAAAAAAAAAGATGCAAATTTTGATACGCTGGGTATGTAAATCGATTTACATTATGATCGACTTATCCTGCAAACGGAAATTTGAAGAAATTCTATATATATTTCAGTTTGGTGAGCTGTATTCTAATGAAGAAAATTTTCAATTTTTATATCACATCTGCAAGCAAAAGCATA
Organism: Maratus speculifer; assembly: GCA_964019185.1. NCBI lineage: Eukaryota > Metazoa > Arthropoda > Arachnida > Araneae > Salticidae > Maratus > Maratus speculifer. The sequence goes on from OZ025294.1 coordinate 278,278,113, forward strand.
ATCATTACAATTTTTAAATTAAATAAACAATTAAGTACACAAATTTAACATTACATTTGTAAATTACAATGACATTTTGTGGTTGCTTTTATGAGAGTCAAAAAAGGGTGGGATACAAATTTTGATAGGTTACGTATTTAAATCGATTTATTTTTTGTTTTCATATACTGCAAATGGAAAAATGAAGAAATTCTTTATTTAGTTCAGTTAAGTAAGGTCTATTATATGAAAATAAGTTTTAACTCACTCAGCAGTTTATTTTTCGATTTTAAAATATTCTGCCGAAAGAAAGCGCTGTAATAGCGATTTTTGTGTCATTTTAATTATAGATGGCGCGATATGTGTGCCTACATGGAACACCCTTAATAAAAGAAAATGGATTTTCCGTCGATAGAATGTCCAAAATATGAACTTTTTCTCTTTTAATAGCAAAGGATGAACATATACGACATTTCAAAAAAGTATTTAATTAAAAATTAAATGATTTTTTTTTTTTTTTTTACAGTAGTATCATTGGCTATGACTGAAAATAAAAACATTTAAAGGAATATGAATAAATAAATGAAATCATAAAAAATTTGTGGAAGATCTGTGACAGAGGAAAAGACACGTAATCGTGTTTTAAAAATGAAATTATAATTTTTTTGATAAATGAAAATATCAACATAAAACTACAAAAAACATTTATTTTTGCAATTACATACAACAAGTTCTAATTAAACTTAGTGAAACTGGAACTTCCTATTCAAGATTAAATTTCGAAAATACAATAAAACACTTTCTCTTCTTGAAAGATCCTAGAAATAATTTTGACGAAAAACGAAACAATCTCTTAAAAGAGAAGAAATTTTCCGCCTAACGAATGTCCAGAATCTTGAACCTCTTTCACTTTTAATAGCAAAAATGAATGCTTGGTTAAAGTATAATAAGAACGAAAAAATTGTAAAATTAAAAAAATTATTTTCAGAATAAAATTCTTTCACTGTCTACAATTCCCAACTATTTTTTTCTCCACTTTGTTTCCAGATTTTTCTTTTTGTATATCCTTCATCTAAATTCATTATTTTTTGTCACAAGAGTTCTTATTTTCATTTAATTGCATGTTATATGGATTTCAGAAAAGGTTTTCTTTTCTTCCGTTTAAAAAAGTAAGTAGCTAAACTTCCTATGAAAAAAAAAAAAAAAAAAAAAGAAATAAAATAAAATTAAGAATGAGGAATAACCGTAGTGACAAAAAAAAAATAATATATTATATTTGCTTAGTTTATTGATCCAGAGAATGTTTGTTAAAGGAGGCGGAATTATTGGAAATGGAATCCATACTGAGTTAGTTTCAGAAGAAAAATAAAAGAAATGCACATTCAGTGAATCTTAAAACTAAAATGAGATTTTATCTTTGGTATTGTAACCGCTAAGTGAGGAAAGAAAAAAAGATGCAAATTTTGATACGCTAGGTATTTAAATCGATTTACTTCAAGTTAGTCCTATACTGCAAATGGGAATATGAAGATTTTTTTTAATTTAATTTAGATCAGTAAGCTCTATTATAATGCAGGAAAGTTTCTGTTTTATGTCCCTTCGGTGAGAAAAAATCAAAAGTGTGTGCTTATACGATATTTTAAAAAGCGTATTTTAGCAAAAAAATGAAAAAGAAATTATTTGGTTTTTTCTTCATGGCTTTATTTTTATTGACCATGTTTTAAAAATGAAACAAAAAACCTTAAATAAAATATTATTAAACAAAAAAGAATTTTCTGGAAAACCTATGCCAGAGATAAAGACTAATCACATTGTTTTAAAAATGAACTAATTAATTAACGGAAACATCAACACAAAAATACAATAATATTTATTTTCGCATTTATATGCTCGTAATTATATTTAAACTTAGTGGAATTGGAACTTCTCTTTCAAGATTATACTTCAAAACTCCAATAAAATACTTGAAATTCTTGAAAGATCCTACAAATAATTTTTCCAAGAAACTTAAGTATTCCATAAAAGACAGGGAATTTTTCGTCTAAATAATGTCCAAAATCTCTCTCTCTCTCTCTCTCTCTTTTAATAGCAAAAGGGAGTGTTTCGTTAAAGTACAATGAGAACGAGAAAACTGATAAATAAAAAAGGTTAATTTCAGCGTAAAATTCTTTCACAGACTGTCCCTAACTATTTATTTAACCACTTTGTTTACGGATTTTTCGTTTTATATATTCTTCATTTTAATTCTTTATTTTTTGCCACAGAGCTCTTATTTTCATTTAGTTGCATATGATATTGATTTCAGTAAAGATTTTTTCTTTCGTTAAAAAGGTGGGTAGCTAAATGTCTTATGAAAAAAAATAATGAAACAACATTAAATTATGAATGAGGAATAACTGCGGTGAAAGAAAGAGGAATATATTATTTTACTTAGTTCCAGAGACATTAATCCAGAGAATGTTTGTTCAAGGAGGCGAAAATATTGGAAATTAAATCCATACTGAGATGGTTTGTAGGGAAAAATAAATAAAATGCACATCCACAATATCTTTAAATTAATATGAGCTTTTATCATTGCTGTTATAAAAGCCGAGTGAGTGGAAATTATGATGCAAATGTTGATACTCTAGGTATTGAAATTGATTCACCCTATGATTGGCGTATACAGCAAATGAAAATTTCAAGAAATACTATACTTAGTTCAGTTTGGTAAGTTCTGTTATAATGTAAAGAACTTTCAATTTTTATGTCACTTCTGTGAAAAAAAGAGCAAAATGGCATGTTTATACAAGCCTTATATATTTTAAAAAATACATTTAATATAAAATAAAATAAAAAAATAGATTACTTGGCTTATTCACCATAGCTTTATTTTTATTGGATGTGATTTCAAAAGAAAAAGAAGCATTAAAAGGAATATGATTAAATAAAAAAAATCTGAAAATGATTACGATTAAACAAAAAATATTTTTTGAAAAATATATGATAGAGATAAAGACAAACCACCTTGTTATAAAAATGAAATTATAAATAAACTTACTATAAACATAAACATAAAAAATACAAAAAAAAAACTTTTATATACAACGAAAATTCTAATTAAAATTAGTGAAATTAAAACTTCTTAATCCATGTTAAATTTCATAAAATAATTAAACACTTTCTTTTTTTTATGATCCTACAAATAATTTCGCCGAGAAACGAAACAATCCTTTGAACGCGAAGGAATTTTCCGTCTAAAGAATTTCCAAAATCTTGACTCTCTCTCTCGCTTTCAATAGCAAAAGGGATTGTTTCGTTAAAGTATAATGAGAACGAGAAAATTGATAAATTAAAAAGATTATTCCAGAATAAAATTCTTTCACAGTCTATTCACAGCTATTTATTTCACCACTTTGTTTCCGGTTTGTTTTTTTAATATATTCTCTATATTAATTCTTTATTTTTTGTCACAGAGTTTTCTTATTTTTATTTATTGCATAGGATATTGATTTCAGTAAAGATTTTTTTTTTTCATCCTTAAAAAAAGAGTGGGTAGCTGAAATTCTTATGAAAATAAATAAAAAAAAACATTCAAATTGAGAATGACGAATAACTGCGGTGAAAGAAAGAAGAATGTATTGTTTTACTTAGTTCATTGATCCAGGGAATGTTTGTTAAAGGAGGCGGAATTATTGGAAATGGAATCTATACTGAGATGGTTTAAGGAGAAAAGTAAAACAAATAAACATTAAATGAATGTTTAAATTAAAATGAGATTTTATCGTTGCTATTATAAAAGCCAGGTCAAAAAAGAAGAAAGATGCAAATTTTGATTCGCTAGTTATTTAAATCGATTTACTTTCTGATCGGCATATACTACAAACGGAAATATGAAATATTTTTTAATTTAACTTAGTTTGAAAAGCTCTTTTATAATGCAAAAATTCTCTCGAGCGCACCTCAAAAGTTGCACCATCGGGCGCGTTGTATCTGACAGATACATTTTGTATTTCAGCATTATATATTGTTTAAAAATGAGTTTTAAAATATTATTTTTCTTTTTAGTTCCAGGCTCCACCTCCCTTACACCTGGACCTTTCCTCGCCATTTTTTTTCGCTTTATTTAAATTAAGTACAAATTACAATTTACATACAATGAAAATGTTAAAATACAATAGCATAATGATGGGTAACATACGAACATATTTTAAAAACAAAATTAACATATTATATGAAATATTCAATTTAATCAATAGAGAAAAAATAATAGAATTGGAATAAAGCAATACATTTTTAATTCGAATTGATCGAATTTTTCCTGTACAAATCCTTAACAAAGCGCGAAACCGGAAATTCCTATCGACAAAAATTTGAAACCACTGCATTCCAGGGACAGAAATGACCGGAAGAACAGATACTGTGAAGGTCAAGGTCGTGAAACTCCCTTTTCTTTTCGAAAATGACGAATTTCTTACGCATGTATCTCTCAGATACAGTGCGCCCGATGAAGTGTTAAACAAAAACATTTTGGAAAGTATATGAAAGACATAAAGACAAATCATGCTGATTTACAAATTAAATTTAAAATTAATTAATTAACGATTGATGTCAACCTAAATATACAAAAATATTTATTTTCGTATTTATATACAAAAAAATCTAATTAAACGTTGTGGAATTGGAACTTCCTAATCAAGAATAAATTTCGAAAAATTAATAATTTTTTTTTTCTTCGTGAAAGATACTACAAATAATTTTGCCGAAAACGATATAATTCTTTAAAAGAGAAGGAATTTTCCATCTAAAGAATGGTCAAAATCTTGACTCTTGCTCGCTTTTAAAGCAAAAGGGAGTGCTTCGTTAAAGTATAATGAGAACCGGGAAATTGATAAATGGAAAAGTTATTTCACAGTCTTTTCCCAACTATTTATTTCAACTACTTCGTTTTTTTTTTTTGGGGGGGGGGGGGGGGGGTTATGTATTTTTCATCTTAATTATTTACTTTTGTCACAGATTTCTTGTTTTCATTTAGTTGCATATGATATTGATTTCAGAAATGTTTTTTTTTCTTCCGTTAAAAAGATTGCGTAGCTATACTTTTTATGAAAATAAATGCAACAACATCGAATTAAAAATGAGGAATAACTGCGGTGAAAGAAAGAAGAATCTATTGTTTTACTTAGTTCATTGATCCAGAGAATGTTTGTTCAAGGAGGCGGAATTATTGGAAATGGGATCTATACACTGAGATGATTTAAAGAAAAAATAAATAAAATGCACATTCAGTGAATCTTTAAATTAAAATGAGATTTTATCGTTGCTATTATAAAAGCCGAGTGAGTTAAAAAATGATGCAATTTTTGCAATGTTAAGGTATTTAAATGAATTAACTTTATAATTGGCATATATTACAAAAAAAAAAAAAAAAATCTAAGATCTGTTATAATGCAAAAATTCTCCAAATTTTAATTTCGTTCTGTGAGGAAAAATCGAAAGATTGTGCTTACACAATATTTTAAAAAGCATATTCCATCTAAAATAGAATGAAAAGAAACTATTATATTTATTCTTCGCGGCTATACTTTATTGACCATTATTTTTTTTTACTTATTATTTAAATCAATAACACACATTTTTCCCTTGAAAGATTGTACAAATAATTTTATCGAGAACGAAACAATCATTTAAAAGCGAAGAAATTTTCCATCTAAAGAATGACCAAAATTTTGACTCTCTCTCTCGCTTTTAATAGCAAATAGTGCTTCGTTAAAGTATAATGAGAATGAGAAAATTGAAAAAAGAAAAAGTTCTTTCACAGTCTGTTCCCAACTATTTATTTCAGCACTTTGTTTCCTCTTTTTTTTTTTCTTTTTAGATATTATTCATATTAATTCTTTATTTTTTGTCACAGAGTTCTTAATTTCATTTAGTTGCATATAATATTGATTTTGAAAAAAGTTTTTTTCCCTTCCGTTAAAAATAGTGAGTAGCTAAACTTCTTATGAAAATAAATGAAACAACAGTAAATTAAAAATGAGGAATAACTGTGGTGAAAGAAAGAAGAATAAATTATTTTACTTAGCTCATTGATTCAGAGAAAATATGTTCAAGGAGGCGGAATTATTGGAAATGGAATCTATACACTGAGATGATTTAAAGGAAAAAATAAAAAAATGCACATTCAGTGAATATTTAAATTAAAATGAGATTTTATCGTTGATTTTTTTTCTATAAAAGCCGAGTGAGGAAAAAAACTCCGCAAATTTTTGCTATGTTAAGGCATTTACATCAATTTACATTATGATTGGCATGTATTACAGATGCAAATATGAAGAAATTTTTAATCTAATTTAATTTTGTAAGCTCTGTTATAATACCGAAATTCTTCAAAATTTATGTTTCTTCTATGAGAAAAAAAGCATAAGGGTGTACTTAAACAACATTTAAAAAAGCATATTCCGTCTAAAATAAAATGAAAAAGAAACTATTTAGTTTTTTCTTCATGGCTTTATTTTTATTGGCTGTGATTTTAAAAAAGAAAAAAAAATCTTAAAATGAATATGATTAAACAAAAAACCAGTACCTGGAAAATGTATAACAGGCCTTAAGACAAATCTTGTCGATTAAAAAATTAAATTTTGAATTAATTAATTGACGATTAACATCAATATAAATATACAAAAATATGTATTTTCGCAAAAATATGCACAGAATTATAATTAAACTTTGCGGAATTGGAATTTTCTAATCAAATATTTATTTAGAAAAGTCAAAGAACACCTTTTTCTTCTTGAAAGACCCTACAAATAATTTTACCAAGAACGAAACAATCCTTTATAAGAGAAGGAATTTTCCATCTAAAGAATGACTAAAATCTTGACTCTCTCTCGCTTTTAATAGCAAAAGGGAGTGCTTCGTTAAAGTATAATGAGAACGAGAAAATTGATAAAGGAAAAAGTTCTTTCACAGTCTGTTCCCAACTATATATTTCACCATTTTGTTTCCAGATTTTTTCTTTTTATATATTATTCATTTTAATTCTTTATTTTTTGTCACAGAGTTCTTATTTTCATTTAGTTGTATGTGATATTGTTTTCAGAAAAGGTTTTTTTTTATCATCTTTCCATTAAAAAGATTGGATAGCTAAACTTCTTATGAAACTAAATTAAACAACATTAATCTAAGAATGAAGAATAACTGTGTTGAAAGACAGAAGAATCTTTTAACTTAGTTCATTGATCCAGGTAATTTATGTTCAAGGTGGCGGAATTATTGAAAATGGAATGTATACTTAGTTGGTTCAAGGAGAAAAAGAAAACAAATCCACATTCAGTGAATCTTTAAATTAAATAGAGATTTTATCGTTGCTATTATAAAAGCTGAGTAAACTTTAAAAAGAAAAAAAAAGATGCATTTTTTGATACTTCCACGTATTAAAAGCAATTTACTTTATAACTGGCTTATATTACAAATGGAAATATGCAGAAATTTTTTTAATCTATTTTAATCTCGTAAACTCTGTTAAAATGGAGAAATTCTTCAAATTTTATATTCCTTCTGTGAGAAAAAATTAAAAGTGTGTGCTTACATAAAATTTTAAAATGAATATTTAATCTAAAATAAAATGAAAAAGAAACTCTTTAGTTTGTTTTCTTCGTGGCTTTTTTTTTATTGGGTGTAATTTTAAAAATGAAAAAATAACATAAAAGGAATATGATTAAACGAAAAACAATTTTCTGGAAAATCTATGACAGACATAAAAGTAAAACATGTTAATTTAAAAATTTAAAATTAAATTAATTAATTAACGAATAACGTCAAAATAAATATACAAAAATATTTATTGCCTCAATTATATGAACAAAATTGAACTTTGTGGAATTGGAACTTCCTTTCTATCATTTCAATTTCAATTTCTAAAAATCAATGAAATTCTTTTTCTTCTTGAATGATCCTACAAATAATTTGAACGAGAACGAAACAAAACAATCTTTTAAAAGAGAAGGAATTTTACATCTAAAGAATGGCAAAAATCTTGACTCTATCTCGCTTTTAATAGCAAAAGTGGGGTGCTTCGTTAAAGTATAATGAGAATGGTATAATTGAAAAATGAAAAAGTTCTTTCACAGTCTCTTCCCAACTATTTATTTCACCACTTTGTTTCCGGGGTTTTTCCTTTTTATATATTATTCATCTTAATTCTTTATTTTTTGTCACAGAGTTCTTATTTTCATTTAGTTGCATATTATATTGATTTCAGAAAAGATTTTTTTAATCTTTCGTTAAAAATAATGAGTAGCTAATTTCTTATAAAAATAAATGAAACAACATTAAATTAAGAATGAGGAATAACAACAGTGAAAGAAAGAATGATGTACTATTTTACTTAGTTCATTGATCCAGAGAATGTTTGTTCAAGGAGGCGGAATTATTGGAAAATGAATCTATACTGAGATGGTTTAAGGAGAAAAAAGAACATTCAGTGAATCTTTAAATTAAAATGTGATTTTGTCGTTGCAATTATGGAAGCTGAGTAAAGCTAAAAAAAGAAAAAAAAGATGCAATTTTTGCTATGTTAAGGTATTTAAATCAATTTAATTTATGACTGGCATATATTACAAAGAGAAATATAAAGAATTTTTTTATCTAATTTATTCTTGTAAACTCTGTTATAATACAGAAAATCTTCAAAATTTATGTCCCTTCTGTGAGAAAAAAGCAAAAAGGTATGCTTACACAATATTTTAAAAAGCATATTCCATTTAAAATAAAATGAAAAAGAAACTATTTAGTTTTTTATTCGTGGCTTTATTTGTATTGGCTGTGATTTTATAAAGAAAAAAATCTTAAAAGGAATATGATTAAACAAAAAACAATTTTCTGGAAAATCTATGACAGACATAAAGATAAATCATTTTGACTTAAAATTAAATTTTAAATTAGTTAATTAACAACTAACGTCAACATAAATATAAAAAAATAAAAAAAAAATTGCAATTATATACACAAAATTTTAATTATACTTTGTGGAATTGGAACTTCTTAATCAAGAATACATTTCGAAAAATCAATAAAATATTTTTAGGTAGCTTTCATTACAAAAAGTAAAAAGCTACCTATTTCAGCCGTCCGGAGGAAAGCACTTCCAGAAAATTTTGGTAGATTTTCACTGATCATGGCCCCCTCAAAATCATCTCCGTTCAAATGTTGACATATATATATGCTGTTTTGTCATGCATTTTTGTCATGCTGTAACTACCGTATTTATTAACCGATTTGAATGAAACTTGGTGTGTACATATAAATGTCTCGACTGAGTTCGTTGAACAGCATCATCCGCCCTTTTGTTTCAAAATGGCGGCCATTTAATTTTTTTTAAATTTTTAATTAAATTAAATGCGAAAAAATTAAAAGTTGAAAAATATTTTTCTTTTATGTGTTTGAACTTAATACGACGATTCCAGAACACTTTTTATTTTGTCTATATGTTAAAAAATGATTGAGTTATAGCACTTTAAATTTTTCTTATGGCTGACATTTTGAAACGATCTGATTTTTGTCACGTTATAAAAGGCATGTTTATGAATCGATTTGGATGTCACTTGGTATGTACATAGTAAATAATAAAGACTGGTCTGAGTTTGTTAGCCAGTTTCGTCCGCCATCTTGTTTCAAAATGGCGGCCATTTAAATTTTTAAAAAAATTTAAAATTTAAAATTAGGTACAAGAAAGTAAGAAATTGAAAAAGATCTTTCTTTTATGCATTTGACCTTGATACAAAAATGCCAGAGCATTTTTTGTTTCGTCAATATCTTAAAAATGGCTGAATTATAGCACTTTTAATTCTAGTGTTGCTAACATTTTGAAATGATCTGATTTTCGTCACGTGATAACACGCGTATTTATAAACCGATTTGGATGAAACTTGGTGCGTACATAGTACATTCCGATGATTTTACCGAGTTCTTTGGCCAGTTCTATCAGCCATCTTGTTTCAAAATGGCCGAATATTATTATTTTTTTATTTTTAAATTTTAAAATTAGGTTAAAAAAAGTAAGAAAATTAAAAAGATTTTCTTATGTGAGTTTAACCTTGATACAAAGATTCCAGAGCATTTTTTTTTCAATTATATCTTGCAAAATAGCGGAGTTTCAGAATTTTCAATTTCCAGTGTGGTTGACATTTTAAAACGGTCTGAAATTTGTCTTGCGATAATACACATATTTATAAACTGATTTGGCTATAACTGCGCGTGTATTTAGTACATACCAATGACTTGACCGAATTCACTATCCAACTGCCACCGTCCTCTTGTTTAAAAAAGCGGCCAATTAAGTTTGTCAAAAAGCTTTTAAATGTATAATGATGTACGAACAAAAAATTAGAAATTGAAAAAAAGGTATTTTCTAAAGTATTTATTTTAATAATGAATTCCGGAATATTTTTTGCTTTGTCTTTAAATTAAAAAAAACGCCTGACATGTAGCAGTTTGAATTTTTAATGTGGGTGACATTTTATAAAAAATCAATTTCCCCCAACAGCACTCGTATATATTAATCGATTTCAATATGAGTGTGCATGTGCACATGAATTAAGATTTTGACCTTCGCTCAATGGTTTTTTTTATTCATCATGTTGTTTTAAAATGGGAAACACTTCATGATATTGTGGAATTTGGCGATTCTCTAAATCGCTTAAAATAAAACCAATTTGAATAAAAGATAACTAATTTTTAAAAATTCCGATTAATATTCAGTATTGACAAAAACTAATATTCAATCTTATAAAACCGCATTTTAAGCTAACTTGAGCTTCGTATTTTTGAATATTATAACTTAATTTAAAATAAATAAATATATAAATAACTATATGAAAGCTACCTCTTCCTCCCGGCACTGCCGGAAGGACTTTTTCCCCTTGAAAGGTCCTGCAAATATTTTTTTCGAGAACGAAACAATCCTTCAAAAGAGAAGGAATTTTCCATTTAAAAAATGACCAAAATCTTGAATCTCTCTCACTTTTAATAGCAAAAGGGAGTGCTTTGTTAAAGTATAATGAGAACGAGAAAATTGAAAAATGAAAAAGTTTATTTTCAGAGTAAAATTCTTTCACAGTCTGTTTCCAACTATTTATTTCACCACTTTATTTCCGGGATTTTTCTTTTTTATATGTTATTCATTTTAATTCTGAATTTTTTGTCACAGAGTTCTTATTTTCATTTAGTTGCATATGATATTGATTTCAGAAAAGAGTTTTTTTTTCTTCCGTTAAAAAGAGTGCGTAGCTAAAGTTCTTATGAAAATAAATGAAACAACATTGAACTCAGAATGAGGAATAACTGCGTTGAAAAAAAAAAAATCTATTATTTTACTTAGTTCATTGATCCAGAGAATTTATGTTCAAGGAGGCGGAATTATTGGAAATGGAATCCATACCGAGATGGTTTAAGGAGAAAAATAAAGAAATGCACATCCACTGAATCTTCAAATTAAAATGTGATTTTATCGTTGCTATTATAAAAGCCGAGAGGGAGAGGGGGAAGATGCAAATTTTGATACGTTAGGTATTTAAATCGATTTACTTTATAATCGGTGTATCCTGCAAATGGAAATTTGAAGAAATTCTGTAATTCAGTTTTGTAAGCTCTATTATAATGATGAAAAGTTTCATTTTGTATTTCACATTTATGAGAAAAGATATAAACATTACAATTTGTAAATTAAATAAGATATGAAGTACACTAATTTAACGTTACATTTCTAAATTTTAATGATATTTGGTCATTGCCTTTATAAGTGTCGAATGAGGTTAGAAATTCAAATATAGATAAGTTAGATATTTAAGGAGATTTAATTTCTGATTTCATATATTTTAAATGAAAAATTGAAGAAATTCTTTTTTTTAACTCAGTTAGATAAACTGCATCATAAAGATTTTTTTTTTAACTTTTATATCATTTCTAATAGAAAAGATAAAATCAGTACAATTTATAAATTGCATAAGCACTGAAATATACCAGTTTAACATTTCGTTTCTATTCTATATGTTGTTACATATGTTAGACAACAATTTAAGGACAATTAATTCTTTAATATATTTCTGATATTGCGTTATGTGTTGTCCTTCCCCACTCCCCCAAAAAGAAATTTTTTTTAAACATGCATATATTCCTACTTTTGTTAATTTTAATATAATTATAATATTAAAATTCATGACATTTTTTGCATTTATGTATTTTATTATGATGATTTGGCTGAATGTCACTAACACAACATAGTCTTTTTCACAACATAGTCATCTGAATACTATGCCTTAGTGCTGACACATAAATGGCGGCTACTGAAGGCGCATTTTTATTAAACGTAAGTATGATCCTCAAATCTAGATACCAGCATTTTGTTTAACTAATATAACCTCAGAAAAATGAAGCGATAAAAAATATTTATACCAAAATTTAATGGACCATTCACACGCTGAAAAATATCCACCTTCAGCAGCCGACATGTTTGTGTCGCTCAGACCAAGTATTCGCGGACGGACGGGGGGGGGGGGGGGGGACGGCAGCATGAACTGCGAAAGTGGAGATCTGCAATATTTAATATAACATGATAAATATTCATAAATATTAACCTAAAACTTATTATGCAGTAACAGAATAATTAAAAGTCTCTGTTAATATTGGAACTCCTCGTATGAAAAGGATTTAATAAAAAAAGAAACAAGTAGGAAGGTTGAAAATTCTTTTAAGAACACAGAATTATAGAATAATAAAAATTATCGAAAATATGATTCCTAACTTGTACATCTCATCGGAATCTAAGATAAAAAATCTCTATTACTGCAGATACTGCAAAAAAAAGATCTCCAACAGTATTAAAACGCTTTTGAAACAGAGATAGAGAGAAAGAGAGGGAAAAAAACTATTGAACCTTTTTTTTTACATATTACTGCCCATCTGCTATTCTAAGACATTAAAACATCTAAGGCATTGCTAGCATTTTTAGTGCAACAAAATGCTAATAATGCTTGAAATGCAAAGTATCATAACTCAGTAAGTTTTTGCCTTCCGAAAATTAATTTTTTAACCTTAAAGTGATTTTAATGGTGTAGACTAAAACAACGACTATACTTATGTATGTATAAAATTGAAACTGGTGTTATACACAAATGAAATGAAAAAAACTTCTTTAAACACCATAAAATAAGTTAACTGCGCTATATTTATGTACCAAAATTATTTAAGATATCTTACTTTAAGGCCTTCTAATTAAAATGTCTGTTGACAGCATATACATCTATTAGTTATACGTTACAGAAATAACAGGTGGTTGAAAGCTGTTACTTATGCATGTGTGGAATGATGTAATCTGTTAACCATTTAACGCGCATTGTTGCCGGGTCGGCAACACCTAAAGTTTCCCCTGTTTAGAGACAAAAAACTCCGTGAATATTTTAAAAACTACTCTAATGACTACTTTAAATCTTTCTTATGAGTTCTAGATGGCAGCACCACAGATATCAAACTTTACCGTTTTTAAATAATAGGTAAAATGTTTTACTGTAATACGCGCTTCACAGCAATGCTCTTCTCACTGCGCTCACCAATGCTTTACATATGGGAGGTTACCACTTCGGCAACAGCTGTATAATTAAAATGGTTAGTGCAATCTTTACAAAACAATACCTGTGTACTCTTCTAGGCCTAAATAGATTGCCTAATTTTTTTTTCTTTAAATTCCAACTTTAAAGAGTAGTGCGCCGGAAAGGGTTAAGCAAAGGTAACTCTATTTCCCATCTCTCTGCTAAAGACAGTGCATTGACATTCAACCAAATCATCGTCTTCCAATATACAAAAGAAAAAATGTTATTAAATATTTAAAATTTGTCTTGCGATAATACACATATTTATAAACTGATTTGGCTATAACTGCGCGTGTATTTAGTACATACCAATGACTTGACCGAATTCACTATCCAACTGCCACCGTCCTCTTGTTTAAAAAAGCGGCCAATTAAGTTTGTCAAAAAGCTTTTAAATGTATAATGATGTACGAACAAAAAATTAGAAATTGAAAAAAAGGTATTTTCTAAAGTATTTATTTTAATAATGAATTCCGGAATATTTTTTGCTTTGTCTTTAAATTAAAAAAAAACGCCTGACATGTAGCAGTTTGAATTTTTAATGTGGGTGACATTTTATAAAAAATCAATTTCCCCCAACAGCACTCGTATATATTAATCGATTTCAATATGAGTGTGCATGTGCACATGAATTAAGATTTTGACCTTCGCTCAATGGTTTTTTTTATTCATCATGTTGTTTTAAAATGGGAAACACTTCATGATATTGTGGAATTTGGCGATTCTCTAAATCGCTTAAAATAAAACCAATTTGAATAAAAGATAACTAATTTTTAAAAATTCCGATTAATATTCAGTATTGACAAAAACTAATATTCAATCTTATAAAACCGCATTTTAAGCTAACTTGAGCTTCGTATTTTTGAATATTATAACTTAATTTAAAATAAATAAATATATAAATAACTATATGAAAGCTACCTCTTCCTCCCGGCACTGCCGGAAGGACTTTTTCCCCTTGAAAGATCCTGCAAATATTTTTTTCGAGAACGAAACAATCCTTCAAAAGAGAAGGAATTTTCCATTTAAAAAATGACCAAAATCTTGAATCTCTCTCACTTTTAATAGCAAAAGGGAGTGCTTTGTTAAAGTATAATGAGAACGAGAAAATTGAAAAATGAAAAAGTTTATTTTCAGAGTAAAATTCTTTCACAGTCTGTTACCAACTATTTATTTCACCACTTTATTTCCGGGATTTTTCTTTTTTATATGTTATTCATTTTAATTCTGAATTTTTTGTCACAGAGTTCTTATTTTCATTTAGTTGCATATGATATTGATTTCAGAAAAGAGTTTTTTTTTCTTCCGTTAAAAAGAGTGCGTAGCTAAAGTTCTTATGAAAATAAATGAAACAACATTGAACTCAGAATGAGGAATAACTGCGTTGAAAAAAAAAAATCTATTATTTTACTTAGTTCATTGATCCAGAGAATTTATGTTCAAGGAGGCGGAATTATTGGAAATGGAATCCATACCGAGATGGTTTAAGGAGAAAAATAAAGAAATGCACATCCACTGAATCTTCAAATTAAAATGTGATTTTATCGTTGCTATTATAAAAGCCGAGAGGGAGAGGGGGAAGATGCAAATTTTGATACGTTAGGTATTTAAATCGATTTACTTTATAATCGGTGTATCCTGCAAATGGAAATTTGAAGAAATTCTGTAATTCAGTTTTGTAAGCTCTATTATAATGATGAAAAGTTTCATTTTGTATTTCACATTTATGAGAAAAGATATAAACATTACAATTTGTAAATTAAATAAGATATGAAGTACACTAATTTAACGTTACATTTCTAAATTTTAATGATATTTGGTCATTGCCTTTATAAGTGTCGAATGAGGTTAGAAATTCAAATATAGATAAGTTAGATATTTAAGGAGATTTAATTTCTGATTTCATATATTTTAAATGAAAAATTGAAGAAATTCTTTTTTTTAACTCAGTTAGATAAACTGCATCATAAAGATTTTTTTTTTAACTTTTATATCATTTCTAATAGAAAAGATAAAATCAGTACAATTTATAAATTGCATAAGCACTGAAATATACCAGTTTAACATTTCGTTTCTATTCTATATGTTGTTACATATGTTAGACAACAATTTAAGGACAATTAATTCTTTAATATATTTCTGATATTGCGTTATGTGTTGTCCTTCCCCACTCCCCCAAAAAGAAATTTTTTTTAAACATGCATATATTCCTACTTTTGTTAATTTTAATATAATTATAATATTAAAATTCATGACATTTTTTGCATTTATGTATTTTATTATGATGATTTGGCTGAATGTCACTAACACAACATAGTCTTTTTCACAACATAGTCATCTGAATACTATGCCTTAGTGCTGACACATAAATGGCGGCTACTGAAGGCGCATTTTTATTAAACGTAAGTATGATCCTCAAATCTAGATACCAGCATTTTGTTTAACTAATATAACCTCAGAAAAATGAAGCGATAAAAAATATTTATACCAAAATTTAATGGACCATTCACACGCTGAAAAATATCCACCTTCAGCAGCCGACATGTTTGTGTCGCTCAGACCAAGTATTCGCGGACGGACGGGGGGGGGGGGGGGGACGGCAGCATGAACTGCGAAAGTGGAGATCTGCAATATTTAATATAACATGATAAATATTCATAAATATTAACCTAAAACTTATTATGCAGTAACAGAATAATTAAAAGTCTCTGTTAATATTGGAACTCCTCGTATGAAAAGGATTTAATAAAAAAAGAAACAAGTAGGAAGGTTGAAAATTCTTTTAAGAACACAGAATTATAGAATAATAAAAATTATCGAAAATATGATTCCTAACTTGTACATCTCATCGGAATCTAAGATAAAAAATCTCTATTACTGCAGATACTGCAAAAAAAAGATCTCCAACAGTATTAAAACGCTTTTGAAACAGAGATAGAGAGAAAGAGAGGGAAAAAAACTATTGAACTTTTTTTTTACATATTACTGCCCATCTGCTATTCTAAGACATTAAAACATCTAAGGCATTGCTAGCATTTTTAGTGCAACAAAATGCTAATAATGCTTGAAATGCAAAGTATCATAACTCAGTAAGTTTTTGCCTTCCGAAAATTAATTTTTTAACCTTAAAGTGATTTTAATGGTGTAGACTAAAACAACGACTATACTTATGTATGTATAAAATTGAAACTGGTGTTATACACAAATGAAATGAAAAAAACTTCTTTAAACACCATAAAATAAGTTAACTGCGCTATATTTATGTACCAAAATTATTTAAGATATCTTACTTTAAGGCCTTCTAATTAAAATGTCTGTTGACAGCATATACATCTATTAGTTATACGTTACAGAAATAACAGGTGGTTGAAAGCTGTTACTTATGCATGTGTGGAATGATGTAATCTGTTAACCATTTAACGCGCATTGTTGCCGGGTCGGCAACACCTAAAGTTTCCCCTGTTTAGAGACAAAAAACTCCGTGAATATTTTAAAAACTACTCTAATGACTACTTTAAATCTTTCTTATGAGTTCTAGATGGCAGCACCACAGATATCAAACTTTACCGTTTTTAAATAATAGGTAAAATGTTTTACTGTAATACGCGCTTCACAGCAATGCTCTTCTCACTGCGCTCACCAATGCTTTACATATGGGAGGTTACCACTTCGGCAACAGCTGTATAATTAAAATGGTTAGTGCAATCTTTACAAAACAATACCTGTGTACTCTTCTAGGCCTAAATAGATTGCCTAATTTTTTTTTCTTTAAATTCCAACTTTAAAGAGTAGTGCGCCGGAAAGGGTTAAGCAAAGGTAACTCTATTTCCCATCTCTCTGCTAAAGACAGTGCATTGACATTCAACCAAATCATCGTCTTCCAATATACAAAAGAAAAAATGTTATTAAATATTTAAAATTTGTCTTGCGATAATACACATATTTATAAACTGATTTGGCTATAACTGCGCGTGTATTTAGTACATACCAATGACTTGACCGAATTCACTATCCAACTGCCACCGTCCTCTTGTTTAAAAAAGCGGCCAATTAAGTTTGTCAAAAAGCTTTTAAATGTATAATGATGTACGAACAAAAAATTAGAAATTGAAAAAAAGGTATTTTCTAAAGTATTTATTTTAATAATGAATTCCGGAATATTTTTTGCTTTGTCTTTAAATTAAAAAAAAACGCCTGACATGTAGCAGTTTGAATTTTTAATGTGGGTGACATTTTATAAAAAATCAATTTCCCCCAACAGCACTCGTATATATTAATCGATTTCAATATGAGTGTGCATGTGCACATGAATTAAGATTTTGACCTTCGCTCAATGGTTTTTTTTATTCATCATGTTGTTTTAAAATGGGAAACACTTCATGATATTGTGGAATTTGGCGATTCTCTAAATCGCTTAAAATAAAACCAATTTGAATAAAAGATAACTAATTTTTAAAAATTCCGATTAATATTCAGTATTGACAAAAACTAATATTCAATCTTATAAAACCGCATTTTAAGCTAACTTGAGCTTCGTATTTTTGAATATTATAACTTAATTTAAAATAAATAAATATATAAATAACTATATGAAAGCTACCTCTTCCTCCCGGCACTGCCGGAAGGACTTTTTCCCCTTGAAAGGTCCTGCAAATATTTTTTTCGAGAACGAAACAATCCTTCAAAAGAGAAGGAATTTTCCATTTAAAAAATGACCAAAATCTTGAATCTCTCTCACTTTTAATAGCAAAAGGGAGTGCTTTGTTAAAGTATAATGAGAACGAGAAAATTGAAAAATGAAAAAGTTTATTTTCAGAGTAAAATTCTTTCACAGTCTGTTTCCAACTATTTATTTCACCACTTTATTTCCGGGATTTTTCTTTTTTATATGTTATTCATTTTAATTCTGAATTTTTTGTCACAGAGTTCTTATTTTCATTTAGTTGCATATGATATTGATTTCAGAAAAGAGTTTTTTTTTCTTCCGTTAAAAAGAGTGCGTAGCTAAAGTTCTTATGAAAATAAATGAAACAACATTGAACTCAGAATGAGGAATAACTGCGTTGAAAAAAAAAAAATCTATTATTTTACTTAGTTCATTGATCCAGAGAATTTATGTTCAAGGAGGCGGAATTATTGGAAATGGAATCCATACCGAGATGGTTTAAGGAGAAAAATAAAGAAATGCACATCCACTGAATCTTCAAATTAAAATGTGATTTTATCGTTGCTATTATAAAAGCCGAGAGGGAGAGGGGGAAGATGGAAATTTTGATACGTTAGGTATTTAAATCGATTTACTTTATAATCGGTGTATCCTGCAAATGGAAATTTGAAGAAATTCTGTAATTCAGTTTTGTAAGCTCTATTATAATGATGAAAAGTTTCATTTTGTATTTCACATTTATGAGAAAAGATATAAACATTACAATTTGTAAATTAAATAAGATATGAAGTACACTAATTTAACGTTACATTTCTAAATTTTAATGAGATTTGGTCATTGCCTTTATAAGTGTCGAATGAGGTTAGAAATTCAAATATAGATAAGTTAGATATTTAAGGAGATTTAATTTCTGATTTCATATATTTTAAATGAAAAATTGAAGAAATTCTTTTTTTTAACTCAGTTAGATAAACTGCATCATAAAGATTTTTTTTTAACTTTTATATCATTTCTAATAGAAAAGATAAAATCAGTACAATTTATAAATTGCATAAGCACTGAAATATACCAGTTTAACATTTCGTTTCTATTCTATATGTTGTTACATATGTTAGACAACAATTTAAGGACAATTAATTCTTTAATATATTTCTGATATTGCGTTATGTGTTGTCCTTCCCCACTCCCCCCAAAAGAAATTTTTTTTAAACATGCATATATTCCTAATTTTGTTAATTTTAATATAATTATAATATTAAAATTCATGACATTTTTTGCATTTATGTATTTTATTATGATGATTTGGCTGAATGTCACTAACACAACATAGTCTTTTTCACAACATAGTCATCTGAATACTATGCCTTAGTGCTGACACATAAATGGCGGCTACTGAAGGCGCATTTTTATTAAACGTAAGTATGATCCTCAAATCTAGATACCAGCATTTTGTTTAACTAATATAACCTCAGAAAAATGAAGCGATAAAAAATATTTATACCAAAATTTAATGGACCATTCACACGCTGAAAAATATCCACCTTCAGCAGCCGACATGTTTGTGTCGCTCAGACCAAGTATTCGCGGACGGACGGGGGGGGGGGGACGGCAGCATGAACTGCGGAAGTGGAGATCTGCAATATTTAATATAACATGATAAATATTCATAAATATTAACCTAAAACTTATTATGCAGTAACAGAATAATTAAAAGTCTCTGTTAATATTGGAACTCCTCGTATGAAAAGGATTTAATAAAAAAAGAAACAAGTAGGAAGGTTGAAAATTCTTTTAAGAACACAGAATTATAGAATAATAAAAATTATCGAAAATATGATTCCTAACTTGTACATCTCATCGGAATCTAAGATAAAAAATCTCTATTACTGCAGATACTGCAAAAAAAAGATCTCCAACAGTATTAAAACGCTTTTGAAACAGAGATAGAGAGAAAGAGAGGGAAAAAAACTATTGAACTTTTTTTTTACATATTACTGCCCATCTGCTATTCTAAGACATTAAAACATCTAAGGCATTGCTAGCATTTTTAGTGCAACAAAATGCTAATAATGCTTGAAATGCAAAGTATCATAACTCAGTAAGTTTTTGCCTTCCGAAAATTAATTTTTTAACCTTAAAGTGATTTTAATGGTGTAGACTAAAACAACGACTATACTTATGTATGTATAAAATTGAAACTGGTGTTATACACAAATGAAATGAAAAAAACTTCTTTAAACACCATAAAATAAGTTAACTGCGCTATATTTATGTACCAAAATTATTTAAGATATCTTACTTTAAGGCCTTCTAATTAAAATGTCTGTTGACAGCATATACATCTATTAGTTATACGTTACAGAAATAACAGGTGGTTGAAAGCTGTTACTTATGCATGTGTGGAATGATGTAATCTGTTAACCATTTAACGCGCATTGTTGCCGGGTCGGCAACACCTAAAGTTTCCCCTGTTTAGAGACAAAAAACTCCATGAATATTTTAAAAACTACTCTAATGACTACTTTAAATCTTTCTTATGAGTTCTAGATGGCAGCACCACAGATATCAAACTTTACCGTTTTTAAATAATAGGTAAAATATTTTACTGTAATACGCGCTTCACAGCAATGCTCTTCTCACTGCGCTCACCAATGCTTTACATATGGGAGGTTACCACTTCGGCAACAGCTGTATAATTAAAATGGTTAGTGCAATCTTTACAAAACAATACCTGTGTACTCTTCTAGGCCTAAATAGATTGCCTAATTTTTTTTTCTTTAAATTCCAACTTTAAAGAGTAGTGCGCCGGAAAGGGTTAAGCAAAGGTAACTCTATTTCCCATCTCTCTGCTAAAGACAGTGCATTGACATTCAACCAAATCATCGTCTTCCAATATACAAAAGAAAAAATGTTATTAAATATTTAAAATTTGTCTTGCGATAATACACATATTTATAAACTGATTTGGCTATAACTGCGCGTGTATTTAGTACATACCAATGACTTGACCGAATTCACTATCCAACTGCCACCGTCCTCTTGTTTAAAAAAGCGGCCAATTAAGTTTGTCAAAAAGCTTTTAAATGTATAATGATGTACGAACAAAAAATTAGAAATTGAAAAAAAGGTATTTTCTAAAGTATTTATTTTAATAATGAATTCCGGAATATTTTTTGCTTTGTCTTTAAATTAAAAAAAAAACGCCTGACATGTAGCAGTTTGAATTTTTAATGTGGGTGACATTTTATAAAAAATCAATTTCCCCCAACAGCACTCGTATATATTAATCGATTTCAATATGAGTGTGCATGTGCACATGAATTAAGATTTTGACCTTCGCTCAATGGTTTTTTTTATTCATCATGTTGTTTTAAAATGGGAAACACTTCATGATATTGTGGAATTTGGCGATTCTCTAAATCGCTTAAAATAAAACCAATTTGAATAAAAGATAACTAATTTTTAAAAATTCCGATTAATATTCAGTATTGACAAAAACTAATATTCAATCTTATAAAACCGCATTTTAAGCTAACTTGAGCTTCGTATTTTTGAATATTATAACTTAATTTAAAATAAATAAATATATAAATAACTATATGAAAGCTACCTCTTCCTCCCGGCACTGCCGGAAGGACTTTTTCCCCTTGAAAGGTCCTGCAAATATTTTTTTCGAGAACGAAACAATCCTTCAAAAGAGAAGGAATTTTCCATTTAAAAAATGACCAAAATCTTGAATCTCTCTCACTTTTAATAGCAAAAGGGAGTGCTTTGTTAAAGTATAATGAGAACGAGAAAATTGAAAAATGAAAAAGTTTATTTTCAGAGTAAAATTCTTTCACAGTCTGTTTCCAACTATTTATTTCACCACTTTATTTCCGGGATTTTTCTTTTTTATATGTTATTCATTTTAATTCTGAATTTTTTGTCACAGAGTTCTTATTTTCATTTAGTTGCATATGATATTGATTTCAGAAAAGAGTTTTTTTTTCTTCCGTTAAAAAGAGTGCGTAGCTAAAGTTCTTATGAAAATAAATGAAACAACATTGAACTCAGAATGAGGAATAACTGCGTTGAAAAAAAAAAAATCTATTATTTTACTTAGTTCATTGATCCAGAGAATTTATGTTCAAGGAGGCGGAATTATTGGAAATGGAATCCATACCGAGATGGTTTAAGGAGAAAAATAAAGAAATGCACATCCACTGAATCTTCAAATTAAAATGTGATTTTATCGTTGCTATTATAAAAGCCGAGAGGGAGAGGGGGAAGATGGAAATTTTGATACGTTAGGTATTTAAATCGATTTACTTTATAATCGGTGTATCCTGCAAATGGAAATTTGAAGAAATTCTGTAATTCAGTTTTGTAAGCTCTATTATAATGATGAAAAGTTTCATTTTGTATTTCACATTTATGAGAAAAGATATAAACATTACAATTTGTAAATTAAATAAGATATGAAGTACACTAATTTAACGTTACATTTCTAAATTTTAATGAGATTTGGTCATTGCCTTTATAAGTGTCGAATGAGGTTAGAAATTCAAATATTGATAAGTTAGATATTTAAGGAGATTTAATTTCTGATTTCATATATTTTAAATGAAAAATTGAAGAAATTCTTTTTTTTAACTCAGTTAGATAAACTGCATCATAAAGATTTTTTTTAAACTTTTATATCATTTCTAATAGAAAAGATAAAATCAGTACAATTTATAAATTGCATAAGCACTGAAATATACCAGTTTAACATTTCGTTTCTATTCTATATGTTGTTACATATGTTAGACAACAATTTAAGGACAATTAATTCTTTAATATATTTCTGATATTGCGTTATGTGTTGTCCTTCCCCACTCCCCCCAAAAGAAATTTTTTTTAAACATGCATATATTCCTACTTTTGTTAATTTTAATATAATTATAATATTAAAATTCATGACATTTTTTGCATTTATGTATTTTATAATGATGATTTGGCTGAATGTCACTAACACAACATAGTCTTTTTCACAACATAGTCATCTGAATACTATGCCTTAGTGCTGACACATAAATGGCGGCTACTGAAGGCGCATTTTTATTAAACGTAAGTATGATCCTCAAATCTAGATACCAGCATTTTGTTTAACTAATATAACCTCAGAAAAATGAAGCGATAAAAAATATTTATACCAAAATTTAATGGACCATTCACACGCTGAAAAATATCCACCTTCAGCAGCCGACATGTTTGTGTCGCTCAGACCAAGTATTCGCGGACGGACGGGGGGGGGGGGACGGCAGCATGAACTGCGGAAGTGGAGATCTGCAATATTTAATATAACATGATAAATATTCATAAATATTAACCTAAAACTTATTATGCAGTAACAGAATAATTAAAAGTCTCTGTTAATATTGGAACTCCTCGTATGAAAAGGATTTAATAAAAAAAGAAACAAGTAGGAAGGTTGAAAATTCTTTTAAGAACACAGAATTATAGAATAATAAAAATTATCGAAAATATGATTCCTAACTTGTACATCTCATCGGAATCTAAGATAAAAAATCTCTATTACTGCAGATACTGCAAAAAAAAGATCTCCAACAGTATTAAAACGCTTTTGAAACAGAGATAGAGAGAAAGAGAGGGAAAAAAACTATTGAACTTTTTTTTTACATATTACTGCCCATCTGCTATTCTAAGACATTAAAACATCTAAGGCATTGCTAGCATTTTTAGTGCAACAAAATGCTAATAATGCTTGAAATGCAAAGTATCATAACTCAGTAAGTTTTTGCCTTCCGAAAATTAATTTTTTAACCTTAAAGTGATTTTAATGGTGTAGACTAAAACAACGACTATACTTATGTATGTATAAAATTGAAACTGGTGTTATACACAAATGAAATGAAAAAAACTTCTTTAAACACCATAAAATAAGTTAACTGCGCTATATTTATGTACCAAAATTATTTAAGATATCTTACTTTAAGGCCTTCTAATTAAAATGTCTGTTGACAGCATATACATCTATTAGTTATACGTTACAGAAATAACAGGTGGTTGAAAGCTGTTACTTATGCATGTGTGGAATGATGTAATCTGTTAACCATTTAACGCGCATTGTTGCCGGGTCGGCAACACCTAAAGTTTCCCCTGTTTAGAGACAAAAAACTCCATGAATATTTTAAAAACTACTCTAATGACTACTTTAAATCTTTCTTATGAGTTCTAGATGGCAGCACCACAGATATCAAACTTTACCGTTTTTAAATAATAGGTAAAATATTTTACTGTAATACGCGCTTCACAGCAATGCTCTTCTCACTGCGCTCACCAATGCTTTACATATGGGAGGTTATCACTTCGGCAACAGCTGTATAATTAAAATGGTTAGTGCAATCTTTACAAAACAATACCTGTGTACTCTTCTAGGCCTAAATAGATTGCCTAATTTTTTTTTCTTTAAATTCCAACTTTAAAGAGTAGTGCGCCGGAAAGGGTTAAGCAAAGGTAACTCTATTTCCCATCTCTCTGCTAAAGACAGTGCATTGACATTCAACCAAATCATCGTCTTCCAATATACAAAAGAAAAAATGTTATTAAATATTTAAAATTGTCGTAAATTAAACAGAAGTAGAAAATGTGCATGTGTTTTAAAAACTTCCTTTTTTTCTCTTGGACGGCAAATTAATAAGTATGTTGTACTGTGTATAACGAGGGCACTTATAGTACTTATTTATTCAGGTATCTACATCAATTCGATCGGACCGGTACATATGTGTAAGACGTTTGTCTTAATAACGGCGTGAGTTCCCACTATAACCTCAATATAATTGTTTATCTTCAATTCTTATCATTAATCAGAATTAAATAGGAGAGTAAATGGTACTCACCCGATGAATTCTTCTTCATTGAAGTGTCCAATAATTAGATCCACCATAAGGGAAGGGAACCGGGCATATTCACATGTTGATATATCCACTGCACTAATTCATCTTGATAAAGACATATAACATTATTATATGGTAACTGTAAAACACACACACAAATTATTATATCCACGCTTCTTCATTTTCTACTTTATTTTTAACACGCGAGAAAAACAAACACAGCAAAAGGGTAGTGCTCACATCAAGCTACAAAAACAGAGAACAGAATGAATTTAAATCGATGCACACATAAATCATAATGTAGAAACAATTATTAATAAAAAAAGAGTCATTTTGTAAGTTTTGACAGTTTTGTAAACCTGTAATTGTTCACTCGTAATCACTGTTTCCAAGGTCATGCTAACAAGCACTTAACTTTATTTATGATGCCATGATAATTGTCACTTGTTGCACAACGGAGGAAATTATTTACGAATTGCGCAATGTTTCTATCAATATGTTCCATTTTAACAGGGATATAGCAGAAAAGTATACAATGCAATTTGGAGTGCAAATGCTCATTGTGACGACAAGTCATTTATGAGAATTGCTCACATACGTGGCACGACTCTTTTAAGGGTGTTCTCAATTGCCCCGCTCAACAAGTGCGAAACGTTTTGATTTATTTACAAATTCCTTTTTTAACAGAAAGAGCGAAAATTGGAAGGCTTGACTCGGGAAGCGCCATCGACTCAAACAGAGTTTCCCATTTTATGATAGTTAAATTAACTACCGAGTTATGAGCTTTGATCACGTGATCACGCTGTTTTCTCCATTTCGTCGGAAAATGCTTAAAAAACGTCAACTTTGATGGCTTGTTCAAAAATATTCTTGCTTGAAATATCTATTGCGTTTACGAAAAAACTGAAAAATGAGTGCAATTCAATAGTTTCTGATCAACAACACCTGCTAGTTTCATGCATTTCCTTGCAAAAATAAATTATAATTTATGTCACAAAGTTCCCTTTTTGATTTAAGAACACCCTTAAGAGCATAAAAGAGGATTTAACTACAGAATGTAGAACTTGTAATCCTTTGATATAGGGTTCTTTGAAGTTGCATGTATTCAGACATTAGCTGATGTTATCTTCTAGTTACGAGAAGCTAATCGCCATAATTAACATAAATTACAGATTTTGATGCTCTTTACAGTTTATCGGCATGTCTAAGAAACGATTTCATGTATCATAGCCTAGAGATTGACCATTTACATTGCCAATCGCATTGCAAAGTTTTTTTGCATCTTTATCTAAACATAACACCGCTGAACAACAACAACATTTCTGTGCTTCTTCCCGGTGGTATTCCTAAAAAAATAAAATAATAATAATAATAATAATAATAATAATAATAATAATAATAATAATAATAATAATAATAATAATAATAATAATAATGCTTTGGTTACTGAAAAAAAACCCGTTACCTTTCGGCCTATTTCTATGAATACTACCTGGTTTTAGTGCTTTTAGATTTTGACTTTTCCATTTTGTATCCACTGAATGTGCAAAGTAAACAGTGTTGAATTCAGAGACTTTTCCATGGGAGGGACTTCTGTGATTCCGGAGGGGGGACATTATAGAGTTCCGGAAGGGAAGATTGCAGTTTTTCACCATTGAAAACTCAATTTCCGGGGGGGGGGATATTTCGTTGCTCCGAGAGGAACGTCCTTCCTCCCACGGGTCATTACCTGAATTCAGCATTGAAAGTTAAATGTTAAAATATATAAATTAAAAAAATAACAAAATTTTTTTATCAACAAATAAAATATTTCCTGTAATTTTTGCACTAAGAAACAATCATTAAAAATTACCTACAAATAAAACTTTTTGCTATTTTTAATCATTACATATTTACAATTTCCTTTATTTGATGAAATTAATATTATAAATTATTTAGATGTTTATTCTTAATGTAATCTTTAAATAAAATTACGAGTTTTATTATGCCATCTTGTTTCAGTTGTTTTATGAGATGATATCTAAGTTCAATGTGTTTTGTTTTACTTGAATGTTTTTCAAGCTCTATCATTTTGATAGCCGACTGATTATCCTCGAAGAGTTCTATAGGATATGTTTGTGAGATATTGAGTTCTTCAAGTAAATTCACCAGCCATTTGACTTGATTAGCTGCATTAGCTGCTGAGATGTACTCAGCTTCGGCAGAAGATAAAGCTATGCAGGATTGTTTTTTAGTTGACCAAAGTATGGGATTTTTACCTAGCAAATATACATTACCACTTGTCGATTTTCTTGATTCTGTGTCTCCACCCCAATCAGCGTCCGCGTAGACTTCTAGCGTTGGTTTTGAATTTCCATCTATAACTAGATTAAAGGTTTTTGTTGTCTTAAGATACCTCATGACCCGCTTTACACTGTTCCAATCTTTCATTCTTGGCTTTTCGTTCCTTCGGCTTAAGATGTTGACAGCTGCACAAATGTCAGGTCTGCTCACTGTGGCAAGATATAAGAGTGCACCTATGGCTTGTCTGTACTGTGTGTTGTTTGGTAAAATATTTTCATCATCTTTAAAGTGAGTGTAATTTGTTTCCATGGGTGTACTACATGGTTTTGCTTCTTGTAAATTGAATTTATTAATTAACTCTTCAATTTTTGAAGTTTGGTTAATTAAGTAGCTTTTGTTTACCTTTCGAATGTTCATGGATAAATAATTGCTTACGTCCCCTAAATTCTTTAATTCATACTCTTTATTTAAGTTCGCGATTATTTCCTCAATGGTTTCGTCTTTTCCTGCAATTAAGAGGTCATCGACGTATGTTATTATATAGGTTGTTTCATTGTTCCTTTTCTGTGTAAAAAGACATGTGTCAATTTTACTTTGAATGAAATTCATGTTTTTTAGTGTTTCTGTTATTTTATTATGCCACGCTCTCGCGGCTTGCTTAAGTCCGTAGATTGCCTTATTTAATTTACAAACTTTGGTTTCCTGGTTTGGTTCAACGAATCCTTCCGGCTGCGACATGTATATCTCCTCATCAAGTTCCCCATGTAAGAACGCGGTGTTAATATCTATATGCTTAACATTTAAGTTTTGGTGCAACGCCGCTATTAATAATGCTCTTATCGTAGTATACGATACGACCGGTGCGTAGGTTTCTTCATAATCCTCTCCGAACTTTTGCGTATATCCTTTAGCTACTAAACGTGCCTTATATTTTTGGATTTTTCCGGTATTGTCACGCTTTAATTTATAAGTCCATTTACAACCTATTATTCTCTTATTCGGTGGAGGATCTACAATTGACCATGTTTTATTTTTTCTTAAAGAATTCATTTCGCTCTCCATGGCTTCTATCCAATTCTGTTTTACCGGAGAGTTTTCCATTAATTTAACTTCCTTATAATCCTTTGGTTCATTAATTTTGTCATCTTTGACAATATATATTAGCCTATCAGGAGGTACGCCTTTATTTATTCTATCTGAGCGCCTTAGTTCCACAATTTGTTGTTGAGACGCAGATGGTGTTGTTTTTTCGTTCGAAATTTCTATCTCTACGAGATTTTTACAATTGCGTTTTTCGTCTTCATTTTGTTTTTGTTCAATTTCAGGCTTATCATTTACGTATTTGAATTTATTTTCAAGAAATTTTACCGTTCTCGCGATTTTTATTTCATTTCCTCCTACATATATGCGGTATCCCTTAGATTCATTGTCGTATCCCACAAAAATACCTTGAACAGCTTTATTATCTAATTTTTGTCTTCTGGCTTTATCAATATAAGCGAAGGCTTTGCAGCCAAATACTTTAACGTAACTTAAGTTTGGCTGTCTTTCTGTCCATAATTCATATGGCGTTTTTGCATTAGCTTTTGTAGGCAGTCTATTTTGTAGGTGGTTTGCCGTACAGATTGCTTCCCCCCAGAACTTTAAAGGTAGATTTGATTCATTTAACATTGTCCTAGCCATCTGAACTAACGACCTATTTTTCCGTTCAGCCACCCCATTTTGACTTGCACAATATGGGACTGTATGTTGATGTTTTATCCCACTTGATTTGAGATAATTCTCAATTTCATCTGATGTAAATTCTCCCCCATTATCCGTTCTGATTTCTTTCGGTTTTTCACCAAATTTGTTGCTTATCAGCGCAATGAACTCTTTGAGTTTTTCATAGACTTCACTTTTTCTTTTCAATAGATAGATTATTGTGAATCGCGAGTAGTCATCAATAAAAGTCAAGAAATATGATTTCCCCGCAATCGTGGGTGTCTGAAAAGATCCACAGACATCCGAGTGAATAAGTTGAAGCCTTTTACTTGCTCTATACTGAGCAACTTTCGGATAGGGTTCATCAGTTAATTTCGCCTTAATACACGGTTCGCAATCTATATTATGTTTACAATTGTTTATCTGGATACCTCTTACTAATTCCTTTTGTGTAATTTCTTTAATCGATGTTAGATTTCTGTGTCCTAACCTTCTATGCCATAGTTCTAGACAATTTTTATTGTTGCACGTTTGTGTAATGTTCGCGTGGTTTTCGTTAGCCAACTGGACTTCATAGAGGTTATTTACCTTTTGTGCTTCTAAGCAGATTTCTCCGTTAAGTTTGAAAGTGCATCGGTCATTTTTAAATACAATCTCACATCCGTTTTGGGTTGCTTTGCTGACTGATAGTAAATTCGTTTCGATTTCAGGTACTAGAAGTACATCTTTAAGTGTTATTTTATGAATTTTATTATCCGATGTCAGCGTATTTAAATTTACATCGCCTGAACCGTAAGCGATAAGTTTTTTTCCGTTTGCGATAGTCACGTTTGTTTTTTCCCTCGATTTTATCTCTGTAAACATTGATTCAGAGGATGCAATGTGACTTGAGCTACCGCTATCCACAATGAATGTTTTATTTTCTATCCCTTGTGTTATAAATACATAATCTTTGTTTTCGCTGTTTCTCCATGTATTGTTTTTTCCTTCATAGCGATTAAACCTGTTATACGATTCCGATGCTTGTTCATTCTTAATATTGTTTTCACCCCTTTGAAAAGCGAGTGATGTAGAATAGTGTTTTTTGTAATTTTTGTTGTGTTGATTTTGTTGTGTTGTGTGTGTTTTGTTTTTATTGTGCCAACATTCTTGTGTGTTATGGCTTCTCATTTTACAAATCGAACAATATTTTGATTCTTTTTTAGCTGGAAACTTTTTCTGAGCTTTAAAAGCTTTCGCTGTATTATCAATACTTTCATAGTTTTCATTTCGACGATTAAACTCGTCAATCAGCTTATTTTTAATATATGACGGAGTTAATTGTGCTTCTTCTTTACTTTCGAGAGCAGTAATTAAATTATCATAAGACTGGGGCAGAGAGCACAGGAGGAGCGCGGAAATGTGGTGATTATCAATTATTTCGCCTATAGCTGCCAAATGATCAACAAGCTCCATTATTTTTGTAATATGATTTATCATATTTCCATTTTCTGCTAATTTTATACTATATAACTTTCTTAGAAGAAACAATTTGCTTGTGAGATTTGATCTCTCATGGATTTCTTTTAATGCATCCCATGTTTGTCTAGCAGTTTGTAAGTTTTTAACGTGGGTTATTTGTGAGTCATCAATAGTTAGATTTATCAATGCCCGGGCCTTCCTATCATTTTTGGACCATTGATCGGTCAAAGGGGTCGGTGGATTATCGGTTATTACATGGAACAGCTCTTCTTTAGTTAAGAGCATTTCAATTTTAAATTTCCATGTACTGTAATTCGTTGCTGTCAATTTTTCAATTGAATAATTATCTTTTAAGGTGGCCATTCTAATCTTATATTTTTATTTGTTTTTTATTCAATATTTTTTATTAGTGTGAAATTAGTATATCACTATGTTATCAAATTGATATATCTTTTTAGATCGTACTCATAATCATTGTAAGACGTTTGTCTTAATAACGGCGTGAGTTCCCACTATAACCTCAATATAATTGTTTATCTTCAATTCTTATCATTAATCAGAATTAAATAGGAGAGTAAATGATACTCACCCGATGAATTCTTCTTCATTGAAGTGTCCAATAATTAGATCCACCATAAGGGAAGGGAACCGGGCATATTCGCATGTTGATATATCCACTGCACTAATTCATCTTGATAAAGACATATAACATTATTATATGGTAACTGTAAAACACACACACAAATTATTATATCCACGCTTCTTCATTTTCTACTTTATTTTTAACACGCGAGAAAAACAAACACAGCAAAAGGGTAGTGCTCACATCAAGCTACAAAAACAGAGAACAGAATGAATTTAAATCGATGCACACATAAATCATAATGTAGAAACAATTATTAATAAAAAAAGAGTCATTTTGTAAGTTTTGACAGTTTTGTAAACCTGTAATTGTTCACTCGTAATCACTGTTTCCAAGGTCATGCTAACAAGCACTTAACTTTATTTATGATGCCATGATAATTGTCACTTGTTGCACAACGGAGGAAATTATTTACGAATTGCGCAATGTTTCTATCAATATGTTCCATTTTAACAGGGATATAGCAGAAAAGTATACAATGCAATTTGGAGTGCAAATGCTCATTGTGACGACATTTATGAGAATTGCTCACATACGTGGCACGACTCTTTTAAGGGTGTTCTCAATTGCCCCGCTCAACAAGTGCGAAACGTTTTGATTTATTTACAAATTCCTTTTTTAACAGAAAGAGCGAAAATTGGAAGGCTTGACTCGGGAAGCGCCATCGACTCAAACAGAGTTTCCCATTTTATGATAGTTAAATTAACTACCGAGTTATGAGCTTTGATCACGTGATCACGCTGTTTTCTCCATTTCGTCGGAAAATGCTTAAAAAACGTCAACTTTGATGGCTTGTTCAAAAATATTCTTGCTTGAAATATCTATTGCGTTTACGAAAAAACTGAAAAATGAGTGCAATTCAATAGTTTCTGATCAACAACACCTGCTAGTTTCATGCATTTCCTTGCAAAAATAAATTATAATTTATGTCACAAAGTTCCCTTTTTGATTTAAGAACACCCTTAAGAGCATAAAAGAGGATTTAACTACAGAATGTAGAACTTGTAATCCTTTGATATAGGGTTCTTTGAAGTTGCATGTATTCAGACATTAGCTGATGTTATCTTCTAGTTACGAGAAGCTAATCGCCATAATTAACATAAATTACAGATTTTGATGCTCTTTACAGTTTATCGGCATGTCTAAGAAACGATTTCATGTATCATAGCCTAGAGATTGACCATTTACATTGCCAATCGCATTGCAAAGTTTTTTTGCATCTTTATCTAAACATAACACCGCTGAACAACAACAACATTTCTGTGCTTCTTCCCGGTGGTATTCCTAAAAAAATAAAATAATAATAATAATAATAATAATAATAATAATAATAATAATAATAATAATAATAATAATAATGCTTTGGTTACTGAAAAAAAAACCCGTTACCTTTCGGCCTATTTCTATGAATACTACCTGGTTTTAGTGCTTTTAGATTTTGACTTTTCCATTTTGTATCCACTGAATGTGCAAAGTAAACAGTGTTGAATTCAGAGACTTTTCCATGGGAGGGACTTCTGTGATTCCGGAGGGGGGACATTATAGAGTTCCGGAAGGGAAGATTGCAGTTTTTCACCATTGAAAACTCAATTTCCGGGGGGGGGGGATATTTCGTTGCTCCGAGAGGAACGTCCTTCCTCCCACGGGTCATTACCTGAATTCAGCA
Organism: Maratus speculifer; assembly: GCA_964019185.1. Classification (NCBI taxonomy): domain Eukaryota; kingdom Metazoa; phylum Arthropoda; class Arachnida; order Araneae; family Salticidae; genus Maratus; species Maratus speculifer. Next base: position 278,311,021 of record OZ025294.1, read on the forward strand.
TTGAAAGTTAAATGTTAAAATATATAAATTAAAAAAATAACAAAATTTTTTTATCAACAAATAAAATATTTCCTGTAATTTTTGCACTAAGAAACAGTCATTAAAAATTACCTACAAATAAAACTTTTTGCTATTTTTAATCATTAAATATTTACAATTTCCTTTATTTGATGAAATTAATATTATAAATTATTTAGATGTTTATTCTTAATGTAATCTTTAAATAAAATAATTTTAATACAAGTGTTGAAAACAACATTAATACAAATGTTGAAATGCATAAATTTCAGTACTTTTCGTTTTAGAAAATAGTTTTGCAAAAATGTAAAAAAAAAAAAAAAAAAAAAAAAAAAAAAAAGTAATAATATATTAAACTTTTCGAGTCTAGTGTACTATTAATAGCACATGTCTTTTCACAGAGTATTATTTTGTCTTCACAATATGCTACCTATTTTCTACAGAAACGATTACAGAAATGACAGTATAAGGCTTCGCCTTTCTTGTTATGACTTAATTCATGTTTTGAGAATTAGTAATTATAATAATAATAAATGTTTTCTTAATTCGCTTTGCATTGTTGAAGATTCATTTATTTTTTACATATATTTTAGTATTTAAGTTTAAAATATAATTTACTTTTCTGAATGAATAAAGTGTGATAAATTGCAAGAACTTTAGAAAATTGTAATACTCCCTCAAATTCTGTTGTAATTCATTATTTTCCCCAAACTCTTCATTAGCTTATTTTCATATTAAAATGTATTGAATAAAATAAAATAAATACGTATACACAAAATAAATACATTTGTTATATTTTAGACAAAGAGATAATCTTTAAAATTCAGTAAGTCCATTTGGATAGCTACGATTAATATTATTGAAACAAAAGTACTTGTATTCTCAAATTGAAAGAACTTAATCTGAAAGACTTAAGTTCTCTTTAAATTTACATGATTTTTAGGAGTTTTATCTATTATATAAAGGCGTAGCATCTATGATTCTCGACTGGTCTGTCCGCCTGTCCGCATATAACAGAGCAAAAATTACCCAAACAAATGATTTGAAATTTAATATATATATCGCTACGGAATTTTGTCGAGTCATTTCATATTTTATGAAAATCGAATCAAAACATAAAAATATATTGAGAAAAAAATTCTTCATTATATTAAATAATATCATACATAATTAATTCAATGATAACCCATGAACTGTTATGATTATAAGTTTGAAAAGTGATTACGTCCTATTTAACCCTTTGGAGACAAGCGTTAGGTATACGTGCCGCATAAAGTGCTCAGAAATCTTCATTAGTCTTACTAGTATATTTTTGTTGTAAATTTTGCCTTATTTAATCAGACAATTTTCGCGATTCAAAAAGCCGTATTTCAAAAGCCAATAATCGTCCCATAGGGATTAAGATGGAGTCATATTATTTTCGTGTTTCTGAATTTAATATGTACGCGTATAATCATACTGGATTCTGTTTTCATGCATTTTTGGATAGGAGTGTAACAGCAATTGCTTTAAAACTCAAATGTTTATAAAATTAGCTGTACTTCAAACCCCGTTCATTTGCCCGTTTTGACGTTGAATTTCCGACTTAAAAATAAAAACAAAAATAAATAAATAAAAACATTATTTTACGGAGACTGCACTAATAATTGGGACACCAGTATAAGTCACTATTTTTTAACGGAAAAAAACGTTGTAAATTCCAGAAATTTTGCCGTTTTTTCCTGAAATTTACAGGAATATCTCTGTTAAAATCAATGAATAGTACTGGCGTTCTAATTACCCATCTCCGTAAAATCGCCCGTTTTTTTACTTATCATTTATTTTTATAATTATTTTACAGTGTACGTAAATTCCAATATGCTATACATAACACAGTAAAACTTTAAATAATCTAACAGAAAAATGTCACAGAAATGAATAAATTTCTAAAAGTACGTTTTAATCGTAGAAAACATTTCTTAACGGATATGAAACAGTTCATTTATTATCACGCTGCAGCAATCTTTTAAAATAATCTTAACGCAGGATTTAATTAAAAAGAACAAAGAAAGTTTATGAATCATTCAAATTATCGCCAAATTATTATTATTTTTTCATTTTTCCAAAAAAAAAAAAAAAAAAAAATCTGAGTATTTTAGTTTTTTTGTACAAAGAATGTACTCATAATCGGAACACCAGTACAATTTACTGCTTTTTAACGGAAAAATCCTTGTAAACTCCAAAAAATGGAGAGGAAAATATTTTCCTGGAATTTTGAAGAAAATTTCTGTTAGAAAACTGTGAAATCGTTCCAAACGTCGTTCTTCCCAATTACGAGTACAATCTTCGTAAAATTGTCCGTTTTTTACAGTGTACAAAATTTCCAATATGATCTATACAGGATGATTAAAAAAAACGTGGACAAAATGATATGACAAATCAAGCATACAACAATGATAAAAAATAGCATGGGAACATAGGGTCGCAAACTACTTATTGAGTCACAAATGCAGGGTGTTTCATTCTAGCTACATCCAGTTTAAAAGTAATAATTTCAAGGAAAATTAAAATATTGTGATGAAAAGGCAACAATATGTACCTTATTTTGTGTGAAATATGATAACGTAACTTAAAGATCTGGAAAAACATATTGCTCAATTAATCGATGATACCGTATAAACTAATTATCACAGTCCAAAATGTAAGATGCCATGTGCATATTGCTGCTGCGCATAATGCAAACTACTATCGCGTTTGTTTGGTGTTATCACATTTAAAAATAGATGAGAATGTCTGTTAGATGTTTTATAATAATATACTTCAGTTTTCTGAAATTTGTTACCGTCAACCCAAATTGAGTTATGATGAAACACCCTGTATTTGTATTCAAGAAGTGCTTTGCGGCCATATGTTCCTATGTGATTTTTTATCCTTGTCGTACCCTTTGTCCATTTTTTTGAGTCACTCTGTAAAACATGGTAAAACTTTAAATAATCTAGTAGAAAACTATCGTTGAAATAAATGAGTGTCGAAACGCACGCTTTAATCGTAGAAAACTTTTCTTAACAGAAATAAAACGATTCATTTATTACCACGCAACAAAATAATATTTCAAAATTATGTCAATGCAGAATTTAATTGAAAAGGAAGAAAGAAAGTTTATAAATAATTCAAATTATCATCAAATTATTTTTTATCATTTTTCAAAAAAGAAAATCTGAGTATTCATGTTCTCTAAATGGAGAATTAAAATTTCAATCAAAGTCGTCGCACAGCTGTATCAGAAATACGAGATATGAAATTAATTCAAAGAAAAGAGAAGTATATAATTTTAAATTTTAAATTAATGCATTTTTATTCCTTCTATTTAATGATGTTGTGATGTTGTTCTATCAGGTTTTTGAAAATAAAGATTACCTCTTGTTTAACGAGTAATTCAATATTTTATTTAACTCAGCTTTCGCAATAAGAATAATTTATTATGTAAACCTGATTAATGAATTAAAATTAGTTTCAACAATGAATTTTAAATCAATAAATACATTAGCTAGATTTTGGGGTAAATTTTAACTATAAAAATTGATATTTTTTTTCTAGAATATGTTATATATTAATAAACAATAAATTAAGAATGCAGTTTGAGATCATTTTTTGTTCCATTTTTAAATAAATTTGCAAAAAACGGCAAATTAGTTTCTATATGTAAAACTGAATTAAAATATCCATTATAATTTGTTTTATTTAAAAAAATTACAAAATTTTATGGTATTATTTATATATTTGTATATAAGTGCATTTAAAATAAAGACACAAAGCATGAATATTTATATTGTTACTATAAATTTTATAGGCTATTATGATATGAGTTAAAATTATTTGCACTATTAAGTATACGTCATTATTTATGAATGGAATTTATGTGAAATTAAAAAAGTGAAACATGTATTTGCTAAAAAATGCTAGAATTATTCCATTCTAAATAGATATTTCTCTCAGGATTATACTTTGTAAACTTGTTTTTTGTCTACATAACAAGATCTCTGAATTTAAAAGTCCTCTTTGTGTAAATAAATTGATTATGGACAAATTGTTACAAGAAAATTGAAAAAAAAAATTCTTAGTAATAGAATAGTATCCACCAAATGAATAAATTTTAAACAGTACGTTTTAATCTCAGAAAACATTTCTTAAAAGGTATAAAACGAATCATTTATTACCGCGCTGCAAAATGATTTTTCAAAATGATCTCAATGCAGAATTTAATTGAAAAGGAAGAAAGAAAGCTCATAAATCATTCAAATTATCGTCAAATTATTTTTTTTATCATTTTCGAAAAAAGAAATCTGAGTATTATAGTTTTCTGTATGAAGATTGTACTGATAATCCGGACACCAGTACAATTCACTGATTTTTAAAGGAAAATTTCTTGTAAACTCCAGAAAAATGTCCGTTTTTTCCTGGAATTTTCTAGAAATTTTCCGTTAAAAAACAGTGAATTGTACCTTCGTCGTTCCTATTACCAGTACAATTGCCATAAAATCGTCCGTTTTTTACAGTGTACAAAAATTCCTATATTATGTATGTAAAAAAGTAAAACATTAAATAATCTAATAAAAACTTTCATTGAAATGAATAAATTTACAAATCACGTTTTAATCGTATTAGACTTTTATAACAGAAATAAAACGATTCATTTATTACCACGCAGCAAAATAATCTTTCAAAACTATCTCAATGCAGAATTTTATTGAAAAGGAAAAAAGAAAGCTTATAAATCATTCAAATTATCATCAATTTAATTTTTATCATTTTTCAAAAAACGAAATCTGAGTATCCAAGTTCTGTGAATGGAGAATTAAATTTTCAATCAAAGCCGTCGCACAGGTTTATTAGAAATACGAGATATGAGATTAACTTAAAGAAAAGCAAAGGCATATAATTTTAAATTTTAAATTAATGCATTTTTTTCATTCTGTTTAACGATGTTGTGATGTTATTCTATCGGGTTTTTGAAAATAAAGATTATCCCTTGTTTAACGGGTAATTCAATACTTTATTTAAATCTTCTTTCTCAATGAGAATAATTTATTATGTAAGCGGGATTAATAAATTAAAATTAGTTTCAACAATGAATTTTAAATCAGCAAAAATTCGCTAGAGTTTGAGATTAATTTTAATTAAAAAAAATATTATTTTCTTTCTAGACTATGTAATGTATTAATGATTAATAAATTAACAATTCTGTTTGAGATCATTCTTTGTTTCATTTTTTAATAAATTTGTAAAATAAACGCGAAAATAATTTCTATATGTAAAACTGAATTAAAAGACCAGTTAAAATTTGCTTATTTAAAAAAAGATTATAATTTTTTTTTATTTAGTTATATATGTGTGTATTTAAAATAAGGACACATAGGTATGAATATTTATATCGTTACTATGCATTTTCTAAGCTATTATCATATGAGTTAAGAATTATTTGCACTATTGAGTATATGTCCTTATTTATGCATGAAATTTATGTTAAATTTAAAAAAATGAAACATGTATTTACTAACAAATGTTAAAATTAATCCATTCTTAATAGATATTTCTTTCAGGTTTGTATTTTGTAAAAGCGTTTTTTATGTGCATAGCAAGATGTGTGTATTTAAAAGTTCTCTTGGTGTAAATAAGCTGATTATAGACAAATTGTTAAAAGAAAATTTTGAAAAAAAATCCTTAGTAGTAGAAAAGCAATCTTTGAAATGAGTGAATTAAAAAAAAGCGCGTTTTAATCATAGAAAACATTTCTTAACAGAAATAAAACGATTCATTTATTATCGCGCTACAAAAGAATCTTTCAAAATTATGTCAACGCAGAATTTAATTGAAAAGAAGGAAGAAAGTTTATAAATTATTCAAATTACGGTCATTATTTTTTTTAATTTTTAAAAAGGAAATCTGATTATTATAGTTTTCTGTACTGAGATTGCACTGATAATCTAGACACCAGTACAATTCACTACTTTTTTACATAAAAATTCTTGTAAACGCCAGAAAAAAATCCATTTTTTCCCTGAAATTTAGGAATTCGGATTACTAGTACAATCTCCTTAAAAATCGTCGTTTTTTTACAGTGTACAAAAGTTCCAATATGATTTATATAACACAGTAAAACTTTAAATAATCTAGTAGAAAACTATCTTAGAAATGAATGAATTTAAAAAAAACACGTTTTAATCGTAAAAAGGATTTCTTAATAGACATAAAACAATTCATTTATTACGACGCTGCCAAAGAATCTTTCAAAATTATCTCAAATGCAGAATTTAATTGAAAAGGAAGAAAGAAAGTTTATAAATCATTCAAATTATCGCCAATTTATTTATTATCATATTTAAAAAATGAAATTTGAGTATTCAAGTTCTCTGAATGGAGAATTAAATTTTCATTTAAAGACGTCGCACAGGTTCATTAGAAATACGAGATATGAGATTAATTTAAAGATAAGCAAAGGCATACAATTTTCAATTTTAAATTAATGCATTTTCATTCCTTCTTGTTAATGATGTTGTGATGTTATTCTATCGGGTTTTTGAAAATAAAGATTACCCCTTGTTTAACGGGTAATTCAATATTTTATTTAACTCTTTTTTCACAATGAGAATAATTTATCATATAATCAGGTTTAATGAATTAAAATTAGTTTCAACAATGAATTTTAAATCAACTGATATTCGTAGAGTTTGCGTTAAATTTAAATTATAAAAATTGTTATTTTCTTTCTAGAATATGTAATGAATTAATAAAAAATAAATTAATTGTGCTCTTTGAAATTATTTTTGGTTACATTTTTAAATAAATTTGTAAAATAAACGCGGAACTACTTTCTACATGTAAAAATGAATTAAAAGATCCATTAAAATTTGCTTTATTTAAAAAAAAGATTAGAAAATTTTATTTTATTATTTATTTATTTATACATATGTGTATGAAAATAATTACACAAAATATGAATATTTATATTGTTACTATACATTTCATAAACATCATTATCATATGAGGTAAGAGTTATTCACACTATTGAGTATACGCCATCAATTATTCATGCAATTTATGCGAAATTAAAAAAGTTAAACATGTATTTACTGACAAATGCTAAAATTAATCCATTCTTAATAGATATTTCTTTCAGATTGTACTTTGTAAACTTTTTCTTTATGTGCATAATAAGTTATGTGTATTTAAAAGTCCTCTTGATGTAAATAAATTGATTACAGAGAAATTGTGAAAAGAAAATTGAAAAAAAATCTTTAGTAGTAGAAAAGTATCGTCTAAATGAATAAATTTAAAAAAGTACGTTTTAATCGCAGAAAACATTTCTTAACAGGTATGAAGCGATTAATTTACTACTACTGCACTGCAAAATGATCATTCAAAATTATCTCAATGCAGTAATTTATTGAAACGGAAGAAAGAAAGTTTATAAATCATTCAAATTATCATCAATTTAATTTTTAGAATTTTTCAAAAAAGGAAATCTGAGTATTCTAGTTTTCTGAATGAAGAATTAAATTTTCAACAAAGCCGTCGCACAGGTTTCTTATACATAGAAACTTAAAGAAAAGCAAAAGGATATAATTTTCAATTTTAAATTACTGCATTTTTATTCATACTGTTTAGTGATGTTAAGATGTTATTCTATCGTATTTTTGAAAATAAAGATTATCCCTTGTTTAAAGGGTAATTCAGTACTTTATTCAACTCTTCATTCACAACTTGAATAATTTATCATATAAGCAGGATTAAGGAATTAAAATTAGCTTCAGTAATGAATTTTAAATCAACAATTATTCGCTAGAATTTTCGATAAGTTTTAATTATAAAACTTATTATTTTATTCCTAGAACATGTAATATATTGATGAATAATAAATTAAGAATGCTGCGTGATATAATTTTTTTGTTTCATTTTTAAATAAATTTGTAAAAAAACGGTAATTTACTTTATGTAAAACTGAATTAAAATATCCATTATAATTTGCTTTATTTCAAAATAGATTAGAATTTTTTAAATTATTTATTTATTTCTACATATGTGCATTTGAAATAAGGACATCAGTATGAATATTTATATTGTTATTATACATTTCATAGGCTATTATCATGTGAGTTAAGACTTATTTGCACTATTCAGCATACGTCCTTTTTTATGCATGGAATTTATGTGAAATTAAAAAAGTGAAACATGTATTTACTAACAAATGCTAAAATTAATCCATTCTTAATAGATATTTCTTTCACGATTGTTCTTTGTAACCTTGTTTTTTATGTGTGCATTTAAAAGTCTTCTTGATGTAAATAAATTGATTATAGACAAATTGTTACAAGAAAATTTAAAAAAAAATCTTTAGTAATAGAAAAGTATCCACCAAATGAATAAATTTCAAACAGTACGTTTTAATCTCAGAAAACATTTCATTATAGGTATGAAACGAATCATTTATTCGCGCTGCAAAATGATTTTTCAAAATGATTTCAATGCAGAATTTAATTGAAAAGGAAGAAAGAAATCATTAAAATTATCGTCAATTAATTTTTTTTCGTATTTCCAAAAAAGAAATCTAAGTATCCAAGTTTTCTGAATGAAAAATTAAATTTTCAATCAAAGCCGTGGCACAGGTTTATTAGAAATAAGAGATATGGAGATTAACCTAAAGAAAAGCAAAGTCATATACTTTTCAATTTTAAATTAATGTATTTTTATTCATTCTGTTTAATGATGTTGTGATGTTATTCTATCGGGCTTTAGAAAATAAAGATAATTACTTATTTAACGGGTAATTCAATACTTTATTTAACTCTTCTTTTGCAATGATAATAATTTATTATGTAAGCCGGATTAATAAATTAAAATTAGTTTCAACAATGAATTTTAAATCAACAAGTATTCGCTAGGATTTACGATAAATTTTAATTATGAAAATTGTTATTATTTTTTTCTAGAATATCTACTATATTAAGGAATAATAAACTAAAACTATTGTTTGAGATAAACTTTTTTTTGTATTTTTAAGTAAATTTGTAAAACGAAAGCGAAATCATTTTCTATGTGTAAAACTGAATTAAAAGATTCATTATAATTCGTTTTTATTTCAAAAGAGATAAGATAATTTTATTTTATTACTTATTTATTGATACATACGAGCATTTAAAATGAAGACACAAATTAAGCATATTTATAGTGGTACTATATACTCCACAAAGAATAATCAAATGAGTTAAGAATTATTCACACTATAGCATATACGTCATTATTTCTGCATGGAATTTGTGGGAAATTAAAAAACGAAACAAGTATTTACTGGGAAATGCAAAAATGAATCTATTCTTAACAGTTATTTCTATGAGGGTAGTACTTTTAAAACTTGTTTTTATACAGATAATAGTACATAGATTTATATATACATAAAATAGTATAAAACACCTCACATAGTACATATTTAAAAATTCTCTTGATATAAATAGATTAATTATGGACAAATTGTTAAAAAAATTTAAAAAAAAACGAAGTTTAGTTCAGATTTAATTTATTGTATCAACACAACAATATATACATAGTTTTTTCACAATATCTGTTTTAATTTTATTAATAAAGATTGAGTCTTTTGAAAATATAGTTATAAAATAATTAAAATTTAAATAATTTGTTACACCAGAAAAGAGATATTTAAACAAATATTTAGAGATTTTTATCTGTGCCTAGTTAAAATATATGTATATACATATTTATTTATTGCTAACTTTGAAGAGTGGCTTTTTAACCCAAACATAGATATCATAAATAATTAATTTAATTACAAAAGTAAAATTTGTACACAAACAGCAATGCCTTTCAAAAGATTTTAACCGAGACTGAAACATCCAAATTTATTGAATAAGGTATAGGGATATTAAATTTATCTGTTTAACTTTGTGCTTTGTAAGCAGTGAGATGTAAGCTCTGATGCAAATTGTATGTATTGTGCAGGATTTTATGATTTAATTCACACATTATTAGATAAATTTTTAAAACTTTCGGTTCCGATTTTTTTTTTCAATTTTTAGAAAAATAAATTTTATTTTAACAACATTAACATTAGCTATCTAAATAGATTAAAAATATCTAATTATAGTTTAAAAAACATTTCATTGTCTGAAACATGACGAATTATGATGTTTTGTATAAAAGTAAATGCATAGACATATACCAACATTTCTACATATAAATAGTAACAAACGTTATTCTAGTTTGTTTTACTTTGAGAATAAAAAAATATTTTTGCGCTATAAAAATAAACTATATCGTGTAATATCTATTTTGTGCCTTAAAATGCAGCTCTAGTGGTAAAAAATATATATTGTTTATATTTAATCACAGGTTCGTCTTATTTTCCAATAGCAAATGTTCACAAACGCCTGCATTTTAGCTATCGCTGTTTTCAAAGAATAATTTCTATTATGGATTTCTAAATTCTCTTGTTGAAATATTCCAGGCACAACTATTTCTGTTTGGAAATTGAACATATTTAAACTATTGTGCAAAACTTTAAGGGGTAATAGCACACATCAAGACAAACAATATTAAATAGGAAACCAAGGGTCCCAAGCATTTTCCAAAGGAGATAACCGCCATAAAAGTTTAAGGTCCACAATTTCAAATAAACATAAAAAACGGAAAATTTGGTCGATTGATTTGTGGCTTTCACTAAAATATTCTTTACATTGATATTTTGTTGAAAATAAATTATAAAGATAAATTTCGAAAAATGTCGATAGAAGGCTCTTTAGACTTTGGAGTAACTAACAACTGTTTTTGGCCGTTATTTTTTGCATCTCATTAAATGGTTTCGCAATCTTAAACTTAAACTTAAATTTTGAGCTCCAAATTTGAATAGGTGGGAGTGGTTAAGTAGCACAAACTGAACTATGTTCAGAGGGTTCTAATTTCAAATAATTATAAAAAACGGAAAAATTGGTCGATCGATTTGCAGTTTTCACTAAAACTATTGTTTATGTCGGTATTTTATTAAAAATAATTTATAAAGCTAAATTTCAAAAAATGACGATAGAGGGCGCTTTAGACTTTGGAGTAACGAAAAACTGTTTTTTACCGTTATTATTTGCATCTCGTAAATTTTTTTAAGAAGCTTGGACATAAACTTAAATTTTGCGCAGAAAATCTGAATCGTTGGAAGTGGTTAAGTAGCACAAACTGAACTGTGTTCAAAGAGGGTAGGGAGGTCCAAATTTAAAGTGATCATAAAAAAACGGAAAAAATTTTTGATTCGCTTACGGTTTTCCCCAAAACTATTCTTTATGGCAGTTTTTCCTTGAAAATAAATTTTAAAGATAGCTTTCAAAAAATTCCGTTAGAGGGCACCTTAAACTTTAGAATAACCAACAACTATTTTTAACTGATATTTTTTTTTCTAATAAATGCTTGCAAAAGCTTATACTTAAATTTTGCGCTCAAAATCTGAATCATTGTGAGTAATTATGTACCCCAAAATTGAACTGTGTTCGAGGGTGGGGAGAGTAATATTTCAACTCATGAACACAGTTCAGTTTGCGCTTCTTATCCCCTCCCAACTATTCAGAATTTCAGCTCAAAATTTAAGTCTCTGCTTTTGCAGGCATTTAATTAGATAGAAAAAATAACGGTTAAAAATAATTGTTGATTACTCTAAAGTTAAGGGCACCCACAAACGAAAATTTTTTTAATTTATCTTTAAAATTTATTTTCAAGCAAATATGGACATAAGAATAGTTTTAGCGAAAACCGGAAACAAATCGACCAATTTTTCCGTTTTTTAAAATAATTTGAAATTTGAATCTCCCCACCCCCATTGAACACAGTTCAGTTTGCGCTACTTAACCACTCCCAACTATTCAGATTTTTTGCGTAAAATTTAATTTTATGTCTAAACTTAGGGGAAAAAAATCTATCGAGATGCAAATAATAACGGTAAAAAAAAATAGTTTTTCGTAACTCCAAAGTCTAAAACGCCCTCTATCGCCATATCTTGAAATTTAGCTTTATAACTTATTTTCATTGAAATACCGAGGTAAAGAATAGTTTTAGTGAAAACAGCAAATCAATCGACTAATTTTCCGTTTTTTATAATCATTTGAAATTAGAACCGTCTGAACACAGTTCAGTTTGTGCTACTTAACCACTCCCAACTATTCAGATTTTGAGCTCAAAAGTTAAGTTTAAGTCTAAGTTTGCAGAACCATTTAATGAGATGCAAAAAATAACGACAAAAAACAGTTGTTCGTACTCCAAAGTCTAAAGCGCCCTCTATCAACATTTTTCGAAATTTATCTTTATAATTTATTTTCAAGAAAATACCAATCCAAGAAATTGTTTCAGTGAAAACCGCAAATCAATCAACCAATTTTTACGTTTTTTATGTTTATTTGAAATTTTGGACCCTAAATATTAATGGTGGCTATCTTCTTTGGAAAACGCTTGGGACCCTTGGTTTCTTATTTAATATTGTTTGTCTTGATGTGTATTATCATCCCTTAATGTTTTGCTCAATAGTTTAGATACTTCCTGTATATTTATCAAAACTACAGTATTGATATAGAAATAGCATTTAAATATTAGCTTACATAAAGAACATTTTTAAAAAGGCAATAATTCAAAATTAGTGCTTTACATAGAAAATACGGGTATTGAAACGGTGAAAAATATGTTATAAATTTTGGTGCAGTGTAGTCCAAATATAAATGCGGAATAATACCTTATACCAATATCACGTTTACTAACCATGTTAAGCTAAAATAAATAATATTAATCCAATATTATGTTACTACTACAGAAGGAATTATTAGTTTGCAAATAGCCCAATGCAAATCATTTTTAATATACCTGTTAAAGATGTATACAGGTAGACCCTACCAAATACATTCTTATAAACTTCAAATTTACGAGCGTTCTTAGAGCAGTCTCCTTAGCAACCTATTTCCTATTGTAAAAAATACCGAAACTATTGCGCCCTATCTGTTTTGAGGAAAGATATTTTTCTCAGCTCTGTTAACTTGAAAGTTCAAACTAGTTTTCTCAAATATCTGAAGAATCTCCTATGAAACCCTGCTTCCACGTCTGCCAAAGTTCGAAGCAAATAAGCACATTTGCATAATTCTCAAATATTTTCGTGTTCTCCTACTTAAACTCAGTTGTTATAAAACATAGCAAACACATACATCACTCACGAAGTAATAAAGGAAATAGGCACGGCAATTCACCCTGCAATCAAAATTTATTAAAATAACTTCACTCATCAGTTCTCCATTTCTCTTATTTCAAAATTGTCGTATGTAACTTTTTTTAATATCTACCACACAAAAACAAATAAATCATTGAAAGATATTTTGAAACTGTGCTGCGATACATAAAACTAACGAATATGGTTACGTCTTACTTCTACACTTTCCATGGTTCGCTGCCTTCCGAAAAATTTTCACTTATAGGCACCAAATAGACACTTTGCTACCACTATTTTAAATTAAAAATCTTTATGGCATGTTCCTGTAACATTTTCAACATAATTCTATAATAAATATTATCATTTAAAATTGTGGTAAGAAACTGTGAAAATTTTAGAAACGCTGCAAGCTGTGACCTTGGTATAATTTATTAGAGTATATTTATAAAAATTATAGAATACGTTTGTATTTATTCCTTGTGAGTTTTAATAATAAAAATAACAAATTTGAAAAAGAAAGTGCAATTTCAGAATGGACGTTTTTACACAATTTAAGAGTGATCTTTAATGAACTTGGCGTAATTAGCTTCAAATAGCTAGCATAGTTGAGTTAGATGAGTAAAATACATCATTAAAAATAACTATAATGTCTGGATCATTAAGCTGTTTTAATTAAAAATCCAAAATTTTTAAATGATTGATTTATAAAATGATAATAAGATATAATTAAAGGACTTCATGTAAAATTTTTGTTATAGCAGTTTTTCTTGAAAATTTCTTTCTTTCATACACGAATGTACTATCAGGCATACTATCATGTGCTAAAGCTAAAATGCTAAGATCTCAACTACGTTTCAGGTTATGAAACATTATTTATTAATTTTTAATATTTTAATATTTATGAATTTAAATAATATGATACATTTTTAATATTTGAAATTTGAATAATAAAAAACATTCCTGAAAGAGATATTTACCATCTTTTAACATATTGAACATATAAAATCTTCAAAAAAAGTTAATAACCAATAACAATTTCAACAAAAAGTTTTCATTTCATTTTCACAAACCAATCTTTGTTATATTGCATTTTTCTTTCTCTAAATTCTACATTAAAAAAATTGATATGTATATATATATGTATTTATATATATGCATGGTTGTTAACAACTAAAAATATTAATAACGATACATAAGCTGAAATCTTTAACAACATTTAAACGCACATACACGTAAAATACCATAGTACAAAAAATCACATATCTCTCTTTCAAGGATTCTATGATCCACTTCCTCAGTGCGAAAAAAATACGTACATTAAAATATCAAAATATTTTCCGTTCTTTGAAACTAAAGTGGATGTTTTATACTTATCATTATTAACGACACATAGCAATAAATAATAAATAATAAATACATAAGTAATATAAACAAAAACATGCGACTTATAAAAATAATAATAATTTAAAATTTAAAATTTAAAATCAATAATAAAGTAAACGTATATTTTAATCTAAACATTTCTGTTTTAATCGTCATCTTGATAATTGCTAGAGTTTCAACCTTAATGGCTGTTTTCCAAATTGCTTGCCGTTCAATAAATTTTATATGGTAAATAAACGCAAAAGTTTTAATGCGAAAGCACTAAACAGAAAAAAAATAATGATGAGCGGCAGAAATTAAACATGTATAAGACATAAACATAACTAATTAGATTCAACAGTACAAAATTTCCAGCCATTTAAAGGTATTGTTTTAAAATGTTAAAATTAATCACATAGAAATGTTTGTTACATATTGCTGTTCCGTTAATTTTAAAGTATGCCATTAGTCATTATGTCATTTCACATTTTATCTTTTACTAATTAATTGACTGGCTGTTCCTTTAACTATAATTTATTATGGTTTAAATAAGGGGCGAAAGGTTGTAAACTGAAATAATTTAAGATCGATATTTTAAAGAAAGTTTGCTGCTTTTCAGAATTTAAAAAAAAAAAAAAAAAAAAAAAAAAAAAAACATTTTGTTTGGGTAATTTAAATTACAGTATATATTATAACATACAGTAGTACGTCACCCCGGATTTATGCCGTTCCTCCTGGAAAACTTAAATTCTTTAATTAATTCGAATATTTTGTGAAAAAAAACATCCCGCGGCAGTTACGTGATACTAACAAACAATAAAATAAATCACTAAAAAAAAGCTCTGTTGTGATAATAATAGTGGAAAAGAAAATTTGTCGGCTAAAAATTCATTAAAAGTTCTTTTCACATCTTCGAACACTCGAATGGGACAACTAAAAGAATAGTAAATTTTACGTTATATTTAGACATAGGTTCAGCTCTTTTCTGTTAAATATCTTATTAAATCCTTTTCTAATAATATAATAAAGTTCCACATTAAAAAAAGGAAAAAATATGTATATATCTGCATGTTTGCTGCCCCCTAAAAATAATAATTATGATACATAAAGTAAAAACTTTAGCAACATCTAAACGCATAAATACATACAACATCATTACACAAAAAATCGCATATGGTATGGCTGCTATGAAGATTCTTAAATTCCATTCTTTAGTGCTGAAGATATAGGGGAGAAGGGGGCACATTTGAACATTTTTTTCTGAAAAGCAATACATTTCTTACTTGAATTGTATTTATTGCATTTTAAATATTACATAATAAAAAAATGCATTTCTTCATTTTATCAGCCAGGAATTAAAAATTTTCCAAGTAAATTAAATAAGTTGTGAGGATTTTAAAAATTGACAGATTTCTGTTCAAACCCGCCACATGTAGGGGTACCTTTGAACAAATGAATAAAAAAAAATATTGAGAGTTTTTATAAAAATTTGCATATGTTTCAGAAATATAAAGTAATATGAATAAAATTATGTAGGTAAATTATGAAATTACTAATTTTTTTTAGTATTTAACTAAACTTAAATCCATCAAAGTTAATGTCAAAACTCATTATTGTAAAAATACAGAGTGTCTCTCCAGCTGCGTGTTTTTTTTTTTTTTTTGTGAAAACTTTTTTAGAATATCCTAGAACTACAACAATGTGAAATTTGATGCTTTCTGAGGAAAATTAATATTTTTCATTCACTATTTTTATAAAGAAGCCTGATATAAAATTCTGTTTTATCCATTACGAAAACCAGAAATAATGTTTGGAAAGAGTAAAAGTTTATAGAAACCCGTTATATCAAGAATCATTGTTGTATATCCAGGATTTATAATTATGCAATAAATGAATGCCAACATCAATTTAGATTTGAAACTTCCCATCACTGATACATCCAGAGGTTGAAATATATGCATGCAGTAAGGTCCAATAAAAGTGAAGCCAAAGTGGGTGTTGTGCGCTTATCATTAATAATGACAATAGCAATAAAAAACAATAAATACATAAATAAACAAATGAAAACATCGGATTAATAAATGTAATATTAATTTTATATTTAAAATTTAAAATCAATAAATTAAATCAGTTGGTATATTTTAATATAAAATTTTCTATTTTAGCAGTCGTCTTGATAATTGCTAGAATTTCAAACTTAATGTCTGTTTTCCAATTGCTTACCGTTCAATAAATTTTGCAAGATAAATCTCCGCAAAAGTTTGAATGAGAAAGTACTTAAGAGAAAAATAAATAATGATGAGCATACAGAAATTAAACATGTATAAGACATAAACATAATTAGATTCAAAAGTACAGAAATTTTCAGCCATTTAAATATATTGTTTTAAAATAAATGTTAAAATTAATCATATTGAAATATGTGTTATATATTGTTGTTCCGTTAATTTTGAAACATGCCATTAGTCATTATGCCATTTCACATTTTATCTTTAACTAATTAATTGACTGGCTATTCCTTTAAAAATAATTTATTATGGTTTACATAAGTGGCGAAAGGCTGTGAACAGAGGTTTACATAAGTGGCGAAAGGCTGTGAACAGAAGTAATTCAAGATCGATATTTTTAACAAACTTTTGTATAATTCTGTTTTTCAGGATTTGGAAAAAACATTCTGTGAGTGTAATTTAAATTGTATTATCTGTTATTGTATATAGTAATACCCCGACTTACGTCCTTTCGACTTACGTCCTTTCGACTTACGTCACTCTTCATACATGTCGTTCCTCCTGGAAAAATGCAATTCCATAATTACATGTACTTTGAATATTTTAGTATTATGAAGGAAAAATTTACTGTTATAGTCACGTGATAGTGACAAACAAATAAATAAAGTACTAGAAAAAGATCCTTTGTGCTGCTAAAAGAGAAAAAGAAAAAAAATGACGGTTCAAACTTCATTGCAAATTTTTTTCACATTTTCAAAGACTCGAATGGGACAGCCAGAAGAATAGCAATTTTTAAGTTATAATTAGCCATAGGTTAAGTTCTTTTCTACTAAATATCTTATTAAAATCTTTTCCAATAATAAAATAACCGGAAAATAAATTTTACTTGTTTAACTTAAAAATATAATGAAGAGAGAGAGTAACACGGGTTTTAAAATAATGTTGAAAATGCTGCAGAGTAGAAAAAAGATGAGTTTTTTACTTCACAGACTAGCCTGGACTTAAATAATGTATGTGCTATAATTTACTAAATAAATTTGAGCAGTTTAAAAGTTGTGTGTGAGAATAATGTCAATACTAGGAACATTTATGAAAAGTGTCGTAATTTCCTTTACTGCACAGTATATAAATTATATTTATGTACATTATGTTGCTAAATATTTATTTATGTATGTTAATTTATTTATTACAAGTACAGGTATATTTAGAAGTTTTTTCTTCATCAACCAACCCCATCCTACATCTCCTATCCTTTTATTTATTTTTCCAACAAAAGTTGGTTCCATCCAAATATTTTCAATATAAAAGTTGTAGATAATATTAAGAAAATGTGGGATAAAATCAGTTTTTACAAAAAAGTAGAGTTAGTTCGACTTTGTCCATTAACAAGATTGACCGAAATTATCTGCCCCTTGTCTATAAGTATCACTTTGAAAGCAATTTTTAATAAAATATGGAAGTTTTCTTGTCCATTAAAAAAGCAATACATATATATATAAGTATATACTGGGTGTCCCAAAAATGACTGATGGATTTTAAAATTCAATAACTTGCAAACGGTGACAGCTATTTAAAATTTTTTTGCAGGAGGGTTATGTATAATGTTAGGAGTTTTCTTACCGTAATTTTTTATTTTAGTTCGAATTTCAAACAATAGGTGGAGCTGACGACGATTGGCGGCCAGGTGATCAGTGCTGAGTGAAGCGTCGACATGGTCTTCAATCGCCGTCAGCGCCACTTATTGTTTGAAATTCGAACTAAAATAAAAAATTACGGTAAGAAAATTCCTGACATTATACATAACCCAACTGCAAAAAATTTTTAAATAGTTGTCACCGTTTCCAAGTTTTTGAATTTAATAATCCATCAGTGATTTTTGGGACACCCGGTATATATATATATGTGTGTGTGTGTGTGTGTGTGTGTAATAATGTATCAGTTCTCTTGGAATACCATCTTTGCTGTAGAATAAGTCTATTCACTTGAAAATAATAAACAGGGTTAGCTGTCGTCATGGTGAGCAATAGATTTGTTCCCTTATAGGTGTTTCTCCCAGTAAAAGGCAAGTCAATCAGTTTCTAACCCTTTATTAGTTAGAGCACGACATAAAGTTACTCCACAGGTCACCATTCCACACAAATTAACACTAGACCATTTGCTCTTAAGACTGCATCATCGCGATAATCTAAATTATGCCAAAAAAAAAAGACGGGCCTCCTAACATTTGAAAGATTAGCTGCATTCTGACGCTCTAGTCTCTTAAAATGAGTCTCCCAAACTCCAAGCCAAAACTAGCCCCTCCCCTTTTCCACGTAAGAAATTTAAAGACCCATTAGGATTATTTTCAACGCAAAGACAACACAAATCACCATCTCCTATTGGTAGTTGGGCGTGACTCCTTATAAGAACTTACTACCTAACCGCCCAATAGCACAACCCGCTCACACGCAAAGGCGCATGAACATTTTACAGCAGACGATTTAATTAAATAATAAAACAAAATTAAAGTCTCGATAAATATTCCAAAAAAGAAAATGAACCTGTGCACTGAAAAAAAGATTTTGCATTAATACTCCCGCTCTTTTTAAGAAAACAATCAATAGATTATTACTAAGTTAAATAAAATAAGATAAAAGAACTTTAGCTGTTAAAATATCAATACATTACGAAAACTGAGAATAAAAGTATGTACCATAAACGGTAGAATTAAAACTCAGGGCGGCAAAATGGCGCATTTTTTAAATTTATTATATATATATATATATATATATATATATATATATATATATGTGTGTGTGTGTGTGTGTGTATAAATGTATTCTATAGATAAAGTTTTTTACTGTAGTGAATTTGGGATTGAGGAGTGATAATAATTGGTGTGGATCTGCAAAAATTATTCAGAAATTCCAATATAGAGAAGAATATAATAAGTAGTATTTCTTACAAAGTCTACTTAATTATAAACATGCATGCTATATCTATTTTATATGTGCGAATGTAGTCACAAAAAGGAAAATATATTTGAATTAAAAATATTTTAAATATTATAGTTTAATTTTAAAATTGGAAGTTATATATAACTAAACAATGCTGGTAATTTTAATCAATTATTATTATTATTATTTCATTTTTTTAAAGATTAAAAACACGTTCACAAAACCCCTAAGATACGCAATCACAACTTTTTGAGAATTACTGATTTTTTCAGAGAACAAATATTGTTGATAAACAATCTGTAAAGTCCAAAAGCGGTTAAAGAATCAGTAATTTAATAAAATTCTGCTGTGAATTTCAAAGAATTCACAACACTATAATCAGCCTCGGGTAAAGCTTTGTTTTATTTATAATTTTCGACTTGTGAATCAACACTATAAATAATTTATCTCATAAACCTGAAAACAGTCAAGTTTCCAGGAGTTTTTAAAATTGTGCTATGCATGTTTGCATCGATTTCATTAGAATAAGTGCAATCTGAACAAAAAGCATTATAAAGCATACAGTGAGCGTTGTATTTTTTTATGATCCGTAGAAAAAAGTAAAAGTAATAAATAACTTACAAGATTTCTTGCAAAAACAATTACCATATTCAAAGAATACTGAATATTATTAAGAAAGGAGGCTTATTATAAAACAGAGCAGTCAATGTTTTGTGTAAAAAAAAAAATATATTGCAAATGTCTTAAAGTTAATACCCTTTAAGCTATTTTGCAGCTGAAAATATGAATAAATTTCGAAGTCAATTTGATTTGTAGCGTTGAAAATATGCCTTAAAGGATGGTAAATTGCATTTTGAGACAAGCGTTTTTTTAGTTTAAAATGAATTGAAGGGAAAAAATAATTTACGGAAAGTCCAATCAACTTGGAATGTTTTTGAAGCAGACAATTGAATTACATTTCTGCTTTTTTATTATTATATTTATTTCCTTATCTACAGATTTCCGGATTGAAAAAAAACTCGGACGGATTGTAATTAATGTAGAATACGCACAAATTTAACAAGGTATTCTATATTTTTTTTACTGTTGTAATTTCTTATGCAGATGAAATTTGAATGTATTCCTTGTTTGATTTCCCCCTTTTTTACGTTTTTCAATTGTGCCATTTTACATTAGAAAAATATTTAATTATAAAGTGAAGGAAACCCAATAAAATTGGAAAAAATATATTTAATTATTTTATCTTTATCTGCTATACAGAAAAATAGAAACCGAATTTTTTTTACCGCCTTTTTTTCGGAAACAAAGCAGTGAAAGCATACATAGTCCAATAAATTAGATGAAACATTCAGTTACAATGTTAAAAAATCTCAAAAATTTAAGATGGTATTCTGATCTCGAGGGATAAAGTTTGGGTTTTTTATCGCACTCGATAATATGCTTATATATTTAGCATTTATTTTTTGCTACATATTTATTAATATTTTAAAAATATACGATAAAAGAAAAAGAAAACATCTGAAAAAATAATAAGTAAAATAAATAAGCTATATGATGGTATAATTTATACTTGTAGATCAAACAAGAGTTTCGGGTATAAAGTATTGGGTGAGAAAAGACAAAATCAAAAATGCGCTGATAAACACAATTGCAATCCTTCTGCTCATCTGAAATAAAATAAAAAAATTATTATTAAGTACTAAGTTTGTCTTCATAGTGTCCGTGTTTAATCTGCATCAATAACATAATTTGCATCAATAGACATCATAAGTAAATAAAAATTATGAAAATTCGATTTGCATAAATGAAATCAATTTGCTGAGACATATCTTGGTAGATAACACTTAAAAAGGCGTGTTTAACTGTTGATTCGTAGGTTTTCCAATGTGTTTACCTGCACTCACTGGTATGGAAATATAGAGGACTGGGAGCAGGAACACGCAATAATACTCATCATTCAACCATTAAAATGGGATTTTCAGGTGTTTTCCACCAACGTATGCCTTGTCAGATTTTGTTTTCTCATGTGATTCGAGTTTTAACTAATTCTGGAATTTCAGCTGTGAATTCGATGACATGATTCTCTCTGCTGTCACCTCCCAATTTAAAACCATTTGCTACAAAATTGGAATTAAGAATAAATAGTTGATAATATAGAGAAACTTGTGAAAGCGACCACCTTGTTAAAGTGGCCACCTAACTGAAATGACCCCTTTTAGAAAATTTTACTCATTCTCCTATAAAATAATGTAATAGTTTTCCAGTAATGTGATCAGCTCTCTAATGTGTCAACTTGTGTAAAGTGACCAGTTAGCCATTCATTTTCAATGTTATTTAAACCTGTACAATGTGACCATCCATTTTTGTGCTTGGCAAAAATTTTCAAATTAAAAGACTAAAGTAACCATTATAACAGATGTAAATTTTCATTTTCCGAAATTTTATTTTCATTCATAAAAAATGCAGGAATTGACCTCCAATAGGGGCTATTTGCTTAATGTATAAAGCGAAAAGTTTGTCCTTTATTATAATTATATTTGCACTTGTCTAAGGATCTTCCCTTCTTATTTTTTTCTGGATGTGAGGAAAGTAATGGGGAATATTTCTACCACACATATTGTCGAATCCTAGGATAGCAATGCTTGAACCTGCTGTTTATTGGC
This sequence comes from Maratus speculifer, assembly GCA_964019185.1. Taxonomy (NCBI): domain Eukaryota; kingdom Metazoa; phylum Arthropoda; class Arachnida; order Araneae; family Salticidae; genus Maratus; species Maratus speculifer. The sequence continues at coordinate 278,333,444 of OZ025294.1, forward strand.
TAATTAAGTCATGCCTTAGTATTACATCTGCCTGAGGATAGGATTTTGTGATTGTTTAGGTTTGTTTTGAAAAGTGTTCCTTTGCCATGCGTTTTAAGAAATTTTAAGAATAAACTTGCACATGTTCTTTCACTGTACTGCTTGCAAGATTTGTAACAATTAACATTAAGTCTTAGTTGTATGAACTTATAGTTTTCCTGTTACTGTGGTAGTTTTTTCAAGTTTTTATTTTTAATGTAGTCTATCTTTCTTCTTAAAGTATGCAAAATAAAAAAATTCATCTCAATAAAACTTGTGTGAGCAATGTTTTTGAAATAAAATCTACAAAAATTTAAAGAAAATAAAAATGAGTCTAAAATTTGGTAGGAGTCAGTTACTTTGAAAAAAAAAACTGTTAAATGGTTTAAAAAAAATTATGAATGCTCCAGTTTCTGGACCTTTGCTTCAAAAAGCAGCTTTAGAGTTTTTAAAAAAAAAAACCTCAAAGGAAAAGTTTTTTGATTAACGTGGTTTGTTTTATCAAGCAATGCTTAACAAAAGATTAGCAATGCTTGGAGATAAATGTAAAGATTTCTAAAGTGTTAGTACCAGTTAACCTTTACCAGTTACCTTTAAAAATACCAGTTCTTGTGTGCAGTTCAACAGGAGATAAATTAAAACATCTCGTGGTAGGAAAAGCCAAAAATAATATATATATATATCGGTAACCTTAGTAATCTAAACTAACCAAAATCTGTTATGCTTACTAAAGTTTTATATGTACACTGCACAAGAAAATTATGTCATGCTACACAACTTGTAAGCAAAACTAGAGGCATCTGTAACTTTACAAAAAAATCTACTAAAATTTTTGTAATTTTATTAAAATTTTATCAGTAATCCTCGTTAACGTTACTTAAAAAATTCTAGGAATCCGATTTTTCTAACTGTTTCTTAGTAACCTTATTTTTTTTCATTCGAAGTGCAAACTGCATCTGTTACATGAATTTTTATTGCTGCCATTGCATAGAAAGTTCTTGGAATGTAATTCTACTAGAAAAAACTTGTAATTTTTTTAAGTTTTTTTTTTTTTTTTTTTTTTTAGAGTGCACACTGTTAGAAAAAGGTTAACATCAAGAATTTACGTTTCGTGGTATGAAAATAAAAACAATCCTGGATGATATCGTCCATTTTTTCTCAATAGTTTACGCAATCAAACAAGCAAGTGGGACAAAGAAACAGAAAGCTTCTATTGCTTATAGATAGCTATTTAGACCATCTGATAAATTTGTCGTTTGCAATGTATAATTTCGCTTTTCAATTTTGTTTGTCGATGTATAAATGTCTTCAATATCATAATGTGGTTAAATGATTCATAGAATTTGGTACTAAAACTTCAGTTTCAAAATTCTTTGACAATCTTAATTTTTACTACAAATTTCTGAAGATATCAGTGATTTTCAGTTTGTAAATGTTGACAATAGATTTTCGAATATTCAAAACCTTATAAACCAATAGTCTTTTTTGAAAATAAATCAGTGAATGCTTAATTATTCATGAATTTTAACAGTGATATCCTAATGCTCAATGCTTCGGTTCTTGAAGAAAATGCGAAGCAAGAAATTTCCAATATGTTTAAAAATGAAGATTGTGTTAGTGAAAATGAAGTACAACTCCAAGAAAATTGTGCAATTTTCGATAAAGACATGTTAAAGATGTGCCAAAAAATGAAAAAAGTATACCCTAAATATTGTCCACTAAATCTAGATTTATTAAGGAAGTTTCAAGTCCATGACTTAAAACATAATTCTTGAAATGAAGTGTTTTAATTTCTGACTTTTTTTATGTAAAGTAAACTTTATAAATATTTGTATAGTTTTTAATGAAAAGTTTATTTCTCTCAGTTATATAAACATTATGATTATGCAATTACATTGAAAATAAAAATGCACATAAATTACAGTGTACCTTGTAGTTGTGTTATTTGAATAAATAAATAGGAAAGCTTTTTAGCTGTACTCAAAGTAAATAACACGATGTTTGAGTAAAATATTTTCTATGTAGTATATTTTTAATTAGTAATTCTGTTATTATAATTGCTAATTAATCAATTCATTGTAGAATATTTAATCTTTTTAAATGAGCATGAACACGATGATTTATTTATTGGATAAATATTACATCAAAACAAACATATTCTTTACTTTAAGTTAAATTGGGATTTGCACAATTTTTAAGCAACGTCTTTACTTAATATAGTGCATTTTTTCGTATTTATATTTTGTTTTTGTTTTGTTGAAAATAAATAAATAAATAAATAAAATAAAATCTGCAATTTTGAAAGATTCACCATAATGTGACCTCCTCAATATAGTGACCATTTTAGTCGGTCCCAAAGAAGGTCACTTTATTTATGTTTCACTGTAGTATGTATGCTAGAGATTTTCTTTCCTTCTGTCTCTCTGCTTATTACACGAGGTTATATTAAAATTGTACAAATTGAATTTAAGTTCAAACAAGAAATTTGATCTTTTTTTCGGCTTTACAGTTTAATTAGTAATTTATTTCAAAATAAAGGATTTAAAATTGAGACAAATATTGAAAAAAAAATAGAATGAAACGTATTTTAAACACATTTTCGTAGATCTTATATAGAAAGTATAAAAAGCATTACCAATTTCCTGCACTGGTAAAACATCAGAATAATCAAAATAAAACTTTATCTATATGTAATATTTTTTTTTTACTTGATAATTGTAATTATGAAATATTTCGTCATGTTAATGCTTACAGTTTACTAGGCATTTTTATTTTTGAAAACGTATTATCATTTATTACTGATTACATAAAGTTGCGTTCCATTTTTAAGCATTTAATTTTTGTTGAAGCAAAACATTTAAGCCAAATCATTTTGGTGAAACGCACAATAACGGATGCAAATAGATGCAGCAGAAAATTCTCATAAATCATGCAGAGCGACAGATGCTCTATCATTTCTGTAACAGCCATTAAAAAATTTGTGGTAAAAACATGTTTGTTTTCGTTGTAAACTGATGAAATTTGTTTCAGTTTAGGTTATTCTGAATTTGGAGGGATAGATTTAAACAGGAAATTTGCTAGATTTTTAAACTCAAAATTTATTTTACTTTTTTTTGTATAAAATGTAATTTTGACACAATCTGTGATGGGTTCTTTGAAAAAAGTACTGTGGAAGCATAGCATTACGAAATTATTTAGATAAGCACTGGAAATTAAAGCAGATTTAAAGTTTTGTGTGCCTAAAATTAAATATAGAATTTCTATAAAAATATTACATGAGTCAAAATATGTAATATATACTCGAATATTAATATATAGTATATATATATATGAGTATCTGTTTAAGTAAAGAATATGTATAACAATTAAACATTTATCGTGAACAAAATTAATGCACTAAAAAGATTATTAATATTAATTATATTCCTTCATAAATAAAACTGTCAATAGTTTATTTTTTTCCTTTAAAATAATGCTTGAAGTAACATGATTATTTAGCAGAAATTAAAAAAAAGATAATGTAAAACAGGCCAAAGTGGGCATACGGACCAGTGGATCACCTTTTAAAAATGTTTTTTGGTTACATAGTTTTAACTTCATGTGCGTAGTTTCCTCCTACATAGCAATATAATAATGGATATTTCCTGCCACAAATTGCATAATGGAAGCTGAATCAATTCTATATAGAGAAGAATTATTGCTGTTAGCGCCAAAAAATAAGATTGGCTTATTTATTTATTATTATATTTTTTTTGTCTTTTTTCTTATTCAAATTAGAAACAGAGAGAAAAAGAAATTAATTGAAATTCGAAAATAAGGTACTCATTTATGCGTATTAAATGAAAAATATGCACTTTTTTTTCAAATAGAGCATTTAAGAACTTTTTGTTTCTCTATATTTAGATGGAGAGCAGTAAATAATGACAAAAAAGGGCACAGTGTAAAACTGTTTTATATGAACATATCAGGTAATACAGAAAGTAAGTTCCATTAAGAAATTAAACAAAACCAACGGTTAATATAAAAAGGTTTTTTTTTTTCATAATGAAGTACATTTTTTAGATTATTTTTCCACACAGTAGTCATCATTGTTCAAGTTTTATCATAGCGTGGGAAGAGCTTTTGTATGTCCTTGTCATAGAAAAATCCCGTCTCTCTTGCCGATTGTGTTGTAACAGCATTAGAAAAGATTGGAAATAAATTTGATGAAATTGTATGGACAGTGTCGTAATGGTAAATATTTGTTTCTCCGCCCTCTTCTTAATAACTTTCGTAAGTAATCCATTGACAGTCAGAGACTGCGCCCAGTTCATTCTACATCGTTAATGTTTTTATGCCCTTCATTGAAATTTCACAGCCACCTCCATATTATCGAATATCTCGTCACATTATGTTCGTAGATTTCGCAAATTTATCTGCAACTTTTTTCTTTTTTTAACCAGTTTTTTTTTCTTCTTTTAGTGTTCCTAGCATTCAAAAGCGGATGACAGGCTCGAATGCGGTGGGATATACAATCATTTAAACCATTTTAAATTCTTAATATGCAGTCGATTCAATACTTAGCAATGTGAAAATAACTTCAGTTGTTTGCCATTGAGTTATAGAAGTAAATGCTCTCGCGTGAAATCACAACTGCAGTTTCGCGACAAAATTTGAAAAAGGAATTCATCTTTCTGGATTACCTTACATTACAGAAGTTTTAAATATGAACACTGAAAAAAAATTACAATTTTTTTTTTATTTAAAATTAAAATTGCAGTTCAAGTTCTTTTAGAGTTTGTTATATTTATAAGAAAGTAAAATTTTTTTTGTGTGTGTGTGTGTTTTGTATAATCTTAATACTTTAAAAGCATGGTCATCGATTCTCATTAATCCGATAAATAATAATTTAGATGATTATTTGTTTTATTTTCTTTCTTTACATGGTCAGAATCATAAGTAATGAGCCTTTGTTCAAAGGGACAGGTTTATTGAGGGAATTGGTACAATTGCCTAGTATTCTTCAAAATATGTACCTTCGCATCAGTACACTTTTGTAGGCGGCGTTTCCCTGACTTGAAGGCGTCCACGTAGGCCTGTTTCGGGATGGCTTCAAGGTTTGTCTTGAAGTTTAGTTGGATGTTTTCGATCGAGTTGAAGAGTTTCAGTGCTGATTTTAAGCGTGGAAACAAGAAGATGTCCGGATGCGACAAGTCCGGACTAAAGAGAGGATGTGGGACAATTGGAACGTTCAGTCGAGCCGAGTAAGCGCTCACGACGAAGAAGGTGTGGCTGGGCGTGTTATCGTGGTAAATCTTCCAGATATCCTTGATGTCCCTTTTTTCAGCCTTCACATATTAATGTATAAGTCAACCTCTCCCACCATCGTCTCTAGCACCAGTTGTGTGCGCCAAAGTACGCTAGCGTCAAAATTAAGTGAGGCTCATTATTTATGAATCCGACCATGGATATTGATAATTGCATCGTCAATATATAAATAGCTAAACACGTAAGGTATTCTGAGTATTAAGGTTTTTTTTACTAATATTCACGACTTGGTTTTAGTTTTATATTTATTTGAAACAAAGACACGATTTAATGTAGTACCTTGTTGAATATATATACAAGAAAGAATACTTTAACAGATATGCATTCATAAAATGTAATGGTGTGATTTCTTAGCCAATTTTATTTAGCAAAACATTACGAACAAAGTGATAAAATGAGATGAGATAATGACGCATAAATTGTCCAATACTAAAGATACAAACTCTTCAGCCTTAGAAATTTACAGATTATTTTTACTTTCCATTAATTTCAATATCAGAATGCAGTAATAATCGTTTGATATTTTATTCTTCTGACATTAAAAATATTTAGCCATAAAAATAGTTAGCCATGTTTAGGGCAGATACTGTTAGGAATTGATAAATTAAGTTATCCCAGTTTATTCACAGAAAATCGTTTGCATATTTGCAATTGTGATATTTAATTTATTTATAAGACGCGACTCGTTGCTATGGAAGCGAAGCTGTTTTTTCGTCTGCTTTGCTTTTTATATTTTTTATCTTACGAGAGGAGTTAAAAGTTTAGATAAAAAAGTTGGCATCATTTTTTGATGGAATGAAAAGGAATTTTTTTAGAGAGAATGTTTATATTTTTTGTGTCGTGCGTGTCTTGAGTTTTATTGAAGAATTATGTTAATTTTATGAAAAGGCACGCAGAAATGGATATGATCATCTCTCCAGTTTAAGTACGATGATCAAAAATTATCAAGGTAAAAGCATTTATATTTTGTACATATTATACATTTTGTACATAGTATGTAAATAATTTGAATTCAATATTTCTTTATTCTATAATTCTAAGTATGTAATAAAATTTTTAAAAAGAAAATTCAAGAATATTTAGAAGATTTTTGAACCCAAATAAGTTTTGATTGTTTACAGAACAAACCTGGCGCCCCGAGCACGGACATTTGAATAATACTGTTGAGATATTGAATTGTTTTTATAGCGTATAGTGTTTTCATAAGCTGTGCATTACTACTTAATTTTTTCTAAGATGAATAAGTTAAAGAAAAAGCGTACACCGCTACGTGCGTCATTTACCAGAACTTTAAATGTTTTGAATGAAGAAATTAACAGCGAGTCATTAGATAAGGGTAAAATTTCAGACGATTTTAGTAAATTAGAAAATTTGATTCATGAAATTAAATCTATTGATGAAGCTATAATTGAACTCATGTTAGATGATGATAAATGCGATGAAGAGGCTATTGAAAATGAAGTAGTGGAAAATGAAAGTTATTCAGATCAATTTATTACCATTAAGCGTAAAGTTAGGGAAGCATTGGGTACAAATAAACGTAATCAAGATGATAGTGAAAAAAGCACAGATCACGGTTATTCCAAATCAAAGCATTATAAATTACCTAAATTGAATATTAAGCCATTCGATTCGCAGTTAATAAATTATCTTTCATTTTGGTCCCAGTTTCAGAAAATTCATGAAGACATAGATTTGGATAATAGTGACAAATTTCAGTATCTTATCCAATCGGTAGAACCTGGAACCAGTGCCAGGCGTTTGTTAGAGAGCTATCCAATGACCGCAGTTAATTACTCCAAAGCTGTCGAGGCATTTCAAGAGCGTTTTGGAAATAAAGATTTACTAATAGAAGTGTACGTTAGAGAATTCCTAAAATTGATTGTAGCTAATGTACAGGCGCACGGCAAAGATAAACTTCCCTTATCAGATTTATTCACGAAAGTCGAGGCATATTTAAGATCGTTAGAATCAATGGGTTTAAGTTTAGAAAGCAATTCGGCGTGGCTCTATCCCATGATAGAATCTAGCTTATCGGAAGATGTATTAAAAGCATGGCAGCGATATAATATTTCAATCACATCAAACACTGTTAGTAATAATAATGCATTGTCAACAAAAGCAAATATAGTAAGTTTGATGGAATTTCTGAAACAAGAAGTTGCAAACGAGGAAAGATTCAAATTAGCCAAATCGAGTTTTATAGAGCTGGGCTTTAAAGACAAACCTAAAGAAAAGTTAAGAAAAGCAGAAAGTAAAATACCTACTGCGGCAGGGCTATTTAGCGCAAAAGAACGCCTTTGTTTATTTTGCAGTAAATCTCATGAAAGCAAGGACTGTGTTAGGGCTAGATCTCTTTCCTTTAATGAACGGAAGGCCAAAATTAAGAATAAAAATTGCTGTTTAAAATGTCTTCGTTTTGGTCACCACGCTAAAGTTTGCAAAGTTTTTATTCGTTGCCACGTTTGTTCTAAACCCCATACCGAGTTATTATGCCCTGAAATTTCAATGTGTAAAGAACCAGAAAATACAGTTAAGACCCCAGAAGTTATTCAAAGCACCATAGCAAGTAAGCAGTGTTCTGCTGAAGTAGCCCTTATGACTTTAGAAATAGTTATTAAAGGTCGAATAACAAAGAAAGTACGAGCGTTACTTGATTGTGGGTCGCAAAAGAGCTATATTTTAAAAGGTACAGCTGAAGAGTTAGGTTTACATCCCATTTCTTCTGAAGCTATTGTACACACTTTGTTTGGTGGTACGCAAACAGAAGCTAAATCTCACAATAAATTCCAAGTTGAGTTAAGTTCTTCTGATAGACAGAAACAAACGAAAGAAGTTTTAGAACTTTTGGATCAAGATATAATTTGTAACTATATTCCTCGGATACCAAAAGAATCAGTAATTAAAGAGCTTAAACAAAATAAACTATGGATCACAGATTTAGGAGCAGGAAGTCCAAAAATTGAAATTTTGATTGGAAGCGATTACTACGGACAACTTCTTACAGGTCGAGTAAAACAGTTAAAGAGCGGTCTTACAGCAATAGAGACAAAGTTTGGATGGACACTTTGTGGTCGTTTAGAAAGTACATCACAGTCTTGCCTAAATTATGGAAATATGTTTATCACGAACCTAGCTTTAAAAGATATGAAGATTCCAGAATTATGGAAGTTAGAGACAATTGGTATAACAGATCCCTGTCAAACTTTGTCTAAAGCAGAAGAAGAAGAACTCGCTCATGATAATTTTATAAAAGAAGTTGATAGAAATATAGAAGGTCGCTATATTGTAGGTCTTCCTTGGATTAACGGCAAACGTGAGATTCCCTCAAATAGACACATAGCTGAACGAAGATTGATAAATTCAACAAAGAAATTAAAATCAATGAAAATGTTTGAAGAATATGCTAAAGTTTTCTATGAATGGGAAGAAGAAGGCGTTATAAGTAAAGTACCAGATGAAGCACTCAAGATTCCAGGACATTTTTTACCTCATCATCCCGTCATCAAACCAGATAGTCTTACTACAAGTGTTCGACCAGTTTTTGATGCATCGTGTAAGGTAGGGAGGTCTCCTTCTTTAAATGATTGCCTCTTTAAAGGACCAAACCTCATCGAACAAATTCCTGTAGTGTTAATAAGATTTCGTGAGAAAGCTATTGGGGTAGTAGCCGATATAAGAAGAGCATTTCTTCAAATTGAAGTCAAAGAATCAGATCGGCATTTCTTGCGATTTTTATGGTGGAAGAGTCCTGACGAATTTCAAGTTTATCAACACAATAGAGTAGTTTTTGGAGCAACTTGTAGCCCATTTTTGCTAGGTGCAGTTATAAGATATCATTTGAGTAATGTTGATGAAGAAAACAAACAGATAGCTGAGAAGCTTATGAAATCATACTATATAGATAACTGCGTTACTTCAGTCGACAATGTGCCTGAACTAGAAAATTTTATTTCAAAATCTACAGAAATCATGGCTGATGCGAAAATGGAATTAAGAATGTGGGAATTCGGACCAATTAAAAGTGAAGACAGCAGTTTCCTTAACGAAAAGAAGGTGCTCAGCAAAAATGTAACAACGATAGTTCCGGTTTTAGGGTTGAAGTGGGACACAATGGAAGATAGTTTGAAGATCGCTTATAAATTTAGTGATGAGATAGAAAATCTGTCGAAAAGAAAGATATTAGCTGTAACCCAAGGGATCTTCGATCCAATAGGATTTTTAGCCCCAGCATTGTTGCCAGCCAAACTGATAATTCAAGACGCCTGGTCGACGAAATTAGATTGGGATGCTCCACTTCCAGAAGAAATCCTATTGGATCGAAGAATACTTGAGTTCGCTATACCATTTTTGAAAATTGGTATAGCGAACTCAAGTATTTAAATGACGTGAAGATAAATAGACGTGTAGGCTATGGTTGTAAAGAAAAATGGTCTATTCATACATTTTGTGATGCAAGTACCAGAGCTTATGCAACAGCAGTTTTCTTACGTTGTGAAGATAAAGACGCAGTCTTTGTACAACTTTTAGGAGCTAAGTCTCGTCTTGCACCAAAGAAAAATGTAACCATACCACGTTTAGAGCTTCTTGCTTGTATTTTAGGAATAAGGTTGACTAAATTTGTTTTGAAAGCCTTTAATTGTATTTCCATACCAGTAAAGTATTGGACCGACTCTTCGACTGTTCTCGCTTGGATTCGAAGAAATGATCAATGGGGAACGTTTGTAGGCAATAGAGTTAGAGAAATTTGTAAATTTTCCGAATCTCAACAATGGAACTTCGTACCTGGTCATCTCAACCCTGCTGATCTACCTTCTCGCGGATGTAGTCCTAAACAGCTGCTGAAGATGAGATGGTGGGAGGGACCAGAATGGTTGAAGTTATCAGAAGAAAATTGGCCACATTCAGAAACAAGCCCCAACGAAGAATTAGTAATGATGGAAAAGAAGAAAACTTCAGTACCTACTCTTTTATGTTCTAATTCACATGAATTTATGATATATAGTAGAATTTCAAAATTTGGTAGATTTATTAATGTCGTATGTTGGGTGAAGAGATTCATAATGAAGTGCAAAAACAGAAATATATGTTTTCCATCAGAATTGTCAATTGAAGAAAAAGAAGATGCGGAAAGGTCGCTCTGGTCAATAATACAATCTGAAAGTTTTGGTAATACTACTGATGCAATAAAAGGATTAAAGGTTATGAAAGATCAAGAAGGTTTGTTAAGAGTAAAAACAAAGATATTAGAGCGAGATGACGAGTTTTCTTTCAGATATCCAATTTTATTACCATCGAAACATCATGTAGTGAATTGTCAGATTCAAGAATGTCATTTAAAGAATTGTCATGCTGGACTTCAAACAGTTGGATCCATTTTGAGAGAAAAATATTGGATAATTTCTTCTAGACGCATCATTAGAAGTCAATTGTCTAAGTGTTACAGATGCAAAAGATACTCTACAAAACCATATACCATACCTCCAATCCACCTACCTCTAGATCGAGTCAGAGATTCCAAAGTTTTTGAAGTTGTTGGAGCTGATCTTTTTGGCCCTCTTTTCGTAAAGCAAAGATCCAAAGTTTGGGTTGTACTTTTTACATGTGCAGTATATAGGGCAATACATTTGGAACTTGTATCCAGTCTCTCAGCGGAAGGATTCATTCAGTCACTTCGAAGATTTATATGCAGGAGAGGAAGGCCGACTACTATATACTCTGATAATGGCTCAAATTTTAGAGGAACCAATAACCTTTTAAAATCATTGGATTGGAATGCAATAGTTTCTTCAAAAGAACTGTCTCCTATTAAATGGAAGTTCATCCCTCCAGCAGCAGCTTGGTGGGGTGGATGGTGGGAGCGTCTGATTAGATGTGTTAAAATTCCCTTGATCAGAACACTCGGCACTTCAACTTTAACTTTTGAAGAACTCATGACTGTTCTATGTGATGTCGAAGCAACAGTAAATAAAAGGCCTCTAACCTATATTTTTGAAGAAACAGATAAATTTATACCTTTGACTCCATCATCATTTTTGCAAGACATTGAAGAAATAGGTGTTCCTGATTTAGATGCAATAGATTCAAAGAAACTTCAATCTAGATATAAACACTGTCAAAATATTCGGCAACAACTTAGAAATAGATTTAGAAAAGAATATTTAGCTGAATTGGTCCAAAAATCAAAACAGAAAGGACAAGCTGTCAGACTAGGTGAAGTAGTCTTGATAGAACTAAACCAAAAGAGACTTTATTGGCCTATAGGAAAAATTGTAAAGATTTTCCCAAGTCGAGATGGAGCAGCTAGAGTGGCTGAAGTTAAAACAAGTTCAGGGACCTTGGTGCGTCCACTTCGTAAGCTGTACTCATTAGAGATATCAAGTCCTGATGACCCTGTAATCCAGACTGTGAGTAACAGTAAAACTAGAAGTGGTAGAGTAGTACAGAGACTTCTGAAATGACTTTTTCTAGAACTCTGAAATGACTTTTCTAAAACCCTGAATTGACTTTTCTAGAACTCTAAATGTTTCATTATTATTTTATTATTGTTTAGTTATTATCTTTATTTATTTGCATATTTTTTATTTTGAATTAGGGCTTAATTTGATCAAAAGTGATCTTAAGTTTAATTTGGCTTCCGCCTAAATTAAAGGTGGGAGTATGTTAGGAATTGATAAATTAAGTTATCCCAGTTTATTCACAGAAAATCGTTTGCATATTTGCAATTGTGATATTTAATTTATTTATAAGACGCGACTCGTTGCTATGGAAGCGAAGCTGTTTTTTCGTCTGCTTTGCTTTTTATATTTTTTATCTTACGAGAGGAGTTAAAAGTTTAGATAAAAAAGTTGGCATCATTTTTTGATGGAATGAAAAGGAATTTTTTTAGAGAGAATGTTTATATTTTTTGTGTCATGCGTGTCTTGAGTTTTATTGAAGAATTATGTTAATTTTATGAAAAGGCACGCAGAAATGGATATGATCATCTCTCCAGTTTAAGTACGATGATCAAAAATTATCAAGGTAAAAGCATTTATATTTTGTACATATTATACATTTTGTACATAGTATGTAAATAATTTGAATTCAATATTTCTTTATTCTATAATTCTAAGTATGTAATAAAATTTTTAAAAAGAAAATTCAAGAATATTTAGAAGATTTTTGAACCCAAATAAGTTTTGATTGTTTACAGAACAGATACATATTTTTGTATCCTTTTTTGGTTTTTAACAATGGTAATAACGTTCTCTTGTGCAATAAAATAAAATAAAAAAAACAAGTGCACTTCAGATGTAGTAACAGCAATGAAAATAATCAGCCGTAGTAATAACCCCAATGAATGGCATTATTACCCAAGTATAGAAATTGCGAAGTACATTTTAAAAAACAAACCGAAACTCGCGAACACATCCAAATTCTTCCATAATAATTTTAAAGTAAATGAAATACAAGTTAAAGATCAACTAGGTGGGAAGGCCTGTCAATAGGCTTTAGCTGAACAAGCCCCATCAAACATTTATGTAAGCATAATACAATTATTTCACAAATGATTAAACAATTTGTTCTGGGCGAACCTAAAGTTAATACAATTTTAAAGTATATGTATTTTTAAAGTTTAAGTAGAAATTCCATATTATTTTTTTCCGAAAAGCTGTCTCATTTTTAATATAATAACCAATGAATTAAAATTAATTCCAGTTAAAAGATTAAAGATAAGAAATATTAAAACTGAAATAAAATGTTTCCTAACAAATGATCGCTCTGATCTTTGATATCAGAGCGTACCTCTCAAATTTTAGATCGGCCGTTGATTCTCTCTCACCTCTTTCAGCGATAAAATCTACAAATCAAAGAAATTTACTTTTAACAATTTTTCCTATTCAGGTGACTATGATCGTTCGTTGCTACCATTATCTGAACTTCTTCATAATTACACGAAATATTAGCACTTGATACGTTTTGACACTTTACTTTTTAATGTGCTGTAATTGAAGTCATCCGGATATTGCAAATATTGTTTTCTTAATTATCTTAAAAGTTATATATATCTGTGCATATAATATTCCCTAAATTATTTCAAGTGTTTACATTCATATTAAGTCATTTTATAAAAACTGTGCTAAAAAATTTTATTAAAAATATCGATGCATATTTTAATGGTCTTTTGGGTGGCATCTGTTTGACCCTGTACCGCTACCATCGAAATACTCAAGGCCAGTGGGCACAAATGTGACATCATCACTAATCGACCAACGTATCACTAGTTTTGGAATTTGCACCGTAAAATTTTGAATAGTAATTTTCTTTTATTTTGTTTGTGGAATATTTTTCATCTTATAAAACGATAATATATATTTAAACGTACTGGTGAGAATTCAGAATCCCTAAATAAATATTAACCTAGAAGAGGAATGCTCACAGTGATGCCGCATGCAGCTGTTTTTTCATTTAGTAATTTTAAATTCTTATCAGTAAGTTTAAATAGTGACTATTATCTTATAAGGTGATAGATATTCCACAAATAAAATAAAAGAAAATTGCTATTTAAAATTTTCCGGTACGAAATTTAACTCTTATGAGAAGTCGGTAGAGTAGGGATAATTCATGTCTCCTGGGCTTTTTAGTATTTTGATGGCAGCGACTGTACTCCATGCACTGGGTTAGGTAATAAAGATTAAAAACAGATCATGCAATTAAGATTAAAATCTTGTATTGCTGTACCCCTTTCAATGGGGTACAGAAATACAAGATTTTATTCTTAAAAAAGTGTTTATCCTTCAGAACGCTAAAACACTTGAGCTTTCAGAAAATTTACAAAAGAACAGAATTAACTATTGCATTTTTATGTATATTATTATTTTGAATGTATATTATTAATGTATTTTCATATTTATTAAAATTTAAAAATAAAAATAAGTTTGAATTGCTCACTGTGCCCCCCCCCTCCTTTTTTTATCCTAACATAAATCAGATTAAAACTTTAATAAACATTTTATATTTTAAATGATTAGATAATTTTAGACACATGAATTTTCCTTAAACCACAAAAGTGTTTTTCATTAACAGATATTAATAGATAGTACCGAATTTTTTCGAGAATACGCAGCGGCGTAATTAAGAATTTTTCAAATCGGAAGTTTTTTTGAAAAAAGGAATCAAATAATTGCTAAACAGAAGTAAGTCATATTTTATTTAAAATAAATTATACTAGGAAATCGAATTATTTTAGGTGCGGCGGATGTGCGCTAAATTACGGCAGTATATATTTTTGACGATTAGAACTAACTACATTTTTATTCCTAAAATATTAATCACAAATATTATTTTCAAAATATAATTATTAATTACTAATATAACAATTCAAAAATAATTCCCGAAATGCATTATCATTTAAATCTTGTTCCATACAGATAAATTCGAAATTTACATGCTTACTTTATGATAAACAAAACGTTTAAATGAAATATTGTAGAGACACAAAATAATGGATATAAATAATTGTCTCATAAAGACATCATATATTATACAGAACAGTAATCGCTTTTTTGTAAAAAACAGGCAACAAAACAATACTGTGTATTGTCGCAGAGCTGCATTTGTTCACGTTTTAAACTGATAAAATTTGATGCAATTACTCATCATTACAAAATCAGCATATGGTCATATACATTAAAAAAGCAAAAGCTATTTTGTTATTTTGAATTCACTATGTTATTTGAATTTTAAAGTATGTTAAGTTATTTTAAATTTTTCATAGAATTCATCTTCTTGTATGATAGGTAAATATATTTATTTTAAAGCTTACTAGGTAAGGTAACATATTGTTAAATTAATTTTTGATATAGAAAATTCAAATAATTTTGAAAATTTCATTTTCCAGAAGTTCAATCAAATAATGAAAACATAACCTCTGATTTGTTATAATTTTTAAAAGAAGGAAGGTATTAAAAAATCTAAATTCATTTAATAAAACTTTCCATTCTGAAAATATTTAAAAAAAAATTGCAAATAAATTGATAATTATTTTTAAATAACATAATTATAATTTTGAATACATATTATTTAATGTCGATTAAGATCTGTGTTCTGGAAAAAATATCGTAACTGTCGAAGTAAATAATTATGACATTATAGGTTTTTTTTCACATTTATTATTTCTTTATATGTAAAATCCAAGGATAATAATATAAGGATAGAAAATCAAAGATTAGAAATGTCCAAATAATGGATGGAAAGGTAGCAAACAGCCGTTTCGAATCATCTATCAAGATTCTTCATCAGAGCAAGACTCAGCCAGCTGGAAAAAGCAAAGCTGAGAAAAGCGATAGAGAAGCTTAGGCTTATACACCCGTCATGAGTGCGAATTCGCCAAAAATCTGATCTTAATTTTTAGGAAGCTTACCAAACCATTAAAAATTCACTTCTTAGTCAATGACTTATCAAGTACACCTTATTTTCCAAGCATTTGGAAATCTTGAATTTAATGCTTCTTTTTTTTTCCATCGTTCTCATATAGTGGTCCATATTTTCCCCCCCAGTTGTTGATGCTGCTTTATTCTCATTGGTTGCTTTTCGCGCGTTCGCTCCCGTAACGGGTATATAAACCTGCGTTTCTCTGTCGCTTTGCTCAAATTTGCTTTTTCTAACATGCTTCTTGCACTGATAAAGAATCTCGATAGTAGATTCGAAACGGCTGTTTGCTACATTTTCATTCATTATTTGGGCATCTCTAATCGTTCGTTTTTCATCCTTATGCATTTTTTCACAAATGATTTATTTGCAAATTTAATACATTTTTTAATCTCTCGGAACATAAGAAAACCTAAGTTTATTTATTTTTAAGCATTATTTAGCAATTTATAACACAATTAATGAATAAAATGTTACATATACATATAAATGTATATTTAAATGATGAAATTCATTAAAAATAACATTTTACAAACGTGAAAGAATGAACAATGCCAATTTAACATAAAAAATATTTGGTAAAATTTCCGCTAACGTTTAAATTTCTTCTTAATTTTTTTAATTACTAAAAAAAATCCGGTTGTTAATTATTAGGATATAGTTGGCTTTTCATTCCAAAAAAATGCATCATTAATTATTTCACATAACATGATGTTAAATTTGATTTTTATATATTTAATTTACGCTGAGACAAAACTTTTAAATGAAATTATTTTGTAAAAGAACAAAATAATATACAGGGTGTATCTAAACTACTGGGCAAAACTTTAAAGGGTGATAGTACACATCAAGATAAATAATATTATATGGGAAACTAAGGGTCCCAAACGTCTTCCGAAGGAGATAGGCGCCATCAAAGTTTAGGATGCAAAATTTGAAATGATTATAAAAAACGGAAATATTGGCCAATTCGTTTGTGGTTTTCACGAAAACTATTCTTTATGTCAATATTGTCTTAAAAATAAATTATAAAGATAAATTTCAAAAAATGCCGATAGAGGGCGCTTTAGACTTTGGAGTACCGAACAACTATTTTGTACCGTTATTTTTTGCATCTCATTAATTGTTTTAGAAGTTTAGACATAAACTTAAATTTTTAGCTCAAAATCTGTGGTTAAGTAGCGCAAACTGAACTGTGTTCAATGGGAGTGGGTAGGTTCAAAATTCAAATGATTATAAAAAACAGAATAATTGCTCAATTGATTTGCGGTTTTCACTAAAATTATTCATTATGTCAGTATTGTCTTAAAAATAAATTATACAGATAAATTTCAAAAAATGTCGATAGAGGGCGCTTTAGACTTTGGAGTAACGTACAACTATTTTTTACCGTCATTTTTTGCATCTCATTAAATTTCTTTAGAAGCTTAGACATAAACTTAAATTTTATGCTGAAAATCTGAATCGTTGAGAGTGGTTAAGTAGCGCAAACTGAACTGACTTCAATGGGGGTGGGAAGAATCAAATTTCAAATGATTATAAAAAACGGAAAAATTGGTCGATTCGTTTGCTGTTTTCTGTAAAACCATTCTTTATTTCAGTATTTCTTTGAAAATAAACTTTAAAGATAAATTTCAAAAAATTCCGTTAGAGGGCGCCTTAAACTTTAGAATAACCAATAACAATTTTTAACTGTTATTTTTTGTATCTAATTAAATGCTTGCAAAAATTTAGACTCAAATTTTGAGTTCAAATTCTGAATCGTTGGGAGGTGTTAAGAAGCGCAAACTGAACTGTGATCAGAAGTTGAAATGTTACCCTGCCCACCCTATGAGAACAGTTCAATTTTTTGCTACTTAATTGCTGACAACGACTCAGATTTTGAGCTGAGCTCAAAATTTTAGTCTAAGGATTTAAAACATTTATTTAGATTAAAAAAAAGGGTTAAAAATAGTTGTTGGTTACTCTAAAGTTTTAAGCGCCCTCTAACGAAATTTTTTGAAATTTATCTTTAAAATTCATTTTGAAGGACATACTGACATAAGGAATGGTTTTAGAAAAAACCGCAAACGAATCGACCAATTTTTCCGTTTTTTATAATCATTTGAAAATTGAACCTCCCTACGCCCATTGCACACAGTTCAGTTTGCGCTGCTTAAACACTCTCACCGATTCAGATTTTCAGCTCAAAATTTAAGTTCATGTCTAAGCTTCTAAAAAAATTTAATGAGATGCCAAAAATAACGGTAAAAAGTAGTTGTATGTTACTCCAAAGTCTAAAGCGCCCTCTATCGACAGTTTTTGAAATTTATCAGTATAATTTATTTTCAAGACAATACTCACATAAAGAATAATTTTAGTGAAAACCGCAAATCAATTGACCAATTTTTCTGTTTTTTATAATCATTTGAAATTTGAACCTAAAAACTCCCATTGAACACAGTTCATTTTGCTCTTCTTAACCACAGATTTTGAGCTCAAAATTTAAGTTTATGTCTAAACTTCTTAAAATATTTAATGAGATGCAAAAAATAACAGTACAAAATAGTTGTTCGTTACTCCAAAGTCTAAAGTGCCCTCTATCGGCATTTTTTGAAATTTATCTTTATCATTTATTTTCAAGACAATACTGACAAAGAATAGTTTTAGTGAAAACCGCAAACAAATCGATCAATTTTCCCGTTTTTTATAAACATTTCAAATTCTGGACCCTAAACTTTGATGGCGCCTATCTCCTTCGGAAGACGTTTGGGACCCTTAGATTCCCATTTGATATTATTAGTCTTGATGTGTACTATCACCCCTTAAAGTTTTGCCCAGTAGTTTAGATACACCCTGTATACAAACAGATGCAGCAGAAAGTTACCATAAATCAAACTGAACGACAGATGCTCTATCATTTTAGTCACAGCCGTTAAAAAATTTGTTTTAAAACTGCTTTTGTTTTCCTTGCAAACTGATAAAATTTGTTGAAATTCTGGTTTCCCAGGATGTAGCAGTATATTTTTAGCAGAAAAAGTATTTTAATTAAGTTAAATTCCTTATATTACCCTCATATTATACCTCATAATACAATTATACCTTACTAAATAAGGTAACATTTTCCAAAACATTTAGGATAATAGTGGGAAAAGAAAACAATTTAACAACAAAATCATGCTCAAATTGTCCTTTTTTTTTTTTTTTTGGTAATAATTTGACCAAGGCCCAAAAAGCCTTGATCGTTGCCAGTACAATAATCCTTGAATTTTATATAAAGCTAATAAAACAATTATTGAACAAAATGAATGCTTAGTTTATAAAGTTTATTTCCCACATAAAAATAAATATTATTTTTATTAAGTAAAAAAACAAGCTGTACAAATATTTATTTGGCAACAGATTTTTCTGAATCTTTTTTTAAAAGAAATATTCATTAATTCATTTTCATAAAATTACCAAGTAATATAAAAGGCTAAAAGCGAACATGCTTGGTGTAAGTTGGCAACCGTTGTGTTTAATTAAATTTTCTCGTAGTTTTAAATTAGTCATATTTGTCTTTTGTTTTCTCTTTATACTAAATAAATGTCTTGAATGGATAAAAATCAACTTAAAAGTTGCAGTGAATAAGTGTCAAAAATTCAACTAACATTTCACATCTTCTTTCTTAAAGACGATTTTACTAGCATGATCACATAACATAAAAAATATTTATAAGCAATATGATATGGAAGTCATCTAATACTTTAAGAAATTTTATTAATCACTGTATTTGCGATTTAGAGGGGATATCTAAAAAAACGCCCATTCATTATGATTTGCTGACTGTTATGATTCATTTAACAATAAATTCATTAATTTTATTCTTATTTAAACATTACATAAGAACGTTTAAGAAATAAGATCAAGCTCGTAATAACTTTAATTTGCGATTTTTTTTTCTTGAATATTTTCTACTTTTATCAATAGTAATATTTTTATACGAAAAGCATGCACATATGTTCGGAAACTAATCTCCGTTTATGAATTAAAAAAAACTAATGAACGGAAACATGTTTTGTTACTTACGTATGAAAAATACATTCTTCAGCTACTTCTCAACATAATTCCCGTATTAATTAAAACAATTATCATAACGGTAAATCAGCTTTGAAATTCAATCGTCACAGACTTCTGCCGCCGGCCTATTCAACTGTGATTATTTTTAAATTCAACTCGCACCACACTTTCAATCCAATGAATTTTAACATATTTTTCTATATAATTTGCTGATAAATGTACTACTATCGTAATATTTTACTTGGCCCACTATTTTTTAAAACATTTTTGCTAGTACATTTATCAGCAAATTATATAGAAAAATATGTTAAAATTCTTTGGATTGAAAGAGTGATGCGAGTTGAATTTAAAAATAATTGCAGTTGAATAGGCCGGCGGCAGAAGTCTGTGACGATGGAATTTCAAAGCTGATTTACCGTTATGATAATTGTTTTAATTAATACGGCAATTATGTTGAGAAATAGCTGAAGAACGTGTCTTTCATATGTAAGTAATAAAACATGTTTTCGTCCATTAGTTTTTTTTTGTTTTGTTTTGTTTTTTTAATTCATAAACGGAGGTTATTTTCCGAATTACCCTCGTACATTAATAAGTATTTTTAAACAATAAAATTATGATTTGGAAATTTTTTTATTTAAAGTCGATTAAAGTGTGTGATCTGTAAAAAAATATTATTACTGTAGAGTATTTAATTGTAACATTATAAAGTTTTTTTTTTTTTTTTTTTTTTTAACATATGTATTACTTTTTTATTTGTAAAATCCCGATATTTGAAATCCATTAAGGATAATGTTACTCTCACAAGAAACAATCAAGTTTATTAGTTTATAAACATTTTTTAACAATTTATATCATAATTAATCAGTAAAATGATTTACATACATATATAGATAGATAGATATTAAAATCGGAAAATGCATTACAAATCTTATTTTCTAAATGCAAATTGAAAAGAATAAAAAATAGTACGAATTTAACTTGAAAAACATTTCGCTAATTTTTCCTCTATCTTTAACTTTTCAATTAATAAAAAATTCCGCATGTTAATTATTTGGATATAGTTAACTTTTCATTGCAAAAAAACGCATCATTAGATATTTCACATAACATGATGCTAAATTCGATTTTTATATATTTAATTTACGCTGAGACGAAACTTTTAAATGAAATCCTTCTGTAAAGCCACAAAATAACGTATACAAATAAATGCAGCAGAAAGTTCCCATAAATCAAGCAGAACGACAGATGCTCTATCATTTTTGTCACAGCCATTAAAAATTTGTCGTAAAACTGCTTTTGTTCTCCTTTAAACTGATAAAATTTGTTGAAATTCCGGTTTCTCAGGATGTGGCTGGATATTTTTTAACAGCAAAAAGCATTTTAAATTTATTAAACTCCTCGTATTATTTATTTTCTTTAATAAAATATCTTTTTCCGATACATTCTGGCATATTATATTTTAGGGTAATAGTAGGAAATAACACATAATGAAATTATGTATAGTTATATATAGAAAACTCATGATTTAAAGTTTACTTTTGCTAATAAAACATATAGAATATATGAAGTAGAAATAAGTAGTATGTATGGTAGTATAGATGTATATAAGTAGATGTAAACATGTAAGCATACAAAGGTGCGTTTATGAATGTTAAATTTTAGACAATGATCTGCAAGTGTAATAAAATATATGATAAATGTGTAAATACACGAAATAATGTAAATAATAAAATAAAAATTGTACATAAAGTACGCAATAACATGCAACATTCATCATACAAGTGTACATACACTGCATATTTTTTGGTCTGCTATACAAATAAAATCTGTCAATAACGCAGTTATCTTAATTTATATATATTTTAAAAATAAGAATGACGATACATTGATGATAATAATGGTATGTTTTCTGAAGCTAAAAACCCTATAAACAGTCCATTTTAGTGCTTAATACTAATTTTGTTACTGTAAATGATCAATAAAATTTTAGACTTTCATTAAAAAATTATGAAGTATACTTTTCTGAATTTAAATATTAAAATTAAAGTAAAAAACAATGTCGATTTCCCCCAAAAGAAAATCCAGAAAATTGAAAATTGAATTTTCTCCATACCCCACATCTTTTTATTAATTTATCATGATGATGATTGGAAATTACTATGTGTTTTAGTCTTAAAAATGCAAAAAAATGATACATGAATTTTAATTTGGTTTGTAGATTGATTTTAAAAATAGACTGATTTCAGTTACTTCGTTTTTCTATATATGTTAGTCAATCTCTCTATGTACATATTAATACATTATATATAATAGTAACATATTCCGAGACATTTTGGCTCATTTTATAGCAGGATAATAATTGGAAGAAAAAACACGTTAACAAAATCTTGCTCAAATTGTCTTATTCTGTAATACTTTGGTCAAAATTAATGCCTCTCAAGCCTTGATTGTTACCAGTACAATGATCGATGATTTTCATATAAAGCTAATAAAACCATAATGAAATAAATTCTTAATTTATGCAATTTATTTTTCAAATAATAATAATAATTTTTTTTGAATTATTAAAAAACAGACATTGTCTATTTGGTAACAGATTTTTCTGAATATTTTTTTTAAAGAAGTATGTATTAATTTAGTTTTATAAAACTGTCGATTGATAAAAAAAAGCGTAAAAGTAAAAGTGCGTGGCATAAATTGGCAACCACTGTGTTTATCTTAAATGAGCCATAATTGCCTTTTGTTTCCTCTAAATAGTAAATTTAGGTCTTGAAAACCTAAAAATCAGATTAAAAGTATAATGAATAAATGCCGGAAATTTAACTAACATTTATATTTTAAAGATGATTTTTAGCTATATTTTTATATTAAATATAGCTAATTATTAAATATTATATTGCTATATTATTAAGTATTTATAAGCAATATTACATGGAAGCCATCCAGTATTTTATGAAATTGAATGATAATCTCTATATTTTAAATTGAGAGGGGACTTCTAAAAGAAGAAAAAAATCCATTATGCTTCGCTTACTGTTCTGAATCATTTACCATAAATTCATTAATGCTATCCTTATTTAAGCATTACTTAAGATATATTAAGAAATAAGATCAAGCACTTAATGATTTTAAATTGCAAATAATTCCTTGTTTTTGTTTATTTATTTTATTTATTTATTTATTTATTTATTTTTTGCTCTAATATTTTCTATTAATATATAGCAAATACATTAGTAAGTATTTTGAAATGATCAAATTATCCTTTGGAAAATATTTTATTTAAAGTTGATTAATTCTGTGATCTGGAAAAAAATGTTGTTACTGTAGAGTATTTAATTGTGACATTAGAGGATTTTTTTAAAGATCTTTATTACTTTTTTATTTGTAAAATCCCAATATTTGAAATCCATTAACGATAATATTAATCTTACGGATTATAAGAAAAACCAATCAAGTCTATTTGTTTTTAAGCATTCTTTAGCAATTTATTTCATAATTAATCAATAAAATGTTATATATACATATATATAGATATATATATATATAATTATAATGATAAAATGTATTAAAAATCACATTTTCCTAATGCAAAACTAAAAATGAAGAATACTCCTAATTAAAATTGAAAAAGGTTTCGCTAAATATTCCTCTACCGCTTAATTTTTGATTTAAACTTTTCAATTAATTTCTGTATGTTATTATAAGGATATAGTTGATTTTTCATTCAAATTCACCATCATTTATGTCTCATAACATGATGGCAGATTTAATTTTTATGTATTTAATTTACGTTGTAAGAAAGCATTAAATTAAATAGTTTTGGAAAAGCAGAAAATAACGTATGCAAATAGATGCAAATAGAAAGTTCTCATAAATCAAGCAGACAGACAGATGCTCTATCATTTTTGTCACAGCCATTAAAAAAATTGTCGTAAAACTGCTTCTGTTCTCCTTGCAAAGTGATAAAATTTTTTGAAATTCCGGTTTCTCGGGATATGGCTGGATATTTTTTAACAGCAAAAAGTATTTTAATAATATTAAATTCTTCATATTATTTATCTTCCCAAATAAAATAACATTTTCCGATACATTTTCGCGCATTTTATTGAAGAATAATAATGGGAAGAGCAAACAAGTAAACAAAATCATGCCCAAATGGTCTTATTTTGTAATACTTTGGTCAAAATCAATGCCCCTCTAGCCTTGATCGTTAACAATTATTAAATAAATGACTAATTTGTCCAATTTATTTTCTTCATAATAATAATAATTTTTATTTTGAATAATTAAAAAATAAACATTATCTATTTGGCAACAGATTTTTATGAATATTTTTTAAAAGAAATATACATTAATTCATTTTCATAAAACTAGCAAGTAATAAAAAAAAGTACAAAATTCAAAGTGCGTGGCGTAAATTGTCAACCGTTGTGTTTATTTTAAATGAACCGTAATTGTCTTTTGTTTTCTCTTTATCAATAAATTTAAGTCTTGAAAAGCGAAAAATCAACTTAAAACTTGTAATAAATAAATGTTGGAAATTCAACTAACATTTTATATCTTTAAGATGGTTTTAATAACATGATCGCATAACACGAAAAATATTTATAAGCAATATGACATGGAAGCCATCAATATTTTATGAAATTAGATTCATCTCTATATTTTCGATTCAGAGGGGACTTCTAAAAAGAATAATAATAATAAAATAGAAAATAATAATAAATAATAAAAATCATCTATTATGTTTAGCTTACTGTTCTGAATTATTTAACCATAAATTCAATAATGTTATTCTTATTTAAGCAAGAATTTTTAAGAAATACGATCAAGTACTTAATGACTTTAAGTTGCAAATAATTCCTTGGGTTTTTATTAAACATTTTCTCCTTTTATAAATATTAACATTTTTATACGAAAAAGCATGATATATGTCCAGTTTTTAGTCAACATATACATTAATAATACATTGTTAATGATATACTAATACATTAGTGAGTATTTTTAAATAATCAAATTATGATATGGGAAAAATTTTATTTAAAGTCGATTAAATCTGTAATCAGGAAAAAAATATTCTTACTATAGAAGTATTTAATTGTATCTATCTATCTATACGTATATATATATATATATATATATATATATATATATATATAATCTATCGACCAATTTTTCCGTTTTTTATAATCATTTGAAATTTAAACCCTCTGAACACCGTTAAGTTTGTGCTACTTAACCACTTCCAACTATTCAGATTTTGCGCTCAAAATTTAAGTTTAAGTCTAAGCTTACGAAACCATTTAATGAGATGCAAAAAAATCACGGCAAAAAATAGTTTTTCATTACTTCAAAGTCTAAAGCGCCCTCTATCGGCATTTTTTGAAATTTAGCTTTATAATTTATTTTCAAGAAAATATCAACATAAAGAATAATTTTGGTGAAAACCGCAAATCAATCGACGAATTTTTCCGTTTTTTATATGTATTTGAAATTTTGGACCCCAAACTTTAATGGGAGCTATCTTCTTTGGAAAACGTTTGCGAACCTTGGTTTCCTATTTACTATTACTCGTCTTGATGTGTTCTATCACCTACTAGCGTATATACCATTTGTTTAGGTACACCCTATATATATATATATAAACATATTTATTAATTTTTTCTTTGTAAAATCCCAATATTTTTAATCTATTAACGATAACATTAATCTTACAGAACATCAGAAAAACCAATCAAGTCAATTTGTTTTTAAGCATTCTTTTGCAATTTATTTCATAATTACTTAATAATATGTTACATATACATATAGATAGATATTAAAAGGATAAAATTTATTTATAATTCATTATTTAAATGCAAAATGACAAGAATGAAGAGTTGTGCCAATTAAAACTGATAAACGTATCGTTAAACATGCCTCTACCGCTTAATTTTTGTCCTAAACTTTTTAATTAATAAAAAATTCCGCATGTTAATTATTTGGATCTAGTTAACTTTTCATTCCAAAAAAACAAGTACACCATTAGATATTTCACATAACATGATGCTACATTCGATTTTTATATATTTAATTTACGCTGAAACAAAACTTTTAAATGAAATCCTTTTGTAAAAGCACAAAGTAACGAATACAAATAGATGCAGGAGAAACTTCCCATAAATCAAGCAGAACAACAGATGCTCTATCATTTTTGTCACAGCCATTAAAAAATTTGTCGTAAAACCGCTTTTATTCTTCTTTTAAACTGATAAAATTTGTTGAAATTCCGGTTTCTCAGGATGTAGCAGGATATTTTTAGCAGAAAAATGCATTTTAATTATATTAAATTCCTCATATTATTTATTTTTTAAATAAAATATCTTTTTTCCGATACATTCTGGCAGGGTAATAGCAGGAAGCAACACATAATGAAATTATGTAGTTATATATAGAAAATTCATAATTTAAAAATTATTTTTGCTAATAAAATATATAGTAAAAAATATATATAATATATAAATGTATATATATAATATAAATATAAATAATATAATAATACATATATATATATATAATACAAAATATATATAACATGTATAATATATATTCTATATTGTATAATATTTTCTACCATCCAAATATATTTATGATAGAATGGTAAAATATATAAAAAATTCGATTCCCCCCCCCACACACACACACACACACAAAAAAAAAAAAAAAAAAAAAAGAGAGAGAGAGAGAGAGTGAACAATGAAGAACAGTACCAATTTTACTTGAAAAATGCTTCGCTAAAATTTCCTCTACCACTTAATTTTCCTCTTAATTTTTAGCACTTTCCAACAAAGTTGAAAAGTACTTACGCATTCGGTTTTTCTGGCCGTCTGTCCGTATGGCCGTATGTCCGTCTGTCCGTCTGTCCGTATGGCCGTCTGTCCCTCTGTCCGCGCTCTAACTCCCGTAAATATACTCGGATTGCTATGAAATTTTTATACTTTATTGAGGTTTACCCTAGCACATCAAAAGTTTCCCATTACATTACGGGCTATGGGGGAAAAATCGTTAATATACTCGGATTGCCATGAAATTTTAGGACGTTATTGAGGCTTACCCTAGCATGAACCCTATTGAAAATGAAGTATCTACCATGATTAGTTTATCTACAGGGCAAATCAAAAGTTTTCCATTACATTACGGTCCATGGGGAAAAATCGTTAATATACTCGGATTGCCATGAAATTTTAGGACGTTATTGACGTTTACCCTAGCACGAACCCTATCGAAAATGAAGTTTCTACCATGATTAGTTTATCTACAGGGCGAATCAAAAGTTTCACATTGCATTACAGCCTATGGGGAAAAATCGTTTTAAAGGAATTTTAAAGATGTTATACCCTGTCAAACATATTAAAATATGCATTCTATAAAATATAAGGTGAAATGTAGCTATTATTCATTTACAGGGCCAAACAAAAGAATTCCATTAGATAATGGTAAAAGGGGGAATTGTGTGTGACATATTTTAAATATATTAAGCTTTTTCATGTATAATAAAATTGATATATGTCACTGAAGCTTAATATAAATTATACGCTACTGTCTTGCATAATATGAAGTACATAGCATTTACAGGGCCGTACAAAATATTTCAAATAGTATATTCTTTCCGAAGTACCGTATATGTGTCCGATGATGGCTGATGGAGGGATGAAATGCATTTTAATTATGATATGCGCGTTTATATTTCGCTAAATATATGCACATTATATGGTGTGTATAAATGTTATAGTTGATATACAGGGCTACTCAAAAGAGCTCACCAACGTTACTGAATATGAGCGTAAATTATTTAAACGTGGTTCTTAAATAAGCTATGCATTTTTACGATGAGCTTCATTCAATTTACTGAGAGATGTTTGCAGACTATAGATAAAATGATATACAGGGACACGCAAAGAATTCGGTACATGGGCGCTTATGAATGGTGATTTATGAGAATGTGATTTCAGTTATTTTAAAAGTGTTTTAGTTTACAATAAATTTTAACCTAGTGCTGACGTGTAATAAAGGTACAGTGTAAACTACAGGGCTGAACAAAAGTATTCAACAATGTTTCCATCTTATAGTATGAATTGCTGAAAAAGAAATTTCAAGCTACTGGGTATTTTCTTGCTAAACTAAATTTTCCATTATATCAACTGACATATGAAATACAGAGCTGTTCAAAAGTACTGGAATACATGTTTGGGAACATTTGGCTATACGCTATTATTTCCCTAAATAACAAAGTTTTGTTAAAGATTTCATTAAGTATTGGAAAGTGCTTCATAATCTATGCTTAACGCATGATTTTTCTTACTTGTTTTATTAATAAAAAAAGTCCGTATGTTAATTATTAAGATATAGTTGGCTTTTTATTCAAAAAAAAAATAAGCACCATTAATTATTTCACATAACATGATGTTAAATTTGATTTTTATATTTAAATTTCGCTGAGAGAAAACTTTTAAATGAAATCCTTTTGTAAAAGCACAAAGTAACGAATACAAATAGATGCAGCAGAAAGTTCCCATAAATCAAGCAGAGCGACAGATGCTCTATCATTTTTGTCGCAGCCATTAAAAAATTTGTCGTAAAACGGCTTTTGTTCTCCTTTCAAACTGATAAAATTTGTTGAAATTCCGGTTTCTCAGGATGTTACAGGGTATTTTTAATAGCAAAAAGCATTTGAATTATATTAAACTCCACATATTATTTATTTTCTTAAATAAAATATCTTTTTTTAATACATTCTGGCATATTATATTGAAAGATAATGGTAGGAAGTAACATATAATGAAATTATGTAGTTATATATAGAAAATTTATGAATTAAAGTTTACTTTTTCTAATAAATAATTAGAATATATGCAGTAGTAATATGTAGTATGTATAGTAATATAGATATATATAAGTAGATGTATGTGTAAAGTGTTAAGCATGTAAAGATATGTGTAAGAATGTCTAAGATGATGTGCAAGTGTAAAAAACATATGATGAATGTGTAAATTTACAAAATATTACGTAAGTATAAAAAGAAAAATTGTAAATAAAGCACGTAATAACATACACCATTTGTCATACAAGTGTAATTTAAAAATTGAGCATTATATTTTTTGTTCTCCTATATAAATAAAATCTGTCAATAACGCAGTTAGCTTAATTTTTAAATTTTTTTTTAAATAAGAAAAACTATACATTGATGTATAATAATGTTTTCTGAAGCTAAAAAACCTATAAACCATCAATTTTAGTGCTTAATGCTACTATTTTTATAGTAAATGATATATCAAATAATAGGCTTTCATTTAAAATGATAAAGTATACTTTTCTGAATTTAAATATTAAAATAAAAGTAAAAAACAATGTCGATTTTCTCCAAAAGAAATCCCAGAAAAATCGAAAATTGAAATTTTTCTACACCACATATATTCTTACTAATTTATGATGATGATGATTGAAAATTACTATGTATATTTAGCCTTAAAAATGTATAAATTATTACATGTATTTAAAATTGATTTCTAGTTTGACTTTGGAAATAGACTGATTTCAATTACTTCATTTCTCTATATTAGTCAATCTCTCTCTATGCATTTCAATACATTATAAATAATAATAACAATTTCGAATACATTTTGGCATATTAAATTGCAGGATAATGCTAGGAAGAGAAAATAAATTAACAAAATCTTGCTCAAATTGTCTTTTTTTCTGTAATACTTTGGCCGAAATCAATGCCCGTCAAGCCTTGATCATTGCCAGTACAATTCTTGTTTATTTTGTATAAAAGTAATAAATATATAATTAAATAACTGCTTAATTTATACAATTTATTTCCCACATAATAATAATTAATATTTTTAATTATTAAATATTAATCATTATATATTTGGCAACAGATTTTTCTGAATCTTTTTTCAAACAATGATTTATTAATTAATTTTCATAAAACTACCAAGCAATAAAAAATGCGTTAAACGGAAAGTGGCAAAATATAAATTGGCAACTGCTGTGTTTATTTTATATGAACAATAATTGTCTTTTGTTTCCTCTTTATAGTTAATTTAAGTCTGGAATAGATAAACATCAACTTAAAAGTTGTAATGAATAACTGTCGGATATTCAACTAAAATTTTATTTCTTTTTCTTTAAGATCATTTTAATAACATGCTTGCATAACACGAAAATTATTTATAAGCAATATGACATGGAAGTCATCCAATATTTTAAGAAATTAGATTAATCTCTATATTTTCGATTGAGAGGGGACATCTAAAAGAAAATAAACCCTATGCATTATGCTTCACTGAATGTTCTGAATCATTTAACAATAAATTCATTAATGTTATTCTTATTTAAGCATTACTTAAGAATTTTTAAGAAATAAAATCGAGTTCGTAATGACTTTAAACTGAAATAATTCCTTGTTTTTTCCTTAAATAC
This sequence comes from Maratus speculifer, assembly GCA_964019185.1. Lineage (NCBI taxonomy): Eukaryota > Metazoa > Arthropoda > Arachnida > Araneae > Salticidae > Maratus > Maratus speculifer. The sequence continues at coordinate 278,363,687 of OZ025294.1, forward strand.
TCTCACATTATTATAAATAATCACATTTTTATTCTATAAGCATCATGCATATTTGTTCAATTTTCAGTTAATGCCAAACTATTGTTATTATTTATTTATTTATTTATTTTCATTAATCTAGACCTTTTTTTTTTATAAACTTTCGAATTGTATCGATTAAAAGCTTTCAAAAATAAAATGAATTATATTTATACTGGATTTTTAAACTATCAAATTCCTATATACTTTATTTTTCGTACTTCTCCATTACGTTGTCGACTACTATATATATATATATAATTTATTCAAACGACTGCGCGAGAAACTATTTTCCAAATAAACAAATAGGATATTTTTTTCTGTTCAGATCTCAGAGCAATGCAGATTTTTTTTAAACCTCTCTTGCTAAACTGCTAACAATTATTTAGAGATATAAATTTTATGTGTTGATCAAAACATATAAAAAATATGTTTAAAATAGATCGTTTTACTGATATAACATATCATAACTATTATCGGTCTTAAAACAAAAAAATCGATTTTTTTATAACTCTTTATAAAACAAATGCAGAAACGAATGCAGAAAAGAATGGATGGAAAAAATCGGATGTCGATACCACTAACCAAAAGGTGCGACAGAAATAAAATGCGTTCTAAAAATGCTATTTTGGTGTTACCACATGGCTTAGAAGCATGAAAATTGGTATAATAATTATAAAATATAATTGGTTTCTAAGGGCATTTCTTAAAAAATACGAAATTTACAAGGAGGGAAATTGCACGAAAAGCGTTCTAAAAACGTTCTAAATTGCAATTTTAAACCAGTCTCTGGAACTAATAAACCGATTTTTAAAATAATGACTTCATAATGATGGTGATAGTCTTTGCCCGAACATATGCTAGACCTAATGTTGGTGTCACTACCACAAAAGGATGCAGGAACAAAAAAAAGTTCTAAAAATATGAATTTTTCTTCTAAAGGTCGTAGAAACATGAAATTAGGCATGTTAATTACTTATAAAATACAAATGAAAAATGATCTTTAAAAATACTTAAAAAATACTAAATTTAAAAGGGGTGAAAATGTGCAAAAAAGCATTCTAAAAAAGATCTAAATGACAATTTATACGCAATCGCAGGAAGTAATAAATCAATCTAAAAAATAATGGTGTCAAATTGATATTAACTGTCCTTGCTCTTATATAGGCTCTATTTTATGTCGATGCAACTATAACTTCAAGGTTGCAAAAGAAAACAACATTCTAAATTGCGGAATTTTTTGTCACGGGATGATCTAGTAACGTGAAATCTGACACGGTAGTTACTTATAAGATATAATTTATAACTAACAACATTTCCTGAAAAAATCTTAATTTAAAAGGGCGGGAGGGAATATGGGAAACGCATTTGTTAGTGTACGAAATTTGGCATGATAATTACTTATTAGATATAAATGATATCTAATAATATTTTTAAAAAATCAAAATTTAAAAATGATTAAAATGCACAAAAAGCGTTCTAAATGTCGATTTTTGAGCAATTTGAGAAAGTAACTTAAAATTTGGCATAGTAAATACTTGAAAGAAGTAAATGCTCTCCAAGAACCGTTTGAAAGAAAATAAAAATTTAAATTTAAAAGGGGTGAAAATGCATGAAAAATGTTCTAAATTGCGATATCTACGTTCAAGAAATAAGAAATCGATTTCAAAAGTAATGGTAGCAATTGTTGGTGACAATCCTTGCTTCAATATAAGCTATAGTTTGTGTTTTTGTCGCTACCACCTGGGGGCTGCAAGAATAAAAAATGTCGTAAATTGCGTTTTTTGTACAACAGAGGTGTCTAACATTTTGAAATTTGACATAGTAATTACTTAAATGCTGCAAATTCTTTCTATGAACTGAAGGACAAAATAATCCAAATTTAACAGTATGAAATAAATGAAAAGCGCTTTAAAAACCTTCTAAATTATGCTTTTTATGCTTCTTAAGAGATTCCAAACCGATTTTTAAAAAATAATGATTGCGAATTGGTAGTGAAGCGATGGGAAAGAGCGAAAAGCGTTCTAAAAAATTTCTAAATTACGATATCGATGCATTTCTATCCAATCTCAGGTTATAATAAACCAATTATAACTGTAATGGTTGCGAATCGATAGTGACCCTTCTACATAGGCTACATTTTAAGCCGGTGCCACTACCAGCTGGGGTTTGCGGAAACACCAAACTTTTTAAAATAGCCTTTGAATGTTTTTTAATTACGTTTATATGAAACAATAGTAAATACCTAATCGATTTTAAAATTAATGTTATAAATTAATGGTTGTAGTCTCTGATTCAACATAGGAATTTTATGATGGTGTCACTAGCCCTAGTGAGATTGTAGACGTTAGAAAAAAGCTTGGAATTAGTCACTATGGTTAATTTAAAAATGTAATGCGTACAAAGAAGATGGTTTCTAAAATATTCAAAACGTCAAATGAATACAGAAATAAAAATATAGATTGGGCATAAAAGTTTTAAAATGCTTTATAAAGTATCACTTATTTAGAATTAGCTTTAGATCTCTTTTCTGCCTAATGCAGCGCAATGATGTAGTTTTGTCAAACTGTGGCTTAAAGGTTAATTTTTGAATACTTTCCCAAAAGTATAATTTCTTATAATAAAATTTAGACATACAAATATAATTTGGCATTTCAACTATTACGCGTCAATATAAAGTATCACTTATTTAGAATTAGCTTTAGATCTCTTTTCTGCCTAATGCAGCGCAATGATGTAGTTTTGTCAAACTGTGGCTTAAAGGTTAATTTTTGAATACTTTCCCAAAAGTATAATTTCTTATAATAAAATTTAGACATACAAATATAATTTGAGATTTCAACTATTACGCGTCAATATAAAGTATCACTTATTTAGAATTAGCTTTAGATCTCTTTTCTGCCTAATGCAGCGCAATGATGTAGTTTTGTCAAACTGTGGCTTAAAGGGTAATTTTTGAATACTTTCCCAAAAGTATAATTTCTTACAATAAAATTTAGACATACAAATATAATTTTGCATTTCAACTATTACGAGTAAAAGCCGCGGAGTTTGCTAACAATTTATATTTAAGAATTCTGTATTACTAATGGATTCTACAAATGAAATCTTAACACGCAGAAGAAATGTTTATGTTTTTATCTCTGTACAGTTCGTACATTTTTACAGCAAGCCATTTTTATATAACACATATCTGGGTAAAAAATGCTATAAGAAACAAATTGCTATTTAGTTACTTCTGTTATCTGTTAGGCTCCATTTCCACCAATTTCTTTATTTTTAACATTATTTATATATGTGAAAAAAAAATAAGATGTGTCTATTTGGATACACCAGGTCTAAGGATGATAAATTTTGCTTATTCCAATTAAACGTAAATTTTAACATTTATTTTAATTGAACTTACAAAGAAGCAATGCAGTGTGTTTGGATACTATCGCAGAAACTTTACAAAACGAGAATCCACTCAAAGTGTATGAAAACTGCAAAAAAGCTATACATCTAAAACGCATAGTTTTCGAGAAAAATGCGAAAAAGCAACGCATGACGTAAAATGCGTAGAAAATTTAAAAAACGTTTATTGAACTTCATGGAATTAGTAATCAGATGAGAAGCAATATTAAAAAACAATTTTTAAAGCATTTAAACTGTACTCGAAAAGACTTTGAAAGCAAAAACAATTTAACATTTATCGGACACGCGATTTTATTTTTACATTCTATTTGTATTACTGAGTTTTAAAAATAAATGTTTTAGTATATTTCTCAAGCACATGTTGCCAGATTTAAAATAACGTTGTTAAAAAGATGTTATGGAAATCAAATAATATTCGTGCTAACATGCTCGTCCCTATGACACGTGGGGAGTCACATAGGACCTGCAGTAGATTTGTCTATATGCAAACGTACTTCGAAATTCCTGGTCGTTTCAAAAGGTTCGAAACTTTTGACCATCTTCGCATACGGATAATGCATTCCGGTCAGTTGAATAGTATTGCACTGTAAACTTCTATTAAATATGTATCGACATTTATTTTCTTTCCCCATTTTTTGGCGAAAACTATATGTTTTCGAAATGTGGTTTGCAATTGGTTGTCTACATTTTTTTTTACTGATAGCGAGGATTTTCGTTTTTTACAGCATGGCGGTGGTACCTAACAGTCTATATTTTCAAAACAATACATTCAGTGATGATTTTTAATAACTTTCTTTCTTTTTATTCTTCATTTTTGTTTCCTTTTATACATCTGAATGAATGTAGTTTGATAAATTAGATTTCTGTTGTAGTTTGATCAATTATTTTAATCTTAAAAATTTTATATAATTTCTTACGCACTTCCAATTAAAAAACAGTTTTGGGTTAAAAATATTCGTGTAAATTACTGGAAGAAACCTACTTATTCTTTTATCACTCTGGAATTTTACGTATGTTCTACAATTCATAACATTTTATCAGTTCATTGTATATTTAAAAGAAAAAGAGAATATCTAATGGAAATTACGAATCATCTTTATTTGTATTCTCGTTTAGCATTTCTACGCAAAATACCAAATCATTTATAATGAGAATAAAACAATTATTTCTTGAAGTATATATTTAGCGAAATAGCGAAAATACCTTTCCCTTACTTTTACATTTACTTCAGTCACATGCATATATTATGAACAGGATGGGAAAAATCCCTCATTTTTCTGATAAAATTCTGACGGAACTTTGTAAAAAAAAGTTTTTGTATAGATTTACGCTAAACGAATGTCAAAAGTATTCTAATTAAGCGTAATCAAAGAGAACTTATGCTGTTAGTCTTTTATTCCATTGGATAATATTAGTAATTACAAACTAATTTGGATTGCACAATTAATTAATTTTTCCTAGGCGAGAAAAAGATTTAGGTTCTGTCATTACTCATTTGAGTTGTGTAAATGTTTTCAATAAGAAAATAAGGAATGCAAACATATTGTATGTATTTCGAAATAATAATGGCAAATTAAACTGGAATTATTCATTAAAACACAAGCAAGAATATTTACTCCATTGAATTAAGGAAATGTGGCCAGCGTGTTTTTCTTCAGTATCCCATAAATTAGGGCAAGAATTTTCTTACGCGGTCAGAGATATGGAGTCAAAAAGATTCCAATGTTATTTTTCTTTTATTGTGTTTTGTAAACAACCTTAGAATTTATTTTGAAAATGCAATATATTCTTTAAATTATGTAATGCTAAAAGAATTATTTGACGGTATTGAGTAACTTATTTTATTAAAGGACAAAAACCCCGAGCCAAAGAACAACGTAGAGTCATTTTGACTCCCTTATCCAGTTCCGAGTTAAAGGAAGATTTCTATAATAAATGATTATTTTCGTGATAAATTTGGAAGAATGTGTTGGTAGATTACAGAAGAACTCAAAATTAGTCTCTGAAAAAAAAAAAAAAAAAATGCAAAATTTTGAAATGGTATTTGTGACAATCCGAATTATGGCTAGCATAGCTTGCTTTATGGTTTTGTCATTAATTTTTTTAATTTCGTTTGGTACTTTTATTTCCAATTGTGTGTTGTGATATTTTTGTAAATGTGTTCTTTATAATCCGAATTATAATTTGTGATTTATTATTATTTTTTTTAATATTTGGTGCTTATAACTTGCTTTAAAAATTCTTCAGAATGACCTAAGCTTTATGTATTATTGCTTATTAATCCTCTAAGCGTCTTGCAAATCGGTAAAATTGTAACGTTGTTTTCTTTGCATATTGTTCAAAATGCTCAGAACATTTAATTCTTTTAACATAGTGAATAAATAATAGTAATAAAAACTTAATTCTTAAAACTTAAAACTTAAAATTTAATCAATCATTTACCAACGTATTGAAAATTTATTAAATCTATAGAATTATATTAAATTAAATATTGCTTATAATGCAGTAAAATCGTGAGCTTAATGAATGGAATATTATGTTCCAAACACTTAGATGGTTAGGTAAATTTTATGTTCTGATGTTCTATATTTAAATACTACCTTTATCTAAAGTTGATGCTTACTTTTGAAATTTTTAATTTATTTTATTATATAATGTTATTATTGAAATTAATCAAAGTTACAAAACTACAAGATAATATTGTTTTCATATACGAGTTGTGGCTATTTTATGATGAGACTAATTCTTTTACAGAAATATTGCACACACACAAAATAATCCAACCAATAGATGTATACCTAAAGCCTCCTGTATCCATTGTGCCTCTAAAATGTCAGTATTCTAATTAGTTTGGCAGTGACCTATATTTGCTCAGTACTTTGCTTTAGTGTTTTGCCAGAAAAATTCCAAATGCTTCAAAACACCAAAGAATAATTGGGAAATTTCTTATTAAAATTGGAAGATCCACTACTCAAACTCATCATTTGCTAAGAAAAGTATCCGGCAATGAAATTTTATCACGAGCACCTTCACGTTCTTGAGTTGGTTTAAGCATTTCTAAGATAAAAGCGAACACAATGAATATTACCTGTATTCACCATCATTCTTTTTTAATGCGCAATAAATTGTTAATAATTGTATTTCAAAGTTTGAAGTTGCATTTCTCAGATACAATTGTTTTAACTTGAAAATTGAGCGTTCGCATTCTTCACTTGAGGCTATAGTCTCAACAGCAGTGCACCAAAATTCTATAAATTCATATTTTTAGACACTGTCGTAATAAGCTACTTAGTTTTAATTTAAAAAAGAATGATCATTTTCTTTTTTATGTGACGTCATTATTACTCATTGAAGTATTTAGAATAATGTCTTAATCAATAGAAAGAAAAACCATTTAAGTATTATAGATGTATAAAAGAAAGTGTGTGTGTTTTTAAGCGTGATGCCATTTTCTCTTCATATTGTTTAAAGTGGTTTTTTGTTGGAATAAGAAAATGGCATCATAAAAAATGTAATTAAAAAATTATAAATGCCCGATTATTTTTCGGCAGCAATAGAGATACTTTGACTGTCACCATTTAAAATAAGTTCCATAACAACATTAAAAAATACGAGGGGAGTGCCCTTCGTGGGGGTATTTCTAAAGAAAAACCATTTAAGTATTATAGATGTATAAAAGAAAGTGTGTGTGTTTTTTAGCGTGATGTCATTTTCTCTTCATATTGTTTAAAGTGGTTTTTGTTGGAATAAGAAAATGGCATCATAAAAAATGCAATTAAAAAATTATAAATGTCCGATTATTTCTTGGCAGCAATAGAGATACTTTGATTGCCACCATTTAAAATAAGTTCCATAACAATATTAAAAAATACGAGGGGAGTGCCCTTCGTGGGGGTATTTTTAAAAGATCCTAACCTGTATTTACGCAGGGTTCAAAGAAAACCACGAAAACTCCGAACAATTAGCCCGATGGCTGCGGTTGGGTTCGAACCTAGTACCTGCCGTCTACCAGTTGAGAGGTCAGAATCTCTCGACCACTGGTGGGGCCGTTTAAGCACTTGGAGTTTCAGAATAATTCCTCATATATTTTTCTAGATATTTAACAAAGCGTCAAAAATCGCAAGTGGCCGGTCAGCTTTGGCGATATAGTGTATGATGATTGGGATGATAAGTGAGCCATGTGGGCTAACTTACGTAATTAATATTTGTATCTCGCAAGTTTATTTGGGTTCACTTAACAAATTTTGAACTCTGTGTTAAACTCTTTTAAGTGTTTTGATGTTAGCAATGAAATTGCATCAACATAAATGCTATGTGAAAGATTCTTAAATTTTAGATACAAATAAAAGCTTGCGAAAAACTTTCAAGAGGAAAGTGTCATCAAATAGCGTATCTTCATGCTAAATTTCAAATGATTCAAAATCACAATCCACAATTTAACAGCCGTAACATTAATACATGGAATGACACGTCAGTCAGCTATGACTCACACTGAGAATCCCGTTAGGCGCGTCTTTATTAAGTCATTACATACTGTCTGTCACCGGCAATTAGCACTATATTACATGACAATGTAAAGACGGGGCCTAAACGGAAAGTTCAGTGCCATGCACCGGTGACTGACAGTATAAAGACACAGCCTAAATAGAATTCTCAGTCACCGGTGACAGAATTGTTAATGTTACTTTTTCGCTGATCATTCGTTTATTATACATATACCAGTTTTTTTTCTTTTTTTCGTAGATTGAAAGCAATAACTAACGTCTTTGCTTAATGATTTAAAATATACTAGCTGCACCCGTCGAAACTCGACGGAAAAGAATATATATTAGGTATGATATATATCAATCTTATATAGACAGAAAAATACAGAGCGAAATAAACAATTGTCACCTCTTAAAATAGGAATAACATAGCTTTTCATGATGAAGATAGACAAACTTCAGAAAATGACAAAAAATAAGGAAAACAACTCTTAAATTATTATGTTGTACTTAACTTCAGCTACAAATCATTTTTTAATGCGGTTTCTAAACCTTAAATATTATTTAAATGCCAAATTAGGAAGTTAATATTATACCCCGGAAGACGATTTCAAAAATATCTGCATAGTTTATTTTTTCTCCGTTTAAATATCGCTTGATAACTGTACAATAATTATAATATCAATGAAACATTTTATAATAAAACAGGGACTTACTAAACGGCCTAACCAATCCACTACATATTTACAGCACTTGCAATAAATTTAATTTTTTTATTGGTTTGTATCCTCCATGAATTTGTAAAAATTAATTTTATTGTTATGGCAACGAAAAAAAAGACGATACCTCTGTTATTAAAAAGAATAAAATTTTTGTATTTGTTGCTGAAATGCAGAATTTTTTTTATTTTATTTTAAACAATAACTTAATACAATGAAATGATTTTAATTATTTTTTGATATTATATAAGATAGAAATATAATAATACCGACATATCACAGATTTTATTCTTTTTTTTTTCTAATATGACATCATTTACACCTTTAGAAATACTCACCTTGTCTTAAATAAAAGCGTGATTTATGCAGTTATTTAAGAATTCTTTAGTTTCATAAAATATTCATTATAATTAAATAGAAATGGCGCAGTTTATAGAAATATTTTCATGTGTGCACACCATGGACATTTAAATTAATAGAAGTTCCCTTTATTTAGATGTAGGAATTAAAGCCAGTGAATATGACATCATCACTGACACAGCTATAACAATTTATATTATATTAATGGAATAAATTTATCTGGTTTCTGTATGACGACATTTTCTCCATCGACAAAATTTCACTTTAGATATTTTATTAAAGTTTATCTTCTGTAATTTTACTTACATAATACTTAATAATATTACTCAGTAAATAATCTGTGTATTGCAGAGAAGAACTATGTGCAATCATTTTATTCTGATTAAATTTTACGAAAACCTTTATTTATTTATTTATTTATTTTTTTCGAAATGCGATTATACATTCCCCGATGAGATCAAGCTCCTGATTGGAAGAAAATAATGAAAGAAAATAAATTTTGAGAAAAGCTTAACCTGTTGCCACTGTTTTGAAGAAATGTCATGAAAAAGCTTTTAAAATTAAAAATAAAATATATAAATTGAAATAAATTAAAATCTAGCCAGAATGAGCACATCTACACATAAACAGCTTTCATTTAAAAAAATAATTATCAAAATCGGGCCAGTAGAAAGCTAAGGGCTGATGACCGAAAAAAACGCCAGGTGTTTTAAATATATAGATTTACATGAATGTTAAGAAAGTTTGAATAATCTACAATAGTAAAGAGACAAAGCATGATTGTCTGTCAGAGCTGTTCTGAAGAGACCGCTGCATGTAGAGTTACAAATTTTGGAGGGAAGGTGCCTCTATACATGTAGTTTTGAACCTCGAAGCCCGATTTTTGATTTTTTGATTAGAAAATTTTAATTTAATTTTTTAGGCGATTTTTAGCGCTCTTTTTATGTTTCGAGGCAATTTTTCCACATTAGTGAAAGAAATACGGTTTCATTCTTTTCACTTGATATGGTATTTTTTTTCTTTTCAATAAAGTTTATACGGAATTCGTGCGGTGATTTTTGAATTTTTAGCGAATTTTTTAAGGCGATTTTTAGTGTTTTTTCGAATTTTGCAGCTATTTTTTGACAATGAAAAATGCAAAATTGATTCAAACTTTCAGCCTAATGAACTAAATTTTGTCTGCTATGATTTTTCAATTTCAGTGATTTTTAATGCGATTTTCAATGCGATTTTCGATGTGATTTTTAGCGATTTTTAAATTTTTTGTAAGTTTAGCATCGATTTTTTGTCATTTTTGACAAAATTATAGTTTTTTGTATGCATCATGATCTTATCTATTCTTGAATTGCATATATGAAAAGCAAAAAACATAAAATTAACGAATGAGCAATAAAGTTATAAATTAGGATATTCATAGTAATCTAAGAGACAAGTATAATTGTGTGTCAGCACTGTTCTGAAGAGACCACTGCATGTAGAGTTATAAAATTTGGAGGGAAGGTACCTCTATGCATGTAGTTTTGCACATCGAAGCCCGATTTTTGATTTTTTGATTAGAATTTGTTAACTTAATTTTTTAGGCGATTTTTAGCGCTGTTTTTATGTTTCGAAGCGATTTTTACATATTAGTGAAAGTAATACGGTTTCATTCTTTTCACTCTTTATAGTAATTTTTTTCTCTTTTCAGTAAAGTTTATTCGGAATTCTTGCGGCGATTTTTGGATTTTTTAACGAATTTGTTATTGCAATTTTTAGTATTTCTTCACATTTTGAGGGGGTTTTTTTTGAGAATCATAAAAATAAAATCGTTTCAATGCCTAATTAACTAAATTTTGTCAGGTATGATTTTTTTCATTTCGATTTTGAGTATGATTTTCGATGCGGTTTTTAACGATTTTTTGTGCGTTTAGCATCGGTTTTTTGTAAATTTTGTCAATATTACAGATTTTTGTACGCATCATGGTCTTATCTATTTTTAAAATGCATGTAAAAAAAGGCAAAAACCATAAAACTAATGAATTAGCAGTAAAGGAATTATTTTGAATATCCACAGTAATTTATACTTATAAAATAACTAAACGCACTGTCTGTGTGCATGTATGTTTTTGTGCGTTGGCTAGCAAAATCTACGGCACTTACGAGGCTCAAAACTTTCTTGAAAGTACCCCGAAGTCTCTCCTGATGTATATGGCATTGAGATATTCAAAATTTCTACTTGAGTAATTCCTCTCCCGTTTCCCATTGCATTCCTTTTGAAAATTCTTACCACTAATTATTACTTGGGTATTTCCTCTCCCGTTTCGCATTGCAGTTCTTTTGAAAATTTTTACCACTAAATATTATTTGTTCATTTTTAAAACAATTTTTCACACAGTTAGTGGCGGTGTATTTCAGACAAATTAATTTTACATATTTCGACTTAGAGATAAAATCACAAATTTCATGTTCTTTAATATTATTATCTCGGAACCGTGCAACGCCGGGCATGTCAGCTAGTATTAAATAAATGAATTTCTTTTCTACTGCAAAATTTGCAATGTCATATTAGCTACATTTATGTAGTTCACATCTCCTTTATATCTATACAAAGAAACTAATCAAAACTAACATTTTCCATGCCTATGCTTCGAGTTAAATTTGGAAACTGCTAAAATTTATGAGCCATATACGATAAAATGAAATTAATAAGCATATTCAAGTAACATATTTCCTGTTAAATGAGTCAGTGCCATATGTAACTCGGTATTTTTCCGTCTTTTTATAATGAGGCTTTTAAATACGTCGACTGCTTTCGACACTTAAGTGCTCACTTAAAAGTAATGTGTAGTTGAGTCTGTAACATCGTGCATAAATTATTGTGAATTAGTTTTTATGATGTATGAAATGATGATGTTCATCTACTGGAACATTACTGTTACTTTATCGTTTCACGTCAGCTCTTTAAAAGTAATGATGTAATGAATACAAATGTAGCCTTTTTTACATCTTTAAAATGTAAATCAAATTTTATACTTGTAAGAAGAAAGAAAGGATTTCTTTAAAAATGTGTATTTAAATAAAATTCCTTATAGTAGGTTTATAGTATTTGTGACGTACTTAAAATGAATTGCAAATTATGGAACTAACATAGTATTATGTTATACTGAGTGATGTGTGCAAGTTCATAAATGCTTTTAACATTCTTGGAATACAGAATTTATTAATTTTCTGTCCAATGAGAGCTTTTCTTATGCTAGATAAATTTTTAACACCATTATTCATTTAGTAAATCAATCATAACAGTCGTAAATTTCGAAATGTATAAAAAAAATCCAGGCCATGTTTCAAACCAGGAATGTCTCGGCTGAAGCCTCCAGTACTATACTAACTGAGACATTCCGGACGAATTTGGGGACTACTTCATCGAACTAATCTTTAATGATCTGATCATAGCATCTGATCTCTTAGTCCGTTAAATTGAATAATAAATAGAAGATTTTTTTTCGGAACATGCAGTAAACGCTGCATGCGTAATTATACTAGATTAATTTTTAACTCAGTTTCTCTTTGCGTAAATAAATCATAACATTTGTAAATTTCCATGTGGATGAAAAAATCTGGGCCAGGATTCGAACCAGCGATCTCTTTGCTGAAGCCCTTAATACTATACTTACGGAGTTATTTGGGACCAATTCGAAGGACTAACGCACCCGACTAAGCTTTAATTACCATAGTATCTGACCTCTAAATCAGTTTATTTGAATAAATCGAAAATACGAATTTCACATGGACATAATATGAATCATACAGAAATAAATAATAAAATTTGGTCGTTACACAAAAACAGAATGCATGTCGAAAAAATATCGGAGCGAAAATTGGTTGACCAGGTACTTGTTATATTTCCTTAATTTTGAAGAACATTTTTACAATTAAAAAACCTTATAGACAACTTGGAGTATTCTGTCCTTTGAAACCGGGATCTAAATTGGCAATAATTACAATAGATCATAAAAAGTTATTTCTCGTTAAATGAGGGATTAGAGGGAAAAAGTTAGATTTATTAACTCTTTACTTACACACTTGCCTTAATTTTTCTTTCCTACACTACCAACATAATCAAACTTTAGAATAAACTCAGATACTTTTTCTAATCTAATCATATATCTTTTATATTTTCGGGAAACTATTAGCAGAAAGGTTTTTAAAACTAGTAAATCTGCAGATCAGGAGCCTCAACGTCAGCTTTGCACATCATTTTTTTTAAACACACTTTGGGCAAAATTCAACTTTCTGGAAACTGTAATTTAAAATTTTCAAATTACGTAATTATTTATATTAATAAAATAAGAATAAGAAGTTTTCAGCCATCAAATCCGTTAAATGAAAATTTTAGTTATGTTAGGAAATTCTGAAATTTTCATGATCTATTATTTTTGCTTTTTATTATAACATAGTAGATCTCCCCCGTCTCATTAAATTTAAATTTTCAACTTTCTATTAAGTGTGTTAATGGTTATCGTATATCTTGCATTTCTTTATACATTTTGATTTATAAGGATAAGTAACAGTTTGGACAAGCATTTTTCATTAACCACATACTTCTACATGCCGCCAACCACAAACACCTAAATCTGATGTATAAGGAACTTTTTAAAGTGTAAAATTAGTAATCTAGAGTTTTACAATTTTTTTTCCGAAAACAAAAGTCTGATTGCATTTTGCAGCAGTTATCGCGGAACACACTGACAGACGGAATAAACAATAAATTTCGAACAATTTCATGAACAATAAATTTCGAGTCACCAAAGTAAGCCTTCACTGAAGTTTCGGCAATGACGTCATTATTCATGAGTTATTGATATCCATGTTTCTTGTATTTTTAACAACTACTATAAAATACCTGTTTTATTTCAATTATGAACGTCATCTTTTACCAAGTGAATTGTTTGTTAAAAATATAATTCTTTTTTTATTTCTTTTACTTCTAATTATGACTCCATTTTTGTCAGAAAAATTCTTATTAACGAAACAAATATCCAAGTTTATTATTTAACAAAAAGTACTATACCTATTTTTATTTTAATTCTGATGTCATATTTATTTATTTTTTCTTAGTTTAATTTCTCGAACGGAAATTGCTTAATTGAAACTTATTGCCGTTGAAAAACAATTATTCCAGATTTTAATTTTTTTGGCAACGAAAAAAAAAAAATTGGTCAAATTGTATCTAAAAAGTCTCTATTGATTGTGTATGAAAAAGAATGAAATTTTGAATTATTAAGGAAAATATTTGAATAAAATTAATAAAACATAACCTATGTTCTTTTCTGGGCTATGTTATATTTATACACAAAGATACAAAGACATTAATTAATTCATCAGTTTTGATGTTGACTTCATTTAAATTTTCGTACAAGCTTTCAAATTATGGATAAGAATCAGGATGAATGGTTGCTTAGCAACCAATATGAGAAAATAAAGAAAATGAAATAATACATTTGAAATAAGTAAATCTCTAAAACTAATTAGTCTATATTAATGGAATACATTTATAAAAAATCTCCAAAATTTACAGTAATAATTTTAAAAATCTGACAAAAGCGTAGACAAAATTTCAAAACAATACGAATAAATTAACCGGTAAATTTCAGTATCCATTTATCATTGAATTCCTTTAATCAAATGTGTCATTTTCTCTCAAGAAAAAAAAATAAACTGAAAATCATTGGATTTGCCATAGAAAAGCATTATTGCGGAAAATAAAGTATTCTGTATTTTCCGAACGAAAGAATCAAATCTAACAAAAAACTATACAGCTTAATCCCAGTGCCTCATTAACATACCCACTTAATTTTAAGTCAATCGAATGCTTTTTACGTCAGTTATCGCGGAACAGTCAGACTGACAGACCGACAGAAACAAAAAAAATTTCGTGTCTCCAAAGTAAGCCTTCACTGACGTTTCGGCAATAACCTATTTATAGATCTCTCTAAACTAAGATACACTTAGCATTTTATTTATTTATTTAAATTTCTGTCTTTAACTTCCATTTATCGTCTTTAAACTGAATATTAAAGCGATTGATATTATAAACATAAAAAAAATATATATTTAGAGTTCTCTATATATTTCTTTATATACTTCTTCAAAAAAAAATATATATAGTTCTCAATATACTTTTTTATATAGGGTTTTTTATATACTTCTTCTTTACGTCATAATTTTTTCTCCTTAAAACATTATCCGAATATCCTGAAAAAAATATAATTATCTCGTTATCCAAGCTATAATTAATGCGTTTATAAACATTTATCTTGATTTAAAAGTTTTTTTTTTTTTTTTTTTTTTTTTTTTTTTTTTTTTTTTTGAGTAGTATGAGTATTGCATGAAATATATCAGTACAGTCATAACATTTTATTGTTAGGCAAAGGTAAACGATAAAATTCCTTATGAGCCTAAACTGGGCACACATAGAAACCCCAATGCTAGTATTAAATTTATGGTAGAAACTTTTACAGATATCTCGCTTGCATTTTAATATTTAAATCTGCTAACTTTTCCTTAGATACCTAAGGTCGATATCTACTGTTGTGGGTTTGTACCTTCTTCATTTTGTAATAGTTTTCCTGTATGAGAATAATTTCTCTTTTAGAACCAGTTCTAACCGATTCCAAAAGTGAAAGTATCCGCATAGAAAACAAACTGTAACTAAAACTAAAAAAGTGCAAAACTATGAAAATAGACGTCTATCTCTGGTATCTTTTGCATCAAAAAACTTATTAATATGCGAAGGAATCTTTTAGAGAACCCACCCATCAGATTAATATTTAACTTCAGAGTTTCTTTCCGTGTTAGTACAATTTATATAAGATTGAAGAAGGTCAACTTTTGGTTCTTATATTTCAAAAGTCATGGAATTTTTAAGGTCACGAAACAGTATTTACATAAATCTGCAGGAAAGTAAGATTTAACTTTATATGCAAAATTCGTGACCTTTTGATAATTAATATATTTTTGCATGCATTAATTTTACTAGATAAAATGGCGTTTTCTATCTTTCATTCATTAATAAAACTATGAAGCATATTATTTGCTAAACATTATTTTTTCATTCGAAACCGTGCGTTTTTATTTTCAATCCTTTTTCATGTAAAAGTTATCACATAATTTGAATAACTATTTACATTTATTAAAACTAGAACATATAGTCTTATACGATAGAAAATAATTCAGCATGTATGCACGTCGAGAACTTATTTCCATCATGTATATGTTACGGTTAATTTGATGAATTTCATAATTATTAATAATAACCACGTCTTTATCAAATTTACCAGTTATTCTTAGTAATTACCAATGAAGTTCGGTAAATATGTTTAATTAAGCTTAAGAAAGAAGATGTATTTTACTGAAATATATTTTATCCTAACTGTTTGAATCTAATAAAAAAAAATGTTAAGAGACAATAATATTCAATCTAAAGAAGTTTTCTATTAATAAGATGCAAAGACTAAACAGTTCTAGATAATTATTTTTAAAAATAATGAATCAACTAAGTAAAGTTTTTAAATACTGAAATATTAAAAAAATAAATTATGCAGTTTTGAAATGCATATTTTTAGCAATAAATATGAGGAAAAAACACATACAAAATGCTAAGTCTTAAGGCTAAATGAGTTGAAATTCATCCAACCTTTACCAAAATTGATTGCTATTTATTAATAAGAACTGCTTAATTTGATACATTCTCATAAAATAAACAAATCAACTGGTTTATTTGGATAGTATTTGGTTATTATTAATAATAACTGATTAATCAAATTAACTATAACATCATATAAGTTATCTCAGGAACACCGAAAGCAAATTTTCCCCTTTATTTTCACTCTAGACACATCCCTTTCTCTTCATCATTTATACTGAGACGGACCGAAAACATTATATGATACATATATTTATGATATTAATCTATTTCTTAATTCATTTTCAGTAGTGAAATTACGCCTGAAATATTCTAGATACGTGAATATTCATACTTCTACTAAGCGTAATACCAACTTTAAGGGAAAATCTCCAAGCTGTGTGCTCACGAAGACGGATCTGGTGCTGCGATTTGCAGCTTAACGAACATATGAAGTGAAAAATGCTAAGCTGGGCATCGTCCTCGTAGCTTAACCCCTTAACGCTCAGTGTTGCCGGGTCGGCAACACCTAAAGTTCCCCCTGTTTAGAGACACAAAAACTCCGTGAATATTTCAAAAACTACTCTAATGGCTACTTTAAATCTTTCTTATGAGTTCTAGATGGCAGCATCACAGAGATCAAACTCTACTGTTTTTAAATAATAGGTAAAATGTTTTACTGTAATACGCGCTTCACAGCAATGCTCTTCTCACTGCGCTTATCAATGCCTTACTTATGGGAGGTTACCACTTCGGCAACAGCTGTATAATTAAAATGGTTAGTGCAATCTTTACAAAACAATACATGTGTACTCATCTAAGCCTAAATAGATTGCCTAATATTTTTTTTTCTTTAAATTCCAATTTTAAAGAGTAGTGCGCCGGAAAGGGTTAAGTGGTACAGCATTTGAATCGCTATTCCAAGGGTTCCGGTTTCGACATTTTTCACTAAAGTTGGTATTACGCTTAGTAGAAGTATGAATATTCGCATATCCATTATATAAATTTTTTATCACTTCTAAAGAACTATATACTTAAATTTTTACACCGATAGCTTCCGCATACCGATAGCCATCTGGTGTCATCATAAAACATTCTAATCAAAGTTTTCTTCCATTCTGAAAAACTGAATTTCCTGGATGCGTTCATCGATAATATTAGAAGTCATCAAGATTAAAAAAATATTAGAAGCAATACATTTCAAGAACTAATAATTTCGTAACACATGAAGACTTCTTGTAATGCAGTTTAATGACTCAGTTCCGCAATAAAAATGATGAATAAATTATTTATTGAAAGAAATGTATTTTTAGAATCAATAAATGGAGTCAAAAATTTTAACTTACTATTCCTTTTTAGGATTCTCTCGTTCTGACGATGTTTTATAACCTCTGCAAAAGATTTATAGTGTACCTGCTTGATAAGAAACATTT
Source organism: Maratus speculifer (assembly GCA_964019185.1). Taxonomy (NCBI): domain Eukaryota; kingdom Metazoa; phylum Arthropoda; class Arachnida; order Araneae; family Salticidae; genus Maratus; species Maratus speculifer. Next base: position 278,381,778 of record OZ025294.1, read on the forward strand.
TCGCCTTTTCTAAACTGAGAACTGGGAGCGGTACTTACTTTTCATTCTAGACACATTACTTTCTTTTCATTATTTATACTGAGACAGTGAAAATATTATGTGATACTTTTTTCACGCTGAAGAACTATATCATAAAATTTTTACATTAATAACTCCCGCATACCGGTAGTCTTCTAGTGACTTCATAAAGTATTCTAATCAAAGTTTTTTGCGATTCTGAAAAACTGAATTTCCTGGATGCATTCACCGATAATATTAGAATATTAGAAGCAATTGATTTCAAGCACTAATAATTTCATAACACATAAAGACTACTTGTAATACAGTTTAATGATCGAGTTCTACAATAAAAATAATGAATAAATTATGTATTGAAAGAACTCTTTTTCTGTATGCAGTGTTAATTCTAGAGTATAATACTCAAGATGTAGCCAGCATAAATGTTAAAAGTTTAAGATAAATTTTATTTAATCTCCGAGTGCTTTCGTTTTGCACCTACAGCCTCATCAGGGAAAAAAATATTGGAGATTAAATAAAGTGCACTTTAAACTTTTTATATTTTTGTTTATAGACACCTTTTAAGTAAACAGTGAATTTTTAAAGTTCATATTATATTTTATATTAGAATCTTTTACAACAGAAAATAATTCTACATATATACACTTCGTCACCTGAGAATAATAAAGTTCTATCTGTGTTTTTGAAAAATTGACTTACCAATATATAAAGGTTCCATTTATATCTATGAAAGCATTTTTACATAAAAATTATGTATAATTTACATATGACATTACAATTGTATTATGACATTTTTTAAAAATCCAGAATTCATTCATAGATATATATAGAAATTTCTATATCGATAAGTGATTTGTTTTAAAAACACAGATAGAACCTTATTATTCTCAGGTGGCAATTTGAAGACATTATTTGCATCATATATATATTATTTATAATACACCAAATAAATATATATTCTTCTTTATTTTCATTCTAGACACATTATTTTCTCTTTATAACTTATTCTGAGATGGGTTGAGAGCATTATATAACACCTTTTTTTAACGTCTGAAGAAATATGATCAATAGCTTTCGTATCCCTATATTCATCTGGCGCAGTCAAAAAGCATTATAGTCCGAGTTCTCTTTATTCTGAAAAAATGATTTCACTTAATACGTTACTAGATTATGTTAAAAGTAATCAACATTTAAAAATATATATATTAGGAGCAATATATCTCGAGCCCTAATAATCTCATGGCATATGAAGACCCCTTTTAATATGATTTAGTGGTCCAGTCCTGCAATATAAATAGGGAATGAATTATTAAAAGTAAGTTTTCTTCTGGCTTAAAATTCTCAAGCACAATACACAGGGCATTACTAGGATTATGCATAGCAGCGAAGATTTATATATTTTTCTTTTGAAACAAATATACATTTTACGATACATTTATTTTATAAAATGTTCCTAGGTTTTAAGTGATAATTAGTTCATTTGAATTCATCATTTACAAAATATAAAGTAACAGAAAGCTTCTAAATTAAACAAGTTCGAAATTGCACGTGAAGCGTAGCAAATGAGGTAACGATAACGATGTTTAAAATTCAGATCTTGGTGATATAGTAGAGCGTACTTCGGATACAGTATAGTAGTCGAAATCTTCGTGTTTCTGTAAATATGCAGGAAGTAATTTTTATTACACCTCAGCAACGTATATCTTATTCATAAAATGTGAAATAGTTGAATATAATTAAAACACGCCCCAAATAAACTTCCCCGTATAGCATTATGTAGTGGAATGCTTTTGTGTGGCCCTGTAATTTAATAATAAAAATTCTTTGCATCACAGATTGTACAGAATGCATATTTTTGTATATACTTCATAGATTCATGCCAATTCTAATATGTCCGAATGAGTGTAACATCATTAAAATGCATTTGAAACTTTTTTCCCATTGACCGTAATGTAATGGAATACTTTTGATTGTTCTTGTAACTGATCTATGCATCCGACATTCATAACATTTGAAATGACTCGACAAAATTACGTAATAATTATATGTTTTAAATTTCAAACGATTAAAATGCATTTGAAACTATTTTCCCTATTGACCGTAATGTAACGGAATCCTTTTGATTTTCCCTATAATTGATCTATACATCTGATTGTCATAACATTTGAAATGACTCGATAAAATTACGCAATAATTATATGTTTTAAATTTCAAACGATTAAAATGCATTTGAAACTTTTTTCCCCATTGACTGTAATGTAACGGAATTATTTTGATTGCCCCTGTAACTGATCTATCCATCCGATTTTCATAAAATTTGAAATGACTCGACAAAATTATGTTATAATTATGTATTTTAAATTTCAAACGATTCGGTTGGGTAATTTTTACGTTGTTATATGCGGACGGACGGAGAGACAGACAGACGGATAGACAGACGGACAGACAGACGGACTGAGCGACAACAGTAGGTGCTACGTATTTACATAATTACGAACGCACCTAAAAAGGAAGTTTTAAGTTACGTCGATCGGCAGTATCTATACCAAGTAGAATAATATGAATCGTATATCATTTAAATTAATACAGCACATTTATTTTTTCAATTTCTAATGGAATCTTATACTATTAAAATAAATCAGCATATTTACACTCACAGACAGTTTTTTACATATGTGAGTTTACTCTCAAACACCTAGAAAGCAATTTTTACAACGCTATCCTTATAAACCCAATATTTTTTCGTCATCGTTTATACGAAAATGGATTGGGAGTGTTATATAATGATCTTTTAATTTCTGAAGAACTATGTTCTGAAATATTTTACGCGAATAGCTTCCGTATCCCGATAGTCATCTGATGCCGTCATAAAACATTCTAATCTAAGTACTTTTCCATTCTGAAAAAAATGAATTTTCTGGATGCTTCGTTCAATAACATTGGAAGTAATCAACATTAAAAAAATATTTGGGACAATACATCTATAACATTAATAATCTCGTGACGTATGAAAACTCTATTTAATGTAGTTTAATGCCACAATTCTGCAGCATAAAGAATAAATAAATTATGGATAGAAGGAAAGATTCTACTCTGTTTAATACAAATTCTACAGCGTTTTACACATGATATAAACAGCATAGATGTTAGAAGATTAAAATACATTTTTTAAAATCTCCGAATACTTTCGGCTTCCATCCACAGCCACCACCAGAGAGAAAATTTCCGGAGTTAAATAAAATGCATTTTAAACTTTCTATATAAAAGTTGTTTAAAGTCAGTTTTCAAGGACACGATTAATTTTTGCCATTCATGTTATATTACATAACTCTGTTAAAAATATTGTCCTAGTTTGAACCAATTTTTATTGCTCAGTAGATGCCACCATAAGATGGAAAAATCTCGTACCAAAATTTGGAGTTATAATTCAGCATATATACACTCAAGAAAGTTTTTCATCATTTATGAGTTTACTCTCAAACACCTAGAAAGCATTTTTTTGTCCTTATAAACCCAATATTTCCTCGTTATCGTTTATACTAAAATCGATATGGGGTATTATATAATGATCTTTTAATTTTATTGCTCAGTAGATGCCACCATAAGATGGAAAAATCTCGTACCAAAATTTGGAGCTATAATTCAGCATATATACACACAAGAAAGTTTTTCATCATTTATGAGTTTACTCTCAAACACCTAGAAAGCATTTTTTTGTCCTTATAAACCCAATATTTCCTCGTTATAGTTTATACTAAAATCGATATGGGCATATGTATGGGCATGTATATGGGCATGTGTATTCAGCATATATACACTCAAGAAAGTTTTTCATCATTTATGAGTTTACTCACAAACACCTAAAAAGCATTTTTTGTCCTTATAAACCCAATATTTTCTCGTTATCGTTTATACTAAAATCGATATGGGGTATTATATAATGATCTTTTAATTTTTGAAGAACTATGTTGAAAAATATTTTACACCAATAGCTTCCGCATCACGATAGTCATCTGGTGCCATCATAAAACATTCTATGCCGCCATAAAACATTCTAATCTAAGTACTTTTCCATTCTGAAAAATTGGATTTTCTTGATGCGTTGATCAATAACATTAGAAGTAATCAACATTTAAAAAAGTATTTGGGGGCAATACATCTCTAACATTAATAATCTCGTGACATATGAAAACTCCCTTTAATGCAGTTTAAGGCACAACACTAGGCACAGAAAAAGAGCCGGATGATAATGTAAAGTCTAAGGGGCGTTCCTTTCAAATATTTCGCCCAAATTTTAATATTTTTACATGATGTTTTTGCACAAAATAGCTGAGGACGATCCACAATCGGCCTAGTTTTTAGTTTTCAGTTTTGGTTTCAGATTAAAAAAAATACTTTAACTTTCGAAACCGGTTTAAACTGGTTCTGAAATTGAAACTACCGTAATATAAAAATATAGTTCTGATACAATTAATTATATTATTCTAGTTATAAAAAATATAGTAGTCTCAGTTCTGCAGTATATAGAATAAATAAATTATGCATTGAAAGAAAGATTTTTCCGTATTTAATACAAAGTCTACAGTGTATTACCCATGATATAAACAGCGTAGATGTTGGAAGTCTAAAATACATTTAAAAAAAAACTCCGAATACTTTCGGCTTCCATCCACAGCCACCATCAGGGAGAAAATTTCCGGATGTTTTAACTTTTTATATAAATGTTGTTTATAGTCACTTTTCAAGCACACGATTAACTTTTACCATTCATATTGTATTACATAACTCTGTTAAAAATCTTGTCCTAGTTTGAACCAAATTTTATTGCTCAGTAGCTGCCACCATTAGATGTTGAAATCTCGTACCAACATTTGGAACTTCCTATTTCTATCTCATTCCATCTATTGGAACTAAGTTTTAACAGGAGCTTCAAATGTTGGTTGAAGATTTCACCACCTTATGGAGGTAGCTATTGAACACCAAAATTTGGTTCATACCAGGACAAGATTTATTAAGAGGTTAGAATTAAATATAATTACCGTATTTACTCGTGTCTAACGCGCACTTTTTTTTTTCCAAAAAAATAGGGGAAAACTCCTAAGGCGCGCGTTCTACACTGAATGATTTTTTACTGCTGGATGTAATCATACGATATACATATGAATCAAGAAATGTATTCAAAGATGAGATAATTGCTCGGAAAATCTTATTTAATTGAAGTATTAATGTATCTTTATTTCACTCCTTGCACTTTTTTATAAATTGACATTATATAAACGCTAATTAGCAATTCTCACTGGCGTCACTCACTTCCACTTCCCGTTATTCATTCCCTACCCGAAGTCTAAAAATGCATTTTTGCCTTGTTTTTGGCCTGATATAATGTTTTTATCGACTTTCTTTACTAAAATTCGTTTACCCAGGTCAAAATATATGCTTGTACCAGCCACAAAAAAATGCCAGTTATTGCTAGGTATTGCTATGTTTGCTAGATTTCCATGCTATTATATGCTAGCTAGCATCACATGCTATATCGCTAGCTTGCACAACAAAAGCATGACAAGCTATATGCAAGAATTTCATGCTTATTTCCAGCAAAGTGGGCCAATACACACCATGAATTGCCGGAAATTCTGCTGGAACCAGCAATATGTAATGCTAGTTTATGCTATTTTACTTGTTGGGTTATAGCACTTGGTGCTTGTCTAGCAAACAAATACCAGGATGAATTTCGACCAGGGTAGTCATTCATTAATTTTTATATCTAATGTATGGTGCGCGTTATATACTAGATTTTAAAAAATCGTCTTTTTTTCTTGCAAAGTAGGGGTGCGCGGTATACACGAGTAAGTGCGGTAGCATATAAACGCTTTGCATAATTTGCATCATATATGTTATCTCTCGAACACCAAATAAAGATACTCTGCTTTATTTTCATTCTAGACAAATAATTTCATCATCATCACTTATACTGAGATGGTTTGAAAGCATTATATAATATTATTTTTTAACATCTGAAGAAAAAATTCTGAAATATTTTATATCGATAGCTTTTGCACCCGGATAATCATCTGATGCCATCATAAAAACATCCTATTCCAAGTTCTTTTCCATTCTGAAAAATTTAATTTCATGGATTCTTTGTTCGGTAACGTTAAAAGTAATCAACATTTAAAAAAATATTAAGAGCAATACATCTCAAGTACTACTAATCTCGTGACACATGAAAATTCCTATTAACCCCTTTGGGACAAGCGTCTTTTACAGAACTTTAATCTTTTATCAGCAATTTTTTAACCCTTTCCGGCACACTGTAGTCGGTCTGGGATACCTACTTTTAATTCCAAACTTGCAAACGGCACCAGTAATATTTTACTAAAATTTTGCTTTTACAATAAAAGCTTAAATTAAGGATTTCAAAATATCTAAAAAATTTGTTCGTAAATTCCGGTGTCAATCGATAATTTCTTAATTTAGTACAGATTTTGCCCTTACCGGAAAGGCTTAAAGGAGACATTTTTGCCTAATTGAATCGGGGAAAAAGCTCAGATTAAAGAAGGCAAAATTGTAAATAAAAATTTCGGTAGAATATAATCAAGGATTTTGATAATCTTATCCTGTACGTATACTGATCACTCCTCCCTAAATGCATTTAATGACTAAATTATTTATTTAAAAAAAAGCAATTTTCATGATTAGCAGAATTCTGTAACACATTACAAAGGATATAAAACATGAATGCTAAAATTATTAAATACATTTTACTTACTTTTTGAGTACTTTCGTCTTGCATCCATAGCTGGGTTGCCAGATTTGGCCTCTTTTTTAAATACTTTAAATCTGAAATTTTACGTTCACACCAGAAATTCTGTATGGTTTTATTTTCTTTACTTAATGATAAACCTTTCATGATTACTTAAAATAAAAATTTTCCATTCAGGATTTCTGATGTGAATTCTAAGTTTTAAACTGAAAGTAGAGGCCAAACTGGCAACCCAGATCCATAGCCTCGAAAAGGGAGAAAATTTTCAGAGATTAAATAAAAGTTATTTTGATCATTCTATATCTATGCTGTTTATATTCACCTTTTAAATAAATGAAGGACTTTTAAAGTTTATATTATGTTCTAGATATGAACTTTTTTCAACTGAAAATTATTTAGCCTGTATACATTTGAAGACATTATTTGTATCTTATGTGTGTTATCTCTGGAACACCAAATGAAGATATTCTTTTTTATATTCATTATAGACATATTTCTTTTTCTTTATAACTTAAATTGAGATGGATTTAGTGCATTATAACCTCCTCAGTCCTGAGACAAATATTACGAGGCTCCACAAAAGCCGGTGAAGACTCCTTTTAATTTAATTTAATGACACTGTTCTGAAATATGAATAGGTAATAAATCTCAATTCTAGAGTATGTTTTACAGAGTATAAACAACATAGATGTTAAAATTTTAAAATACATTTCACTTAATCCCCGAGTACTTTAATCTTGTAACCACAGTCTCCAACAGGAAGAACATTTTTGTAGGTCGCACTGTTACAAATTTGCAGCTGTAGCTGCATAGTTACTCTGCAGTTTTAGTAAAATATCTCTATTTTGACTAATGGAAAGGCTCTATTATATAGTAAAGTAAATTTTTTTTATAAAAGGGATAGAATGACCATGCAGCTGCAGCTGTAGATTTTAAACAGTGTTAATAAAATGTATCTTGAACGTACAACATGTGTGTTGTATACAACACCTATAAACAAATAGATGTTAATATTTTAAAATAGATTTTATTTAATACCCGAGTACTTTCATCTTGTATCCACACCTCCATCAAGAAGGAAAAATTTTCTAGGTTGCACTGTCAAAAATTGCAGCTGTAGCTGCATAGTAACTCCACTGTTTTAATAAAATATCTTTATTTTGACCAATAAAAAAGCTCCATTACATTTTAACGTACATTAAACGTTTTATATAAAAAGGATGAAGTGACCATGCAGCTACAGCTATAGATTTTAAAGAGTGTTAATAAAATTTATTTCAATCATACTACATCTATGTTGCTTATAGTCAATTTGTAAATGAACGATGAACTTTCAAGATTCATATTATTCTTCACATTATAATATTTTACAACTTCAAATGATTTAGAATATCTACCTACAGTTAGAAACATCATATATGTGTTATCTCTCAAATTTGAAAACAGTATTTCCTAAATTATTTTCATGCTAGACACAGTTCTTCTTCTATGTCACTTACACTGAGATGGATTGTTATCATTATATAACATTTTTCAGACGTATGTAGAACGATATTGTAAAACATTTTACATCATTAGCTTTCGCATCCTGCTAGTCATCTGGTACCATCATAAAACATTCTAATCCAATTTCTTTTTCATTCTGAAAAATTGAATTTCCTTGATGCGTTGCTCGATAACGTTAGAAGTAATCAACATTAAATATCTATATATTAAGAGCAATGCATCTCAAGTATCAATAATCTCATGACATATAAAGAAATACTCATTTTAATGCCGTTTAATGACCCAGATCTAGAATATATATCGAAATAAATTATAAACTAAAAGAAAACTTTCTCCCTATTTAATCCACATAAATTTGACAGCATCAAAATCCACACACTCATCTGATGTCATCTTGAAATAATTCCAGGTTGAAATCTCTTTTTGGAATAAAATTTTTGTTTCTTTAATGCATCAATTGATTTATCCAGAAGGTATAAATATTAAAAACATATTAGTCGCTATTTATCTGAAACAGGGTTAACCTCGCGGCACATAAAGACTCTATCTCGAGCAAATTCATGGCCCACTTCTGCAATATTACTAGCGAAAAAATTATATATTAGAGGGAAATCTCTTCACGATAAATCTCATTTCCAAATAAATAACATTACAAAAATAATTATTTTATTAGTTTAAATAATACAGTATGTTTATAATTTTACCCTGGAATAAAAATTGTTTGCATATTTTCAAATTTTTCGTTAGTACAGTGAACGAAATTTTACTAACTTGTTATTATTAAAGACATATAATTTCCTTTTAATAACTTAATATGAGATGGATAGATTGCATAACTCATTTTTAACTTCTATAAAACTATGTCCTAAATAATTTTGCTTTGATAGCACCTAAATACAAATCGTCACCCGGTGAGGAAATATTTCGCAATTTAAATTCTCTTCTATGCTCAAAAATTGCACTTTTTGAATGCTCAACTTAATAACTCCTGAAGTAATCAACATTTAAAAAATATTAGACGCAATACAATTAGACGCAATACGACATATAAAGCACCTTTTTTAGACTAGATTAATTGCACACTTCAGCAAAATTATTAGCAAAAATATTATATTTTAAGGTGGATTTTTTCGTGATTGTTCTCATTTCAAAATGAATAACATTTTTATTAGTAAAAATAATACAGTATCTTTCTACTTCCAACTGCAATATAAATTACTTGAATGTTTGTTACATTGACTCTGACAAATTGAATGAATTCTTAAAACTTTATTGATTTTCTAGGCACAATACTTTCTTTTCACATCTTCACTTCAGATGGATATAATATATACCTCTTTTTAAATTCTAAAAACTAATCCTACACTATTTAATGTTGATAACATCCAAATACAGGTAGTCATCTGGTGCCATCAAGAATTATTTCATAGAGAAAATTTTTTCCTATACTCAAAAATTGTATTTCTCTAATGCTCCATTCAATAATTCTAAAAATTATCAACATTTCAAAAAATGCTAAAAGCAGTACATCTTAAGCAGTAATAACCTCGTGACATATGAGGACTCCCTGTCATGCAGTTTATAAAGCCCACTTCTGCAATAATATTAGCGAATAAATTATATATTACGAAATATTTCTTCGTGACTGATCTCATTTCCAGTGAAATAACACGGAAAGTAACTAACTTATTATATTATTAAAACTAACATGGTTGTTTATTCTTCCACCTTGAATAGACATTATTTTTAATTTTTTTAATTTTTTCCAGTTCAGTGAAAGAACTTTCCCTACTTTATCTTTAGTCTATTCATATTATATTTTCTTCATAACTTTATTTTATTTTATAACTTCTGAAGAATTATGTCCTATTTTATTTTACTTTTATAGCATTAAAATCTATATAGTGATCTGGTACCATCATGAAATATTTCCTAATTTAAATCTCTTTTTTGTCTGAAAAACTGCATTCCTTGAATGCTCCACTTATTTCTAATAGTGGAAATTATCAACTAAACAATGAATAAATAAATAAATAAAACAGACGCAATATTTTTGAAGAAAATTTAACCTCATGAGGTTTGAAGACACCTTCTTAAATAGTTTAATGGGCTATTTTAAGAATATTATTCGTGTATAAATTGCTTATTAAAGGGAATTTTTTCTTGATTGATCTCATTTCCAATGAAATAACTTTGAAAATAGCTAACTTCTTTATTAGTAAAAATAATACACTCTGTTTATGCTTCTACATGCAGTATAAATTACTTGCATGTTTTTAAAATTTTCACTTTGTACAATGAATGAAATTTCATCATTTTATTATTATTCCAGTTATTAATTTCTCTTCATAAATCAATTTGAGATATATAGATTAGATAACACGCTTTTTAACTTCTAAAGAACTATGTCCTAATCTATTTTACTTTGACAGCATCTAAATACGGATAGATATCTAGTGCATCAGGAAATATTTCGTAATCTAAATTCTCTTCTAAACTGAAAAATTGCATTTCTTGAATGCTCCACTTAATTTCTCAAGAAGTTATCAACATTTAAAAATATATATTAGACGCAATATATCTCAAGCAGTAATAATCTCGTGACACATGAATACTCCTTTTTTGAGCAGTTTAATGGCCCACTTCTGCAATATTATTAGCAAATAAAATATATACTCAAGACTGATCTCATTTCCAACGAAATAACACTGGAAATAACTAACTTATTATAATCTTAAAACTAATACGGTTGTTTATTCTTCAACCGGTAATAGACATTAATTTCATATATTTTTTAATTATATCCAGTGCCGTTAACGAACTTCACGACATTATCTTTACTTTAGACACATTAATTTTTTTTCATAACTTAATTTTCTTTATAACTTCAAAAGAATTATGCCCTAGTTTACTTTACTTCGATAGTATCAAAATCTATATAATCATCTGGTACATTCAAGAAATATTCCCTAATTTAAATCTCTTTTTTGCCTGAAAAATAGCATTTCTTGAATACCACATTTAAATTCTGAAGAAATTATCAACATTTAAAAAAACATTAAAAAAATCGACGCAATATCTCTCAATTCTTCATAAATAAATATGAGAAGGTTAGATTATATAACGCCTTTTTTAACTTCTTAAGAGCTATGTCCTAAACTATTTTACTTTGACAGCATCTAAATACAGATAGACATCTTGTGCATCAGAAAATATTTCGTAATTTAAATTCACTTCTAAACTGAAAAATTGCATTTCTTAAATGTTCCACTTAATTTTTTCCAGAAGTTATCAACATTTAAAAAACATATTAGACGCAATATATCTCAAGCCGTAATAATCTCATGACATATGAATACTCAGAGCAGTTTAATGGCCCACTTCTGCAGTATTATTAGCGAATAAATTATATATTCGAGACTGATCTCAAAATTTTCTTGGACTGATCTCATTTCCAAAGAAATAACACGGAAAATAACTTACTTATTATAACATTAAAAATTAAATGCGGTTGTTTATTCTTCCACTGGTAATAGACATTACTTTCATTATTTTTTAATTTTCTCCAGTGCAGTGAACGACCTTTCACGACTTTATCTTTACTCTAGACGCATTATTTTTTTCATAACTTAATTTTCTTTATAACTTCAAAAGAATTATGCCCTAGTTTACTTTATTTCGTTAGTATCAAAATCTATATAGTCATCTGGTGCATTCAATAAATATTTCCTAATTTAAATCTCTTTTTGTCTGAAAAATTGCATTTCTTGAATACCACATTTAAATTCTGAAGGAATTATCAACATTTAAAAAAAAATAAAAAGAAATAGGCGCAATATTTTTCAATTCCTCATAAATAAATTTTAGATAGATGATTAGATATACCTTTTCTAACTTCTAAAGAGCCATGTCCTAAACTATTTTACTTTGACAGCATCTAAATACAGATCGATATCTTGTGCATCAGGAAATATTTCGTAATCTAAATTTACTTCTAAACTGAAAAATTACATTTTTTGAATGCTCCACTTAATTTCTCCAAAAGTTATCAACATCTAAAAAATATATATTAGACGCAATATATCTCAAGCAGTAATAATCTCGTGACATATGAATACTCCTTTTTGAGCAGTTTAATGGCCCACTTCTGCCATATTATTAGCGAATAAATTCTGCATTAAAGGACATCGTCCTAAAGGATGATCTCATTTCCAACGAAATAACACGGAGATTAACCGAGTTTCTTTAAAGTTAGTTAATTTTTATTGCTATCATTTTTACATCGTTTACATGACAGATAATATTATAAGGATAGTTAGTTTTAAAAAGTTGTGGAAATGTTAGATAATTTAAGGAAAATACAGTCGTCTCTCATTATTTAGAACTCGTCGGGACACACAAGAAATAGGAATTAATGTTATAGAATTTTTTTAACTTATTACAGCTGTTGTCATTAGAATATGGATCAATAATAAATTAAAAGATATAAATATGTAAACTAATTAAGGAATTAGAAATAAGCACATTGGATGAAGGGATCAAGGTGTCATTGCTTGACAGACGGAACACTAAGAAATCGAATATCAAATGCATGGGATTATATGTTACTAGGGCAGAACAATTCCAACAAAAATGAAAGGAAGAAAGTTAAAGAAAGAAAGCAATAAATCAGAATTCTCTTTAGCTCGATCTAACCGAAGTCAAGAAAAAATGAGTTCGAATAAATGAAATTTTTTAACGTTACTCTGCCATTGAAAATTTCGGTATTTCATGTTTAGTTCAAACTAATTAAATTCATTCGGAAGAATTAAAAATTTGTTTCAATGATTTTAAAATCTCCACCGCTGAGGATGCTAAAATTGGGGTCGAAAATTCCAAACTTTTTTTGACCCGTCATGTGACATATTATGGAAAAGTCCTCGGACTGCTCTTTAGTATTATGAACGTTTCTTCTAGGACTCCAACTTTCCCCTTCCCCCCAGGGCGCAGTTTTCGAAATTTTTTGAAATTGTAGCGTTTCATCATTACAGGTTTGATTTTTTCACGGGGCCCTCTGATCAATATTAGTTATGACGTGATAGTTGAACTCTGGGGGGGGGCTAATTTTCTAAATTTGACCTAAACCCCTCACGTTACCTATTACTGAAAAGCTCGCTGACCCTTATTTCGAATTAATGACCTCCAGCGCCTCTGAGATATTTCACCATATCTGAACAGCAGGTTTAGGTAGAAGCGGAAATTTCCAGATAATGCACTTACTGCAAAAAAAAATTAAACATAGATAATTCAGTCATTTTAGACCTATTTTGTCTATTATGTCGCCTACTTCGACTTTAAGCAGAATAATGTAAGATTATACGAATAAGACAGCAATTATGAATGTTTAATTATGTATTTTTTTTTTTTTACTCGATGTATTTTGTTCGATTCATGATTTGTTTAGAGATACCGAGCAGTATAGCGATGGAAAACTGCTAGTTAAGAAATAAATTTTCTTGAAAATACTGATGTCATTTAATTATCTCAACATTTAATGAATACAAATACCTTGTCCTTGTAAGGGTTAATGTACGGTCTATAATATCTTACATTGAATTCATGTTTAAAATTTCTTGTTTAAAACAGGGCTAATTAAAGAGAAATATAAAAATTATGTGAAGCCATGTGAAGCATATCTTTATTTGTTAACCCCTCCGGGACCAGCGTCATTAACAGAATCTTTAATCTTTTGTCACCAGTTTTTAAAAACAGAAAGTTTTGCCTACTTGAATAACGAAAGTGCGCAAATTAAATATGGCAAAATTTACAATTAAATATCATTGGTGAGATTAATCAAAGATATTGAGCACTTTATGAGGCACGTATACATGTCGCTTATGCCCAAGGGATTAATGAGTTTTTAATTATTATAACACTCATAACTTTAACCACCTCTTAACCATTCATAACTCACAGAGATTTGAAACCCATTCCAGATTTTGAAGGCACTGGACTTTCCAGGTATATATTCGCCATGCGAGAGGGAAATAAAAGTTGACTTTTTCTTACGAAAGAAGAGAGGACAGACGGCCTGATATACGGTTTCTTCAAGCCAGCTGCACCTTGCACTTCAAATTCTTATACATATACTAATTTTATGTTTTCTATGTCAGTCCGAGTCCCTCTTCAACGAACCGTAAATAAAGATCACTCTTGCTTTACTCAAAAGTAGTTATTAGTGTTTACTGCTGTAAAGTGTTTAATACAGTTTTAAATTTACTTATAAACTTAGCATATCCATATGGATGAAAGTGAGTGTACTTCTAAGAAGATGTCAGATCTCATAACTCCAATTTCGTATAAAAAGTTAAAAATATAAACTACCATAAACTATAGAATAAAATTACTTGAATTTCTGTCTATGTCATTTTGAAAAAAAAAAAAAAAAAAAAAAAAAAACAGCAATAAAATATTTGTGTCAATATTCTTCGAGTTTCAAAATATAACAAAAACGCCTACTGCACTCATTTCTTCCTCTTAGCATTTCTTGGAAAAGTCTGAAATTTTACAGAGCGAGACAAATTTATTTTCTTCAGTCTGTCATCATAGTTATCTAGGGAATCACCAACTTTTGAAAATTTATTAAACTCGTATATCTTCATCTGTTATTATGGAATGATATATGGACACTTCATTTTTCCTCACTAAAATTAAACACAAAAATGATACGGCAATTTTATTTTATATATCATTGAACAATAATTTTATGAGGTATAGCATTAAGTAATAAAAGTAAAGTTTTGTTTATTGGTTTTATCGTGTATTTTATTTAAAAAATAAATTCCCCATAATAAATTTAATGTAACTATACTTCGCTGGCATTTCATGTACTTTATAATACTCTATAAAAAACAACAAAACCATTATTGTCAAATTTTATTTCGTTTATTTATGAAGTTGAATGAAGCTGTTTGAAAAATGTTTTGAACTTGTTTGAAAGTGTTGAAAAAAAATATATTTTTTGTTCATGCCGTACAAATATTTTCAGAAATGTAAAAATTTTTTAAAATTACTTTCTCGTATTTCCCATGACGGTGATAATAAAGAACAAAAATAATAATTTTATTATTATATAAAAAAAAAACATTTTTTCATGTAATGTAATTGAAATACCTTTACACACTCTAAAATATACTCTATATGTTGCAATAATGTAAGTATTTCATTTCAATGAACATCGATTCTTCTTCAAGACAGGAATTTAAATTGGGTACCGACTTTCTTTTTAATTATTATTATTCCTATTACAACTTAGAAAATATTTAAATGTCGCTTCTACAAGAGGTATACAAAATATTATTGTAATATTCAATTTTTTATACACTTAATTCATGTATGAATAAGAACACTTTACAAAAAAATCAGAAATTCTTGGGAGATATCACTCTAATATGTAGGTGATTCAACAATTCCTGTCCCTATAGCATATAAAATATTTGCATTGCGATGGTTGATATAGAATATCGACGTTTAATGTCTTACATGCCTTTACGCTCAATTTGTGAAACTTAGCTGCTATATCAACATATTTTTGGAAGAAAGGGCGAAGTTTTAAGCACTTATTTTTAATGGAGTTTATAAACGATGGGGGTGAAGTAGAAAAATTGCTTTGAAATTTATGGGGCCAAATTTTTTGGCAGTGGATGAGACATGGTTACATCACTATGATCCCAAATCCAAAGGACAGTAGATACGTCTCATCAGCTGTCTCAATTTTATCCCTATAAGCTCGAAATCAGCCTTTCACCCCCGACTTCTTTCATTCCCCCAGTAAAAATATGTTAATATAGCAGCTACGATTCTGAAATTGAGCATATAGGCATTTAAGACATTAGGTTTCGATTTTCCATATAAACCCAATGCAGTACAAATATTTTACATACATTTGGGACAATAATTGTTTAAGCTTCCAAGTATAGCACCGTTCGAAATGTGTAATGCTTTTAATGATAGTCACTCTATCATTTTTATAGAAAACAATTGTTGCACGGTAAAAAGCAGTGGGGTAACTATACAGAAAACGTCGCAGATTTTTAACAGCGTGTATAATACCACAAACAGTTTTTAAGCCTCCTGAATTCTTTAAACAGTTGACTCTTCGAGGTTCTACAGCTTTGATACACCCAATTTAAAGATGAGTTAGTCCTCACGTTTCAGAGTTCGGCCCCTCCCGAGTCCAAAGCCGCCTGAGCCAAAACATTTTCTGTCATTAGATCGCGAACTCGCACGAGCTCAATACCGAGCTCGTGCTCTGGGGACTCCCACGTACACTGTAAAAAAAATTCAAGAGGTTACTAAAATTTTTTAGTAAATTTGTATTCCACAGATTTATTTAGTAACCATTACAAGCAAGTGTTTACAAGCAAGTGGTTACAAACAAGTGAAACAAACATTTCTTATGTAAACTGAACAAAAGAATTTTTTGTATAACTAACTTAAAGCTTTTTAGTATGAGCCACCAAATTTTAGTAATCGCTCCAAAATTATTTTTAGTTAATTAAAAATTATATTTAGACTTCTGAAGCGGAAGATTTTCCGCAAAACCACAATAGATGGCAGCATCAGACATTGCTACTTGCTCCATTTTGACATGTTTCTAAAGGGGTGGGGAAGTCCAGAGATCATTACCCATGGTAACTGCTACAACAGAATTTTCTAATCCCTTTATTTAGCGAGTACTTACATCGCATACATTCGGTGCATATTTGGTGGCATCCAGCATCCAACCCGGATGCTTTCAGTCTGGAGTTCGGTGCTATGACCTCTAGGCTATCAGGGCCACACCAAGTGAGTGTTAGTAATAGCTATTAAAAATGTAAAACTATTAACTTAATTCGTTGCTAGCTTTTTTCTAGTTATTATTACAGATTCCTTGTAACCGAGTAAGATTACTACAAATTGTTTAGTAATTACAAGGATCACTAAATTTTTTTTAGTAGATCGACCTTTTTTTTTACAGTGTATAGCACCGTTAGAAATATGCAGCTTTTAATGATAGTCACTCCACCATTTTTATAGAAAACCATTAAACCTTTATAGAAAACGATTACTTGACAAGATTATGAAGCATTATCATCGGTCAGAATAGAGATATTTTATAAAGCGGCGGAGTGGCTAAGCAGCAAATGTCGCATATTTTTAACAGTGTTTATAATACCACCAACGATTTTGAAAGCCTCCCAAATTTGTTAAAGAATTGACTCTTCAAGTTTTTCTAGGTATGATACATCCAGTATAAGGCTCCTGTCTCTGTCCGCGAGGACACTCGCGAGCTAATGCTATTCTTAATAGGGGTGAGGGGGGATTTTTGTAATAACACTTTCGCATTTTGGAATTTTAATTTTAATTTTTTGCATTGAATAGCTGAAGTCCCTCTCAAGATCGCTCCTAGATTACTTTTCAATTTTGGTCGCAGATATTTTCTATAAAGTTGCCCTTATTTTCAGAAGAAGTTCAGAAAGCGAAAGTAAAGTAATAAAAAATACTTGCGACCAAACTTGAAAAAGTAATCAAGGAGTGATCTTGAAAGAGATGTCAACTAACCAATGTAGAAAAAAAATTCAAAATGCGAAAGAGTTATTAGAAAAATGCCTCGCCATAGGAATAGGATTAGCTCATGAGTGTCTTCACGGGCAGGGACAGGTGCTCTAAAGATGAGTTATGGTCCATTATTCAAAGTTCGGTTCCTCCCGAGTCGAAGCACGCCTGTGCCAAAACATTTTCTGTTATCAGATCGCGAACTCGCAGGATCCCGATACCGAAGGCATCTAATTAAAAGAAAATTGCATAACACTTAAATGTTGTTTTAAGTGTAATATCTGATTTTTTAACAACATTTTACAAGAAAATAACTATTAATCCACAGAACATTATTGATTTTAGGAAATTTAGATTGTAGCTTATTTTAGTTTATTTTTAGTAACTTAGAAAATATTCGAAAACAAATTGTGCTACATGTTTTGCATAAATACTATGGATCATATACAGAGATACAGAAAATATTTTTTTTAATATTGCGGAAAATCAGCATGAGTAAATTATGGATCTTATGGAATTTAATTATATTTAGTGTAAGATTATAGATAAAATCATGTAACAGGGAAATAAAAAATATTAGATACACAACCTCCTAGTAATAATAATGTTTGGAAGTGTGATTTAATTAATTTTAATTATTTTTTAGCCTCAGTTAAATTTTTTCTTAATTTTGAGACGCATAGAAAACTATGCTAATATACAGGGCTCAACAAAAGAAATCAAGCATGTTTCTGTCTAATAGTAGAAATTACTGATGGTGAGTTTTCTATCAATTAAGTTTTTTTAAGTAAATTAAATTTTAGCACACTATACAGAATATATACAAATTTGTAGATTAAATATAGGGACAGAAAATAAGAAATATGAAATAAACAGAATATTTTACTTACTGTGGACAATAACTGGTGAAATCTAGTTTTAGATTGTATAAATAATAATAAGTAAGCATTTTTAAAAATGGTTACTTATTATTATTACTATTAATATTGACAAAGTTATTAAACAACGAAATTACGTTAAAGAATTTTTGAAACGTTATTAAGTATTTTATAATTTATCCTTGACGGATGTATTTTCTTTCTTGATTTTTTTTCATGGATGATGTAACCTATAAATTTTAATGAATTCAACTTTTTTTAACAAATTTGTTATTTTCTGCGATATAATTTACTTATATTTATTTCTTTATTACACAATAGGGTATTAAGTTAAGCACAGTGTCTTAAATCTATACTATTATTGTTAAAATACTAATAAACAATATTTTTAATTGGTCTTCAAAATAGAAATGTGCCATATTTTTAAATCATTTATTCTTCACCACAATTTTATTAACTGACATGTTAAAGTATGTAACTTCGCATGTTAAAGAAATTAATAATGTGTTTTGCTTCAGTTCCATTTTTTATGCATGTGTCTAAGATAAAATATTTTACATTTCTGCATTTTCGTGTTCATAAAACTGTCAAAATTTTTAAAATTTTAACACTAAAAGCAGTGTTTTGATAATTCAAAAATAATTAATAAAGACATTTTTAATTATACACAAAAATGGCATAATGTATCTTCTGTTGACTGCAAGTTTGAAAAATTATGCATGACAGTGATGAATCATGTTATTCTACAAACAGTTGAAAATTATTAATTAAAATATATTTATGCAAAAAAGCCTAAAAGAAGTTAGAAAATTTTCAAGCAATTAATAGCGATTTGTTTTAAATATCAGAAATTTTGATTGAAAATAAATGATATTTGTTTTAAGATTCATTTAGATTGCTGTGTTTTCGTATTTGAATGAGGAAAATTAATTTTTCCAAATAAAATAAAGTGAAAGTAATTTTTTAATTAAAGTGAAGCTAATAAATAGGTAATTCGTGGTTATATACTTGAGATTAAATTTTGCAGCAACAAATATTTTTCTATATATCAGATTATGCTTATTTAGTGCTTTAGAGATACACTATGAATACCTACAGCTAGAGTGGAAAAGCAAGTCTTTTTTTATATATTTATATTTCATATAGTTTTGTGGAATAATAAATATTTTTTCGGAACTTGCATAATTTTTCTTGGAAGAATTTCTAGGAAATTTGCACTACTTAAAAATAGATATTAGAGTATATTTTCTGATTTAAAACAGTGTATTTTAATATTCTTTGTTGATATATGTCTACTACAAAAATATTCGATCTAAAAATAACGTACTGTACTATATGTAATAGGTTTATATGCGTAAGTTTATGAAAATTTACATCCAATTTACCTCAAAGGGAGATAAACATAATGTAAATTAGATTAGATGCGCATGTTATTATTTAAAATTAATCTGTATAGAAATTATCATGCATAGGTAGTAGCAAGGGCAAGTTGATTCAAACAAAAAGTTTATTTAAAATTAAAACTGCTCTGTTAAAAAATAAGTAATATAAAATATACGGTATAAATAAAAATCTTAAACTTTAGTTTAAATGTTATAAATTAAAAAAATAATTTAATTTATAAACACAAATTTAATTAACCGTATTAATAACTCCATTTTTTAATACATTAATGTGTCTATTATGAAACTTGATTTCCGAAACATAAGTTGCCACCCCTTACGTCTTTGTGGTTTTGACTGATATAGCATTGCCTTAGAATAAAAGTGCACAACCTATGGCTCCAAGACCAGCAAGATATCACAATTTTCATGCAGAATATTTTTTCTTATTAATTGAAAGAAACATTTCTGTCAAATAAATCAAATATTATCTGTTAAATATTATGATTTCAAACAACTCTCTGTCAAAAATATTGTATAGCACTACCTTAGAATGATAATGTGTTGATAGCTTCGAAAAATAACATGAATTTTTTATTTTTATATAAGGAAGACTAGGTCAAATTTGTTAAGGTCTCTAATAGCCAGTATACTACTTTTCAAATGCTCACTAACATATAAAACCTTCAGTAGAATATGTTAGCTCAAAAAGAAATAAGACTTAAAATATGCAGCATCTGATATGATTTCTTTGTGACAAATTTCATCAGTTTGAGAATCATCATAAAAAGAGAACGATTAGTGTATATTTTTAAAAAAAGCTGTACAGTAAAATTCAAGTAGCATGTGTTATTTAAATTGCATAAAAATATTATTTAAAATTTAATATAAATGAACAGAAAACAAATAAATTTGAAGTTTCGGATCTCCTAATATGTTACTTTATAACACATTCAGTGGAGAGTTAAAATTATAATGCTATGAATTTTCGTCAATTAAAAATATGGAACGAGTATTGAAACTTGCTGCGTAAAGAAAGTATGGTACGTATTAAAAGTGTTTTCTTTACTAGAAACAGAAAAAAACACAACTCACATAACAAAACGTAAAAAAGATGGTTGCGGGACAAGATATAAAACTTCATTATCTTTGTGCATGATAATTCACAAGGATTCGCATTAATCTATCACAACAGTCCATAGTTTAAAAATATGAAATTTCGGATATATTAGTTGAAACACAGTGTAATATAAAGGTGTTTGCTTCCAGAAATTACTATTAAACTTTGCCCAAAAACACTAACTACAGCTATAGTTGTGCATTATTTAACATTAATCGTAATTAAAAAAATCAAATGTTTTTTAATTTACGAAAATTTTTTATAACCAAGTACGAAACCGATAGACTCCGAAAGTTGTCGTTAGTTTCAAACTTAGATATGCTATTGATTTTAAAGAAACTTTTACAAAAACAAAGTTTAAATTTCTTTTGTTTCCATTGAATTTCGGAGCTTCCGAATATTTATTTATCATGAAGTAATCAGTTTAAACAAACAAAAAACACAGATTTTAGGATTCTATGTTCTATCAATTAGTATTTTTAGCTGCTTTTTAACTTATAAATCCAAAAACAAAAAAGTAGTAATGATTTTAATGTTAAACTTAATGCTGTTAATTTATATTTTCCCCTTGTATAACATGTATGCTGTATATGAAAATTTTTACTTGAGACTTAATAACGTACTAGAAACCTATATTCCGGTTTAAGAATATATTATTGCACTATAAAATCCTTGGAAAACTTTTCTAAAAATAAATAGCTGAAAAAAAATAGTATCTTAGTTTAGATATGTGCACATTTTTAAGTCTCAAAAATATATTAATTTCAGAAATTTTGAAAAATAAAGAACGCTTTTTGATAATGAGGTTAACTGGTATTAAATTACTGTTTATTTTCGTGTGTGGTTATGTTATGTTTTCCTAAATTTTTAAGCATCTGTCTTTCTGTAAAATTAAACAAGATAGATACAATTTTGACGAATTTTTATATATCTATTACAATCTGAAACGAACCACACAAGTCGTAATCTTCCAACTAGTTGAAAACTTATACATACCAGTATTCGATCAGCTATATTTTGGCTCGAACTGCCTATGATTTTAACACTAAGCCAATTTGGACAAATCTGGAAAAGTTAGAAATTAAACTAGAAACCTCATGGATTATGACATCTTGTCTAATATTCAAATAAGTTAAAAAAAATACATAGTAACCGCTAAGAACCGCTGAATATGTAATTACACATGATTGATTTTAAAACAATTATTCCAATCAGTAAATAAATTCAAGAGCTATAATATTCCCTCTGAATGAAAAATATCCCAATCAATTATTCGAACTAGGGACTTTTTGCTGGAAGCTGCTAATGTTTTGCTAATTGAGATAAGGGCAAAATTCTGGCACATTTCAACTGCACCTTTGCTGAAATGAATTAAATTTTAACTGAAATCTTCTGAAAAAAATCTAACATTATAAGTGCTTTCAGCCAAAAAGTGCCGTTCTGAGCGCAGCGATTTTTCCGGGAAATTACAAACATAGATTCAAATAATATATATTTTTAATTATTAAAGATATTTAGACATCTATGAACTATCACTTTTTTAGACTAAATTTCATACGATTCTCGAATTATTTGAATTTTAAATCCTTAATTTGTGTTCTAAAAAATATACCAAGCTCATTGTGTTTTATTTAAAAACATATCCAATATATACTTAGGACAAAAGTTTAATAATTTCACTATAAAATACTTAATTGTGAATTTTTTTACTGCAAGAATCACCTAATATTATAAATATTCTAATTCTGAAAGGCATGGAAATATGTCAATACATATATAAAGCATTCCTTACACGAGCCTTGAAGTCCTTACTTTCATATAGAGTTTATTCTTCTTTTTTAATTTACTCCCTTGAATTTCTGTTATTTCTTATACTTAGCTGACCACGTAATCCTCGACTTTTCTTCTTATCACTGGTAAGCAGAATCATTAAATTAATTTTGAGTTTTTGCTTCGTAATCCTTTTTACAAATAGTTTAACTATAAAAATAATAATGAGCGAATATATTTTAGACAGCAAAAGAGTGGGATTAACTGTTTGGGCACTGCTTCATTTCTCATGTGAAATATGGAGATAAGAGTGTTTTAAAAAATTCATTTGAATTATTTATTTTTTTTTCGTTTTCTTTAAAATGAAATTTTTGACATGATTTAGTACTTTAAAAACTGACTTTGTGACAATAGTTTTTTTAGAGTACGATTTATTCTTTGAATCAGTGGAGCTGTTTTTCAATTACTTATTTATCCAGAAATATATTATATTATTTTTTTATTATACTTTTACGTGTGCAAATGTTTGTGATAAAAAATTATTTGTTTGTTTTTATATTTATAAATTCAGACAATTTCATTGTATGAGTGCATTTTAATAGAGTAATATGTAGGTAATGTAATTTAATTTCTTTAAAAAATAAAAATTGTATATTCAGAAGTAGATATGAAGAAAAATAACGAAATTAATTCATAAAATGATAGTATTTTAATATTAATTAAAACAAGTTGCTTGTTCATATTTAAAGTTTTTGTCCAGGTTTTTGCAATTCGCAAAAATGCAGTCCTCTGCTAATTTAAATATATATGCTAGATTTGTTGTTAAAATATTTTGAATGTTAATTAAGTATACCTTAAAAAATCCAAAATCTGCTATCAGAGAAATTATTATGAATATAAGTACCTTCCTGTCATATTTTGTAGCTAAGAGCACAGATAAAATTTCGGAAAACTTCAGATGCACATTAATAATCTATTTTTTTATTATTAAAGATAATTAGGCATCAAATAAAAATAATTTTATTATAACTAATTTTCTCGAGTTACCTTAATTTTGAAACTTAATTTGTGTTGTAAAAACCTATACAAGCTTATTTTGTTTATTTAAAAACACAACCAATATTTATAGTTATCAAAATTTTAATAATTTCATAATACAATTTTGAATTGTGAATTTTCCCACTTCGTAAATCTCCTAATATTATGAATTTTCTAATTCCGAAAGACGTGCAAATATCTAAAGTGTTCCTCATAAAAAAGCCTTTAATTCCCTATGTAAGTGCAAGTGCCTTGAAGTCATTACTTTCATATAGAGTTTATTCTTCTTTTTTAATTCACTTTCTTGAGTTTTTATTATTTCTTATACTTAGCTGACCACGTAATCCTCGACTTTTCTTCTTATCACTGGTAAGCAGAATCAGTAAATTAATTTTGAGTTTTTGCGTCGTAATTCTTTTTACAGATAGTTTAACTATAAAAATAATAATGAGCGAATATTTGTTAGACAGCAAAAGAGTGGGATTAACTGTTTGGGCACTGGTTCATTTCTCATGTAAAATATGGAGATAAGAGAAGTGTTTTAAAAATTCATTCGAATTAATATTTTTGTTGTTGTTGTTTTGTTTAAATTAAATCTTTTGAGATGATTTAATACTTTAAAAACTAACTTTGTGACAATAGTTTTTTTAGAGTGCGATTTATTCTTTGAATCAGTGGAGCTATTTTTCAATTACTAATTTATCCAGAAATATATTATATTATTTTTTTATATACTTTTACATGTGCAAATGTTGGTGATGAAAAATTACGTGTTTGTTTATATATTTATAAATTCAGACAATTTCACTGTATAAAAGCATTTAAATAGAGTAATATCTGAGTAATGTAGTTTAATTACGTCTAAAAAATAAAAGATGAATATTCAGCAGTAGATATGAAGAAAAATACTGAAATTAGTTCATAAAGTGATACTATTTTAATATTAATTATGACAAATCACATGCCCATATTTAAAGTTTTTGTCTAGGTTTTTGCAACTCTCAACAATACAGTCCTCTGTTAATTTAAATGCTTTACAACTTTCAAATACATTTGTTGTTAAAATCTCTTGAATGTTAATTTAGAATACCTGAAAAATTCCAAAATCTGCTATCAAAGAAATTATTACACATATTAGTACCTTCCTGTCAAATTTTGTAGCTCTGAGCACAGATAAAATTTCGGAAAATTACAGATATACATATGCATTAAATATCTGTTTTTTTATTTAAGATAATTAGGCATAAAAAACATAAATTTGTTATGACTAAATTTGTCGAGTTACTTAAATTTTGAAACCTTAATTTCTATTCTATAAAACTATACGAATCTCATTGTGATATATCTCAAAACATAATCAATATTTCGTAATAATGAAAATTTAATAACTTCATAACGGAAGATTCAATCGTAAATTTTCCCACTGGTTGAATTTGCTAATATTATGAATTTCCTAATTGTGAAAGACGTGCAAGTATGTCAATACATATCTAAAGCATTCCTCATAAAAAATCTTTAATTCTCTACATAAGTGCAAGAGCCTTGAAGTCATTACTTTCATATAGAGTTTTTTTTTTTTTTTTTTTTTTTTTTTTTTTTTTTTTTTTTTAATTCTCTTTCTTGAGTTTCTGTTATTTCTTATACTTAGCTGACCACGTAATCTTCAACTTTTCTTCTTATCACTGGTAAGCAGAATCAGTAAATTAATTTTGAGTTTTTGCTTCTTAATTCTTTTTACAGATAGTTTAACTATAAAAATAATAATGAGCGAACATATTTTAGACAGCAAAAGAGTGGGATTAACAGTTTGGGCACTGCTTCATTTCTCATGTGAAATATGGAGATAAGAGTGTTTTAAAAATTTCATTTGAGTTTTTTTTCTTTAAAATTAAATATTTTGAGCTGATTAAATACTTTAAAAACTGACTTTGTGACAATAGTTTTTTTTTATAATACAATTTATTTTTTGAATCAATAAGGCTTTTTTTTTAAATTAATAATACATCCAAAAATATATTTTTTATATTTTTATGCTAATGATGAAACATTATTTAATTATTATCATGTTTACATATTTAAACAATTTTATTGTATGAGTGTGGTTAAATAGAAAAGTATTTGAACAATGTATTATACTTTCTTCAAAAAATAATAAATAAATAAATAAATAAATAAAATTTAACATTCAGCAGTAGAAATGAATAGACACATAGAAATTAGTTCATAAAGTAATAGTATTTTAATTACATTTACGACAAATTGCATGCTCATATTTAAAGTTTTTATCCAAATTTTGGAAATTCAGATCCTGAATTTCGCAATAGCCAATTAGATAAGTTTAATTACACATGATAACAAATATTTGCTAAATAATAATAATTAGACGGGAATGATAAGAAACTGGACAGGATTTTTCCGATATTATTTCAAATATTGTTTCACTCATGTTGCAATTTCTATATTTATCAAAGCAGTATATATGCTACCATTTTTCACATTTAAAAAAAGCTGAAATCGAAATCGTAAAAACAAAATATAAATTTGGCGTAAAACTTTCTTTGCTGCATTAGAAATGTACTAATAAAAACTACAATAAAATTCTTTTAATAACTGTCAAAATAACTGCGAACATACATATTAGAACATGCAAAACGATCGAAAACTTATGAATATATATCTTTTGTTTGGGTCAAGCTCCGTCAGTATTTGAGAAGTTCTGATCTCGAAGCTGGTAGAAAAAAGGTGCTGGATTCGAACCCAATCGCGGCCGTCGGCCTAATCTTTTGCAGTTTTCGTGATTTTTTTCGAACCTTGCATAAATATGGATCAGGTTTTCTTAGAAATATTCCCACGGAGGGCCTCCCCTCAGGGTCCATATCCCTCGTGCAATTTATCAACCGTTATAAATAACACTCCCACTATAAGCACTATCATTTTGTCGAAATTGCTTAATTCTTTCAATTCTTTTATATTATACTTATACACTTTATGTCACTTATAATCGAAGTAAATTTCACAATGTCTGATTTTTATGCTGAATATTTCATTTCATAACAGTAGAAATACTCCATATAAATATCTACTAAAATATTTAAAACACCTCATAAATTTAATCATTTTTCATTGTGAAATCATCTGACCTGGTATTCATGCATAAAAAAAATCTAAATACCAAGCCATAAGCCATTAATAAACCAAATAAATTCTAACTCAATGTTTCCATTTAAGAAAAAAAAATTACACCAAACAGACTCCACTATGCATCTCCACTATGTTTTTCAGTTTAGTGTAAGTTATTTGTGTTTAAAAAAATGCATTTCAGTTAAATCACCATCTTTCATTTCTAATAATCATTTTAAAAGTAGAGTAACTTTATAAATAAAAATGTTAGGACATATGCTCAAGAGTCACGCTCCTATTGTGAGTTTTTGTTCAAATTTTGGCAACATGTTTTACTGAACAATGCAATAATCGTCTACATAGTTTAATTTCATGTGAAAAACTTACCTAAACATATTTTCTTAACAAAAATGGCAAGACTGAAATAATAAGGAATACATCAGGACTTTCTGATACTTCTTGAACAAATAAATTTATACCCTGTATGTTTCAATTCTTTCATTTATGAAAGCATTTTTATTTACAGCATTACCTCGTGATTTAAACAGTATAGAATTAGAAATACACGTAAAAACATAGTATCTTATAAAAAATATATACAATACACGATGACTATTTATTATTTCAAAGTTCCCGGTGTATTAAAAGTGTAGTTTTAAAAATTGCATTAAAATGTCTTTAAAAACTTTTGTCTAGATCAAATACAAGATAAATATATGTGCTTAGTAACAATAATGGGATTGGAATAATAAGGACGGACAAGATTTTTTCCGATGTCATCTCAAATCATCTAAATTTGTTTTTTTTTTGTTTTTTTTTTTTGTATACATATTTATAAAAGCAGTTAAATCGCCACCATAGTTCACTTTTAAAAGAAAATAGAACTAAAAAAACGTAAAAACAAAATATACAGGATGTTTTTTCAAACTGACGCAATTTAGAGCTTTCTGTAGCTAAATTTAGTTACCGCGTCTGCTTTAAAATTTATAAGGGGATTAATGAAACCAAGGAAAAATAGATTCTAAAGAAAAAAAAAAGTTCCAATCACCAGTAAGATCTATTCACTGCGGCATGTTATGTTCGGCCTTCGAAAATGTTGTACGAAGAATGCAAGGTGTGGAGCAAGAGAATGATGACCACATTGAATGTGGTTGAATTCCTCATCGGCAAATTGAATATGATGAGTAAAACATGACATTTTATCCAAATTATTAATTTTGTCTCTTTCTGACGTATATAGCGCCAAAATTCCCGCTATCGGTGGTGATTGGAACTATTATTTATTTATTTATTTATTTATCATTGGAAACTTTTTCCCCATGGTTTTATTAGTCCATTTATAAAATTCTGTATTATTCCAGTTATTAGAACGAGCTGCTGGCGGCTCTGAAAAGCGTCAATTAAAAAAAACCCTGTATATTTGAAGTTTTATCCGTCTTTGTACGAAACAAAAACCCTTATGAACTATAAGATAATTATTTATTGCTTATAACTTTCGCTGATGTACTTGAAGTATGCTGCAAAATCTACATATATTTTTTTTCTTTTACAGACTGTCGAAACAATATCGAATATACATATTAAAACACATAAAACGGACGGAAACTTAAGAACTTATTTTTTCGGTTTTGTTTTGTTGAAATCGCTTAATTCTTTAAATTATTTTACATTATATACTTTATGTCACCTATGATAGAAAAATTTTCACAACTTTTGCATTTTTATGTTTCGTAATTGATTTCATAACAGAAGAATTACTCTCAATAAATATCCAATCAAACATTTAAAATCTCTCATAAATTTAAACATTTTTCATTACGAATACATCTGACACGATATCCTTTCATAATAGATATCTGAACGTCAAGCCATAAATCATATATAAACCAAATAAATTCTAGTTCAGCGTTTCCATTTAATAAAATAATATTCAAAACAGAAATATCCTTTCCATCTGCGCCATGTTTTTCAATGAGATGTAATTTATTTTTTCGGAAAAGAATGCAAAAATTTCAATTAAATCGTCCTTTTCTGTTTCACAATCGTCAGTTTAAAATAAGGGGGGGGGGGGCATTAGAAACAAAAACGGGAAAAAGTAAAACTGCACAAATGAAAATTTCTTCAACCGTGAAAAAAAAGAGAGAAAAAAAGAGATATTTTCAAATTGCTGCCGGAAAAGACTTTAGTTCCTTAATACGTACAGCATCATTCGTCAGTTTTTCATTATCATTTGCGGAAAAGGTCTCGCTTTTGGGTATTAAATAAGGCAGAAAATATTGCATTTCATTTCATAATAATTGTCTGTAAAGTTTAAAATTATCTCTTTCCGAAAGAGAATTTGATTAATAATTTAAAAGAAGTCGCACGTTACGTTAATGAGAGCACTGGAATGACAATAAATTTTGAATTTTCTTATCAATTAACTTTTTATATAGAGTGTTGTATTGCAAGTTCTTTTAAAATGTTTTGTGCAAAACTTCAATTTAAGCAATAACATTTTTTAAACTTTAACTTAAAAAAAAGTTTATAAACTTCAATAGAAAATATACATTAAAAACTAGTTGGATGTGCCTATCCCAAAACTTTCTTCTATCTCATACACAGTAAAAAATGAAGACACAAACTGGGGGGAAAGATTTCTGGGTATAGTAATTTTCCTGAAATGGTACAGTAAGGATTCCAAAATGGTAGAGTATTGTTCCCAAAATAGATAACCCAAAATGGTTCAAAACAGAACAGATCTTTATTAACATTAAATTAATCAAAAATCTGAGGTATAATGTATATACTATCTAAGATATTTTAATTGTTTTAATGTCATTAAAAATCAGACTTATTTAAAACGATTTTGTGCTACAAACTGAACTTTCCAAATTGGATCAATTCTGTACCCAGAAATCTTTCAACCCAATTTGGGTCTTCATTTTTTATTGTGTACATACATTTTATTATTTTAAAAATACTTACACATGTTAATGCTTTACTAATTTTAATTCAATATTATACCAACTTTGATTTTAATCTTAATTTTCTGCTTCAGTCAATTAATCGGAGTAAAAACGAGTTTCCGTCTTTGCACGAGCCGATGGACAATAGAATGACAGGCAGATTTCTTTTTAAATTCAGGGAGGACCAACTTGCCATATTCTAAAATAATCATACATAAAAATTTAATTCAGTTATATGCATAACTTCACACATTTTTTATGTTAAAATAATGAAATTGTTACAGACATCGTGATTATAGCGGCCTTTTCCAGCAAATTTTTTTCAAATTCAGGGCGGACCTACTAGCCATAGCCAAACCCTTACATAAAAAATTTGATTCATAATAAATTCGGCATAAAATCATACACTTTTAGGTGGTACAATATTGAAAATAGCACAAAAAATCGCTACTACAGCACCCCCTTCCGGCGAAATTTTTTTAGAATTAAGGAAGGATCAACTAACCATAGCCATACACTTACACAAAAAAATTGGTTCGATTCGATGAATAACTTCATACGCTTATAATCGGTACAACATTGAAAATGACACGAAAATCGCTATTGCAGTGCCCACTTCAGGCGGATTATTTAAAAAATGAAGGAGGATCTGCTTGCCACAGCCAAAAACATTCACAAAAATTTGGTTCAATTTTATACATATCTTCATACACTTTTTGATGGTAGAATGGCGACAGACGGACACATACACTGACAGACGGACAGACACACGGGCAGACAGACATTTTGTAAAAACATGTTTTTTGGAATCTATGACCCCTAAAATGTATAAATTCGTCGAAAACCAGAAGTCCAAAAAAATTTTCCATTGCAATACCTTCTTCGACAGGGTGAGTCATAAATATCGAAACTATAGACTATCTCCTTAAATATTGTCCCTAGACCCATACTTCTTATTGCAAAAATTCATTAAAAAAAGATAAATTTTTGATAAAATAAGTTGCAACTCCATTGGGGGGGGGGGGTCTATTTTAAAAAATATCATAATTAAATTTTTATACGGTCCCAAACGATAAAACTTCCAATTGGAAAAAATTTCCTTATTCATTCCTGAATTAAACAACAACAACAAAAAAAAAGAAAATCATCTCGATATCTACAAATCCCTGAAAGGTATTAAAATCCAAAATTTTCCTAAATTCGTGACTTACACCACTTAAGCATACCTTTGAGCGTAGCGATATCAGTTCATTTGAAATACAATTTAGGGATCAACCATAAATTTACTCATTATTAAGTGTCGATCCAAGACAATATTATAACTTTTAGATATTAAATAAATGCGTATAGGTTTTTGCTTTAAACTTCCTTGAAATATGCTAGATGTCTGCACTATCTCGAGCTTGGCGCGAGGCTCGTAACTGGCACGACCCATTGGCCGGACCGTCTTATTAAACACTTATTAAAAGTGGTATTAAATTAAGTGATATTAATTAAACTCTCATTCAACGTGTCTTAAAAATTTATTGCCGCAGGCAATAAGATTAGTGAAAGTAGTAATAGCGATAATGACACTTCTATTAACTGAATCATTGGGAATATATTTTAATAAAGTACACAGAAATATTTTCAAAAATCTACTTTTGTTAGTCAACTTCAAAATTTATGTGGTTTTAAACTTATTTTTACTTTCTTCTATCTTTACAAGATGAAAGTATTGTATTCATGAAAATTTTGAATCCCGGTTTTCGACGGATTCGCAAGTGTTAGGGCTCAGAGATACCGAAAAACATGTTTTTACAAAATGTCTGTCTGTGAGTCACTGCTCCTGTATCTCTGTATATGACATAAGTTTTGTGAGCGCGCTATCTCAAGAACTAATCCATGGAATTTAAAAAAAAATATTTACTTAGTCCTTGATATATTGCTTTTATTTTTGTTTATGCCGGCCAATTATCCACAATAGGGATATAGACCCTGAGGGGTGTCTTCCGTGAAGGTTTTTCGTAGGGAACCTAACCCGTATTTACGGAAGGAAATCCAGAGTTCGAAGAAAACCACGGAAAACTTCGAACGGTTAGGCCGAAGGTCGCGATTCGGTTCGAACCCAGCACCTAGCGTCTGCCAGTTTGGAGGCCCATAATTAGAGGCACCTTTTACGCATCGTGTAATAGCAATTTTAACAAGAAAAATATGAAGTTGACAGGGCCATAGCAATGAAAAAATTTTAAAACGACGCGATAAAAAAATGCGGTTTAAATCAACTGACGCATTTAAATAGTAATTAAAAAACGCGAGAATGACAAAACTTAAACAAAATCTCAAATCGAAACTATACAGGAAGGAGTTAACCACCTAGAAACTTTTAAAAAGCATTTAAACGTTAGAAGCCCATCTTTGTTTAAAACTAAATGCATTTCTCTGCATCAGATGTTTTTATTTCAGTATTTCTCATTTTAAATCTGACATAAGTCAATAAACGTCGGTTACGGTAACAGCCTCGCGAGTTCATCCCCTCAGAAAATTTATTTAATATGATTTGATACAAAAAATTGCATCTTTTTTTATATTGCTATTTTAAATACTTTTATTTTAAAAAAATATTATATAAAATGCTGAATCAAAATTGAAAATTAGACATTTTCATTTAATCAAAAGAAAAAAATTCAACGCGACAAATAATATTTTGAGTTATAACAATTTTACTTTACTCTAAATTTTTTGAAAAAAAAATATTTTATTAAGAAGTCTTATGATGTGATAATGTTTACAAATTATGTGGTTAAGCATCACAAAACATTCAAATTTCAAACTCTATAAATAAATAAATAAAATAGATGTTTCCTGGACACCTTTCAGCAACATTGTTTCTTGAATTACATGCATTTCAATTTGTGTCTGATCCCTTGATACCTCACGATTTATTAAAATTGTCATAACTCTCAGAATTTTGAAGATATCAAGATGAAATTTTTTTTGTTCAAATCAGGAACGGATAAGGAAATTTTTTCTAATTTGAAGTTTTATTCTCTGGGGGCCGTATAAAAATTTAATTTTCGTATTTTTAAAAATAGACCCCCTATGGAGTTTATTTACTTATTTTGTCAAAAAATGTACCTTTTTTATGAAACTTTGCAATTGGAAGTATGGGTCTAGGGACAATATTTAAGGAGATAGCCTATTGCTTCGATATTTATGACTCACCCTGTATAGAAGATAGAAGAAAGTAAAAATAAAGCTATTATGAGTTGAATTGAAGAGATTTATATTAGTAGAAAAAAAACATGCTTAACGTGAAATCCAGTGTACAACGCTAAATTTTAGTACAGGAAATCAGATCGAATTTTACAGGTGCGCAATGTATGTCGAATATAAAAATAACAGACTTAAAAATACTGAGAAGATGAGCATAGAAAATTTAGGTCACGAACAAATAAAAACTCCGTTCGTTTTGAAATAGTTTTGACATGTCTCTCAAACAGAGTAGCTATCATGCAGTCCAAATGTTGAATTCAGGTACTTTTCTCTAGGAGGGAATTCTGTATCTTCGAGAGGGGGGGGGGGAATTGCACCTTTTTGACCATTAAAGAAACAAAATCTCTAATTTTCTAGGGGTGGGGGCATTTTATTGCTCCGGTGGGGAGTTCCCTTCCCCTGGGCCACTCCCTGAATCCAACGCTGGGTTCACATATGAGTTCAACAGATATAATGTGTATATTTTGGGAAAAAGGGTACTTCCAACTAAAGTTAAAATAGTTTGAACTGTGTGGAATGTCTGCGAAATGACCAATCCAAGTAAATGCGATTTCTTTCTTAAATATACCTTTAATGAAGGCAAAAGAAAAAGGTATATTTATTATGTATTTCAACATACATTCCTAACTTTTTCTCAGTTAGGTCGTTATTCCTTATTTTTATCGGTATTATTTGGAAAAAATAAAGCAGCATAAAATAAATGTGTATTAATTTTGTAATTTGCTTTTTTTTACTCTATGTATTGAACATATGATTATGAAACGAAGAAAACAGTTTCACCAATTAAAAATATATATATATATATATATATAGATTTCTCATTTTATTTCTTATTTGGAAATAAGATATCCTGGGGTCATAACGCCACGTTAATGTTCTAAAAATTTTCACGGCTGAGTTTTAGGCTGTATTTTTCAAACAAATATGGGATTTGATACAACAACTCAATGGCTATCTATATCTAAAAATAATTTTACATACAGGGTGATTCATAAAACATGGGCAGAACTTTAAGGGGTTATAGTACACTTAAAGACAAATAATATTAAATAGGAGACTAAGGGTCCCAGACGTATTCCCAAGGAGATAGGGGGCATTAAAGTTTAGGGTCCGAAATTTCAAATGATTATAAAAAATGGAAAAATTGGTCGATTCGTTTGCGGTTTTTGCAAAAAATTTTCTTTATGCCAGTATTTTCTTGAAATAAAATTTAAAAAATCAATTTCAAAAAATGCCGATAGGGGGCGCTTTAGACTTTGGAGTAACAAACAACTATTTTTTAACGTTATTTTTTATATTTCTTTAAATGATTTCGAAAGCTTAGACTTAAACTTAAATTTTGATCTAAAAATCTGAGTCCTAACGAGTAGTTAAGTAGCGTAAACTGAAATTTGAAATTTGAAACCCTTCTCCCCCCAGAACAAAAATCAGTTATTCCCGATCTTTGTGTCGTAGATTAGGCTCTAACTACTGCCGCGTTAAAATGTCTCATTAAATGCTTTCTAAAGCTTAGACATAAATTTTCAGCCCAAAATCTGAATCGTTAGACGTGGTTAAGCTTCTGGGGAGAGGGGTTTGAAATTTCTACTCCTGAGCACAGTTCAGTTTACCATGTCCACACATTATGTACTGTGATACGAGGTAAAAAGACACAAATTAGGATTATGTTACCAAAGCATATTTATTAACATGTAATTACAATAAATGTTCAAAATTGTGACCACCAGAAGTTATGCAAGCAGAACAACGGCGAAGAATGGAACGGCGAACATTCGCGAAAACATCAGGCTTTTCGAGCACTTCCCCTACAGCGGCGGAAAGTCTGGCGACCAGTTCCTCGGGGGATTCAATGGGTGTCTCATACATAAGAGCCTTCAATTGTCCCCAAAAAAAGAAATCGAGGGGTGAAAGATCTGGCGAGCGAGCAGGCCAAGCAACAGGACCACCTCGACCAATCCATCTGTTCGGAAATGTGATGTCCAGATAGTTGCGGACATCTCGTACGTAATGGGCTGGTGCTCCATCGTCCTGGAACCACATGACCCGCCGGATGCGTGGAGGAACAACGTTTAACAGATCTGGCAGCACATGTTGCAGAAATGTGAGGTATGTTTTACCGTTGAAACGTTCAGGAAGAAGGTACGGTCCGATTAGGTGGTCTCCGAGGATTCCTGCCCAAACATTGATGGAAAAGCGTCTCTGATGAGCATGTGGATTGACATCCGCCCATACATGTGCATTGTGTGTGTTAAATGTACCTTCACGTGTGAAGGTATATTCATCGGTGAAAAGCACAGTTCGTCCAAAATGTGGATTTAGCGCGTTCTGCTGCAGAAACCAGCGGGAGAATTCAATACGATTTGGATAATCCCCTGGAGACAGTTTCTGGATTCGTTGCACATGAAACGGCAGCAAATGTTCATCCTTCAGTACCCTCCAAGTCATGGACTGTGAGATATCCACCTGCCTAGCCACTGTTCGTGTACTTGTACTTGGCTGCGCCGCTACTACATCCAGAATGGCTTCTGCAACAACTACTGATTCGTCCTTTTTTGCACGACCTGCATTCGACCGGGAAGCGAGAAATGATCCCGTCTCACACAACTGTCTGTGCAAGCGCTCGAAAGTTTTGCGGTTAGGCAACCGCCTGTTGGGAAATCGCTCTCCGTACATTCGTTGTGCCTCTGCACCATTTCCATCTGCCGCTCCGTAAATTAAATGCATCTCAGCCTTTTCCTTATTCGTGAAGGACACCATCTTCCGATTCATTACTACAGCGACTTACACTTGACTCACCGTTCAGTGGTTTTTATGCCTGAATCGTGTCGAAATTTTGCATACGTGTTCTTCTTCTTCCCCATTTGACATTTGCATACTTTCTGTCTCCTTCTTCACCCGGTGACTAGCGTCAGGAATGGAGCTTTAACGTTTGCATGAGCGACGTTTCCAACTGTGCCAGTGCCTTTATGAGTGAATTCCGACTATGCAGTCCTTGACGAAAGTTGTATTTTTGCCTCGTATCACAGCACAGAATCGTTGGGCATGGTTAAGTAGTGCAAACTTAACTATGTTCAGAAGTTGAAATTTGAACCCCCTCCCCTCGCTACTGAACCACGCTCAGCGATTCAGATTTTGAGCTGAAAATTTAATTTTAAGTCTAAGCTTTAGAAAGCATTTAATGAGACACAAAAAATAACGGTATAAAATAGTTGTTCGTTACTCCAAAGTCTAAAGCGCCCTCTATCGGAATTTTTTGAAACTTTTCTTTAAAATTTATTTTCAAGAAAATACTGACATAAAGAATAATGTTAGCAAAACGCGGCAGTAGTTAGAGCCTAATCTACGACACAAAGATCGGGAATAACTGATTTTTGTTCTGGGGGGAGAAGGGTTTCAAATTTCAAATTTCAGTTTACGCTACTTAACTACTCGTTAGGACTCAGATTTTTAGATCAAAATTTAAGTTTAAGTCTAAGCTTTCGAAATCATTTAAAGAAATACAAAAAATAACGTTAAAAAATAGTTGTTTGTTACTCCAAAGTCTAAAGCGCCCCCTATCGGCATTTTTTGAAATTGAACTTTAAAATTTTATTTCAAGAAAATACTTGCATAAAGAAAATTTTTTGCAAAAACCGCAAACGAATCGACCAATTTTTCCATTTTTTATAATCATTTGAAATTTCGGGCCCTAAACTTTAATGCCCCCTATCTCCTTGGGAATACGTCTGGGACCATTAGTCTCCTATTTAATATTATTTGTCTTTAAGTGTACTATAACCCCTTAAAGTTATGCCCATCTTTTATGAATCACCCTGTATGTAAAATTATTTTTATATATAGATAGCCATTGAGTTGTTGTATCAAATCCCATATTTGTTTGAAAAATACAGCCTAAAACTCAGCCGTGAAAATTTTTAGAACATTAACGTGGCGTTATGACCCCAGGATACCTTATTTCCAAATAAGAAATAAAATGAGAAATCTATATATATATATATATATATATATATATATATATATATAGAATTATTAAAAACATTGCCCGTTTTTACTTGTGTTTTGCTAAATCAGTATTTATGTTTCCATGAATGCATTTTATGTAATAGAATGCATACATGGAATGCCAAGGAATGGCGTTATTACCCCGGTATACTTGTTGCTCAGTACATTCTAAACTACAAACTATTTCACGAACATATACAAAATCTTCTTCAACATTTTGAAAGTACATGAAATGCACTAAAACTTTATAGAATAAACAAAGTATTTCCTGATAAATACATCGTCTTCACATCAAAGAACTTTCCTCACACATTTTAGATCAGGTGTTAATTTTAGTTGCTTCTAAAAGCGATAAGGCCTACAAATGGAACAAATTAACTTTTAGCTGCAGTTTGTGTTTTATATAACTCAAAGCTCTTCTGAGCAGAGCCCACAGGTGCCATTTGCCGAATCATTTCGTAATTATACGTAATATCATCACTAGGCGTTATTATCCAACCTGGCGTTATTACACCAGAACACCTTATATATATATACACCGGGTGTCCCAAAAATGACTGATGGATTTTAAAATTCAATAACTTGCAAACAGTGACAGCTATTTAAAAAAAATTTTGCAGGAGGGTTATGTATAATGTCAGGAGTCTTTTTACGTAATTTTTTATTTTAGTTTGCATCTCAAACAATAGGTAGCGCTGACGGCGATTGAAGGCCAGGTGATCAATGCTGAGTGAAGCGTCGACCTGGTCTTCAATCGCCGTCAGCGCCACCTATTGTTTGAGATGCGAACTAAAATAAAAAATTACGGTAAAAAAACTCCTGACATTATACATAACCCTCCTGCATTTTTTTTTTAAATAGGTGTCACCGTTTGCAAGTTGTTGAATTTTAAAATCCATCAGTCATTTTTGGGACACCCGGTATATAGATACCACATATGTTTCCAGGTGTAGTAAAATTTAACTAAATAAAAAAAGTTATATTGAAAGTTAATAAAAATTAATTAAATTCGAGATTTATAGTATATAGCACAAAACTGTAAAATGGTGATTAAAATGTATGATTGTTTACCATAATAAAGAAAAGTTGAAATTTTTTTAAACAGGATGACAAAAATGGATAGCACATTTTTTTTTAACGATTCCACCTCTTTCACTAATTTCGATAAATTTATAAAAATAAATTTCTGTTTCATTCACAGAAAAAATACACAAATTTACTCAAAAATACAATTAATTTTGAATTAAAAAAAGAAAAAAAATTCAAGAACTAATTTTTTTTAGAATTAAAAATATCAATTAAATTTAAAATAATAAAATTTCTGTCTTTTCTTACAGTTAAATGAATTTTATTCGGCTAAAATATTCTTTAAATATAAGTAATACAGTTGAAAGAAATGTATATTTTTAATTAAAAACTCGTTATGCGTTGATTTAGACCGTATGTACTCAAGTGTTATTCACGAAATATCTTAAATGTTTTTTTTTAAATAAAAAAACTCTAATCAAAAGACATCAGATAAAGAGGAATTTTTTCCCTATCTCTTCTTTTCGCTGTATTTAGGCATCGATTTTTCTAAAAGCTATAAAGGATTTTTTCAAGGTTTTTTTTTTCTCTAATAGGTTCTGGCGTCGATTTTTGAGAGGATCTTTAAAATAAATTTGTTTCTCTTAACGCCCATTATAACTTTCATCCCTAAATAACTGAGTTTTTTTTTCATTTATTTTTTTCGTACTTTGTTATTTATTTCTTAAAAGCGATAAACACTTACATTAGCCTAATTGATCCCGAACCATCGTGTGATGCATGCCGTTAAACTTTTTTTTTATAATGCATGTATGTTTCAGATTAATTAGAGAATGCAATGCATGAATGCGCTGTTTTTGACACAATCAATGCATTAACAGTTTTTTTAAATTGACACAAAAAAGGTAAAAAAAAGAAAAGAAAAACAAGAAAGAAAAATATCATGCGTCAACCATAGATTATGAAGCACTTTCCTTCACATTCAGAATAATTTAACAAAACGACACCATTTAAAAAAAATAAAATATTCTGTTTCATTTACTCATATGGAAATGTGTAACTCATTTCAAATCCAAATGTCAGCTGTTTCCGTCTACAATATTAAATTTCTCCGATTTTTTTAGCCGCCCTGTATATGCTATAGAGATTTGTATCTATTATAAACAGTTTTTTAAAGTTGATACAAAAAAAGAAAAAAAAAGACAGAAAAAGAAAAAAAAAGACAGAAAAAGAAAAAAAAAGAGAAAAACGATATATATTTTTTTAAAGCTTGTAATTTATGTACATTTTTCATGCACTTTTAAAAAAGTACTTATTTTATAATTAGAAAAACAAAACTTTGTTAAAATCAAAATCAAACGCAAAACAACACATAGGTAGCGTTTCGGGTTGGAAATTTTAGCTGTCGGAAATCTGTCAAGTAAACGAGTGTCCAAAAAGGAACAGGGTCACAGGTAAAATGTAATTACAGAGAGGAGAATTTACAAAGTATACAACTTACAGATCTAATTGAAAGCAAAACACCAATCAGAGAGAAGTACATGAGAAAAAGGAAAGCGTTGAAAAAATTTAATAAAAAATTAATAGGGATTAATGCCCAAGGGATTAATGAGATTTTAGTTATTATAACGCTCATAACTTTAGATCTTTCAAATTTTATGAACTCATGACTCACAGAGATTTGAAACCCATTGAAGAGTCTTGAAGGCAATCGA
This sequence comes from Maratus speculifer, assembly GCA_964019185.1. Lineage (NCBI taxonomy): Eukaryota > Metazoa > Arthropoda > Arachnida > Araneae > Salticidae > Maratus > Maratus speculifer. The sequence goes on from OZ025294.1 coordinate 278,421,895, forward strand.
CTTTCCAGCGATATATTCACTGTGCGAGAGGGTCAAATTAGAACTTTTTCCTACAAAAGCAGACAATACAGATGTCCTGACATACGGCTCTTACAAGAGAGTTGCTCCTCGGATTTCTTATACGTATATTAATTTTTTGTTTTCAATGTCAGTCGAAGTCCCTCTTCAACGTACCGTAAATAAAGATCCTTCTTGCATTACTCGAGAGTAGTTGTTAGAGTTTACTGTGGCACAGTGCTTAATTCAATATTAAATTTACTTATAAACTTAACATATCCATATGAATGAATGTGAGTGTACTTCTGAAAACATGTAATGCCTCATAACCCCTATTTCGTATAACAAATTAAATATATAAACCACCATAAAATATAGAATAAAATTATTTGAATTTCTCTCTATGTCATTAAGAAAAAAACAGCAATAAACGATTTGTGTCAACATTCTTCCCGTTTCAAAATATAATGGAAAAGCCTACTGCATTCATTTATTTCTCTTAGCATTTCTTAGAAAAGTCTGAAATTTTACAGAGCGAGACAAATTTATTTTCTTCAGTCTGTCATCATAGTTATCTAGGGAATCACCAACTTTTGAAAATTTATTAAACTCGTATATCTTCACCTGTTATTATGGATTGATATATCGACACTTCAATCTTTCTCACTTAAATTAACCACAAAAATGATACGGCAATTTTATTTTATACATCATTTAACAATAATTTTATGATATATAGCATTAAGCAATAAAAATAAAATTGTGTTTATTTGTTTCATCGTGTATTTTATTTAAAAAAATAACTTCTACATGACAAATTTAATGTAACGTTACTCACTAGAATTTTATGTCCTTTATAATACTCTATAAAAAAAACAAACAAAAAAAAAAAACGTTATTGTCACATTTTTTTTCGTTTAATTGTGAACTTTAAAGAAGCTGTTTGAAAAATGTATTGAACTTATTTAAACAGTGTTAAGAACTGTTTTTTTTTAATGTTCATGCTGATAAAATATTTTCAGAAATGTAAAAGTTTTAAAAAAGTACTTTCTGTTATTTCCCATGACGGTACTAATAAACAACAAAAATTATAATTAGGATGAGCGAAGCGAATCCTCTACTAGGCCACTCAAACTACATTTTGTCGTACACTTTACAAAAAAACTATTCAATATTTTAACTTCAAATTAAACACAAAAATAAATTATGATCTGTAGATTTGCACAATATATTTTTTTTTACAGTAAAACGTTAAAAAAATTATTCTTTTAACTAATTTATTTTACATGCATTTCCAATGCGGACGCATTTTAGCAAATAAATAAGGAATGAAACGCGTATATTTTTAGAAAAAAAAACATATAAATCATGGAGTAAGTAATTATAAATAGAATCATGATTAGTTTAATAAATAAAATATGTTTTCATCACTCCGCAAAATCGTTTGCACAAATGACACTTAAACATTTTAAAAGAATTGTATTATGGATTTTTTATGGCAACAAAAGAATTGTAAACAAATAAAATTAATTGTTAAATTTGTTATATAAATGAAAAATTAAAAGAACTGCTTGAAGTTCTTGCCTCGATTCAAGCTCTTTATAAATGTACTAAAGCAAAGTTGGCCGATTCAGAAACGACAAATGGACTTTAACCATTTCTTACTTTATCATTTGGATTTAAAGTAATGTTACGTTCTTTTTTGTGGACCGGAAAAAGTTTAGTGAACGGGACTTTAGACTTTGTTGTACGTATTAATGAAAATCACAAGCCACCAGACCAGATATTGCGAATAATCATGGATAAATTTGAATACTACAGTAATTTAACTTATAAGAATTGGTGCGTACCAATAATTAAATTCTGGAAAAATGGAAGCATAAATTGCTCAAGGAAAGAATTTTTTCTGCAGTTAGCTTTTGCTGTTACAATTCATAAATCCCAAGGTTTAACATTAGATGAAGCAGTTGTAGATATTGAGGATATATAGACACCAGTTGGCTTAAAAACGTACGTAAAGTTGTCGAGAGTGAAAATCCTTCAAAATAAAGCATTCAATAGAAATTTTCCTTACGAAAAATTCTACAATATCAAAAATTCTCATACGCTAACATGTATAAAAACGAAGAAATTAGAATAAAAAGTTTTACAGTTAAAAATTTTTAGTATCAACGAGAGCAGATTTCAAACGTTTTTCCAGAAAATAGGATTTTGAAGAAGTAACTTTCTTCAAGCACTCTTCAAATATATTATTCTAAAATAGCCATCAAAGATTATTTGATGTTAATTACAAAGATTGGAAACAAGCATATTTCAAACAACTTTAAAAAACACCAGTGGCTACTGGAAATTGTAAAAGCATCTTTAAAAAGGCTTTTAGTTGAAAATTTAAAAATATTTTGTAAAAGTTTGCTTCGAAAATATTTTATTATGCCAGTCTTACATCATAAATAAAAATTAAAATGCGCCAAAACATAAAATAACGTTTTTGTTTAATAAAGATGCAAAAATAATATTAAAAAATATTGTTACTTTCAAATATCTGTTTTATAAAATAATGATTCGCGAATGCAAACAAAGCAGGGCTTTTGCTAGTTTTATTTTTATATTTAAAAAAACATTCTTTCACCGTAATGTAATTGAAATACATTTACACACTCTAAAATATACTCCATATATAACAATAATGTAAATGTTTCACTTCTATAAAAATATATTCTTTTTCAAGATAAGAATTTAAATTGGTTACCAATATTATTCTTTTTAATTATTCCTATTACAGCCTAGAAAATACTTATATGTCGCTGTTATAGGAGGTATTTAAGGTATTTATGGCAATATTAAGATTTTTTTTATATACTTAATATTTAATGCATGCATAAGAGCACCTTACAAAAAATCAGACTTTCTTTGGTAAAATCACTCCAATGCAAAGGTGATTCAACAATTACTGTCTCTATAGCATGTAAAACATTTGTATTGCGATAGTGGATGTAGAATATCCATACTTAATGTCTTACATCCCTATACGCTCAATTTCAGAACCTTCGCTGCTATATTAACATATTTTTTGAAGAAGGTGTTAAGTTTTAAAGACTTATTTGTGAGGGATGTTTTATACTATTAGGATGAGGCAGAAAATCTGATTTGAAATTTATGGGACCAAATTTGTGGCAGTGGATTAGACATGGTTACATCACAGTGATATCAAGTCCAAAAGACAGTAGATATGTCTCATAGACTGTCACAAATCTAGCCCTATAAATTCCAAAACAACTCTTCACCCCCAACCCACTTCTTTGAGTCCTCCCTGTAAAAATATGTTAATGTAGCAGCTACGGTTCTATTGAGTATATTGGCATCTAAGGCATTAGGCTTTGATATCTCATATCAACCATGCAGGAGAATTATATTTTATATACATTAGGGACAAAAAAGGTTGAAACACCCACGTACAGCATCGTAAGAATTGTGTAGATTTTGATCATAGTTACTTCACCACCTTTATATAAAACGATTACTTGACAACATTATGAAGCATTATCATTAGTCAGAATAGAGATATTTTATAAAAGCGGGGGAGTGACTATGCAGAAAACGTTGCACATTTTAAACAGTGAGTATAACACCAACGGTTTTGAAAGCCTCCCGAATTCGTTAAGGAATTAACTGTTAAAGGTTTCCAGGTATGATATATACAGCATAAAGATGAATAAGGATTCGCTTTTCTAAGTTTGGCTCATCCCGAGTCCAAGCCAGCCTGAGCCATAACATTTTCTGATATCTGATCGCGAACTCATTCGAGCCCTATACCGAAGGTATGCAATTAAAAGAAAAATTTCATAACACTTAACAGTTGTTTTGTTTATAATGTCTGATTTTTTTACAACATTTTAAAATTTTACATGAAAATAACTATTAATCTTTAGCACATTATTAATTTTATGAAATTTAGAGTATAGCTCATTTGTAGTTCATTTGTAGTGACATACAAAATATTTGAAAACAACTTGTGTCCAAAGTACTGTTTGTTAGCGATAATTGTTGATAAATTATTTAATGGTATGCTGCATATGTTTACCTAAAGTTTTGCTTGCTACATGTTGTGCATAAATATTAAGGATCACGTACAGGGATACATAAAATAATTTGCAAATATTGCGGAAAATGAACATGAGTTAGTTATGGAATTTATTTATATTTAGTGTATAGTTTTAAATAAAATCATGTACAAGGAAATGAAAAATATTAGGTATACAGCCTCCTAGCAATGATAATGTTTGGAAGTGTGACTTTATAAATTTTAATTACGTTTTAGCATCAGTTAAATTTTTCTTTAATTTTGGGACGCATAGAAAACTATACTAATATGCAGGGCTCAACAAAAGTGATCACGTATATTTCTGTCTATTACTAGAAAGTACTGATGGTGAGTTTTCTACGAATTAAGTATTTTTTAATTAAATTAAATTTTAACATAAAATATAGAATATATGCAAATCTGTAGATTAAATATAGGGCTGTATGAAATAAATGGAATGCTTTTCTTAATATGGGCGATAACAGCTGAAATCTGTTTTCAACTGTATTAATAATAATAAGTAAGAATTTCTTAAAATACTCAGTTATTATTATTATTATTTACAATGTTATTAAAAAACGAAGTTACATTAAAGAATTTTTGAAATGTTATTAATTATTTCATAATTTATCATCGACGCGTGCAATTTCTTTCTTGTTTGTTTTTTATTTTCATGAATGATATAACCTATAAATTTTAATAAATTTAAACTTCTTTTAACAAATTTGTTGTTTTTTTGCTACATAATTTACTTATATTTATAATTTTTACTACGACGTTAAGCGCATTGTCTTTAATCCATACAATTATTATTAAAACACCAATAAACAATATTTTTTAATTGACCATCAAAATAGTAATGTGCCACCTTTTGAAATCATTCATTTTTCAACACAATGTTATTAACTAAGTTGTTAAAGTCTATGTAACTTCACATGTCAAAGAAATTAATAATGAGTTTTACTTGAGTTCCATTTTTTTTTTTTTTTTTTTTTTTTTTTTTTGCATATATCTAAGTGAAAATATTTTAACATTTCTGCTGTTTCGTGTTTATAAAACTGTCAAAATTTACAAAATTTTAGCACGAAAGACAGTGTTTTGATAATTCAGAGATAATTAATAAAGACATTTATAATATATACACAAAAATGACATAATGTTTCTTCCTTTGACTGCAAATTTGAAAAATTATACATGAAAGTGATGAATCATGTTATTCTAGAAACATTTGTAAATTATTAACTAAAATATATTTACGCAAAAAAGCTAATAGAAGTTTGAAACTTTTCAAGCAATTAATAGCGATTTGTTTTAAATATCAGAAATTTTGATTGAAAACAAAGGATATTTGTTTTAAGAATCATTTAGACGTATGGTTTTTCGTATTTTAATGTAGGAAAGTTAATATTTTCAAATAAAATGAACTGAAAGTAATTTTTTTTGTATGTGTCTAAGAGAAAATATTGTACATTTCTTCTGTTTCGTGTTCATAAAATTGTCAAAATTTATAAAATTTTAGCACTAAAAGCAGTGCTTTGATAATTCAAAGATAATTAATAAAGACATTTATACCGTATTTACTCGAGTATAAGTACCCCTTACATTAGAAGGAAAAATGACATTTTTAAAAAAAATTTCGTGTGTAACACGTACCATAAATTTGATATGAAAATAAATGAATGGCCAAAGGAATTTAAGTAAAAAAAGTTGAAACAAACATTGAGTTAGGCCAGGAAACAAGAAAAAATTTCATTTTTAGAATTCGGGTAGGGAGTGCATGACGGGAGATAATAGTGAGTGACGGCAATGCCAAATGCTTATTAGTGTTTAAATAACGTAAATAGCGTATTTTATTTATTTTTTAACGCAAGGAGTGAAATAAAGATGCAGTAATATGTCTATTAAGTAAGATTTTTCTAATTCTAAGGGCTTTTTTGAATACATTTCTTAATTCTTATGTATATCGTGTGATTACTTGAAGCTGTAAAACCGAGTGTACAACTTAATTTTTTCAAATAGTGCTCGTTATACGAATAATAACGGTAATAATTGGCGAGTAAATACGGTAATTATACACAAAAATGACATAGGGGATACTGGGGCACGCTGGCCATAGGGGTAGGTTGGCCAATTTGCTTTAATTTTCAAACTAGTCACCAGATGTCGCCTCAAGTCCAGAAACATGTTAGAAAACCTGTTCTGCTACCCTTCCACTAGTTCTAGTTCTCTTAATAAAAGCAAACTAAGAACAACGTTGATTTTTCAGTTTCGTCTATCTCGAAGCAAATTTTCGTTACTGTGCAGAAAGTGTTAATTCTCTCAAGAGATATACTTCACAAGAACAAAAGTGAGTAATATTTTAAAAGTTCAATATATAACGATTCTTTCGATGCAACAATATATATTAAATATTGTTAAGATATGCGTAGAATAGCAAAAGTATTTCAAACATGGCGAAGAGGCAAGAGGCTTTCCCGGCCCATTGTAGCCGAAGCTACAGCCATTAGACCACACAGTTTATGGCCCATTCACAAAATATGTTAATTCAACCTGTGATGGTTGGGTGACAACTAATAGACTCCCTATGACCATCTACGATATTCCGGGAATTGTGAAAACTGCCCTACACAATGTAATAAATCCAGTTAATATAAAATCAAGTTTTCAGATAACAGGAATATGCCCTTTTAATAGGAATGTTTTTACTCACTCTGATTTCATGCCTTCGTATGTCAGTGATAGACCAGTCTTCAAGCATGCCCAACAAAGCAATTGGTGAAGATTCTAATGAAACCCAGATAATTATGGATAGGCCTATTTCTATAGATGTGCCTACCGCATCTTTTCCTGCTCCATGCAAGACAACTCCAACACCGGAGGACATTACACCATTCAAGAAGGCAGAGCCAAGGATAAGGAAAATGTTTCGAATAGAATGAAGAGAACTTCTGCGGTCCTCACAAACACCCCTGTCAAATTAGTTCTTCATCAACAGCAAAAGGCAACAGAAGAAACAAGTAATGCCAAAATTGAAAATGATATTAAAAGAAGAAATCAGACTAAAGAACGAAAAGGAAAGCAATCTATGAAAAGATTCTGTTTCCTTTTGATCCTTCATAGCCTAGATGTAGTGGTCTGAACCGTTAAAAAAGGAAGCTGAAATCTGTTACAGAAAGTGACGATGAAGAAACCGAAGACAATATCTGCCTGCGTTGTCTGAAGGAGTTTAATCAAAGTATGACTGGGGAGGACTGGATCCAACGCGTGAGTTGCAAAGGTTGGGCTCATGTGAAATGCATTCAAAAAGAGGTTAATGGATTATATTTTGAATGCATTCACTGAAATGATCCCTCTGATTTGTAAACTTAATTTGCAATTTTTTTGTATACATGCATTAAAGTTCCTATTCACTATTATGAATTTTATCTAACTTCTAAAGAAACAGAAAAAAGAGCATTGTAGGCCAACGTGCCCCACTCAGTGGGCCAACCTACTCCGTGAACGGGGTAGGTTGGCCCACATAACATCTCACCATAAATAAATTCATAAAGCTCTTAAAATTCCATATTAACTAAAAGTCAGCGTTCTCCAACTAATTAAATGTACTAGGTACTGTAAAAAAATATAAAATCTGGAAATAAATAAAATTTAGGTATTGAAAAAAGTAACATAAAAAAACTGGACCAACGGGCTCCGGTCTCCCCTAACGTATCTTCTGTTGACTGAAAATTTGAGAAATTATGAATGACGGTGATGAATCATGATATTCTACAAACACTTGTAAATTATTAACAAAAGTACATTTACGCAAAAAAGCTAAAATAAGAAAGAAACCACGTTGGAAAAATCTGGAAAAGTTATAACTCAGCCAGAAACCATATAGATTGTAACATCTTGCCTGATATTCAAATAACTTTAAAAGAATACATTACAGGTAATTAAACTCTATGAACCGCTGCATATGTAATTACACATGATTAATTTTAATAGAATTATTCCTATCAGTATAAAATATACAAGAGTTATAATTCTCCATCTGAATGAAAAATAGTCCAAGCAACAGTTCAAACTAGGGACCTTTTGGTGGAAGCTGCCAATGCTTTGATAATTGAGATAAAAGACAAGATTCTGGCACATGCCCACTAAACCTTTGCTGAAATGAATTAAATTTTATTGAAATCTTCTAAAAATAAATCTAAAGCTACTATCTAGTATTATAGGATATCTATCTATCTATTCAAGGATTATTTTAAGATATATAAAATCATTTAACCAAAAAGTGTCGTTCTGAGCGCCGCAATTTTTCCAAAAATTGCAAACATAGATTCAAATAATATGTATTTTTTAATTATTAACGATGTTTAGACATCTATGAACTATCACTTTTTATGACTAAATTTAATACGATTCTCGAATTATTTGGATTTTAAATCCTTAATTTGTGTTCTAAAAATATGCCAAGCTCATTGTGTTTTATTTAAAAACATAACCAATTTATAGTAATAACGAAATTTAATAGTGTCACAATAAAATATTTAACTGTAAATTTTCTCGCTGCTTGAATCTTCTAATATTATGAATTTTCTAATTCTGAAAGACGTGCAAATATTACAATAATTATCTAAAGTATTTCTCATAAAAAATCTTTAATTCCGTACGTAAGTACAAGAGCTTTGAATCATTTCTTTTATATAGAGTTTATTAATTCTTTTTTAATTCACTTCGTTGAATTTCTGTTATTTCTCATACTTAGCTGACCACGTAATCCTCGACTTTTCTTCTTATCACTGGTAACCAGAATCAGTAAATTAATTTTGAGTTTTTGCTACGTAATTCTTTTTACAGATAGTTTAACTATAAAAATAATAACGAGCGAACATATTTTAGACAGCAAAAGAGTGGGATTAACTGTTTGGGCACTGCTTCATTTCCCGTGTGAAATATGGAGATAAGAGTGTTTTAAAAAATTCATTTGAATTATTTCTTTAAAAATTTTGTTTTCTTTAAAATTAAGTCTTTTCAGGTGATTTAATACTTTCAAAACTGACTTTGTGACAATAGTTTTTTTAGGATACAATTTATTCTTTGAATTAGTGGAGCTGTTTTTTAAATACTAATATATCCAACAATGTATTTTATTATATTTTTGTTTATAAAATGCTGATAATGAAACATTATTTAATTATTATTGTGTTTATAGATTTAGACAATTTCGTTACACGAGTGTATTTAAATAGAATATTATGTGAGCAATGTATTTTATTTCCTTCTACAAAATTAATAAGTGAATAATCAGCTATTGATATGAAGAGAAGTACTAAAATTAGTTCATAAAGTGATAGAATTTTAATAACAATAAGGACATTTCGTACATTCATATTCAAAATTTATCTCCAGATTTTGTCATCTCACATTTCTGAACTTTGTAATAGCTGTCTAAATAAATTTAATGCGAGGTGTGATACAACATAATAAATATTTGCTTAGTAACAATAATAGGACTGTTATTATAAGGAAAGTGTCAGAACTTTTTCTGTTATCATCTCAAATCATCAAATTTTGTTTTACTCATGTTACAATTCATCTATTTATAAAACTAGTGTAATTGACAACATAGTTCACTTTTAAAAGAAAATATAATTCAAAACACGTAAAAACAATACATATATTAAACGTTTTATTTATTATTGTAGAAAAACCTGTTCACTCTGAGATGATTATTTATTGCTTATAACTTTCCCTGATGTACTTGAAGTATACTATTAAAATCTACATTAAAATTCTTTAAGTGGCAGTTGAAACAACTGCGAATATACATACTAGAACATATAAAACGATACAGCACTTAAGAATACATTTTTTTTTGTTTTGTTGGAATCACTTAATTCTTTAAATTATTTTATATTATACACTTTATGTCACCAACAATCGAAATGACTTTCACAACTTTTGCATTTTTATGTTTCGTAATTGATTTCATAACAGAAGAATTACTCTCAATAAATATCCAATCAAACACTTAAAATCTCTTATAAATTTAAACATTTTTCATTACGAATACATCTGACCCGATATCCTTTCATAATAGCTATCTAAATGTCAAGCCATAAATCATACATAAACCAAATAAATTCTAGTTCAACATTTTCATTTAAGAAAAAAATTTTCAAACCAGAAATATCCTTTCCAACTGCGCCATGATTTTCAATGAGATGTAATATTTTAAAAACTCATATTTTTGGACTTCGCAATAATCGTAAAGATAAATTTAATGAGTCAAGAGACGCAAGATAACAAATATTTGCTCAATAACAATAATAGGACAAGGATTAAGGAATAGACTGGGATTTTTTCCTATATCATCTCAAATCATCAAAATTTATTTCACTCATGTTTATTCACATATTTATAAAAGCAATATAATTGCCACCATATCTCACTTTAAAAAAATGGAATTCGAATTACGTAAAAAGAAAATTTGTATAAAAATTTGTATCCACCTTTGTAGAAAAATTTTATGCACTATAATATGATTATTTATTGATCACAACTTTTCCTGATGTTCTTGAAGTACACTATATAGATCTACTATAAAATTCCTTTAGTGACTGTCGAGATAACTGTGAATATACATATTAAAACATACAAAACGGTCGAAAACTTAAGAATATAATTTTTTATTATGTTGAAATAGCTTAATTCTTTCATTTCTTTTACATTATACACCTCATGTCACCAATAATCGAAAAAAAGTTGACAACTTTCACATTTTTATGTTTCTTATTCATTTCATAACAGAAGAATTACTCCCAATAAATATCTAATAAAACATTTAAAATCTCTCATAAATTTAAAAATTTTTCATTACGAATACAGCTGACATGATATCCTTTCATAATAGATATCTAAACGTCAAGACATAAATCATATATACACCAAATAAATTCTCATTCAGCGTTTCTATTTAAGAAAAAAAAATATTCAAACCAGAAATATCCATTCCATCTGCGTCAAGTTTTTCAATGAGATGTAATTTATTTTTTCAGAAAAAAAATGCGAGAATTTCAATTAAATCGCCCTTTTCTGTTTCAGAATCGTCAATTTAAAATAAGGGGAAAAATTAGAAACATAAACGGGAAAAAGTAAAACTGCACAAATGAAAATTTCTTCATCCGTGAAAAAAAGAGGGGAAAAAAAAGAAATATTTTCAAATTACTGCCGGAAAACGGCTTTAGTTCCTTAATACGTACTGCAACATTCGTCACTTTCGGTTTTTCATTATCATTTGCGGAAAAGGTCTCGCTTTTGGTTATTAAATAAGGCAGAAAATATTGCATTTCATTTCATAATAATTGTCTGTAAAGTTTAAAATATCTCTTTCCTAAAGAAAATTTTATTAATAATTTAAAAGATGTCGCAGTTCACCTTAATGAGAGTATTGGAATGACAATAAATTTTGAATTTTCTGATTAATTAACTCTTTATTTAGAGTGTTGTACTGCAAGTTCTTGCAAAAAGTTTTGTGCAAAACTACAAATTAAGTAATAACTTTTTTTTATATTTTAAATAAAATTGTTTTTATTAATTTCAATATCATATATATATTAAAAAATAAAGCTATTAAGAGTTGGATTGATGAGATTGATATTAAAAGAAAAAAATACTTAGCGTAAAATCCAGTGTATAACGCTAAATTTCAATACAAAAAATCAGATAAAAATGTATAGGTGCGCAATGTATTTCAAATATAACAATAAAATATTTTAAAATATTGCGAAGTTGCGCATAGAAAATTTAGATTCCTATTTTTACCGTACACTATTAAAACTACAGGTGCACATTGCACCTTTTAGGGGTAAAAGGCTTGTCTCACTTGTAACACCGCTAGTGGAGCCACAATGGCACCCTTAATTAGGGTGAAAAGATGGCACCCCTAATCCAGAGTGCCCAAAAATAAAAAGAAATTATAAACCGACATTTGTCCCGTGAAAGATTTGAACCCACAACATCTGATTTAACGCTCAACGCTCTAACCGTTCGGCCATCGAGCTAACCTTCTAAGTCTCCCTGAAATGTCCAAATGTCCTGAATTTCAAAAGTTGCTTTATATAAAATGCTCACCAAAAGTTTTCCATCCGAAGTTCTAAATGAAATTGCGATAGCGCATGCACCGCGATAGTCTTCGTAGTGAGAAAATGCTGTTATGATCCACCAGTGACGGGGAGTTGAAGGGGAAGAACACACATCACAGAGCATGCGCAAATGACTAAGGGGTAAAAATCTTTCAACGGTATGCATTGCGCGGCACCCTAATTAGCTTGATTCACCCAGTGTGGAATCAAACGGCACCCCAAATTCATTTTCAAGCCTGCGGATGTCATATGGTAACACCGTTTCATCCCTGGGCGCCAATTGCAACTTTTATTTTTTTGTCACTTTTATTTTTAACAGTGTAAATACTATTTTTTCTCTTTTATTTTAAAATTGGCACTATTTTTGAATTTAGTTTTTTTCATCTGATAACTTACGTCATATTCATCTTCAAGAACATCGTCGAATTTTGTTTCATCTGCACTATCATGGTCACTCTGATCCATAAATATGTAATCGAATTCCGTTCCATCTAGATTTTTCTGAATAAAAAAGAATATTTAATGTGAAATCCGGCATAAAACGCTCAATTTTAATAACGAAAATGAGATTGAAATTTACAGATGCTTTTTATGCGCCGAATATAACAATGATAGATTAAAAAATAATGAGAAGATTATCAAAAAGTTAAAACTCTTTTTTAACAAATGACACAATCTTTTAATCTTAAAATTTTTCTTTATTCGGTAACATGAAAAGTTTTTCAAATTAATCTTCTATTATGTCTTCTGGCACATCGTCAAATTAAGTTTCAACATCAGTGTCACTCTGGTCCATAAATAAGTAATCATATTCCGGTCCATCTAGATTTTTTAATTACACTACATCTTTTAAATGACTTTTGAGTTAGATCAGGTTTAATTTCATTCTATGCTTTTATTATCCATTCACACATTATTTATACACTGGCATGACACATTTGGCTTCCTTTTTTAACTGTTTTGTCAACTTTTAACATCTACATATTTCTTGTCACTTGAGTATACCATTCTTCTATGAAAATCATTAGAAAAAGTTATTTTAAAAGGTAAGGGCATCAGATGTGTACGTATTGGGTCGTTCCGAAAGTCATGTGCGTTTGAGACATTTAACTCGTACTGAAAAATCATGTCATTTGATTATTAGATATTGTGGTACTTCTAGGTTATCCCGTCGACAAAAAAAAAATTATCGCCAAACTATAAGATTAAATGCCAATAATGGATGATCGTGAATGTCATATTTAATGACATTAAATGCAATTCACATGTTTAAAATGTCATTAAGTGATTTTTCTTTCGACTCTTTATTATTTTTATTAATATTCTACTAATATTATTTGTTTTTTCGTTATTTAAAATAAAAATTATGTCAACATGTATAGTTTGGCTCTTAGTTTGGCGATTTGTATAATTTTTCGAAATTGGTCGACGGGATAACCTAGAAGTACCGATATTGTTTATGAAATCTAATGTTTAGTAATTCATGGGTAGAATTTTTCGGTACAAATTAATTCTCACAAACGGAGACAAAATTGTAAAATAGTGATTAAATGTATGCATGATTACCATAATTAAAAAATGTAGCTAAAATGTCTATAGAATGTCTGAATGGATAATATTATTTTAAAATTTTATTCCACCTGTGTTGTTAATTTCAGTAAATTTATAAATGCAAATTTCTATTCCATTCCCATAAAAAATGCACAAATTTACTATAAAAATACAATTAATTTTGAATTAAAAAACTTTTCAAGAACTATTTTTTATTTAAAAAATATCAATTAAATTTAAAAGATTAAAATTTATGTCTTCTCTTACAGTTGAATGAATTTTATTCGGCTACAATATTCTTTAAATATAAGTAATACCATCGAAAGAAATGTATATTTTTCATTAAAATCTCGTTATGCGTTGATTCAGACCGTAAGTACTCAAGTGTTATTCACGAAACATCTTAAATGGTATTTTTTAAATAAAAAAATCTAATTAAAAGACATCAGATAAAGAGGCACTTTTTTTCCTATCTCTTCTTTTCACTGTATTTAGGCATCGATTTTTCTAAAAGCTATAAAGGATTTTTTCAAGGTTTTTTTTTTTCCTCTAATAGATTCCGCCGTCGATTTTTGAGAGGATCTTTAAAATGAATTTGTTTCTCTTAACGCCCATTATAACTCTCATCCCTAAATAACTGAGTTTTTTTCATTTCTCATTTTCTCATTTTTTCTTAATTTGTTATTTATTTCTTAAAAGCGATAAACACTTACATTAGCCAAATTGATCCCGAACCATCAGTTGTGATGCATGCCGTTAAACTTTTTTTTATAATGCATGTATGTTTCAGATTAATTAGAGAAAGCGTCGTATGAATGAGCTATTTTTCACATTATCAATTCACTAACAGTTTTTTAAATTGACACAAAAAAGGAAAAAAAAAAAAAAGAAAAACAAGAAAGAAAAACCTCATGCGTCAACCATAGATTATGCAGCATTTTCCAGCACATTCAGAATAATGTTACAAAACTACACCATTTAAAAAAAATTAAAATATTGTGTTTCATTTACCCATATGGAAATGTATAACTCATTTCAAATCCGAATGTCAGCTGTTTCTGTCTACAATCTGAAATTTCTCCAAATTTTTTAGCAGCCTTGTACATGTTATATAGATTTGTGTCTATTATAAACACACATTCCAAAATTTATTTCGTTCAAGAGATACAGATATTTCAGAAAATTCCCCGCCAACGTTTTCCCCTAATAAGGAGAATCGTATGCGAATACTTTTGTGTAGCCCTGTATATGAGGTATAGAATTTATACATAAAGATAATTGTAATAAACTAATTAATTTTAAAAGCGCAAAGAATAACGGAAAGAGAGTAACAGATTTCTGTTACAGATTTCTTTTGTGTCTCCCTTTATTTTAATTAAAAATACCAAGAATGCTCTGTTTTAACGTCATCGTTGTAAAACTTACTGATTTATATCAGTTTCAATAAATTTAAAATAGCGCAATGTCATTAAAATACACTTCAAAGGGTTTTCCCCCCCAATTGCTATAATGTAATCGAATTACTTTTTATTGTCACTGTAATTTGACAATTAATCATACTTATCCCATATGGTATACCAAAGATGCTTTTGTGACCTTAAAGAAGCTTTATCAATTGCATGAAAATACTAGTAGATTATGGGAGTTAGAGTGTGGAGACGGTCAGATAAACGAACAGACAGACAAACCGAAAGAATAAGCACTTTTCATCTTTGTTGGAAAGTGAAAAAAAGAAAGAAAAAAAAAAGAGATTTAAAATAAATGGTTCTAATTTATGTGCATTTTCCATGCAACTGTTTCATGCACACTATAACTGTAATCTATAGGTAAACCTTCACTTAAAAACAAACCAATTTACCGATAAACATGTTTTTTTTCTGAAATTCTGACATTGTAAAATATTGATTTAGAAGGAAAAACTTGGCCACAGCTAGATATGTTTTCGCGCTTTTCCATAATTTTATTTTCTGGATAAGACGAGTTTAGAAAATTACATCCTCACATTTAAAAGAAAATTTGATTAAAATATTTTTATAAACCATTATATTAAACTGCTAAAAATTGAGAAAATAGCCCAAAAATAGCTATCACAGCGCTCTTTTCTTGAAATATATGCTTAATTAAATTTCCTTATACTTCGTTTAATCCTTATCTTCAACACAAACGATTATGGGATCCATCCGGATTGGAAAAGCATGGAGCGCACATTAGGTTATCCACAAGCGGAAGTTGAGCGCTTCTTGTAATGTTTTGCAAATTTTAACAAATAACATAAACAAATCTAAAATCTAAAATCTTCCTTCCCATTACAGAAAAAAATGCATAAAATACACTTTTTCGGTTTTCTATAGTCACCCTCTCCTTAACCCATTGAAGGGTTGTACTTCCGTTATTGCATCACATAATTTTAATCTCTAAATGTCACAATGTTATCCGAATTTTTTAATGAAATTTTCACTCTTATTTAAAACATGAAAATATACTTTTACTTGTTTACAAATTAAATTTTCTTGAAAATACTGATGTTATTCAATTATCTGAACATTTTGCAAATACAAGTGCATTGCCCCTAAAAGGGATAAAAAAATGCTGTAATATTTTAGGTAGAATCCATGTATGAAATTTCTTATTTAAAACATGGCTATTTAGATACATTGTTAAAAATCTTGTCCTAGTTTGAACCAAATTTTGCTGATTAATAGCTGCCACTGTAAGATGGTGAAATCTTGAACCAATATTTGAAGCTAATGTTGAAGCATAGTTCCAATATTTGGAGCGAAGTTAAAATGGGAATATCCAAACCTTGGTACGGGATTTCACCATCTGATGGTGGCAGCTATTAAGCACCAAAATTTGGTTCAAACTAGGACAGGACTTTTAACAATGTAGTAATATACAAGTCACAATTGCTCCTCAGATAAGTGATTTTTGACATAACGCAAAGCAATCCAGATTCCTATCGTAAAACTTCTTCAAGAAGCCATATGAAGCTATCTGTATTTGTTAACCCCTCCGTGATGAACGTCATTCACGGAATCGTTACTCTTTTGTCATCGGCGTTTAAAAACAGAAATTTTTGCCTACTTGAATCAAGAAAGTGTGCAAGTTAAATAAGGCAAAATTTACAATTAAAAATTATTGGTGAGAATAATCAAAGAATCTAAACACGTATACTGGTAAGTCGTACCCAAGGGATTAATAAGATTTTAGTTATTATAACACTCATAACTTTAGATCTTTCTAACTTTAGGAACTCACAACTCACAGAGATTTGAAACCCATTCCAGAGTCTTGAAGGCAATCGACTTTCCAGCGATATATTCACTGTGCGAGAGGGTCAAATAAGAACTTTTTCCTACGAAAGCAGACAATACAGACGTCCTGACATATGGCTCTTAGAAGACAGTTGCTCTTCGGATTTCTTATACGTAGATTAATTTTATGTTTTCAATGTCAGTCCCGGTCCCTCTTCAACGCACCGTAAAACAAGTCTTTCTTGCATTACTCGCGAGTTGTTGTTAGAGTTTACTGTGGCACCGTGCTTAATTCAATATTAAATTTACTTATAAACTTAACATATCCATATGAATGAATATGAGTGTACTTCTGAAAACATGTAATGCATCATTTTCCACCCCTATTTCGTATTACAAGTTAAATATGTAAACTACCATAAACTATAGAATAAAATTACTTGAACTTCTCTCTATGTCATTAAGAAAAAAAAACAGCACTAAACGATTTGTGTCAACATTCTTCCCGTTTCAATATATAATGGAAACGCCTACTACACTCATTTCTTTCTCTTAGCATTTCTTAGAAAAGTCTGAAATTTTACAGAGCGAGACAAATTTATTTTCTTCAGTCTGTCATCATAGTTATCTAGGGAATCACCAACTTTTGAAAATTTATTAAACTCGTATATCTTTATCTGTTTTTATGGATTGATATATGGACACTTCAGTCTTTCTCACTTAAATTAAACACAAAAATGATACGGTAATTTTATTTTATATATCATTGAATAATAATTTTATGAGGTATAACATTAAGCACTAAAAATAAAGTTTTGTTTATAGGCTTTATCATGTATTTTATTTAAAAAATAACTTCTCCATAACAAAGTTAATGTAACGATACTCACTAGAATTTTAGATACTTTATAATACACTATAAAAAACCAACAAAAACATTATTGTCAAATTTTATTTCGTATAATTATGAACTTGAATGAAGCTGTTTGAAAAATGTATTGAACTTGTTTGAGGCTGTTGAGAATTTTTTTTTTCTTGATGTTGAACAAATGTTTTTAGAAATATAAAAGATTTAAAAAAGTACTTTCTGTTATTTCCCATGACGGTACTAATAAACAACAAAAAATATAATTTTATTATTATTATTAAAAAAAACATTCTTTCACCTTAATGTAATTGAAATACATTTACACACTCTAAAATATACTCCATATATAACAATAATGTAAATGTTTCACTTCAATAAAAATATATTCTTCTTCAAGATAAGAATTTAAATTGGTTACCGATAGTGTTCTTTTTAATTATTACTATTACAGCCTAGAAAATATTTATATGTCGCTGTTAAAGGAGGTATTTAAGGTATTTATGGCAATATTAAGATTTTTTTATATACTTAATTTTTAATGCATGCATAAGAGCACCTTACAAAAAATCAAATATTCTTTGGAAAAATCACTCTAATACGAAAGTGATTCAACAATTACTGTCCCTATAGCATATAAAATATTTGTATTGCGATGGTTGATATAGAATATCCCCACTTAATATCTTACATCCCTATACGCTCAATTTCAGAACCTTTGCTGCTATATTAACATATTTTTTGAAGAAGGTGTTAAGTTTTAAAGACCTATTTGTGAGGGATGTTTTATACTATGGGGATGAGTGAAGAAAATCTGATTTGTAATTTATGGGGCCAAATTTGTGGCAGTGGATTAGACATGGTTACATCACTGTGATATCAAGTCCAAAAGACAGTAGATATGTCTCATAGACTGTCATAAAACTAGCCCTATAAACTCCAAAACAACTCTTTACCCCCACCCCACTTCTTGAGTCCTCCCTGTAAAAATTTGTTAATATAGCAGCTACGGTTCTAAAATTGAGCATATTGGCATCTAAGGCATTTGGCTTTGATATCTCATATCAACCATGCAGTATAAATATATTTTATATACACTAGAGAAAAAAAAGTTTGAAACACCCACGTACAGCATCGTTAGAATTGTGTAGATTTTGATGATAGTCATTTCACCGCCTTTATAGAAAACGATTACTTGACAACATTATGAAGCATTATCATTGGTCACAAAAGAGATATTTTAAAAAAAGCGGGGGAGTGATTATGCAGAAAACGTTGCACATTTTAAACAGTGAGTATAACACCACCAACGGTTTTGAAAGCCTCCCGAATTTGTTAAGGAATTGATTGTTCAAGATTTTCCAGGTATGATACATCCAGCATAAAGATGAGTTAGGATTCTCATTTGAAAGTTTGGCCCATCCCGAGTCCAAGCCGCCTGAGCCATAACATTTTCTGACATCAGATCGCGAACTCATTCGAGCCCGTTACCGAAGATATGCAATTAAAAGAAAAATTTCATAACACTTAACAGTTGTTTTAAATGTAATATCTGATTTTTTACAACATTTTAAAATTTTACATGAAAGTAACTTTTAATCCCTAGCACACTATTGATTTTATGATATTTAGAGTATAGTTCATTTGTAGTTCATTTGTAGTGACATACAAAATATTTCAAAACAACTTGTGTCCGAAGTACTGTTTGTTAGCGATAATTGTTAATAATTTATTTAATGGTTTGCTGCATATGTTTACCTAAAGTTTTGCTTGCTACATGTTGTGCATAAGTACTATGGATCATATACAGAGATACATAAAATAATTTGCAAATATTGCGGAAAATGAGCATGAGTTAGTTATGGACTTTATTTATATTTAGTGTATGATTATAAATAAAATCATGTACAAGGAAATGGAAAAATATTAAGTATGCAGCCACCTAGCAAAGATAATGTTTGGAAGTGTGACTTTATAAATTTTAATTACGTTTTAGCCTCAGTTAAATTTTTCCTTAATTTTGGGGCGCATAGAAAACTATACTAATATGCAGTGCTCAACAAAAGAGATCAAGCATATTTCTATTTATTAGTAGAAATTACTGATGGTGAGTTTTCTACGAATTAAGTATTTTTTAATTAAATTAAATTTTAACATACAATATAGAATATATACAAATCTGTAGATGAAATATAGGGCTGTATGAAATAAATGGAATGCTTTTCTTAATATAGGCGATAACAGCTGACATCTGTTTTCAATTGTATTAATGATAATAAGTAA
This sequence comes from Maratus speculifer, assembly GCA_964019185.1. Taxonomy (NCBI): domain Eukaryota; kingdom Metazoa; phylum Arthropoda; class Arachnida; order Araneae; family Salticidae; genus Maratus; species Maratus speculifer. The sequence goes on from OZ025294.1 coordinate 278,442,058, forward strand.
AAATTTCTTAAAATACTTACTTATTATTATTATTATTTTCAATGTTATTAAAAAAAGAAGTTACATTAAAGAATTTTTGAAACGTTATTAATTATTTCATAACTTACCATTGACACGTGCAATTTCTTTCTTGTTTTTTTTTTTTTTTTTTTTTTTTTTTTTTTCATGAATGATATAACCTATAAATTTTAATGAATTTAAACTTATTTTAACAAAATTATTGTTTTTTGCTACATAATTTACTTATATTTATATTTTTTACTTCGCCGTTAAGCACAGTGTCTTTAATCTATACTATTATTGTTAAAACACTAATAAACAATATTTTTTAATTGACCATGAAAATAGTAATGTGCCACCTTTTGAAACCATTCATTTTTCAACACAATGTTATTAACTAACGTATTAAAGTCTATGCAACTTCGCATGTCAAAGAAATTAATAATGAGTTTTACTTGAGTTGCATTTTTTTGCATATATCTAAGTGAAAATATTTTAACATTTCTGCTGTTTCGTGTTTATAAAACTGACAAAATTTATAAATTTTAGCACGAAAGACAGTGTTTTGATAATTCAAAGATAATTAATAAAGACATTTATAATTACATACAAAAATGACATAATGTTTCTTCCTTTGACTGCAAATTTGAAAAATTATACATGAAAGTGATGAATCATGTTATTCTACAAACAGTTGCAAATTATTAACTAAAATATATTTACGCAAAAAAGCTAAAAGAAGTTAGAAACTTTTCAAGCAATTAATAGCAATTTGTTTTAAATATCAGAAATTTTGATTGAAAACAAATATTTGTTTTAAGAATCATTTAGATTTATGTTTTTTCGTATTTTAATGTAGAAATGTTAATTCCTCCAAATAAAATGAACTGAAAGTAAATTTTTTTGTATGTGTCTAAGAGAAAATATTTTACATTGGTTCTGTTTCGTGTCCATGAAATTGTCAAAATTTATAAAATTTTAGCACTAAAAGCAGTGCTTTGGTAATTCAAAGATAATTAATAAAGACATTTATAACGTATTTACTCGAGTATACCGCGCGCACGCGTGTATAACGCGCATCCCTTTTATTAGAAGGAAAAACGAAATTTTTTTTTAAATTTCTTGTATAACACGTACCATAAATTTGATATGCAAATAAATGAAAGGCCAAAGAAATTTAAGTAAATAAAGTTGAAACAAACATTGAGTTAGGCCAGGATACAAGAAGAAATTTCATTTTTAGAATTCGGGTAGGGAGTGCATGACGGGGGATAATAGTGAGTGACGGCAATGACAGTTGCTTATTAATGTTTAAATAACGTAACTACTGGTTTTTTTTTTTTTTTTTTTTTAAACGCAAGTAGCGAAATAAAGATGCAGCGATATATCTATTAAGTACGATTTTCTATTTTTAAGGGCTTCATTGTATAACTTCTAATTCCATATATATATATCGTGTGATTACTTGAAGCAGTAAAAAATTACACTAACAAACACCTACCAGTTCTTCCTTTGTTTTTTCAAAAAAAAATTGCTCGTTATACACAAGTAAATACGATAATTATACACAAAAATGACATAGGGGATACCCGGGCACGTTGGCTATAGGGGTAGGTTGGCCAATTTACTTAACTAGTCACCAGATGTCGCCACAAGTCCAGAAACATGTTAGAAAACCTGTTCCCCTACCCTTCCACGAGTTTCAGTTCTCTTACCAAAAGCAAATCTGTGAAAAAGATTTTGTTTTCTTTTGATCCCTCATAGCCTGGATGTAGTGAACTGAACCGTCAAAAAAGGAAGAAGAAATCTATTAAAGAAAGTGACGATGAGGAAGACGAAGACAATATCTGCCTACGTTGTCTGAAGGAGTTTAATCAAAGTATGCCTGGGGAAGACTGGATCCAGTGCGGGAGTTGCAAACGTTGGGCTCATGTGAAATGTATTCGAAAAGAGGTTAATGGATTACATTTTGAATGCATTCACTGAAATGATCCCTCTTATTTGTAAACTTAATTTGCAAATATTTTTTTATATACATGCATTAAAGTTCTTATTCACTGTTATGAATTTTATTTAACTTCTAAATAAACATAAAAAAGTGTATTGCAGGCCAACGTACCCCACTCAACGGGCCAACTTACCCCGTGCACGGGGTAGGTTGGCTCACATGGCATCACACCATAACTAAATTCATAAAGTTCTTAAAATTTCATATTAACTAAAAGTAAGCATTTACCTCACTAGTTATGTACTAGGTATTGTAAAAAAATACAACATCTGGAAATAAATAAAATTTAAGTATTGAAAAAAAAATAACATAAAAAAACTGGGCCAACGGGCCCCGGTCTCCCCTAATGTCTCTTCTGTTGACTGCAAATTTGAGAAATTATGAATGACGGTGATGAATAATGATATTCTACAAACAGTTGCAAATTATTAACAATAATACATTTATGCAAAAAAGCTAAAATAAGTTAGAAACTTTTGATGCAGCTAATAGCGATTTGTTTTAAATATCAGAAATATTATTTGAAAATAAATTATATTTGTTTTAAGAATCATTTAGATTTATGTGTTTTCGTATCTAAATGTAGTAAAGTTAATTCTTCATAATAAAATAAACTGAAAGTAAATTTTTAATTAAAATGAAGTTGAGAAGCGGGCAATTCGTGGTTACATATTTGTCCTTAAATTTTGCAGCAATAAATATTTTTTTTTTCTTTTTTTTTTTTTTTTTTTTGTATCAGATTATGCCTTTTTAGTGCTTTAAGCATACACTCTGAATTCTTACAGCTAGAGCGTGCTAACAAATCTTTTTTAAAAATTAACCTATATTTTATTATTTAAAACAATGTATTTTAAAATTCTTTGTACATAATTTGTATTCTTGATATGTTGTTTGTCTTTGTATTCTTGATATATCGCCACCTGAGAATAATAAAGTTCTACCTGTGTTTTTCAAAAATTTAACTCACCGATATAGAAAGGTTCTATTTGGATCTATGAAAGCATTTCTGGATTAAAGTAATGTCATATTATGACTGTAAGGTCATATGTAAATTATATATAAAATCATCTTGATGCAAAAATGCTTTCATAGATACAAATGGATGCTATCTATATCGGTAAGTCTTTTTTTTCAAAAACACAGATAGAACTTTATTATTCTAAGTTGACGATATGTCTACCACACAAATACTCGATCTAAAAACTGTACAACATGCAATCTACTGTACTACATGCAATATACATGTACTATAATGCAAAACATGTAATATACGCAAGTTGGTGTAAATTTACATCCAATTTACCTTTAAAGGAGACAAATAAAATGTAATTTTATTAGAGGCGCATGTTATTATTTAAAACTAATCTGTGCATTACTAGTCTGTGTAGCTACAAACCATTATGCATAGGAAACAGCAAGGGCAAGTTGATTCAAACAAAAAGTATATTTAAATTTAAAACTGCTTTATTAAAAATTAAGTAATATAAAATAAAGGGTATAAATTAAAATGTTAAAGTGTAACTTAAATTTTATAAATTAAAAATTAATTTAATTTATAAAGACGAATTTAATAAACCGTATTAAAAACCTCCACTCCATTTTTAATACATTAATGAGACTACTTTGAAATTTGATTCCTGAAGCATAATTTGCACTCTACGTCTTTGTGCTTTTCACAAATATATAATTGCCTTAGAATAAGAGTGCACAACTGGTGGTCCACCAAAATATCATTATTTTCACGCAAAATAATTTTTCTCCTTAATTGAAATAAACATTTCTATGAAATAAGTCAATCATTGCCTTTCAAATATTATGGTTTCAAAGAACTCTCTGTCAAAAAGGTTGTGTAGCCCTACCTTGGAATGACAATGTATTAATCGCTTCGAAAAATAAAATGAAATTTTTATTTTTATATAAGACTATGTCTAATTAATTAAGCTCTCTAATAGCCAGTATATTATTTTTCAATATATTGGTACAGTATCACTAACTTAAAAAATCATCAACAGAATATGATAGTTTGAAAGAAAGACTTAAAATGTGCAGTATCTGTTATGTTTTACAAAAAAAAAAAAAAAAAAAAAAAAAAAAGTTTTAATTTTTTTAACTAATTGAAAACTTTTACAGGCCACTATTCTATCAGTGATAATTTGACTCGAATTGCCAAAGCCAATGTTTCTAACACTAAACCGCCTTGGAAAAATCTGGAAAAGTTATAATTCAGCCTTAGGGATTGTAACATCTTCTCTGATATTCAAATAACTTCAAAAGAATGCATAACAGGTAATAGAACTCTATGAACTGCTGCATACGTAATTACACATGATTAATTTTAACGGAATTATTCCTATCAGTAAAAAAATTACAAGAGCTATAATTCTCCATCTGAATGAAAAATAATCCAAGCAGCAATACAATCTAGGGACCTTTTGGTGGAAGCTGCCAATGCTTTGATAATTGAGATAAGGGACAAGATTCTGGCACATGTCCACTAAACCTTTGCTAAAATGAATTAAATTTTATTGAAATCTTCTAAAAATAAATCTAATACTACTATCTACTATTATAAGATATCTATCTATCTGTTCAAGGATTACTTTAAGATATATAAAACCTTTTAGCCAAAAAGTGTCGTTCTGAGCGCCGCAATTTTTCCAAAAAATTGCAAACATAGATTCAAATATTATATATATTTTAATTATTAAAGATATTTAGTCATCTATAAACTATGACTTTTTTATGACTAAATTTCATACGATTCTCGAATTATTTGTATTTTAAATCCTTAATTTGTGTTCCAAAAAATATGCCAAGCCCATTGTGTTTTATTTAAAAACATAACCAATATATAGTTATAACGAAAGTTTAATAGTTTCACAATAAAATTTAATTGTAAATTTTCTCGCTCTTTGAATCTTCTAACATTATGAATTTTCTAATTCTGAAAGACGTGCAAATATTACAATAAATATCTAAAGTATTTCTCATAAAAAAATTTTTAATTCCGTACGTAAGTACGGAATTAAAGGCTTTGAATTAAAGGCTTTGAATCATTACTTTTATATAGAGTTTATTAATTCTTTTTTAATTCACTTCCTTGACTTTCTGTTATTTCTTATACTTAGCTGACCACGTAATCCTCGACTTTTCTTCTTATCACTGGTAAGCAGAATCAGTAAATTAATTTTGAGTTTTTGCTTGTAATTGTTTTTACAGATAGTTTAACTATAAAAATAATAATGAGCGAACATGTTTTAGGCAGCAAAAGAGTGGGATTAACTGTTTGGGCACTGCTTCATTTCTCGTGTGAAATATGGAGATAAGAGTGTTTTAAAAAATTTATTTGAATCATTTTTTTTTTAATTTTTTTTCTTTAAAATGAAATCTATTCAGGTTAGTTAATACTTTCAAATCTGACTTTGTGACAATAGTTTTTTTAGAATACAATTTATTCTTTGAATTAGTGGAGCTGTTTTTTAATCACTAATATATCCAAAAATGTATTTTATTATATTTTTGTTTATAAAATGCTGATTATCAAATATTATTTAATTATCATTATATTTATAGATTTAGACAATTTCATTACATGAGTGTATTTAAATAGAATATTATCTGAGCAATGTATTTTATTTTCTTCTACAAAATTAACAAGTGAATAATCAGGTATAGATATGAAGAGAAATACTGAAATTAGTTCATAAAGTGATAGAATTTCAATAAAAATAACGGCATTTCATATATTCATATTCAAAGTTTATCTCCAAATTTTGGCATCACACATTTCTGAACTTTGTAATAGCTGTCTAAATAAATTTAATGCGAGGAGTGATACAACATAACAAATATTTGCTTAGTAACAATAATAAGACTGTTATCATAAGGAAAGTGTCAGAATTTTTTCTGTTATCATCTCAAATCATCAAATTTTGTTTTACTCATGTTACAATTCATCTATATATAAAAGTAGTGTAATTGACAACATAGTTCACTTTTAAAAGAAAATATAATTCAAAACACGTAAAAACAATACATATATTAAACGTTTTATTTATTATTGTAGAAAAACCTGTTCACTCTGAGATGATTATTTATTGCTTATAACTTTCCCTGATGTACTTGAAGTATACTATTAAAATTTACATTGAAATTCTTTTAGTGGCAGTTAAAATAACTGCGAATATAGATACTAGAATATATAAAACGATACAATACTTAAGAATATATATATTTTTTGTGTTATTGAAATCACTTAATTCTTTAAATTATTTTATATTATACACTTTATGTCACCAACAATCGAAATGACTTTCACAACTTTTGCATTTTTATGTTTCGTAATTGATTTCATAACAGAAGAATTACTCTCAATAAATATCCAATCAAACATTTAAAATCTCTCATAAATTTAAACATTTTTCATTACGAATATATCTGCCCCGATATCCTTTCATAATAGCTATCTAAATGTCAAGCCATAAATCATACATAAACCAAATAATTTCTAGTTCAACGTTTTCATTTAAGAAAAAAATTTTCAAACCAGAAATCTCCTTTCCAACTGCGCCATGTTTTTCAATGAGATATAATATTTTAAAAACTCGCATTTTTGGAATTCACAATAATCATATAGATATAAATTTAATGAGTCAAGAGACGCAAGATAACAAATATTTGCCCAATAACAATAATAGGAAAAAGGATTAAGGAATAGATTGGGATTTTTTAGTATATCATCTCAAATCATCAAAATTTATTTCACTCATGTTTATTCACATATTTATAAAAGCAATATATTTGCCACCATAGTTCACTTTAAAAAAATGGAATTCGAAGTACGTAAAAATAATATATATATATCAAAAATTTTATCTACTTTTGTAGAAAAAAATGTATGCACTATAATATGATTATTTATTGCTCAAAACTTTTCCTGATGTTCTTGAAGTATACTGTATAGATCTACATTAAAATTCCTTTAGTGACTGTCGAGATAACTGTGAATATACATATTAAAACATACAAAACGGTCGAAAATTCAATTTTTTATTATGTTGAAATTGCTTAATTCTTTTAATTATTTTAGATTATACACTTTATGTCACCAACAATCGAAAAAAAGTTGACAACTTTCACATTTTTATGTTCTTAGTTCATTTCATAACAGAAGAATTACTCCCAATACATATCCAATAAAACATTTAAAATCTCTCATAAATTTAAACATTTTTCATTACGAATACAGCTGACACGATATCCTTTCATAATAGATATCTAAACGTCAAGCCATAAATCATATATACATCAAATAAATTCTCGTTCAGCGTTTCTATTTAAGAAAAAAAATATTCAAACCAGAAATATCCATCCCATCTGCGCCAAGTTTTTCAATGAGATGTAATTTATTTTTTCAGAAAAAAATGCGAGAATTTCAATTAAATCGCCCTTTTCTGTTTCAGAATCGTCAATTTAAAAAAAGGGGGGAAATTAGAAACACAAACGGGAAAAAGTAAAACTGCACAAATGAAAATTTCTTCATCCGTGAAAAAAAAGGGAAAAAAGAAATATTTTCAAATTGCTGCAGGAAATGACTTTAGTTCCTTAATACGTACAGCAACATTCGTCACTTTCAGTTTTTTATTTTCATTTGCGGAAAAGGTCTCGCTTTTGGTTATTAAATAAGGCAGAAAATATTGCATTTCATTTCATAATAATTGTCTGTAAAGTTTAAAATTATCTCTTTCCTAAAGAAAATTTTATTAATAATTTAAAAGATGTCGCAGTTCACCTTAATGAGAGTATTGGAATGACAATAAATTTTAAATTTTCTGATTAATTAACTCTTTATTTAGAGTGTTGTACTGCAAGTTCTTGTAAAAAATTTTGTGCAAAACTACAAATTAAGTAATAATTTTTTTTATATTTTAAATAAAATTGTTTTTATAAATTTCAATATCATATATATATTAAAAAATAAAGCTATTAAAAGTTGGATTGATGAAATTGATATTAAAAGAAAAAAATACTTAGCGTAAAATCCAGTGTATAACGCTAAATTTCAATACAAAAATCAGACCAAAAAGTACAGGTGCGCAATGTATTTCGAATATAACAATAAAATATTTTAAAATATTGCGAAGTTGCGCATAGAAAATTTAGATTCCTATTTTTACCGTACACTTTTAAAACTACAGGTGCACATTGCACCTTTTAGAGGTAAAAGGCTTTTCTCACTTGTAACACCGCTATGGGAGCCAGAATGGCACCCTTAATTATTGTGAAAAGATGGCACCCTTAATCCAGAGTTCCCCAAAATAAAAAGAAATTATAAACCGACATTTGTCCCGTGAAGGATTCGATCCCACAACATCTGATTGAACGCTCAACGCTCTAACCGTTCGGCCATCGACCTCACCTTCAAAGTCTCCCTGAAATGTTCAAATGTCCTGAATTTCAAAAGTTGCTTTATATAAAATGCCCACCAAAAGTTTTCCATCCGAAGTTCTAAATGAAATTGCCATAGCGCATGCGCCACGATAGTCTTCGTAGAGAGAAAATGCTGTTATGATCCACCAGTGATGGGGAGTTGAAGCCGAAGGACACACATCACAGAGCATGCGCAAATGACTAAGGGGTAAAAATCTTTCAACGGTATGCATTGCGCGGCACCCTAATTAGCGTGATTCACCCAGTGTGGGATCAAACGGCACCCCAAATTCATTTTCAAACCCGCGGGTGTCAAATGGTAACACCGTTTCCCACCTGGGCGCCAAATTTATCTGGTTTGTCACTTTTATTTTTAACAGCGTAAATACTATTTTTTTATTTTTTATTTTAAAAATGGAATTATTTTTGAATTTAGTTTTTTTCATCTGATAACTTCGTCATATTCATCTTCAGGAACATCGTCGAATTTTGTTTTATCTTTACTATCATGGTCACTCTGACCCATAAATATGTAATCGAATCCCGTTCCATCTAGATTTTTCTGAATAGAAAAGAATATTTTATGTAAAATCGGGCATATAACGCGCAATCTTAATAAAGAAAATGAGATTGAAATTTACAGATGCTTGTTATTCGCCGAATATAACAATGATAGATTTAAAAATAATGAGAAGATTAGCAAAAAGTTAATACTCTTTTTTAACAAATGACAAAATCTTTTAATCTTAAATTTTTTCATTATTCGTAAGATGAAAAGTTCTTCAAATTAATCTTCTGTTATATCTTCTGCCACATCGTCGAATTAAGTTTAAACATCTTTGTCACTCTGGTCCATAAATAAGCAATCATATTCCGGTCCATCTAGATTTTTTAATTACACTACATCTTTTAAATGATTTTTGAGTTAGATCAGGTTTAATTTCATTCCATGCTTTTATTATCCATTCACACATTATTTACACACTAGGATGACACATTTGGCCTCTTTTTTTAACTGTTTTGTCAACTTTTAACATCTACATATTTCTTGTCACTTCAATATACCATTCTTCTATGAAAATCCTTAGAAAATGTTATTTTAAAAGATAAGTGCATCAGATGTGTACGTATTGGGTCGTTCCAAAAGTCATGTCCGTTTGAGACACTTAACTCGTACTGAAAAATTACGTCACTTGATTATTAGATATTGTTTATGATATCTAATGCTTAGAAATTCATGGGTAGAATTTTTCAGTACATATTGATTCTCACAAACGGAGACGACTTGTCGAACGACTCAATACATTTCTGGTTTCATTGTAAAGAAAATGTGTGCGTAATACGGCGAATATACATTAAAATAGGAAAGTCCACCCTTAAATAGTGATTAAATGTATGTATGATTACCATAATTTAAAACTGTGTGAGGGAGTGACCTTTGTAATAAAGGTACTCTAGTATTTCTGAGAGCGTGACGTCAATAATTTAACATGTGTAAGCGTGAAAGCGACATCTATCCTCTCTTTTACTTTAATTTTCTAGAGCGTGTGTGTCTCTTTCGGATTCTACAGTTATGTCTCGGTTAGTAGTAATATGTAAATTTGAAGTATCTCAGTTTGCAACATATAAAAGCTTGGAGTTTGAGTGTGTGTGGTGTGTCTCTGGCGACAGTAGCCAGCAGAGGGTGTGTCTCTGGCGACGTTAGCCAGCAGAGTGTGTCTAGCGATATTAGCCAACGAAGTGTGTCTCTAGCGGCGATTTCCCGCTGGTGTCTAGCGGAGTGTGTCTAGCTGCGTTGATTGATCCAGAGCAAGCAATATCGAGTGTTAGTGAGCCTCCAGTGAGTTGCTAAGGAGTTTTGGAATTTGACTCGAGAAGTTGGCCAGTGGTAAGAAATTAATAGTAATTGCGTTGATTATCTCAAAGTTAATAAAGAAATATATACAGCCACGGGCTGTCTAATAAGATTTTATATAGCAGCTTAGCCGAAAGATAGCTGAGACGTAATCTGAGGTGCCACGATTGAGCTAGTCCGGAGCTGTGAGTATGAGTTTTATCTTTTAGTAGTGTTCTCAGTTGGGAAAATTACAGACTTGCTCCACTCCCCTTGAGCATTTATCGTTTTAAAAAAAATGTTTTTTATCTTAAGTACTGAGTTATGTCTGCATTTTACACCCAGTACGAGAATCCAACCGTTACAACTGTAGCTAAAATGTTTATGGAATGTCTGAATGGATAACACTATTATAAAATTTTATTCCACCTGTGTCGTTAATTTCAGTAAATTTGTAAATGCAAATTTCTATTCCATTCACATAAAAAATGCATAAATTTACCCTAAAAATACAATTAATTTTGAAATAAAAAACTTTTCAAGAACTATTTATTTTTATTTAAAAAATATCAATTAAATTTAAAAGAATAAAATTTATGTCTTCTTTTACAGTTAAATGAATTTTATTCGGTTAAAATATACTTTAAATATAAGTAATACCATCGAAAGAAATGTATATTTTAATTAAAAGCTCGTTATGCTTTGATTCAGACCGTATGTACTCGAGTGTTATTCACGAAACATCTTAAATGGTATTTTTTAAATTAAAAAAATCTAATTAAAAGACATCAGATAAAGACGCACTTTTTTTCCAATCTCTTCTTTTCACTATATTTAGAAATCGATTTTTCTAAAAGCTATAAAGGATTTTTTTCAAGGTTTTTTTTACCTCTAATAGGTTCCGCCGTCAATTTTTGAGAGGATCTTTAAAATGAATTTGTTTCTCTTAACGCCCATTATAACTCTCATCGCTAAATAACTGAGTTTTTTCATTTCTTTTTTTCGTACTTTGTTATTTATTTCTTAAAAGCGATAAACACTTACATTAGCCTAATTGATCCCGAACCATCGTGTGATGCATGTCGTTAAACTTTTTTATAATGCATGCATGTTTCAGATTAATTAGAGAATGCAATGCATGAATGCGCTGATTTTGATATAATCAATGCATTAACAGTTTTTAAAAGTTGACACAAAATAAAGGAAAGAAAAACATGAAAGAAAAAAACATGCATCAAACATAGATTATGAAGCAATTTCCAACACATTCAGAATAATGTAAAAAAACTGCAACATTTAAAAAATTAAAATATTGCATCTATTTTACCTATATGGAAATGTATAACTTATTTCAAAACCGAATTTGAGATGCTCCCATCTACAGTTGGAAAATTATCCGAATTTTTTAGTAGCTCTGCATATGATATAGAGATTTTTACCTATTAACAACATGCATTCCAACATTTAGTTCATTTCAGTGATACATTTATTTTAGTTCGAAATTGCTCTTCAGGACTTTCCTCTTATAAAGAGAATTGTATGCAAATACTCTTGTGCAGTCGTGTATATGAGATATAGAATTTATATTTAGGGAGTAGTATGAAAAAAAAAAATTAAAAGCACATAACGGATTTTAAAACGTATTCTCCAGCAATTAATACTCAAAAACAGTACTGTGACAGATTTATTTTCTATGTCATTGCAAATTTATTTAAAAAATGCTATGAAACCTCTTTTTTAATGCGATCTTAATTAAATTCAATGATTTATATCAGTTTTAATACATTTTAAATATAGTAATGTAATTAAAATGCTCTATAAACGATTGTTCCCCATATACTATAATGTAATAGAATTCTTTTGAGTGTCCCTGTAAATGAATCATTAATCATACGTACTTCATGTGCAATATCAAACACGCTTTGGTGACTCTATATAAGCCTTAACAATTGCATGAAAATCCAAGTATATTTACCTGAGTTAGAGCATGGAAAGACGGACAGACAAACCGAACGCATATGCACTTTTCAACTTTGTTGGAAAGTACTAAAAATGCTTGTAATTTGTGAGCATTTACCGTCCACCCATTTCATGCCGTTTTTATAGTATTATTTTATTTATAGTATTTCATTTTTTTTATAGTATGTATTATAAAATTTGTTAAAATCACTAACGAACGCAAAATAACGCAAAGGAAGAATTTCGGAACTGAAATTTTTTCTACCGGAAATCAGCCAAAGTAAGCAAGTGTCCGAAAACAGAGAAGGTCATAAATGAAATGAAAAGTCAGACTTTACAAAGAATGCAACAGATAGCAACAGGATAAAGGAAAACACCAATCACAAAGGAATGTATGCAGAAAAGGAAAGTGTTGCCAAAATAAAAGAAAAAAATAACAAAAAAGACATAATTAACAAAAATAACATAGTTAAAAAATAAAATAAAGAACAAAAAAAAATAAATAAAAGGAGAAAATTTAAGAAAAACAAAATAAGTGAAATGATAATATAATTTATTTTCAAAACCCTCTACACCATAAATAAAATATTTTTTTTAATTATTTCTTCTTGTCTTTATCAAGAAAGGTTCATTAAACCGGGAGGTGGCAGCAAAGAAAATCACCTCATCGAGTTCATGGCTGAAATTTCAGAATTAGTTAAAACTTGATTCGCATATTAAAACTCATTCAGTCTACCAAGTCATATCTTGGTGATAAGGCCAGAAAACCCGTGTTTAGCGGTCCGTGTTAAGCTCGTAGGTTCACCAATGTGTTATCCTGCACCGAAAGCTATGAAAACATGGAGAACTGGGAGCAGGAAAATACATTTGTAAATATACAACTGATCCGTTATAATCAGGGGTTATAATCTGATAAAATATATAATAGTGTTTTAGGGAGTTTTTCACCTAGTTATGAGCTGGCACACAGCTTGAGTTTTAATATGTGAATCGAGTTTTAACTAATTCTGGAATTTTAGCTGTGAATTCGATGAAGGGACTGTCTTAGCTGCCGTCTCACGGCCTATATACAATATTTTATTAAATTGGATTTTAAATTGCATAACGTTTAATTAAATATAAGTATATTCTTGTGCAAATTTCAAGAAAATGATTTATTATTGATACTAATTTAAGAAAAAAATAATTTATTGGGTTAAAATAATATTTTTGAGCTCATTTTTACATAAACATTATTTATGTTCTAAATACATATGTTAATGAGAATGGAAATGCATATTTTTTTATTAAAAATATTTCATGAGTTCATTAAAAGCGAACATAATTATGACACTAACAAAAAATCTTAATAAACATTTTATAATAAAAATATTTCATTAAAAGGTACGTCGAATAAGACTTTTTTTCTTCCTTTAATAATACCCACCGTTGATCATTCAAAACCTCTTTAAAATGAATTATTGTCTCTTATTAACTCTTATTACTATTATAACCACCTAAAAGTTTTAATTTTTTCTTATGTATTTCTAATGAGAGGTAAAAATTTACATTACCCTAATTGGGACCAATTTTTGTTTGATGCGTGTCGTTAACTATTATAATTGTTTCTAATAATGCATGTACGTTTGAAAATAATAATAATAATAATAATTCATGTTAATTTAAGAAATAAAAAAATAATTTATTAAAATTAAATAATATTTCTATGAATATTTTCATCAAGAAATAAACCTTGTTTATTTTTTATTAAAAATTTTTAATTTAAAAATAAGTATAGTTAAAAACCATCGTATAAATAATCTTCCATGATTAAGTATACCGTTCATCTTTAACCCTTAAATGCCCAACTTCTTTTAAATAAATCAATTTAAAAATGTTTTTGGCTTGTATTTCTTAAATTAATTATCAGAAAAAATAACTAAATCATATTTGGTTTTAAGTATAGTTTAACGGCTGAAAAATAGGTTGTTGCCACTCGGCAACTGTAGGATGTAATTGAAAAGGTAATTTTCCTTGATAAAATTCTAAACATTAAACACACATAAATTCTAAGAATTATGACAAGGAATATATTTTACTCCCTCCTGAAGAACAAAATATTTTATTTTCCATGTTTCCAAAGAAACTATGAAACACATGTAGAAGTGAGAAAGTTAATCTAATTTCATTCTTAAACAGCACTAGTGCTTCCATCTACATGTTGAAAATTGATTTAATAATATTTTCAGTGTGTATTTCATTGGCAAGGTTGGGCATTAAAGTTTAAGTATTATTCTAATTAAATAAAAAAACACACACAGCATTTTAAAGTTAAAAAGATCTTTAAATGAATTTTGTTGTGTTAGCAAATCTCATTACTAACTTTCATTACTATTCATTACTATGTTTTTTTTTTAATATTTTTTATAATTGTTCAACACTTACTTTACTATAATTATTATCGATTTTTGTTTAATGTAGTTGTTAAATATTATTGTTGTTTAAAATAACGCATATATGTTTCAAAAACAAAACTTTTTCTTCATATTAATTTAAGAAAGACAAAAATAATAATTTATTAAATTTAAATAACATTTCTGATTGTATTTTTATCATGAATAAACTATAATATATTAATTCATGATCATGAAATTGTTTATTTATTATTAAAATCTTGTTAAGCATTGATTAAATTAAGGCATTTTGAAAGATAGAAAAGAATATAATGAGAAGGCACCAAATAAAACAGAATTTTTTTTTTCTTTAATAAGTTCCATCGTCGATCTTTAAAAGTATCTTTAAAATGAATTTGTTTCTGTTAACAATCCTCATTACTATCTTAAATTACTATTCATTAGTAAGATTTTTTTCTTCTCATATATTTCTAATAAGAGATAAACACTTACATTAGCGTAATTGGATATGATTTTTGTTCGATGCGTGTAGTTAACTATTATTTTTGTTTTTAATAATACATATGTGTTTCAAAATATTCAAAGAATGTATTGCATGTTGCTTTTTGTTTTAATTTAAGAAATAAAAAAAATATTTATTAAAATTAAATAATATTTCTGTGTGTATTTTCATCGAGAAATAAACTATGTTTATTTTTTATTAAAAACTTATGTGTTTTACATTAGTCTAATTGGCCCCGATCTTGGTTTCATGCGTGTCGTTAAATGTTATTGTTGTTTCTAATAATGCATGCATAAAAAAAGAAGAAGAAAGAAAGAAAGAAAGAAAGAAAGAAATTCCTTCTTATTAATTTAAGAAATAAAAAAAAAATATTTATTAAAAGGATTTTTATTTATTAATGAGAAGAGGCACCGAATTAAAAAAAAGAATTCCTTTCTTTAATAAGTTCCATCGTCGATCTTTAAAAGGATCATTAAAATGAATTTATTTTTGTTAACAATCCTCATTACTATCTTACATTACTATTCATTAGTAAGATTTTTTTTCTCATATATTTCTTATAAGAGATAAACACTTGCATTAGCGTAATTGATCATGATTTTTGTTCGTTAATTATTATTATTGTTTTTAATAATGCATATATGTTTCAAAATACGTAATGCACGTATTGCATGGTGCTATTTGTTTTACATAATTAACACATTAAAAATTCTAAAAACACCGATATATGAAAACATTCTTGTAGTTTATGAGCATTTTTTATGCGCATTTTTCTCTACGAGATTTGAAAAACTTTACATTCAGAAAAATTAAAAATATATGTATGGCATATTTTTTTATATTCATAATTGTGCACGATGTTGTCAAAATCATTATTTGGCATGTTTTTATTACTTTACAAGCCGTTTAAAATTAAAATTGTTTTTAAAATGAGTAGTAAATTTTCTCAACAAGACTATTATGATTGACAAAAGCAACCTGTAAGCGTATAACTATGTTTGTATCAAAATCAAAAGCAGAATTTTCAAGTTGCTTACTTAATCACTAATAATGTCTACTCTATTAATAAAATATGTTTCATTTAACTTGAATAAGTAAGGGAAACACAACTTTTTTTTTTATTCAATTTAGATGTATGTAATTTTTGATCAGAATACTTCATATACGAGGGTGAATCGGAAAATAAGATTCCCCTGGCGTCTGTGAACAGAGGTGTGTATGAAAGTCAAATAATATAAAGAGGTATTCAAGGTTTGACACAACGCTAGTTGTCAACGTAAGTACCAAACATGTTGAGACATTTGTCATACCGCTTGATAAGCTGCAAAAAGACCTCCAGAAAAACATCAGAGCTTTGCATACGGACAACCTATTAAACGCTTTTTCCGTATGAAAAGCCCTGAGTTTTTACGAGAGGGTTTTTTGAAACTTAAAAATGGTATGACAATTATCTCGGCGTACTTGGTAATTTTAAGGAAAAATAAAGATATGTTTTATCGTTAATGTCTCGTTCTATTTTTTTTTACATTTATACACATCTCTGTTCACAGACGCCAGGGAAACTCATTTTCAAACTTTCCCTCGTAATTGCAAAAATTAAGAAACTAATACATTCTTCATATTTCTTTTCAATTTATAAATATGTGAGAAACAAAATCCTTACTTTTTTTTTCAAAAACATACTTTCCTTGGATTAAACTATAGAAGATATCCATAGAAGAACTATATTGTTTAAAAAATTATATCGAGTTAACTGTAAAAGTTACGTCTAGTCAGTTAATTTTAAAGAAAGTAGTGGTAATCAAATTTTACCCACACCAATTTCATTTTTCTTTCAATAACAGGTATTGCTGGGCATCATTGACTTTAAAGTAACATAACAGATGCTCATTTCAATGATTTTTGGAATTAAAATATTGATATATCGAAATTTCAAAAATTTAGTTTGAAAATTCGTTAAAAAAAATGTGGCATTGTACGCCAAAAAACTCGTTCACTGCAAGCAATCTAAAACAACAAAAATGTTAAGTCGATTATTCTTTACAGTCAGAATACCACATGTTCAAAATATTGAACAATCGAAAATTCTGTAAAACATTTTTACAACTTACCTGCTAGATAAACATTTTACAACATAATTCTACAGATCTTTTTTTTTTTTTTTTTTTTTTTTTTTTTTTTTTTTTTTATTGTGCACTGTACATCCTGTATGTGTGCCGTAACTCTTGAAAAAATTTCCTTTAAGTACATATATGTAACATTAACCTAATTTTATGACTGAATTAAAAATTTTTGTTTCGAAACAATAGAAATCTTTTATGGACACTTGATTATTATAAAAATAAATGGTGTAGAAAAGTATATATATTTAATTAAATGCTTGTTCTGTGGTGATGTAGATTTAATTAATTATACTTCATAAAGCGTCTTAAATGGCACTACAATAACTAATTATAAAAATACAATAGCCAAAAAAGGCACTTTATCTTTGATTTTTTAGCTGTATTTAAGCATTGATTAATTTTTTAAAAAGTCGTAAAGGACAAAAAAAAAAAAATTCGATAAATTTTAATGCAGATTTTTTAGAGGACCAATAAAGTTTTTTTTCTCTTTTAAAAATGATTTCATATATTTATTTATAAGCAGCTAAAGTTTATTTATTGATTTATTTATTTACTTTTTGTTCTTTTATTTATTTCGTAATAGACATAAACACGTTTATTAAACTAATTGATCTAAAATTCTGGTTTGATGCATCTCTCTCTCTCTTTCTTTTTTCTTTTTTTTCTTTTTTTGTAATAAAGCGTGTAGGTCTGAAATTACTCAAATCATGTGACACATGGAAGCTCACTTTTTGATATTAATTCATTGATAGTTTGTAAATTGGTCATCCTTAAAAAATAATAACAACTATCGAATTTATGTTAAATATGCTTATAATTTATGCAAGATTATTGATGCATATCTCCTGCATACATGTTCGAAAAATTTATTCTTTATGTGTCAAAAGTTTAAATCTTTTTACAATGGAAATTGTTTGGTAATCACAATTTCGTAAATTATTCAAACAATATATAATGCGTTTATTTCATGTTACTTTCGTAAAAGAGTAGGTTGAAAACAGCAATAAAAGAATGACAAAAAATATTTTCTTATTCTATATAAATGGTTTGTTCAAGATTTAAAAAAAAAATTACTTTTCGCGAGGAAAGTATAAAATGTACAAATTACCGTGCAAAATAACAATAACAATTATTCCTCTTTTTATAATTTATTCAGCAAATATGAAATATAACTCCTTAAATAATTAAAAATTTAATTAAAATGAAGTTATGCTTTAATTTAAACTATTGGAATTTTCGTTCTATTTAAGATATATCGTAAATGTTATTATTAAAAAAAACCCATAAATAATTAGAAATAACAGAATTATTTTAAATAGTAAAAAGTATTTATAAATATTTATATTTTTATAAGTAATAAAAAAATATTTGTATAACTTATATCGAATTATCATTTGATTCAGGTTTATATATATATATATAAGGTACCCTGGGGTGATAACGCCAGTCGGGGTAATAACGCCAAGTGCTTATATTTTGCATAATTATGAAATAATCAGGTAAATGACACCCATGTGCTCTGCGCAGAAGGGTTTTGAGTGATATAAATAGCAAAAAACAGCTTCAAGTTAATTTGTTTCATTTTTAGGTCTTATTGTTTTTACAAACAACTAAAATTGACGCTTGATCTAAAATTTGCGAGATACGTTTTGTGATGTGAAGACTATTTTTTTATCCGGAAATAATTTGTTAATTACATAAATTTGTAGTGCATTTCATGTATTTTTAAAATGTTGTTGAAGATTTTGGATATCTTCTCGAGATAATTTGTAATTTAAAATGTACTGCGCAATAACTATACCGGGGTAATAACGCCAATTCTTGACATTAATACCCCGGTTGATTCCCTACAGTGGCCGAGCTACATCCTAAATACTGATTCAAATAAACACAGTTAAAACTGTGCAACGTTTCTCATATTTATATTTAAGCGGTCCTTTTTAAGCAAAAAGAAGCTCACGGTCTGATATTCTTTTGCCTCATCACCCCCCTCCCACACCACACCTTTATTTTTCTTAAACTTTCACAAAAAATGAACATTTTCAATAGCTTAGAATGCAATTTGTCAATTTCTATGTTTGTAGAGTTGTATTTTTAGAATTGGGCTATCTACATGCAATTATTCCATCTTATTTTATAGTTTTGCTTGCATGGCGTTATTACCCATATAGGTGGGTAATAACGCCAAATAGCATTGGTCAAGAAAAAACGCCATTACATTTTATGAATACATATCTGTTAAATTATTTTATTTTATATAGATAGTCAATGAGTTGCTGTATCAGATCCTATATTTGTTTGAAAAATACAATCTAAAACGAAGCCGTGAAAATTGGTAAAACCTTAACGTGGCGTTATTACCCCAGGGTACCTTATATATATATGTGTATATATATAGAGAGAGAGATAGATATAGATATACATAATTTTTGTCTTCATTTTTATAGAGAATACTCATTATTACTTTTAAAAAAAATTTATATTTGTAGCACAAAGAAATTTATAATCGCAGGTGCGTAAATTATTAACACAATATATAATTTTTCTTTTCAAAGCATGTAAGACAAAATTATTCTTTGATAAAACAAATGTATATAGCACAAAAATCTGTATGAAATCGTATGTTTATATCATATTTGTTCTATAAAATGTGTTATATACAAGAGGATTAGATAATAAAATATATACTTAGCATATGCAAAATGAAATTTGTAACTAAATATGCAAAACTTATTGTGATATTTTTTCAGTGAAAAATAAACATTTGTTTAATTAAATATTCTCTAAATATGAAAAATGATCGCCGTTAAATTTGTCTATCTTATATTAATAAAAGAACAAAACGCTCTGTCTGTGTGTGTGTGTGTGTGTGTCTGCGATGGCTAGCAAAATCTAAAGCATGTACAAGGCTCAAAAATTTTTTGAGAGTAGCCCCAAATCTCTCCTGATGCACCTGAGCTTCAGAATTTCGAAATTCTATTTATTAACTGAGTAATTAATTAAATTCCAAAGATCACTCTCATAAAAATCGCCTTTTTTCTTCTTTTTTTACCTTCATTTAGTTATGGTTGGTTGGTTGCATAAAATTTTCGCAGAAATAATTAAAAAAGCTGAAATAGACCTTTAAAATTCATAGACTTGCAAACTGTCATTTTAAATGATGATTTTTTATCACAACGGTTGTAAACCATGGAGGAAAAAGATAGGTGGTGGTGAAGTAAACCGAAAAAAGGGTTGCAATATTAAACCATTTATCGCTCAAATTTTAATGTCCCAAACAAAAGCATGTGGAAGGGATTTTGTATTACTAAGACGAATTGAAAGAAATGATTTACAGCTGAAGCATATTTTACGAAGAAATAGTAATTTTTTAAAATGGTCTTTTTTCTATTATATTATTTATTTTTAAAAAAATGTTTGCTTTTAAAATAATTGAAACTGATAAATTTGAAATAATTAAATGTTAAAATAAAATTAAATAAAATATTGAAAACATTTGATTTGACGTATTACTAAAAGTTTTCTTTTTTCTTTTCTTTTTAATACTTTATAACGTAGATGAAAAATGTTTATGATTTAACAACATATTAATAATTCTATATCAATCTATAAAATATATTTATGAAAACATTCTTTTAAAATCATGCGTGAAAACTTAAATAACAAATATTAGTCTAAAATCTAGATTTCAGAGTGCAGACGATTTTAAGATATTAACGAAAGAATGTTAACTTTTCAAGCAAAATCTTAAATGATGCTTCTATATTGATATTTCAAAGTCATATGATAAAAATAATCACATAATTCTTGCCTATGATTGATATATTTGTATGTTTTATACATTCCGATCGTGTATTACAGTCAATAATGGCACAAAACTTTATTTTTTAAACGAAATTTTAGTCATCTATTCAATAACAGTTTAAAAGGTAAAAAACAAAGAAATACCGGTTTAAACCAGTTTGAATTGATCGGCGTGTCAAAGCACATGGTTTTGTTGGTGCTTATTTAGACTTAATATAGCGGATTTTAGAGTTATATTTTAGGCGTCAGCCCAAGACATTATACTTCCACTCATTTTCTTTTTACTGTGTGGTTGTACGCAAATCTTTGGCATTTCGACTTGCACATTCGAAATGTATGAGTCATTAGCTGTGTTGCTGTAAAAAAAAATCACACAACACTTTTCTAGGAATTTTTTTTTAATCATTGATAAAATTTAAGTGTATTCTATTCAATTTAAAATTAAATTATGGCTTTAATTTGGTTTAAAAAAATAAAACATAGCTGTTTGGCGTACAATTGTTCGAATCCGCAAACGATTCATACACTATAGTAAATTATCAAATTGCAAAGTAAATTATTTATCAGAAATAGCCATAAAAAGAATAGTAGCAAAATTGATTATAAACTTAATGTTTAGACTAATTAACACATAACCCGATCCCAACCAGAAAAAAACAGACCACACTCCGATCCGTGATAGACAAAATTTCCGTGAGTATAAACCCGACCCGAACCTAAAAATTCTGTTTGAAAAAAAACTATGGCTTTGATAACTGACCCGAACCAAATCTCAATCCCATAAAAATGTTCAAATGAAGCATAACCCGATCCAAATAAGGAAAAATAATTTTAGTGGGCATGAAACCTGACCCGAACTTAAATATTGTCTTAAAAAAACTCGAAATGTGACCCGAACAAAATCTGAAACCAATAAAAATATTCCAGAGAACTATAACCCGATCCCAGCAAGACAAAATACTTTCCGTGGTCATAAACCCGACTCAAACCTAAAAAATTCCATTTGAAAAATTCTGAAATTTGACCCAAACCACATCTAAATCCGACCAAAATATTCGAAAGAACCATAACCAAATTAGAGTAAGACTAAATAATTTCCGTGCACATGAACCCGATACCAACCTAAAACTTCCATTCGAAAAAATACCTGAAATTTGAATCGAACCATATCTGAATCTGACAAAACTATTTCAAAGAACCGCAACTGGATCCGAACAAGACAAAATATTTCCATGGACATGAACCCAATCCGAACCCGAAAAATTTCTTTGAAAAAATCGCGAAATCTGAACTGAACCAAATCTGAACTTGGCAAAAATATTCCAGTGAAGCATCTCCTTATTCGAACAAGACAGAATAATTTTCATGAACACGCAAGAAGACCCGAACCCAAAAGTACCATTTGAAAAAAAAACCCGAAATCTGAATTGAACCAAATCTAAAACCGATAAAACTATTCCAAAGAACTATAACCCGATCCGAGCAAGACGAAATAATTTCCGTGGTCATAAACCCGACTCGAACCTAAAAAATCCGATTTGAAAAAACCTGAAATTTGACTCAAACCACATCTGAATCCGATCAAAATATTAGAAAGAATCATAACCAGACTCGAGTATGATAAAATAATTTCCGTGGACATGAATGAGATTCGAACCTAAAAATTCTATTTGAAAAAATACCTGAAATTTGAATCGAACCAAATCTGAACCTGACAAAAATATTCCAAAATACCATAACAGGATCCGAATAAAACAAAATTTCCATGCACATGTACCAAATCTGAACCTAAAAATTTTCATTGAAAAAATTTCGAAATCTGAAATGAACTTGATAAAAATATTCCAGTGAAGCATGTATTTATTCGAACAAGGCAGAATATTGTCCGTAAACACGCAAGAAAACCCGAATCCAAAAATTACATTTGAAGAAAAATCCGAAATCTGAATTAAACCAAGTCTCAACTTGACAAAAATATTCCAGTGAAGCATGTCTTTATTCGAATTAGACAAAATAATTTCCGTGGATACGCAGGAAGACCAGAACCCAAAAATTCCATTTGAAGAAAACGCCGAAATCTGAATTGAACCAAATCTGTTCCCGACTAAAATATTTCATAGAAACATAACTAGATCCGAGCAAGGCAAAATAATTTCCATGGACATGAATCCGACCCGAACATTTAAATCGAATTTCAAAAAATATCTGAAACCTGAATCGAACCAAATCTGAACCCTTCGAAAATATTCTAATGAATCATAACCAGATCCGAACAAGATAAAATAATTTCCATGGACATGAACTCAATAAATGGTTGGGTAACATTTGGGTTGCAATTACATTGCGGTAAGTCTTTGATTTTATTTAATTTCACGTTAGGTTACAGTTAGATCTCGGTTAATTTAAAGTTAGGTTAAAGTTAAATTGCATTTATGTGATGGTTAGAATAAGAATAGGTTACAATAAAGTGACGCCTAGGTTACATTTATGTTATATTTAAGTTACGATAGGGTACTGTTAAGTCGCAGTTAGGTTACAGACAGATTATGGTTACGGTACAAAAGTTTACGGTTAGGAATTTGTCCACAGAGTCAACATTACGCATGCTTTGATTAAAAATATACACTTTTGTTAAATGGCTCTGAAATTATAATACTATATACCAATCTTTTATCATGGTGTATCGATTTCATTCATGATATAGTCGGATTTAAGAGTGATATAATTAGTTTGAAATTCAAAATATTTCACTTGGGATTTCTATGGGAAAAAAATAATTGGTTACGTGATTTAACAGTGATTTTTACGGGTTAATATCAACACTTTAACACGAAAATAACGCAATCGTTGGATACATGTTCCCTCCCGCGTTTCTCATTGCTCATTTTAAGTATTTTTAGAGCTTAATATTAGTTGTTGTTTTTAAAACCGATTTTTCACAAAGTAAGCTGCGACGTATTTCAGACAATGCATTTCTGCATGCTTCCAGTTAATGATAAAATCATACAAATTTCAAGTTCGTTTAATATTGCTAAAACGGACCCGGGCAACGCCGGGCGGGTCAGCTAGTATATAAATAAAATATTATAATGATCTGTTTCATTCATACCGTATGCATTTTATTTTTATTTACAAAACATTTTAAAAATACTAATTACCAACGATCAGCTAAAATAATGTTTCCGTATTTTTTATTTTGCTGCGTTTAAGCATCCATTTCCATAAAAAAATAAACAAACCTTTTTCAAAATTTGTTTTATTTTCGATCTTGTAGAGAATCTTTAAAATAAATTTGTTTTTCTCTATTATTTCACCAAAGAAATATATATAAATATTTAATTTCCATTTCAGTTACTTTTTTCTTCAAATGAATAAATGCTTACATTAACCTAATTCATCCAGAAACATTGTTTAATGTATGTTGTTCAGTTTTTTTTCTAAGGTAATCTATATTTGTTAACAGTTTAAAAGATTGGCTTTGAATAATATCTAACTAATACATTCGCTATCTTTATGATCTATATGCATATATTTATCTATATCTATCTCACACATGAAGGAAATAAAATTTATTTGTCAAAAAAATATTTTTTTTTTCTATAAGAAATGTTTTATCATTACAGTCGCGTAAGTAACCGAGAATGAAATTATTATTCGTTATTAATATAGCAAATTTATATGCAAAAAGTATTTAAATAAACCAGAAAAAATTAATCTTTTCCGGATACTGTGATGCTATGTGCATACAATTTGATTTTAAAAAGGGTTAACATTGTATATAAAAAGTACAAATTATACAAATAATTGTCAAAAATTATTGTAAGTTTTTTTTCTTAAAATTTATTATTGTTATTATTTTAATAAAATATTATGGAAAAACAAAAAAGACCCATAAGAAGTGCCTACATTCAATTAAACGATGATTATGACTTCATTCAGCCTATGTGTATTTTTTTTTATTATTCATAAAACGTTAAATTGCTTTCAAGAAAAAGAAAGGAAAGAAATTAGGAAAAAATCCTTTTTTCTCTTAATCCATTGACTAAAAATTTAAAATGAATTGCAAAATATAGAGTCATTACATACCTGTTGTCAAGTATTATTAATTTGGAAAACGTTAGAAATTTTTTAAAATTGTCTTTGGTGTTGTATTTATGAACAGATTAAATAATAATTTTTTTAAAAAAATGTCAAATTTTTATAGCAAGTATGATGCATTCAAATTTTATCCTCCGTAATTCCTGCTCTATCACGTGTGCTTTGACTTTTAAATATTAAATCTGAATTATAACACAGTGAATACAAATTTATTCAAGTTATTGCAGCTGACTTTTTTTAAGTAAACTTTCTATTTCTAAAAATGTTTTCATATATTTTTTAAATCACTCAATTTAAAAGCTCTAGATTTAAACATTTGTTTAATTACATTCAATAAAATTCGATATCATTTTGATTGATTGTTGGCTAATTACCTGATAATGTTTAATACGATTCTTTTCCGAATGCAATAAATTTAATTAGTATTTTAATTGTTAACCT
The DNA here is from genome assembly GCA_964019185.1 of Maratus speculifer. Taxonomy (NCBI): domain Eukaryota; kingdom Metazoa; phylum Arthropoda; class Arachnida; order Araneae; family Salticidae; genus Maratus; species Maratus speculifer. Next base: position 278,467,649 of record OZ025294.1, read on the forward strand.
ACTTTCATTGTTTTATTAAATTTATACGATAGACAGGAGCTTTGAATTACATTATTCAGTGCAGTGAAAAAAAAATCCGTAAAATTTACGGCACAGGAATTTTGCCAAAAGTTTTTGCCGTAATAATTACACTAAAATTACATGTAATAAAAAAATTACATCTAATTTTAATGCAATTTTTACGGCGAAAATTGCTAGCATTATTGCTGCCAACAGCTTTTGCCATAAATTTCACGGATTTTTTTTTTTAGTGTGAATTATTTTTATCGTATGGGTAACGTGATCTGCCTATCATGATTTCATGATTTGTCCGTACCACGTATGGAAAAATCAAATTTATATTTGCATCTGTAATCTTTTTTTATCTGTAATTTTTTTAGATGTTTCATTTTAAAATGCCTACATTTGAGTCATTACTTTAATTTCATGAAAATGTGATTTTTGAAATTAAAAAATAGGTTCTATTTTAAAGTTTTTAAAATTTGATTTTTGAAATTAAAAAATAGGTTCTATTTTAAAGTTTATTTCAAAAATTAAGATCAGTTAAGTGATTTGCTCGTACTAGGTATGGATAAATCAAATTTATATTTACTTACATAATCGTGATTTTTTATCTATAATTTTTTCCCAAATATTCCGTTTAAAAATGCCTACATTTAATTTATTACCTTTAATGATATGAAAATGCGACTTTTGAAATAAAAAATAGGCATTATTACGAAGTTTTTTTTCAAAAGTATCGATCTTTAAAGTGGTTAACAATCAAAAGTTACATTAAAGTTTTCCTATTTTTCTTTATTAATACTTACGAAATCGATAGTCATTGAATATTTTTATTATTAGATCAACTTTGATTTATCAACTGTACACATGTTACTTTAAAATATGTTTAATCACTTGTAATAAAATGTGTTGAACAATCAATTTAATTATTATTATGGTTTAATCATCATAATAAATCAGGATGTCGGCTAGCTTTCTACTTCCTAACCCAATAACAATCATCCAAAAGATTAATTAAGTAAATTTTAAGAGAATTTTAATCGTAAAATGCTTTTTTTTATTAATTACAGTTAAAGTAATTATAGTTAATTATAGTTTAAGTTAAAGTGATACACAATCAAAAGTTACATTAAAGTTTTTCTATTTTTCTTTATTAATACTTACGAAATCGATAGTCATTGAATATTTTTATTACTAGATCAACTTTGATTTATCAACTGTACACATGTTACTTTAAAGTAAGTTTAATCACTTGTAATAAAATATGTTGAACAATCAATTTAATTATTATTATGGCTTAATCATCATAATAAATCTGGATGTCGGTTAGCTTTCTACTTCCTAACCCAATAACAATGCATCCAAAAGATTAATTAAATAAATTTGAAAAGAATTTTAATCGTAAAATGCTTTTTTTATTAATTACCAACTAATTAATTTTTTATTAATTAGTTTATATTAAAAAAAAGCAGCTACCAAAGTTTCGAACGGATAAATTCAACGAATCATCTTGTATGACAGTTAAATGATTTATGCGATTAAAATGAATGACTGTGACATTAACTATTTCAGTGAATATACTTTACTTTCTTTGAAAAGGTGTTTTCCATTTGCCATTTAAAATCATAGTTAATTCAGAAACTCTTCAATTTTTGTTTAACAGAAGGTAAATCGGCAGTTATTTAAAAATGTTTATCCTTTTTCAATTTTTCACTTTTTAATATGGCTGTCAAGTAAAATGGTATTTCTTTAATATGTATGCATAATGACATATAATAAAATCTTTAGAAAAGTTATCGTAATTATTACTTTGATAAGGTGTTATCTGGTTATTTTCTCCCGATCCAACGAAAATGTACAGAAAAAAGTAGAAATACTGTACATATTCGTACATAAGTCGAAACTTTTCACACAATATTTGGGAGTTGAAAATGGAGGGGAAGTCGACTTATGCACGTGTTTGTAAAAAAGAACTTTTTTGCAAATAATCGGCAAATTATAAGTCTTTAAGTATGTTACACATGGGTCTATTTTAGAAAGAGAGATAAAAACTGACAATGGTTATGCTCCTGCGATTGACCAAAAAAATTGAACAATAATGTTTCTCTAATTGTTCTGTAAACATTTTCTCATGGATTAGAATTGCATTCAATACAGGGTAATTCCTATAAATATTTTAAGACACTTTTAGAGTTCCATACTTAAAAAGTAAAAATGGAAACATTAGAAGATCTCTCCTGGGTCATTCTGTCACAGCCAGTTTACTCGTAAACTATGGAACATGGGAAGTTCAATTTAGGGGCAGTAATAAAGACTATTGGCAGAAATTGTGATTTTTGATTTTTTTCTTCACCATTTATGTTCCTTATTCAATCGTTAAAAAATCTTCCTAATTTTAAAAAATACCATCCTAAATATTTTTAATACCTAATAGAAGTCAATCTGATTCTTATTTTTGATAAATATACTACATTAAATTACAATTTTAATATTATTTTTATTTTCTTTTTATATTTACGATTTCTATCGATTTTCAAACTTAAAAAATGTATTTTAATCTATAGATTTAAAACTTTTACAAACTTAAAACAATAAATACGATTGGCAAATGGCATATTATCTTAGTAACACCGATAATTGTTAAGTATCATAAAAGTAAACAAACGTAAAGCACCTTTAAAAAAATTAAGACCTAAAGAAAAATTAAATTTTATATTAATAAGATTATAATACTTCAAAGAAATATTTGTTTCAGATACATGAAACGTTACTGCTTTATTTCGAAGCCACTTAAATTTCTAATTTAGATTTAGAATGTCTTACCGGTATAATAGAATCAAATGAAGCATTGAAAACTTTCAACGACGTGCGATATTTAATTGGCTTGTGCTTCCATTATAATTAGAAGGCTGCTTCTTAAGTTTGCCTTATAATCCTTTTCTACAGAATAAGTATTTTCGATTGCAAATAATCGTGGGGCGTGAGGCAAGTAAGTCAGCGAGCGCCGAAGGATATTGTTCTGTAATTAATTTATTTGATTGTCAGGTGTTTGTTCTCCTTCATTTGTTAATTTATCTATTGTGAATGTTTATTTCTTACCACTATTTGTTAGAAAAATTTTAAAAGTACATTCAATATATATATATATATGTGTGTGTGTATGTGTGTGTGTGTGTATTTTGGCGGAAAGATTCATTATACATACACGAAAAAAACTTAAAAAAATTATTTATTTACTTACTTGTTATTTTTGTTAGAGATACATAGGCAACATAAATCGCAAACGTGTTCCAAATATGGTGTGAATTATTACTATGTTCTTAAAATACTCTTATAACTAATTTTGAAAAAAATACGTTTTGTCATTTTTGTACGGTTTCTGAATCTTATACAAGACACTTAAAACTTTACATTATTCTATATAATAGCTATTGTGATTTTGGATGTTTTTCTTCAAAATTAATACCCCATGCCATTAAAACACTTTATAATTTTAAGGTAAGTACCATCATAAATACTTTTATAGTTAATAGTCGTCAACCGGATTCTTATAATTTAAAAAATATACAGTACTAAATTACAATATTTACATTCTTTCAGTTTGCTTTCATATACTCACGATTTCTATCGATCTTAGATACATAAAAAATTTATTTTAAGTTATCGATTTGTAACGATTGCCAATTGAAAACAACAAACACGATTCGCGATTGACCATGAATTTATCGTGAATTAACTTCATCACGGATTGACTGTTATCTTCATTCGAAGACAATAATTAAATGCCATAAAAGTAAACAAACGTAAAACATCTCACCCCAACCACCACCACCCCCCCCCCCAGAAAAAAAAGACTTAAAACAAAAATCAAATTTTACATTAATAAGATTATAGTACGTGAAAGCAATATTTGTTTCAGATACATGAAACGTAACTCCTTTATTTCGAAGCCACTTAGATTTCTATATAGATTTAGAATGCTTTACTGATATAATATAATCAAATGAAGCATTGAAAACTCTCATTGACGCTCTATATTTAATTGGCTTGTGCTTTCATTATAATTAGAAGGCAGCTTCTTGTTAAACTTGCCTTATAATAATTTTCTACAGAATAAACATTTTTGATTCCAAATGATCGTGGATCGTGAGGCAAGTAATTCAGCAAGCACCAAAGGATATTGTTCTCCAATTAATTTATTTGACTGTCGGGTGTTTGTTCTCATTCATTTGTTAATTCATCTATTGTGAATGTTTATTTCTTACCACTATTTCTTAAAAAAATTTTTAAATATATATTCAGTAATGTTTTTGTTTTTAATGTATCGGAAATAGTGTCCGTAAATTTATTAAAATACCCGGAAAACTTCTTAACCACGCATAAATATTTATTTAATTATATTTTTATTTATTTGTTGTTGTTGTTATTAGAGATACATAGGCAATGTAAAACGAAAAAAATTTCCAAATACAGTGCGAATTAATATTATGTTATAGAAATATTCCTACAACTAATGTTCAAAAAATTACGTTTTTTCATTTTTATGCTGATTCTGAATCTTATACAAATTACTTAGATTATATATATATCTGTATATATATATACAGGGTAATTATAAAAAAAACTATCCCGACATTTGGACCCCTAACTATTATACCATTCACAGAAACTGACTGAAATTTTGGCAAAAGGTATTTTTAAGCATGCGCTCAAGAATGATATGGAAAACATCAGTGTCACTCAAACAGTTAAGATTACAGTGAAAAAATTTCGAAAAAAATCAAATGGCAACACCCAGGTTTTTGTACTGAAATGTGATCTCTGTTGTGAAAAACCCTAAATAGCGTTTGAATGGCAATTGTAGCTGGAAAATCACCGGAACTAGGCAAGGGAAAAGTAAAAATGACTTTGCCGTGCACCAGAACATTAATGTTCGTTTCATTTACGTCACACGTCACACCATTTCTTCGGCTGATAGCCCAGCCTGATTTGTTTTCCACAAAACGAGAAGAAGAAACCAAGAAACGGAAATTTCGAGTTTACGTAAGACACAGTCATGATTGACGTCGTTACGCTAAGTGAAAGAAAAGGCACAGCGAAATGCAAGCCGCTTATGTTGCCTTCTGCCATTTCAAACAATATGCCGCTTTCAGGGAAAGAACGTAGGACAAATCGTAAAGATTTATTACCTGAATGGACAAAATGCCGCAGTGACATTGCATGTTTACCGCCGCAACCATGGATTACGGCGAGGCCCGTGCACTGTCAAAACTGTACGGGACTTGATTCATAAATTTGAAGAAACTGGTTGCGCATGCGATGGACCTCGGTCTGGAGTACCTTCCGTTTTTGTGGTTAAGCTGTTACAGAAAAGTTTATCAAACGATAATCAGAGTGTTTAGCGTGTTCTGAATAAGCCGAATTCAACTGTACTCAATATTCTGCGCTCTGTTCTAAACATGTTTCCGTATCGATTCCAGCGTGTCCAGATGTTGGGAGCAGGAGACTATTAATTACGTCTGGATTTTGCTGGGCCTGCAGGATTGGTGACTTTAACTCCGTATTTCAAGCGGAGCTACTTGCAATCCCGCGAGCACTGAAGTGGATCTCTGGACAACCCTAGCCCTTCATCAGGGTTTACAGTGATAGTTTGTCCAACTTGCAAGCCATTTTTTCCATCGTACTAAACACCCCATAGTCCTAAAAATCAAACAGCAATTAATGATCTTACCCAATAAAACTTCCCTTGGTCACGTCTCGGCCCACATTGGCATTGAGGGCAATAAACGGGCTGATGCTCTGGCCAAGGCAGCGGCAGAAAATCTAACAATAAAAATTGAACTCCCAGTGCTTTCTCCCATGCCAAACGAGTCCTAAAAGGAAAAATCATATCCGCCTGGCAGACTAGGTGGCACGAGTCTGACAAGGGACGCAATACCTATAACCTCATCCCAAAAGTATCTAGAGAGCTTTATTTCCTTTCTCCACCCACCACACCCTTCCTCACTGGCCATGGACTCTTTAAACAATATTTAAAGAAATTCCATTGCGCCTCTTCATAACTCTGTGAATGTGGCGAAGTGGGACCCCCAGATCATACCTACTATAACTGTACTCTGACTGAAGCATGGCATTTCAGATATCACCCTTCTCCCCCTAAATCCTGGCTACAAGGGGTGTTACCTCGGCCAGCGTTGCTTGCCAAATTAAGAAACATTTATAATTACTTAATGTTCATTTCCATTCTAACCACTTAGCTTTCTGTAGTCTTTCTGTAGTATAACAGGAGATCGAGAGTTCTCCATCCCACTTCACAGTTTGTCAAGAAGGGGCACGGGCCCCAGCGGACAGTGCACCATAATTTCATCTTTTCTCTGCTGCTCTCTGTCGCGAGGGTGCAGTCTGTGCTCCAGCGGATGAGTTTTATCATGTAAATTTTATCTATTTTATTGTAACTAAAAAATAATGTAACTTTTTTTAAAACTTAATAAAGGCGACCAGGAGGATTACTATGCTCTACACATAAGGCTTCCTTGTCTGAGCAATTCCTCTTAGACATTCAAATGCTAATGAATTCCTTATCCGGTAAGATGAAGATAGCAGCTGGCCTTTACGCATTCTGTGGAAAGATGACGCTTTATTTGACGCTGGTAACGTGAATTCAAAACATTGTGTGCACTGGACAGAGAATAATCCACATAATGTGCTTGCGAGTCCATTACACGAGGAAAAGGGACCGTGTGGTGTGGTATAACGGGTACGTTAATCTTCGGCCCTTACTTTTTTGAAGAGGTTATTGCCGGTAATATTCAAATGTGTAGAGTAACGAGTGATCGCTATCTGGACATGTTAACTCATTACGCGATTCCCGCACTAAAATGCTATATCTGAAGTTGTGTGGATGCAAGATGGTGCTCCCCCACATGTCGAGTCTTCTGTCAAATGTGTCTTAAGTCAACACTTTGGTGACAGAGTTATCTCCCGTCATTTTCCGTTTCCGTAGCCACAAAGGTCTCCTGATCTGACACCAATGGATTTCTGGCTTTGGGTATATCTGAAATCCAAAGTGTATCAGTTTCGTCCTCAATCTGCATCTGAATTGAAAGATGCCATCAGAACTGCGATTCAAGAGATTCCTATTGCCATGGTATGTACTATAGTGCTATCCACCATCTGCCGCATGCAAAGTCTTATCGTGTGTGAAGGAGGTCATGTGGAAAATTTGTGAAACACAATAAAATGCTTTATTTTATGCTGTTGCTTTGTCCTTATCGGTTGTCATTACTTTTAGCCTATCTACCGTCACTGATTTTCATGCTGCTGTTGCCGTTCCAACGCTATATGAGAAATTTCGCAATGGCGATCACATTCCATAACAAAAAATTGGGTGTTGCCATTTGATTTTTTCAAAATTTTCTCACTGTAACCGAAACTGTTTGATTAACACTGTTATTTTCCATATCATTCTTGAGCGCATACTTCAAAATATCTTTTCCCAAAATTTCATTCAGTTTCTGTGAATGGTATGATAGTTAGGAGCCCAAAAGTCGGGATAGTTTTTTTTATAATCACCCTGTATAGATAATAACTATTAGCAGAAATTCAGATTTTCGTTTTAAACCACCATTTTGTAATCCCTGTTCAAATTTTTAAAAAAACTTTTTTATTTTAAAATAAGTACCATATTTAAAATTCTATATAGCTAATAGTCGTCAATACGAGTCTTATATTTAATAAATATGCTGTGCTAAATTACAACTTTTTATTTACTTTTTATTTTTTTGTTCTAAATTTACTGTTTTAATCGATTTTACATACATAAAAATTTTATTTTAATTTATTGATTTGGAAAAGATTACCAATTAAAACAACAAACACGATTGTCGATATCCAATCATTTTTTCCAAATTATCTTCCTTCAAAGACAATAATTCAGTATTGTAAAAGTAAACAAACGTGAAACACGCCTTTAATAAACAAAATTATACAATAAGGCTCAAAGAAAAATTAAATTTTTCATTAATAAGATTATAGTGCGTAAAAATGATATTTGTTTCAGTTACATGAAACGTTCCTCTTTTATTTCGAAGCTACTTAGACTTCTAATATGGATTTAGAATGCCTTACTGGTATAATAGAATCAAATGAAGCATTGAAAACTCTCAACGATTCGCGATATTTAATTGGCTTCTGCTTCCATTATAATTAGAAGGTAGCTTCTTGATAACTTTCCCTTATAATCCTTTTCTACAGAATAAGTATTTTCGAGTGCAAATGATCGTGAGTTGTGAGGCAAGTAATTCAGCGAGCGCCAGAGGATATTGTTCTCTAATTAATTTATTTGAATATCAGGTGTTTGCTCTCATTCATTTGTTAATTTATCTATTGTGAATTTTTATTTCTTAACAGTATTTCTAAAAAATTTTTTTTTAATATTCAGCAATGTTTTTGTTTCTTTTTTCTATCGAAAATAGTGTTCGTAAATTCGTTAAAATACAGGTAAAAATGTTTATCCATACTTAAATATTTATTTAATTGTTTGTTTATTTATTTGTTGTTGTTGTTAGAGATACACTGGAAATATAAAGGGAAAGATATTCCATATACAGTGTGAAATAATAATATATTATTTAAATATTCCTAAAATTATTTCTTAGAAAATTTTTAAAAATATATTCAGTAATGTTTTAGTTTTTAATCCATCGGAAATAGTGTCCGTAAATTCATTAAAATACACCTAAAAATGCTTAACCACACTTAAATATGTATTTAATTATTTGTATATTTATTTTTTGATGTTGTTGCTGTTAGAGATACACAGGCAATGTAAAACGAAAAAATTTTCCAAATGCAGTGTGAATTAATATTATGTTTCTGAAATATTCCAACAATTAATTTTCAAAAAAATGTTTTGTCATTTATATACGGACTATATAAAACACTTGGGATTATATCTATATCTATCTATCTATCTATATATATATAGATAGATAGATAAATAGATAGATAAATAGATAGATAGATAGATAGATAGATTGGCACAAATTTAGATTTTCAGTTTTTTCTTCACCATTTTGTATTGCCTGTTCAATCGTTTAAAAACTTTTTTATTTTAAAATAAGTACCATCATTAATATTTTTATAGCTATTAGTCGTCAATATGATCCTTTATATTTAATAAATTTGCTATAATGAATTACAATTTAATTATTTTTTAGTTATTTATATATTTACCAATTAATCGATTTTACATACATAAAAATTGTATTTCAATTAATGGATTAGGAAAAGATTACCAATTAAAACAACAAACACGATGGGCTATATGCAACGAATTTTTGCGAATTATCTTCCTTCATAGAGAATGATTACTTACTTACTTTTAAATAAGTCCCTTTAAAAACAAAATTTAATACTCAAAGAAAGATTTAATTTTTCATTAATAAGATTATAGTACGTGAAAGCAATATTTGTTTCAGCTACATGAAACTTTACTCCTTTATTCCGAAGGCACTTAGATTTCTAATATAGATTTAGAATGCCTTACTGATATAATAGAATCAAAAGAAACGTTGGAACTGTCATTGACGCGCGATATTTAATTGGCTTGTGCTTCCATTGTAATTAGAAGGTAGCTTCTTGTTGAGTTTGCCTTATAATCCTTTTCTACAGACAAAGTATTTTCGATTGCGAATGATCGAGGGTCGTGAGGCAAGTAATTCTGCGAGCGCCGAAAGATATTGTTCTTTAATTTCTTTATCTGTTTGTCAGGTGTTTGTTTGCTTCCATTTGTTAATTTATCTATTGTGAATGTTTATTTCCTAACACTATTTCCTTGAAAATTTTTAGAAATATATTCTATAATATTTTTGTTTTTAATCTAACGGAAAGAGTGTCCGTAAATTCATTATAGATACACGTAGAAAAGCTTAACCTCATTTAAATATTTATTAGGTAGATTTCGTATGAAATACTACCTATTGCATTCTCTCCCATGTTGGAATTTCTGAAAAAGTTTTGCAGATCTACACCGATCATGACTCCTAGACCCCAAAACTACCATCAGTGAAAAGGTTTATATATATATATATATAAACCTTTTCACTGACGGTAGTTTTATATGTATATTATATTTACGGTATATATATATGTATATTATATATATATATTTATATATATTATATATATTATATATATATATATATATTATATATATATATTTCACTTTCTTCTAGACACGATAACTTCCATAATTATGCTCAGATTTTCTTCAAATTTTTACATAAAATCAAGAGGCATAAAATCTCGGTCGAGTTCGTTAATGGGCAAAATCGGACCAAGGGGGTGGAAATAGGGAGGGTTTTTGTGAAAACCGAAAAAACGCGATAACTTCCTAATTAAAATTGATATCTAATCCGTTTAAAGTTAATATCACTTCTAAAAAATGGGCTAAAAGTTTATGCCTGACAGATTTTTGATAAAGTTAAAAGTGGGCTCAAGGGGCGAAAAAAAACAGGGTTTTTGTTAGAAAAAAATTCATAACTTCGTCAATTCTCAAGATATTAAATCCAACTAAATTTTTTAGAAATGTACTCAACATTATCTAAAACTTTTGTATTTACAAGTTTTTGATAGGACCAATTTTTACCGATGAAAAAAATTAAAAACGAAAAAAAGGGGGGAGGAAAAAGAAAAAAATCCATAACTTACTCAATTCTTAAGCAATCAAATCTAATTAAATTTATTTTACATCTTCTCAATAATATCTACAACTCTTATATTAACAAGTTTTTCATAGGACCAATTCTTATATCAAAAATAAATTAAACAATAATAGGATTTGGGAGAAAAAACTTCAAATCCAAACTGCTTATATTCTGACTCATTTTTAAATTCACTTTTGATTTTAAACGCATCCAAATGGCAGATCCTCTTATTTAGAAACTATTTAATGTAATATATTGGCCAGTGTTTTGATAAAGGCAGAATATATTTCAAAAAAAGACTGCCAAAAAGGGTATTTTGAACAGAATTTCACGAAGTAATAGTGATTGAAAATTGAAGAAGTATAACAAATTGCATTTTTTCTGAGTCATTTTTAAATCCGATTTTGTTCTCAAACGCATCCAATTTACAGATCCTCTTATTTAGGAACTATATAGTGAGACGGATTGGCCTGTTTTTTGATAAAGGAAAAATATATTTCAAAAAAGGCTGCCAAAATGGGCACTTCGCAGAAAATTTCCCAAAGCTATCGTGATTTAAGAATTGAGGATGTATTCAAATAACAAATTGGTTATTTTATGACTCATTTTTAAATCCAATTTTGCTCTCAAATGCATTCAATTGACAGTTTTTTGTTATTTAGAATTATATACTGTGCGTATTCATCAATTTTTTGATAGAGGCTAAATATAACTTTTTAAAAAGCTGTCAAAGTGGACACTTCGCAAGAAAAAAAAAATGCCAAAGCTATCATGATAAAGAATTAGGAAGTATTCAAATAAGAAATTGTTTATTTTATGACTCATTTTTAAATTTAATTTTGCTCTGAAACGCATTCAATTGACAGTTATTTGTTATTTAAGAACTGTGTAATAGGCCGAATTGGTCATTGCTTTGATAAAGACATGTATATATTTAAAAAAGCTGTCATATTGGGCATTTCGCACAAAATTTCCCAAAGTGATCTTGTTTAAAGAATTGTGGATGTATTCAAATAACTAACTGGCTACTTTATGACTCATTTTTAAAATCAATTTTTCTCTCAAACACATTCAATTGACAGGTTTTATTATTATTATTATTATTATTATTATTATTATTATTATTATTATTATTATTTAGGAATTATATAATGTGCGTATTGGTCGATTTTTTATTAAAATCAGAATATATATTCAAAATATGTCTTCAAAATGGGCATTTGAGCCGAATTTCGTTTAAGAGGATTTTGAAAAAATCAGTTCTTAGAGAAAAATGAAATTAAATTTTTTTAAAAAGCGGCCAAATAAAGCAGTTAATTTGGGTTTATCTTTAATAATATTTTATTTTTTGTTGTTGAAAGAAAACTCTTCGAAATCTGCCTTCGCCTATAGGTCAAGCCGACAGGAATTTTTAATTATTTGTGGTTGTTGGAGATATATAAGCAATGTAAAACGAAAAAGTTTTCCGAATACAGTATGGATTAGTATTATCTTACTGAAATATTCCTACAACTAATTTTCAAAAAATTATGTCTTGTCGTTTTTATACGTATTCCGAGTACGGATACAAAACACTTAGAATTATATATATATATATATATATATATATATATATATATATATATATATATATATATATATATATATATATATATATATATATATATATGTAATAACTATTGGCAGAAATTTAGATTTTTGTTTTTTTCTCCACCATTTTATATTCCCTGTTCAATCGTTTAAAAAACTTTTTTATTTTAAAATAAGTACCATGAAAAAATTTTTATACAGTAATAGTCGTCAATATGATTCTTATATTTAATAAACATGCTATGCTAAATTTTTTTTTTTTTCAGTTCTTTTATATATTTACCATTTCAATCGATTTTACATACATAAAAATTATATTTTAATTTGCCGATTTGGAAAAGATTACCAGTTAAAACAATAAACACGATTGGCTATATTCAATGCATTATTGCGAATTATTTTCCATCAAAGACAATAATTAAGTATTATAAAAGTAAACATACGTAAAACACCCCTTAAAAAACAAAATCTGGGACTCAAACCCTACTAGAAAAAATCTGTAGAAAATCTATAGCTATTTGGCTCAAAAATCTGTGGGAAATCTGTCGGTATTTGGCCCTTTATGCAGATATTTTTAAGAATATCTTTAAAAATTTTACAGATATTTTAAAGTTAAAGCTAAACCTGTAAATTTTCTTCAAATTTCTGTAGAATTTCTGAAGAAAGTGGCGATTTCTACAGATAATTTTAAGATTATTTTTAGTGGGGAAGAAAAAATAAATTTTTCTTTAATAAGATAATAGTACTTCAAAGCAATATTAGTTTCAGCTACATGAAACGTTACTCCTTTATTTCGAAGCCACTTAGATTTCTAATTTTGATTTAGAATACCTTACTGGTATAATAGAATGAAATGAAGCATTGAAAACTCTCAACCATTCGCGATATTTAATTGGCTCATGCTTCCATTATAATTAGAAGTTAGCTTCTTGTTAAGTTTTCCTTATAATCCTTTTCTACAGAATAAGTATTTTCGATCGCAAAAGATCGTGGGTCGTGAGGCAAGTAATTGAGCGAGCGCCGAAGGAAATTGTTCTATAATTAATTTATTTGATTGTCAGGTGTTTGTTCTCATTCATTTGTTAATTTATCTTCTGTGAAATATATATTTATTATCATTGTTTCTTAGAATGTTTTTGGTATACATATATTCAAAAATTTTTATGTTTTAATACAGTTTTCCTGCTAGTTACTAGCATTTGACTTCTTAACCTTTACAAAAAATGCATGGTCTTTAATTAGAGCCTTTTTTAAGCTGGGGTTTGTCCCTGTAGCTGCCCCCGCCCGCTTGATATATTTTTGGATCTAATGAAAATTTTATTTTTATTTCTTTTTTCTCTTACATACTTTTAAACTAATATGTCATTTCTTTTTTTTTATTAACTGTCATACAGATTTTCATCTCCTGTTACCTGACTTAATACTATTACACATTTTTTTTCTGCTTCCTAATGCGTACGTAATTGAACACCTTTAGATTGTATGCAGAGTTCCAATGCAATTAGACAGTTCAAAATAGATTTAACTTTTTATATTTTTCCATTGTTGTCATGTTAAAAAAAAGCGGAGGAAGGGCACAAAAATCTTCACATTTTCTAAAAAACATTATTGCATCAAACATTTCTGTTTTTTATTCTGTTTAAATCATGTTTTCATTGTAACTGGAACTCGTAATAATATTTTTTATATAAGTTTCTAGCAATAATTGTCATGGAAACGATTTTTTGTTAATTTTTTATTATCTTCATGAAGATTTTTTCACAGCATTTCTGCTATTTAAATTGTTATAAGTCAAGATTGTTAAATGAAAAACAGATCAAACTTAGAACATACCTTTTTCAACTTTGATTTTAATTCAACAAATTTGAAAAAAAATTGCTTTTGAAAATACGATTAAAAATTACATCTTTTTTTAAAAAAAAATTTATTTGAATAATTTTAATTTTATTTAAATTAATATTTTAAAAAATGCATAGTCAAAATTAAATGTTATATATTTCTGCAAAAAGACGCAAAAAAGAATGGACATAAATGCATGAAAATATTAAACTGACAAAATAAAAGCTATTTAAATCAATATCGAATATTTTTCTGTGCTCTTCTGGCTCACTCGTCCCCAAGAAATTAAGTGAGGCTTTTACTGAGTAGATGCCGTTCTGTCAACTGAACAGCGTTGGCTCAATAATTGCATACATCATTACTTTAAAGGACATGTACTGGCTAAATGAGGGAAACTTTATTTTTATCACAATTTTACAATATTTTAAAGGGCAAATTATGACCCATAAGGAATATCCATACATGCATGAATATACTTAACTGACAAAATAAAAGCTATTAAAATCAATATCTATTATTTTTCAGCGCTCTTACGGGTCTCTGAATATTTGATCTCTGATACAATTTCTCATTAACGCATGTCTCAAAACACCTCAATAAGTGTATCAATTAAAAAGCTGTATAGCTGATTTTTATGTTTTTTTATGGCTGTCGTCCTTGAGCCTATAAGTTCAATTCTTTTTTTTCTGACGAGAGTTGGTGTTTTTTATCATTAATTTACTGCTTTCATTGGGCTCGGCTTCATAAATATTTAATAGTAACTTTCAACCAATATTTTTTAGACAGTAGAATTGAAATAATGCATTCTTTTCTTTATTAGATTGTCTCAAAAGTGCTTTTCGTTTAATTGAGAAAAAAAAACACCCATGCAAATTTCGAAAACAGCAAGATTTATTGAAGAATGTATGAACTATTCTTTAAAACAAACATTGTTCTACCTCTCCAGGACTTTCGTAATGCCTTCTTTCCAAAATACTTACCGAGTTGATTTTTTATGTCATTCAAACAGTTAATATTTTTGGTGAAAATCTTTTTTGAGAGAGAAAAGCAAATAGTAATCGGAACAATATCCGAAGAGTAGGAGCGGTGGATCAAAATTGCTCAGTCAAACGCAACAGAATTTCTTTCTCCATTTTTATGAATATCCAAAAATCTTCTTTTGCAATTCATGTGCTATTCTTTAAGTCGACTGACACCACTTTCTTCAAACAGGAATATTTTACTCACCCTTTCACAAAATTTTTAAAATAAAAATACTACAAAATGGGTTTTTTTTAATACTGGTGAAAATAGAACATAAAAATAACTGATGGAGATCTGTTGAAATGTAAAATGATAGACCGCATTTTCAACAGCGAAAAAGATCCTTTTATGTAAAGATTGGTCTCAACAGATGAAAGTTCGATACTTTATAATAATCAAGAACGCAAACAATCCTGATCCAGCTAGGAAAAAGGTCCCATTCCTGAAGTTAAAGGCCGACTCCTATAGAAGAAAATTTTGGTAACCATTTGGTGGATCTAGATCGACTATAAGATATTTCCACAAACCTTAAAATCATTTCTGAAAGTTAATATCTTGCAAATGGAAAAACTGAAGGCATAAATTGTCAGGATATACCACGAATTAGCAAACAAATGAGATATTATCTCTCATTATAACACCTTTTCACGTGTATCTTTGACTGCCAAAAAAAACTCCTTTCGACAATTTGACCCACCCTTCTTACCCTCCGGACATCAAATCAAAAAAGTTTTTGAGAAAAGTCATTATGAGACTGACGGAAAGATATAAAAAGATTTGTTCAACAGATTTGCACAAATAAAATATCGCCACTAATGCATTTGCAAATTAAAAAGGGATGTTATTATTCGAAAATTTCAAAATATTTTCGCAGTTGCTGCAACCATTATTCCTCTATTGTTTTAAATCACCACAATCTCGAGCACATCAAACAAATAAATCTTAAATTCCCTTTCGATTGTTTGAGCGGCTAGGTCATTATAGGTACAAATATTGGGGAAGTTTTATTCATTCTTACCCTGTACATGAATATACCGGGTGATCCAAAATTTAGGACGAACTTAAAAAAGAATAATTCGAAAACGAATCAAGATATAAAGATACGGTTTGCACCTATAGCCTTCATGAACGGAAAAATGAACATTCAGATTTGCCTAATAAAAATGTTCCTGGGAAAACTACACGCTCTGGTAGACAAGTAAGTTTTCCGAAACGTTACAGAGACTAATTATGTACTATTTTATATTTTATTTAATGTATTATATTTCTATATTATATTTCTGTATATATTATATTTGTATCGTAACTATGTTACGGGGGAGGGAGTAATGTAGCCTTCATGAACTTCTAAAAATTCCGTTCATTTGTTATGGCAAAAAAAAGGATATGCTGAAAGCGTTCTATTTATTATTATTTTACAAGTAACTTAATATAGTGAAATTATTTTAATTAGTTCTTGATATTATGTAAAGTAGAATGATTTTAATTAATTAATTATTGATACGCGTAAGCAGAAATAACGTAATACCGGGCTCTTACACACCAAACGGATGGGAAATAAACCGGATTTTGTGTGTCAATTAAAAAATATAGTTATGTTGGCGTCCAACGGCATTACTAGCAGCACTGACAGATGCCATCCACCAAAATGTATCTGTCATAACATGAGAAATGCTACTAAATGCAGTGAATGGTGTGGTGCCTAATCTCACAGCAATTATGAATGAAGAACATCACTTTGAACATTTACTGTAGTACTAATTAACTGTAATTAAGCTGACTTGAAAATTGTCAACATTTTTTCGTTTGAAAATCATTTTTAGTGCAATAAAAAACTATAGCACCATTTGTTGATCGCCAACAAAACTAATTTTTTTCATTGTTAAACAAAACCCGATTTCTTTTCCATCCGTTCCGTGCAAACCATATCTTTGTATCTTGATTCGTTTTCGAATTATTCATTTTCAAAGTTCGTCGTGACTTTTGGATCACCCGGTATATATATATATATAATGTAACAAATATGTGTATGTTATCTATGGCAATATTTAGGATTTACTGTATAACAAAATCTGCTTACGGAGATTTTTTTTCACTTTTTAATGCAATTAAATAAAACCAGACTCTATGCTAGAGAGCAACAAAAAGCACACAAAAGAATCACTCGGAAATGATAAACAGAAAACAAAACATTGCAGCTAAAAATTACTGTGTGTTTTATGCTATACAAAAGAAACAATCGTAGAATTCCATAAAGTATTTATTATATTTAATTACCTTATTATTTAATCTGATCATTCTACTCGAACTTGTATGAATATTCAACAACACGAAAAAGAATGAATGCTAATTTCAAAACAAATGATTCATTATGTAACAAAAGAATGCGTAATTCACTTTGCATTTAAAGTTAAGGAAAATAAAAGTAAAATAATCTTATTATCGATGATAGAATTTCCTAGGTTTGTTTCCTTTGTTAATTATTACATTAGAAAGACCAGCTTCTTTAACTTTGGAATGCAAACAAATGTATTGTAATGATGTTTATTTTCTGAAGAATGCGCTATGTCAATAAAATGATTATGTAAGTAATATATGGAGATATAATTTAAAATAAAAAACTATTTTTTCCGGGTAAAAAATTGCTATTTTTTATGTTTTTTCAAAATTAGCATACATGGTTCTGAACAAGTATAGCCCGTATAATTTGAAAATATATGAATGTCGAAGCTTAAAAAATATATTTTTTAGAACAAAATATTTACTTAGTTTGTGGTACAATAAATATGAGTTTTTTTCTAAGGCGAGAACAAATATAGTTATTATACATAGGTAATGAATTTATAGATGCTAAATCTAAAAAGAAAAAAATATTTAGTCAGAATATACAAAAGTCTAAAAAGTTAAGTAAATACGGATCTTCCCTCCTCCATTTTCTTCATACTTTCTTTTGTGCAAGTGTATGCTGGATTTTAATTAAATAGAAGTGATGGCTGTATTTGGTACAGCAAGTAAAAATACGATTATTATATTTTTGGTTAAAATTAATGCAATAAAATAGTACTTCTGCAATTCGTGTTAAAATCACAACCATCAAAAGTTTATTGTTATTTATTTATTTATTGGTAATATCAGACCATCTACATATTGCAATTGAAGTAAACTTTAAAAAAATATTTTACACAAGCATAATACTATCGTATAGTATTTAAGCAACGCATAAAAAAACGTGAAAAAATTGTAAACCATTTTAATGTAAGTTATAGAGTATTAAAAATGTAAAATTATCTATAATTCATAATAAAGATCTGATTACATTACATCCAATTTTTAGACATAACTGGAACAATCATTTATGTATTTAATTACTTTCGTTTTTATGGTCATTTGTAAGATCCCAAACATAATGTGTTCTAGATTAGTAAAGTTAATGAAATTAGTTGTTGAAAAAATATCAGTAAGACTTTTACCCGACAAAATACTTACCCCAAAACTCTCCAAAAAAGAGAAAAATGTGTTATATGCTTGCAGCTTTCACATTTTGTATATACCTTGAGTTTGTTAATACCATTGAGTTCTGAATTAAAGCTAATTATTGTGCCAAGTTGTGTTAGAGAATAAAAAGAGTCAAACTAAATGAAAATTACGGTATATAGTTATAATGAAAGGAATTGTGAAAATTTAAAATTAAACTACCATACAGTGCAATTGCAATCAAGGAATAACACTTGCGATTGGCATCCCTATATACAGGGTGATTCAGCTCGTCGGTGACAAACTTTAAGGATCGATAGAGCACACCTAGACGAACATTTTTGAATAGGGAATGTAGGGTCCCTGACGCGATGGTAAGGCGCTAGGCGCTTTCGAAAATTTGGGTGCCGAAATTCGAAACGTCATAAAAACTAGGGAAATGGTTAGATTTTCTTGCTTTTTGCGTCGAAATGATTCTGTTTGTTTAGACTTTCTTCAGTACCAATTTGATAAGCGTATCTCTTAAAACATGGATAGGGGGCGCTGCAGACTTTGGAGAGCTAGACAACAACTTTAAGCCCGTTATTTTGATAATTTAACACATGCTCGCCAAAGTTTATACTCTAACTTAAAGTTTGAACCCAAAAGTAGAGCCCTGCAAAAAGCGTAAGAGCCGGAATAAAATGTCAAAGTACAGGGTGGTCGAAACTCGAAGGCTCCTAAGAGATAAACAAACAGATTTCTTGACTTATGGCATGCATTTTCATGATTCTGTTTGCTGGGGCTCTCTGAAACTCAGTTGAACGGTACAAAAAGAAACATCGATAGGGGGCGCTTTGGGCAAAAAAACATAATTCGTTGACATTTCGGACGCTAACTGGAAACGGGGCGCTACGATCAGTTAGTAATAATGAAAACACATTTTCTACCTCTGCTCAACACTTCTGAATAAATTTAGACCAAAAACATCAATGATACTGGAAATTTATTTACAAAAAATAACACTACAGAAGATGCTCGAAATTTCGACCTTGGGCCATGATGCAGGCTTCGCACCTCCGTCGCATTGAGGAGTGTGTGTTTCCAACAATGCCAGGAGTATCTCTGATCTGCCCTGCAGCTGCCACAATGCGCGCCACAAGTTCTTCAGCACTGCTGACAGGTGTATGGTATACCTCGGCCTTCAGGTAACCCCAAAGGAAGAAATCCAAGCAGGTGAGGTCTGGTGATCGGGCAGGCCAGTGAACTGGACCCCCACGCCCGATCCACCGCTGGCCATACCTTGCGTTTAGATGGAGACGCACGTCGTTCGTGTAATGGGCCGGAGCTCCATCGTGCTGGAACCACATCTGGCGACGCGAACCTTCGGGTACGTGCGCCTCCTCCAGAAGCTGCGGCAGCACTTGATCCAGGAAAATCAGGTAATTTCCACCTGTCAGCCGTTCAGGTAACAAATAAGGGCCAATGAGGCAATCCCCCAGAATGCCGGCCCACACATTTACTGAGAAACGCTCCTGGGCTGCTCGGCTTCTGGTTTCATGTGGATTTTCATCACACCACACATGACTGTTGTGGGCGTTCCACATTCCCTCCCGGCTGAAGGTGGACTCGTCCGTAAACAAAATGCTGTTTACAAAACGGGGATCCCTGGATCTCATCGCCAAGTACCATCTTGAGAATTCCACTCGAGGGCCAAAATCCTGCTCTCTGAGCAACTGCACCCGCTGGATGTGGTAGGGGTGCAGATTCCGGGAACGTAAGATGCGCCACGCAGTTGCTTGCGAAATGCCAACATGTCTGGCGATATCTCTCGTGCTAAGACCTGGGTTGTCCTCAACCAGGTTAAGCACAGCCTCTTCGTTGTCGGGGGTGCTCACTGATCGCTCCCGTTCAGGCCTGCCTCCGTCGAAAGATCCCGTTGTGGACAACCTCTGGTGTACTCGAGCGAAGAAGGCATGGCAGGGGATTTGCCTGTTGGGGTAACGCTCGGCGTACAACCGCTGAGCGGCTCGTCCATTACAACCAGCAGCGCCATACGCCAAATGCATGTCAGCCAATTCAGAGTTTGTGTACCGTTCCATCCTACTACCGATCTGCAGACAAGTAACCCGAAGCTTAAGTAGGTACCGCACGTTCAAAAGACGTGTCTGCGCATACAACTACGTCATCTCGCGTTGTCGTCTACGCATTACGTATCTTTTGCATATCGATATGGTACGATATCTTTTGCATAAATCAGCAAAAAGCACCTTATGTAAATTTTATTGCGCGCATTGTGCATGATTGAAACCAGCTATGTTTGTTAAAAAAAACAAACAAACTGCAGTTTTAATAGCTTCTTATGATAAGTAAATTACTCTCTTGTTTTGTTTCTAACTGATCGTAGCGCCCCGTTTCCAGTTAGCGTCCGAAATGTCAACGAATTATGTTTTTTGCCCAAAGCGCCCCCTATCGACGTTTCTTTTTGTACCGTTCAACTGAGTTTCAGAGAGCCCCAGCAAACAGAATCATGAAAATGCATGCCATAAGTCAAGAAATCTGTTTGTTTATCTCTTAGGAGCCTTCGAGTTTCGACCACCCTGTACTTTGACATTTTATTCCGGCTCTTACGCTTTTTGCAGGGCTCTACTTTTGGGTTCAAACTTTAAGTTAGAGTATAAACTTTGGCGAGCATGTGTTAAATTATCAAAATAACGGGCTTAAAGTTGTTGTCTAGCTCTCCAAAGTCTGCAGCGCCCCCTATCCATGTTTTAAGAGATACGCTTATCAAATTGGTACTGAAGAAAGTCTAAACAAACAGAATCATTTCGACGCAACAAGCAAGAAAATCTAACCATTTCCCTAGTTTTTATGACGTTTCGAATTTCGGCACCCAAATTTTCGAAAGCGCCTAGCGCCTTACCATCGCGTCAGGGACCCTACATTCCCTATTCAAAAATGTTCGTCTAGGTGTGCTCTATCGATCCTTAAAGTTTGTCACCGACGAGCTGAATCACCCTGTATATATACTGGGTGTCCCAAAAATGACTGATGAATTTTAAAATTCAATAACTTGCAAACGGTGATAGCTATTTAAAAAATTTTTGCAGGAGGGTTATGTATAATGTCAGGAGTTCTTTTACCGTAATTTTTTAGTTCGAATTTCAAACAATAGGTGGCACTGACGGCGATTGAAGGCCAGGTCGACGCTTCACTCAACACTCATCACATAGCCTTCAATCGACGTCAGTGCCGCCTATTGTTTGAAAGTCGAACTAAAATAAAAAATTACGGTAAAGAAACTCCTGACATTATACATAACCCTCCTGCAAAAAAATTTTAAATAGCTGTCACCGTTTGCAAGTTATTGAATTTTAAATTCCATCAGTCATTTTTGGGACACCCGGTATATATATATATATATATGTATGTATGTATGTATACATATATACAGAATTGCAAAAATTGAAACGCCGCCGTCAGGGAGTCTCTCACCATAAAAACTTAAAAGTTTTCTACTCTTAAAATTTAATAGCATTCTAACAAGAATTTTACACGAAGTACTTGACGAAAAAAGAAGCGAAATAAATTTAGTGGTAATAAGAGACTGCCTGCTGACGCCTAAATTTTTTCACCCCTGTATATATGATTTCTTTCAGCTTCAACTACGGTGTACCTCCCAAACCTTCAGTATAGGCAATAGGTTGTAATATAAAAAACAAGGTTCTCCTAAAAAATCTTATATATTGCTGACAGGCGAAAAAATAAAGTTTGTATGCATTTTACACTGATAAATTTGGTAACAATTGAGTACAACTGATAAAATTATGTGTTTAAAAATAAGCAGTTTTTCAAATCACAATCATTGGTCCTAATCTGACTTGGTGGCATCTATAAATTGCCATCTAAACTTTGCAGGTTGGGAGCAAAAATATCAGTAATGCATTAAAAATGTCGTTTTTTTTTGACGAATTTAAGAACAAAAATAAATGACTTTGAATGTCTTAAAAAAGAATTTCTTATTCAGATATTCATGGTGTTAATTAGTTAAATTATTAATTAAAATAATCTATTCATTAATCAATTATATTGAAGAGCGGACGACCACTATCCAAGTAGCCACACTCACCTTCGAGAAGATCAATATCATTCAAAACAAAAAATCCGCAAATTGGCGATAAGGGGCCGTCCATAAATGATATCATACTTTTTTTTCAATATTTTTGACCCCCTCGCCCTTTGTCAAAAAGTGTCACACTTCACCATACCTCCCCTCCTCTCTTGCCACATGTCACGCTATATTACATATACATATACTCGCAATTCAGAAACAAAGCACTATGATATATATCATATTTAAAATTTTATTTTTAAACTTTAATTGTTTGTTTTAATGATTTTTGTGATATTAACAATATATATGATTTGAATACTGATTTTATATATAATAAGATTAAGTTTTACAATAAAAATTATAATTAATATACAATAATAATACAATATTAATATGAAACAGCAGTTGAACACAGTTGTATTTTGGAATTTATAGTGGAATTTAATAGCATATTTGACTTTAAAATTTAGGTTTAATTTATGAACACAAAATGTTTTAATTTAAAAATAACTTCAATTTGTAATATGATGATTTTTACTGTTTTTATTTTAACCACAATGTGTGATGTCACATTTCTTATTACCCGCTCCCATCCCCTTGTCACAAACTGTCACAATTTCATGCCCCCCCCCCCACCCCCTCCAAACTCGAGATCATTTATGGATGACCCCTGATGTATTATTCAAAACATTTGGCTCGAATATTAAACATGTTTTTGTGACTATTCAGTTTTAATTTAGGAGTTATATTAAAAGTTATGGCCATATTCCGACATTCTCTTTTTTCAGTAAAATTTTGGTCGAAAATAAGAAAATCGTGTTGAAAAAGATTTCCAGTAAAAACTATTAAAATATTATATACATCAGACAAAAATACCAATTTCATTTACAAACATGCGTGACGGCATTTGCTTCTTAGTCTATTGACTGCAAAATCTTTTGAATTTCCTTTATTTTCAAATATACTTGATAGAAAGAAAGAAACACATTAAATGTAAAATCCCATATATATAAAAAAACATTCACAGTTTTATATAATTCATTTTAATGAATGTTGAAAAAAGTAGAAACAAAAATATTCATCTTTGTAAAAAAAAATTTTAAATGTAAACATTGTTTGAAAATTTTTAAATTATAATAAAATATTCTATTTTGTCATTTTTTTTATTTAATTTTTTTGTATTAAGCTTTGTAACACCACATACATTACAGTTTTAAAGGTCTTTTGTTCCCTTAAGATGAAATAAATAAAAACACACTTCCCTCTGATATGAAAGCTTGAAATACCACTATTTAATGCTAAATTAGCAACAAAATAAATTGCGTTAATTTTTTCGTGATTTTTAAAAAGCACATTTTAGTTGAAAATTTAATGTAAAACGTTTTGTACCGTTACCTTATTTATCGAAACTTATACATGTGTGCATCTATGTATATAAGGATAGTAGATGTACTCACACATTCTATTTACATATTTTAAATACTAAATAATATATATTATTTTACAAATCACATATACTATTATATTCTAAAGAACGACTGAATTAAAATGTCAAAACTTATTCAGTGCACAGCGAAATATTTAATTAAATCTAACAGTCTGTGACTTTTAAACTAATCGCATATTAATAAACTCATCAAAACATTTAATTACTTTTCGTTTGCTAACTACTTATACCAATATTTTCAAACAGCTGTCAGTATTGGCAGAGTAAACTATACTCATCTCATAGTTGTAACAAATGTTTTGAAATTCCAAAAAGCCACATCATATTGATTTAGTACATCACTTGTTAAAAATCAATTCAGTGAAAACTGTCGTTGAAAACTCCACTTCATAAACTTTCACTGCTTTAATTTTGTCGCAGACTTTGACGTCATTTTCTAATATACTTTGCATTTCATAATGACATATCATTAAGACAAGATCTTTTAGGCAGAGTTTCCATGTTGATAAGATTATGATACGATTCTCAGATATCACATTCACTTTCAGAACAAGAGAAGTAATTTAATTTCAAAATATATGAAAAGTGGGCTGAGCGATAAGAATTTTTAGAATAAAAATGTTAAAATGTTACTTCTGTTACTAATGCATTCTTAGGGACATTTGTAATTAAGCATATAAGTAGCACGTATAGTCGCCGCTCAGTCCGTCCATTTGTCTGTTCGTCCGTCCACATACAACAAAGCAAAAACTACCAGATAGAATCGTTTGAAATTTAAAATATATAATTGTTGTATAATTTTGTCGAATGATTTCAAATTCTTGAAAATCGGATGCATGGTTCAATTACAGGCGCAAAAAAAGTATTCCATTACATTGCGTCCAATATTAAAAAATAATTTCAAGCGCATATTAATGATGTTACACTCTTTCGAACATAATAAAAATGATATGTATCTATGAAGTATGTACTAAAAAATACATGCTGTTCAATCTGTGGAGCAAAGAATATTTCTTATTAATTTACAAGGTTTGAAAACTAATCCATTACATATTGGTATAGGGAAAACTGCGTCCGTTGCGTGTTTTAATTATATTAAACTATTTCATATTTTATTGAATTTATAAACGTTGATAGGGTTTACCAGAAGTTATTTCCTGTATAATAGAAAGCAGATAGTATTTACAAGGCCACAAAAAAGATTTCGGTTAACTGTATACTATTAAACCACGATCCCAATAGTTTTAAAACTTCGTTATAGAACGAACACACCTCATTTGCTACGCTTGACGTAAAATTTCTAACTTATTTCTTTAAAAAAATATTCATAGTTTATTTAAACTATCAAAAAAATTAATAAATTTTAAAATTAATTTCCAGACGTAAAATTATGCACATAATTATTGAATATTTACTACGTAATTTAACATATTGCTAACACAACGTAGAACCCTAGAGTGAAAAATTTCAAGCCAGGAACTGAATCCGGAATCTCTGGAATAGCGCTTCATTATCTCTACAGTTTAAGCCACAAGAGTGATATTTAGCTTAGCATATTTCACTCAAATATGTTGGTAAAGCTGCAACGGATGATGAGAATCGTCAAGATGGAATCGTCTTCATAAGCACACGAAATATGAGACACAAATAAATCTAGCACTGGTGAAAAAATATATAATTTTAAATAAATTTTTAGCATTGAAAATACGTTTGAAATTATAGAATATTTAATATATTTTTTATCACATAGCTAACCAAGTGTAAAAGCAACAGAGTATAAAATATCCAAGCCGGAAATCGAATCCCTAACTCTTGGAATAGCGTTCGAACTATTCTACTATTTAAGATACTTAGCATTTCTCACTCACATATGTTGGTAAATCTGCAAGTGTAGTATAAGATAGAATTGTCTTCATAAGCACACAATCCTGCGGTGAAACGTGAGGCACAAATAAACCCAGCATTGGTGAACACATATATAATTTTAATTATTTTTTCAATTAAATTTCAGCAGTGAAATCACGATTGAAATGAGTGAATATTTAATACTTGATTCAATACATTGCTAAATATATGTAGAACCATACATGTGTATAGATATGTATTCGCCGATGCTAGGTTTATTTGTGTCTCATGTTTCGCCTCGGGATTGTCTACTCATGAAGACGATTTTATCACTGTGCTGCAGTTGTGGCTTTATCAGTAAGTGAAACCTCCAAATAAGGGACATTCATGGGACCGGAACTTTTGTCCCTTAAATAGAGGTGTACCTTATTCAGAGCTTTGTTTGTTATTTTTAGTTAATCGTTCAGAGGAATATAAAGTAGCAAATTAAAGGTGAGGTTTAAGTGTACCCGAAGTGCATGAATTACATTAATCAGAAACAAAAGAAATAGATAATTAATAGATTAAATTTTTCATCCGATTACTAAATCATTAAATTATTTATTGATTTTTATTTTATATGCAAATTCAGTACATGCAAAAAGTATTAAAATATTCAAAAGAATTTTACTTGAAGTAGTCAATCAAAAATAATTGTTTTGCCAATTTCAATTTTTCACTACAAAACTTTCAAGTGTTTATTTACCATACATACAAATTTTAGTTCATTATCAGCAGTGTTTACAAAAAAAAAAAAAAAAAAAAAAAAATGGTATTCAACGTATTCAACTGTTTTGCATAAGGCAGCAAATCTCTCAATCGCTGTGCTCAGCTGGCAGAAAATGCTTTGTCACAATTACAAATTCATTTTTTAACGGAAATGTATAAAACTGGAATGCCTGACTGTGGAAGCAATTTAGAGTCGAACTGTTTTCATTTTTTTTGATAAATAAATCACCTACTGAGTTATAAGAGGTTTTGATCACCTGACTAAGACTTTTCCTTCATTTCTTGAGTATTTATGCTTTCACGTAGAAATTCGGTTCAAAATGCCCACTTTGATAATATTTTCTGAAAGATCCATTGCGTTTGTAATAAATAAATAAATAAACAGAAAACTAGTTTGATTAGACAGTTTCTGAACAACAAAGCTTGATAGATTTAAATTGTTGCCAAATGATCAAAGAATAACATTTCCTTTCCCTTTTTTGTTAAATAAATTAACTATTCAGTTATAAGCAATTTTGCTAGTTTCAGGCATTTCTGAATCAAAACAAATGAAAACTTATGTCATAAAACCTGCCCTTTCAGATTTGAAAGCAACCTAAAAGCATCTGTAAAGTTCTTTACTTCATTATTTTCTTTTATTCTCCACTTACAGAATTATCCTCAAAAGTTTCATTATTATTTTCAATGGGGATAAACACACTGATGTCAAATCAAAACTGTTGGTAAATAAATGCTCATCAATTGTATCGTATGCCTCTGTATCCACATGACTGTCTGTCTGTCTGATAAATTCACAAAAATCTGTATTTTCATTCTTATCACAGGCTTCATTGTCTGAAATTCAAAAACCAGTCCCTTTGGTCTCATTTTCAACTGTCCCTTAAATAGAGTGTCCCTTATTCAGAGGTAAATACATTACATGTCCCATACCAAGGGACTGGGACCGAAAGTTTTGTCTCTTAAATAGAGGTTTCCCTCATTCGGAGTGTTCTTTATTTAGAGGTTTCACTGTATATATGAGCATTGGCATCAGTGAGTAAGAGATGCTAAATTGAATATCAATCTCGTAGCTTAAATGGTAGAGTTTTTAGAGTGCTATTCCAGGGATTCCAGGTCCGATTCCTGGCTTGGATATTTCCCCTCAGTTGATTCTAAACTTGGTTAGCAATGTGATAAATCATGTATTAAATATTCAATAATTTAAACGTAATTTCACTGCTGCAAATTAATTGAAAAATTTATTAAAATTACATGTGTGTTCACTAATGTTGGGTTTATTTGGGTCTCAAACTTTGTCGCAGGATTGTGTACTCATAAAGACGATTCCAAATTGAGGCTGCAGTAGCAACCTTGTTAACTTGTGTGAGCTAGATATGCTACACTGGGTTTCGTCTTCCTAACTTAGGTTGTAGAGTAAGGTGGGCCGAAAAAAACTTTTTTTCGATTTTCGATTATGGCGGGTGCGGAAAAGTGGCCACTGGTGGCACTCAGTTCATACAAAAAATTTGAGATTTTTTGGACATTTCCTTACCCTGCCGCAAACGGCTTGAAGTTTTGCAAAAATGTTCATTTTTGAACTTTTTTTGAAAAAATTAAAAAATGTCAAATTAAATTTATTTTGGTTGTATTTACTCGAAAAGGCATATTTAATGTACCAAATGTTTAAATAATATCTGATCATGCATTATTTAATATCTATGTGTATTATAACTTAGGCTATTTTTATAGCTTTTTCGCGTAAAACAGGCAAAAGTTGTATTTTTTTTAATCGATCGTTAGTTTCTATATTATTTATGTCCCTTGGTCTTCTTTATATTTTTTCTATGTGTCAAATATCATATATTTGGGTAAAAGACAGCAGTATACTTCAGAAACAAATCTGGAAGATGAGAAAGTGGTGAAGCAAGACTCTAAGCGAGCCCAATGACTCGTCGTAATACTCAGAGAGTGAAGGACGAAATAGCTGAGAGCCAAAATGCGATAAAGGATTCTTATTATTTATTCTTGCTCAGTAACCTCCGACATTTGTTCAGTGTTAACGTGAAATCTTTTTGTAGTGATTATACAGTGCTTTTTGGGTCGTTTAATGTGCCATTATAGTGTTTTGTGCGTTTTATTACAACGAGCTTAGAAATGGCTAGTATAAAGGGCCATGACAATGCAAAGACACGCAATAGCATGAAAAGTAACTTTTTGGAGGCGTCATGCATATTGAAAGAATTGCAATTGCCAACTTATGCTGATAATCATGCGCCACTACTACTGATTGCTTAACCATGTAGAAGTTGTGACAGCAGAGGATACGAATCTCGTCATCGATAAAAACAAAGTCAGAAGAGAGAAATAGAAACTTGGAAAGAAGATACAGGCAGAAGAAGTTATTGAAAGAAGGAAAATTAAAAGCATATTTTTTTATGGTAGAAAGGATAAAAGTGTATTAAGATGAAGAAAAATAACAAGCGGCACCGTCGAAAGAAAGGCGAGGAACACATCACCGCGTTCCGGTCACGGAAAAGAAATAGCAAAATCATTATACAATCTTCCAAGTCACCACAAGTTAGACTTTTCTGAATTGACGAGTTATCAAGGTAACGGAACGAGGTATCAAGTGACCCGAGTATTCCTAACCAGGTTCAAACAACACGGTGATGTGTTCCTCGCCTTTCTCTCGACGGTGCCGCTTGTTATTTTTCTTCCTCGTAATATACTTTTATCCTTTCTACCATCAAAAAATATGCTTTTAATTTTCTTTCTTTCAATAACTTCTGCCTATATCTTCTTTCCAAGTTTCTACTTCTCTCTTCTGACTTTGTTTTTAACGATGACGAGATTCGTATCCTCTGCTGTCACAACTTCTACATGGTGAAGCAACCAGTAGTAGTGGCGCATGATTATCAGCATAAGTTATCAATTGCAATTCTTTCAATATGCATGATGCCCCCAAAAAGTTACTTTTCACGGTATCGCGTGTCTTTGCATCGTCATGGCCCTTTATACTAGCCCTTTCTAAGCTCGTCGTAATAAAACGCACAAAACACTATAATGGCACATTAAACGATCCAAAAAGCACTGTATAATCACTACAAAAAGGTTTCACGTTAACACTGAACAAATGTCGCAGGTTACTGAGCAAGGATAAATAATAAGAATCCTTTATCGCATTTTGGCTCTCAAGTATTTCGTACTTCACTCCCAGAGTATTACGCCGAGTCATTGCGCTAGCTTAGAGTCCTGCTTCACCACTTTCTCATCTTCCAGATTTGTTTTTGAAGTATACTGCTGTCTTTTCCCCAAACATATGACGTTTGACACATAGAAAAAATATAAAGAAGACCAAGGGACATAAATAATATAGAAACTAACGATCGATTCCAACAAATACAACTTTTGCTTGTTTTAAGCGAAAAAGCTATAAAAATAGCCTAAGATATAATACACATAGATATTAAATAATGCATGATCAGATCTTAGTTAAACATTTGGTACGTTAAATATGCCTTTTCAAGTAAATACAACCAAAATAAATTTAATTTAACATTTTTTACTTTTTTTCGAAAAATGTTCAAAAATGAACATTTTTGCAAAATTTCAGGCCGTTTGCGGCAGGGTAAGGAAATGTCCAAAAAATCTCAAATTTTTTGTATGAACTGAGTGCCACCAGTGGCCACTTTTCCGCACCCGCCATAATCGAAAATCGAAAAAAAGTTTTTTTCGGCCCACCCTATTGTAGAGCATTTAAAATGCTATTCAAGAAATTCCGAGTACAGAACAAAAGCATCTAAATACAGGGTGATTATAAAAAAACTATCTCGAAATTTGGACCCCTAACTATCATACCATTCACAGAAACTGAATGAAATTTTGTCAAAAGGCATTTTGAGGTATGCGCTCAAAAATGATATCGAAAACAACAGTGTCGCTCAAACAGTTACGGTTACAGTGAGAAAATTAAAAAAAATCAAATGGCAACACCCAGTTTTTTGTGTAGGAATGTAATCTCTATTGTGAAAAACCCTAAATAGCGTTGGAACGGCAACTGTAGCATAAAAATCACCGGAACTAGGCAAGGGAAAAGTGAAAAGGATTTTGTCGTGCACCAAAGCATTAATGTCGTTTCATTTATGTCACACATCTCGTCGTTTCTTCGTCTGATATCCCGACCTGCTTAGTTCTCCACAAAACGAGAAGAAGAAACCAAGAAACGCAAATTTCGGGTTCTACGTAAGACACAGTCATGACTGACATCGTCACGCTACATGAATGGAAAGGCTCTGCGAAACGCAAGCCGTTGTTTTCTGCCATTCCGAACAAGACGCCGCTTTCAGGGAAAGAACGCGGAGAAATCGTAAAGATTTATTACCTGAATGGACAAAATGCCGCGGAGACATTGCATATTTACAGCTGCAACCATAGATTATGGCGAGTCCCGTGCATTGCCAAAGCTGTACGGGACTTTCTTCATAAATTTGAAGAATCTAGTTGCACATGCGATCGACCTCGGTCTGGACGGCCTTCCGTTCCAGTGAAAGCTGTTGCAGACGTTCATCAAACGATAAGCACAGTTCGTTCCGAAATTACACGCGGTGTTTCGCGTGTTCTGAATCTGCGGAATTCAACTGTATACAAGATTCTGCGTCCTTTCTAAACATGTTTCCGTATAGATTCCAGCATATCCAGATGTTGTAAGCGGGAGGCTATCAATTACGGCTGGATTTTGCAAATCATTTCCTTATTCAGTGCGACGAAGGTAGCAGCTGGTCTTTAAGCATTCTGTGGACAGATGAGTCGCATTTCTCGTTAACTTGTAACATGAATTCGAAAAATTGAATACACTGGGCAGAGAATAATCCACATGATGTACTTGCACGTCCATTACACGAGGAAAAAGTGACTCTGTGGTGCGGTAAAACGAGTACGTTCCTCCTGGGCCCTTACTTTTTTTAAGAGGTTACTACCGGTGATCTGCAAACGTGTACAATAACAAGTGCTCGCTATCTGGACATGTTAACTCGTCACGCCATTCCTTCATTGCAAAGTCAAAATGCTATATCTGAAGATGTGTGAATGCAAGATGGCGCTCCTCCACATGTTGGTTCTTTAGTCAAACGTGTCTTAAGTCAACAGTTTGGTGATAAAGTTATCTCTCGTGATTTCCAGTTTCTATGACCACCAAGGTCCCCTGATCTGGCACCTATGGATTTCTTCCTGTGGGAATATCTGTAATCCAAAGAGTATCAGTTTCATCCTCAAACTGCATCTGAAAAAGTGCCATCAAAACTGCGATTCTAGAGATTGCTATTGCCATGGTACGTGCTATAGTGCTATCCACTATCTGCGGCCTGCAAAGTTTCATCGTGTGTGAAGGAGGTCATGTGGGAAATTTGTGAAAACAGTAGAATGCTTTATTTTATGCTGCTTCTCTGTCCTTATTGGTTGTCCTCACTTTCAGCCTATTTACCGCCGGTGATTTTCATGCTACATTTGCCGTTCTAACGCTATATAGGGTTTTTGACAATGGGGATCACATTCCAATAGAAAACACTTAGTGTTGCCATTTAATTTTTTCGAAATTTTTTCACTGTAACCGTAACCGTCTAAGTGACACTGTTGTTTTCCATATCATTCTTCAGCGTATAACTCAAAATACCTTTTGCCAAAATTTCATTCAGTTTCTGTGAATGGTATGATAGTTAGGAACCCAAACGTCGGTATAGTTTTTTTATAATCACCCTGTATGTATACATAAGTATACAAATATATATATATAAATATGCACATTTATGTATAATTATTTTTATATATAAATATATACATAAATATACATATTTATATGCATTTATATATATATATGTGTGTGTGTGTGTGTGTATGTTTGTGCAAAGGGGATTTTATAGTTTTTCAAAACTGCGGTTATTAATTTCAGTTCAAAATATCAGCTCTAGATTGCGCTTTAAGAAACATACGCTAAATTTACCCTGATTTTTTACCTTTATATTTTCACAAATTTAATGTTAAGAAAAGAGATTAAATATGTGGATTATGTTTTCAGTGGTGATTGCAATGTTGTTTTCAAGAATCCACTTCACATATTTAACCGTTACTTTTACACTTAACCCTGCCATTTATCTATGAATTGTTATACCCATTTTATAGTTATAAAAAATGAAAATATTGTTAATTGTGAATTCGTTTTGCTCCCATTATCAGATTGTTGAAAATATTACATAGCAACCTTCTTTTCTTATTTTTTAAAGCAATTTACACTACTTCGGCTCCATTTCCCATTCATTTTCGTATTGCCTGCAATCATCTGTTTTCCTATTGGTCAATAAACCTTTAACTTATTTCCCTATTTCTCCTGTCTATGTGAATAAATTTCTTCCATCCATAGAACGGAAAACTGTCAGCTATATGCTACGGAAACCGGTATGTTTATAATTTATAATGATTGGCACTTTTAACATTGGTGTTTTTACATTTCCATTGTAAGGTACGCTTAGTCCAAGATCCGATAGGATAAAAACCTAAGGTATCGAGCTGTGGAAAAATACTTTTACAATGTAAAAAAAAAACGACACATTTAAGTCAAAAATTGCGGCAGCATTGTTGCCTGCAGTTTTTCTCGTAAAAATTGCTGTAAAATTAGATGTAAAAAAATTTACATCTAATTTTACTGCAATTTTTATGGCAATATTGCTGCCAGCAGTTTTTGCCATAAATTTAGCGTTTTTTTTTACAATGTATTTTGTGGAAGAGAAATAATAAGAGGATCTAATGATCCATGTCTGCCCGAAGCGAAGTGGTGCATAAGCCAAAAATTAATACTACTAGTGGTTTACTTGTAGTCATATTATTGAGTTTGTCGTACAAATATTTCACACCTTTGATTGTTCGGAAAAAATAATGATAAACCTACGAGTAAACTACAGGGTGTTTCACAAAGGACCCCTAAATTTAAAAATCTATAACTCGTTAACGGTTATAGATAGAAACATGAAACCAGTGATGTGTTTATTAAAAAAATCGTAAGAATCTTATACATTAACCAGAACATTTAGTTTAAAATAGCGCTCATAGATGGCGCTGAGAGCGTTAAGATCTTCAAAAGAAACAATGCTAAAAATTTAAATTTTTTTCTTCATCGCTTAAATAGAAAACTATTACTTCAATGTATTATGGAAGATTCTCATTCTTCTAAATAGGGATATTCTATAACAGCAATGGGGAAACGATGCAGCAAAAGTTTCAAATTTTTAACAGTGTTTCTTTTGAAGGTTTTAATGCTCTCAGTGCCATCTATGAGCGCTATTTTAAACTAAATTATCTGATATATGTATAAGATTCTTGCGATTTTTTTAATATACACACCACTGGTTTCATGTTTCTATCTCTCACCGTTTCCGAGTTATAGATTTTTAAAGTTAGGGATCCTTTGTGAAACACCCTGTATTAGGGGGAATAATGTTTAGCTTATGCACCAATTCACTTCCGGCAGACATGAACCATTTGATTACACTATTACTACTCTTCCATAAAATAAAGGTTTCTTTTTCCTTTTGCTTGATACCATTGGTTTTTGTACTGTCGGCTCTTCGAATATCTGCACTAACGGACATATTCTGATTTATTAAACAATATAGCTTTTTGAATGCCGTATAAAGATTATATTATGTATAGTGTATTTCTCATCTTTAACGTTCTCCTATCCCAAAAATCTATATTTTGCATTTTTTCCCTTAATTTCCTTTTCTTGTATAAAGTATTTTTATTAAACAAAAACTTTAATTCAATTTTTTATTAAATCTGCTCATCATTAGTTTCGGTCTGTATTATTCTAATTTTGCATAAAAAATGTAAGATTTTCAATTAAATCGTTTCTTTTTGTTTTCTGCATATACTGTAAAGAATAAGAGAAAAGTCTTTATACGCAAACAAACAAATAAACAAAACAAATATCTGGGCAGCACAAATTAAAATTTCCAATGTCGTAAAAAAAGGAAGGAAAAAAAATAAATAGAATTATTTAGAATTTGCGGTTGGAAATGACTTTAGTTACCAAATACGAATGGATTCATTTGTCAGTTTCAGTTTTTCATGAAAATTTTGAGAAAAGCCTTTTGTTATTAAATAAAGCATAAAATACCGCATTTCATTTTCTGAAATGTGTCGGTGAATTTTCTTTATTTATTTTTAGAAAATTGAATTAATATTTTAGAAGAAGTGAATGAATTAATTTATAAGTTTATTGGAATGGGAATAAACTTTTCCTTTAGCTATTTTATTTATTGTTGTATTAAGGCTATCATTATTATTTTTTTTTTTTTTTTTTTTTTTTTTTTTTTTTTTTTTTGTAATTTCATAAGTAAAAAATTGTTTATACTACATGAAATATATTTTAAAGAAAACTAGTCGTTGGAGGCCACCGTAATACTTACCCATCATTTATATGCATATGAAAATAAAATATGTAAAAACTATTTATACAATGTATTTCAATTCCAAAACTAAATTTAAATGTTGTTAATACACATAGTAATACTCTATTAATGAGTTGCTGATGCACCAATTTCAACAAATTATATAAAACGCCAAACTACTCAAGAAGTACCAAACTACGTAAAAGAAACATCCTTATAACTCCAAAAATAATAATCATAGTAACTAACAGTTTGCTGCGTCGGATTAAGCGTCTCATTTTCAATTAAAATATATCTCTGAATTGAAATATGACTGAAATACAGGATCATGAAAAATCGAAGAATGTGGGAAACTGGATTACAAATATCTCGACAACTAATAATCCGATCGACTTCGTTCTTCAAAATTTGTGTTTTTTTATTGACTTTTACATGCATTCCTTAAAATAAAAAATTCGAAAATTTTTATATACGTTTCATCAGGACGAATTTTTCGAGAATCCGGAAAAAATAGTTCCGAATAATCGAGGTTGCTGATATTCAATAGGCTTCGTCACATTCTTACATACTAAGTACATACAAAATTTCAAGTCTCTATCTCAATTTGTTCGTGAGATAGAGCGTTTACAGACAGACAGACTGACAGACAGACGGACGGCAATTTTTTTTTTTCTAAAAATGTGTTTTTCGAACTCTTCAGTGTCTAAAACGTGTAAATCCGTCAAAAAAAATTTCGATTTTCAAAATGATTGCAAGACTTACCCTATACTACGTATGATGGGTAAGTAACAGGAATACACTCACCTAACGAAATTAGACTAAAAAATCAAAATATAACCTTTATTGGTCTCATGTCATTTCTGCCGTCAATATCGGAAAAAACATCTCTTACCAGAATTTTATTTTGTTTACACTATTTTTACTTACCCATCATACGTAGTATAGGGTAAGTCTTGCAATCCTTTTGAAAATGGAAAAAAAATTTTTGACGGATTTACACGTTTTAGATAGTGGAGATTCCGAAAAACATATTTTTAGAAAAAAAAAATGCCGTCCGTCTGTCTGTCTGTCTGTCTGTCTGTAACCGCTCTATCTCCCGAACAAATTGAGATAGAGACTTGAAATTTTGTATGTAGTTAGTATGCAAGAATGGAACGAAGCTTATTTAATATCAGCAACCTCGATTATCCGGAACTATTTTTTTCGGACTCTCGAAAAATTCGTTCTGATGAAAGGTATATAAAAATTTTCGAATTTTTTTGTTCTAACAAATGGACGTAAAAGGCAATAAAATAACACATATTTTGCATATAGAACAAAGTCGATAGGATTATTAGTTCCCGAGATGTTTGTAATCCTGTTTTCCACATTCTTCGATTTTTCATGACATTGTATTTAATTCAAATTTCAATTCAGAGATATATTTTAATTGGAAATAAGACGCTTAATCCAACGCAGTTAATTGTTAGTTAATAGAATTATTATTTTTGGAGTTATAAGGATGTTTCTTTTACGTAGTTCGGTACTACTTGAGTAGTTTGGCGTTTTATATAATTTGTCGAAATTAGCACATCAGCAGTTCTTTAATATAGCATTACTATGCATATTAACAATATTTAAATTTTGTTTATGAATTGCAATGCATTGTATAAATAGTTTTCACATGTTTTATTATCATATACATATCCATGATGGGTAAGTATTACGGTGGCCCCCAACGACTAGCTTTTTAATGCATTTAGTTTGTCTGTCCGTCTGTCTACGCTCTAATTACCATAATTATACTCGGATTTTCATATGATTGAAAAACGCTAGCTAAGGTCACCTTGGCATGTTTGATATTGCATATGAAGTATGTGAGATTAATAGTTCATTAACGGAGGTATCTAAATTAGTTTCATAAAATTACGATACATAAGAAAAATATTTTCCCGAGTATTTAAATGATATTACGCTAGTTCAAATGTATTAAAACAGATATAAATGACTGAATATTTCATTAAAAGAAGATAACGATAGAATAACGCATAATTATAGCATTTATTGTTCATTTACAGGGAAATGCAAAAAAATTGATTACTGTACTGTCTTTGAGTAATAATTGCTCAAGATGCGCCTCCATTTAAAAAAAGTTCTTTTTTTATTTAAAGTTTTTAAAATAATAATAATAATAATAATAATAATAATAATAATAATAATAATAATAATAATAATAATAATAATAATGATAATAATAATAATAATAATAGTAATAATAATAATAATAATGATAATAATAATAATAGTGATTTTTATGTACCATCTGCTCACCATCAGTTTTGGTGTGTATTATTCTAATTTTGCATTAAAATATGTAAGATTTTCAATTAAATCGTTTTTTTATTTTCTCTTTTGGACTATACTGTGAAGAATAAGAGAAAAGTCTTTACGCAAACAAACAAACAAATAAATAAATAAAAAATCTGCGGCAGCACAAATTAAAATTTCCAAAGTCGTAAAAAAGGAACGAAGATAATGAATAGAATTATTTAGAATTTGTGGTTGGAAAGGGCTTTAGCTACTGAATACAGATGGATTCATTTGTCGCTTTTAGTTTTTCATTGGAATTTTGAGAAAAGTTCTTTTTTTTATTAAACAAAGCTTAAAATATCGCTTTTAATTTTATAAAATATGTCGGTGATTATTAATTTTTGTATAAAATAGCTGCTCAAGGTGACGCTTTAAGCAACAGGCGCTAAATTGATCCTGATTTATTGCCTTTCTATTTTCTCAGTTTTAAAGATCAAAATGAGATTAAATGTATGGAATAGTTCTCAGTAGTGAATAAAATTTTATTGTTAAGAGGTCGCTTCCCATATTTAAGCTTTCTGTTATATTTAACCACCTACTTATAAGTGAAACAGATAATCGCATTTCATATTTATAATTTTTTTTAAACATTTTTAATTGTGACTTAAGACTAAGAATTTAAAACGATTGTTGCTTGCTACGTTGATGTATTTTACATTTCCATTATAAGGCACTCTGTATTTCCGAAAATATTTTTCTTTATAAAAAATTACAGCTTTTTGAATGTCGGATAAGATTTTATCATAGTTTATTTCGCACCAATGTCGTTCTCCTATACCAAAAAATCTATATTTTACGTTTTCTTCCCTTATTATTTTTTTTTCTTTTAGTTCAAACTTTCTTTCGAACGAAACCTTTAATTCCATTTTTTTTATCCCATCTGCGCACCATTAGGTTCGGTCTGTATTGTTCAAATTTTGTATTAAAAAATGTAAGAATTTCAATTAAATCATTTTCTTCTTCTGCTTTTTTTTTTCTTCTTATACTGTAAAGAATAAGAGAAAAGTCTTTACGCAAAGAAACAAATAGGCAAAAAATATCTGCGGCAGCAAAAATTAAAACTTCCTAAGTCGTAAAAAAAAGAAGTAAAAGAATAAATAGAATTATTTAGAAATTGCGTTTGGAAATGGCTTTAGTTACCAAATACGAATGGATTCATTTGTCACTTACAGTTTTTCATTAGAATTTTCAGAAAAGTCTTTTGGTATAAAATAAAGCATAAAATATCGCATTTCATTTTATGAAATGAGTCGGTGATTATTAATTTCAGTTTAAAACAGCTGCACAAAGTGGTGTTTTTTGCCTCTCTATTTTCTCAGTTTTCTCGATCCAAAGGAGATTAAATGTATGGAGTAGTGAATGAAATTTTGTTCTCAAGGCCCACTTCACATATTTAGTCTCCTACTTTCATATTTAACCACCTACTTACATGTGAAATAGGCTGTCACATTGGGCCTCCGTGGCCGAGTGACGCCGTTAAGACGCTGCTCTGCTACGCTGGAGGTTGTGGGTTCAATTCCCTCTGGCTCCATTGCACACACACTTTGTGTGGAGCTCCTGGTTGCATTTCTCTTGTGATGTAAATTTCCTTGTGCTATCTTGTCCTTGTATACTGACGATGATTTATAAGCAGACTTTAATGTCGAGCACTCAAATCAGTTGTATGTTGTTCAAATAAATAGAAATGTCGTCACATTTCATATTTATAAACATTCTGAAAATATTGTTAATTGTGAACTACACCACAACACTATCTCATGAGAAGACATGAGATGAGAGAGAGAGAGAATTGTGAACTAAGGCTTAGAATTTAAAATGATTGGAGCTTGTAGGGGTGAAGTTTTTACATATTCATTATAAGGCGCTCTGTACTTACGAAATATTGTTCTTTATTAAACAATACTGTTTTGTTTTTAAATGTCGCATAAGTATCATTTTTTCATCCAAAAAATTCTATATTTCACATTTTTTTCCCTTGATTTTTTTTTTCGAATGAAACCTTTAATTCAATTTTTTTTATTCCATCTGCGCATCATTAGTTTTGGCCTGTGTTATTCTAGCTTTGTATAAAAAATGTAAGATTTTCAATTAAATCTTTCCTTTTTTTTACCTTATACTGTAAAGAATAAGAGAAATGTCTTTACGCAGACAAACAAATAAGCAAAAAATATCAGTAGCAGCACAAATTAAAATTTCTAAAGTCATAAAAAAAAAAACAACCCGGAAGTAATAAATAGAATTATTTAGAATTTGCGGTTGGAAATGGCTTTAGTTACAAAATACGAATGGATTCGTTTGTAACTTTCAGTTTTTATTAGAATTTTGAGAAAAATCTTTTGTTATTAAATGAAGCATAAAATATCGCATTTCATTCTATGAAATTTGTCGGTGAATTTCATTTATTTATTTTCAGAAAACTGAATTAGTATTTTAGAAGAAGTGGGTGATTTAATTTATAAGTTTATTGGAATGGGAAGAAACTTTTCTTTCGTTTTTTTCTAAATTTATTTATTTATTATGTTAATTTTTATTTTATTTTAAGTGTAAACAAGTCGGAAATTGCACGTCAAGCGTGGCAAATGAGGCTTGTTCGTACGATAACGAAGATTTAAAAATATTCAGATCTTGATGTAATACTACACAGTACTTCGAATACAGTGTAGTAACCGAAATCTTTTGTGTGTTCCTGTAAATACTATCTGTTTTCTGTTATCAGTAAGTATCTTTTACTAAATATGAGTAATGTACACTAATTTCATAAAATGTGAAAATAGTTTAATATAATTAAAATGCTCCCCAAGCAATGTTTCCCCCTATATATTTAAGTAATGGAATATTTTTGTGTGAGGCCTGTAAATTATTTTTATTTATTTATTTATTTTTTTGCATAACACATTGTACAAAATAGATATTTTACTATTTACTTATGGATACATATCAATTGTATTATGTTAGACAGGTTGCAACAGCAATAAAATGCACTTTAAACTTTTTTTCCCCATTGGCCTTAATGTAATGGAATACTTTTGATTGTCCCTGTAACTAACTATGCATCCAATTTTCCTAAAATTTGAAATGTTTCGACAAAATTATGAATAATTATATGATTTAATTTTTAAACGTTTCGATTGGATGGTTTTTGCTCTGTTAATGCGGGCAAACAGACTCATTAAACGACAAACTAAAGGTATTACGTGTTTACATAATAAGTACGCACCTAAAAATTATTTATACTGCATAAAATACATTAATGTATTAAATTTGCATTTTTCAGGAATGTTATAATCCATTGAGATCGTTCAAATCACTATATTTTCAATGTGCTCCATAGAACATATTTTACTCGGATACATTTGTAATTAAGCTTTGAAAAAAAATGAAAAAAAAACAATAAAGTGTGTTTTATTTTTGTATTTTTTACATCGCCGCTTAGAAAAATTATCGCATCCGTGGTTATATTTTATTTAATCTTAAAAGGAATGAATCGCATATTGTTTACCATTACTGAGTGCTGGGTGATACGATTTTCAATGCAAGATGTAGAAACAAATATTTATATTTCAAAATATCTCAACACATTAGTTTATTTTTCTTCTTCACAGTCTTTATAAAAGGTTAAGCTTATGCAGTTTTACTGAAAAATGTAATTTCTGAAAATTAAAGAAAAATGGCTAATTTTAACAAAAGATTATCGGGATTCGTATGAGTTCACTCTGAAGTGTTATATAGATACCAACATCTCTGAATTACTCCGGAGTCTTATCCGAGACACACACATTTAAAAACAGAAAGTATGTACAAAGAACTGTGTTTCCTATTTCTACGAGGCAATTTTTCGACTTCATTTAATTTATTTATTTATTTATTTTATTTTTTTTTTAAATTTCCGGTTGAAAAAAAATTGTCTTGAATCAGACTCCAGAGAAATTTTCAGATGTAAGCATAAATTGCATTTTTTAACACAATCAAACTAATTGGTAAAGTTATCATATGAATTAAATATTATAGTTATCATATTATATTATTAATAATTATCATATGAATAGTTTCCAGCTGAGTGAAAATTTGCCCAGGCCGGGAATCGAACCCAGATACTTGGCTTACAAGCATCTATGTATACCTTAACTCTATTATATAGGGTGAGTCATAAATATCGAATCAATAGGCTATCTCCTTAAATATTGCTATTAGACCCATACTTCCAATTGCAAAAATTCATAAAAAAATGTGAAATTTTTGATAAGATAAATTGTGACTCCATGGGGGGTCTAGTTGAAAAGTTACGAAAATTAAATTTTTATACGGTCCCCGTAGGACAAATTTTCCAATTAGGAAAACTTCCCTTATTCAGTCCTGAATAAGACACAAAAAGTTGCATCTTCATATCTCTAAAATTTGCAAAGTTATAGCCGTTTAAAAAATTCATCAGGTTTTAATGGATTAGACACAAATTGAAAAGCGCGCAATTAACAAGATAAAGTAAAAAAACTAAAACCCAACTACGACAAAAAACTACGCTGAAAAAGTATAAAAGTACCCCATGAATACAGGTAAAGTCACAAGCAAATGCTAGTAATATATAGATATATGTAATATATATATATTCGAAATGTACAAGTGAAGCGCTTTAAAATGATACCAAACACGGCATATCTAGCTTAACTTTATTTTTTTACTCTGTATATTTTGTCCGCTAGAGGGCGCCACATTGAATTTGGTGAAAATCTATATAGCCTATAACCAGCGGACAATTAAGACGCTTCTAATGATATGTCATTTGTCGAATTCTGATTAGTGGTTTAGAAGTTACGAGGGAACAGATGAACATACATACATACATACATACATACATACATACATACATACATACATAGCCTGTCAAAATCATAACCCTCCTTTGGCTTTGCCGTAGTCGGGTAAAAAAACAAGGTTACTTTAACAGTTCTAGAAAACGCGTAAAAAATCTATTTCTTGAGTTAGAATTATGATTTTTTTTTCTTTTTTTGTGATGGTTAGCATTATAATTTGCTAAGAAAATCACATTCTAAAATTTCTTATACAATTTATAAAAGTTTCATGTGGTTAATACTGGTTTAAATGGGACAATCAAAAATCGTTATAACTCGTAACATTATTTATCGGATTTCAATTTCTTTCCATTTAATTAAAGATGAAAATCGGATTTTAGTTTTGTTCCAAGGTTTCTTTTTATATTAATTTTAAAACTATTAAAAATATTTATTTAAAAAAATAATATAACTTAAAAAAATCATATTTTCAAAAACAAACATTTTTTCAAAAGTAAGCATTTTTTGAAATTTGCCGAAACAAAACTAATGTAAAAAAATAAAAAATGACGTGTTTCAAGTTCTTTTTCCTTTTAAAATTTCTTATTACCATTTAATAATTTAAAGACAATAAATAGAGGATAAAAAATTCATTATGCAGAAAAACGAAGTGTATTGTTTAAATGTCCGTCAGTTATTTTAAAAAATGATTTTTCTAAGATGCAGATTAAGTCTTTTTTTTCTTTTTAAATTTACCTCTGACAACTTCAGGCTTTTTATCGTCCTCCAGAGGATGTTAAAAAATTTGTATTCTGGGCCCAGGTAGGGCGAGAACCGAGATGTTACTTTTTTCGGAAGACCCGCCAGGCCCGGCCTAGCGTACTTTTCATAAAGGAGGGTACTACTTCCTTCAACTTAGGTGCACTCTGGATGAAATTTTCAAACCCAGTCTCGACAAAACCCGTATTCAAATCACTGTCTCTGACTGACTTAATACGTACATAAAATAAATAAAATTCGGCTCAATCGATTTTTTTTACGAAAAACAAATAGATTTTAAAACTTTTATTTTACAAAAAAAAAAAAAAAAAATAAATAAATAAATAAAAAAATAAAGTATATTTTTTTAAATAGATTATTCAAAGGCTAAAAAAATTAAATACAATAAAACTAGTGAAAAAAAAATCCGCCTATGACGGAATTCTGTCTTAAACGGAAAATATGTTGATCCATGCAAAATAAATGCAATAGTACCTGAAAAGAAAATAAGCTCCAATTACATCTTCTAGGGAGAGCATCTGTCTATAACGTATTTTTTCTTTCCTATGTGATTCCGTCTTAAAAGGTTTTAGTGTATAAGAGTATAGGTTAAATGTGTAAGTTTCAGAGTCTCCAACGCATGGGATATGGATTAACGATATTAAAATATAATTGAAACATTTACATATAAATAGAGATTCATTGATAAAATATATTACAGCCTTTGGCGCTTCTTTAATAATAAAAAGTATAAATATAAAAAAAACGAAAAGCTATAAAAGAATTTCTTGGTCAGAACTCCTCCATATGAAACATTTTTTTGTCACCACGCCGAATTAAACAAGTTGGAAGTTGCACGTGTAGCGTAGCAAATGAGATGCGTTCATACGATAACGAAGAATTAAAAATATTACACTCATATATCAATCTCATAAAATTGTAAAGAATGGATTACAATTAAAACGCTCATCAAACAATGTTCTCCCTATAACATTATGTAATGGAATACTTTTGTGTGGCCTTGTAAATCAATAAAAAATGTTCTTTGCACCACAGATTATGTAAAATGTATATCATATGTACTTTATAGTTGCATATAAATTTTATTAAGTTCGAGTGAGTGTAACACCATTTAAATGCATTTGAAAAATTTTTTCCCCATTGATCGTAATGTAACGGAATATTTTTGATTGTCTTTGTAATTGATCTATGCATCCGATTTTCATAAAATTTGAAATAACTGGACAAAATTATGTAATAATTATGTATTTTAATTTTTAAACGTATAAAATACATTTGAAACTTTTCCCCCATTCACCAT
Organism: Maratus speculifer; assembly: GCA_964019185.1. Taxonomy (NCBI): domain Eukaryota; kingdom Metazoa; phylum Arthropoda; class Arachnida; order Araneae; family Salticidae; genus Maratus; species Maratus speculifer. The sequence continues at coordinate 278,512,070 of OZ025294.1, forward strand.
AATGTGATTGAATACTTTTGATTGCCCCTGTAATTGATCTATGCACCAGATTATCAAAAAACGTGAAATAGCTCGGAAAAATCATGTAATAATTATGTATTTTAAATTTCAATTGATTAAAATGCATTTGAAACTTTTTCCCCATTGACCGTAATGTAATGGAATACTTTTGATTGCCCCTGTAATTGATCTATTGATACAATTTTCATAAAATTTGAAATGACTCGACAAAATTATGTAATAATTATATATTTTAAATTTCAAACAATTCGGTTGGGTAGTTTTTGCGTTGTTATATGCGGACAGACAGACGGACAGACAGACGGACGGGCTGAACGAACATTATAGGTGCTAAGTATTTACATAATTACGAACGCACCTAAAAACTATGTAGAAATTTGCGACTGAACCGGGCTATGATTTAAACTATTTTCCAGACCGGTCCGGGTTATGATGTTGACATTTTTTCAGACCACGCCGAACTTTTTCCCTTATGGGTCGGTTTGAGACTTGTCCTAGATATTTTGACCCGGGCAGATGTCTGGTATACCAATTTAGTACTAAAAAAACTATACGCTGCTATTTTATGTCCAAAGAAAAAGCGCTATCTTAAACCGATTTTTATCAATTTCCAATTGGTGAATGTTCCCTAACAATCGTTGAATCACAGAGAAGAAATCCCAGTTTAGAGGCAAAGAAAAGTGGTGTAAGTCAGGAATTTTTGAGGATTTTGGGATTTAATATCTCTGTGGAATTTTGAGATACGGAGATGAAATTTGTTTTGTTCAATTTAGGAATGGATAAGAAATAATTTCCTAATTGGGAATTTTGCCCTACGGGGGCCGTATAAAAATTTAATTTTCGTATTTTTTCAAATAGACCCCCCATGGAGTTGCAACTTATCTTATCAGAAATTTCACCTTTTTTATGAATTTTTGCAATTGGAAGTATGGGTCTAGGGGCAATATTTGAGGAGATAGCCTATTGTTTCGATATTTATGACTCACCCTGTATATGAAGACCTCAGAAGTCAAAGTGTCAAATGTTTAGAAAATCACTTATATTTATTAACCTGAAAAGAAAAAAGCAGATTTCCAGGTCGTCTGTGCACTTTGTTATTACTTTTTTTTAGTACTACTAGGTTATCCCGTCGACTAAAAAATTATCACCAAACTATAAGATTAAATGCCAATAATGGATGATCGTGAATATCACATTCAATGACATTAAATACGATTCACGTGTTTAAAATGTCGTAAGGTGATTTCTATTAATATTCTACTAATTATTTGTTTTTTCGTTATTTAAAATAAAAATTGTGTCAATATGTAAAGTTTGGCTATTAGTTTGACGATTTGTATAATTTGGCGAAATTGGTCGACGGGATAACAGAGAAGTACTTTTTTTTTAATTTTGTCACTTATACCTATTGTCTTCTGCAGCTTCCTGGAGTTATATAATGTACTATTACGTTAACCCCCTGACTGCCCAGCCAAAGGGTAATATTGTAATGTTGTTTTCTCTGTAATTTATTAAAAATATTTAAAAAAAAGATGTTTTTTCCAACCTGATGCAAAATACGTTATTAGTATCGGTGTATAATCTTTGATAGCATCAATCCTAACTTAATTTTTCAGAACTGGGTTTTATTTGTGGAATTATACTAATTTAAATATTGCTTATGTTGCAGTGAAACCTGCAGCTTAGAGTGTGAAAAAATCAACCGGCGGCAGTCAGGAGGTTAAGTAAACTTTATACATTTATAAACTTAAAAATAAAAGTAAACAAAGAAACCAAATTTCGCCCATATTTTAAGAAAACAAAACAAAAAAGATATTATATATGAGATTACATAACGTGAAATTTCTTTGTAATGTATAAAATGGTTATAGAAATTTTGTACTCTCCTAATTTCTTTCCTCATTACTCTATCAAAGATTGTATCAATGACAATTATGCTCCCTTGATCTCTCGCAAATGTGATAAGTACTTCCATTATAATAATGGATCGCAAATTACATTTTGACCAATACTTTTCTGAGTACTAAGTTCTTTTCTAATCTAAAACAGGGAAATGTTATGAGATTATCTTTCTTTATATGCTCTTAATGAAGAGAATTATTTGAAAATAAGAGCTAGTATTAGATTAGCGAATATTTTTTATCATGATTTGGTGGAAAAGTTTAAAAACTTTAGACAGTGGTGATAGCAGAAAGGTATTAAATAACTGTCTAATCCTGTTAGGATAAAGAAAGAAAGTTATAAGGAATTAGGTTTTTATTGGAATTATTATTAGAATTCTTTCATCGAAAAAAAAAATATGATGCTGTATCTGAAGAACTAATGCACGAATTTTCATAAAACTTTATTCAGTTAGTTCTGTTTCTAATACCGTTCTGACGTGTATTGTTCAAAAGGTGGCGCATATATGGTGCATTATTCATCAATATCGCGATAGCTCTATCTCAGGAACTAGTGTACCAATTTTCATCAAACGTCAGAGTTAGTTAGTATTTGACATTTGTTATTTAGTTTTTAGTGTAAATTGACCTACAGGTAATGATGCTATGCTGCATTTTTCACGCTCTCGATATTGTCTCATCAAGAACTAGTGATTGGCTTTTCATCAGACTTGAGATTCAGTTAGCACCTGATAAAAAATGGTCCTGATTAGTTTTTTGGGTACATTACCCAACATTTGGCGCACCCAAAATCTTGTCCTAGTTTGAACCAAATTTTAGTGTTCAATAGCTGCCACTATGAGATTGTGAAATCTTGAACCAATATTTGGAACTCCCGTTGAAGCATAGCTCCAATAGTTGGAATGAAGTTGAAATACGAAGCTCTAAATGTTGATACGAGATTTCACCATCTTATGTTGACAGCTACTGAGCACCAACAATTAGTTCAAACTAGAACAAGACTTTTAACAGTGTATCTGAGAAACTAATGCATGGATTTTCATCAAACTTCAGATTCAGTTAGAAGTTGACATAAAATTTTGCTGATTAGATTTTAGTGTAAAATATCTTTATTGTGGAGCTGGTATTCTCCTTTTTTTGGAAGTATTAACACGTATGAGATAGAAGAAAATTTTGGGATTGCTACAGCAGACTCGTTTTAATTTTATCTAGTACAATTTATGAAATGAAAAGGTTTAAAATTTTAACTATTGATTAATTAAATGCATATTTCATTTAATTATTTTAAAGAAATAAATTCAATAAAATAAACAAGTTTAAATATTTTATAAACAACATTAAATTAAAAAAATTGCCATGACATTTGTGATTTGAAGTAATTTTAAAATTGCCTGGTTCTAAAATTTAAATCTTTTGAAGTGTATATGCTGAAACCACTTGCATTTGGAGCGGAAATTTATAATGAGGTTGTAGCTATATTAGATATCACATCAAATATCGAAGGCACTTCGGATTGCTGGATATTTAATTGGTTTATGTTCCCATTATAATTAGAGACGGTGTCTGTATATTGGATTATTAATACTCTCCTTTATTGCTTAACTTATTTTATATGCTAATATAGAATAAGTTTCACAAAAAATATTAAATTTAACAGTTTATTTATGTATTATAATAAATCTATTAAAGTAAACATATTTAAACATTTCATAAAAATATTAAATTTAAATTTTTACAAATTTTACTATTCCGTGGAATTTTAAAACTGCATGATTTAAAAATTTTAATATTTTGACCTGTTTATTCTCGAATTATCTTAAATTTGAAGTAAAGTGGTATAAAGAATTGACTGCACAGGGCCGCAGCTAAGGGGGCGCTATGGGCGGCTCAGCCCCCCCCCCCCTCTCCCTAAAATATTTTGAGCTACAACTGGAAAACATTCCAAGTTTACTAAATGAATTTATGTTCCGAAAATTCAAATGAAATTATGTTCAATAATTTTGGGACCATTTCACAGTTTTGCAGAATTACTAAATTGTATCTAAAATAAGTGTTTTGACACTCCCTTATCACATTTGTACATATGAAGCTAACCTGGTGTTTAATTTTGCACAAGTTATGCACCCGAAATTTACACCATCATATTCTTTTCTTATCATAAAATGAAGTTATTACAACGGTTTAGTAATAAACATAGTACCTACAATGTGAATATGTGTTAATTTATCTTCCTGACGCGGAGAGAGAGAAAAAAAATCATGAGCGCCCCTACATTCTCTTCAGCCCCACCCCCTATTGTTCATTTCTAGCAACGGCATTGTGTCTTCTGCATAGTACCAATTTAACAAAACATCGATGGCACTTCGGCTTGTTTGACAGTACATTGACTTAAATTTATATTACATTTAAAAAACAGCATTTTTTTAGTATAGTTCATGATTCTATTGTGAAAAATATTGTTTAGATTTCATTGTATCAAACGTGCATCATAGTATGTGGCAAAAAATGTCGTGATCTAACTATGTATTTTTAATTATTATATATTGACCTGATGGAATACGTATGAATTTGGGATACATTCACCGCATGCGTTCAGAGGTGGTTAAAAAAATTGTCAATTGAAAAAGGTTAGAATTAAATTTATAATCGCTCATATTTTTTAGGATTTTTAAATATTTAAGAAAAATTTTGATCTTTGTGCTAAAAAATAATTTTCAAAACATTGCGTAACCTTTTTGCTTAGATTTAAATTATTAACAGTCTTTTTAGATAAATTTAAATTAAAAAAGATTTATGATAAACCGCTTAATTTGTAATAGAGATGTATAATGAATACCAGCGTAGAAAAATCTAAAAAAACATCAAAGTCATTTTGATATGTGTGATAGTTTATTGGTTTGTACCTCCGATATAATAAGAAACAATGTCTTTCTTTGAATTAGGAAGTACGATTCTTTTCTGCAAAATGTAGTATTTTCATTCCAAATGTATATTGTGTATATTGTGATTAAATTTTCATAAAACTTTATTTAGTTAGTTCTGGTGCTAATACCGCTCTGACGTGTATTGTTCAAAAGGTGGCGCTTATATGTTGCATTATTCATCAATATCGCAATAGCTCTATCTCCGGCACTAGTGTACGAATTTTCATCAAACGTCAGAGTTAGATAGTATTTGACCTGTGTTGTTTAGTTTTTAGTGTAAATTGACTTACAGGTAATGATACAATGCTGCATTTTCCACGCTCTCGATATTGCCTCATCAAGAACTAATGATTGGATTTTCATCAAACTTGAGATTCAGTTAGCACCTGATAAAAATGGTCCTGATTAGTATTTTGGGTATATTACCCAACATTTGGCGCTGTTATTCAGACTTTTTAAGGATTACCGCAATAGCTTTACACTGTTAAAAATCTTGTCCTAGTTTGAACCAAATTTTGGTGCTCAATAGCTGCCACTCTAAGATGATGAAATCTTGAACCAATATTTGGTACTTCCGTTGAAACATAACTCCAATAGTTGGAATGAAGTTGAAATACGAAACTCTAAATCTTGATGCGAGATTTCACCGTCTTATGTTGACAGCCACTAAGCACCAAAAACTGGTTCAAACTAGAACAATACTTTTAACAGTGTATTAGAGAAACTAATGCATGGATTTTCTCCAAACTACAGATTCAGTTAGAAGTTGACATAAAATTTTGCTGATTAGATTTTAGTGTAAAATATCTTTATGGTGGAGCTACTATTCTCCTTTTTTTTAACACGTATGAGGTAGAAGAAAGTTTTGCGATTGCTACAGCAGACTTGTTTTAATTTTATCTAGTACAATTTATGAAATAAAAAGGTTTAAATTTTTAACTATTGATTAATTAAATGTATATTTCATTTAATTATTTTACACAAATAATTCAATAAAATAAACACGTTTAAATATTTTATAAACAACATTAAATTAAAAAAGTTTCCATGACATTTGTGATTTGAAGTAATTTTAAAACTGCCTGAATCTAAAATTTTAATCTTTTGAAGTGTTTGTGATGAAACCACTTGCATTTGGAGCGGAAATTTATAATGAGGTTGTAGCTATATTAGATATCATATCAAATATCGAAAGCACTTCGGATTGTGGATATTTAATTGGTTTATGTTCCCATTATAATTAGAGATGCTGTCTGTATATTGGATTATTAATACTCTCCTTTATTGCTTAACTTATTTTATATGTTAAAATAGAATAAGTTTCACAAAAAATATTAAATTTAACAGTTTATTTATTTATAATGATAAATCCATTAAAGTAGACATATTTAAACATTTCATAAAAATATTAAATTTAAATTTTTACAAATTTTACTATTTCATGTAATTTTAAAACTGCATGATTTAAAAATTTTATTATTTTGACCTGTTTATTCTCGAATTATCTTAAATTTGAAGTAAAGTGGTATAAAGAATTGACTGCACAGTGCCGTAGCTAAGGAGGTGCTATGGGCTTCTCAGCCCCCCTCTCTCCCTAAAATATTTTGAGCTACCCCTGGAAAACATTCCAAGTTTGCTAAATTAATTTCTGCTCCAAAAATTCAAATGAAATTCTGTTCAATAATTTTGGGACCATTTCACAGTTTTGCAGAGTTACTAAATTGTATCTAAAATAAATGTTTTGACACTCCCTTATCACATTTGTGCATATGAAGCTAAACTGGTGTTTAATTTTGCACAAGGTTATGCACCCGAACTTTTCACCATCATATTCTTTTCTTAGCATAAAATGAAGTTATTACAACGGTTTAGTAATAAACATAGTACCTACAATGTGAATATGTGCTAATTTATCTTTCTGCCGCGGAGAGAGAGAAAAAAATCGTGAGCGCCCCTTACATTCTCTTTAGCCCCCCCCCCCCCAATTGTTTAACGGCACTTTGTCTGCATAATACCAGTTTAACAAAACATTGATAGCACTTCGGCTTGTTTGACAGTACATTGACTTAAATTTATATTATAGTTAAAAATGGCGTTTTTTTTAGTATAGCTCATGATTCTATTGTGAAAAATATTGTTTAGATTTCATTGTATCAAAGGTGCATCATAGTAAGTGGCAAACAATGTCGTGATCTAACTATATATTTTTAATTATTATAAGGTACCCTGGGGTAATAACGCCACGTTAAGGTTCTACTAATTTTCACGGCTCGGTTTTAGTTTGTATTTTTCAAACAAATATATGATTTGATACAGCAACTCATTGACTATCTATATAAAAAAATAATTTAACAGATATGTATTCATAAAATGTAATGGCGTAATTTCTTGACCAATGCTATTTGGCGTTATTATCCACCTATATGGGTAAAAACGCCATGCAAACAAAACTATGAAATAACATGGAATAATTGCATGCAGATTGCCCAATTCTAAAAATACAAACTCTACAAACTTAGAAATTGACAAATTGCATTCTAAGCTATTGAAAATGTTCAATTTATTGTGAAAGTGTTAGAAAAATAAAGGTGTGTGTGAGGGGGGGGGGAGGATGAGGCAAAAGAATATCAGACCGTGAGCTTCTTTTTGCTTAAAAAGGACCGCTTAAGTAGAATTATTAGAAACGCTGCACAGTTTTAACTGTGTTTATTTGAATCAGTATTTAGGATGTAGCTCGGCCACTATAGGGAATCAACCGGGGTATTAATGCCAAGGATTGGCGTCATTACTCCGTTATAGTTATTGCGCTGTACATTTTAAATTACAAAATATCTCGAGAAGATATCCAAAATCTTTAACAATATTTTGAAAGTCCATGAAATGTACTACAAATTTATGTAATTAACAAAGTATTTCAGTATAAAAAAAATAGTCTTCACATCACAAAACGTACCTCGCAAATTTTAATCAAGCGTTAATTTTAGTTGCTTGTAAAAACAATAAGACCTAAAAATGAAACAAATTATTTTGAAGCTGTTTTTTTTGCGATTTATATGACTCAAAACCCTTCTGCGCAGAGCACATGGGTGTCATTTACAAGATTATTTCATAATTATGCAAAATATTAGCACTTGGCGTTATTACCCCGCCTGGCGTTATTACACCCGACCACCTTATATTGACCTGATGGAATACGTGAGAATTTGGGATACATTCACCGCATGTGTTCAGAGATGGTTAAAAAAATTGTCAATTGAAAAAGGCTAGAATTTATAATCGTTCATATTTCTTAGGATTTTAAAATATTTAAGAAAAATGTTGATCTTTGTGTTAAAATTAATTTTTAAAACATTGCATAACCTTTTTGATTAGATTTAAATTATTAATAATCTTTTTAGATAATTTTAAATTTTAAAAGATTTATGATAAACCGCTTAATTTTTAATAGAGATGTATAATGAATACCAGCGTAGAAATATCTAAAAAAATATCAAAGTCATTTTGACAGTATGATAGTTTATTGCAATGCATCTCCGATAATTAGAAACAATGTCTTTCTTTGAATTAGCAAGTATGATTCTTTTCTGCAAAATGTAATATTTTCATTCCAAATGTATATTGTGAGCTGAGCATGTTAAAAAGTGACAATTTTTTTCATCCCATAACCAATCTTACAACTTTGACAGTTAAATTCTCTGTTCCATGTAGGCAGACGATACCGTGCCACCTATAATTAAAATCTCAGTGTCCAGAAACTAAAGTGAAGTGAATTTTTTTTTTCTGTTTTTATTCTAAAGTTGTGTTTGAGAAATGTGAAGACGATAATGCGGCAGTGAGCTGCTAGTGAGTTATTCTTTTTAATAAAGGGAAATAAATATAACCAGTGTCTATCGATTAATTGTGTTGCTTGTGCATTTAATTTACATGGACCAACGAGCCGGGAGGTGAAAATAATTATTTATGTGAGTGAATAATCATCGAATTTGAACTATGTGCTGATGTTATATTAAGAGTTTTATTAAAGATCTGTCCAACGTTCAACATGAGAGTCTTCGAATAATATCGTGCTCAAATAAGTAAAGTGTTGTGTCTAAGAAGATAAATTTAAGAGTTAGAATGAGTCTACTTCGGGATTTTAGCAGCGATTTGAGTGAGGTAAGAGCAATTTTCTAGTTTGATTTTGATTAAGTTATGTCTGTTATTGATAATTTAAATAAAGACGAGCTTAAGCTCGTGATTGAGGAATTGGGATTAACTGCTCCTGAAAGTAGTAAAATTATTGATTTAAGAAATACACTAGAGAATATTGAATATTACTCAAATGAGCAGTTATTAAAAAGCATCGTTAATTCGGTTGTTAAGGAATATAAATCGCGAAAGGAAACTGAGAAAACAAAATTAGAATTAGAAAAAAATAAATTAGCGCAATTAGAAAAGGATTTTATTTACAAATATTCGTATAGAACCATCCCAAAATTCTGAATTTGAAAAAAATAAATTAGCTCAGTTAGAGAAAGAATCAGAAATAGCCAAATTGCGTATAGAGTCTCGGGAAAATTTGCCGTCTGTAACAGAAAAATCGGAAACGGAAATAGGGAACAATAACTTGGAAAGTTTTATTAAAAGTGTTAAAACTTTAACTATTCCTTTACCATGGAGAGCTTAGTCATTTAATTTTCTTTTTTCAATTTCTTGAGAAAGCGTTTCGAACTAAAAATGTACCTGAAGAGTTTATCGCAGAAATTCTGTTAAATATTCTCGGGGAAAAGCGAACAATTTAATGATCTATTTATCAGAGGAAGAGTTGATTAGTTATGATAAATTGAAAAATAAAGTCTTAAAGGAATTTCAACCTACTTCACAAGAATGTTTAAACAATTTCAAGAGTGCGCAAAAATTACCATGGGAAAGTTACGTTCAATTTGCAACTAGGCTGAGTTAAAATTTTCAGTATTACTGTAATATGCGTGAAGTAAATGATTTTAAATCATTGTGCGATCTGATTGTTTCAGATAAAATTTTCAGTTCTTTAGATCACAAATTAATGAATCATATCGCAATTAAACAAGCAGAATCATATTTTAAACCACAGTAACTAGGAAGATAATGCAATATTTTTGTCGATTAAAAATAAATCTAAAGGTGAATCAAATGTGTATTCGAGAAATACAATAAATGAAAATAAACGTATAGCGGCAAATAAATTTCAAAATCGGCCTCAAAGGAGCGTTTCAAATATATTTTTTTTCGGAAGCAAAAAATTTGAAATGTATCTTGTGTAAATCTAATGAGTATCATGGTTTACATTCTTATTCGCATTTAAAAAACTGTTCATAAAAGATAGAATGTAAGTTGTGAAATTAAATAAAGCAAGTTTCAAATGTTTAAATTATAATTGTTGCATACAGAAATGTAAATCTAAAAACTGTCCTAAATGTAAACTGCCGCATTCTGAACTAATACATTTTCCTAGAGAAGAAAGGAAATTAAATGATCAAAATAAAAATGTTGGTCATGTGTTTCAATCGGCTGCAGGAATAAAAAATCACAACCCGAGGAAATTTTTTCCTACCCTCCGAATCAGACTGTCGCCTCTAGTTTTGTAAAAAATAAAACAGAATCCGTTTTATTAAGTACAGCGCGTATCCTCATTAAAGATAAATTTTCGGAATTTCAGGAAATTAGATGTCGGTTCATAAGCCTGTTTGATTGACTCACAGTGTGCTAATCTATTGCAGCTTAGAATTAATAAAACGAATACTTTAATTTCGTGTTTGGATGGCACTTCTATGACAATAAACGGCTGCGTAAATACAAAAATCGCGAATAGAGATAAAAGTTTTGAAAGAGAACTGACTAAGGAAAATTACAGATTTAATTCCGCAACAAATGGTTAACATAAATGTTGAAGTACCACATTTAACTATGTTAGCAGATTATAGATTTAATTTCCCTGATAGAATTGATATGTTGTTTGGAGCAGAAATATTTTATTAGATATTAAGATCAGGACAAATATATTCTCAGAGTTCAAATTTCCTTTTGCAAAATATCTTATTTGAGTATGTGGCTAGTGGATGCATAGAGCAGGAAAGTGATGTAAGAGTTCATTGTGGGCTAATTCGGGAGGAAGATTTAAACCAAACATTAACAAAGTTTTGGGAAGTTGAAAACGTCGAAGTAGAGTTGTCAAAAAGTAAAGAATTTCAGATATGTGAGCAGCATTTTGCGCGTACGCATTGGAGAAATGAGGAAGGGAGATACGTGGTGAGAATGCCTTTAAACGAAAATCCTTCGTGTTTAGGCCAATCTAGGGAGCTTGCTCTTAAAAAACTCAAATCGCTGTGGACTCGCTTATCAAAATATAAGGAATACTTCAAATTGTATAAAGATTTTTTAAATGAATATGAAATATTGGGACATATGAAACAGGTTAAAGAAGTAAACCCGTAAGACATGGTGACATCACGGTGACGTCGTTGTGAAGTCACACTGTGACTTTGTGACCGTCGATGTGACGTCACGTGACGTCGATGTGAAGTCACAGTGACTAAAATGCGAAGTCGTTATGGCCGTTTTAGAGCTTGTTTGTGACGTCACATTGTGACCACTTTGTGACTTCACAATGTGATTAATTTGTGAAAAGTGTGTCATTTGTGACGATTTTGTCATTAACATTGTGACGAAATTTTGACAAAAGTGACAATGCTTTCAAGTCATATTGTGACTAAATTGTGAAATACAGGGTGAGTCTAAAATCATGGAACAAACTTTGAGGGGGCGGTAGGACTCACTATAACAAATAATGATGGCACAGAAATATATGACCGGAAGTGACTCGTCAAGACGCTACACTAGCCACTAAAAAAAGACCCGGATGATAATGTTAAGTCTATGGGGGGGACGTTGTTTTCAAATATCTTGCTCAAATTTCAATATTTTACATGATATTTTTTCCATAGGATAACTGAGGTCGATCCACAACCGGGCTAATTTTTACTTTTTCGATGTTGGTTATATTTTTTTATATTACAATAGTTTCAGTTTTAGAACCGGTTTAAACTGGTTCTGAAAGTTAAAGTATTTTTCTTTTAATCTGTAACCAAAATCAAAAAAGTAAAAACCAGCCCAGTTGCAGGTCGTCCTCAGCTATCCCATGGAAAAAAAAATATGCGAAAATATTAAAATTTTAGCGAGATATTTGAAAATAGCGCTCCCATACACTTAACATTATAATCCGTGTGTTTTGCAATGACTAGTGTGGCGTTCTAACGCGTCACTTCCAGTCATACATTTCTATGCCATAATTATTTATTATAGTGAGCTTTACCACCTCCCTTAAAGTTTGTCCCATTATTTTAGACTCACGCTGCAGATCATCGGTGACAAAACTTTCGTTAACACTGCTATGATTCTGTGACGATTTAACTTTTCTTAACGATTCTCTAACAATTTAAGGGGTCTCAGGAGTCTTACTTTTTACCTGGTAGTGCGATTTAGCAACATATACATTTGATTTTTTTTCTCAGTCCCTATTAAACTTAAATGCATAAAATTTTTAACATAGACAACTTAATATCTCTTCTATTTAAAATAATTTTTTTAACATTCTATATTGAATTTTTATTATATATTTTTTATGTTTAATTTTGATTTAAAATTTAAATTGTTATTTGACTGCGCGCAACATTTCTCAAAAAATAATAAAGCAATTTGTATGAAACTTGGTAAATATCTTCATTTTAAGTTTAAGAACAACTTATACCTCAAATTTAGAATTTTTATTTACATTAATTATTGATAACTGGCAATTTAAAAAAAAGATTTTTTTTTCAATTTTGTCAATTTCAATTTCAATTTTAAATAAATAAATACATAAATTGCTTTAAAATGAGGTATAAGTTCAAGATACATTAATTTTACACCATTATCAACTTTTTTAGCGGTTCTTGAACTAATAGTTTTGCTAGAATCCTGCGCACAATGGATACAAGTCTAATTTTTTAATCAAAATTAAACATTAAAAAAATAAAATAGAATTTCAATGTAGAATTTAAAAAATTATTTTTAATGGAAGAGATGTTCAGTTGTCTACATTAAAAATTTTATGCATTTATGTCTTATAGGGACTGAGAAAAAAAATCAAATGTGACATGTTGCTAAGTTGCACTTAAATGTAAGACTTCTGAGACCCCTTAAAAGAAACAGGATCTGATGAAACTATAACTCCATGCCATGTTCCTGTTAAAATAGGGTTTGAGTCCTAAAATCATACATTGACAATTTACGAACAAATACTGTATAATATATAAAAATAGTTACCTACAGAAAGGAGACTTTCTTCTAAATTAAAGTTAAAAATTCGATTTACCTCACATGCCTCACAACTCTGGTGTTGTTTTCAAAATTTGAAAAATATTACCTTTCAAAAATATTTATATATTTTTCCCCACATGCTGAAAATTGCATAGCTTCAATTTTATTTGTAACTGACACACATTTTGTAGTATGTTGTTCAAACTGTTTAATATTTTTGAACTTTTTTTTTACTTTTACTCGCTTTAATATCCACAAATCCCTGCACATATCTAAAACTGCACAGCTTGCCAATATTTCTGACCAATAATCCTGATGTCTATAAATATATAGGGTGGATGCTCCAGTTTTGGCCACATTAAGAGAAAAGTTTAAATGGAAATTTTATAGTTTATACTGAAATTTTATACTGAATAAAGCATATTAAATCGCAATAACAGTATTCTTTAGTAAATTTTGTTGTCTTTCTGTTAATTATAATAACTTTCTCTCAAATATTTTAGATTGTGAGTAATAACTCATTAAGTAATTTCTTTCAATTTGCACCAGTTTTGGCCACCCCTACACCAGTTTTGGCCACCCCTGCACCAGTTTTGGCCACCCTAATATCTTGTAATTTTGCAAACAATTTAACTGATAATAAGTAAAAATAGAGCATTTTTGTGCAAAACCTGTTTTACCACACACATATTTGTTTGCTGTATAAAAAAGATTTGCATTTTTTAAAATGAAATCATAAAAACATCAAATAAAATATACTTAAGCTGATTTTAACTGAACACTTAAATTTAAAAACAAAAAATATATTTAATTCATAAAAAAGACTTATAGGACATAAAAAGCTTATTTTAACATTTTGCATATTTTCATTTATATATACCAATATTTACAGTTATATGACTAGAATCTTGAAATTATTCCATTTTTTCATGAAATAGTATTTTGACAATATCTAAAATCCATTTTTTTTCAATTGATTTTTAACTTTAATTCCTCGTACTTAGCTGCCTGTCAGCCTAATCATTTGGAGTTAGTTTTCTTCAAACCTTAGATTTCCTTGTCTAAATATGGGCTAGGATTCACAGAGGGCATCTCCCTTCTCTTCGGCCCATATCTCTCATATAGATAATTGGCCATCATAAATAGCACAACCCTATTACTTGAGATTCAAAAATAGTAAAAACTGGTCTCCATTCTGTAAACTTATGTTGCAAGGTAGAACGAGATACTACAAAACTAAACCATCTTGAAAAGCTGACAATGAATTTTGAAAAGCCATAATTTTACTTCCTATCTTATAACAGTGTTTAATCTAGACCATTTTTAAGAGTACAGAATTGTCTTTTTTAAACTTGTTAAAATGAATCCTATTTATAGGGTAAAGATTTTCATATTATTTGTTATTTCTAAATTCATGTGCTTGAAATTTTGCAAAAGTTATGCAACTTCCTCATTTTGTTTTGAAAAAAATACAAGAAACCACTAAATCATGCTGTAATTTTATTGAACTTTTAAATTTATAAGTCATAAAACATTTCTAAATATATTGCTGAAATTTTCACTATAATTAGTCTTGTAGTAAAAAGTGGAGCATAATATTGTGCCCTTTTTGGCCACACCATGGCCATAACTGATACACATAGCAAATTTAAAGTACCAGTTTTGGCCACCCCTACTTTAAGCTGTAAAAATAATTAATTTAGATATGAAATTACAACAGAGAGAAAGCCTACTTCATAAAGCTTCATAGCAATTTGTTTCAGAACAAATAAAGTTCGATAAATGCCTAATATTGAAAAATTATGAAAACTTGTTTCCTAAGCAAAAACCTTAATATATGTGAGTGCACACTATAGTTTTACACTTTTTTTTTTTTTTTTTTTTTTGCAAGTCATTTTTTATCAAAAAATAAACAAATGGAATTGGAAATGATAAAAGAGTGTTAGATTAAGGAGTAAGAATGCGTACAATTTGTTAAAATCAATTTACAGCCTAAATAGAGGGTAAATCATTCCATTGTGGCCAAAACTTGTGCAGTTGCCAAAACTAGAGCATCCACCCTATATCTTTTAATTATCTTTTGTTGTAATTTTCCAACTGATTGAAAAAGTGCCTAGGTCAGGATTCGAACTAAGCAGTCTTTCGCGCAAATTGTCAATACTTTGTGACTGAACTATCCTGGAAGAATCTGACGCACACAATTCACACAGTGAATACGAACGCATACTTATCATTATTATACATAACCCTACGTAATAATACTTTAATTTTTTTCAAACTACCCGTATGATAAGTGCATACTATTCGTATGAGTATATAATGATATTTCTCCTGGTGAATTGTGCGTGCTAAGTTGCTCTGTTGGAAGAGCATTGGCAGCATACATCGAGGGTCTCTAGTTCGAATCCAAACCTAAACACTTTTTTACTCATTTTGGAAAATTAATATTCGTTTGATTAATTTACCAATTAAAATCATTCTCTTAAATATAATATAGAATTATCTTTTGATAAAACTACGTGAAGTTTATGCGCAGTATTCGTAATATACAGATTTTATTTGAAAATCGAGTACAAATGAAGATGAGGCAATTAGTTCTAGTATTACGCTTAGTTATTTTCTTACTATAGTGGCTTGTGCGCATGTATGATTACACCATGGTTTAAATTCGTAGTTAAACTCATATTTATATATTGTATATGTCATATAGTATAGATGTGCCGGTAAAGGACATCCTTAAGGAATTTTTTTTTTAATTTCGTTATTAATAGTTATAATTATTAGATTTCAATAATATTTAAGTATTCTCAGCCTCACTTTCCAATATTAGACAAAATTTTATTGAAAATAATAGAAATACATCAAACACTAAAAATTTCAGCAATGTACATTTCACAATAGTGTACATGTAATTGTTTTTATGACTATTTAGAACCAGGATTTAATGAACACATACTAATGAAACAAAATTGTTATTTTCAACACAATTTAACAATTAAGATATTAAAAATTAATAAAATAATGCGATAATTACTCATTTTTAAAAATAAATAATTGTTATTACCACAAAATCAATATCTTAATTATTTTAGATACATGGTTTAAAATAATAAATGCCATGGAATTACAGTTATCAAATTTTTGGGATTATGAGAAATTCAGAAAGGTAATAAAAAAATTTTACAAAAGTATTTTTGCAATATTAGTGCATAAATTAGTATATTTATCACTATTTTCAACAATTAAACAACCCCAAACTCCTTTATATATTAATTATAACGTTAACTTTTGATTATGTGTATATTTTTTTAATTTATTAAAATGTGATTTTAACCATGTAATTAAAAAAAATGTGATTAAAGTGCATTTTAAAAACAATATTATTAACTATTTTCAAATCGTTGACATGCTGTTCCGTATTTCAACAAAATAAATGTTAAATTTATTGAATTTACTAAGGTAAGTGAATTCAAAAAAGTTAAATTAATATGATACTTATTCCTTTTATAACATGTTTTTTACGAAATTAACAGAAATCATTATAAAAAAAAGCAGAAAAATAACATTTTCTTACCTCTTTCTTATCGGCATTATCCTCTAATTCCAATTTCATAATCCAAATAGGGAAGATAATTTCGAAGTCGGAATGTCCGAATGAAGTACAATGACATTGGTGCGCTCATATTAACGCCACTGATATTGTATTTTTTCGGACCGACATTTTATATAAAATGTCACCTGATCGCATTTTTGCATAACTTTTTAAAAATTTTCAACTTACGTACTAAATATACACACATAACATCATAACAAAGTTACTAGAGCAGCTGCATAATATTCTAAAGAATAAATACACTAGTGTCAACTATTCTGGTCGTTGACAAACGATATTTTTTAAGCAGGTGATTTTTTGTTATTATTGGTTGTTTGAGCTTCGAAGATTTATAAGTTGAATGCGCATGCGCATTAGTTTTATGAGGGTATCCCTAATTAAAATTGAGTTAAAAAAATTTTTCACGCATTTCTATTTCACTTTTAATTAGTTTCGAAATACAGTGGAACTTTCATTTAACGAAGCCCATATTTAATAAAATTATCTACTTTTTAAATTTTCTGTTGAACTTTCATTTAGAACGCAATTAACATTTAAATTAATATTCATATTAAAAAAATTCTACTTAGCAAAATTTGTTGCACTTCCGTGCGTGCACAATATTCAAAAGGATAGATTGCTGTTAAGATTGATTGGTGAATATATTTCAGCGGATTGTATGAATTGAAATTATGTATTTATTTTATCTTTTAAATAAAAATGGAAAAATGCGAAAATCTTTCGATATGCTAAGAAAGGGATTCTAGTTCCACGAAAATATTATAGGTCCATTCTCTGAATACTTAAAAAAGATGCGAAAGTTTTTATGAGTGTATCTTTCATAAGAGATCGCACACAAAGTAATATTCCAATTTTTTTTTAATTTTTCGATTTGAAATACAAGAGAAAACGAGAAATAGAACGCTGCGATTCAGTTCTTGTTTCCCTTCCTTTATTACGTGTTTTTTTAGATATTATACTAATGACTTTTTTTTATGTGGCTATATTGCATAACAAAAATTACTATCCAAATTAAAACACAGTTTTATAATATTTCCATTTTTTTTTGTAGCTTACTATACAAATTTCATGAATTTCCGTGGGTTTCTATTCAAAGATATTTTTTTCATAACGAAGCATTTAAGTGTAAAGAGAAATTTCCTTAAATGGAAGTTTCACTAATAGGCTCATTGCTGGGTGCTTAGTTTCATATGATAGGAAGTTTATCTCACATATGTGATATGACGTACACGTTACACACAGTGCATGTAACGTGTGACATAATAGCGATTGCACAATATTCTTCTGAAATGCCAGAAAACACGTTTTTTGCTAGTAAATAACACGGTTTGAAGAATTTTTGTAATTTTCTAATGTTTTGCTAAGAAAGTCACATCTGAGTCACAATGTGACGTCACTGAGTGGTGGTAATTTGATCACAGATGTGATGTGACCACAGTGACTCGCAGTGACGTCATTGTGACCATGCATGCTATGAGGGATCTTTTGAAGAATTTTTGTATATATTTTTTAATTTTTTAAGAAGGTCACATTTCAGTCACAATGTGACGTCACTGAGGGGTGGCATTTTGGTCACAGATGTGACATCACATTTCAGTCACAATGTGACGTCACTGAAGGGTGGCATTTTGGTCACAGGTGTGACGTCACATTTCAGTCACAATGTGACGTCACTGAGCGGTGGCATTTTGGTCACAGTTGTGACGTGACCACAGTGACTCACAGTGACGTCACTGTGACGTCACTGTGACCATGCATGCTATGTGGGAAGGAACCTGACGTTGTGTATTAGACTCCCCATCATGACGAGATTATATTTAGAACAGAAAAGTCCACCACAAAACTGAGAGTTGTATTCAATTGTTCTGCCACAACAACAAATGGCACATCACTTAACTCATTGCAATATAATGGCGGTGTCATTCAGAATGACTTATTTACCATTTTGATTAGTTTTCGAGAGCATGTTTATGCACTGACTTCGGATCTCCAAATGATGTATCGAATGATAAAAATTTATCCTAGTCAGCACCCATTGCAGAGATTTTTGTGGAACGATAATTTCGAGGAAGAGCCTAAAATTTTTGAACTACAGACCTTTACATACGGTACGGTTAGTGCGCTTTATTTAGCAATGAAAACTCTCAGCCAGCTATCGATTGATGAAGGAGATAGATATCCTATGGCAGCATCGGTTCTTCGTGAAAATATTTATATGGATGAAATTTTGTGCGATGCACCTACGCTTGAGGAAGCCAAAGAGTTGCAGCGGCAGGTCATAGCGATAATGCATAAAGCAGGTATGAGACTCCATAAGTGGTGTACAAGTGATAAAAATATTTCGCTGACATACGAAGAAGGGTATAATTTTGAAAATGAAATTGAAACTAAAACGTTAGGGGTTTCGTGGAATCCGAGGGATGATTGTTTCGAATTTCGAGTTAAGGTGGAATTGAGCAATTCCTACTCCAAGCGAAAAGCATTGTGGACAATCGCGAGACTGTTTGACCCACTGGGACTTCTTGGTCCAGTTATATCTAAAGCCAAAATACTAATGCAGAAATTAGGGAGAATCAATATTGACTGGAATGACAAGCTGGCATCAATTTCTTATGTCGTTTAAATGTGTAAATAATATAAAAAATTGTAGGCGTATTATAATTGAAAACCCAGAAATTATAGAAATACACGGGTTTGCAGATGCCTCAAAACGTTGCTATGGGGCAGCAGTTTATTGCAAATACAGTGATTCTTTAGGAAATGTGATGGTGAATTTAATCACTAGCAAGTCGCGCGTTACACCGATAAAGTGTCTAACTATTCCAAGACTGGAGTTATGTATGTTGCTAACCAAACTGGTAAACAGAGTATTATTATCCATGAAAGTAATAGTGACTAATGTTTTCGTTTGGTCAGACTCAATGATTGTGTTAGCATGGATTCAAAAAGAACCTATCGACCTTAAGCAATTTGTTCAAAACCGATTGGCTAACATTCAAATAAACTCTAGTGCTGAACAATGGCATCGTATTTGCTCAGAAGAAAATCCTGCTGACAAAAATTCCAGAGGTATGGATCCTGACAAACTTTTAAACTGTGAATTGTGGTGGACGGGACCTTCATTTCATCAGAACAGTGATTATCCTTAACGTTCAATAACCGTACCAGAAACAAATGATAAGTTCAATAAAGAGATCAAATTTAATGTTAAAATCGTTAATGAATTTGATGTTGTAAATTGTAATGTTACCGAGAATTGTTTTGTAAATAATTTGATTAATCTTAGTAATAATTATTTAACGATTGTGCGTATTCTTACACTTTAAAAAAAATCACCAAAAAGGGTCACCAAAAAAATCACCAAAAAGGGTGGCAACTAAGTTGCCACCCCAAGTGGTGTAATTGAATTCCACTTGTAAATTGGTGTAATGATTCACCAACTATCAAATGGTATAAATAAACACCATTTTGAGTGGCAACTTAGTTGCCACCATGTTTGGTGTAAAGTAAGTAATATGTTTAAAATGTACGTTATAATAAATTGTCTCAATTAAAGGGAAGTTTAGCAACCTCTTTGCGTGAAGCTATTTATTTTAAATTATGGCTGTATTACATTTGGAATGTAATTTTTAAATTATTTTTTATTTTGCTACCATTTATTAAAGTTCACTAAATGGTAAAAAAAGGAAATTTCCTAATATTTACATGATTTTAACAGTAAAATAAAAAATAATTTAGAGATTACATTTTAAATTTAATACAGTCATAATTTAAAATAAATAGTTTGACGCAAAGAGGCAGTGAAACTTCCTTTTAATGGAGGCAATTTATTATAACATTCATTTTAAGCATATTACAGCAACGAAATATGAACTAAAGTTGAATGAAATAACTTTAATGAAACGAACTAAAATTTCCTATATTTGAATGCTTAAAAATATCTTTTTCATAGGTTATTAATGCGTTCAGTAAGTTAAAAAACATTATAATAACGAATTTTTTATGAAAATATTTTTTGTTAAAGTTCGGGCAAACGCTATAGTCATACGATATAAAATATTTTTGTAACGAAATGTATAATTACTCGTAACTATCACTATAAGTTTAATTCGGAGTTTCTAGTTTTCTTAAGAAAATAACAAAAATAAGCTACATATGATATTAAATTACCTCACAATTATACAATTTAATGCATAATATAAAAAAAGCTTAACTATGCCAGCTATCAAATAAACAAAGCTGTATTAAAAAAAAAGTTGATTACAACTGTTATACTAAAGGCATACTTCCCGTTAAATTCGAACATGTCGCCATTATTCTTAAAATGGCAGCGCACTAACACATTATTAAAAAGCATTATCTAATTAAAAAAGAACCCACATGCAAACATTATTTAGTCTTAAATCTTACGTCTACAAAGAATAATATTAATATTTCTTAACGTTTGTTTACTCTTCCACCTGCTATTTGAAAGTTAGAAAGAAGGATTAAATGCGAAGTAAAATGGCGGCGTGTCGTCTGCAAACATATGAAATCAAAACAAAAAGATGATTATATGATTCTGAATTTGGTGTTAACGTTCAATAATTGCGACTAAAGAATAAAATACCACCATTCCAAGATTATTCTTACATTTTTTTACGGAGCTACTACCGAAAATAGTGTAGATTTAAAGTTTATTCAGCAATTCATAACCCCGATTTAAATGTAATATTGCTCCTTTGTTTTTACAGTGTAGTTATATTTTCAGATTTGTGATGAATGTAAGAAATAATCTGTACAGATGTAATGGACCATTGAGTACGTCAGAATTGAAGTTTGCCGAGACACATTTAATTAAATCAGAGCAAAATGAAGAGTTCAGTGCAGAAATACATAGTCTCCAACCTAAAGGATCGGTAAGTCCGAAAAGCAAGTTAAAAGGCCTCAACCCTTGCTTAGATGAATTTGGAATTTTAATAATAGTAATAGTAATAGGTAATAGTAATTTAAATTTTGGGAAAAAGCACCAAATTTTACCAAAGAGTAATAATTTTACTGTAATTTTTATAAATTATTATCATAAGATATATTTGCATGTTGGTGCGTCAACTTTACTGTCTTTAGTAAGAGATAAATTTTGGCCAATAAATGGTCGTGCAATGTGTCGAAAGGTGGTTCATCAGTGCATTCCATGTTTTAAAGCTAAACCAGTTATTTCAAATCAATTGATGGGCGATTTGGCCAGGGATAAGAGTCCAATCGGACTATTGCTTTAATATTTCGGGTGTTGATCTGTGTGGGCCATTTATGATCAAAATTGGTTATGCACGCAGGACCATCTTACAAAAAATTTATATCTGTATATTTGTTTGTTTTGTATTTAAAGCTATATATATAGAAATTGTCTCAGATTTAATCTTCTAATCATTTATTGCGGCACTGAAAATATTCATCGCACGCAGAGGAAAATGTGACAAATTGCATTCTGATAATGCGAAACATTTATTGAGGCGGATAAGACCCTTAGGGTCTTTTATGAATTAGTAAGAAAACCTGATGAGAAATTAGTAGCATATTTGTCTAATGAAGGCATTGGGTGGAAATTTATTCCCCTCAGATCACCCAATTTCGGGGGTCTTTGGGAGGCCGGAATAAAATCATTTAAATTTCATTTTAAGAGAATTGTGGAAGGTGCTAACCTCAAGTATGAGGAATTTCTTACAGTAGTGATAGAAATAGAGGGAATATTAAATTCGAGGCCTTTGAGTCCATTATCAGATGATGCAAATGATTTTGGAGTCCTAACTCCAGCTCATTTTCTTATAAACAGACCGTTAAATGTCATTATTGAGCCTGATTTAACCAATATGAAAGAAAATCGCCTCAAAAAATGGCAAAGAATAACTAAAATTGTACAACTTTTTTGGCGGAAATGGCATCATAATTACTTAAGTGACTTACAGCAGAGGGGTAAGTGGAGATTTGAAAAGGATAATGTAAAAATAGGCGATCTGGTGTTGTTAGTAGAGGAAAATATACCAACCAATAAGTGACCATTAGGCAGAATTATTGAAGTATATTACGGTAACGATAAGAAAATTCGCGTAGTTCAGGTAAAAACTCAGAATGGAATTTTTAAAAGATCGAATAGTAAAATATGTATTTTACCTATGCCGTAAGCCCATGGTACTTAAAAAAAATAAATGTATATATATATATATATGTGTGAGTGTTACATTGCATTTTCTTTCAATTTTTATATTTAAGTAAACATATATAGTGACCTTTTGTATTTATTTGTGTAATTAGTGTACTTAGTAAAAAAAAGGGTTATTATTGAATGTGAAAAATTTCAATGGGGGCCGGTATGTTCCATGTAGGCAGACGACCGCGCCACCTACAATTAAAATCTCAGTGCCCAGAAACTGAAGTGAAGTGAAGTGTTTTTTCTGTTTTTATTCTAAAGTTGTGTTTCAGAAATGTGCAGACAATAATGCGGCAGTGAGCTGCTAGTGAGTTATTCTTTTTAATAAAGTGAATTAAATATAACCAGTGCCTATGGATTAATTGTGTAGTGTGTGCATTTAATTTAAATTCTCAAAAATTCACTGTTTGTAAAAAAAATAAGATGTAATCAATAAAAAGACATCGTTGACTGTTCTTTTATTTCCTGATCGTTTAAAAAATATTGAAAATTTTAAATTTTAAATGACTATAAAATAATTCATAATATGTTCATAATTTAGCCTTTTTTACATTATCTTAATAAATCTTAAATTTAATTAATATATTCTTGTACCGCTTAGCTATGTTTTTTTATTATATACATTAATTTTCATAATTTAATACCTTCATTTTATAGCACATTACTTAAAATGTAAGTTTTAAAACTTTAAGTGAATAACTTTGTTTTTCATGAGGTAAATTTTGATACTAGATGACAGTACTTTTAATCTAATTCAAGTTTTATCATGTTCTTTAAACTTCTGTGACTGTTTGTTTTTACGCATTGCTAATCTTCAATATGAGAAGTATTATAGAAATATCAGAAATGAGATGTATCTTGCTTTTTCTATATCTAAACCCGGCAGATCGGATGCCGTGAAATTTAACACCCGGACGGTCATGGTGTGTCAGTTCACCCCAAATATTTTAAATGGTATAACCTAGTCAGTCCTGAAACAAATATTACTTAAAATCTCAAAAACTAATTTAAAATTACTATGAAAGATCTTCAAAGATGTAGAATTCTATATATCGATGTTTATGTTTCTCAAAAATGTCTAGAAATAATTTTAACATTTCTTTAATGATTTAAATTATTTTAAAGGGTGTTTTTAGTGTCTCCTCCAGGCGACATTAGGACTTAGGAGGATAAATAAGAAAAAAATCTTTAAAATTCGGTCTGTTATAAGCCCACACTACAGACCCGGATGAGTCTGTGAGGGCGTTATTTTCAAATATTTCGCTGGAATTTTAATATTTTTAGATGCTTTTTTTGCACAGGATAGGTGAGGACGATCTACAACCGGGCTAGTTTTTACTTTTTCGATTTTGGTTAGATATTTTTTATAGTACGGTAGTTTCAATTTCAGAACCGGTTCTAACCGGTTTCGAAAGTTAAATTAATTAAAAAAAATATCTGAAACCAAAATTAAAAAAGTAAAATCTAGTGTGCAAAAAAAGCATGTAAAAATATAAAAATTTCAGCGAAATATTTGAAAAGAACGCTCCCATAGACTTAGCATTATCATCCGTGTCTTTTTCAGTCAGTAGTGTGAGCTCTTAAATAAATTCATGACAATTATTCGTTATCATGAAAATAATAACTTAAATGTAAAATTTTCGTTTCTTTCCAAAATTAGTAAAAAATAAATTAAAAGCTCTCACTTTTTACCTAGTCGAAAATCTTACTTTTTTCCATGTAGCGCTTAATGATTTTTCTTTAAAATTTTTATCATAATAAAATTGTACATTGTTGTGCATAAGAATACTGAAATTTATGAAATTTCATACGTATTAGTATGTACATGGATTAGAAACTTTTTTTAAGTGTCTGCACTTCCAAAATATTTTTATAAGACTAAAAAAGAGTCTGGATCCTCAGTTATCATACTCTTAGCAGGGAAGGTAACCTTTGCTGCAGGTACTGGGACACCTGACCCCTTGGTTTTTAAGGTGAAATAGCTTATGAATATTTTCAGGCATGGGGTGACAAAAAAACCCCGCGCCCGTAGTGCCGTTTAAATTAAAACGTTTATGTTTGGTAAGCATAAATAAAAGTTCATACTTAATTGTAAAACTTTTATTTAAAAGATATAAAGATTTTTGATATCTAAAACCACTTAAATTTAAGATATATACATAGATATATATGAGTTCCTTTCTTATTTAAGTCGAAGCATATATAACAGAATTTTGGCCAATGTGATATTTTGTTGGTTTATGTTTCAAACATTTTTATAAGCGGTATCCTTTGATTAAATTATAGATCATGATTCTTTATGGAGAAAGGAAGTTTTGAGGCCGATTGCATATGCTATACTTTTTTAATATGTGGCGAAGGAAATTGTTCTTAAATTATGAAAATTGCTATGATATTCATTTCGGAATTCTTCTATTTGAGATTCATTTATTGTTTGGGTATTTCCATTGCTCCACAGTTTTTATTAACTGAGGAAACAATTGAATACATTTAAATTCTGTTTTTTTTATATCAATAAACTATGGTGTAATTTTCAAATAAATCTGCAATATGCACTGTCCAAAATCTGCATTTACTATTTTACTTATTTATTATTTTATAATTTATTTTATAACAAATAAATGCGTATCATATTTATAAACTATGATAATGTAACTGAAAAGGAATTATATACAGAAGTATATATTAATTATTTAAACCATATAGTGATTTTAAAATAATAATCTGCTGAGAAATTAACTATAAACTCCAATCATCAGATAATCAGTAACAGAACGCAGTTTTACTGACAAGAATAAAAAAGGTACTGAGGAAACATAGCACGCCTTTTACATTTGTATGGATAACTATATTTGCAAAAATTACTTGACGATGACAACTAATAATTAAATGTTCTCGATATTAAAGTTGTGCTTGTTTTTTAATCATTAAATAGCAATATAAACTCGCTACAAAATCTGTATCTCATAATCGTATTTTACAGTGCGCTATGAATAATCTTCATTATATTAAAGCAATAATTTTATAAAAGTATATTTATGTTAAACAAATATACAACAATGACAGCTGGACTGTTATCAGATTTAACTAAGTAAGATTTGTTGTGAAGTTACATATAAAAGAAATTTTTATTTTAAATTCTTTTAGCCATTATTCTATTGGAATATGTAAATTTAATTGCAAAAGTTTAAACAATATTTTCTGTAGAGCTTCTAGAAAATATGCATTCATATATATTCTGTAAAATTGCGTATTTAATAGTGATATCAAAGCATAGTTTCATCCTATTAATGGTAGTAATAATACGTTTTCTTTCCAAATTTATTTTTCCGATAAACCACCATGTTTTATAATTAAACATACATAATAGCTTTACATATTTGTTATAATGTTATGCTTTATATATTAGTTTATATAATGACAAAAAAATCATTATTTAAACTTTATTTATATTATTTTCTAAAGATAATTGACATTCAGAAGAAATATTTGAAGGTTACGAAACAAAAACTTTAACCCGGCAGCGCGCGCGCAGGGCCTAAAAGGCCCGCAGGTGCGACGCATTACAAGTCCTATCACCCCCTTTCGACTGAAGTAGGCGCGGTACGGTGTAGCTGTATTGAAGGTCACCCTCTTTCGAAGGAAAAACATTCCTTCAGTCTAGTGGATTCTACTGTAGGAGAAATTCAGTCGACGGGCCTTTAAGACCCTGCGCGCGTCGTGGTGTAATTTTTATGGAATGCAAATTTTAAAAATATCAGCGTCAAAATGCTTCGTCAATTGAATTATGCCGATGAAATGAAACGATTAGAAACTTTATTAGCTGAATTATCTACTGGGGAATCGTCATTAAGTGAAGAAAGTGAAGAGTTAAGCGATTATGAAGATTTCAGTCCCCATGAAACTTCTTCTGAAGAAGATTTAGAATCAGAAGATTTATCAGATAATTCGGGCGAAGAGTACTTTTTTAGGGAAAGATAAATGTACAAAGTGGTATAAAAAGAAATACCGTCAGAATGTTAGAACTCCCGCTAGTAATATTATAACGAAGTTACCGGGAAATATAGGGGAATCTAAAAGTGTCAAATCCAGTTGATTAATTACTAATGCTAATCGATGAAAATATGTTGTCAAATATAGTAAAATATACAAATATTTATATCGGAAAAAAGCTGAAATGTTTCAGAGAGATCGCGATGCTAAAAGAACTACAGTAATTGAAGTAAAAGCACTTATAGGTTTACTATATTTACTTACTAGCGAACATACTATTCCAACATGTACTTCATGCTATTAAAATGTAAGTATTCCTTATATTTTGTTTTGATTGAATACATTAAATCTTAAATACATTTTAGAAAATGAATTTCTGGTTTTTACAGAAATGTCGGTGCTTTAACTCACGAAAAAATATTCTCGGGCCTTTTCGACCCTGCGCACGTCCTCCTGTAACTAAAATAAGCGCGCGTTCTGCCGGGTTAATAATCATCAAAAGAATGCTTAATTTACATTGCATTTCAAATAATGACGATTTTCTCTATTTACTTGTGATTCCCTTTCGTTGAATTTCAAAGTCAATTGCCAATTCTTTTTCATGAAAAAGGAATCCACGAATACTATATTATATTTTGAGTTTCAAATAAATGTATTTGAAAAGTTAACTTTTCGGAATCTATGTTACTGCTTTTCTGACGACCATTTGTAGTTATCTATTGCTGTTTTGTTTTCACCATATCTTTAGAAATTTTAGCATAGCTATTCTTTGATTCGAAGAGAAAAGAAAAAGCAAACATTTATATGCATTTCAATTGGGAAATAAATTACAATTTCACCTAAGAAAGCTAAAATATTATGCATTCTGTTTCTGAAAAACTTCATTATGACTAGTAATTACGCAAAACTGCGTATTTAATAGTGATATCAAAGCATTTCGATATTCTGTTAATTTTATTTTAGTGCAAATTCGGTTTCTTTCCACACTTATATTTTCAAAAAATCTGCATATTCTATAATTATTATACATATATAATTAATTTATGTATTTGTTGTGACAAGAACATCATTATTGAATCTTTATTTGTATTATTTTCTAAACATAATTGACATTCATACGAAAAACTTGATTATTACGAAACAGATGCTTTATTAATCATCAAATAATGCATAATTTACAATGCATTTCGAATAATTATGATTTTTAATATTCAGAAGGGATTTCCTTTAGCTGAATTTCGAAACCAATTGTTATTTAATGAAAAAGGACTTCCACGAATACTGTACCATATTTTATGCTTCAAATAAATGTATTTAAAAAGCTAACTTTTCGGAATGTATGATATTGCTTTTCTAACGAACATTTGTAGCAATGCATTGCAGTTTTGTTTTGTCTATTACCTTTAAAAAAATTTCTTAACAATTCTTTAATTAGAAGAGAAAACGAAAAACAAATATTTATATGCATATCAACATAATTAAAAATCAAACTTTTCATATAGAAACGTCGAAATATTTTGCATGATATTTCTGAAATACTTAATTATGACTAGGAATTCTGTAAAATTGCGTATTTAATAGTAATATTAAGGCATTTTGATGTTCCTTTTAATTAATGGTAGTAATGATTCGGTTTCTTTCCAATTTTATATTTTCTAAAAAATCATCATATTTTATAATTAAACATACATAATAGCTTTATGTAATTGCTATAGCAAGAATATCCTTATTGAATCTTTGTTTATATTATTTTCTAAATTTACATTTTCATTTCGAACAACGATGATTTTCTCCATTCAGTCATGTTTTCCTCTAGCTGAATTTAAAAGCCAATTGTTATTTAATGAAAAAGGAATTCCTCGAATACTGTATTATATTGTGAGCTTCAAATAAACATATTTGAAAAGAGAACTTTTCGGAATGTATGCTACTGCTTTTCTAACGATCATTTGTAGTTACGTATTGCAGTTTTGTTTTCACTCTATCTTTAGAAATTTTGCATTGCTATTCTTTGATTTGAAAAGAAAAGAAAGAACAAATATTCATATGAATTTGAAATGGATACTTTTCATCTAAAAATGTCAAAATATTTAACATCATGGTTCTGAAATACTTAATTATGACTAGTGATTCTGTAAAATTGCGTTTATAATAGTGATATCAAGGCATACGGATATCCTATTAAATTAAATGTAATACTTATTCGAATTTCTTATTAAATTATATTTCCGAAAAATCTCTATATTTTATAATTATATCTATAAATGAGATTTGTATATTTGTTACGAGAAGAATATATTTATTGAATCTTTATTTATGTTATTTCTAATAAGGTACCCTGGGGTAATAACGCCAGGCGGGGTAATAACGCCAAGTGCTTATATTTTGCATAATTATGAAATAATCAGATAAATCACACCCATGTGCTTTGCGCAGAAGGGTTTTGAGTCATATAAATCGCAAGAAACAGCTTCAAGTTAATTTGTTTCATTTTTAGGTCTTATTGTTTTTACAAACAACTAAAATTAACGCTTGATCTAAAATTTGCGAGATACGTTTTGTGATGTGAAGACTATCTTTTTATCCGGAAATACTTTGTTAATTACATAAATTTGTAGTGCATTTCATGTACTTTTAAAATGTTGTTGAAGATTTTGGATATCTTCTCGAGATAATTTGTAATTTAAAATGTACTGCGCAATAACTATACCGGGGTAATAACGCCAATCCTTGACATAAATACCCCGGTTGGTTCCCTACAGAGGCCGAGATACATCCTAAATACTGATTCAAATAAACACAGTTAAAACTGTACAATGTTTCTCATATTTTTATTTAAGCGGTCTTTTTTAAGCAAGAAGAATCTCACGGTCTAATATTCTTTTGCCTCATCCCCCCTCCCACACCACACCTTTATTTTTCTTACACTTTCACAAAAAATTGAACATTTTCAATAGCTTAGAATGCAATTTGTCAATTTCTAAGTTTGTAGAGTTTGTATTTTTAGAATTGGGCTATCTACATGCAATTATTCCATCTTATTTCATAGTTTTGTTTGCATGGCGTTATTACCCATACAGGTGGGTAATAACGCCAAATAGCATTCGTCTAGAAAAAACGCCATTACATTTTATGAATACATATCTGTTAAATTATTTTATTTTATATAGATAGTCAATGAGTTGCTGTATCAGATCCTATATTTGTTTGAAAAATACAATCTAAAACTAAGCCGTGAAAATTGGTAGAACCTTAACGTGGCGTTATTACCCCAGGGTACCTTAATTGACATTTATAAGAAAAAGTTGATAGTTACAAAACAAATACTTTATTAATCATAAAAAAAAATGCTTAATCGGCATTGCATTTTGAATAATTTTGATTTTCTCTATTCAGCTAAGATTTCCTTTGTTGAATTCCAAAGCCAATTGTTATTTAATGTAAAAGGAAATCCACGAATACTGTGTTATATTTTGAGCTTCAAATAAATGCATTTAAAAAGTTAACTTTTCGGAATGTATGCTACTTCTTTTCTAACGATCATTTGTAGTTACGTATTGCAGTTTTGTTTTCACTCTATCTTTAGAAATTTTGACATAGCTTTTCTTTAATTCGAAGGGAAAAGGAAAAACAAATATTTATATGCATTTCAACATGGAAATATATCCTATTTTTAATCTAAAAATAACGAAACATTTTACATTCATGTTTTTGAAATACTTAATTATGACTCGTAATTCTGTAAAATTGCGTAATTAATAGTAATATCAAAGCATTCTGATATACTATTAAATTAATGGTAGTACTAATAATGATTCTTTTCAAATTTATATTTAAAGAAAATCATATTTTATAATTAAACATATATAATAGCTTTATATATTTGTTATGACACGAAAATCGCTATTGAATCTTTATTTATATTATTTTCTGAAGATAATTGATATTCATAAGAAACATTTGAAACAAATACTTTATTAATCATCAAAAGAATGCTTAATCTGCATTGCATTTTGAATAATGATTATTTTCTCTATTCAGCCATGATTTCCCCTTGCTGAATTTCAAAGCCAATTGTTATTTAATGAAAAAGTAATCCATGAATACTGTATTATATTTGAGATTCAAATAAATGTATTTGAAAAGAGAATTTCTAGGAATGCATGCTACTGCTTTTCTATTGAACATGTGTAGTTATGTACTGCAGTTTTGTTTTCACAATATCTTTATAAATTTTGGAATAGCTAATTTTGTATTCGAACAGAAAAGGAAAAACAAATATTTATATGCATTTTAACTGGGAAATTAATCATACTTTTCATCTAAAATTGGCAAAATATTTTGCATCATACTTCTGAAATACGGTATTATGACTAATAATTCTGTAAAATTCCGTATTCAATTGTAACATAAAGGCATTCTGGTATCCTATTTAATTAAAGGTAGTAATAATTTGGTTTCTTTCCAAATTATATTTACGAAAAATCGCCATATTTTATAATTCAACTTATATAATAGCTTTACTTATTTTTTATGACAAGAATATCATTATTGAATTTTTATTTATAATATTGTCTGAAGATAATTGACATTCATAAGAAACATTTGATGGTTACAGAACAAATGCTTTTTTAATCACCAAAAGAATTCTTAATTTACATTAAATTTTGCATAATGAGAAATTTCTCTATCCAGTCAGGATTTCCTTTAGTTGGAGTTCAAGGCCAATTGTTATTTGATGAAAAAGGAATCCGCGAATACTAAATTATATTTTAAGCTTCAATCAAATGTATTTGAAAAGAAATCTTTATAGAATGTATGCTACTACTTTTCGAACGAACATTTGTAGTTATGTATTGAAGTTTAGTTTTCTCTATATTTTTAGAAATTTTGGCATAGCTATTCTAAAAGGAAAAAGAAATATTTATATGTATTTCAACTGGGAAATAAATCACATTTTTCATCTAAAAATGTCAAAATATTTTATATCCATGTTTCTGAAATACATAAAAAAGATTAGTGATACTGTAAAATTTCGTATTTAATAATAATATCAAGGCATTCTGATATCTTATTGCATTAATGGTACTACTAATTCGGTTTCTTTTCAAATTTACTTTAAATATTTTTCAAAATTCATCATATTTTATAATTAAACATATATAACAGCTTTATATATTTGATACGACAAGAATATCATTATTTTATCTTTATTTATATTATATTTTCTAAGGAAAATTGACATTGATAAGAAAAATCTGATTTTTTCGAAACAAATACTTTATTAGTCATCAAAATAATGCTTAATTTACATTGCATTTAAAATGATGATGATTTTCTCGATTCAGTCATAATTTTTGTAACTGAATTTCTAAGCTAGCTGTCGTTTTATGAAATTGGAATTCCATGATTATTGTATCATGTTTTGAGCTTCGATATGTATGTTACTGTTTTTCTAACGATCATTTGTAGTTATGTAATGTATTGCAGTTTTGTTTTCAATATATCTTTATAAATTTTAGCATAGCTATACTGCGATTCCAAATAAAAAGGAAAAACAAATATTTTTATGCATTTCAACTGCGAAATAAATTACACTTTTCATCTAAAAATGTCAATATATTTTACATTCATGTTTTTGAAATACGTAATTCTGACTAATACCTTTAGAATTATAAGCTATTCGGATCTGGTAATCACAATACTTTATTTTATCTCATCCATGTTGACGTTTCAAAATTCCTTACTAAAGCGAAAAATTAAATGGTAATCGACGTTCATAATGGGAATTCTAATTACAGTTGACTCTCGTTAATTCGAAATCGAATAAATCGAATCTTCGCTTAATTCGAACTAAACATGAAGTTCCGAAATTTTCAAAGGCAGAATAACGTTAAAAAATCTCATATATTCGAACTCATTTTCTTTTCACTTCGTTTAATGAGAACTAATGAGAATTACGATTTTTCTTCTTTATTTAATTGCTCAAGGACTTCAAATACTTTAAACAACTTTCTTTCTTTGATTTTTTTAAAAATTGTTCCATGCGAGTATACATATATTCCCATGCATTTAATATTTACATTTTAGTACCCCATCTGACGTGGTCTGAAATGCAACGAATGTACTTATTTTGTGTATTATTCAATTCATATTTTTATGATAATAGGCTAAGGAAAAGTTTTTAGAGACGTTTAGAAAATATCGTCTTACAACAGAATTAACAGATATTACAAATGTCTAATGTTTTTTTGCGTTTTATCTTGTATGATTAATTCAGAAATGTAACCTATATTGTAAATTTAATGAGTGAAACATATGTATAAAAGAAAGGAATCGCCAACGGTACAAAGAGAATTAAGTAAAATTTTATTATTATTATTATTACTAAACGTCAGTATGTAAATGAAACCATAATAAGAAAGGCATAGCCATATACTATCATTTCTATATGTAGAAGGTAAGGAAATAATTCCTAAAACAAAATAATAATCGATGAAAAGACATGTACTATTAATAGTACACCAGACCCAAAAGAGTTTAGGCAAAATTCACTTTTAATATTTTTACTAAAGTCTTAAAAATATTAATGCAAAGAAAGTTGCAGAGTGTTAAGCAGAAAAAAATAATTAATTCAAGCCCATTTAATTAAAAAATAGAGTAATGCAATATTTAAATACCCTAATTGTGTATAGAAGGGTACACGCCATAAAATATCAAATTTCAGCTCAAAATTTAAAAATTAATTTTTCTTCACTACTTTTCTGTTAGACAAATATATACAGGATGTCCCTAAACTAATGGTATATACACTAGGGGGTGATAGAACACATCAAGACGAGTAATAGTAAATAGGAAACCAAGGGTCCCAAACGTTTTCCAAAGGAGATAGCCGCCATTAAAATTTGAGGTCCAAAATTTCAAATACGCATAAAAAACGGAAAAATTGGTCGATTGATTTGCGGTTTTCACTAAAACTATTCTT
The DNA here is from genome assembly GCA_964019185.1 of Maratus speculifer. Lineage (NCBI taxonomy): Eukaryota > Metazoa > Arthropoda > Arachnida > Araneae > Salticidae > Maratus > Maratus speculifer. Next base: position 278,546,010 of record OZ025294.1, read on the forward strand.
TATGTTGGTAGTTTCTTGAAAATAAATTATAAAAATAAATTTCGAAAAATGCCGATAGAGGGCGCTTTAGACTTTGAAGACATTTTTCGAAATTTATCTTTATAATTTATTTTCAAGAAAATACCAACATAAAGAATTGTTTTAGTGAAAACCGCAAATCAATCGACCAATTTTTCCATTTTTTATGTGTATTTGAAATTTTGGACCCCAAACTTTAATGGAGGCTATCTCCTTTGGAAAACATTTGGGAGCCTTGGTTTCCTATTTACTATTGCTCATCTTGATGTGTTTTATCACCCCCTAGCGTATATACCATTAGTTTAGGAACACCCAGTAGATTTCAATATTTTTATGTATAGAAATATAAAAAAAATCAGTGGTGGGTTAAATTATTTTTTATGTAATTTTAAAAGCTGTTTAAATGAATCCTCATTATTCTGGGAAATTTGCTGCAGATTTTTTAAAAGTGGATAATAATAAAATTTTGATGTAATAAACGAAAATCGGTGAGAGTAGAATAGATAGAGACTTTGTATTACAGTGTTCAATTCTGTTTTCTTGACCATGTACTTTGAAATGTGAAAATGATGCATTATAAAACAGTTCCTATTCACATATTTTTTTTATAATTATAAGATATCAGGCAATGGGTTAAATTTTTTTTTAGAATTCCGTACTTATATACAAAAACTAGGATGAGTTTTACAAGAGAGTTTAAAAAATTCTATTTTCTTTAGATAAACGTATATTTTGCCAAAAAGATATAAAACAAAATAATTATATGTCATACTCCAAATAAAAGTTTCGAAAATAGTTTTATAAATCTGATTTTCTAATTCAGAATTTATAATAAAGATCTCTTATCATAATTTTTAAAATTTTGTCATTTTTTACAATAGATTAAAAATCGATCACAAAATTCGATCTTTCGAGAAAACGAATTAGATATAATACACATACATTTAACGTCTGAATCAAAAATTATTAAAAGATTCAATAATATAAACTGAGACAGACTTTGATATATTTGTAAAAATTATAACTTATATACAAAAATAAAAAATACAAAAAAACCATTTAAAAATACTAAAAATAAAGGTTTTTTTTTAAAGTTTACTAATTTATTAAAAGAGTATTTCTGATAAAAATTCTGGCATTTTAGGATATTTCAATGTTTATGTTTCTTTTAAATCAAATTAATAAAGCTAGTTGTCCCTTTAATAAGCATAAATTTCAATACGATAAATATAAATTACCTGGTGTTGTCTCTGTCATTCCCTGTGGATATTGTGAAAGTCTTTTCATTGGTGAAACGGACAGATCTTTTGAAATTCACCTGAAGGAGCATATTAGTGCTCTGAAATGCGGTAATTTAAAGTCTAAAGTTGTGCAGGATTGACTTCAAACAAAACACATCCTGTAGTTTGAGAACGCCAGTATCTTAAAATAGGATTGTAACAGTTATCACGGTAGATTACTCCATAATTTATTCATATACAGTCGTTTCTCGTTAATTCGAAATCGAATAAATCGAATCTTTGCTTAATTCGAACTAAAATGTCCCGAATTTTTCAATGGTAGAGTAACGTTAAAAATGTTCATTAATTCAAACTCATTTTACCTTGACTTTGTTTAATTCGAACTAACTAGAATTCCGATTTTTCACTTTTACTTTCTTTCTCAAGGATTTCAGATTATTTGGATAATTTTCTTTCTTTGATATTTGTAAAAATTGTTTCGAACGATTATACATATAATCCAATACATTTGATATCCACTTTCTTAGTGTCCCGTCTGTCTATCAGTGACGCTTTAAAATTTTCTTCCATTGTGATTGTTTCTAATCTTTTAATTAGTTAATATATTTATGCCTTTTAAGTTAATATTAAGTCATATTCTAATGATAACAGACGCAATAAATTTAAAAAATACTATAACATTAATTCCTTTGCAATAGTACCATATTAAGCATGGTTTCATTTAATATTTTCCATAATTCGAACTTCGGCTATTTCGAACATTTCTTGTGGTCCCGACGAGTTCAAATTTACGAGAGCCGACTGTATTTACGATTGCCAACTCTGAGTGATGCTCAGTCTGTCCGTAGTGAATATTTACTTTTTCGAAAAAATGACTAACTGTAGCTGTTTTTGATTTGTTCTACGGCTGGTTATATGCAATGGATATTTATTTGTACTGATAAGGTATTGCGTTTACTTTTGTATTTTTTAATGTTTTTTAGTTTTTTTTCTTTCTTGTATGTATTTTTTTTTTTAAATGTATTCATGTCTGTCTTCAATCTTTTGTGTTTAATTATTCAATCTTTGGAATAGTTACATTTCATATTCCAAATAAAATGTTCGAAAATAGTTTTATAAATGCACTTTTCTATGTCAGAATTCATAATACTATAATTATCATATCATATTTTTTATAATTCTACCATATCTCGTTAAAAATTGATTCACAGATAAGTAAAATTTTTTTCTATATGTAAAAGTATATTTTGGCTGAAATACATAAAATGAAATAGTTACATTTGATACTCTAAGTAAAATATTCGAAAATAGTTTTATAAATGTGATTTCCCCTTTCAGAATCAATAATATTATAATTCTCTCGTGGTGAAAATTAACTTAAACCATTGTTCATTTCTTAAGTTTCTTGACTTCAAAATGAAACTCTGAGGCGCCAGTTCCTAATGTACTTTGCATTATATAATGATGTATCATTAAAACAAGGACTTGCAAAGTGAGCCGTAGACATGATGAGATTATGATACTGTTATCTTAACTTTTAACTTAATTTTTCTTAAGATGATAAAATAATGTTTGATATTAAAGTGTGGATATTTTTAAAATTTAATTATTTAAACTAATATTTGACTATTTAAAATAAATGATTCAATCTTGGAAAATGTTTCATTTTTTTTTTTTAATTTTGATACAACAAATTTGAAAAGAAAAACGTTTACTTTTAAAAATATGATTTTTTTAAAAGTTACTTCATATTTTTTGTCAAACTTTTATTTTTAATTTTTATTTAAATTAATATTTTTAAAAATTCTGAATCAGAATTGAAGCCTATATACTTTTGTTTATTTAAATGAAAAAAAATTATATAAATATGATTTCAAACTATAACAATTTTAATGTAATGCACTTTTATAATAAATTTACAACTGAAATATGTATGTATATAATATGTGGTTTTGGTTAGTAATAACATGATTGACCATGACAAAAAAAAATTCAAAATTTTAACTTAATAAATAAAAAGTATGTCCAAATGAGTCACAGACATCCTCTCTTCACCTAAACGCAAAAACGCTATTTTATGAAAGGAATTTATATTTATGATATTTTAAATCCATAAATCGATTAAAAAACATTTAAATGCCTTTATATGTAATAATTATAAAAACACGTTAAAATCGCAATAGCAACATTTGCATCGGTAAGTGTAATTAGTAGACTATTTTATTCGTTTATTTTAAAAGTTTCCATAAAATGTTTATGTATATTTAGAAAAGGAAAAAGTCATAGGTCAATTCTGATTTAAGTTATTTTATTAAAGATAATATTGTATTTAACGATATTAATGTACCCCACTTTTTAATAAATTTTAAATGTAGCTATATATGTATATGACCATGCGATTTTCTTTACTTATAATATGCTTAATCATCACAAAAAATTTCAAAATTTGAACTCAATAAATATTTTTTTTCAAATAAATCCCCCCCCCCTTCTAAACGCAAAAATGCTATTTTATGAAAAGAATATAATTTTACAATGTTAAATCGTTAAATTTTAAATCGATAAAATAAACACTTAAATGCCTTTATATGCATTCATATTTTTTAAAAAAACAATCCGTTAACATCGCAATAGCAACATTTGCACTGTTAACTTAAAATGTTTCATTCAACAAAATATCAATCTGCTTTGGTAATTCCGTGTACGTATGGTCGTAAGACTGTCTTCTGCATTACTCATATACCATTCCGACGTTTCGGTGGAAGCCACTTAAATTTACGATAGGGATTTATAACGGAGAGACAGTCGTAATAAAGTTGATTGAAGTATTCGAAGTCCTTCGCAATGTGGCATATTTAATTGGCTTGTATTTCCATTATAATTAGACAGGGAATTGTTTTCAGGCTATTGCTATGTAGATCTTCTGAACCAAAGGAACACTTTTATAATGACACACGAATGCAATTATTGAGACAAAGATTTCCTCTAAATCAATAGAAATGCTACTGTCACGTCGAAATTCATGATTACATAAATCACGAGTAAATTAGCAGACTATGCCATTCGTTTATTTTAAAAAGTTACCATAAAATGTGGTTTTGCATGTATCTAGAAAGGGAAAATATCATTAGTAAGCTCTAATTTAATATGTTTTATTTAAAATAATATTGTGTTTCATTTATTAGCAACATTTAGACTCGTTTTTATTTAACAAAGTCTATTCTGAGATTGTTTCGGTTATATTTTTATTTTTGCTTTGATAATAATCTACCTTAAGAAAACATCATTGGACAATGGGCAACAAATACACTGTAAAAAAAAATTCTGTAAAGCTACTAAACTTTATATAGGAAACAGGGATTCACACATCTTTTTGTGTGACTGTATCAGAAAAATTATATGTAGCAGAATAGGTAACAGGAAGTTATTCTGTTATAGATACATAAAAAATTCTAGAAATTCAAGTTTTCTATAAAAAGTTTAGTAATGTTACAGATTTTTAATTTTATTTATTTATTTTGACAGTGTATTGTTGTATCTCATGAAATTGCAGTTAAACATAGATAATTACAATTTACCTATTCATCTGAAAGCACTTATTCAGCTAATTAAAAATCTTTTTGAGGTGCATTCTGCTTAAACGTAATAATGGTATTTCTCGAAAGGAATATAAATTTACAATATTTTCAATAAATATGTCAGTAAGATAAATATTGAAATGTCATTATATGTAATTATATTTTTAAAAATAACGCGTTGTAATTGCAATAGTAACATATGCATTGCTAAATTAAAAAAAATATATATAAATTTCACGATAGGGGTTTATAACGGAGAGACTCCGGTAATAAAGTTGATTGAAGTATCGGAAGCCCTTCACGATGTGGCATATTTAATTGGCTTGTATTTCCATTATAATTAGACAGTGAATCGTTATCAGGCTTTTGCTGTACAGATCATCTGCACCAAAGGAACACTTTTATAATTACACATGATTTTAATTATTGAAACAAAGATTTGCTCTAAATCAATAGAAATGCTACTGTCTCGTGGAAATTCATGATTAGATAAATCACGAGTAAATTAGTAGACTATTTCATTCATTTATTGTGAAAGTTACCATAAAATATGGTTTTACATATATCTAGAAAGGGAAAATATCATTAGTAAGCTCTAATTTAAGACGTTTTATTAGGTGCGTTCGTAATTATGTAAATACGTAGCACCTATTGTTGTCGTTCAGTCCGTCCGTCTGTCTGTCCGTCCGCATATAACAACGCAAAAACTACCCAACCGAATCGTTTGAAATTTAAAATATAGAATTATTACATAATTTTGTCGAGTCATTTCAAATTTTATGAAAATCGGATGAATAGATCAATTATAGGGACAATCAAAAGTCTTCCGTTACATTACGGTCAATGGCGGAAAAAAGTTTCAAATGCATTTTAATCGTTTGAAATTTTAAATACATAATTATTACATAATTTTGTCGAGTTATTTCAAATTTTATCAAAATCGGATGCATAGTTCAATTACAGGGACAATCAAAAATATTCCGTTACATCACGGTTAATGGGGAAAAATGTTTCAAATGCATTTTAGTGGTGTTACACTCATTCGAACATAGTAAAATTGATATGCATCTATAAAGTACATATTATAATATACATTTTGCATGATTTGTGGTGCAAAGAATATTTGTTATTGATTTACAAGGCCACACAAATGTATTCCATTGCATAATGGTATAGGGAGAACATTGTTTGGTGCACATTTTAATTGTAATTATTTCCAATTTTATGAGAATTATATATGAGAGTGATATTTTTAAAACTTTGTTATCGTACGAACGCACCTTATTTGCTACGCTTCACGTGCAATTTCCAACTTGTTTAAAAAAATATTGTGTTTCAAATATTAGTAACATTTAGACTCGTTTTTATTTAACAAAGTCTATTCTGAGATTGTTTTGGTTATATTTTTATTTTAACTTTGATAATAATCTACCTTAAGAAAACATCATTAGACAGTGGGCAACACTGTAAAAACAAATTCTGTAAAGCTACTAAACTTTATATAGGAAACAGAGATTCACACATCTTTTTGTGTGACTGTATCAGCAAAATTTCATGTAGCAGAATAGGTAACAGGAAGTTATTCTGCTACCGATACATAAAAAATTCTAGAAATTCAAGTTTTCTAGAAAAAGTTTAGTAATTTTACAGATTTTTAATTTAATTTATTTATTTTGACAGTGTATTGTTGTATATCATGAAATTGCGGTTAAACATAGATAATTACGATTTACCTATTCATCTGAAAGCACTTATTCAGCTAATTAAAAATCTTTTTGAGGTGATTCTGCTTAAACGTAATAATGGTATTTCATGAAAGGAATATAAATTTACAATATTTTTAATAAATAATTCAGTAAGATAAATATTAAAATGCCTTTATAGGTAATTATATTTTTAAAAATAACGCTTTGTAATTGCAATATTAACATATGTATTGTTAAATTAAAAAATATATACATAAATTTCACGATAGGGATTTATCACGGAGAGACTCCGGTAATAAAGTTGATTGAATTATTGGAAGCCCTTCACGATGTGGCATATTTAATTGGCTTGTATTTCCATTATAATTAGACAGTGGATTGTTATCAGGCTTTTGCTGCACAGATCTTCTGCACCAAAGGAACACTTTTATAATGACATATGAATTTAATTATTGAGACAAAGATTTGCTCTAAATCAATAGAAATGCTACTGTCACGTGGAAATTCATGATTAAAAAAATCACGAGTAAATTAGTAGACTATTTCATTCATTTATTTTGAAAGTTACCATAAAATATGATTTTACATATATCTAGAAAGGGAAAATATCATTAGTAAGTTTTAATTTAAGCTCTTTTAATCAAAATTAATATTGTGTTTTAAATATTAGCAACATTTAGACTGGTTTTTATTTAACAAAGTCTATTCTGAGATTCTTTTGGTCATATTTTTATTTTTTCTTTGATAATAGTCTACCTGAAAAAATCATTAGACACAGTAAAAAAATAAGTAAATAAATAAAACTTCTGTAAAGTTATTAAGGGAAGATCCTCCTTATTTTTTCTAATGAACAGACATTCCCACAACTTTTTGTGTAACGGTATCAGAAAAAATTCACGTAAAAGAATAGCTAACGGGAAGTTTTTCTGTTACCGTTACATAAAAAAATTCTAGGAATTCAAGTTTTTTAGAAAAAGTTTGGTAAATTTACAGATTTATTTATTTATTTATTTATTTTGACAGTGCATTGCTCTATCTCACGAAAATACAATTAAAAATAGTTAATTACAATTCACCTATTAATCTGGAAGCATTTATTAAACTAATTAAAAATCCTTTGGAGGTGTATTCCGCTTAAAAACAATAATGATATTTTATGCAATGGATATATATTTACAATGTTTTTAATAAATAAATCAGTAAGATAAACATTGAAATTCCTTTATATATAATAATAAAATTTTTAAAAACAACGCGTTGAAATCGCAATAGTAACATTTGCATTCTTAAGTTAATATATATATATATGTAATGATTCGACGAGATCGATGTTCCATAACAATGTACAAGTTCCAGTGGCACACCATCTATGAGGCAGAACAGATTACTACTACCAAGATTCAACAGTGGGACGAGCTGAGCAGTCGCTCCGGCAATTTGACCAGCAGTGGATGAGTTTATTGGGCTATTTCCCCATAAGAAAGTTCAATCAAGCAGTCTTTAAATTAATTTTATTAGAACTCATAAATAAGTTAAGTTCTTTCACGCAATCACCTTGGCACTCTCATCGAATAACTTCCACTTCACCAACTCCGTGATTAAGCTACATTCCACAATATTAGAATTTTGGGGAGAAAGAAGAAACAGCATCCTAATAATTTTTGAAAGTCAATCGCATTCTCGGGAAACATGACATGGCTTCCGAGTAGTTTTTTAAGAAAAAATGCATTCTAATTCAGCGGAGCAATAAAACGCGCGTCTTGATAGTTTAAAGAAAAGGTGCATTCTATTCTCCTGAAAAGCCAAATGAAAAAATCATTTTCACGACAAAACTAGCGCCCTCCTACTCCGCGTCAATCATTTTAAAAATCCAATCAGGATGGACTCGAGCCTCTAACGGACAAAATGATCAATTCTAATTGGCCGTAATAGGCGGTCTATTGGCAAGAACTATATTTTTTCCTCGGAACACTAAGCCCTTTAGCAACGCGTAGTAACACTTGTCACGCGATGTTAAAAAATAAAAAATAAAATTAAAATCGCAGGAATATGCCAGAAAGTAAAAAGCTTACGAAATACTTCCCGCCTTTTTGAGAAGCAAGAAATAATTTATTAATAACTAAAGTAAGAAAAAGAATTTTAGCTGTTACAAGTTACGAAACTAAGATTGAAATATGTTCCACAAATTTAGAATTGAAGCTAAGAGAGAATAAAAAAAAATGGCGCAATTTTTTTTTTTTTTTAATTACAAATCCCCCCTCCCAGAAAGACGGGTGAAAAAGTAGGTCTGAGACCTGCAATTTCACAAAAAGGGAGATGATGCAGACTTAGCTCACGAAGTTGTTGATATAAGTAATAATAATTAGATACTGAATAAAAAAAAAAAAATTAAATTAATTTCTCTTTTTTATATAAATATAGAATTCAAATTTAAAAACACCAAGGTGATGCGTGGAATAACTTCAAATTTAAATACAATAAAATAGGCTTCAATACAAATACAAGATATAATCTTGTTTAAAGTACACATCAAAAAGTAATTTGAAAATATAAGCAATTACCCATAGTAATAACATAAAAATGAAACATAAAAATGAAAAACAATAACGTTAAATTCTTTTTTAACAATGTCAAATCTAGAAATCAATTTTTAAAAGTTTGTTTCAAAAATCCTCTTAAAGTCATATTTGGAATGGCATAGTTCATTACCTCATTTCAAGGATGTCTAATTCATTTAACTGTCCAAATTCATCAGCTAACATTATAATATTAGTTCAGTTTTTGTGTGAGTAAGTCCTTGAACATTCATAACAGTTCCATTTTGGAATCTTTGTGAAAATACTTTTATAATTGTATTTTTAATTAATAACACATTTTATAATATAGTAATAATAAAATTTAACAATGTAAATAATAAACAATATAATTAAGAAACATAATAAGGAAAAATATCAATAATAATAAATATCATAAGTGTAAGTAAATCTCATAATGGGTATAAGTAAATCTCTTAATAAGTAATAATAAATATCACAAAAGACATTCTTTAAATACTTAATCTCGTTTATCTCATCTCATATTTTTGGGATGAAACATAGAGAGAAGTGGAATAAAATAAAAAATGCAATCAACTATGAAATCATTTACTTAATCTGGTAATCCGAGTACAGGATTAAGTAGGAATATGTACAAAAAAAAAATTAAAATATAATATGATAAATTAAAATAAAATAAAGATAAATAAAAATTTTGTTCATGTTTGAGAATGCACGTGACCTTTAAACTACTAAGATTCTTAAAAAGAAATATTAATAAATGATAAAAATAAAAAACAAGATCTATTCATGTCAAATAATTACGCAATAAATATTCTCTCGGTGTGATAAAACATTGCAAGATGCAAGTAGGAAAGAGAAAAAGAAACAAAATTATGTTATAATTGACATGTACTTGGACTGGAATGCAGAAGCAAAGAAAGAGAGAAAGAAAAAAAATATATTAAAATAAAGTGATAAAAATTTTGTTACTTGGCAAATAATTAATTTAATAATTGATAGATTAAATTTAATATTACAAATAGGTTCAGTTGAAAGAAAAAAAAAATATTCTAAGTAGAGTAATTCAGTACAGAATAAGAAATTTCCACTTTGTTCGTCTACGCCGGCATAAATAAACAAATATAAAAATTTCCAGACAAGTGACACTCTCGCTGCAGTCAAGAGATATCATTGCCATTCTGTGAGAATTACAGGATATTATCTGAATTAAAATATGAAAAGAAATTTACTGTTTAAGAGAAAAAATTATAAAATGATAAACTAGAGATATAGTTTAAGCTACAGTTTTTACCTGAGTTTGTTGTTGTTGATTAGGGAGTTGTTGCTCATGACTTAATTTAAATTTATCAGGGGAATAATAAGGCCTTAATTTAGATACATGTACTATTTCTGAACTTTTGATATGTTCCACAAATTTAGAATTGAAGCTAAGAGAGAATAAAAAAAAATGGCGCAAATTTTTTTATTTTTATTTTATTACATATATATAATTTACGATAGGGTTTATAACGGAGAGACTGTCGTAATAAATTTGATTGAAGTATTGGAAGCCTTTCACGATGCGGCATATTTAATTGGCTTGTATTTTCTTTATAATTAGACAGTGAATTGTTTTCAAGCTATAGCTGTATAGACCTTCTGCACCAAACAACCACTTTTATACTGATATATGAATGCAATTATTGAGACAAAGATTTGCTCTAAATCAATATAAATGCTACTATCACGTTTCAATTCATGATTAAATAAATCACGAATATATTTGTAGACTATTTCATTCATTTACTTTAAAAGTTTCCATAAAATGTGGTTTTGCGTATATTTAGAAATGGAAAATATAATTAGTACGTTTTAATTTAAATTGTTTTACATAAAATAATATTATATTATTATATATCTGTGCGGCACCATTAAGACTCGTTCTTCATTTAATAATGTCTATTTTGTGATTCCTTTTAGTTATATTTTTATTTATATATTTTCATATTTAATTGGCTTGTATTTCCATTAAATTTATACAGTGAATTTTTATAAAGCTATTGCTGTATAGATCTTCTGCACCAAAGGAATACTTTTATAATGAATAACACATGAATGCAATTATTGAGACAAAGATTTCCTCTAAATCAATGGAAATGCTACTGTCACGTCGAAATTCGTGATTAGATAAATCACGAGTAAATTTGTAGACCATTTCATTCGTTTATTTTAAGTTTCCATAAAATGTGGTTTTACATGTTTTTAGGTAAGATAAATGTCATTAGTCCGTCTAATTTAAGTTGTTTTATTTAAAATAATATTGTATTTCTCTGAGGTTCAATAGTTTTTCTTTAACAAAAAGCCTATTTTTTGATTTTTTTGATTATATTTTGATTTTTTATTTTATAATCTTTTATCTTAAGGCCCTACATCAGTAACGCTCCGAGATAGAACGGCTAATGTTATTTCAATGGAAGAAATTTATCGCTTTCATTCCTTTGCATTTTGCTCAAACTTAATAATTTTTGTTGTTTTGAAAACCTGTAGGTTTAAACTATGCACGTCATTCTGAAATTTTATTTCTTTTTTTAATTTTAAGGCGATACAAGTGCGTTATTTTATAGTCTTTAAAATTCACTTTTAATGTCTTATTACGAAAAATCTGTTTAACATTTTAAAATTTGGTAAAACAGCATGCAGAGTTTAATTATTTAGCTTTCAGAAAATGTTTTTTATTTTGATTTTTACAAAAATTTAATCTATGCTATTTGTATAAAAAGTTGAAATACTTTGATTTAAAATAGTAGAAAATGGTGTTTAACTCCGCCTTTAAAAGGGAGACGCCTTAAAAGTAATTAGGGTGAAAGACGATATGGGTTTACCTCCAGGGAGTCTTACAGGGACGAAGGTGTAAAATCTTGCCTGTGGCTATTAGTAAAATGTTGTTTGCTGGTTTAGGATAAAAAAATAAAAACATCCTTTCCTGAATGCATGATAGTTCGATCAGAAATGAATTTCAGAAATGATGTAAATACATGTTGATTTCAAAAAGTTTGTTTAACTAGGCATTCAATCTCAAATGTACTTTAAAAGCATTATTGATTTCGAATAAAAACACATTTAACATTTTTATTATTTTTCTTCCATATATTTAAAGTTTAATTTCTAAAAAAGATTCTTTAATTGCGGACAACATCAAAATGAAATATTCGTTAATTTATAAAAAATAATAGAATTAACTTTTTGTCATCTGCAAACGACAAAGGGAAAAGAAGAAAGGGCAGAAAGAAAATAACAATGGTTCTGACATTAAAAATGAATAGATATATTCGCGAATAAATACATTTGTATTAAATTTTTCTTATCATTCTTTTAGACAATTCTTAATGAATTAGTTTAAATGTTCCTTTTCATAAATATTTCATAAATATTTCTATTTTAATCAATAAAAGTTTGCAGTATACCCACTGTAAAATATAAAGTAATTATTATGCAATTCATGATTAAATTGGATAACACTAATTTAAAAGATAGAAATATATTTATTTTGACACTTCTATCGAAAATTATGACTAATTTACAATACTTTAGAAAATATATTCTGTTGCGGTAAAATTCACATCCGTAAATGATATATTTATGCTTAATTGTATATAAATTGTCTTTCCTTTGTTTTCCCTTTCAGAAAGATAAACGAATGATTTTTAAAGTTCTTATACTATTTTAACTAAATAATACGCATATATTCCAAAGCCTGTCATAGTCTAACTGATCTAAGTTTTAGAATAGCGGTTTTTTCAGTCACGCAAAAAGACAAACTCAATTATACTAAACCTATGGAAGATTTTTTAAAAGATACCATATTTTCATTCCAATTTTTAATTATTTTTTTTTTCTGCATAGTATAGCTGACGATGGTTTGTATAGAGGCCGCTTTTTACTTTTTTCGATACTGACTGTAGATTTTACATATGAGGATAATATCACTTTTGAAAACGGTTCCGAAAATGAAACTATCTTGTAAAGAAAATTAAAAAAGTAGAAAAAGGCCTTTGAAGAGATCGCTCTGAGCTATTAAAGGGGAAAAATATTAAAATGCAGACGAGACCTATTTATAAATTTCGACCGTTGGATTATCGTCGAAAGAATTATCATAAGCTAGTAAATTGTTTCGTTTAATTAAAGTTTATATATATATATATATATATATATATATACCCGTAAAATAAATCGAAAAAATAGAAAATGGCCTGCAGACGATAAACTTTTATAAATTTCTTTCATAGCATTAGTTTTAAAGCGAAGGCATTGTTTCGTTTAACAGCAGTAGCCTCTTTAAAATAAATGAAATCGTAAAAGCTATTCAATGTAAGAGAAAAAAAATAAAAATAATTTTTTTTTTTTTAAATGTAGGCGAGATATCTTTATAAATTTCTACAATGGGATTTCGTTTGACTGAAGTAAGTCACTTTAAAATACCTGTAACGAAATCAAAAATTGTAATACCGCCTTTGTACAGAAAGATCTCAGCTGTTCAATATAAAAAAGATTATTAAAATATAGACGAGATATTTCTATAAATTTCTGTGATAGGATTTCGCTTCATTGAAGTAAGCCCCTTTAAAATACCCGTAAAAAATCGAAAAAAATATAAAGCGGTATTTGTACAGAAATATCTCAGAAATTCAATGCTAAAAAAATTATTTAAAAAAATTAAAATGTTGACGAGATATCTTTATAAATTTTTACAATGGGACTTTTCTCTATTCAAGTAAGCCACTTTAAAATACCCGTAAAAAATTGAAAAAATGTAAAAAGGTGTTTGTACAGAGAAATCTCCGATATCTAATGCCCCCCCCCCCCGAAAAAAAAAGTTTAAAGACAATTAAAAATACAAACGAGATATCTTTAAAAGTTTCTAAAATGCGATTTAGATCTATTGAAGTAAGTCACTTTAAAAAGATCGAAAAGATATAAAACGTTCTTTGTAAAGAAAGATATCAGTTATATGATGGAAAAAAATTACAAATATTAAAATGATCTTTACAAATGACTTTTAAATGATCTTAAAGATATCTTTATAAATTTCTACCATGGGATTTTCCTTGATTGAGGTAATCATCAGTTTATATTTACTTGTAGACGAGATATCTTTATAAATTTCTAACATTCAATGCTAAAAAAATCATTTAAATATATTAAAATGTAGAAGAGAAAAATATATATGAACTTCAAAACTTCAAAACTTCATAGGATTTCGCTTGATTGAAGTAAGCCCCTTTAAAACTCCCATAACAAAATCAAAAAAATATAAAACGGTCTTTGTACCGAGAGATCTCAGATATCCAATGCCAAAAAAACATTTAAAAATATTTAAATACAGAAAAGATATATTTATAAATTTCTACTAAAGGACTTCGCTTGACTGAAGTAGCCTCTTTGAACACCTGTAAACAAAACCAAAAAAGTACAAAACGGTCTTAACACCGAAAAATCTCAGCTATCCAATGACAAAAAAATCATTTAAAAATATTAAAAAGTAGAAGAGATATTTTTATAAATTTCTACCAATGGATTTCACTTGACTGAAGTAGCCTCTTTAAAACACCTGTAAACAAAGTCGAAAAAGTACAAAACGGTCTTTGTACCGAAAGATCTGAGATATCTAATGCCAAAAAATAATTTAAAATTATTCAAATGTAGAAGAGATATTTTTATAAATTTCTACCATTGGATTTCACTTGACAGAAGTAGCCTCACTAAAACACCTGTAAACAAAATCAAAAAAGTACAAAACGGTCTTTGTACCGAAAGATCTTAGCTATCTAATGACAAAATTCATTTAAAAATATTAAAATGTAGAAGAGATATTTTTATAAATTTCTACCATTGGATTTCATTTGACTGAAGTAGCCTCTTTAAAACAACTGTAAACAAAATCAAAAAAGTACAAAACTGTCTTTGTACCAAAAGATCTGAGATATCGAATGCCAAATAATGATTTACAAATATTAAAATGTAAAAGAGATATTTTTATAAATTTCTACCATTGGATTTCACTTCACTGAAGTATCTTTTTTAAAACACATGTAAACAAATTTAAAAAAGTACAAAACGGTATTTGGACCGAAAGATCTCAGCTATCCCATGACAAAAAAATCATTTAAAAATATTAAAATGTAGAAGAGATATTTTTATAAATTTCTACCAATGGATTTCACTTGACTGAAGTAGCCTCTTTAAAACACCTGTAAACAAATTCGAAAAAGTACAAAACGGTCTTTGTACCGAAAGATCTTAGCTATCCCATAACAACAGAATCATTTAAAAATATTAAAATGTAGACGAGATATTTTTATAAATTTCCACAATTGGATTTCATTTGACTGAAGTAAGCTTTTTAAAAATTCCCCTAAACAAAGTCGAAAAAGTACAAAACGGTCTTTGTACCGAAAGATCTAAGCTATCCAATGACAAAAAAAAAAGCATTTAAAAATATTAAAATGTAGAAAAGATATTTTTATAAATTTCTTCCATTGGATTTCACTTGACTGAAGTAGCTTTTTTAAAATTCCTATAAACAAAGTCGAAAATGTAAAAAAACGTTATTTGTACAGAAAGATCTAAGCTATCCAATGACAGAAAAAAAAATCGATTAAAAATATTAAAATGTAGAAGAGATATTTTTATAAATTTCTGCCATTGGATTTCACTTACTGACTGAAGTAGCCTCTTTAAAACACCTGTAAACAACAAAAAAAAAAATACAAAACGGTATTTGTACCTAAAGATCTCAGCTATTCCATGACAAAAAAATCATTTAAAAATCTTTAAATGTCGAAAAGACATATTTATAAAATTTAATTATAGGATTTCGCTTGACTGAAGTAGCCTCTTTAAAACAGCTGTAAACAAACAAAAAAAAAAAACAAAAAAAAAACAAAAAAAAAAAAAAACAAAAAAAAAAAGGTTTTTTGTACCGAAAGATTTCAGCTATCCAATGACAAAATTCATTTTAAAATATTAAAATGTAGAAGAGATATTTTTATAAATTTCTACCATTGGATTTCATTTGACTGAAGTAGCCTCTTTAAAACAACTGTAAACAAAATCAAAAAAGTACAAAACTGTCTTTTTACCAAAAGATCTGAGATATCGAATGCCAAATAATGATTTACAAATATTAAAATGTAGAAGAGATACTTTTAGAAATTTCTAGCATTGGATTTCACTTGACTGAAGTAGCTTTTTTAAAATTCCCCTAGAGAAAGTCGAAAATGTAAAAAACGGTCTTTGTATAGAAAGATCTCAGCCATCCCATGACATAAAAATAATTTAAAAATATTAAAATGTAGAAGACTTATTTTTATAAATTCCTACCATTGGATTTCACTTGACTGAAGTAGCTTTTTTAAAATTCCCCTAAACAAAGTCGAAAATGTACAAAACGGTCTTTGTAGAGAAAGATCTATGCTATCCAATGACAAAAAAATCATTTAAAAATATTAAAATGTAGAAGAAATATTTTTATAAATTTCTACCATTGGATTTCACTTGACTGAAATAGCTTTTTTAAAATTCCCCTAAACAAAGTCGAAAAAGTACAAAACGGTGTTTGTACCGAAAGATCTGAGATATCGAATGACAAAAAATAATTTAAAAATATTAAAATGTAGAAGATATATTTTTATAAATTCCTACCACTGGATTTCACTTGACTGAAGTAGATTTTCTAAAATTTCCCTAAACAAAGTCGAAAAAGTACAAAACGATCTTTGTACCGAAAGATCTCAGCTATCCAATGACAAAAATTCATTTAAAAATATTAAAATGTAGAAGAGATATTTTTATAAATTTCTTCCATTGGATTTCATTTGACTGAAGTAGCTTTTTTAAAATTCCCTTAAACAAAGTCGAAAATGTACAAAACGGTCTTTGTACCGAAAGATCTCAGCTATCCAATGACAAAAAAATCATTTAAAAATATTAAAATGTAGAAGAGATATTTTTATAAATTTCTACAATGGGATTTCACTTGACTGAAATAGCTTTTTAAATAAACAAGGTCGAAAAAGTACAAAACGGTGTTTGTACCGAAATATCTGAGATATCGAATGCCAAAAAATAATTTAAAAATATAAAAATGTAGAAGAGATATTTTTATAAATTTCTTCCATTGGATTTCACTTGACTGAAGTAGCCTCTTTAAAACACCTGTAAACAAAATAAAAAAAAGTACAAAACGGTCTTTATACCGAAAAATCTCAGCTGTTCAATGCTAAAGAAATCATTTAAAAATATTAAAATACAAACGAGATATCTTAAAAATTCCTATCTTGGGATTTCGCTCTATTGATGTAAGCCACTATAAAATACTCGTAACAAAATCGAAAAAATATAAAACGGTCTTTGTACAGTTCAATGATCTCAGCTATTCAATGCTAAAAAAATCATTTAAAAATATTAAAATGTAGAGGAGATTCTTTGGAAAATGTTTAATGTGCAATCTCTGACATAATAATCACGATCTGTATGTTGTCTTTTAAAATTGCATATAAATTTCACTTGAAACTATCTAACAAAAAAGGTCAATGTCGACTTGTTTTAAAACGGATCCGACTGTTTTGGTCAGAAATGATCTCGAAGAAACTATCCAAATGCAGATATCCCTCCTCGGGCTATCAGTATTGAAAAGGTGCGAGAGTTTTTAGCATTTGCTAATGACTTTTTTCTTCCTGGGGTATCTTATCCCCTTTTTATCGCCTGGAGGTAAAGGGTGGCGTGAGATGACCATTTTCTTATTAATTACAAGCTTGGAAAATATTATTGGTCTTTTAAAGTGTCAATCTTTGGGTTCGGGATACGCCTTCCTGGTGGCAACACGCATAGGTTTGTGATAGGATTTTGAGTTTCGGTTTGACTGATGCAGGCTCTTAAGGAAAAAAAAATCAAAAGACAATTTACAACATGTAAACTGAAAAAAAAATATATTGTAAAGTAACTAATCGTTTTCTAGTAATCGTTTCCTAGAACTTTTTTTGTAACAACATCAGTAAAAATTCATGTAACAAAAATGGTTACTGGATGTTTTCCTTTTACCATCACAAGAAAAGCTCTAGTCATCCTAGTTTTCCTAAAAATAGTTTATTAACTTTAGAATTTTTTTATACACAACACAGTGTAAATAAAAATATGTTAGTGAACTTTTTCTAGGAAACTGGTATTCCTAGAGTTTTTTATGTAACGGCAACAATAAAAATTCTTGTAAAGGATACACGTTTACATTGTAAATTAAAAAAGAAATTGGAAGGTTACTAAGAATGTTTTAGAAAACTGGGATGCTTAGAATATTTTATGTAACTGCAACCCAGGTTACAGGTAAAAATTTAGTAAGATTATTGCGATTTTAGTAGATTCTTTTGTAAAGATGTAGCTTCTGTAGCTTTGTAAAAACTAGTTTGTAGTATTTACATTTTCTTTGTACAGTTTATAGATAAAATTTCAGTAATCATGTAGATTTCTATAACATTACATCTGTAGAATTACAGTCTTCTTACAGTGTATTTAATGTATTTAACTAATTTAAATTGTTTTTTAAAATGCTTTCAGTACAAAATTAATTTGTTAAATGAAAACATATTAACAACATTTTTAACGAACAAACCTTTGTTTGTGATTATTAGTGAAAAGAAATTCATATTTGTAATATGGCAATATTGTAAATGAATTATTTTCGCAGCATAAAAATCGAATGCTAAAAATATCAAAACGTATTAGAAACATTTCTAACCAATAAACTTTTATTTATGATAATCATTGAAAAAGAATTTTTATTTCGAATATTTAATTGATGCATAGTAATTATTCTTGTATCTAAAAATTGAATGCCAAATATGTTAAAACATACTAGCAACATTTCTAAATAATAAATCTTTGTTTATGAAAATTAGTGAAAAGGAATTCATATTTCTAATATGGTAATAAATCATTATCATAGAATAAATATGGAATTCCAAAAATGACAAAACATATTAGAAATATTTCTAACAAATACACTTTTGTTTATGATAATTACTGAAAATAAATTTATATTTCCAATATTTTAATGATGAAAATTAATTATTATTGTAACTAAAAATTGAATGCCCAAAATGTTTAAGCATACTAGCATTATTTCTAAATAATAAATCTTTGTTTATTATACTTATATTTAAAAAAAATATTTTTCCAATATTGCAATAGTACAATAATTCAAAAGATCTATTGTGGTTTCATAAAATTAGTTATTATTGCAGGATAAAAATAGATATTATTCCAGAATAAAAATAGATATTATTGCAACATAAAGATGAAAATGTCAAAATATTAAAAGATATTAGTAACATGTCTAACCTAGAAACCATTATATATGATAATTATTGAAAATAAATTTACTTTTTCAATATCGAAATAATGCTAATGGAACCATTATTGAAGCATAAAAAGAGAACGTCGAAAACGTAAAACATAGTCGAATTATTTCTAAATAATAAACCTTTGTTTATTATACTTTTAAATATATATATTTTTCTATTTTTGCAATGGTACAATACTTTGAAAGATTTATTATTTCTGCAGAGAGAAAAGTTTTATTGGAGAATAAAAATTGATATTATTGCAACCTAAAAATGAAACGTCAAAATAATAAAGCATATTTGTAACATTAGTAACCTAGAAAAAATTATTTATGATAATTATTGAAAATAAATTGATATTTTTAATATCAGAATACTAATGAAATCATTATTGAAGATTAAGAATGGAATGTTAAAAATGTTAAAAACATATTAGAAACAGATCTAATCAATAAACTTTTTTATAATAATTATTTATTGGAAATTTATATTTTTACTGCAAATATAACACAAATAAATTACTATTTCAGCAAAAAAATTGAATTTCAAAAATGATAAAATATATTGGGAACATTTCTGACAAATAAATCTGTCTTTATGATATAAATTCATAATAATTTTAATTGATATTAATGCGGAAATAATGAAAATGGATTATTATTGCAGCATAAAAATAAAACATCAAAAAGCATTAAAACATATTAGCAACATTTTTAACCAATAAAATTTTGTTTATGATAATTATTGAAAAGAAATTTATATTTTCACTGCAGAAATAACAGAAGTATTTTTACAATATAAAAGAGGAACGTCAAAAATGTACATATTGGCAGCGTTTAGAACAAATGAACCTTTGTTTATAATAGTTATTAATTAAAATGTATGCTTTCAATACGTAAATAATATAAATCAATTATTATTGCACTATAAAAAAAATTCAAAATGTTAAAACATATTAGAAAAATGTCTAACCAATAAACCTCTCTTTTATAATAATTTTATATATTCAATGCAGAAATAATGAAAAGGGCTTATTATTGAACTATGTAAAAATGGAACGTCGAAAATGCTAATGTCGAAAGTGCGTTTTAATGATATTACGCTATTTCGAATACAATAAAATTGATATGCATCTGTGAAGTATATACTAAAATATGCATTCTGTACAATGTGTGATATAAAGAATATTTGTTCTTGATTTATAGGTCCACACAAATGTATACCATTGCATAATGGTATACGTGAAAACTTTGTTTGCGGCGTGGTTAATTATATTAAGCTATTTCACATTTTATGAAATTGATACCCGTTGCTGTGGTTTATTACTAGTTACTTTCTGTATGATAGAAAGCAGATAGTACAGAGACGCACATAAGATTTTTGCTACTATACTGTATCCGAAGTACTGCATATAACTACACCATAATCTAAATACATTTAAAACTTCATTATAGAACGATCGCATCTCATTTTCTATGCTTAACGTGCAAATTCTGACTTGTTATAAACTGTGTAGCATTTTATTTGCTATTTTTATGCATTTCTGGCTGTACTATTTTCTTTACAAATTTCACTCAATTCAAACATTAATATGGAAGACCCTTAAATTTAATTTAGAAACTTACATTTGTCGTAACAAAATAGATTGAAATATCACAGATCATTTTTAATTGGATTGTGTTTCCATATTAGTTAAATAATGTATTGTTATGAATAATTTGTGGAAATGGAATAATTTTTTTGGAAACATGAAAGCAATTACTAAGAAGAAAATTTTCACTAATTCAACATAAACTTCTACATTCATAGTTTTATAAATCACGGCATATATTTGTACACGATTTTAAATCGTTTCATTTTAAATTTTGTATTATATATAATTTTATATTTTGACATAGCTATTAGTTATGTCCAAATTCACGCATTTTACTTTTGAAATATTATGTTTTGAAAGCTAACTTTCAGATTCTTCATATAATTTACAAAAATGGTTCTTACAGTTATTTATTTAGATTTTAATTCCTTATTATCTAATCACCTTTCGCAAAAAAGGCATTTAGTTATATTTTATTTAAACAAATATATATGTTAGAGGCCAAACCCGATTTTAGGCCAAACTAGATTGGCCTAGGCCAAACCGGTCTATCCTAACGCCCATCGGATAAACTAGTTTTTTCTTGGCCAAACCGGTCTATCCTAACGCCCATCGGATAAACTAGTTTTTCCTAGGCCAAACTGGTTTATCCTAACGCCCATCGGATAAACTAGTTTTTCCTAGGCCAATCTAGTCTATCCTAAGGCCCATAGAACAAACTAGATTTTCCTAGGCCAAACTAGTTTGGCCTAACTCTTATAGGATAAACTAGTTTAGACTGCTGTTTATTGGTCTGAACTAGTTTTTCCTAGGCCGATCTAGCTTATCCTAGGTCAATTCAATTTGGCGTGATTTTATTAAATTCAATGACCGCCTCAACGCCAACATTCTTGCTTGTCCTAGGCTGATCTAGTTTATCCTAGGCCAATGTAGTTTTTCGTGTTGTTAGCTAATGGGCGTGAAAGCCAGAGAAATAATGGGCTCACAGGTTCTGTATATGCATTTACGCATGTATGTACGCATATGCGTACGTATGTACGTAACACGATAACTCTTGATAATGATAGAGATATCTGATTTGCTTCAAATTTTGGATGTAGGTTCATTCTGATAAGGTACTTTTTCTGCTTAATTTTGGGAATTCATTGAATAAGAATAAAGGGGTGCGAACGAGTTAATCCCCCACCATTAATTTAGAGAAATGGGTTTATCATGCAGAATTATCAGTTTTCTTTTAAAATTTTAGACAAGGCGCCTCCGTGATTAGTTGTGGATGTTTATTGTTTAAGTCTAAAAGAAAGGGCTATGTATGTAACACAACAAAATTAAGGTAAATGGTTTTTGACGCAGAATTGACGAATTTGCTTCAAATTTTGGATATAGGTTCTTTCTGATAAGGCGATTACCTGAATAGATTTTGAGGTTTAATGGTTAAGTATGAAGGGATAAATGAAGGATTACCCTCTTACATAGGAAAAACTAGTTTATCCTCTGGACATTGAGATAAACAATTTGGCATAGGATAAAATCTAGTTTATTCAATGGGCGTTAGGATAGAATAGTTTGGCCTAGGCTAATCTAATTTGGCTCAAAATCGGGTTTGGCCGGTAAAAAACATGTCTTTCACAAGAATAAGTATAAATGTGTGTAAAGAGTCATTGCTTATAACATCAATACAGAAATTTAACATGTCAACTCTAGAGACATGATGCATTGGACATGTTTGCTTATTTTTTTTTTTTTTTTTTTTTTTTTTTTACTGCAAACTTGTGCCAACTGAAATCAGACTTGCATTTATTATTATTATTAAGGTATTTGTGCCCTATATGGACAGTGCTCTCAATATGGACACCCCTAATATTTTTAAAGGTAATAATTTTGATCGAGAGATGTCTCAACATTTTTGCAAAGAAAAGCAGTTGAAAAGATAATTAAGGCTGGAAAGAGTAAAAAAGCGTGCTGTTCGCCATTTAGGAGGAAACATGTTGCTTCGAGATGTGCTGATCTTAATTACTTGTAAGCTTAAATTTTTATTAGATATGGTAAAATTACATTAATTGTTAAAAAGTGGAGTATTTTAGAAAGATAATAAAACATATTTTCGATTGCTATTGCATATTTTGCTTAAAAATATTTTCCTTATTCATTTGTTACAAGATTTAGTAAAACTACGCCCGGTTCCCAATATGGACAGCTTATGTCCCCATCGACTACAACTGTAAGAAACAAAAAAATTCAACGTTGCGAAGCAATAAATTGAAAAGGCATCAAAGTGGTAAAATTCTTTGTTAAAAAAGATGTCATTTCAACAATCCCCCAAAAACTTTCCTCCAAAAAACCTGTGCAGAAAAATAAAAAGAAGCCCCCCCCCCAGTAGGATATCTGCTGGCGAAATTGTAGGTACCAATGATATGACTTCCTCAACAAAGGAGAGCTGATACTGCTTCTTTTGCAGTATTGATGCTTTTTCAAACTTGCTACCATGCCTCACATGTGGCAGATATGGTAAAATTACATTAATTGTTAAAAAGTGGAGTATATTAGAAAGATAATAAAACATATTTTCGATTGCTATTGCATATTTTGCTTAAAAATATTTTAATTATTCATTTGTTACAAGATTTAGTAAAACTACGCCCGGTTCCCAATATGGACAGCTTATGTCCCCATCGACTACAACTGTAAGAAACAAAAAAATTCAACGTTGCGAAGCAATAAATTGAAAAGGACTCAAAGTGGTAAAATTCTTTGTTAAAAAAGATGCCATTTCAACAATCCCCCAAAAACCTTCCTCCAAAAAACCTTTGCAGAAAAATAAAAAGAAGCCCCCCCCCCCAGTAGGATATCTGCTGGCGAAATTGTAGGTACCAATGATATGACTTCCTCAACAAAGGAGAGCTGATACTGCTTCT
This sequence comes from Maratus speculifer, assembly GCA_964019185.1. Classification (NCBI taxonomy): domain Eukaryota; kingdom Metazoa; phylum Arthropoda; class Arachnida; order Araneae; family Salticidae; genus Maratus; species Maratus speculifer. Next base: position 278,569,990 of record OZ025294.1, read on the forward strand.
TTTGCAGTATTGATGCTTTTTCAAACATGCTACCATGCCTCACATGTGGCAGATATGTTCATGAGGATTATGTGTGACTTGCTGCCCATGGTGAAAAAGTTTGTATTTGTCCATGCTGTGAGGACTGAGTAATAACAGATGCAATAAATCTTAGCAAAACGAACAATATTATTTCATAATATTTACAAGTAACTAAGGGGCTTTACGTGGTTCTTCGAAGGGTAAAAACCGAGAATGCCTCCCCCCTTTCTAAAATGCATGTTCTGAAGATATTTACTGTCCCCCCTCCTCCTCGGAATATTTTAAGATACATTTTTTTTAATTCCCTCTCCTCTAAAATCCCTTGGAAAAGTGGCTCTCCCATACACACTGTGTAGAAAGTCAATAAGGAAACACCTGTCCATAATAGGGACAGGTAGTTCCTTATGTGGACACTTGTAAACATTTTTTTGTTTTTATCATTTAAATTAAACCAGAGTAATTACAAGGTCGCTAATTTTAATAAAGATAGTCAATAGTCCAAGGATAGTGGTCACATATTTTTGGAATCCTATGACTTGTACATGGGTGTGAAAAAATTACATTTTCCTTAGGGTGTCCATATTGGGTACAGGTACCTTATTATACCATATTCAGACCAGATCGTAGATGAACATAATTTGGAATCTAACAGCGTTTTCCATTTTTGAGAAATTAATTACCTGTCGACACATAAGCTATTCTTGTCACGGCGTGAAGTTTTTTTTTCCGTAAAGTCGTAAGCGGAAATTCAATTCAAAACGTAGCTTTAATAGTATTTAATAATTCATTGCGTATTTACCATTCTGTGAACACATTGTAATTTAAAAGTGCATTGTAAATTTATAAAATAAATATGTATGCAGTATTTTTTAAAAGAATCCTAATTGTATGTTAAGTAAAATATGAATTTTTTGCAGAAATTGCGTAGGGCCAAATTGAGTAGGACTGAATCTCTTTTTCACTGATTTTTGTACAAACAGGATTCGGGCTGAAATTTTAATTTTTACACAGGGTCAGGCAAAATAACTTTCCTTCGGGGAGGGCGGGGCCCAAGCCTCGAAATTCCGGGCCGTGCAAACACCTGACAGTATTCTACAACGCTTCGATATTATACCCTTATAAAATACATTATATAAGGGTGTTGACAAAACCGCTTTGCACAAGGTTACCTATGGAGCAGTAATCGGGACCAATATTAAAAAGAATATTGCCAAATTAAACTGATGGCTTTGCATTCACAGGCTATTTACACTAATTGTGTATTACAGCCTTATTTTTTTAAAGAATAACACCCTCGAAAAATAAAGTAAGTTGGATTACTTTTTCCCATTTCCCCCAATTATACTTAACCATCGAACTCTTCAAACTAATCACATATACGCTTTATAAAATTAAACAGTTATCCAAAATTTGAAGCAAATCAAATAATTCTGCTCAAAAAAACATTCAACTGATTTATGGAGGGTAATCTACCATTCCTCCCTTTATACTTAATCATTAAACCCTCAAAACAATTCAGGGATTCGCCTTATAAAGAAAAAAAACTATATTCAAAATTTTCGGCAAATTGGATAAATCTGCATAAAAACCCATTTATCTAAATTTAAGGAAGGCGATAAAACGTCCATTACTCCGTTATACTTAACCAAAAGAAAAAAAACCCAAATTAATTAAACAAGCTCCTGATTAAATGACTTCATGTTCAAAATTTTAAGCAAATTTGATAATTCTGTATTATAACTTAGTTATCTAATTTAAGGAAGGAAATAAATGATAAGTTTCCCCCTTATATTTAACTGAAGAACCACCAAAATTAATCAGTGAAGCTCTTCATCAGAATGAACAAATCCAAGATTTGCTGCAAATCGGTTAATTCTGCATGAAGAACCCATTTGCCAAAATTAGACGACACCCTCCCGTTCTTCCCGTTGTTCTTATTCAATTAACCCCCAAAATTAATTATTTCATGGACTTTCAAAATGTTGTTGAAAATTTTGGATAGCTTCTCGAGATAATTTGTAATTTAAAATGTGCAGCGTAATAACTATATCGGGGTAATAACGCCAACCCTTGTTATTAATACACCGGTTGATTCCCTACAGTGGCCGAGCTACATCCTAAATACTGATTCAAATAAACACAGTTAAAACTGTGCAATGTTTCTAATAATTCTATTTAATCGGTCCTTTTTAAGCAAAAAGAAGCTCATGGTCAGATATTCTTTTGCCTCATCCTCCTCCCCCCCCTCCATACCACACCTTTATTTTTCTTACACTTTCACAAAAAATTGAACATTTTCAATAGCTTAGAATGCAATTTGCCAATTTCTAAGTTTGTAGAGTTTGTATTTTTAAAATTGGACAATCTACATGCAATTATTCCATCTTATTTCATAATTTTGTTTGCATGGCGTTGTTACCCATATAGGTGTGTAATAACGCCAAATAGCATTGATCAAGAAATCACGCCATTACATTTTATGAACACATATCTGTTAAATTATTTCTTTTATATAGATAGTCAATGAGTTGCTTTATCAAATAATACATTTGTTTGAAAAATACCAACTATAACTGAGCCGTGAAAATTGGTAGAACCTTAACGTGGCGTTATTACCCCAGGGTCCTTACATAAATTATGTGGCGTTACCCCTATTCACCCCTCCCTTTATACTTAAACAATGAACACCCACAACTAATCATGGAGGAGCCTAAAGAGAATGCTCCTATATCTAAAATTTCAATAAAATATGCTAATAATGTATGGAAACCCATTTATTCGAATTAAGGGAAGGGGCGAATCAGCCTCTCGTTCCCCCCCCCCCCCCCCCCCGGCCTTATTCTTCTCTATTGAACTCCCAAAATTAATCAGAAAAGCTCCTCATAAGAATAAACCTGCATTGAAAGTTTGATACAAATCGAGTATTTCTATCAAGAATTATTGCGTTACGTACTTACATACATACATAGATACAGAACCTACGGGCACATTAGTTCTCAGGCTCTGGTAGCCTGATAAGATAAAAACACGTCAAATTACATTATTTCTATCTAGAGTTATCGCGTTACACACATATATACGTACATACGTACATACATGCGTACATACATGTGTACATACATACATACAGAACCTGTGAGTCCATTATTTCTCTGGCTTTGACGCCCGTGAGCTAAAAACACGAAAAACTACATTGGCCTAGGATAAACTAGATCAGCTTAGGACAAACAAGAATGTTGGCGTTGAGGCGGTCATTGAATTTAATAAAATCACGCCAAATTGAATTGGCCTAGGATAAACTAGTTCAGAACAAAAAACAGCAGTCTAAACTAGCTCGTCCTACAACAGTTAGGCCAAACTAGTTTGGCTTAGGAAAGTCTAGTTTATCCTATGGGCCTTAGGATAGACTAGTTTGGCCTAGGAAAAAATAGTTTATCCGATGGGCGTTAGGATAAACCGGTTTGGCCTAAGAAAAACTAGTTTATCCGATGGGCGTTAGGATAGACCGGTTTGGCCTAGGAAAAACTAGTTTACCCGATGGGCGTTAGGATAGACCGGTTTGGCCTAGGCCAATCTAGTTTGGCCTAAAATCGAGTTTGGCCTGTAACATATATATTTTTAAGTTTGAGTACAATATTATTTTAATTAAGTAATACGTTTCTAACCAATATTTTTTTATAATAATTATTACTTCTATCTTTATAAGAAGAAAGGATTGGAAATTTCTACTACCGGTTTCTTTCTTATTAAAAGTTTTTTTCTTATTAAAATATAATTTATGAATGTTTTAAGAAGTAAATAATAAAGGTAAGTGCATTTACATACTTTAAATCTGTTTTTCTCAAACATAATTTTTCAGCGTTTTTAGATATTTTAAATGCTCCTTGCGACGTAATTTTTGATCAATATTTATGAAATTGATAAGGATGTATCTTGATATCGTTTAGAAAGAAATTGTGCAAGCTTTTTAAAATTCGTCTTCATTAAGGTAGTCAAATTTGATTTATTACTTATTAAAAAAGCAAAATTTTGATGAAAATCGATATGGAATTTAGAAAAGAACCTATAAGATATTAACTATTCAAGAGGTTAAAAAAATCTTACACAATTTTTATTTATAATAGAGTTTTAAGTGATAGAAATGCAAAAGCAAGAAAATATCTGAAAAATTAAAACACGAGGAACATTTTAAAATTTCGTTTAAAAATTTAAAATTCTTTAAGAAAAATTAAAAATTTTAATAAGGTTGTAATTTTTTTTGAAAGTGTTCTATATTCTTTTTTTGAAATGTATGTTAGAACAAAACTTCACATTGCTATGATGAAAAAAAAAAAAGAAATTTTAATGTATTCCGTACCCTTAATAAATTTAAGAAGGTCCTGAACACAATTTGACTGTTTTCAGAAAGTTTATGTCTATGAGTCTGCCTGTCTGTATGTTAAACACATTTTGTATTAGCTCTATTTCAAGAAGTAATTTTGAATCTTAATAAAATTTAAGATTCAGTTAGTCCCTGATAGTATTTTGAATTAATTGCTTTTTAGTGTAAATTGTCTAATAGGTGGCGCTGCTAAGTGGCATTATTCATGTATTACACAATAGCTATATCTCAAATACATATGTACAGATTTTCATTAAATTTCAGATTATGTAATATGTTGGTGCAATTTGATTACAAATAAGTTTTGATGTAAATCGCCTTACAAGTGGCGATGTTATGGTACATTGTTTCCTATTTCTGCAATAACATAATTTAAAGAGTTAATGCATGAGGTTTTAACAAATTTCAGATACTTTTAGTCCCTGATATAACTTGGCGTTGCTTGGTTTTTGGTGTATATCGTTCAGTATGTGGTGCTGCTATGCTACAATTTCCCGATTTCCGCAATAGCTAGATCTTAAGAATTAATGCATCACTTTTCACCAAATTTCAGATTGAACCCTGATAGAAATTAGCGCTGATTATTTTTTTATGTATATCGTATAATTGGTGAGGCTCCTACGCAGAACTTTGCACGCTATCCTGAATAGCTCTATGTCAAAACTTACTGCACAAATATACATCAAACTTCAGATTCAATTAGCTGTTGACATAAGTTGTTTCTGATTACATTTTGGTAATTATAGCTCAATAGGTTATGATATTATGCTGCATTTTGCACGATTTCTGCAGTAGTTCTATTTTTAGAACTTGTTCAGGGTTTTTCATAAAACGAATCGACGAACAGGTAGCACTGATGTTCTGCATTTTGCTGGATTTATACAATTTTAGCAATAGTCATATCTTAAAAACTAATGCACGGAAGTTCAAATATTTAGAATCCTAAGAATGGGTATACATTGTCAATTATTTTTGCAGTTTGAATGCGAATTTTTAAGTATTAACATGTATGAGATAAAAGAAAGTTTTGAAATTGGCATATCCGGCTACACTGTAAAAAAAAAAAAAAAAAAAAAAAAAAAAAAAAAAAAAAAAAAATCTGCAAAGGCACTAAACCTTTTCTAGGAAACTGGGATTCCAGGAACTTTTCCTGTAGCGGTAACAGTAAAAATTCAAGTTTCAGAATCGATTACATGAATTTTTCCTGTTATCGTTGCATGAAAAGTTCTTTGAATCCCAGTTTCCTAGAAAATATTTAGTACCTTCACAGATTTTTTTTTTACAGTGTAGTTCAATAGGAATTTTTATTTACAATACGGCAATAATGTAAATGAAATATTATTGCAAGCAGTATGCAATAAAAAAGAAGAACAATGAAACTTAAAAAAATTTTGTCACTTTTACGAGAAATTCGTTATCTAGTAAGGAATCTTATATATTAGATTCTCCTTAAGACGGTTCTCGAATATTCTGGTCAACAACGCAAAATTTCCTCACATTTTTACACGAGTTTTTAAAAGTAAAAGAATAAAATTAACAGATCTAACTGCTGAAGCCATTTAGATTCGAAATTAGTTTGCCATTTTTTTAATAAATAAGTTACTTATCGAGTTATAACGATTAGAGTAACAAATAATTTATGTAACAATCAATTTTTCTTATGTTGCAGGATCTCGCATGTGGAAATTTAGTACAAAATGCTTACTTAAAAAAAATCGGGAAATCGTTTGAGTTTACCCTAAAAAAAGAATACATCCATCGATCACGTGATTTCTCCATAACAAAACATAGAATTTCCTGCGTTTCCGAACAAAAATGTATTTAAAAGTGTGTCAGAAAATAGCCCGTTTGGATTTAAAGTAGTAGGATCAATTAGATATTACATCTACAGTTTTAAAAATATTACGTCTAATAATCTTTAAGTACATTCTAATTCTTGCAGATCTTTCATTGTACTGTGTGCTTTAAAATTTTCATATTATTCAAACGAAGTCACTAAAATTTAGAATAGGGATTTATAATGAATCGCTGCCGTAAACAAAGTTGACTGGAATTTTAGAGGCTTTTCACAATTTGACTTATCAAATTGGTTTATGTTTCCATGATAATTAGACAGTGTGCTCTTATCAGGCTATTTATTCCTTTAGGAATCGTTTATGCAAATGGAATAAATTCGCAAAGACAAATTAATGCAATCATAGAGACAAAGATTTTCTAAATCAATCGAAAGGCTTCACTCGTAACTAAGTTCAACATAATTACAACTGAATGAATAGGCATTATTATTCACAAATTTGCTTAACTGTCTGTTTGTTATTGTGTATTTTGTTATTATAAGAAAATATATTACTTATGTATTGATATATGCATGCTCATGCAAACTCGTTAGTCGGAAATTAAGTCATTTTTTTTAATATGGGGTATATGTATTGTGAAAAAACTCAAATAAAGTAGGTTTTTCATTTTTTAAAATAAGTGTTAAATATTTGTTTTTAGTTTAGGTAGAAATTATTTAACATAATGTATATCTAATACCAGTTACTATTAATTAGTTTTGTTTTCTTTATATATTGCATTTATTTCTATATAATGATCTATGTACTTGAGTTATAGTTAATTTTTCTTATCAGTGTGCTTAAAATGAGTTCCATTGTATTTGTATTGTATAAAAGGATCTATTATATAAAAGAAAATTCCATAAGATGCTTTTATTCATAAGAAAGTAATAATAAAGTATTAAAGTAAAATTAGATAGCCAATAAGCATGCATGGTAAACAAAATATATTCTTTTCTTGGTGAGACGTCCAGAGTAAACAACTTTAGCGACAGACGGGTTTGTTAAAACAGAAGAACCCCCCCCCCCTCGCCGTAGAAGATGTAATGGAAAACGTGAAATGTATGAGTGTCACTCTCAAATTGAAGCAAAAAATGGACTTTGCAAAAAAAAAAAAAAAAAAAAAAAAAAAAAAAAACTCGCGAAGTCCTCAACGATTTTTTCCAGAGAAGCGGATATATTACATTAATTTATAACACGACTTTTCAATTGGTAAATCAATTATAACAGATGTAAATTTTCAAAGTGGGTGAAAAAAGTCCGGGTCATGATTCAAATCAGGGATATATTGGCTCGTGTTATAAAGTAATGTAATATAATTTCGTTTGCAGAGTTTTCTGCAGTTCCATACATTGACCATCATTTTTTTCTGTTGAGCTGATTCATAGTATCAGACCAGATATGTGATAGCTAAGGTTATTTGGGTGAAATAGTCCTCCAGTGTTCCTGTCTGTGATGGCTCAGTTGGAAGAGCATTGGCGGCTTCAGCCAATACGTCCCTTGTTTGAATCCTGGTTCGGAATTTTTCACCCATTTGGAAAATTTACATCTGTTATAAGCGGATATATGTTTGAGAGTTCGAGAAACTTGTATAGTTATCTTTTGAATAAGACTACCTGAGTACCGTCAATAGACACGAGAATAGGGTATTTTTAGTGATATAACCTACGGCGTAGTCTAGTGCAACAAATAATATGTTAGGCAGTATTTGTAATAACCGTGCTTATAAATGTAATTTATCTTTTGTTATGCATATGCAAATACTTTTTAAATAAATCTCTTTCGTAATATTGTTTAAAGCATATTAATGACTATTTCCATCTTTCTAGATCATTTTCGCTATTTCAGACTTATACGGATGGTGGCGAAGTATCAACAAAAGATTCTATGTTTGTATCGTTACGTGTGGTGGATTAAAATTTTATCAATAATTATCCCATATAGGCAATTAATACAGTAACATAACTTGACTAGTTTTTTGCGTAAGTAAAGGTGTTTTTGTAGAGTGGAAAAAAGAGAGTTTCTAGAGTGGCTTACTGCTTCCAGCGACTAATAAAAAGATTAATTTTGTAAGTCTTTATAAAAAAATATTTAGATAGATTATCATGTGATGAAAAAATATCTTTACAGCTGAAATTATACTTTTAAATTGATAGATTTAGGAATCAGATATTATCAACTATAAAAAAAGACACACTGTACACTTATACATTTAAGACAAGCTAACGCTTAACTGTAGAACTTATATTTAGAAATGTTCACTTTGCAGTATCACTAATTCATACAAATTTAGTTACAAAAGAAAATGAACTTTAAGTTGTTATTATGAATACATCGAATTTTCTAAATGTAACAGTTGCTCTGAATGATATAATCGAAGTTCTTAAAAATTATTTTCATCAAAATTTAAAAATAAAATTGCATTTAAAAACTTCAAAAAATATTTCAAATAGTTTAAAGAGGAAATTACAAAAAAAAATAAAGGAAAGGCAAAGAACCATCGATCAGTAATTTTTCTCTTTAGAAAGGTAACGGAAATATCCCTTTAGTAATATTTTAAAATCTATATATTAAAAATATTCTTTCTTGAAAATATCGAACACCGTGAGTTTTCAGGTATGGAAAATAACGATGCAGCTAATCTTACATTGATTTTTACTAAACTTATTTTACGTGAGCATTGTACCGTGTCAAAGAATGCTTCCTTACAATTTCAAAAATGATCATTTTTCGTAAGAAAACTCGTTAAAATTTCTTTCTTATCAGCAGCTTTAAAATAAAGACTTATTTAATGAAGAACTTGTTGGTATTTCAAAAGTTTTCAAATTAATGTCTTTATTATCTGTCGTTGAGCATAAGCGGGATAAAACTGACATATTATGTCGTCTTGTATTTTATTTTGAAATATGATTAATAATAAAATAAGTTTTTGGGGAAAAATAAATTTCTCATCCAAGTTCTTAAGGAAACATTATTCTTAATAATGCCTTTCCATTCACTTTAAAATTGTTACTACAGGTAATTTTTAATGCTACATTTTCGAATGCTCTTAGTACACTGTTAAAATTTTTGCTGCATCTTCGCTCCACTGCTTTTATATAACATGTCTATTTTGACCAATGAGAATGCTCCATAACACAGTGAAGTAACCGTTTTCTATAAAAGAGGTGGGGTGACGATTCAGCAAAAGTTTCACATTTTTAACAGTGTACACTGTAAAAAAAAATCTTTAAATTAACTAAAACTTTTTCTAGTAGATTTGTATTACAGAACTTTTCTAATAACGATAACAGCAAAATTTCAAGTAACCAAGGAAGGTTAGATGAGTTTTTGCTGTTACCATTACATGAAAAGTTCTTGGAAAACAAATCTACTAGAAAAATCTTAGTAACTGTACATATTTTTGGTACTACTAGGTCATCCCGTCGATCAAAAAATTATCTCCAAACTATAAGATTAAATGCCAATAATATATGATCGTGAATGTCACATTCAATGACATTAAATACGATTCACGTTCGATTTAATACGTTTACGATTCACGTGTTTAAAATGTCGTTAAGGGATTTTTATTTCGACTTTTTATTTGTATTTTTTATTAATATTCTACTAATTATTTGTTTTTTCGTTATTTAAAATAAAAATTATGTCAATATGTATAATTTGGCTATTAGTTTGGCGATTTGTATAATTTGGCGAAATTGGTCGACGGGATAACAGAGTAGTACCATACTTTTTTACAGTGTACACAAGTATGGAGATTAGTGCTACTGCTAATCCTTACATTGATTTCTACTAAACTTGTTTCAAGTGACGATTTTACCGTGTCATAGAATGTTTCTTTAAAATTTCACAAATGATAATTTTCTCCAAGGAAAATCATTAAAATTTCTTTCTTATCGGCCACTTTAAAATACAGACTTATTAGGTAGCTTTCATTACAAAAAGTAAAAAGCTACATATTGCAGCCGTCCGGAGGAAAGCACTTCCGGAAAATTTTGGTATATTTTCACCGATCATGACCCCCAGACCCCAAAACCACCCTCCGTTCAAATGTTGACATATATATATATATAACCATATATATATATATATATATATATATATATCTGATTTTTGTCATGCGATAACTAACGTATTTATGAACCGATTTGAATGAACCTTGGTATGTACATAGTACATACAAATGTCTCGACCGAGTTCGTTGGTCAGCATCATCCGCCATTTTGTTTCAAAATGGCGGCCACTTTAAAATTTTTAAAAAATTTAAAATTTAAAATTAAATGCGAAAAAATTAAAAGTTGAAAAATATTTTTCTTTTACGTGTTAGAACTTAAAACAAAGATTCCAGAACACTTTTTATTTTGTCTATATCTTAAAAAATGATTGAGTTATAGCACTGTGAATTTTTCTTATGTCTGACATTTTGAAACGATCTGATTTTTGTCACGTGATAACTCGCGTATTTATGAACCGAATTCAATGAAACTTGGTATGTACATAGTACATACAAATGTCTCGACCGAGTTCGTCGGCCAGCATCATCCACCATTTTGTTTCAAAATGGTGGCCATTTTAAATTTTTTAAAAATTTAAAATTAAATGCGAAAAAATTAAAAGTTGAAAAATATTTTTCTTTTACGTGTTAGAACTTAAAACAACGATTCCAGAACACTTTTATTTTGTCTATACCTTAAAAAATGATTGAGTTATAGCACTTTGAATTTTGCTTATGGCTGACATTTTGAAACGGTCTGATCTGAACGATCCACAATGTTGCTTTAAAATGGCATACACTTTATGATATCGTGGAATTTGGTGGCTCTCTAAATCGCTTAAAATAAAACCAGGTTGAATAAAAGATGACTAATTTCTAAAAATTTCTATTAATATTCAGTCTTGACAAAAACTAGTATTCAATCTTATAAAATCACTAATTTTATAAGATTTTTTCCACTAATTTCAGCTTAGTATTTTTGAACAATGTAACTTACCTTAAAATAAATAAATAAATATATAAGTATATGAAAGCTACCTCTTCCTCCCGGCATTGCCGGAAGGACTTTTTTATAAAGAACTTGTTGGTGTTCAAAAAGTTGTCAAATAATGTTTTTTACTATCTGTAATTGAACAGAGGTGGGAAAAACTTACATATTCTATCGTCTTGCATTTTGTTTTTAAATGTGATTAATAATAACATAATTTCTTTTCTTGAAAAATAAATCTTTTGTCCCAGATTCTAAGTAAATTTTTCTCTTATATAATACCCCTCCATTAACTTAACCTTCTGATGGGCGCACCTTAGTAAAAAGTACAACTTTCGCTTTTTTATTCTTTAAAACAAAATTCAATCCTACTTTAATATGTTATAACACAATATATAAACAATATATAGTGGAATACTTTCATAAATTGCGAGCAGAGAAAACTTATATAAAAATTTTTATTTTAAATTATTTGTAAAATTAAAACAAAAGTGCAATAATTGAATGTTTTCCTCCTGTTGTACAATTTCAACGCGTGCCTGCTCATCTGATGAAAATTTGCACGTCCAGCAAAAGGTTAAATGTAGTTGCTATAGATAATTGCATAATGCTATATTTTGGAAATCTAGCAGTATTCTTTCTTGAAAAATATAGAACATTGTGAGCTTTCAGAAATGGAAAATGATGCTGCTGTTAACCCGTAAATTGGTTCCTACTAAACATGTTTTATGTGATTATTGTACCGTGTCAAAATATGTTCAATTAAAGTTTCAAAATTAATCATTTTCTCTAAGAAAACTCATTAAAAAAATTTCTTTTCAGCAGATTTAAAATAAAAATTTATTTAATAAAGTAATCGATGACATTTGAAATTTTTTTAAATTAATTTCTTTATTATCTGCCGTTGTGTAGAAGCGGAATAAAACAGGTATAATGTGTCGTCTTGCATTTTAATTTGAAATATAATAAATTATAAAATACGTTTTCTGGAAAAAAGAAACTCTCGTTCCAGTTTTTAAGAAAATATTACCGGTTATATACCTCTTTATTAACTTAAAAATCGATACTACAGGTGATTTTTAATACTATATTTTAGAATACTCTAAGTACACAAATATGAAAATTAACGCTGCTACTGATTCTTACTTTGATTTCTACTAAACTTGTTTTACGTAAGCATTGCACCATGTTAAAGAATGTTTCCTTAAAATTTCAAAAATGATCATTTTCTCTAAGAAAACTCATTATTTTTTTTCTTATCTGCAGATTTAAAATAAAGACATATTTTATGAAGAACTTGTTGGTGTCTAAAATATTTTCAAATTAATGTCTTTACTATACGTCATTAAATACAAAAGGGATAAAAGGGACATATTTTGTCTTCTTGCATTTGCTTTGAAATATAAAAATAATAACATACATTTTTGCTGATAAAATAAATCTCTTATTCGAGATTGAAAGCAAATTTTACTCTTAGATAATACTTCTCCATTAATTTTTAAATAGTTGCTACAGAGAATTTCTTAATACTATATTTTAGAATTTTAGAAGTATTCTTTTTGAAAAATATGGAACATCGTGAGCTTTCAACTATGGAAAATGACGCTGGTGCTAATCCGTACATTGGTTTCTACTAAACTTGTTTTACGTAACCATTGTACCGTGTCAAAGAATGTACCTTTTAAAATTTCAAAAAAGATTATTTCGTCTAAGAAAACTCATTAAAATTTCTTTCTTATCATCAGTTTTAAAATAAAGACGTATATAATGAAGAACTTATTGGTGTTTCAAAACTTTTCAAATTAATGTCTTTATTATCTTCATTTATAAAAGAAGAAGGTAAAACTTACCTATTCTGTAGTCTTACATTTTGTTTTAAAATATAAATAATGACATAATTTCTTTCTGAAAAAAAATTCTTGTTCATTCGAAGCAAATTATGCTCCTATATAATAACTCTCCTTTAAGTTAAAGATGGTTGCCATAGATAATTTCTGAATGTTATGTTTTGAAAGTGCGAGAAATTTTACTCAAATTTCTTAGGTACAACATAGTTTATTTCTCGTTTCTTTAAGCAAAAAGTACTTGAAAAATGACGTTCATAGACATGTTAAAGTCAAAATTATTAAACCATTTAAGGATGTCTTTAATCCTTCCAACGACTTTAATTTTAGAATTCTTCAATACTCTTTGTAAATATCTATATCGGAAAAAGTCGGTTTTGTGCTGAACAGGACAGCAGCTGTGAGGGTTGTCTAGTTGTTGACAACTTCGCACCCATTCTATTAAATTAAGTAGTCTTATGTTGTAAAGAGTCATTTGGAAAAAGCTTAGGTTAACTTTATTAAATTTATTTTATTTCTATTTTATTTATTTTATTTATTTTATTTATTTCATTTATTTTATTTACTTTATTTATTTATTTATTTAATCATTTATTTTTTGCCACCTAATATTTTTGAAACAATTAAACTTGTATTTTTTCAACTTACATCTTTAATAAAGTAGAATTATATATATATAGAAATTTTATTTTAAAAGCAATATAGATATATATTTCTATCAATGTTTTGCTATTATAGGAAAGAAATTTTTCAAAATTAATTTATGCTTTTTAGGACAGGTTTTCTGGCCAACTTATACGAACTTTTTACGAAATATATTGCACTACAGATATTAAAATGCATTATGTGCAAATCTATAAACACACATTGCATTGCCGGCTTTATATTGTTACATAAATCGAATTCTGGTTATACAGTTTGATTTAATATGTATTTTCGAGCGAACAAAGGAAATTACGTTGAATCAAATATTGTTTCATATGCAGATGTAAGATTTTTCTTTAAACGAAATGAATTGAATCATTATCTGTTTGACATATAACTATTCAAAATTCCAGGGAAAATATATTACATAAATGACATTAAAATGCATTATGAGTAAATTTCAAAATACATATTTTATTGTAACTTTATACTGTTAGATAAATAAAACAGTATTTATTTAATTTGAACTCATATGTCTTTACAAATGAGCAAAGGACTGTACGAAGGAACAAACAGTGTTCCTTATGCATATACATTATTGTTCTTCAGACCGAATGAATTAAATTATTACTTGTTAAATATGTAACTATTCTAAATTCCGGGAAAATATATTACACAAATGACATTAAACAACATTATGAGCATATTTCAATACACATATTTTACAATAACTTCATATTGCTAGATTAACAGAGCTGCATTTATTTAGTTTAAGCTCATATATCTTTAGAGATGAACAAAGGATTGTACGAAGGAACAAACAGTGTCCCAAATGCAGATATATTATTGTTCTTCAAATTAAATTTAAATCATTATTTGTTTAATATATAAACATTGAAAATTTCGTGTATATATATTACTAAAATGACATTATACAACATTATGAGCATATTTCCAAACACTTAATTTATAATAACTTCATATTGATAGATAAACACCTTTATTTTTTAAATTTGAGTTCATATTTCTTTACAAGCAAACAAAGGTTCATATGAAGAAACAAACAATATTCCACATGGAGATATATTATTATTATTCAATCTAAATTTAGGATTACATTGAAGATAAAGTTCAGATTAACTAACAATACATAATTTTACTATCATTTATTTCTTAAGATGCAATTTATAAATATATATACAGTGGCGGTCAAAAGTTTCCGTCCAGCAAAAACTTTTTAGTTAATTTGTAAGTATACCCATGCGAAGAGGAATCTCAAAGTGATACTTATACATTTTGTTGACATAATAGTTAGGAACATATTTATGGAATAATATATAAATATTAATAAATTTAATTAACAAAATTAAGCACAAAGGAAAATGCTTGTGGTCAAAAGTTTTTGACCACCTTCGCAAGTTTGGAAAAAAATGGTATTGCAATAGAAAATTACAAAGATCAACAACATTTACAACTTGTATTTCATCCTTATATCTTTAGTAATAAGTATTAAGGCGAATTTCATACAATCATTCGTGACATTTATACATTCAACGGTTAAAGATCGTCTATGGTACGTTTTTTCCATATTTCTTGCAATTTTTTGGAAATTTCGAATGAGTTTGAATATTTGTAGATCTGCACACATTTGCCAACTTATTTCCATAGATTTTTTTTTTTTTTTTGATTAATCTCGGGCGTTTGGTCTGGCCATTTCATAAGCGAATTTTTTTTGTGCAAATGCCATTGCTTGTAGAGATTGCATAAATTCATTAAATCGTTATGATTTTAAAACAAATAGTTGCTACCACAATTTTTCCTCTAATAAGCCAGCAAATATTCTTGCAAGATATTCTTATACATTGTGTCATTCATTTTACCGAAAATTTCAAATTACGGACCAACACTCTTTGAAGAAAATACACTTCTCAGTATAACGTGTCCTCCGCCATGCTTCATTATAGGAAAACATATATAGAATAACATCTTTTGTGTTAGTTCATCGGATTTAGTGGCTTCCAATACTCCCAAAATAGTTTGAAATTCGACTGATGGAAAAATAGAACTTTTGTCCAATTTTCACTTGACCAGATTTTGTGATCCTTGGAAAACGCAAATCGGTTACGTTGGTATTTTTTTACATGTGACATTTTTTAACACCAACTCTTCTATAAAGTTCTGCATCACGACAGCATCTTGATACGGTAGACTGACTTTTTTCAGCAATATTTTAATTCCGTAAATTGAGGGATGTTGCAACGGCATTTTTATGCGGGTCATCAACTGTTTTTCCCTTGATATTTTCCTCCACAAAAATAGACATCTTCCGGGGTCTCTAGGACATGAGAAGGTCCTAAACTATATATATTTTTCAAATATCGTTTACAACTGGTTTCCAATCGATAACTTTGCCGCAATATCTCGAAAAGATTGGCCCTTTAGCGAAAAATCACTCATTTACGAACAATAATTCTTGAATTTTTCATTTCTGTATTTAAACTTTGCTATACATTTTGATTCATATACAAACATGACTAAAATACACTTTACCGTTAGAAAAAACTAAGGAATGATGAGTGGCCGGAAACATTTGCACACACGAATTTCAAATTATGCCAGTTTTCATGAAGTGTCTTTAAAATCCAATCAAAATGATTACGTGGTCAGAGCACATTCACATATTCCTAACTTTTGAAGCAATTGTGCTTCTTCGTCGCTGAAACCTTCTGATAAATAAAACAAAGAAACTAACTTGTCGGAAACTTTTGACCTCCACTGTTTATTTAAAAAAAAGGAGTGAAAATATGTAATTAATTCCGAATTGCAAATTACTGTACTTAAAAACAAAAGAAACTTGTTCAATGCAAAGTACATATTTTAGAAATGTTACCCCGGTTTTGTAAAATATCAATTCATTGTATTATATAAAACAAGGTTTGTTTGAAAAGTATTAAAACAAACATTATCTCAGTCGAATTGAAGGGAACTTAAAAAAAAAGATAACGTAAAAAAATACTTATGAGCAATTCAAATTCGTTATAATTTTCACTTATTTTTAAAAGTCACTGCAGATAAAGTATGCTATTGAAATCATTAGTAAATCGGAAGAGGTTATTTTTTCTCCGAGTTTATGTCATATTTTCGCAATTAAATGGGATTTTTTTTTACACGGTATATTTTGTATGTACTCTTTTAAATGTTGCATATTTTTTAGATATATATTTTTTTGGGCGGGGGAGGAGGGGAGACAGCAAAATTAAACTAAATATCTTATTTGAACAGAACATAATATTTTTTAAGCAATTAAATGACTTGCATATTTTAAACGTACTTCTTTCATAAATTACAATTATATACATATATATATATATATATATATATATATATATATTAAAATTTTATTTTAAAAGTTTTATAATTGTTTTATCGTTCGTCATGGAATAGTTTACATATGCCGAAAAGGCCGACATTTATTTCATGTATGGTCGTACAAATGGCAACGCCAGAGCTGCCTTACAAATGTGTCATGAGCAGTTTCCTTGCAGAAGGATGCATGATCATAATTTGTTTCAGTGCTTACATCGTCAGCTTTCTGAAACGGGTTCTTTTTCTTTCACCAGGCAAGAAACTGTGCGGAAAAGTGCTGTACGGAGTGCAAACCTGGAAGAAATTATTTGAATTTTGTGAGTGAAAGACAGGAATCAAGTACAAGAGCGGTTGCACAGAAGTTGGGTGTGAGTCACCCGACCGTTTGGAAAGTGTGAAACAAAAAAAAAAAAAAAAAAAAAAAAAAAAAAAAAAAAAAATTCATCCCTTCCGTTTTCAACGTGTACAAACTTTGAATCCGGAAAACTATCTTCTGCGGTTGAATTTTTGCCAGTGCCTTTTGAAGAAACATGTATTGCAGCCAGATTTTACTGCTCATATTTTATTTACAGATGAGACAGTATTTATATGCAACATTGCATTTAATGCGCACAATTTCCATCTTTGAGCAACCAATAATTCACATGCAACGCGTTCACATGATTATCAACAATGATTTTCTGTTACTTTGTTGGCGGGTATTGATAATAATTATTTGATTGGCCCATACTTACAATCAAAGATGCTAGATGGTCACTGTTACATTATTTTTTTGCAACAGGTTTTACCAGAATTGCTGCAAGATGTTCTGATCGCCATACATAACTGGATGTAGTTTCAGCATGATGGAGTGCCCACGCATTTCACTACTGATGTGCGCAGTTACCCGAATGCCACTTTTGAGGCGCCATAGATTGGGCGGGGTGGACCAGTTCCTTGGCCACCGCGATCTCCCGATTTATCAAGCCTTGATTTCTTTTTATGGGGACATCTAAATCTTTGAATTCACATATTTTATATTAATTTTATATTGTTAGAAAAATAGAACTGCATTTATTTATTTTGAGCTCATATGTCCTTTCAAGAAAACAAATGAACATACAAAGAAACAAACACTGTTCCATATGCAAATAATATTATTATCATTCAAACTAAATTTTGTACTACGTTGAAGTTAAGAATTAGGCCAGTCAAATTGTCATAAATAGATGCAAAAATTCTGCTAGAAGATTTTATGTTTTTAAACTGTTTATGAGGATGCTAGTAACAAGAATTAATGGTTTTTTAACAAAATATCTCGAGGCTAAATTTTGTGGAGCCAAAAAAACCATAAAATTTTCGGACCTTTTTCAGTTTTTTTTCAATAACTCAGAAATTATAAAAATTTTACGTACTATACTCAATTACATAAAGAAAGAACATTGAATTCTGTAAAATTTCATCATAAAATTGTTTTTCTAAAGCCATTATTAAGCACGCTACAGGTTTTTGAAAGTGACTCTTTTTTTAACGTTGTGAAAAAATTAGAAAAACGAAAATTTGACTCAATTTTTCATTATTTTATCCGTTATAATGTAATTTATTTAAATTACAGGTATTAGCATGATAACAATCATGTTGAATTACAATGATAATATTGTAAAAAAATTAAGAAAATTGCAACTTTTTTTTTGTATTTAGAGCTTTTGTAGAGAACATTAATATTAGGTATTTAACTGATTGTAAGTAAAAAATACTTACGGTGACATTTTTACATCCCCTCTTCCTGGATAAATAATGTCGTTGACATTTTCTTATTTGAACCCGTTACATGTTTTACAAATTTCCAAGAATTTGTGTCTTAATTTATGAAAAGAACATGGTTTGCTGCACTTTTTTTACAGCTACGCGACACAGCATGGAGCAATGATTCAGGTGCCGGGTTTTGGCACATTTGAACTGACTGATTATAAAAGAGATTCGTTCGACTTGCGAGCCCCCCCCCCCCCCCGCCCATTCTTCAGGAGGGATGTTTTTTCCTAGCCTAGCTTGTACCTGATGATATCATCGGAGAAAATGATGCTGGGCAGCTTCTTGTGTTGGTGGTAGTCTTGCAAGATGAACTTTGCTTTTAGCGTATTTAGCAAATGGCTGGAACCTTAAGGTGTTCATTTTCTGTGTGGTATCTATGCATCCACTGTATATGCAACATGAAATTTTTCTCTAATCCTGATGATTTGTTGATGGGTAGAACCTAATTTATTGAACACGCAGGATATTTCTTAAATCTGATCATGTTTTTTCAAAGTGATACAAAATTTTGATTTTCTTTGCCCAAAAAGAGCGGATGTTGTATCGCATCCGCTGATTGCATATGAGTGAAAAGAACATTGTTGTAATTGTATTTTAACGACAGGGTTGAAAACCACTTAATTTCAATGTTACCTCTTCCTGGCTTTTCGAAAAATAGATTTTTGTGCTGATAGCTTAAGCTCGTCATGATCACGAGAAGGCCAATGTCTTCTCTGACAATTATGACGCTTTCAAAAGATTCGGCTCTTGAAACGGCTGAGATAACTACACTGTAAAAAATGTCAGATGTTTCTGAATATATGAAAATGCACTGTAATCAAAAACGAAAGTATGCAGTAACCTCTTCTATCTCACCTAAGATTTCTAAAATCGTTCTTTTACCTTTAAAAATCCCAGAAAGCTATTTGTTTTCGAAATTTAAAGAAGAGTTTATAAAAATTAATTTTTATTAGCTTCCCATCCATTTCGGAAACGTTTCTAAATAGCTTTAACAGTACAATAATCACTTTTCTCAAATCAAAATATCACTTTTTCGGATGCTGCCAATTCATACGAAGATATTTTGATGTTCAGAGAGCACGTTTAATAGACAAACATACAATATTAATAGTATTAATATTACTATGAAAATTGACATTATTTTGCTACAACTGCATGCACAAAATCAGTTATGCAGCTAAAAATGTTTACTTGAGAATTGGTAGCAGCCGAAAAAGTGATATTTTGATTTGAGAAAAGTGATTATTGTACTATAAAAGCTCCTTAGAAACGTTTCCAAAATGGACGGGCAGCTAACAAAAATTAATTTTTATAAAATTTTCTTTAAATTTCAAATTAAAAAATGTTCTGGGATTTTTAAAGGTAAAGGAACGGTTTTCGAAACCTTAGGTGAGTTAGAAGAGGTCACTGTATATTTTCGTTTTTGATTATAGTGCATTTTTACATATTCAGAAACATCTGACATTTTTACAGTGTATCATGACATCAGATTATTCTTTTGCCTGTTCAACTTGAATTCTGTTATTTTGAAATTCTTGTTTTGAAATTTTTTATTTGTTTTAAGCAATGAAATGAAACGGCTCTTGTTTCTTCCATTGGCTTCGTCAATGGATGATGCGAGCCGACCGATGCTCTCTTTTCTCTCCACTTGTTACAGATTGATGTAGTTTTACGCGACAAAAACTGTGATATCATGCAACTGCAAGTCAGGTTCGAACTGAATATGTTCAATTACTTTCTGACACCATTCATCCCCATGTTTTTCTACAGCTTTCAAAAAATGTAATTTTCGCTTCTAACTTCACTACTTTGTGAATCAAATTTCTCTTTGCGTAGGGCTTTTCTTATTGTTTTTCGTTGAAGTCACTGGAATTGCCTTCTTCACATAAGAAGCAATTATCTTGAAACTTGAAAGAAGTGCTCGGATTGAGGGACAAACTGTAGAATCTTCATCCCGACGAACATATACTGTTATCATTTTCTCATTCGCATATGTTTTTCGGCAATTATCCTGTTTTCTAACTTCTTTGCTACTTTTCAAAAAACTGAAGAATATTACTTTTGTTGAATATTACTTTGAAACTGAACGCTAAGTTCAAAGAGTTTGGGAAGTGCGGTCTGGGTCACAACGTGAATATCACTATTTGAAGACGTTTGGGAAATGAAACACAATTTTGAGTCGAGCTTACACATTTTTCATTGCTGCACGAGAAAAGATACAATAAACTGAATAATAGCATATTATAAGAGTATGTCTTTAAAAAAGAACACTTGCATCTGAATGAAAACGGCAAAGTCACGTGGCCGCAATCTTCTATCTGAATTTCCTTTTTTTACCCCCGGCCCTCCCTCCCTTTGTAATTGTTTTTCTTATAGGGTTTCTAGAATTTCTGCTTCCTCTGCCTGCCTTTCTTAAAACTTTCATTTCTCATTCACCAATAGGTGTATTTTAATTTAATTGTAAGTGATGAAAAAAGTTTTTGGATGGGAGGCGAAAAATAGGTCATTTTTCGTAAAGTTGAAAAAAAGTGACATTTTCAAAAAAAACATAGCGCGCTTAGTAATAAGTTTAGAAAAACATTTATGCAACATAATTTGTAGAGAATTTAATGCTCTTTCTTTTTGTAATTAAGTATGTTACCCAAAAAAATTATAATTTTTGAGTTACAGACAAAACACTGAAAAAAGTCCGAAAATTTCGTGGTTTTTTGGCTCCACAAAGTTTAGCCTCAAGATATTTTGTCGGAAAACCATTAATTCTTGTTACTAGCATTCCCATAAATATTTTAAAAACATAAAATCTTCTAGCAGAATTTTTGCATCTATAGGCCCTTTTTTCTGACAATTTGACTGGCCTTAATAACTAACAATACATCATTTCACTATCATTTATTTCTTTAGTTGCAATTATGAATATTTTAAGAAAAACAGAGTGAAAAGTATATATTAATTTCCGAGTCAGAAATTACTGTATTTGAAAACAAAAGAAAGTTCTTCATTTCAAATTACTTATTTTCTAAATGTTAACCCGCTTATTCAAAATATTAATTCATTGTTCGGTATAAAAGATTGTTTGCTTGAAAATTATTAGACCAAATATTATCTCAGACGAATTGGGATGAATTTAAAAATGCATAATATAGCGTAAAAGAAAATGTGACTTATGAGAAATTCAAATTGGTCATAATTTATATATTTTTTAAGTTACTCCAGATAAAGAATGCTTTTGAAAACATGCGTAAATCGGAAGAGGTTATTTTTTGTCCTAGTTTTTAACATATTTTCGCAATTGAATGGAAATTGTTTTTTTTATACGGTATATTTTACTGTACTCTTTTACCTATTTTGTCCTTTTTAGCTTGATTTTATTGGGGGGGCCTGGGGGGGGAGTGAGGACAGCAAAGTGAAACTAAATATGTTATTTTAACATAATATTAATAATATTATATTTTTGAAAATAATTAAACTATTAAAGATTTGCCTTTTTAAACTTAATTCTTTAACAAATTGGAATTATATATATATGTATATATACTGAAATTTTAATTTAAAAGCTATATATTGATATATAAATATATATATATATACTGAAATTTTTCTGTTGTTACACGGATGAAAATTTTGCAAATAATTTTTTGCCCTTTAGGACAGGACTTGTAGTCAAATTACGAAAGTTTCCATTTGAAGTATTGCAACTTTCTAAAAAATGTATAACATAATATACATTAAAATGCATTATTAGCAAATCTAAAAATCGCATTGTCTGCTTTATATTGTTATATAAACAGAACTCTGATCCTATATGCGGTTTCAAATGAGCAAAGGTTGTTATGTTGATACAAATATTGTTTCAATTGCAGATGTATTATTTTTTCAAACGAAATGAATTGAATCTTTATTTGTTTAACATAAAACTATCCAAAACTTCGGGAAAATATATTACATAAATAACATTAAAATGTTTTATGAGTAGATTTCCAGACACATATTTTATAGTAACTTTATATTGTTAAATAAACAGAACTGTATTTATTTAATTTGAGTTCATATGTTTTTACGAATGGTCTCAGGACAGTACGAAGAAACAAATAGTGTTCCATATGCAGATATATTATTATTATTATTCAAACTCAAATTTGAATTATGTTGAAGTTAAGAATAACTAACAATGCATTATTCCACTATCATACATTTCTTCAGATGCAATTTATGAATATTTTAAGAAAACAAGAGTGAAAATGATTTATTAAATTCCGAGTTGCAAATTATTGTATTTGAAAACAATAGAAATTTCTTCAAGGCAAAGTAATTATTTTTCGAAATATTAACTCATTTATTGAAATATCAATTAGTTGAATGATATAAAATATGGTTGTTTACAAAGTATTATTACAAATATTGTCTCATACGAATTGGAATAAATTTTAAAAATATAAAATAGCGTAAAAAAATGGGACTTATGACCAATTGGTTATAAT
The DNA here is from genome assembly GCA_964019185.1 of Maratus speculifer. Lineage (NCBI taxonomy): Eukaryota > Metazoa > Arthropoda > Arachnida > Araneae > Salticidae > Maratus > Maratus speculifer. Next base: position 278,593,336 of record OZ025294.1, read on the forward strand.
TTATACCCTTCATAAAGGAATTAATACATTTTTATTTGAAAGTCACTAAAAATATTTATATTTCATTAAAATACCAGATACACGTTATAATGCATAGTAATCAAGTTTGAAGTCATATATTGCTTGTTTGTTGTATGATGCTGTATAAATAAAGCTTTAGTCATTTAATTTCGCTCGCATTCTTCTCTGATGAACAAAGGAATTTTAAATGTAATAAATATTATTTCAAATAGAAATTTCTGATTAGTCCTCAGCAAGTTTTGAGACCTCACCAAGCGCAATCGACGTGTTCGTAAACTCGCATAAAGGATGATACACGACAAAGAATTTAAATTTAAATTAATAAGTTTATTAGGCCAAGGAATAAAGTTAGAGAATTTTATTTCACTATCCAAATTTAGATTCGAATTTCATTTCTGCTAACTCTGAATCTGCTGACAGTTTATCAGCTTCTATTCTTCTCAAGTGAACAAAGGGCGTATCTAAGAAATAAATATATATTTATTAATTATTATTAATTTTTCAATTAATTTTCAGCAGTGAAATTACGCCTGAAATTATTGAATATTTAATATGTGCCTATCACATTACTTACAAGTTGTAGAAAAAACTTAGCGAAAAAATATCCAATCCGGGGATCATGTAGACTTTAAAATCTTGTGCTGCAGTTGCAGCCTTACCAACAAAATGCAAATGAGAAATGAAAAGCTGGGTATTGTCCTCGTAGCTTAAATGATAGAGCACTTGGAGGGCTATTCCAAGGGTTCCGGGTTCGATCCCCGGCTCGGACATTTTTTCACTATGTTGGTTCTACGGCTTATAAGAAATGTGGTAGTCACATATTAAATATATATCATTTTTTATTTTTATTTATTTAATTTGCATATACTGGGAAGAAATGTTTCAAAACATTTTTTTTCTTTAGGATAGGTTTGCTGGCCAAATTATACGAAACTTTTCATTTGAATTATTGCAAATTTCTGGGAAACATATAATATAAAAGACATTAAAATGCATTATAAGTATATCTAAAAACACATATTGCAGTGTCTGCTTTATATTGTTACATAAATAGGACCTTATTTACACAGTTTGATTTAATATGTGTTTTCGAGAGAACAAAGGATGTTATATTGAAACAAATATTATTCCGTGAGCAGATGTATTGTTGTTCTTCAAATTAAATGAATTAAATCATTATTTGTTTAACATATAACTATTCAAAATTTCAGGAAAACATATTACATAAATGACATTAAAAGGAATTATGAATAAATTTCAAGAAACATATTTCATAGTTATTTTAAATTGTTAGATATACAGTACTTATTTGACTTGAGCTCATATGTCTTTACAAACGAACAAAGGGCAATACGAAGAAAAAAACAGTGTTCCATATGCATATATATTATTGTTCCTCAAATCAAATGAATTAAATCATTATTTGTTTAACGTACAACTATTCAAAATTTCGGGAAAATATGTGACACAAATGACATTAAAATGTATTATAAATATATTTCAAGAGACATATTTTACATTAACTTTATATTATTCAAGAAATAGAACTGTATTTACTAATTTGAGCTCCATGTCTTTCAAAGAAAAACAAAAGATCATATGAAGAGAGAAACAGTGTTCCATATGCAAATATATTAATATTATTCAAACTAAATTTTCAATTACATTGAAGTTAAGAATAACTAACAATACATTATTTCACTATCATTTATTTCTTTAGATGCAATTCATGGATATTTTAAGAAAAGAATAGGGAAAAATGTGTATTAAATTCTGAGTTGCAAATTATTGTATTTGAAAAGAAAAGAAATTTATTCAATATAAAGCACTTACTTTTTGAAATGTTAATATTTTTATTCAAAATTATATTCATTGCATGATATAAAATATGATTTTTTGAAAAATATTAAAACAAATATTATCTCCAACGTATTGGAATGAATATAAAAAATATAATATAGCGTAAAAGAAAATTTGGCTTATCAGCAATTCAAATTGGTTATAATTTATACTTTTTATAAGAGGACCAATATATTTTCGTTTTAAATAATAAAAATTATTTATTTTTCATTTACACGCTAGAAATGCATTAAAATACATATTAATCAAGTTTCAAGTCGTGTTAGTTTGTTGTATAAATTAAGCTTTATCATTTAATTTAGATCCACTTCTTCTGAAATGAACAAAGGAAGTTTATATGAAAAATATATTATTCCAAACATATTTTTTTATTAGACCTCGCTAAATTTTGAGGCATAATTGACGTGTCCACAAATTCACATAAAGGATGAGACATGACACAGAATTATTAATAAGTTAATAAGTTTGTCAGTTCAAGAAATGAAGTTAGACAATTTTTTTTCGCTATCCAAATTTAGATTAAAATTTCACTTCTACTAACTGTCAATTGCTGGTTGATATTGAGCTTGTATTCTTCTCAAATGAACAAAGAACATGTGTAAGAAAGAAATATTTTTTCCAATATAAATGACTGATGTGTCCTCGAAGTAAAAAAAGAAACATTAAAGTATTTCATCATCCTGCTGTATTTCGTTGTCATTCTTAAATACTAATAAGTTTTAGAAAAAGAGACGTAACGGGCGATACAGTGGAGAATTTTATGTACATTGCTGAACGACTTGGTGTCGCTTTATATATTAAATTGTACTGTGGCATTTTACCTTGCTATATTTACAGAAATACCGATTAAACACCAATTCCGTTTATAAACAAAAAAGACTGAAAATATCATACGATAGATATTTTTCTATTGTCAATCAGTGTCAATGCACCGGTGTCGCGCGAGAAAAACATAAGCACGATTAATTGCACCAAGCGGGAAATAAAGAAGTGCTTTGTTGGTGTGCAGTGTTGAAATTTAGCCATTTCTTGGGTGTCCAGTAAATGAATGACCCATTTTGAATGTAAAAAACAAGCAAAATAAAAACGATTTGAGATAAAAATGTGCGGCTTGCTGTATTGTTATTAGAATATGAATATTTTTTAAAAGATACACTTTGTTAATATAATATAATAATAATTAAAATAACATCTCAGTCTCAGGACTGAGTAGGTTAATTATAATGCAGATAAATTCAATCATAAATATTATTTTAAGTCTCTTTCCAACCAACATACCCTATTTCTGAAGCTGAGACAAACTTCGATTCAGCATACAGATTCAGATTCGACAAGACATAGATTCAGATTCATCAGAAAAGTTCATACCTATGAAAACTAGAGTCATGTATGTATTCAATTAGCCTGTTGCCTCCAGTGCCATGTTTTGGTCGAAACTTGAACTACATTAACAAAGTGCATGTTTAAAAATTTATTGATTTTATAGCAACAATACAGCAAACCGCGCATTTTTATCTTAAACCGTTTTTTTTTGTTGTTATTTAATTCAAAATGGATCAGTCATTTACTGGACACCCTGTACCATGCTATTACTTACCCATCATACGTAGTATAGGGTAAGTCTTGCAATCGTTTTGAAAATCGAAAAAAGAAATTTGACGGATTTACACGTTTCCGACACTGGAGATTTCGATAAACATATTTTTAGAAAAAAAATTTTTGTCGTCCTTCTGTCTGTCTGTAAACGCTCTATCTCCAACTATCCGCAACTATCTCCAATTTCTCCACACTTGAAATTTTGTATGTACTTAGTATGTAAGAATGGGACGAAACATATTTAATATTAGTAACCTCGATTATCCGGAACTATTTTTTTCGGACTCTGAAAAAATTCGTTCTGATGAAAGGTGTATAAAAATTTTCGAAATTTTTTATTTTAAGGAGTGATCGTAAAAGGCAATAAAAGAACACAAATTTTTCATCAAGAACAAAGTTAATCGAATCATTAGTTGCCGAGATATCTGTAATCCTGTTTTCCACATTCTTCGATTTTTCATAACCCTGTATTTCATTCAAATTTCAATTCAAAGATACATTTTAATTGGTAATAAGACGCTTAATCTGACGCAATAAACTGTTAGTTAATAAGATTATTATTTTTGGAGTTATAAGGATGTTTCTTTTTTCGCAATTCAGCACTACTTGAGTAGTTAGGCGTGTTGTATAATTTACCGAAAGAGATTCATCAGCAACTCATTAATACAGCATTACTGTGCACAATTAAAATATAAATACACGTTTATATTTTGTTTTGGAATTGCAATCCAATTTATAAATAGTTTCCAAACGTATTATTTTCATATATTATGTATGCATATATATGATGGGTAAGTATTACGGTGGCCCCCAACGACTAGTTTATTAGCTGTATGAAAAGTATCATTGGCAGATGAACAATTTTTATCAGTTAAGAGTCAAGATCCCACACCAATTTTTAGTGCATTTTTTCACAACCGTAAAACAAAGATATCTCTTCTTAATTGTTATTTAGGCTGCTAAAAAGATATGGAGGAGGCATTGTTTAGGAGGCATTTAGAATGTACGTATTTTTAACGGTTTCTGCAGCGGATAATCGAATTTATATTTTATAAGAAATTAGAAAAAAATTAGATTTTTTAGAACATTTGGAAAGAAATAAATACATTAAGGGATTAAAGATACATATATATTAAATCCATACTTGGCGATTTACTATTTTGTACCTATATTTGTTCGGAATTCGTCTGAAATTTAAATTAAATAACATCTCCCTAACGCAATTTATTTACAGAATTCTATGAGTATGCGAAAGCTTACAACAAAAAATACAGGATGTATTTTTTAAAAATCATTTACACCATTGAATAGGTTGCAGAGTATCCATGATATATCGATACAAAACAATACGATCGATCAACAATATCGATGCAATTAATTTAACCCGTACTAAACACTCTCAATGTATAATTGCTTTAATAGTGACGAATATTTTCATCTTAAATGTTGATCATAGCCATTTAGAACTGATATTAAGAAAAAAAATAACTACATAATAGTGATTTAACAATTTAAAGATTTTTTTATAATCAATTTAAGTTTAAAATGATATGTTCATAATAACCTTACACAGGATCAAACATAAAATATTGAGCTAAATATCAAACTAAAGTTTAAAGCGAGACAATAAAAAGAAATATGTTGGTTAATTTAATGCTGAAATTTAAACGTAATTCCTTTTTTCTTCTTTTCAAACATAAAATACAGTTCTTCTATTGAAATTATACCTTAAAAACGGATATTCTCTAAATTTTTGATGTAATTTAACTTCGTCACTTTTAAAAACTTTTAATGTAAAAAATGCCAAAATTATTTGGTTTATTTTTTAAACTGAACAGCATATTTGCCTCATAAACTCATGCTAATATTTAATGCCTCAAACACTCCGGCATTTTTTTTTTGATATTTTTTTCCCTAATTACCAAATGCTAATGGGGTGTTATGAGCTTAGTTTTAAGAGAATTTTAAATTTCTACGCGTGACTTTGTAATTTAATACCCACTTTTTACGATGAAATTTTGTTATAATTTATGAAACTAATGATTCATTATATATTAAAGGTATGATCTAAGAGGAAAAAAATTGCAAAACAAATGAAGCATAGATAACGAGAACCACCTTTGATGTAAATTTTGAAAACTAATTATATAATCTTAAAACGTCGTGTCATATTTCGCACAAAAATGTAAATTTATTTTTAAATGAAAAGAAAATTACGTGTGTTATATTAGGTAGAAAAAGAAAAATAAATAATTAAAGGGATTAATTAATTAATTATGTTTTTGTAAACATATTTAAAAAAAGAACTTTTAGAGGTAAACATATTTTCTAATCAATTATGAATTTAATAATAGTGTTTAAATCAGTTAAATTGTCTTTTATAGTTAATTTAGTATCAATTACAAAATTAAATACTTTTGATAAGTTTTAGTACAAATATGAAAATAACAATTTAGATTTTAAAATTGTAAGTTTATAAATACAATTTGACCATTACTATTTTTTTTATAAGTAATAGGGAACTCTTCCTTGTTTGTAAATTTATGTTAATAAATTGATATTTTTTAATCTATTATCGAAATTCTCCACTAGAATTAATCTGAAAATAATCTTAATAATTCTTCCCTTTCTTCGGGCAGTTTTCAGAAATCTGCAGAAATTTTCCTCATAGCAGTTTTTTTTTAGTTTTAGCTTTTTAAAAGTATCTGCAGAATGTTTTAAGATATTCTTATTAATATCTGCAGAATCGACCAAAAAATACATTTTTTTTCAGATTTTGGGGGGCAATTGCCTCAGATTTTCTACAGATTTTTGTTAATAGAGATATTTTTCACAATGAAAATAACAAAAAGTTTCTTCTTATTGTTTAAAGGCAAACTTTGACACGTAACGAATTTGATGATGCTAATTTAACCCTTTGCACTGGTAAGTCTAGTCAGACTAGATATTATTTTTCTTTGCAAAATTTTTCTTAGGCACCAGTAATCCTTCTATGCTAAAAAAAACTAGCCTTAAATACATCTCCAAAAATGACTCAAGGAATGATGCTGATGTGTAAGGTTTTCGGAAATAACGCGTCCGGGTGAACCACACCTTCCATGAGTCGAAAGACCAATCAGGAAAGGTATATGCTCCGTATATGCTTCGACCGATGAGGTGAGGGATGAATTCCAAAATTGAATGTACACTGTTAAAAATCTGCTGCATTTTGTTGCAACGCACTCCACCGCTTGTATATAATATCTCTATTCCAACCAATGAGAAAGCTCCATTTCATAGCCAAGTAACCGTTTTCTATACAAGCAGGGGAGTGTTTTGCAACAAAATGCAGCAGATTTTTAACAGAGTATGGAAAATAAGGTATCGCGAAGCGATTCCACGGGGTATTGGCGAGCGCAGCAAGCAGGTGTAGCCTACAACTTGGAATTTCGAAGCGATTACGCGGGGGGTTGGTGAGCGTAGCGAGCAGGGGAGCGGATTTTAATTAGAGCATTTTTTTTTTAATTGCCTGCTTCAAGGAAACTTTTCTTAAAAGCTGGTGTTAACCAAATATGATTTTTGTAAAAGACGCTCGAGTCAAAAGGGATTAAAAAATATTTTTTACTATGTTTTTTATATGAGAGGTGGTTAACACGTTCGTTGAAATAAGGATGAGATTTCCGCGTTTTTGCACACCAGTATTTTGTTAGGGAAAATGTTATTTCCTTTAATCGGAACATTTTTGTGATTTAAGAGAACGAAATTATCTCTAATAAAATATTGGTGCGGACAAACGCGGAAATCTCATCCCTAGTTGAAAACTACGATACATCTCGTAGTTGGTAAACTGTGTTTCCTTGCCAGCAACGAGATAATTCGCTATTGATATCCTTATCTAAATCGACAATTACGAGTATTGCCTTAGAAAACACATGCATTGTTTAGAGGTTTGGCACCAAAAAGAGAGTGAATAAAACACTTGGCGTCATGAAATGGATCATTTATTTAAATTTAACAATTTAAAACAATTTAAAAGCATAATATCGCAGCTATGACTTAGGTACAAACATTAAAGGGAAGGGGGCGAAACTAAAGTAGTAGTCTAGTCTTTTTTGGTAGTTTTTAATGTAGCGGTGCACTATATTAAAAAAAATAACATAATTTAATAACACTATTCAAAATTCAGTAATTTGAAGCTATCATTTATGGAACTTTTAAACTTTTACTTTGTGAAGAAAAAGAAAGTGCTATTGTGCGCATGATATTAATGTAATGGAAAAACACAAGAAAAAAATTGAAATCGGTCTGATCATCTACACTGTTAAAAATAAAGTTGACAAACTATTTGCATTTGGCGCCCAGGGATGAAAATTGTTACCATTTGTCACCTGTGGGCTTGAAAATGTGTTTAGGGTGCCATTTGATCTCTCCCTGGGAGATTCACGCTAATTAGGGTGCCGCGCAATGCATACCTTTGGAAGATTTTCACTCCTTAGTCATTTGCGCATGCTCTGGGACATGTATCCTTGCCCTTCAACTCGCTGTCACTGGTGGATCAAGACAGCAATTTCTCCCTACGATGACTATCACCGCTATACGCTATCATAATTTCGTTTAGAACTTCGGATGGCTAACTTTTGGCGAGCTTTTTTATATAAAGCAACCTTTGAATTTCAGGACATTTGAACATTTAAGGGAGACTTTGAAGGTTAGCTCGATGGCCAAGCGGTTAGAGCGCTGAGCTTAAAATCAGACGTTGTGGGTTCAAATCATTCGGGGAACAAAAGTCGGTTTGTGTATTCTTCATTTTTTATTATTAGGCACTGTGGATTAAGGGTGCCATCTTTTCACCCTAATTACAGGTGCCATTATGGCTCCTTTAGGGTTGTCACCAGTGAGACAAACCTTTCACCCCTAAAAGATGCAATGTGTCACCATTAGTTTTAGCAGTGTAATCTTACTTGCTTCCTTTTATAAAAATGTGTTCTACCCAACAATTTGCAAAAGTCGACAGCTCAGTTGTAGCGTTTAGCGACACATCACATGATGGCATGGATTTTTCCATTGTCACTTGTTGATAAATCCGAGTGCGAAAATTAAAATCAAATTACCATAATTTCCGGCATATAATCTGCGGATCAAACACTTCTCTTGGGCCTAGAAATCTTCTTTTGTGATTGAAGACAAATATTTTCGGCGATCTAAAATGTTACATTTCTTTTTAAAAATTTTCTGGTTCAAAAAATGATTGTTTGATCCGCGGATAATACACCGGAAATTACAGTAATTACAAAGGAAATCCCCTTTAACGAAGTCTCTATTTAATGAAGTTTTCTTCTGAACTTTGTTTTTGGAAACCATAAACATATAAATTAATATCCATATTACAAAATATATTCTATATAAAGAAGTTTATCCCACTGCGTGTACATTATTCAATTGGGGAGCTTGCTGTTGCGATGGATGTATATATATATATATAGTTTTTTTCCGCAAATTGTTTGAATTGTCGGGTAACGGTTTTAACCTCTTCAGACCGGAGAATAAAATAACTCTACAAATATATATTTATTGCTTTTGCATAATCGAAATGACACCATAGATGACAGAAAGAGTCATTTTTATGGAATCAGTACTTCAGGGGACTGGTAATTTAGGTTTAGAAATATGTATATAAACGTACTAATCTCCTTAAAACATCAGTTTAACTATCAGTAATATAAATTTACGTTATAGAAAAATTAAAGTCTTTAAACAAGTAAATGATCAGAAAACCCTCAATTTTTTTTTTTTTGTAAAGCATTTAAGTTAAATAATCATGAATATTTCTATAATACTATAGCATTTGCGAGGTTATATCAAGAAGCTATCGAAATATTTTTCAATGACAGATAAAAAAAATCACACAAATCTATAATATTTATCCCTTTTAAGATAACCATCCACTGTGAATATAACGCATAGAAATTATATCTTTGACAATACAGTGGCATTTAACGTATTAAATTTCTGGTTTCATGCAACCATGGTTTTGAGTATATAAATAAACATAAAAAAAAAATAATGTCAGCTATCGAGGAGAGAATGGGAAAAATGTAAATGACGGCGTTTTAAATCCCTGCATTATAGATCATTGAACCATAAAATATGTTCATCTACTTTTATAAAGACATGGCCAGGGCAGTGTTGTCACAAGGGCTACTTTTTTAAAATTCAGATTCTTGATTGACACCACTTTTTGAAATGGTAAAACCCTCCTTATTTAATGACATATTAAATAAGGAGAAAATAAAGAGAATTTTACTGTTTCAATAAAGTTGTGCCAATGAAGAAATCTGAATTTTAAAAAAAGTAGCCCACTGGCAATACTGGGCCAGGGTGGCGAGAAGTCAGGAAAAAACACATTAAAACAAAATAGGAAATTACAAATATTTACTTATAAAACTTACTTCAAATAATATAAAGATATTTAAGAAGACGAATGTCTCTTTAACAAAGTACTGGCATTTAAAAACATTTCTGACCGTGTTTAACTCACTACCGTGCTAATGAAAATAAAATGTATAGACAGTTTGCAAAGGTTTAAAAAATTTTCAGTTTTTATGGAATTTTTTCACACATTTTAACCATTAATTAGTTAAAAGATGACTTTATTAAATTTTAATGTTATATTAACATTCGCACATTTTAAAGCACCTTTTTAAAATAAGTTCACTACACTCTAGTATCATATATGTAAAGTTTTAGTTTATGAATATCTGTTAGAAGCAATTTTATAGAGAGAATAAATGTAAAAGTCCTCTTAATTATCAAAGTTTCTGCATTTAGAAAGAACTCAACGTTTATCCACTATAAGAAAAGCACGACAAAAAACCATTAGATTTTAAATTTTTTTTCTACACCTTTGTGGTAAAAGTTTTTTTTCTTGTTTGAGACAAAAGAAATGCTTTTTATTTACAAAGAAATACACTTCTTTTCCATTTAAAAAAATATATCTCAACATTTTTTGTGTTGGTATATTCTTAATTTGAATAATAATTAAATGTAATTCGATATTTCAACAAAAATAATATTTAATTATTTATAATAAATAAAATCATAAAAATTAAGCAGTAAACTTATTATAAAGAAATGAATACATGAATTATTATTAATGTAATTTTAATTATAATTGTATTTATTAGATAATATATTTATAAGTTATAGTATATTTATTAGATAATATATTTATAAGTTATAGTATATTTATTAGATAATATACTTATAAGCATAATTGCATATTATTCCTACAAAAAATATTTCATGATAATTAAAAAATAGAAAAATAAACTTTCCAAAACAGATATTTTTAAATAATAAATATAAAATATTATATCTTAATACACATTTGATAAACTCTTCATTTCAACTTCATAAAAAAGTTTCCCTTTTTGTTAAATATTAGTTTTATAAAAACAGATAATGTATATAAATGCTCGATATTTGACTTGCACAAACTTATCCATTTTTTAAGCGTTATATGACATTCTGCGGTTAATTTTAATATGTGTATTTGAATATTCTGCATTTATATGTATACTCTGATGAGCATACATTTTCATAGCTCAAGATGCTTGAAAATTAATCTTTCATCTCTGTGGTATATGACAATAGCTTTAATAAAAAGTTGTTTCTATTTTTTTCAGTGTGCATTAATTTTGTCACATTATAAGAGCTATATACCACGTTCTATTAAAATAAAATAAGGTCATATAGAAATTATTTAGAACTTCAGTTGTACGTAAAATATACGTTCAGATAAATGCTAATAGCTTTCAAATAATTCAGAAACCTAAAAAAAATGTTTCTGAATTCATTATTGTGTGTGCCTGGAACTTGAATTTATCAGATAATTGAGAAAGTAAATCATGTTAAATAATTAAACAAAAAGTAACGGTTATTAGAAAAAAATATTTTATTGCATAATGAAGTACAATATTCAGATCATTTTTATAATCGACACAGTTATCATCATTGTTAAAGAATTTATCATAGTGTGGCACGAGCTTTTATGTCATTGTCATAGAAAGATGCTGCCTATGATGCCCATCATGTAGTAACAGCGTTAAAAGAAGTGAAAGATAAATTTAATGAAAATACATTGATAATATCGTAATAGTAAATGTTAGGATTCCTGTACACTTCTGTTGAATGGACTTTACCCACGAAGGGCAAAACACTGTCAGAAATATTCGTCAATATATACTGAGTTATCCTTATTTTTTCACAAATAATTTCCGTACTCCCAGAAAATATATTTGACTCGTGAATTCATTCCGAACGTCTAAAAAAGAGGAAGAGATTCCGTTTCTTCCTTGAACGCATGCGTATGGGGTCTATTAGTAACAAATTCAAATTTACTTTTAAAATGAAAACAAAAAGTTCTATAGATTAAGATGTTTAATTTAGTTTAAAAAGACAAAAATGGTTTCCAATTTAAATTATAAATAACAATTTCTTCATTCATTCAAAAATACTCGCAATTTATTATTTAAAGTTGGATAAGTTGAATAAAGCTGAAAAGTTATTTATAAATAAATATTCTTTAAAAAATATTCTTCAAAAATATACTTTAATCGAATACATTTAAAAGATATTTTAATAAAAAAAATTAAATGCAAAAAAATCGGTATTACTTAAAAATAATCTTATCAAATAAAAAAAAGCACCAATATTTTACCTCTAGCAGTCTAAGTAAACATATTTAAAATTCACATTTTTATGTTAAATTAAAAGTATGGTATAAAAACTCCAGCCACAATCTCATTAAAGATGGAAATCTTCCCGAAATTAACTTCAAAATTAAAAGCTTTTAAACGAATTTGACCAAACCAGACCCATATGAAACGAACACATTTACTTCAACGTGTTTTTCTACAGTACAACCGTAACACCGTGGTAGCGCGTTCACGTTCCAATGCTGGGGTCGGTGGTTTGATCCTCATGCTCGCCGCATTTATCTTTTCTAAACTTTTTTGAATTGACGGATATTTTACTTCTTTTGACGGAGAGAAAAGTAAACGGATATTCGTCAATTTACAGAAAATTACTGGCAGCAGTGCTGCCAGTAAATTTTCTGCGAAAAGATAGAAGTTTTTTTTTAGAGTGTAGACAAGCTTCTGTATTTACAAAAGCGTTAAAATATTCTGCGTAATTATTGGTGTTTTCCTTTCAAATACTTACTTTGACGTCACATGGGTCAAGTCCATTTTTATAGGCAAATCATTACCAAACAGAGACGCGCACTCACTTCATTCTTCATCACAAACTTTTATACATTGGTCAGTGACATATTGCAACCACTTGCATACAACTGGATCACTCGTCACATTTTGTCTGTAAACTTCGAAAATTTACATGCGCCTTCCCGTTTGTATTACAGTTCCTCGCATTCAAAAAACGGACAATAGAACGTAACTGGCATTAAGCGAGATTTACAGCTTTTTAAAACATTTTAAACACTTGGTATGCAGTTGATGCAATACTCAGTTATCTAAAAATAACATCACTTGATTGTCATTGAGTCACAGAAGTGTATGCGCATGCATAATAGCACGATTTCAGCATATTCCCAGCAAAAACTGGAAGCAGAACTTACTTTCTGGATGCTTAATATAAAAGTTTTATATCATGTTCTATTAAACGAAATCTTGCTCAAATGGAAATTACGTAGAGTTTTGTTATAAATTGACATTAAGTAATCACTCTCAGATATTTGATAATTTTTTTTAAATAATTTACAAGAAACTACTTATTAATAATATTATTTCTAGTTTTATTATTATTATTCCTATCCATATAAGGAATCATTAAACGTTACTTATCTGCTTCAATTAAATGATAGAAGGCTTCTATAGAAATTATATAGACTTTCGGATTCAAGTTGGTCTCTTATTTTACATTTCTTGTATGACGTTTCTGTTACATTACAGTAAGTCACGAATATAATCATTATAGTTGTAATGATATCATTTCGCAATCTTACATCAAGATTATGATTCAGCATTTGCGATAAATGTATTTATAAACTGTACAATTCTATTCGATACAAAAATGTGAAATGTAGAAAATTTATTAATTGCTTAATTGAAGTTTTATTTGTATAATTTTTGATTAAATATTTTTAATAAATTTACGTTTCCAAATTAGCTATGCTCAAATCACTGTCACAAGCTACTACATTTTGATACAATCATCAATACAGAATGGTCTTATCACTGCACATTTAAATTCAATTCATATGCATTTTTTCATTATTTTGTGTTTCTTGAGTTTATGCAAATATTTCATCTCAGTTGCATACTTTTGCTGCTGCTGAAAAGATCTTTAAAACAATTTTCCCTCGGGCATCAGTCAAAATTTTATTGTGACGGTATAAATCTTATCGGACAGAATCGGTAATCTTTAAATGCGCTAAAAATATTATAATTGTTATTATTGAAAACATAATTTGTGCATCTTGAATTCATATGGTAGTTTATTATTTTTAAAAGAATACCCATATTTCTTTCCATTGTGTTCCTTAAATGAACTATTAAATTTTCCATAGATGTTTTTTAGTGACGATCTTTAGTGACGAAGAAGTAAAGATCTTTAAACTCTTTTTTTTCTAAATTCAAGTCTTAAAAAAAATGCATAATTTGTAAATAATTTTAATATTTATATAGGATAACTTAATATGAAATGTCGTGTTGTACAAGATTCTGTATTACGTAATTTTCATATGTGGAGGCGCTGTAGGTAAACACCGCGCCCCTCAGTTGTAAGCAAGAGGGTTCTCTACTAATACTTAAATTTTCGCCTGTGTTCTTTTGCAATTTTTAAGAGGTACGCTTTTATTGCTATTTCATAAATATTTCACATATGTGTACAAACTCTTTGACGTAATTTTTCTATTTACCTATAAAAGTCTTAGTTTTAATGCCAGAGATATAAATTTGACGATCTAGTACCTGTCCTTTCTGAATATCATAAATGTCCGCCGGAGCATTTTATCGTCATTGGGGGACCGAGATCTTCTGGTTGGCCATCTTACCCATACCGTAGAGTAAGATGCCGAAACGTTTGCGTAAGATGTCGAGCAAAATATTCTGTGCTTTCGTTAATATCTGTAAAATTAAATAGGTTTTAAATCATACATAAGTGCAAACTTCAGTAAAAATGAATAAATAACAATTAAAATCAACTGGCGATTTTCAAAAATAATTAAATCAAAAACTGGGGCACCTTACCCAATCTGCCATATCGTGCAAGAATAATATAAATACCACAGTAAAATATCTCGATACAATTTTTTTACAGATATTTTTTACAAAATGTATATGTCTAATATTGATTTAAAAAAAATAGTAGTTTTAAACCATGTAAAATAAACATAATAAAACAATAACTCATAAAACATAATATTTCTAATAATACATAATCATTCTACATTAATCTAAGTTAGAATGCATTATTTTATGTCACAAAATTGTTTCTCTTAAAATGATATATTCGTTCCTATTGTCGGAAAAATTTAAGTATGTATTTTTTAAACTTTGACAGATTTAATTTATGAAAAATATATTTTTAAAATTATGCAAAAGTCTATTAATATTATAGCCAATTTTAAACAAATATATATTATAAAGATTCAGATTTTTTTCGTAATTTTTTTCTGCATTTTGTTGCTTTTTATAAATAAAAGAAAATCCTTTCATATATACATTTGAATAAATAGGAAACATTCTGTATTCAAAAGCTCGTTAAAATTTTAAATATTTACACTTTTTAAAGATATATTATTTATTATATATTAATTATTTCACTTTTCATTACCTGACTACATATCTCTAACAGTTTATTAACTAACGGAAAAAATTATTTAAAAGATGACTAAACGAGTTTAAAATAATATGAATATCAATTTGAAGAAGTAATTTTTTAAATAAATTTATGAAGGTAACATTGTTTCCGAAAAATTTAATTAAAGCTATGTGGTGTGTAAAAATAATTTTTCATCATTATTTCAATTTCTAGGCATATGCTTCCGTGTATAAAGATAAAATGAATTTAATTAGAAGTTATCTTTTTGCTTTTAAATAAAATTCTTAATATAAACTGTTTATATGAAACTAGCTTTTGAATAATTTTAAAAATTTTAATTTAATCACTATAGCTTGTATCTTTTGTCGTTGAATATACTAAACAAACATATATTTGAAATAACTTTATTCGACGTGTTAATTAAAAGTTAAATTATTAGCGCGTTGCATCGTACTGTCTTTAAAGAATTGTGCTGAAAATTTATCTTATGGATTCTGCAATCTAATAAATAGATCATGTTACAAAATCTAATAAATAGATTATAGAATTGTTAATATTTACAATGCATTAATGTAAGCAACATGGAGCATTTTGACAAAAAATACCATACGATATTTTTAAAGAAAATATCACCAAACTGTCATAAATAAATATCTGTAGAAGAAAGTTATATTAACAAAATTACAATTGACTCTCGTTAACTTAAACTCGTCGGGACCACAAAAAAATGTTCGAATTATCTAGAATTCGAATTACGGGAAGTATGAGAAGAAAATATGATTATAGGAACATTATTACAAATAAATTAATGTTATAATATTTTTTTCCGGTTGTTATTGTTAGAATATGACTAAATTAAAAGATAAAAATACATAAACCAATTCATAGTAGTAACTATAATTTTATTACCTAAAATTACATGAGCATTACCCTCTCACTGACAAGCTCGTCTATAGACGTTCCCTCAGCTCCAGGTTTCACTGCAATGCAAGCAATAATTAAAATGATATAACTCAGTTGATTTAATGGATTTTTAATACATTTTGCAATGATTAACGCACTCAAGGATAACATTTATATTCGTGAATAAGTTTTTTCTATAATTTTGAAAGAATCATATTTTTTTAGCAATTAAAACAAGATGCTGAGAAAACAACATTACAATTTTGCCCTTTTGCAAAACTGTCAGAGGGTTAAGAAATTATTTACGTTATTTATTATCACTATTAAAAAAATTATCAATTGTTGTTTGCTTTTATCTCTATCAATTGTTGTTTGCTGTTGCTCCTATTCATATTTTTACTTTTTAACTAATTTTTCTATTTGTAACAAACTGTCAAGTTTGATGACAGCAGCATCAAAATAAATGTCCTTCAAAAATTGAACGCTTGAATCATTGTACGCTTATGAATATATCAGTTCCTTTTTTCTTTTCATATATTTTCTCTTAAACAAAGTTATGTTCATGTGTATAAGAAAATAATTCAAACGTTTTTGAATATTTGTAGATTAAAATCATTGTATGCGTATGAATATTTGTTTTCTTCATTACTTTACAAATATTTTTTTCTTTAAAAAAAGCTTATACGTACAAAGAGCACTATTTCAAACATTTATTATTAGTGTTACATTACATTAGATATATGCTATTAAAAATAATTTCGGTACAATCTTCTCCTTTTAACAATAATGTGTTTTGACATCAAAGAAAGTAGCTATTGACCCACACGTCGCTCTAATCAGAGTCATCAGTCATGGAGGGAAAGTGTGTTTCCATTCGCCCCCTTTTTCTGCAAGAAATCCCATTTATTATCGGGAATCTTTCGCTCCCAGAACACTAACTCAAAAAATTGGCAGCAGCTGAACGCATTTGCACACTATCCAAAAAGAAACTTTGGGAAATATCAGATAAATGCACATGAATGTCTTTGTACTTTTTCCTTACATGTAGACTATGGAAACCAAATTGATACGCTAAATTACAGAGTAATATATAGTTTTCCATGAATTTCATTTATATCTTTACATATATATATATTTTTAAAATAGTTTGTACGTACAAAAATATTAATTCAAACACTTATTAGTGGTACATTACATTAAATATGTTCTTTAAAGACAAAAATAATTTCAGTACAATTTTCTCCCTTTAACAATAATGTGTTTTGACATCAAAGAAAGTAGCTATTGACCCACACGACGCTCTAATCAGTGTCATCAGTCATGGAGCGAAAGTGTGTTTCGATTGGCTCCCTTTTTCTCCAAGAAATCCCATTTATTATCGGGAATCTTTCGCTCCCAGAATACTAACTCAAAAAATTGGCAGAAGCTGAACGCATTGGCACACTATCCAAAAGGAACCATTGGGGAATATCAGATAAATGCATATGAATATCTTTTTATTTTTTTTAAAATATAATTTATAGAAAACGGATTGATACGCTATGCTACAAAATAATATTTTTGTGAGTTTTTACAAAAACTTTAGACAGTGTAGTCTGAAATGCGATAGATAAATCGGCAACATATTATTTCTAATTGAAATAGAATAAAGTAAAAATTTTCAAAACAGTAATTTTTTGCTTATTTGTTGATATGTCCCGTGCACATTTGACAGATAATTGCTTTGAGGCCTATAGCAGCGGTGGCTTTCGCCTCGAATGATCTATAGTAATACACACAGAAACAACCACAAATCACTACAGTTTTTATTTCTTGTATCCATTGCATACATATACCATTATAAAGGGACAACACTACATCCATGTCTAACCAGGATTCGAACCAGGACCCCTCGGCGTAGCAGTAGCTGCCGCTACTAATCACGCCACTGATGCAACACTGACATGTTCAAATTCGTCCGAGTCATTTTAAAAACAATAAATAATGATATTCTGAAACTGCACGGTCAGTGGTTATATGGTCTGTAATGCCATCATTTAGTTTTTCATATTATCTACGTTATTTTTTTATTATTATTTTACTTGAATGTTTATCTCTATTTTCTAAATCATTGAGTAACTTTAACCACAGTTTTGGTAACCTGATTTACCAAATCTGTGACTAGAGTTACTCAATATCTCCGAAGATAGAAATAAACATCCAAGTAAAATACCATTCAACTTTTTGTTACTAATGTTTTAAATGACTGCAAAATCTATAGTTCAAATGGTATTCAAAATTTAATTAATGTTAAAAAAAAATCCGCATAAATATTTCTGTTTTTTTTTTCAACAAACCTTGGAATTTAAATAGATACAATAATATGAATCCGTGGTTAGCTTTTTAAGAATTTTTAAAAACATTTTCTTACATATTGCAAAAATATATTTCTATTTAGCATTCTTTATTGAAATTATCTTTAACTAAACGCCTGTTAAAGTCCTAATAACTTTTCCAACGGTGGCTAATTGGCATAAACATTTTATAATGCACAAGGACATTTTAGATAGTCTCTGTGGCTTTTTAAAAGGTTTTCTGATATTTCTGCTAATTATATTGTCATGTAGCATTCTTTAGTTATTTAGGCTTTAACTTAAATTATTGGTCTTACTATGAATGTTTTATTACTTTTACCTCAAGTTTAAACAATGAAAACCGATCGGCTATGATAAAATACACAATCACATTTCATTCCAATCGAGTTTTGAAAGTGTTTCGTTGAAAATTTCAATAGAATATATTTCGACACAGCATTCTCTATTCAATTATACTCTGGATAAAAGCATTTGAATATCTAAATACTTTTCCCCACAAATGCAATCTATGGAAATCGGATTGATATTTTATAATGTAGAATTGCATTTCTCTTAAGCAGTCTTTTAAAAATTGTTTACGAAATAGTCGATGAATAAATATCTTTCTATGCAGCATGCTTTATAATATCGCTAACACGCAAGAAACACATCGCATCTCGACAACAGTAAGTTTTAAAGGAGAGGCAAAACGAGATTTGCACTAAAAATATGTACTGAAATAAATACAGATTACTAAATGGTACAGTTATAAAAATAATATATTTAAAATACACTTAAAAATTATCACCGTTTCATTCGCTTCTGCGAACGTCGTCAGGATACATTATACAGATATTAAATGCAATTTAAAGTTTCAAAATGTAAACACATACGTCCACAAGCATAGTTTAGTTGCGAGTGAGATTCTTTCTGATTCTTTTTGATAATGCAAATACTTGAATAACCTTCTTAGTAACCTGCTTGTGAACCTGCTTAATTTATTAGCGATGTTAAAAATGAAGCAGTAAACAGGCAATTTCCCTCCAATTTTATTAGATAAATGGGCTTTTATGCAGAATTATCCGATTGCTACAAATTTTGGATGTAGATTCTTTCTGATAAAGCAAATACTTGAATAACCTGCTTAATAACCTCCTTATAAACCTATTTAATTAATTATAGGATATTGTGCCAGATTTTATGAACGGAGTATGATAAATGATCGTTACAAGCTCGCGGCCCGAGCTTAATGATTTTAAAGGATTCTAAAATTTTATTGAGATATGGATTTTTACATGGAATTGTAATATTAGCTTCATCGAAATTTGCACGTTTTTGCTAGCACGCAAAATTATAACAGTTATCTCTATATCCAGCAGCAAAAATTTAATAATACATTCCAGTCATGCATGCGCTGTAAAGTTTGCCAAAATGTGAAATAATGCACATTCTTACAATGTTTTTAGCTAACAATCTATCAAAGCCTGAGACCTTATGTGCCCATCAGTTTCGTATGTACGTATGTATGTAAATATGT
Source organism: Maratus speculifer (assembly GCA_964019185.1). Classification (NCBI taxonomy): domain Eukaryota; kingdom Metazoa; phylum Arthropoda; class Arachnida; order Araneae; family Salticidae; genus Maratus; species Maratus speculifer. Next base: position 278,613,409 of record OZ025294.1, read on the forward strand.
ATGCATTTATGATATAAATATTCTATTTGCTCGAAATTTTGGATATATGTTTATTCAGATAAGGAGCTTCACTAATCAGTTCTGGGAGTTCATTGGATAAGTATAAGGAGGTAAACAAGGGGCTAATTCCCCCCTCCTTAATTTAGATAAATAGATTTTTCAAACAAGCAGAATTAGCAGGTTTTCTTCAAATTTTAGATTTAGGTTTCAAATTTTAGATACAGAATCAATCTGATAAGCGCCACTATGATTCGTTTTGTGTGTTTATTGGTTAACTATAAAGGGGGAGATTGGGGATAATATCCCCTTAGTTTAGGAAAATGTTTTTTTTCGCGCAGAATTTACCTATTTGCTTCAAATTTTGGATGCAGGTTCATTCTGATAAGATATTTTCTTGATTCATTTTGGGTATTCATTGGTTAAGTATAAAGGGGAAATCAAGGGGCTACCCTTCAAAATTTAAATAAATGACATTTCCATGCAGAACAATAGATTTGGTTCAATTTTTGCATATAAGTTCGTACTGATAAGACGCCTTCTTGATTGCTTTTGGGATTCTTTTGTTAAAAATGAAGCAGGAAACAGGCAATTTCCCCCCTCTTTTATTAGATAAATGGGCTTTTATGCAGAATTATCCGATTTTGGATGTAGATTCGTTCTGATAATGCAAATACTTCAATAACCTGCTTAATAACCTGCTTGTAAACCTGCTTAATTAATTATAGGATATTGTGCCAGATTTTATGAACGGAGTATGATAAATGATCGTTACAAGCTCGAGGCCTGAGCTTAATGATTTTAAAGGACTCTAAAATTTTATTGAGATATAGATTTTTGTATGGAATTGTAATTTTAGCTTCATCGAAATCTGCACGTTTTTGCTATAACGCAAAATTATAACAGTTATCTCTATATGCAGCAGTAAAAATTTACATAACGTAGATAAGATTTGGAGAGTTGAGTAATTTAAATTCGAAGCACAATTGGTCCCCGCAGTTGTTGTCGCAAATGGACATATAGATTAATAAAAACAAATTCCGAATAACTACACGAATGAAACTTTTCTACAACAAGACGCGTCTATGACACATCGATTAGTAAGATAAAATGCAAAATGAGATTTTCGTTGGTGAGTTTGAGTCGTATGAATTTACTGGTGAGTGTGCGATATATTGTTAAAAGTTCATGAATTACTGTTTTCCTTAAATGTATCGATTTATAACACAATGTATTGTGGTACATGAAATCGTTTGCTATAATTGAAAATGGCATTTCAATTTTTTAATACTCCTGAAATAACGTTTACTCATTTATAAAATAAACTTTGTTCATATTGAAATGATCATTGCGTGGGCCAAAAAAATGCAAAAATTGTTTTTCAAGTCTTAATATCGAGGAAAAATTGCGAAATTGCGAGACAAAAAAATTGATTTGTGGATGGTCCCTCACTTGCTTTCAAAATGAGTCAAAAATGCTTCACTTACAGGCATGGTTAAGTGGTGTAAGTCACGAATTTTGGATTTTAATATCTCTGGAAGGTGTTTTGATATGGAGAAAAATATTTTTTGTTCAATTTAAGAATGGATAAGAAGTAATTTCTTAATTGCGAATTTAGTCCTACAGGGGCCGCATAAAAATTTAATTTTCGTATTTTTTTTTCGAATACACACCCCATGGAGTTGCAACTTATCTTAGGAAAATTTTACCTTTTTTGTGAATTTTTGAAATTGGAAGTATGGGTCTAACGGCAATATTTAAAGAGGAGACGTCTTGTTTCTCTATTTATGACTCCCCCTGTATGTTGTGGCACAGTACTTAATACTAAAATAAAATAAAATTTTAAAAATTGTAAAACAGACTTTTTTGCTAAAATTTTAATTTAAAAAATAACATTTTTAAAATCTCTACAACTTTGATGAATATGAATGTTTCGGATTCGATTTTTTTTCCACATTCATTTGAAAGTACTACATAAAACACTGTGTGTGGATTTTTCATTGTATGAGATTTTATATTTAATACGAATTTTTTTCTCTCGTGTATATTAAAAAATGAAGGAAATTCAATAAACTTCCAATTTAAATATTTTTTTAAGAAATACCTGTAAACTTGAATGTTAAATCCATGCACATGTTATAAAATATCCCATGGAGATCAAGTAAAAAAACTTTCAGACCTTTGGCTAAATTAGAAAAAATGCATTTGTGGGTCTCTAACAAGCAAGTTATAAAAATATGAACGCGGTGAAAAATCAGATTAAAGTTTTATTAGTATTGGGTAATTGTACTGAACTACTAACAAAATTTACAATATTTTGCGATAAAATTGTCATATAGAAAGGAAATGAGATGTAAAAGTATTCAGAGTTAAAGAAGCTTTCAGTTAATATTAAAAAAAGAAAATCGATATTTTGACTAATTTCAAGGTTATCCAAACTTTTTTTTATTACCGTATCTAACAGGCATATATCTTACTTGAAAGTAAAACAAAATTTACCAAAGTTTTTAAAAATTTTACTTAACTCTTTTATAGCATTAGCAAAATATCTTGACATTTAAAACAGTTATAAAACAAATTGACAATTTTAAGAAAATAAATTCTCAGAGCATTTTGGCTTTAATCCAAGTGCAGTAACAAAAGTGAAAAATAGCATTGATATTTTTTTCATGAACTTATTTGCTTTTCCCTTCTTAGAATTAAGAAAGGATAATTTTCAAAAGAATTTGAGGAAAATTTTCAAAAGATTTGTATACTATCGAAAAAAAATGCTCTTTAAAAAATCATCAAATGTTTTAATGATTTTTTTTTTCAATTCAGTGGTTCCTATAATAATTTTTTTGTGTATCTTTTCGTAAAAGGAACATTACATTACAATGGTTGTAAAATAGATATATAAGTTATTCCTATTTCTAGACAACAAACAAATTAAACATGCTTTTTTATTAGAAAAAAGTAAATATTCATAAAAAATTAATCTGAAATACACTATATGCAATGATAAACAAGAAAGAAAAAATCATGCCTCAAGGATAGATTATGAAGCATTTGCCAACACATTTAGAAAAATGAAACAAAACTGCACCATTTAAAAAATTAAAACATTATGTCTCATTTCACCATATGGAAATGTCCAGTGCATGACAAATCCAAAATTCATCTGTTACCAACTAGAATCGGAAAATTATATGAATATTTTTGCAGCTCTGCATATGATATAGAAATTTGTATATATTAACAACATGCATTCCAAAACTTAGTTGATTTTAGAGATATGTATTTTTTCGTTGAAAATTCCCCTTCAAAATTTCCTCTAATAAGGATAATTGTAAGAAAATGCTTTTGTGAAACCATGTATATGAGGTATTGAATTTATATATGAAGAGTAATATGCAAAAAAAAAAAAAAAAAAAAAAAAAAATCAATTAAATTTAAAAACGTATACCGATTTTTAAACGTTTTCTCCGCAATCACTACAAAGAGGCATTACTGTGAACAATTTATTTTGTGTCTCCATGTAAATTAATAAAAAAGGCTATGAATGCTCTGTTTTAACATGGTAGTAGTAAAATTCAGTTATTTGTGACAGTTTTGCTATATTTGAAATTGCATAATATCAATAAAATATTCTCAGAACGACTCTTCCCCATATACCATAATGTAATCGAATTATTTGAGTGTCTCTGTAAAAAAAAAAAAAAAAAAAAAAAAAAAAAAAAAAAAAAAAACATTAATAGTACATACATCATATTCAATGCCAAACATGGTTCGGTGACCTTAAATAAACTTTATCTATTGCATGAAAATCTGAATATAATTACGGGCGTTAGATTGTGAATAGTAGGACAGACAGACCGAATATATAAGCACATTTCTTCTTTTCTAACTTTGTTGAAAAGTACTAAAAAAGGGATACAAGATTTAATAAGTTCACATGTGAACTTTATAATGAAGTATGCTTCAAATGAAACACCCAACTTTCTGTTATAAATAAAATTTAAATCTAAGTAAATATAATAATTGATTTTTATATATAATTTACAAATATAATAAATGTACATTTCCCACTTTATTTAACGAGTACTTATATTTCATATATTTTTTGTTTTAGGTAAGTGCTTATGGTTTTATAATGTTCCTATTACATTTATTGAGGTAAGAAAGTTTTATGACTCTTTCAAATTAGCCTAGTAACTGGAGGTTTGTATCGAAATTAATTAGAGGAAAGAATAAAATTGTTCTAATTCTTTCATTTCAGTTCTTTAATAAACATCCTAAGTTTTTCATTTTCTTTTCATTTTCCTGTAGGATAACTGTAACCGGTTCATGAAGATTTTTAACAAATTTGTTTGGTGATTTTAAATTAACCCTTCGAAATCCAATGCCTCTTACACAAATTTTATTCGATGAGCACCACTTAAAAAAAAAACTTTCCTTGAAGTAGACAATTAAAAAAATTATTTGATTAAATAAGGAAAATTTTATTTTCCTTTATTACTGATGCTAAAAACAAATTTTGGAAAGAAAGATGATGTCTGCGCAGCGGACACAATGGACTGCCAAGAGTTAAAATAAAACATCTAAAATACAACAAAAGTTTGAAAAAAATTCGCATGTACAAAAGTTGCATAACTTAAAATTCTAGATGCAGCATTATGCACTATGATATTAACATGTAGCTCACTGGAACATTTCTAAAATGATGTCTCTGAACTTTTATTCCTAAAATAAGCGGACAAGATTATAATACAGTGATAATTAACTCCTTCGGGACAAGCGTCTTTTACGGAATTTTTAATCTTTTATCACCCGTTTTTAAAAACAGAAATGTTGCCTAGTCAAATCGGAAAAAAAAAATTCGCTGAATAAATAAGGAATAATTTATAATAAAATATTACTGGTGAGAATAATGAAAGATGCCGAGGATCTTATGCGGCACGTACATCCGTCGTTCGTCCCTTAACTGTGGTGTCGTTTTCGACAACATAAATTAAAAATAGGAACTATAAACCGCATTTTCCATACTAAAACAGTTGTTTTACTTAATCGAAAAACATCTGTCAATCAATAAAGATAAATTTTTAGTTAAAAATTACTGGTGTCAAAAAGCTTTAAGTAACGAAACGTGCAAAGAGTTCCTGCCTGAACTCAGTTTGGGCAACACAGTTAATGGGTTAATCCTTTAACATTCATTGGATTCTCTAGGAAAACATAAAAATTTAAATCCGATATGCTAAAACGATACCGGAATTTTAATTTAAAAAAAATCCATTTTATTATGTGAATGAAAATTCACTTTTTCTTATTTAAAAATGTGTTTGTTCGCAATGACCAGTGTCAGTCGTTTTTGTCGAGATCTTAGCAATGAAAACGCTTTGTTCGTTAAAGGATTAATGGATTAAATAATGTTTAATTACGTATTTTATAATATTAAATTTGATTATTTGCAAAAAACAGTATGTTTGGTCATTTTTATACCACGCGTTTTGTGTTATAGTAATGCGGTTTATCGCCTGCAGTCTATTTCGGCAGTGATAATTAACAAACGTAAACTGGAGCCGAATTCGAACATTAATTGGGGGAAAGCAGGAAATTGCTTTAATCCATTCATGTTAAGTCTGTATTTAACATCTAATTTTCTCGCCTCTCTTCTAGATACCTTTAGCAGCTACATGAAAATTTGTAATCATTTTTTTCCGTTGCTTTTTTTTTGGGGGGGGGGAGAAGATGAGTCATTTAAATATTAATAACTGCAATACATAATATTATAGAAAAAAATTGTGTAAAATTTGTATATCTCAAAATACTGCATAACTTCAGATCTCTGATTTATGCGATTATTAAATAGGAAGATCATGGGATTACCCCTAAAATGTCTAAAATTTATCATATAGCAATAAATAATAAATAAAAAAGATTAGCGAAAATTGTAATTTAACATATTACAACGATTATTTGGAAAATGATATTTTCAAAGACTCAAATTTTAAAGACGTATAAATCAGTTCTATATTTAAATTAATAATAATAATAAACATCATTTTTAGGATAATTATGTTGAGTCACATATTACGTACGCCGTGCATTAAATATTTATATCCCTACACCAAATTAAAAAAAATAGGATTAAAGATAGACAACTTTAACTGTTTAAAATGTGCATTTTTATTTTATGCAGTTGATCAGACTGACTTCTTAACGCCTCATATAAAGTAAGACATGGATTAAACATTAATATTCCTGAACCCATTACTAAGAAAAATTTAAATAAAATTTCAGTTTTACAATTTTCGGAGTTGCAAATTTCTCAAATTCTATGTATCGCACATTTCAAAGTTTTACACCGTTGCGTAGAGAAGAAAATGTACTTTTTAATGAAATTTGTTGGAATATCTATCACAATTTGTTTTTCAATTATTAATCTTTAAAAAGTTTTTATTACAATTTTTGTCATTATAGCAACAGAAGTATTCCATTTTTGGACATTAAACTTGGACCAATCAGAAAACGAATAAAATAAAAACCAGAAGTATTCCACATTTGGACATTAAACTTGGATCTATCAAGAAACGAATAAAATTAAATAATTTGCAGAATTTAACCAATAAAAATATTCAAATATACTTTAGATTTTCCAATTCTCTACCGAGAACAACAGCTATTTTTTTTCAAATAGTTTCCATTTAAAAAACTGTTCAGTTATAGATCTTTGAAGAAATACCGTTTATTTACTGAGAATAGTAAAGTTTTTAAGACTAGATCCCTGTAAAATGGACAAAAAAAATGGGGTTAGATTTTTGCTTTGATATTACAGTAATGATCAAAGATTATAAAATTTGGTCATTTAAGCTTATGAAGACATCGAGATGATAATGATGGTATCTGACAAATTAATATATATATATATATAGAATTTAATCATAGATTGAAGACAATCAGTGTATTTCTATCACCTGTTAAATCACTATATAAAAAAACTTAATACTCATAGAGATTTTTGTTTTCAAAGGAGGTATTTGACAATACACTCAGCAGATCTTTGAACTTCATATTTCATTTTCTCAAAATGGTGATTGTGAAACCTTATCATTTGAGACCTTTATATCTTAATACTTTATCTACCACGTTACTTATAAATACCATTAAAATTACTTGTTATATAATTATTTTAATACGTCAAATAGCTGTAATACTGTTTAGAATGAGTTACAGATACATTACTTTATTTTGTTCCAAAAACATTATTGTTTTACTAAACAAAAAGATTTTTAAAAGGGTGTTTTCTTTTGCTTTTGTATCTTTTCAGCTTTCTTGGCATTGAGGAAGGGGGATAGGGATTTTTCAATTCGGAAATATTTCTATATTTGTATCGTTAGAACATCATATTTGTACATTTTATAATTCCACAAAATACTAAGAAAACAATTTACAATAAAAGATTTGAGTGGAGTTATAAATATTGCACAAAATCCCTGTCAAATCAAATTTAATTAATCCTTCTAAAATCTTCCAAAAATTTATTAAATGATTATGTAAATCTTTTAATTTATTTTAAACAATTAACGTAAAATGCTTAAAATGTAAAATTTTCATGAATCCATAATACGGTAGATAAAGGGTTAATTGATTTGTGTCTAGTATTGATGCAGAGTCAATGAGAAAAAATTTCATTGGAAGTAGTTTTGTATTAATGAAGTGTATTATTAAAGCAAAATTAGCAGTATTGATTACTATAGAAGATGTTTAATGCTAAAATTTTATAAAGTAAAAGGTGTATAATTTTGATTGTAAACACAATCTGTATTGCCTACGATCGGTAACCTATCGGATGTTCTACAATGGACAGACTGATCTTAAAATTCAATAACTTGCAAATGATGATAATTATTAAAGCAATTCTTGCAAGATTGGTTTTGTTCGTCATTCATAATGCAAGGTATCAGAAGTCTTTTACTGCAATTCTCGAATTTAGTTTAAAATAGCAGTGATAGATGACGTAGCAAGAAATATGTGTTCAATTGTGACCCGATTTTTGGTCTGTCTTTTTCTCAGTATTATTGGGAATAAAGGAGTTGCATTGGCGACTCATAATCACTCCATACATTTTAATAGCTGTCACCATTTCGAAGTTATTCAATGTTAAAATACCTCATTAATACAAAAGTATTTTCAGTGAAATTTTTTCTCATTCCCTCCGTATCAATACCAGCATTAAAGCAATTAAAATATGAATAACTCAAGTGATAAGGTTAAACATCACTATTTTGAAAAAATGAAATATGAAGTTCATAATATCTACTTGCGTATATTCTCAAATGTACATTTTATCAATTAAAATCTCTATATTAACTTCCTAGAAATTTTAACTTAACAGATGAAAGAAAAACACTCAAATATCTTCAGTCCTGTGATTAATTGATATGTATATATTTTCATTTTACCACATAGCATCTTTATAAACGGAGCTCTTTATACATTTAAATTATCAGAATTTATGCAAAAATTAATTCATTACCACTGCTATAATCATCAAAGAAAAAGTATCTTATTTTATTTTTAGATGTTTCATTTAACTGAAATATTTTTCATCACCAATTACTTAACAAAAGAGTAATAAAGAAAAAAGTAAAGAAATGTTTTTAGGAGTTTGAGGTAATACATATGAAATTTTGCTACAGATAACGATACCCTCAGATAAATAAATAAAATAAAAATAAAAATAAATAAATATATAAAAATGTTGTTTTTACAATGTGATTCTAGCAACTGCAGTGTAAAAAAATATCTAAAGTTTCTAAACATTTTTCTAGGAAACTGGAATTCCTAGAAATTTTCATGTAGTAGTTACAGCAAAAATTCGTAAAAGAGGTTCTTTTACATGCATTTTTTGTTATTAACTTTACATGACAAGCTTTATGAGTCCCAGTTTCCTAAAAATATTTAATAGCTTATCAGATTTTTTTAACAGTGTAGGTTATCAGATTATAACTGTCAAATAATAAGTAATGTATCGTCTTATTCATGAATTAAACAGTATGTTATTGCCAAATAGTATATTGCTGGCTAATTTTGATGTTTTAAACAGTATTGTACCGTAAAATTAACAATTTTAATTTACAAACTAGCTATAAATTTTCTTCCAGAAACAATTATTGATTTGCTTCTATAATACCTTTCAATTACATAAAACAATTTCTTGTGAAATATTTTCTCATTCTCTAGTCATGCACATTAAACATCAAAACAAATAAATTAAGGTCATATGTTTTCTCAAAAACTGAATTTTTTTATATTCTATCTCATATTAGTCTCAAATAAAAATATAACTTCATTTTCCTTTGCAAATGATTCCTTTAATTCAAGTGTTTTTTATTACCAGTTACTTAATAAAATAATAGTATAAAAAATACAGAAATTTTTTTAAAGAGTTTAATTATTACACAGAATACATTACTTTATAAAGTGCTTAAATACACTGTAAAAAATGAAAACCTGCCAAAATCTGTTTATTTACTAACATTTTATTTGCACTGTAACTTTACAAAAGAATCTACTAAAGTAAAAAATATCTTACTAAACTTTTACCTGAAACCTGGGTGGCAGTAACATAAAAAATCTAGGAATCCCAGTTTCCTAAAAAATTCTTAGAAACATTACAGATTTTTTGATTTTCAGTGCAAATCTGTATCTGTTACATGAATTTTTGCTGCTGTCGTTACATAAAATATTCTAGGAATCCGAGTTTCCTAGAAAACTTCTAGTAACTTTACAGACTTTTTTTTCAGTGTATAAATTTCTTTTACGTAAGCGATGTTTAATTGCCTTTCATAACACACTTCATTTATACAAAGCTATTTTTTGTGAAATATTTTAATATTTGGTGTCTTTTAATGTTCATGCACTGTACACACCAAAACAATTAAGGTATGTTCATTTTCATTATTATCAACAGCTGAAATTTTCTATAATATATCGCAACATTTGTCTCAAAATAAAAATCTAATTTCTCTTTCATTTGTAAAAAATTCCTTTAATCTGAATGTTCTTCTGTTAGGTAAAAATAATTTTTAATAAATCTGAATCCATACCAGTATTAAAATAATTGAGATACGATAAAAATTTTAAACTAAATTTCTAATCACTTACCACAACTATAATAATCAATCAAAATCCTAATCTTATTTCTCATAACTATTTTCTTTAATTGAAGTATTTTTTTAATCCCAGTTACTTAACATAATAATAATCTTTCTATAGTAAAAAAATACTAGCCTTAAAAGGAATGACTCTTGGAATGATGCTGATGTGGAAGATTTCCGGAACTAACGAATCCGGGTTATCCACTCCTTCCATGAGTCGAATAGACCAATCAGGAAAGGGCTCCGTCTATGCATCGCCGTATGGGTTACAATAAAGAGAGGAAAGGTTACCATCGCCAACAATCGCCAAGTTTGTCGCCAACTTGGCGATATATCGCCAAATTTGGCGAACAAAATTAGTTTTTAAAAGTGACGCCAACTTGGCGATAACTGTAATATTTCGCCAAATTTTTAATTTCTTTACAACACCAGTCGTTTGATACATCATTTGAGAGGTTTGCAACTGCTTATTCATATAATGGATTTCTTGTGTGTTATCCCCCATTCTGCTCCCCAGGGGGACACATTTTTAATTTCTTTACAACACCAGTCGTGTTACACAAGATTTGAAAGGTCTGCAACTGCTTATTCATATTATGGATGTCTTGTGTGTCACCCCCACACTCTGCTCTGCCCAGGGGGGGATCACATTTTTAATTTCTTTACAACACCAGTTGTGTGACACATCATTTGAAAGGTCTGCAACTGCTTATTCATATTATGGATGTGTTGTGTGACATTCCCCACTCTGCTCCCCAGGGGAGCACATTTTTAATTTCTTTACAAAACTAATTGTGTGACACATCATTTGAGAGGTCTGCAACTGCTTATTCATATTATGGATATCTTGTGTGTAACCCCCCCCTCTGCCCTCAGAGGGAGCGCATTTTGTAATTTCTTTACAACACCAATTGTGTGCCTCATCATTTGAAAAGTCTGCAACTGTTTATTCATTTTATGGATGTCTTGTGTGTCATCCCCACTCTGCCCCCAGGGGGTACATTTTTAATTTCTTTACAACACCAGTCGTGTGACATATCATTTGAGAGGTCTGCAGCTGATTATTCATATTATGGATATCTTTTGTGTCGCCTCCCACTCTGCCCCCCCAGGGGGGCACATTTTTAATTTCTTTACAACACCAGTCGTGTGACACATCATTTGAAAGGTCTGCAACTGCTTATTCATACCATGGGGTATTGGCGAGCGCAGCAAGCAGGGGGAAGCCAATAATTTGGAATCGCGAAGCGATTACGCGGGGGGTTGGCGAGCATAGCGAGCAGGGGGGCGGGGCCCCCCTAGTATAAACAAAAAATAAAGAAATGTTTTTGGAAGTAAGGATTAATACCTAAAATAGTTTATTTTAAACGCTACAATTTAATGCAATTACACTGCAATAAACATATTCTTCCGGTAACTTATGTGACCTGAAATTTATGTCCAGACTCTTAAATCGTTCTTTAAACTTGAGTTCAAACAATATAAATTATTAAGTTGCTACTACAGTGCATGTATCCAGAATTTTAAAAATTAATACAACCTTTACAATCGCAATCAAATAAATCTGGCTGCATGAAATATGAGAGATATTTTGCAGTAGCAATTTAAGAAACTAGAGAGGAATAAATGTAATTAATTTTTCAAGCTAAATGAATTCAGAAGTAACGGGGAAATCCGTGAAAATTAGCATTTTACAGGCATATTCATTATGGAAATGTTACACCACTCTACTTCGCAACATATTATTTGAGACAAGAACAGCGAATTGTGTACGTTTTGACTAATAGTCTGCAATTGCAGGACCCCTCTGTTCAGACATACAGACAGTTATTTCAGATGTCACAGGAAAGCGCCCAAAATCTTATTCTGATTTATGATGCGAGCTATTAGATTCCAACTGCGTTGCATAAATTTGCCATAGAAAATGACTGGAACTTGCAAGATTTTCACGCACGAAATAGCTTACGGTCATTAGTTAGGGCAAAAGAGAGGAACGCTTCAATTAAAGGAAACTTTTACAAATGGAAGAGAGATTAGATTTTTATTTTGAGACTAATGTTGCGATAGAATATAACAAATCTCTGTTATTCAGAAAAAAAATATGAACATACCTTAATTGTTTTGATGTTTACACTGCATGAACAGTGAATGAAACAATATTTCATCAAAATTTGTTTAGTAGAAATGAAGTATGGAGCAAATTAAGCATCGCCTCTGTAAAAGAAATTTGTTGCTAGCGTTTTATAAAGTAAACAATTGTACGTGTTAGTTCAAACTTTTAAAAACATTTCTTTAATTTATGTTTATGTAATTGAAAGCGAGGAACACTCCAAAGAAACTTTTTCAAATGAAAGAGTGATTAGATTTTTATTTTTAGACTAATGTTGAGATAGAATGTAATAAATTTCAGTTGATCAAAAAATGAACATACCTTAATTGTTTTAGTATTTACAGTGCATGAATCGTCAACGAGACAATATTTAACCAAATTTTGTTTTGTAGAAATAAAGCATGAAGCGAATTAAGCATCGCTTCTGTAAAATAAATTTATAGCTAGCGTTTTATAAAATAAAAGACATGATGTATTAATTCAATCATGACTCCTAGACTCCAAAACTGCCATCAGTAAAAATCTGTTATTTATATCTATCTATATAACTTTTTTATGGACACGATAACTTCTAAAATCCGGCTGAAATCTCTTCCAAACTGATATACAAAATCTCGGTCAAGTTCGTTAATTGGCAGAATCAAACCAAGGGGGTAGAAATAGGTATATTTTTGTGAAAATAGAAAAACCTCATAATTTCTTAGTTAATATAGATATCGAATTGGTTTAAAGTTTATAATACTTCTAAGGAATTGGCAAAAAGTTTATGCATAACAGATTTTGTCATAAAGTTAAAATTGGACTCAAGGAGTAAAAAAAATTGGGGTTTTTGGTGAAAAAAAATTAAGAAATTCTCAAGATATCAAATCCAAATAATTTTTTTTATAAATGATCTTAATATTATATAATTTTTTATGTTTACAAGTTTTTGATAGGACAATTTTTTAGCAGAAAAAAATTAAAACGAAAACAAAAATGGGACGGGAGGTTGAAAAAAAAATCCATAACTTCTTCAATTCTTAAGGTATCAAATCCGATTAAATGTATTTTACATCTTCTTAATAATATCTACAACTTTTATACTGACATTTGTTTATAGAAGCAACTCTTATAGCAAAAATAAATTAAACAAAAATAGGAGTTGAAGAAAAAACTGAAATCCAAACTGCTTATATTCTGACTCAATTTAAAGTTCATTTTTTATTTTAAACCCATCCAAATGACAGGTTCTCTTATTTAGGAACTATATAATGTGACTTATTGGTCAGTCTTTTAAAAAAGGAAGAATATATTTCAAAATATTCTGTCAAAGTAGACATTTTAAACAGAATTTCCCGAAGCAATCGTGATTGAAAAAATTAAGGAAGTATTCAAATAACAATTTGTTTATTTTCAAACTCATTTCTAAATCCATTTTTGCTGTCAAACGCATCCAACTGACATGTTCTCTTATTTAGAAACTATATTGTGTTCTGTATTGATAAGGTTTTCGATAAAAGCAGAATATATTTCAAAAAATGATGTTAAAGTCGGCATTTCGAACAAAATTTCTCGAAGTGATTGTGATTGAAGAATTGAAGATGTATTCAAATAACAAACTGCTTATTTTATGACTCATTTTTAAATTCAATTTTAGTTTCAATTGGTAATTTCTCTTATTTAGGAACTATATATAAAGCGCCGTATTGGTAGATTTTTTCATAAAATCAGAATATATTTTTAACATGCTGTCAAAATGGGCATTTAAACAGAATATCGCTTAAAATGATTCTGATAAAATCGGTTCTCGTGGAAAAATGAAATTAAAATTTATTCAAAAGCGGCCAAATGTAGTTGTTAAATTGGGTTATCTCTAATTATTATTATTATTATTATTATTATTATTATTATTATTATTATTATTATTATTATTATTATTATTATTATTATTATTGTAGTTGAAATGATTATTTAACTTCGAAATCTACCTCCACCTGTAAGCCAAGAGGACAGGGCTTTTTTAGAGTTAAATATTGTGGCACCACATATACAGTAGACCATCGATCCGCCGTTTTTAGAGGGATGCGGGAAAAAAACGATGAAAGTGGATTAACTTCAAAACACGAAAAAACACAATGCGCATTACTGATGCATGCAATGTATGCAGTATAATAATAAATACTAATTTGTGGCTTACTAAACTGTAAAAGAAGTAAATCGAAATTATAGAAAATTGATATTTATTTTAAAAAATCAATAAGTTTGTTTGTTTTTTCGTTCATTTTTTTTTATATCAAAAAATACATTTTCAAGATATACAACATTTTTCTGGTCATTTTATGTAGTTTCATGGATACATATATAAGTTCATGCACTTTCAAATGCCGTAATTGAATCAGATAGACTTGGCATTGGTGGCTCAGCTTACTCGGTATGGACATTTTCCTCTGCTTCTTCGCCATTATTTTCTTTATTTTTTTTTTTTTTTTTTTGCATTACCATACATTTTTCCTATGTTTAGGACATCACATGTCGTAACATTTTGATCAATGTAAACATAACCACATCCCCTTCAATATAAAACCACTCTTCAGCTGCATTATACGACCATCTCAACACAAACAGCATAAATTAGTCATTTTAGAAGAAAAGAAGCAATTCCAGTTTGTATGTCATATGGATTCGCATGACTTTCAATTTCATTTCGGTGAAGAGAAAAAACTTACAACGATGAATGCGGGAAAACGATTTTTGAAGAACGATGCTTGCGGTTTTTGTTAGCATTATTTAAGTACATTTTGTTCAGGGACCGTAGAAATAAAATGATCAATGCGGGAAAACGATGGATGTGGGTACGATAGATCGGGGTTTCACTGTATTACAAAATCAAATTGAAAAAATAGTTTCAAAATTACCGTGTCCCCTTAAAAGATATTTTATCTGGATTAAAAATAAATGGCAAATTGGAATTTGTAATAATTTAAAAAAATATTCTGAATAAAAAGAGTAAACCTACAATAATGTAATAATATAGATTCTTTAATGTATCACTTACTGCAAAATTGCTTACAAATTAGTCACTTGCAAGAATTAAATTCATTTACCTTGAGACTGGGAAAAATCAATATATTTTTTAGTTAAAAGTCTAACATTGTCATGGGTTTTTGAAAAGCGGTATTTAAGAATAAAGAAATTATTCAAGCAATTTTTATCTTTCAATATACAGTGAAACCTCTCTGTGCGGCTAAATAGATTATTTAATGTATCACTTACTTTTAAATTGCTAAAAATGAGTCGCTTGCAAGAATTAAAATCACTTTCATAGAGCTCCGAAAAAAATGGAAATTAATAAGGTAACCTGGGGTAATAACGCCAGGCGGGGTAATAACGCCAAGTGCTTATATTTTGCATAATTATGAAATAATCAAGTAAATGACACCCATGTGCTCTGCGCAGAAGGGTTTTGAGTCATATAAATCGCAAAAAACAGCTTCAAGTTAATTTGTTTCATTTTTAGGTCTTATTGTTTTTACAAACAACTAAAATTAACGCTTGATCTAAAATTTGCGAGATACGTTTTGTGATGTGAAGATTATGTTTTTATCCGGAAATACTTTGTTAATTACATAAATTTGTAGTGCATTTCATGTACTTTTAAAATGTTGTTGAAGATTTTGGATATCTTCTCGAGATAATTTGTAATTTAAAATGTACTGCACAATAACTATACCGGGGTAATAACGCCAACCCTTGACATTAATACCCCGGTTGATTCCCTACAGTGACCGAGCTACATCCTAATTACTGATTCAAATAAACACAGTTAAAACTGTGCAATGTTTCTCATATTTCTATTTAAACGGTCCTTTTTAAGCAAAAAGAAGCTCACGGTCTGATATTCTTTAGCCTCATCCCCCCCTCCCACACCACACCTTTATTTTCTTACACTTTCTGAAAAAATTTAACATTTTCAATAGCTTAGAATGCAATTTTTCAATTTCTAAGTTTGTAGAGTTTGTACTTTTAGAATTGGGCAATCTACATGCAATTATTCCATCTTATTCCATAGTTTTGTTTGCATGGCGTTATTACCCATATAGGTGGGTAATAACGCCAAATAGCATGGGTCAAGAAAAAACGCCATTACATTTTATGAATACATATCTGTTAAATTATTTTATTTTATATAGATAGTCAATGAGTTGCTGTATCAGATCCTATATTTGTTTGAAAAATACAATCTAAAACTAAGCCGTGAAAATTGGTAGAACCTTAACGTGGCGTTATTACCCCAGGGTACCTTATATTTTAAAATTGTTAATATCACAGAGTTAAAGCAATTTCATCTGGTTTAAAGTTAAATGGAAAAACGAAATTTTTAACATTTAAAAAACAAAATACCGAACAAAAGAGTAAACATAAAAACAATGTTATAAAGTAGATTATTTAATGTAACACTTACTGTGAAACGGCTTTCAAATTAGTCCCTTGCAAGAATTGAAATCATTTTCCTAGAGCACAAAAAAAAAAAAAAAAAAAAATAATAATAATAATAATAATAATAATAATAATAATAATAATAATAATAATAATAATAATAATAATATATTTAAAAATTGCTTTTATCACACTGTTAAAGCAATTTCGTCTTGAATAAAGTTAAATGAAAAAATGGAATTTTTAATATTTGAAAGACAAAATACCAAACAAAAGAGTAAATTTAAAACAATGTTATAAAGTAGATTATTTAATGTAACACTTGCTGTGAAACGGCTAAAAAATGAGTCCTTTGCAAGAATTAAAATCACTTTCCTAGATCACCGAAAAAAAAGTAAATTAATATATTTAAAAATTGCTTATATCACAGCGCTAAAGCAATTTAATCTTGTATAAAATTAAATGGCAAAATGCAATTTTTAATATTTAAAAAACATAGTACCGAACAAAGAAGTAAACCTAAAACAATCTTATAAAATAGATTATTTAATGTATTACTTACTATGAAACTGCTTACAAATTAGTCCCTTGCAAGAATTAAAATCACTTTCCTAGAGCACCGAAAAAAAGGGAAATCAATATATTTAAAAATTACTGCCTAACTTTACATCACTCCTTTCATTTAATCTGCCACATGGCGCACCTACAGAGGAAAGAAGAATTTTAATAAGGAACAAAAGGTCTACCCAAGTGTGTGTTATTAGACACTTAACATCAAATTGGGAACCGGCGTAATGTATCGAAAATAAATCAGACGACACTAATAAGTCCCTTGTTACCTCCAGCTCAATAAGGAACCTCCATCACAACGAAAATGTTCGAATTAAGGAGGGAGACGCTAATAATTACCGTTTTAAGCCCTTCTAATTATTCCACACCGATCACATCATTGATTTCAATTACTGCACATGAAATAAATACCCTCTTAAATCTTAAACCCTCCCCTTTAATGGTACTTTCGTTTTAAATCCCCCCAAAGATATTTCAGGGAAGACCCTCCCGTTCCTGAAGTAGATTTGTGGCTAAGGCACGGGCAATGCCTTACAGAAATGCTGGCAATCGTTAAAGTTGAGTAGTTTCCGTGGCTGAATTTTGAGATTCATGGTTTGAGAAACGAGGGGGAATAATGGGTTTATTTTGAAAGAAAGATAATATATAAGGATAAAATTATTGAAGAATAAACTCACTCCAGCAAAATTAGATAGAAGTCAGAAAAACTTATTATTTTGTTAATGATTTAGATTTCAGGATACGTTGTCATGAAAATAATAAATATTATTTTTTTTAATAAAGAAAACAAAATTTATTTATGTATTTTTTTTTCAAACCCATTCTAAACAAGTAAGAAAAAAAATGCAGAAAAACATTAATCAAAAGCTAAAAATTCCAAATCGATTGAAAATTTACGACATAATTTCAACGATAAAATAAAGAATATAAATAAATAAATAAAGCTAAAAAGAATAAAATGTTCAAAATAATTTAATTTTCCAGTTTATCTCAAAATTGATTTTAAGAAATCGGTTTTTGCTGTTTATTATTAAATGAATGGTCTGGTCACCGTTGTACACCATATACGTCAGTAATATACATATATTATTATATTATTATACATATATATATATACATATATATTAAATCTAATGATAGATATATCTTAAACTCCATAAGAAGTAATACGCATTTGAAAAATAAAAAAATAATAATAAATATTTAGGTAAAAGTATTAATATTTAAAAAAGTAATAGCGATTTTAATAAGTTAAAATTTTCTTAAAACTTTCAAAATTATTTCATAAAACATATTGCTTGTTTTTTTCTTCAAATTGCACTTTTCTTTATATATTATAATACAACGAGTGCACCAGTTCAACCTTATTTTATTAAACAAATAATAAAACAAAAAACGAATAAAACAAATGTTGAAAAAGTAAACAGTCCCCTTAAAAAATTTAAAGGAAAATTATATCATCGCAGCTGAAACGTAACCAAAATCAACAGAAATAAGAAAATAAATTACAAATTAATAAACAAACTAACCCAGAACAGAAGCTGCATGACAAACAACGTAAAAATGGAGGATTAAATCAGTCTTTGTGCATACAAATTTTCGCAAGTTTTGCTGTTGAGGCTAGAAAATGATATGGAAAGAAACAAGATCTAATCCAATTTAAATAATATAAAATTGACTGAAAAAAAATCTTTGCTATTTCAATCACCTATATTTTTCCCATTTACAATGCATAATCTTCCTCCTTGGAATGAAATTCTCAATTAACTTACAATGCTGTATAGTTTTACAAATTCATAATAGATAAATATATTTCTGACTATAGATATATGAATATTTGTTTCGAATTGTAGCACCGTTTTAAAGTTAAATTCTTCTTTATTATTATTATTTTTTGTAACTAACTTTTTATTATCAATTTAAAAATTTACATAAAAAATAACTTTTAATAATTTAAATCAGGATAGTTTCAACTCAGCATTTTGAGAGCAATAGTTAAAATCGAATTTGTCTTTTATTCCAATAATTAAAATGTCGTCTATAATTTCTGTCTTGATATTGTCTTTGATATTTCGATTATTTTTTTTTTTTTTATTCTCGATTTTCTTTCTATTTGCGGATTATATCGTTAATTACATCACTATTATTTTCACACATATACAGATAAATGTCGACCAATATCAAATACTGCAGACACGCTCCCTATTTGTGATATCATGTATTTGCTTGCATACCTTAATACCTTCATATAAATAGTTCTCTTGAACCACGAATTGAAACATGTTTTAAAATACATTAAAATTTATATATTCATTTTTTTTATCTATTATAATCTCGCAATAGTTTCTAAATTAAATACTTAATATCTATATTTCTATAAATATCTGTGAAATTAGATAAATAAAAATAAAGATCTGTGAAAAGATTTACTCCTGTAGAACGAAACAATAAGTACTTCCAAGCATTATAATCAATATATAAAATAAGTAATTTCACAAAAAGCACATTTTTTGGAATATATTCACAATATTCTTCAGTTATGCATTTGCAATATCCTTTTCTTCATTTGTGGGCGTATGTCTTCAACTATCTAAATCTATAAAAAAAATGCCAATTTTAAGTATGAGAAAATACATTTTTTAATATGATTGACCTTTCATTTTATATTTAATCTCATATTTAATCGTAGATCGATATGATGAAACCTCATATTTAAGTATGTTTTTAAAAAATATATTAGAATATTTAAAATTTAATATTGGAAGGTAATATTTTCATGATCTACTGAGATGGAATATATGTATTAACAGAATATTTGATATTTGATATCTATAAGTTTAAAAATGTTATATGTTTTTCAAGTTTCGATATCATTGAGTTATATAATTCTGCAATATCGTTTTTATAAGATTTCCTAAGAGAGTTTGATAAAAATATTTGGAATATATAAAATTGTTTCTGTCGATTTTTCATTTAGTAATTAAGGTGACAGTTAACCTTCAGATTGCGAAAAATATATCTTCAAAAATTTTTGTTAATTCCATTAAAACTTATCAGCTTTTAATTTAAGAAATTTTAATATGATTATTATTAGTTGCCAAAAAATCAAAATTTAGTCATAAAATTTTAAATATTTTCTGAAATTAAAACCTTAACGGTAATTACTGAATTTAAGCTTTCAAAAAGTCAAAAAACAATTTATTCTATTTCAAAAATTCTCTGCCTGCTCGGCTTACAGACACAAGTAGAATTCTAAGTTAGTTTCTAATTTCACTAAGAAAAACTAAATCAAGATTAATGATAAATCCAGTTTAACAATTTTACCTGGCTGCTTTTGATGAGTTTTAAATTTCATTTTCCTTTAACAGCTGGTTTTAGCAGAATCATATTAACTCTTTATCAAGCCAATCGATTCTTTTGCTAAAATTTTGAAAATCTATAAACAAATTCATTTCAAAACAAAAAATGTCATTTCCGTCAGGTTAATCTAAACACAAATCATCTAACCTAAAATTTTGGTGCGAAACAATCAGTTTTTAATAAAAATTAAGTGGTAAGTATATTACCACTGTCCAATAAAGAGTTAATGCGATAATTATTTTCAACCTCTTTTCTATTCTAAAAGTTTTAGGCAGTATTTTGAAGATGTGTAATAAACCTAAGAGGATTTGATTTCTTGTGATTTTTCGAAATTATGAATTTTTTTCTTCTTCACCCTTTACCATATTGATTTATATTTTTTCCCTGTAAGAATTGATTTTATCAAAAGCTTGCCTGTATAAAAGCTGTAGATAAGAGATAGAAGATTTATAATAAGGTTTAGTGAAATTTTTATATTTTTAAATAATGAAATCATGATTATTTTCCTTTTAAAATCTTATTTTTCTGCCAGTGGTAGACCCGTAATATACGTTTTATCATGTCACCTAACGAGTTTTTCTTATGTAATTGCTTTTATACTTAACAGCTAAAAATTAAAAAGTATGTAAAAGATGAACTTGAAATTTATCTGTAAACAAGTGAATGCTTGTGATTGTGATTATCTGTTTATGATTTTTTCAGTTGTTCGTAAAACATTGTTAACATTATTAATCTGCAAGGAAGATACAGTTTACGAAGTTTTTGTACCGTTAGAATTTAAAAAATATATATATTCCTCACTTTCACAGCAATTCATTAAGCAAAAAAAATACTTCTGAAAACGTTAAAACACATACCTGTTAAATTATGCTTATATATGTTACACCAACACGTATTTAATGCATTTTGTTCAGTTAAGACTGATATTTGGTACAATTATCTGCAGCAGATCAGTAGTGATCATTATAAAAACAAAAGTGTCGCCAATTTTACTGGATAAAATGTTATTTTTTTTAAAAGTAGATAATGCTTACAATAGCGACTGAAACTCAATCTGAAACGGAGCAGCTCAAATTTGAGCAGCTTTTGCTCAAATAAGCAGATAGAGAATTGCTTTCCGCTGGAGAAAAATATTTCCATGCCACGAATCTAACTTGGGACATATGGCATCGAGCACCATCTAACCTTTAAAATTGCTATTAGATTCACCAATTTTATGTGTGATAGCGATCAGCAATATCTCCAACTTTTTTAACCTTGCTCTAAAAAGTCTGTGGGTGGTCATGAATTTTCATCCAACTTCCAACATTTTAGCTAATCTTATTTTAGCAACCATTTAGCCAATTATCTAGGCGGTTTCCTACATCATTCGTTTCATGTCTTCAAAGAACGATAAACAGTAAACATAGGTAATAGTAGAACCGGTTTTTACTCGAACTTTTGAATTGTCAATTGAAACCTTTTTTATTACTTTCTCCGCTGAAAATTTTGAAAAATATTTAACTGAAATTTGTCGCTCGAAAAATTGATGAGTTTGATTTGAAGCTTTAGTGGACTTGGACAACTCTGGTTTGTGAATTTTTTTGATATAAACTAATTTATTTTAGCCAAAAACTGTTTGGGATACAGATAGTTTGCGCGTGAAACTACAGGTCTCACATCGATCTGTTGACTGGGTCATTTCTCTTCCTAAGCTTAAATAATAGCTTAAATAATACGATTCTTTTGCATTTTATCGTTTTTGATGGAGACAAAAACAATGCTTTCAATAGATACCTGGTTTATGAGGTGAAAGGAATGGCTTATTAATTACTTTCAATATTATACTTGTATCTTTCATTGTGTATTCAGAATAAAGAAGAATATCTACGTTTACATGTTTAAATTCAGTGCATGTTATAATTCAGATTATATTATTAATAATATTTATTTTTATTTTTATTTAATTAGTTTTGTTTACTGGTGTACTCAAATGTGGGTTGAAAATTAGGCCTTCTTTAGCAAACGGGTTTGAAAATTACTAAATGTATTTATGCATAATATGTAAATAAAATAATAAACTAAAATCCTAAATACTTCTCATCCAAAGCCTCTAAAATAAAACAGAATTTCTTACAAGTAAAAAAAAATGGTTAAAGAGTACGAAGCTTTGGTTGTATCGACTTGCTTCATTTACTTCTGAAACATTCACCTTAACTAACACAAAAAATTATGAAAATATCATTACGTTTCAATTATATTTAAAAGTTTTGCACATCAAACAGATATTCATTCAAACAGACAAACGTAAGTGAAAGACACTTCTCAGCTACTTAAACTGGAGGAAGTTGCGTATAGAAATTAATTATATTGTAGGTGGAAAATTTCGGAAGTAATTTGAGTTTGTAAAGTATTTTAGCAATCTAAATATAGAAACTAAAGGCTCCAAAGTTTTCAAAAATACTAATAATAAAAATTCATTCTAATTATATTTTATCAGTATTCGCCATATTTTTCTTTACGTAATACTTTTATCATCATGCAACATTTATTATTCATTATATCTTTTGCGAAAAATAATAATTTCCATTCCTTTCGAAGCTTTTCATCATATGTTTAAACACAAATAATTTTATCTTTATTACAGTTATAAAGTAAATATTTTGATGAATTTTATGATGTTGTTTTATACTGCAGTATGTATGACGTAGGAGTGTACGTAGGTTGTTTATCTCCATTTCAAAATAAAGGCGTAGATAATTGTCATATTATACTATGATTATGATGCTATATTTAGAACTTACGATATTCATAAAAGAGACATTATATAAAATAATAATTTGTACATTTTTAAGATATAAAGGAATTTTGTCAATTCGACAGTTTACGTTATTCTTTATTAACAGAAAAGTAAAAAATAAGAGATATTCTAGACATAAAATCAATAAAATAACCAATGATTTAATTAGTTTTGTTGACTGTTGAACTCAAAATCGAGTTCGTTTAGTAAACGAAATTAAAAATTATTAAATGCGTTTCTGCTTTATATGTAAATAAAATAATAAACTAAAATACCAAATACTTGTCATCCCAAGCCTCTAAAATAAAACAAAATATCTTTCAAAAAAAAAGAAAAAAAAAAAAAAAAAAAAAAAAGAAAAAAAAAAAAAAGATTTAAGATTGCGCAGTTTTGAATATATGGACTTGCTTCATTTTCCTCGGAAACATTCACCTTGACTAACACCAAAAATTACGAAAATATCATTATGTTTCAATTATATTTAAAAGTTTTGCACATCAAACGAATGTTCATTCAAACAGACAAACGAAAGTGAATGACACTTATCAGCTACTTAAACTGGAGGAAGTTACGTATAGAAATTAACTATATTGTTGGTGGAAAATATCGGAAGTAGTTTGTGTATGTAAAGTATTTTAGTAATCTAAATACAGAAACAAAAGGCTTCAAAGTTTTCAAAAATACTGAAAAATAAAAATTCAATTTCTTTATACTTTATCAGTACTCGGCATATTTTTCATTACGTAATACTTTTATCATCATGCAACATTTATTATTCATTATATCTTTTTTCGAAAAATAATGATTTCCATTTTGTTCGTGTCTTTACAACACATGTTTAAATATAGATATTTTCGTCTTTATTATAGATATAAAGTTAAATATTTTGATAAATTTTATGCTGTAATTTTACACTTCAAAGTAAATGTCGTAGGAGTAGACGTAGGTTATTTATTGTCATTTCAAAATGAAGGCGTAGATAATTGTCACATTATACAATGGGTATGATTCTACAATTAGAACATTCAATACTCATTAAAGAAAAAATGTTTAACGAAATAAATTTATAAATTTTCCAGATAAAAATAAATTTCCCAATCCGGCGCTTTACGTTATTTTTTATTAACAGAAAAAAAAAGGTATTCTAAACATAAGATAAAAAAAATAATCAATTATTTAATTAGTTTTGTTGACTGCTGAACTCAAAATTGAGTTTCTTTAGTAAATTAAATATAAAATTACTAAATAAATTTATGCATAATTTTTAAATAAAATAAACTAAAATCCCAAATACTTCTCAAGCCTCTAAAATAAAACCGAATTTCTTACAAGTAAAAAAAAGTCTTCATGAGTGCGAAGCTTTGATAATATCGACTTACTTCGTTTTCTACCAAAACATTGTTTTTAAGTAACACCAAAAATTATGAAAATATCATTATGTTTCATTCATATTTAAATGTTTTGCACATCAAACGGATGTTCATCCTCAAACAGACAAACGACAGTGAATGACACTTATCAGCTACTTAAACTGGAGAAAGTTGAGTATAGAAAATAACTATATTGGTGGTGGTAAATATCGGAAGTAATTTGTGTACGTAAAGTATTTCAGTAACCTAAATATAGAAACGAAAGGCTTCAAAGTTTTTAAAAATACTGAAAAATACAAATTCAATGTACTTATATTTTATCAGTATTTGGCATATTTTTCATTACATAATACTTTTATTATCATGCAACATTTATTGTTCATTATATCTTTTTCGAAAAATAATGATTTCCATTTTGCTCAAGTCTTTTCATCACATGTTTAAATATACATACTTTTGTCTTTATTACAGGTATAAAATTAAATATTTTGATAAATTTTATGATGTTGTTTTATACTGCAATACATATGACGTAGGAGTGTATGTAGGTTGCTTATCGCCATTTCCAAATAAAGGCGTGGATAATTGTCACATTATACTATGGGTATGATTCTATAACTTTTAATACTCATAAAAGAATTATTATGTAACATAATAAATTTATACATTTTCAAGATACAAAGAAAGTTCTTCATCCGACGGTTTACTTTATTCTTTATTAAAAAATTTTTAATATTAATTCTATTAAAAATTCTTTAGTAAAAAATAAGAGGAATTCTAGACATAAGGTCAATAAAATAATCAATTATTTGATTAGTTTTGTTGGCTGCTAAACTCAAGTTTGCTCCTGCTAAACTCAAAATCAAGTTTGCTTAGTAAATGTAATTAAAAATAATTAAATGCATTTATGCATAATACGTAAATAAAATAATAAATTAAAACCTCTAAAGTAAAACATATGTTATTACAAGTTAAATAAAAGGCTTCAAGAGTGCAAATTTTTGAATATATCGATATGCTTCATTTTCTGCCGAAACATTCTCGTTAACTAACCACAAAAATTATGAAAATATCATTATGTTTCATTCATATTTAAAAGTTTTGCACATCAAACGTATGTTCATTCAAACACACAAACGAAAGTGAATGACACTTATCAGCTATTTAAAAATGAGAAAGTTACGTATAGAAATTAACTATATTGTTGACGGAAAATATCGAAAGTGAATGACACTTATCAGCTACTTAAACTGGAGGAAGTTACGTATAGAAATTAACTATATTGTTGGTGGAAAATATCGGAAGTAGTTTGTGTATGTAAAGTATTTTAGTAATCTAAATACAGAAACGAAAGGCTTCAAAGTTTTCAAAAATACTGAAAAATAAAAATTCAATTTCTTTATACTTTATCAGTACTCGGCATATTTTTCATTACGTAATACTTTTATCATCATGCAACATTTATTAATTATTATATCTTTTTTCGAAAAATAATGATTTCCATTTTGTTCGTGTCTTTACAACACATGTTTAAATATAGATATTTTCGTCTTTATTATAGATATAAAGTTAAATATTTTGATAAATTTTATGCTGTAATTTTACACTTCAAAGTAAATGTCGTAGGAGTAGACGTAGGTTGTTTATTGTCATTTCAAAATGAAGGCGTAGATAATTGTCACATTATACAATGGGTATGATTCTACAATTAGAACATTCAATACTCATTAAAGAAAAAATGTTTAACGAAATAAATTTATAAATTTTCCAGATAAAAATAAATTTCCCAATCCGGCGCTTTACGTTATTTTTTATTAACAGAAAAAAATAAGAGGTATTCTAAACATAAGATAAAAAAAATAATCAATTATTTAATTAGTTTTGTTGACTGCTGAACTCAAAATTGAGTTTCTTTAGTAAATTAAATATAAAATTACTAAATAAATTTATGCATAATTTTTAAATAAAATAAACTAAAATCCCAAATACTTCTCAAGCCTCTAAAATAAAACCGAATTTCTTACAAGTAAAAAAAAGTCTTCATGAGTGCGAAGCTTTGATAATATCGACTTACTTCGTTTTCTACCAAAACATTGTTTTTAAGTAACACCAAAAATTATGAAAATATCATTATGTTTCATTCATATTTAAATGTTTTGCACATCAAACGGATGTTCATCCTCAAACAGACAAACGACAGTGAATGACACTTATCAGCTACTTAAACTGGAGAAAGTTGAGTATAGAAAATAACTATATTGGTGGTGGTAAATATCGGAAGTAATTTGTGTACGTAAAGTATTTCAGTAACCTAAATATAGAAACGAAAGGCTTCAAAGTTTTTAAAAATACTGAAAAATACAAATTCAATGTACTTATATTTTATCAGTATTTGGCATATTTTTCATTACATAATACTTTTATTATCATGCAACATTTATTGTTCATTATATCTTTTTCGAAAAATAATGATTTCCATTTTGCTCAAGTCTTTTCATCACATGTTTAAATATACATACTTTTGTCTTTATTACAGGTATAAAATTAAATATTTTGATAAATTTTATGATGTTGTTTTATACTGCAATACATATGACGTAGGAGTGTATGTAGGTTGCTTATCGCCATTTCCAAATAAAGGCGTGGATAATTGTCACATTATACTATGGGTATGATTCTATAACTTTTAATACTCATAAAAGAATTATTATGTAACATAATAAATTTATACATTTTCAAGATACAAAGAAAGTTCTTCATCCGACGGTTTACTTTATTCTTTATTAAAAAATTTTTAATATTAATTCTATTAAAAATTCTTTAGTAAAAAATAAGAGGAATTCTAGACATAAGGTCAATAAAATAATCAATTATTTGATTAGTTTTGTTGGCTGCTAAACTCAAGTTTGCTCCTGCTAAACTCAAAATCAAGTTTGCTTAGTAAATGTAATTAAAAATAATTAAATGCATTTATGCATAATACGTAAATAAAATAATAAATTAAAACCTCTAAAGTAAAACATATGTTATTACAAGTTAAATAAAAGGCTTCAAGAGTGCAAATTTTTGAATATATCGATATGCTTCATTTTCTGCCGAAACATTCTCGTTAACTAACCACAAAAATTATGAAAATATCATTATGTTTCATTCATATTTAAAAGTTTTGCACATCAAACGTATGTTCATTCAAACACACAAACGAAAGTGAATGACACTTATCAGCTATTTAAAAATGAGAAAGTTACGTATAGAAATTAACTATATTGTTGACGGAAAATATCGGAAGTAATTTATGTATGTAAAGTAATTTAGTAATCTAAATATCGAAACGAAAGGCTTCAAAGTTTTCAAAAATACCGAAAAATAAAAATTCAGTGTACTTACACTTTATCAGTATTCGGCATTTTTTTCATTACGTAATGCTTTTATCATCATGCAACATTTATTATTCATTATATCGTTTTCGAAAAATGATGATCTCTATTTTGTTCTTTGCATCAGATTCTTTGCATCAGATGTTTAAATATAGATACTTCTGTCTTTATTGCAGGTATAAAGTTAAATATTTTGATAAATTTTATGATGTTGTTTTATTCTGCAGTATATATGACGTAGGAGTGTACGTAGGTTGTTTATCTCCATTTCAAAGTGAAGGCGTAGACAATTGTCACATTATACTATGGGTATGATTCTATAATTAAAACGTTCAATACTCATAAAATAAACATTATATAACATAATAAATTCATGATTTTTCAAGATAGAAAGAAATTTCTCAATACGTCGATTTACGTTAGTATTTATTAAAAGAAAAGTAAAAAATAAGAGGTGTTCTAGACATAAGATCAATAAAATAACCAATTATTTAATTAGTTTTGTTGACTGCTGAACTCAAATCGAGTTTTTTTTTAATAAATGAAATTAAAAATTATTTAATGCATTTATGCATAATATGTAAATAAAATAAAAAACTAAAATCCCAAATGCTTCTCATCCCAAGTTTCTAAAATAAAACAGATTTTCTTACAAAATAAATAAAAGTCTTCGAGAGTGCAAAGCTTTGAATATATCGACTTGATTCCTTTTCTTCCGAAACGGTCTCTTTAACTAACATCAAAATTTATGAAAATACCATTATGTTTCATTCATATTTAAAAGTTTTGCACATGAAACGGATGTTCGTTCAAACAGACAAATGAAAGTGAACGACACTTATCAGCTCCTTAAACAGGAGGAAGTTACGCATGGAAATTATGCATATTGTTGGAGGAAAATATCGGAAGTAATTCGTGTATGTAAAGTATTTTAGTAATCTAAATATAGAAACGAAAAGCTTCAAATTTTTCAGAAATACCGAAAAATAAAAATTCAATATACTTATTTTTAAATATAGATACTTCCGTCTTTATTACCGGTATAAAGTTAAATATTTTGATAAATTTTATGATGTTATTTTATACTGCAGTATATATGACGTAGGAGTGTACGTAGGTTCTTTATCGCTCTTTTAAAATGAAGGCATAGATAATCGTCACATTACACTCTATGTATGATTCTATAATTAGAATTTTCAAAATTCCTAAAACAAACATTATATAACGTAATAAATTTATAAATATTCAAGATATAAAGAAATTTCTTAATACGGCGGTTTATCTTATTCTTTATTAACAGAAAAGTAAAAAATAAGAGGCATTTAAGACATAAGATCAATAAAAAAATCAATTATTTAATAACTTTTGTTGACTGCTGAACTCAAAACCGAGTTTCTTTAGTAAATGAAACTAAAAATTACTAAATGCATTTATGCATTATATGTAAATAAAATAATAAACTAAAATCCCAAATACTTCTTATCCCAAGCATCTAATTTCTTACAAGTAAAAAAAAAAAAAAAAAGTCTTCAAGAGTGCGAAGCTTTGAATATATCGACTTGCTCCATTTTCTTCAAAAACATTCACCTTAACTAACACCAAAAAATATGAAAATACCATTATGTTTCATTCATATTTAAAAGTTTTGCACATCAAACGGATGTCCATTCAAACAGACAAATGAAAGTGAATGACACTTATCAGCTCCTTAAACAGGAGGAAGTTATGTATAGAAATTATGCATATTGTTGATGGAAAATATCGGAAGTAATTCGTGTATGTAAAGTATTTTAGTAATCTAAATATAGAAATGAAAGGCTTCAAAGTTTTCAAAAATACCGAAAAATAAAAATTCAATCTACTTATATTTTAGCAGTGTTTGGCATATTTTTCATTACGTAATACTTTTATCATCTTGCAACATTTATTATTCATTATATCTTTTTCGAAAAATAATGATTTCCATTTTGTTCGAGTCTTTTCATCACATGTTTAAATATCGATACTTTCGTCTTTATTACAGGTATAAAATTAAATATTTTAATAAATTTTATGATGTTGTTTTATACTGCAGTATATATGAAGTAGGAGTGTACGTAGGTTATTTATCTCCATTTCAAAATGAAGGCGTAGGTAATTGTAACATTATACTAGGATTATGATACTATAATTAGAACTTACGATATTCATAAAAGAGACATTATATAAGATAATAATTAATAAATTTTCCAGAAATAAAGACATTTTTCAATCCGCCAGTTTACGTTAGTTTTTTATTAAAAGAAAAGTGAAAAATAAGAGGTATTTCAGACATTTATATCAACAACACAATAAATTCTCTAAACCAGTTTTCCCAGTGGGCTATTTTTTAAAAATTCAGAGTTTTTGGTTGGCCCCAACTTTTTGACATGGAAAAATTCACCTTAAAAAGAACTATTAATTAAGGTAAGAACAAGAAGAATTTTACCACTTCAATAAATTGGTTCCGAACAAGAAATTTAAAATTTGAAAAAGTAGCCCGCTACAACACTACAATGGAACGCGAATAATTAATATACTGATTTAGCTGCATCAATATTTTGCTAGTTTATATTTTATGTGGCTCATAAGTTACAACGCCACGGGTTTAGTGAAAGAATTGAATAATGCAAACAATTGATTTTCCTATGTATCAATAAAGAAAATCCTTTACGTTGTTTACAAGCAATACCAGATGTCAGGCAATCGATGGAACAGTGCTACCAAGGGCTACTTTTTTATATTAAAAATTCTGATTTCTTGATTGGAGCATTTCGATTCAAACTTATCAGAATACTTAACTTCATATTTAAATTACACATAAGCTACAGGTGGTGATGGTAATGTGTCATCCTGAGACATGTATATCGTTTACTTTTTCGCCAGTTTTGCCAGTGGGCTATTTTTTTTAAATTCAGAGTTTTTGATTGGCACCAATGTTTTAAAATAGGAAAAATCACCTTTTTTAAAAACCGTACTAACTAAGGCAAGAACAAAAATAATTTTACCATTCCAATAAATTGCTTCCGAACAAGAAATCAAAATTTTGAAAAAGTAGCCCGCTGGCAAAACTGCAATGGAATAAGCATGAGTGAAATGCCGATTTACCTTTATCAATATTTTGCTATCATTCACCACCTGAGTTATTTAACGTAAGTATCGTGATTTATCGCTTTCAATCATACTCAGAAATATGGCGCATTTCAATTAAAGTTATCTAAATACTTAATTTAATTTTTAAGTTACACATAATTTACAAGTGGCGATTGTAATGTGTCATTCTGAGTCATTGAATGTCTTTAACAACCGCGCCAGTATTACCACTGGACTATTTTTTTTTTCAAAATTCAGATTTCTTGTGGTTGACAACAATTTTTTGAAATAGTAAAATTAATCTTATTTAAAAACGTACTAATTAAAGCAAAAAAAAAAAATAATAAAATTAAAAATTAAACAAAAATTTAAAAAAAGGAATTTTACCATTTTAGAAAAGTGATGCCTACCAAGAAACCAGAATTTAAAAAAAAAGTAGCCTTCTGACAATAACTACCCGCAAACCGAAGATGACGTTTACAGTAATGTAGAGAACATATAAATTAGACGAATCAGTAATATAATTGCCATCTTTTCAAAGATTTTTTCGCGTTCGATTTTGTATAAGGCCGATGAATTTGGACGCTGCACATTTTGGAGTGAGGTGGAAACAAGGTTTTATCGTGATGAAATTAAGAAAAAACGCTAAGCGTATAGGAGAAATTTTATTGTTATTACAAGCATCACTTAAGAATAATATTGGAAACACATTTTCTATTGCATATGCAACAGAAATATGTAACAAGAATAATTATTAGAGGAATAATTAGAATAATTATCCCTCTAATAAATATTAGAGGGAATATTAATTCTCCTACACACATCGAGCCATATATTTCAGACATGTATATTTCTAAGACGATTATAGATTCTAAGCCAATCAGAGAGATTATCATTACGGTCACATACATAACCACATTCTTAAATTTACTTTGACTACGTGTACGATTGATCGTGTGTAATTGTTATTTACATCGATCGCTATAATTATGAAAAATTGTTTCTTTCTCCTAAATTTCAGAATAACTTTGGATTTTTTTTTTAGTTTAATTAGAAATTTTACTGATTTTAGACTTTGCATTTACATTTTGTTTAAGTCAGTATAGTTATAAGTCAATATAAGTATGTTATATTACGTGTGATTAACGTTAGCAGGGAAAAAATAGCTGACAGGAAGCTTAAATAATTTCTTTACAATTAATGT
Organism: Maratus speculifer; assembly: GCA_964019185.1. Taxonomy (NCBI): domain Eukaryota; kingdom Metazoa; phylum Arthropoda; class Arachnida; order Araneae; family Salticidae; genus Maratus; species Maratus speculifer. The sequence goes on from OZ025294.1 coordinate 278,645,842, forward strand.
ATTGGATAAATAAACTTAAAAATTTGTATACATGACAGATTAGTCTTTTCTTTAAAATATTACAAATAAATAAAGAATCCTCATAATTTTAACACTTTCCAACAAAGTTGAAAAGTGTTTATGCTTTTGAGTTTTATCTGTCTGTCTGTCCGTCTGGCCGCGCTCTATCTCTAGTAAATATACTCTGATTGCCATGAAATTTTTGGATGCTATTGACAATTACCCTATCACGCGCCCTATACAAAATAAAGTTTGTACCATTATTAGTTTGTTTGCAGGGATAGTCATAAGTCTTCCGTTACATTACGGCCTATGGGAAAAAAATAGTTTCAAATGAATTTTAAAGGTATTATACCCTGTCAAACCTATTAAAAATTATATTCAGTTGCGAAGTGCATCAAAATATACATTATGTAAAATATGCAGTGAAAATAATAGTCATTATTCATTTACAAGGCCACATAAAATAATTCCATTACGCAATTATAATGGGGGAATTGTTTGCGATATATTTTAATTATGTTAAAAGATTTCATGAGAAATACAATTAATATACGCTGCTGAGGATTAATATTTTATGCATGATATGAAGTGCATAGCATTTACAGGGACACACAAAAGATTTCAAATAATATATTCCATCCAAAGTAGTATATTTTATCACTGACGGCCGACGGATGAATGGAAATGCGTTATTAATTATAATATGTGCTTTTAAGTTTCACTAAATATATACGTATTATATGGTGCGTATAAATACTATAGTTGACATACAGGGCTACACAAAAGAGCTCATAAAGATTTCTGAATTTGATTGTTTAACAATAGTTATAACATTATACTATACAAATATATAACATTAGTTAGAGAAATAATTTTCTGTCTTTTTTATTGCAGCTACTTTTAAAGGTTTCATAAGGTTAAAGTATTTCTTACATAAAAACTATTTATTTTTTGAGTTATCTTTTTTATAATGAACTACAATACAATGTTCGTTATGTTTAAAGCTGTAAAACATTAAAACATATGTTATCAATACTTGGTAAATAAAATATATTGATGTGTAAAATATAATATGCTTTTCGCAAATACCGAAACCATTGATCCTTTGAAAAATATGCATGCACTGTAAAAATAATTATTAAAAATGAATAAGAATTCTTTTCTAATTGAACCATCGTTTAAGTAATTTTCGAAATATTGAAGTAATGAAATTTCGAAATGTTGAATACTGCTTGTGAATTAGCATTTTCTACACTTAAAGTCACTGTTTAAATATAAAAATGATCTTTTTCATCTACATACTACCGTATTTCAAAAATTATATGAAATAATGACAATAAACTGCTTTTTAAGATGAAAAGGCGTGCGTTTGCAAATAATAGGTACTTAACGGCTAGAATTTTTTATAAACTAAAATCCGAGAAAAACATTTGAATAATCGGAACAAAACCGCATTTTTCACAGTTTTTTAGGAAATAGTTAAAAATCGTTTTATTTTTTAAATGGCGCACTATTGAATGAATAAAAAAGTTTTAAATAAGTAAATAAGTTTTAAATAAGTTTTTAAAAGTTGTAAAACCTTTTACCCCCTTTAATATTGTAACTAACAAATAATATGCTTGGACAATGGATGTCGAAATATTTTTTAAAGTTTCAAAATGTAGTTTTTGGCCACTGAAAATTCTCTCTTATAAATGTTCGTTGGTAAACTTGGTTTTTCCAAGTTGACCTCAGTATAAACAAATGGAGAAGAAAAAATCTTCTTACCCAACCTTTTTCAAGGTGATATGTACTAACATTACCCCTGGACTAATTAAGCAAGTGTGATACTTTGCATGCATCCGTTGTATACTGTGTGAAAGAAAAATAAAGTACTAAATAAATAATGGACAATTAATTTTTCCATGTTACAAAATAATCTGCAATACATTAAGAAGTAGACTCAAAATTTTTTAACTCTGTTTTTTTTACTTTTGCGCTCTTTAAAGGATTATTTAAATTTCCATAACTAAACCCTTTTTATAATACTCCGATTTAAAACTGAGCAATTATCGTCTTAAAATAAAATTAATCTTTCTTAAAAATTCGCTTAAGCTTTAAGGTTTTTTTTTTCTCCTTCTTTACACTTTTAATACATGGAGATCCGCACTACTGAAAAAATAATGTTCTAAATGTTAAAATAACCCTCTTTTAATACCTCAAAAAGATGATTTTCTAATAAAAAGCGCCCACATAAATGTTAATTACATGTAACTTAATCTCATAATTTGAAAAAAGTACCTTCATTTTTCACAATATTCTCTAATTCTCATTATTTTAAGCTCATTACGGACTAATTATGCATAGCTAAATCCCTTCTAATACAACGTACATGCAGTTGGTCCCATATATCAATATAGCACCCTGTTCTATAGTTCTATAATTCTTCTAATTTTTGTTTCAGTGTCATCATCATATTACTCAACTTCAAAGAACTAATAAAAGCTGTTGAAATATCCGATAATTTATCTGTATTCTTATGAGAGAACATTTTGGGGCAATTTAATACAAAATGTAATACAAATAATATTATAAAATATAAAATCTTAAATATAATTTATAATCTATATAATAATAAATATATAATATAATATAAATATAATAATAAATCTATATTTTTAACTATTTTAAAGTTTCTTTTATTGCAGATTTCAAGATTAACGTGTTATATATATGGTATTAATTTCCTTTGCTATGGGATCGTGTTAATTGAATGTGTTTCAGTACAATTTTCATAATATATGCATCAGTTAGTATTTTTATTTAAACAGAAAGGAATTTTCTGTTTGGTGATTTATAATAAGTGTTACGGATGTATAATAAGACAGATATTGTAGCAACATTCTTAAACAAATATATTAATTTAAATTTAAATAAATAATATTTTAATATTTACGAGAATTTTTATCTGTGTGCGTTTTCAGCATAAATTTTCCTGCGTATGTCAATATATTGGTTATTATATTTTTTATTAAAAAGAAATAATTCATTTTTAATTACTTAGGCTCAGTTTAGATAATTACAAACATGATGCTATTCAGAACAAATAACCACAAATTCTTGTTTCAGAGTAGCCGATGCTAAAAATGAGTACAAATCAGAGATTACTTCCGCTTGTAATGAATCAGAGCAATCCTTCCCCAATAAAAAAAAAAAAAAAAAAAAAAAAATCTGTAGCTTTTTGGCCTAAAATCTGTGGGTATTTGGGCCATTTTGAAGATATTTTAAAGAATTTCTTAAAAAATTCTGCAGATATTTTAAAGATAAATCTAAGTCTGCAAATTTTCTTCACATTTCTGTAGAATTTCCATAGAAAGTGGCGATTTCTTCAGATAATCTTAAGAATATTTTTAGTGGGGTTGCTTATCTGCTTTAACCGCTCCTCTGATTTACCCGTATGTCATACTGTCAACGAATTTTTGCCAATCATGGTTTGTCCGCATCATGTACGGGCATTCATATTCCAATCATAATTTATTATTATCATCAGGAATTTTTTAATTGTAAATTTTGAATTATTAAATCTGAGAATTTTTCTGTTTCAATTAGGCAAAAATTTCTGTTTAAAAAACCGGTGGTAAAAGATTAAAAGTTCTGTAAAAAACAGGAAATAATAGGCATTGTTTGAAAGTTTCTTTCCAAAAATATTGGTAAGACAACCCCTTGGGGGTCGATGGACATTTTTTCTCACCTTATTAAAACGAGATTCTCACCAGAAATTTATAACGAAATTTTATATTTTTAACTTTGGTGGCTATTAAATGGCTCCCGAATTAAGTCCATCTTAAACAAATTACTATAAAATTATAAAATATATATATACAGAATAGCAATATTTAATATTATTTAAGCTTAATTTCTCTTTCAATTTTTATAATATACCAAATAATACTTTTCTAATATCTATAGCTAAACTCAAACCTACGTTGAATAGTTTTTTACGAATTCTTATTATTGTTTTAGCAGTGATTTCTTTAATTAATACAGTTAATAATTCATATATTTTTTGCAGGAAACCCTTTGGGCGTGAGTAATACTTGCACTTGCCCGTTTATTTATATTAATTTTATAATATCTCAGATGTGAATATATTTAAAAAATTTAATTACTCTCCGCAATTAAAAAATTATAAGAAGAACATGGTAAATTATGACGAAAAATAATAATATTCCCTCTATTATAATCTATTTATAAACAACTAATTAATATTGGGTTAAAATATCCTATTTTCATGTTTATGTGAGACTTTATTGCTTCATAAATTTAATTAATTAAAAAATTCCACAATTTTTCTAATATTATAAAACGAACCTCATCTTTACGGAAATTATTTTGTACCGCCGTTGTATAATTAATAAGACTTCTATGAATGATAAAATGATTTTACATTTTAAATTTTATTTATTATGAAAAACTAAACACACCCCCCTCCTAAAAAACGATGTTTAAAAAATTAATTTAAAACAAATGGTGTGAGAGAAACATTTTTATCGTTCCTCATACATCTTGTATACAACTATTTCAAAGAAATCAAAAAATTTCTTTAAAGCGGGCACTTTAATATGTTTCCTCTTTGTGCAATTTTATAGTGAATAAGTTATTAAATTTTAAAACTCAAGTGTATTTTTAAAATACTATGTATTCACATTATCCAAATTTATGCCAAATATGCGGTTTAAAATTCACGTTTAAAGTTATACTTTTAAAAATTTGTATTTCCTCAGCCGAATACTTCTTCTATCTACTCAGGAAGATATATCTGCAGACTGCAAAGATTTCAATACTTTTATTGCCCCAAGTAATTTAAGACAATAGCTACCGTTAAAAAAAAAGCAAAACTGAAAAAAAAAATTCTACAATACATTAGTAAAATAAAAGTGCATAAATCTCAAATAAAAATGACACACAAAGCCTCATGAAATAATTCAATGATGTCTCACTGGGGTCATTTTCCTGTTCCGAATCTTACTGGGATAATTTCATACTACTGATGTAGGCTTACTTTTTTTTACTATCCAAAACTTTAGAAAGTAGAAGATTCTGCATATTTTTACATTACAAAGTATTTCAAGATTTAAACTATAGTCAAACCTCGTAAATGTGAACACGCTTAACGTGAATTACTTTTAACATGAACTGTTTTCACAGTCCCCTATAAAAATGAATACAAAGATTTGATACTGATAACATGCATTACTGTTAACATGAACAAAATTTTGATTCCCCTTGAGGTTCATGTTAACGAGGTTCAACTGTAGAAATAAAAAATCTTGCGTCAATTATAGATGTGGAAAACAAATCTATGCCAAACTTGCGCGTTAAAATTCACTTTTAAAGTTATACTTTTTAAAATTTGTAGTTCCTCAGCCAAATACTTCTTTTATCTACTCAGGAAGATATATCTGCAGACACAAATACTTTTACTGCCCCAAGTAATTTAAGACAATGGTTACCGATAAAAAGGGCAAAACTGAAAAGAAAAATCTACAATACATTATTAAAATAAAAGTGCATAAAACTCGAATAAAAATGACACACAAAGCCTCATGAAATAATTCAATGATGTCTCACTGGGGTCATTTTTCTGTTCCGAATCTTACTGGGATAAATTTAAACTACTGATATAGGCTTACTTAAAAAAAAAAAAAAAAAAAAAAAAAAAAAAAAAAAACATGCATTAAGCATAGATTAGGAAACATTTTCCAACACATTCAGAATAATTTAAAATTAGTCGGATATGACAATCACAAAATTTTCTTCTACCTCATGCATGTTAAAACTTCAAAGTTTGTTACCACAGTGTGAAAATTAAATAAATATTGATTCTAAAAACATGAAATTCCGTGCGTTAGTTCTTGAAATCGAACTATTCCGAATATCAGGAAAAATGCAACATAAAAGTACTACCTATTGGGGGATTTATACCGAAACATAAGTAAAAACAATGTTTAACCAGCTATACTTGAATCGTAAGTTTATGAAAATTCGTACATTAGTGCTTAAGATAGAGCTTTTACAAGAATCGAGAAAATATCAGCATGGATGACTGACTGGCATCAAAACGTAATCATGGATTTATTGAATCTGAAGTTTGATGAAATTCCGTACATTAATTCTTGAGATAGATTTATTGTAAAAATTTTGAAAAATACTGCACAGCAGCGCCACATGTTGAGCGATTTACACCAAAATGTAAATAACATCAATTCATGTCAAGGACTAACTAAAACTGAAGTGTTATGAAAATATGTCGATTAGTTCTTAAGATAGAGCTGTCTCAAAAATCGTAAAAAAATACAGCATAGAAGCGCCACCTGTTGAGCGATTTACACCAAAAACTAATTAACATCCATTTATATCAGATACTATCATGTATCAATTTTTATTAAATTCCGTACGTTCGTTCTTGAGACAGAGCGTGCAAAAATTATGCCCCCCCCCCCCACATACAAAAAGACTGACTGACAAACTCCCAGACAGATATTTTTCAAAACATGTTTTTTGGAATCTCATACAACTAAAACGTGTTACTGCGTCAAAAACGGGAATTCAAAAATTGTCACGAAAACAGTGCTTTTTTCTTGTAACGGTACAAAAATGTAAAAATTGCATTGTTTAATAAGTTATGTCGTTACGTTAATTCATCCATATGGAATTGCACTGCACATTTAAAAATCCAATTTCAATATTTTCCCATCTACATTGGAATAATTATCCAAATTCTTTGTGCAAGACTGTATATGATTATATCTACTAACTACTTGTATGCCAAAATTTAGTTCAATTGAATAATACATATACTTTAGTTGAAAATTCCCCCTCAGTGTTTTCCACTAATATTCAGAATGGTAAAAGATTTTCTTTTGTGCTTATATATGAGGTATCTTCATTCCTGTATATAAGGTATAAAATTTATACATAACAGTAAATGGCAAAATGTAATGATAAATTTAAAACTGCATGCCGGAATTGAAAACGCACTCCAGAAATTATTACTCAAAGACAATATTGCAACATTTTTTTTTATTTCAAAGAATGTATAACTACTTTATAATGATACGCAAAATAAAATTATAAATACATGTGCATCTTTATAAATGAAAAAAAAAACAAAACGTATCATTACTAAAATTCAGTTGATAATAACGATATTGTATAAATGTGGGAATCTGAACAATTCCCTATCGTCAAGAAATTTTTACAATGTAATTGAAATTTAGCGTAATTCTTCATTATAAGCACCTTGAATTTATAGAACATTTTATTGATTTAGTTGAGTTATACGTAGACAATTTAATTATCAATGAGAAGGTATCATATGATCATATAAAAATTATATTATAAAAATGCTCATATTTTCTCAAGTGTTCAATACATTAGTTTTCGTATAACAGTGTAATACGTCTTTTTCATATCTTTTCATGTTTTATAGAAGTAGCTTTACATTTGTCAGAAAGCTCTGCATACTGTAAGCAAAAAAAACCTGAGGGATATTCATAATATGACATATTAATGACAATATTAATATTTTATAGGTGAACAATTCCCTATCGTCAAAAAATTTTTGCAATGTAACTATAATGTATTTGATCCTTCATCACATACGTCATGAATTTATTAGGATATTAACTTAGTTGAGCTATACGTAGACAGTTAAATTATGAATGATAAAGAGTGGTATCATGCGAGCATATACAAATTATTTCAAAAAATGCTCACTTTTTCGCCAACTTTCAATAAATTCTTTTTCGTTTAACAGTGTGATAGGTCATGTTTCATATATTCGTGTTTTATCAAAATAGCGTTAAATTTGTAATGAAACTATAGGGAATCCAGATATCAGTTATTTAAGTTGTTTATTTCTTCTATTTGTTTTTATGGTAACACATTCAGTCAAAAACAGTGTTGAATTCAGACACTTTTCTCCAGGAAGAACTTCTGTGGCTTCGAGGGATTTAGGTTTAAGTTTATTTTATGTCGGCCGATTATCTACTTAAGAGATAAAAGTCCTTAAGGGGGTGTGGTTCCCCCTATGGGGGTCTTCGTAGGGAACCTAATCCGTATTCACGCATGGAAATCCAATGTTTGAAGAAAACAACGGAAAACTCCGAACGGTTAGGCCGACGGCCGCGATTCGATTAAAACCCAGCACCTGCCGTCGACCAGTTGAGAGGTCAGAACCTCTCGGCCACAGGTGGGGCAGGCTTCGAGTGGACATTATAGATTTCCAGGCGGAAACTACTTTTTGACCACTGAAAACACAAAGTTTCAAATTTTCCATTGGGGGACATTCCTTGCTCAAGGGTAGGGGAGCTGTCCCGCCTCCGGGCCACCCTCTGAATTTTACACTGCTCAAAAGGATCAGATCATTTTTGTTCTTTGGATCATAGATCATATTACATTCGACAAATATTTTACTTGTTTGTTGACAAAATTTTTTAAATCAAAACTGCCCAGATACTTTATATCATATATTCCATGTAGTCAATTATATAATGCAAAAATTAACCTATTTTTTTTATAATTCTTATGTTAATTTATAAACACGAATAATAATTTTTTTTTGTGCATAATATTCTGTACTTACATTCTATTCTATTTTTATTATATTTATATATATTATTATTTCATGTGTAATTATATCAGTGGGTAAATTGCAGGTATTGTTATTATTATGTTAGATATTGAAGAAACTTTATTTAAAACGTTACCTTTATCAGTAAAGAATAATACGTAACTCAGAAAAAGACCAGGAATTGGAAAATTAATTAAACTTTTTAATTTAATGTTAAATTATTGATATTCATTTCTTAAACACGGTAAATTTCTGTTTCCGGTTTAGTCATGTGCTATATTAAGATTATGCATCTTTTTGAGAAATTTTTTTTAAAAATGCATTGATGTATTGAAATGTATTGATCCTTAATGACTCCATTTATTAGTTTCTTGTCGTAAAATGCATTTATTCAGATCAACAATATTAGAATACAGAATTTCCCAACTTTGAGTCGATAATTTTGTAGAGGTCTTACATAATGTTTTTTTCTTAAAACAATATATTTTCTTTTTTAAATAATTTGCTCCGTTTCATTTATGAGTTATATTAAATTTAAATGTTTTTCGCAACTTTGAGTCTATAATTTTGTCCACGTCTTACATAATGCTATTTTCTTAAAACAATGTATTTCCCTTTTTAAATAATTTGCTCCGTTTCATTTATGAATTATATTAAACTTATATGTTTTTTTATAAATATTTATCATTACTTTATTAATGAAAAGCCTAGCTCATTTTTATTATGATTTAAACAAATTGAAAATTTTCTCAGTTTCTATCTTTACCCCAATTAAGAGCAGTACAGTTAGGAAACACTAAATTCATTAACCAATAACCTACTATATTAGTTGCAATCGTAAATAATCACTGCGTTTAAAACTCCCCTAGTATAATTATTTTGTAATGACATATCCATAAGTTATTATTATTATTATTATTATTATTATTATTATTATTTTACAAAATAAAAAAAGTAATTGAATGCAATTTTTTTTTCAAACGAGACGTTTTATTTATAGCTGTCAAGTAACTGACATGAACTATTGAATTAAATAAAATTTACCAATTTTCCGCCGATAAGCTTCCTAACTAATAACCATTAATTTTACTTTAGCATAAAACTAAAATCTGGCGAAGATCGATATAACAAAGGAAAAAAACATCATGTCATATTTTGCTGCATTCTTTTGAGACAAAACTTGTCATTAATATCACATTAAGATACCATTAGCATATTTCCATTATTTTGCAGTATTCTCAGGCCATTTTCCTTAATCCCACGAATGCTTAACATTGACTAAACGTGAATGCAGAGGTTTTTGATGCAGACCCATTAATCAATACAAACAGGTAACATTTATTTTCCGAAAAATATTCTATTTCTCTGCTGAAATTTGCATAGTGTTTGTTGTTTAATCTTTAAATACTAGACTAGATAATTTGTTTGCTGTACAAGCAAACATCTTTTATGCAGTGATAGGTTAATTTAAAACTTTTAGAGATAACAATTATTCATCGCTAAATATACCGGGAATTTATTCACGATTTATAAAAATACCTCTTACTAGGCGTTTGATAAGAGCTGTTCAAAATTTTTATTTAACTTATTGCTCAATGAATAAGATTTCATTGATTTTTTCGTTCGGATTATTTATTTTTCTTGTTTGAATCCAGATATTTTTATTTGATACCAATCAAATCAAGGTTGTTCTTGATTAATAAAAGTAATACATGGACATAGTTTCCTTACTGATAAGTCAAATGGTACATATTTTTCGACAAAATTTAACTTATGAATAATTTGTTTTGTTTTATTAAAAAAACATTTTTAATGCAAATTTGTTTTTACACTTTTAAAATTATAGATGTAAATGTTAACCAAAACTGTCGCAAAAATTACATGATTAAGATACTCTTTTTGAATGCTAAACTGGAATGATTTATAACAAACACTTGTGAATTATAACTTTACTTGTTTGGTTGTTGGTGTTAAAATGTACGCGTCATCCTGTATAATAAACGATAATTCATAAAGTTAAAAAAAGCTAAATCATAATATTAATACAAGTATTATTTTATCCGTAATTAATGTTCAACGTATTTAAGAGTTTATTCTTACTAGTAATACGAGGGTCATCTAGAAAATTATTTCCCAAGGACCGCAAAAAGTAACAAAACATAATATCCTGAAAAGAGGTACTACTAAAAATACAGCAATGTTTCAGCTACTTTGCAACATAAGAACCAGTGGAATTGTAACATCGTGGATAAGTGACACTGAAATTGTAATACCTTAGTAAAGTTTTAGCTGTCCAGTGTCATAGAAATCTACCGTTTGGGAATGAGCCAGCTTTTTATTGTTATCAACCCACGTCTCATCACCAATAAAGATTCTATTGAGGTACTCGTTGTCCTCATCGTGTTATCGTTGCAGAAAAGACAATTTTGCTTCCATGTAATGGGGTGTAGAGAAAAGAGTTTCAATAAATCCAAAATTATACATTGTATTTATTCGCGTAATTTACTTATTCCGTACTTGGCCATTGCAAAACTAAGACTTGTGTAATTTTTTAAAAAATGAATAAAAAGCTATTTTAGTGAAAGAAAAATTATTCTTTTTTAATCTAATTGAATTTGATCTGATTTTACATTTTTTTTAAATTTACAGTATCACTTTTTGATAGAAATAAGGAAAAATCATTGTTTTGTTTCCCGCGATTTTCTCCTTTTCACACGCATTATGTTGCGTCCCTTAACATAAGTTTCCCATTCTAAAATACATTCTAGAAATTCCTAATTAAGATAACCTTACTTCTAACCAGAATGCCTATTATCAAACTAAGGAAATATAGTTATACTGCGTTATAGGATTTGCAGCATTTAAAGCTCTCATTTACAAAAAAAATTAAATTTAATAATTTTTACGTAATAATGTAGTGTAATCATCTTAAAAATCTTTCTTTTTTTTTATTTTTAAATTTTTTTCCTCTTTAAATATATCAACAAATCCTTCAAGTAAATACTGCGCATATTTTTTGACTTTCCTGCTTCTTTCCCTAATGAAATTGAAATGAAATGTTCCAAAAATACTCATTTATAAACAGTATTTAAATTTCAAACTTCAAGAAGAAACAATATGCTACATTGCTGTTTTTTGGATTAAAAACACTTAACTCAAATTCAAATATTCAAATCAATTATCAACGGTTTTTTATAAACAAAGTCCCACAACAGTGTATAAGCAGTAGGTAGGTCGCACACTGAGTTGACATAAGAAACATGAATTGCGTCATAGAAAAAAAGACCGGTCGAAAGAAAGAAGGATTTAGTTTCAAATCTATTTTAAATCATATTTTCTCTTTAAATCAGCTGATATATTGCAAATAAATCCTTAGTGCGCTGCTTGTTTTAGAAGCTAAAAGCTATATTTATTTATGTAATTTTCAAATAAAACTGATTTCATTACGAGTTTTTTAGAAATTAAATTTCAAAATTTATGCAACACTTTTAACAGTTTAAATATAACTGAAAAGTGTTTATGAATCCGGTTTGTCTGGTGTCATCTTTGTTATAAATGTGTGTTTGTCTATCTGTCCTTTCTCATAAATATACTCGAAATGCTAAGTAAATTTCATATGATATTCACATTTACTGAACATTTTCATATTTAGTCTTTAAGTGTGATCCATTTATAATTTCTTAACAAGGAAACATAAAAATTTAATTCGAATGATTCCCATGAAAGACAATTTCCGATGGATTTTAATTTTGTTAGGATACTTCAAACGCATTTTTTTTTTTTAATTTCATAAATAAGTTTTAAAATAAGTTTTGTGAGAAATATAGAATAAGTAGCTATTATAGTTCGGTTATAGAGACGCACAAAATCATTCTATTGTATTATGACTTGAGAGATAAAATTGTTTGTGTTGCTTATTAATGATGTTATGATACTTTAAACATAATAAATTGAGCCGAATCACTGTGGCGCATTACATGATATCTTCAATAGACTATAGACTGCATAATGTATACATCGTTCTTTTACAGTAAGCCGCGAAGGAATTTCGATACAGGAAGGTCAATGTACAATTTTACTGTATGAGGAAAGTATTTTTCTGAACATTAAGTATCGTATTAGTGTTAAAAAGTGCGTCATTATCTTTGACTAACACATTAACATTCTTCCTGTTTGGCACTTTAATTAAATAAGTAAACAACGTATTGCTTATTATGTCCTAAATTTCTTTCAAGTTTTTGAAGTGATTGTAAACAAATGTTAAAACAAAAAGACAAACTGCAATCCAACATAAACTTTATTCTGATGATTTAAACACAAATGTAAAAATTAAAATATTAAAATTAAATATTATACTAAACATTTTAATTTATCTTTTAGACCATTTTCAATTGTTAACTTTCTTAAATGCAAAATGACAAGAAATATTTACGTACTACATTATCAAAGCTTTAAATACCATCTTCAGGAGTTGATTTCCTTGGATACAAAATGGCAAAAAATTGCTTTCTTGTTATGCTATAAAAGCGATAATATAACATACAAATAATTTGTTGTTGTGTTCTATTTAGGATATTTAATTCCTGAGAATAGCTTTAAAGGAAAAATGAAACATCGAATATAATTTTTTTGTGATTTTATTTTTTACATTTTCGGTTAAAATTTCCGAATAAAATATATCTTGAATAGCAACTTATTGTTTTGTTTTGAAATTTGAGTATATAATGTCAAGTTCTTATTTATTATGATTTTAAAAAGATCTTTAGCGCATATGTTTATGTTATATTCCTTTTAAATGTCATATTTTTTGTGTCCCATATTACAGGGCTCCCAAATGGTCCGCGAATTGAACATCAGTATTTTTTAACAGAAAATTTCATGATACGTTTGAGCTAGAATGAACTTCCAAAGGTGGTTTCTTGACAATTTGCAAGAAAAATCTAAAAAGAAAATTTCTCTAAGAAAATTCTAATGTTCATTTCGCGGACCATTTGGGAGCCCTGATATTATAATTCGTGTAATTTATAAAGAAATATTTTTGATTCACAATTTCAATTTTTCTGATTCAGTGGTAGGCCGGAAGTTGCCCGTATTTCTCAAGGGAAAATCTGTTTTCAGCGGTTAAAAAAATTATTTGACGAAGAATATCTTGTTTCACATTTTGAAAGTTTTCATTTTGCATATGTTCAATCTTAAAATTTCAGATTTGCGTTGTTGTGTTTACCATAACATTTTTTCTGCCACATTGTTTTCGAGCTTTTGTAAACATAAGACGTTAAAAGGAACTTTTTTTTAATTAATTTGATTATACAATCTCTTGAAAATGTTTTGAATACACTTAAAATTATTCTAATAAAGATATATTTTTGACTCAGAATCATAAGTTTTCTTATATAGGTCGAGACCGCAAGTTTTCCGAAAGCCCCAAGGGAAAACAAGTTTAGTCTCGACTGGTTGGTTGGTTGGTTGATTTTTGTCGTCCGATTATCTACGCTAATGGGATATAGGACCAGGGGGAGTGCCCTCCGTGGGGGTCTTTCTAAGGGAACCTAACCCGTATTTACGCAAGGTTCGAAGAAAACCACGGAAAACTCCGAACGGTTAGGCCGACAGCCGCGATTGGGTTCGAACCCAGCACTTGCCGTCTACCAGTTGAGAGGTCCGAATCTCTCGGCCACTGGTGGGGCTTAGTCTCGACTGTGATGATAAAGCTTATTTAGTGAAGAATACCTTATTTCACATGTTGAAAGCTTATATTCTAGATATGTTCAATCTTTAAACTTTACATAAAGTGTTTTATTTCGTTGCAGGTATTTTTTTTCTGCCTCTTTGATTTGTAACTTTTCAGAAAAAGGATTGTAAAAAAAAAAAGACAGTTAATTTAACACCAGAATCTCATGAAAATGCTTGAATATTTAAAATGTTGCATTTTTGCAGTCTTTTATAAGAAAAAACTCCTAATACGTAAAAAGTCGTATGTCAAGAGAGAATTTCATGGTAATATCAAATATTTTTACTCGGTATAACATTTAATTATAGCTAAATAAATTATGTTATATTCTAATAGCATAAGAAATGATCGCTAGTTACAATCTAATTCTGGCATTTATAATTTAAGTTGTGACTCCGGAAAAAATATTTCCATGTCTAGCTACCTTTGATAGAGATTTTTAGTGTGCCTTACTAGAATACACGAGCGTTTTCCTATATTCTCGAGGTCAAACATATTTAATAACCTCGGTATATAGATGCGAAAACAAGAGGTTAGTTTTAGTAACTATTATTCTAGTTTATGAAACTATTCTAGAAACCAGGTAATAAGTTTTTGCTATTGAAATCTTATTTGTACATTGTACAAAAATAATCTATAAAATTAATATTTGTATAGCTGCAGACATCTGTAACTTTACAAAAGAATCCACTAAAACTTTAGTAATGTTACTAAAAATTCATCTGTAACCCGAGGGGCAGTTGCATAAAAAGTTCTAGGCTTCTTAGTTTCTTAAAACATTCTTAGAAACTTTTCAGATATTTTTATTTACAGTGCAAACATGTTTCTGTTACAAGAATATTTGTTGCTGCCATTAGATAACAAAATCTAGGAATCCCAGTTTCCTAGAAAAACTTTCGTAAGATTACAGATTTCTTTTACAGTGTATACTGCTTGCTTGTTTACCCTATCCGCTCAACTCGAAAATGTATGTAAATGTATGTTTCATGTTTAGTAATTCAGAAAATGGCTACCTATTCAGTGTAGATGAAGGCAGTATTTCTCTTTTTTTTCAAATTGTAAAATTCTGGGTGGTCATACCTGTCTTTGAGGTGAATGTATTTACATAAATTCCATGTGCACTGTAAAGAAAAAAAGTCACTTAAGTTACTAAACATTTATAGAAAACTGGGATTCCTAGAACTTTTAATGTAACGGTAATAACAAAAATTCATGAAACAAAATAGGTTACAGGATTTGCTGATATCGTTACGTGAAAAGTTCTAAGAATCGCAGTTTCCTGGGTAAAGTTTAGTAACCGTACAGTTTCTTTTTACAGTCTGGAAGACACGGTGACCGAAAATTCCAATCATATAAAACTCTTATCAAC
The DNA here is from genome assembly GCA_964019185.1 of Maratus speculifer. Classification (NCBI taxonomy): domain Eukaryota; kingdom Metazoa; phylum Arthropoda; class Arachnida; order Araneae; family Salticidae; genus Maratus; species Maratus speculifer. The sequence continues at coordinate 278,661,559 of OZ025294.1, forward strand.
ATTTTAAGTACCATTTAAATCTCCCAATTACTTAGATACGGCACATATTTGACATAGCATGTCCATACTCACGAAGATAAATATTGTATTTTGGTAACATTACATTCTTATCTCGACCATATTTCTGTAAGTAAGTATAATGATAATTGCATGAAAAAAATGCAATACTAATGACTCCACCAAACACAAATCATTAAAGAATAACATAATCATAAAACTAAATTATGTTTCAAAATATGAGTATGAAGTGGCCGTTGTTTAATATTATTACTGGTAATGATATTGTTTGATTATTTTTTGAAAAATCATCATACACGCTTTAAATTTAATGGCTTTTACGATCATTTTATTTATTTATTTGTACAATTATAATATTTTACCGTGAGGAATATGTTTTTAATGGCATAAATTATATTATTGTATTAATCAATAACCAAGTAGGAACATAAAAAAATTTTTCGAGGCGGAAACATTAACAAATGTTTATATTTTTTTTGTCTGTTCAAAGCGTTTTTTTTCTTTTCCATTATGTGTAGAAAGACGGAATTTAAAAATAAACCTCTTTCTACATGCTCGAAAAGATTCACGCAACTACTACACTGTAAAATAAGTGAAAAATTGCATGTCAAACGTAGCGAAAGTGGTGAGTTCTTACTATAGCGAAGATTTTTGTGTAATAGTATGTACTACTTCAGATCTGTATAGTAGCAGAAGTCTTTTGTGCGTACATTCCCCCTTCAAATACTCTTTGGTTTCAATTATGCAGAGAGTAAGTTGTAGTAAACCCCAGAAACCTACATCAATTTAATAAAATGTGAAGTAGTTTAATATAATTAAAACGCGCCCTAAATAATGTTTCCCCTATACAATTAAGTAATGGAATACTTTTTGTGGCTCTGTAAACTAATAGCAAATATTCTTTGCCCCACAGATTGTACAGAATGTATATTTTAGTATAAATTTCATAGATGCGTATAATTTGTATTATTTGTATTATGTTCGAGAATGTAACATCATTAAAATGCACTTGAAACTGTTGTTACCCATAGTCCTTAATGTAACGGAATGCTTTTAAATGTTCCTGTAAATAAACTATGCATCCAATTTCCTTAAAATTTGAAATGTCATAACAAAATTATGCAACAATTTTATATTTTAAATTAAAATAATTCAGGTAAGTAGTTTTTGCTCTGCTATATGCGGACGAACAGACAAACGGTCTGAACGACGATTATAGGTGCTTCGCATTTACACAATTGCGAACGCACCTAAGAAGACAGATATTTCTTAAACTATGAAAATTTAATGTAATCACAAAAAAGAAAAAAAACATTCCATAACCGCTTCCAAGTCACCCAATATTTCGAAAACCTTTTGTTTTATCTTTAGAAATCTCAGAAAACAAAATTTAAAGAACAATTTGCAAAAGTAATTTTTCGGAAACTTTTTGAATCACTTTTAGAATGCATTGCTTAGTTCTCTCGACCTCGAAAATCTGATTTTCAATTGCTATCAGACCTCTTCTAAACATTTGCAACTGAATAACCGAAATTGTGCATGCCAAGAGTAACAGTGAATGTTTTTTACTATTAATGTTAATGATATTAATTCTGAATTTTTTTTTCTTTTAAACATGTTTTCAGAACATTTACATATTTACTTGAGACCTCAGAGCATCTGAATATTCGGTTCTCTGACAAGAAAAAAATTATTAATGTACTGTAAAAGCTACTGAGAGACGTTTTTGAAAATACGGGCAGTTAATAAAAATTGATTTTTATCTGTTTTTCTTTAGATTTCAAATATGAAATCTTTTGTGAGATTTCTAAAGATTACGGAAATTAAAATCTTTAAGGTAAATCGGGAGATCCAATTTATGAATTCTAGTTTGCAGAAGATCTGCACCAGATTTACTTTGCAAATCTTCAAACTGCAGCAAGTTCGGCATGACAAGAGCGAACGTTTATAACAAGATTGCAGAAAGATAATGCAAACGCCGAAGTCACTTTGAACTTGATAATTAGCTAACTTGTCATACAAGTTATCTCTTGCTGCGTCAAATTTATTGCAAATTAACTGCATACAAGTGGAAAATTTAATTCTGATAGTTTAGTTACAACTGCTACACTGTAAGATTGACCCCTTCAGGTCTATTGATACATACGCACTGAGTATACGCACCGTCAGAAAGTATATGCACCGTTTTTTCACCTTTAATAAATGAAGGTAATATTTGTACTTTTAAATTATAGTATATTTTGGTATTTAATTAGTAAAACATTTTAAAAAAAATTGTGCCAACCGAATAAAATATAGATGAGGGATGCAGTCGCAAAAATTGTTTATTCTCTTAATAGTGAAAGTTTTGCTCGTGAATTAGACAGTCTTGCACCAAATTCACAACAAACTATTCATGCAAGTGAATGATGAACTATTTTGTGGGAGATTCGATGCAAATGTGTCAATTCAAATTTGCCATTGCGAAATAATATCAGAAAAAATAGAACTTGCTGCGAATTTGCATGCTACTTGGGATGTTATTGTATATTTTTGTTCGTGCTTATTGTAAATTTTCGTAATTTAAGAAACATGTCTTTTGTTACAGTGCATACTTCGATATTTATTGTCTTCATTTTGTATAGATTCATATCTATATTTTTGAAATCAATTTCGAAAATTAAACTGAAAAGCAAAAATTTTAAATTAAAAAAAAAGAATTGAAAATATGAAAAACAAGTTTCTTTTAAAGATTAAAATTAAAATGCAAACTTTAGCATCGACTTTCTTTTATGAAACTTCGATATTGCTGATTTCAAAACCTACACGATTATGTAAAAAGGAGCGAATAAAGTATCGCTTATATTTAATTCATTCACAAATATTTATAGTAAAAAATATAGCATACTAACGTAAAATTAACTATACATTATCCTACGTTATTTTACACTTATTGCCATAAAAATTTTCGCACCATGAAATAATTGTGGGATCGTAACGAAACTTGGCATGAAGGTACGTATCAGATAGATATGCAAATGATTAGAAATGCAGCGTTATTGCGCATTGGGTAATGCCACTGGAGGACGTTGAACTTCGTCTTCCTTGGAATATTAAACTGGTAAAACTTGTAAGCAGAACGTGTCTAACTGTACCTTTTCTTTTGCAAAAGAAACGCTGAGGTAGACATGCTGTTACGTAGCCACGAAGATAATATCATCAGCTGTCAGAGCTGGAAAAGGGAAGAATCATCGGGCTTATGGAAGCTGAGTGATCAGCACGGCGAGCAGCACGTCAAGTAGACCGTTCTGATTCTATGAGGAGGTGTTTGGACTAGTGGATTCAAGAGGTGCCATTTACACGGCGACCAGGCTCGGGATACCCTCAACAGACCAGTCATCTTGAAGATCGTCATATCATACGAAACGCACTCGTAGAGCCAATTGCCTCATTGGACGCTACCCAGACAGAGGCAGTACCTTCACTACGGAACCCTGTGTCTTCCCGAATCATTGCAAGGCACCTGGCTGAAGGACATCTAGTGTTGCGGCGCCCATTACGTGTGCTGCCAATGACACCCACCCACCGACGCCCCCGTTTGGAGTGGTGTCGCGACGACGTGGGACAGGGATACAACGGAATGCAACTAGGTCATCTTCAGCAACGAGTCTAGATTCAATTTGAGCAGCGATGACAATCGCGTTCGTGTGTGGAGACCCCGTGGTGAGCGCCTCAATCCTGCCTTCACTTTACAGAGACACGCCGCTCCCACAGTTGGTGTGATGGTATTGGGTGTCATTGCTTACGGCACACGGTCACCCCTAATAATGATCGTGGCACAATGATAACTTAGCGGTACGTCCAAGACATCCTTCAGGCACATGTGTTGCCACTCATGGCAGGATTCCCAGGAGCCATTTTTCAGCAAGACAATGCTCGGACACACACAGACAGGATGTCACTAGCCTGCCCCCGCCACATTACCACCTTTCCTTGGCCTGCGCGATCCCCAGATTTGTCACCAATCGAGCATATCTGGAATCATTTGGGACAGCAGTTGGACACCCTACGAGTTTGGTTGAATTCGAAGAGCGTTTAAAGCAACTGTGAAACGAGATGTCTCAGGCCATCATATGGAACTTGTATGCCTCAATGCCCGCTTGTATCGCAACGTGCATTCGCGTTAAAAGGAGGTCCAACAGAGTACGAAAATTTCCTTTCATTTGTACATTTTTCAGCAATAAATGATCCTTTTTCTTTGTTTTCTAATCACTTACTTATATCACAGTAGTACTACGCATGTAAAATTTCGTTTCATTTGTACTTCTTTTTCATGGTGCGCAAATTTTTATGGCAATGAGTATATCTATACGAAAGCATATCTAGTCTATTTATTATAATTAAGGAGGGATTTTTATTTTAGATTAAGATGAGATTTATAAAATGAAAATGTATACAGAAATTCTACATTTTCTTATGTTGAAAGAAAGATTAAATTAAATAAAGTGATTTAAAATGATTTTAACATTAAACTCTTTACTCAAAAGATAAATATGTAGATTGATATCATTTTTATTTTAAAAAATTGAACGTCGATAATAATAAATATATATATATATTTAATTGAAATAAAATGTTTTAAAATAAAACATTCTTGTCTAGATTAACACTGAAGAAAACAATATATGTTTTAAATATATGGCGTTATCTGTTAATTATCGAAAGACTGTTAATAAAACATCAAGTAGTATTAACTGAAAATTAAAAGAGGCTTAATAAACAAAATGAATTAGAAGTTTGAAAAAAATAGATATATAGTTAATTTAATGTTAGCTTACTATTTGAAAAAAAATTTCAAATTCTAGTAAAACATTAATCACTTCAATAAAATACTATTATTTAAACAATGCCTTTTAAAACACATGAATTTTGAAATGCATGAATTTCTTCATTTGTCTCAATTATCTCCAGAAAGAAAAGAAATTAATAATCATGCTTTATATACAAAATATAGTTTAAAAATATTATAGATTTTAAATTTTTATTTGGATTTGATCTTTTTTTATATCAAATATTTGGAAATTAAAGATCGCATCAAACTTCAAAGAAAATACAATAAATGTCATAGAAACAGAAATAAATAAAAACTAATAATTTCATAAATAAAATTACCAAAAAGATACACCGAGTGCTCATAAATAAAGTTGATAGTTTGTTAAATCATTAACAATAAATTATTAGGCCAAGCATTATTAAATACCATACATAGGTTTTAAATTGAAAGAATTCGATTGATAGAACAATCTATAAAAATGAGGTATGTTTTCATCTATGCATAACAGAAATCGTTTTACAACAATTTATTGATATATAAGGTATGTTGTTTCTACGCTTAGCTCGCTATTTTTGTCAAAACATTCGATTTATTTTTATTATTTTAAATTAAAGTTCGAACATTTCATGAAATTCTTTACTTTAGTTTCAGAGGTAGATAGGAGCTAAGTTATAGCCCAAAATATAAATCGGAAATGAATTTCCTGAAACCGAAAGTGACCATTTAAATGACCAAAGAAAAATAAACAATATATTCAATTCATAAATATATAACACATGAAATAAAATATAACACAAATACATAAATACCAACAAATATGGTGGATTTTAAAGTTATAAACTTTATACGTAATTTGACTATATGACATACTATATAACTATATGACTATATGGCATACTATATAACATACTATATACTATATGACAATTTTAAATTTCGTTTTGTAGAAACTACGTTTTTCATCATATACGTTTACGAGAAACATCATTTAAAAAATAAATAATAAGATGTTGAAATAAAAATTTGTAAAAAAGTTCTGCTCCTCTTTAGGTATCAGTTGACGCAAAATTTAGCTTGTAAGTTTGTATATGGGTGATTCTCAAAATAGGGGACAATTTATGTCTTTTGGCATACAAAAAAAAATTGAGAGGTTTTCTGTCATGTTTTTATATTTAGATATGTTTGTCTTAATATTATTCATTATTTGCACTCAAGAATTACTCACTTTTTAGTTAAAAACTCCTTAAAATAACAGAATAAATGTTCAAAATGTCATTAGCATGGATATCCAGAGCAGCTGTGCCTTGTATATAATAGCTTTTTCAAGAGTTAATATCATGTTTATAAAATAAAACAAATGTTATTCTTTCTTTAAATTAATCAAGGAGAAGATTTATCCAATAAATTTCTTTTTAAAAATAACATTATTGTATATAAAAAAAGAATTAAAGTTTGTCCTCCATATTCTATTTTCAAAACAAGGTCATACAATAGCAGCTGGTTATTAATAACAATTTCATTTTCACATATGACAATAGTTTGAAAATATAAAGTTTCTCCATGGCAACAAGTAGCCATTTTATTCCAGCCTGAAAATAGAAGCATGTATTGTATTTTAAGAATAGAAGTTGAATATTAGGGGCGTACATCAATTGTATGTCATTAGAATGGATAATAATGTTCATGTTTATTTTATAATTAAAATTTTTATTTTACTTATTTGCATAGGACTTTTGTGTTTTAAAAAGCCCCAGAAAGGACTATTGCATTGTAATTATATTATGGCTCATAATCTTATTTAAATTAAAATTTGTCATTAGCATGGACAAATATCAGTGTCATTAGCATGGTTTTTCTGTCCATGCTAAAGACTCCTATGTGCATAAATGTAACCATTGCTTATATTGTATCTTTTATAAAGTTTAAATTTACATATAAATTTAGGTATTACATGTATTATCCCTAAAATATGCATTAAATCTGTCAGAAAATCACTAAGACAGCTTCTTACATTGTTAGTGTCAGAATGTTGCTCATGTAAACAAAGTTTGCTCTTTGGTATTGTTTTTATTCTCCTTATATGTATATATGTAAAAATGGAAACCATTTGCTGAAAAGGAAGGCTAATAAATATAGAAAAAAATATTTAAACAGGAAGAAAATAAAAATTTCTTAATATATTTATTCCATGCAATTTGTTTTGTCATTAACATGGCTCAAAAAATACTAATTATTTTTTTAAAAGTTAATTTTTAAATATTTAGCTCTGCTTACTAGATGTAAAGCATGCCTAATACTATATTAACAACACCTATTTTTTTCAGAAATTTTGCTAACAGTAATTTTTCTAAGATTTCACTTTTGAAATCGTCCCCTATTTTGAGAATCACCCATATATTAATTAAGGCGCTATTTTTAATGAAATGTACACATTTTTAAAACATTTTTTACATGCAAAATTTGGTATATGTTAGTTGATTTTAAAGATATTGTAAATCATTTGCTTCAAAATAAGTCTGATATATAATATCTGCTAATATATTGATGAGCAAAAAGAATTAAATATAATGAATAGATTTCGTGGTAAACGGTTCGACATAAACGCATTTTTTAATTAAAATTTGACTAAATGTTGTTTAAATTAAAAAAGTTAATTAAAATTCCAATAACAATGTATATGGTTTATAGCTTTATCGTTGTTTAGGTGATTGTTTTTAGTTGTTTTAAAAGAAAATTTAACTGTGAAATTTGCTTAATAATCCACAAAATAAGTCATTGTGTAAACCATAAAAATCATATATATAATTCATTCATTTAGACAGAAACAAGCATTAAATATGTTTCATTCAATTTTTTGATAGGATAATGAGAGATACAAATGAAATAAATAATCACACTCATACAGGCTAATGTTTACACAAATATCGCTAGAGTGAGAAATATTTTGTAAAAAGGCATGTTTTTACACCAATAAAATTTTACACATTTCAAAGAATTAATAATTTTAAGACATCTGTAAAATGCTACAGAAATGAAATTTTAAAGCAAAATTTTAACTTCAAATTTGCCTAATATTGAACGAAGTAAGTCACGACGTACACCATAAAAAATCATATGTTATTCAATCATTTACACAGATGCAATCAGAATATTTTTCATTTAATTTTGTCATAGGACGAGGAAAATTGCAAATGAAATAAACCCTGAAACACATACAGACTAATATTTTCATAAATATCACCAGAATGAGAAATATTTTGTAAAAAAGCATGTTTTTACATCAATAAAATTATATACATTTCAGATAATATAAAATTATAACACATTTCTAAAATGCTACCGAATTGAAATTTTAAGGTACACTTTAATGTAAAATTTGTTTAATATTGAACTGAAAAAGTCATTATGTACACCATAAAAAATCATAAGTTATTCATTCATTTAAACAGAAGAAAGCAGCAAATATATTTCATTTAACCTCGTGATAGTACGATGAAAATTACAAAAGATAAAAGATTTCAAATGCATGCAGACTAATGTTCACACAAATATTGCCAGAATGGAACATATTTTGTAAAAAAGCACGGTTTTACACCGATAAAATTATCTACATTTCAAAGAATACATAATTTAAACTTTTTTGTAGAATGCTCCCAAAAGGAAATTTTAAAATAAAATATAAATGGGAAATTTCTAATATAGGAAATAAATAACTCATTATGTACACCGTAAAAAGTCATATGTAATTCATTCATTTAAACAGATGCCAGCAGCAAATATTTTTCAATTAATTTAGTGATAGAACGATGAAAATTACAAATCACATAAATACTCGAATGCATGCACTCTAATACTTACACAAGTATTTCCAGAGTGAGAAATATTTTGTAAAGTTCATTGTAAGTGGCATTTCATAAATAGCTAATAAGCTGCAACTTTTAAACATTTCTACTCTTGAGATTCAGAGGCAAATAAAATATGACAACTTTGCATTTCGACTAACATTTTCTGATGTTTTATAAGCAACATATTAAAGTTTGAATTAATATATTAATTTAAATTTATCTAGATATCGTAATTTTCTAAAAATTGAAATTCGAAAGCAGGCACATACAAACTTTAGCATGTTTTACTTGTATTATTAGTTAATTTGTCATGATTATTTTAAATATAATAGAGTCAAATAAACACGCTTGGGTTGTTCAGTTTCAATTTCAACTAAATGTAAGTATTGATAATATATGCCGGTTTCATTAATTTATTTACAATTGCTTTAGAGCATGTTTCAATATAAATAAAAAATAGACAAGTAATCAGGATATAAATATATACAGGACATTTGCACCATAAAATTTAACTAATAAGAATGTATTTATTAAATCTCTCGGCCAAGTCGCAATCTCTCTGCCTTGAAACATTTAAAGATGAAATTAAAGTCCATAATTTAACCTAGCATTAGTATATTTCATTAGGACATTTGCACCATAAAATACATACATACATCATAAATACATTCTTATTAGTAAGTAATCAGGATTTCTGAAATTTTTTAACCTTACTATGTTTTTACGCGAATAAAATTATCCACAACCCAGGGAAAATGTTATTATAACTTATCAGTAAAATGCTATCCAAATGAAATTTTTCAACAAACTTCAAATGCAAAATTTGCTCAATATTCGAAGAAATAAGTCATTAAGTACACCATAAAAAATTTATGTGTTATTCATTCATTCAAACAGAAGCACCCAGCAAATATTTTTCTTTTAATTTCGTAATAATACGATGAAAATTACAAAAAATAAAAGTATTCAAATGCATACAGACTAATGTTCACACAAATATTGCCAGAGTGGAAAATATTTTGTAAAATGCATGGTTTTACGCCGATAAAATTATCTACATTTCAAAGAATACATAATTTTAACTTTCCTGTAAAATGCTCCCAAAATGAAAATTTAAAATAAATATAAATGGGAAAATTCTAATATAGGAAGAAATAACTCATTGTATGCATCATAAAAAGACATATGTTATTCATTAATTTAAAGAGATGCCAGCAGAAAATATTTTTCAATTAATCTAGAGATAGAACGATGAAAATTACAAATCAAATAAATACTCGAATGCATACAGTCTAATATTTACTAAAATATTTCCAGAGTGCGAAACATTTTGTAAAGTGCATTTTAAGTTTCATTTCATAATTAGCTAATAAGCTGCAACTTTTAAACATTCGTACTCTGGAGATTCAGAGGCAAATAAAATATGACAACTTTGCATTTCGACTAACATTTCCTTATGTTTTACAAGCAACATATTAAAGTTTGAATTAATATATTAATTTAAATTTATCTAGATATCGTAAATAATTCTGTAAAAATTGAAATTCTAAAAGCAGGCATATACAAACCTTAACATATTTTACTTATATTATTATTTAATGTTGTCAGGATTATTTCAAGTATATTAGAGCCAAATAATAGTGCTTGAGATGTTCAGTTTCAATTCATGCTGCAACCAAATATAAATATTGATAATATATGCCGGTTTTAATAATTTATTTACAATTGCTTTAGAGCATGTTTCAAAATTTTATAAATAAAAAATTATATGAGTCAAGAGGATTTACTGAAATTATATAATCTTACTACAATTGTTTGCTTTGTTTATTTAAAAATATGTTAGAGTCAAATATTTTTTATTCAAGATGAACCATTTTTATTCAGGCAACAAAATATAATTATTGATAATATATGCTGGCATTAATTAATTTAAAAATGTTTTAGTGGATTCTGTTTATTGGTCCTTAGGCATATTGTACCATGGACCATGCATCATTTTTCTATAAAAAAAAAAATATATATATATAAATAAATTTTGAAAGTACAGTGAAGTATGTATAACATATTTTAACATGAAAAATCTGTTAACACGAAATGATGTAGCGGTCTGGACAGTAAACTAAGCAATTTAATAAAATTTGCTTTATTTTAACGCGAAATGTAAATCATTTAACTTGAAAAAAATTTCGCTTTGAATTTTCAGTGGCATGTTTGTTATAAGTCACTGTATTATTTATTTATGTAATTTTGTGCGTAATTCATTTATGTAGAATTTATTTGTTTATTTTCCGATCATCCTTTGTTATTCCTTTACGACCATGTAATTAACAGAATTTTTATTTGTACCAAAAAATCACAGACTGTAGTAACCCAGCTCTGAGCAAGGATGACTAGAAATATCGAAAATTATTAAAAGTATGTGCAGTCATTTAAATTCGCACTTGAATGGGGGAGATTAATAAAATAATGGATGATTTTTTATCAATTTGAGTACAATATGGTGCTGTAAAAGACACTTTAAGAAAATGCATCTGACTTTTTTAGCAAAAAACAATAATTTTTAACTTTAAAATAGCAAATAAAGCCTTTCTGCAACAGTATTTAAAGATGGAAAACCAATGTTTATAAATGCTCAAATAATTATGAAAAGGTAGCAAACAGCTGTTTCGAATCTACTACCGAGATTCTTTATCAGTGCAAAAAAAAAAAAAGCGAGCTAGAAAATGCTCGGCTTTGCTTTTTTTAACTTGCTGAGTTTTATACTGATAAAGAATCTCGATAGTAGATTCGAAACAGCTGTTTGCGGCCTTTTCATGCATTATTTGTGCATTTATAATCGTTGGTTTTCTATTTTTTAAATATTTTTACTTGTTTTTTATCCAAATGGATGTAACCTAATAGAAGTTTAACTGAAAATAAAATTTGACGAGCGACATCGAAAATATTGGTCTGTATTTTTACGAATTTTTTAACACGAAAATTTTTTTCGGTCCTTTCAATTTCTTGTTAAACGCATTTCATTGTTTTTAATAACAGTTTTATGTTAAATATTTAATTAAAGTTTTTCTTCGATTAATGTAAAATTTATTTCTCAAATATGCCTTAGTTATCTTTCTATGACTGATAATATTTCAGGAAATATATGAAAAATTGCTATGCCTCTTTCAAAAAGAGTAAGTTCTGGCAAAAGGCTTAGTATTTGTTCGCAACTGACTGAAAAACATATTTTTCCCCAAAGCATGAATTATATTTTAATGCTATTTAAACGTTTCATGGACACAACAATAATCTCTTCTTCACCACAGTCATCATTTATGCATATTTTCTGCAAAAAGTGATGCACATATGCACTTGAGTTTTGTATTTGTTCTATTTTATAATACAAGGACAATCTTTTGTGAAATATTATTTTCATTTGTTTTTTAATGCAATAATATCCAATTGTGTAGACTTGGAAAATAATGACTTCTTACCATTTTATTCGGAGGGATAACATGATTTGAAGCTAATGCTCATAATGCACTACACTGTAAAAAAAAATCTGCAAAGGTACTAAACCTTTTCTAGGAAACTGGGATGCCTAGAACTTTTCCTGTAACGGTAACAGCAAAAATTCAAGTTTCAGAATCGATTACATGAATTTTTCCTGTTACCGTTACAAGAAAAGTTCTTGGAATCCCAGTTTCCTAGAAAATGCTTAGTACATTTACAGATATTTTTTACAGAGTATAAACAATTTTAAAATATAAATTTGAATTTAAAGCAAATAGCTTTTATTGACGAGCCCACATAAATTAAATTAATATTGACGAGCCCAAATTAAAATAAATAATATAAAATTATAAAATATAAATATATATACAATATAAAATAAATTATAACGTTTAGCCAATTGTATTTAATATGATTACAAATTTTTTAAGTATGTACTCTCTTTGGATCATTTCTTAGAATGACTCTAAATAATGTGGCCAAATTAAAAGGACAAAGCAGACATAGAAAAATAATCAAAATTCTCATAGGAACAGGAAGTCAAAAACACCACACCTTGTGGGCGCTAAAGGTCTTCCGATTAAAACACGGTCCAAACAAATTGAGCGACTTGATGTTTATAATTTCAAAATGACGTTTTCCTGGAGATTTCTGCAGAAAGGTCGGAACTCATTTTCAGGCTAGCTTTCCTCGGCGTTGGAATGTTTAGGTGGGCCAATCGCTTGATCCACTATTAACACCATTTTTTTCTCGAGTAGATTTTTTGTAGTGTTTTCTTCAATTAAAAAAAAGCATAAGGTGTGAATAGATTATTCTTTTAACTGTTATCAATATCGGGGACTCTTGTTGTGAGTACGCGGTATTTTTGATCTTTAATGACTTTAAAATGGAAGGGACCGATGTCCTGCAAAAGAAGAACCTTTCTGTCAAAAAGATTTGAGCTCCTGATCTCCAGATTCATTGTTTATTTCACTCATCTTTTTGTGAATAATTCGCAGAAGGGTCCTGAATAAAAGATTTCCTAATATCGGGGTCTCTTTTGTGTACGCGGTGGGCCAATTCATTTCAAGAGGTCCAGATAATATTTTTTTGGTTGCTCGAACACTTTAAAAAAAATCTGAAATTTTTTGTGCAACAACCCTAACATGATGGAAGTTCAAAATGACTTTCACACATTGTCCACGTCATATCTCAGCGTGTAGTCAAATCTCCTTCTTGAAATTTTTTGTCCATAACAATCTCATACAATACTATCCAAGGCTGGAATTTCACATTTTTATCTTGTGCCCCACCAGAGATATCAAAGCCTAAAAAGTGCGATTTTTGGAATTTTTGACAAATTTTGGAATTTTTTTCGCAAAGAGAAATCAACTCCCAGATCTGGAACTCGGCATGTGAGTACACGTACTTTTGACCTCTTTAGAAAAAAAAATGTGTCATATTGACAGTTTTCCTTGCATGAAAAATTTCCCCTTGTAAACGGACAGATTTTGTAAAAATAATTTAAATATATAATATTATAAAAATTTATTTTTAAAAACTATTCTACTACCATATCTTTAGCCTATTTTATTCTGAACAAAATGCTGCAAATCCCATTTGAATTGGGAAAATAAAAGACGAGATATTTACAATTTCGTATACCCTTGTATGTGAGAATATCGCTGCAAACGATGAAACAAAGATGGCCACCATGCGCAAACAAATATAAATAAAAATAAAATGATAGTCATTTTGAGCTTCCATCATGTTAGGGTTCTGGCACAAAAAATTTCAGATTGTTTAAAAATGGTCGAGCAACCAAAAAAATATATTCTGGACCACTTGAAATGAATTGACCCCGGTGTTTTTGATCTTTAATGACATTAAAATGAAAGGGACCGATGTCCTGCAAAAGAGTAATCTTTCTGTCAACTATATTTGAGTTCCTGATCTCCTGACCCATTGTTTATTTCCCTCATTCTTTTGTGAATAATCCGCAGAAGGTTCCAAAACAAAATATTACCTGGAATAGTGTTGAAGGATAGGAAACAAGCATTTGTACGTAGTTCTACTTACGAAACTCTTGTTTCATCGTAGGGAGACTTTGTAAGATGAATTATTGGGGCAACAGAATGTGTTGGGAGATATACTTGATGTGATCGCCCCAGTGGCGTGATCAGCAGCGGTAGCTACTACCACACCGAGGGGTCCTGGTTCGAATCCGAGTAAGATATGGATAGTGTGTTGTCCCTTTGCAGTGATATAAATATGCAATGGATATGCGTAATAAAATTATTCCTAACTGTATCTGTGTAATGGATTATTCAAGGAGAAAGCCATAGCTTCTAAAGGTCTCAAATCAATTCATACTTGACATGTTTGAGAATGTGCCACTGCCCATTTAGCGTCGATGAAATGCGTGTATCCAGTTGTCTGACAAAAACTTTGAGCATTTTTTGTAGCAATTTTGGTTGTAAATGTGTGATATATGAGAAAATACATTATAAAATGATGTTGAATTATTTTGTATTACACATAATTAGTAACCTACTCTAGCGGCCCCATTTGGCGTTTGTACCACATTACTTTGCGATTTGTGATTATTTTTTATGCCTGCTAGACACTTCATTTTCACCACGTTATTTTGAATCGCCCTGTATAGTGAATGAACTAATCATTTCAAAATCGGCATTTTTTTGTAGTATAAGGAAAATAGTTTATAAATATTCATATTATTTAGATGCATTTCTATAAATTGTACTGCGCATCTGTGACTCTAAACAAGAACCAATGCAGTTGAAAAGAATTTAGTAGGTTCTGAAGGATGCTCGGTACTCTTTGAACTTTTTTTATTATTATTAAAATTAAAGTAAATTTTAAAATGTATCTTTTCGTGCAATTTTGAGCGCATGTATTTTTTTAAACTAATCGTAGAAATGTGTTGTATAATTTAAAGTACCGGATTTATCTTGAGTTATTTCGTTTTAGAGAAAATAATTAAAATGTGCGAAGACGTGCAAAATTACAGTAAAAAGGGAATTTATTATATATTTTTTATGCGCAAAAGAAAGAAAATACTTTTTTTTAAATCCGATGCCTACAGGACGGCGAGTGGTCAGGGAACTACTTGATCTAAAATGGTGTTAAATACCAGTATTTCTTTTAAAAAAAGTTCGCTTTCCGACATTCATCTTTTTGCGACTGTTTTTTTCCTGACCACTCTCTACTCAGACTTACGAGGAAGGTCTCCATACTGGGCATACTCAGAGTTTTATGAAAAAAAATACTAATTAAACTACTTATGTATTTAATAAAGGATCACTCAAAATTAGTGGCGGAAATACAGTAGGAAATATGAAAAAAAATGAAATATACTTTTGAATATTTGGCATGAAAAGACGAAAGCGTCACGCGATTTGGCGAGCAGCACTTTTTCTCTCCAAAAGCAAACGATTTTAAAACAACCCAAAACTGTTGGAGATTTAGAATGCTTGTAAATGATATTTGATGAATAGAAATGTAAACAATGAGAGAGTTTAATATATTGTATACTACATATTTATATTGTATTACATATATATATATTGCTTGTTGAAGTAGTTATTGAATTAGTCGCTGAAAATTTTTTTAACATATAAAAAAAATTATATTGAGAAAAATTATCTTCATACATTTAAGCGTATTCAAAAATAAAAGCACGATTTTTCCATGGCTACAGAGTCGAATCGACAATACTCAATTGGACTTAAAGCTTGAAAAAAATTTAATTAATTTTAATTATGAATTTAGTTTTAAATCTTAAATTTTATGAGTAAATTTGAATATAAATGCATATAAATATCTATATCACAAAACTGTACTTAAAACAAACTAAAACTGATAAAACTAAAGTTATTTAAATTAAATTTATTGAAACAAGTTCTACAAGAAACTTTTTTTCCCTTAAAGTTATTTGACATAAAAAGTATTTTTTGAAATTACATTCCATCACCAATCAACGAAAGATTGCCAAATAACGAAAATTTCCTTATTTTTTTACGGACATTGTATGGAGGTTCCGACGAATTTTTTTAAAACATATATATATTCATGAGAAGAAGATTTTGTAATTTTTTCAGATTTTTCGGAGTATGCCCGTATGGAGACCTTCCTTGTTAGTTTTATTAAGTAGACTCTAACGAATAATAAAAATAAATAAATAAATAAAATAAATAAGTCGAGTAAATTAAGAAATACAAGAAGTTTTATATCATTTTGAACATGCATATTCGTCTAAAAAGCACAAACTGAGAAAAATCGCGTTTAAATAAAACAGCATTTAAAGGGACCGTAATGTAATAAAATCCCTTAAAACTATATTTATAATACAGTAAAACCTCTAAATAACGGACACCTCGGGAACGCAGAAATTGTCCGCTATTCGGAGGTGTCCGCTATTGGGAAAACCTCAGAGATTTAAAAACCCCTAAGAAATGCTTAATGTTTCATTAATTTACTTTTATATGTCCTAAAACCTCTATTATATAATTAACCAGAAATTAAAATTATTTTTTAAGCAATAAAATTGAAATAAAATTGTGCATACTCTTATCCACTGTTTATTATATTATTGTGAAAAAAAAAATCTGTTACAAAAGTATATTTTTGCTTGCGATTACATGTAATTTGTTTTTCTGTGTGATGTTATTGGACATAGTAGAGTTCCGGGTGAGGAGAGGGGGGATTGCATTTTTTGATCTTTAAAAGCATAAAATCTCAAAATATTCTTAAATGACATTTCAATAGTCTGGGAGATTATTTCTCCCGGGCAACCCCCTGAATTTAGCACTGAATGTTGGGGGAGGGGGGGGGGGGTGGATTTTCCCAGCTCTTTATCTACATTTAACTGTGATCACAAAATCTGTGGCACGTTGTCCTGATAAATTAAGAAGCTTTTTTACTTTTTCTCATTTTTTTTCCTGTTAAAAAAATTCTTTTTCATCCTTTATCGCCGAATAAAGTGTCCGCTATTTGGAATGTCCGTTATTTAGAGGTTAAACATACAAAATTTTAAGTTTTGGGAGTGGGGATTAGAAAACTGTCCGTTAAATAGAGGTGTCCGCTATTCGGGAGTGTCCGTTATGGAGGTTTTACTGTACTCGGATCTTTAGTAAACTTTACCAGAAAGTAAGAGAATAATAAAGTATAATTTAAGCAAAAAAATAGAAAATCGATATTTTCGTCATTTTTCACCGAATGAATGGTGCTGAGGCTCCTTAAGGAATAATATTTTCGCACATTTTTGAGAGATCTGCTTTAACAATAATATTCAAGAATAAAATAGAAAATAATATAATTTTCCTTCCAAATTATTTCTCTTTCAGCAATGAGATGAAAGGTTATAAACAGTAATATGAGCAGTTGTGTATTTTCCAGTTGAAGTGTAAAAAAATAATAATAAAGTTTTTCCTTTTTACAAGGTATACTCTGCACGTGTTGCAGTCACTGAATAAGTGAATCAAACGTCAAATTTCTTTTGTGTCAAATATCCCCTCCGATGTAATAATGTAACGGTAGCCGGCCGACAAGTTCCTTCTGTGGGAGTGACAGCTGACAATGACCAGCGATACCCCACCGCTGCAGTGTCACGAACTTGATCAAAATGATTCGCAGGATGGAGCCCAGTTGGAATGAAGTGTTGCGTTTTAGGATTACAAGTTGACGTGTTCTGTATCAGATTTTATGATGGGAAGCACGTTCCGTTTTTTTATTATCACAAAATAAAAATTATTTATTATAATAAGTTTACTTTATTAAGTAGTTAGCCACACAGTGATATTGTAAATTACATAGGTGGATTTTTTGTAAAACATAATTGGTAATATAAATATGTATATATATACATACATATATAATTTGTGGGAATTTTCAGAAAGGTTGCACGTCTATTTTTAAGTAATGTGAATTTTTAAATTATGTGATTATAATAAGAGGTAGAAAAGTGAGAAAAACAAAACAAAAAATAAAGTGAGAAGTGAAAAAAAAGAGTGAGAAGTGTTAATGTTGATATCGTCTTGGTAACTCAGTGGTAGAGAATTATTGCGTAATGTCAATGACTCTAGTTCAAATCTTATCTTTGATATTTATTTACTCTGTCGATTTTACGCTTCTTACCCAGGTTAAATAAAAAATTTTCCAATTAAAATATAAAATTACATTAGTTATCATACTATGAAAACATCTAAAAAATGAGATGAAAAGGTAAATTAATTTCAATGAAGTGAAATATCACCCTTATAATAGATTAATTTTTAAACACGATTATTCAATCGGTAAATTAATTATAACAGATGTAATTTTTCCATTTTTGAATTTTGGGTGAAAAAATTCCGGGCCAGGATTCGAACCAGGGATGTATTGGCTGAAGCCGCCAATGCTCTACCAACTGAGCTATCCCGAATACGAACACTGGATGAATATTTCACCCAAATTAACCTCAACGATCCCTTTATCTGGTCTGATACTCTGTATCAGCTTTACAGAATAAATCGAAGGTCAATCAGCCAATACATCCCTGGTTCGAATCCTGGCCCGGAAGTTTTTCACCCAAAATTCAAAAATAGAAAAATTACATCTGTTATCACCCTTATAGTCCAAGAGCCGACAGCAGAAAAGCCTAAGGTTTCGAGCACAAGAAAAAACCTGTATTATATAGAAGAATAGTTGCAGGAGAATCAATCCATGTCTATCGGAAGTAAATGTGGTGTATAAACCAAAAATTATTAACACTAGTGGTTTACTCGAAAGTATATCATAGTTTTTACTGAACAATCATTTCATAACTTTGACTGTACGGAAAACACAATATTAAACCTACGAGTAAATAACTAGTGGTATTATTTTTTGGTTTATGCATAACTTAACTTCCAACAAATATGAATCTTAAATTTCTCTATAACTACTCTTCCATAAAATAAACGTTTTTTTCCGCTTGATACCTTAGGTTTTGTACTATCGTCCTTTAGACCATCAGCAAAACTTATTTCTAAGACTTCAGATTTCTCATACTCTTCTTTTTGTCTCAGACTCTTCTTTACAAAAACATTTTATTTTAGAGTAATATTAATTTTGCAAAAAGAAAGAAGAGATTTATTTTTCATAAGAAAAAGTTTTGAAACGATATAATTTTTTTTAAACTCTCTGCTATATATAATATTACTATTATACACAACACCAATAACTAATTTATTAAAATCCCTCGAGTACTTTATGAATTAAAGGAATTTTTAGCAAAAAAGTGCAATTTTCTGGAAAACTAAAATACTTGGACAAATTCCATTTATGATAAGTTTTTGCGCCGTTTTATCAAATACATGAATTAAAGTATGTAGAAACACTCGGATAAAATCGAGTTACATACAATAAATAAATGTGAACTGTTATACTAAAATTATTATGAGTGGATGTTTCATCTCAGTCGTGCCTTTGATTTTTTTTTACTTGAATAACATTGTGAAAAAAAGGCTAATATTTCTTAATCTAGTGAAATATAAGGTAATTAAGAACGGAAATATACATTTACTTACGATGTCTTACAAATGAATACGAAAACACTTTTTTTATCTTTTTAAATCTCTGAAATTAATGTATTTGACAAATTTAAACATTTTTATAACAACTATTTTTTAGCTGCGATGACCTTTCGGAAACTTTTCTGAATAATTTTAATAGTGCATTAATATTTTTTTTTTGAACCTTGAATATTGCTATTTATGACGAGATAAATTCTCAGGTAAACGTTTTAATGTTCTACAAACGCATTTTATGGATAAACGTGATAAATTCTCAACATTAACATTAACTAAAAATTAATGTTATTTTGTTACTATTTATGTTAGTTATGTATAAATTAAGTCATGGAGCTGCTAATGTTTTATTGAGAATCGATAGCTTCATAACAATCGATATTTGCGCTTCTGGTTGTTTATTTTTTATTTGTTATTTATTTGTTTTATATAAAAATTTTCTTTAAACGCTTTCCTGATTTGCCAATACTATAAAGATAAATTAAACTCGTTATTTTTTCCTATGTCTAAAAGTATGGGAATAACCGGATTTGCACTAATTTGACTTTGAAATATCTATATTATAAAGGCCAAACGTATTTGTGCGTAATGCATATGTCATTTTGGGAATGGCAACACTTTTCTATGCAATTTCGGTTTTGCAATTTTCGTAACTGTAAATTTTACATTTCTATACATTTACGCACATTTTAAATTTTTACACCATCGTATAGAGAAAAAAAATGTACTTTTAAATGCAATTTGTTTGAAAGCTGTATCTCAATATTTTTCAGATATAAATTTCTTTATAGTTTTTAGCACCAATTTTGTAACTGTGGCAACAAAATCACTCCATTTTCTCTTCAAATTGAAAAAGAAAAAATAAAAAATAAATAAAATGCGAGTACTATGTCAAATATATCATCTGTGATCGTCTCAATTTTTAATAAATATATTTTTTTTCATTCACATTTATGCCAAACTTAAGACCTTCAGTTGATAACTTCACCAGAATAACATGATCTTTATTATAATTTACTGATTACATATCCAACTAAAGTTTAATTTTAATAATTTGGACAACTGAGATTTATCGAAATATTATTTTGTTAATTTTAGCTTAAAATAATATTTGTTTGAGAGTTAGACTGACCAATATAAGATACAATTTTTACTGTAACCAGTTTTGTACATTTATAATGAAACAATGAAACGGTTCCTTCTTAAACATTTTCTTTCGTCAAATTTCGACGGGTTCCACCTCGTAAAATTAAAAAAAAAAAATACGAATAGAAAAAAAACAGTAATTAAGTCAAATTTAAAAAACAATAATTATTAAAATTAATTCAGTAGAAATGTCAATTCACATGTTAAAAAGGACTTTTATGCATTAAATATTGCAGACTATTTATTAAAGATTTATCATTTGAAGTGTATCTGAAATATTTAATCACGTTTCCACTTATTCACAAATATTCTATTTTTTTTTATTTCCGACATTTCAAATTTTGAAGTAAAATATTTAATATATTACGAATTTTTACTTATGAATTAAATACCTTTATATAATATAATGTTAAATAACAATTCAGATTTATCGTAAAAATTCAATGTTTAAATATTTGCATGTTACATATACAATAAATAAAATTTTATATTTAATATAAAAGTACATTTAAATAACTGTGAAATTCAATTACAAAGTTATTTCTTATTCAATTGTTGTAAAATTTTATATTGCATTTTATATATACTTAATTTAGGAATATTTTCAACTTTTAAATGTATGTGTGTTTAGAAGACAGAAGGATTTTTAGATGATGAATTTTGTACATTTTAAATTACTGAGGAAAATAATGGTGTCAGTTAAAATTAAAGTACGTAATATTTATAAAATTAAGAAATAATTGAGGTCACTTAAACAGTGAGTAAATAGTGATATAACTGGAGTAATTTCTGTAATTTCAAAAATAACCATTTAATTGGTTATTTAACTTGTAATTAAAATCACAAACATTGTCATATTAATAAAATTAAATGTTAGATAAATAAAGAAAAGTTTACAAAAATCAGTAATTTCAAATAATCTAAAAAAAAATTCAACATTGCTTCACAGCCTTTAGTAGATTTGATTCCTAAAAATTTCGAAGAGTTTGGATTGTAAAATAAAATTATTATTATTATTATTATTATTATTATTAAATGATCCAATGAGAAAAAATTCTGAGCTCGCTATTTTTTTCGAAATTTGGAAAAGCATATAACCCTCACTTATACAGTGTACAGGTTTATTTTTAAACGGCACATTCAAATAAATAAATATATATATATATACATACAAGTTATTCGACGTACTTTAAGGTAGTTTTTCATTTAAAAGTATAAATTCATATAAAATCGTGTTAAATATATAGAAATATATATTTGTTGTTTGCTCTAGATTAGTATCACGGAAAATCGTCGAGTGACATTTTTTTTTTTTTTTTTTTTTTTTTGTAATAAAAATAGAAAAATCTAGGAACGTATACTATAAAGATAAATAAACCTACGCCAGTAGGTCGTGCAGGCAACAAGTTTTTGCTAATCATAATTTGTCATGTACGAGCTTCCATATTAAATCACGATTTATTATTTTCACAAGCAATTTGTTATTGTAAATTTTGCATTATTTAATCCGAACATTTTTCTCATGAGATAAAAGTTTGTTTTGAAAAGCCGGTGTTAAAAGATAAAAAATTATTTTAAAGATTTGAAAAAAAAAGGCATTATTTGAAAGGTTTTTTTTTTTTTTTTTTTTTGTACTACTCGGTTATCCCGTCGATCAATTTAGCCAAATTATACAAATCGCCAAACTAATAGCCAAATTATACATAATGACATAATTTTTATTTTAAATAACGAAAAAACAAATAATTAGTAGTATAATAATAAAAATACAAATAAAAAGTCGAAATAAAAGTCACTTAATAACGTTTTAAACACGTGTATCGTATTTAATGTCAATGGATTTGATATTCACAATCATCCATTTATCTTATAGTTTGGCGATATTTTTTTGGTCGACGGGACAACCATGGTAGTACCTTTTTTTATTTTATTTTCTTCTTTTTTTCAAAAATAATATTGATTAGTTAATATTGATTAGTTAAGTAGTTAAATCTCAAAAATGTGTTCTTTTCAAAGTTCTTTAATTATAAAGAGCACTTTTATGAAGGATGGATAAATAGGGAGAGGTTATTCTATATATATGTAAGTTGCTATATTATATGCCGTATATCAAGAAACATCTTTTTTTTGTGTGTGTGTTTCACCAAACTTAAAATCACTGAGCATAAAACTGAACAGCATATTACCATGTATTTCTGAATATTTAACCCTTTCCGGCATACTATGCCCAGTCCGGGATACCCAATTTTAATTCCAAACTTGCAATCGGCACAAATAATATTTTAATAGAATTTTGCTTTTAGAGTGAAAGCTTAAATCAAGGGGTTCTTATTTTCTTAAAAAGTTGTTTTTAAATTCTGGCGTCAGTCGATAATTTCTCATTTCACAAACAGAATTTGCCCGTACCGGAAAGACATTAATTATAAAGAGACGTTTTCTTATACGTCCATTAAAACATTTCAAATATATATGCATTAAAATATTTAATTGCTATAAAGGACGTCAAATACTAATAAAAACTTTGAAAGATCTTAATAATTTTTACATGTTTCGATTGAATTTACTCAATCATCATCAGTGAAATTTAAAAATATTTAAAAATATTTTTAAATTTCATTTCTAATAGTTTATTGTCATTTTCCATCTTTGTGTTTATTTGTATTTTGTTTTTCTGATGATGATTGAGTAAATTCAATCGAAACATGTAAAAATTATTAAGATCTTTTAATGTTTTTATTAGTATTTGACGTCCTTTATAGCAATTAAATATTTTAATGCATATTTTTGAAACGTACCGGAAAGGTTTAACTTTGTTAAAAAATTAAGGTGTTTTCACTTCTTAATCTCAGGTAGTGTGAAGCTATAATATATTTCTTTAATTTTTAATATTTTATTTATTTGATTATCTAATATTTTAGTTTCATTAATGCAATCCTGTAGATGATTTTAATTATGGGTTGATAGAACAAATAAATGGTTATTTTTGAAATTACAGAGAACTCGAATTTCACATGACATTTTACTCAGTGTTTCAATAAACCCAATTATTTGTTAATATAATGAATCATACAAATTTTAATTTTTTAAATTTTTTTATTAATTTTTAATTTTATTATTATTACTATTATTATTATTATTATTATTATTATTATTATTAGCACAAATATCAAAATCATTTACAATAAGATAAAAAATACATAATATCATGTATTTCTGAGTAATTATTTGGGTTAAAATCTCCAAGGGTTTCCACTTTTTTAAACTTAGATTATTTGAAATTGCTAAATTTTGTAAAATTTTCTTTATTTATCTACTATTTAATTTTTTAATATGACAATCTTTGGGATTTTAATTACAAGTTAAATAAACAATTAAATAGTTATTTTTGAAATTACAGAAATTACTCTAGTTACGTCACTATTTACTCACTATTTAAGAAGCCTCAATTATTTCTTAATTTTATAAATATTACATATTTAAATTTTAACTGAAACCATTATTTAAAATGTACAAAAATCATCGTCAAAAAATCGTTCTAACGTCTCCTAAATTAAGTATATATAAAATGCAATATAAAATTTTACAGCATTTAAATGAGAAATAACTTTGTAATTAAATTTCACAGTTATTTGAATATACTTTTATATTAAATGCACGATTTTAGTTATTGTATTTGAAATTCGCAAATATTTAAACATTGAATTTTTACGATAAATCTGAATTGTTATTTAACATTATATTATATAAAGTATTTAATTCATAAAAATGAATCGTAATATATTAAATATTTTACTTTAAAATTTGAAATGTCAGAAATAAAATAAAAATAAAGTCTTTATGAATAAATGAAAACGTGATTAAATATTTCAGATACACTTCAAATGATAAAATTTTAATCAATAGCCTGTATATTTAATGCATAAAAATGCTTTTTAACATTTGAATTGACATTTCTACCGGATTAATTTTAATAAATATTGTTTTTTAAATTTAAGTCTATTTATCTTTAGCTAAAATCGCAGAATTTTTTGTTCTATTCCCATTTTTTAATTTTAATTTTATATTTCAAATTCAAATTAGAGCCAATTAGGTTATTCCCATACTTTTAGGGAAAAAATAATGAGGTTTATTTATCATTATAGTTATGTTTCTAGATTCCATTTTTTTATTACAAAAAAAAAAAAAAAAAAAAAAAAGAAAGAAAGAAAGAAAGAAAATAAAACGAGTTGGGTCACTCGACGATTTCCTGTGATACAAATCTAGAGCAAACATGAAATGCATGAAAACTGTCTTAACATACCTCGTATAATGGCCGCGTTATACAGGGTGGTCATAAAAAAAACTTTGCCGATATACGGAGCTCTAGCGGCCAGTCCGCTCAACCGATCGAAATGAAATTTCAGATATAGTTATTCAGAGGTATGAGCTCGAGATTCTGTGAACGAGAATAAAATGGCGCTCACGGTTACGGTTATAGTTACAGAAACTCGAAAACTTCCAATGGCAACACCCATTTTTTTTCATCGCAAAATGCTCAGCGCATGCGAAAACCCTAAAGAGCGTTGGAACCGTACGTGTATCGCAAGAAATGGACATGTTATGCACGCACAAAAAACCGTTCTGGGAATCCTCCCCCATTTAGAAAAAACTCGCAAGGAGGAAATTTGCATATGACACAGAGTCAGTACACTAATCTCTGATTACAATACAGATCGGAGAAACTAAAACTTTTATTTTGATTACACATTTTCCACATGGGTGCCATCACAAGCAATTACACGTGATGGCACCCATGTGGAAAATGTGTAATCAAAATAAAAGTTTTAGTTCCTCCGATCTGTATTGTAATCAGAGATTAGTGTATTGACTCTGTGTCATATGCAAAATTCCTTCTTGCGCCCCAATCGAGTTTTTTCTATGGGGGGGGGGGAGGATTCCCAGAACGGTTTTTTGTGAGTGCATAACATGTCCGTTTCTTGCGTACACGTACGGTTTCAACGCTCTTGCGCTCTTGCGTAGGGTTTTCTCATGCGCTGAGCATTTTGCGATGAAAAAAAATGGATGTTGCCATTGGAAATTTTCGAGTTTCTGTAACTATAACCGTAACCGTGAGCGCCATTTTGTTGCCGTTCACAGCATCTCGAGCTCATACCTCTGAATAGCTATATCTGAAATTTCACCTCGATCGGTTGAGTGGACTGGCCGCTAGAGCTCCATATATCGGCAAAGTTTTTTTATGACCACCCTGTATTTATAAGTATATATTTTTAATCGAAAGGGCTGTTTAAAATTGAATTGATACTCTATGTAAGTGAGTGTTAAATGCTTTTCCGAATTTCGACCGAAAAAAAAGCGAGCTCAGAATTTTTTTTCTTATTGGATCATTTAATAATAATAATAATAATAAAATTGATTGCAACACCAGAAACAGACTGCAACACTGAAACACAGATTGCAACTATTTGTATTTATTTAAGCATCACTAAAGAGCTACTAGATGGGACAAACTGTAAATTTGGATTGATATACTTAAAATTTCTAAAATTGGAATTCACGGTATAAAAAAACTATAAAGTTTCTAAATTTTCGAAAATAACGTTTTTTCAAGCATAAAACGACGGATGATTTGAGATTTATAAATGAGATAAGACCTCCAAACATCAAATAGGTCAAAATGCAATGCTTTATAAAAAGTTAATGAATGATTACTCTAAAGATTAAAATCTAGTTTAAGTATAGAAAATCTGTGTTAAATTTTTCTTTAAGAGCCCACAATAGTCACGAAAAAGTACACAAAAAGACCAGGATGATAATGTAAATTCTATGGGAGCGTTCTTTTCTAATATCTCGTTCAAATTTTAATATTTTTACATGATTTTTTTTTTTTTTTTTGCATAGGATAGCTTAGGACGATCTACAACCGGCCTAGTTTTTACTTTTTCGATTTTGCTCATATATTTTTTATATTATGATAGTTTCAATTTCAGAACCGGTTTAAACCGGTTTTGAAAGTTAAAATATTTTTTTTTTAAAATCTGAAACCAAAATTGAAAAAGTAAAAACTAGGCCGGTTGTGGATCGTCCTCAGCTAGCCTATGCAAAAAAAGCATGTAAAAATATTAAAATTTGAACGAGATATTAGAAAAGAACGCTCCCAGTCTTTTTGTGTACTTTTTCTGTGACTATTGTGGGCTCTTAATGTAGCAAATATCAAATTTATGCAAACATTTTTCTTTTAAATTTGAAATAACTTAAGCATAGAGGCAGAGGACATTGCCCTATATTACAAACCATATTGCCATATTACCCGTAAGGCATGGTGACGTCACTGCGACGTCGTTGTGAAGTCACATTGTGACTTTGTGACCATCCATAGTCGATGTGACGTCACGTGACGTCGATGTGAAGTCACAGTGACTGAAATGTGAAGTCGTTATGGCCGTTTTAGAGTTCTTTTGTGACCACTTTACAAAGTGGTCACAATGTGACAAATTTGTGAAAAATGTGTCATTTGTGACTACTTTGACATTAACATTGTGACGGAACTGTGACAAAAGCGACGATATTTAAATTGCTAGAAACATGTTTTTTAAAGTAAATAACATGTTTTGAAGAATTTTTGTAATTTTCTAAGGATTTTAAAAAAAAGTCACATCTCAGTCAGAATGTGACGTCACTGAGTGGTGGCATTGTGACGTCACTGTGATTATGCATACTATAAGGGTATAAACAATTTATTTAAGGGATTATTATTATTATTATTATTATTATTATTATTATTATTATTATTATTATTATTATTATTATTATTATTATTATTATTATTCTCACTTTTAAGTTATGCGTTTTCTCATTAAAATTGATATCTAAGAGAATTAAATGTGTAAATTCAAAATTACATCTTATTCCTGTAAATAGTCCCTGAGTTTTTGTTAAAATAACCACATTGCCATCAGCTTTGTAGCGATTTTAAATGAATTTAATATTACGAGTCGCACATTTTAATTCGTCAAAATTCTTAAAAATAACTGATCGAATGCAATACTGTTTGGTATTTTAAACTAAAAGATTTAAAGCCAATTATGCGGTCAAAATAATGTTCGTACTGGAAATTTTAGAATTTGCTTCAAATGGTATGAAGACATCCCTAAGTCCTGTTTTAACAAAAATTGAAAAAAATACA
The DNA here is from genome assembly GCA_964019185.1 of Maratus speculifer. Classification (NCBI taxonomy): domain Eukaryota; kingdom Metazoa; phylum Arthropoda; class Arachnida; order Araneae; family Salticidae; genus Maratus; species Maratus speculifer. The sequence goes on from OZ025294.1 coordinate 278,689,603, forward strand.
ATATATTTAGAGGAATGTTTTAGTTTTTTGTGATTCAATTCAAGTATAAAGTGCACAGTTTATCTCTGTCTTTTTTATGGTTGTACTTAAAAAATTTTCAATTAATCAGAACAATTTTCATAAACTCTAAAACCAGCATAAGGGTTATATTCTTGTTTAAAACTACAATAATTTTAAAATGCGCTTATAACTTTTTAAACATCCTAATTTTATAACTAAAAAAGAAATGATCATATACTATTGTAAAAAGCAATGAAACTGGAGGATTTTTTAATTAAACGATTACTATTTTCTTTTCTAAGCTTTAACAGTAACACAATGATATTTCTACCTACATGTAATGCCAAAATAAATGAAACAATAGATAAAAATAAAAATCGTTTTCAATGTATGTATGTATAATCATCTTTTGTAAAATGTAAATGTACATATAATAATTTTTATTTGATGTAACATATTTCGAATATAATATTTTTATAAACATTTTATATTCATTCAAATGTAATCCTGGCATACAAAAACATAATCCTCAGTTGACCTTTAAGTGATTATTCCACTTAGATAAATTCACGTTACTAAAATTTAAATGAATGTTTAATGCTTTAAATAATTTTTAATACATGACATAAATAATTATAAAGTACATTAACTTCGGAGCTTATGTAAAATATGTTAAATTCATTCAAATGTTATGTAAGCTAAAGAACTTTTTTTTTATACTAATTTTATACATAAATGTAAGATTGCAGTTTCTATCTCTCATTTACACACATACTCTTATTTTTAAATTCATTCGGCTATTTAGACGATGTAAAGTCAAAAATAACATCACAAAATGCCTTTCTTTCTGTTTTTTCTGTATGGATTAATCAATTACATATTTGTTTAAACAGGAAAAACTAGTCAAATAATTACTTAATTATGGGGAATCTTACGACGGTGGGAGGATGCATTTAAAATTTATAAAAAATAATAATAACAATTTAAAATAATTTTAATATGCCTACTTTTTCTTTTAAATTTGTCCGGTTTCAATTTTTCCTATCCCCCCTTTTTTATTTAGAATCCAGGGCATTTGGGTCGTAAGTAAAGAATTTTGACGCTATTCGTCTTCGATTTCCAGCGGCAGCACTTCGCTTAAGAGAGTCGGACTATTCGGGACGTAGGTAGATAATTTTGTCACTATTCGTGGTCGCTTTCCAGCGAAAGCGCTGTTGCACAAGAGGGTAGGGCTGTTCTAGACGTAAAGGGAGAATTTTAACGCTACTCGTCGTCGCATATATATACTAAATAAATTCAGACTTCTAATTTTATACAGGGGGCCTTGGTCAATTTTATATGTATAGGAATAACTGTTCACTTAAAATAATTTTTATTATTTTTTTTATTATAATATCTACTTAATTATATTAATTATTATAATATCTACTTTCTGTTTATAGGTTGTTTACAAATATAATAACAATAGATTACAATAGATTACATGAATATTATTATTACATCCTCTATTTTTTTTTTTAATCTTTTGAAAATTACTAAAGTTATTTCTTATTTTTATTTTATTTTTATATATTTTTTTTCTCTCTAATTTCCGACTTCTATTTTTATACAGTGGGACCTGGTCTATTATTTATGTAAAGGGATAACTGTTTAAATAATTTTTTTTCTTCTATTATCAACTTAATCCACTGTAGTTTGTGTTGCTTACAAATAGATATTCGGTTTGTCTCAAAAAAACTCTAGTTGAAACAAAAAAAAAATACCGTTTTATGTTTAAAAAAAAAAAAAAAAACGAAATGTTTTTTCCAATCCTGTATTAAATATAAATATTAACTGTTAAGATTTTGTTTTTATAGTTAAATATTTTTTTGCATTATTTAATTGTTTTTAGCAAATATAGATGGCGACACTAATGCTTTAGCAGTTAATCTGCATTTATCTATTTATTGATATCAATCGATTCAATTATTTCTATAATTATAATTTAAAACTTGTAATTAGTATTAAATAGTTTAACTATTTTTATTATGTTAAAAAATTTTTGTCTACTTATGTTTTGTAATTAATTATTTTTTATAATAGTTATTTAAATATCTAATATTAATAAAAACTATTTTACTACTTTAACTTGCACATTAACTGTCTAATGTGACTGAATGCTAAATTGTATTGCTATAACATGGTCCAAATTGTTATTTGTAAGTTAACCAATTATATAATTTAATTTGTCTAATTATTTCCATTTGACATGATTTTCAATTTAATTTAATCAATGTTAATTCAATTATATTATTATTTTCTTTTTCCTTTTCCCAATGGAAATTTTGGTTGCGATTCACAATTGTAAGTTATCTTTATCAATATTCAATTACAGTTTAATTATTTTTTTAATATTTTTTCTTTGAAATAGTTTTTTTATTGCAATTATTATATTGATAATTCTGTTATGGTCTTATTATTTTTCTAATATTTTTCTTTGAAATGAGTTCTCATTTGCGATTAATCGGGCAATGTGGAAATTATTTTTAGGTCTATCCTGATTTCCATTCAGAAATTAATCGCAATTAATGTGGCTATTTAGTATTGCCCTTGATAACGAGCTAAATACCACATTTCCAATTTTATTTCTAATTCTGACAACTCCTCTGTATGATATAATTTGGCATTAACAAATATTTACAGTAATTGATGTTGATTTGTAGTATTATCTAATGGTTCTATATATATATATATATATACATAGATTAGCTCGTTATTTGTCCAACAGTTCTGTGGATTCTTTTTTAAATTGTTCTCCAAAGTTTAACAGGTGGAAATGAATGAAAATTCATAAATTTAAGTATTTTTATATACGTATTTTTATATACGTGCCATTTTCATGCAACCAGTTTAAAAAAGTTTTTAACCAACAAAATGTTTATAAAATGGCACAGTTGCAACCACGTGCTAAGAAACGTTTTATTAATCCATATAAGAGAAAGTAATTACCGTAAAATGGGGTGAATAGGAACAGCGGGGTGAATAGAAACGAAACTTCCCGGTCATACAAATAAATTCATTAAAAACATATGTGATGATATTTTTAGTTGTCAATTTTTTATAAGAAGGTAATAACAGTAAAAGTTGGGAAATTCAGTTTTGTCATGTTGGCACCACTACTGGGGTATATAAAAAACTTCAAGAGGATCCTGAAAAACCTCATTTTTTCAAAGTCTTTAAAACTTTGTATGTAACTACAGTATTTTTCGTATTCTAAACCTAAGAGAGATGATTTTTAATTAATGATAGACCTGTAAACGGTATGCTGTATTAAATTCTACTTATTTCTATACTACATAATGAAAAAATGAAAAATAGCTTATAACATCAGAGGTTTAAGATTTACGGGGTGAATCGAAACACATTTTCTCTCATGGTTTATTTTTCTATACAGTAATAGTTTCATGTAATATATGAAAACATATGTATAAATATGTATTGTAACTATATTTTGTTTGTTCTAATTACTTGAAGAGTTTAAAGGTGCCAAGAAATTACTTGATTAAACAAAAAAACCAACGCCTAATCCAATAGATATGGAACACACAATAAAAGAATTTAAAAATAGCAAATTAGTTAGAAAATCTGCACAGAATTATTTTTGACATCCACAACATTACACAAACACCTCAAAATGATAAACCAACTAAAAAAGAGAGGGATGCAAACAGCAATAAGGGCTGGGGGTGAGGGCGTATTAGTAGATCGTTTTAATGCATGCAGCGATTGGGGCTACTCAATAGATTCACTTACCCAATGACTACTAGTAAAGGATAACAGAGTACAGGGCTGAATTTGTATTAAATTCCACTTCTGCAATTCGAATATAATTTCTTAAAATAAATTTTAATTTTTCTTGATTTCAAAGTTACTTTCTAATTTTTAAAAAGGCATATCTTTACTTGTATATAAAATAAAGATTTGGTTTCACAGTAACTATGTGTTCCTATTACTCCCTTATCATTATTAACTGTTTTTATTAAGTCTACTAAAGTTTGAATTGGAATAAATAACGATTGTAACATTTGTTCCAATTCACCCCTATCTGCGGGGGGAATTGGAACACCATTAAAAAAATAAATAATACATATATAAACAGTAAAAATGTTTCATTTTTGCTTAAAAAGTAAAGAACAAAACAAGACCGAAATTTCTAGTAGAAAAATAAAAAAATAAAAAAATCAATAGTTGCTTTTTTTAACGGTAAAGTTGAAAAGTGTTCCGATTCACCCCATTTTACGGTATAACAGAAAGTTTTCCTGCGTACATGATGCACATTCAGATTGGTTGACATAATGCAAGTTATCGTCATCGTATATTGTTATTCTTTTATAAAGACGATCATGAATAATTATTTTCATACCACATGATTTACAAAATGCACTTATTTCTGTTTTTAAAAACTACATTTTTAATATAATTTCTAACTTTTAATAAGAAAATTAATGGAATTAACATGTTAAGTATCATAGTGACTAATACAAAACTCTTCTTTTAGGCCGCATTTGTCATCGGAGACTAACAGAGTAAAATATCATATAAAACTAATAAAATTAGATTGCTTTAAGCAGTTTTTATGAAAGCATTATCCTGTATTGAATAAATGTAAAGTAAATGAAAAAAATTAAAAAAGTATTTAAACCAATGTAATTTTTTAAGTTTTATATCATATTTTTGACTATCAGTCACCAGTGACTGATGTGGACTGAACGGAAAGTTCAGCGTCAGTCACCGGTGACTGCCGTAGCACCCAGCTTATTAATATTATAAATTCATGCTTTTATGTAGAAGAAATTGAGATGCATTTCCAAATGAATTTCCCACTCTCATTTTTTTAAATTATTAATTAACCATTGTGTATTATCTAGACAACAACGCCCTCCTCCGTACTCTAACATCTACCCATCCAGCCATACTATTATATACATATTTTATATATTTTTTTACATTTTTAATTTTTTATTATAATTTTTCGTTTTAATAATTATTTGTACTTTTTTACGCAATGTTTTAATTATTTTTGAGATCATGTATTGATTAATTGTATATTAAAGAAAATATGATTTTTTTAGGAAAACCATTATTTAGTGCATCATAAATTGGCTCTTTAATATTTGCATTAATTAGATGAGAAGAACGTAAACATTTTATTCTATATATGTGATTAAGGATTATATTACGATACACAGAATAATGACATATATATGTTACAGGCCAAACCCGATTTTAGGCCAAACTAGATTGGCCTAGGCCAAACTAGTTTATCCTAACGCCCATCGGATAGACTAGTTTTTCCTAGGCCAAACCGGTCTATCCTAACGCCCATCGGATAAACTAGTTTTTCCTAGGCCAAACCGGTCTGTCCTAACGCCCATCGGATAAACTAGTTTGTCCTAGGCTAAACCGGTCTATCCTAACGCCCATCGGACAAACTAGTTTTTCCTAGGCCAAACTAGTTTGGCCTAACTCTTATAGGATAAACTAGTTTAGCCTGCTGTTTATTGGTCTGAACTAGTTTCTCCTAGGCCGATCTAGTTCATCCTAGGCCAATTCGATTTGGCGTGATTTTATTGAATTCAATGACCGCCACAGCGCCAACATTCTAGTTTGTCCTAGGCTGATCTAGTTTATCCTAGGCCAATTTAATTTTACGTGTTTTTAGCTCACAGGCGTCAAAGCCTGAGAAATAATGGGCTCGCAAGTTCTGTATGTATGAAGTACGTATGTATGTACGAATGTACGTACGTATGTACGTAACGCGATAACTCGTGATAGAAATATCCGATTTGCTTCAATTTTGGATGCACGTTCATTGATATAAGGTACTTTTCTGATTAATTTTGGGAATTCATTGGATAAGAATAAAGGAGAGCGAACGGGAGGCTAGTCCCCCACCGTTAATTTAGAGAAATGGATTTTTGATGCAAAATTATCAGTTTTAATTTAAAATTTTAGATATAGGATCATTCAGAAAATGCGCCTCCATGATTAGTTGTGGATGTTTATTATTTAAGTGTAAAAAAGGACAATGTAGGTTAACTCCCCCTCCGTAATTTAGATAAATGGTTTTTGACGCAGAATTTACGGATTTGCTTCATATTATTTGTATATAGGTTCTTTCTGATAAGGCGATTCCCTGAATAGTTTTGGGGGTTTAATGGTTACGTATGAAGGGAAAAATGACCGATTACATCTCTTACATAGAAAAAACTAGTTTATCCTATGGGCATTTAGATAAACAAGTTTGGTGTATAAAAAACTAGTTTATCCGATTGGCATAAGGATAAAATAGTTTGGCCGAGGCTAATCTAATTTAGCTCGAAAACGGGTTTGGCCAATAAAAAACATATCTTTCACTAGAAAAAGTATAAATGTATGTCAAGAGTCATTGCTTATAACACCAATACAGAAATTTAACATTTTCACCTTAGAGACATGATGCATTGGACATGGTGTTTGCTTTTTTTTTTTTTTTTTTTTTGCACGCTCGTGCGAACTGAGATCTGACTTTCATTTATTATTATTATTATTATTATTATGATTGCATATTCGAGCCAGATTGAAGCTGAACATAATTTGGAATCGAACAGCGTTTTTCATTTTTCAGAAATTAATTACCTGTCGACATATAAGCTATTCTTGTCATGGCGTCAATTTTTTTTTCGTGAAGTCGTAGCCGGAAATTCGATTCAAAACATAGCTTTATTATTTTCTCAAAGATACATCGCTTTTATGAGAAATTGGTTTACGCCTTTCGATTACATATTATCTCAATCTGTTAACATTATGCATTTTCGAAAAGGAAGTAGTTCATAAATGTGTTAGGATGTAGCTCTTTAGGATTTGAGAAAAGCCTTAAGGAATGACAGAGAAATGTATTCACAAGTCTACTTTTTACTGAACTGATTCAAAAGTTATGATGTTTATAACTCTCATATTTTTTTTTTTTTTTTTTTTTTTTTTTTGTTCTCAACTACATTGATTATTTAATGAATCCGTATTTGAATATTGAAACTCTAAGAATCTAGATAATCATTAATACATTGTGTATTTTCCATTCTGTATTCATAATTTAAATTTCCAATCATAATTTAAAAATACATTGTAAATTTATCCAATAAGTATATAAGCAGTATTTTTTAAAGGAATCTTATTTGTATGTAACCTGAATTTTTTGGTTTTTTGGAATTTTTTAAACCTGAATTTTTTGCAGAAATTGAGTAGGGCCAGATCGAGCCGGACTGAGTCTTTTTTCACTGATTTTTGTACAGACAGAGTTCTGCCTGTACAAAAGTAAAAAATATTAAAGTAGATAAAAATATTTTGCTTGAATAAGCAAACACCATGTCCAATGCATCATGTCTCTAAGGTGAACATGTTAAATTTCTGTATTGGTGTAATAAGCAATGACTCTTGACACACATTTATAATTTTTCAAGTGAAAGATATGTTTTTTACTGGCCAAACCCGTTTTCGAGCTAAATTAGATTAGCCTCGGCCAAACTATTTTATCCTTTTGCCAATTGGATAAACTAGTTTTTTCTACACCAAACAGGTTTATCTAAATGCCCACAGGATAAACTAGTTTTTTCTATCTAAGAGGGTAATCGTTCATTTTTCCCTTCATACTTAACCATTAAACCCCCAAAACTATTCAGGGAATCGCCTTATCAGAAAGAACATATATACAAATGTGAAGTATATCCGTAAATTCTGCGTCAAAAACCATTTATCTAAATTATGGGGGGGTAACATACATTACCCTTTTTTACACTTAAACAATAAATATCTACAACTAATCATGGAGGCGCCTTGCATGTTTGATCCTATATCTAAAATTTTAAATGAAAACTGATAATTCTGCATGAAAAATTCATTTCTCTAATTTAACGGTGGGGGATTAGCCTTCCGTTCGCTTCCCTTTATTCTTATCCAATAAATTCCCAAAATTAATCAGAAAAGTACCTTATATCAATGAACGTACATCCAAAATTTGAAGCAAATCGGATATTTCTATCACGAGTTATCGCGTTACGTACATATGCACGTACATACGTACATACATTCGTACATACATACGTACATTCATACATACAGAACCTGCGAGCCCGTTATTTCTCAGGCTTTGACGCCTGCAAGCTAAAAACACGAAAAATTAAATTGGCCTAGGATAAACTAGATCAGCCTAGGACAAACTAGAATGTTGGCGCTGTTGCGGTCATTGAATTCAATAAAATTACGCCAAATTGAATTGGCCTAGGATGAACTAGATCGGCCTAGGAGAAACTAGTTCAGACCTATAAACAGCAGGCTAAACTAGTTTATCCTATAAGAGTTAGGCCAAACTAGTTTGGCCTAGGAAAAACTAGTTTGTCCGATGGGCGTTAGGATAGACCGGTTTGGCCTAGGACAAACTAGTTTATCCGATGGGCGTTAGGATAGACCGGTTTGGCCTAGGAAAAACTAGTCTATCCGATGGGCGTTAGGATAAACTAATTTGGCCTAGGCCAATCTAGTTTGGCCTAAAATCGGGTTTGGCCTGTAACATATATATATATATATATATATAGAACCATTAGATACTACTACAAATCAACATCAATAAGTGGCAAATGCTCGTTAATGACAAAATATATCAAACAGAGGAGTTGTCAAATATTGAAATAATATTGGAAATAAGGTATTTAGCTCGTTATCAAGGGCAATGCTAAATAGACACATTAATTGCGATTATTAAATATATAAATTATTTAATAGAATAATTAATTTCAATATGACAGTAATATAATACAACATTAATAAATCAGAGTGATGAAAAATAAGTAGCAATCAAATGGAAATTCTTAAAGAAGGGTATCTATCTATCTATCTATATATATGTGTGTGTATGTATGTATGTACATTCAAGCTCATTTTGGAAGAAAACAACTAATTGGAAAAACAAATGTCTTTGGAAAATTCAATCAATGTATTAACATATGTATCCCTTGATGATGCTTATGAAAACGACAACATTACGAACAATCATCCAATGCCTTTTCTCAATTTATTTTTCCTTAATTTTACTTGCAGTGTTGGCAACAATATTTTCTTCTCTTTACATTTTAGGGTATCATTATTTGTTTTCTATAGAATTCTTCAGTGATTTTTTTTAATTATTCTCCGACCTTTTTAAAGTGAAATCCTTTAATGAATTAAAATGACATCATATTAATTATTTTCATGTATGTAAAAAAAGTATGTTATTTTCTTGCAACCAGTTTAAAAAAAAATTCAACCTGCAAAATGTTTATAAATTAATGTATCTGAGAAACATTTTCATCGCAATTTAAAGTTTTGTTATAAGATAAAGTTATCCAGCGCAGAATGCGAACACTAAAATTGGCTGGCATATTGCAGTCTTTCCAAATTTCTTATACATTACTCCCCTGTCGTGGACAGCTGAAGGGTTAATTTAAAAATTAAAACTTTTACTCCCCTTAGTGAATGGAAGTGAACTGAAAACTTCACAATGTTGTTTTTTTCAGTAGAATAAAAATGATGTTTTTGTGAATTAAATTGCGTCTCCGTAGTTATGATTAGATTAAAGTTAAAATCCTATAAATGTTCAAATTAATAAATAATCCTGTAAATTTTTGTAACTTGATTGTGTATAAAATTATTTAAGATTAGCGAGCAGTGTATTTATTTTAATCATGTGCAAAATTATTAAGTAGAGTTAGTGTCTATTAAAAATTTGGCGCTTCGAACTCAAGGAACAAGCCGTAACTTACTAATAGAAAATTATTTAAAATATAAATAATAGAGAAATAGTTAATTATTTATGATATTTTTATTTATTACAAAAACGCGTTTATCACACAAACCAATCAATTTTTTTGTGCTTTTTGTTTTATCGTGAATCGGCAATTTTGTTTGACATTCATCTAAAATTATATTCATACCACATAATTAACAAATTTTCCTAATTTTTTTAAAGTTCAATTGTAGTGTAATTTGTAACAAGTAATAAGCAAATTAACGAAATTAATATTATAAACAATTTGTTAGATTTATTTTTCTCCGTTACAAAAAAAGGTGACATATATAACTACGTCAATACATTGTATAAAGGATTATATATATATATGTATATATATAATCCTTCAATATAGAGGTATTTTAAGATGAATCCTTTATTGCATATACCGACTGTCACGAACTGATATGTACGTTCACTGTAAATTTTTGTAACATGATTGTGTATAAAATTATTTAAGATTAGTGAGCAGTGTATTTATTTTAATCATGTGCGAAATTATTAAGTAGAGTTAGGGTCTATTAAATATTTGGTGCTTCAAACTCAAGGAACAAGCCGTAACTTACTAATAGAAAAATTAAGTTAATTATTCATGATATTTTTATTTATTACAAAAGCGCGTTTATCACAAAAACTGACCATTTTTTATGTTTTTTGTTTTATCGTGAATCGGCAATTTTGTTTAAGACATTCATCTAAAATTATATTCAAACTACATAATTAACAAATTTACAATTTTTTTAAGTTCAGTTATAGAGTAATTTGTAACAAGTAATAAGCAAATTAACGAAATCAATATTATAAACAGTTTGTTAGATTTATTTTTCTGCGTTACGGAAAAAAAATGTCATATAATACTACGTCAATACATTGGGTTATATAGAGGTATTTTAAGATGAATCTTTTACTGCATATATTGACTGTCACCAACTGATATGTCCGTTCACTAAGCTGCAGATTTCATTGCAGCATTAGCAATATTTAAATTAATATAACTCCGTAAATAAAAACCAGTTTTGAAAAATTAAATTGTAATTGATACTCTCAAAGCTTATACACTTATACCTAATAAAATATTTTGTATGAGGTTTGAAAAAAACATCTTTTTTTATTAATTTTATTATATTACAGAAAAAACTACATTACAATTTATGGGGGGTTAAAAAAGGGGGTTAAAAAAGAAACAATATTTGATGAATTAGTTTTACCAGAAAAATTTCTCAACTTAATTTAAATATTGTTTTTTTCCTACAGTTCAACAAACTTACATGAACTGAATAGAATTTTACGCATCAGAACCACGTAACGCTTACGTGTTTACATATATATCTATATGCACATTCACCTTCATCTTGGAACAAACCAACCAATTGAAAAAACAAATGTCTTTGGAAAACTCAACCATTCTACTAACATATGCATCCCCTGAGATGCCTATGAAAAGGAGTACATTACGGCCACCCTCCAATGCCTTTTTCCCATTTTCTTTTCCATTTATTTTACTTGCAGTGGTGGCAACTGTATTTTATTCTCTTTACATATTAGGATATCACTATTCCTTTTCTGTAGATTTTTTTTTCTTTCTCTATACGCGTTCTCGGGGAAGAGAATTCAGAAATGGAAATTAATGTAATTTATGGGAAAAAGACGTGAGAAAAAAATGACTCCCTAAGGAATTTGCAGAAAAATTTTTAGTTTATGCTGAAGATTATTTTTAAGAAGCTTTTTCAGTTTCCACCCCCCCCCCCCTCCTCTTTCCAATGTTTTTATTTGCGATGCTTTTTTTTTTCTTTCCCGCGGTCTTTTGTTTTTGTTCGTCTTCAAACGGAATAAATTTTTGAGACAATTTTAATCTTCTTTTAGAATTTGCTTTCGAAAAAAATAATAAAAATGATAGAAGTTAAGCCCGATAAAAATTCAAAGATTCTGTCTGTTATTGATAGGAATTAAAAAGACTTAAATTGTTTAAGCAAAGGTTTAAGCTGAAATATTTATTCTTTTATTTTATTTGTATTTTAATATGAAGATGTAATTTGACGTGACTTTCCTGTCTGTTTTTTATTGTTAAACAATTATTTAATATATTATGTTTAAAGGAAATATGTATTATATGTAATATTATACGTATTTATTTCTACTTATATTAGTTAACCCTTACCGGCACAAATTCTGTTCATGAAATGAGGAATAATTCACTGACACCGGAATTTACAAACGACTTTTTTAGAGAAGAAGTTTATTATGTTGAGAATTAAAAACTGATTAATTTAAACCTTGAAGTTTTGAATTAAACGTATGTGTGCTCAGAGTGGGATCAGTATACAGGAAAGAATTAAATCTTTTTTACAAAGCTGTAATTTAATGTATGCAATTTGAATAAGTTTTATGTATAAACGATTTTTATTCCTACATGAGTTTTTTATTTAATAGGTAAGCGTGCATCATTTTTAAAACCAAATCCTCCCAAAAACTAACTTATTATAAGCTCGGGATGCAATAAGTAATGTTCAATCAAAGCAAGTATATAAATAAAGCATTACAAAACAACAACAAAAAATTGTTCATAATGTTCCCAAAAATATTTTATGAGTTGCATGTTAGAATATGGGTAACGTTCAAACAATATATATATATATATATATATATATATATATATATATATATATATAAGTAAAAGCTTTAAAAAATAATTAAATAAATAAGTAAAAATTAAAACCTACTGTTTTATGAACATTCTTTGCTTATTTTAAATAATCTCAAGTAATTGTACAACTGTTTTTTCTATTCCTCTAAACCGTTTTCGTTTACACTATATTAATTAAAGTAAGATCTGATTATGAAAAGTCCGCTTATATGAATTAGGCTTGAAATAAACAAAAAATAATATATATATATACTATTATTCATATGTAATATATTTAATACAATATTCAATAATATATCCAGTTCAATAATAAATAATAATTCATATAATAATTCATATAAAATTTTTATTCTTTTTCTGTAGACTTTTTTGTGCGGACTTTTTTGTATGATATCAAATCAATGCATTATATGGGGTAAAGAGTTCATAGAAATTATTTTTTTTTTAATTTAATTTATTGAACATATTGTAGAAAAATTTTACTCTGAAGCTTACTTTTAAGGATTTTTTAATGTCTTTTTCTCTTTCCATCTATTTTATTTGCTATTCTTTTTTTCCTGTGATCTTTTGTTAATTTTCTCTCCAAACGGAACAAACACATTTTTGAGGAAATTTTATTTTATTTCTTTATGTTAGAATTTACTTTTGAAAAAGAAAAATTTTAGAAGTTAAACCTGAAAAATATTCAAAGATTTTGTCTGTTATTGAAGATAATTAAAAAGACTTAACTTTTTTAAGCAACACTTTAAAATATTATTTTTTTTATTACTTAATAATCATAAATAGCATTAAGTAAATATTGTGATCATTATAAAAACTAAAAAAAAATGGATTAACATGCTTCAGATTTCAGAGATTCCAAAACACACACGTATGGATATATAATGCCGTGTGTTTGTGTATGTGTATGTCTGTAAACGCTCTATCTCCCAAACGAATGGGGAAAGAGACTTGAAATTTAGTATGTACTTAGCATGAAATAATGAGAATTGGCGCTATTTTTTCGATTTATGAAGTATTCGTTCTGATAACAGGCATATAAAAATTTTCAAAATTGTTTATTTTAAGAAATGTATATAAAAAAATTAAAAAAAAAACACAAATTAATCTAAACACAAATTTTGCATACAGAATTAGGTTAATCGGATTATTAATTGCCAAGATATTTGCAATAAAATTTTTACTCTATTCAATTTCTCATGGCGCTATATTTTATTCAAATTTCAATTTAAATATGAATTTCAATTCTAAATGAGACACTTAATTCGACGCAGTAAATTTTATTTAATATAATTATCAGTTTTGAAGTTAAAAGGGTTTTTTTAAGCAATTCAATGATAGAACATTTGAAGTTCATGACGTCATCAAGCCACATTTTAAACACAGTCTACATAGGAAATTGAGATAGACTTTTGAAAAAAAAAGATTAATTTATAAAGTAAAATGTTCTGACAAATTAATATTAAAAGTTACATATTTGGGAATCATATTTGGTAAGTTTTAGGGTGATGTTATACTAACGAAAATAATGTAATACATTTGTTCAAAACATACAAAAAATGATTCTTCGTTTACTTAGAGAAAACTTTCCAGATACATTTTATGCTGAAGTTCAATTAAAAAAAAAATTTATTTATCTCTCTCAATTAGAATAGTTTTATCTAAAATCTTTCGTTAATATTCATCTGCAAACAAAATAAATTTTTATGCACTTTAAAAAAATTTATATAATTTAGTTCTGAAATTAATAAGAAAAAAGCGAAATAAAATTTCATAATTCTTGATGCTACGGAAAGAAATTAAAAGGACAATATAATTTTTAATAATATTAAGAAATAATATAGTATATTACATTGAAAGAAAAATAATAATGCAAATTCATTTTTTTTATATTTAGATTAGGATAAAATGAGTATCTAGAAAAAACATTTCTTCTTCTGGAATTTGGATAAATGCGTTATGTTTTAAAAATAATTTTTTCATAACACTATGTAAATAAATACACAAGTGTGAGTATTACTCGCATACAGATGATTCCGTACAATAACGTATGCATTATTAACTGTGTTATTAAAAAAATAATAATCTAAATGAATAAGAAGTCTTTGTGAAACAGTATATAAAGTAGAGTTGGGTATAGCTGTATATGTTACAAAAGTATCAATGGGTAAACAATAAAAATTCATAAAGATATGAAGTCTATATAATATCAAATATTTCTACTCTGTGTAACTCTTTTTTTTAATTTTATCCTAATATGTTTATTTGATGAAATTGATTCAGTACTGATAATAAAATTACTATATATTTCAACATTATTTGTCATTTCATAAAACTAAACATAGTGTAGTAATAATCTTTTCCTTTTTTATAGTGTAGATAAAATAGAACCATCAGTAAAAGTTTAAACTTAGCACTGTGTTAAGTGCGCTTCGAAAGAAGGTGGCAAATTGCAGCACCGCTCCGTGTTATTTTGGTTCGAGCCAAATTTTCCCGATAGGATTTTAATTAACTTTTATAGACACGGGAGGGATATTGAACGATTCATTCAACGCAAACTCCTCGGGAATCCCATAGTATTTTTATGATTAAATCTAATTAAACTAGTCTATTTTTAACTATCTGGCATTTATTTCTTTTATACTGATACTGCATTACGCAAATGCATCATTAGAAATTGTTATAAGGGCTACAGAACAGATAAAGTAAGCCGCTTCTGTTATTATGCATACGTAAACCGACCGTCCCTTTAAAGATTAATATTTCGGCTAATTACAGACAATTTTTTTTTAGAAATCATTATAAACAATGCTATCACACTTCTGCTATGATATGTCTCTCCAGCAGTCCGCTACACGCTTGCTGCAAGTCCACAAATCCGAATTTGTGTATTACAGAAAAATGCATCTTCTTCAAAAATTATATGACGTAGCAAGGTTTAAGTTAATGTATACTACCTCGAACTTTTTCACAATTTTAGTTTCAATTTATTCGAAATTAGATGCGAGGAGGGACATGTTTTGTCTCTACATTTTAGCCGATATTTCTGAAAGTATAATACCTAAAATTAAAATAAACGTATTTTTGAATTACACTGTTGCAAAATCTTTTACACAATACCCCCACACAATATACTATGAATTATTTTTGAATTATTTAGTTAACCTCTCTACATTTTCTCTAAATATATTTTTGAAAATTTAATAAGTTGTAAATATCTGACTCAACAGTCTTTATAATTTCCACAAATTTGAACATGCAGACAGAGAGACACAGTGCCAAGTAAAAAGATGAAAGGCTCTATCCATATATCCGGTCATTAGTGTCAGTATAGCACATGCAATATAGCATATTTCGATACAGTCATTCATAGTTTTGCTCACCTTTGAGAACAACGGATTTTGATCTTAATCTATCGATGATAATTATTAGAATTTCCAACTATGTTTTTGAGACTTTCGCAAAAATCGCTCTATACTTTAGCTAACACATTATGCAAATTATATTTTGATAGTGTTCACACATGCGCAGTGAAACATTATTTAGTAAACATAGTCCTTTTTCATACATGTTTTGTTATTGTTTTAATTCTGATTTCATGGAATTGTGTATAATGTTGTTTCTCATATTTTCTGAAAAGAACATTTTTCTTTCATATTAAGAACTTTGTATTTTATAAGCAAAAAGCTTGACAAAATTTGGAATTGTTTTTATAAAAATTTTAATTTCTCTAAAAGTATACATGCTATCCTCTTTAAAATGAACACAGTTTATTACGTTAACACACTTAATCATAAATTGCAGTTTGGACGGTTTTGCTGAAATACGTTTGATAGGGTCATTCGAAAGATCTTTGTTCTTTTTCAATTTGTTGACGGTGTTCTATGTAGTTTTGGGGAAAAAAATCTTCGCAGAAATATATTACCTCTACTATTTTGTTTGCACATCTGAAATTTCAGGATAAATTTACATTTCTTGCTATTTAACAAAACGACAATAATCGCAAGTGGCCGATCCCCTATGGTCATATAGTGTAGATCAAGGATTGTCCAAAATGGAGCTTGCGGGAAGCCAGAAAATTCTTACAGAAATTAAGACCTTATTGAATCGGAAATATTTGGAGATTTAATAAGCAAAATTTTTCTGGTTTTTCGCGAGCGCCAGGTTGGACAGCCCTGGTGTATATATAGGAGTAGACATATGAAAACAGACTTGGTCCACTGTGGGAATAAATAAAATGGATTTTATTCTAAATAAATTACTTCTCTAACTTCTCTGACTCTCTCGTGGGTTTTTTTTATGTACTTGATTTATTATGATTGCGAACCACTCATTTCAGAATAACTCCTCGTGTATTTTTCTTGATGTTCAACAAAACGTCTAAAATCGCAAGTGGCCGGCCACATTTAGCCATATAGCTTATATGAGTAGGCCTCTTCCGATAATCATAGAAATAAAGTTGAAAATTATTTCGAATTGCCTAAAATTGATCTTTCGAGTATAATTCTAAAATATCTTTCGAAAATATTCAGAATAGCAGCCATTTTAGGGTAGAAAAATACCTTAAATGAATTAAAAATCGAATGGATTAAATATATAATTAGTTAAATGTATTATTATAAATGCTTGTCAGTGATTTGATAATCACCAAAAAATTATATTTTTCCCATTTATAATCTTATTGAGATGGATATGTGATTGATTATGTGGCTGAAATTTAGCTTCTTTTGAGAAAAATGCAACACAATTTATTAATATATAGATTAAATAAAGAATTTACTTTTAAGAAAGATAAAATGATATTTATTTAATAAAAGAGCAAAATAAAACCTAGAAAGTTTTCTGGTTTTATTACATTTCTAATTATAAATTTCTTTCATTAGATACTTTTGATCTTCCAATTTCTTTAAAATCTTCTTTTGTACAATTTGTCACAAAAGTATTATATGTATCTTCATAAAAGTAAAAGTGTATTAATATTCTTCAGTAAGGATATAAAAAATACCAAACATCAAATTAATACTTTAGATGTTGCTTTCAAACGGTCTACTAAAACAAACGACACAGAGATATTCTTCTTTGTGTTCATTTGAATAAGAAATGAAATCCCTGAGGACGGATCTGCAAAAAGGAATGCGAGGACCTTTATTTAAATATCAAATCAGAATATAATTTTATTTCTTTACATCATCTTTCGTGCGACTGTAATTGAATCGTTTTTGTTTAAATCCATTAGACGCAAAATGTAGGTTTGCTAATTTATTTTATTGGGAAGGGAAATCCATTTAACGGTGTAATGTAAAATAATATTATAAAATGGTTTTTAATATATAAGTGATCGGATTTCAAAAATTAAAAAATAACCTTAAAATCTGTAAAACAAGAAAATACATTCGATTTTTCGCATAGTTTATATATGAAATCGTTAATAATTTTTCTTTCAAAGAAAACTATAAAAGAATTTTCGAAATTATTAAGGCTCGTGGTCACTTCAGAGTAGGCAGATACCTTAAATGAATCAAACATCGGATCGATTAAATAGATATCCTTTAAGTTTATTATTAGAAATATTTGTCCGTGATCTACTTAGATAAATGAAATGTACCCCACTTATGCGCTTTTTAAAGCGTATGTATATTTGATTATTTGACGAGAAATTAGCTTTTTATGGAAAAAATCCGATATATATGTTTTTAATACACAGATTAAATAATGAATGATGTGTCATTTATAAATGCTTTTTACTCTATTTCTTTGCTTTACAAAGCGTATATATACTTGATTATGTGACAAAAAATTAGCTTCATATGCATATAATGCGATATATATTTTAATACAAACATTAAATAATAAATTTCAATAAAGATTAAACAATGAATAATCGGCCACTAATAAATGATATTTACGCCATTTATATGTTTTTCAAAGTGTATATATACTTGAATATGTGTCTAAAAATTAGCTTCTTTTGTATAAAATGCGTTATATTTTTTAACACACAGACTAAATAATGAGTTTACTTTCAAAAAATTAATAAAACAGTATTTATTTAGTTAAAATAAAAAATAAATCCTTGAAAGTTTGTTACTTTTAATACATTTCCAATTATAACTTCATTTCATATGATACTTTTGATCTTTCAACTTCTTTAAAATCTTCTTTTGTACAATTTGTTACAAAAGTATTAGATGTATCTTCATAAAAGTAAAAGTATATTAACATTCTACAGTAAGGCTAAAAAAATAACAAACATCTAATTAATACTTTAGATGCCGCTTTCAAACGATCTAATAAAAGAAACGATACAAAGATATTCTTCTTTATGCTTATTTCAGTAAGAAATGAAATCCCTAAGGACTGATTTGCGAAAATGAATGCAAGGACTTTTAGTTAAACATCAAATCAGAATAAATTATAATTTCTGTATACTACCTTTGATGCTACTGTAATTGAATCATTTTTGTTTAAATCCATTAGCCGTAAAATCTACGCTTTGCTTATTTATTTTATTAGGAAGTGAAATCCACTTAACGGTGAAATGTATAATAATTTTGACAAAAAATGGTTTTAATGTAAAGGTAATCACAATACAGAAAATTTAAGAATAATCTTAAAATCTGTAAAAAATATTACAGTACATTCGTTTGTTCGCATAGTTTGTATTTGGAATCTATAACGATTGATTTTCAAGTAAATCAATTAAAGATTTTTCGAAAATTTTCAGGGTAGCCGCCATTTTTATGGTAATCAGATACCTTAAACGTTTCGCAAGAGACTTTTATGAAATTTTTAAAGTTTTGTCATCGGTTTTTTAAAACAGATATTTGTGCCTTATTAAATTGAAAAAATGCTCCGATTAACAAAGGCGAATTTTACAGTAAAATTTTAATGGTGGGGATAAACAAGGATTCTTAAGCCCTTTTGCGGCACGTATACCTGTCGCTCGTCCCCAAGAGGTTAAATGAATCAAAAATCGAAACGTTTAAATAGATATTATTTAATTTTATTATTAGAAATATTTATCAGTTATTTGCCTAGTCACAAATAAATCAGATTTACCCTATTTATATGCTTTTCAAAGTGTATATATACTTGAATATGTTACGAAAAAATAGCTTATGTTAAAATTGCGATACATTTTTTTAATACATACATTAAACAAAGAAGTTACTTTTAAGAAAATAATAGTTACTTAGAGAAAAATAAAACCTAGAAAGTTTGCTTCTTTTATTACATTTCTAAATTCCTTTCATATGATACTTTTGATCTGCCGACTTCTTAAAAATCTCCTTTTGTGAAATTTTTCACAAAATATGTATCTTTATAAAAGTAAAAGTATACTAACAGTCTACATTAAAGATATAAAAAAAATTACAACGATCTAATTAATACTTTAGATCTCGCTTTCAAACTATCTAATAAAAGAAACGATACAAAGATATTCTTCTTTATGTTCATTTGAATAAAAAATGAAATCCCTGAGGACTGATTTGCGAAAATGAATGCAAGGACCTTTAGTTAAACATCAAAACAGAATGCACTTTAATTTCTTTATATCATCTTTGATATTACTGTAATTGAATCGTTTTTGTTTAAATCCATCAGAAGTAAAATGTACGTTTGCTTATTTATTTTATTGGGAAGTGAAATCCATTTAACGGTGAAATGTAGAATAATATTAACAAAAAATTGTTATGATATATAGGTAATCGGAATACTGAAAATTTAATAATAACCTGAAAATCTGTAAAAATAGTAAAATAAATTCGTTTGTTCGCATAATTTATATTCGGAATCGTTACCGAAATCTCTTTCACGCAAATCTATAAAAGTTTCTTCGAAAATATTCAGGGTACTGGCCATTTTAGTGTACGAAGCTACCTTAAATCAATCAAAAATCGAATCGATTAAATAGATATTATTTAATATTATTATTAGAAATATTTGTCTGTGATCTGTTTAGTCACTAATTAATGAAATTTACTTCATTTATATGCTTTTCAAAGTGTATGTACTATCCCTGATTGTCTGACGAAAAATTAGCTTTTTATGTAATAAATGCTTTATATTTTTTAACACACAGATTAAATGATAAATTTACTTATAAGAAAACATAAAAAAGTATTTATTTAAGGGGGTAGGAAGGTTAATTCGAGGAAAAAAAGCATATTTTCTATCATTTTTTGTAAGGATACAATTAATATTTATTTATTTGTATAATTATAGTATAATTATATATCAATTAAAGAGCATTCTGTGAAATTTTCATTAAGAAATATTAAAAAATGAGCTGATGACACCGAATCTTCGAAGACGTCCCAAACAAAAGTTGATTCGCGGTGAACCGCATAACTCATGACTGGATCAACTGAAATTAAAAAACCAAATTGATTTAATTAGTTGATAAGTTTCCTCGGGGAACGCAGTCGAGTTTTTTTTTTATTGATTTTTCAATTTTTTACAAGGCATGGAAGTCAAAATATTGATTTTTCATAAAAAAAAATTGATATTTTGTTTTTTTAAAGTATGTTAAAATTCAAAAAAAAAAAAAAAAAAAAAAAAAAAAAAACTCGGCAGCGTTATCTCGTAATTTATATAAAGAAAGAGTGTGTAAAATTTTAAAAAGATCGGTTCAGTAGATTTTGAGCTACAGAGTTCACCGGCTTCGAAAAAGCGAAGTGTTAGAAAAACACGTTTAAAGTTTCACGGACGTTTTTGTCGAAATAGATATTTGTAAATTACTGCTTTTTTCATATACTTACACAGAATCATCAATGCCAGGCCCATAAAGCCAAAAGCTGTCGGAGATGATATCCAGAGCATCTTGTTGCTCTTGTCTACGACGAATCCTGCCCTCTTTGCTCTCTTTTGCAGCCTCTCGCTCCGCTTTACATACTCGAAGACTATCTGTTGTTCGCGCCCATTCATGAGAACTTGTTCCAGTTTTTATGCCCATTTCTTGCAAAAATGACAGCAGAGAAAAACAGCCTTCATTAAATGTACATGCTGCAACATTAGCTGCAATTTCAATGACGTTGGAGGTGCCATTCACTGTTTTTGGAGTAATTTTCCAAATAAGTTGATTAAGGCTTTCATTATTGTTCTGAGTGAAACCTCCAACACATCGTTCCAGAAGTGCATCTTTGCTTAAATCCTCATAAATAGGTTTGATGGCTTCTAGCACATTACTCGGAAGTGCGGTGTAACCGTGCTTGAATGACTCCAGATCTTCTGTAGCCGCAGCCTTCTGCCATTCACACCATGAATCAGCACCGCTCGGACATTTTTGGTGTTGCGGATTGTTGTCTGTGGAGCTGTAGTGAAAATAAGTAGACCAAATGGCATCTCTCATTTTTTCGACTGAATCGTGATTGCGTCGAATAGCCAGACCGTAATATACAGTTAATTTGTCAATCATTTTAGCTGTAAGGTTACCTTTGCCAGAAAGACTTTTTCTTTTCACTATTTTTCCAGCCGCAGTTTATGATCAACAACACTTTTTTTCACTAACTCTCTCAAACGTGTACCCATTCGCTTCTGAACGTGCCCGACACATTCTTTTTTATTTATTATAAAATTTTCACCGTAAGGTTTGAATTTAAAACACCGGTGTAAGTTTTTGAGTCTCCGTCTCCTATGTAATTGCGATACTTTACTCCGTTGTCCATTGAACGTTGAAACATGATTTTGATCGCATCGACTTCCATGTTCCCAGATGGTCCAATGCGTTTAGCATGGCATTTGCCTTCATTTACATGAGCTTTATGCCACTCTTCATATTGCACGGAATCAAGCTTGTTTTCCCAAATTTTACACTCATGACAATAAAGGCTTTTGACACAAATGTCTAATACTTTTCCAGTATAATATCCGATCAAGGAAGCCACGCCATATAACGAAGAGAATCCTCGTTTTTTCCAGGTTCCGTCTCCTGATACAGTCAACTCCGATGTATTTTCGATCTTATGTGCTTCAGATGTTGCTTCTTTTTCTTCATTTACAGCAGAAGAAAAAAATCTACTTGCGACATCTACTATACTGGAGCACATTTTCTTAATATATAAGCTATACGTTGGTTTTGACAAAAAAATACTTGACAAATCCATCAGGGCACAAAACTTTTCACAGTCAGCTAATCCTAATCCTAAGATTTGCATCACAAAAGTAAATCTATAATTAATTTCGTACACACCAGATTGAATTTTTTCAGCAGAAGGAACAAAACGAGCTTCTTTACATTTTTCACACGTAACTTTGATATTGAATCCAAGGCCTTCTTTTCTGCACGAATGAAAACTAATTTTACACACGTGTACGTGTACCTTCGGAAAGGTCCATTATTTTTGCAGTATGCCAGGACAGGCCTTTGAAACCTGGTCAAACAGTAGCAGCTACTTGGTAGCTGATTGTTGCGGCCACATTCCTCAATGTGAAATAGGAGGGCGGAGACTTACAAGTGTATATCTCCGTCAGTTTTACTTCAATTGATTTCATATTTTCACAGAATAATCTTAAGATGTTGTACATTAATATAAAATAAAAAAAGACAAAAAAAACCTTACTACCCCCTTAATAAAAGAGAAAAATAAAACCTCGAAAGTTTGCTACTTTTATAACATTACCAGTTATAAATTCCTTTCATAAGATACTTTTGTTCTTCCAACTTCTGTAAAATATCCTTTTGTTCATTTTTTTCACAAAAGTATTACATGTATCTTCATGAAAGTAAAAGGATACAAACATTCTACAATAAGGATATAAATAATAAGAAACATTTAATTAATACTTTAGATATCGCTTTCAAACAATTTAATAAAAGAAACGATACAAAGATATTCCTCTTTATGTTCATTTGAATAAGAAATTAAATCCCTGTAGACTGATCTGCGTAAAGAAATGCAGGGATCTTTAGTTAAACATCAAATCAGGATATAATTCCATTTCTTTATACAGGGTGTTTCAAAAATGACCAGTCTATTTGAAACATCAATAAAAACTGAACACAGGGCGAAAGAAATGCACCGTTTGCTGCAATATGTTTGGGATAACAGTAAATTTTCAGGTAGACAAGGTTACGAAATTAGTTAAAATTTTCAACAGCAGATGGCGCTGCAGTCTGAAAAAATCTAAAATGAGGTATTTTCCGCATATCCACCATACGCAGCAATAATATAACAGCAATAAAATCACCTGAAGCACCATCTGTTGTTGAAAATTGTAACTAATTTCGAAAGTTTATCTGCCTCAAAATTTACTGTTGTCCAAGCATATTGCAACAAACGTTGTATTTCTATCGCTGCCCGTTAAATTGTTATTGATTTTTTAAATATACCGGTCATTTTTGAAACACCCTGTATCATTTTTGATGCTACAACAATTGAATTATATTTGTTTAAATCCATTACATGTAAAATGTAAGCTTATTTATTTTATTGTGAAATGAAATTCATTTACTATATAATAATATGAATTATATAATAATATTATAAAAAATTGTTTAATATAAAGGTAATTAAAATAAAGAAAATAAAAAAAACCCCTGAAAATCTGTAAAAATAAAAAAAGTAAATCACATTCGTTTGTTCGCATAGTTTGTATTCTGAATCGTTATCGAATGCTTTTTCAAGTAAAACTATAATAGATTTTTCGAAAATATTCAGGATAGTGGCCATTTTATAGTAGACAGGTACCTTAAATGAATCAAAAATAAACCAATTAAATAGATATTATTTAATTTTATTTATTATATAATAATATTATAAAAAAATGTTTAATATAAAGGTAATTAAAATAAAGAAAATAAAAAAACCCTGAAAATCTGTAAAAATAAAAAAAGTAAATCACATTCGTTTGTTCGCATAGTTTGTATTCTGAATCGTTATCGAATGCTTTTTCAAGTAAAACTATGAAAGATTTTTCGAAAATATTCAGGATAGTGGCCATTTTATAGTAGACAGGTACCTTAAATGAATAAAAAATAAACCAATTAAATAGATATTATTTAATTTTATTATGAGAAATATTTTTCTATAACATTTTTCTAGTCACTAAATGAAATTTAACCCATGTATACGCTTCTCCTGGAGTATCTAAGGCTAATTATATGACTGAGAATTAGCTTCTTTTGTTAAAAATGTGATATATATTTTTAATACATACACTAAACAAAGAAGTTACTTTAAGAAAAATAATACTTACTTAGTAAAAGAGAAAAATGAAAACCTAGAAAGTCTGCTACTTTTATTACATATCCAATTATAAATTCCTTTCATATAATACTTTTGAACTCCCGACTTCTTTAAAATCTCCTTTTGTACAATCACAAAAGTATTAAATGTAACATTATAAAAGCAAAAATATATTAACATTCTGCAGTAAGGATATTAAAAAATAACAAACATCTAATTAATAGTTTAGATGTCGCTTTCAAACGATTTGATAAAAGAAACGATACAAATATATTCCTCTTTATGTTCATAAGAAATGAAATCCCTGAGGACTGATCTGCGAAAAGCAATGCAAGGACCTTTATTTAAACATCAAATCAGAGTATAATTTTATTTCTTTGTATCATTTTTGATGCTACTGTAATTGAATCGTTTTTGTTTAAATCCATTAGCCGTTAAAGTACGTTTTCTTATTTATTTTATTGGGAAGTGAAGCCATTTGACGGCGAAATTTATAATAATACAAAAAAAATAATTTTAATATAAATGTAATAGGAATACAGAAAATTTAAAAGTAACATGAAAATCTGTAAAATAGCAAAATACATTCCTTTGTTCGCATAATTTATATTTAAAAACGATTCAATTTTATTTATTTACATTTACTCAAGTTTATTACATTTCCAATTATAAATTAGTTTCATATGATACTTTTGATCTTCCGACTTCTTTAAAATCTCCTTTTGTACATTTTGTCGCGAAAGTATTATATGTACCTTTATAAAAGTAAAAGTATATTAACATTCTACAGTAAGGATATAAAAATATAACAAACCTCTAATTAATACTTTAGATGTCGCTTTGAAACGATTTAATAAAAGGAAGTATACAAAGATATTCTTCTTTGAATAAGAAATGAAATTCCCGAGGACTGATCTGAAAAAAGAATGCAAAAATCTTTAGTTAAATATAAAATCAGAATATAATGTTATTTCTTTATATCATCTTTGGTGCTAGTGTAATAGATTTTTTTTTAAATCCATTAATTGAAAAATATACGTTTGCTTATGTGTTTTATTAGAAATTGAAAGTCTTGTAATGTTGAGACTTAAAATAATATCGACAAAAAATGGTTTTAATATAAATATAATTGAAATACAAAAAATTTAATAAAAACAAGAAAATCTGTAAAATAGTGAAATACATTCGCTAGTTCGCATAATTTATATTTAAAAACTGTTTAAGTTTATTTATATGAAATGTACTTTTAGTTTAAAATTTATTGTTTAACAAACTATTTCCTGTTGCTATCAAGTACAGCTTATGTCATATGTAGATAAGAACGACACAATTTTTCAGCTATCTGCATCTCACATAAGTTATAGCGTGCGATGACAATTCTTAAAATATATAATATATAATTATGACAATCTGTGTTTTACAAATATGGGATGCAATAGCAATTCTTAAAAAAATACATAATAAATAATTATAACAATCTGTTTTTACAAACACGAGATGTCTGTGACAATTTTACACGAAGAAAGATTATATATAAAAAAATTATATCTTTTATTTATATTTTATTTATAGCTTTTAAAGAAAAAAAAACATTTAACTTTAAGGCAAAATCAATTTAGTTGAAATTTATGACGTACTTTTTCGGAGGAATGAAAAAATTCTCATAAACACAAATTACTTTTATTTGATGACAGCACTCAGCGATAGAGCATCAATTTACATGTAAATTGGAATGAAGATCTTTCAGAACCATAATTTCTCATATTTAAACATATTAAGCACCAAGGATAAATGTCTCCCACTTTACCAGTCAATCGATGTGATCTTTGCACACACACAAACTCATAACTTCTGGGGATAGGGAGGAGAGTTAAAAGTCATTCGGTATCCCTAGTGCCCTCTGGCGAAGCGCAGAGAAGCAGAAAAAAATATTTCTTACAAATTATATTTCTGCAAGCAAATTTTTATTAATTATTAGAAAATATTTAATCCATTTTGAACATTTCTTCACGTGATTCAAAGTGACTAATCGCGGCCCAGTTTGAAAAAAAAAAAATAAAAAAAATAAAAAACGCAAGATGAAACAAAAACCCACCTGATGCAATTTTCCCATAAAAATGGGAAAACTAGACTCATGAAGAAAGAAATATAAAGTATGTACATTAATTTTATTTTTTTATATTAAAATGTAATTTTTGGAAATTTCTGTCTGATAGAGTGAATTTGAACACATTTACAAGTTTTCAGGCTTTTATTCAAATGAACATTGGCTTTTGGAAGCTGAATTTCTAGCATCTCCAGAATCACATTGTAAAATATTGGCCCAGTTGCCCCAGGTAATCTTACTATTTATTTTTTTCTTTTCCTAATTATAATTTACTTTATTCTCTACAATTTATTATATAATTGTATCACAAATTATCATCATATAAAATACACTTCATGAGTTAACACATACGGTGAAAAAATGGATTCATGTCCAAAATGCCTTACAACAGCAACAAAAAATAGCACTATTATGCATTATTTTTATTTTCATTGTTTTTTTTCCTGATTTATTTTGCAAAGATCTGTCAGTAAAATCTTAAGGACAAATGTGTCTCAAGCAACTAACATATAGTTTTGTTTTGATTCAAAGGCAATTTTCGAAGTCTTTTTTTCAGGTAAAATCACATGTGAATGTCTTTAAAATAATTAGCTGCCATTCATTAACATGAAAATAAATACATTAATATATTAGATTTTCGGTAAAGCTTATATATATGCTTTTAACTTTTTCAATTACAAAATGTAATTAATTATGTAACGTACATTTTGGTTTATTATTCTAGAAAATGAATAATTATCACTACATAAATTAACATAAAATTATTAGAATCCAACTATTAGTAAAATAACATAAAGTAAAACGCTAAACTTGCAGTAAATTTTAAAAATTTGCTTTTAACATTTCAATCCACTTTATTTTTTCTGCAATTTTTGTTTCATAATTCTAGTAAAAGATCCAGAAAATATTAATTATCACTTCGTGAAATAACACATACGGAGCAAAAATGAGATCAAATAAAAATTGTAGAATAAATAGACATAAAAAAACACACCACCAGTAATATATATTTCTTTTTACTTTCGTTGTTTTTCTTTATAAATATTGTTTCTTTTTAATTTGATCCTTTTACTTCATAATCGTTTCATTTCGCAAAGGGCTCAGAGAGAAATCCGTGTAAATATATATCTGAGACAAAAGACTCCGTACCTTTGATATAAATCGCAGTTAATTTCAAAATTCCTTTCAAGTTTAAAATCAGTTGTGAATGTCGTTAATATAGATAGCAGTCATCTACTAATGAACATAGAATAATAAAAATGCTAGATTTTCGGCAAAGGTTTTACATGTGCTTTTAACTTTATCAATTAAGAAACGTAATTCAGTACATTTGGCTTCCTCATCAAGAAAATGTTAATTACACTTTCATAAATTATCACATTTAGCCTAAAAATGAAATAATCCAGTAAAACCTCTCAATGAAAAAAAATGCCCACTACTATTGTATATTTCTTTTTCTTTTTATTGTTTTTCCTAATAATCATTTCATATCTCAAAGAGATCAGAGAACGTCGTTAATAAAGTTAGCAGTCATTTATTAATTATAATGATAAAATAAAGAAACACTAGATTTTCGGCAATGGTTTTATTTAAACTTTTAACTTTTTCAATTACGAAAGGTATATTACTTCATTCTTCATTCTCTTCCTCTTAGTTTGTATCATTATCTAGAAAAGATGAATTATTCCTTCATGAATTTAACACATATGGCGTAAAAATAAGATGAAATAAAAAATGTCAAAAAAACCAAAACGGAAAAAATTACATCACTATTATGTATTATTTTTACTTTTATTGTTTTCATATTTAATAATAATACTCATAATTCATGTGTGTTTATTATCTTTGATATTTAAAATCAGTTGTGTACGCCATTAATACAGTTAGCAGTCATCTATAATGAAAACATAAAAAAAAGTAAAACATTAAACATTGTTGATAAATGTTTTACAAGTGCTTTAAATTTTTCTCATTACGTGACATAATTTACTTTATTCTGTACATTTTGCTTCATCATCCAGTAAAGGTGAATAATTACTTCATAAAATATTACAAATGGTATAAAAATGGGATCAAGTAAAAAATGTCTACCAAATAAGCAAAGAAGTCCATCACTAGTATGTACTTCTTGTTTTTCCTGATAATCGTTTCATTTCATAAAGATATATTATAGAAATTCTTGTAACAATCTTAATTAACAAAAAGAGCTCAATAGTTGTTATACGAATCGCTGGTAGCTTCAAAATTCTTTTGGTATTTAAAATCAGTTGTGAATGTCTGTTATGTGTATAGTAGTTGTCAGTTGATGAAAATAAAATAAAACAAAACACTATATTTCTGGAAAAGGTTTTACATTTTTTTTAACCTTTCCAATTAAGAAACATAATTTATTTTATTCTCTAAATTTTGCTTCACTATGCAGGTAAAATGAATAATCACTTCATAAAATAACTCATATGGCATAAAAATGGGATCAAACTTTTATTGTTTTTCCTGGTAATCGATGCATTTAACAAAGAGCTCAGAGTATTAAACATGTATCTCAGACAAAGAACCGCATACCTTTGATATAAATCGCCGGCAATTTCAAAATTTCTTTGACATTTAAATCAGTTGTGAAAGTCGTTAATGAATTATTTATCGATTAATCAGTATTGACTCAGTCGTCTATTAATGAAAATATAATGAAACTCTAGATTTTAGGTAAATGTATTACAAGTTCTTTTAACATTTCCAATTACGAAGTATAATTTACGTTATTCTGAACCTTTTGCCTCCACATCCAGAAAAGATGAGTTATCACTTCCTAAATTAAAACATATGGCGTAAAAAGAAGATTAAAAAAATGTCGAAAACATACCCCCCCCCCCAATCCCCAAAGAAAAAAAAAAGAAAAATCCCACCAGTATTATGTATTCCTTCTTACTTTTATTGTTTTTCCTGATAATCGTTTCATTTCATAAAGATCTCAGAGAGAAATTCTTGTAAAAATCTTAACTAACAAAAAGAGCTCAATAGTTATGATATGAATCGCTGATAGTTTCAAAATTCTTTTGGTATTTAAAATCAGTTGTGAATGTCTGTTATGTTTATAGTAGTTATCTGTTGATGAAAATAAAATAAAACAAAACACTACATTTTCGGAAAAGGTTTTACATTTGTTTTTTACCTTTTTAATTAAGAAACATGATTTATTTTATTCTCTAAATTTTGCTTCATTATGCAGGTAAAATGAATAATCACTTCATGAAATAACTCATATGGCGTAAAAATGGGATCAAACTTTTATTGTTTTTCCTGGTAATCGATGCATTTAGCAAAGATCTCAGAGTATCAAACATGTATCTCAGACAAAGAACCGCATTCCTTTGATATGAATCGCCGGCAATTTCAAAATTTCTTTGACAGTTAAATCAGTTGTGAAAGTCGTTAAAGAATTATTTATCGATTAATCAGTATTGACTCAGTCGTCTATTAATGAAAATATAATGAAATTCTAGATTTTCGGTAAAGGTATTACAAGTTCTTTTAACATTTCCAATTACGAAGTATAATTTACGTTAAGGTCCACGCACATAGCACTAACTTCTTGCGCTATCTTTGATCTTTCGTGTCGATGCTTTGATGTATAAATTGCACTTCTAGTGCACTGAATCTGAACTTCAACAGAGGAATCTAACGAGAAATCAGTTGACAGCTGTACGATTGAAGATAAGGTAGATAAAAGTTCCCCTTCCTTTGTCAATTTGGTAGGGTCAGTCCCTCAAAACTCATTTAAAGAGATTTCACCTTTGTTCCGTTCGAAAACAAAGATTGATTGATTGTTCTTTTATTGTAATAAAAACTAGTGCTGTTCGCTCGCAGCCTTATTCTGAACCTTTTGCCTCCACATCCAGAAAAGATGAGTTATCACTTCCTAAATTAACACATATGGCGTAAAAAGGATACATAAAAAAATGTCGAAAACATACACCCCCCACCCCCCCAAAAGAAAATAAAAGAAAAATCCCACCACTATTATGTATTCCTTCTTACTTTTATTGTTTTTTTTTCCTGATAATCGTTTCATTTCGCAAAGAGCTCAGAAGCGAAATCCTTGTAACAAACATATCTCAGGGAACAGATCAATACTTTAAGCGCATCTACTTACAACACCACGTGAAAGTTCTCCTTCCTTTCGACTCATCAAATGAAAAGAAGAGGTATTACAGTGCACCCTTGGCGTCTTGCTCTTCCCCCCTCCAGGAGAACGCCAGGAACATCAATCTTTTCACTATTCCAGGCAGAGGGCCGCAGCTGGGTCGGGAAGGTCATAGAAAATTGGGGTTTTATTTATTTAGTTGTTCGACCCTCTACCGTGGCAGGCATAGCAAAAACGTGACCCACTGTTGGATGAGAAATTGATGAATCGAAAAGTTTGAAGCTTTAGTTTGTGGCTAGAATTTTTTGATAGCACCGGTTATATATTTCTTTTTAATTCAGGATCGAATGTCATAAAACACATTAAATATAACTTATAAATATTGTTTTTTTTCTTCGACGTTGGAATTTTTGATATGAAATTTCGATTTGTAATCTGCTAATAAATGGACAAATATATATCTTCCTATTTTAACCTGTGGTTTTTTTATATATATTTATGTTAATTATTAAAAAAAGTATTAGATGGCATACTTTACAATAGTTCAAATTGAGGCAAGTTTTAATTTAGTTTCACGTAGTAAATATATATATGTATATATGGACTTAGTGAAAATTATAAAAGTTTGAAGCTTTAGCTTGTGGCTAGAACTTTTTGATAGCACCGGTTATATATTTCTTTTTAATTCAGGATCGAATATCATAAAACACATGAAATATAACTTATAAATGTTGTTTTTTTCTTCGACGTTGGAATTTTTTGATATGAAATTTCGATTTGTAATCTACTAATAAATGGACAAATATATATCTTCCTATTTTAACCTGGGTTTTTTTTTTATATATTTATGTTAATTATTAAAAAAAAAAGCATTAGATGGCATTAAATATAAATTATATTTTTTTCCGTTGGAATTTTTCATATAAAATTTCGATTTGTAATCTGCTAATAAATGGACAAACATAAATATTCCTACTTAAACCTGTATTTTTGTTAGATATGTATGTTAATTGTAGGAAAAGAATTTGATAGCATTCTTTGAAATAGTTTAAATTCAGACAAGTTTTAATTTAGTTTTACGCAGTAAACATATGTAGATATATACATGAACTTAGTGCAAATTATAAGTTTAATTCATTATTGTAATTAATTAAAAAAATTACAAATAATATATTACATTTAGTATTTTTATATAGTTTTTTAATTTTTATTTGGTCTACTTTTTATTTTTCATATTCGTATCAGAAATACGTGAATATGGGATATCATTTGGCAAATTTTTAAAACATAAATAACAAACTATGGATGTCAAAATTGCAATGCATAAATGTGGCTAATACTTTTTAATTTAGCGCCGAATGTTATAAAACGGGATAATTATAACTTATATTTTATAGAATAATGTCTTGGAATAAACGTAGCTGTAAATCACATATTTTCAATTTTTAACGTAAACTAACAATAGAATTACGAATTAAAGCATTTTTTAAATGGCAAAATGCTTATACTAAACTAAAAAAATCAAATACAGACCAATGTAATCATATTTGTTGTTCTTCTTAGGGCATCTAAAATGTACACTATTTGAAAACATGCATAATTTAATGTTAACTTTAAAATTCGAATGAATATTCGAATGCACTAATGTTTTAATTTTTTGTGGCTATTTTCTTCTAAGTGCTAGATTATATTTCTTTCTAATTCGGGACAAAATGTCACATATATTATACATACGTATATATATATATATATATACCTTGACAGATTGAAATAAGGTACCCTGGGGTAATAACGCCACGTTAAGGTTCTACCAATTTTCACGGCTCAGTTTTAGTTTGTATTTTTCAAACAAATATATGATTTGATACAGCAACTCATTGACTATCTATATAAAAAAATAATTTAACAGATATGTATTCATAAAATGTAATGGCGTGATTTCTTGACCAATGCTATTTGGCGTTATTACCCACCTATATGGGTAATAACGCCATGCAAACAAAACTACGAAATAAGATGGAATAATTGCATGCAGATTGCCCAATTCTAACAATACAAACTCTACAAACTTAGAAATTGACAAATTGCATTCTAAGCTATTGAAAATGTTCAATTTTTTGTGAAAGTGTAAGAAAAATAAAGGTGTGGTGTGGGGGGGGGGGGAGGAAGGATGTGGCAAAAGAATATCAGACAGTTAGCTTCTTTTTGCTTAAAAAGGACCGCTTAAATAGAATTATTAGAAACGCACAGTTTTAACTGTGTTTATTTGAATCAGTATTTAGGATGTAGCTCGGCCACTGTAGGGAATCAACCGGGGTATTAATGCCAAGGATTGGCGTTATTACCCCGTTATAGTTATTGCGCTGTACATTTCAAATTACAAATTATCTCGAGAAGATTTCCAAAATCTTCAACAACATTTTGAAAGTCCATGAAATGTACTACAAATTTATGTAATTATCAAAGTATTTCCGGATAAAAAAAAATAGTCTTCACATCACAAAACGTATCTCACAAATTTTAGATCAAGCGTTAATTTTAGTTGCTTGTAAAAACAATAAGACCTAAAAATGAAACAAATTAGCTTGAAGCTGTTTTTGCGATTTATATGACTCAAAACCCTTCTGCGCAGAACACATGGGTGTCATTTACCAGATTATTTCATAATTATGCAAAATATTAGCACTTGGCGTTATTACCCCGCCTGGCGTTATTACACCAGACCACCTTATATGCTTAAAGGATTGGGAGAACCTATCATGATCTTATCGTTAATGAATTTATCGATGAATGCCCGAAGTGAATTCATTTATAAAAATTACACAGAATTTAAAAGAAAGAAAGTTCAGAATTTTGTCTACGTACTTTATAGATATTTTATGTAATTCCCCTGGTCAAATGGATGACATCAAAATATGATTTTTTGTTCAAACATCTGATAACATATGTATACGTTGTTAGGATTTGCAGATGCTTGATTGTACAGCCAAAGGAAAATTCGCAACATTGATGACAGAAACAATTGTGAAATTCTAACACACATAATGCACAAAAATGCCAAAACACATGCAGATGATGCTTGATGTGTGAACTTTAAACTATGTTTCGATGTTTTCCATGTGTTCCAGAAAAGTCATAAAGAACATTTTTAAAGTGTTTAAAGAAAATTTTAAAAATTCTTTTGCATTTTGTTTAATTCTCATCGATATATTCTTTTCGGCTAAATAGTTATAGCCGTTTGTAATCGCTATATTAATTTTAAATTACCCTGTACATTTTCCAAAACAGTAAGCATTTACCGAAGTGGCAATGCGATAATGCAAAAGTTTACAAATTACACTTAATTTAACACATATAATCATGTAGTTATAAAACGAAAGGATCTGGCATTTCGACCTTTTTTATTTTTGGTATTTACGACCGATACAGTACATACAAATAATTAAATATTTTTTATAAAACAAAAGTAAATATCAAGTATATGATTGATGAATTCAGAGCTAAATTCTCTTTCAGTACTTTAAGCATATGAAATAGAAACAAAACCATATCCAAAACGCCTTTCAAAACAAAAGAAGTCAAAACCAAAGTTTCACAGAAAACTTTAAACAATAAATAATAACATCCTAAAGTTTTTCAAATGATGGTTAAATTTTGTTTCATGCTTTGTATTTCTGCATTAGTTGAATGAATTTTCCATATATTGACAATAAACAAAGGAACAGATTTGAGTATATAAAACCACAAAACTTGTAAATGCTAAGAGACTGGAAAAACGTTGCTTGATAAACTGCACTATAAACTTTTTTAAACTAAATTTTGATATATTTTTTTTTAATTTAGAATTCCAAAGAATTTTATTTGTTATAATACTTTAAGACTGTTGTTATCAAATTTTTAAATTAGATAAATAAAATATGTTCTTATATTAATTTATAAATGTTTTCCTAAAACAAAAACATTTTTTAGAAATGCACTATTAAACTTATTAAGCTAAATTAAAAATCTATTATAGCTACTAAAGGTTCATTATTAGTAACACATTTGCTATGTTAAATCTAGTGTCATTGTTTTTCGTTTAAAATTTTTGTCTGTCCGTCATATGGAAGTACACGTGCTTTTATTTTGCATGAATGGGAGGCTACTTTACCTCACGAAAAGCAGCTTTCTATAATGTTTATCTATGGGAGACTTATTTTTAAAAATCTCGTTTGCCTTTCATTATTTTAATTTTTTTTCTCTTTTTTGCAGAAGATAGCCTAGTGTCTATCTCTAATAAGGCGACCTCTATCTTTTTCGGTGTTGTCTGCAAGTTTTTTAATGAACATTTTTTCAGTTTCCAAAACTGGTAATATTAATGAATGAATACTAATAAAAAATTTAATCGATATCTAGAAAAAAAAACGGCCTTTGTAGATATTGACTTCAGCTATCCAATGTAGAAAAAAAGACAGTTAAAAGTATTAAAGTCCAAACGAGATATTAAAAAAAAATTCTATTGCGGGATTAACGATAACAAGCATTGGTGTTTTCGAGTAAGTGAAAACAATCACGAAATAGCCTCTTAAGGACAAAAACTTGAAATTACTTGAACAAACTTATATTACGTAGATTTTATATGAAATACCAATTACATTCTCCAATATTTGCAAATTCTGAAATTTTTTTCCTCATCTATATTGATCATGTCACCTAGAACATAAAACTACCGTCAGTAATATATATATACATATATATATATATCTTACTACCTATCTATCTATCTCCATCATTTTTTTATGGATAAGATAACTTCTATAATTCTGTTTAAATTTCTTTTAAACTGATAAATAAACTGGTAATAAAACCTGATAAATCAAGGAGCATAAAATCTCGGACTTTTTCGATAATGTGCAAAATCTGATCATGGAGGTGGAAATAGGGAGGGGTTTTGTGAAAACAGAAAATAAAAACCATTCGTTCTTTGTTAAAATAGATATCAAATCAGATTAAAGTTTTTATTGCTTCTAAAAAAAGTGCCAAAAATTTATATATGAGAGATTTTTGATAAAATTGAAAATGGGCTCAAGGGGCAAAAGAAAATCAGGGTTTTAGGGATAAAAAAAATGTTTAATCTCATGAATGCTTAAGATATCAAGTCCAATAAAATGTTTTATAAATCTTTTTAATACTATCTATAATTTTTATGACAACAAGCTTTTCTTCAAACGAATTCCTACCGGAAAAAACCCCATAAAAACAAAAACAAAATGGGGCGTGCGTAGCAGAATTAAAAATATTAATGGTAATAACTTCTTCAATTCATAAGATATCAAGTTCGCTCATATTTTTACAGATCTTCTCAATAATATCTACAATTTTTATTCTGACAAGTTTTTAACAATACCAATTTTTTGAGTTAAAAAAATTTGAAGAAAAAATTAACGTATATATAACTATAATAACGTATAACTATAACGTATAATATAACTATAACTATAACGTATAACTATACTCGAATACAAGCTGTTTATTTTCCAATTCATTTTAAAATTCGATTTTGCTTTCAAACACATTCAATTAGAAAGTTCTCTTATTTATAGACTATATAATATGCCGTATTGCTCGATTTTTCGATAAGGCAGAATATATTTAAAAAAATGCTTTAAAAAAGGGCATTTTGAACCAAATTTCTCCATAGTGCAGGAAGAATTAAGGATGTGCTCAAATCCAAACTACTTATTTTCTGATACAATTTAAATTTTATTGTTAGTTCTCAAACACATCCAAACATCCAATTGACAGGTTCTCTTATTTAGAAAACATATATACTGATGAATTCGTAACTTTATTTTAAAAAAATAAAGGCAGAGCCTGTTTTTTTTTTTTTTTTTTTTTTTTTTTTTTTTTTTTTTTTTTTAATGCTGTTAAATGGATATTTTAAATTGAATTTTTTGAACCGATTGTTCTGGAAACAATATACCTTCGAATTTTTTTTTTTATATAAATCCAGTTCTAAGTAGTACAACGAAAAATAAAAACACCAAGTCGTTTATAAATATCTTCAAAAATCCCGTTGTCAAGATTCATATCTTTTCTTTTAAAACTGAGTCTGAAGCCAATAGTTTTTTAGTCAGTGTTGGAAAATCTTTTGTTTTTAATATCGTCTTAATTCGATTATGACAAAACTAGATCTTACAGGGAAATGAAATTAAAAACATTTCAAAAGCGGCTGAATAAAATCATCAAACTCGTTTTATTTCTAATTATAATTTACCTTTTGTATGTGAAATTAACAGTTAACTTTGAAATCTCTCAGAGGCTGTTGGGTAACCGGCATTTTCTATTCATTATTTACATTCATTCATTCATTAATATAAAAATTCATTTTTCTAATTTTTCTTTATAATAAAATATAAGCAGATTACTTATTTTGTACAAGGTAAAATACACATATTTTTAATTTTAAGGATTATTTTTTTTGTTCTTTTATCTTTCTTAATCTAGCTTTTACATTAATTGTTTTACATATAAAGATATTTTTTATTTTCATATTAGTGTCGCAAATTTCGTTCCGTAATAAAGTAAAAGTATAGGTCTAATGAATTTGAAAATAAAACGGTTGAAAGTGTACCAAAGATACAAAATTATATTCCCATTTAACATCTTTTAAAAGGTTCTTGCATTGTTTTTGTGCATCATTTTTTAGAGATTTCCCATGTTATTCATGAGAGCATAAAGAAAAATATGTAAATATCGTTTCTTTTATTAATTTCTTTAAAATTCTCATCCAAAGTATTAATTAGATAAGGTACCCTGGGGTAATAACGCCAGGCGGGGTAATAACGCCAAGTGCTTATATTTTGAATAATTATGAAATAATCAGGTAAATGACACCCATGTGCCCTGCGCAGAAGGGTTTTGAGTCATATAAATCGCAAAAAACAGCTTCAAGTTAATTTGTTTCATTTTTAGGTCTTATTGTTTTTACAAACAACTAAAATTAACGCTTGATCTAAAATTTGCGAGATACGTTTTGTATATGTGAAGACTATCTTTTTATCCGGAAATACTTTGTTAATTACATAAATTTGTAGTGCATTTCATGTACTTTCAAAATATTATTGAAGATTTTGGATATTTTCTCGAGATAATTTGTAATTTAAAATGTACAGCGCAGTAACTATAACGGGGTAATAACGCCAATCCTCGGCATTAATATCCCAGTTGATTCCCTACAGTGGCCGAGCTACATCCTAAATACTGATTCAAATAAACACAGTTAAAACTGTGCAATGTTTATAATAATTCTATTTAAGCTGTCCTTTTTAAGCAAAAAGAAGCTCACGGTCTGATATTCTTTTGCCTCATCCTCCCCCCCACACCACACCTTTATTTTTCTTACACTTTCACAAAAGATTGAACATTTTCAATAGCTTAGAATGCAATTTATCAATTTCTAAGTTTGTAGAGTTTGTATTTTTAGAATTGGGCAATCTACATGCAATTATTCCATCTTATTTCATAGTTTTGTTTGCATGGCGTTATTACCCATATAGGTGGGTAATAACGCCAAATAGCATGGGTCAAGAAAAAACGCCATTACATTTTATGAATACATATCTGTTAAATTATTTTATTTTATATAGATAGTCAATGAGTTGCTGTATCAGATCCTATATTTGTTTGAAAAATACAATCTAAAACTAAGCCGTGAAAATTGGTAGAACCTTAACGTGGCGTTATTACCCCAGGGTACCTTATTTGTTAATTTTTCAAAGCTTTGAATGCACTTTCACTTTTCCAAAGGTGTGTACTTTTGTGACAAATCATACAAAGGTATATTTTGAAGCAAGCGGAAGATGAACAGTAATCCTTGAAAAGAATTTTTAATGGTATTTATAAATTCAAATGAAATAAAATCACAAGAAAATTTGTTCTGTATTTTTCTAATTAGATACCGTTTTATTTTTCATAAAATTGTTGTCACATCCTCCTTTAACCCTTTGTAATTGTATAAAAATGTAGTTGCAAAATACCAAAGTACAACTATATTATTATTAACGAACGAGTGTTTGGATGAGAGTCAAACAGTCACTTAATAAAAAATTATTAGCATATATGCACATAAATGTGAAGAAAAGAAAAAACAATTTCGATTTAAAATTATTTAGAACTTACTCAGATTTCCCAATCCAGCATTTTAGGCCTATAAAATAAATAAATAAATAAACAAAACAAAATAAAATAAAATAAAACTTAGAAAAATAGAACTTAGGCATAAAAAACTAATCCGGTATCGCCAACTGTTGAGAATTCCATGGACAGTTCAAATAGCGTCTCTGTTGGGATATAGGAACAAATGACTCGTCGGTATGTTGCAGTTATGCAGCGTGGTGATAAACAGTTTTAATTATGTTTTACTTTTAATAAGTTATTCATAGGAAATTGATGCGTTTCCCTTGAACGTTTTTAGGTATAGGCAATTCCACAATGATAGAATTTTTTATGTTTAAATTATAAGGTTGTCTGGTGTAATAACGCCAGGCGGGGTTATAACGCCAAGTGCTAATATTTTGCATAATTATGAAATAATCTGGTAAATGACACCCATGTTCTCTGCGCGGAAGGGTTTTGAGTCATATAAATCAAAAAAAAAAAAAAAAAAAAAAAAAAAAAAAAAAACAGCTTCAAGTTAATTTGTTTCATTTTTAGGTCTTATTGTTTTTACAAGCAACTAAAATTAACGCTTGATCTAAAATTTGCGAGATATGTTTTGTGAGTTGAAGATTATTTTTTTTATCCGGAAATACTTTGTTAATTACATAAATTTGTAGTACATTTTATGGACTTTCAAAATGTTGTTGAAGATTTTGGATATCTTCTCGAGATAATTTGGTATTTAAAATGTACAGCGCAATAACTATAACGGGGTAATAACGCCAATCCTTGGCATTAATAGCCCGGTTGATTCCCTACAGTGGCCGAGCTACATCCTAAATACTGATTAAAATAAACACAGTTAAAACTGTGCAGTGTTTCTAATAATTCTATTTAAGCGGTCCATTTTAAGCAAAAAGAAGCTCACGTTCTGATATTCTTTTGCCTCATCCCCTCCCCCCCACACACACACCACACCTTTATTTTTCTTACATTTTCACAAAAAATTGAACATTTTCAATAGCTTAGAATGCAATTTGTCAATTTCTAAGTTTGTAGAGTTTGTATTTTTAGAGTTGGGCAATCTACATGCAGTTATTCCATCTTATTTCATAATTTCGTTTGCATGGCGTTATTACCCATATAGGTGGGTAATAACGCCAAATAGCATTGGTCCGGAAATCACGCCATTACATTTTATGAATACATATCTGTTAAATTATTTTTTTATATAGATAGTCAATGAGTTGCTGTATCAAATCATATATTTCTTTGAAAAATACTAACTAAAACTGAGCCGTCAAAATTGGTAGAATCTTAACGTGGCGTTATTACCCCAGGGTACCTTAATTAAAATTTCTACATAAATGTATTAAACTCTATTTAATTTAAGAAGCAGTTCAAAGATCCAGGCAAATTTAGAATAAACTCGTATTTTTTCTTTCTTTTTTTAAAGAATTTGTTGGTTTCATAATTTTTTTTTTTTGAAAGGAAATAAAATATTCTTATATGTAATATGTAGTAAATGTCTTTTTAAAAGAAACAAAATGTTGTTTTATATACTATTAAGGAAAGAAGATTTTAATCGCAATATTAGAAAAATTGTTTCGACAATATTTTACTGCCCTTCTTTTGTTCTTGGCTATAATCTGAAATTTGACATAAAAATAGAAATTTTGAATTTGACAGTCTCAGATTGACTCGAATTTGACAAGTTTGGATGAAGAATGTAGCACGTTTTTGGGTTATGAATATATTCGAATGATATACATAGTTTTTTTTAAATTTTATTTTGATGACCACACACAAGGCTTGTCAAACTGATCTAAAATCATAGAAATTATTTCTCTTTAAACCGTAACTATGAAAATTACGAAAGAATTAAGCAATTAATCGATAAACAATCTGAATTATAAAATGTACCACTTCAAAAATCAATTAAAAAGATAAAATATTTAAGTAAAGTGAATAAAAAATAACATAATACAGTGCGTGCCAAAAGTTTAAGCACAACCGAAAATTTCAAAATAAAAATTTATTAATGAGTGAAAGTTACTTTCCTTTTCACATAACTTTCAAATTGTAGTTTTAAAAAGATAATTAACAGATTTAATCTATAAAATTTGTCTTAAATAATAAAATGTATCAAAACAACAAAAATGAGTGTGTCAAAAGTTTAATCACATTAGTTTGTTTGTCTTTAGCAGAACAAGAATTTAAAAAAAAATTAATTCTTCATTATTGCTTCTTTCAGCTGAATTACTTTACATATACGGTCTTTCATCGATAAAATGAGGTTCTGTATTGTTTCTGGTTCAATTTTAAACAATTTTAAACAGAGCATTTTCAATGGCATATTTCAAATCTTTAACTGAAGAATATTGCTTTCCATTTGGATAAACTGCATGAGTGAGAATACCCCACATATTTTCTATAGTGTTTAAATCAGGACTAATTGCCGGCCATTTCAAAACTGACATTTTTATCGACTTAAGTTACGATGAAATTGAGTTTGATGTATGGATCGAAGCATTGTCATGTTGAAAAAAAACACTTTTCCCCCAAAAAAACCTCGAAAACAGGAAGCAAATGATTGGAAAGTGTCTGTTGGTAGTTTTTAGTGTTTTCTCGACCACTTATGAATGCTAGACATGTCTGACCATTGAAAGAAATAGCCCCCATACCATTGCAGAACCACCATTATGTTGTCGGCTAAATACACTCCTAGGTTCTTTGCGGAGATCATGCCAAAAGTACTTAAATCCATCAGGACTACCGAGGTTCCATTTTTATTTCATCACTGAATATGACAGTCAGCCACTTTTTACCAAATGACAAATGCTCTTTGGCCCATTGTAATCTAGCTTAATTATGGTGTCGTTTGAGACACAGTAATCGAGACATTTTGCAGTATTCGATGTATTTAAATTCCAATACTCTTCTATGAACAGTTTTTTCTATATTTGTCCTCCAACTGCATGTTTTATTTGCAAAAGGGAATTATTACCAATTGAAGCCAAATTTCTGATGCGGCTATCTTCGAACAAACTAGTCATTCGCGGCCTTCCTGGACGAAATTTTCGTTTGAAATCATTATCACGAGCCAAAATTTATGAATACCTCGTTTTGTCTTTTTAATGCACTCGCAATTTCAGAAACCGACTTACATTTTGCTCTCATACTTCAGATTTTTATCACCCCTCCCCTGAAAATTCTTTTGACTTACGCATTTTGTACTAACTCAAAAACAACTGACTGCTTCTTATACATGCAGAAATTGTTTGAATGCGCAGCCGCTTACGTCAGATTGTAAAATTTGCATAAAAAAGATTTTGTGCTTAAACTTTTGACACGGTTATTTTTGCTCTAATCTTAATGGCTCCATGGTTTGAAAAAAATTTTAAAAGTTAATTTCAATGAATATGGTGTTAAAATAGATATTATTAACATATACAAGACAGATATTGAAATGAAGTGAATATTTAAAGTTTTATTTTAAAATTACTATTGTGCTTAAACTTTTGACACGCACTGTATACTTTTCTGAATTCATAAGTTGCACTAGATAATTTGGTTAATACATTTTGGCTATAAATAAGTTCAAAATATTGATATAAGTTTTTAATAAAAGAAGAGTTCAGTAGTAAAGCATTAAGACAGTTACATTACTCTGAAAATAACTTAAATGGATTTCTGTTTCAACATACAAACAATACCTTTCATTCTATCTTATGAAATAATTCCCAATAAATATTATTTTTATACATAAAATAAACAGTCTAGAACTTCGGAATCCACAAAAAGTTTTGGAAAATATTTTATTTTTTCTCTCTAATGTTCGTCAAATCGCTTTATGAACGCTAATGTTGTGTGAAATTGAAGGGTTGATATTTTTTCTTTCAAATGTACTCGAGATGTACTACTTAGCTTGTGATTCATCAGCACTTTCCGGACCATTTACGTAATCCATGATATCATTATGAAAAGGAACATGTGTTAAAGATGCGGAAAGATACTGAATTCAGTCTTTATTGCAATGTATGAGTAAAGACTAATTTAGTTCTGAGTAAGATTGTTCATTAGTTTAAAAGTTAAATAATAGAAATTTTTGAAAGAACATTTCATTTGCATATATTTTGAAACTAACAGTACATTAGAGTGCATTCCATTAATTGCGATGTGCTTTGCATTAATTATGAGTAAATTGATAAGTCTCAAAAATAAAGATATTTTGTTTAGGTGTTTTACAATAGCATGAACATAAAATAGTTTAAATAAGTTTATTATAAAGCTCAATAAAATAAAAGAAAAAAAAAGCGTATTGTGAGTAAATTTGTTAAATCTACATAAATAGATGTTTAATGATTTTGTAATATTAAATGTTAGATGATAATTTAAATTTTTATTGCTAACAATTCGCTACTAATACGCTATCAAAAATTTGAAGCATTCTACCGAGTCATTCGACCGTTTTTTTTTTTTTTAAATAAACGGTTATATAACTGTAATTTAACCAGGAATCGTACGGGTTCTGGAATTTCATGACCAGAGAATTCCTCTGTACCAGTACTTTCTTACAAAAGATATCTGATTAAAAAAGACGAAATTACGTGCTTTTGAACAATATTTACTCTTCGGTCAACAAATACTGGTATTTCACCTAGAAAGACTCACCCGTATGAACCTTCTTAATTACATTTTGATGATAAAATTGGCAACAATATTGCCAGAATAAATTTAAATTACAATTGTGGAACCGTTTTCGATAAAAATGATCAAATGACTGGATAGAAAGCTGCAAATTTTTAACAGTTACTATGGAAATAATACCTTTTATTCCATTCTGTGAAATAAATTCAAATAAATAATAGTTTGATTTATATCATAGTCTAGACCATCAAAATCCTCAAAAAGTTTTGGGAAATATTTTTTCCTTCTCTCGAATCTTCACCAAATCGATTTATCAGCGCTAATGTTGTGTAAAATTGAAGGGTTGATGTTTTTCTTTCAAGTATACTTGAGATGTACTACGTAGCTTGTGATTCATCTGTACTTTCCGGACCATTTACGTAACTCATGGTACCATTATAAAAAGGACCATGTGTTAAATATAAGGAAAGATACTAAATTCAATCTTTATTGTGATGTATTAGTAAGGACTAATGTAGGTCTGAGTAAGCTTGCTCATTATTCTAAATTTTAAACAGTAAGAGATTTTTTAAAGAACATTTCATTTGCATATATTTGAAAATAACAGTACATTAAGTTTATAATTTGTTTTGTATTAAGTTTGTAAGTTATCCATTAATTATAATTTGTTTTGTATCACATATGAATAAATAGTTAAGTCTTTAAAATAAAGATGCTTCATTTAGACATTTTAGAATACGATGAACATAAAATAGTTTAAATATGTTTTTTTAAATAAAGCTCAGTAAAAAACAGTAAAGTAAGTAAATTTGTTAAGGCTATATGAATACCATTAATTGAAACCCGAATAATTAAAATAATTAAAACCAGACGTTTAAAGATTTTGTAATGTTAAA
This sequence comes from Maratus speculifer, assembly GCA_964019185.1. NCBI lineage: Eukaryota > Metazoa > Arthropoda > Arachnida > Araneae > Salticidae > Maratus > Maratus speculifer. The sequence goes on from OZ025294.1 coordinate 278,734,206, forward strand.
TGCTAAATAATAATTTTTATATTTATTACTAACGATCCGCTTCCAATAAAATACAGACCTTTTATTCCATCCTGTGTAATGAATCCAAATAAATATTAGTCTGATATACATCATAAACAGAAGTCTAGAACTTCGAAATCCAAAATTTTGTAAAATATTTTATTTTCCCTCCATTATGTCCGCGGAATCGCGTTTATAAAACGCTTATCTTCTCTTAAATTGAAGAATTGATGTTTTTCTTTCAAATGTACTTGAGATGTTCTACTTAGCTTCTGAGCACTTTCGGATTATTTATCAATCCACGATATTATTATAATAGGGACCGTATGCTAAATATTAGGATCGGTACCGAATTCAGTCTCTATTGAGATGTATGAGTAAAAACAAATTTAATTCTGAGCTTGCTCATCATTCTATTTTTTAAGTAGAAGAATATTCTGCCAAAAAATGTTTTTGAGCATTTTCGGTTATGATTAATGGTTCGAGTGATTGCTAAACATTTTAGAAAAATTCAGTTTTCATATCGACATAAAAAAATTAAATTACCCTTTAACAATTTAAATTATTTTCTGTTTAAAAGGTAAGTAATATCAGTAATTATGTCTTCTTAAATAGTCGCAAATGATTAAATAAACAATGAAAGGGATTGATGAATTTGATTATTCACAATCTTAATTTTAAAGTGTTAGTACTTCAAAGATTAATTTAGAAAATAAAATATTTCATAGAAATAATAAGGTGAAAAGTAAACTTTATCTAAAATATGTGTTACACAGGATAAATCTGGTTAGCAGTTTTCGGTTATGAACTTATTCAAATCATTGTTATAAGCTCAGATTTATTGTGATACACAATGACAATTACATTACTCTTAATGTAAGTTTAAATGACTTCTGTTTAAAAGATAAGTAATACCTTTCATTTCATTGCATAAAACTATTCCAAATAAATATTGCTTTAATGCATATAGCATAAACAGAAGTCTGAATCTTCCAAATTTACAAATGGTATGAAAAATATATGTTTTGTTCTTTTTAATGTTCATCAAATCTCTTTATGGACGTTAATGTTGAGTGAAACTGAAAATTTTATGCATTTCTTCTAAATGTACTTGAGATATATCACTTAAGTTATGATTTTCCAGCACTTTCCGAACCAATTATTTAAACCATGATGTTATTATGGATGATAAGGTTATTATGAAAAGGATCAAATGTTAAATATGCTTAAAGATACTGGATTAAGTCTGATTTGCAATGTTTAAATAAATACTAATTTAATTTTGTGTAAGCTTGCTCAATACTTTAGATTTTAAATAGTGAGAATATTTTTCTAACGAAATTCCCTCTGCTTATATATTTTGAAAATAACAGTACATTAACATTGAATTCCATTAATTGTAATGTGATTTGTATTACTTAAGAGTAAATAGTTAAGCCTTTTGAATAAAGATACTTTAATTAGACGTTTTACAAATACACAAAAAAAAATTACTTATGCTTAGTTTTAGATAATTTTTTATAAAGCTTAGTTTTTTTTTTTTTTTAAAGACAAAAAAATTAAATTTATTAAGGATATATAAAAAAAAAATGTTGAAGATTTCTCTATATCAAATGCTAAATAATTTAAATTTTTACTTTCGATTGGTCTCTTATACAATACAAACAATATATTTCATTTCGTCCTATAAAAAAGATTGAAATAAATATAATTTTGATATGTATAATAAACAGAATGTTAAAACTTTGGAATCTACAAAAAGTTTTGGAAAATATTTTTTTTTTTTTGGTCTCTAATGTTCGTCAAGTCGCTTTATAAAAGCTAATGTTGTGTTAAATTGAAGGGTGGATGTTTTTCATCGGAATGTACTTAAGATGTTCCATTTAACTTGTGATTCATCAGCACCTTCCATACCAATTACGTAATCCATGATATGATTATGAAAAGGACCAGTGTTTAATAGAACTAAAGATACTGAATTCAGTCTTTATTGTAATGTATGAGTAATTAATTTAGTTCTGAGAAAGCTTACTCATTACCTTAGAATTTAAATAGTAGGATTTATTTTTAACTTTCATTTGCATATTTTTGAAAATAAAAGTACATTAAGATTCCATTCCATTATTTGTAATGTGTTTTGTATCTCTTATGAGTAAATAGTCATGTTTTTAATAAAGATATTTTGTTTAAATATTTTGTAATAGCATGGACATAAGACATTTTTAAAAAGATTTTTTTGTGATAAAACTCATAAAAAAGATAAAGTAATTAACTTGATATGGTTGTATAAATAAATCTTTAAAAATTTTGTAATATCAAGTGCTATATAATAATTTTTTTTATTACACTTTGCTTCCAAAACAATACAAACAATCTATTTCATTAAATCCTGTGCAATAAATCGAAATAAATATTAGTTTGATATATATAATAAACATAAGTCTAGAACTTCGAAATTCGCAAAAGTTGTTTTGAAAATAAATTATCTCTAATGTTCATGAAATTATTTTATGAGCAGTAATGTTGTGTTAAATTGAAGGATGGATGTTTTTTCTTCCCAAATGTACTTGCGATTTGCTACTTAACTTACGATTCATCAACACTTTTCGGATCATTTACGTCATCCACGATATCATTATGAAAAGGACCGTGTGTTGGAGATTCGGAAAGAAACTGAATTCAGTCTTTATTGTAATGTATGTGTAAAGATTCATTTAATTCAGAGTAAGCTTCTCGATTACTCTAATTTTTAAAAAGTAAGATATTTTTTGAAAAAAAAATTTCATTTGCATACTTGAAAAAAAAACAATATTGCACTCCATTGATTCTAATGTCTTTTGTATTTCTTCTGAGTAAATAGTTAAGTCTTTAAAATAAAGATATTTTGTTTAGATATTTTAAAATAGCATGAACATAAAATATTTTAAATAAGTTTTTTTTAACCTAATAAAAAAGGATAGAAAAATTAGATTTGTTACGTCTACATCAATAGATGTTTAAAGATTTTGTAATATAAACTGCTAAATAATATTTTTTAATTATTGTTACAAAAAGTTCTCTTCCAATACAATAAAAATAATACCCTTTATTCCATCCTGTGAAATAAACCCAAATAATTATTAGTTTGATATATATCATAAACAGAATCTAGAACTTCGAAATCCACAAAAAGATTTGGCAAATATTTTATTTTATATGGAAAATTTTTTTTTCGCTTATGTTAGTCAAATTGCTTTATGAACGCTAATGTTGTGTGAAATTGAAGGGTTGATGTTTTTTTTTTTTTTTTCAAATGTACTCCAGATGTACTACTTAGTGTGTGATTCATCAGCACTTTCCGGACCATTTATATAATCCATGATATCATTATGAAAAGGACCATGTGTTAAAGATGCGGAAAGATACAGAATTCAGTCTTTATTTTAATGTATGAGTAAAAACTAATTTAGTTCTATGTAAGCTTGCTCATTACTCTAAATTTAAAATGGAATGATATTTCTTTGTAAGAACATCGCATTTGCATGTATTTTGAAACATGGCATTGTTACTGTGTTTTTAACAGCGCATTTCATCAATTCTATTGTATTTTATAAAACTTATTTTAAATAGTTAAGTCTTTTAAGTAAAACACTTTGTTTAGATATTTTATAACAAAATAAACATAAGATAATTTAAAGCTTTATAACTTATGCTTTGTTTTAAACATTTTTTGATATAAAGTTTAGAAGAAACCAGGAAACTGTGGAATAATTAATTCATTAAGGTATATGAATAGATGTCAGAGGATTTCAAAACAAGACAGGTTAAATATTAATTTAAATATATTTTTTAAAAAACTCTCTTCACATATATTTTATTTTAATTTAAAGCTTTGTAAAATGTAGACATATAAAATGTAGATAAAATATGTACAAAATGCAGACATTTAAATACCTTTTTTTTCTTGTGTTGTTTTATTTATTATATAGTAATTAGATAAATGAATGCTTTAATATTTTTCAATATGAAATTCTTCATTTAATTAAGATTACGAATTCCTCTCATTTATGTAAAGTCTATGGATACTTGATACAATCGTATACATAAAATATCTATTCGGGAAATTAATATTTTTAACTTCTATTTATTGCATACTCTTTCTAAAAGATGCTTCTGTATTTCGAAGTTTTGAAAATTTTCTAAAGTAATTATTTAATTTTATATGAAGTATTAAAATTTTCCTCAGAGTTTGTCAGCTTTTAACGCAAAAAATATTAAATTGGGAAGAATGAAAAGAAGAATTTTGAGAAGAATGAAAGAAAAGAAGTATCATTTAAGAACTGTATAAAAAAAAGAAGTTGAAAAAATTAATTTTGACATTTGACATGTAATTACTTTGGGGCACATTGCTACTATTGGTTTTACCTCAAATGAGTCATAATATACAGAGAAACACTAACAACTCAAAACAATTTCTATTTCTTGCATCCATTATATATATACATATATATATATATATATATATATATATATATATATATATATTAGGGTGGAGCGAAAAAATTTTTTTTTTGAAAATCAAAAACGGGTAGGTGCCAAAAGTTGCCTTTATACTAGTACATCAACTGCGTGAAATTTTATCGCTGAAAAAAAAATGGTTTGAGTCTGCGCTTTTGCTCCAAAAATCGAAATTTTGGGTAAAATTTGTCATTTTTTGACATTTTTTCAAAAAAATTAAAAAATTCCTACAGAGTTGGTTAGTATTTAAAAGTGTTGCTTAGTCCTTTATATTTATCTGCTTAACATATTTAAACTATAAAACAATATCTGTAGTCTGTATAATTGGAACAAATCTGACAAATTTTTGTGAAAAATCAGCATTAACCTCTCTATTGGAGCAGAGAACGAAATGTTATTTTGAATGCATTTCTTACCTAGCTGCTGTATACTATAACTCATAGGGGTGGTTGAATTATCCCACCCGTCTCAACCACCCAATCATCTAGGCCCAGTGTTTTATTTATGTATTGAATTGTTATTTTTTCCTGAAGACCGAGTATAAGTTTTCTATATATCAAAGTAATTTATCTCTTCTTTGTATTCACCGATTTTAGATGATTTAAATCATGCTGGTGTGACCTTCTGCACGTATATTTTTATACCATGTATAACAGAAGAGAAGCTGGGTAATGTATTGGGTATGTTCTTTATTGAACTTATTCAGCAGTCTATTATCTTCATTAAAATTTCATGCAATTAGTACATTATGATTGGAAGTTCTGTTATCACAGCATTCTTTCAATCAATTATATTTTATATGCAATGATTTGCCTAAAAATTTATTGTATGAATTCAATTTCTAGTATGTCATCATTTATTGAACCTATTACATTGAATATGTGCTGAGAAGCTAGCTATTTAATATTATGACGATCGTCACAGAGGATTGCAAACAAAATTTGCATGCAAAACAACAATATTTCTAAAGAAGTTTTAGTATGCTTTATGTCGTTTCCTGTGTTGTTCCGTAGTCTAGTAATTTCTAATAAGATTTTAGATCTATTATTTAGGTGTGTAGTACATTTGGTATAAAGCATCCCGCGGTATAAACTTGGATTATACATTTTGTGAGTGAACACATAGACGCTGATTGCCAATCTGTGCTTATATAAAGCGGAAAATTTTATTAACTTTATGAGCTGTCTTTTGTGTGAGATGTTTTCTAAATTCCTATTCCCCATTCTTTCTGAGAAATAGCTTTCCTTATGAATTAGCTTTGCAATCTCCGACAGAAATTTCTAGTCTGTTCTGAGTATCTTTTTCTCAATTTGAGAAAATATTTTTTCAAAATTATTCTCTATTTTATTAAAAAAAAAATTGCAATAGGAAGTGAATAGTACGTAGACAAAGATTTTCCTTATTGATCCAGTGAATCCATGTAACCTAGAACGTTTTATATCGACTTCTCTAATAATTGACGCAGATGAAATTCACTAGAGTTGAAGTAGCAAATGATTCAATATTATAGACAATTCTAAGCTTACCCCATGCTAAATGGTTCACAGTGACAAATAAAATTCTCCTAATTTTAAATGAGCACTTATAGTCGATTAGAATCCATACATTCCCTCATAAAGTACTATGCATTATAAGTTTATGCCCAGGACATTTCACCATCAAATGTTGTCCACTCATAAAAAGGGAATCTAAAAGTTAATAGGAAATTACCTGGATACGAAAGCACTTAGAAAACGGCATAAAACTAATGCAAAAAAAAGTTATTTACAACAGCAGTTGCTTTACAAATGGAGAACAAATTTTCATTGCAATTCTCTCTGACGATCACCATTACATTAAACAGCTCGCTTCTCAACATATAAAAAAAGCAAAAGTAGAATAAATGATGGCATACTTACAGTTGAAATATCTGAAATCATCTTTGAAGCAAATCATTACGTAAAAAATGTACAATTGACTGAAAAAATGTTGTGGTAACAGAACTTCCAATCACTATTCATCAACTGAATGTAAGTTTGATAAATATAATAGATGGCCAAACAGATCCCTTTAATAATATTCCCGTGCATTACTCTGCTTGTCATTTTTTTTTTTTTTTTTTTTTTTGTATAAACTGTAAAAATATACATGAAGATACTTACAGCAGCATGTGGATGCAATGTGGAACAAGGTGGAAGCATCAAAAACATGCCAAATTTTTATAAAGAAAATCACAAATCAATGTTTAAATAAAACACTGTACTAAGATGATCGAATAGTTGGGCCGGATGGTATAGGAAATATAGCCACCTCCACGACGCATGTCCAAGGCAGTTTTGAAAACAAGAGCTGTATTAAAAACAACAATTCGTTGTATGACCCAGTAGAGTGGTAATGCTGTTTTCTTACTAAAAGTTGTCTGTTTTGCTCCAGCTATAGGGAATAAACACATTGTTTTATAGTTTAAATATGTTAAGCAGATACATATTAAGATCTAAGCAACACTTTTAAATACTAACCAGCTCTGTAGGATTTTTTTAATTTTTTTCAAAAAATGTCAAAAAATGACAAATTTTACCCAAAATTTCGATTTTTGGAGCAAAAGCGCAGACTCAAGCCATTTTTTTTCAGCGGTAAAATTTCACGCAGTTGATGTACTAGTATAAAGGCAACTTTTGGCACCTACCCGTTTTTGATTAAAAAAAAAATTTTTTTTCGCTCCACCCTAATATATATATATATATATATATATATATCATTTGTATATATATATATATATTATTATTATTATTATTATTATTATTATTTTACTATCCTATATTAAGATAATGAGTTTTTACCATGTAAAGTCACAATAAATGTTACTGATTAAAGTAGCAATAATGTATTTTAAGTTATATGTTAATATGAATGTTATCTCTTAATTCTAATTTTAATCATTTTATTAATTTAATTTTATGTTAATATCGATTATTATTTTTTCCGGTTCAATTATATTTCCATTCAGCTTTATCTTTTTTGTTTGTTATGGATAACTATTATTTTTACTTACTTTCAACTCCTTTTTGTAAAATATCTTTGTTCCTTGTTTAATAATTTGGTTTTTGTGTGATGGTAGTCCCAAATTCGTATTGTTTTGCTTTTTTATGGCAAATACGAAGATGAAACCACACACTCCATTTGTAGTTCCAAAGTATTTGGGACCTGAAGATTCTGCTTTGGTTCTACAAATTTCAATTGTATTCATATTATTCTTTTTTTCCTTCCATGTTCAATGTGCTATAAGTTATTAAATTCAATGGTTAATTTCAAATGGTTAATATTGTTTACTATAATTCAATTTAATTCTTCGTTTTGGTTTATTGTTTTATTGATAAAATCCGTTGGTGAATCTTGTCTACTTTTAATGGTATTATATATATATATATATATATATATATATATATATATATATATATATATATATATATATATATATATATGTATATATATATATATATTACCATTAAAAGTAGACAAGATTCACCAATGGATTTTATCAATAAAACAATAAACCAAAACGAAGAATTAAATTGAATTATAGTAAACGATATTAACCATTTGAATTAACCATTGAATTTAATAACTTATAGCACATTGAACATGGAAGGAAAAAAAAGAATAATATGAATACAAATGAAATTTGTAGAACCAAAGCAGAATCTTCAGGTCCCAAATACTTTGGAACTACAAATGGAGTGTGTGGTTTCATCTTCGTATTTGCCATGAAAAAGCAAAACAATACGAATTTGGGACTACCATCACACAAAAACCAAATTATTAAACAAGGAACAAAGATATTTTACAAAAAGGAGTTGAAAGTTTGTAAAAATAATAGTTATCCATAACAAGCAAAAAAGATAAAGCTGAATGGAAATATAATTGAACCGGAGAAAATAATTAATAATCGATATTAACATAAAATTAAATTAATAAAATGATTAAAATTAGAATCAAGAGATAACATTCATATTAACATATAACTATATATATATATATATAAATATATATTATATATATATACATATATGTATATATCACTACAAAGGAATAACACAATATCCACGTCTTAATAGGGTTCGAACATGAACCCCACGGAGTGGCAGTAGGTGCCGCTACAAACATTATAAAGAACACACACATTATAAAGAAAGAATAATATTTTATATAACGTGTTTGTTTAAAATTATTATTATTATTATTTTGTAACACAGAATTTTTTTTCACAGAATTACTTTTTATTAGATATATTTTTTGGTTTGCTGTGTAGAAATTAAAGAAAATTACTGACAGGTTTTCCGTTACAAGTATATTTTAGAGCGTACATTAAGATCTAAATTTATTTTGTTTTGATATGTTATATCACAACAAAATATAAAACCATACTTTTATATACGTTATTACACATAACAATGCAGAATGATAAAATAAAGCATAACTCTAATAATTTATCAAAAAATATTTTTATAATTGTTTACATATAGAAAAAAAATTAATTTAAAAATTTTGTCGATTGACTGTTTATAGTAAGTTCATATAACTTGTTTTAAATTACATATTTAGTTGAAAGTTTATTTGTAATTTTTTTTTCAATAATTTTACTAATCATATCACAAAATAAAACGCTTTAATTTCAGCCACTCTTACATTTCGCCATTCACAACAAGCAATTTTATGTCTAACGTACTTTTTTCTTTATACTTTTTTATGAAGTGTTTTAGTAAATATGAGAATGTTAAAAGGGAATTTAACATTTAATCTATGAAACTATTAAATATACTTTACTGTACATGAATTAGATGAAGCATATAACGTATGGTAGTTAATAAAACTGACATTACGATTAAATCTGAGAAACACACTTTGCTTCGGCGTCTAATTTAATGTCGAAATGTGCTGTAGTACATTACTTTTGTAAAGATGAAAAAATAAAGAATATCCATGCTTTTTTCCTATTTCTTCATTTACCTGTTTAAAAAATATGCATTTTTACCTTTATGTGTATGTGTACATAAATGTTTGTCATTAAATGAAGAAAAAAGAAACTTCAAAGATATCTTTGAACGCAATTATCCTTGAATTTTCTTTCACTGAATTAATTGCTTGAGCCTAAAACTATTGTTTCTCTTGAAATATTTCTGGACTAAACCATCTCATTACCAGCAAACAATTCTTTTCTAATAGGGCATGTTAAATTTTGCTTTTCTTTCGCACACGAAACCCGAGGTATTGCAAGAGAAAGTATTTGATATCTCATTATGTTACTAAAGTAATTTATTTTGCTACTATTAATTAGACTAAATCCAAAAGCAGTGTAAATTTTTATAATGACGCGGCTTCTGAGAGAAAAATACCATTTACGTCAGGCCAAGAAATAAGGGTTATGTGATACTGAATTTGCATAAATTTTTATTATCATTTAAATGTCTTGAAGATTGATTTGTTCAATGCTAAGAATAATGTTGGAATTGATTAAACTTGTTTACAACATTAAAATATTTAAAGTTAATGTTTAGGTATGAAAGTATTACTCAGAATTTTAACGAATATTTGAGTTTTCTGCTGTTTTAGTTGAAAATAATTTTCAGCATGCATGAAAATCACAGACAAAACTAATTTTTACATTTAATTATTAAAAGGTTGTGCATATTATGTTGTAACGTTTTACCAAGTTGTTTATTATCAAAATGTAAATAAATCTCAAAGACTATTAATTATATGAAATTCAAAGAAAGTATAAATTTTTATAATGACACCGCTTCTAAGAGAAAAATAATGATTTATATCAGATTCAGAAATAAAGGCAATGTTATTCGGAATTTACATGATTTTTCTTACTTTTTAAAAATGTTGAAATATGAGTAGTTTTACGAATATTATAAAAACTGATTATACTGTAAAAATATTTGTTAAATTAACCTCAAAAAACTGTTACCAGCAGTTTTTGCTTTTAAAATATTTGAAATTTAATGTTTAGATATGAAAATATTACTAAGAATTCTCACAGAATTTTAAAATAAAGTGAGTTTTCTACAGTTTTAGTTAAAATGTTTTTCAGTGTGCATTTGAATCACTTACGGAGTTAAGTGACTTAAATGTTTACTTCTTAACTATCACCATAAATATGAGAATGTTTGAAGAGAATTTAACATTTTATCTATGAAACCATTTAAACATATTTAATTGTACAAAAACTAGAAAAAGCATATAACATATGGTTGTTAATGAAACTGACATTAGCATTAAGTATAAGAAACACACTTGACTGTAGCGTGTAATTTAATGTCGAAATGTGTAGTACAACATTACTTTTGTAAAAAGGAAAAAATAAAGAATATCCAAGCTTTTTTCCTTTTCTTCATTTACCGGTTTAAAACAATATGCATTTTTATCTTTAGGCCCATAAATGTTTGTCATTAAAATAAGAAAAAAGAAACTTCAAAGATATGTTTGAACGTAATTTTCCTTGAATTTACTTTCACTGAATTAATTGCTTGCGCCCAAAACTATTGTTTCTTCTGAAATATTTCTGGACTAAACCATCTCATTACCTGCAGATAATTCTCTTCTAATGGGACATCTTAATTTTTACTTTTCTTTCGCATACGAAACCCGAGGTGTTGCAAGAGAAAGTATTTGATATCTCATTATGTTACTAAAGTAATTTATTTGCTACTATTAATTAGACTAAATTCAAAGGCAGTATAAATTTTTATAATGACGCGGCTTCCAAGAGAAAAATATCATTTACGTCAGGCCAAGAAATAAGGGCTCTGTTATACTGAATTTGCATAATTTTTTATTATCTCTTAAATGTTTTGAAGAGTGAGTAGTTCAATTGTACTAATGCTGTTGGAGTAGATTAATTTTGTTTATGATATTGAAATATTTGATGTTTAATATTTAGATATGAAAATATTATTAAGAATTCTCACAGAATTTTAAAATAAAGTGAGTTTTCCACCGTTTTAGGTAAAATGTTTTTCAGTGTGCATATAAATTACTGACAAAATTGTTTGACATTTAATTGTTAAAGGGGTATGCGTATTATGATGTAACAGTTTACCAAGTAATTTGTTACCAAAATTTAAATTAATCAAAATGACAATTAATTAGACTATTAATAAACAAACACACAAAATAAAGCACTTTAATTTCAACACCTCTTACATTTCACCATTGACAACAAGCAATTTTATGTCTAATGTATCTTTTTCATTAAACTTTTTTATGAAGTGTTTTAATAAATGCGAGAATGTTTAAAGATAATTTAACATTTGATCTATTAAACTATTTAAATGTATTTTACTGTACAACAACTAGATAAAGCATGTAGCGTATGGTTGTTAATAAAACTGACATCTCCATTAAATCTGAGAAACAACACTTTACTTTGGCGTCTAATTTAATGTTACTTTTGTAAAGATGAAAAATAAGGAATATCCATGCTTTTTTTCCTTTTGTTCATTTACCTGTTTAAAAAATATGCATTTTTACCTTTAAGGCCATAAATGTTTGTCATTAAATAAAGAAAAAAGAAACTTCAAAGATATCTTTGAACGTAATTATCCTTGAAATTTCTTTCACTGAATTAATTGCTTGCGCCCAAAACTATTGTTTCTCCTGAAATATTTCTGGACTAAACCATCTCATTACCTGCAAATAATTCTCTTCTAATGGGGTATGTTAATTTTTACTTTTCTTTCGCATACGAAACCCGAAGTGTTTGCAAGAGAAAGTATTCGATATCTCATTATGCTACTAAAGTAATTTATTTTGCTTCATTTTGCTACTATTAATTAGACTAAATTCAAAGGCAGTATAAATTTTTATAATGACGCGGCTTCTAAGAGAAAAATATCATTTACGTCAGGCCAAGAAATAAGGGCTATGTGATACTGAATTTGCATAAATTTTTACTATCACTTAAATGTCTTCAAGATTGAGTAGTTCAAATGTACGAATACTGTTGGAAAAGATTAATTTTGTTTACGACATTAAAATATTTGAAGTTTAATGTCTAGATATAAAAATATTACTAAGAATTCTCACAGAATTTTAAAAGAAAGTAAGTTTTCCACAGTTTTAGTTAAAATGTTTTTCAGTGTGCATTTGAATCACTTACGGAGTTAAGTGACTTAAGTGTTTACTTCTTAAGTATCGCCAGAAATATGAGAATGTTTGAAGAGGATTTAACATTTGATCTATGAAACTATTTAAATATATTTTACTGCACATTAATTAGACAAAACATGTAACTTTTTGTTGATAGTAAAACTGACATTAGCATTAAATATAAGAAACACCCTTTATTTTAGCATCTAATTTAATGTCGAAATGTGCAGTGCTATATTACTTTCGTAAAGATGAAAAAATAAAGAATATCCATTCATTTTTTAATAATTTTCATTATTTCGTTACTTACCTATTTAAAAAAAAAAAAAAAAAAAAAAAAACATGCATTTTTACCTTTAGGCCCAATAATGTTTGTCATTAAAGGAAGAAAAAAGAAACTTCAAAGATATTTTTGAACGCAATTGTCCTTGAATTTTCTTTCACTGAATTAATTGCTTGCGCCGAAAACTATTGTTTCTCCAGAAATATTTCTGGACTAAACCATCTCATTACCAGTAAATAATTATCCTCTAATGGGGCATGTTAATTTTTACTTTTCTTTCGCACAAGAAACCAGAGGTGTTCAAAGAGAAAGTATTTGATATCGCTTTATGTTACTAAAGTAATTTATTTTGCTACTATTAACTAGACTAAATTCAAAGCCAGTATAAATTTTTATAATGACGCGGCTTCTAAGAGAAAAATATCATTTACGTCAGGCCAAGAAATAAGGGCTATGTGATACTGATTTTGCATAAATTTTTATTATCACTTAAATGTCTTAAAGAGTGAGTAGTTAAAGTTCTACGAATGCTGTTGGGATTGAGTAAGTTTGTTTACGACACTAAAACATTTAAAGTGAATGTTTAGGTATGAAAATGTTACTCTAAATTTTTACGAATATTTAAGTTTTCTACTGTTTTAGCTAAAAATGATTTTCAGCATGTATAAAAATCTCAGACAAAACTACCTTTTACATTTAACTGTTAAAAAGTTGTGCTTATTATGTTGTAACGATTTACCAAACTATTTATTACAAAAAGTAAATGAATTTCAAAGACTATTAATTATATTAAATTCAAAGAAAGTGTAAATTTTTATAAAGACGCCGCTTCTAAGAGAAAAATAATCATTTTCGTCAGATTCTGAAATAGTGGTTATGGAATTCGGAATATACATGATTTTTTTACAGCTTAAATGTTTTGAATACTGAGTAGTTTAATTCAACGAATATTATTAGAATTGATTAAATATGTTTACGACATTAAAATATTTGAAGTTAAAGGGTTAGGACTGAAAATATTTCAAAGAAATCTCACAAAATTTTTACGAATAAAGTAAGTTTTGTACAGTTTTTGTTAAATTGTTTTTCAAAATCTATATAAATCACAGAGAAAACAAAATTTACGTTAAACAGTTAAAAGACTGTGCATATTATGTTGTAACGGTTTACCAAATAATTTGTTACAAAAATTTAAATCATCTCAATGGCAATAAATCAGACTATTGATTAGACTAAATCCAAAAGGAGTATAGATTTTATAATGGTACCATTTTTCAGAGATAAAAATCAATTATATCATGCCAAGAATTGTCGGCTTTTTGATGCTGAATTTATGTGGTTTTTGTTAGTTCTAGAATGTCTTGAAGACTGAATAATTATATTCTATGAACACTGTTAGAATTCATTATGCTTGTTTACGACATTAAAATATATAAAAAGTTTTATGTTTAGATATAACACTATTACTAAGATTTACACATAATTTTTACGAATACAATCAGTTTTTTCAGTTTTATCTAAATAATTTTCAGTTTGTATATAAAAAGCAGAGAAATCTATTTTACATTTATCTAGTAAAAGGGTGTACATATTATACTAACAGGATTTTTACGAATAAAGTTAGTTTTCTTAATTTTTAGTTAAAACGTTTTTTACTGTAGTTTTACTATACGTTTTTCACAATAGTACCAAACTATTGCGAAAACCACTAACTATATTGATTAACTATAGCATGAAATTTATGTGTAGGTACAATAAAAAAAAATATGTCAATTGCATGAGCAAACGGAATTTTATCGCAAAAATACACCATACTATACTTGTATTTTTTTAACTTACAAGATGCTATTGAATCTTAAACCATATTTCAAACTTTTTTTGCAATAATTGGGTAAATATCTCAAGTCTCCCCTAAATCAAAATTTTAATTACATGTACTTTTACTTAATTGAATTATCTTTATACATAAGACAGCTCTTATAAAAACAAAACATTTTAGAGACAATATAAAGTAGGTTAATATTATTGTAATAAAATCAAACTAGTATTTTCTTTAAAAAAAAAAACAAAAAAACAAAAACAAAAAAAAAACTGAGATTAAGGTTATTTTTAAGTTTAGAACGTAACAAACGTAGTACTTTCTGACAAAATTAAGGTCTAATTTTTAAACTTAAAAATATAAATTTCGATTAAATGGTTTTTCATCAAAATGTCTTGATTGAATGTCTTGGTTGATTTGAAATAATTTTAAAATTTTTGATAAATAAATTACCTATCAAATTGTAAGCAATTTTCTCTCTTACTGAGTGGTTTTTCAGTTTTCACCTAGAAATTCAGTTTGGCAACGTGACAATATTTTCTGAAAGATCTGTACATTTACAAAAAAAACAGCACATTGGAATCGAAATTATTGTTCCATTTTTTATAAATAATTTATCCACTGAATTAAAATCCATTTTAATAATACGATAAAACGTTTTTTTCCGTTTGACTGATTGATTTTTCATCTTTCATCTACAAATTCGGTTCAACACCCACTTTGGCAATATTTTTAAAAAGATTTATTGCGTTCACAAAAAAGTCCTGACTATGGAAGCAGGTTGGAAACAATTTTTTTTTCATTTTTTGATAAATATATTACCCATTGAGTTAAAAGAAAGGATCACGTGATAATTTTCACATGGTCACTCTGACATTTTCTCCCTTCTATGACTGTTTATTAATTTATTTATTTATATAGGAAAATTCGGTTCAAAAATCCCACTTTTACAGTAAATTCTGAAAGTTCTATTGCGTTTACAAAAACATGGATAGCGTTTTTTGATTTCAGAATTTTTGAAGAACAACACCTACCAGTTTCATGCATTTCGAAATAAAAATGATTTAAAATTTGTGGCATAAAGTAATTTTTATAGGCTTGAGAACAGCCTTAACACATTCGCTGCCGATCACGCGCCAGCGTGTGATATGACGCTAACTTTAAGGGGCCACTCACGTACCAGCGCGTGATGTGAGGTGATGTCCAATAGCCAATCACGCGCTGGCGCTAGAAAATCTTTCACTGATTCTTTGTTATAAAAAGTAAATCGGCTTCTGGGAAAAACCCACTTCTACAGTGCGGCATTAACTAACTTCACATCTTTACGTAAGCGGCAGCGAACGTGTTAAACATATCATTGTCAATGGATTTAAATTTACAGGTTTTCTGCAATTTTAATCTTAAACATTGAATACTTTCGTGGGTCTTTATTTTATAAATTTAGAAAACCATTCATTTTAAAAATATTGTCCTATTACTTTGTAATTATATATCATATTTGCATTTTGAGTGTAAAATTACTGAAAAAAAAAGTGTATGATTTAGTTGTGTCTTTAATTTATAAGTTATGTTTTTTATTCATAAAATTAAAATTCAGTATGATAATTTGTAATAAGTTATAAGAAAGTTTAAAGTGATTAAAAGTTTTTTCCCGAATTCTTCTGTTTTTACAAGAGAAGGTACCGTGGTTTTAAGATTATCACTTTTTAAATGTTATCCAGAAATAAGTTAATTACGGTCAGAATCATAAGAAAATTCTGGGCATCAGGTGTGATTTCACGAATTAAAAATTTAATCATTTTCGATAGCCACATTTTAGAACTTTTATAAAATTGGTGCCTCCAAGTAATAAAAGACACTGAAAAAATATGTTTTCTTTAAATGATTTTTTAATGCTTAAACATGAATTCAATTGCAGAAAGTTTAAAATTACATTAATAAAACATTTTTAGTATGATTTGAAGTCATTTTAGAACCAAGAGTAGAATTTGTAAAACCATGAAATGGTTTTAAAGTAAGGAGCTAAATTTTATTTCGTATTGTTAACATATCAAAAGCATTGTAAAATTTAACGAATAAAGCTTGAAAAATATTTCAGAAAATTAACTAAGAATTTGTTATTTAAAAATCTAATAATTTAAGACTTTCTTTATAATGTTTATCTTTTTTTATATACACATTGAAAGAAGTATACTCTCTTTTTACAAATTGAAGAAATTCTTCTAAAAGTGAGAGACAGTAATAATTAGAAAAGAGTGACATTAAACAATGTATATAACTATAAGATCACTGTGTCTTACAACTTTATTGTTTTAAGCAAGTTTTCTCTGTTCTCTTGTAAAGACACATGTAAAAATCCTATTTTTCTTTTAAAAATACTGACCAAGTCATGTAATTTGAAATTTGGATAAAATTAAACTTTTTGCGTCGCATCGAGTTTCAGTTATGGAAAAACAATTTAATTTGAACTCTTTAATAGTTAAGAGCATGGTGAGAAATTTCCTAATATAGTTTTTAAGACTCATTAAGATTTATCTATTATTATTAAGATTTAGATTTATCCATTTAATTACTTCATATAATGTTCCTGTTTTATTTATCTATCAATCTCTATAAATAAAAGGAATTCCGAGGATAATTAATTGAGGCACAGGAAAATCGTCTGCTAAGAAAATCTTTTTTCATTTTGAACTCTATAAATAAAAGGAATAAAGCAGAAGAAATATAAAACAGATAATGTATTTATCACAAAAAATCGTCTGCTAAGAAAATCTTTTTTCATTTTGAATAAAATTAAATAAAATATTGAAAACATTTGATTTAAACTAAAAATTGTATTACTAAAAGTTTTCTTTTTTTTTCAGAACCTTTTAATACTTTATAACGATGAAAATGACGTATTTCAGACAATGCATTTCTGCATGCTTCCAGTTATTGATAAAATCATACAAATTTCAAGTTCGTTTAATATTGCTAATACGGACCCGGGCAACGCCGGGCGGGTCAGCTAGTCTCTATAAATAAAAGGAATTCCGAGGATAATTAATTGAGGCACAGGAAAATCGTCTGCTAAGAAAATCTTTTTTCATTTTGAACTCTATAAATAAAAGGAATAAAGCAGAAGAAATATAAAACAGATAATGTATTTATCACAAAAAATCGTCTGCTAAGAAAATCTTTTTTCATTTTGAATAAAATTAAATAAAATATTGAAAACATTTGATTTAAACTAAAAATTGTATTACTAAAAGTTTTCTTTTTTTTTCAGAACCTTTTAATACTTTATAACGATGAAAATGACGTATTTCAGACAATGCATTTCTGCATGCTTCCAGTTATTGATAAAATCATACAAATTTCAAGTTCGTTTAATATTGCTAATACGGACCCGGGCAACGCCGGGCGGGTCAGCTAGTATATTATAAGAAAAAATCTGTAAATTGTTAAAAATTTTCTAGGGAACTAAGGTTTATAGAACTTATTATATAACGGCAACAACAAAAAACATTTATTTTGTACAGCGTACAGTAATATTTTTATCATCATTCACATTTCTGTTTATTTATGTCTCTATAATTACAGATTTTATTTATAGTGTCATACTTTCACTCTTAATTTTTTTACATGTTTACAAAAAAAGAATGAAAAAATAGAAAGAAAAAAAAGCATTTACTCATAGTAATTAGTGATATATCAAAATAGAAATCTGTTTATATAGGGTTGTTATAATTAAAGTTCGCCTATTCAGAAGGCTCTAGAGCAGGTACTATGGCTCCAAACGTAACAAAATTTCACTAATACGTAGTTGAAGAGATGCGCTCTGCGAAAATCGAAAAAAAAGTTTACATTTTTGTCAATAGGTGGCGCTGCGCCAACATTCAAGCCGATATTTGCAGATTCATTATACTAATTTCAGTCAATCCAGACGAAGCACACAAATTTAAAAGTTTCAACAAATTTCAACGAGCTTTGAAATGTTATAATTAAAACTCACCCAATCAGACAGCTCTAGAGCCTGACCCATGACTCCAAACAATACAGAAAAATGAATATAATTTTATGTGATGTAATCTGCATCAACAAATATAAAGCATGTCGCTCGGCAGCCAGGAAATAACGAAGAATGACCTTACGCTTGCTCAATGAATCCTCCACCATTTTCAATAACGCATTCCATTCTAAGAATTATGCTTTCTACAACATTGAGTAAACTGTCCTGTGAGATTGAGCGAATGCGAAGTTTAATACTGTCTTTCATTTCAGAGATTCTCTGACATCTGTCTTTAGATAAAGGAATTTAGTTAAATAAAGGAATCTGCACCTATTGGCTTAAATATTGGCGCAGCTTCACCTATTGACAAAAATCTTAACTATTTGTTTTTCGATTTTTGCAGAGCGCACCTCTTCAACTACGTACTAGTAAAATTTTGCTACGTTTGGAGCCTTAGAACCGGCTCTAGAGCCTTCTGAATAGGCGAACTTTAATTATAACAACCCTGTATATATAGAGCCATTCGATAATACTACAAATCAACACTAAAATATGGAATAACTCAGTGTGATGAAAATCATTTAGCAATGAAATGGAAATTCTTAAAGAAAGGTATCAAATGACTACAAAGTAATATATGTATATAGTTGATACATTAAAAATGACTGTTTGATAGCTGATGGTTAGGGTTATCACTTGGAAGAAAAGAGCATCAAGTGCATATTGGGAAATTTGAAACATATTCCTGGAAGAAAATCTTTTTCACGTGTTTTAAAGTTAAATTTACTGATTTTTGGTTATTATTAGTAAATATTTTTTATTAATGTTTTATACAGATTACAAATATCTGCAAAATATTTCACTAATGAAAAAATGTTTAACAAATCAACTAAATACAAATTAATTTCATTAAAAAATAAACTACACATTAATAAACGTCTGAGCGTCTTGCAAAAGAGTAAAATTATAATGCTGTTTTCTTTGCATTTTGTTGAAAATACTAAGAAAATAGGGTTTTTTCAATATTATAAAAATAAATTTAATTAGAAATGTGAATGTAATCCTTGAGAGTATTAATCGTTCTTCAATGTTGTGAAAATTCAATAAAACTATAGAAATATGTTATTTTAAATATCAATTATAATGCAGTGAAGCTTGGAGCTAAGCCCTTTCGCGACGGGAATCTTTCGCGAAAATTTTAATGTTTTGTCACAGGTTTTTAAAAACCGAAATTTATGACTTCTTAAATCGAGAAAATGCTCCATAAATTTAACGGTAATCTTTTACTGGTGGGTGTAAAGAAGAGTTCTTAAGCCTTTTTTCGGCAGGTATACGTGTTGCTCGTCGTTAGTGAACGGAATATTACGTATCAAACGCTTAGAATGTTGTATAATTTCAAAGTATGTGACTTTTTACGGAAATACATATAATAGGGTCCCAAGAAAAAAATTATCACCGGGGCCCAAGTTCGTACATTACAAATTTGATGAGGATCCCACACAACCGAAGTGGTTATATGCATGAGGACCATAGAAGCTAAGTGACAAAAGTTTGATTAGGAGTAAATTCAACTCAAAGATAATTCACATTAAATATGCATATCAAAAATAATTGGCTGAAATGAAACAGGAAACTGCCGCTTGTAATTTTTGAACTCATATTTGAATGACTGTGATAAAATGTAGAGTGTGTTTTCTTTAAATTTATAATTAGTCAATACTGATTATTATTCTGTAAACTGGTTGTTTTGTAAAACGCAGTAATTAATTAGAAAATCACTTATTTTTCATTACCTGAAAAAAGAAAGAAAATTTCCAGGTTGTCTCTATACTTATTTTTTTTTCAATTTTGCCATTTATACCCTTTGACTTCTGGGATCCTCATATATAACTGGTATTTTTTGTGTAGGCATTTTTAATACATAAGCCAGATCACCGGTTTATTCGTGGCTCTTCATAATAATCCATTGATATGGTCCTAAAATTTCAAAGGCTGGAAACATTATTTTATGTCTTTTTCATTTCCATAAGTATTTAGTTTACACCGAAAAGGCGCACAATATTCTTTTCATATAAAATAATATTTCTTTTTATTTCTTTTTTTTTTTTCATTTTATCTTGATGAGAAGTCATAACCATAGACCATAATGATGCATTAAACTTAACGGTCATTTATTCACTGTATGGATGTATTTTTATACAAATAACGAAAAATGTAAAGTTAAACTTTAATATATATGCCGTTAACCCCTTTACAAAATTCATGGCATTCTGCCAGTTTGTGCTTTTGTGAGACGTTGTATTAAGTAATACTTTTTTTTGATGTTTAAATACATATAGTTTACAGTAAAAATAATTTGAATAAATTTACTTTCCAGCTAATAAAGATATTTGTGCACAAATGTTCACCGTTAAAGACCGATAACATGAAAGTATTAGCAAGTTTTAGCTTCAATTATCCGCAAGAAAGTGGTTAAATGTTTCATTTTTTTTTATGTTGTAATGTTTCAGAATTTTTATATAATTTCAAGCCGTAAATTAATTCACGAATTATATTTCTTCGGAATTACGTACAATATGCAACAATAAAAATGCCTATTCAATTTGTATAAAACTTACATTGTTATCTATAATTTCATGAAATAAAACGATTCTTTTTATGGTTTTTATCATTATTATTATTGTTATTATTTTCACGTAATGCTAGTATATCTTCATATCTTTATAAAATGTACAATATATATTACATGTGAAAGATAAAAACAAAAAATACATTTTAAATAATTTTGTGTATTAGTTTTGAACAAATATAAAGCTTTTAAGTTCGATTTGGCTGAAAAAATATTCTGCATATTTCTGAAAATAGGACAAGTAATGCATTTTCTATTTGTTAAAATATATGTATTTTTCTGTAAAAAGGAAATGCAATTGTCTATAATGCATAACTTGCCCTTTTATCAAAATTCTACAAATTTTTCTAATTGATAATGATTCATGCTAAAGTTGATTTAAAAAACAACAGTATTCCTAAAGCGCATTTATAAAAGAAATATTGATGTTTGCACATTTTTTAATACTTTTTTAGGAAAATGTCAATACTTGAAATATATCTTTAGTTAAATCCAATGATAAAGAAGGGTATTTAATATGTTAAAATGAAAAGCCAGCTGTCAAAATTCTGAATTGATTTATTTTTTTAAAGATAATTCTAGTAGAAATCCTAACAAATGTTTTTTTATAAATTAATTTTTTCAATGTAAGGTTGTTTGTACAATTAACTCCAATAATGAATTTTTGAAGGATTGCTTTATAAACCGACTTATTGAAATCTCTTCGTTTATGTAACCTATGTATATAAAAACGTAAGTTTCAAAACTCAGCTCATTCAGAAAGTAAAATTGTGGGAAATATCGAAAAACTGATGACTGCAATTATTGGTTTTCAAGGAAAAACCAAAATTTTACAATTGCAGAAATACAGAATGAAACATTTTTTTCTTTCAGATTGTAGATTTTATTTAGGGCAAACTTGCAAATATAATAGATTGATTAAGAAAACTCGATTTTGTTTTACATTTTGGACAATGCAAGTTTGAAACTCACGTTTATATATATATATCTACATGTAATGCCAATCTTGTTACCACCATGAATTCTCAAATACCAAACAAAAATTTACATCATAGGGTATTGTTTAGAACTTTCTAGTACCTTAGATGAAAATTTTTCCAAAGTAATTAAATTAAGAAAGCTCGATTTATTTTATTTTATTTTTATTTTTATTTTTATTATTATTATTTTACATTTTGTACAATGCAAGTTTTGAAACTCATGTCTTTTTATATAGATCTACATATATTGAAAATCATTTTACCACCATATTTTCTTAAAATCCAAACCAAATTGGACATGAGATTGATATACATTCCATCCTCAGCATTAAAGTTCTGACAACGAACGATACGCGTGCGTGAGTGCTGCAGTCGTCATACCATAAAGAGGTCACCGCCCCCTGAAATCTAAGCCTGTGCGCTCACAAAAAATGGCGGATGTCGACGTCGGGTTTTTATTAGCATATGTACGATCTCTTGAATATTCGTACCAATAATATTTAAAACCTTTTTCCACTTTATTTTTTTCAGATTATACAAATCAAAGAAATCTTTTATAAAATACTGGTATCTAAATTTAAGGGACCGCTCATACTTTAAAAATAAATCCGCCTTCGTAAACCACCATTTTGTCTCAGGGCTAAAGCCTAGTTTACAGGGGGGCGTTGGAGAGATTCGAAGCACGGCAGTTTTTTGATCGTAAGCATTTGACAGTGTTTGTGTGCTGCGGATGAGGTTGAGTGCCGGTATTGAGAGGATATAATTGTTGCTGTTGTTCTTGAATAATGCGTGTTTGTTCTCATCCAGCAATTTAGATATTGATTGGCATAGCCGAGATACAAACAAGGTATCTCATGAACAGTAGACGAGTATGTTATCATTAAGTACATTTCAAAGTTCACCATGACGAACTCGCTTTATACTGTTCTAAAAAATCGAAATGAAACATATATCAAATTTGTTATTATGAGAACATCTGAAATGGTAATCAATTCCTATCTAATTGAGGTCGATTTTACAAGTATTTTACATTACTCATATATTCAAATATTTGGCACTTATTTTTTTTACAGGTGCACAAAGACTCAGAAAATGTTTTAAATTTGTCATCACGATAACTTCTGAAACACTGACCAAATTCGAATCTAATTATAGCTATGTATAGATCTTACAGTTAACTTCGATGAGTTTTGATATATAGCTCTTCATAGCGATGAAAAAAATTATGAACAAACACAGCTGGAAAGAAGCATAAAAAATTTCATCAGAATAACGTCCAAAATATTTAATCAGTTACGCTTTAATTAGGACAATATATGGTAAGTTAAGATGGGATGCCATATTGTACAAGATGCCGTATTACGCAGTTTACATGTGCACAGGTGCTGCACAGGAACGCCACGCCCCTCAGTTGTAAGCAATAGCATTAACTATTGACATTTTAATTTCCGTTTGAGTTCTTTTTACAAACATTTTAGTAGTACTTTTTAGTAATACTTTTTATTGATAGTTTACTGCTTAATACTTTTAATAAGTGTGCAAAATCTTTTATGTGATTTCTGTATTTGACTATCTATGTCTTAGTTTAAATACCAGAGAAATAAACTTCATGTTGTTAGAGAATACTCGTACCCTTTTTTCTGCAAAGCATAATTAGTTACCGGATCTTTTTCTTCACGTAACATGGGAGTGGGGGTCCCGGGAACTTCTTCTTGGCCATCTTTTACATACCTTGGGGTAAGATGCCGAAATGTTGGGTAAGAGGTCAAACAAAATTGTCCATGCTTTGTATAATATCCATGCTTTGTAAAATGATGTATGTTTTAAATCATACAAAGAGTGCAAAATTTAAAAAGAAATCGATAAACAACAAATGAAATCAACAGAATATTGTTAAAACAATTAAATCAAAAACTACAGTAACTTCATCCAATTTACCCTATGCATCTTATATTAAATCGTTAATCACAAATGTTGCATTTATACGATACTTACTGAAGCGAACAATTTTTTATGGGTTTTATTTTATGTTTTTCGTTATTTTATTTTGTTTGGTGTGTGGGGGGGGATATGGGGAGATTTTATGTGATTAGCCTAATTTATATTTTCTTATGAAACTACCTTTCTCGTAAAAGTAGCTATAATAAACGCATTGAAAAGCAGAAATAACTAATCTTCAATTACACATGAAACATTGTTCCCTTTCTGTGTGGATTTGAAAATTCTTAACAATTTATTCCCCAGTTTTTGAGGTTATTCAATGACCAAGCACATTTTTTATCGTCCAGTTTTCGAGACATTAGTATGTACTATGCAAATAAAAAAATCATCCAAATCTGTTTACTAATTCAAGAGTCACAGCATGACAAATTTCAGTTGTTATTACGAGGCACATATATATATATATATATATATATATAAGTCACCATTGCCACGGATGGCCGTTTTGGATTATGGGGGCTGTGATATATTTGAAAAATAGCTAGTATAAGTATATTTAGATTTATTTATTTTCACCTAAGAAAAAATTTCAAGTAGAAAGAAAAAATATTAAGGGGGCTCAGGGGTTGAAAACTTTTCAAAAAATGGATTTTTTTAATGATCTAGTTTTATTACTCAATTAATTCTGAACTCAATGCAAAAAACCGCATAAAAATATTTGAATCTTTAACGGAGTTATAAGCATTTATGTATCAACACTTTCATAGCCACACCCATACAATTTCAACTTTAAGTTGCGTTTTCTCAAAACTTGATTTTTGACGACTAACACCAAGATTTAAAAAAAAAAATATTTGATGGAATGGCTTATTTTTTTTTTGCATGCGTATAACATCATTATGTATAGAATGAATTAATATAGTTTAGATAGTTTAACATTTTGAGTATTTTTAATGAAAAAAAAAGTTGTATTTTTTAGGAGATTTTTAAATTTTCAAATTTGAGAGTTTTTTTAATAATGTTGTTTTTGAGTGATAGTTATATCCTTAATTCCTTCTATAGAGTAAAGTTTCTTGATCATTTTAAAGCAAAAATTAGGTTCTTATGTCAATTCAACGTTAAGATATCTTGGTGTTGGTGATATAACACATAATTTTTGTTTCAAAAATTGTGTTACATAAATTTTGCTATGTTTCTTATTATATTTCATTGGGGTACTTCATTTTATAATTTTATAAGACTACAAACATACCTTTAAAATATCAGAAAGTTTAAATTAATTACATTGAATACTTCTGTTTTTATTTGGACTCAAAGCGAGAGCTCTATTTTCATGTTTTTCCGTATCGATCAACCCCTGAGACCCCTTAAGCATTTTCTAAATCTTAAATTAAAAAATTAAAAATGCATTTTGGTATATTTCTTTTAAAATACATTTGTAATATCAAACAATGAAGGGTTTATTATTTATTTATTTAATGTCAAATATGAGCAAAAATATAAATGAATTTATTTCTAAAGAATGTATGAACTCTTCAACTTATCAAAATAATTTAAAGCACTAAACGTAGATATATGTATTAATATTATACCACCGAAACAAAAATGATAATAATAAACGGATTAAGGACATTTTCTATCGTTTGCAAATCGTCCAGCCTTCAAGACTGGTATGTACTATGCATATAAAGAAATTCATCCAAATTGATCGAATAATTCGAGATTTATGGCATGGCAAAATCCAATTATTATTACTGGCCAGAGCAACGCCGGGCGGAGCATCTAGTGTATAGTGTATATATAAATCAACATTTACACGGTGGGTTGTTTTTGAATCTCGGGGGTGTGATTGGCGAAAATATAGCAAAAATGTTTTCTTTCGGATGGCTACAATAGGTACCTTTTTACACTTTTTAAATGAAAGGTACCTACATGTTTCCACAATTTTGGCCAATATATTATTTATTTAGTCCCAAAATTAAAAAAAAGAGAGAGTTTTGTAAATAAGTCAAATTAAAAATAATTTATCAGCAAAATGATAAAAAAAAATCAATATCAATAAAAACAGCAACGATAATGGAAAAAAATATCATTCACTAATCACACATAATTCATCAATTTATGTGTGATTTTAAAAACTTCTTAGACTTTTATAATCCTTGACACTTTATATGTCTGAAAAGTAGCTAGTATACATACATATATTATGCTAATTTATTTTCATGTAGAAAAAAAAACTTTTCAAGGAAAACGCAAAAAAATTAAATTCTTTTCAATACCGTAAATTAAAAAAAAGCATTTGGTTATCTTCCTCTTAAATATATTCGCAATCTCAAACTATGAAAGGTTTATTTATATATTTAATGTCAAATATGTACAAAAATATAAATGTATTTCAAAAGAAAGTATCAACTCTTTATCAAAATAACTAAACGTAGATATATTTGATAACATCATACCACCGAAACAAAAAAGACAATAATAAACACATTAAAAAGCAGAAATCACTGAACTTCAGTTAAACATGAAACATTGTTCCCTTTATGTGTGGATTTGAAAATTCTTAACAATTTTTTCCCCGAGTCTTTGAGATTCTTCAATGACCAAGGACATTTTCTATCGTCTGCAAATCGTCCAGTCTTCGAGTCTCCGTTTCTGCAGACAATGTGTCGCGACTCTCGGGCGAGATCATTATTCTTTAGTAAGGGAGGGGGAAGGAGTATAAATTGTTTTTAGGATGCGAAGAATGTTGAGAAAAGGAAAATAAGTTTGAGTTAGAGACTAAGTAAATTCTAGGAATTTTAAAGTTATTTTGGAAAAAGATCTGAATTAATATCCGTCTGGAAAAGAATTGTTCTGTGTTGATTTGTCAGTAATGAATGTACTTTTGAAGTTCCATTTATCACCCAAGTGGATGTGAATTAACTGTAATGAATGAAAAGGAAATTTATATGGATATAAGGAAATTCAAGGATTTCAAATGAAATGTAATCAGACTTCTTTATGAATTTATTTTCTATGTCAAAATACTTTATCCGGAAAAGTTTTCGTTTTCTAAATATTTAATATTATTATTCTTTTAACTACTAGCTGACGTGCCGGCATTTCGGGAGCTGGTTTTAATAACTTTAAACAAAACTCAAGTTTGGATGATTTTACTTTTTTGAAAATATTTTAAATAAATCTAGTTTAGGGAACACCATTTCCTTTAGTAGCGTCTAGTGCTACAACACACGTTAACTAAGGCAGCACGCGTACCTAAAGTTCCCCGCTACCTAAGGCAGCATGCACTTGAAGTGTTCAGCACTTACTGGAAACAGTCGAAAACAAAGTTGAGCGACGAAAATTTTGTAGTAATGATGCGCACAGGATCTGATAAATGAATGCTCCATTAATGTTAAAAAAGGTTGGTAATGAAGCTTAAGATAAACTTTGATAATACAGAAAGCAGCTAAACTATCCTTTAAGTTAACTAAGACAATTCCTGCTGAAAATCGGCCTTTAAAATCCAGAAAAAGGATGCGCCCCCCACCGCTACCCAAACGATTGAAAGTGCATCACCATAAATTTCACTAATTACTATTTACTATTTAATCCCCCCTTACTGTACTGTAGTTCTGTATTTTAAAGTATATTGACCAGGTTCTTTTTAGAATGTATTTGCTGAAGTTGTAGGCTGTGATCATTTTTAAGAAACTAGATGCTTTAAGAAATTTATTTATTTGCAGTAAAATTATAAATTTAAAGCTTTCATACAGAAAAGCTAGGGATGGTGCCTGAACGCATTATTAAGAAAACAGTCTTCACATGACTGCCTCGTGAAGAGGAGCAATTAATTCCTCACACAATATTTCACACATTGGCATCACACAATTGGCGACAATAAGCATATGAAAAATGACTGATATCATCTACGAAAAATTGTCTGTTACGCCTTAACAATTAAAAGGATTTTGAATTTAATAGCAGGGCAACCAGAAAATAGCAGTCCTAAAAATACGCCAAAAAAGTAATTCGACTGCCAATTCGTACGTTAGGAGCATATTTTGAGAAAATGTTCTCAAAAGACATAACAACCATTATGTACATGAAAAGACTCTTATGCAACGAATAAGTTAGACTTAAAATTACGCAGAGAGGAAAATGAAATTTCACTGACCGCAAACACATTCTTTTTTTTTATTTGTTTCTAGCTAGGGTAAATACGCATCTTAATGAATTCTCTTTATCTGACAGCCGTTTTTCAGTAATAAGGCAGATGCTAGATGTTTTTCCTTCTTTTCTTTTGAACGGAAAGTTATTGTGGGATCGAAAATAAACGTTAAGATAAAATAGATATTTAATTAAAAATTCGTTTTAACTGTAATTTAGAAAAATGTAAAATTTAAGAAAACTATATGTGATTCTACATCACACTCCCCCCCCCCCCCCCCGCTTGCGCGGATTAAAGCTCAATTATTCTAAAAAATCGAAATTTACAAAATGAAAAAAAGAAGAAAGACGAAGAAGAAGGAAGACAGCAGATTTAAGTTAGTTTAATAAATCAGTTTAGCTCAGAAAACTTACAGCCTAAGTTTTAAAATATGATAAAGAAAGAGAATCAAGTTTTTTTTAAATCTTTTTTTAGAAAGTTATGTTGTTTATCTTTTTTAAAATTAGAATATTTAAAATAGTTATAGTATGTCAAAAAGATGGTTTTATAATTCCACTTTGATGTTTTTTGTTATGGGTTTTTTTAACGCCTCTTAGATGCTACAAGATTATTTTTTTTTTCAAGAAATCACTTTATTTAAGGTTATAATTTTTTTAATTAATTGCTGTAATGAGTACATATAAGTTTTAGAAGAGAAAGAAATTAATATTCTTAAAAGGTGGTAGTTAAGGTATTAAGAAGGACTGGGTTCGGGGTCACTGCGTTAACTGGAATGTAGTTTTGCATTAGAAAATTGTTTAGTAATTTTTTAAGTAGTTGAAGGTCACTAGAACTATTTTAAAGAAAATTGTAATACAATCAGATCATTTTTAAAGAATTTCAAACAAAACCACCAATAAGGAGATTATTATTCAAAATATTGGGTCATTCTGAAAGTTTTGCGGTTATTCAACGTGAAGCGTGGTTTTGTATGATTATCGTGCTACTGCTGGTAAGGAGTGAGTTTGTCAGGGCCGTAGCTAAGGGGGCGCTATGGGCGGCTCAGCCCCCCTAAAATATTTTGAGACCCCTCCCCCCTTGGAAAAGATTTCAAGGTCACTAAATGAATTTCTGTTCAGAAAATTCAAATGAAATTCTGTTCAAAAATATAATTTAGTTTTGAGACCTTTTCATAATGTTGCAGAATTACTAAATTGTACCTAAAATAAGTAATTCAACATTCCCTCATCCTATTTCTACATATGAAGCCAATATAATTTTTAATTTTGCACTAATTATACACTCAAAATTTTCGCCACCCTATACTTTTCTTAGTAAAATAAAAGAAGTTATTAAATCAGTTTAATAAGAAACCTAGTACCTACAATGTGAATATGCATTAATTTATCTTTCTGCATAAGAAAGAGAGAGAAAAAAATTATGAGCCCCCCCCCCCCACAATCTCTTCACTTCTAGCTACGGCCTAGAGTTTGTATGAACCGAATTCTGTCTTTTTTGCCCAAAAATGGGTCCGACTTCGACTTCACAGTTCCTTGCACATAATTCACTTGGCTTAATTGCCATTTGCTTAATTCCACATAATGCAGTACCAAATTATAAACATGATAGATTTTTTATATGGAATTTAATCTTTCGCATAAAAAAAATGAAACTTATTCTAAAACTAAGTTGAGGTTTATTACAACATATATATATATATATATATATATATATATATATATATATTAGTAACATTATATTACTCTTCATTACTAAAATTTTTCTTGAAATTCGCGTTTTCGTTAAAAAGAAGCATCATAATTTGTTATAATTTAGAAGAAAAAATCCAAGCAAATAAAAAAAAAAAAAAAAAACATTTTTCTACAATATAATTTAATTATTAAATTTTTATAAAATACGACGTAAGATTTTAAATGTAATAAACGTCTCAGATATTGTCAATTCTATGAATAAGCGAATGAAATTTAGTGTGAATATAAATTAAAATTTCTATTCTAAAAAAAATAACAAACATCTTTTTATGTTTTAATTTATCATAAAATTCATTGTTTGCTCATTTTATTTGAAAAATATTTCCATAATTTATTGAATAAAGTTTCAATTTAGTAGTTTTTAATTAATTTCTTACAAAATAAATATTTACTCAGACGTTTATTAAACTCAAAATAATTTTATATTGGAGTTGTTATTCTACCTAAAAGTAAATTCATTCTGTTAAATATTCAGTTTTAAGCCTTTCTTTTATATCTTGAAAAGGAGTCCATTATTTTTCTTAGCAAACGAAAATATCTTACTTCAAGTAATTCGAGTACGGGGAGCAGGTGCTGGTCTACCGATTTAATAATATTAACTGAATTCAAAACAATACACGTTCTGTTTACTTGGGAAAAACTTCTTTCATTGCTAGAGGAAGTAGGGAGTGACAAGTAAATTAAGTTGTAGAAAGGTAGCTCTGATCTATGAATGCATTTATAAGGCCTCAAAACATTTGTTTTGAAACAAACAAAGTCAATTTTAATCTATATATTTAAAACACCTGGCTGTTTTTTTGGTCATCAGCCCTGAGCTTTCTACTGGCTCGATTTTGATAATTATTTTTTTAAATGAAAGCTGTTTATGTGTAGATGTGCCCATTCTGGCTAATTTTTAATTTATTTCCATTTTTATATTTTATTTTTAATTTTAAAAGCTTTTTCGTGATATTTCTTCAAAACAGTGGCAACAGGTTAAGCTTTTCTCAAAATTTATTTTCTTTCATTATTTTCCACCAATCAAGGGGTTGATCTCATCGGTGAATATATAATCTCATTTCAAAAATAATAATAATAATAATAATAATAATAATAATAAATGTTTTCGTAAAATTTAATCATAATAAAATGACTGCACATATGTAGTTATTCCCTGCAATACACAGATTATTTACTGAGTATTAAGTATTATGTAAGTAAAATAACAGAAGATAAACTTTAATAAAATATAATATCTGAAGTGAAATTTTGTCGATGGAGAAAATGTGGTCATACAGAACCAGATAAATTTATTCCATGAAATAATATACTGTTACGAATTTTGTAAATAGTTAGTGTTTGTACTGTAAAATAATGTAAATAATCTTATTAAGCTCCATTTCTTTACTAATATTAGTTTTTGTTACATTGTCTCTGTTACGTTATTATTCAAAATATTGGATCATTCTGAAAGTTTTGCGGTTATTCAACGTGAAGCGTGGTTTTGTCTGATTATTGTGCTATTGCTAGTAAGGAGTGAGTTTGTTAGGGCCGTAACTAAGGGGGCGCTATGGGCGGCTCAGCCCCCCCTAAAATATTTTGAGCCCCCCCCCCCCTGGAAAAGATTTCAAGGTCACTAAATGAATTTCTGTTCCGAAAATTCAAATAAAATTCTGTTCAAAAATATAATTTAGTTTTGAGACCTTTTCATAATGTTGCAGAATTACTAAATTGTACCTAAAATAAGTAATTCAACATTCCCTCATCCTATTTCTACATATGAAGCCAATATAATTTTTAATTTTGCACTAATTATACACTCGAAATTTTTGCCACTCTATACTTTTCTTAGTAAAATAAAAGAAGTTATTAAATCAGTTTAATAAGAAACCTAGTACCTACAATGTGAATATGCATTAATTTATCTTTCTGCATAAGAAAGAGAGAGAAAAAAATTATGACCCCCCCCCCCTACAATCTCTTCACTTCTAGCTACGGCCTAGAGTTTGTATGAACCGAAATCTGTCTTTTTTGCCCAAAAATGGGTCCGACTTCGACTCCACAGTTACTTGCACATAATTCACTTGGCTTAATTGCCATTTGCTTAATTCCACATAATGCAGTACCAAATTATAAACATGATAGATTTTTTATATGGAATTTAATCTTTCGCATTAAAAAAATGAAACTTATTCTAAAACTAAGTTGAGGTTTATTACAACATATATATATATATATATATATATATATATATATATTAGTAACATTATATTACTCTTCATTACTAAAATTTTTCTTGAAATTCGCGTTTTCGTTAAAAAGAAGCATCATAATTTGTTATAATTTAGAAGAAAAAAAAATACATTTTCCTACAATATAATTTAATTATTAAATTTTTATAAAATACGACGTAAGATTTTAAATGTAATAAACGTCTCAGATATTGTCAATTCTATGAATAAGCGAATGAAATTTAGTGTGAATATAAATTAAAATTTCTATACTAAAAAAAATAACAAACATCTTTTTATGTTTTAATTTATCATAAAATTCATTGTTTGCTCATTTTATTTGAAAAATATTTCCATAATTTATTGAATAAAGTTTCAATTTAGTAGTTTTTAATTAATTTCTTACAAAATAAATATTTACTCAGACGTTTATTAAACTCAAAATAATTTTATATTGGGGTTGTTATTCTACCTAAAAGTAAATTCATTCTGTTAAATATTCAGTTTTAAGCCTTTCTTTTATATCTTGAAAAGGAGTCCATTATTTGTCTTAGCAAACGAAAATAACTTACTTCAAGTAATTCGAGTGCGGGGAGCAGGTGCTGGTCTACCGATTTAATAATATTAACTGAATTCAAAACAATACACGTTCTGTTTACTTAGGAAAAACTTCTTTCATTGCTAGAGGAAGTAGGGAGTGACAAGTAAATTAAGTTGTAGAAAGGTAGCTCTGATCTATAAATGCATTTATAAGGCCTCAAAACATTTGTTTTGATTCAAACAAAGTCAATTTTAATAGATAATTAAAATTTGTCCGTCAAACAAAGTAAATTGAATTAGATTTTTTTTTAATGTTATGGCTTATTTAATTCCTTGGTAATAGAACTGTGTTGATAAAAAACAATTTAAAGAAAATTGAAAAATCTAAACGGCACTTTCGTTCTTTTAATTTGTGTATATATTGGATTTTAAAGGAATTCAATAATGATATCAACACGTTGAATTTACTTTATTTATTTGTTTTTCTTTGCGATATACTTACAGAGTTAAGAAGAAATTACTAATTTAATTCAGAAAGTTCAAAAGGAATTTCTACTCTGCAGGTTTTTTTAAGTTACTTTATAAACATGATTATTATTTTAAAAACAGTACGATCCGGATTTTTTAAGAAAAAACTTTAATCTATACTAGTATTTAAACTTTTGAAATAAATAACAATATCAAAAATATGGAATAATAATAATAATTTTAGTTAAGTATATAACGTTTTCTTTTGATTATATGTTATTTTACTTGATTTCCCATCTGTATTAATTGAAATAGTGACAAGAAAAATATTTTATAAAAAAAGGTAGTAGAAGGTAGAGTTAGCAAACGAAAATAACATACTTCAAGTGATTCCAGTGCGGGAGCAGGTGCCGGTTTACCGATTTAATAATATTAACTGCATTCAAAACAATACAAGTTCCCTTTACTTAGGAAAAACTTCTTTCACTGGTAGAGGAAGTAGTAGTGACAAGTAAATTAAGTTGTAGAAATGTAGCTCTGATCTATAAACGGATTTATAAGGCCACAAAACATTTGTTTTGAAACAAACGATGTCAATTTTAATAGATAATTAAAATTTGTGCATCAAACAAAGTAAATTAAATTAATATTGTGTTAACTGATTTTTTTTTCATGTTATAGCTTGTGTAGTTTCTGGCTGATGTATCCGTGTTTATAAGAAATGAATTTGAAAATCTAAACGGCACTTTCATTTTTTTTTATTTACGCATCTATTGGATTTAAAAGGAATTTAATATTGACAGGAGCATGTTGAGTTTATTTTAACTTTCCTTTGGATGCACATATAGAGCTAACAAGAAATTACTTATTCAATTCAAAAGGCTTGAAAAAATTATATACTTTGGAAATTTTTTAATTTTTTTATAAACAAGATTTTAATTAAAAAAGCAATATCATTCTATTGTTTCAGACAAAACTTTAATCTACTTGTATTAAAACTCTAAATAAATTTCACTATCAAAAATATGCAATAATAATTATTATTATAGTTAAATATATATTTTATATTTTGCTTATAGGTTTTGCTTGTTTTCTCATCTGTATTAATTGAAATAGTGGCAAGAAAAATATTTTTTTGTAAAAAGTTTGTAGCTCTGGTCTATAAATACATTTATAGGGCCTCAAAACATCTGTTTTGAATTAAACAAAGTCAATTTTAATAGATAATTAAAATTTGTGCGTCAAACAAAGTAAATTGAATTAACATTGTGTTAAATTATTTTTTTAATGTTGCGGCTTGTGTTGTTTCTTGATAAAAAGACTGTGTTGATAAAAAACACCTTAAAAAAATTAAATATCTAAATGGCACTTTCTTCTTTAAAATTTATGTATGTATTTGATTTAAAAAGAATTTAATTATGATATCAACACGTACTTTATTTATTTATTTTTCTTTACGATGTACATACAGATTTAACAAGAAATTACTTATTCAATTCAGAAGGTTAAAAAAAAGCGTTCTACTCAAAAGTTTTTTGTAAGTTATTATTTAAGTAAGATTCTATTTTGAAAAAAAGTATGATCCAAATTTTTTAGAAAAAAACTTCAATCTATATTAATCTACAAGCCCAAAGTCTTCAAAAAATTTTCATTTTCAAAAACCTGAAATAATAGTAATAAGGTTAGTTGAATATATATATTTTTCGATTTTGCTTACATGTTTTACTTTTCTCTATTTTACGGCATGTTTATTTCCCTGTTAATTATGAACCTGATAAAATATTCCAGAAAAAACAAAAACCTTAAACCCAATTTTTTTAACCTAAGTATTTAATGGTCTTTAGGAGAGTTTAATATTAAGGTCAATTAGTATTTGCATTAGAATTTTTCTTTAAGATATAGTATTTGAAAAAAAAGTTTTTTTCGTTGTATTAACAAGAAATATCCTTACTGTAAAAGCAATAGTATGAATGTTATTCAAAAGAATGTTCCCGGAAAAAGTTTGAAAATATATTAGCGGTGAATAAAAATAAGCTATTATATAAATTAAAATATTACTTCGTGGTAAGTTGTGAAATTTGTTTTTATTTCTTTATTTTATGCAAGTATTCAGTAGAATGCATTATCTTAGAATAAGCACTATGTATTACAGGATAATAAAAATATAAAGAACGATAATGAGTTACAATAAATCTTATTTAAATAAAAAAGAAGTAAATTAAAAGAAAAACACAAAGTGCCAATTTAATTGAATCCCCTCCCCCTATCATATCGTTATCCCTAAAGAGAAATTAAATTACACCATGAAAACTTCTGAAAAAAAAAAATGCAAAAAATTATTCCGACTAGATCCATAATTGTTATACTAATATCAATACTACTAATAGTAAGGATCATTATACATAACTTTACATATAATTTAAGTGTTATTAAATGCGTATATCCAGTTTTCAAAATAATTTAATACTGCATTCAGATATAATAATTAATTATTTTTATGCATTTCACAATGTAAGGTTGATAAAGTATTTTAACCTTTCCGGATCCAAATTATCTATACTAATATTATAAAGAGGAAAGATTTGATTGTTTGTTTGTTTGAATTGAATAGGCTCCGAAACTACATCAAGGATTTGAAAAATTCCTTCACCGTTGGAAAGCTACACTACTTCCTTCCGGTGAACATAGGCTATAGTTGCTGCTTAAAAGGATCAAAATAAAACGCCGAATAAACGTATGAAAAACAATTTGAGAAATTAAAAGTTACCTGACACCCTAGACACATGACAATCACTGAAACACATATGAAAATCGTATCTATGCTACCAAAAAAAAAAAAAAAAAAAAAAAAAAAAAAAAAAAACTTTTTAGTCCTACTTGATATAAAGCGTGGTTTTAATTTTTAAAACTATTTAGCAATTATTAAAAAAAGGAAAAGAAATGCTGAAACGAGAATTAATTAAAAAAAAAATCACAAAACGATTGTTTTGGAGTTTTCAAAAAAGTTATAACAGATAATAAATATTTTAAAGATTAGTGAGCATCAAACATGGGGCGGGGGAGGATTTTATTTAAGGTGAAGCGGTCAAATATTTAAAATTGTAACGTTTTCTACCATTTCAAATGCGAACTTTACCCAAAGCCCAAAGATAAATATTATTTATTTAATGTAAAACTTTCAGATAGATTATAACACTAATATAGATTTTAAACAGCAGGGGACGTCCAATTATGGGTAGGGGAGGGCAATAATTATTTTTGGAAGAACCTGACCAAATATTTAAAACCGTACCGTTTTGGATGCGGATTTTTCAGAGCCCAGAGACAAATACTTATTTAATATAATATCTTAAAAGTACTTACTTCCATTTTCGAATAATAATGTCATTAAATATCTTTCTTAAGACCAGAATCAGTTTTGTTGAGTTCGTTCCCTGATGGTGAAACGTGAAACTAAAAAATTCCAGAACTCCTCACAGTTTTCTTTCTTGCTGTGTGTGCACAGCACTTCTGCTTAACGGTACCGTAGGCAGCTGGGATTCGGCACGAGATTGGGTCTTTTTAAGACGTTTTTTCAATACAAAATTCAGGTTTGTTTTAAAATATAATTGCGGGCCCAGGCAACTCCGCGCGGCTCAGCTAGTATTAGATATTTTGATACATTATGATTTGCACTCTGAAGATTTCGAGAAAAATTTATTTATTTATTTTAACAGTAAACTACACGGCACATATTTTATTGTGGATATAATTAAGTGAACTCAAATTAATTTGTCCTTTTTATTCTTTTTTAGGTAAGTTGATTTTTGAAATAATATGGTGATACTCATTGATACCTTAGTGTAAGAAAATTTTCTTCTCCTTCGTCTACTGATGACTAGAAGGTAAGTATTTTTAATACGTGTGAATGGCATATAATATGATTTCAACTTTAGTTCATTGGAACATTCAATAATAAAACTTTAAAAAAGTATTTTAGAATAGATGTATTGGAAAGATTAACAGAACAGAAAATCAGGATTGGCAAGTTTCTGACAGTGTGCGATTTTATCTGGTTCAAACCATGTTTTAAGCCGTCATGTCAAAACCTTCTCGTTCTTCAATATATGGAAAAAATCACGTTAACGTTAATAACGTTACTAGCTATCCAAATAGATTAACTAGTGCTTAACGAACATTTCATTGTCTGAAAGATAATGAATATTGTTGTTTTGAGTACTATTCAATTTATATTCATATGCGAAGAGGTTAAGGAAGAATTTCTGGAATTGTTCAGAAAATATTGAATTACAATTAAACTTAAATTATTTAATATTTTCTAATATTTTTTGCGCTTTAATACGCATGATTATTTTAGGGAGGTAATTTTTATTTTAAAATATTGAGTAAAAAATAAGTTTAAAATAAAAGAATGGAAAACGCAGAATGGAATGCGCAGAAAAGTAACTATAAAAATATTGATGAATGCTAAAGAATCAGAAAAAAATGAAACGTAACGATGAATGGTTAAATAAACAATGACCAGTATTTCTGCAACTTATTTTTTTGTCTTTGTCTATGAAACTGAATGCTATCTGTTGCGTAATTGGATATTTTATAAAACATAAAGAACAGGAAAGATGCTGTTAGTAAAAGGATAAGCAGAATACTGCTGAGATAGCAATAGCATTATATATAAAATATCCGTTTGAAATATTGTGAAATTTCTTAAAATGAGTATATACAAAGCTATTGCATACAAAGCTTGTTTTAGAACAGTTGTATTAAAAAGTATATTCCGACAAAAATCTCGTATTTATTTTCATATTTCCGATTACATTAAAAATAAGAGTTTATATCATATAAAAAAAAATATATTAACTAAACAAAAAAAATATAATTCCATGGAGCCATCCACTTATGCTGTCCCACTTGAAAGGGGGATAAGGAGTTCGCTAAATTGTGACAGTTTAATACAAGGGACTGGTAACAGTGTTGAATTCAGGGGGTGGCCTGGAGGGGACATCCCCCCACCGAAGCAATGAGATGTCCTCCCCGGAAAATTTCCAATTTTGTATTTTCACTGTTCAAAAAATTGAATGCACCCCCACCGGAGATACAGAAATCCCTCCCGGGGGAAAGTGTATGAATTCAACACTGGGTGTGAAGGGGTAAGATGATGTGTGACTTCAAATATTTCGGTTAAAATAAAAGTATAAACAATCAGTAGATTCATTTTTGAAGTTACATTGAAGTTGAATTAACCTCTTTTGTAGTCACAAAGTAAAGATAAGATTTAAAGCCAAATATATTAAATGTGATTTCAAATTCCCCAATACTATTTTTTTCAATAAGTCTTTCATGTTAATATTTTATTACTTTGTATACTCATTAGGATTTTTGTTATAAATTTTAATCCTATTTAATAGAACATAAGTGCACAAATCATTTTTGTTGTTATTCACACAAATGTCATTAAACCACATCGATAAAGTTTAAAAATAAAATTTAAAATATGATCTATACTGCATTTTTATGAAGTGCAAGTATAAGTTTATATAATATAGCAAAAGGTGTGACAAGGCGGGTGGGGTGAGGTATGATGACATGTGACTGTGACAAAAAAGGAAAGGATATAGAAAAAAAAAGTGCAACCTCATTTATGGACAATCCCTATTATTTTAGTGCAAGTTTTATTTCTGTACTACTATTTACGTACAGAAATTATTTCATTATTGAAATTCACGTATTCAGAAATATCTAAGGTAACAATAGGACCAGAAATAACTAGTTTTTAATAATTTACTAGTATCTATAGTTCAATGTAAAACTGTAACTTCAATAAAAAAAGCACCTGCTGAAAGTCAGTGGAATAAAGCGCTTACTAACATGCATATATATATATATATATATATAAAGATAAGTAACGAACATTCAAAATAATAAAACTTTTATATTAAGAAAAATTTTATACATAAAAAAATCACATAACATATAAAGTTGTTGCAGATTTAAGCTATACTTCCATGATTTAGTTTTTCATCAAATTTTTTGAAAATTTTTAAATCAATTTCACAGTAACAAGTGATGACCAAATATAAGAAAAATTAAAAATTATATAATAGGTAAATACATTTGCATTAACTTTCAATTTAATGTATAGAACATCCTTTTCAAGCATATATTTGGCTAAGTACACGTTCGTCAATTTGGAAACTCCATTTTTGCAATAAATTACACCGATATCATAAAATAATACTGAACTTTCCCTTATTAATTTGTCAAATTGTTTCTTTTTTTAAATTTTGCATCTTCATTGTTTCGGAATATTTTGCTTTTTTCAATATTTTTTTAAAGCAGCACAATCAATCAGTATTTTACTTTTTTAGTTAATTTAAACAAATATTCTAGAATAATTTATTAAAAAACTACTTTGCACATATATTTATTTATTATATCCACGTGTATTGCCCGAAGAAATTCAGCTTTGTATAATTGGTTAGTATATCATCTTTTTTACCTGTTTTGATGAATGATTTGTTATTCTAAATCAGGCATACAAAACATGTAATCCGCCGACAACTGGATAAATAAGTTGAAACTGGTGTTATTCAATTGAAGTGAAACAAAAACTTCTTTTCAACACCATAAAATAAATTAAATTGCGCAAGGCCCTTTCGAAAGAACAACCTTTTTTCGTCAGGCGCAAAAAACCGTGTGTCTACTATGAAGCAGTATACATACCAGCGACACGAAAATAAAAAAAATATGCACAAACAGAAAATTGAAATATGAATAACACAAAAAGGGAAAAATAAACACCATTTTTAACTTATTATCTGGATTTGTGCTTATTCTAGCATTTCAACCGCCAACCCCTTTCCCACTTTTGTGATAATTTTTTTATATTAATTCTTTATCTTAGGGACTTGTTCATACATGTACTTATTTTTTTTATCTATTTTTTTATTTTATTTTTCCCTATTTGTGTTATTCATATTTCATTTTTCTATACTTGCTATTTTTTTATTTTTGTGTCGCTGTTATATATACTGCTTCATAGTACACGCACGTCTTTTACGCCTGACGAAGAAAGACTAAGTACTTTCGAAATGCCTTGAGCAATTTAATTTATTTTATGGATTTTTAAAGAAGTTTCTTTTTCAATTCAATTAATACATAATAACATTTAATTCATAGCGATATATCTACGTATTAAACAACAACAAAAAAAAAAAACCTTAAAAGACTTTTGAGTTGTACTCATTGAAAATTTTAATACAATTTTAAAACCGATAGATTATTTTTTATCTTTGATTCCGAAATGAGAATAAAATCTTATGTTCTAAATGATAGAATTGTTTAGGAAATTGTTTTGCATTTACAAATATTCAGTTATTTCATTAAAAACTAAAATCCAAAATAATAGGTTGCATTTACAAATATTCAGTTATTTCATTAAAAACTAAAATCCAAAATAATAGGAAGTAGTAATTAAAATAAGTGGATATGTTATATACTTCTTTAAAATCAAATTTTTCTGCAACTTAATTATTAGAAACTTATTATATTATACATAGAATAACTTTATTTTATAGAATTTTGAAATACGTCACATAAGGAATACAATTTATATGAAACAGTATACCACGCACAGTCTCTAAGAAATAAAAAGGGATTCATCTAACATTTATTGTCTGTTAATCTATTGCATGTCTTATAAGCATAGAATTTATTTGATTAAACTTTGACAATGATTGATTGACATTCGCTCTTTAACTTTCATCGAAAATATTAAGAACAGATTCAGATGTTTCTCTTCTCACTTAGAAACTTCCATTTTGGATAAAAGTTTCATTCAAAGATGTGTGAAATAAAAGACTTTTAAAGGTCTAAAGTTTTCACCCATTTCTCTTGAAAGTGTCGATGTTAAAAGTTTTATTTTGTGATATTTTATAAATATTAAAAATATTTAGTATATGCATGCCTACTTTTTGTAACCTTTGGTAATACACGAAACACTGTAACATTTATATCTATCTATCTATATCTATATCTATATCTATCGCTCTATATCTATCGATCTATATCTATCGATCTATATCTATCGATCTATATCTATCTATATATCTATGTATATATGCATAACATACTCCTTTATATCAAAGCAATATTTTATGGTGATCGCTTGATATACCATTTTTATCCAGCAACTCAACCGTAGAATATTTAATTTTCAGCCTTAGTTGTCAAACAAGGTAAGACAAATAATGATTTTCTTGGGGATTTTCTCATTAAATCAAGCAGAGGCTAATACAGACTTATAAAAAATTTTATTCGTTATTTACCTTATGAGGAAACAATTCTACAATACACCGGTTTGAACTTAGCACTGGCGCAATATATCGCCATAACAAAACAGGAAAATGATACTGAATGATTAAAACTGCACCTTCTTAAAGAATATTTCCACCAGATGGCAAGATTCTGTTTAACATTCGAGAAAACGTAAAATTTTGTCTTCCAAGTCACCGCGAATCGATTTATACTAAAGCATGCATAATACAGGTCTGACAATAATGTTCGGTGTTTTAATAACATTTTCTAAAAGCGAGAATTTAACAAACACAAAATTTAAAATGGGCGAAAAAATAGATTTTTAAATTCATCGGAGGAATATGTTCGGAGGAATATTCATTATCACAACATCGATTCTGCGGTCAGGCCAGTACCTCACAGTGATATGCTTCCTGTGCCACAGCTGACTATAAATTACAGTTTTTCAGTTGATGACGAATCCATGCCATCTTGTAAGCATGAAAGTGAAACAGAAATGGATTACATTCCACCACAGAAATATTTGAAGCCTCATATGATTACCAAGTAGAGTTCAATGACCTTGTGCGTGGTTTTAGATTAAGTAAGAATAAAATCGAATTTTTAAAATCAAAACTCCAGGAATGGTATGTGTTGGCTAGTGATGTACGTATTTCTGTATACCATGACAGGCATAAATATTTGCTAGGTTTTTATGAAGATTTATGCTTTTGCAATGACATTCCAAGAATCATGTAATTTTTTTATGGATGTCATAAACCAGATGAATGGCAACTTTGTATTGATCAGTCTTAGGTGAGTCTAAAAACAGTACTCCTTCACATTAGAAATAAATATAACTCCATTTCTGTATTATACGTTTCAGTATATGTGTATATATCTATGACATGTAAATAAACATGTGATACCCTGAAATAACTATTACTTGTGTTAAAGTACAGTGCTTTTTAAATGGGAAATTTGTGCTGACTTAATAGTCATTTCTATTCTTCTGGGAATACAATAATGCTATACAAAATATCCCTTCTTTATCTGTGTATAGGAAAATTGTGCAAATGATACACATTATTGTGTACGAACGTGGCCTTCTCGGAAGTCTCTAGAACCTGGAGATAAAGATATAATTAACTAATTTCTCGTAGCATCAGTGGACATGCGCATATTGCTCCCACCACTCCGTATCAAATTGGAATTGATATGTACATCTTTTAAAACTCTTAATCGGGAAAGTAAACCATTTGAGTTTATCCGAAACATGTTCCTATCAATATCTGATGCCAAAATAAAAAAGGCGTATTTATAGGTCCAGACATTCGGAAATTTATGAAAAATGACTAGTTTGAAAGTGTTCTTACGACGGCTGAAAAAGAAGCATGACTTTCATTCAAGGAC
Source organism: Maratus speculifer (assembly GCA_964019185.1). NCBI lineage: Eukaryota > Metazoa > Arthropoda > Arachnida > Araneae > Salticidae > Maratus > Maratus speculifer. Next base: position 278,777,309 of record OZ025294.1, read on the forward strand.
GTTGCACATAATTTTTTGGAGAATAACAAAGCTACAGGAGTATAATTCAAAATATGGTAAAACAATTTAAAAAGGCTACATTGTCACATGTCATTAAAGCTTTATTTCTTGCACTCTCATATTTACTTTTTCCTAGATAATATGGGAGCATTTAGCGATGAACATAATAAGAGATTCCACTAACAAATTTCTGCTATGGAGCTTCATTATCGACCGCAATAGAATGCAATAGTACCTGATGATTGCTATTGGTTTATCCAGAGATAAGACATTGAAGATAAGATACTGATGTACTAAAAAATAGATAATGATGTATTCAAATTAATACACTGAAATTGTGTTTAGCTGCATAAAGTGTGTTGAAAATGTGTATAAACAATGTATAAGTATGCTGCATGTAAATTTAACATTTATGGATCATTATTACACATTATTGCACGAACTTCTAAATTGTGATAATTCGTGCTAGTTTGTGTTCTCGTGTGTATGCGTGCTTGTTGTGATAATTTCGTAGTAGGTAATGACCTATAAATACTTATCCTTCATTTATAAGCAAATAAGAACCAAGAAAAAGTTTCTAATGTAATTTGTATTTACTCAAGAGTGTATATAAATGGAATACTAGCTTAAAATTTAAGAAAAAAAATAAAAAAACAATTTTTGTGCATCCGTGTAATTAATCCATTCATAATTTTCATGGAATCTGATGCGGATATTTATCAATATCTTTTTAACCCATTACTTTTTAGATAAAAACGAGCATGATGAATCGTTGAATACGAATATGAGTGAGCAACAACCACTATTAAGCACTTCCCTGATTTGCCCGTACGTCATACGGGCAACGTGTTTTTGCCAATCATGATTTGCTCGTACCGTGTGCATTTTTAGAAAGAATCACGTTTTGAGCACCAGCCTTGGCGGGTTGGCGAAAGCGAGAACGTTCAGCTAGCTGCATCGCCAAACACAAAATAAACTAAGTTCAAATGTGTCATAAAACGTATGATTAATAGAATTATATTTATTACAAGAGAATCTTTACTACTGTTTTTAATTAACTTCTCAATTTCTTCGAACATAGCGAGTTAAGGAAATAATATTTTTGAATTGAGAAAAAAAAAAACCCTATGTTTAGATATTTTGTGAAATTTAAAGCATTTTAATCTGAAAAACTCTTTGTTTTAAGCTATGTTTTAATCGTAAACAACGGTGAATATTAATATTCCCTCATATTATAGTCTTTGCTTGATAACATTTACGAAAAAATCAAATGAACAATAAGCGCGATCTCTTTGCAAAAGGAAGGGTTGCTATTCGCTAGGAGTTTGACGTCACAAACAAGAAAGGTTGCTTAGCATTGACTTCAACTCCGCGCCAATCGTTGTTCTGGCGATAAGGTGCTCAAAACGTGATTCTTTCTGAAAATGCGTACCGTGTACGGGAATCCATATTCAGATCATGATTATTATTCTCACTAGTACATTTTACTGCCAATTTTGCAAAGTTTTTTTCTGATTCAATTCCAAAAAAAAAAAAAAAAAATCTGTTTCGATAAACCGGTGATAAAAAATTTAAACAAAAACAGCTTTTGTAAGTTTTTTACAAAAATATATTGATAAATTTAATAGTTAAAAATTGGCATCACATGATTTTTAAGATACAATAATATGTTAGAACTGATTGTAAGACGTAGAAAAAGATTTAGCTGATTAATTAGAATACAAACACATAAAGTTAATATAGATTTGCCCTTCTGCAGATTTGCTTTTATTCAGCAAAAACAAACGTAGAATATGCGTGATATCACGAAGCTGATTTTTAATACTAAATTTGTTTCAACCTTTCACATTTAAAGAAAAATATAGAGCATTAAAGAAATTTGATGAATCTTTGAAACCCATTGGTTGATTTTTAAACTTTAACTTTGAAAAAGGATGATTTGGAATGAATATGCATATATATTCAAAACACAATAAACAAAATTCTACACTTTAATAATTAATTGTTATTTATTCATAATTTGCATGAAATCAAACGCTGATATTTAACAATAAAACTGTCTCTTTTGTTTGAAATACGAGCTTTGAGCTTAAACTTAATTTGATGAAAAGTTGAAAATGATTGATTAACAATCCCCGTTTAACTTTCGCCATCATGTAAAAAGGAGACTCAGATGTTCGTTTTCTCTCTTGGAAACTAACGTTTCGGATAAATGATGTTTTCAATGATGTCAGAAGTAATAACTTTTAAAAGAATAACCTTATGCGTCCATTTCTCCTTAAATTACCAAGTTTAAAATTTATAATACTTTCTGGAGATTAGAAATAATTCATTTAGAAATCTTTATTTTAATTTGTACAAAAATGTTTACAAGGATAACTTTATGACAATCCTAAAATGTGAATATGATTTCGTGAACAGAGTTTAGTAAGTTTAGTCAATTAGTAAAATTCCAGCAAAAGAAACGACAGAACATTAAAAAAAATCCCTGCCGGTTCGGCCTAGAAGAACAGGTAGATTTGAAAGTTTTTTATTCTACGCACACTTTTTTTATTTTGCTTTTATCATAAGAGCTTGACTGTTCAAAAACTTGTCAATACAAAAGTTACTGATAATAGCTATATTTGAAATGGGAGTCTTTGGAACATTACAAAATTAAAGAAATTTCATGAATCTTTGAGGCTCATTGGTTGATTTTTAACCTTTAACTTTAAAAGAAGAGGATTTAGAATATGCATATATATTCGAAACACAATACATAAAATTCTACACTTTATTAACTAATTCTTATTTATTCGTAATTTGTATGAAATCAAAGGCTGGTATTTAACAATAAACTTGTCTATTTTGTTAGAAATACGGGCTTTGAACTTAAACTTAATTTGATGAAAATTTGAAAATGATTGATTGACATTCCCCGTTTAACTTTCACCATCATCTAAAGAGCAGACTCAGATGTTCGTTTTCTCACTTTTAAACTAACAATGATGTCGGAAATAATGACTTTTTAAAGAATGACCTTAAGCGTTCATTTCTCCTTAAATTACCAAGTTTAAAATTTATAACACTTTCTGGATATTAAGGGGTCTCAAGACTCATAAAATCGGAAAAATTGAAAAAAAGAGACCATCTTCAATATTTAATATCCTAAAATGTTTATGATAATAAAATCCAATTTCTGTTAAGATGAAAGATATGAGCACTTTCTTTCGTTTTACGCCTTTAAAAAAATGCAAGATGCAGAATTAGCATTTACAGAGCGCTCCAAACTGTCGGACATTTGACGAGCAGAAAATTGACATAACAGCTTACGCGCACGATTACAAAATAAATATAGCAACTAGGATGGAAATTTTAATGTCTACTTATACATCAGATTATAATAATTATCTTGAACCCAAATAAAATTATATTTAAAGCATTTTTCTATTTTTAATATAAAGTTGTATTTAACTGATAATAAATTTTGAAACTTTCCACAAGATAATCACCTAAAAAATAAATTATTTTGAACAATAAAAAGGAAATTTTAGGTTTAGTTTATACAGATTAACATAAAATATATATTTTGAAAATTTTATGTAAAAATACTTACAAGATTGTGAGATATCATGCGTGCTATGACCAAAAATGTCATTTGGAGAAAAATGACTTCCAAATTTTGGAAACGCCGTTTCAGCAATTGAGCGGGTAAAATTCTAAAACCCATAACTTTTGTTCTAATGAGAATTTCGTGAAACCGATTATATAAAAATGTTCAGAAAATATAGCAGTTTAACATATAAAAAAATGAAATTTCTAAAATTTGGAAGCTTTAAGAGTCCTTGAGACCCCTTAAAAATGATTCATTTAGAAATCTTTATGTTAATTTGTAGAAAAATGTTTACAAGGATAACTTTATGACAATCCTTAAATGTGAATATGATTTCCTGAACAGAGTTTAGTAAGTTTAGTCATTAGTAAAATTCTAATAAAAGAAACGACAGAACATAAAAAAAATCCCTGAAGGTTCATCCTAGAACAACAGGTAGATTTGAAAGTTTTTTATTCTACGCACACTTTTTTTATTTTGCTTTTGTCATAAGAGCTTGTCTGTTCAAAAACTTGTCTCTACAAAAGTTACAGAGAATAGTTATATCCGAAATGTGAGTCTTTGGAACATTAGGAAAGTAAAGCAATTTGATGTATATTTGAGACCCTTTGGTTAATTTTTAACCTTTAAACTTAAAAGAAGAGGATTTACAATATGCATAATATTCGAAACACAATAGATACAATTCTACATTTTAGAAATTAATTGTTATTTATTCATAATTTGAATGAAATCAAAGGCTGATATTTAACAATAAACTTGTCTTTTTTGTTAGAAATACGAGCGTTGAACTTAAGCGTAATTTGATGAAATTTTGAAAATGATTGATTGACATTGCCCGTTTAACTTTCACTCTCATGTAAAGAACAGACTCAGACGTTCGTTTTCTCACTTGGAAAGTAACATTTCGGATAAATGATGTTTTCAATGATGTCAGAAGTAATGACTTTTAAAAGAATGAACTTAGGCGTTAATTTCTCCTCAATTGACGAACAATTTAAAATTTATAATAATTTCTTGAGATTAAAAATAATTCATATAAAAACTTCATTAAAATGCATTCATATAAAATACTTAATTTCTTTAAACCTTTCAAATCTGGAGAAAAATGTGGAATATTAAAGAAATTTGATGAATCTTGGAGACCCATTGGTTGATTTTTAACATTTAACTTTGAAAGAAGAGGATTTAGATTATGCATATATAGTCTAAACACAATACATAAAATTCTACACTTAAGTAATTAATTGTTTTTATTCTAACTATTTAAACTAACATTTCGGATAAATGATGTTTTCAATGATGTCGGAAGGAATGACCTTTAAAAGAATGAACTTACGCACTCATTTCTCCTTAATTTACAAAGTTTAAAATTTATAATAATTTTTTATATTAAAAATACTTCATATAAAAAACTTCATTTCAATATATAGAAAAATGGGTATTACTTGGTTATCCCGTCGACCAAAAAACTATCTACCGGTAATAACTGCAAACGATTACTGGCAGCACTGCTGACACTAATTGTCTATAAACTGACGAATATCCGTTTATTTTTTACTCCGTCAAAAGAGGTAAAATATCCGTGATTTCAAAAAAGTTTGGAAAAGATAAATGCGGCAGACGTGAGGGACGAACCTGCGACCCCAGTGTTGGAAGGCGAGTGCGCTGGCACGGTGCTACGGTCGTTCAGCGGGAAGATGCTTTGAAGTAAAAAGTTCATTTCATATAGGTGTGGTTTGGTCTATTTCGTTAAAAAGCTTTTAATTTGAAGTTAATTTGGGGAATATTTCGCCTTTAATGAAACTGTGTCTGGGGTTTCTGTATGTTAGTATAATATAGCATAAAATGTGAATTTTAAATATATTTACGTAGATTGCGAGAGGAAAACTATGTATGTTCTATTTTTTGGATTAGTTTTTTTAATAATATTATTTTTTTACATTTTTTTATTAAAATATTTTTTAAATGTGCTGACTTAAAGTATATTTTAAATGCGGATGTTTATTATATAAATAACTTAGTACATTCAATTTTATTCAACTTACCCAACTTTGAATAACAAATTGTGAGAATTTTTGAATGGATAAAGAAAGTAATTGTATTTATTTTTAAATTCGAAAACATTTTTGTCTTTAAAACTAAATTAGACATCTTAATCTACAGATTTTTGTGTTTTTCATTTTAAAAATAAATTCGAATTTATTACTAACAAACCCAATACGCATGCGTGCTAGAAATAAATGGAATATCTTCCGCATTTTTAGACGTTCGGAATGAATTCATGGATCAAATATGTTTTCTGGGAGTACGGAAGTTATTTGTGAAAAAATAAGGATAATTTAGTGTATATTGACGAATTTTTCTGACAGTGTATTTATCTCTCTGACAACTGTCAGTGTTCATCTCAGGCGTAAGATTACAATTTAAAACTCAGCCGACCATATTACCAATTAAGCATTGCAAAGAGAGAATATTTCACTATTTCCGATGCATTATTTCTCATATAAAACAACAAGCGCGAATATTTTTTCTATAACTTTCCAAGGCCTCAAACCAAGGGTATCATATGTGTATTAAAAAATCTCTGGCTTCGAAGTGGTAGCTAAAATAGACGTTATTTCGCAAACGATAATTTTATTTAAAAAAATGAATTTATTGATACATTAGAAATATAGGAGACTAAATAATACAATTGACAGAACGGAATAATTTATGGATTAAGATAGAATACAAATTAAATAACGATTACAAAAAGGTTCAATGAACACAGAAAAATTATAATAAATTTTACTAGGGATTTAAATATCAAAAGGTTTTATTTAAAAATATATTTAATTACAGTCATTTTTTAGATTTAAGCGTATTGTAATAAATATTTTTAAGGTAGATTAAGAATTTATATATTTCATATAAAGATTAATAGATAAATTTTAAAAATAGAGTTTTAAATTTAATAAGTCGGAATCAGCATGGAATATTATCAAAAGGAAATCAATACAGTATAATGTTAATCTTGGCAAAACATTTAAACTATGTAATATACATATTATCAAAAATAACTACTGATTAAAAATAATCATTTTTGGCAGATGCTTATACTAAAACATTTTGTACTCATAACATTACATTTGAAACTACGATAAAAATTGTTCTATTTGCATTCAAACAATTCATTCAATTTGTTTTAAAAAAATAGCAAACATTAGAATTGCGATCAGAAGAAATTTTTTATAAGAATTAATGTCTAAGTTCTATTCCGTATATACTGATATTTTAGCTGAAGGAAATAAGCAAGATTTATAAATATCATCTAAAATATTTACCGCTTCACTCGAAATGCTACTGTAATTTCTTTTCATTTTTTTTAAAAACTAAACACTCTCTAACTCGAATGGGTTTTTCAAAAGAGTTTTCCGTGGGGAAAGTTTAACAGCTTTCTACAATTGTTTTAACTTTTAAGTGATAAAGATCACAATAAACTTTTTCTCCCTTGAAGTGAAACCAAACTTTTAACTTTAAACTCGTGGTTTTTAGAGATATTGAAAAACAATCATCAAAGAAAAAAGAATTTATTAAATGCATTTTTTAAAAACTGCACGTCATTGAGAACTGTACATTGAATACTAAAGTATAGAAAAAGTCATCCAATACAATTTTTGTGCATGGTATTTTAATTATTTATGTAGTATGTGCATAGCTTTTATATTTAACAGTTCTATTAAGATGTTTAATAATACGTGGATGGCCGAAAAATTGTTGTCCCAAAATTGTTGTACAAAAAAATGTGTATATTGCGATGGTTGATAAGGAATATCGAAGCGATAATGTTTTAGATGTCTATATGCCCGATTTCAGAACTTTAGCGACTATATTAATATATTTTTGGAGGGGCGGGTCAAGTTTTAAAGATCAATTTTTTGAGGGATATTTTTTTATGAATAAAACACCAGGTACTAATAAAAATATTCACTGATGACAGCTGTGAGAATTTTAGGCCGAAAGTACAATCTTTTTTAAAAAAAATATATACATTTCTTAGCTTGTAACATTTATATTATTATTTTTTATCGATCTTTAAGAAAAATAATGAGCTTTTTAAAGTTCACATATTTTGATATGTGATCATTTAAATATTTTCCATTCATATTTTGCAGCATTTAGTGACACAGACTGCAATTAATGCAGATTGGATAATGTAATTTTCTCTAAATTAAATATATTCGTCGAGCAAGAACTGAAGAACTACCAATTTGTTTTTCATCTACCAAAGAATCGAAGATTTTGCAACATTAACAAAAAAATAACGATGGAAATATTATAATCAATAGAAATAATGACAACATTGGCCATAGTATCAATGCTTTTTGTAATAGTAATACTATTGCTAATAATCGATGTATTTGTAGTACCACCAATAATAAAACGAATATAGTATTCAAAGTAAAAATAATTTAGATTCAGAGAGAAGTATGATACACTTGCAAGAGCCCACTATAATTCAATCGATAATTTTATGTATAAATTTACGCCCATTTAAATACATATATTTATACCTCAAAATTTCACTGTAACTAAAGTATAAAGTCAGAATAACTTAAGAATTTAGCCTGTCTAAACATGGTCTAAAAACTCTGTAGAAGTTTCCTGTGTAGCATTAAGATTCTAACAGTAGTCACGGTAAATATTTTCAGCTTATTTATTTATTTATTTATTTGGTATTTTTTTTCTTCGTAATTTTTCTCCTTTGTGATTTTTTCCCCTTGAATATAAAATAAACCAAACAGGACAAAAATCAATAAAGTTCAAACAAAATGTCACTTTTTCTACTTAATTATGTAACTGCCCAAATCCAATCAAAAAAGTTACTTTCTGTAACTTCTGTTTACCGCATATATTTAGAAATTATTTAAATATTATTTATTTCGCAAGCACGTAATTAACTTCTTGTATACATAGTTTTTTTTAAATCAAATTGTTAAATTAATTCGCTCGGCTTCACTTTTTATTTCTTTCTGAGAAAATGACTTGAAAATTCCTTTACATTCTTTCGTAGAAAATAATGCAATGTCTTAATACATGTGAATTTTTTTACTACTGTATCATTTTATTCGTTCAAGTGAAATTCTTCAATTTCAAAAAGAAAATTTGTAGGACATTTTCGAGCAGTTTGGAAACCCAAAAATGTAAGACAAATATCTTGAAAATTAAGGTGCTGAATTATAAATCATTTCCGAGAAAGCGTTACTTTTTTTTAGCAGTATTATTTTTCTTTTTTGCTACACCTCACGGAATATATTTAAAGAAAAAAATGTATTACTTATTTCGCAAGCATGCGTTTATATACTGACATAAATAATGTTAAATGGTCTAAGTTAAATTATCAGGTTTATTTTTCTTATATTACATACTGTCATAAAATTTCCTTCAAATCTTATTACTTCATAAATTTATAAAATTTGAGGTGCTTTGTATTTTAGGTTTAACTTTATAAAAGGCTTATTTCTTTTTGTAATTTTTTTTTTTTTTGACAGATAAACCGATATTATAGTTTTCATACGTAAATACTCATGTTACATTATTAAAAATAGACTATTTTTTATGTTTATTAGAGTTGAATGAACAGATTTTTAGGTGTTATTTATTATTTTTATTAACATTTTATTAATAATTATCGTTATGTGCTTCCTTAACAATAAAAAATGCCTCTTGCAGAATTTATTAAAAATATATATGTATTACGTTTTTTGCAAGTATGTGTATACTTGCGATACTAATATATACTAATGATATACTAACATGAATAAGGTTAAAAGTCTCTGCCCCTATTTAACGAAATTTTCTACTTAATGAAATTTTTAGCTGAACCTTGACTTTGAGCATCATAAGCATACAAATATTACCTCCGTATTACGAAAAATATTTTCTATATAAGGAATTTTATTCCACTTTCGTGCGTGTACAACATTTGAACTGTATAGAATGCTGATGTGATGGATTTGTGAATTTATTACAATTCATTGTATGAAAATGAACTTATTTATTCATTTAATCATTTCCATTTAAAAGAAGAAATGAAAACACTATTTGATACAATCAGAAAGGGATTCCAACTTCGCACTAAAATGTTGCAGATAATTTGTTCATATACTTACATAAATGTGAATTTTTTTATAAGAAACCTATATAAAATATTATTAAATGTTTTATTAGTTAAAAATTTGAAATACTAATAAAAAAAGAAAAAAACCCGCTGTAATTTTTTGTTTATCTCTGTTTATTATATGTTATTCTAGACATGTGTCTGATTCAATTTTTCTCATATATCTACATTATATAAAGCAAAAATTACTGCCCAAATTAAAATACATTTTTCCAATGCTTTCATTTTAGGAGTATTTTTATTTTATGCATACATGTATTTCATATTTAGAAAAATATATAAATTCTATTTGAATTCTGTTTAATAAATTTTCTTTATAGTGTAAGCCTGACCTACGTTAAAGGATGTTTCTCTGTCTTCTACATTTCTCTTATGCATTTAAAAATCATTTAAATGCGTTGCATTATGCAAGCATGCAATTAACTTCTTGTATACATATTTTTTTAGATCAAATTATCAAAATATTTCGCTCGACTTCACTTTATCACTCCTCCTAAGATAACGATTTCAATTTCCTTTACATTATTTCGTAGAAGATAACGCATCGTCTTTATATATGCGAATTTCTTATTTCCATATCATTTTACTTGTTCAAGTGAATATTCTTTAACTTCAAAAAGAAAACTTGAAGGACATTTTCGAGCATTTTGAAAAGCCAAAAATATAAGACAAATGTCTTTAAATGTAAGGTGCTGAATCGTATATTGTTTTCGAAAAAGCATTACATTTGTTAGTAGTATTAATTTATAAGAAACCTGTACAAATTACTATTAAGGTTTTTATAGGATAGACATTGAAATACTCAGAAAAAATATATGTTACGCTTTAATTTTTGTTTACCTCTGTTTATTATGTGTTTTTCTAGACATATTTCTAATTAATTTTTTCTCATTTATCCACATTACATAAAACAAAATTTACAGCCTGAATCAAAATACATTTACTCAATATTTAGATAAGCATGACACTAACTCCTTGCATGCTAATTTTTTTAAATCAAATTATAAAATTACTTCACTCGACTTGATTTTATCATTCCTTCTGAGAGAAGAACTTCAACATTCCTTTACATTCTTTTATAGGCAATAACACTTTCTCTTAATATATGCGAATTTCTTACTACCATATCATTTTACTCGTTCAAGTGAAAATTCTTCAGCTTCAAAAAGAAAATTTGAAGGACATTTTCAAGCATTTTGAAAAGCTAAAAATATAAGACAAATGTCTTAAAATATAAGCTGCTGAAACGTATATCATTTCAAAAAAAGTGTTATTGATTTTTTTTTGTATTCAAATTTTCTTCTACATCTCACGGAATATATTTAAAGAAAGAAATGCATTACTTTTTCGCAAGCATGTGTTTATTTACTGACACGAATAAGGTTGAAATTCTCATTCTCTGTTTAACGAATTTTTCTACTTCAGGAAGTTTATATTTGAATCTTGATTTTGAGCTCTATTAGCATGCAGAAATAATCTGCATATTGCTAAAAATATAGTCTATGTAACGAAGTTTACTCAATTTTGTGCAATATTTAAAATGTGTAGGTTGATGATGCGGTAGATTTATGAATTTATTTCAGCTGATTGTATGAAAATGGAAGTAGTTATGCATTTTACATTTTTAACTCAATCAAACTGATTGGTAAAGTTATCATACGAATTAAATATTTCAACTGAGCGAAAATTGTCCAGGCCGGGAATGGAACCCAGATACTTGGTTTACAAGGCCAATGCTTTACCGATTAAGCTAAATGGGCACGGCAACCTATGCGCATTTTACGCTCAGATAACCTTGTGGGCCTAACATCTGGTCTGTCATTTAGACAGCTTAACAGAATAGACAGCAGGTAATGAAATTACGTAGAACTATGGGTACGTAGATAAATTGCATTTTTAACACAATCAAATTGATTGATAAAGCTACCATATGAATTAAATATTTCAAACTGTCGCTCAGTTAAAATGCTTACCAGTTGTCGTGACTAGATAGTTTAAACGATAAAGCATTGGCCTTGTAAGCCAAGTATATGGGATCGATTCTCGACCTTGGCAATTTTTCGCTCAGTTGGGAATATTTAATTAGTTATACACTTGATCATTACCATTTAAATCAAGAAATGCTCACAGCTTTCAGGATTCGAGTTTTACGAGAATGTTACTGATAAAGAGTTCAGACATTTACAAAAGTGCATACATTTTTATCAATAGTGTATTTTTTATAAGAATTCTGAACAAAATAATATTGAAGGTTTTTTTAAGTTAGGAATTTAAAATACTGCGAAAGAATGTATGTAATGTTTTAGTTTTTGTTCACTTCTGTTTGATATGTGGTTTTCTAAACATTTTATAATTATTTTTATTCTCATATATCTACATAATATAAAACAAAACTTACTGTCCGAATTAAAATGCATATTTTCCATTCTTTCTATTTTCAGAGTATTTTTCATTTTATGCATGTGGGTATTTTATTTAAAAAGTTCATGAATTTAAGTTAATTCTATTGAACAAATTTTATTTCTAACAATTTTTTGGGGGGAACGATGAAACTTCGTTAAATGAAAGTTTATCTGTATCTTATATTTCTCTTATACATTTAAAAATCATTTAAATATTTTGAATTTTGCAAGCTTGCAATTAATTTCTTGTACGCATATGTAAAAAAAAAAAAATTATTAAATTATTTCACTCGATCAGACTTTATCTTTCTTTCAGAGAGACTTTATCTTTCTTACTTCAAAATTCCTTTACATTCTTTTATAGAAAATAAGGCATTGTCTTAATACATGCGAATATCTTACTACCATACCATTTTACTCGTTCAACTGTAAAAATTCTTCAGCTTCAAAAAGAGCATTCGAAGGACATTTTTGAGCATATTGAAAAACCAAAAATTTAAGACAAATGTCTTGAAATATCAGGTGTTGAATTGCATATCATTTCGAAGAGAAAAAAATATACGGGGAAAAATATACGTTATGTTTTAAATTTCGTTTACTTCTATTTATTATTATTTTTTTGGAGGGGAGGGGGAGAGACGTGTTTCTAATTAAATATTTTAAAGATATCTACATTGTGTAAAATAAAAATTGCTGCATGAACTAAAATACAGTTTTCTAATATTTCCATTTTAGAAGTATTTTTTACTCTATGCTTGAATACATTATATTTTAACAAAAATTACATGAATTTCAGTTGATTTCTATTTAATGAATAGTCTTTATAAAGAAATATTTAAGTGGAACAATAAAACTTCGTTATATGGAAGTTTCGGTGCTCCGATATATATATATACATATATATATATATATATATATATATATATATATATATTTACACATTTAAAAATCATTTAGATATTTTACGTTATGCAAAGATGCAAATAACTTCTTGTATGCATGTTTATTTCTAAATAAAATTATCAAATTATTTTGATCGACTTCATTTAATCTTTCCTTTTCAGCAAAGGACTTTGAAATTCCTCTACATTCTTTTATAAAAAAAACGCATTGTTTTAATACATGCTAATTTCTTACTGCCATATCTTTTTACTCGTTCAAGTGAAATTCTCCAGCTTCAAAAAGAAAATTTGAAGGACATTTTCGAGCATTTTGGAAAGACAAAAATTTAAGACAAATGTCTAGTAATATAAGGTGTTGAATCGTATATAATTTCGAAGTAAGCGTTCTGTTTTTTTCAGAAGTAATAATTTTTCTTCTATATCTCATGGAATATATTTATAGAAAGAAATGCATTTCGTTTTTAGCAAGCATGTGTTTATATACTGACATGAATAAAGTAAAAAGTCTTTGTTAAACTATCAGGTATTTTTATTTTCTTATATTACATGCTTTCATGATGCATCTTTCAAATCTTATTACTTCATAAATTTTTAGAAATTCCGGTGATTTTTATTTCAGGTTTAACTTTATGGAAGTCTTTATTTCTTTCGATAATTTAAAACAAAACTTACTGTCCGAATTAAAATACATATTTTCTAATATTTCTATTATTAGAGTAATTTTCATTTTAAGCATGCATGTATTTTATTTTTTTAAAAATTCATGAATTTAAGTTGACGTCTATTGAATATATATATTTTTTTTGTAACGCAATGTTTTAGTGGAACGATGAGACTTCATTAAATGGAAGTTTTGGTGCATCTTATATTTCTCTTGTACATTTAAAAATCATTTAAATATTTTGCATCTTGGAAGCATGCAATTAATTTCTGATATGCATACAGGCCCTGACTAACACTCGGGCAATCGAGACCCATGCCTTGGGTACGAAATTTCTGAGGGACACAAAAGTATTCATTATTTCCACTAAATTCTCACAAAAAGATTAAATAATTGTGAAAAAATGAGGTATTTGCGATACTAATACTATGAAATGTCAGAAATATATTTCAATCTGTGGTTAAAAACCCACTTCGATATATAATACAAAAAATATTTTATTCTTATACCTGGAATCATTTTTCAGTTTTCAGAAAAACTTACAAAATATATAATTCGCACTTTTTAAATAAGTATGTAGCATGAAAAAAAAAAAAAAAAAAAAAAAAAAAACCTAATATAATCAACCAATCAAAGGGGACACTAAAAAAAATATAAGTGCCCTGGGCACAAAATTTTGTTAGTTGGACCTTGTATGCATCTTTAAAAGAACCAAATTGTCATATTATTTCACTCGATTCGACTTTATCTTTTTTTCAGAATGAAGGACTTCAAAATTCCTTTACAATCTTTTTTAGAAAATAACGCATTGTGTTAATACATGCGAATTTATTACCACCATATCATTTTACTCCTTAAAGTGTAAAAATTCTCCAGCTTCAAAACAAACTTTGAAGGACATTTTCGAGCATTTTGAAAAGCCGAAAATTTAAGACAAACGTCTTGAGATATAAGGTGCTGAATTGTATATCATTTCGAAAAAAGAGTTTTTTTTTTTTTTTTTTTTTTTTTTTTTTTTTTTTTTTTTTGAAGTATTAAATTTTTTTTCCATCACAGAATATATTCAAAGAAAGGAAAGTATTTCGTTTTTCGCAAGCATGTGTTCATATACTAACATGAATAATGTTTGAAATTTCACCTCCTATTTAACGAATTTTTCTACTTTACGAAATTTTTCGTTGAACCTTGACTTTGAGCACTATAAGCATATAAATTAATCTCCATATTATGAAAAATATTTTCTATATAATGTAGTTTATTCCACTTTCATGTGTCTACAATATTTAAACTGTGCGGATAACTATTGTCATGGATGTATCAATTTATTTAACTTGATTATATGAAATAGAATGATTTATGCATTTAATCATTGCCATTTAAATAAAGAAATGCTATTAGCGTCCAATACACTAAAAAATCATTCCAGGAAAAAAAATGTTACAGATGAATGGTTCAGATACTAACAACAGTGAGAAAATTTGTATCAGCATTTCTTTTTTTTATAAGACTAGGGGGGCTCCGCCCATCCTGCTCGCTACGCTCGCCAACCACCCGCGTAATCGCTTCGCGATTCCAAGTTGTAGGCTACCTCTGCTTGCTGCGCTCGCCAATACCCCATGGAATCGCTTCGTGATGCATAGATGGAGCCCTTTTCTGATTTGTCTATTCGACTCATGGAAGGTGTGGTCCACCCGGACGCGTTATTTCCGGAAACCTTACACATCAGCGTCATTCCTAGATATTTGTTTAAGGCTAGTTTTTTTTTTTTTTTTTTTTTTTTTTTTTTTTTTTTTAACTATAGAAGGAAATTTGGAAATTTGCACAAAATTCTATAAAGGCTTTTTTATAAGATAAAATTTGAAAGACTGAGAAAAAATATACATTAAGCTTTAATTTTTATTTATCTCTGTTTAATATGTGATTTTCTACACATTTTCTAATTAATTTTTTCTCATTTATCTACATTATAGTTAGAAATTACATACATCTACTTACTAATCTACATTAGAAATTATCAAATTATTATTCGTCTTTTTCTTTCCTTCTGAGAGAATGACTTCAAAATTCCTTTACATTTTTCGTAGAAAATAACACATTGTTTTAGTATATGAGAAATTTTTACTACCATATCATTGTACGCGTTCAAGCGAAAATTCTTCAGCTTCAGAAAAAAATTGAAGGACATTTTCGAGCATTTTGAAAAGCCAAAAATGTAAGACAAATGTCCTCAAATATAAGGTGTTGAACTGTATATCATTTCGAAGAATGTGTTCGAAGAAAGTTTTTAGAAGTATTAATTTTTTTTCCATATCTTACGGAATATATTTAATGAAAGAAATGCATTTCGAGTTTCGAAAGCATGTGTTTATATACTGACATGAATAACGTTAAAAGTCTGTGTGAAATTATCAGGTATTTTTATTTTCTTAAATTACATGCTGTCATGATATTTCTTTCAAGTCTTATTACTTCATAAAATTTTAGGTGCTTTTTTAAGACAGGTTTAACTTTATGGAAGTCTTTATTTCTTTCGGTAACTTAAATATTTTCGTGAAATAAAGACAGTTTTAGAATTTTCGTACGTAAATATTCATGTCACATTATTAAAAATAGAAATTTGTAATTATACTCATTAAAGTTGAATGAAAAAAATTTTAAGAGTTAATTATTACTTTCACTAAAATATTATTTGAAAGTATTATATGAGATTTCTTTAATAATAATTTTTTTTTTCTTATCAGTTTTAGTTGTTTTCATGCTTGTTTTTTCCTCAAATTATTTAATAAAATTTTAGAAAATTAGAATTGTAATTATTGTACTATTGCCACTTTCGGCTGTTGCCACTTTTGGTTATTGCCACTTTCGGCAAAATATCCTGAGATATTTTGCGTTCCTTTTTAAAAACATGAAGTGAAGTAATTTAGTTTGATGAGAGTATGATTTGGGTGTATGTTCGGAATACATCTCCCTTAGAGTTGTTTGAAGTAACTTAAACGCTACTAGAGGTAGTTTAAAGAGCCGGAGACTATCTGGCATTTTACGAACAAGATTTATTGATACAAGCACAACCTAGCTACATGACGGTCAGCTCAAGACTGCCTATTGACCGGCGATGAGCCGCTCGTAATGCGCGCGTGCTACAGGCGCCATCTGTTGTGGACAGGGATACATAAAAAATCATTCACAACAATCCCTTTCTTCTTAAAGAAAATACAAACACAAAAGAGTTCATTATATACAGGAACAGTTCAGTATGTGAAAGTTCTCAAATAGAAACAGTTCAAAATAATTAGATAGTTCAAACACGGAACTGTCCATTAAAGTCTTAGCACTACAGTTCACAAATAAAAACAGTTTATAATTGCAACCGTGCTGGCTTTTGTCTGTGACGTGTTGAACGTCTCACCAAGGGAGTTGTTGGTTCCTGCCTAACCACTTGTGGTGATAGCACAGGGGGGTCTGACTTCGAATTGTTCCCTTCAACTGGACTTACCTGTGGGGAAAGCACTGGAGGCATTGGGGTGTCTGAGTGCTTTTCAACAGGCACATCTGTTGGTTTTGCTAGTGGACTCACTGGATCTGATGATGGGACTGTCACTGGAACTGCAGGAGGAACTTTGTTTGCCAGGCCTTCATGTCTGCTACGCAGTTGATCATAATGACGTTTACAGGTGCCTGCGGGAGTTGCTATCTCGTACATCACTTTACCTAATGGGCGCAATACACTACCAGCAACCCATGGAGGGCCTCGGCCAAAAGAGCGCACCCAAACTGGAGCACCTTCAGGAAATTTGCATGCGTTAGTCTCCTTCTTCCCCGAAATTTGTCTGGCAGGATCACGAATCAAGTCGAGCCGTGTCCGGAGAGGACGACCAAACATTGCTACCGTTGAGGAAATTCCTGTTGTTGCTGAAGGTGTAATTCGATAATTGAGAAGGAAACGTTGCAATCTCTCTTCAAAAGTTCCTTCAGTCACCTTTTTCAATGCTGATTTGACTGTTCGCACAGCACGTTCAACCAATCCGTTAGAACATGGGTGATAAGGTGCTGTCGGGATATGTTTGATGCCATTATTCGACAAGAATTCTGCAAACTCGTCGCTGCTAAATCCAGGCCCGTTGTCACTAACCAGGTATTTCGGAAGGCCGAAACGAGAGAAAAGACTTCGTAACATCATTATGGTAGCACTGGACGATGTACTATTCACTCGTGCGACTTCTAACCATTTAGTTTTTGCGTCGACAACTATCAAAAGCATATGACCTTCCAGTGGTTCTGCATGGTCGATGTGAATGCGTTCCCATGCCTGGTCAGGTGTATTCCAAGGAATGTGCTGGGCTGGAGGTGCTGAAGCATTTTGTTGGCAAGTTACACAACTTTTTACAGCTGCTTCCAAATCATTATCTATACCAGGCCACCAGACGTAAGAACGAGCATGTGACTTGATGGCGGTAATTCCTTGATGAGCAGCATGGAGCTCATTAATCACATAGTTTCGAAAACATGGTGGAATGTAGATTCTTGTGCCTCTTAAGATTATATCTTCCTCGATCGACAATTCATCCTTAAAGCTGAAAAAAGGTTGTAGGTTTTTTTCCATCTTCTTAGGGAAACCCTTACTAATATAAGATTTGAGCTTGCACAAGTCAGGTAATTTATTTATTTCTGAAGCAATCTGATGTCTGGTTACTGGACTGTCATCAAGCTTTCTAATCATTAAAACAGCATCTTCGGGAATTGGTGGATCAGCTTGTTTGATATTTAGGGGCAGCCGACTACAAGCATCTGCATTAGCATGTAGACTACCTTTACGATACTTTATTGTATAGGAGTATGCAGAAAGTGTCAGAGCCCATCGTTGAATCCGTGCAGCAGCCACAACAGGTACTGGTTTATCTTGAGAAAGAAGATTCACCAGGGGACGATGATCCGTCAGCAGGACGAAAGTTCGACCCAAGAGATACTTGCGAAATTTTGTCACGCCAAATACCAGACTTAATGCTTCTTTTTCGATGTGGCTATAATTCTTTTCAGCCTTGGTTAAGGATCTTGACGCAAAAGCAATTGGGCGATCACCGTTCGCAGTTTCATGCGAAAGGACAGCTCCGAGTCCATAGGGACTGGCATCGCAAGCTAAGACAACTTCTTTATTATTGTCGAAATGCATTAAAAGAGATGAATTTTGTAATGCTTCTTTGGCTTTTGCAAAACTATTCTTCTGCTCTGTTCCTCATTTCCAGGTTGACTTGTTTTGTAAGAGGGTAGACAAAGGAGCTAACAGCGTCGCCATATTAGGCAAAAACTTTGCATAATAGGTGACGAGTCCCAAAAAAGAACGTAACTCATCAACATTATGCGGTTCTGGTGCTTTAGCAATAGCTTCAACTTTGGATTCAAGTGGATGGAGACCTTCACTATCGATACGGTGTCCCAAATACTCGACCGACGTCTTCATAAATTCACATTTGTCCCGATTTAGCTTCATGCCTGCTTCCTGAAGTCTTGCAAGTACAGCACTTAAATTCTGGAGGTGTTCATTTTTGTCTTTTCCGAAGACTAGAACATCATCAAGGTAACAGACAGCTTTTAGCCCAAGAAGAATCTTATCCATCTCTCGCTGGAACACTGCTGGAGCTGAGGCTACTCCAAATGGTACTCTTGTATAACGAAAGAGTCCTTTATGTGTGTTAATGACTACCAGATTCCTGGATTCTTCGTCAAGTTGTAATTGGCAATAAGCATCTCGAAGATCTAATTTCGAAAATACACATCCACCTGCCAACTGGGTAAAAAGATCATCAATGTTAGGCAGTGGGTATTGTTCTAATTCGGTAGATTTGTTAGTGGTAAGCTTAAAATCCCCGCAAATTCTAATGCGACCATTGCTTTTTAGGACTGGAACAATGGGTGCTGCTGATTCCGCTGTTTTTACAGGCTCCAGAATGCCTTCTTCCACAAGGCGGAGTATTTCTTCGTCGACATTTTTCCTCAATGCATATGAAATTGGGCGTGCTTTGAAGAATTTAGGCGTTACTGCTTCTTTCTTTAATAAATGTACTTTAACATTTTTTACTAATCCTAATTTTGATGCAAATAATTCTTTAAATTCATCTAACAATTCCTGGACAGATGATTCAGGATTAGGCATATTATTAACAGATAACAAGGGATTACTACTTTTGAAAACTGTTAACAACTGTAATGGATAAATCCAATTACGGCCTGCCAAATTTACGTTGCCTTGCTTGACAATCATCAAAGGCAAGGAGCAAGAATTTTCCTTCCAGGACACTTCTACTTGGGTTGAGCCCATAACTTCAATTGGATGCTCGGTAAATGAATTGCGCTTGATGGAAGATGGCTCCAAGGGAGGAAAATATTTTCTCATCTTGCCAAAAACCTTCCATGGCATTGCAGAAAATGGGGCACCTGAATCCACTTCAAATGAAAAAGGCTTACCTTCAATAAGCACTTCTACTTTAACTGGAGGTAAAGCTTCAATTCCCCTGATATTAAACATCGTGTATGCCTCACTTTCCGATTCATCCACTTGTAATTTGTGTACTTTAGTACCTGAATTATTTTTCTTAGATCGGCACACTTTCGCGATGTGGCCATTTTTCTTGCAGTAGCGGCAAGTGGCATTCTTAAATCTGCAATCGCTTGACCTGTGAGCTTCGCCGCATCTATTGCAGCTTTCTGTATGTTGATCAGAAACGCGAGAATTTGGACGCTTCGCAGTATTCGCGAAATTCTTCTTAAATTGGATTTTGTTCACGTCGGAATTAGCTGCCGTTCGCAAATTGCTTGCATCTCTTGCGGCCGTTTCCATGCTGACGGCGATCTCCGTGGCCCGCGCGAGGGTTAGCTGATTTTCCGCCAATAACTTCCGTTGGATCGCTTCATCTTGGATGCCGCATACGATCCGATCTCGTAACATTTCGTCGAGAGATGCGCCGTAGTTGCAGTGTTTTGCTAGACTTCGTAGTTCGGCGACGAAATTCGCCACCGATTCGCCGGATTTTCGCACTCTGCTGTTCAATTTGTACCTTTCCACGATAATCGAAGGAGCTGGATCAAAATGAGTACTAAGCACCTCTATAATTTCCGCTAGCGTTTTCGTAGTCGGCGCCGCCGGTGACAGCAAATTTCGCAGCAATGCATATGTGGCTGGGCCGACAACTGTCAGGAAAATAGCTCTTCGGCGATTGAGATCTTCAATCCCATTTGCTTCGAAGATATGCTGCAGACGCTCCGTATATAATGTCCAAGACTCGTTTGATCCATCAAACTCTTTCATGTGTCCGAAAGAACCCATCTTCGGCAATTATAATCGTTTCAACAGCAATGGCACGTAATCCTTCGATCCGCACTTAGGCCTAGTTACGGCGTGACAGCGACTCGCTACTTCGCGCGACCGCGTGGTAGGCTTAACTCGGCGCGCTACGTTCGGCGCTTAAAACTACCGAGAAAAAAAAATTTCTCTTCTGAAATCATGCTTTAATCCGATCTCGTCGCCAGTGAAGTAACTTAAACGTTACTAGAGGTAGTTTAAAGAGCCGGAGACTATCTGGCCTTGTACGAACAAGATTTATTAATACAAGCACAACCTAGCTACATGACGGTCAGCTCAAGACTGCCTATTGACCGGCGATGAGCCGCTCGTAATGCGCGCGTGCTACAGGCGCCATCTGTTGTGGACAGGGATACATAAAAAATCATTCACAACATTGTTCTTTGTGCTAAAGTATTTTTTATGCATGTTCAATTGATTGTTTTGCGCTTCGTCATGCGAATTGTATATAGTGTGATTTTTGCTGTGTCGTCTACAATAAAAATGTGACTGCAACATCTCTATTCTTTATTTTAAGTACCGAACACATCCCACAATAGAATAAAAAAAATTATTATATTTTTTATTGAACTTTCATTAATTGAAATCATGTAAGATTTCCTTAATTATAAAAAATATTTCTTTTAACGTTCCCTTATAATCTTTTTAAAAAATAACGCATTGCCTTTATGTATGCGAATATCTTAATACCATATCAGTTTATTAAAAATGATATGGTAAGCGAAAAGTGAAAATTCTCCAGCTTCAAAAAGAAAATTTGAAGGACATTTTCGAGCATTTCGAAAAGCCAAAAATGTAAGACAAATGTCTTTAAATGTAAGTTGGTGAATTGTATATATTTTCGAAAAAGTGCGTTTTTTTAGGAGTATTCAATTTTTCTTCCATATCTCACGGAATATATTTAAAGAAAGAAATACATTTCGCTTTTCGCAAGTATATACTGACATGAATAATGTTAAAAGTCTCTATTAAATTATCAGGTATTTTCATTTTCTTATGTTATATGCTGTCATAAAACATCTTTCGAAACTTATTGCTTCATAAATATATTGAATTTCTTGTGCTTTGTATTTCAGGTTTAACTTTATGGAAGTGTTTATTTCTTTCGGTAATTTAAATATTTTTGTGAAATAAGGCCGAAATTTAGAAACTTCATATGTTAATTTCTGTTTATTAAAACGTATGAATAAATTTCTAAGCATTAATTATTACTTTTATGAATATTTTTAATAATTATCATATTAGCTTTCCTTAATAATAGAAATGTTCTTCTTTTACTCTTTCACATTCACTATTTCACTTATCATATACATTTAAAAATCATTTAAAAACTTTATACTTTTCAAGCATATAAATAACTTTTTTACGCATAACGTCTTTGTTTTTTAAATTAAATTATCAAATTATTAACTTTATCTTTTCTTAAAAGAGGAGGACTTCAAAATTCCTTTACATTCTTTTATAGAAAATAACGCATTGTCTTAATACATGCGAATTTCTTACTACCATATCATTTTATTCGTTGAAGAGAAAATTTTGCAGCTTCAAAAACAAAATTTGAAGGACATTTTCGAACATTTTGAAAATCCAAAGCTTTAAGACAAATAACTTGAAATATAGGGTGTTGAACTGTATATCATTTCGAAGAAAGTGTTTTCTTTTTTTTAGAAGAATTAAATTTTCCTTCCATATCTCACGAAATATATTTTAAGAAAGAAATGCATTTTTCACAAGCATGTGTTTATATACTGACATGAATAACGTTAAAAGTCTGTGTTAAATTATCAGGTATTTTTATTTTCTTATATTACATGCTGTCATGATATTTCTTTCAAGTCTTATTACTTCATAAAATTTTAGGTTCTTTTTATTACATGTTTAACTTTATAGAAATCTTTATTTCTTTCGGTAATTTAAATATTTTCGTGAAATAAAGCCAGTTTTAGAAATTTCGTACGTAAATACGCATGTCATATTTCTAAAAATAGAAAACTTAATTATGGTTATTAAAGTTGAATAAAGAAATTTTAAAGAGTTAATTTTTACTTTCATTAAAATTTTATTTATAATTATTATATGAGCTTTCCTTAATAATAAACGAATGTTTTCATTTTCTTTTCAAGTTCCAATTGTTTCCATGCTTGGTTTTTCCTCAAATTACTTAATAAAATTTTAGAAAATTAGAATTGTAATTATTGTGAATAAGGATGAATTAATAGTGTAACAAGATGACTGCCTTCCTTAAATTATAGAATCGATGGGTGGCGCTATTGCCACTTTCGGCAAAATATCCTGAGATATTTTGCCTTCCTTTTTAAAAACATGAAGCGAAGTAATTTAGTTTGATGAGAGTATGATATGGGTGTGTGTTCGGAATACATCTCCCTTAGAGTTGTTCTTTGTGCTAAAGTATTTTTTATGCATGTTCAATTGATTGTTTTGCGCTTCGTCATGCGATTTGTATATAGTGTGATTTGTGCTGTGTCGTCTACAATAAAAATGTGTCTGTAACATCTCTGTTCTTTATTTTAAGTACCGAACACATCCCACAATAGAATTAAAAAAATTATTATATTTTTTATTGAACTTTTATTATTTGAAATCATGTAAGCTTTCCTTAATTATGAAAAATATTTTCTTTTAACGTTCCCTTATTTTCTTTTATAGAAAATAACGCATTGCATTTATGTATGCGAATTTCTTTCTACCATATCATTTTATTGAAAATGATATGGTAAGCGAAAAGTGAAAATTCTCCAGCTTCAAAAAGAAAATTTAAAGGACATTTTCGAGCATTTTGAAAAGCCAAAAATTTAAGACAAATGTCTTGAAATATAAGGTGTTGAAGTGTCATTTCGAAGAAATTGTTCTTTTTTAGAAGTATTAAATTTTTCTTCCATATCTCACGGAATATATTTAAAGAAAGAAATGCATTTCGTTTTTCGCAAGCATGTATTTATATACTGACATGAATAATGTTAAAAGTCTTATTTTCTTATATTACATGTTGTCATGATATTTCTTTTAAATCTTTTTACATCATAAATTTTTCAGAATTTCAGATTCTTTTTATTTTAGGTTTAACCTTATGAAAGTGTTTACTTATTTTCCTAAATTTAATATTTGTGTAAAATAAATCCAGTTTTAGAGTTTTCATGCGTAAATATTCATGTTACGTTACTAGAAATAGAAAATGTAATTCATGATTTTTAAAGCTGAAGGCAGGGATGTTAAAGCAGTAATATTGAATTTATTAACATTTTATTTATAATAATGATATGAGCTTTCTTTAGTTATAAAAAAATATTTTCTTTTAATGTTTCCAGTTTCATCAGCTTCTATGATTTGTTTTTCCTCAATTTATTTAAAATTAATAAAGTTAGAAAATTTAATTTGTGTAAAAAAGGGATGTATTAATAATATTAATTTTGTTTTAATTAAACTATGATAAGCTTTCTTAATTTATCAAATTATTTTAGTCGACTCGACTTCATCTTTCTTATAGAAAGACGTACTTCAAAATTCCTTTACATTCTTTCGTAGAAAATAACGCATTGTCTTAATACATGCGAATTTCTTACTACCATATCGTTTTACTGGTTTAAGTGAAAATTCTCCAGCTTCAAAAAGAATATTGGAAGGACATTTTCGAGCATTTTGAAAAGCCAAAAATTTAAGACAAATGTCTTAAAATATAAGGTGTTGATTTGTATATTATTTCGAAGAAAGTGTTCTTTGTTTTTTTAGAAGAATTAATTATTCTTCACTGTAAAAAAAAAAAAAAAAAAAAAAAAAAATTGTGAAGGTACTAAACATTTTCTAGGAAACTGGGATTCCAAGAACTTTTCATGTAACGATCACAGGAAAAATTCATGTAATCGATTTTGAAACTTGAATTTTTGCTGTTACCTTTACAGGAAATGTTCTTGGAATCCCAGTTTCCTAGAAATGGTTTAGTACCTTTGCAGATTCTTTTTTACAGTGTTCCATATCTCATGGAATATAGTTAAAGAAAGAAATGCATTTCGTTTTTCGGAAGCATGTGTTTATATACCGACATGAATAATCTTAAAAGTCTCTGTTAAATTATCAGCCATTTTTATTTTCTTATATTACATGCTGCCATGATACTTCTTTCAAATCTTTACTTCATAAATTTTTAGAAATTCAGATCCTTTTTATTTTAGGTTTAATCTTTTGAATGTATTTACTTCTTTCGGTAATTTTAATATTTGTGTGAAATAATGCCGGAATATGGAAAATGTAATTTATGCTTATTAAAGACTATTAAAAATAAATCTGTGAATTCCAGGTGCAACTACCGGCAGCAAAGTAGCCGAACTTTTACCGGGCCCCACCAGTGGCCGAGAGGTACAGACCTCTCAACTGGTAGACGGCAGGTGCTGGGTTCGAACCCAATCGCGGCTGTCGGCCTAACCGTTCGGAGTTTTCGTGGTTTTCTTCGAACCTTGCGTAAATACGGGTTAGGTTCCCTTAGAAAGACCCCCACGAAGGGCACTCCCCCTCTGGTCCTATATCCCTAGCGCAGATAATCGGACGACAAAAATACACCAATACACCGAACTTTTACCGTTCCGTTAGTAGATTTTCCGTTGTGCGATGTACAAGAAAGGAAAACTCCGTTTGAAGAAGCAGTAACTTTCCGTTACAAAGTTTGATTTTTAATAATAATAATTTAATATAATTTTTGAAATTAAGGAATAGATTTATCGTCAAAGAATTCGAAGTTAGCGAGTGATTTTAAGCTGCTGTGTTATTTTACTTAATTGTTATTAATTTTTTGCATACTTTAGTTCTCGCCGTCTTGAGGATCGAACCCGGGACCTTTTGACAGCAGAACAAACCCTTACAAACTGGGCCAAAGTTGCCGTTGCTGGATTGTACAAAGTATGTCTTTTATGAGTTTGTGGGACTATATGTTGTGCTTTTTAAAGATTTTATTTTTAAATATATTCCTTAGAATATTTGTAAACGGATTATTTTATTTTATTTTAGACTGATGCATAATGCTTATTATTTTTTACAATCAATTTTAATTTTTTAAATACTTTAAATTAAAAAAACTGTTTTAAATCCACTGTTTTTTTTTGAGTGAATGAATGAAAAAAAAATTTTATTAACAATTTTTTTACAAAAAAAAAGTATAGACAATTTTTTAAAATTGTCCTACACATTTTAATTATTTATTTTTTGGCTAATTAATTTAAAGTTTTTTTAATAAGAAATAACAGAAAATTAAACAGAAAAAATGTAATTTAAAAGGGATTTTTTATATTTTCATTAATCTATGGCGCCGTTGGGATCCGAGCCCACGATCTGCGGTCGCGGCTTATAACTGGTGTGGTGCTTTGACCACTCGGCCATGGAACCCCCGGACACAGCAGAGTGTCTCCGTTTTTTGTTTCTATTTCCACCGTTTCGTTATTTTCAGGAAATATGATGGAATTTTGTGATTTGTAACGGAAAATTCTCTTTTGTTGTGAAAAGGGACCATTTCTGTGAAATTCAGAAAACAAATGTTCGTGAATTTCAGAATTTTTTTAACAGTTAAGCTGAATGAACGAATTCGAAAGCATCAATTATTACTTTTATTAAAATTTTTTTATAATTATTGTTTGAACTTTCCCCATGAATAAAAAAGTAATATATGCTAACTAAAGCTGAATGAACAAATTTTAAAGCAGTAATAATTAATTTATTAACATTTTATTTATAATAATCATATGAGCTTCCCTTAATTATAAAAAAAAAAAAAATTCTTTTACTGATTTTAGTTTCATCAGCTTCTGTGATATGTTTTCCTCAATTTATTTAAAATTAATAAAATTAGGAAGTTTAATTAATATAAAAAAGGGATGTATTATTAATATTAATTTTATTTTTATTAAACTATTATTAATAATCTTCATATAAGTTTTCCTCAATTTATCAGATTATTTCACTCTACTGACTTTATCTTTCTTTCAAAGAGAAAGACCTCAAAATTCCTTTACATTATTTTATATAAAATTACGCATTGTCTTAATACATGCAAATTTCCTACTACTATATCATTTTACACGTTCAAGTAAAAATTCTACAGCTTTAAAAAGAAGATTTGAAGGACATTTTCGAGCATTTTGAAAAGGCAAAAATTTAAGACAAATGTCTTAAAATGTAAGGAGTTGAAATGTATATCATTTCGAAGAGAATAAAAAATAAGGAGGGTGGGGGGCTGAATATACGTTACGCTTTAAATGTCGTTTACTTCTGTTTATTGTTTTATTGTTTTATTGTTTTTTTTTTTTTTTTTTTTTTTTTTTTTTTTTTGGGACACGTTTTTAATTAAATTTTTCTAATATGCATTGCATGAAATAAAAATTACCGCCCGAATTAAAGTACATTTTTCTATTATTTCTATTATAGAAGTAATTTTCATTCTATGTATGTACATGTTTTATTTTAACAAAAGTTACACGAATTTAATTTGATTTCTATTTAATGAATAGTCTTCACAATGAAATATTTAAGATAAAATGTAATTAAATGTTTTAGATTTTAAATCACCGTATATTCAGATAAACACCTTTTACGGATAAACATTTCAAGAAAAAATTTCATTTTACTTCATAGGTGTAACTAAAACTTAAAAACAAATATTGACATGCTTCGGTTCCATCTTATAAGACTAAAAAGATCTTATAAGATGGAACCGAAACATCTTAATATTTGTTTATAAGTTTTCGTTACATGTACGAAGTAAAATAAAATTATTTATTGAAATGAAATATTTAAGTTAAATGAGACCCGAACCCCATTTTCGGCCAAAAATCATCAAAAGTTCAAAAAACTTTTTATCTCAGAAAACGATCAAATACATATTTACGAATATCCATGCAAAATTTCAGAACTCGGGGACACTTGGAACATGTAGCAAATCAGCTTTTTTAGTTGTACTCACTATACAGTTTAAAGGACTAGCGGCCATTTAAAACGTGTTTTCCTGAAAATGACTTTTTTCATATTTTACCTAAGTTCAAAGTACTAAGGCTCAGTGGTAAAATGATTTAGAAGCAAAGTGTTTATGATTTTAGAATTTAAAAAAAAAATTGCAAAAAAGTAAGGAGAGATATTTTTTTAACTATTTCTGAAATTTTTACATAAATTGGTAAACATGAAAATTATAACGAATTTAAGGAAATTTACCATGCGTATTTTTATTTATTTTTTTAGCCGATTAAAATAGGAAATTAAAAATATCTCTCCTTTGTTCTTTTCTATATACTATAACACTATTTAAGAAATTTTAGTAATACCAAAATATTGAAAATTGAATGAGCAGTAGTAATTTTAAAAAGTGTATTTTTCGACAAAAAAAATTATAAAAATCCCATAAAAAATATACTTTTTAATAAAAAGTGAATTTTTTTGCTAATTATTCCTTACAAAAAGATTCTTAAGTAGTACACTAAAATTCATTATTTTAAAATCAATAATAAAAAATTTTTGTTTTTTCTTACGGGTCTCCCTTAAACAATAAAACTTCATTATATGGAATTTTTGGTATAACCTATATTTCTCTAACACATTTAAAAATCATTTAAATATTTTACGTTATGGAAGGATGCAGTTAACTTCTTGTATGCATATTTTTTTCTAAATCATATTATCTTACTTCTTTTGCTCGACTTCATTTAATTTTTCTTTTTGAGAAAAGGACTTCGAAATTCCTTTACATTCTTTCGTAGAAAATAACGCATTGTCTTTATACATGCGTATTTCGTACTAACATATCATTTTACTCGTCCAAGTGAAAATTATGCAGCTTCAAAAAGAAACTTGGAAGGACATTTTCGAGCATTTTGAATAGCTAAAAATTTAAGACAAATGTCTTGAATTATAAGGTGTTGAATTGTACATTATTTCGAAGAAAGTGTTTTCCCCTTTTTTTAGAAGTATTAACTTTTTCTTTTATATATCGCGGAATACATTTAAAGAAAGAAATGCATTTCGTTTTTCGCAAGCATGTGTTTATATACTGACATGAATAATGTTAAAAGTATCTGTTAACTTATCAGGCATTTTTATTTTCTTATATTACATGCTGTCATGTTACTTCTTTCAAATCTTATTACTTCATACATTTTTAGAAATTCGGGTGCTTTTTATTTCAGGTTTATCTTTAGAGAGGTCTTTATTTCTTTCTGTAATTTAAATGTTTTTGTGAAATAAAGCCACTTTTAAAATTTTCGTACGTAAATACTCATGTCGCATTACAAAAAATAGAAAATACAATCATGCTTTTTAAAGTTGAATGAACAAATTTTAAAGATTTAATTATTATTTTCATTAAAATTTTGTTTATATGTATTATATGAGCTGTCCTTAATAATAAAATGATGCTTTCTTTTAATATTTCAACTTTCAGCTGTTTCTATGCTTGGTTTTTCCTCAAATTATTCAGAAAAAGTTAAAAGTTAAGAAAACTCTAATTTTATTTTTTATGAAAAGTTAACAATACTTAAAAAATATATTATATTTTTTATTGAACTTTTATTAATTATCAATATGTAAGCTTTCTTTAATTATAAAAAAATATTTTGTTTTAATGTTTCAAACTCAAAATGATTCAACATTTGATTTTTTCTTTAGTAATTAAAACAAAATTAATACTTGATTTTGGTAAAAAAAGATTGAATGTGGAAAAGAAAAGGATGTTGGTTCTCGTTATTTATTTAAGAAAAACAGTGACAAATTTTACAAAAAAAAAGCAGTGACAATGGTTACTTTTTTTACCCTATCAGAATATTAAATATCCTATTTCTCTTTCTGATGGAGTACTGTACAAACCATTTTTCAAGATATACCATACTGTAAAGGAATTATGTTTGATAGCCTGTAAATGAAGTATTAATTCCACAAAACCATATGCAATACCAAACCTATGTGATCCTAATTAAGGTTTATCAATTATATGAAAATACCAGTATATTTTGTGGAGTGAGAGCGTTGACAGACCGACAGACAAACCAGACGCATAAACAGATTTCAACTTTATTGCAAGGTTTTATAAAATGTGTCTTTTTTTAAATTGCTTTAATTAAAATTTATTCTCACAATTTAGAATGAAACTCTGGACCCTTTAATCATCCTGGTCCCTTTAATCATCCAGCGAAAAAGAAATAATGCCTTTTTCCCATAGCTTTCTCAGCCATATTACTTGCATAAGAAAATTCAATATGACAGTAATATATTATGTATAATATAATTCAAGAATTTTCCCGTAAGACAGAATATGTTCGGATAAAAATGTAATCATTTCAGGTATATTCTCTTTTAAGATATGAAAGTAATGTAATAAAAATACATTAAAAATCAATAAATTGCATTGACAAAGAACTGTTTTTTTCTGAAGAATATTTTAATAATGAACAAGAAACAAAAATTAAGTAATAGATTATGTGATTAAGTAATAGATTATGAAACGCTTTCCAAGACTTCTACATAACTTAAAATAAAAAAAAAAGTTTTAACTCTTTTTCACTCGAGACTGACGAGACTTACGGTTATATCTGTGTTTAAAAAAATGACTTACCGATATAGAAATGTTTTATTTCTATCTATGAAGGCCTTTTTGGATTAAAATAATGCTATATAATGATCGTAAGGTGTTATGTAAATTATGTATAACATCGTTTGATGCAAAAATGCCTTCATAGATACAAATAGAACTTATTTATATCGAAAAGCAAATTAAAAAAACACAGATAGAACTGTATTATTCTCAGGTGACGAAATGCTTTGGAAACCATTAATATCTTATTGTTTATTTTTTCATGTTTATCACAGATTATTCAATCATTAGATAAGACGAAGGTAATTAGTTGAAAATACTGATATCCAAAGCATTTGGAGCACACATATATGTGGGACGCTAGCGGTTATTTAGAGTCCTCTCTGAAGTACAAAATGTTGGAAAGTGTTAAAAAAAAGCATCGTTTTAAAATTGTTTCAATTGCAATTTGTTATCAAAATTCAGAACAATGTTCTAGACTCTTTTATCATACAGCGAAAAAATAAATAATTTTTTCCCATGGATTTCTCAGCCATATTAGCCGCATAAAGAAATTCGATATGAAAGTTATATATTATGTATAATATGAATAAAGAATTTCATCATAAGACAGAATATATTTCGCATAAAACTGTAATAATTTCAGTTATATTCTCCTTTAACATTAGGGAGTAATGTAATAAAAATATATTAATAATCAATAAATTGAACTGACAAAGAACTGCTTTTTTCTAAAAACTATTTTAATAATAAACAAAAAAAAAAAAATAGAATACAATGTAATGAAATAATTTTGAATTTCTCTGTCTAACTATGAACGTTATGTACTTTATTTTTAATACCGTACATGGCATATTGGTCTCAATAACATATATTAATCACAGAGTAAACCAACTACATTAACGTACTTAAGAGTGTGGACAAATGGAAAGAAACCCCGAATGCATAAATACTTTTCAACTTTATTGGAAAGTTTAAAAAAATGAGTCTTTTCTAAATTGCTTTAATTAAAATTTATTCTCACAATTTAGAATGAAACTGTGGACCCTTTTATCTTCCAGTGATAAAGAAATAATGCCTTTTTCCCAATGAACTATGGCTTTCTCAACCATATTACTTGCATAAGGAAACCCGATATGGCAGTAATATATTATGTATAATATGATTCAAGAATTTTTGCGTAAGACAGAATGTATTTCGGATAAAAATGTAATCATTTCATGTATATTCTCCTATAAGATATTGAAGTAATGCAATAAAAATACCTTAAAAATTGCTTTTTTCTGAAGATTATTTTAATAAAGAACAAGAAAAAAAATTATGCGTATATAAATGATTGAGAAACACTTTCCAACACTTCCAGATAACTTTAAAAAAATTTAACGCTTTGCACTAATGCAATAAAAATACCTTAATAATTATGCTTTAAAAAAATAAAATAGTAACCGACTTCAAAAAAGAATCAAACTTGGCGACAACTTGGCGCTAACGCATTATGAATGCATAGTTTTAATATGCTTATGATTTGAAAACGGTTACAACAATGAAAAATTATTTGCGACAAATCATTATTTTTTTTTATCAAATCCACATTTTTTATTTAAAAATATTCTAATCATCAGAAATTAATGAAATTAAAAGGGGCGGGCATCTTACACTTTCAAACAAAAAAAGAATTATCAAAATCGGTCAATTTTTAGGGAAGTTATGAGTGAACAAGTAATACATACATATCGAAATCATAACCTACTTCTTGAAGTCGGTTAAAAAGATCTATCGGTGTAAGAGTGATAGCCTGAAATTTTATTTATTTATTGTACACACATATCTGACTTGTGTGCTCGACATGAAGCCTGCGATTACCTGAAAAATGAACGCTTTTAATTGGATGACTGCTTCAAAAAAATTGGAATTATAATGTTTTTATTTTTAAAAAGTTCTAATCGCAAGAATTTGATAAAATTGAAATGGGACCATGTGGGTATCTTACATTTTCTAACAAAAAAAGAATTATCAAAATCGGTTCATATTTACGAAAGTTATGCGTGAACAACAAATACATACAGGTCGAAATCATAACCTCCTCCTTAAAGTCGGTTAAAAAGGAATAAACTGCACCGACAAAGAACCGCCTTTTTCTGAAGATTATTTTAATAATGAACAGGAAAAAAAATTCTGCGTAAATAAAAGACTAAGTAACACTTTCCAACACTTCCAAATAACTTAAACTAAAACCATTTTTAACCCTTTGCAATAAATCAATAAAAATACCTTAAAAAGCAATAAATTGTACTGACAAATAACTGCTTTTCTTTGAAGATTATTTTAAAAGTGAACAATAAAAAAAAAAAATGCCTAAATAATAGATTAAGAAACGCTTTCTAACACTTCCAGAATAATTAAAAAAAAAGGTTTAACTCTTTCTACTTAAGCCATGACTCTAACTCACAACTATAGTCCATTTACTTAACGGAGGCGGTTCAGTTCTCCCTCTGGCCTTGCTTGCTGTGGTCAAAATCAGCGTATTACCGCCTCTTTTCTTTTTTCCCACTGCAGTTCCGCTCTGACAGTTCGGTCAGTCGGGAGGAAGCGCTTTTTGGTGTTAATTTCTCAGTTAAATTTTGTACATTAGCTCAGGTTTTACCCGGGTTTCAGTGATGTTTATTTAATAGATATGCAGTGCTGTAATTGGGTGGGAACACCTTTCCCATAAATATTTGGTTTATTACTGTAAAATAACTTAAAATATCGCGCACGAGCACTAACTTTTTTTTTCCCGAGCAAAACGATAATTATTGTCATTAATTATGATGATAATTATCAAATTTATTGATACTGGAGACTAGAAAAGAGCCTAAAGCGTTAAAATAAAACTATAGAGCTATAATAACTATAATATAATAATTATGATTGTTAAATTTAACCATTATAGTTATGTTTCTGTCTTGAAAAAAGTCGGTTTTTGACTAAATGTTTTAAATTGGATTTTGGGTGCGTGAAAATCCGGTACCATCAACATCTACTCTAAAAAAAATAATAATTTCCCACAAATATTTTTTCCAACTACAGCACTGTGGATATATATCGTGAAATTCGTCCTACGTTTATTTTCTAATTATCATTAAGTTTGATTTTTTTCGATACATTAAATATTTACTTTTAAAATATCACCCTATAAGATATCTTTTATTTTTTATTCAAAGGAAGTGTAAATGCGCAACATGAGTTTAATCAATCAACTTTTATTAGTTATAGAGTTTGTAGATAAATATTTTCCCCTTGTCCTTTACCCCCCGCCCTCCCTCCAACCCCCGTTTCCTCTTTGGAAAACAATTCTAAACTTTATGTATTTACAGCTAAATTTTAATGCAGAATCAATAATTATGTGAAACAACATCAACTTAGAATAGTCAGTGAAAAATAAATTGCCTACTTTAAATAAACTTTTATTTACAACTTAATCATAAATATTTCTTTTTGATATTGACTTAAGTCAGTTAAACTAAACAACAGGTCAGAGAATAAAAAAGCACACGAGCGTATACTTACGTTAAAATTTGTAATAAAATAATTATTTTGTATTTATAGCTTTATTGTATAAAACATGAAATTTCTATGACGCTTGGTTCTGAATCCTTTATTTTGTTTTTCGATTAATGCAAAACAAAAAAATGTATCCTTTTTCAAATAATAATCTTTAGTTTTATGGTAAATGGAGAATTTGCTAATCGGAAAAAGAAAAATTATGCAAAATGTGCTAATCGGTTGTTGGAAAAAATTTGCTAAATTCGTGATTCAGCTGTCGGTCTCAGTATTATTTATGCTACGGATTATCTACATGTGGAATGTACGCCATAGTGGGGTGTGCTTTGTTAGTGTGTGTGCTTGGGGGAAGATGATCTTTCTAAAAAAACCTAACCCATATTTATGGAAGGTTCAAAGAGATCCACAGAGTACTCTGAACTATTAGGCCGACGAGCGCGTTTTATATCAAACCCAGCACCTCCCGCCTACCAGCTTAGAGAGAAGAATGTCTTAGCTATTGTTGCAGCCCATTCAGACGTTAAAAAAATTTCAGCCTTTTGTGGAGAGGGGGAATGGGATGTAGAAAAGTGAGAATTTGTGGAGTGTAATAATTGTTTTGTGATTTTTCTTTTCTTTTTTGTAGCCATGGATAGAGCTTAGTCCTCAAAAGGACTTTTTTGGGTTTATTCTTTTTTTTTTTTTTTTTTTTTTTTTTATGTCATCTTATTTTAAGATGAAAAAATTCAGAAGGGTCCTTCATGCAGCAAAGAATTTTATGAATAATCTTGTTTTTACTCGAAAGAATGTGTGAAGAACTGTTGAAAATTGAAAAAAGGTGAAAGATATTGCCATAAGATAAAAAACAATAGTGAAAGATCCTTTTAAGGACCTGAATTCGTCCTAAACAGATCCTTGGTAATATATATCTAATCATTTAATTCAGTGTCTTGTTCAAAGGATGGGCTAATGCAGTTCCAGATTTTGCCGAAATTTGTAGAAAATGTCAAGTTTAATTGCTAAACTATAGCAAAATGTAATGAAACCTGCAAGGATAAAATTAAAAAAGAACCAGAAACTATTTAAGTTACACTCACGTTTTCATCCTACAAGTGTGATATTTCGAAGACTACGAAATAGCCATTTCACCCCTTCATCAACAGCCCCCACCCATTTTAATGAATACAACAAGTAATAATGAAGATATAGAATTAAATTAATGTAACAGCTTGGTTTTTCTTTATATAACATTCACTTGTTTGTACTATTATTTATATATATATTAATTTGGTTATGGCTGATAAAGGTAAAGGAAAGTTAAGTGCTTCCACTATTTAAAAGGACTATAATATATATATATAAAATATTATATATATATATATATAAAATTAAAGCAAGAAATTTGTAAAAAATGTCCCCATAGACTTAACTATCGAAAAATCCAAAATCAGAAACGCGCTCGTTGACCTAATATTTCAGATTATTCTGTGGTTCTTTTTGGACTTTCCCGTAAATGTGAGTTAAGTTCCTTTAGAAAGATCCCCCTCCCCTGGGCACAGACATAATGAAAGGATTAATACGGGATTAAAGGATATAAAACCAAGCATGATGGAAATTTTATGCTTTTATACAATAAAACTATAAATACAAATAATTATTTTATTACAAATTTTATCGTAAATATACGCTCGTGTGCTTTTTTTGTACCCTGACCTCATGTTCAGTTGTCAAAATCAAAAAGAAATATTTATGATTAAGTTGTTAATAAAAGTTTACTTAAAGTAGGCAATTTATCTTTCACTGACTAATCTAAGTTGTTATTGTCTCATATAATTATTGATTCTGCGTCAAAAAATCGGCTATAAATAAATAAAACTTTGAATTTTTTTCCAAAGATGAAGCAGGATGGGGGGGGGGGGGGGAATTGTTGACAAGGGGTAAAATTATTTATCTACAAACTCTATAATTAATAAAAGTTGATTGATTGCACTCATGTTGTTCATTTACAATTCCTTTGAATGAAAAATTAAAAGATGTCTTATAGGATGATATTTTAAAAGTAAATATTAAATGTATCGAAAAAAATCCAGAATAATGATGTTCAGAAAAAAAAATATATAGGATAAGTTTCACGATGTATATCCATTAATAAATATCATTCAAACCTGGGTAAAACCTGGGCTAATGCATAAAATTTAATGGAGAAATTAACACCAAATATGTGTCTTCGCGGCTCCCGACCGAACTGTCATAGCGGAACAGCAGTGGGAAAAAAAGAAGAGCGGCGAGTGATTTTCACCATAGTATGCAAGGCCAGTCGGAGAACTGAACCGCCTCCGTTAAGTAAATGTACTATAGTTTTGTCAAGTGTACCTTGTAAATCGGGAAGACAAATCGCCACCAGAGAATATTAAGGTTCTATCTGTGTTTTTAAAAGAAATTTGACTTACCGATATAGAATTGTTCTATTTGTATCTATGAAGTCATTTCTGGATTCAAATAATATCATATAATGATTATAAGGCCATATGTAAATTATAGATAACATCAATTTGATGCAAAAATGCCTTCATAGATACAAATAGAACCTATCTATATCGAAAAGTAATTTTTTTTGAAAAACACTGATAGAATATTATTATTCTCAGGTAATAAAATGCTTTGGACACCACTTATATTTTATAGTTTATTTTGTCACGTTTACCACAGATTATTAAATCATTAGATAAGGTGGAGGTAATTAGTTGAAAATACTGATATCCAAAGCATTTGGGGTATCCATTTACGTGGACGCTAGCGGTAAGTGAGAATCCCTTCTGGAGTACAAAGTGTTGGAAAGTGTTAAAAAAATACATTTTTTTTAAAATTGTTTCAATTACAATTTGTTCTCACAATTCAGAACGACACTCTAGAGTCTAGAGCCTTTTTATGATACAGCGAAAAAGAAATAATACCTTTTTCCCATGGCTTTCTCAACTATATTACTTGCATAAAGAAATTAGATATGACAGTAATATATTGTGTATAATATGACTCAAGAATTTTTGCGTAAGACAGAATATATTTCGGATAAAAAGTAATCATTTCAGGTAGATTCTCCTTTATGATATTGAAGTAATGTGACAAAAATACTTTACAAATCTATAAATTGCACTGACAAAGAACTTCTTTTTTTCTGAAAATTATTTTAACAATGAAGAACCAAAAAAAAAATATATATATATATATATATGCTAAAATAATAAGTTATGAAACGCTTTTTTACACTTCCAGAATAGTTTATAGAAAAAAGGGTTTAACTCTTTCCACTCGAGACCTGACTCTAACTCACGACTATATTTGTCAAGTGCACCTTGTAAACCGGGAAGACAAATGCTTTGGACAGCACTAATATCTTATATTTTATTTTGTCATGTTTATCACAGATTATTCAATCATTAGAAAAGGAGAAGGTAATTAGTTGCAAATGCTGATATCCAAAGCCTTTGGAACATCCATTTACGTGGGATGCCAGCGGTTAGTGAACTAAAAAAAATGAAGTACTCAAAAATGAGTATCTCCATGTACTCATATTGAATTGAGTATGTTTGGATCAAAAATGACCATATTGCTTTCTCAGTTTTGAAACATCATACGTAATCAAATCCAAACAAACGGCAATTTTGTACTCTGTATTGGTTAATTTAAATCAGGGTGGCATGAAAGATGTTTGTTAATGTAAATATTACACACGTACAATATTTTAAAATAATTTAAAAGTTCTTGCAAAAAAGGCTCGTGTTATAAAAATATTCGATTTAAGTATTTTGCTAATAATTTTAATATTTTTCTAAATAAATAAAAAATTATTGGTTTATTGTTAATAATTTATATCAAGAAATAAATGCCTGGATATTTTAACTCTAATTTGTAAGTTGAAGTTGCAATTCATAGCGATTTATATTTGAATACAAAAATGAAATAAAAAATGAGTACTTGTGTTTCTCAATTTTGAGTACTTTTAGATCGGATCTATTTTGAGTTGGTAAAGTACTTAAAATTGAATACTTTTTCCTCAATTCTGAGAACCTTTTTTTTCAGTGTGAGAATCTCCTCTGGAGAATAAAGGGTTGGAAAGTCTTTAAAAAGTGCATCGTTTTTGAATTTTTCAATTACAATTTTTCTTACGATTCAGAACGACACTCTACACTGTAAAAAAAATCTGCAAAGGTACTAAACCTTTTCTAGGAAACTGGGATTCCAAGAAATTTTCCTGTAACGGTAACAGCAAAAATTCAAGTTATAGAATCGATTACATGAATTTTTCCTGTTATCGTTACATGAAAAGTTCTTGGAATCCCAGTTTCCTATAAAAGGTTTAGTACCTTCACAGATTTTTTTTTACAGTGTATACCCTTTTATCATACAGCGAAAAGAAATAATACCTTTTCCCCATAGTTTTCTAATCCATATTACTTGCATAAAGAAATTCGATATGACAGTAATATAGTATGTAGAATATGAATTAAGAATTTTTGCGTAAGAAAGAACATGTTTTGGATAAAAATGCAATCATTTTAGGTTATAGTCTCTTTTAAGATATTGAAGTAATGCAATAAAAATACCTTAAAAATCAATAAATTGTACTGAAACAAAACTGTTTTTTTCTGGTTTTTTTTTTTTTTATAATGAACAAGATAAAAAATCCTGCGTAAATAATAGATTATGAAACACTTTCCAACACCTTCTAGAATACTAAAAAAAAAAAAAAAGAAGATTTAACTTTTTTTACTGGACTTGACTCTAACTCAGAACTAGTTTTGTCAATTGCACCTTGTAAATCGGGAAGTTATATGCTTTGAACACCACTAATACCTTATAGTTTATTTTGTCATGTTTATCACAGATTATTCAATCATCAGATAAGGTGATAGTAATTAGTTGAAAATACTGATATCCAAAGCATTTGGATCACCCATTTACGTAGGACGCTAGCGGTTAGTGCACTGAAAAAAAACGAAGTACTCAAAAATGAGTAACGCGATGTACTCATAATGAAATGAGTATGTTTGGATCAAAAATGAACATATTGCTTTCTCAATTTTGAAACATCATATTTTATCAAATCCAAACAAACGATAACCTTGTACTCTGTATTGATTAATTTTATTCAGGGTGGCATAAAATATGTTTATTAATGCAAATATTACATATGCACAGTATTTTAAAATAATTTAAACGTTTTTGCAAATGCTCTTGTCATAAAAATATTAGATTTAAGCATTTTGCTAATAATTTTGTTATTTTTCTAAGTAAATAATCAATTAAACGTTTATTGTTAATAATTTAGAGCAAGAAATAAATGTCAGGATATTTTAACTCTAATTTGTAAGTTCAATGTGCAAATCATAGCGATTTATATTTAAATACAACCATGAAATCAAAAATTAATACATGTGTTTCTCAGTTTTGAGTACATTTGGATTGGAGCTATTTTGAGTATGTAAAGTACTTAAAATTGAATACTCTTACTCA
This sequence comes from Maratus speculifer, assembly GCA_964019185.1. NCBI lineage: Eukaryota > Metazoa > Arthropoda > Arachnida > Araneae > Salticidae > Maratus > Maratus speculifer. The sequence goes on from OZ025294.1 coordinate 278,816,993, forward strand.
ATTCTGACAACCCATTTTTTTCATTGTGACAATACCGTCTGGAGTATAAAGGATCAGAAAGTTTTAAAAAGTGCATCGTTTTTCAATTGTTTCAATTACAATTTGATCTTACAACTCAGAACGACACTCTAGACCCTTTTATCATACAGAGAAAATGAAATAATACCTTTTCCGCATGCCTTCTCAACCATATTACTTGCATAAAGAAATTCGATATGACAGTAATATATTATGTATAATATGAATCAAGAATTTCATCGTAAGACAGAATATATTTCGGATAAAAATGTAATCATTCCAGATATATTCTTCTTTAATATATAAAAGTAATGCAATAAAAATACCTTAAAAATCAATCTATTGCACTTACAAAGAACTGTTTTTTTTCTGAAGATTATTTTAATAATGAACAAGAAAAAAAATATCCTGCGTAAATAATAGGTTAAGAAACGCTTTCCAACACTTTCAGAATACTTTTAAAAAAATGTGCAACTCTTTCCACTCGGGGCTTGACTCTAACTCACGACTAGTTTTATCAAGTGCACCTTGTAAATCAGGAAGACAAATGCTTTTGAACACCACTAATATCTTATAGTTTTTTTTGTCATGTTTATCACAGATTATTCACTCATTAGATAAGGCGAAGGTAATTAGTTGAAAATAATGATATCCAAAGCATTTAGAATACTCATTTTCGTGGAACACTAGCGGTCAATCAGAATCCCCTCTCGAGTGCAAATAGTAGGAAATTGTCAAAAAAAAGTGCATCGTTTTTCAATTGTTTCAATTAAAATTTATACACACAATTCAAAATGAAACTCTGAACTCTATCATCCAGCGAAAGTGAAATAATACCTTTTTCTCTTGGCTTTCGCAACCATATTACTTGCATGAGGAAATTTGATATGACAGTAATATATTATGTATAATATGACTCAAGAATGTTTTTGTAAGACTAAATATATTTTGGATAAAAATGCAATCATTTCATGTATATTCTCTTTTAAGATATGGAAGTTGTGTAATTGCGGGGTATTTTAATGCGATCACGCCATTTTAAATGCATTGAAACAGATATAAATTATTGAATTTCACTATGATTGCGTTAGAGCAAGTCATTTATAACATTTGTTATTCATTTTCAGGGGCGGGCAAAATAAATCAGTTATAGTACTGTCTTTGAGCAAAAATTGCTAAAATGTGCGTTTTAAAATTAGGTACGCGCTTTTAAATTTAACAATTTTTTGTATGTGTTTCAATATATATAAATTCTATATCTCATATACAGAGATGCACTAAAGTATGTACATACCATTCTTCTTATTAGAATAAATTACAGAAGGGGAAATTTCAACTGAGGTACATGTATATCTTAAGCGAATAAAATTTTAGCATGCGTTTAATTAATAGATAAATATTTATATATCGTATACAGGGCTGTTGCAAAATATCTGATAATTGTCCACTTGCAAATGGGAACAACTGACATTATGTTTTCAAGTGTGTTATACGTTTTCATAAGATTGAATTAGACGTAATATTTTATTATTTTAAACGGAGAAGTTTTGTTACATTACGTTGAAATGGTTAAAAAAGTGTTTTATAATCTATGTTTGACGCATAGAATTTTTTATGGCGTTTAGAGTATTTCTAACACTGTTTTCAAACTGAAAAATATAAATGATCATTTTTGTTCAAAATTTCCATTCATATTAATTTAAATCCAAGCAAAAGATAAATTATATCATAAAGCTATCTCTTCTAAGTGTTTGGCTTGAAACCTGATTTGCGAAAAATTTTTAATTCTGTGACTTAAATTAAATAGATTTCATTGTCACTTAAATCACTCTGCGAATTTTTCTAAATTTCTAGGAGAAGCAAGCTTAAAGAATCATTCTAGAAATTAAAAAATTCAGTCTTTAATTCGTTTTAATGTATTCATTATTTCCGTGTGAGAATAGGAATGTACTTCTTTTATTCAATTTTATTGTTTTGTTGTACTCAATTTAATTTGAATAATAATTAAATTTCAGATCTTAAATTTTACTATAAAAATTTTATCGAGTGTATTTTCTGGTAATTAGTCAATTGTGCATGATTATTACCGATTTGTTTAAATATATGCTTCACATCGAATATTGTTTTTGTAATTGACAAAGAATAAAGGAATTTTCCTTCCGAATATCTCCGAAACTAATTTTCTTAATTTTTTTTTGTAAAAATTATACAAACAATGCAGATATTTTTTTAATATTTATGCGTAAAAATCTGTCTTCAATAATGAGTTGTGTAATAGAAATTATTTCACTATATATAATATATATTATATATAGAAATTATTTCACTATATATAATATATATTATATAAAAACGACATACATGCATAACAATTACAAATTATTACTAAGATTCTCAAATTATAAATAATAAAATTTGGCCCCTTTAACAATTTCATCATTGCTTATAAAATATCCCAGTAGTTATAAAATATTAATCGAATCATTATCTTATATGTGACACTTTGAGATGATAATATTGCAAATTTTAGAGGAATTTTCTATGATTATGTATCCGAAAACTGCAAAATAGAAATCACATTGATGAGACACTAAGATAATACGTAATTGCAAGAATAATCTAAGCGTATTGGAATATTTTTGTTTAGAAAATGCATTTTTCAATATTCTGAAAAATTTAGTTAATATTTATATTGAATATGAAGAAAACTATTTTTTAATATAATATTGTATTGCTAAAATATTGCTACGTATCGCCATATGTATATTTAAAATTTGTTTCAAGCACAATTAGGTAAATTTATTATTTATACACTATATTATTTACACTATATATATAATATATTAGAATATATTATATACAATATATTATTTACATTATTTATACAATAGTTCGGTGTAGTCAAATGTGTTTATGCGTTTCCATAAAGTTTTATTAAGTATAATATTTTAATATTTTTATGGTGTAGTTTTGTTACATTATACAAAATTTGCTGGAAAGGGTTTCATAATCTATGCTTGATGTATAAACTTTTTTATTATTATTAGCGCCTAAAGAATTTATAACATACTTTTTTCGAACTGAAAAACAAAAATGACCATTTTTATTGAAAATTCCCATTTCTATATCTTTCAAACTAAGAGCAGGATAAATTATATTATAAAACTATCTACTTTAAATGTTTGGCTTTAAACCTGATTTCGTAAGAATTTTAATTCTGTGATTTAAATTAAATGAAATTCATTGTCACTTAAAACGCTCTGCAATTTTTTCTAAATTTCAAGGAGAAGCAAGATTAAAGAATCATTGTAGAAATTAGAGAATACAGTCCTTAATTCGTTTTAATGAATTCATTATTTCCGTGTAAGAATAGGAATGTGCTTCTTTTATTCAATTTTATTGTGTTGCTGTACTCAATTTAATTTGAATAATAATTAAATTTCAGATCTTAAATTTTACTATAAAATTTTGATCGAGTGCATTTTCTGGTAATTAGTTAATGGTTCATGATTATTACAGATTTGTTTTAATACATACTTCACATTTTTGTTCTTTGTAATTGAAAAGGAATACAGAAATTTTCCTTTCAAATAATTTCTATACTGATATGTGTCAAATACGCCGTGTCTAACAGTATTTCTTTCAGTATATTTAATATTAATAACGCGAACAATGTACATGTATTTCTAATATTTATACGTAAAAATCTGTCTTCAATATTGAGTTGGTTAATACAAATTCTTTTAGTATATATAATATATATTATATAAAAACTTCATATGTAATAGCTTACCAATTGCGAATTGCCGCAAAAATTGTGAAAATATAAATAATAAAGATTAATAACCTTAACAATTTGATCATTGCTTGTAAAATACTAGTAGTTATAAATTATTAATTGGATCATTATATGATATGTGATATATTGAGAATATAATATTGTAATTTCTAATGGAATTTCCTATGAAGAGGTATCAGATAATAGAAATTAGAAATTACATTGATAATACACTAAGATAATGCGAAATTGCAGCAATGATCTAAGTCCATAATATGTATAAAAAATAATTTTTTCAATATTCTGAAAGATTTAATTACTATTTTAGACTGAATACCAAAATAACTTTTTATTAAATGTAACATTACATTGCCATTGTACTTTTACGCACTTGCATTCACATTTTTAAAATTTGTTTCAAGTAATAAAGTAATCATTATTTATGTACAACAATGGAAAAAGAATGATATGATATGATGATTCTAAATAATGAAATGGAGATTTTTAATCACTGACTTCTTTACATCGATACACAATACACAATGACATATTTCATAAAAAGAGTGATCAATACCACATTAATCTACGTAGTCCTTGTATCTTTTAATTAAAGAATATTTTATACAAATAAAATAATTCAAAAGAAAAGTATTTCCCTGGTAAATTATTGTTACACATAATACAAACAATCAATATTCGTAGTTTTCAATAAATTGAAAAAGGAAACAAATCCTTTGTTTAACAGGAAAATTGTTGAAATTGTATTCCAAAAACAAAATAGATCTCGTGAAATGTAAGAATAATTTTGCAAGAAATATAATGTAAGTATTATATTTACATTCGTGTTTATAAACTAACAAAGAACTTGAAAATCATACTTATTTAATCCTTTCCGGTCTGGTGTACTAATAATACATGTCTTTCAATTGAGTACTACTTTGTTTTAACAAATACATTGCTACTATTTACATGTAATACAAATAGCATGTGTCTATGCATTTGCTATATGACTTTATTAATATCTGGCTATTTAGTAATAATAAAAAAAATAATAAATAAATATTTGCCTGATTCTCTTTGAACAGTTAGCAATTATTTTACTTGAAACACACATTTCTCTTTTCAAACTTAAAATAAAGTTTACTTTACTGAAAGAATCATGCATAATAAAGCGCAAAAAGTATTAGAAAATTGTAATATCTGTTAAATTCTGCATTAATATAATATTTTATAAACATCTTTAAAAACTTTTCCTTAGTCTAATGTCTTATGAATATATGAAATGAACAGTACGCAAAACATCAACATTCGTTAACTTTCTGACAATGAAATATTCATTAAACACTAATTAATCTATTTGAATAGCTAGTGTTATTGTTATTAACGTAAAAGTAATTTTTTCTTAAAAAAAAAAAAAAAAAAAAAAATCCGAAAGGGTTAATAAAAAAAATAAGCACAGTATGTTAACTTGAAAATACAATTAACTTTGAATACTTCGAAATATAAAATTAGCAAAATAATTAATTTTAAAGTGTGGAAAATTGAATATATGATAAACACAGTAATTGACAAAATTTAGTTACCGAGAAACAAATGCAACTTCATCTTTAAAATTCTTTTAAAAAAATAAACATCTGAAATACAAATACGTAAACTTTAATGCTACGTACACCTAAAGATTTTAAATCATAAATGTAACCATTTAATAAATCGTGATGCTTTAAAATAACTGGAAAATACATGTTATCATATTTTCAAAAAGTTTCCATTTTTATTAATGTAATATTCAAAGAAGATAGAATACAATTGGAATTTAATATTTGGCTTTAAAATTGATTTGCGAAATATTTTTAATTCTGCATCTTCTGAATCAAATAGAATTAATTGTCATTTAAACTTGCACATTATTTTAAAAACAAATTGTCGGAAAAGCATGTTAAGATACTCCTTACAGTATTTAAGGAATTCAGTCGTTATTTCAATTCAATGAATATGTTATTTTATTGCTAGAATATAACCTCTCTTCTTTTATTTCACATACTAAACAGCTAGTTTAATGTTATTTTAATTAATCATTGAATTTAATATTTTAAAATTTCAGCTTAAAATTTAATCAAGTACATTTTCTCTTAATAATTGTGCGTGTTTAAAGTAAATAATCTTCAATATACTTTTTACATGAAAAGAAATGTTTTGTTTATCAGAAAATAAAGTAAAAATCATTTTGTTAATTTTTTTTACGTTATTTGGATGTGAACAAAAGTTGTGGGTATTAAGAATATATATGTGAATATTAAAATACAGGTTATTTTTTAATATATTTCTGCTTCTTAAATTATTAACTATTATAAACTATTATAAACTACTTACATTATAATATTTAATCTTTATCTGTAAATTAATAGTGATATATTCTATTTATGGAAAGATCCTAAGATTGCAGTACTGAAATTGAAAGGTTTCCAGCAAAAAGAGGTAGTTTAATTTTTTAATTTTTGGTAAACTTAAAAAACTATATATATATTATTTAAATTTTAAAGTTTTGTCAAAAGTGTTTTTTCTATTTATGCATTAATCCGTACATTTATAAAAGTTTGCAATCAATAATTTCCCAAAATATCTGTTATGAATGGTTTTTTCTTTTTTAAAGTAGAAAGAGGACTTTTAAAAAAATGTCAACATAATGCTACCTCCTGTTTTCAGCAACTCCTTCACTTATTGGAAAGTTTAGCAACAGAAAAAAATTATAATTGTTCATTTTTTTCAAACAGTGCAGTAATCTTATTTTAATTCTGTATGTATCTTATAAAAGGATTATTTAGCATCGAAATAATTTAATAATGCTTTGAGTATATAGACGAATAACTCAGCTTTACAGGGCTTTTAAAATAAAACAAAAAAGTACAACCATGTTGTTCATTAGGAGCTAAAAATACAATTAAATGGTAAAATTCAACATAGTTATTAGGTATTACTTTAACACAATCAAACTGATTGGTAAAGTTATTATAGAAATAGAATATATCTAACTGAGTGAAAATATGTCCATGCCGGGTATACAACCTCGGTCCTTAACATAGAGGGCCAATGCTCACCATCGTTGATACGAAGTTCGTATATTTGCGGTTAGTTTCTGTTGAGCTGTCTACAGAATATGTTATTACCAATAAAGATCTGAGCGAAATATGCTCACCGGCTGTGAGTACAATTAGCTTAAACTGTAGAGCATTGGTCATGTAAGCCAAAGATCTGGGTACGATTCGCGATCTAGCCTCTTTTCGCTTAGTTATTCGTGATATCATTCATGACGGCCGATTATCTGCACGAGAAATATAGGCCTAAGGGGGAAGGTGCGCTCAGTGATGATCTTTCTAAGAGAACCTAACTCGTAATTACGCAAGGAAATCCATGGTTCGAAGAAAAGCACAGAAAATCCTGAACAATTAGGCCGATGGGCGCGATTGGTTTCGAACCCATCACCTCCCGTCTATCAGCTTCGACAGCAGAACTTCTCGGCTACTTTTGCTAAGGTGGAATTTTTCAATTTGTATAATTATAAGTGTTCAATTTAATCAACTCCAAAAACATGAATGATATCAAGGTGGTGTGTTAATTCATTACACACTTATATCAACTCTAGGAGTAGTTGCAGGTATGGGTCTCCTAAATTCATAAACGTCAGTTGGTAGAAACAACAAAAAAAAATCACTTGGAGTCGTTAGTGATGTGAGAATTAAACGTCGGCACGGGCTGAAATTTCCAAATCCGAGCCCAGTCTGATTCATAGAAAAAAAATCGTCCCGACCCGTTACTAAAGTTAAAACCCGTTACTTAAACCCGTTACTTAAAGTTTCTGCTCGGCCAGTAAAAAAATTAAAATTCGACCCGGCCCCGTCCGATGAATTTCTGCAGGACTTTAATCTTCACTCTTACGGAAGAGTTCTTATAAAAAAAACTTTTGTTCTGACCAAAAAAGTTTTTTTTTTCATATTTATATTCACCATTTATCCAGAAGTGCCGTAGGCTGCTATATGTATGTTTTTAATCAACCTCTGTTGTATGTAAATGTTTCAGGCATAAAAATCTTCAAAATGGTATATGATAAAAGCAAAATCTTCTAACACGGAATCGCATTGGAAAGAAGAAAACACTTTCCCTTTTTAGCACGTGTAAATGTTTAATATATTTTTTCTCGCTTTTTATTCATTTTGCATGGAAGAACAAATTAAAAGAAATTTCCAGTTTTCAGTTTAAAAGAAAATTCCGTCATAGGAAGATTTTTTTAATGTGTTTAGCTCTATTTGATAAAGGTAGAAATTAAATTTAAAATATAAACCTACAATAAATTCTAATGTTTAATTGTAGAATAATGACAATTCAAAGTATAATCTTTTTTGCCCAAAACTTTTGGACTAAGCCAAATTTTACTTATTTTTGAACAAACTTGATCACATCGAGCTAAGGTTTGTCATATGGGATGATTCAACCGGAACAGATTATTTTGGTTCATGAAGAATAGGAAGAATGAAATCAGTCCCAGCTTCGTACGGAAAAAATAAGTTAGGATTGGCCCAATACTCCCTGAAAAAAAAAAAAAAAAAACAAAGCCCAAGCCCGGCCCGGCCCAAAAAATTAGTGACCAGGCCCGGCCAGAAAATATTAGTTACTACGCCCGGCCCTGCCCGAATGCCGTTTATAGAAATCGTCCCGAACCCGGCAAGCGGGCGGACAGAGCTCAGGCTTTTAGGCGGGGACCCGGCCCGTGCAGATCGCTAGTGACAATGCCATTGAGGAAGAAAAGGTCCTAGGGTAATTGACGACGAAACCACCGGCAGGCAATTTCTCATTTAAAAATCGACGTACAGCTAAGTCTGATGAACAACAAACTTCTACTTTTTTTGTTTTCTTTTAATACAGTTGTGATTTGTTATATTCCTTTATATACACTCTGTATATTTAATATTGTTTATTTAAGGTCATCACTGCAGCATTAGATAACGCAGAAATCAATATTGAGCACTTTTCTTTCAAAAAAAGCTTTACTCATTAAACAGATTAATGTGTAAAATAAGCATTATTAGATGTAAATTACAATAAAAAAGGACATTATTTACTGAGCCATTCCACTGAGGTTAACAACTTAATATTCTTGCTTAGAATACACTAAAAAAAGAAAACATTCAATGTAGAAATACATGTATTTCAATGATATTTCTTAACCCGCATTTTTAAAATATAAACATACTGATATCAAATGAATTTTCGTTAAGTACGGTTATGGCTTTATTTCTTTTTTTATCACTCTGAAACTGTAAACTAGAAGCGATTATATTTCTTTAAAATTCCCATTTCATTATGTACTCTTAGGGGAAAGTTAATTATGCCATAAATATATCAATCTTTAACAATTTGGCTTTAAACATGATTTGAGAAAAATTATATCCTTTAAATAGCACAGTATTTTTTATTATTTTAATCGATCCCGATTTCCTTTCTTTAATTTCAAACACAAGCAGGCTTAAAGAAACATTATAAAAATAGAAGAATTTAATCCACTAATCGTTTATTTTATTTTGTTGTTGGAATAGAAATTTGCAGATTTTACTTTATCTATTGTGCAGCTTTAGATGGTTAATTTGTACAAAAATTAGATTTAAGATTTGAAATTTTACTGTAAAATTGAGTCAGATTTATTTGCTATTAATTAGTCATTATTGACTAATTAATTGAATTATTGTTGCTAAATGTCTCGGAATAGTTCTTCATCAGAAAATAAACTTTTTAAAAACGGCAAAAATATAGAAATTTTATTTTGATAAAGTATTTTATTTTATTTCATTTATTACAATTGAGACTAGACTAATATATATTGACTTCAGATTTCCATCAATAATCTTTATTTAATATCAGAGAAACGTAGGTTCAAAAAATTACTAATAATTTTAATCTTTCAATATTTTAATGTAAAAGTAATTTTGAAATTGCTTTGAGTTTAAAAGTTTTTAATATTTTGTTAAGTGGTTTTCATTATAAGCAGACTATTTTAAGAAAGGTATCTATAGGTAGCATTTCCGCTGGCAAAATATTTTCATTTAGAACATAATTTTATTTTCTATGAATTGAAACCTCATAGATGTCGTTTGTATTGAAACAAAGTTGTGTTGAAACAAAGTTTTGTTTCAAACTTTTTACTTTTTGGCCACTGAGATAAACTCTCGATTGAGAGGGTTGATATGTATATATATTTGTATTTAAAAGAAATCACAAAATACTTTAATTTAAGTTTGATGACTTCATCTACATTAGGTTAAATTAGAGATATATTTATTTTTATACACAGATTGGAAGTGAGATTACAAAGAGGATATCAAATCACACGAATGCATTTCTAAAGCCCATTGCTATTAGCAAACTATTAAAAGATAAATTACATGCATTTGTTGATTTCTTTGTACACAATGGAAGGAAAATGGATAAGGACAAGTCTTTAACTGATTTCACTTGCATTTTATATTTTCTTAAGTACCAAGTTAATATTTGTTTGAAAAATTAAGAGACAGATGAAGTCTCTCTTTTAGTGGGAAACTGTGCAAAAGCGACGATGGTCATTTTTGTTAAAAATGTGCTGGACATTCAGAAAAGAATAACCATACAAGATAAACCGCTAAAGATTTTGTTCATCCGTTGACAGAAATTGTCCATTGAGCAAATATTTTAATATTTGAGGAACGATTATAGAATATTCTCAAAATTTCTGTGCTTTAATAAATTACTGCACCATATCTCATATCTGGCACTAAAAAACATAAAAAGAATTTCATTATATGCCGTTAATTTGACTAATATGATCACTGTTCCTGATACAGACTAATCCGAAAAATGGAATAATTCTTATTTCCTTCATGTCAGATGGCTGAACTAATAAAAAAATTAGACTTTCATCTTTGGTAAGAAAAGTTGTTTCACTCAGGCTATTAATGTAAACTTATTTTTACTTAATAGTTGAAATTTTAATATTAGGAAAGTTTCAAAGTGTTAAGCAGATAAAATTAATCAATTTAAGCTCATTAAGCTGTAAAACATATCAATACAATATTTTAAAACCCTAATTTTGAATATTTGGCGTTACCACAAAATACAAAATTTTGATTGAAATTCTGATATTTTGTTTTCTGTTTTCCCATTAATAAGATCGTTATGTAAATTTTAAATATTTTTTTAAATAGAAGTAGAAACATTTGTGCAGTAAAGGGTTAAAAGACGACAATTTGGACAATAGTTTGAACCTGATGTCGAAGATTAACACATTGAAGCGCTAAGTGAACCAGCATGTGATCGGGATTGAAATTTACTACATTATACGTATTAGTGCTACTTTTGTAGTTTTTGAATCTCAAACTGGATTGATGACAGTAACATTTGGTTAAAGAATCAGGCTTTTAAACTGAGGTAAAGATTTGAGTTATAAAAGTGCATTTCTGAAAATACTAACCCTCCCTCCCCACACCCATACACCAGGTTTCTTATTTTAACTTCCAAACTCAACATTACTGATTGCAATAAACTTACATGTAAACTTTGAAAAGGACATACATGTGTGTATTTTCTTAGTGTATTATGTAAGTATGACTATTTCGCAACTTTTTTTTATTTTATAGTTATGCATTTTTTATGTTCGTATCAGCAATATAATAACATACACACACAAAAACTACTTTGCCACATAAGATCTTTTTTTCCCTTTAAAAGTAAATAAGCATGTTATTTATATATTACTACAGTTATTTTTAATAATACATACCGTCAAAATGAATTTTAAATTTAGATTTTTATTGTTTCAAATTTTATATTTTATTATTTAAAAACACACCAAAGACACTTTAAAATTGATATGACATTCCTGATATTATTCAGCGTTATATGTGAAGATGATTTTTGCAGAATTTAATATTCTATTATAATCATGCTCATATAATATTATGATACACTCTCAAAAAAACTTCCGTCTTTTCACAGAAAATGCACTGGCAGCACTGCTGCCAGAAATTGTCTGTATATTGACGATTTTCTGTTTATTTTTTTCTCTGTCAAAAGAGGAAAAATATCCGTCACTTGAAAAAAGTTTGGAAAAAATCAATGCGGAAGAGGCGGGGATCGAACCAAGGATCCCAGGATTACCAGACCAACGCTAATCCACGGCGCTACGGCTGCTCATGATGATTGTGCGTTAAAATAGAACCCTTCATTTCATATGGTGTGGGTTGGTGTATTTCGTTAAAAAGCTTTTAATTATGCAGTTAATCTCGGAAAGATTTCATCTTTAATGAAACTGTGGCTGGGTTTTTTTTTACGTTTAGTATTAATATAGTATAAAAATGTGAATTTTAAATATATTACGTAGAATGTTAGAGAAAAAACATGGATGTTCTATTTGTGAGAATTTTTGAACGAATAAAGAAAGTAATTGTTATTTATTTTTAAATTCGAAAACATTTTTGTCTTTTAAAACTAAATTAGACATTTTAATCAATAGAATATTTTTGTTTTTCATTTTAAAAATAAATTCGAACTTATTACTAACAGACCCAATGCGCATGCGTGCTGGATATAAACGGAAACTTTTCCTCATTTTTCGACGCTCGGAATGAACTCACAGAACAAATACGTTTTCTGGGAGAACAGAAATTATTTGTGAAAAAATAACGATAACTTAGTGTATATTGACGAATTTTTCTGACAGTGTAATATTAATAGTATAATAACACAAGTTTAAAAATATAAGTGTTTTACCACATACAAATCCCTTTCGCTACCAAAAGAAAATGCATAATATTTATGAATAACGATATTTTTAATAATACTGTTCTATATACATTTTAAATGAGATATTTGTTACTCTCAAGATCTATTTTAATATCTGAAAAATAGATCAACAAAACTTTAAAGTACATTCTGAAACAAAAATCTCAGAAAAGGTAATTTTTTTTAATTCAAATTCTTTGAGAAAAGCTTGGATAATAAAAAAAAAAAAATAGGCCATGTAAGAAAACTGAAAGAATGAAAGATCTTTCCACAAGAAATATAGATAAATAATTCTGATGTCTAAAAGTAAGAAAAATGAAAAACCAAGTTTCCCATAAACTTTGAACTTCTTTGTCTAGACACTTGAAGAAGGCGCCTTATATTCCGTAGGTAAATGGAGATAACTGTGTTAAGGCGACTACTAGACCGAAAAATCAAATACAATTTATTCAAAATTGAAGTGGTGGTTTTAAAGGTAGTCTGTCAAATTAAACTTATGCTTATCTAATGCTATAATAATATCTCTAATATAAATTTTTTTTTAATATAACTACGCTACGCTATGGAATTTTTTCCGCAAATACAAGGATACATAATAACTATGGCTATCGTTATTTTTTATTAAAACTAATAATCTAAATGCACTTTAATGAGATTTTTGTTTTTCAGAAAATATAGTTTGTTATTTGAAAACTTACGAACGAATCTTTAAAATACATTTTTGAACCGAAATTCTAAAAAAAAAAAAAAAAAAAAAAAAAAAAATTATTTTTTTAAATTCAAATTCTTTGAGAAATGAAATAACAGAATAAAAAAGAACTTTCTAAAAGAAATATAGATAAATAATTCTAATCTCTAAAAGTAAGAAATATTACAACCGAGTTTCCCATAAACTTTGAACTTCTTTGTCTAGACACTTGACGAAGGCGCCATAAATTCCTATGTAAATGGAGCTAACTGCGCTAGGGCGACTATTAGACCGTAAATTCAAATACAATTTGTATATAAATATAATAGCAAGCAAAAAATACTTTCTGACAATAAGGAAGATATTAAATAAAATTGTCTTTGATAATACTAGTTACTTTTTTTTAAATGCATTTTAAATGATGTATTTGATATTCTTAAGATCTTTTTTGCTATTTGAAAAGTATATCAACGGAACTTTAAAGTAGATTTTGAAAACTAAAATCTCAGAAAAGGTATTTTTTTAAATTCAAAATCTTTAAAAAAAGCTTTTATAATCAGAAAATAAGCCATGTAAAAAAAAAAAAAAAAAAAAAAAAAAAAAAAAAAAAACATAAAGAATGAAAGATCTTTCCACAAGAAATATAGATAAATAAATATGATGTCTAAAAGTAAGAAAAATAAAAAACCAAGTTCCCCTAAACCAGACACTTGACGAAGGCGCCTTATGTACGGTACGTAAATGGTACTAACTGCGTTAGGGCGACTATTAGGCGAAAAAAATCAAACACAATTTGTATACAAATGTAATAGCAAACGAAGAGTAATTTCTGACAGTGACGGAGATTTTAAATTACATTTTCTTTGATAATACTAGTTACTTTTTATAAGTTTAATGCTATGTCATACAAGAATAATTTTATATTTACATTTTTTTACGAATCTATGTTTTAATTTGTAGAATATGTTTATAGTATTTAAAGTTTATCATGAGTTGTTGGTTATAGTATTAGCATTTTTTTCTAAAAGTTATTTTAATAAAATTTAATATTAGAAAAATATGTTGATTTTGTTGATTTCACTTCTTTGTGAGACATTTTCTGATCCAAAATACGCCATGAAAGAAAACAGAAAGAATAGTTATACATAAATGTTAGAAATAAAATTCTAATATCGCGAAGTAAAAAATATGAAATACAAATTACCTCTTATCCTCAATTATTTTGCCTAGACTTTTGCCAAATGTGCATTGCGTTGGATATATAAGTTTAAATAACAATAGTACGCTGGCATTACATCTGCAAAATAAAATAAACTTTATATAACCTTTTGGAAAGAGAAAAACAATATTTCTAATCATCAGAAATATTGTAAATAAAATTATACTAGGCAATGTAATTGAATTTCGAAACTGATAATATCAAATTATATAAGGTGAGTTTTTGTAATTATTTTGTTTGTTATGTAAATCGTCTCCCATGTTGTACTTTAAATTTCTTATGTGTTGTCAATAATTTTAGTTTATTCATTTCCTAAAAAAATTATAGTCGAAACAAATTTTTTAATTTATTTCGTTTAAATGTGTAAAAAATATTTTCATACATCATCACAATTTACAAAAGATATATAAACGTCAGTATTTATTCCGAAAGTAATTTAGCAATTCGAGTGTAAAATGTTCTATTACAATAATCTACAAATTACATGAAAATTTCGTACTTTTTTAATTAGCAAAAATTTTATGTCCCAGAATAAATAGCCAATTAAAAATATACGTGTTACATATGCGCAAATAAGTATGGAATTAAAGATTTCATACCAATCAAGTGCCATTTATTGAAAACAAAAATTTTATAATTGATTTCGAAACTAAGAAAGATTAATATTTTTACATAAATTTATAAAAAGAATAATTCCACAACCTTTGTTTTGCTATAATTTTTTATAACATTATGTGTACATATAGGGACTTTGTTTCAAAGAAACTGAATCTAAAAGCTGTAAAAAATCGCTTAATGTGCGTATTGATTAGAACGCAGTAGCATGTTTTGCTTAATTAGTGCCAATTAAGATCGAACTTAATGACGAGGCATAATAAGCATTACAAGCAGATGTTGCTCATTAGACTTAAGTAATTTATTAGCTTAATCAATTGGGTTAATACAATTTTAAAAACTAGATTTAATCGAATTACTTTATAAAAAAAAGGCCATATAAAATTACTTAACGGTTATATTTAACAACTTATAATAAGTCAAGTTAGCTGCTTTTAGCTAAAATTTGCTATTAGTTTTGCTCGCGTATCAAAGCGTAAAAAAACATGTATTAATCTGCATAGTTATGCTTTTCTGCAAAATTTGTGTTAATTGTTTGAATCAAAAGAAAACAACTTTAATTTAGATTTAACATTATGTGTTTTTTTTTTTTTTACTGAAATTTGTCTATAGTCTAGTCTTTCTTTCTTAAGATGAATTTCTAAATTCAATGCACTATATAATAATTTTCTGTAATTTTATCTTATGAATACGATATAGATTAATTCTTATTAGGTTTAGATTTTTATATCAACAAATTCTTTTAAAATAGTCCTTTATTAACTTTAACTGAGAGCATAGAATTTCATAGAATAGCTGCCATTTCTTCCTAAGTTAGTATTATAACATATATAAACATTATTTTTTTAAATGAACTTTTATAAAAGCAATGTTATTTTTACACGACTGCATTTGTAATGAGAATAAATCATATAACTTTGTCTAGTGTGTTATTTGTTTATCATAGTTGAAGAACTCAAGAAAATGCAAATATAGTCGGAACTATGTGGCACAATTGCGTCATTAACGGAAGATAAAATTTTACATACATAATTATGTATATACACTGGAAAAAAATATTAAATTTACCGCAAAAATTGCAGTAAAATTAGATGTATTTTTTAATGCTATCCGCATATAAATGAACACAGTTTATTGCAATAAACCATTCAATCATAGTCTACAGTTTGATTGCTTTTGCTACATTAGTTTTGACAGGATTATTCGAAAGAAATTCGTTCTTTTTCAATTTTACAAAATTTTACAAAATGCAAGTGACCAGTCACCATTGACCATATAGTGTATGTCCTTTTTTCCGGTTAGAAATTGGTGCATTTCGTTCTTTTACATTTCCAAAATATAATAGAACCCTCTCTCCTATAGAAAATGGTGAAATTCTTTGGTTTGGTTTTTTGGTTTTATTTTTGTCGTCCGATTATCTACACTAGGGATATAGGACCATGGGGGAGTGACCTTCGTGGGGGGTCTTTCTAAGGGAACCTAACCCGTATTTACGCAAGGTTCAAAGATAATCACGAAAACTCCGAACGGTTAGGCCGACAGCCGCGATAGGGTTCGAACCCGGCACCTGCCGTCCACCAGTTGAGAGGTCAGACCCTCTCGGCCTCTTGTGGGGCTTGAAATTCGTTGGAAATTCAATCATTTTTAATAATTTTGCCTATCCATTAAAATAGTAAACAATAGAATAGTTATCCTTATCCTTATATATATTATAAATGTGAAAGTGTGTTCGAAAGTTGGAATGAAGTTGGCTTCAAAACGGATGGATGAATGTCTTTGAATCTTTGGATATAGATAGATTATAGCCCGGAAATGAATATAGGCTATGTTTTATTTATTTTATTTAAATATTTTAATTAATAATTCAAAATTTCATTATTTTTAATATAGAATAAGTAGGCGTTTTTTTAGATAAAATTTAATTAATTTTCTTTCCCGTTGGCCAGAAAATCAAAATCTGGAATAATTTCTCAGCAGCAATAAATTTTAAATTGAACAATTTCCATGCGAGAAAAAAAATAATTTGAAAGAAAATAAATATGACGTTATATCAGAAATAAAAATAAAAGGTGTATTTTTTATAATATAGTTAACAAGGATATTTGTTTAGTTAATGAGAATTTTTTTGTCAAAAATGGCGACATAAATTATAAATAAGAAGAATAAAAAATAATTATATTTTTAACAAAATATTTCACTTCGAAAACTGTGACGTGATAGATGAAATAAAATGGGTACTTTATAATAGTCGGTAAAAATACAAGGGGGATGATATCAGTAGCTAATAGAGCTAGATAAATAGTGACGTCCTATTTAAAATGAATGAGAAATATTTTTACTTATACTAATTAATAAGTTATAAGTTACATACAAATGAAAATTTTTATTCAAAACTCATAATTATAACTGGAAGAAATATTTTTGTGGGGAAAAGCTGGAAAATAAAACCACTGATTAATATATTTTGGACTCTATTTTTTAACACTTTTCAACAAAGTTGAAAAATTGTTATGCTTTCTGTTTGTCTGGCCGCTTTCTAACTTTATTAAATATATTCGGATTTCCAAGAAATTTTGTAAGTTATTAACTTTTACCTAGCACGAATACCTATCGAAAATAAAGTTTCTAACGTTATTATTTTATTTACAGGGATAGTCAAAAATTTTGTTTACATTACGACATTATGGGGACAATCGTTTTAATTGAAATTTTAACGATGTTACACCCTATGAAACATATTCAAATTTATATGCATCAACAAAGTGCACTAAAATATGCATTTTGTAAAGTATGCAGTGAAAAATACACTTATTATTCATTTACAGGGTCACACAGAAGAATTCCATTGCATAAGAATAAAGGGAGGAACATTTTGCGACATATTTTAATTATGGTAAACGATTTCATGTAAAATCAAATTGATATACGTTGCTGAGGCTTAATGTGAGTTATTTCATACACAATATGAAGTGTATAGCATTTACAAGGACACACACAAAATATTTCAAATATTATATATTCTATCCGAAGTAATGTATATGATGAATGATGACTGTTGAATGGATGAAATGCATTTGGAATTATTATATGTGCTTTTAAGTTTCACTAAATGTTTGCATATTAAATGGTGTGTATAAATGCTAATAGTTACAGAATTTAGATATGCAGGGTTACACAAAAGATCTCGGAAAAGTTACTGAATATGAGTGCAATTTACTTAAAAGTGGTTTTTAAATAAAATATGCATTTTTATTTTGAACTCCATTCAGTAAACTAAGAAATGTTTGTAGCATATAAATAAAATGATATACAGTGTCACGCAAAGAACTTTATGCATGGTTCTCTTCGGATGATAATTTCTTAACTTAAACACTTATTATTCATTTACAGGGTCACACAGAAGAATTCCATTGCATAAGAATAAAGGGAGGAACATTTTGCGACATATTTTAATTATGGTAAACGATTTCATGTAAAATCAAATTGATATACGTTGCTGAGGCTTAATGTGAGTTATTTCATACACAATATGAAGTGTATAGCATTTACAAGGACACACACAAAATATTTCAAATATTATATATTCTATCCGAAGTAATGTATATGATGAATGATGACTGTTGAATGGATGAAATGCATTTGGAATTATTATATGTGCTTTTAAGTTTCACTAAATGTTTGCATATTAAATGGTGTGTATAAATGCTAATAGTTACAGAATTTAGATATGCAGGGTTACACAAAAGATCTCGGAAAAGTTACTGAATATGAGTGCAATTTACTTAAAAGTGGTTTTTAAATAAAATATGCATTTTTATTTTGAACTCCATTCAGTAAACTAAGAAATGTTTGTAGCATATAAATAAAATGATATACAGTGTCACGCAAAGAACTTTATGCATGGTTCTCTTCGGATGATAATTTCTGAAAATGTAATTTAAATAGTAATAAGGAATATGTTTGAACTAAATTTTAGAAAAATACTTTCATGTATTAAAGGTACTAGGTAAACTACAGGGCTGAACAAAAGTATTCAAGAATGTTTCTATCTATTAGAATAAATCGCTGAAAGGAAAATTTCAACCAGCAAAAAAAAATCAGCAAATAGGGATCATCAGAAGTTTGATTGATGAATTGATTCCTCTTTAAATGTTATGTGAGCGAAGTCACGGGTAATAGCTAGTAATATACTAAATTTTAAATTATTATAAATTCTGTAATTACAAACAGCCGACCTATACATTTGCATCAATAAATCAAAAATAGAGCTATGGGCCGCTTTGTTTCTGGTTATAACATTATCTCCATATATCTTTTTCATCTTTTAACATCGTTCATATTCAGCCAGATAATGAAGAATATTCTAACAATAATAATAATAATAATAAACCTCTAGTACAAAAGAGATACAATTATTTAATCGATTAATCATCTTTCTCTCTATTTATTTATTTATTTTATTTTTCAAGGAGCTGTTTTAGACATTTTGCTTTTGTTTTATTATTTTACCTGCATGAACTAGATTCTGATTTTTGTTTCTCTTCGGTATGGATCATTTATTTGTTTATTTTTGTCAGAGGAATTGCCATATTTGTACTGTAGATCTGTACTTTAAAGAAAATTGACCAGGTTCTTTTCAAAAAACTGCATTCGCTAGAGATGTAGGCTGTGATCCATTATTAAAAAATAAATGCTTTTTAAGAACTTTGTTTATTTGAAGGAGAATTATAAAAATCAAATCATTTCTTACAGAAATAGTTAGGGATGGTGCCTGTAAGCATTTTTCAAGAGACCTTCTTTACATGACTGAGTGCGTGAAGCGAGAGCGAGGCAATTGAATTTCTCATTCAGAATTCACACATTGGCATCATAGAATTGGCGAAAAGGAGCATATGAAAAGTGAATGATATCATAACCATGAAATTTTCTGTTACGCTTTAAACAATTAAGATGATTTTGAATTTAATGCAGGGCAACCAGAAATGGGCAGTCCTAAAAAAATACGCCAAAAAGAATTCGCGCAAAATTCGTACGTTAGAGCTCTGTTTAGGGAGAATATATGAAAGACACAATAATTCCGCATGCACAAAGAAAGATTATTACATAACGAATAAGTTAGAATCACAATTAAGCAGAGAGGAAAATGAAATTTCACTGACTGCAAACATATTCGATCTTTGTTCTTTTTTTATTTGTTTCCAGCAAGGGTGAAATACGCATCTTAATGAATTCTCTTTATCTGACAGCCGTTTTTCAGTAATAAGGCAGATGCTAGATGTTTTTCTTTCTTTTCTTTTGAACGGAAAGTTATTGTGGGATCGAAATAAAACATTAAGATAAAATAGATATTTAATTAAAGAATAGTTTTAACTGTAATTTAGAAAAATGTATAATTTAAGAAAACTATATGTGATTCTACATCACAATATTCTAAGATTATTCCAGCAAACTTCAGTTTGTTTGCTTTTGCTACATTTGTTTTCACAGGATTATCCAAAAGAAATTAGTTGATTTTCAATTTTTGACGGTCCCTATTGACTTTCAAAAATAAAAAAAAATCTTCGCGGAAATGTATGACCTGTAGTATTATGTTTACACACTTAGAGTTTCAGGAAAATTCTTTATGCATTTTTGTAGATATTTAACAAAATGTATAAAATCGAAGTGGCCGGTCACATTTGGCCATATGGTGTATGCCCTTTATTTCTGTTAGAAATTGGTGCATTTCATTATTATTTTTTTTTTTTTTGCAGTTATATTAGAGCCCTCTCGCTAACAGAAAGTAGAGGAAATCGTTGGAAATTTATTCATTTTTTACTGATTTTGTCGACCCATTAAAATATTAAACAATAGAATAGTTATAATACATTAAATTTTAAATTATGAAAAATCATTATTATAAATTCTGATGAATTACAAATGGACGACCTATATATTTGCATCAAGAAATCCAAAATAGAGCTATGGATCGCGTTGTTTCTTATTATCTCATTATCTACATACATCTTTTTCATCATTCATATAATGAAGGATATTCTAAAGATAATGCTAGGATAATGAAGAATATTAAAAAATAATAATAATTATAACAACAATAATAACCCTCTCGTGCAAAAGAGATACAATTATTTAATCGAGTAATCATCTCTCTCTCTATTTTTTATGTTATTTGTTTATTTTTACTTTTCAAAGAATTGTTTTAGACATTTTGCCGTTTGCTTTATTATTTTATTTACATCAGTTAGATTCTTATTTTTGTTTCTTATCGGTATGGATTATTATTTCTTTATTTTTTCAGTGCAATTGTCATACTCTAGGATTATTTCAGCAAATTTCATAATTAATTATTCCAAATTTATAGCTCTAACAATTCACGAACAAACAATCAAACTTTAACTTCCATAAAGTTGTTTTGTTTTTCTTAATATGAAATAAGCGAGTTGAAACATATACCTAAATAAAAAGTATTTTTTATTAATTTACTAAAAAGAAAAAAAATCAAGTACTATTAAATAAACCATAAAAAGAATAATATTTCAATGCATGACGTTATTTTACTTTTATTAATAATTCAAAACCTCATTTCAGTTTTAAATGCAATTCAATAAATTATTACATTTGTCAATAAAATCCGATAACTAATTATAGTTTTAAATACAATTCAGTAATTATTTACATTTTACATAGAAACCAATAAAACATTCCAGTTTTAAATTACATTTAAATAATTCATTATATTTTAAACTACATTGCTATAAATCACCGTGCTTTAAAATTCAGTCAATAAATTATTTCAATTTTAAATACAACCCACCTAAAAATCATTACACTTTAAACTATTTGGTGTATTGAAATTTCATCTTGTTATGAGAAATGAAGGAAAAAGCGGTACTGACAAATATTTTTAATAAAATGAAACTTTTTTAAGATAAAAAAGATTTTCATACAATAAATTAATTCCGTTTAAAACACACAAAATACAAAACAAACTTTTTATGATGTGCAATTTTTGCTACCTAGAAAAAAAATTAATCCTAACCACAATTTAAAATTTTTTAACATAATAAATCCCTTCTATGAAAATTTCTATAACAAAAAAAATGGGAACTGCATATTTACAAACGAAAAACACAAAATGTCATTATCTCTAAGCAATTTAATAAGTTATTACAATTTTAAATACAACCTACCTAATAAATCATCACACTTTTAAGTATATGGCTTAGTGAAATTTCATCTACTTATGAGAAATAATGAAAGAAATAATAATGACAAAGATTTTTA
Organism: Maratus speculifer; assembly: GCA_964019185.1. Lineage (NCBI taxonomy): Eukaryota > Metazoa > Arthropoda > Arachnida > Araneae > Salticidae > Maratus > Maratus speculifer. The sequence continues at coordinate 278,839,397 of OZ025294.1, forward strand.
ATAAAAGGATTTTTTTAAAGGTAAGAAAATCTTTTCATAGATTAAATTCTTTTCATTTCAAAGAAAAACATACAATAGAAACTTGTTATACTGAGCATTATTTGCTATGCAGGAAAAATAAAACCAATCATAACCACAATCTGTAAAATTTTAACAAAATAAAAACCTTTTCTGTGAAAAGTTTTATATTAAAAAAAGTATGGGAAACTGTATATTTACATGGGAAAACAGAAAAAAGACATCCGTGTTTTTATTATCTCTAAGCATCTTTATCAATTTTCAATAAAAAGCATACTAAGCAAGATAATGAAAAGGTGTTCTCAGAAAACATAACAAAAGGGACAAAGTTATTTAATAGAATAAAAGAAACTGTTTCTTTTTTTAAGTTTATTTTTCTTTAATGACTATAGAGCCTTATTTCTGATTTCATTGTTTGTATATTTTATTTTACTCAATTAAGATACTAAAATCTGTTACTGTATGTAGAAGTGTACTTGTAAATAAATTATAGGGTATACGATATAGACAGAAGAGAGTAGTAGATAGTACACGCTATTGATTTACTTGAGTAACAGGAAGAATTGAAAACACTTTAACGGGTAATCAGCGGGGCTATTCGAAAATGAAAACAAGATTTACGTTTACAAGCATTGCAACGAATTAAAACCTACTCACAATATATCATTAGTAAGCATGCTTGGATTACCTCTTCTTGTTTCTTACGTAAATTTACGTGTCCGCGTTAAGTGTTAAAAAATCCACATGGTATACGGGATGTAGCAATACTTTTGGTATTTGGGAAGTATGTTTTGGTATGTGTGATTTCTTCTAGAGCATAAAATTTATTCTTTTAATTAAATGTATTAAAAAATTAAATAAATGTACATTTGTATTACTTTCTTCAGCAAAATGTAATTTTATATAAATATTTTTATGTAAAATTAATGCTCCAAAACATAAACTAAATGGCATGGCCTCATAAATAAAAAAATAAACCCCCTAAAATTTGCAAAATCATACTGTTAAAAAATTAACTACTTTTTAAATATAAACATCTTTATGAACGCTACTGCGTGTTAGTAAAATTAAATTAAAAATTTTCTTTAAATAATCTTTTTTCCTTTTAAGATTGGAAGTAAAAACGAAATATATATATATTTAATATTAATTTACGTAGGTGTTGATATAATTTCTTAATAAAAAAAATGTATGTTATTAACACCTAAATAAGCAACAAAACACATAGTACACCTAATAAACAAAATTTTAAAGAATTATAAATCCTCTTACAAAAAATCTATTCAATAGCACAAAAATGCTAACCATATTTTTATAAGCAGATTTTTTTAATATATAAACTATGCATGTATGTTCATTATCCTCGTTTATAGTTCGTAATTTTCAATAGTAAAAATGTTGAGGCAGATAGTGAATGCTTATACACAGAAACTTTCGAAAAACAGTAACATAAGTGCGCTGCTTAATTGTTTAACTTACACAGTTTAATTTTTATTTTTTTACGCAGTTTAATGTTTATTGTTTGTAAGATTTTTTTTTGTTGTGAGAATCTACTAGAGTAGTTAGAGTATATATATATATATATATATATATATATATATATATACTTTAGATTAACAAAATAAGAGATTTTTTTTGTACTTTGTAAGATGTGTTATTTATTTATTTTGGAAATATTTGTGGTACTATTTAAAGTTATTCTAAGCTAAATTCCCGACAATTTTTTTTATAAATCCCTTAAATCATTGCGTATTACACTTGACATATTTTTACTTAATATGAAATCATTGTAATGGGTATGCTTAATTTTCGTGCCTTAGTTCAGTTATCCTTTAGGGACTGATGGAAGATAATTCGACCATAAATTCAATTAGCTTTAATTGTTTTAACTTAATTGTTCACTTTATCAGTAAAAATTTAATAAAGCTTTTTTTAAGATAGCATTTTTTTATTTATATATTTATCTGATATAACTCCATTATATATCCAAATATTGTTCTGAATAAATGAAGAAATTTAATCAGTAACATGTGAATAATTCAATTCCTAGTAGTTTGTTTTCAAGCATACTGTAATACACTGTTGCAGCGTATATAGGGTTCTTTCGATCTTATGGTTAGACAACTTCAAACTCTTTTCTCTTAGAAAAGTAGAAAATAATTTATTTACAGATCTTCAGAACAACAGAGTCTTCGAAACTCACAAATATTACAAGATATTCCAAAATAACTGTTTAAATCTATCGAACAAGTACAAATATAGGTCGCAGAGACTCTTTATACAATGTATCAACACTATATCGCATTCAAAACAACGTAGATAAAACTCAATACATCAAGCAAACTTGCTTGGACAATCTCTAGTAGCTCACTCAATGACTGACTGGTAAATAATAACAACAACAGCTCGTATCGCTCTCCTTATATATAGCCTCGTAGCATGTGCTAGAAATTTCTAGAAAAACCTGGAAAACCACGGAACAACAAACAATGTATCAGTAGACCTAAGGGGGTTACCATAAATAGGGAAGGGTTACCATCGCCAACAATCGCCAAGTTTGTCGCCAACTTGGCGATATATCGCCAAATTTGGCGACCAAAATTAGTCGCCAAAAGTGACGCCAACTTGGCGATATCTCAAATATTTCGCAAAGCTGCCATAGACATTCACTGAAAATAATAGACAAGTTTGCTTGATAACAGAGACAATGTAACAAAAACTAATATTAGTAAAGAAATGGAGCTTAATAAGATTATTTACATTATTTTACAGTACAAACACTAACTATTTACAAAATTCGCAACACTACCCCCTCCTCAAAGACTGCACGTCCCGGGCAGTGCAATCCTTGAGTTAGAGGAAAACACTTAAAATAAATAAACAAATAAATAAATAAATAAATAAATAATAACAATAATAATAAAATTTACATAAATAAGAACTAATTACTATTTACATATTTACAAAAAGTGACTTTCATGACCATGGTCTGAAATTCAAGTTTCGAATTTCTAATCACTTTGGCCAAAATAAGGGGCTAGCCGGTTATAGTGTACGACCTTCGGTTTGGCGTGTGGCGATTTTTGTATGCGTACAACGACGTCATTCAGCCTGTTGACGACTGTGTAAGGACCGTCCCAGTTTCTTTGTAATTTTGGCGACAGTCCCTTACGACGTATCGGATTCCACAACCAAGCTTTGTCACCTTCGTTGAACTCATGTCCTGTTGCCTTTGTGTCGTACCGTGTCTTCATCTTTTCTGATGCCAGTCCAATTCGGTTCCTCGCTAGACAATGAATCTCCTCAATCCGCGCCTGGAGTTCATCGACATATTCCTCAGGCGATGAAGGAGCATCAGGAGGACGGCCAAACAAAAGATCCGCAGGTAGACGAAGATCACGACCAAAGAGCATTTGAGAAGGGGAGTAACCAGTGGCCTCATGAGTGGCACTCCTGTAAGCAAGCAGGAAAAGAGGCAATTTCTTGTCCCAGTCCTGTTGGTCTCTAGACACCAGGAGAGAGAGGCTATTTAGGATGGTACGATTGAACCGCTCTACCGTGCCGTCCGATTGAGGATGTAGAGGTTTAGTTCGAGTTTTGTCCATGCCGAGTAGTCCGCACATTTCCTTAAACACAGCCGAATCAAAGTTTCTTCCTTGATCGGAATGGATTTTAAGAGGAACTCCGTATCTGGAAACCCAGTGTTGAACTAGTATGTCTGCTACGGTTACCGCCTCTTGATTAGGAATGGCATAGGCTTCAGGCCACTTAGTGAAGTAGTCCATGACAACGAGGATGTACTTATTGCCATCAGATGTTCTAGGAAGTGGACCCAGGATGTCTAGAGCAATTCGTTCGAAAGGAGCTCCTACATTAAAACGTTGCAATCGCCCACGGGTTCGCCTCTTAGGACCTTTACGTGCTACACAGGTGTCACAAGTTCGACACCACTTCTCCACGTCACTGCGAACATTATTCCAGTAGAAACGCTCTCGAACCTTTTGCAGGGTCTTCATTACACCAAAATGACCTCCTGTGGGTTTACCATGCAGTTCTTGAAGGACCATAGAAATTCTCGACTTAGGGAGTAGTAGTTGCCATCTACATGTCTTTCCATCGTCAGACTCCCATTTTCGGTACAAGATGCCGTTCTTCAAATGTAAGGAATCCCAGAGAGCCCAATAACGTTTAGTCGTAGGGTGGTAATGGGCCATGTCTTGCCAGCTGGGCTTCCTGTTGGACTCCTCTTTCAGCTCTAGAATTGGCTTAATTTCAGGATCAGCAAGTTGATCTTTACACAGGCTCTCGTCACTCCACGGATCTTGCGATGATGTAAACCCAGTTGTAACTTGTCTTACTATAGGACCTTTGACATTAAATTTCTTCTCAACCCGGTCGCAGTATCTACAATTCTCTGAGCAGGGTCTTCTTGAGAGAGCATCTGCATTTCCATGTGATGAGCCTTTTCGATGGCGTATCTCCATATCGTACTCTTGAAGCTTTTGTATCCACCTGGCTATCTGGCCTTCAGGGTTCTTAAAATTCAATAGCCAAGTTAGAGAAGCATGATCAGTTCGGATCAGGAATTTTCGACCGTAAAGATAGTGATGAAAATGGTCTATGGCTTTCACTACAGCAAGAAGCTCTTTTCTTGTTACGCAGTAGTTTCGCTCTGCCTTTGATAAGCACTTGCTGAAATAGGCGATAACACGCTCCTGGCCATCGATTTTCTGGGACAGTACAGCGCCAATGCTTTCGTTACTTGCATCCGTATCAAGTATAAACTGTTTATCGATTTGAGGATATGACAGAATTGGAGTGGATGTTAAGGCCTCCTTAAGCTTTTCGAAAGCAGAGTCACATTCCTGTGTCCACATGAATTTTTGATTGGCTTCTGTTAATTTATGAAGTGGTCTTGCAATCATGGAGAAGCCTTTGACAAATTTTCTGTAATAGGTGCATAATCCTAGAAAGCTCCGAAGCTGGTGAACATCTGCTGGACGACTCCAATTTTTCACGGCCGATATCTTCTCCGGATCAGTCCTAACTCCTTCCGCCGAAATGATGTGTCCAAGGTAGGCGACTTCATTGCGAAACAAACTGCACTTCGAAGGGCTTAACTTCAAATTAGCTTCCTTTAGCTTTTGTAGCACCCGCCTGAGGTTGTTCAGATGTTCATCAAAAGATTTTCCTATGATTATAATATCGTCTAAATAAACAAGACATGCCTCATATGACAGTCCCCGAAGAACCGTTTCCATAAGGCGTTCAAAAGTTGCAGGTGCGTTACATAGACCAAAAGGCATTACCTTGAACTGCCATAATCCTTGTCCCGTTGTAAAGGCAGTCTTCTCGCGGTCGTCGGGATGGATCTCTACCTGCAAGTAACCACTCTTCAGGTCTAAAGTCGAGAACCAAGTGTTGCCCGCAAGTGTGTCAAGAGTGTCGTCAATCCTTGGCAGAGGGTAACTATCCTTTTTGGTGACGTCATTCAGTCGGCGGTAGTCTACACAAAATCTTGTAGAACCATCCTTCTTTCTTAATAATACAATGGGAGACGCCCATGGACTTGTTGATGGTTCGATGACGTCATTTTCTTCCATATCTTTAATTAAATTCTGCACCTCTTCTTGCTTGGCAAAAGGTAATCGTCTAGGGTGCTGTTTAATAGGAGAGTGATCTCCCGTGTCAATTCGGTGTTGTGCCATTTTAGTTCGTCCAAAGTCTTCAGATGTTTGGGAAAATAAACTTTGGAATTCTCTAATTAAATTTTCCGCAGCTTCCAACTGTTTTGGATTTAAGTCTGTATTTTGTAACAAATCCTTGACTAAATTATCTTAAGATTTCTCAGAGTGACTGGAATTTTGACTTATGCACGTCACAGGAGCACATGACGCTATCACCTCTCCTTTCTTGATAGTCCTCGTCTTATCACTGATGTTAGCAATTCTGACTGGAATGGTCTTTTTCGAGAGGTCTACCACAAAAGAAGCCACCAATACTCCTGCTTGTGTACTATTGTCTTCTGGATAATCTATATGGCCAAATCGATAATTAGTTTTATTTTTAATTACAGCAGGAACCAAACATTCTTTTCTTGCATCTAGATTAATGTCTTCTTTGGCTATTACTATTTGTTTACTTTCAATTTCGTTATTTAATCCAAAAAGACTTATTTCTTCAAATTTTGAGATCATTTTGTTATTTTTGAAATCAAGTCTGAAGTCAAACTTCTTCAGAAAATCTAGTCCGATTAAGCAAGGATCTGTTATGTCAGCCACATATGCCGTATGGTAATATTTCGTTCCTCCAAAGTTGATAGTTAAATTGGCCTTTCCATATATGCCTATCTTGTCGCCCGTCACAGTTTGCAGGGTGATGCATGGTGGAGTCCAGATGAGATTAGATTTCAATTTTCGAGCCAAATCTTCTCTTATTATTGTCACATTGGCTCTTGTATCGACAATCATACGGCACTGAATTCCGTTAATAAAGCCTATCACATATAATTCGTTATCACCGCCGCTCATTTTTGATATCTGGAGGATCTTCAGGTGGGGCTTTTCATTCTCTGGCAACCTCCGCCCCGCGAGATGGCCAAAATTTAGTTTCCCTGCTGACTGTTTGAATTTATCTCACGTTCGTGGATTTTGGGGCAATTTCTTCGGAGATGTCCTGTATCACCGCATCCCCAGCACGTGAGATTCTGTCTTCTTGAACTTGTTCTTCCGTATTTTAAAGCTTCAATTTCTTGATTTATTTTCCTAATTTCTTTCAAGACGTCGTTCTCAGTGTCTGAGCTTTTGTTCACCGTTGCCCCTCGGACTGAATGACGATCTCTTCGGCTGGCTTGTGTAGCTGCTTCCAACTTTAAGGCATATAGTAGTGCAGCCTTTAAATCCTGTACATCTGTCATTCGTACCGCTCTCTGCACTTCTGGATCTTTTATTCCGTCAACAAAATATTGCAGTGACAGCATTTCCCGTACATTTGTTGGACAGTCAATGAATGCTAAATTTGCAAGCCGTTCAATTTCCGAGGCAAACTCTTGAAGGGTTTCACTCGATTTTTGATGGCGGCTCTTCATTTGTATTCTCGTATAATCCTTGAAGAATTTTTCGCCGAATTTCATTTCAAGTGCACAACTTAAAGTCTCAAAATTGAGTTGCGTCATATCGGGCAATGTTTGCAGCACGTCGGCGGCTTCTCCTCTTAAAGATGCTGCCAGTTGACAAGCTTTCACCTCGTCACTCCATTTGTTCGCTTCAGCTACAATGGTGAATTGGGTCTTGTAAACTTGCCAGGAACTCTTTCCATCGTATGTCGACAGCTTAATGTGCACGGGAGAAGCAGGCGGATTCCTAAATTCTTCACAATTACCACTAGACGCTGAAAGTTTCTTCTCAAGATCTTGTACTTTTTTATTTAGCTTTTCATCTACTTCACCTAGTATTTTCTCTTCAACGTTACTGATTTTCTCTTCAACTTTACAAACTTTATTCTGAATTTTCTCTTCTACTTCCGCCATTTTCCGTTCCATTTTCTGTTCAACATTACTAACTTCATTCTGAATTTTCTCTTCTACTTCCTCTATTTTCTCTTCTACCGAGCCTATTCTTCTCTCTACCGACGATAACTTTTCTTCTAAAGTTTTCTTCATTTCTTCTTGGCCTTTATTAATCTTTTCAGTCACATCTTCTTGGCATTTGTTCATCTTTTCCGCCAACTCTTCTTGGCCTTTATTCATTTTTTCCGCCAACTCTTCTTGGCCTTTATTCATTTTTTCCGCCAACTCTTCTTGGCCTTTCGTCGATTCTGCCTTTATTCCATTAATAGCTTCTAACAGTTCTTTCAGTTGACCATCCATTGTCTTGTTTTCGCCGTAAGATCCCGACTCCTGACACCAAATGTTGCAGCGTTTAGTGGTAATTATGAAGAATTTAGGAATCCGCCTGCTTCTCCCGTGCACATTAAGCTGTCGACATACGATGGAAAGAGTTCCTGGCAAGTTTACAAGACCCAATTCACCATTGTAGCTGAAGCGAACAAATGGAGTGACGAGGTGAAAGCTTGTCAACTGGCAGCATCTTTAAGAGGAGAAGCCGCCGACGTGCTGCAGACATTGCCCGATATGACGCAACTCAATTTTGAGACTCTAAGTTGTGCACTTGAAATGAGATTCGGCGAAAAATTCTTAAAGGATTACACGAGAATACAAATGAAGATTCATTATTTTCAGTGAATGTCTATGGCAGCTTTGCGAAATATTTGAGATATCGCCAAGTTGGCGGCACTTTTGGCGACTAATTTTGGTCGCCAAATTTGGCGATAAATCGCCAAGTTGGCGACAAACCTGGCGATTGTTGGCGATGGTAATCCTTCCCTATTTATGGTAACCCCCCTTAGGTCTACTGATACATTGTTTGTTGTTCCGTGGTTTTCCAGGTTTTTCTAGAAATTTCTAGCACATGCTACGAGACTATATATAAGGAGAGCGATACGAGCTGTTGTTGTTATTATTTACCAGTCAGTCATTGAGTGAGCTACTAGAGATTGTCCAAGCAAGTTTGCTTGATGTATTGAGTTTTATCTACGTTGTTTTGAATGTGATATAGTGTTGAGACATTGTATAAAGAGTCTCTGCGACCTATATTTGTACTTGTTCGATAGATTTAAGCAGTTATTTTGGAATATCTTGTAATATTTGTGAGTTTCGAAGACTCTGTTGTTCTGAAGATCTGTAAATAAATTATTTTCTACTTTTCTAAGAGAAAAGAGTTTGAAGTTGTCTAACCATAAGATCGAAAGAACCCTATATACGCTGCAACATTTGGTGTCAGAAGTGGGATGGTAATGGGCCATGTCTTGCCAGCTGGGCTTCCTGTTGGACTCCTCTTTCAGCTCTAGAATTGGCTTAATTTCAGGATCAGCAAGTTGATCTTTACGCAGGCTCTCGTCACTCCACGGATCTTGCGATGATGTAGACCCAGTTGTAACTTGTCTTACTATAGGACCTTTGACATTAAATTTCTTCTCAACCCGGTCGCAGTATCTACAATTCTCTGAGCAGGGTCTTCTTGAGAGAGCATCTGCATTTCTATGTGATGAGCCTTTTCGATGGCGTATCTCCATATCGTACTCTTGAAGCTTTTGTATCCACCTGGCTATCTGGCCTTCAGGGTTCTTAAAATTCAATAGCCAATTTAGAGAAGCATGATCAGTTCGGATCAGGAATTTTAAGAACCATAGACCATTTTCATCACTATCTTTACGGTCGAAAATTCCTGATCCGAACTGATCATGCTTCTCTAACTTGGCTATTGAATTTTAAGAACCCTGAAGGCCAGATAGCCAGGTGGATACAAAAGCTTCAAGAGTACGATATGGAGATACGCCATCGAAAAGGCTCATCACATGGAAATGCAGATGCTCTCTCAAGAAGACCCTGCTCAGAGAATTGTAGATACTGCGACCGGGTTGAGAAGAAATTTAATGTCAAAGGTCCTATAGTAAGACAAGTTACAACTGGGTCTACATCATCGCAAGATCCGTGGAGTGACGAGAGCCTGCGTAAAGATCAACTTGCTGATCCTGAAATTAAGCCAATTCTAGAGCTGAAAGAGGAGTCCAACAGGAAGCCCAGCTGGCAAGACATGGCCCATTACCATCCCACTTCTGACACCAAATGTTGCAGCGTATATAGGGTTCTTTCGATCTTATGGTTAGACAACTTCAAACTCTTTTCTCTTAGAAAAGTAGAAAATAATTTATTTACAGATCTTCAGAACAACAGAGTCTTCGAAACTCACAAATATTACAAGATATTCCAAAATAACTGTTTAAATCTATCGAACAAGTACAAATATAGGTCGCAGAGACTCTTTATACAATGTCTCAACACTATATCACATTCAAAACAACGTAGATAAAACTCAATACATCAAGCAAACTTGCTTGGACAATCTCTAGTAGCTCACTCAATGACTGACTGGTAAATAATAACAACAACAGCTCGTATCGCTCTCCTTATATATAGTCTCGTAGCATGTGCTAGAAATTTCTAGAAAAACCTGGAAAACCACGGAACAACAAACAATGTATCAGTAGACCTAAGGGGGGTTACCATAAATAGGGAAGGGTTACCATCGCCAACAATCGCCAAGTTTGTCGCCAACTTGGCGATATATCGCCAAATTTGGCGACCAAAATTAGTCGCCAAAAGAGACGCCAACTTGGCGATATCTCAAATATTTCGCAAAGCTGCCATAGACATTCACTGAAAATAATAGACAAGTTTGCTAGATAACAGAGACAATGTAACAAAAACTAATATTAGTAAAGAAATGGAGCTTAATAAGATTATTTACATTATTTTACAGTACAAACACTAACTATTTACAAAATTCGTAACAATACATATATTATTAGAATATAAGATTATATTACTCATACGTTCGGTAATAACGCGTTTACTAAAACATCTCGTAAAACTACTATAATCCAAATCTAAACTTTATTGCCTTCAATTTTAGCTTTTATTTATTTTTAAGTAACAGATGACAGATATTCCAATTATATATTCAATTAACACTAATTAATATGACCTGGTAATGACACTCTGTAATTAATTTTACTAATAAAATTTTATAAAGATTTTCTGAAGATTTTCATTATCTACATTTAGAGATTTATCTCATACAACGAAGTAATATGTAAATAATTTTTATTCAGTATAAACGAGGAAATTTAGTCATTAGTAGGTGTAATTTATTTATTGTAGTATGTCTTCGAGCACATTCTAATATACTGTAGTATTATACGATAAGGTTATATTATTGATATCTTCTGTGATACCGCGTTTATTAAAACATCACAAGATTTTACTATAACCAATAGCTAAATTTTATTTTTTGCTTTTATTTAGTCTTTTGTGGCGGATAACAGCTATTTCGATAATATATTTATTTATTTATATTGTTTTAACTTGATAATGATACTTTGTAACTAATTTCTCCATTAAAAGTTTGACAAAGCTTTTTAGAAGATTGTCATTTCAGTATTTAGAAATCTGTCTCTTATAACGCTATAATATATCCAAATAATATCAGGTGTAAGCAAGGAAATTTTTTCATAAATGGGTGAGTAATTTAATTACTATTAGTATGCCTTCGAGCAAATTATGGTACACACGTATACATAGAATAAAACTACACTACTTATAGTATTTCCGTTACTTCGTGTAGGCCGTACTTTTTTCGTAGAAATGGATTATAGAATAAAATTCTATAATCCAAAGATAGTCTTAACTACAACAAAAAAAATGAAGTAAGTTTTTTAAAAATATATATCACATTTATGAGTAAAATTAATGTTATAATAGTAATTGCATTATTGTATAGCTTAATATTTTACATTTAGGGGATGTTGGACATAACAAATTAAGAAATCAATGTCAAGAAATTATAATTAGCTTTTAAAATAAGAAAAAAGGAATAGAGCTGTTAGCATTTGGGAAACAACTTTCTTCTAATATTGTTATTTATAATCTAGTACTATATTTTATTATTATTTTACATGTGTTAGTTGAAGTTCATTTGCTGAAATGAACTGTAAAATATTTACTTATAGTTTTTCACTAAACTTATTTCACACATTTCCATAAGAATTCGATTTGCACTTTGAATGTAAAATTATTTTCCTTAAAATATCTTTTAAATGCAAAACGAAAATTATGTAAGACAACATTATCTTGTTGATATTCTCACTGGATTCCACCAAATTTAGGAAGAACACTAAGAGATGCTTATATAGAAATTTGGGGACTTCGTTATTTAGATATATTCTGCAGTTCACATTTAATTTCCAATGAAATCCGAAAAAAGAGATTAAACTAGTAAAATCACACAAAATCAGAAATCATTATCATTCTTTTTTTGCAAGGAATTATAGTTTGATGCATTTTATTCTTTTTATATTTTACTTTATATTTTAGCATTCAAGATCTAACTCACATTTTCTGAATTAAGCACCGTAAGTGCTCCACAATTAGACCGCCGCACTGCTTCGCGCCAAACAGATTTTTGGACCCGTTTCCAGGTACTCAAGCCCATAAAAGTGAGTTTATGGCCTGTCCGGTAAAGGATTGGCCAACAATTAGCAAGAAAGAGATTAAATTAGTAAAATCGGATAAATAAGAAATCAGATCTTATTATCATTCTGCATTAAAGGTCCAACCAACATTTTCCGAATTAAACACCAAGACTGAGTGTAAACTTCTTCTATACAATCTTATGTGATCCTTTTTTTTTTTGTTAATTCTTTTGAAATTTGAAAGTTTGGCTGAAAACGCTAAGACCAGATATTGGAATTGTTTTTACTTAATTAGTTAACACATGATAAAATATCTAATTAATCTTGTTTAGATCACAATACCTATCTGTTTAGTAATAACATTTTGTTTTACAATTTCCTTAAACATCCCAAAACTTTTAAATCCATGTATTTGAGTAGAAAATAATTATAAAATGAGATTTTATTCAATCAGTTTTTTTATTCAGATCTAAAAATGTGTATTTCCCAATTGCTCCCAAAATTACGAAAAGAAACACTATGTAAAATAAATATTAATCTTAAGGTACAATTATTGTTTCAGGGAGGCATTCCCAAACAATATCATTATCGGATATCTTATCATATCTTCGGATTTTTTCTTTTGTATTTATTTGTATGTTTTCATTTCCTGATACACATACACATTTCTGATAATGCCATCGACGATGAATAACGTATTTATATCGTAACAATAAGACTAGAGTTTTCAAATGTCGTAACAAAAGAAATCAGTAAACGGAAATTAATTCATCTCACTTCAAAACCTCAAAACCACTTCAAAACCATAAAGAATAGGTAAAATTTTGAAGAGGCCAAGTAAACAGTCTTTAAAAATTCAAATGTTTAACTGTGATTATTAATAAAAAAATTTTATTTATGCTGGTTGATATATTGCTTGAGTATAATATTTTTAATTTCAATATCTAAATTCTGAACAACAAATGTTTATTTTTCTTGCTTTGACGAAAAATAGCTTTGAATTTTGTATAAAGCATTTAAGAATTTTCCCTTGGTGTTAAATTCGGAATAAGTTGGTTAGACTAATTGCTGTAACATAAAATGAAATGTAGCAAGAGTATATTTTATTTTATGTTTGTGCACCATGTAATGTACAGTATGTAATGTACCGAATCTGTAATGTCCTGGAATATGTGATATTTTTTTTCTTAAGAGAGTCCATATTTGAAGATTTGGCTAAAAACGCTAATCTCAGATGTTGGAAGAAATTTAACTTAATTTATTTAACACATGATAAAATATCTAATTAATCTTGTTTAATTCATAATACTTTATGCATTCTTGTAATATTCTTTTATTCCACAATTTCTTTAAACATGATTTTTAAATTTATGTACATTTACAGAAAATAATTATAAAATGAGATTTCGTTTAAATAATTTATTTTACTCATATCTAAATATGCATACTTTCCAACTGCTTTGGAAGAGTATTTTCTCCAAAACACGAAAAGAAGCACTATGTAGAATAAATATTAATCTTAAGGTATAATTATTGTTTATAGGCAGGCATTTCCGAACAACATAATTATTAAATCTCTTACCATACTTTCAGCATTTTTCTTTTCTATTTATTTGTATCTTTCCATTTCCTTGCGCACTTACACATTTCTGATAATGCCAATGACGATAAACAATATATTGTTACGAATTTTGTAAATAGTTAGTGTTTGTACTGTGAAATAATGTAAATAATCTTATTAAGCTCCATTTCTTTACTAATATTAGTTTTTGTTACAATGTCTCTGTTATCAAGCAAACTTGTCTATTATTTTCAGTGAATGTCTATGGCAGCTTTGCGAAATATTTGAGATATCGCCAAGTTGGCGTCACTTTTGGCGACTAATTTTGGTCGCCAAATTTGGCTATATATCGCCAAGTTGGCGACAAACTTGGCGATTGTTGGCGATGGTAACACTTCCCTATTTATGGTAACCCCCCTTAGGTCTACTGATACATTGTTTGTTGTTCCGTGGTTTTCCAGGTTTTTCTAGAAATTTCTAGCACATGCTACGAGACTATATATAAGGAGAGCGATACGAGCTGTTGTTGTTATTATTTACCAGTCAGTCATTGAGTGAGCTACTAGAGATTGTCCAAGCAAGTTTGCTTGATGTATTGAGTTTTATCTACGTTGTTTTGAATGTGATATAGTGTTGAGACATTGTATAAAGAGTCTCTGCGACCTATATTTGTACTTGTTCGATAGATTTAAACAGTTATTTTGGAATATCTTGTAATATTTGTGAGTTTCGAAGACTCTGTTGTTCTGAAGATCTGTAAATAAATTATTTTCTACTTTTCTAAGAGAAAAGAGTTTGAAGTTGTCTAACCATAAGATCGAAAGAACCCTATATACGCTGCAACATTTGGTGTCAGGAGTGGGGTCTTATGGCGAAAACAAGAACAATGGATGGTCAACTGAAAGAACTGTTAGAAGCTATTAATGGAATAAAGGCAGAATTGACGAAAGGCCAAGAAGAGTTGGCGGAAAAAATGAATAAAGGCCAAGAAGAGTTGGCGGAAAAAATGAATAAAGGCCAAGAAGAGTTGGCGGAAAAGATGAACAAATGCCAAGAAGATGTGACTGAAAAGATTAATAAAGGCCAAGAAGAAATGAAGAAAACTTTAGAAGAAAAGTTCTCGTCGGTAGAGAGAAGAATAGGCTCGGTAGAAGAGAAAATAAGGGAAGTAGAAGAGAAAATTCAGAATGAAGTTAGTAATGTTGAACAGAAAATGGAACGGAAAATGGCGGAAGTAGAAGAGAAAATTCAGAATGAAGTTTGTAAAGTTGAAGAGAAAATCAGTAACGTTGAAGAGAAAATACTAGGTGAAGTAGATGAAAAGCTAAATAAAAAAGTACAAGATATTGAGAAGAAACTTTCAGCGTCTAGTGGTAATTATGAAGAATTTAGGAATCCGCCTGCTTCTCCCGTGCACATTAAGCTGTCGACATACGATGGAAAGAGTTCCTGGCAAGTTTACAAGACCCAATTCACCATTGTAGCTGAAGCGAACAAATGGAGTGACGAGGTGAAAGCTTGTCAACTGGCAGCATCTTTAAGAGGAGAAGCCGCCGACGTGCTGCAAACATTGCCCGATATGACGCAACTCAATTTTGAGACTTTAAGTTGTGCACTTGAAATGAAATTCGGCGAAAAATTCTTCAAGGATTATACGAGAATACAAATGAAGAGCCGCGATCAAAAATCGAGTGAAACCCTTCAAGAGTTTGCCTCGGAAATTGAACGGCTTGCAAATTTAGCATTCATTGACTGTCCAACAAATGTACGGGAAATGCTGTCACTGCAATATTTTGTAGACGGAATAAAAGATCCAGAAGTGCAGAGAGCGGTACGAATGGCAGATGTACAGGATTTAAAGGCTGCACTACTATATGCCTTAAAGTTGGAAGCAGCTACACAAGCCAGCCGAAGAGATCGTCATTCAGTCCGAGGGGCAACGGTGAACAAAAGCTCAGACACTGAGAACGACGTCTTGAAAGAAATTAGGAAAATAAATCAAGAAATTGAAGCTTTAAAATACGGAAGAACAAGTTCAAGAAGACAGAATCTCACGTGCTGGGGATGCGGTGATACAGGACATCTCCGAAGAAATTGCTCCAAAATCCACGAACGTGAGATAAATTCAAACAGTCAGCAGGGAAACTAAATTTTGGCCATCTCGCGGGGCGGAGGTTGCCAGAGAATGAAAAGCCCCACCTGAAGATCCTCCAGATATCAAAAATGAGCGGCGGTGATAATGAATTATATGTGATAGGCTTTATTAACGGAATTCAGTGCCGTATGATTGTCGATACAGGAGCCAATGTGACAATAATAAGAGAAGATTTGGCTCGAAAATTGAAATGTAAACTCATCTGGACTCCACCATGCGTTACCCTGCAAACTGTGACGGGCGACAAGATAGGCATATATGGAAAGGCCAATTTAACTATCAACTTTGGAGGAACGAAATATTACCATACGGCATATGTGGCTGACATAACAGATCCTTGCTTAATCGGACTAGATTTTCTGAAGAAGTTTGACTTCAGACTTGATTTCAAAAATAACAAAATGATCTCAAAATTTGAAGAAATAAGTCTTTTTGGATTAAATAACGAAATTGAATGTAAACAAATAGTAATAGCCAAAGAAGACATTAATCTAGATGCAAGAACAGAATGTTTGGTTCCTGCTGTAATTAAAAATAAAACTAATTATCGATTTGGCCATATAGATTATCCAGAAGACAATAGTACACAAGCAGGAGTATTGGTGGCTTCTTCTGTGGTAGACCTCTCGAAAAAGACCATTCCAGTCAGAATTGCTAACATCAGTGATAAGACGAGGACTATCAAGAAAGGAGAGGTTATAGCGTCATGTGCTCCTGTGACGTGCATAAGTCAAAATTCCAGTCACTCTGAGAAATCTTAAGATAATTTAGTCAAGGATTTGTTACAAAATACAGACTTAAATCCAAAACAGTTGGAAGCTGCGGAAAATTTAATTAGAGAATTCCAAAGTTTATTTTCCCAAACATCTGAAGACTTTGGACGAACTAAAATGGCACAACACCGAATTGACACGGGAGATCACTCTCCTATTAAACAGCACCCTAGACGATTACCTTTTGCCAAGCAAGAAGAGGTGCAGAATTTAATTAAAGATATGGGAGAAAATGACGTCATCGAACCATCAACAAGTCCATGGGCGTCTCCCATTGTATTAGTAAGAAAGAAGGATGGTTCTACAAGATTTTGTGTAGACTACCGCCGACTGAATGACGTCACCAAAAAGGATAGTTACCCTCTGCCAAGGATTGACGACACTCTTGACACACTTGCGGGCAACACTTGGTTCTCGACTTTAGACTTGAAGAGTGGTTACTGGCAGGTAGAGATCCATCCGGACGACCGCGAGAAGACTGCCTTTACAACGGGACAAGGATTATGGCAGTTCAAGGTAATGCCTTTTGGTCTATGTAACGCACCTGCAACTTTCGAACGGCTTATGGGAGCGGTTCTCCGGGGGCTGTCGTATGAAGCATGTCTTGTTTATTTAGATGACATCATAATCATAGGAAAATCTTTTGATGAACATCTGAACAACCTCAGGCGGGTGCTACAAAAATTAAAGGAAGCTAATTTGAAGTTAAGCCCTTCGAAGTGCAGTTTGTTTCGTAATGAAGTCGCCTACCTTGGACACATCATTTCGGCGGAAGGAGTTAGGACTGATCCGGAGAAGATATCGGCCGTGAAAAATTGGAATCGTCCAGCAGATGTTCACCAGCTTCGAAGTTTTCTAGGATTATGCACCTATTACAGAAAATTCGTCAAAGGCTTCTCGATGATTGCAAGACCACTTCATAAATTAACAGAAGCCAATCAAAAATTTATGTGGACACAGGAATGTGACGCTGCTTTCGAAAAGCTTAAGGAGACCTTGACATCCACTCCAATTCTGTCGTATCCTCAAATCGATAAAGAGTTTATACTTGATACGGATGCAAGCAACGAAAGCATTGGCGCTGTACTGTCCCAGGAAATCGACGGCCAGGAGCGTGTTATCGCCTATTTCAGCAAGTGCTTGTCAAAGGCCGAGCGAAACTACTGCGTAACAAGAAAAGAGCTTCTTGCTGTAGTGAAAGCCATAGACCACTTTCATCACTATCTTTACGGTCGAAAGTTCCTGATCCGAACTGATCATGCTTCTCTAACTTGGCTATTGAATTTTAAGAACCCTGAAGGCCAGATAGCCAGGTGGATACAAAAGCTTCAAGAGTACGATATGGAGATACGCCATCGAAAAGGCTCATCACATGGAAATGCAGATGCTCTCTCAAGAAGACCCTGCTCAGAGAATTGTAGATACTGCGACCGGGCTGAGAAGAAATTTAATGTCAAAGGTCCTATAGTAAGACAAGTTACAACTGGGTCTACATCATCGCAAGATCCGTGGAGTGACGAGAGCCTGCATAAAGATCAACTTGCTGATCCTGAAATTAAGCCAATTCTAGAGCTGAAAGAGGAGTCCAACAGGAAGCCCAGCTGGCAAGACATGGCCCATTACCACCCTACGACTAAACGTTATTGGGCTCTCTGGGATTCCTTACATTTGAAGAACGGCATCTTGTACCGAAAATGGGAGTCTGACGATGGAAAGACATGTAGATGGCAACTACTACTCCCTAAGTCGAGAATTTCTATGGTCCTTCAAGAACTGCATGGTAGTCCCACAGGAGGTCATTTTGGTGTAATGAAGACCCTGCAAAAGGTTCGAGAGCGTTTCTACTGGAATAATGTTCGCAGTGACGTGGAGAAGTGGTGTCGAACTTGTGACACCTGTGTAGCACGTAAAGGTCCAAAGAGGCGTACCCGTGGACGATTGCAATGTTATAATGTAGGAGCTCCTTTCGAACGAATTGCCCTAGACATCCTGGGTCCACTTCCTAGAACATCTGATGGCAATAAGTACATCCTCGTTGTCATGGACTACTTCACTAAGTGGCCTGAAGCCTATGCCATTCCTAATTAAGAGGTACGGTACGACACAAAGGCAACAGGACATGAGTTCAACGAAGGTGACAAAGTTTGGTTGTGGAATCCGATACGTCGTAAGGGACTGTCGCCAAAATTACAAAGAAACTGGGACGGTCCTTACACAGTCGTCAACAGGCTGAATGACGTCGTTGTACGCATACAAAAATCGCCACACGCCAAACCGAAGGTCGTACACTATAACCGGCTAGCCCCTTATTTTGGCCAAAGTGATTAGAAATTCGAAACTTGAATTTCAGACCATGGTCATGAAAGTCACTTTTTGTAAATATGTAAATAGTAATTAGTTCTTATTTATGTAAATTTTATTATTATTGTTATTATTTATTTATTTATTTATTTATTTGTTTATTTATTTTAAGTGTTTTCCTCTAACTCAAGGATTGCACTGCCCGGGACGTGCAGTCTTTGAGGAGGGGGTAGTGTTACGAATTTTGTAAATAGTTAGTGTTTGTACTGTAAAATAATGTAAATAATCTTATTAAGCTCCATTTCTTTACTAATATTAGTTTTTGTTACATTGTCTCTGTTATCAAGCAAACTTGTCTATTATTTTCAGTGAATGTCTATGGCAGCTTTGCGAAATATTTGAGATATCGCCAAGTTGGCGTCACTTTTGGCGACTAATTTTGGTCGCCAAATTTGGCGATATATCGCCAAGTTGGCGACAAACTTGGCGATTGTTGGCGATGGTAACCCTTCCCTATTTATGGTAACCCCCCTTAGGTCTACTGATACATTGTTTGTTGTTCCGTGGTTTTCCAGGTTTTTCTAGAAATTTCTAGCACATGCTACGAGACTATATATAAGGAGAGCGATACGAGCTGTTGTTGTTATTATTTACCAGTCAGTCATTGAGTGAGCTACTAGAGATTGTCCAAGCAAGTTTGCTTGATGTATTGAGTTTTATCTACGTTGTTTTGAATGTGATATAGTGTTGAGACATTGTATAAAGAGTCTCTGCGACCTATATTTGTACTTGTTCGATAGAAAAGAGTTTGAAGTTGTCTAACCATAAGATCGAAAGAACCCTATATACGCTGCAACAATATCTATATATTAACAATAAGACTACAGTTGTCAATTGTCGTAACAGAATAAATCAGTAATCGGAAACTCTTTCTTCTCAGTTCAAGAACATCTTTTAGTTAAAGTATGGGTAAAATTTTGAAGAGTATAAACAAACAATCTTTAAAATTTCAGAAGTTTAATTGCGATTATTAATAAAAATAATCTCATTTATAATAGGTTGTTGCCTGGTGTAATATGGTAAAGTTAAAATTATTTACAACGTTGTAAATAATTTTAACTTAATCTCATTTATGCTGCTTGATATATTGTTTAGATATAATATTTTTATTTTGAATCTCTACATTCTGAACAGCAAGTGTTTATTTTTCTTGCTTTGACGAAAAAAGATATAGTTTTAAATTTTGCACAAAATATTTAAGAATTTTCCCTTGGTGTTAAATTCAAAACAAGTTGGTTAGACCTTAATTTCTGAAGCATAAAAAAATGTAGCAAGAGTATATTTTATTTTATGTTTCTGCACCGTGTAATGCACCGTATGCAATGCACCGAATCTGTAATGTCCTAGAATATGTGATACTTTATTTTTCTTAACTCATTCCATATCTGAAAATTTGGCTAAAAACGCTATTCGCAGATGTTGAAAGTATTTTAACTTAATTACTGAACACATGATAAAGTATCTAATTTATTTTGATCAGTTCATAATACTTTATATATTCTTGTAATAGTGGGCTATTCTACAATTTCCTTAAACAAGACTTTATAACTGTAGTATTGTTATGGGAAAACATTATAAATTATTTTCTATATATTAACATATTATCCATTCCATAAGTAACATAAAATCTATATATTAACTATAAGACTAGAATTTTTAATTGTCGTAACAGAATAAATCAGTAATGGGAAATTCTTTCATCTCACTTCAAAAATATCTTTTAATTAAAGAATGGATAAAATTTTGAAGGGGAAAGGAAACAATCTTTAAAAATTCAAAAGTTTAATTGCGATTATTAAAAAAAAAATCTGCATTTATGCTGCTGAATATATTGTTTATGTAAACCCTTTTAATTTGGTGTTTTACATTCTTTACAAACACAAATGTTTAACACATATTTTTAATAATGTTTTACTGCGCAATTCCCTTAAACATGACTTTTAAATCCATGTATTGTCATAGAAGATATTTATAAAATGGGATTTTGTGGAAATAAATTTTTTTATTCAGATCTAATAATGTTTATTTTCCAATTTTCCGGTAAAACTCCGAAAAAAAAGCACTATGTAGAATAAATATTAATCTTAAGGTATAAGTATTGTTTATAGGCAGTTTAATTGCGATTATTGAAACAAAAATCTGCATTTATGCTGCTGAATATATTGTTTATGTAAAATACTTTTAATTTAATGGTTTACATTCTTTACAAACACAAATGTTTATTTTTCTTGCTTTGACGGTAAAAGATATAGGCTTAAATTTTGTATAAATCAATTAAGAATTTCCCCTTTGCGTTAAATTCGGAACAAGTTGATGAGACCTTAATTCATAAAACATAAAATAAAATGTATCAAGAGTATATTTTAATTAATGTTTCAGCACCATTTAATGCACCGAATGTAATGCACCGAAACTTTAATGACCTGGGATACGTGATACTTATTTTCTTTAAAGATTCATATTTATTGGCTTTATATTGGCTAAAAAGGCTAATCTCAAATGTTGGAAGTATTTTAGCTTAATTACTTAACTCATGGTAAAATGTCTAATTAATCGTGCTTAGTTCATTATACTTCATATATTCTTGTAATAATGTGTTATTCTACTATTTCCTTAAACACGACTTTTAAATTCTAGTATTGTTATGGAAAAAAAATTAAAATTATTTTCCATATATTAACATATTATCCGTTCCATATATAGCATATTAACATAAAATCTATGTACTAACAATAAGACTAGAGTTTTTAATTGTCGCAACAGAATAAATCAGTAATTGGAAATTCATTCTTATAACTTCAAGAAAATCTTGTAGTTAAATAATGGCTAAATTTTTGAAAAATATCAGTAAATAATCTTCAAACAGGCAGAAGTTTAATTGTGATTATTAATAAAAAAAATCGCATTTATGCTGCTTAATATATTACATATGTAAAACAATTTTAATTTCATTTTCTACATTCTGAATAAATACAAATGCTTATTTTTGTTGCTTCGTCCAAAAAATATATAGTCTTGAATTTTGTATAAATGTGGATAGATACATTATTTCATTTGACAGTTTTTTCTCCTTTTTTTCTTGATCTTTAATGCATTCTTTTAGATCATAATATAAATATTAATGCATCGAATTACCAAATTTGACTTTGCCTTAAAATAATTTTAATAAAATGCCAAAATTACAAAGATATATAGGCTTTACATTGAAAAGATTTGCAATTAATGCTTAATATATTGCTTATCTTTTGTTTTCTGTACAAAAAAAAGTTGATTTATTTTGTATTGAAGAAAAGACATGTTTTTTTATGTATATAGATAAAAACAAATTTTAGTCGGTATTTTTCTTTCATCGCATTTTACAAAGAAAATCTTTATACGGACTATCTAGCCATAACAGTATAAATATTAACGTATTTAAAAAAAACAATTTTGACTATCAACTGAAATATTTTTTATAAAATGCCACAATTACAAAAAACAAACAAACTTTTAACTGAAATATTTTCAAATAAATACGAATATAACACCGATGCTCCCTTTAAATGATAAATATGGAAAAGTATATGGCTACACATTTATGTCCAATCTTGATTTAATATTCTGAATATGAGTCAATGTCGCATGGCAAAATTACCAATAGTGTCCAAGGTATAATCGTTACAGAGAATATTGATCCAGCATTGATCTATGTTTATAACAAACAGTAAAGGAGTTGAAAACATGTTTTTGTATTTGTGTTTCAAGACTTTTCTAATGAACACAAAACACAAAGAAACAACCATTAATATAACCACCATGTAATCTTTATTTCGAGGTTAGAGCTTTTAAACAATGTCTGAATGAATCATATAAAATTTTTCTCTTTCTGTATTTATTCTTCGCTTTCCATTTCCTTGTTTGATGCCTGATAAAAACAAAAAGGAAAAGAGTCTGTTTTCTCGCAAATTGACAAGAGTTTTCATTTGTCTTTGTAGGATAATTCAATAACTGAATATCAACTTACCTTGCTTTAAGGTCTGTTTTCAGGAAAAAAAGGTATAAAGAATATCTAAAATTTTAGAATGTCTAAATAAGTTTGAGAAATTGAATGGTTTATTTTTTTGTTATAAATGGAAATAGTAATCAAATTACATAAATTATCTGTTACAGCACGGTTTTGTTGCTTGAAACATCGACAAATGTTTTTCATAATTTGTAAAATAATTGAGTGTTACATATGAATGCTATTGATATATTCCTACAGAAATAATTTTCTTGTTGTTTTCTGGTATTTAAATATTCCTTTAAAAATGTATTATATCAAAATTACAAAGATGAATAGGCTTTTTTATCAAAAATTGCTTGAAATAAACACGAATATAACACTGATGCACATTTTAAATTATAAATATGAAAAATGAAACGGCTAAACATTTATGGTCAATGTTGATTTAATATTCTGAATTTGAATCAATATCGCATGCAAAATTACTAGCAGTGTCCAAGGTATAATCGTTACAGAGAATATTGATCCAGCATTGATCTATATATATAACAATGAGTAGAGAAGTTGAAACTACGTTTTCTATTTGTGTTCCAAGACTTTTCTCATGAACAGAAAACACAAAGAAAAAACCATTAATATAACCACCATATAATCTTTATTTTGAGGTTAGGGCTTTTAAACAATGTCTAAATGAATCATATAACATTTTTTCTTTCTGTATTTACTCTTCGTCTTCCATTTCCTAGTGTGCATTAATGATAAAAACAAGAAGGAAAAGTGTCTGTTTTCTCCCAAACTTACAAGAGTTTTCAATTGACGGTGTTTTATAATTCAATAACTGAAAATCCACTCATCTTGCTTTAAGGTCTGTTTTCACGAAAAAAAAGTTATAAAGAATATATAAACTATTAGAAAGTATGTCTAAATAATTTTGAGAAACTCAGTAGTTTATTCTTATATTATGAATTGAAAT
Source organism: Maratus speculifer (assembly GCA_964019185.1). Classification (NCBI taxonomy): domain Eukaryota; kingdom Metazoa; phylum Arthropoda; class Arachnida; order Araneae; family Salticidae; genus Maratus; species Maratus speculifer. The sequence goes on from OZ025294.1 coordinate 278,863,313, forward strand.
ATTAATCTGGTTGCATAACTAATCTGTTGAAACACGGTTTTGTTTTGATTGATACAAAAATAAGTGTGCCCTATATTTGGGTGTTATTGATATTTTCCTACAGGAAATGTATTTATCGAGAATCAAAGTTTTTTTCTATTAGTTAAAATTTTTTTTTTATGTTTTTAGGTACATAAAATGATTATCTGCGATATTTGTACGCGTGTGAAAAAATAATTATCTCCTCTTCGTTAGAAACAGATTTCCTGTTCATAAGATGAGCTGAACATAATAAAAGAGCAATGCAATTTTTAGAATATTATTTAATAAAATTCACACAATGAGAGAACTTGCTGCAATATCGTAACTGAATTAATTCCTCTACCTAATCTAAACAGTAAATTAAGTTAAATTATAATAAGTGAAAAACATGGCAAATGAATATAAAACTGATACTTGTGGAAAATGAAATTACTAAACATTTATAATCAATGTTGATTTCATATTCTGAATATGAGACAATCTCGCATGCAAAATTACCAATAGTGTCCAAGATATAATCCTTACATAAAATATTGATGCCCTATTTTTATACGTATACAACAATGAGTAGAGATATTCAAACTAAGTTTTTCTATTTGTTTTCTAAGACTTTTCTCATGAACACAAACACAAAGAAACAACCATTAATGTAAAGCGCATAATCTTTTTTCGAGGTTAGAGCTTTTAAACAATGTCTGAATAAATCATATAACATTTTTTCTTTCTGTATTTACTCTTAGCTTTCCATTTCCTTGTCTGTATGCCTGATAAAAACAAGAAGGAAAAGCGTCTGTTTTCTCCCGAACTGACAAGAGTTTTCAATTGTCGGTGTAGGATAATGCGAAAACTGAAAAGCCACTTATCTTGCTTTAAGGTCTGCTTTCACGTAGAAAGGTATAATGAATACCTAAAGTTTTAGAAAATATGGCTAAATAATTTTGAGGAATTGAGTATTTTTTTTTTATTATGAATGGAAATATTAGTCAGATTTAATAACTCATATTTTACAAAAAGGTATTCTTTAAAAAAAAAAAAAAAAAAAAAAAAAAAAAAAAAAAAAAAAAAAAAAACACCAACAAATATTTATTTATAATTTGTTAATATAAACACCCATATAACACTCATACACATTTTAAATTACAAAAATGAAATGTCTAAACATTTGTGGTCAATGTAGTATAATTCAATAACTGAAAATCCACTTATCTTGCTTTAAGATCTGTTTTCACGAAAAAAAAAGATATAAAGAATATTTAAACTTTTAGAAAATATGTCTAAATGATTTTGAGAAAATTGTTTAATCTTATATTATGAATGGAAATATTAATCTGACTGCATAACTTATCTGTTAAAACACGTTTTGTTTTGCTTGATACATCAGCAGATGCTTATTCATAATTTGTAAAATAATTGTATGTTACATTTGAGTGTTATTGATATATTCCTTCAGAAAATATTAATTGAAAATGTAAGTTTTTTTCTTCTATTTAAATAATGCTTTCAATACATTTTGGTGTACATAAAAACATTGTCCATGATATTTTTTTATATGGGAAAAATTATTATCCTCTTGGTTAAAAACAGATTCTCTTTCCATAAGATGAGTTGAACATAATAAAAGCACAATGCAATTTTTAAAATTTTGTTTAATAAATTTCACACAACGAGAGAAGTTGTTGCCATATTATAACTAAATGAATACCTTTGTGTAATCTAAATACAAAATTAAGTTAAATTATAGAAAGTGAAAATCATGGCAAATGAATATAACACTAATATTTTTGGAAAATGAAAATACTAAACAATTATGTCAATGCTGTTTTAACAATATCAATATGAGTCAATATCGTATGCAAAATTGCTAATAATGTCCATTATAATCGTTACAGATAATATTCATCCAACATTGTTTCTATGTATTTGACAATGATTAAAGGAGTTGAAACTAAGTTAGTTTTTTTTTCTATTTGTTTCCCAAGACTTCCCTCATGAACACAAAACACAAAGAAACAACCATTAATAAGAGGGCATAATCTTTATTTCGACGTTAGGGCTTTTAAACAATGCCTGGTTGAGTTACATAATTTTTTTCCTTTCTGTATTTACTCTTCTCTTTCCATTTCCTTGTGTGCATGCCAGATAAAAACAAGAAGGAAAAGTGACTGTGTTCTCTTAAACTGACAAGAGTTTTCAATTGTCGGGGTAAGATAATCCAATAACTGAAAATCCACTTATCTTGTTTTAAGGTCTACTGTCACATAACATAACATATAAAGAATATATAAACTTTTAGAGAGTATGTCTAAATAACTTTCAGGAATTGATTAAATTATTATTATGTTGTGAATTGAAATGTTAATCATATTGCATAACTTATCTGTTAAAACACGATTTTGTTGCTTGAAACATGGACAAATGTTTATTCATATTTTATAAAATAATTGTGTGTTATATATGGATGTTACTGATATATCCCTTTAGAAAATATTTTCTTGTTGTTTTCTGGCATTTAAATATTACTTTAAAACTGTATTTCATCAAACTTGCAAACGTGAATAGGCTTTTTATCAAAAATTGTCTCATGCAAACACCAATTTAACACTGATACACATTTTAAATGATAAATATGGAAAATTATATGGCTAAACATTTATGTTCAATATTGATTTAATATTCTGAATATGAATCAATATCACATGCAACATTACCAATAGTGTTTAAGGTATAATCGTTACAAAGATAATTGATCCAGCATTGATCTATGTATACAACAATGAGTAAAGGTGTTGAAACTATGTTTTTTCTGTTTGTGTTTCAATACTTGTCACAAAAACACAAAACACAAAAAAACAACCATTAATATAACCACCATATAATCTTTATTTCGAGGTTAGGGCTTTTAAACAATGTCTGAATGAATCATATACTAATTTTTCTTTCTGTATTTACTCTTTGCTTTCCATATCCTTGTGTGGATGCCTGATAAAAGCAAGAAGGAAAAATGTCTGTTTTCTCCCAAATTGACGAGAGTTTTCAATTGTCGGTGAAGGATAATTCAATAATTGAAAATCCACTTATCTTTCTTTAAGGTCTGCTTTCACGTAAAAAGGTATAAAGAATATCTAAACTTTTAGAAAGTATGTCTAAATAACTTTAAGTAAATTAGTGGTTTATATATTTATTTATTTTTTTGTTTTTGTTAAGAATGGAATTAGTAACCAAATTACATAATTTATCTGTTACAACACGGTCTTGTTATTTGAAACATCGACAAATGTTTATTCATAATTTTTAAAATAATTGTGTGTTATATATGAATGTTACTATTATATTTCTGAAGAAAACATTTTCTTGCTGTTTTCTGGTACTTGAATATTCCTTTAAAAATGTATTTTATCAAAATTACAAAGATGGATAGCCTTTTTATCGAAAATTGCTGGATATAAACACGGATATAACACTGATAAATATTTTAAATTACAAAAAGGAAAAATGAAATGGCTAAACATTTGTAGTCAATGTTGATTTAATAATCTGAATATGGATCAATTTCGTATGCAAAATTACCTGTAGTGTCCAGGGTATATTCGTTACAAAAAATATTGATCCAGCGTTGATCTATGAATATAACAATGAGTAAAGGAGTTGAAAATATGTTTTTTCTATTTGTGTTTCAAGATTTTTCTCATGAACACAAAACACAAAGAAACAACCGTTAATATAACCACCATATAATCTTTATTTCGAGATTAAGGCTTTTAAACAATGTCTGAATGAATCACACATTTTTTCTTTCTGTACTTACTCTTCGCTTTTCCATTTCCTTGTGCATATGCCTGAATAAAGCAAGAAGGAAAAGTGTCTGCTTTCTCCCAAACTAACAAGAGTTTTCAATTGTCTGTGTAGGACAATATAATAACTGAAAATCCGCTTATCTTGCATTGAGGTCTGTTTTCACGAAAAAAAGGCATAAAGAATATCGAAACTTTTAGAAAATATGTCTAAATAACTTTGAGAAATTAAGTTTTTTATTTTTTTTTGTTATTAATGGAAATATTAATCAGATTTTTATAACTCATATGTTTAAAAAAGATATTATTGCGTTTGAAACATCAAAAATATTTTATTGATAATTTGTGAAGTAATTGTGAGTTATATAAAACTATTGATATACTATTTCAGAAAAAAAAATACTTAAAGTCTAATTATTTTTTTCTGGTATTTAAATAATGCTGTAAAATCATTTTTGGTGTATATAAACAGTGTCCATGATATTTGTACATTTATGAAAAAGTAACTATCTCCTCTTGGCTAGAAACAGATTTTCCTTTCACAAGATGAGTTGAACTTAATAAAAGAGCAATGAATTTTTTTATTATTATTTAATAAACTTCACACAATGAGAGAAGTCCCTGACATCTCGAGTCGATTACTCTGTGTAAAATAAACACAAAATTTATTTGAATTGTAATAAGTGAAAACCATGGCAAATGAATATAACACTGATACTTATGGAAAGTGAAATTACTAAACATTTATAATCAATGTTGATTTCATATTCTGAATATGAGACAAACTCGCATGCAAAATTACCAATATTGTCCAAGATTTAATTCTTACAGACAATATTGATCCAGTATTGTCCTATGTATACAACAATGAGTAGAGAAGTTCAAACTACGTTTTTTCTATTTGTGTTCTAAGACTTTTCTCATGAACACAAACACAAAGTAACAACCATTAATATAACCACCATTTAATCTTTATTTCGAAGTTAGGGCTTTTAAACAATGTCTAAATCAATCATATAACATTTTTTCTTTCTGTATTTACTCTTCGCTTTCCATTTTCTAGTGCGTATTAATGATAAAAACAAGAAGGAAAAATGTCTGTTTTCTCCCAAACTGACGAGAGTTTCAATTGTCGGTGTAGGATAATTCAATAACTGAAAATTCACTTATCTTGCTTTAAGGTCTGCTTTCACGTAAAAAGGTATAAAGAATATATAAACTTTTAGAAAGTATGTCTAAATAACTTTGAATAAATTAGTCGTTTATTTTTTTATTATGAATGGAAATGTTAATATGATTACATACCTTATCTGTTACAACACGGTTTTGTTGCTTGAAACATCGACAATTGTTTATTCATAATTTGTAAAATGATTGTATGTTACGTATGATTGTTACTGATATATTCCTACAGAAAATATTTTTTTGTTGTTTTCTGCTATTTGAATATTCCTTTAAAATGTATTTTATCAAAATTATAAAGATGAATAGGCTTTTTATTGCAAATTGCTTCAAATAAACACCAATATAACACTGATACGCATTTTAAATTATAAATATGAAAAATGAAATGGCTAAACATTTATGGTTAATGTTGATTTAATATTCTGAATATGAATCAATATCGCATGCAAAAGTACCAATAATATCCAAGGTTTAATCGCTGCAGAAAATATTGATCCAGCATTGATCCATATATATAACAATGAATAAAGGAGTTGAAAAAATATTTTTTTTCTACTTGTGTTTCAAGACTTTTCTCATGAACACAAACACAAAGAAAAAACCATTAATATAACCACCATATAATCTTTATTTCGATGTTAGGGCTTTTAAACAATGCCTGAATGAATCTAATATCTTTTTTTTTCTTTTCTGTTTTTTTTTTTTTTTTTTTTTTTTTTTTTTTTTTTTTTTTTTTTTTGTATTTACTCTTCCTTTTCCATTTCCTTGTGTGTATGTCTGATAAAAACAAGAAGGAAAAGTGTTTGTTTTCTCCCAAACTGACAAGAGTTTTCAATTGTCAATGTAGGATAATTCAATAACTGGAAATCCAGTTATCTTTCTTTAAGGTCTGCTTTCACGTAAAAAGGTATAAAGAATATCTAAACTTTTAAAAAGTATGTCTAAATAGCCTTGAGGAATTGATTAGTTTATTTTTTTTTTTTTGTTATGAATTGAAATGTTTATCAGATTACATAACTTATCTGATACAAACGATTTTGTTTTGCTTTAAACATCAACAAATGTTTATTCATAATTTCTAAAATAATTGTGAGTTAAATATAACTGCTATTGATATATTTTTAGAGAAAATATTAGGTTTCAAGATCTTTATGTTTCAAGATTTTTCTGATGAAGACAAACACAAAGAAAAAAACATCAATATTAAGGTATAAACTTTAGGGCGAGTTTGAGTTTAGGGTAGTAGATTGAGTTTAGGGCTTTAAAACAATGCCTGAGTGAATCATTTAAAAAAATTTTCTTTCTGTATTTACTCTTCGCTTTCCATTTCTTTGTCAGTTTGCCTAGTATAAACAAGAAGCAACAGTATCTGTTTCCTCCCAATCTGACAAGAGTTTTCAAATGTCGGTGTAGGATAATTCAATAATTGAAAATCCACTTATCTTGCTTTAAGGTATATTTTCACCAAAAATATGTATAAATAATATCTAAACTTTTAGAAAGGATGGCTAAATAACTTTGAGAAATTGGGTTGTTTATTTTTTTATTATGAATGGAATTATTAATCAGATTACATAACTTAACCGTGTAACTACCGTGTTAAAACACGGTTTGTTTTCCTTGAAACATCAGTCATCATATGCTTGACACACTATTTATTCATAATTTGTAAAATAATTGTATGTTTAACTTTGAGTGTTATTGATATTGTTGCAGCGTATATGGGGTTCTTTTGATCGTATGGTTAGAAAACTTCAAACTCTTGTCTCTTAGAAAAGTAGAAAATAATTTATTTACAGATCTTCAGAACAACAGAGTCTTCGAAACTCACAAATATTATTAGATATTCCAAAATAACTGTTCAAATCTATCGAACAAGTACAAATATAGGTCGCAGAGACTCTTTATACAATGTCTCAACACTATATCACATTCAAAACAACGTAGATAAAACTCAATACATCAAGTAAACTTGCTTGGACAATCTCTAGTAGCTCACTCAATGCCTGACTGGTAAATAATAACAACACAGCTCGCATCCGGCTCTCCTATATATAGTCTCGCCGCATGCGGTGGAAATTTCTACAACCTTCTAGAAAAAACTGGAAAACCACGGAACAACATTCAATGTATCAGTAGACCTAAGTGGGGGGTTACCTTAAATAGGGAAGGGTTACCATCGCCAACAATCGCCAAGTTTGTCGCCAACTTGGCGATATCTCTAATATTTCGCAAGCTGCCATAGACATTCACTGAAAATAATAGACAAGTTTGCTTGATAACAGAGACAATGTAACAAAAACTAATATTAGTAAAAGAATGGAGCTTAATAAGATTATTTACATTATTTTACAGTACAAACACTAACTATTTACGAAATTCGTAACAATATGTTACTATACAAAATATTTAATGGAATTCCAAGTTTCTTTTCTGGTACATAAATACTTCTTTAAAAATATATGTAGAGTAGTTAATCTCCTCTTGACAGTAGGCGACACTAAAAACTTCTTTTAAATGACTTTAAATGCTTCTAAAATTGTTAAAATTACATCTAGACTTATTTAAATAAATTCTTACATATCATGCGCACTGATATGTACAAATAGGCTAATAATTATTTGAAGTTATTTTATAGGAATTTTAAGCAGGCTTTTGTTGTTCGTCGTGATATTTTATCACGATTCAATTAAAATTGATTGAATTAAAATAATAGACTTTTTTAAAACTTTATGACTTGTTGTGTGACACGAGATTTTCAGCTGTAATTATACAAAATTTGACGTCTCTCACGTATACAATTTTTCTGTGACAGACGGTCAGACAGTTTACAGAGACGAATAGGGTTTCGTCAGATGAAAGTAACCCTAAAAATCTGGACTTTATTTGCCGAGCCATTCCAAAAATGCTATCTACTCAACTTTTAATGTTTACAATAAAAAAAATAATAAATAATACAACGTACAAATAAATACATTTTACACATACATAATCGCCATTTCTAAAATCATAAAGAAAGCGATAGGAAATGAATTTTTGTGAAGATTTGTGAAGCTTTAATGTTTTTTAACATATTCAAATTCTTATCATCCTTTTAAAAGTACAAACGGCCATACTTCTTTAAAATTCTTATTTTTAATTATATACTCTTAAGGGAAAAATAAATTATGATATAAATGTATCAATCTATAATCGTTTGGTTTTAAGCCTGATTTGAGAAACATTTTAATTATATCCCTTTAAATAGCAATGTATTCGTTGTCATTTAAATTGATCTGATTTTTTTTCTTTATTTTCAAACACAGCAGGATTAAGGAATCATGAATTATTCGTTTTAATTAATACATTATTTTCTTGTTCAAACAGAAAATTCCTGGTTTTATTTGATTCAATGTAGAGCTATAAATGATTCAATTTGATTTTTAAAAAATATCATTTGAAATTTTACGGTAAAATTGGATGAGATGAGTTTGCCATTAATTAGTCGATTGTGAATAATTATTATTGTTAAAAGTTTTGGAACAGTTAATCACTAGGATATAAACTTCTAAAAAATGGCATAAAAATAATATATTATTTTAACAAGCTATTTTAGTTCATTTTATTACTGACAAGGAAGGTCTCCATACGGGCATACTCAGAAAACTCTGAAAAAATTACAGAATGGTCTTCTCATGTGGATATATATGTTTGTAAAGAAATTTTTGCCGGAACCCCGATAAAACGTTTGTAAAAAAATAATAAACATGTCTTTTATTTGGTGATTTATCATCGGTTGGCGACAAAATAAAATTTCAAAAAATACTTTTCTTATGTCAAATTCTTTTTAAGGCAAAAATGTTTCATCTTGAACTCGTTTAAAGAAATTTTACTTATATAACGTTAGTTTTGTCAGCTTTAGTTTGTTTTAACTATATTTTTGTCATAATGACCTTAGAATGAAATGTGAAGTTTTATGAATTAAAACATAATTTACATTAAATAAATTGTTTCAATCTCAAAATTAACTCCAATCTAATTGAGATCTGTCGATTGAATTTTGTTGCTATGGAAACAAAAATTTCTCCCATATCGAAATGCATTACTGCAGAATTCTTCATCTGGACATTATTTTGACATATGCTTAAGTATATGAAAAAATACTTTTCAATATGAAAGTATTTTTTACAAGTGATAAAATTAAATAACTGCAACAAAAGCAGCAGAAATATATAATATAAAATACATCTATGTGTCAAACTCCTCTCGTTGTTCAAATTTAAAATCATTAAATTCTATTTAAACGTATTCTAAAATTTAATTGACAAGGAATTTTCAGGTGCATTAAAAACGTTTGCTTTTGGCGAGGGAAAATGCTGCTCCTCAAATCGCGTGACTCTTTTTGCGCCAAAAACTCGAAATTATTTTTTTTTTACTGAGTTTCTTCTGTAATTTCGCCGTTAAATTTGACTGATTCTTTATTACATACACGTGTAGTTTAATCAGTATTTTTTTTTCAAAAAAATTTGAGTACGCCCAGTATGGACATCTTCCTTGTGGGTGACTGACTTAATAGAACTGAGTGCGGACTAATATAGAAAGTTTTCAGATATTAATTACAACAAGAAGGTAAGTGTTATCGCAGATCGCACAGAGAGTTTCGTTTAATATTTGATTCAAAACAAATTATCCTTTAATTAATAAACCCAAATTGTTAATTTATAATGGTTAAATTTTTATACAGATGGTAGCACCATTAAATTTAATTTTAAAATAATTATTAAAGGACTTTATTTATTTCAATCAAATTAAAATGGTTAAAATTAAATTATTTAAATAAAATTCAAAATTCCAATATTTTAAAAAATTCAAAATTAAAAAAAAATAGTGGAGATATAAGTAATATTTTAGATTTTTCAAACTAATTAAATTGTTTAAACGGAATTTAAAATACTGGATCAATAGAAATTCTCAATAGCTTTTTAAAATAGAAAGAAAACTGAATTCGAAAACATATTACTAATATATATATATATATATATATATATATATATATAGAGAGAGAGAGAGAGAGAGAGAGAGAGAGAGAGAGAGTTCGAACCTTCTGTACATTAGCCAGATTCTTTAACTCCAACTTATGATATCTACATGAAAAACGTAGAAAGCAAGATTCATTTTCAAATAAATCGCAAAAATGAACTGCTGACTTAAAAAAAATTAATTTAATTAAAAAATAGACTTTTTAAAATTTTTATTATTTCTCAAGTGACACGAGATACTAAGATATAATTACGCAAAATTTGAAGTCTCTGACGAATGCAGTTTTCTGGAAAGACTCTGTGACAGACAGAGTAAAGAAATAAATAGCGTTTCTTCAGATAAACGAAATCCTAAAATGCAGGACTATATTTACTGAGCCATTCTAGTGTGGTTTTCTACTCAATATTCATGTTTAGAATTCACTTTACAAAACTATTACATGCAAAATATAAATGCATACAATTTAAAGATTCATAAATTGCTAATTTTTAAGAAACATTAATATAGCGTTACGAAATGAATTTTTATAAAGTACGGTTATGGATTTATTTTTTATTTTTTAAACCTATTCAAATTCTTAACGTGCTTTTGGAAATTCAAACGGTCCTATATTTCTTCTAAATCCCTATTTCTATTAATGTACTCCTAAGGGAAAAATAAATTACGGTATAAATGTATCAATCCTTAATCGTTTGGCTTAAAACCTGACTTGAGAAACATTTTAATTATACCCCTTTAAATATTATTATATTCGTTGTCATTTAAATTGATCTGCATGTTTTTTCTTTATTTTCAGGTAAAGCAGGATTAAGAAATAAATATAAAATTTAAAATGTTCATCCCATTATTCGTTTTAATTAATACTTTATTTTCTTGTTTAAATGGAAAATTCCTACTTTTATTCAATTTAATATGGAGCTCTAAATGATTTAATTTGAATAAAAATTAAATTTAAGAATCGAAGTTTTAAGGTAAAAATTGGATCAGACGAGTTTGCCCTTTAATTAGTCGGTTGTGAATGGGTATCATTGCTAAATGCCTTGAAATAGTTCATCACCAGGATATAATCTTTTAAATATTGGCAAAAAGAAAAAAAATATTTTGAGGAACTATTTTATTTAACTTCGTCTACGGTAACTGAGTTTGGAATAATACTTAATGGAATTAATTTAATACGTAATGATTTCAGACATTCAATTTAAACAATTGGGTAAGTGTCATCTCAGGTTGCACAGAGGGCTCTGCTTAATAATTCTTTCAAAACAGTTTATCCTTTCATTAATAAATCCAGCTTGTTAATTTATATTTATTAAATTCTTACATGGGTGGAAGCACCAATAAATTTAATTTTAAAATAATTATAAAAGGAATTTCTTTATTTTAATCAAGTTAAAAATTCTACATTCAAGTTTATGGTTCATTATTGATAGACTCGACATGCTAATACGCACCTAGAGAAGATAGAGGTAATTTTTCTTATTCCTCTATACATTTGTTAGTCCCTCCAGACTATGTTTTCGCTCAAATTGAAAGAAGATTGAACAAAATCACGTCTTTCATTCACTTTACGAAGTATGAAGAAATTTTCTGTGAACACGGAACTTTTGTTAAGTCGTGAAAATTTTACGCCAATTATGATTTGTAGGAGACCAGTAATGCCTTATTATAAAAACCAGCGCAGTGGCATTTCAAGTTAGATCCGACTAAAATGTTTTTTATAATACAAGATATAAATAAGGTGTTGGTGGAAAAGAGATTTTTTCCAATCTGAAGTAGAAAAGCTTGTTGTGAAGAGAGGGATCAATATTATGAACAGAAAGTATGATTTTTGATTATTTTTGGAAAATTTAATAACTTTATTTATAATAATATCATTACATTCAAATCATTTATTTAATGACATTTAAGTCAGTTTTAACAGCAAGTCAGTTACTTTTAACTGTTAGTTAATTTATTTCTAACAGCTAGTAACAGTGTAAAAGCCATTTTACGTTCATAGCTTCCCTAAACTTCTTTTTGTTAAATAAAAGTTGGTTGAACATAATATTTTTGTGTACTTATTACCCATAAAAGTTCATTGCCACATTAAATTTAGCAAAAATTTATTCCTAGTCTGTTACAAAACTTTCAAAATCCATAACAAATATTTAAATAACCATCTCTTTCCATGTACGTTTGTCACCTTATTTCGTGTTTTTAAATATTATATCCCAATAACTATAAAACTAAAAAGTTTTGACTGCAATCTTGTTTTGGCTATCTGCGGCAAAAAATCAGCTATTCCCAAAACTCTTATTTTTTGGAAATTCCGGTTTTACAACTAGAGGACACAAATAAGTATTGCACAACAAATAATTTTATTACCTTGAAATTTGACAAAATATAGGTTTTATTTTTTCTTATGTATATTAATTGAAAGTTTCATTAATGGTTTATATTTTAAATATTGTTAGAACTTGTAAATTTTGCTAATAGATCCTGTTGTGAAATCTTTTCCGATGAAAGTGACGTTTCTTTTTCGCCTGCGAGCGAGCAAATTTATACGATGCTAAGTGGCAACCAATTTTTTGTTGCCTTGACAATCGCAATGTTTGGAATGTTTTAGTTTAATTTATTATTAGAGTTGTTGGATTTTATGGATTATTGGAATGTTATATTTATTTAATAATTTGGATCTACCAGATTGTCTGGTACTGTAAATAATGTATAGTAATATATTTCAACATTTAAATAAACTTATTATGAGAAAGAAAACCTTCTGATATGGATTAATTTCTCTTCAGATCCAGCGCAATCACCCATACAAATGAAAATTTTAAATTGATTTTTCTCCCTGTTCATACTTTTTTAAACTTGCTTTATTCGAAAAATAAGAAGGCTTTTTTACTAATTTAGATAGAGGTTTTATTTTTTTTACTTCTTTTCCATGATATATTTAATATTTTCGTGCATTTTGTGCAAACATCCAAGTTTATAATTATTTAATATATATATATATATTTAAATTGAAAGTTTATTGAGTTTTCTTCATTTTTTAATATACACGAGAGAAAAAATAATCACATTAAATCCCATACATCTAAAAATTTTGCAATTTTATGTAGCATATTCTAAGGAATATGGAAAAAATATCGAAGAAAAAATATTCATATTTATAAAAGTAGTAGAGATTTTAAAAATGTAATTTTTTTTAAAATAAATTTTAGAAAAATACGCTGTACTACAAGATTTTTTTTTAATCCTTTTATTTAATTTTTAGTACTAAGTATTGTGCTTCCACATATATTACCGAAATATTCAAAATTGATGAAATGATTCTAAAGTACTCTGTCCTCTTAAAATTTTACTGATGCAATGGTATGATAATATGTATAATATAATAACATAAATTTCAAAATATAACTAGGTTGTCATATGATTTTTTTTCGCAGCCACAAGAATATATAATTATTATGGCTAGCGTTATTTTTAATACCGTATTTAGTCGTGTATACCGCGCAACCGTGTATAACGCGCAACCCGTAATTTACAAGGAAAAATGGCGATTTTTTAAAATCTCGTATATAATGAATTATATACGAATATAAAATACGATATAATACGAATGAATTATATACACTATAAATATGACATGCAAGTGAATGAATGACCAAATGAATTACAGTAAAAAAAGTCGCAAAATGAAGCAAACATTACATCCGTCCGGAGAACAAGGTAAAAATACATTTATGGACTTCGGATAGGGAGTGAATGACGACAATGACAGTTACCAATAAACATTTAAATGTGATTACTAGCTCTGTTGTATAAAAAAGTGCCAGGAGTGAAATAAAGATACTTCAATTAAGTAACATTTTCCGAGTTATTATATTTCCTTGGATTACATTTCTTGATTCAAATAGTCATCGTGTGATTACATCTACTAGTAAAAAATATTCCGTGTATAATGCGCACCTAGAAGCTTTGCCCATTTTTTTTTTAAAGTGTGTGTTATACACGAGTAAATACGGTAATACTAATAATTTAAATGCATTTTAAATGTAATTGTTGTGTTTCAGGAAATTTATTTTATTATTCGAATACATACTAACGAATCTTTAAAATACATTTTGGAACCGAAATACTCAGAAAACAAAATTCATTTTTTTTTTTTTAATACAAATTCTTTGAGAAATTTTTTTACATTAAAAAAATAGGCCAAGCAAGAAGACAGAATGATAAAAGAACTTTTCACAAGAAATATAGATAAATAATTCTAATCTTTAAAAGTAAGAAAAATGGTAGCCAAGTTTCCCCTAAACTTTCAACTTCTTTGTCTAGACTTTCAACGAAGGCGCCTTATATTCCGTAGGTAAATGCAGCTAACTGCGTTAGGGTGACTATGAGACCGAAAAATGAAGTACAATTTTATATAAATATAATAGAAAGCAAAAAGTACTTTCTGAAAATAAGAAAGATTCTTAATAACATTTTCTTTGATAATACTAGTTAGTTTTTATAAGTTTAATGCTATGTCATACAAGAATAATTTTATCTTTAATTTTTAATAATTTTATCTTTAAATTAATATGACTGTACCTGATATTGTTAAGCGTTTTATGTAAAGATGATTTTTTCAGAATTAAATATTCTATTAAAATTATGCTCATGTAATATTGTGATAGTATAAATAGTATAATAACACAGATTTAAAAATAAAACTGCTTTACCACATAAAAAAACTTTCGCTACCAAAAGAATGCGTAATATTCATGAATAACGTTATTTTTAATAATACTACTTTAAATGCCTTTTAAATGAGATATTTGTTAATATCAAGATCTATTTTATTATTTGCAAAATAAATCAAGGAAAATTTAAAGTACATTTTGGATCCCAAAATCTTAAAAAAGGTAAATTCTTTTTATTTTTAAATTCAGTTTCTTTGTGAAAAGCTTGTATAATCAGAAAATAGCCCATGTAAGATAAAATAAAGAATGAAAGATCTTTCCACAAGAAATATAGATAAATAATTCTGATGTCTAAAAGTATGATTTTTTTTCGCAGACCCTAAAATATATACTAATTACAGTGAAAAATACCGTAAACACTGGCGATTATGGAAAATTTTATGGTGATTTTACAAAGTGTTTTTGGTTTATTTATATTATAATTATGGCTAGCGGTTATTTTTAATAATACTAACAATCTAAATGCTTTTTTAATGAGTTTTTGTTTTTCAGGAAATCAATTTTATTATTTAAAAACATACGAACAAATCTTTGAAATACATTTTGGAACCGAAATTCTAAGAAAACAAAATTAAATTTTTTTTTTTATTCGAATTCTTTGAAAAAAGTTTCTACAATCAAAAAATAGAACAAGCAAGAAGACAGAATGAAAAAAAAAAACAAATCTCTGCAAGAAATATGGATAAATAATTCTAATCTCTAAAAGTAAGAAAAATGATAACCAAGTTTCCCCTAAACTTTGAATATCTTTGTCTAGACACTTGACGAAGGCGCCTTATATTCCATAGGTAAATTGAGCTAACTGCGTTAAGGCGACTATAAGACCAAAAAAAATCAAATGCAATTTGTATATAAATATAATACAATAGCAAGCAAAAAGTACTTTCTGACAGTAAGGAATATTTTAAATAACATTTTCTTTGATAATACTAGTTATTTTTTATAAGTTTAATGCTATGCCATGCAGGAATAATTTTATCTTTACTTTTTTACTATGATACTACGTTTTAGTTTGTAGAATATGTCTATAGTATTTAAAGTTTAACATGAGTTGTTGGTTATAGTATTGGCATTTTTTTCTAAAAGTTATTTTAATAAATCAAATATTAGTAAAATATGTTTATTTTGTTGCAAAAAATTTCTTGTTGCAAAAATTGTTCCTTGCAAAAAAATTTGTTATCTAAAATACGCCATATAAGAAAAAAGAAAGGATATATATATATATATATATATATATATATATAAATGTAAGAATTATAATTATAATATCTCGAAGTAAAAATTATAAAAGTTAAGTTATCTCTTATCCTCAATTGTTTTGTCTAGATTATTGCTAAATGCGCATTGCGTTGGTTAGATAAATTTAAATAAAAATAGTAGGCTGTCTTTAAATCTGAAAATATAATAAACTTTATATAACTTTTTGGAAGTGAAAAACAATCTTTCTAATCATCAGAAATATTGTAAATAAAATTATACTAGGTAATGTAACTTAATTTCAGATTTGATAATGTCAAATCATATAAGGTGAGTTTTTATTTCCCTTTTTGTAATTATTTCGTCTTTTAAGTAAATTATCTCATATATTATGTTTTAAATTCCTAATTTGTTGACAATTATTTTAGTTTATCATTTTCTAAAAGAATTCACAGCCGAAAGAAATGTTTTAATTTATTTTGTTTACATGTGTAGAAAAAAAAAATTATACAAAATAACAATTTACAATATATATATATATATTACAAATTTAAAATTTTTTCGCCAAAACTAACCTTTATACTATCTTAATTTTCTTATAATAATATTCCGTACTTACTTCAAATTATTAAATTAAAATCTTGTTTCTAAATCTAATCTGTTAATCCTTATGCAGACGATATAAATTCTTAATTTGCCTTAAAAAACAATATTCCAGTATGCGTAAATTTAAAAAGATGGCTCTAAATTAAAAATATTCTTAATTAAAACTTTATTTCTTAATATTCCAAAAAAAACTGATTTCTTCTATGTTTTTATCAACCCTTTTTAAGAAAGTCTTATTAAATTTATTCCAAAACCATACCTTTAAAAAAATATCATTATTTTATTTTATCTATTTATTTATTTTTCTTACGTCAACCTTTGATGTGTGCATATTAATAAATTCATTTCTTTTCTTTTTCTCTTAAAATTAATCGTTTATAAAAATCGTCTGCCTAAGATATTTAAAATTCTGAGTCAATTATAAATTGGTTAAATAATATTTTTTTAAAAATAAATTTATCGTTTGTGGAAAATAATCTCGTAGCTGGACAAGAATTCTGTTTACATAAAAGAATGATGGTTTGAGGTTACAGAATGTTCCAGAACTTTCTTTTTAGTTTAAAAAGGTGGAAGTCTCGAGATGAAAAAGAAGATTTTTTCTTGGGTTGCTTCTTCGATGAGGACAGCTCGCTGAAATAATGGAATTTTTGCAAAAGGAGCTTTTCCTTCCTCATTATTACGAATTTAATAAATGAATTTACAGCAGCCATGACTAATTATTGGATCTTCTACATTTATTTATTTATTTTGTTTTTTCCCTCGCTTGCCATGACTGTGTGTTTCTTTTTAACCAGTGGAAATAATTCGAGTTCTCCTTAAATCGTCACAACTAATCAAAAAGTCGGACAGGATTTTTTATCTGTGCTGCCTTTTTAATGAATGATATTTAAAGAAAATTGCGATGGAACGAAGGAAAGCATGCTATCGCCGAAGTTCGATTGAAGGACAGCATATATGGTATTTTCAGCTTGCTAATGAATAGTACTTGCTTCGAGTCTGATGTGGATTTCCTGACGCTTGATGTTGATCTGTGCGCACAAATTTTGATTCAGTATTCATTGTCATAGGAAAATTTTTGAAAATTAATGACTTCAAAGTGGTGAGTATGCGAAAGGTATTTGATGAGGAATTTAATGAAGAATGGATTTTATTGAAGATTTTTCGTGAACTGTAAGTTATTTTATTAAATGTTTTGATTATTATTTCTATTCTATTTATGATTGATGGAAAGTATTTATTATTTATTTATTTATTTATTTATTATTTTATTGATGAGAGTAATTTGAAGTTAATTTATTAATTTACTAATTTATTTATTATTTTATTATTTATTGTATGTTATGGATCTGATATAGTAATTTTGAAAAAATATGTAATTGATAGAAATTATTAACTTTGAAATTTATTGCGAATGATATTACGATCAGGATTTAATAAAGAAAATTGAAGTGCTTCATTTATTCTAATGAGTAAGAATCAAAAAATTATGGAAGATCCTAAGTTCGTACCGTTTGACCCGAGTTCTGGAATGAACATTTTGTCGTGGTTAACTTATTTTGATACAACATGTGAAAAGGAGAAGAAAAATCTAGAATGGAAATTTAATTCTATTGCGCAACATCTGAAAGGGGAAGCGCAAAAAATTTATATCAATGACTGTTTAAATTGTACAGATTATGAACAAATTAAGAAAATTTTGATAGAAAGATTCATTCAATTAGACATCCCGAGTTTTTCTGATTTTTCAAATCTGAAATTAGATAATTTAGACAATTTAGAAACGTATTTTCGTAAGAAAGTGGAAATTGGTAGGAAATTACATCTTAGTGAAAATATACTATTACAAGGTTTAACTGATGGTTTAAAACCAGAATTCAAAAACAGTATTATTATAAATCCTCCTAGTAGTACCACCGAATGGTACCGGGTTGTCAAACAATTCGTGGAAGTTTCCACCCCACTAGTTTCAAACCAAGTAATAAATCAACCATCAGCTAGACAAAATTTTCAACCTTTTCAACCAACTAGGCCTTGAATTCAGCCAGTTAGGCCCAATAATACACCTAGGAATTGGATTCCCCAAAGACAATCTCAGTTTCAAAGACCTAGAGTTTGTCAAAATAATTATATTCAAAATTCATACCCTTCAAGACCTTGTAGGATATGCACAAATAGGGGTGTCAGTAATGCTTTTCATTGGGAAAGAGAATGTATTTTTAGGAGTGAGTTGCCATCCTCTGATACTCTTCCAAGTAGCTCACAAAATAATTCTCATAATATTTGACTATTAATTGTGTATGGATGTACAAATAATTATAATTTGCCATGTGTTGTAGATACTGGCTCAACTATTGCAATATTGCCAATTAAATTTGTTAAAAAACTTAATGCTAAAATTGAGACTATACCCTCAGTTACCATTGGTCAGGCAAAAGGATTTTTACATATAAATAAAAAATGTAGTGTTCTTCTAAAAGTGGGTAAAATTAAAAAATATGTTAACTTTTTAGTATGCAATACAAATTTGGATTATGCTATTTTGGGGTTAAAAGAATGTTCTAAATTTAAATTAACCATAGAATGTAAAAATTGTATTGTAAGGCAGGGAAGGAAAATTATAACTAACAGTATATCCATACATAATGAGAGATCCCTTCATTTCAATACAGTAAATATGGACCAAGTACAACAAAACAGGGTTCAATTTAATGAATTTGTAACCTCAGAATATAAAAAAAAAATATGAAATTAAATACTGGTAATACTGTAGCAATAGATAATTATGATAATGAAACACTGAATGTAAGTAATCATGATATAGAGTTACAATCTACTTGTGGAAATATTATGAAAAATGAAGACTGTGTTGAATATGATCACGCAATTAATGTGCATCCTGATTATAGAGGTTCCATGACTCTTCAAAATTTTCGCGATAATTCGGATTCAGATTTAACTGGGGAAATAAATTTAATTCAAGATGTAAATTTAAGGGAATTAGTTCATATTTATAGTGATATTTTTGCAAAGCATAAATATGATGTGGGTAGGATTAATATTGAACCACAACGCGTTATACTAAACTCAGACCTACCTATATCTTTGAGGCCCTACCGAACATCTCCTCTAGAAGAAATAGAAATAAAAAACCAAATTCAATCATTGTTAGCAGCCGGACTGATAAAGGAAAGTAATAGCCCCTATTCTGCCCCTGTTACACTAGTTATGAAAAGAGAGGAAGGTAAAAAAACGCGATTATGTATAGACTATAGAAAATTAAACGCAATAATTAAAAATGATGCAGAACCCTTGCCCCGTATCGATGGAATTTTAGATAAATTAAGTAGTTCTCAGTATTTTTCAACTTTGGATTTAGCCTCTGGCTACTGGCACATACCAATACATCCGATACAGAAAAATTAGCATTTGCAACCAATTTTGGACTTTTTGAGTGGCTCGTGCTCCCTTTTGGCATAAAAACGGGCCCTCCCATATTCAATAGAACCATTCGAAGAATCCTTAATAAATATAAAATCGACTTTGCGTGCCACTATTTTGATGATATTAGAATTTTCTCTTCCTCATTAGAAGAACATTTAAACCATTTAGCTCAAATTTTTGACATTTGCAAACAAGAAAACATTAAACTTAAACTTTCTAAATGTAAATTAAGCCAAAATAAAATCAATTTCTTAGGATATGAAATCACTAATGGAACTATAACACCAGCAAATGCCAATATTGAAACCATCAAAAATTTAAAACCTCCTTCAAATGTGAAAGAGTTAAAACGATTTCTAGGTTCCATTAATGTTTACCATAAATTCATAAATAAATATGCTGAAATTAGATATCCTCTGAACCGATTACTTAAAAAAGACACAATATGGGAATGGAACTCAGAGTGCCAGGAGTCTTTTTAAAAATTAAAAAATTCTTTAATTGCAAAACCCATCCTCAAAATTTATGACCCTAAATTACCTTTACATATGTTTGTAGATGCCTCTCAGATATCAATAGGTGCCGTTCTAAAACAACCTGATAAAGAAAATTTCTTACATCCTATTGCTTATCATTCTAGAATTTTGAAGAGTTATGAGCAAAATTATTTCATAACTGAATTACAATGTTTAGCTATTATAGATACTCTTGACAAATTCTATCATTACTTTCATGGTGTCAAGTTTACAATTCATACGGACCACGCATCTCTAGTATGGTTAAAGAGTGTTAAAAACTTAAGAGGTAGGCTTTTTAGATGGTCGCTCAAACTTAGTATGTTTGATTATGAGATAAAATATGAAAAGGGTTCAACAAATGTCGAAGCAGACATGCTGTCACGAAATCCTGTTTGTCATTTTAATCAACATATTAGTTTATTGCTAGATAGGAAAGAAATTGTAGAGATGCAAGACAAAGACAATGTTTGTGACAAAAAATATAAAAAAGAGAATTGAATTATTATAGTTCAGAAAAAGGGATTCAAAAAAATTGTTGTACCAATGTCATTAAGAAAAAAATTACTCCATATTGCTCATGATAATTTTGGACATTTAGGGATTCAAAAAATGCTTAATTTAATATCTCCCAACTATTATTGGCCTAATATGACAATAAAAAACCAAAAAATAGTCATTAATGTCAGAAAAATAAAAATCCAAAACAGAAAAGATTCGGCTTATTACAAGCTATGCCAGCAACAGATCAACCTTTTGAATGTCTTTCTATTGATACTGTTGGTGGATTTAACTATTACAACTCAACAAAAAAATTCTTACACATAATAATAGATCATGCAACTAGATTTGTTTGGGCTTTTCCCTCCAAAAATGTTACCACTGAAACATACACTAACTGTTTAAAACAAATTTTCAATATCAAAGCACCTCAAAAAATACTTAGTGACAGGCATAAATCTTTCAGATCTCCAAGATTTAAGAAAATCCTTAGAAATCATCATGTTCAACAGCGTTTTACATCCGCACATCATCCTCAGACCAATGGAAAGGTAGAGCGCGTTAATCAGACTATAGTTACCAGGCTTAAATGTAAAGTTAATTCCACTTCTTCTAAAATACCTTGGACTAGATTATTAAACCAAGTCATCGAAGAATACAACAATACACCCCATTCTATCACCAAGTTCCCACCTGCCTATTTATTTTATGGTCAATTGCCTTATGAATCTCCTTTAAAACAAAACTATTACCCATCAGTAGACAAAGCCCTCAAAATTGCGAAAACGCGAACTCAGGAATTTCACCTTAAAAGTAAAAGGCTCTATGATCGCAATTTTTTCGAATGCTCATTAAAAATACAAGACTCTGTAATTTATGAAGAATTTAAATACCCTAACACTCGAAAATTAGAACCTACTTTCTCTGGACCATACAAAATTATAAATAAACTTTCTGATGTAACTTATGAAATAGATAAATTTAATTATGAGACAGGACAGAATTCCGTTATTGTGCATGTTTCTAAATTAAGACCCTATTTTTCACCAGAAGATTTTAAACTGTTTCATGAGCAACCCAAAAAACAAACAAAACCTCAGATACAATCAAAATCACTAGATCAAACTAAAGTCAAGACAGTAGATTAAGTTTTAATTCTTATTCTTTAAATAGTTTATCACCATAATTTTCAACATTAGCAGGTATGTTCTTGGAGGCCTACAAGAATATTACTTGTTTTTGGGAGTTTTTGGGGTTAAATTGGGCTCCTTATGCAGGCATAAGGTGAACACTTTGATTCTAAAAGCTTTCAAATTGGTGTTGATAAATTAATTTTAAGGGTGTTTAAGTCTAACTATATTTACTCATGTATTTGACATTAGTATTATTCTATTTATTCAGCAGATATTTATGTTATAACAGTTATAAAATCTAATGATTCTACTCAAACCTATAACATAATATGTGATTTTCAGTGATTGTGAAAACTACAGATATTAAGAGTTTTTCAGAAAAGCACACTATTTTTATTTCTATTTCTCAATTAAGAATGACACCTTTTATTCCTATTGTATTTTATTATTAAAGTTTATAAACCATGTGTAGATAAAACATTATTCTACATTTGGCATTTGAAAACTTATAACCAAACTTGACAATTTTGTAAAAGAGTATCAGAGAGGAATTATTGTAAGGAAATACTGGTTGAGAGTCCATTTTCTAAATAGTTAGATTTAATTTTATTTGGATTTTGGAATTATTATGATTTTTTTTATTTATACTTTCAGCTAGCAAAAAATACTTTCTTATGCTATTAGAAGATAAGAAAATTATTTAGTTGCTATGTAATTATTTTTATCCTCAACCAATATTTCCCCTATCAATAATAAACAAACTGTGATATTTTCTTTTGATTATACTCTTGTTTTATTTTTATTATTATTATTATTATGATTTCTATAAGGAAGTTTAGTATTAATTATGCTCTTATTGAGAAATATTAAGATATGGAGTCTTATTATACTATCACTTATTATTGTTGTTATTGTTATTATTTAAATTTTTCTATATTATTTATTATTGATATTGAGAGTGATGCTATTTATTATTGAAAAATTGGTATATTATTGAAAGATGTTGGATCCAACATAACATTAAAACCAAAGATTAAACTAGGTTTGAAGATCTTTAATTAAAGAGACTGTATTCAGTGAACATTGGAAAAGACTCTTTTATATATACTATTGAAAGACCTTGTTTAAAATAAACTATGCATTAAGTCATTGTAATTATTTAAACTTCCATGAGAACGAATTTTTATTGTTTTTATTATATTTTTATCTCTTGCTTATTAATATTCATAACTTATTTACTGTTATTGTATGTATTATCTCCTATGCACTTACAAATGGTAAGTGATGTTGTAAAATTATTGTATTTCTTTCAGGGAAATGCTCCTACCTAAATTTAATTCAGAATTATTTTCTCTTAACTATTTTATTTTAATCGCTAATATTTTTTATATTGCGTTAATTTTCTTTTCTTCCATCTCTTGGCTTCCTGAGTTTGACAGTTTTATTCCAAAATTTAACTTTTCTAAATTATAATATTTCTGTTGTCTGAACTTGTAGTTTTATTTAACTATCAATTTCATACAAAGTCTTGGGGAGGGGGGGATAATATTACAAATTTAAAATTTTTTCGCCAAAACTAACCTTTATACTATCTTAACTTTTTTATAATAATATTCCGTACTTACTTCAAATTATTAAATTAAAATCTTGTTTCTAAATCTAATCTGTTAATCCTTATGCAGACGATATAAATTCTTAATTTGCCTTAAAAAACATTATTCCAGCATGCGTAAATTTAAAAAGATGGCTCTAAATTAAAAATATTCTTAATTAAAACTTTATTTCTTAATATTCCAAATAAAACTGATTTCTTCTATGTTTTTATCAACCCTTTTTAAGAAAGTCTTATTAAATTTATTCCAAAACCATACCTTTCAAAAAATATCATTATTTTATTTTATCTATTTATTTATTTTTCCTACGTCAACCTTTGATGTGTGCATATTAATAAATTCATTTCTTTTATTTTTCTCTTAAAATTAATCATTTATAAAAATCGTCTGCCTAAGATATTTAAAATTCTGAGTCAATTATAAATTGGTTAAATAATATTTTTTTTTTAAATAAATTTATCGTTTGTGGAAAATAATCTCGTAGCTGGACAAGAATTCTGTTTACATAAAAGAATGATGGTTTGAGGTTACAGAATGTTCCAGAACTTTCTTTTTAGTTTAAAAAGGTGGAAGTCTCGAGATGAAAAAGAAGATTTTTACTTGGGTTGCTTCTTCGATGAGGACAGCTCGCTGAAATAATGGAATTTTTGCAAAAGGAGCTTTTCCTTCCTCATTATTACGAATTTAATAAATGAATTTACAGCAGCCATGACTAATTATTGGATCTTCTACATTTATTTATTTATTTTGTTTTTTCCCTCGCTTTCCATGACTGTGTGTTTCTTTTTAACCAGTGGAAATAATTCGAGTTCTCCTTAAATCGTCATATATATATATACATAAACATCAACATTTATACTGAAAGTATTTTAGCAATTCGAGTGTAAAATGTTCCATTACAATAATTTAAAAATTACACTAAAATTTCTGAACTTTTTTTAATTAGCAAAAATTTTGTGTCGTAGAAGATTAGCCAATTAAGAATATACGTGTTACATATGTGCAAATAAATACGGCATTAAACATTTCACACCAATCAAGTGTCATTTATTTAGGAGAAAATTTTTATAATTGAATTCGAAACGGAAGAAGAATTCATATTTTTACACAAATTTATAAAAAGAATACTTCAAAAAACTTTGAATTGCTATAATTTTCTATGACATTATATGTACATACAGAGACATTCTTTCAAAGAAACTGAACCTAAAAACAGTAAAAATTGCTTAATGTGCGTATTGATTATAACGCAGTAGCATGTTTTGCTTAATTAGTGCCAATTAAGATCGAACTTAATGACGAGGCGTAATAAGCATTACAAGCAGATGTTGCTCATTACGCTTAAGTAATTTATTAGCAAAACCGATTGGGTTAATACAATTTTTAAAACTAGATTTAATCGAATTACTCTATAAAAAAAGTTGTATAAAATTACTTAACGGTTATATTTAACAACTTGTAATAAGTCAAGTTAGCTATTTACGCTATAATTTGCTATTAGTTTTGTTTGCGTTTCAAAGTGTCAAAAAACTTGTAATAATCTCCATAGTTTTACTTTTCTGCAAAATTGGTGTTATTTTTTAAAAAAAAAAGAAAACAACTTAAATAAGATATAATATTATGTGAATTTTTTATGAATTTTTACACTAATGTACTAAATAATAATTTTCTGTAATTTTATTTTGAAAACGATATAGATTAATTCTTATTAGTTTTAGATTTTTTTCAACAATTTCCTTTAAAATAATCCTTTATTAGCTTTAATTAAGAACATAAAATTTATATTTCATGGGTGTCATGGTGCCAATTTATCCTAAGTTGGTATTATAATATATTTAAAGATTATTTTTTAAAATGAATTTTTATAAAAATTTTAATGTATTTTATTTTTTTATTAATATATTCGTATAAAAGTATCTTTAAACAATGTTATTTTTAGACGACTGTATTTGTAATGAGAATAAATCATGTCACTTTGTCTAGTATGTTATTTATTTATCATATTGAAGAATTCTAGAAAATACAAAAATAGTAGGAACTTTTTGGCACAAAAGCGTCATTTAACGGACAATAAAATTAAAGCTCTACATATATAATTGTGTGTACACACTAAAAATGAAAAAAAAAAACGTAAAATTTACCGTAAAAATTGCAGTAAATTAAGATGTAACTTTTTTATTACATATAATTTTCTTTAAAAAAATTCTAAAACATAGTAATTATAACAATAATAATAACCCTCTCATACAAAATAGATACAATTATTTAATGGAGTATTCGTCTCTCTCTCTATTTTTTATGTTATGTTATGTTATTTATTTATTTTTACTTTTCAAAGAGCTGTTTTAGACATTCTGCTGTTTGCTTTATTATTTTACTTACACCAGTTAGATTCCGATTTTTGTTTCTTTTCGGTATGATTATTTATTTGTTTATTTTTGTCAGTGCAGTTGTCATACTATAGGATTATTCCAGAAAACTTCATGTAATAAATTATATCAGATTTATCGCACTAACATTGCACGAAATGAAGCAATTACTTCCATATAGATTTTTTTAATATGAAATAAACGAATTGAAACATATACCTAAATGAAAAGTCTTTATTATTAATTTACTCAAAAAAAAAACTTCAAATTCAATTCAATAAATCATAAAAAAAATTTGTTTCGATGCATGAAGTTATTGTACGTTTAATAATATTTCAAAAACCCCATTTCAGTTTTAAATGCAATTTAATAAATTATTACATTTGACAATAGAATCCGATAACTAATTACAGTTTTAAATACGATACAGTAATTATTTACATTTTACATAGAATCCAATAAACCATCCCAGTTTCAAATCACATTTAAATAATTCATTATATTTTAAACTACACTGCAATGAATCACTGTGCTTTTAAATTCAGTGAATAAATTAATGAAATTTTAAATACAACCCAACAAATGAATCATTGCAATTTTAAGTATTTTGTGCAGTAAGATTTCATCTAGTTATGAGAAATGAAGGAAGAAGCGGTAGTGACAAAGATTTTTAATAAAATGAAGCCTTTTTAAGATGAAAAATATTTTTATGCGATTAATTATTTTCGTTTAAATCAAATCAAATACAAAACAAACTTGCTATAATTTGCAATTTTTGTTATTAGAAAAAAAAAATCATAACCAGAATCTATAAATTTTTAACATTATAAGACCCTTCTATAAAAATTTTTATAATAAAAAAATATAGAAACTATATATTCACAAACGAAAAATACAAAATGACATTATCTCTAAGCAATTCAATAAATTATTAGAATATTAAATACAACCTATCTAATAAATCATTACACTTTTAAGTAGATGGTTTAGTGAAATTTCATCTAGATATGAAAAATAAAGAAGAAATAATAATGACAAAGATTTATAATAAAATGATATTTTTAAGGTAAGCAAGTATTTCCATATATTAAATTCTTTTCGTTTAAAAGAAAAAAAAATAATAGAGACTTGTTATATTGAGCAACATTTCCTATAATGGAAAAATAAAACAAATTATAATCACAATCTATAAAATTGTAACAAAATAAAATCCTTTTCTATAAAAAGTGTTATAATTAAAAAAAATATGAAAAAATGCATATTTACATAGGGAAAAAAAAAATCCGTGTTTTTATTATCTCTGAACATCTTTATCAATTTTCAATAAAAGTAGACTAAGCAAGATAATGATAAAGTGTATTCAGAAAACATCGTAACAAAAGGAACAGAGTTATTTTATGGAATAAAAGAAACTGCTTCCTTTAAAGTTTCTTTTTCTTTAATGCTACGTAGCCTTTTTTTTTATTCCATTGTTTGTATATTTTGATTCAATTAAGTTACTAAAATCTGTAATTGTATGTAGAAATGTACTTGTAAAAAAATGTACGGTATATGAAATAGGCAAAGGATATACGGTAGTGAGTGATAATCGCTGTAGATTTTCTTTGGTTACAGGAAAGATACAAAACATATTAACGCTCAGCGAATGGATGAAACTAAGCACGAAATTTACGTTTACAAATATCGCTACAAGTTAAAACCTGCTCACAACCACTAAAAAGTAAGCATGCTTGGATTACTCATTTTTGTCCCTTACTTATAAAATATCTTGTACAATTAATATTTTCTTCCGCCCACAAAAACGTAAATTTGCCTGTTCAGCCCGTTAAGTGTAAAAACATCCAGATGTACGCGGGTTGTATCACCATATTTCCTGTATTTGGAGAATATCTTTTGGTTCTCCGAAGAATCACATAGAAAATCTCTTACGAAGTACATATTTTTATTTTCCCTCATTAAAAGCTTTCATTTATAAATATTTTTTATTCAAAATTCCTAAATTAATACACATATGAATAAAGTTCTTCTGCAAAATTTAATTTTATATAAATATTTTTATATAAAATTAATGTTTCAAAAGATGAACTAAAAAAGTTGAGGTGGCCTCATATGAAAAAGGCAAAGAATAGCAATAAATAATAAGAAAATAAATAATAAATAAAAAATAATAATAGCTGAAAAAGGACAAAATCCTACTTTGAAACAAATTACTAAGTTTTTATATATGAGAACTACTGAGATTTAGTAAAAATATTAAGAATAATATTAGAATAAGTAATAATATTAGAAATAATATATTGAATAAAAAATCTTGTTTCAGTATTGTTTTTTTTTCAGATTTGAATAAAAACGAAATACTGTATATACTCGTGTATAAATCAACCCCCTCCCCCCCCCCCCTCAAATCTTAAGCAAAATTTTGAAAAAAAAATTGGTGTATAAGTCGGACCACATTTCTGGTAGTATGTTGAAAAATGATTTGTAATGAAGAATAATGAATAATAATAATAGTAATAAATTTTCATTGAATTATTATTATTATTATTGCGTTTGTTATGAGAATTCTTTTTTCACTTGACATTTTAAAATTGTATAATTCTGCAAAACCGAAGAAGCTTAATCTATTTTGAAACCTATTCATATCAATTCAATGATACTTAAAAGGAAAATAAATTGTTTCCAAAAAGTATACTGTCCTTATTTACGAGATAAGTAATATTTTAATAGAGAGCTAAAATACAGTACTTCTTTGTATTGTAGGACATAGAACAAAAGAGAGAGCTAGAAGCATTCTCAAGTTGAACGCTAATTAAAAATAGTAATTAATATGATGAAAGGAATCCCCCACCTGAATGGAAGGATTTTTTTATCCCAAAAGAAAATACGTGTAGAAGAATTACAGAAACATTATCGTTAAGTATTTTTTAAAATTAATTATAGAGAAATGACCATTGCCCGCTTTTATCTCTCTTTCTAACCTAGACCCATATGTGTTTGCTTCAAAAACTTGCCTATTCGTCATCCTCAAAAAATTGATTAATATCTAAATAAGCAACAAAACACATAGTACGCTCAATTAACACAATTTCAAAGAATTGTAATCTTCTTACTAAAAGTTCAATTGTACAAAAATGCTAACCATATATTTATAAGCAGATTAAAAAAAAATAATAATAAAATCCATATATGTGTTCTCATTATCTTTGTTTATAGTTCGCAGTTTTCATTAATGAAATTTTGAGGCAGATAATGACTATGTATACGCAGGAAATTTAAAACAACAGTGATATAAACAATAAGTTCGCCCCTTGACTGTTTAGTTTGCACAATTTAAGTTTTAAATTTTATTGCTTGCATTTTTTTTGATAGAGCTATGTTGTTAAAGTCTACCGTATTATATACTAGGCAAACATTTTTTTTATCTGCATAAAAGGAAAAAGCTTAGGTTTGTTCTAGATTATTACACATCATTTATTACAGAAAATTAAACTAGTTATTCTTTGCAAATATATAATAATTATAAACATTTTAGATTAACAAACTAATGAATTTTTGTGCAATTTTATTTATTTATTTTGTAATATGTGTTTTTTTTATTTATTTTCGAAAGATTGGTAGTATTATTTTAAGTTATTCAAAGGTCATTTCCTGAAGATTTTTTTAATGTAATTTTCTTATTTTATTGTGTACTACAAACGACATTTTTTTACTAAGTGTATTCAATGTAATCAGTATGTTTAAACTTGGAGACTTAATTATTGATTTTATTTATTATTGAGGGACTGATAACTGGTACTTCGCTCATAAATACAATAAACTTTAATTGTTTTAACTTGATAATGTACTTCATTATTTATTTTACCGATAAAATTTTAATAAAGCTTTTTTGAAGATAGCATTATTTTATTTATAGATTTATTTCATATAACCGTGATTATATAACCGACTATTATTATTACGAGGTAGAACCCGTCAAATTTTGACGAAAGAAAATGTTTAAGTAGAATTGATTTATAAGTTTCATTGATTTATAATAAGCCTATAAAATTAGTTACAGTAAAAAATGCACCTTATATCGGTAAATCTAAATCTTAATCAAATAATATTTAACCTAAAATTAACAGAATATTTTTATATAAAGCAGAAATTGTTAATATTAAACTTTAATCGTATATGTAAGCAGCAAAATATAATAAAGATCAGTTATTATGATACAGTTATCAATGAGGGTTTGTCTTCTTAGTATCCCAAAAGGAAAAACAGCAAATTTTTTTCTTCTATGACTCGATTATAATTTTTTCCCATCTTAACTTGACATTATTTTCATCATCTCAACAATTACATATGCAGCTCTCATACCCATATTCACCTTTTTAAAATTTGAGTATTTCAATTTGATCATTTAAAAATCATTTTAATTAAAAATTTGAATATTGATGTTATTAGCTGGAAATAGATACTAAACTCTTTATATTCTTTTAAGTGTAAATAAAACTTTTCTGTAATAATCTGCATTCAATAAATACGATAAATAATATTCCTGTGACGTCACATAAGGAAAAATAGTGATTTTTAAAGTCTCGTATTAGAGTGCTTGTCTAAATCGGCGAAATAAATTCTCCAGTAGAGAATCATCAATTTTTGTAAAATAAATCGCTATTTTTTTGGACGATAATTTTAACATAGCACGTATTTTAATTTCAAAGATTTTCACTTTTTATGCGAAAGTGGCAACAAAAAGATACAGTAATCTCAGGCTTTTTTCAATTTACTTTTAATAAAAATGAGTATTTCTTTTGACACGATTGCAAAAGCAGTATTAAGAACTACAAAAAAATAATATCTCAAAAACAGCTTTCAGGCAAATTGCATTTAAAAGTGCATTTTTTTTTCTCTATACGATGGTGTAAAAATTTAAGATGTGGGATTTTTAAAAGTTTAAAAATTTTCAGTAACAAAAATTGCAGAAATTTCATTTAAATTTTGAAAGTGTTGCCATTCGCAAAATGACGTATGCGTTACGCACAGATACATTTGGCCTTTATAATATAGATATGTAAATGAGGAAATTTAATCAGTAACATGTTGAGTAATTCAATTCTTAGTAGTATGTCTTCAAGCACTTTATAATATACTTGTAATATTATAGTATAACACTATATTGCTGATATATTCTGTAATAACGCGTTTATTAAAACATCACATGATTCTTCTCTAATCCAAGTGTAAATTTCATTGCCTTCAACTTTATCTTTTATTAATTTTTCAGCGACAGATAATATCTATTTCAATGATATATTCAACCCAGTTTAATTATTGTAACTTGATAATGACGCTTTGTAATTAATTTTCCCGATAGAATTTTTATAAAGATTTTTTGAAGATTACTATTTCTACGTTTACAGATATATCGCACATAATGTTATAATATATCCGATTATTATTCAGTATAAGGATGAAATTTGGTCGTTAATATTTCAGTAATTTACTTAGTATAGTATGTTTTCGAGCGCATTATCATATACATGTAATATTGTAAAATAAGACTATACTGCTGATATGTTCTATGATAATTATTTTATTGAAACATCACGTAATTCTACTGTAATCCAAAACAAAATCTTATTGCTTTCAATTTTAGCTTTTATTTATTCTTCACAGACAGATAACATATATATATATCGATCATATATGCAATTCATTTTAATTATTTTAACCTAATAATGATACTTTATAATTAATTTTACCGATAAAATATTGACAAAACTTTTTTAAAGATTGTCATTTCTGTATGTAGAAGTTTATCTCACATAACGCTACAATATATCCAAATATTATTCAGTGCATAGGAGGAAATTTAGTTATTAATATGTGCGTAATTTAATTACTAGTAATATGTTTTTGAGCAAATCATAATATACATATAATATTATTGAATAAAATAGTACATCTGGTATGTTTTCCGTAATAATGAGTAAATATAATCACCAAATGTCTCTACTATGATCGAACGATATTTTTACCTGCAAAGAAACAAAAATTGCGGTATGTCTTTAAAAATATGTATCACATTTATGAGTAAAATAAATATTCTAATTAGAATTGCATTAATAAATTACATAATACTTTGCAATTATTAAGATGCATGACATAATTAATTAAGAAAACAATATAATGAAAATATAATAAGCTTTTAAAATAAGAACATCGAATAAATTTGTTAGTATATATGAAATTACTTGCTACTAATATTCTTATATAAAATCTAGTACTCATGTGACCCCCTCCGCAAATCTACGTACATATATACTTCATTTTTTGTAAGAAAGATTGTATTTAAAAACTACACGTAACATTTTATTTTTTTTTATTAACTTTTTATTATTATGTTATATGTGTGGCTTCAAGTTCATGTGCCGAAGTGAATTGTAAATTATTTGCGTATAGCTCGTGGCTAAATAAATCTCACATATTTCTATAGAAATTTAATTTGAAAGTATTTTTTGGGCTAAAAATTCTAAAAATTCGAATTCTAAAAATGAAATTTCTAAAATTTTCCCCTTATTTTTATTTATTTATTTTTAACGAAAAGCATGTCAGAGCATTATCCTGTTGACATTCCCGCCCGGTTCCAACTAATTTAGGAAAAACTGTAAGAGATGCTTCTAAAAAATTTTTGTGACTTCATAGACTTTACAGGCTGCGATTAATTTTTAATGAAGAAAAAAACGTAATCAGCGCATATTTATTTGCTGCAATCTTTTGAATCGCACTTTTGCGAATAACTTATTTTCTTGTCACACTTATAGAGATTAAATTAGTAATTTTAATTTAATTATTTAACACATGATAAAATGTCTAATTAATCTTGCTTAGTTGATAATACTACACGTGTTCTTGTAATAATGCTTTGTAACACGCAATTTCCTTAAACATGACTTTTAAATCCATGTAATTTTATAGAAAATAATCATAAAATGAGATTTCGATAAAATAATGTTTTTTTTTTTTTTTTTTTTTTTTTTTTTTTTTTTTTTTTCACATCTATATACGTATACATTCCAATTGCTCTGAAAAAATATCGTCTCCAAAAATACGAAAAAAAGCACTTCCGAATAATATCGCTATTGAATCTCTTATCATAAGTTCGGCATTTTTCTTTCGTATTTGTTTGTATCTTTCCATTTCCTAATACACTTACACATTTCTGATAATGGCAACGACGATGATTAACTTATTTATATCTAAATAATAAGAGTAGAATTTCCAATTGTCGTAACAGAATAAAACAACGTAAATAGTATAATAGTAAACGGAAATTCATTCATCTCACTTCAAGAACGTCTTTTAGTTAAAGAATGGGTAAAATTTTGATGAGGATAAGCAAACAATCTTTAAAAATTCAGAAGCTTGATTGCGATTATTAATGAAAAATTTCTAATTTATGCTACTTAATATATTGCCTAAATATAATATTTTTATCATGAATTTCTAAATTCTGAACAACAAATGTTTATTTTTCATGCTTTGACGAAAAAAGATATAGTTTTAAATTTTGTAGAAACCCTTTAAGAATTTTCCCTCGTTGTAAAATTCGGAACACGTTGGTTAGACCTTAATTGCTGAAACATGAAATAAAATATAGCAAGAGTACATTTTATTTTATGCTTCTGCACCATGCAATGCACCGTATGTAACGCACCGAATCTGTAATGTGCTGGAATATGTGATACTTTTTTTTCATAACAGATTCCGCACTTAAAAATTTGGCTAAAAACGCTAATCTCAGATGTTAGAAGGATTTTATCGTAATTATTTAACCTGTGATAAAATATCTAATTAATCTTGTTTAATTCATAATACTTTATGTATACTTGTAATAATCTTTTATTGTACAATTTCCTTAAACATGACTTTTAAATCCATGTATTGTTATAGAAGATATAATCTCATACAATGAGATGTTGTTGAAATATTTTTTTATTCAGATTTATGTTTTTTTATTTTCCAATTGTTCTGGAAAACTGTTTTCTTCAAAAACACAAAAAGAAGCATTGTGTAGAATAAATATCAATCTTAAGGTATAAATATTATTTATAGGTAGGCATTTCCGAACAATATAGTTATTGAATCTCTTCTCATACTTTCGACATTTTTTGTATTTATTTGTATTTTTCCATTTCCTCGAGCACTTTCTGATAGTGCCAATGACGATAAATAACCCATCTATATCTTAACAATAAGACTAGAGTTTTCAATTGTCGCAACAGAATAAATCAGTAACCGGAAATTCATTAATCTCACTTCAAGAACATATTTTAGTTAAAGGATGGGTAAAATTTTGAAAAATATAAATAAATGATCTTCATATATGCAGAAGTTTAATTGTGATTATTGATTAAAAAAATTTGGCTTTTATGCTGCTTAATATATTATTTATGTACATGTGCAGTATTTATGTACTTTTAATTTGATCTGCTACATTCTGAGTAAACACAAGCATTTAATTTTGCCGCTTCGTCGAAAAAAGGTATAGTCTTGAATTTGTATAAATATGGATAGATAAAAATATTTCTTTCGACAGCTTTTTCTATTTTTCTCTTTACCTTGAATGCATTCTTTTAGATAATAATATAAAGAATAATTTTTTTAAATAGTAACTTTAACTTTGCATTAAAATATTTTTAATAAAATGATATAATTACAAAGATACATAGGTATTGCATTGGAAAAAAATGCAATTAATGCTTAATATATTGCCTTTGTACAGTATTTTTAATTTGGTCCTTTGTTTTCTCAACAAAAAAAAAGTTAATTTATTTTGCAT
The DNA here is from genome assembly GCA_964019185.1 of Maratus speculifer. Taxonomy (NCBI): domain Eukaryota; kingdom Metazoa; phylum Arthropoda; class Arachnida; order Araneae; family Salticidae; genus Maratus; species Maratus speculifer. The sequence continues at coordinate 278,898,261 of OZ025294.1, forward strand.
TGAAGAATAAGCCATGCTTTTTTATGTAGATAGAAAAAAACAAATTTTAGTCAGTATTTTCCTTTTAATTACCTCATCTTTATAAAAAAAATCTTAATTCGGATTATTAACAATATAAATATACTATATGTATCTAAAAAACAACCTTGACTATCCACTGAAATTATTGTTAATAAAATGCCCCAATTATAAAAATATATAAGCATTTTAACGGGAATATTTTCAAATAAACACGAATATAACACTGGTACTCTCTTTAAAAGATAAATATAGAAAATTATATGGCTAAACATTTATGTTCCATGTTGATTTAATATTATGAATATGAGTCAATATTACATGCAAAATTACCAATAGTGTCCAAAATATAATCGTTCTAGAGAATATCGATCCAGCATTGATCTATGTATATAATAATGAGTAAAGGAATTGAAAATATGTTTTTCCTATTTGTGTTTCCAAGACTTTTCTAATGAACACAAAACACAGCGAAACAACCAGTAATATAACCACCATATAATCTTTATTTCGAGGTTAGGGCTTTTAAACAATGTCTGAAAGAATCATATAACATTTTTTTCTTTCTGTATTTACTCTTCGCTTTTCATTTCCTTGTGTGTATGCCTGATAAAAACAAGAAGGAAAAGTTTATGTTTTCTCCCAAACTGACAAGAGTTTTCAAATGTCGGTGTAGGATAATTCAATAACTGAAAATCCCCTTATCTTGCTTTAAGTTTGTTTTCATGAAAAAGGTATAAGGAATATCTAAACTTTCAGAAAGTATGTCTAAATAATATCGAGGCACTGATTAGTTTATTTTTTTGCTATGAATGCAAATATTTTTCAGATTACATGACTTATCTTGTACAAACAGTTTTGATTTGCTTGAAACATCAACAAAGGTTTATTCATAATTTGCAAAATAATTGTGTGTTATCTTTGAGTTTTATTCATATATTCCTGCATAAAATATGTATTGAAAATCTAACTTTATTTCTGGTATATAAATATTTCTTTAAAAAAGTATTTGGGGCAGTTAATTTCCTCAGACCTGATGTCGACAGTAGGCGACACTAAATAACAACTTTTAAATGACTTTAAATGCTCCTAAAATTGTTAAAATTACTTCTAGACTTTTTAATAAAAGCATACATATCATAAGCATTGATATATAGGATAATAAATCTTTGAAGATGTTTTACAGGAATTTTAAACAGGATTTTGTTGTTCGTCGTAATATTTGTTCACAATTGAACTAAAATTGACTCAATTAGAATAATAGACTTTTTCAAAACTTTACGAATTGTTTTGAGACACGAGATATTCAGCTGTAATTAAGAAAAAAATGGAAGGCTTTGATGTATATAGTTTCTCTGTGACAGACGGTGAGACAGTTTATAGAGACGAATAGGAATTCGCCAAACGAACTTAACCCTAAAAAGCAGGACTTAATTTACTGAACCATTCCACTGATGCAATTTTCTCAACTTTTATGTCTACAATAAAAAAAAATAATAATACAACGTATAAATGCATACATTTTATACATACATAATCGCCATATTAAAATTATAAACAAGTCGATAGGAAATGAATTTTTGAGAAGTACGGATACGGCTTTAAAATTTTTTTTAACCTATTCAAATTCTTAACATCTTTTTAAAAGTACAAATGGTCATAATTCTTTAAAATCCCTGTTTCTATTAATGCACTCTTAAGAGAAAAATTAATTATGCTATAAATGTATCAATCCTTAATCGTTCGGCTTTAAGCCTGATTTGAGAAACATTTTAATTATATCCGTTTAAATAGCAATGTATTCGTTGTCATTTAAATTGATCCGATTTTTTTTTCTTTATCTTCAAGCACAGCAGGATTAAGGAATCATTATAAAATTTAAAGAATTCATCCTATTATTCGTTTTAATTAATACATTATTTTCTTGTTGAAACGGAAAATTCCTGCTTTTATTTGATTTAATGTGGAGCTATAAATGATTAAATTTAATTAAAAAAAATCTATGATTTAAAATTCTACGGTAAAAATTGAATGGTAGGAGTTTATCGTTAATTAGTCGATTGTGAATGATTATAGTTTTTAAAAGTCTTGGAAGAGTTAATCAGTAGGATATAAACTTTTAAATAATGGCAGAAAAAATATTTTAATAAGCTATTTTATTTTATTACGGAGTTACTTACTTAATACAACTGAGTGTAGACTAATGTATAAAGTTTTCAGATATTAATTAAAGCAAGAAGGTTAGTGTGATCGCAGATCGCACAGAGGGTTTCGTTTAATATTTGATTCAAAACAAATTATTTTTTAATTAATAAATCCAAATTGTTAATTTATAATTATTAAATTCTTAGATAGATAGAAGCACCATTAAATTTAAGTTTAAAATAATTATAAAAGGAATTTTTTATTTTAATCAAATCAAAACTGTTCAAATCAAATTATTTAAATAAAAGATAAAACTCTAATTTTTAAAAAAATCCGAAATAAAAAAATAGTGGATATATAAGAAATAGTTTAGGTTTTTTAAAAGAATTAAATTGTTTAAATGGAATTTAAAATTATGACAATGACAAAAATGCGAAAATTTTTTAATCTGTCTTAGTCTGAAAGTTTCAAGTTCCAGCACCGGGGTTCGAACCTTCTTTTTTTATATACCTATAGTAATTCTTAATATCCTTTTGTAAGTACAAACGGTCCTATTTCTTTAAAATCCCCGTTTCTGTTAAAGAACTCTTAAGGGAAATATAAATTATGGTAAAAATGTATCACTCCTTAATTGTTTGGCTTAAAACAAACATATTAAATATATCCCTTTAAATATTACTGTATCCGTTGTCATTTAAATTGATCCGCATTTTTTTTCGTTATTTTCAGGTAAAGCAGGATTAAGAAATCATTATAAAACTTAAAGATTTTATCCCATTATTCGTTTTAATTAATACTTTATTTTCTTGTTCAAATGGAATATTCCTGTTTTTATGTTATTTAATGTGGAGCTTTAAATAATTTAATTTGAATAAAAATTATATTTAAGGATCGAAGTTTTACTGTAAAAATTGGATCAGACGAAATGGCCCTTAATTAGTCGGTTGTGAATGGTTATTATTACTAAATGTCTTGAAATAGTTCATCACCAGGATATAATCTATTAAATAATGGCAAAAAGAAAAATATTATTTTGAGAAACTATTTTAGTTTATTTCATTTAAGGCAACTGAGTCCGGACTAATACTTAATGAATTTAATTTAATACGTAATGATTTCAGACATTCAATTTATAATAGGGTAAGTGTGTTCGCAGGTCGCACAGAGGGTTTTGCTTAATATTTCTTTTGAAACAATTTATCCTTTCATTAATAAATTTAAATTGCTAATTTTTAATTATTAAATTCTTACATAGATGGTAGCACCAATAAATTTAATTTTAAAATAATTATAAAATGAATTTATTTTTTTTAATCAAATTTGTTTATGCTTCATTAATGGTTGACTCGACGTGCTAATAAGCACCTGGAGAAGATAGAGGTCATTTTCCTTATTCCTCTATTTAGGTCCCACCAGTGGCCGAGAGGTTTCGACCTCTAAACTGGTTGACGGCAGGTGCTGGGTTCGAACCCAATCGCGGCTGTAGGCCTATCCGTTTAAAGTTTCCGTGGTTTTCTTGGACCCTTCGTAAATACCGATTAGGAGCCCTTAGAAAGACCCCCCACGAAGGGCCCTTTTCACATAGGCCTATATCCCTCGAGTAATCGGCCGACATAAAATAAACCAAACCTTATTCCTCTAGACATTCTTTTGTCCCTCCAGAACATGTTTTTGCTGAAATTGAAAGAAGATTGGAGAAAATCATGTTCTTCGTTCATTCTACAAAGTATGAAGAAATTTTCAACAGTTTTCAAGTCGTGAAGAAATTTCACCGATCATAATTTTTAGGAGACCAGCAATGCCTTCTTTAAACAACCAGCGCAGTGGCATTTCAAATTAGATTCGACTAAAATATTTTTTTTATAATACAAGATATAAATAAGGTGATTTTTCAAAGATTCAGGTGATATCAGGTGATTTTTAAGATTTTTTTTTTTTTCAAATCTGATGTAGGAAAGTTTGTTGTGAATAGTAGGATCAATATTATGAACAGATATATTTAATTTTTGATTAGTTTTGGAAAATTTAATAATTTTATTTATAATAATATCATTACATTCAAATCATTTTTTAGTGACATTTAAATCAGTTTCAAGAGCTAGTCAGTTAGTATTAACTGTCAGTCAGCTTTTTTTAAACAAATAGTAACAGTGTAAAAGTCTTTTTACGTTTATAGCCTCCTTAAACTTCTTTTTGTTAAGTAAAAGTTGGTTTAACAAAATATTTTTGTGTACTTGTTACTCTTAAAAAAACACTCTCTCATTAAATTTAGCAAAAATTTTTTCCTAGTTTGTTGCAAAACTTTCCAAATCTATTACAAATATATAAATAACCATCTCCTTTCATGTGCTTTTGTCACCTTATTTAATGTTTTGAAATATAAAGTCCAGATAACTTTAAAACTAAAGAGTTTTAACTCCAATCTTATTTTAGCTACGTGCGGCAAATATCAGCTATTCCCAAAAATCTTATTTTTTGGAAATTCTGGTTTTGCAACTAGACGACACAAATAAGTATTGCACCACAAATGATTTTATTACCTTGAAATTTGCCAAAATATAAGTAATATTTTTTATGTAATAACTGAAAGCTTCATTAATTGTGAATTTTTTGACACCTCCTTTTTATATATAAGACTGTTGTACCGTTAGATAGTATAAATTTTGGTAATAGATCTTCGCAATCACCCATACCAATAAAAATTTTTACTCATTTTTCTCCCTGTTCATACTTTTTTTAACTTGCTTGTTCAAAAAATACCAAAGTTTTTTGCTAATTTAGATAGAGCTTTTATTTTTTTATTAGCACTTTCCAACAAAATTGAAAAGTGCTTATGCATTCGGTTTGTCTGTCCGTCTATCCGTGCTCTAACTCCCGTAAATGTACTCGGATTCCCCTGAAAATTTTTAACGTTATTGAGGTTTACCTCAGCACGAACCCTATTGAAAATGAAGTTTCTACCATGATTAGTTTATTTACAGGGGGAGTCAAAATTTCTCATTACATTACGATCTATGGGGGAAAATCGTTTCAAAGCAATTTTAAAGATGTTACACCCTGCCAAACATGTTAAAATTTATATGCATTCACAAGATGGACTAAAATATGTATTCTATAAAATATGCGGTGAAAATATAGCTATTATTTATTTACAGGGACATACAAAAGTATTCCATTAGATAATGGTAAAGAGGAGGAATTGTGTGAGACATATTTTAAATATATTAACAGGGTTCGCACACTCCTTATATTTTGTAAGGACTTCGGCAACACTATTAACGATAAGAAAATTTATATTTAATTTTTAAAAAACAGAATTCGCAACCACCGCCTTGATTTGCAATTTACGTACTATTTTTCTGTAGTGAAATACATTGAAAATACTGTAAAATTTTAGTGGTACAGCTGTGCGAACCCTGATTAAGGTGTTTCATGTATAATAATACTGATATGTATCACTGAGGCTTAGTATAAATCATACGATACTGTCTTGCATAAAATGAAGTACAACGCATTTACAGGGACACTCAAAAGATTTCAAAAGTATATTCTTTCCGAAATACTGTATATCTATTCGATGACGACTGATGGATGGATGAAATGCATTTTAATTATTTCATGTGTATTTAAGTTTCACTAAATCTATTCACATTGCATGGTGTGTATAAATGCTATAGTTGATATACAGGACTACCCAAAATAGTTTGCCAACATTAATAAATATGAAAATAAATTACTTAAAGGTGATTCTTGAATAAAATATGCATTTTTACGCTGAACTGCATACAATTTACTAAGAAATATTTGCAGAATATAGATAAAATGATACACAGGGCCACGCAAAGAATCGAGTGCATGGGCACCTATGAATGATAATTTCTAAAAATATGATTTCTGTTGTTTTAAGAGCGTTTTAGTTTAAAACAGTCTTTAGCTTAATACTGACGTGTAATAAAGGTACAAGATTAACTGCAGGAATATTCAAGTCTGTTTTCATCTGTTAGCATAAATTGCTGAAAAAGAAATTCCAAGCTACTAGGCTTGCCAAACTAAATTTTTCTATTATATAGTATGTATACCAACTTACAGATCAAATATACGGCTGTTAAAAAGTATTGGAATACATATTTGGCTATAAATCCTTATTTCTCTAAATAACGAAATTTTGTTAAAGATTTCATGAAGTGTTGGAAAGTGCTTCATAATCTATGCTTAACGCATGATTTTCTAACTTGTTATTTCTTTTCAATGGTGTTTTTAATATTTTTGTGCATGATTTAACATTCAAGTTTATAATTATTTAAAAAAGATATATACATATTTAAATGGAAAATTTGTTGAATTTCTTAATTTTTTATTGTACACGAGAGAAAAAAGAATCACATTAAATTTAAAACGCCATACATCTAAAATTTTCGCAATTTTATGCAGTATATTCTAATGAATATGGAAAAACAATCGAAGAAAAATAGTTATATGTAAAAAGGTAGTAGAGATTTCAAAAGTGTAATTTTTTTAATTAAATTTTAGAAAAATACGCTGTACACAAATTTTTTTAAAAATCTTTTTATTTAATGTTTAGTATTGAGTATTGTGCTACCTTATATATTAGAGTACATTTTAAACGCAGCCACAAGAGTACAAAATAATTATGGCTACCGTTATTTTTAATAATACTAATAATATAAATGCACTTTAAATGAGATTTTTGTTTTGAAAGAAATCTATTTTATTATTTGAAAACAACTGAACGAATCTTTAAAATACATTTTGGAACCGAAATTCTCAGAAAACAAAATTCATTTTTTTTCAAATTCAAATTCAAATTCTTTGAGAAAAGTTTCTACAATAAAAAATAGGTCAAATAAGAAAACAAAATGAAAAAAAGAACTTTCCACAAGAAATATAGATAAATAATTCTAATCTCTAAAAGCAAGATAGATATGATAATAAAGTTTCCCCTCAACTTTGAACCTCTTTGTCTAGACTCTCAATGAAGGCGCCTTATATTGCGTAGGTAGATGGAACTAACTACATTAGGCGGATTATTAGACCGTAAAATCAAAAACAATTTGTATATAAATATAATAGCAAGTAAAACATACGTTTTGATAATAAGAAACTATTTAACTAATATTTAATTTGAGAAATCCAATTACTTTTCTAAAGTTTAATGTTTTCTATAATCATAATTTTCTTTTGATTTTTTTTCTTAGAAATTTACATTTTAGCTATCAAATACAAATTATAGTATTTGAAAATTGTTATTAGTTGTTAGTAATAATATTTTCATTGTTTTACTAAAAATTATTTTAATAAGACAAATATTATTAAATTGCATTAATTTTTTTCATTTTACTTTAAATCTTTGGGGAGAATTTTTTAATTCAAAAACACGTCATTTAAGAAATGCTAATGAGAAAAAATAAATTAAAAATACCGTAAAAAATAATAGATAGATAACACTAATCTGTAAAAGTAATTTCGTGTAAAATCATGCAAATTCTCTGTAAAACTATCATGTAATTAGTTTTCTAATACCATAAGAATATTAATACAATACAAAACAATTAATATATATATATATATATATATATATATGTGTGTGTGTGTGTGTATATATATCCTTTTCAATTTATATTAAAAAAATTATTTTTAAGATTTAAAATCTTGTTTTGTTTTTTGTTATTTCATTATTTAAAATTATACTTTTTTGTAAAACAACTGCTAAAGAAAAATCATTTAATATCATATTTACAATAACATAAATAATAATAACAACTGCTAAAGAAAATTCATTTAACATTAAATTTACAATAACATAAATAATAATAAAACTGCTGAAGAAAATTCATTTAACATTATATTTACAATAACATAAATAATAATAACAACTGCTAAAGAAAATTCATTTAATATTATATTTACAATAACATAAATAATAATAACAACTGCTAAAGAAAATTCATTTAACATTATATTTACAATAACATAAATAATAATAACAACTGCCAAAGAAAATTCATTTAACATTATATTTACAATAACATAAATGATAATAAATATTACTAAAGATGTTTCATAAGGCTATCCTTAATTTTTAAGTGAATATTCCAAAAAAAAGTAGAATGTAACCTTTACACGAAATTATAAATAATAAAAAAAAGGTTTGGCTTACTTTAAGCATTTTTAAATGTATATAATACAGCCAAGATTATTAATTTGGTTATTAAGTCCAAAATTTAGGAAAATAAACTTTTTGTTCAAATGCTGTTGTTGGATTGTTCAAAATAAAATCCACCAGAAAATAAAACATTAATATTCACGCTAGAGAGTACATTTTCTCCGAAAATTTCTTGTATTTTGCTGTACATCGTAAGGTTTTCTCTTCTAAATTTATCATGAAATATGAGATATATAAATACTTAGGCGTTTTACTTACCTCTTTTACTGACTAACTGTCGCTGAATAAAACAATTGGACAATTTGTTTTTGAATTCACGAAAATATAAATCAATACGTTGCGGGTACTATTTAATTTTTTACTAACTATTCAATTTTATTAGACTAAAATAAATTTAAAACCCAATTTTGTCCTCTTTTTTAACTGAAAATTTACTCGCAATATGGTAATAAAATCAGTTTACAGAAGGCCTTGGCATATACGAAACATTATGGTAAATCAGCCAAAAACTATTTATTATTTTTATTTACGCAATATGCTTAGCCCGGGAGAGATTTTAGTAAAAATTAAAAGTGTTGATTTTTATGCCTAGTTATTAATAGAAACATATTTGATTGAAAAAAAAAATATATTTACAAAAATTCTAGATGTTAGGATACGTAAACGAAGAATCCATGCAATTGTGTGGTGTAAGCTTGGCTTTAAATCAAAACTAGTTTAATGTGCCAATCCCAAAACTTTCTTCAATCTCATATGTACATTTTAATATTTTAAAATTAGTTACACATGTTAATGCTTTAATAATTTGAATTCAATATTATACCAACTTTGATTTTCATTGCAAATTTCTGCTACTTTCAATTAATCGGAGTAAAAACGAATTTCCGTCTCTGCACGAGCCAATGGACAATAGATTTCAGTAAGCAGATTCTTTTAAATTCAGGGAGGACCTACTTGCCATACCCAAAAATAATCAAAAACAAAAATTTTAGTTCAATTATATGCATAACTTCACACAATTTTTTATGGTAAAATAATGAAAATGGCAAAGACGTGATTTTAGTACTCCCTTCCAGAAGATTTTTTTTAATTCAGGCCGGACCAACTAACCATAGCATACACTTTCACAAAAAAATGGTTTCATTTCTATGCTTAGCTTACTTTTAGGTGGTACAATATTGAAAATGGCACAAATATCGCTATTACAGCGCCCCCTTTCGGTGAATATTTTCCGAATTCAGGGAGGACCAATTAGCCGCTGCCATACACTTACACAAAAAATTTGGTTCAATTCGATGTATAACTTCATACACTTTTAGTTGGTACAACCTTGAAATGACAAAAAAATCGGTATTGTGGTGCCGCTTTCCGGCGGAATATTTCAAAAATGAAGGTAGACCCGTTAGTCACAGCCAAAAAAATTCACAAAAAATTTGGTTCAATTCTGTGTAAATTTTCATACATTTTGATGATGGAATGGCGTCATACGGACACAAAGACAAACAGGTAGACACACGGACCGACAGATATTTTGTAAAAACATGTTTTTTGGAATCTCTGAAAACCTAAAACGTGTAAGTCCGTTGAAAACCGGAAATGGAAAATTTTTCGATTGCAATACTTTCTTCTATTGAAAATAATAGAAAGTAAAAAAGCAACAAATTGTTTTTTCTTTTCCCTTAGGATCACCTTCACAATTTTGTAGGTTATGGCTTAAAGGGTTGCAGAACTTTTCCATAAAATAACAGCTGTAGTGAAAGCTACTCTGTTTTTATTATTATTATTATTATTATTACTATTATTTATTAAATATGTGAAGAAAAATAATTTATTTAACTCATTTTACATTTTCTAATTAAAAAAATTTAGTATTGTACATATTTTTGTTTCATAAGCATATCACAATGAAAGAAAGTAATTAACTATGTTTAATCACATTTTACTCTTCAAGAAACAAAACTTATACACTTTGTGTATGATTCTGTATTTTTTTTATGTATTCAAAACTTATGAGATAAAAAAAAGAAAAGAAAAGAAGGACTCGATTGTTGGGAGTGCAAAATCCAAAGTAAATGTTCATTCTGCATCTGTTTTTCCATTGTCTCAATTTATTGTTCCCAGATTTTAATAATGTACATACTGAGCGAGATAATGGAAGAGTACACCCAGGAACTCCCGAACAAAAGGATTATTTAAACAATATTATTCAAATATTAAGTGCATCTTTTTTCTCTCTCTCCTTCTCATTTTTTTCTGTTTGAGAGTGATCGGGGGGGGGGGGGAGGGTGTAAACAGCTTTTTGAGATTCCGATGTTTGTCTTATTCTTTTCATACACCCAATTTTTTTGTAATTTGTCCTGCTGCACTTTTCGATTATGATTATTGATGAATAAGGATATAAATATAAAACCTTATGCACTATTAATTTTTAAATACGGTTCAATAAATCTTAAAAAAATAATTCAATTAATCAAATTATTATACTTTTATTTGTAATTCATACCAAATTGCATTTTAAATGCACTTCAATAAATCATTACACTTGTAAATATATTTCGATAAATAACTACAGTTTTAAATACATTTGAATAGTTCATTATATTTTTAATGCAATCCAATAAACCTGTCCTGTTTTAAATACAATTGAATAATTCATTGCGATTTTAAATGCAATAGAATAAATCATCAAACTTTTAAATATAGTTTAATGAATCATTGCAATTTGAAATATAACTCACACAATAAATTATTACACTTTCAAATGCGTGGCATACTAAAATTTACTCTACTTTAAATAAATGAAATGGTAAGAAACGGATATTTTAATTAAAGTATTTTTTTTCTTCAAATAGGAAAGTTATTTTCATAATAACATAGTTCTCGTTTGAAAAAAAAACAAAATAAAATATAATAGAAACTTGTTATATTTTGCAACTAATTTTATCTACAAAGGAACAAACAAATTATTTAACACAATTCACAATATTTTAGGTGAACAAAATCTTTCTATGAAAACTCTTACAGTAAAATAAAACAGTAAACTATTTATATACAGGAACAAAATAGTAAAAAAAGATATCTGTGTTTTTATAATCTCTATCCATTTTTAATGCTTTTAAAAAGAATATATTGAGTAATATAATGAAACAGCATCATCAGAAAACTCCGAAAAAAAAGTGACGGAATTATTTCATACCGAAACTCTTTTATGGTATTTACAACTACTTTTCAAGATTTTTTTTCTTTAATGCTACACTGTAAAAAAAAAAATAATCTGTAAAATTACTGAAAGTTTTCTAGGAAACTGGGATTCTTAGAACTTTTTATGTAACGGCAATAGCAAAAATTCATAAAAGAGATACAGATTTGTACTGAAAAAAAATGTGTATGGTTACAAAGAATATTTTAGGAAACTGGGATTCCAAGACTTTTTCATGTATCTGCAACCCAGGTTACATATAAAATTTTAGTAAAATAACTGTCATTTTAGTAAAGTCGTTTGTAAAGTTACAGAAATTTGTAACTTTACAAAAATCAGTTTTGTATATTTATATTTTTTCTTGTACAGTATACAGATAAAATGTTAGTAACCATGCAGATTTCGATACCTTTACATCTGTAAGATTACAGATTTTTTTTTAAAGTGTACATAGTCTTTTAGTCTAACTGCATTATTTGTGTAATTATTTTTATATACTCATGTTATTAAAACTTGCTGTTTTTTGCTCTCATGTTCTCATTAAAAATCAGGACAGTGTATGATGTGTACAGAACAGTGTATTATGTGTAGAACATGTTCACTATATTGTATACGCTATAGCTCTACTTAATTAACAGAGGACATACATTGCTTCTTTAAAAAATCCATTTGGTATAGGACGTATAGTACAATATTTTCTGCAGTATATACCTAATTTTATGTTTGTAAATTATTTTTTGTAACACAAAGAAGGTTTATTACTGAAAAAAATATCATGCCTAATTTAATTATTTTTTTTATTACGGGTATTTTTATATAAAAATGGTGAGAAAACACATATTTGTATTAAAGTACTTCTGAGAAATTTAATTATATAGAAATATTTTTATATTAATACTCCAAAAGAAAATCCGAAAGAGGTGTCCTCAAGGCCAAAAGAATATTCTTGTTATCCAGTAAAAGACATAACCGTACTTGGAAACAAATCACGACATCTTTATACATAAATATCTTTCTGAAAGCTCTTACGGTTTAGTGAAATTTAAGGAGAAATAATTAAACTTTTAATTCAAACAATCTTTTGATTGCAATCTCTGTAAGATTAAAAATAATTGGCTAAGTAGGATCGATCATAGTTAGCCAGTTTAAAAAAAGAGTTTTATCCTGTTTTTTTTTTTTTTTTTTTTTTAAGAGCATTGCATACCCTCTGATACTCACGTAATGCCATACCGTATATTCTCTTTCGTAGTGGTGCACAACCTGGCACACGCGTACCCCTGGGAGTACATGGCGGGCCTGTTGAGAATACGTGAAAATAATATAATTATTACGGAAATCACAAACATGGTTAATAAAGTACAAAAATATTAGAAATGACAATAATATTTGAACCAATTTATTAAAGAATTGTAATAAGACGATTATTAATGAAAAAAGCATGTGTTTGCGGTATCTAGCGATGTGTAGGGTGAAGGGGAATAAAAATGGGGGAGGGGTACAAAAACTGTTTGTAATTTTATACATTAAATAACTAATTCTATTCCTGGGGAAATTTTTCCAACTTCGATGAAAGGGTTTGATCTGGGAAAGTTTTGATTAGAGGGCTCGCGAGCAAAAAAAGTCAGACGTTATTAATTTAATTCATCTAATCATATAAAATAAGACTTTTAATTTTTTTTATTAGGTGATCGGATATATTCAGCTATAAGTATATAAAATTTAAAGTCGTAACTTATAAAATTTCTGAGAACAACTCCATAACAAACAAAGAGATGATTCTTTTTCTTTTTTCTTTTTCTCTTTTTCTTTCTTTATTTCTTTTTGTATAATTCTTTGTAGTTTTTAAGATAATAATTCTGAATAAAATTAAATCTTTGTTAATATATTTTTTTAAATATTTGAACAAAGAAAGAAAAACATAAATCACATAACTGACGGATTTTAATATAATGTAAAATTCTGATAGAAAAATTTCAAGGGTCCATTATCATAATTCCTCCATTATTACATTTGACTATAGTTTCCAATTTTCAATAATCAACACAGATAATTAATTCGTATATGCAAAAACACACAAAATAAAGTAATTATTTTAATTAAATTAGATTTTATTATTTGAATGATTCTTCTCACAAAGCTAAGCTATCAGATTCTACCGTATTTATTTGTTAGACAAAGATTTGTTTTATCTGTGAAAAAAGAAAAATCTTTCTGTTCGAGGTATGTTCGAGATTATCATCCATTATATATCCATTACATATTACGGAAAAAATATATATGTATATTATTATTCTGCACAGTTACCAAATTAAACAGCTATTTAATTTTTGTGCGAAATTATTTATTTCACCATGTGTTAATGTATTATTTAATTATTTTAAAAATACTAGAAGTTTTACACAAGCTCAAATGATGAATTTTGATATGAATTTCTTAATTTATAGTGCAATACAATGTATACATATATATTCACAATATGTATTTATTGTAATCACTAAGGTTAAACTTGGCGACACAGCTTTTACTTTTCTTTAATCTTCAGAAACTGATAACAGGTATTTCGATAGCAAATTCAATTTATTTTAATTATTTTAACATGATAATAATATTTTATAATTAGTTTTACCGATAAAACTTCCATAAAGCTTTTTTGAGAATTGTGAATTAATATCTGGATTTAGAGATTTATCTCATATAACGCTGTATAATATATCCAATTATTATTCTCCGCAAACGAGGAAATTTAATGATTAATATATGAGTGATTCAATTGCTAGTAGTATGTCTTCGAGCACATTGTTATGTATATGTAATATTGTAAGATAAGACTATACTGCTGATATGTTCGGTAATAATGCGTTTATTAAAACGATCATGTTAGTCTACTATAATCCAAATGTATTATTATGTGCAAACAAACAAAAAATTCAGTATGTTTTAAGAAAATGTATCACATTCATGAAATAAATAAAGGTTCTAGTTTTAATCATATTAATGTATAGCATAATGATTTCACATATAATGCTACATATCATAAGAAATTAAGAAAACAACGTAAGTAAATCACAATTAGCTTCTAAGAAAAGAAAATAGCTGTTAGTATTTGTGAAAGAACTTTCATCTAAGAGTTTTATATTAAGCATTATTTGTTATTTTGCATATGCGACTTCAAATATATTTTTGGAAGTAAACAGTCAAAGATTTAAATGTATTTCTTGGCTAAAACTATTTCACAGATTTTCTATTGAAATTTGACTTACAGTTTGAACATTCTTATACAACTTTTTTTCCTGAAAAGAATTTTATATCTAAAACAGGGAACATGAAAGATAGCATTAACAAGTTTAAATTTTCACTGGATTCTACGCAGTTTTAGACAAACATTACGAGATGTTTATATGGCAATTTTTCGACTTTGTTATTCGATATATGCTTCCAATCATATTTACTTTCATGAGAAATTACTTCTCACAAAAAACATATTTTGCGCGCATTCATTTGTTGAAGAAGTTTTCTGACTGTCAACTTTTTTTTTTTTTTGAATAATTTTTTCTGTCGTCAAGATTATAGAATTTAAATTAGTATCAGATTAAATGCGCAATCTTAACTTATTCTGAATCTATAATCATACGCATTACTGCTTTGATGCATTTTACTTTTTTTTCATATATTTATCAGTAAATCATCACCTGAGAATAATAAAGTTCTATATGTGTATTTGAAAAAATGACTTATCGATATAGGCAGGTTATATTTGTATCGATGGAGGCATTTTTGCATCAAAATGATGTTATGCATAATTTACATATGTCCTTAAAATAATAATATGTTATTATTTTAATCCAGAAATGCCTTCATAGATACAAATAGAAAGTTTCTATATCAGTAAGTCTTTTTTTTTTTTTTCAAAAACTCAGATAAAACTTCATTCTTCTCAGGTGACGAAATGTCTATATATCATTTTACGAACGAATCAGCAAGGGTAGAAAGTAAACTTTTTCTAACCAATCATATATGGTACGATCATACTTCTGAAGAATATCGCTACTGAAGCTGTTATCATATCTTCGGTTTTTTTTTCTTTATATTCATTTGTCGCTTTCAATTTCCCCAGACACATTTCTGATAATGCCGATGACCAAAAATAATGTATCTATATCTTAACAATATCACAAGGGTATTCAATTGTCGTAGCAGAGTAAGTCAGTAAACGGGAATTTTTTCATCTCTCTTTAAGACCATTTTTTACGTAAATAAATGTAAAGAATCTTTAAGCTTTGGGAGACGATAAAAACATAATCTTTGAAAATTCAGATGTTTAACCTCCTGACTGCCGCTACCGCATTTTTTCGAACCTAAGCTGCAGGTTTCACTGCAACATAAGCAATATTTAATTTAATATAATTCTACAAATAAAACCCAGTTTTGAAAAATTAAATTAGGATTAATACTCTCAAAGATTATAGACTTATACGCAATAACATATTTTGTATCAGGTTGGAAGAAACATTTTTTTAAATATTTTTTAAAAATTACAGAGAAAACAACATTACAATTTTACCCTTTTGCTGGGCAGTCAGGGGGTTAATTGCGATTAAACTAATACAAAAATTTTCAGAATTTCCAAAGTTTTTTAGTGAAAATATTTTATTTTATTTATTTTAAGCCAGAATGAAAATTTCTTCTTCTTATTCTCAAAAATTCTGTTTGTGACATCACAAAATTTTTTAATGTTACGTATTTAATTTTTTTTTTAGAAAAATGTACCTAGCAGAAAAGTGTTGCTCAAAAAATTTCATAGAGATATGTAAAAAGTTAATTAGCTCTTTATTTTGTTAAATCAGTTTGTGAATAATTTATGGATGTTTTTTAATATATATAAGGTATATAATGTGTAAATTTACTATTGAAGAATTTCATTTCTACCTCTATTTTAATGTAAAATTCATGATGTTATATATTTCGTAAAAACTGCTTCATATTATATGTCGAGATGCTTCATATGCCGTATCATTGTTGTTTAAGGCAGGCATCTCTGAAGAATATCGCCATCGAATCTGTTATCATATCTACGGCTTTTTGCTTTTGTATTTATTTCTTGCTTTCCATTTCCTCATACCCGTGTCTGATAATGCCAACGACGATAATTAATATATCTGTATCTTAACAATACCACAAGGGTATTGTCGCAGACGAATAAGTCAGTAATTGGAAATTCGTTTATCTGTCTTCAAGAACATCTTTTAAGTAAATAAATATAAAGAATCAGTAAACTTTTAGTGACGATAAGCAAATAATCTTTGGTAATTCAGAAACTTAATTTCGATTATTATTTTTTTTAAAACTGCATTTATGTTGCTTAATATATTATTTACCCACAATATTTTAAAGTCGATTTTCTATTTTCTAAACAAACAAACATTTATTTAATTATTTATTTATTTTTAAGAAGGTGACACAATTTAGAATTCTGTTTAATTGTGGATAAATAAAAACATTTCTTTAGAACCATTTTCGTCTTTTTAAAACTTTATCTGGAATATTGTCATTGACATAAGAACATAAATATTTATCTATCTGTGTAACAATTTTAAATTTTCCTTGAAATATTTGTATTAATACTCCATATTTTAAATCCTATGTAGGATTCACATTGGAAATATTTCTAATTAATCACCAGTCCTGCAGTAACATTCGCTTTAAGTTAGCTATATGGACAATGGATATACTAAACATTTCTATTCAATGTTTAATATTCCGAATATACTAAGCAAATTTATGCAAAACTACCAATAATGTCCAAGTTATAATTAATATAAATAATATTGATCTAGTTTTGTTCAGAAACTATCTTACATAAATAGGAGCCAATATTTCTGTGATAATCACTTTAAATTTGAAATATGGTCACACAAATGGCGAAATATTTCTAGATAATATTGGTTTAATATTCCGAATGTGGTTTAATATTTCATGAAAAGTTACCAATATTGTCCAGGACATAGTTAATATAAATAGCTACTAATCCAATATTGTTCTGCTGCTATGATATATAATTAGTACCAGAAGAGATATAAAAATGTAAATATATGCGTAAAAATATTGCTATAAATATTTTTGAATGTAAATTACAACTTTGACTATATATTGTAATATTTGAAATAAAATGACAAAATGACAAATACATATAGGTTTTACATCAGAAATATTTGTAATTAAAAACCAATATTTTAATAATAATAACTTAAAATCTAAAATAAGGACCGTGAAATGGCGAAATATTTATAGATAGTGTTAGTTTTATATTCCGAATGTGGTTTAATATTTCATGCAAAATTACCAATATTGTAAAATATATAATCAATACACTGTTAAAAAAATTCTGAAATTCACGAATATTTTTTCCCTGAATTTCACAGAAAAAGTACTTTTCTACGACAAAAGGACATTTTCTGTTGAGAATCTGAAAATTTCACCATATTTTCTGAAAATAACGAAACGAACAAAGATAGAAGGAGATTCACCGTTATCTGCTGCGAATTTATTTCGAATGTTTACAAAATGGAGATGTGGCTGCGCAGAAATTATAAAACTCAACGAAAGAAGCCTGTCTCTTTTATTTGAATTGCAACTGTATTGTTTTTTGTCATCGAGATTAAAGACTAATATATTTCTTGACTGTGACCCGCATCGCCACGCAGTTTGTTCACAAGTTCATCGCTCGGATCAATCATCAAATTATAGAAGAACTTAGTTCTTGCATTTAGGGATCAAAATAAAAGTTGCTTCATTCCGTTGTTTAACATTATTCACGCCTTGTTTACAGTTTTCACTCAAAATCAGAAGTAAGTATCTGGATTTTTTTACTTTTTAAATTTATAGTTTTAGACTGAATTTTTGTGGTAATATTCTATTATTTTTTATTGTGATGCCATAATTGACCGTTTATAATTCAAAAGTATTAATTTATGTAATAGAAAAGCAGGATGGAGACATTGTAATTGAAGCTCAGGATTCTTATTTTATATAATTCTTAATTTTATTCATATTTGTTTTGTTTTCCTGAAATTTTATGATACAAATGATGATATTTTGTCGATTTAAGTTTTTAATGAATTAAATTCTCAATATAATTAAACTTCGCACGCTTGAATAAATTTTATATTAGTTATACAGAATGAGCTTCAGTGTTGAATTTGGACATTTTTCTACGGGAGAGGTTTCTGCGGCTCCGGTGGAGGAAAATAGGACATTTTAGAGTTCAAATTTCTATTTAATTCATTAAAAAGCATTAAATATCAAACCTTAGATGTGTGTGTGGGGGGGGGGAATTCCTGAATTCAACATTGGATCTGATAATCATCATCAAAAGCATGCTTATAACCCTGTATAAAACGTGTATATGTATTAATTTACATGAAATGTTATCTAGTAAAAACTCCTAAACTACCATGCTTTTAAACATCTACCGCATAAGCTTTTCAAAAAAAGGCAGAGTCCAAGTAATGTACGTCTTAAGAAACTATAAATGCAATTTTTTTCATTAATAATTGTAATTATTGTTTTCTGATATTTTCAATAATATAGCAATCTATTAATAATATATCAATCTATTAATAATTCTTAATCATTTGCATAGTCCACTTTCTCAATATTGATCAAAATGTTTTGCAAATAACAGAAATATATCAAAAGATCCAAAATGTAGTTGTGGACACTTTCTTTGCAAGCAATCCCCCCCCCCTCATCACACACACACAACTATATATATATATATATATATATATATATATATATATATATATATATATATATATATATACATATATATATATATATAGAGAGAGAGAGAGAGAATGTGCCGGTAATGAAGTCCCTTAAGGATTTCTTTATTTTTCTAATTGTAGAGTAGATGGGGGCAAAGATACGCACGGGTCATCGATACTCACTGGCTGATTTAATATGAAGAAATCATGACCACTAGGTAGCAATTGAATTTGATTGGTTTGAAATGTAATAGTTGTGTGTTCAAATCTTGTGAAAAACGTAGCATTCCGTGACAAGAAAATAGGCAATTTAAAATTTTTGAATTTTTATCTAATATTTTAAAATTTTAACCTTATTGTGCAGATAGCAATACCTTGAAATTTTAAAAATCCTAAATTTAACACAAACTCATTTGCTTTTAAATGCTGCGTTGTTTATCTCGATCGCATTTGTTTTAATTTGTAGGTAGCCAGTTAAACAAAAATACTGCAGAATAGAGTAAAAGTACACATACGTCTTGAAGCAAAGATGTTTTTTTTCTATTATAGCTAGGTGCAAAGCTTTTTACAATTACCTTGTGGAAAGATTTGTTTTTTTTATATCTTAGCATTGTATAAAAATAATAGCTATTTAAGTGTTATAAACCAGTTAACATTTTCCTTTTTCTAGTTTGTTTTTTTGACATAGTAGGAATCTACCTTCCTACTTTTAAATATCAATATTCTTCTTTCATATAATGCATTTGTTTTAAACATTAACCCTCAACTTCAGCTATAGATCTGAAAGACCGCTATATTCAGTTTTCTCAGATTAACTTGTAATTTTCAGTTAAAATATTCATATTAGTGATTTTTTTAAATCCAATTGGAAATTTAGCAGTATCGTTAGATTTTTGAATAGGGAGATTTCGTCATGTTTATACGGAATGTTTAACACAGAAACACAATCTTATAAAAAATTTTATTATTTTATTCATTATACGATCAAGGGGTCTTTGAGACCACTCATATTACTTATGCTGAAATTTTTGTAACAGCAGTTAACTGCTGTCACAGTGGTTGACTTGTATTTACGATCTCAAATACCACTTTGTTTCTTTTTTTAATTGTTTAATTTATAATTTTCAATTAAACTATAAATATTAGAGAAATTTACTAATACGTTTTACATAACTCATTCGTTGTATCGGAAATGGGACAAAAGCCGACTGTAATGAAGCAAAACTATGCACTTGCGTATTTTTGCCCCATCACTGCATACTTTTACTCAAGCAAAGGAGTAATATTTTCTAAAGAATGCAGTTTCTCACGAAATAATAATTTGACACATTTTCGATTGATGTTGGTACTTGCCTAAGTTTCTAACCTAAGATGTTACTCATTCGTTACATAAATTTAGACCATAGTGTTCGTTAAAAATAAAGATTTATTGAAAATGCGTACTTTTACTCCAACCTACTCTATTTTTGTTTCATATAACACTTTTAGATCTTAAAATTTAACTTTTGTTAACAGAGTTGCAGACCGCTGCTACATGTAGTTTACGTGTTGCAGCAGATCACAAATTAACTTCTAATTTTCAGTTAAACAACTGCTATAGTTTAATTTTTATTACCCCAACCAATGGGGCAAAATTACGCTGAGCAATGCCTTTTTAAAAATTAGTTTCTCAGGAAATTATAATTTGACTGAATATCAGTTGATTTTGGCACGGGCCTAAGGTTACAATATAAGATTTTAATCATTAATTACACAAGTTTAGACCTATCGGTTTGCTTAAAAAACCAAAATTTATGGAAAGTGTGTATCTTTCCATTCCCCCTATCTACTTTAGTTATAATTACATCCTGGTTTTTTTTTTTCAATATTACTCTATAAACAATAATTCACCATTCTCATTTTCATGTTTAATTAATATGAATTAGATTTTAAGTCCTGAATTCCCCTCCTCTTCAGTCCTGAATCAAATATTAGGAGGGACAACAAAAACCTGTTTAAAATTACTATAAACCATCTCCAAAGATCTATCAATCGATGTATCGATACTTATAATATAGCAGAGAGTGGGGTGAAATGGGACTGTGGGAGGAATGGGACAGAATGTTTTACTCTTTATGTATCATTTTAAACATTGTATCAATCCCAAAGGAGATGAACCATTGGTAGTCCAATCTTCAGTTGGAAAAAATGTTGATTTGTATAAACTTACTTGTATATAAAGGAAAGAGTCAAAAGTAAATTTGCTTCATATACTCTTTACGCTTACTGTATATTAACTTGTTTATGCATAGATGAAATAGTTTCCCTATTTATGGAATACTATACTGTATATTATCTATAACTTAAACTAACTCTAAAACCAGCGTTTTTGTTTGGATAAGGAATTTAATACAAAAGAAGGAAGTGTCGAGAAATGAGACGTGCCAGTGAAGGGAAGAATAGGAGATGATTTGATCAGGGAAATTGCTTCCTTTAAATTCCTATTAGAGCAAAAATTATATTTTAGAATTATACCTGTTCAATAGCTTAAGTAATGTTTCTGAAACTTTCAATTTTCTCAATGATATTTTTGGACGTAACATGCATAATATTTTAATAAGTTTTCATGAAATTTTCAATATCTTTCATGTCAGTTTAAAGAAATTTTCTTCGTTTCTTTATTATTCAAAAGATATTAAGTGGTTATACTATTAGTTTTCAAAATTGTGTTAGCTAAATACAGTTTTGTATTAAATATAAAAATGCTTTAAATACAAATTTATCCAGATTTCAAAAAATTTTAAATATGATTAAATGTCACAATTTTTCTTATAGTTGTAAAATATATTTTATAATCTTGCGTTGCCAATTTTCTGCTCGACCAATGCCTCACAATTTGAAGCACAGTATAAGTATTAATTCTGCATCTTTCAAATTTTTTAAGCATATGATATGAAATAACACATCTTTCGTCTCTCAAAATTGTTTTAAATCATTTACAACATCCTATCATTTATACGTTGGTGCAAGGGATTGTCTGAAAACGATGCATAAAGTTTCAGTAAAAATTAGATTTTAAATAAATGTTAAGACAAAATTATTCTTAAAATGGTTACGTAACAAGCCGAATAATAAAATATACGGTTCACTTGAATGATTACTGAATTTCTAATTAAAATCTAAAATATGTATATCTAACTTTTAATTTCAGATCATATTTTTTTTTAATAGTCGGAAATTGAAGTTCGTTTATGATCTTGGTGTATGTCCCTAAAAATAGATTTTAAGTTCCCTGAATCAAGAATATATAGAACCAGATGCATTGGTTTCTTGTGTGTAGTAACAAAGATTTTACAGGTAATCTATTGTCTTTGCAAAAGTCGATTATTATTATTTTTTAGTTTTTCTTTTTTCACCGTTGCATCAAATTGCTACAAAAAATTTAAGATGACAGCATTAAATCATGCTTTACTTTTGTCATCGTATTCACGGGGTATTTTTTGTACGTTTTTGGATTTAGTTGTTTATAAGTCGTTTAACCTTCTCATTTCTATGAAATGATATATCGATTCACTTACATGTAGGTTTCCTTGCTACAGACGTATTATTTAAATGAATATAATTATGAACTTATAAATCAATTTTATAAATCAATTTAAGTAAAAAAAAGTGTAATTGATATTCTCAAGGCTTATATGCCTGTATGGGGGGGGGGGGGAATTGGGAAACTTTTTTTTAAGCATTTTTAAAAATTGAGAGAAAACATCACAATTATGTTCTTTTGTTTTGTTGTTAAGGTGTCTTTCTAGAAAAAAAAATTGGAATTTAAAAGAGGAAGGAAGTTTCTGTAAACGTTATTTTGTAATAGAATGTTTTTTCAGTTAAAAAAAAACATATCTCAACATCTTTAGTGATTAAAAATGAAAACACTGAGAAAACCAGTTTGAATCTTCCAAAACGTTTGAGTGCTTATTGTATTTTGTATTTGCTTTATTTATTAGTTTTAACAATTATATGCATATCTATTTCAACATTGTTAATAAGCATTTCATTTTATTATAAATATAGGTGCTATGCCAATATAAATCCACAAAGAGAAACTAAAGCACCCAAGAAAAAAAATACTAAACAATATTCTCTTTCTCCTAAAGTATTAAAACTGGTAAACGAACTGAAGTAATTTGAAAGCGTTTCAACCTTTAAACATTTTTCATTATTGTATACTTAAGTTATTCATATTTGTTTCATTATTGTATTTTATAATATCTAATAATAAATTGATTTTTTCTATAAGTTTTTGTGTAACACAATTGAGAAATTTTTATTATTCATTTAAATCTACATGCACAAAACTTTTGCTCTACATACCATTCTTTGCTGAGAAATAGTAAATGTTGAATGGGATAGTTATAAGACTGTTTTACTGTAGATTTTAATAATTAAAAATGATATACCTAGTGAAAATTCTTTACTTAATTTTTCCTTATCCATTTTTAAGTAGAAACTTTGATATGCAATTCCAAGATTGCTATGCAAAAGGAAACACGAAAACAGTGAATTTTTAAGTTTAATTTTTTCAGCCAAATTTTTGACTCAAATTTACAGAAATAATTTTATATAACAAAAAAGTGTACATCATTATTACAGGATTCCTACATGAGGATTCCATTGTATATACATTTAAAAAATCTTTTGTTTCTTTGTAGATCTTATAAAACACCACTTTTCGTAAAAGTTGTCTGGTTTTGTTTGATATATCAAAATTTAGACTTTTAAAGATCTTCTCAAATGGGAATTCTCAACAAAATGTATAACTTAAAAAAATTTGCAACTAATCTGTCTTAAGTCACTTGTACAAGTAGAATGAATTTTGGAACCTTTAAACAGAAATTTTTGCCTTACTGTTTGACACGTTTCGACAAAACTAAAACTTATTATTAAATTGTAGTGGTACTAAATTTTACTAGTAAGCAGCTTTATCAATACTTTCTTAGTCTATTTCATTTAGATAAATTTGTCTGATCTTTTAGTACGCACATAAATGCATCATTACATTTCCTATTACTTTATTTTTTTTAACCATGCTTTTTAAGGCTACCATCCTTGTAAGATAAATTACGATTTGATATTATAAAGTATTCCTTCTTCCTAAAATAATTATCATTACACGTATTCTAGATTAAGGCACAATTATTTCTTTCACTCTAAAATTAAAAATTTTTATATTCTGTAATATAAGTCAAAATGCAGCAAAGACAGAAAAATCGGAAACAAAAATTAAGTTTTAAGATTTTATTTTTCAGTAATATAGTCGCAAAGCATTCTTAATAGTTGAGAATTATGGTAAATTGTTTAAAACTATAGATCTCAAAAAGAGAAATTTTCGGTGACATTTGTAGTAACATCTATCAGGAATTTCTATGAAATTTTAGAAATGAAAATTTAATTATTTTTCAGACAATTTATCACTTTTGTTTGGTCTACTCAATTTCTTCAAACGAATTCTTAAGCATTTGAAAAAGTTAGATCTAATAAAATGAATTCAATTGAAAACAATTTCCTCTAAACATTTAACATATGATTATTAGTAATTATAATTTGCAAAATCTTAAATACAATACATGTAAATTACACAACAACAGTTTTAAAACCTTCAATTTGAATTTATTCTGTTAATAACATTATATCATGATATTATATGTATATACTGTGATAAATATTTAATTTTAAAACGCAGAGCCTTACGCTTTAGTCAAAGCAAAAAAAAGTTCATGAATCACAAATTACTTTTCTATAAATCAGCACACTAATTTGTATTTTGTTAAATTTGTAGCTATTTAAAAGTACCGAGATTTTCTGAAATAAGAAAAAAATCCAATTGTGTAAACATCGACTTAGTCTTAAATTACTGTAGTAGTAGGATTTACCACAGTATATACATTTGTGTATTTGATACTGGATATACACTGCAGTGGAGAAAATGGCAATATTCAGTTTAGATGTCAAAAGAAGAGGGCTTTTCAAAACTTAACTCACAAATTACGGTCTTTATAAGGGTCATTTTTAAGAAAAATGTAAAAATTCAGATTCTTACAAGTTTATTTAAGCTTATGGGACCTCATCTACAGATGTTTCACTTGAATTAATAGCTAACCTATTTTCCTGCAACAGAAATAAAGAAACAAATACTAACAGGAAAATCAAAAAGGTATAGCGAGTTTCCATTATAAATTAAAGATGAGTTCAAAGATAATCTCAAACCTCTGTGCTATTGAGCAAGAATGAGCCAAAAACTTTCTTACGATTGCAATTAAAATTATATTTGTAAAATTGCAAATAAGAATATATTTGTAAAAAATTAATAGATGCTTTTAATGAACAGTGAACTGGAATTTCATGGAAGCGAATGAAAACAGAAACTAACTCCTAACAAATAGATAATATGATGAATTTTCTATTTCATTTGTATATTATAGCTTAATATTTTTTTTACATTATATGCAGTGATAAATTTCTACATTTTTGCTAAATGAAAAATAAAACATTAGGTGGTCTGGGGAAATAACGCTAAGCGGGGTAATAACGCCAAGTGCTAATATTATGCATAATTATGAAATAATCTGGTAAATGACACCCATGTGCTCTGCGCAGAAGGGTTTTGAGTCATATAAATCGCAAAAAACAGCTTCAAGTTAATTTGTTTCATTTTTAGGTCTTATTGTTTTTACAAGCAACTAAAATTAACGCTTGATCTAAAATTTGCGAGATATGTTTTGTGATGTGAAGACTATTTTTTTTATCCGGAAATACTTTGTTAATTACATAAATTTGTAGTACATTTCATGGACTTTCAAAATGTTGTTGAAGATTTTGGATATCTTCTCGAGATAATTTGTAATTAAAAATGTACAGCGCAATAACTATAACGGGGTAATAACGCCAATCCTTGGCAATAATACCCCGGTTGTTTCCCTACAGTGGCCCAGCTACATCCTAAATACTGATTCAAATAAACACAGTTAAAACTGTGCAATGTTTCTAATAATTCTATTTAAGTGGTCCTTTTTAAGCAAAAAGAAGCTCACGGTCTCATATTCTTTTGCCTCATCCTCCCCACCACATCACATCTTTATTTTTCTTACACTTTCACAAAAAATTGAACATTTTCCATAGCTTAGAGTGCAATTTGTCAATTTCTAAGTTTGTAGAGTTTGTATTTTTAGAATTGGGCAATCTACATGCAATTATTCCATCTTATTTAATAGTTTTGTTTGCATGGCATTATTACCCATATAGATGGGTAATAACGCCAAATAGCATGGGTCAAGAAATCACGTCATTACATTTTATGAATACATATCTGTTAAATTATTTTTTTATATAGATAGTCAATGAGTTGCTGTATCAAATCCTATATTCGTGAAAATTGGTAGAACCTTAACGTGGCGTTATTACCCCAGGGTACCTTAGTAGCTGTTTGTTTGAGGTCTTTATAATACCAAAACATCACAACTGCGAGACCACTGTAACTTTACTCCTCACATAAAACTTTATATACTTTTGAAAAAAAGTGTCCAGCAGCTGAATTTTTAAACTTTAAAATTCTATATTCATTTAAAACAATTAAAAATAACATTTGAAAACATGGCTCTGGATTATTTTCTGTAAAATTTACATATTACGGTTTGAGAATTTTGAGAAAAACTAATGCAGTAATTTCTGATGTTAATAACCTTTTATTGTCTTCAAAAATACCCATATTTACTTTTAAATTATGCTTTCATTATATTAGTGAGAGTATATTTTAAAAGTAATTTCTAAAAAAGAAATATGAAAAACAGTGACCTGAAAAAGAGCTGATAAAAAAGGGAAACATACCCTTGTATATTAATTAACGGACAGTGCACTGAAAAAGGGCTGATAAAAAAGCGGAAATATACCCTTCTTGCTACATTAATTAACGGACAGTAACTTGGAAATATAACGGATATATACCTTTTTTGTTGTATTAACTAACGGAAAGCGACCGTTCTGCGGTAAGAAATAACGGAGAAATACCAAAATTTATAATGGAAAATTACCGCATCTTTAAACGGAGTTTTTTCTTAATTTATTTCCCAAACCGGAAAATCCATTAACGGAACGGTAAAAGTTCGGCTACATTGCCGCCGGTAGTTTCACCTGGAATTCACAGATTTATTTTTAACAGTGTACAAATTATACTGATCCAGTATCGTTCTGCTACTATGGTATATAATTAGTAGCACAAGAGACATAAAAATATGAATATTTATGTTTCCAAATTACAACTTTGACTTCGTTTTAAAATATTTATATTAAAATGAAAAAATTACATATATATATACGCTTTACATCAGAAATATTGGTAATTAAAAAACAATATTTCAGTGATATTTATTTTACATTCAAAATATGGACAGTGAAATAGAGAAATATTTCTAGATAATATTGGTTTAATATTTTAAATGTGGTTTAATATTTCATGCAAAATTACCAATATTGTCCAACATGTAATGAAAACAAATAAAACCTCGTTAACATGAACCTCAAAGGGAATCAAAATTTCGTTAATGTTAACAGTAATTTATGTTATCAGCATCAATTCTTTATATTCTTTTTTACAGGAGACTCTGGAAGCAATTCATGTTAAAAGAAATTCATATTAAGCGTGTTCTCGTTAACGGAGTTTTCTGTAATACCGATTCAGTATAAGTTCTGCTACTATGGTACATAAGTAATAGCAGAAGAGTTAAAACTGTACCCATTTCTTTTCTGAAACTTTTCTCACTGAGCATGAAACACACACAGATATTACTAAAGGACTAGATCTTTTAAACAATGTCTGAATGAATCATGTAACATTTATTCTTTCTGCATTTACTCTTCGCTTCCTATTTTCCTGTGTGTATGCCTGATAAAAACAACTTAGAAATATGTCTTTTTTCCCAAACTGGCAAGAGCTTTCAATTGTATGTAGATAACACAATAATAAAAAATCCACTTTTCTTGCTTTAACACGATCGCTACCGCTTATATGAAGATGTGATGATAGTTAATGTCGCACTTTAGAAGTGGGTTTTTCCCAGAAGCCGATTTACTTTTTATAACAAAGAATCAGTAAAAGATTTTCCCGCGCCAGCGCGTGACTGGCTATTGGCCACCACCCCATATCACGCGATGGCGCGTGAGCGGCAGCGCGGAGTGTATAATAGATTACGTGCACGATTAAAAATTAAATATGGCAACTAGAATGGAAATTTTGGTGCAGACTTATACATCAGAATGTATTAGATTCCTTGAATCTAAATAAATTTAAAGCATTGTTCAATTTTGAATACAAAGTTGTATTTAACTGATAAAAATTTTCGAAAATTTCAATAACATAATCACCTAAGAAATAAACTTTTTTTAACAATAAAATGGAAATTTCAGGTTTAATTTTTACAGAATAACATAAAACATATATTTCGAAATTTTTTTGTGAAAATACTAACAAGATTTTGAGATATCGTGCGCGCTATGAAAAAAATATTATTTGGAGAAAAATGACTTCCAAGTTTCAGAAACACTTCTTAACCTATTGAGCGGGTAAAATTGTAAAACCCATAACTTTTCTTCTAATAAGGATTTCAGGAAAGCAGTTATATTAAAATGTTCAGAAAATATAGCAGTTTAAAATATAACAAAATTGAAATTTCGAAAATTTGGAAGCTTTAAGGGTCCTGAGACTCCTTATAGAGAAATAAATATAATAAAAATCCCGTTGCACTTTATTTGATCGACAACTGGTGAAGTTACCCTATTTGAAATTTGAATTTTCCTTTTCCTTTAAATTTCTTTATATCTGTATTTAACGTCACATATAAATAACATCTCATAAAGACAAGCAGTAAAAATAATGTTTCTGTTTCCTAGAAAAGGCGACAAGAGTTTTCAATTGTCGGAATAGAATAATTCAATAATAGAAAATCCACTTATCTTGCTTAAAGGCCTTCTCTTGTGCAAATGGATAGAAAAACTGACTAAACTTTTGAAATGGATGAGAAATGTAGTTTGCAAAATCGAACAGTTTAATTGTGAGCTACCAATAGAGATTTTTTTTTATTTGTCTTCCGGATCTGTTCATACTCCTTTTTCTTCATTTTGACGAAAAATTCCTGAAATAAAGAACATTTTTTTAAACTATTTTTGATCTATAATTAAAATAATGTACTTTAAAAGACTTTATGGATTATTATATTGTTTATTATACTTTTTAGTCTTTAGTATACACACACAAAAAAAAAAAAAAAAATCTAAATCAAGTAAAGACGTTTTGTTAAAATGATTTTTAAAAAATCTATTATGGTGATGATTGCAAACTTTTGTCAAGATGTATGTAAATAGACGAACCATTTTCCCCTTATCTGTAATAAAGACAATTAGGGTAACTTTGGCCCAAAATTGGGGTTACTTTGCCTTAAATTTAGGAAAATTTAGTCTCTACTGTCTCGTTGGAAACATTGCGAAATATTTAAATAAGCTGCCTACCTCAAGCTAGCGATGTTAATTATATTGTGAGACTAAAACTTTTCCAAGAACTCAAGTAATGTAGTAAATTTAATCTTTTTTATCTTTTGGGTCAAAGTTACCCTTAAGAGTCAAAGTTACCCTAATCGACTGCGTATATGAGGAATATTGAAGAGACACGTTCCTCTAGATTTTGCTGCATTAAATCATGTTTCGTACATTTTAAATTTGGATTTACTTTTCCTTATAAAGTATATCTATGTTTCATATAACTAGAGGCAGTAAGAATTATGTGTCTGTTTCCACTAAAAGCACACAAGAATTTTAAGTTTTCGGAAAAATACAATCCAATAACGGAGAAACCACTTATCTAATGGATAGAAAAAAAGATTAAACTTTTGAAACAGGTGAGTAAAGAAGTTTGCAAAATTGAACAGCTTAATTGCAAGTTACGAATGGCGATACCCCTTTTTTAGTCTTCTTGATCTGTCCTTGCTCTTTTTCCTTCATTCTGAACGAGAATTCCGTGTTTTAACAAATAATTTTTCAAACTGTTTTTGAAAGGTATTTGGATAAATGTTTCATTTGGAAAAAGTTTCTTTTTCATATTTTCTAAAACGAATAGGAAATTATGAACCATATATATATGTGAAAATCTATAAATAATTGCAATATTTAATAAAGATTATTAATAAAGAGGCATTCATGTCATTTTATGCACATCATTTTATGAATTTACAATATTTTATCTATTCATTTCATTTGACGACAATTCCTTGAGTTAACTTATAGTTTTTCAAACTACTTTTGAAAGATATTTGGATAAATGATTTATTAGGAAAAAGTTTTATTTTCAGCAAAGCTCTCTAAATTCAATGAAAAATATTACATCATTGATATCTAAGAAAACCTATAATTTTTTTTAAATATTAATTTACGATTAAAATAAGGAGTACATTCACATTATTTTAAATATTTACATTTAACTATAAATTTTTTATGTAAACTTCTTAAACATACCATAAAATATATTAAAAAGTCCGAGGTCTTTCAAAAGAACTAAGCCTTCTTTCATCAGGCGCAAAAAAAAAAAAACGTCCGACTACTATGAATGCAGCGGCACGACTGAAATGTAAAGGAGGGAAAGGGGACAAGCTGAAAGAAAAGCCAATAGGAAAGTAGAAGTCAACAGTCAATCGCGAACGAGTATAATAAAACCGTACGATAAGCGAAGAAGGGCAAATACGTAATAAGTGAAGAAGGGCAAGGGAAAAGCAACAGGATAAAAAAGTTGATTATAATGAATACATACAAACATGTTTAAAAAAATGAAATACATACATAAAAAGCTCAATTGGATAAAAATAGTAAAATAAAAGTACTTACATAAATAGCTCAATTGAAAATAATAAAATTATGTATATGTAGCTATACGCACACATATACATACATTTAAATATGCATATACAAAATTAATACAAAGAGTTAATTTTATGGTAGTTTTGAAAAGGTTCTTCCAGGCTATGGAGAGCGATTTACAATAAGATTTGTCATTAATAATAACATCACGGTCAAGATAAATAGCTAAATTTTCTAGAAAATCCAATTCAGGGGTAATATTTTCATTAAAGAAAATTTTAGCACTTTGAAAATGGCCGGAATCCCAAAAATGCTTGGCAACAGAAGAATTAGAAATTTCTTGATTTATGACATAACGAGAGTGCTCATTTAGGAGGATTTCGAGATTTCTTTTAGTTTGACCGATATAAGATAAATCACAACCATTACAAGGAACAGTATAAATTCCCTATTTTTCAAGGTCGAGGACACGAGCTTGAGTGGAAGGAAATTTTAATTTATTGACTGGTTTAAAGCTAACGTTAAAATTGAAACGTCATAAAACTTTAGTTAATTTGAAACATAAAGGTGGGTAAAAGGGGTGAAACAGCAAATTATCAGATTTACATTTAACAGAACTGGAAAGAGTAGAAATATTAGGCGGGCTATTGAATTTGTTCACAGCAATATTGATGATAAAAGTATTAAAACCTCTTCTGGTAGCAACAACTTTTCAGTAATTCAGTTCATCCTTAAGGGGTGCAGAGTCGGAAAAAAATTTTGAGAGCACGATTTACATGCGTGTAAAAAACACCAATCTTTTGGTTGTTCGGATGATTAGATAGAGCATGGGGTAGATTACAGACAGAAAAAGGTTTTCTATAAACACAAGTTTTGAAAGAAGAATCACATTTGGTTACTAAGACATAAAGAAAAGGGAGTTTATTACAATTTCCTAATTCAAAAGTAAACTGAATATGTGGATCGATAGAATTGACAGTTTGAAGAATGGTAGAAACACAAAAGGATTATGGATTAAAAGAAAAGTATCTTCAACATAACGCATTCCACATTTAAAATTAATCAGATTTAATAATTTTTTTTTCAAAATAATGCACATAAATATCACAAAGAATAGGAGATAAAGGATTACTCATACATAAACCATCTGATTGTTTGAAAAATTTATTATCGAATGGAAAAGTCGTTTAAGTTAAGCAAATATTAGTTAAATTAACAAAATCATGGACTTCAGCGTCAGAAAAATGAAATTCACGTAATCTTGTTTCCAAGCAAAAAAGAGCGCCTTGAATCGGTATATTAGTAAATAAAGATTTAACAACAAGAGAAAGCATAGAACAATTGGATGGGTTAAAATTTTTTAATTTATTAACAAATTCATAAGAAATTTTTATTGCACGAGAATTAGAGCTTCATGAAGGAGAAACATTGAAGTTAAAAAAATTGTAAGTCGATAAGTAACAGATAGATAATAGAGACAATTGGTCTTAAAGGGATATTGGTTTTGTGAACTTCAGTCAACGTATAAAAACGAGCATAAATGGGTGCAGAAAAACACAATGCTTAGTTCTGTCGTTTAGAATAACAGAATCCTTAACATATTTTTTGACAGTGGTAAGATACGATAAAGTAGGATTTATTTTTTAACTTCAATTTCCTCAATTTTTTTTCAATCAACAATTAATGATACTCGAAAAATAGTACATTTACCGAAATTTATAATTATTTGTGTTTGAACTTTTTCAAAATGTTTTTAGAAACTAAAGTTTTTATTATATAAATCAGAAACTGTTTTATTACATTAAAAAGTTCGATTTTTACTGCATTTTTCTTTCACATAGGTTTGTACTTTATTACAAAATTCCATTTTCCCTTAAAAAATTAACTTTTCTATCCATATCTGTAATTTTCTAATTCGATAATTATTGATACTCTCAGTAAAAGTCATTTACAAAAATTCATGAACATTTGTGATTGAAGATGTTTTTAAAAATGTTGCATACATTATTATCATAATGAGAAACTTAAAAGTATATAATTTAGTGGCAAATTTAAAGTTTCAATATAACAGTTCGATTATTGTTGAATTTATCCTCCTTTTACGCAGACTTATACTTCATCACAACATTCCTTTTATTTATCCTTAAAGTATTTGCTAATGTATCCTTTTCCTTATATTTTTCTATTCGATAATTACTGCTAATGGCAGAAAAATACATTTACTGCGAAATTTATATCCACCGGAAATATAGACGCTAAGCTTGTACAGTAAAAAGCCCTTCTCTATTGCTAGTTATTTATTATTTTACATTCTTACTTCACCCGTACCCTTCAGCCGACAAAAAGCTTTATAAATCAGAGAGATGTGTTTTTCCTATTGCTATATTTCTTTATTGCCAACAAAAAACAGTTACCATTATATAAACTTTTATCTAATAATTAAACTATTATCGCTACCATGTTTATTTTTATGCTTGTGCTAAATAAAAACTTAATTTTGAAAATTATCTTATAGAATGGAACCATAATGTTTATATAATCTTATTAGGCTTACTAAAGAGATGCAATTTTAGTATATATAAACAATTATATAATGAATTAATTTATAAACAAGCATATTTTTACACAGGAATTTATTTTTATTTAAAACAATTTGCTCTTGTTAATTTTTTTTCAAATGTTTTTGTATCTCCAAAGCTAAAAAAGAAAATCCGTAAACCATTTTCAAGTTTTTTTTGCCACATTTAGGGAATATAAAGACAACTGTTAATTAAGGATGTGTACTGTAGCGGAAATTTTCTTTTAAAAATCTATTGCATGCATTGTTTCTAGTTTTGTTACTTATGTTCGGATGTCTCATTACATGACAATTATTTACCATTCTTCCTTTGAGATTTTAAGTGCAAGAATATTAAAGGGCCGGTACGTTTTGACTCAATGATTTTATGTCTAAAAATTTTGTTTTAATCACAATGCAGTTACATTTGAAATTAATGTGTCAGGTATTGCAATTTTTTTAGTACCAATGCATAGTAACTAGATGCAGAGGTTTAAAACGAAATAATTTAACTATATTAAGTTATTATATTATAATTTAAATATATTAAATTAAATATTTTAATGCACAGTCATTTTAGTTTAGTTCATTACTATTAAATCATAAAAATAATTCAAATGTTGTCTAAAATAACAAAATCTTTATTAATATATTTCATTATCTTGATTTTTACGATGATTGAAATCCGTCCTAAAAGTACTTTTTTGTGTGTACTTAAAACTTCAATAAAGAATTGAAAACATTAAATAAAAGGAAATTCCAGCAAATACGCATCATTAAACAAATAAAATCAGTACTTTTTTCTTTGTTTAAACAGGAATGATAAAAAAAATAATTTATGACTTCAAATAAATCATAAATGTATTTATTTCAGATGAAATGAATCGAAAAAAATAATTCCTGTTTTGCATTGAATTTTAAATGAAGCTTCGTTCACGCTCTGATTACTTCTTCTTTATAAAGATTAGTTTGTAATTTTTTTCAAAATTACTTTATTCGTAATCTTTAATATTTAAAAAATGTATTTATTAGAAAATGTTAAAAAAGTTTATTCGAAAAAGTATTTAAAATAAATAAAAAAAACAAAAACAAATACTATAAATATATAGATTAGGGTTATCTAGGAATATACGCAATTTTGATTTCATCGCAAATAGTATTTTGTGTGTTTTTTTTTAAATATCTTTATGCATTGAATAAAATAAGTTTTTAAAATATTTTACTGTCAAAATATTTAAAAACGTAGCAGATCTTTTCCTTTTTTCCTCTTTAAGAAAGCTATGTTTTTAGACATTATCTAAATATATCGCTTCAATTAAAAATTATTAAATGCGAAAACAAAACAAACTGTTAAATTTCATAGTTTTCTATAATTAAAATAGCATACTTATTTCTTATAAATGATTACGTTATACAAACAGCATATACAAGGTGTCCAGCAAATAAGATCCCGATTTCAAAATTATATTTCTCAAAACAAAAATCGATAGAATTATTCGATGAACGGCTTGTTTATTTGGTAAGCTTTAAAAATATTGTACAAAAGTTTTGAAAGGTGAATATTTTCAAAAGAATGTATTCTGATTGCAAATAATACTCGAATTAACGTTTTTCTTGTTTTACATTGATTGCAGAGAACTAGTGTTTTGACATACAGTACCACACTCTAAAGATTTTTCGTCCTAAATTTTTGGATCTTCGAAATTTTAAAAATTTAACTCAAAAAATTGTTAAAATATGGCACTGATAAGCTCATTCTCTGATAAACTCATTCTCTGTAAGCAATCTAAAACAAGAAAAATGTCATGTCAAATATTCTTTGCAATCTGAACACAATCTTTTCAATATATTCCACATTCGAAATTTAAGTAAAGGATTTTTACAATTTACCTGATAGTTAAACCGTTGACCGCATAATTCTATCGATCTTTGTTTTTGAGAAATATAATTTTGAAATCGGGGTTTTATTTGCGGGACACTCTATACAATTATTATATACTATTAAAAAATCCAACGGTTAAAAAGTTTCTTTTTATTATATACATGGGGAATTGGGGGGTATGTAAAATATTTAAAAATTTTTAGCGGACACATAATTTTACACTGGCATCAAGAATATTTAATTAAAATTTTCCTGTCATAATGTCATATGTGAATATGAACTGGAAGCAGGATGTTTCGGTCCTGCCATTTCAGTCCTGCCATTTCGGTCCCGCCGTTTCGGTGCCGAGATATTTCGGTTCCGAGACATTTCGGTCCCAAGACATTTCGGTCCCAAGATATTTCGGTCCTAGTCATTTCGATCCATTGCCATTCCGCTCCCTTCTCCTGCAAGTTGAAATTTTGTGAAACATGAGATAATTTTATAGGGAACATCGTAGAGTTTTTTAACTGAAGGCCATAAAATTTTAGGATAATGCAATTACATATGTTCCCGGAAACCACACACACACACGTATTACCATACAAATTTCGTATAGTAAACCTAATCGTAATTGGTAATCCTAATTCTCAAAACAGTTAGTAATTTTAATATAAAAATCAACTAAAAAATTAAGTAAATATATTTATTAATTAATAACATTATTAATATACATTACAAATGTTACTTTAAAATAAATTCATTACATAATCTATTTTTTATTCAATGCATCATTATATTTTATAATAGTTATAAACTGAAATTTGTCTTTTGCCTGTTTATTTACTATATGTTTAAAGTTACAGAAATTTAAGACAATGCATATAATTAAAAATAAAATTAAAATAAGATTTTTTTCTAGAAAGTGGGAGCGAAAAGATAATACTAAAACAAACAAATAAATAAATAAACGATAAATAAATTTAAAAAAAAAAACTTTGTTTTGCCAGTTAAAAATTGAAAATAACATTATTTAAAATAATAATTACATTATTGCAATAAATTAAAAAAATAATGATCATATTAGAATGAAGAAGGACCAGATTCAATAAAATTAGCTCACAAAAAATGTTTTTGTGGAGTATGAAGACTGCTAAAAAATGCAATTATTTATTATAATTAAAAAACAAAATGGTGAAGGTAAGTTTTTGAAAACATAAATTTTTCATTGCACGACCAGTTTTGAAATCACTACTGCTTTCTCAAGGATTATAATGGAAGGTAACTTATGAAAACAAATTTATAAGGTATAATTTTATATTATAAAAATAATTTAGAACAATCTTCAGTAAATATACCTCTTTTCTGAATTATTAAAGGAGAGGGTGTAGGGGTGATTTGAAGAAAATATGTACATATAATACCTCATAAGTGTCTAATTAAATTATTAAAGGCATTTATTATTAAACTACGACGTAAACCCGACGTAAAGCTGTTGTTGGGAAACATGTTTTACACTCGTGTTATAACTTAAGCGCGGAATATCGGTCAATATATGTCAAAGAAATGGTACAAAATGACTAAACCCGCTTTATAAAATTTAATTAATTTTATCATTCATGGAATACAGACTTAACCTTAAGCTATTTTTAAAAATTCCATAAGTAATGTTTGGAAAACTGAGGCGCTTCGTTTCATTTCGGCATATTGTTTCACACTAGAAAGATGGAGTAGATGAACACAATCTGAATCGTCTTGTTTCTCCATACACTAAGTTACCTTCGTTAAGTATGAAATGGCTTCAAAAACATGTGGAATTTCGTCTTTCATTATCACATCATTTTCAATTTCATTATTATCATCTTGCTCACTGCATTTTTTATGCGTTAGAGCATCAATGATATCCTGATCTGTTATGGCTTCTGAAATTGGCTCGCTGTTGTCAGTGTATATCCAGTCATTTAAATTGTCAACAGAGGTATCGAGATGCATAGTACTAATCGCAGACTGCAAGACAAAAATATACCTCGCTGTGATTTCATCATCATGAGTTTAAAAAAGTTTAAATTTATCGGACTTTTATATTCAGGTTTTTATAAAATTAGGGGGGGGGGGAGAGAGGGGAGAATAAAAAAAATAAAAAAAGACCGGAATAATGATGAATTTATACCGTTTGGCAGGCCCACAACAATTAGAATCCGAGTTACAAGGTGGCGAGCAAAGGAATAGCAAGAGACCGAAATTAATAAGGACCAAGATGGCAAGGGACCAAAATGGCTGGGAACCGAAATGGCCAGCGACATAAATGTCTCGGGACCGAAATGGCGGACTGAAGTGGTGGGACCGAAATGTCGTGTACCTATACGAACTAGTTTTTATATTTTTATAAATTCGTTTTAAATTCTAATGTTACCATTTCATGATTCTACACACAAAAATACTTCTGCCGCGTCGGAATGCGTCGAAAGAAACACACGACTGAGCCATCACGCCCACTCAAAAATTAAGTTACAAATTTTATGCTAAACTTTGATATGTTATAGCGTGTACCCTACACACACAGTTAGGATCTTTAAGTATTGTATTGCTAGATTTTGCAAAGAAGTGGGCTTAAATTAATTAATTTATCTGCCTAACACTCTGAAACTTTCTATATATTGATAATTTTATTCAGTAAAAATAATAAAAGTAAATTTTTCCTTAATAAGTTAATTAATTTTTTGTTTGTTTGCTTATTTCCAAAGAAAATAATTCAAATTTTTAGTCAAACATGCAGCCATTTGAAAAAGCTAAAATAAGTGTTATTTTAATCTTTGGACGGTTCTCGAACACTTACAGCGATCGTATTGGCCAAATTCATGCCACATAATGATATTTATATTATTTTTAGGTATCTCCTAGATGTGGCGCACGGAGATGTGTGGTGAAGGTTTAATTTTTCTCTAACATTTTAAGCTCTTTAAACAATTTTTACAATTTTTACCCGAGTTTTTATATACAATTTTATTTATGAGTTTGATAAAACTGTGCAAAAACTTCATGCAAGTTAGATGTATCTTAAGTTTTTCGCTCTCCGGGTAAATTTTATTTTTCAGAATAAACATCTTTAACGCCTGACGTACTCGAGCGATTTTGACAAGAATGTTCTTGGTGTTATAGTAGAAAACTAAGATCATTTGTGATAGACAGTTTTTTAAAGTTTCAATTAGTTTAAGAGAAACAATTTTTGAAAAGTAGAAAATTTTTGAAAACGTCTACAATGTAAGTTTCTACCAAAAATATTCCGGATTCAAGCAATTATTTGTATTAAAATGGGAAAAGAAATGGCGTAGTTGTAACAATCCATTTTTCATTTTACTTAATTTCATAAATTATACACTCTAAATTGTTAAGAATGTCTTTAGATGACCACCTATTTTTCTACAATATTGAACACAGTGAATGTTTCTCTATATTTTAAAAGGTGTCCCATTGGTAGTGATTTTTAGGAAAGTTTTATGCAGAGATTTCCCACATTTTAAATTATCTTCGTGTTGCCTAACATATCAATTGAGATAAGTGGAGTTAACAAGATTGAAATTAAATTAAAACCATAGGATTTCTCCAAAAGATTAGCTGATGAATTTTATATAAGCTTTTTAACTGTAAATAAACTACTAACAGTATAAAATATTTCTCAAGAGTGTATTTCAAAGTTCATACATTTAAATAAAATTATTTTTAAACATGGAATTTTAAAATTTAAAAAAAATTTTTAAGCTTAAGTAAGGTAAAATTCTACCATTCCGTTTCATCCTACATGATAAAAAAAAGAAATAACCTAAGAGGAAACAAGTTAAGAGAGTGTAAAATTCTAATTTTCACACTATTTCTGTCTAAGACATTTTTTCTAAAAAAAAGTAATAAAATTACACGAAAAGTTTATTCTGATTCAATGACCTGTTAACAATATGAAATATATTGACAGTGCGTATTTACAAATTCATTCAAAGTTTATTCAAGTGCTTAAATTATATTAAAACGTAGGATAGAGCACTATTCACGTTTTTAATCTTTAGACAGCTACAAACGCATCTTTTCTCTGCAGTATACATCTCCCAGATGATAGGAAATGAGAACCAGGAACATGTCAAGAAAACTTGGTGAGAGATAAATGTCCTCAATATAAGTTTCTCCCAAAAATGTTCCGGATTCAAGTGCTTATTTGCATTAAAATGGAAAAGGGAATGGCGCAGTTGTAACAATCCCTTCTTCATTGTACTTAATTTTATAAATTATACATTCGAAATTATTAAAAATGTGTTTGAATGACCACCTATATTTTTCTACACTGTTGAATTAAGTTGATATCTTTTATTTTTTAAAAGGTGTCACACTGGCTGGAATTCTTTTAATATTTTAAGCATTTAAAACATTTCCGTGTTGTGTTTCAAATTGATTGAGACTGTAATTAAATTAAAAACATAAAATGTGGAATATTATGTCAAGTTAGTTTCATGTTAAAGATGGTAAATTATATTTATTAAAATTATATGGAAATTGTAGAGTTAAGAGTTTATTTTAATAATAAAACTAATAGTTCTGGGACACCGTAATATTTACTCATCGTGAGTATTCATTACATAAAATATAATATCATAACTAATCCCCCCCAAAAAAAGGACAAAGCGGAAAAATATTTCTTAAAATTGAAACGAAAAAGTTTACAAAAAGCATTATATACATACAAATACAGTACTTTAGCTTCTAATTGTAAAATTGCAGTTCTCACACTGTTTAGCTGTAGCAAATATTTCCTAAAGAAACTTGGTTAGAGAGAAATGTCCGCAATACAAGTTTCTCCCAAAAATGCTCCGGATTCAAGCACTTATTTGCATTAAAATAAGAAAGGAAATGGCGCAGTTATAACATTTCATTCTTAATTATGTTTAATTTTATAAATTATGCTTTCGAAATTGATAAGAATGTGTTTGATGACCACCTAGAATCATGAATAAAGTAGATATATTTTATTTTTTTTAAAGGTGTCACATTCGTTGGAATTTTTAGGAATATTTGTGTTATTAAAGATGTGTCAGTAGGGGGAACTGGGGGACATTGATACAGCTTTTTTCAAAAAAGATTTTTGGTGTCTAGAAAGCAAAAATTTCAAGTTATTTTTCTAGGTGATGTCAGCAAAACCTGTGTAGTGTGTTATAAAAATGTACAATCGTTGTTTTACATATTATTTTTGCATTTAATCTTAAAAAAAATCAAAAAAATTAATTTGTATCAATGTGCCCCATCCCCGGGGCAGATTGATACACTTTGACACGTCTGGGAAATATGGAGACAAATTAACTTTAATGCGTATTTTTCATAGAAAAATAGTTAGCAAACCATTTTATATTTTTATAGACATTAAAATCGCACACAATTTATTTGTAAGTGATATTAAAGCAATCAAAATGAAATGTATAGTGACCTGATCATCTGGCTGTTCCTTGTCTGTTTGTTGATTGTGGTAACTTTGTCATATCTGGCCTTTAACCCCAGAATTATCTTCTTTCTTAGGAAAGGTGAAAGAATTACCAGATTTTCTGTTTATAAATCGGTTTACAAACAGAAAACAAAGGATAATTATATTAAAAATTATGTTTATAGTATAATTATCATGTACTGTTCTGCAGCTTGTTTCTCTTACTTAACTTTTCTCATGTCGATAATACTTTTTTTCTCTGGAGAATCGATATAAATTTGAGATTTGCCAGGCTGCCGTCCATTTTTTTTTGTTAACTATACTAGCACTAGATATTGTGTAAGTTTGTACGTCTTCTGTTTGCAAAAATACTATAAAATGTTCTAATATAAAGAAATTAGAGCTATTTCACTTAAATAAAAACTAATAGTAGACATTTTTGACGAAAAATGGTTGAATTAAGGAGAGTATGGTAAAAAAAAGGTAATGAAAAAATGAACTAGAAAAGGATTTAGGTTGTATCAATGTGCCCCGACAAAGACTGTATCAATGTGTCCCATGCAGCCATTTTGAATAAAATGAGTCGCAAATCCAACACTTCATAATTTATCTAACAATAAAGAATGAGGAACTGATAAAGAGTAGTTTTACTTGTCAGGGTGGGTATTCTTTTCGGTTTAAAATACTGGAACAGTTGTATAATACCATTTCAATTGTACAACTCAAATTTACTTTTGACCTACAAAAACAATTAATCACCCATCCCATTTCATCAAACTATTGAATCATTCCAAAACTTTCTGTATGTAGTTAATTTCACTAGTATCAACTTTTGGAGCTGCTGTGAAACTTCCTGTAATGACCCTGTGTGCTGTACAGGGGGTGTATCAATGTGCCCCAGTTCCCCCTACTTAAAACATTTCCGTGTTGTATTTGAGATCAAATGAGATAATTTTGGTTAACAAGAATAATTTTAAATTAAAACCATAGAATACCTGCGAAAGAATAGTTGAGGAATTTTATATAAACTTATTAAGTGTCGAAAAGCTACTAACAGTATAAAATATTTCACAAGAGAGTATTTCCAAATTCATACATCTGAATAAAATAATTTGCAGACACGCAATTTAAAAATTTCAAAACCCAATTAAAAGCCTGTCAGGTAATACCCTATAAAATCGTTTCATACTAATTGATAAAAAAATAACCTAAGAGAAAACAAGCTGAGAGAGAGACAAACATTGTAATTTTCATGCCATTTATGCCATTACAAATATTTTATGAAGTAGAATTAATAAAATGACATGAAAAGAGTATTCATAGTCAATGAGATATTAACAATATGAAATATTTCCAAAGAGTGTATTTAGAAATGCATTCAAAGTTTATTCTAGTGCTTAAAATATATTAAAACGTAAAATAGAACACTATTCTTGTTTTTAATTTTTAGACAGCTACAAAAAGATCATTTCACTGGAGCATAGATCTCTCAGATGATAGGAAATGAGAGCCAGGAACATGTCAAGAAAACTTGGTGAGAGATAAACGTCCCCAATACAAGTTTCTAACCAAAAATGTTCTTGATTCAAGTACTTATTTGCATTAAAATGGGACAGGAAATGGTGTAGTTGTAACAATCAAGTCTTCATTATGCTTAATTGTATAAATTAAACATTCTAAATTGTTAAGAATGTGCTTGAATTACCACCTACTATCTCTAGAATCGTGAATAAAGTGGATATGTCTCAGTTTTCTGAAGATTTCACATGGACAGGATTTTTTAGGAATATTTTATGCAGAAAGATTTGTCAGTAATAAACAGTGTTGTTATTCAGATCGATTAAGATAAGCTTGTTTAACAAGATTAAAATTGAATTAAAAATACATAATATGGAACATTATATCAAGTTAGTTTTATGTTAAAGTCGGTAAGTTACGTTTACTAAAATTATAGAGAAATTGTAGGGTTAATTTTAATAATAAAATAATTTCTTTGAAAATTACGTATGTGTATATACCGGGTGTCCCAAAAATGACTGATGGATTTTAAAATTTAATAACTTGCAAACGGTGACAGCTATATAGAAATTTTTGCAGGAGGGTTATGTTTAATGTCAGGAGTTTTTTTACCGTATTTTTTATTTTAGTTCGCATCTCAAACAATACGTGGCGCTGACGGCGATTGAAGGCCAGGTGATCAGTGCTGAGTGAAGCGTCGACCTGGTCTTCAATCGCCGTCAGCGCCATCTATTGTTTGAGATGCGAACTAAAATAAAAAGTTAAGGTAAAACAAAAACTACTGACCTTATACATAAACCCTCCTGCAAAATTTCTTTAAATAGCTGTCACCGTTTGCAAGTTATTGAATTTTAAAAAACATCAGTCATTTTTGGGATACCCGGTATATGTTGTATGCTAATTGAGAAATCATGCTGTATGCAAAGGAACGGACTAATTGTAGAATACTCTTAATTTTCCTAATCAAACTGATATTTTTCAAGTTTATTGCAAAAAAGAGTGTTAATGTAATTTAAAACGGACCGCTTATTTCCCAATCAGCCTAATTTTTCAGGCTTATTGCTGTGAGTTTGAGCAATTTTAGGCTCGTTAGTCTATGATCTGATGTTTGTCCAAATATTTGTTTAATTTAACCCAAATTAGATAACTATTTTAAATTCAACACAATTCCGACAATAAAAGCTTGATCGAACCTCAACCCGATCTGAATAAGATCAAACAATTTCCAACAGTTTGATGAATGGTCTTAATGTAATAACTTCGACTAAACTTCCCGATTCAAGTACTCATTTGCATTAAAATGGGAAAATAAGCAGAGTAGTTATAAGAATCCTCGTTTTATCGTGTTTAATTTTATAATTAATAAAATTTTAAGAAAAGCTTACTCTAAGTCGAAATGCTATTAACAATATAAAGTACTTCTAAAGACAATATGTAAATTTGCGAAAATTCATTTAAGTGAATAAAATATCTTGTAATTATAGAAATGAACATTATTCACAGTTTCAATTTTTGGGTATCTACAAACACATCCATGTTATTTAACATACATTTCCTAGATGATGGGAAATGAAAACTACGAACATGTCATTAAAGCATTGTAAATTATAAATGTTTTAACATAAGTTTGTTTGAGGAATGTTTAGGATTCAAGCACTAATTTGCATTAAAATTGGAAATTCTGTATAATAAATTCTGTAAAATACATAAAAAATTTATTCATAAATATTTTATTCAGAATAACAAGAATGTTTAAAATTTACAATTTTAATGCTGTAATTTAAATACTTTATGAGAACAACAACAACAAAAAAAAAATTATTATCCATAAAATACCGTATATGGATAAACGTAAAAAAATTATACGTACAAAGTTCAATGTTCAAGCACATAACTAATCAATATTTTTGAAAAAAAAAAAACTTAAAAAAAAGCTTTATCTGCATCTTTTGCCGAACTTTTAATCTTTTTCACCAGTTTTTACATGACAGAAATTTTTGCCTAGTTGAATCAGAAAAATGCTTGGTTTTAAATAATGCAAAATTTGGAATAACAATTTACTGGTGAGAATAATAAATCGAGATTTGAAATCATCTGTCCGTACTTGGTATGTTCAAATCATGATTGGGATTAGCACACTGCCCGTATGACGTGTGGGCGAATCGCATATTCACAGATTCACAGTATCCGCAAAGAAACTCTTCGGGAGGGTTGAATTCTGATAGGGATTGGCTGACGCATTTTCACGTAACTTGGCGATAATTATACTTGGCGTAGCGATAGACGCTTCCGTCGAGTTTGATTTCCTTCGGAGCCGAGTACAAAGTAAACCGAGTACAAAGTAAAAATTTGTGTTTAAAAACTTTTAAAGAGTACAGCTTTCAGTAAGACACGTTCCATCCAATGCAATGCTGCAAG
This sequence comes from Maratus speculifer, assembly GCA_964019185.1. Lineage (NCBI taxonomy): Eukaryota > Metazoa > Arthropoda > Arachnida > Araneae > Salticidae > Maratus > Maratus speculifer. Next base: position 278,943,253 of record OZ025294.1, read on the forward strand.
AGAAAAGTTACTTTGTACTCGGTTCGGAAGGAAATCAAACTCCTCGACAGAAGCATCTATCGCTCGCCAAGTTGCGTCGGCCAATCCCTATCAGAATTCAACCCTCTCGAAGAGTTTCTTTGCGGATACTGTGAATATGCGGGCGAATCAGGAAAGCGGTTAAATTAATAATTAACAAATTATAATTTTCATAATATCTCTATAAAAATTTATCCAATATAAGTAAGTTGATATCCAAAGTTTGTAACGTTACATGCATGCTGAGTGTCATTTGTAACGTTTGGTTGGTCGTGGTGGAGGTTAAATGCAGACATACTCAGTAATTAAGATAAAACAACAAAGTTTATTAAAACGATGAGGGCTGAAGGGAAGTGGAGAAAGTCTTAATTTTACACAACTGAGAATACTATGAAAAGGCTAAACACATACTCACCAGCTTCGGCCTAGCTCAATCGTGGCACCTTCCAATACTTCTCGCTATCTCTTGGCTGAGCTACTAGATAAAGCTTAATTAGACAGCCCGTGGCTGTATGTATTTCTTTATTCACAAATAATCAAAATGAAACTACTATAAAGTTTCTTACCCCGGCCAACTCTCAAGTCAACTATCAAAACTCCTTTACACTTCACTGGAGGCCCGCTGCTACTTTTCAATTTGCTAGCACTTCGCTGAACAATAATTCACTTCGATATCTAATGCCAGAGATCCTCGCTCGCTGGCTACCGCCACAGATGCTCTCTCGCTGGCTAATGCCAGAGACACACCCCATTCACTCAAACCCAAGCTTTTATATGCTGCAAACTGAGATACTTCACATTAACATATTACTAATAACCGCGAGCTAACTGCAGAACCCGAAAGAGCACACACACTCTAGAAAGTTAAAGTAAAAGAGAGGATAGATGTCGCTTTTACGCTTCCACTTGTTAAATTATTGACGTCACGATCTCAGAAACACTAGAGTGCCTTTATGCAAAGGTCACTCCCTCACAAAATTATTATAGAGAATAAGCAATTAACGATGTGAATTACTTCAACAAATCGAATTGAATAAAACATCTTGTAAACTTACGATTCAAAACTATTGAAATCTTTATTTTTTGACAGCTACAAACAGAACCCCGCTGTTCAACATACATACAAAGAAATGATAACTGTTCACATTTTAAATTTTTTGACAGCTACAGGCAGATCCCTACTATTCAACATACATTTCCTAGATAATCGGAAATGAGAGTCACGAACATGTCTCAAAACTTGGTAAAAGATAAATGGCCTTAATATGAGTTTCTTCGATGAATGTCCCCGCTTCAAGTACTCATTTGCATTAAAATAGGAAAGGAAATAGAGTATATATAAAAATTAGCGCTTCATCATGTTTAATTTTAGAAATCGAATATTCTTCAAAATTAAGAGTGTATTTCAATTATATTTACATTTTCTAGAATTTCTAATAAAGTTAAATTATCATCATAACTGTATTACTTATTCAACATTGATACGTATAGTACAAATTTAAAAAAAATAAAACATATGTGAACTGTTTAAAAAATACCGTATTTACTCGTGAATAAGGCACAGGCGTGTATAATGCGCACCCCGTACTTTACAAGAAAAAATGGCGAATTTTTTAAATCTTGTATATAACGCGCATCGTAAATTTGATATGCTAATGAAGAATGACCAAATGAATTTCAGTAAAGAAAGTCAAAACGAACATTACATCAAGCCAGAAAACAAGGCAAAAATGCATTTTTAGACTTCGGGTAATAAGTGAATGACAAGAAATAGGAGTGGGTGACGATAATGAGAATTGCTAATTAGCACTTAGATAATGTTACTAGCTCTGTTGTATAAAAAACTGCAAGGAATGAAATAAAAATGCAGTAATACCTCAACTAAGTAAGATTTTTTGAGTGATTGTGCCTTCTTTGAATAATTTCTTATTTCATATGGAAATCGTGGGATTACATCCAACAATAAAAAAATATTCCGTGTATAACGCGGAATATTTAGCCTAGGAGTTTCGGCCTAATTTTCTGAAAAAAAAGTGTGCGTTATATACGAGTAAATACGGTATATTGCATACAATTTCGAAATAAAATTTAAACGTATCCTTCAATATTTTTAATATATAGTAATCCTCTAATACTGAACTCCGGGTACGGAATCGCAATGGGTTATAATGTTTTATATACATAAATATATATATATACATATATCCATCTATAGAAATATTTTTATCAAACGGGCTAAATCGTATAGATAAATTAAGTTCAAATACAGAAAAAAGTATTCGAACTGAAATTAAATTGGTATGACCTATAAGCTTGACCTGAAGCTATAAGCTTCATTTATCCTACGAGGTTTTTGAACAGGCTACTGAAGAATTTCGCAAAAAGCAAGAATTTTCGCATCGCCGCTGTTGAAAATTGGTTGAACCAAAGGGAAGTTTAAACTGTATGTTTAACTTATTAAAAAAACCGTACACTTTCATTAGAGTTTTGAGATTAAGCAGGCGAGTTTCGCAGATCTCTGCTTCTTGATTTTTTCTTGTTTTTCAACGAGGTATTGACGGGGTGTGGTGAGTATTGTCGACGTGAAACTAGTTTAACCCGCACCGTATGTCACAAGTCATGCGGCCCTGTCTCCACAGTTTTATTTTTCTTATTTATCTTTCATGTTTAGTTTCCATGTTTTTATGATTTAAGTTAAAACATTTTGTTTCGTGTTTGTCGTTCTACTTTTATTAGTTTTTAAGATTGTTCATGAGATATGTTGACTTGTTTAGTTTAATAAATTTTATATTTTGATTCAGTTCTGAAAATTTGTATATTATAGTGTAGTTTTTCGATATATATATATATAACACGAAAAAATCTATAATTTCAATTTTTAGGAAAACATACTACTTTCAATAATAATAAAAAAGATACTGAAAATTCGTTAATACGGAATCTGAAATTGCTCCCTGAAGAGCCACTGAACTGAAGAAAACAGAGCCTGAGAAAGAGCCTGAAGAAAACAAAACCGTTGACCAAAAACCTATCGCCTAACTATAAGATTAAAAGCCAATAATAGATTATCCTAAATGTCATATTCACTAGACATTAAACACGTTACACGTGTTTGTTACGTTATCAAGGGATTTTTTTAATTCCTCGATTTATTTGTATTTTATTAATCTTTTACTAATTTTATTGTTATTAAGTTATTTAAAATAAAAATTTTGTCATTTTGTATGACTTGCGAGCAGTTTGGTGATATATATAATTTGTCAAATTTGGTGGATAGGATAATTCAGTAGTAGCCGCTATTCAGTAAAGGAACATTGCTATATATTAAAAATATTTAAACATATGTTTTTAATTTATTTTGGAATCGCTATACATTTTATAAATGGTTTGCACATGTTTCATTTTTATATTATTTACTATGTACATGATAGGTAAGTACACTGTAAAAAATTCCTGTCGGCCGGGCCTATAGGTGGAGGTAGATTTCGAAGAGTGTTCATTTCAACAAAAAATATATATATATGATTAGAGATAAATTCAGTTTAATAACTTCATTTGGTCGTTTATGAAAAATTTTTAATTTCATTTTTCTGCAAAAACTGGTTTTATCAAAATCATCTTAAGAAAAATTCAGCTCAAATGCCCATTTTGACAACATATTTTGAAATAGATTCTGAATTTATTAAAAAAATCGACCAAAACAGTACATTATACAGTTCCTAAATAACAAAAAACTGTCAGTTGAATGCATTTGAGAAAAAAATTGAATTTAAAAATGAGTCATAAAATAACCGATTTGTTGTTTGAATACATCCTTAATTCTTTAATCAGGATTGCTTCGGAAAATTTTGTGTGAAATACTCACTTTGACAGCATTTAAAAAATATATTCTATCTTTATCAAAAAATTGGCCAATGCGTCACAGTTTATAATTCCTTAATAAGAGGATCTGAAAATTGGATGCGTTTGAGAGCGAAAATGAATTTTAAAACGAGTCATAAAAAACGCAATTTGCTATGTGAAAACTTCCTTAAAATTTCAAATAACGAAGACTTCGGGAAATTCTGTTCAAAATACCCTTTTTGGTAGCCTTTTTCAAAATATATTCTGTCTTTATCAAAAAACCGATCAATGCATCACATTATATAGTTCCAATTTAAGAGGATCTGTAAATTGGATGCATTCGAGAGCAAAAATGGATTTAAAAACGAGTCAGAAAAAAAAACGCAATATCTTATTTGAACACTTCCTTAAATTTTCAGTCACGATGATTTCTGAAAATTCTGTTCAAAATACCCTTTTTGGTAGCCTTTTTTGAAATATATTCCGTCTTTATCAAAAAACTGACCCATACATCCCATTATATAGTTCCTGAATAAGAGGATCTGTAAATTGGATGCGTTTGAGAACAAAAATGGATTTAAAAACGAGTCAGAAAAAAACGCAATTTTTTATTTGAATACTTCCTTAAATTTTCAATCCCAATGACTTTGGGAAATTCTTTTCAAAATACCCTTTTTGGTAACCTTTTTTTAAAAAATATATTCTGCTTTTATCAGAAAATTGACCAATGCGTCACTTTATACAGTTTCTAAATAAGAGGATCTACTATTTGGAAGCGTTTTTAAATCAAAAATAAATTTAAAAATGAGTCAGAATATAAGCGGTTTGGATCTGAGATTTTTTCTCCAACTCCTATTTTTGTTTAATTTCTTTTTGCGATACGAATTGGTCCTATGAAAAACTTGTCAGTATAAAAGTTGCAGATATAATTATGAAGATGTAAAATAAATTTAATCAGATTTGATAGCTTAAAAATTGACGGCGTTATGGATTTTTCTCTTTTTTCAACGCCCTTTTTCTTTTCGTTTTTAATTTTTTTCATCGGTAAAAGTTGGTCCTATCAAAAACTTGTAAATACAAAAGTTTTAGATATTTTTCAGAACATTTACAAAAAATTTAGTTGGACTTGATATCTTAAAAATTGACGAAGTTATGAATTTTTTCTCTCAAAACCCCTGTTTTTTTCGCCCCTTGAGCCCACTTCTAAATTTATCCAAAATCTGTCATGCATATACTTTTGGCCCATTTTTAAGAAGTAATATAAACTTTAAACCGATTCGATATCTACTTTAATTAAGAAGTTATGGCGTTTTTTCGGTTTTCACAAAAACGCCCCCTATTCCGACCCCCTTGGTCCGATTTTGCCCATTAACGAACTTAGCCAAGATTTTATCCCCTTTGATTTTATGTACCAGTTTGGTGGAGATTGATGAAGAATTATAGAAGTTATCGTGTCCATAAAAAAGTGATATATATATATATATATAGATAGATAGATAGATAAACTGGTGCGATTGCAATAGGTAGTATTTCTTACGAAATCTACCTAAAAGAAAAAAAACCGTTGAATTTACGACAAAAACGTCAAGCAATATTGCTCCACTGTAAATTTGACGGATTTTTTTTTAAATATAGGGTATTTCGGTTGTCTCTCATGACTAGTTTCATTTTTGGACAGCTACAAATTTGATCTCTGTTATTCAATATACATTTCCCGCTAAAACATGCTAAGAGATAAATGGACTTGATAAAAGTGTCCTTGACAAATCTTCCGGATTCAAATATTCATTTGCTTGAAAATGGTAAAGGGAATCATAGTAGTTCCTAAAATCCACGAGTTTAGTTTTTTTAAATCGTACATTCACAAAACTTTACAGTATGTTTGTGGCATATCTACATTTTCAGGAATTTTGAATAATGTTTAAATCTCATAAGTTTTTAAAAGATGTCGCATGATCTGCACATTTTAGGAACATATTGTTCAATATAATGTTTTAATATTTAAAATGTTCGTTTTACAATCTAGTTACTGTAAGAGAATAAAAAATGAAAAAAAATCCGGTTACCCATAAAACAGCATAATGTTGGATAAGCTTCCAACATTCATACATAAAGTTCAATAATTAAAAAATATATAATAATTATATATATATATATTAAAATATATATAAAAAAATTTCCTAATATCTGCTTATCAATTTATTTTCAAAATGTGTTAACCACTTAATGGTCGCATTAAATTACATTTTAAAAATTTAAATTCATTATTGCCACCACTTTTTTTGGAAAAAAATAGTCATCGTATTTAATGACAAGTAAAATGATACCAGAATAAAACCTATTACACTATTTTATAAAACTGGTGGGAATAAAAAAATACTGAATAAAAGACGTGAAGCTTGCAGCCCGTGAATGTCTCGGGCGCGACTATTAAGTGGTTAATAATTTCAGGGGCGCTGGCATTTTTACGAAACCGCTTACTTTTAATTTTAAAATGCCACAATGGTACCAAAATTTTGGAAAAGAAATTTTTAGTTTAATATGTGTGTGAAAAGTAACTTAAAAAATTATAAGTAATTTAGTTTATATATTCAGGGGTTACTCATTTATTTAAAAATTTTAGCAATGTCAGTGCTTTGCACCTGAAATGCTTAACCCTTTCGTGGTTAGGGGGGGGTCCTTAAAAAAAGGACACATAACTTTTATTTTACTGGCACCAAGAATATTTCATAAAAAAATTCCTTTTCAGCTTACTTGGATATAACTGTTTGTCATTTTCTAATTCTTTTATAAATTTTGGTGTAAGTTAATTATTTCAGAAAGATTTATACTTCGCCGGTAAAGTTAAAGGATGTGAAAAGATTACTCAAGGGCAATAATATATAGAAAATATGAATTACTTCTAAAGGCAATCTAGAAATTCGTTGCAAATTCATCCAATTAAATAAAATATCTTCTAAACACAAGGTTCAAATCTATCCTCATTTTTAATTTTTGGACAGCTACAAACAGATCCATATTATTCAACATACATTTCCTACATCATAGGAAATGAGAACCACGAAAATGTCACGAAAACTTGGTGAGATATAAATTGCCTCAGTACAAGTTTCTTCGTCGAATGTTCCGGATTCAAGCACTCATTTGCATGAAAATGGGAAAGGAAATTGCATAGTTGTAACAATCCATGCTACATTATGTTTTATTTTATAAGTGATACATTTGCTAACAGTGGGTTTAAATGACCACCTAAATTTTCTAATATTTTCAATTTTTTCATAGGCGTCAAGACATTTTAAGAGTACTTTATGCAGAACGATGTGTTAATATTTAGAACGTTTTCGTGTTGTAATCTAAATGAATTAAATTTAATTAACATAGTTTAATTGTCAAACTGTAAAATTATTGCTTGCAACATTTTATGTCAAAAATGTCAACTTGTATGAAGAAAAATTAATTATCACATTGCTAGGAGACAATGAAAGAAACAAATTTGTTTGCACAGATAAAAATTACTGTGTGCTTTTATTATGACATGATGCTATGGTGATATGTGATGCTGTTATATGATAATTTTGTGATGTTTGAAACTTTATTGTGCTCATTTTGGTGATATGTTTAATAACTGACTTAATTTATTTTTCATTGTTAAAAATACCGTACAAGGAAAGATTTTTACAACATAACGTTTGTATGAAATTCATTTCTTTATTATATTCATAGTAACTATAAGATAGCAGAAGTATGTACATAATTTAATGTATTATATCGATTAAATCGTAGAACCGTAAATCAAAAATTTGTATTTGGTTGAAAAATAAAATTACAAGTTCCAACTATTTACTAATAAAGAAATAAAGCATTATGTCAAGGCTTCCCAACTATATTATATGCCTGGAAACAGTTTATTTAATTGGGAACGGTATTAGGTTTTACATATTTATTCTTTTTTCAGAATACGCAATAACAATAACAAAAATCATATTTATAGGTATTCATTAAGGGGTATCAAAACTCTTAAAAATTTAAGAATTTTTTTGAAAATTTAATTTTTTAGGTGTTAAACTCCTATTTTTTCTGAATATTTTGATACAAATGTTTAATTGAAAATCTCATTTGAACATAACTTATGACTTTTAGATTTTTACTCGCTCAATAGCTAAAGCTGAGTTTTCGAACTTAAAAGTCATTTTTTTCCAAATTACGCTTTTGGGCAAAACACGTACATCTTAAAACTTCTGAATGTTTCTTCGTGAAATTTTCAAAAGACATGTTCCATGTTCATCTGCATAAACTTAATCAATTTTTTTTTTTTTGTTGTTGTTCAATGTAATATTTTTTAAGCATTGTACTTTTGAAATTTTAGAATTTTTGCATCAGTTAAACATTATTTTATACAAAAATATAAAAATGATTTAAATACAAGTTTTATAAATTCAGGTTTAAAATTCCGGCATTAAAATTGTTTATATTGTTACAAAATTTAATTTGTGATACCGCGCGTAATCTGTTATGCCGATTTTCTGCTCGTCAAATGTAGACAATTTGGGAGCCATCTGTAAATGTTTATTTTGCATTTTGTAATTTTTGAAATACGTGAATTGAAAGAAAATATCTCTATCTTTCATCCGAATTAAAATTGTGTTTTAAAATTCAACATATTTTAAGATATTAAATGTTGAAAATGGTATTTGTTTTCCAATTTCAAGAGTTTTGGAGATAGCAAAAGTTTTGTATTAGCCCTGTACTGGGAGTTAGCAGGAGAAAAAATCGCTAAAGATCGCTCTTTGAATACAGCCTTTTTTTACTTTAATATTTTTCGTTCTTTACGTGTATAGTTCAATCACGTGTATTGAATTTGTATTTTATTTATATTTTGTTTATATATTTTTTTATATATGAATATTTTAATTTCGCATTCTTACATAAGCTGAAGGGTCGGGAATGGTGAGCTATTTATATTAATTAAAGCATAAACAGATTGGTCTTACGTAATCGTTGCACCAAATAAACATATATATATTGCGATGAACCGGGTAGTTTAAAAAAACATGCCTCAAAATTATTAAAAAAAAATAAAAATTTATTGATTAACCACATATTTTTTTAAGCATCTTGAAGTACAGTTTTCAAATAATTTTCATTTAAAAGTACAGACCCCCTACAAACTCCTCAACAAAATACCGCAGAAGAACGTTACTGGTGCCAAACGATTGGAAATAATGTCTATTTTTAAATTATGTATACAAAATTTGCTTAGGGGGCCGTCAACATAAAAAAACGAACCTAAATTTTATTTTTATTTTCAATGGCAATGCATATTTTAACAAGATGTTTCAAATCTCAGATTCAACTGTGTCCGGGCACCAAAAATCATTTGACAAGTTTTTGAATTATAAACAAGCAAAATTTAGTGCTTCTAATGTTAATTACATTTTCATATTTTTATTTATATCTCCTAAAATTATACTCCTAATGAGCTAATTTTTTTTCTAGCAATCAACCTAAACCAAACATAAATACTTTGAATTTTCAAATTTTCAAATTTTAAGACACGAATTATGAAATTAATATTCCAAAAATAATATGAATTTCAACTTGCAATTTTTATGATGGATATAGATTTATTAAGTCCTACTTTATGGAAATCCAAAAAAATCATGTAATTTTCAAATTATGCTTAAAAAACTGATAAATGATATTTTAAGGGGTCCTCAACGATGGAAGTAGCTAGATATTTTGGAACTTCTAATATTATCGTGTTATCTTTCAGTGTTCAATGACGACTTGAGTGGAGCATAAGGAGCCTTGATCAAGAAGCAAGTTCCCTTGGTCAACGATCGAGCGTCAAACTTCAATTTGGATGCAGGCCCTAAAATATGCTTGTTTTAAAATAATTAATTTGTCGGAAACTTATCATACAAAATCCGTGAAACTTTGTTTTTAGGCTAATTAAAAGGTGTAGAGTTAATTTATGCTGTCAGAATCGGGTACTGTCTTGAAGAAAAGACAGAGTTCGACTTTGCTTTAGCATACAGATATAGCCCCCAAGGAAATTTTTTATACAGTACTTAAAAAAAAGAAAAAAAACTTTATTTCCAATTATTTGGTACCAATAACTTTCATCTACGATAATTTTTGCAGATTTAGTATGGGGTGTTTACTTTATTTTTCCTACGATTGTACATTTTTATCCTATACGACTGTGTAAATATGTAAAATGTGTGGTATTTCGCAGTTTTAAAAATGAATAAAATTTAAATTTAAAATCATGTTGAGTACCTCTTCAAAATGATGTCAGCATTAGGCAAGTAAATGTATTTTTATTTTACATATTGAATGATACTGTTATAGTTATCCACTTTAAATAAAATTTAATTAAACATATATCTTTGTTTAGAATAATATAATATCTGAATAATGTTGAATCCTATACTTAAATTATTTTTAATCATTCTGCTCTTTTTTATTTGTCTGCATCTATAATAAAGTATAAGAATAGTAACACATCTTTATCGCTTAAAGTAACAGGAAAACGGTATATTTCTACATTATTCTCTATTAAATCCCAAGCACACATATACCTGGGAGTCATAAAAACAGCGGGCGAAAAGATAAACCTGAAGGGATAGCAAGTAAATAGACCAGAGATAGCAGTTTACAGAAATCTGAAAGAGAAAAAAGTGCTTAACAAAAAGAAGCTTATGATATTATGATTTCTGAACTGCAATATAGTTTTTCTTGTAGATAAGAATATTCATTTATAATTTTCTTCAATTGCAAATAACGAAACTACTTATACAAGTACGAAGTAAAATAAATGTAGAAAAACAATGTTGTATGCGTAAGTTTAGAAACAACCTTTTAAAGAATAAATTAATGGTAATTTATTTATTTTTTGTTTTGTTTGATTCTTATAAATCATTTGTAAGTGTGTACGGTTAGTACACATTATAAAAACAAGTTTTTTGTGTGTTTGACTCTTTAACTTATCTAATTCGATATATACTCTTTTATATTCTAGTGAAATGCATCAACTATATCTTATTTTAAAATTCAAATTTATTGTTCATAGTATTTTTAAATGTAATGTATATTTATAGTATTTTATAATGCATGGTACAAAACATGGGGAAAATGAATAATAAAATAAAATTAAATAACTGTCATTGAATTACATCCAATTGTTGTCAAAAAAAATGATAAATAAAAATTAAAATGATATATGATATATGATATTTATTTTTGAAAAAAAATAACATATTTTTAAAAATATAATAACGAAAAATCAAAAGAGCTTCTTTGTATTCATATTAATGTTTCCTGTATAATGTTCTAATCCTGTATTTTCACCCTTAATCTACTGACGTTACTTATGAGTACCATAAAGATTACTTCGTATAAAATTCTTTTAATACGTCAATTAGTTCTGATGCTGTTTAGAATGAGTTACAGATACATTATTTTGTTCCAAAAGCATTATTGGTTACCAAAAAACAAAAATATTTTTAAAAGGATGATTTCTTTTGCCTTTGTATCTTTTCAGCTTCCTTGGCACTGATAGAGGGGATGGGTATTTTTCAATTCGGAAATATTTCTATGTCTATGTTGTAAGAACATCATATTTGTACATGTTATAATTTTACAAAATACTATGAAAATAATTTAAAATAAGAGATTTGGGTGGGGTTATAAATGTTTCACAAAATCCCTGTAAATTAAAACTTAATTAATCCTTCTAAATCTTTCAATCCTTCTAAAATCCTTTAAAAATTTATTAAATGATTATGTAGATCTTTTAATTTAGTTTAAACGATTTGCTTAAAATGTTTTATAATGTAAACTTTTCATGAACTCATAATGCGATAGATAAAGTGTTAATTACTCTTAATCCTTTTTATTTTTATTGATATTATTATTTGACTGCATCTAGCTGTACATCTTTTTCTCCAATTGTAACAGGAACGGAATATTCCTACATTATTCCCTATTAAATCCCAAGTACACTTATACCTGGGAAACATAAAAGCAGTGGGCAAAAAGATAAACATGGAGGGCGAGCTAATAAATAGACCAGAGACAGTAGTTTACAGAAATGTTAAAGAGAAAACAGTATTTAACAATGTGAAGATTACGATATTATGATTTATGAGCTGGGATATAATTTTTTTTATAGATAAGGGTACTCATTCATAATTTTCTTAAATTGCTAATAATGAAGTTATTTTTACAAACTTAAAATATAAATAAATGCTGAAAAAATCACTGTGTGCGTTTTAAAATTTAGACACGATCTTTTAAAAAGTGAGTTAATGCTAATTTGTTCCTTTTTGTTTGCATCTTTTAAATCATACGTCATCACACGGATAGTATACATTATAGAGAAAAATAATTTTGTTTGGCTGTTTTAATAATCTAGTTCAATAAAATTCGTTCGTAGAAAAAATAATAACAAAAAATCGAAAGAGTTTCTTTGTACTCATCTTAAAGTTTCATGTATAAGGTTGAAATCTTATACTTTAATTACTTTTTATCATTTTTTTTTTTTTGTCTGCTTCTATAATAAAGGTTACGAACAGTTGCACACCTTTATCACCAAAAGTATCAGGAAAACGGAATAACCTTATTCCCAATTAAATCCCAAACACACATTTACCTGGGACTTTTAAAAGTTAAGTGCGAAAAAAGAGGCCTAAAATCTAAAGAGGCAGTAAGTAAATGGACTAGAGATATCAATTTATAAAAAGGTTAAAGAGAAAATTTATTTAAAGATGTAAAGCTTATGAAATTATGTTTTTTGAACTGTAATATGGTTTTTCTTACAAATAAGAACATTGATAATTTTCTAAAACTGCAAAGAATGAAACAATTTAAATGTGAAAAAAAGCTATTTTTTATAAATGCTTGATGGTTTTTATAATATTAGACATATATAAATCCTTATATTACAATCTATATCCATTGCTACATCACTGAAACTTTTCTTTTCCAGACTAAAAAAACCCAATGCTTTTGAAAATTATAGAACGAAAAGTAATAAATAATCTAAACAAATAAACGCGAAATAAAAAATTAGAATTATACGATATTATAACCAACGTTAGGATTATTTCTATTAGACACTTTTGATTTTAGATAGAGATATTTATTCATCGATATACACATTAAACTTATCTATTGATAATATTTTTAGACTGCAAGAAAGAAAACTATTTATCTGTGAAAAAAATGAAAATTAGTGAACGAAAAATAATGATTAATCTGAACAAATAAACGCAAAATAAAAATTTAGAATTATAAAAAATTTCTAAAACTGCAAAGAATGAAAGTGTTTAAACGTGAAAATAAGGCTATTTTTTATAAATGCTTGAAACTTTTTATAATATTAGACATATATAAATCCTTATATTACAATCTATATCCAGTGCTAAGTCATCGGAACTTTTATTTTCCAGACTGAAAAAAGACCAATGTTTTTGAAAATAAGAGAACGAAGAGTAACAAAAAATCTAATCAAATAAACGCAAAATAAAAATTTTAAATTACACGACATTATAACCAATACTATGAATATATTGTTACATACTTTTATTTTTAAATAGGCGATAATTATTCATCAATGTACACAACAAACCATCCACTGATATTGTTTTTAGACTGCAAGAAAGAAAACTGTTTATCTGTGAAAATTATGTATTTTTTGATAATTTTTTCATAATTTTTTAATATTAAGCTTACAAATAGTGATTTTAAATTTAATATATGTTACTACATCCCAGCGTAAACAAAACCTAATTCTAGCAAAAATTGGCATACAAAAGATAATGAATAATAAAAGCGAATAAGCCAAAAATATGAAAACGCAAAGGTTTTTCTTAAGCCCTTTCGGGTCTGTTGTACTATATTAATAGTACACAATAGTACATCGCGATTAATAGTACATGTATTTTAATGAAGTATTATTTTATTAAAAAATAGTTTAGCTACTATTTACCTGTAGTGATATTAATATAAATCTATGGATTTTCTATATGACTTCATTTATGTTTAGCCATTTAGTAATAATAATAATTATTATTATTTTCTTAAATTTCTTTGCGCCGTTTGCAATTCTTTTATTTTAAACATATATTTTTTTCTTTGAATTTTTAATAAAAGTTTCTTTCCAGAAATAATTATGTGTAATACAGTTCAATAAAATATTAGAAAGTTGTAATATAAATTAAATATTATTGTAATAGAACATTTTCTAAACATCTCCGAAAATTCTTCCTTAGCCTATTGTCATATGAATATGAATTGAATAATACGGAAAATAACAACATTCGTTATCTTTCAGACAATGAAATATTCGTTAAACTGTAATTAATCTAATTGAATAGCTAATTTTATCGGAAAGTAAAAATTATTTTATTTAATTTTATTTTTATTATTACTTGAATGCTTTATAATTAAATAAAATCTAACACTCAACTACAATTTGAAAATAGTAAGGATTTTATATTATTAAGTTATTTTAAATAAAATATTTTGCATGCAATAATCAATTAATTAAATTTAGCTGATCTACAATTTTTGTTATATCTTTTTTACCATTTATCAAGAATTTTCGTCAGAAATAAATGTTTGCTATTTATTTCATTAAAAAGAAACCGAAAGAATGAAAACTTTCATATAAGAAGTATAAAAGGTACTACTTTGATATCTATGGTTTAATATTTACAAGAATGTATAAAAGTTTAAAATAAAATTCAAGTAATATGAAAAACATATTATAAATTTTTATCTGCACCAATTCTAAAATTTATTTTTTTGGAGTGTGAGATGGATAAAAACAAAATTCATAGCAGCTGCTAATGGTCGTGTAGTTAAAATAATAAATAAATAAATAAATATTGCTATTAAAAAATTAAAAAGACCGTAGTAAGCAAATAAAATATTCTACCCAGTATTTTTAAATAATTTTCTGTTTAAAGCAAATGTATTTGGTTATAAATTAAAAACTTAAAATTTAATTTATTGAGTAGGTTAGACTGACAACACCATCTATCGCCTTATAGAAATGGAAATCATTTATGTAACATAAGAATTTGACCTGAATTTAATACTTAATTTAAATCAATTAATTAATAACTTAAGGATTTTTCTAATGAAATATTTAAGTTATTTATCCTCAAATCTTTACGGGTACTATGCAATGCAAAATAAAGATTAAGAATAATATAAATTATAAATGAAATTTAAACTATTCCTCATAAACACTCTTGTTTTTTGATAGGTGATAATTATTTACCAATATAATTAATTAACAAATTCATTTATTAATATGGAATATGTGGCGGAAAAATCAACCGGACATTTTTTTCAAACATGTTTGCTCGAAAATCTAGAGAAGTAATCGACGCATTTTATTAGAATTTCAGGAATATAATTAACTTTTTTGTATGCATATTTTTTAGGGAAGGTTTTATCACTAAGAGGACTAGGGTACCAACAAAAGGCTCAATTAAAAAATAATACTTTAAATTAAGTATTAAAAATTACCGAAATTATTGTATTTATGTAAATTATTTAAATTACTTACTGTAAATTAAATTTAAGCACACAGTAATAACACAGTAACAAATAAATAGATTATGCGCAAAATTCGTGGTCATTTTTCGTAAAAATAGCTCATATTTTCAAAGTTTCTTTTAAAAATTAAAAAAAAAATCTACTTTCATTTTCTTTTTTCTTTTTTTTTCAATTAACAAGCAAGATTTCCAGAAAAAATAGGTATATTACTTATATATATGAATATATTTATGAATAGTATTTATGAGTAATTTAATTTAAATGAATTTCATGTAATTTATGTCTTAATTTTTAATTATAACAATTCGCACAAAGAAAGAAAAAACGAAATTCTATGTGACACATTTTTCTGATCTACATTAAGGAACTTAAGGATTTCGTTCCGTGTGATTTATATTTTTTTGTTTAAAGAATTTAGTTTGTGATCGACTTATATGTTAAATAATTTATAGCTAATTATGAGAAAATTGCTATAAAAATAAATTAAATTAACTAAATTAGGAGAGACTGGGGTACAATGGACCACAGGGTACAGTGATCCATCCCCTATTTTCGATATTATTTCTGTTTTTGAATGCTTCATATTTTGGTACATAAATGGCAACCCTGTAATAATGAATAGAAATTTAAAACCATGTGCATAGCTGCCATTCTAGTAATTTTATTCTTGATAGTTGATTCGAGAAAGGTAAAAGTAAATATTTTCAGAGAAACATGTGCTATTTTTTACGTTAAAGATTCATAATTTGGAAGGCATTACTCAGCACAATAATAGGTTAAGACAATATATTACTATATTTATTGTAAGTAAAATAATTGAATGGAATTTCTTTTTTTTTTAATAAATTTTTGTCAAAGTCACATATGGGATACAATGGACCGTCAGGAACCGGGGTACAATGAACCATGGTCCATTGTACCACAGTCCTATATTTAAAATTTAAAATTTAAAATTTAAAATTTTATGTGAAATTAGGAATTAATAAATTATTTCATTTTTTGTATGTGAATAAACTAATGATTCATGTTGTGTAGTGCATTTTTAAAACATTATCTATATATAAGTTTATTGAAGATGAAACGAAGAAGAAAGATAACAAGTTGAAGAAAAAATGTTGCTTTAGTTAGAGCTAAAAAGAATTTAGAAAAAATATTTGCTTTTGCTACAAAGAACTATAATACTGAATGCCCGTAATATATTTAAAAAGAAAAATGTATCAGAAAACTTGACTAATTCTGAGAATATTTCTATTTATAATAGTGATACAGAATGCAGTTATGATAATGCTTCCCAGAATGATGTTAATTTTAGTAGTGAAATAAAAGTTGCTAATTACATTTTGGTTAAATTTTTGACCAAAAAAATGATTCATTTTGTTGATTTAGTAATATAAAAAAATTATGATGATTCTGTTTTTGTGAGATTCATGTGCTGAAAATCAAACCAAAATGTATTTATGTTTTCCAATATTGTTGATGAATCTCTTGTAAATGTTTACAATATTGTAATGATTTTTCCATATTCTTATGTTTCACTAGAAAGCACCAGACATTCAGTGACACAAACATCTTTTGATGTATCATTTGCAAATTTTAATAATCATTAATCTTACATTATATCTATGAAGTTAAGACATGAATAAACAAATTATGATATATTCTATGCTTCTTATTATTAAAAAATGTACTATACTTATATATTTTTTCAGAATTACATGTGGTCCATGCAGCCCCATGCTGTGGACCATTGCACTCCGGCCATGGGGTACAGTGGTTCATTATATCACTTGCTATTCAAAAATATATATTTAAAAAAGTATATATAATTGTTATTTTTGAGTAGATGTAATCTAAACTATAATGTATGGATAACATGCATGTATGTGAGTTTTAAAAATAAAACTGAACATTTTAAGAGTAAACAATCAAAATTAATAAAAGTGGTCCATTGTACCTTACTCTCCCCTACATTTATTGTGTTGTAGCTCATATTATTTATGATGTTAATTTTTTAGTAGTAAATGTTAGTAAGATTTAATGAAAAGTGTTACTTTAAACAAGCCATCTTTATTTCAAATACTTCGCAAAATACGTTAAAATTTACTGAAAAATGTTTCCAACGCATACTTAAACGCTCTCGGATTCTTTCTTGAATGGTCTTTGAATAATTCACCTTCACTAGTAGAATGGGTATGAGTTGAATATCTTTATCAACAAAGGTAACTGAGAAAACAGCATACCTGAGTTATTTTGTATTATAAGCTTTTAATACAGGAATGCCTGGGAGTCATCAAAGGAGCGGGAGATAGGATTTATCAAATGAAAGCGGGGGTAATGAAATCAGAGATTTTGTGATATTAAATCATGTATTAATACATATTTATTAAGTTTCTTTATTTTTTAGCTAACTATATATCATTATGGTAAAATTAATTTGAAATGAGCAAAGATGTCGTTCAAAATGAAAATGAATTATGATTTTTTTGTTGTTTTATCATCGTTTCGTTCGATTTATTTTATCTCTGTTTTTTCTTCTCTTTAGGTTTAATGCATAATGTAAGTAAAAAAGAAATGTACCTCCGTCTAATGAAATCTCTTCATATTCCAGGTTTTATTTATTCATTAAAAATTTTTTGTTATGGATTTATAATACCAAACAGATAACTAAGAAAGATTGAACTGCGTAGAAAATTAAAATCTATTTTATGTACATAAAATTATACTATCTCTATGGTGACGTAAAAAGTACATTTTTTTGATAATTTCTTAGGATTTTTTTAAAATTTTCATTTATTTTTTGCATTGTAAAACATAGAAAAACATAAAATAAATACATATTTATAATTTTTATTATTAATGAACTTTAGAAATGACATCTTAACGCACAATAATTTTTTATTTTGCATTTTTGTACATTTTGCTCATTTCTGCTGAAAGCCATTTTTATATAGCACGTAAATCGCTGAAAAAGGAACACTACTATAAGAAACAAATTCCTATTTTAAATAATTCTGCAATCTGTTAGGCTTCTTTCTCACCTGTTTTTCCTTTTTTAGCATTATTTATATGTGGGAAAAATTGCAATGATGTGTATTTTACAGGATACATCAGTTCTGAAGAGGATATTTGCCATTCCCTTTCTCAGTAGTTCTACGACTCATTATCTTTAATATTAGCGTTTTACTTCTAATAAATAATAATAATATTTATTTGCTATCATTATTTTTGTTTAGCTTGTACGTATTGGAAATATTGATTGTGAATGTACTTTTTGATCTCCTGACTTACGCGCTACTGTTTTAAAGGTTGTCTTAGCTTTGGATATCCATAGATATCGGAAACAGTGTAATTTTTCGCACAATAAAAGGCTTTAAAATTACTCTCTAATTGAGCCATCTTTTTCGTAAAAGTATAATTTTAATTGATCTCAGTAATTGCAATTTTAATTGATCTGAGAGACATAATGTGAAAATAGCTTTCTTAATGTTCAACCCATAAATATTTTTATATTCTGGATATCTCGCTGATTGTACTCTCAAGTATGATTAAATTAAGGAAAAATCTAATATGCCATTTCTTGTACACCTGCGGCTTATTTTCATTTCAACCTAAGAGGAATGTGATTTTGATTTTATGCAAAATGACAAAATTTTCTTGTAGATAAATGTTTACAAGTACGCTAAATAGAGAATATTTAATAGCAAAAACATTCCTTTTGCTGTATTTTTTAATTATTTTTCTATTATCAGGCGTGCCAATAATTAAAATGAATAATTGTTTTGCTTCTGTTATATAGTTTTAAAAATTCCGTTCTGATTAAACTTTATTGTCTACCTTAGAGAAAATATTGTGGAAATTATTAATCATTCTGAATAAAACACATTAAATACCACATAAATTGTTATTTTAAACTCTTACTAGCCACTTTCTATAATTATACATTTTTAAGGCTCCGTACTTCAAAAGCGAAAACGGAATCCTTATAAGATCGTGCTTGTGTCTGTCTATCTAATTCACTCGTAAACGAGGAATAATCAACTGAAAAAAAATATTTACTCACATGTTTACAGATTTATAAACATTCACAAATGTATTTAGGGAATATATAGAGGGCCTAATTAAGTTATTAAAAAAACCTTTTCTTTATACATCATGTGACTTATCGTGTAAAAGCTTTCGTAACACTGAACTCAAAAATACATTTCCTTTAATTTTAGATATTAATTATCTTTTCACAGATATTGACGAAAGTGTAGAGCAAAAATATGTTCCCTCCCATTTAAATCCGAAAGTATTGCACTAAAATTATGAAAATATTTGAGACAGTAGAGGTGAATTCAAACCTAGTATGAAAACTAATGCGATTACTCTAGGTCAAAGTTTTTGAGCAAAGCGCATTTTCCCGTTATACACTAATTTCAACTTGCAGGCATTCAGCAAAGGTATTGAAGAGCACTAGAAGTATTCACAATAGCCGAAATATAAAAGCGTTGTTGATAATGATTTCTGAAAAAAAATCGTCGCTAATTAACCAAGAAATTAACCCTTAAATGTATGGACGGTTTGGACATAGAACTCTATGTAATATTGGATTTTAAAACCTAGGAAACAAATTTTAGTGATAAATTGTGTACTGCAATGCAGAGCGCAGTATAATACTAATAACCTTCAAAAATACTCATAAATTCCATGATTTTCGCGACTAGTTTGCATTGTGTGCATCTATCAATTCGTCTCCTGTGTTTTTAAAAGTAAGTTTAAAATTTATCCAGAAAAACGCGGCACATTGCAAATTTCTGGCCGCCTTTCGAAGCACGTTCAGAGTTATGTTATGTTTAAGCTTTGAAGCAAGGATTTTGTTTTAGCCATACTATTGAAAGAAAGTAGAATTTCAACGCTGAATTTAGTTTTATGAAATGTCAAATGAAATCTGTATGTATGCATTGCTTTTATTAAGATTACCGAATTAATTTCATCATAAAGAGATTAGGTTAAGATTAAAAAAAGAGTTACATAGAATAGCAATATTTGATAATTTTTTAGAATGTAGATCTCCTTGAGTTTTTATGGCATACCCATCCATACTTTTCTAGTATGTACAACTATATCCAAACCTATGTTGTATATTTTCTTAAAAACACTTATTATTATTTTAGCAATGATTTTTTCTCTTTTAACTACTATTTATAATTCATATAATTATCGTGAAGAACCCTCTGAGCACGAAAAATACTCGCACCTGACAGTTTTTTTTTATTTTGTTATTTTCTAATAATATATTCCTTAAAATTTGACAAAAGTAGTTTGTATTAATGCAAAATATTTCTGAACTATTTTAAAAACGAATTTACTTACTTACCTTTTTTTCACTTTTACTTGCTCTTTTACTTTTTATCCTCCAGTAAAAAGAGGCTTACTAACAGTTACATGTCTGTATCTTTGAAAAATACTGGAAAACCCCATTCTCTATTATAAGCCTCGAGCACATATATATCTGGGAGCCATAAAAGCAGCAGGTGGGAAGATAAACCTAAAGGGACAGTAAGTGAATAGACTAGACATAGTGGTTTAGGAGTATATGAAAGGAATATCGTTACTAGACAAACGGTATTTTAATCTAACACTTTTTCACGGTCTGTAATATAACTGTTAGTAACAATAGGTGTAAAAAGTAGGTATACATTTGAAAATGTTATAGGTGTATTATGAGGGAAAATATTTAAGAGATATGAAAGATGTTATGGTTGTTTTCAGTTTTTTTCTTTTATATATTTAGATTTATTTTTTTTCTTATTATAGTTATCAATAATTTAAATGTAATGTAAGTACAGGATTGATACTTTTGCACAATTAAAACCATTATTTTGTGGATTTTATGATTGTTGTGATTCTTTTATGAGTTCTACAATCTTCTTTAAAACAAAAATTGAATTACAAACAAAACAATCACAAACAATTAAACAAAAATTACTATAAAATATAAAAAAATTAAAGCAATGAAGATTTATAGAAATAATTATAAAAATAATAAATATGTCAGCAGAAGAAGATAGTAAAAATACAGTAGCATCTCGATTATTGGAGTTAATATGGACGAAGCTCACCAACAATAATAAATTGAATTTACATAAATCGCCACTAACAACATGAAAGATAAAATTACACACAGTTTATTAATTTTGAGAACACTATTATAGTCCTTATGATGTACAAATGCTGTTAATAGAGTTAGGAATGAAATTACTCTGCTGAAGATGTCCTTCGTACATTTCTGTTTGTTGGTGGATAAACATTTCTTTGGTGGATAACCATTATTCCTTATATCAGTTTCATCAGAATTGCAAGTGTAGCTTCTTCTTCCTGCTCATTGTATTCAGAAGTTTTTGCAGTCAAACTTATGAAATGATAAAGCAAATTAAACGATTTCATTGTTTTGAGTTTTAAACGTCGCTATCGATGTTTATCGCATATGAATATTATAAGCAACACATTCGTACATTATTTCTGTCAATGTGATCGTTCAAATGCGGTAACATATCTTCATATCCATGTTATACTTTTTTGATTAATATTTTAAATTTGTACTTTGACTTGTATTTATTATTTTATACTACTCTTTTTATGGTTGTTATTCAATAATATTACGAAGGTTGCAAATAATTATTCGACTTTATCGTCAAAAGTAACATATAAACTGAATACCACTATCTTTATCCTTATTATAAGAGTTAAAAACATAACATATCCTGCATTTATATAAACAGCCGAGGGTAAATGTGTTTGATCGAACAATATGTACAGACGCCACACACAAAAGTTAGTATATACTGGAAAAAGGAAATATTATATAGCAAATCGAAACACAATAACAAAGAAGCTTCTGCATATGACGAAAATTCCTTCTTATAATGTAGTTGTTAATATAGATCTAGACATAATTGGAAAAAAGGTTTTAAAAATATAAGAAAATATATTTAATAAGAAAAAATCTATTTGTGCTTAAATAACTTTGCATATTTGTGTTACGATATGACATAGAGTAAATAGTGAAAATATTACATTCTTATCTGTAACAAAGCTTTTTCATAACCTATTGCTCAGTAATAACGACTATATAACAATTATGAAAATTTATACCTTTTCGTTGATAGATTCTTTTAATAGGCTTTTTTTTTATAACCAAAAATTCTATAGTTATTAGAAATGATTAAAAATGTAAAACCACAAAACAGCTTTTGTGGTTCTGATAGATACATTTTAAAATATCAAATTTTGTTTGTTTTTGAAATCTGATTTAAAATTTGTAAAAAAAATGTTTCAAGATATCGGTATTCATATTAAGTTTTGTTGAAGATTTTAAACTTATACTCTAATTTACCCATTATTCATTGATATAAATATAGAAATACTAGCGGCCTTCGCCCGCTACGCTGGTCGGTTTATCTAAAGAAATCTTGAAGAAGTAGTTAGATAAGGTTCAGACATACATTAAAAAAAAAAGCAAGTCGATCATTCAAAAAACGTTGGGAAATATCAAATATTTACTGTAATTTTTTAAGAAAAACAAAGTTTCGAAAAAAAAAATTAAATCGAAAAAAAAATTACACTGACATATTAATGCAAGGAAATTTTCCCAGAGAGAAAATTCGCCTTGAATACAATATTTCAAATTCTTTTAATTGCTTATAGGCGTAAATGCCAACATAGTGAAAAAAAATTCCATGCTGGGAATCGAACCCGGGCCATCAGTATGGCGCACTGACGTTCTACCGACTAAACCACATGGAACGACAGCCAGCTTGAAACTTTCTCATACTTAAGTAGACTGGCGAAAACATAACGATAGCGCGTTTTAAAATCGCACAGTGACATCTATTGGATTTTATATGTACTAAAAAACGTTATGTACTAAAAAACGTGAGCAGCGCACCTAATAGTTTCTTTTGTTTCTTTTTGTTACTTTTTTGTCTGTTGTCCGATTTTGATGAAACAAAGCCTATACACTGCCCGGGAGTGTGCATTCTTCATTAGTGAAAACCGCATAAAAATCCATTCAGTAGTTACGAAGATAACCTCGAACAAACAGACAGACAGACAGACAGACAGACACACAAAAAATTCAAAAAAATTTTTTTTGTGTTTCATTGGTTTTCTTTTATCGCCCTGACTCCATTTTTGTCAATTATCTTCAATGTACAGACACACCGGGTCCTACTGTTTTATTATATGTATAGATTTCACAACTGAAAAATCCCCATCCCCCTCCCTCAGTGCCAAAAAAGCTGAAAAAATAAAAAGTCAAAAGAAATCACCCTTTTAAAATTATTTTTGTTTTGTGTAACCAATAATGCTTTTGGAACAAAATAAAGTAATGTATCGGTAACTCATACTTTACAGTTTTCCAACTAATTGACGTATCAAAAGAATCTTACAATAACAATTTTTTATGGTCTTATAAGTACCGTCGGTAGATAAAAAGTTAATTTAGTATAGTTATTTTCATTTCTATGCCTTCTATTTTAATATTTAAACAAATGTTATTAATCAGACATTTACTGAGTGACTTTCATTATGTGAATTTTAATAAAAATGTCCACAAATTACCACAATGAATATAGAAATTAAATTAAATTAAATCAAGTTTTTGCCATACCTTGCAAATATTACCTATAATATTATATTTTCTGCCAGTTTATATAATCTTGAACATATTTCTGAATTTTACATTTTTAAAGTTTGGTAAATAATATTTTAAAAGAAATTTATCTTAAATATATAAAATCTCGCTTAATCCTATATAAAAGTTACAAAGTTTTATAACTCTTTTCGAGAACAGTATAGGAAAAGTGAATGCATCTTTCGACTTATAATTAACACTAAAAGCATAAATATACTCATATATATATATATATATATATACTCTGTAGGGACAGTAAATACATAGACTAGCATAGCAGTTTATAAATACACTGTAAAGAAAAAAAAATGTAATCCTACAGATGCAAAGTTTCCGAAATCTGTATGTTTACTAACTTTTTATCTGTATACTGTACCGAAAAAAAATGTAAATCTACAAAACTAATTTTTGTAAAGTTACAGAAATCTGAAACTTTACAAACGAGTCTACTAAAATTACAATTACCTTACTAAAATTTTATCTGTAACCTGGGTTCCAGTTACATGAAAAATTCTTGGAATCCCAGTTTCCTAAAAAATTCTTAGTAACCTCACAATTTTTTTTTATTTTCAGCTCAAATATGTATCTGTTACACGAATTATTTCTGTTGCCGTTATATAAAATGTTTTAGGAATCCCAGTTTCCTAGAAAACCTTTTGTAACATTACAGATATATATATATATATATATATATTTTACAGTGTGCGTGAAAGAAATATTTTTCTTTAAACTAAAGTTTGTGATACTGTATACTTAAATTTGTATTACGTTGTTATGCTGATAGGATTATGTATTTAAAATGTTTCTAATAGAATAACACGAGAACAAGGTTAAAATTAACATTATACTTTCATTTTGTAAATGCTAATTTTATATTTGAATTATCTTTCACGTTTACAAGCTCAAGTTACGGTATATATCACGCTTATATAATATCTAACCCATTCAGGTCCGGTTATTATTATTATTATTATTTTTATTATTATTTAATTCTTTTTCCACAATTATTAGAAAAAAATTACTTTTGTATTAATATCATTAACGTTAACTATCCAAATAGATTGATTAGAGTTTAACGCATCTTTCATTGTCTGAAATATAACAGATGTTATTGTTTTAGATATTGTCCAATTCATAACCGTATAACAATAGGCTAAGGAAGAATCTTTGGAGAAATTTAGAAAATTCTATATTATAACAAGATTTAGCTGATATAACAATTTTCTAATACATTTTCTGATGTATTACGCGTGATTTTTTCAGGAAAGTAATTTTTGTTAAAAATTTAAAGAATGAAATATGTATTTGAAATAAAATAATTGCAAACGTGAAAAAAATCAAGCAAATATTTATTATTATTATCATTACTCAATGCCTAAATTCAATCAAGATCACATAGTAAATTCATTGACATATTCTAAAATTACTATATGCAGACAGTAACAAAAGTATTTATTAAAATATATAAATTTTAATTACAATATATGTACTATTAATCGTACGCCAGACCCGAAAGGGTTGAGATTTTTTTATAAATTAATTCTTATTGTACAGCTTAGTGTTTTGATAAGCTTTTTACTAGAACAGATGAAATTATACATTTTCAGGGAGTCTTTAAAAGAATCTCTCAGTTATAAATTTTAATAGTATCACTTGTAAGTGTTGTAGAATGTTGGTTAAAACTGACAAATAAAGAGTAACTGAAACAATTTTAGATAAGCTCACGCGAGAGTACTGCTTGCAATGCCACATACCAAAAATTCTGAGGCCTGAGCAGAAAATCATAATGGTAGACTGAAGATTGAAAAATTTTCAGAAACAAGCAGTTTTTTTCTTCGAGAGTTTGTAAATCATTCCATCTACGTTTCATCGCTATTTAAAGGGGCATATTACTTTCGAAATATAAATTCCTTTTGTAATTTGAATCTTTTCAATTTTGAATAATACGGTAATAATATATGGTCGCACAATACTTAATATTAAAAATAAAATAAAAATAGTTTTATAAAATGACATATTTCTCCCACAATATAATCGTAAAAAAATAGGAAACATCTTTATTTTCTTTATAAAGTTTGCTTAAAAGTATTTAAAACGAGTTTTTGAACTTACTTTTATTCGTTCATACTTAATCAAATTAAGTTTTTTTTTACCTGTATTAGAATAGAGGTTACAAAACCATTATATATTTTTATCGCCAAAAGTAACATGAAAACAGAACACCACTAACTCGTTCCCTATTATGAGCTTCGAACACATGTACGGTACCTTGGAGTCATAAAAGCAGCGGGGAAACTAAGCCTTAGGGAACAGTCAGTATATAGACCAGAGATAGTCTTTTACAAATTCGTGAAAAAGAAAATAATATTAGCCAAGATGAAGCTTAAGATACTACTTTTTCACAGCCGTGATATAGTTAGATATGAATATATTTTAGAAATTTTTTTAGCGTTTATAAAAGATGAATATCAATAATAAAATAAATAAATAAATACATAACACAACTATATCCTAATTTTTTTTTTAAAAATCATATTAATAATTTTCATATTTTGTTGTACGTACATTAAACTTGAAACATATATATATATATATATTAATCAGTTCTTCCTACATCATTAGCCCAAGTATGCTATTTTTGGGCGCCATTTTTAATAAATAATAGGATTTAAAAAATGTCCTTTGAGTTTTACTCAACAAACGCGGTTTACAATATGACATTTTTCACCAACAATATAACCGTGAATTTAAAGGAAATATCTTCTATTTCTTTATAAAGTTTGCTTAAAAGTATTTATTTACAACTAGTTTTTGAACTTACAATTATTTGTTCTTATTTGCTCCTTTTAAATCTTTTACCTGCACTAGAATAGCGGTTACAAAAACATTATATGCGTTTATCTCCAAAAGTAACAGGAAAACGGAATACTACTACCCCGTTCTCTATTATAAGCTTCGAACACGCATATATCTTGGAGTCATAAAAACAGCGGGCGGGAAGATTAACCTCGGGGGACAGTAAGTATATAGACCATATATACTCGTTTACAAATATGTGAAAAAGAAAATAATATTAACATAGCTGAAGCTTAAAGTACTACTTTTTGACAACCGTAATACAGGTAGATAGGAATATGTTTTAGAAATATTTTTAATGGTTATAAAGAATAAATGATAATAATAACAGTAAAAAATAAAACATAAAAGAGAAAAAATCCGAATTTGTTTTAAATGTCTTATAATTAATTTTGTTGTATTGCATGTACATTCATGTTTAAACATATATGTATTAATCCGTTCTTCTTATATTGTTAGACTTGGTATGACTTTTTTTTACACCATGTATAATAAATGAATGGATTTAATTATTATCCCTTTTGCTTAACTTAACAAACATGTTTTATAATATGACATCTTTCTCCGACAGTATAATCGTGAAATTTCAGGGAATATCTATAGTTTCTTTATAAAGTTTGCACAAAAGTATTTTAAACGCGTTTTTGAGCTTACCTTTATTCATTTATGTTAGCTCCTTTTAAGTTTTTTACCTGTACTAAAATAGAGGTTACAAAACCATTATATGCGTTTATCGCCAACAGTAACAGGAAAACACAATACCACTAACTCGTTCTGTATTATGAGCTTCGAACACGCATATATCTTGGAATCATAAACCTTTGGGGACAGTAAGCATATAGACCAGAGATAGCTGTTTAGAAATATGTGAAAAAGATTATAATATGAGCCAAGCTAAAGCTTAAGATACTACTTTTTTACAGCCGTAATATAGCTGGATAGGAATATTTTTAGAAAATTTTTTAGTGTTTATAAAGGATAAATATTAACTAACAAAAATAAATAAAGATATAAAACAACTATAATTCCTAATTATTTTAAATGTCTGATTAATAATTTTGATATCTTGTTGTACGTACAGTCATGTTTAAACACACACATACACACACACACACACACACACACATATATATATATATATTAATCAGTTTTTCCTATACTGTTAGACCCAGTAAGCTATTTTTTGGACACCATTTTTAATAAATAATAGGATTTAAATAATGTCCATTGAGTTTTACTTAACAAAAAATGTTTGTTATATGACATCTTTCCCCGACTACAGTGTCATGAAATTTCAGGAAATATCATTACTTTCTTTATAAAGTTTGCTGAAAAGTATTTTAAACGTGTTTTTTAACTTGATTTATTCTTTCATGTTTGCTCTTTTAATATTTTTACCTGTACTATAAGAGAGGTTACAAAACCGTTATATGCTCTTATCGCCAAAAGTAACAGGAAAGCAGATTACCACTACCTCGTTCTCTATAATAAGTTTCGAACACACGTATACCTTGGCGTTATAAAAGCAACGGGCGGGAAGATAAATCGTGGGAGACCGTAAGTATATATACAAGAGATAGTCGTTTATAAATGTGTGAAAAAAAAAACAAATTGCCAAGTTCAAGCTTAAGTTACTACTTTTTCACAACCGTAATATAGGTTGATAGGAATATGTTTAAAAAATATTTTTAATGGTTATAAAGGATGAATGATAATAATAACAGTAAAAAAAAAAACATAATAGAAAAAAATCCAATTTTTTGTCAAATGTCTTATTAATAATTTTGTTATATTGTTGTATGTCGATTCATGTTTAAACATATATATATTTTAATCGGTTCTTCCTATATTTTTAGCCGCCAGCATATCATTTATTTACACTATGTATAATAAACGAATAGATTTAAATAATACCTGTTTTGTTTTACTTTAAAAACGCGTTTTATTATGAAACTCTTTCCTCTACAATATAATCGGAAATGTCATTGTGAATTATCTTTATTTTCGTTACAGTTAGCTGAAAAATATTTTAAAGAAATTTTTTAATTACATTTTTTTATTCATGTTTGCGTCTTTTAAGTTTTTTACCTGTACTAGAGTAGAAGTTACAAAACCATTATATGCCTTTATCTCCAAATGTAACAGGAAAGAAGAATACCACTACCTCGTTCTCTATTATAAGCTTCGAACACACATATACCTTGGAGTCATAAAAGCAGCGGGCGGGGAGATAAATCTTGGGGGGGACAGAAGTATATATACCAGAGATAGTCGTTTAAAAATATCTGAAAAAGAAAATAATAATAGCCATGCTGAAGCTTAAGAACTAAAGAGAAAATAGTTCCTAAATTATTTTTAATGTCTTATTAGAAATTTTGTTATTTCGTTGTCCGTAAATTCACGTTTAAGGGAATTTTTTGAATAAATCCTTCCTATATTGTTAGCCGCTCTGGTCTGAAGATGTTATAATTAGAATGTTTGTGAAATAGTTAAGAAAATTGGGTCGTCCAGAGGAAATAATTGGAATGTATAATTTTCCCAGGATTTATGCAGTTTGTAAAGTATATGTGGAGGGATGGTATGTTTGGGGTGGCATATTTTGATCTGTATGGTAAGTTAATTAATTTTATATTTGATGAATGATTTGTTATAAATTTCCAAAATTCAACTGTTATAGTAAACCATTGATACTATGACATTTTTTGACGACCTGTGTATTAAATGCATGGATTTAAACATTATCCATTCTGTTTTATAAAAAAAAACATCTTTTTTTTAATTGATATCTTTCTCCAACAATATAATCGTAAAAAAGCTAGGAAACATCTTTCTTTTCTTTATAAAGTTTGCTTAAAAGTATTTAAAACGAGTTTTTGAACTTACCTTTATTCGTTCATATTTGCTCTTTTTAAGTTTTTTACCTGTACTAGAATAGAGGTTACAAAACCAATATGCCTTTTTCGCCAGAAGTAACAGGAAAGCAAAAATACCACTACCTCGTTGTCTATTATCAGCTTCGAACGGGCATATACCTTGGAGTCATAAAAACAGCGGGCGGGAAGATAAAGCTTGGGGGACAGTAAGTATATAGACCAGAGATAGTCGTTTACAAATATGTGAAAAAGAAAATAATAATAGCCAGGCTGAAGCTTAATATTCTGCTTTTTTACATTACGTAATATAGTAAGATAGGAACATGTTTTAGAAATAATTTTAGCGGTTATAAAGAATGGATGTTGAAAATAATAATAATAAAAACTGAAAATAATTTGTAAATTATTTTATGACTTATTAATAATTTTGTTATTTCGTTGTCTGTATTTTCACGTTTAAGGAAATTTTATGAATTAGTTCTCCCTTTATTGTTAGCCCCTCTGTTTAGAAGATGCTATAATTAGAATTTCTGTGAAGTTGTTAGCAAAATTGGGTTGGTGAGAGGAAATAATTGAAATGTATAAATTTCCCAGGATTTATCAGTTTTAAACTATATAAGTGATTGTTATGTTCGGGATGGCCTTACTTCGATTTTTATGGTAGTTGAATTTATTTTCAATTTTATGAATATTTTGTTATAACTTTCCTAAATTCAACTGTTATATTAGACCATTAAAACTTTGACATTTTTTGACACCCTGTGTATTAAATGAATGGATTAAATTATTATCCATTCTCTTTTACTTCAGAAAGGCGTATTATAAAATGACATCTTTCTCCAACAATAGAATCGTAAAAAATTACGAAACATCTTAAGTTTCTTAATAAAATTGTCTTAAAAGTATTTATTTTAATCGAGTTTTTGAACTTACCTTTATGCGTTCATGTTTGCCCTTTTTAGTTTTTTATTTATATCACAATAGAGGTTACAAAACCATTATACGCCTTTATCGCCAAAAGTAACGGGAAAACAGAATATCACTAACTCGTTCTCTGTTATAAGCTTCAAACACACATACACCTTGGAGTCATAAAAGCAGCGGGCGGGAAGATAAATTTTGGAGACTAGTAAGTATATACTTCAAAGATAGTCGTTTACAAATATGTGAAAAAGAAAATAATATTAGAATAGCTGAGAATTAAAGTGCTATTTTTTCTCAACAGTTATACAGGTAGATTGGAATTTGTTTTAGAAATATTTTTAATGGATATAAAGGATGAATTATAATAAAAATAGTAAAAATAAACATAAAAGAATAAAAAATCCGATTTTTTAAAAATGTATTATTAATATAGTTTTTTATATTATTGTGTGTACATTCATGTTTAAATATATTATACTAATCAGTTCTTCCAATATTGTTACTCCCCCAGTATGCCGTTTTTATACCATGTATAATATATGAATGGATTTAAATAATATCAATTGTGTTTTTCTTAACAAACACGTTTTATAATATGACATCTTTACCCGAAAATATAATCGTGAAATTTCAGGAAATATCTTAATTTTCTTTATAAAGTTTGCTGAAAAGTATTTTAAACGAATTTTTGATCTTACCTTTATTCACGAATTCTCCTTTTTAAATTTTTAACCTATACTAAAATAGAAGTTACAAAACCGTTATATGCCTTTATCGCCTAATATAAAAGGAAAACAAATTACCACTACTTCATTCTCTATTATAAGCTTGGAACACACATATACCTTGGATTCATAAAAGCAGTGGGCAGGAAAATAAATCCGGGGGGGGGGGGCAGTAAGTATATGGACCAGAGATAGTCGTTTACTAATATGTGAAAAAGTAAATAATATTAGCGAAGCTGAAGCTTAAGATACTTTTTGACAGCCGTAATATAATTAGATGGGAACATGTTTTAGAAATACACCTAGCGGTTAGGAACGATAAATGTAAATAATAAAAAAAAATGGAAAATTATTTCTAAATTATTTTTAATTGTTTTGTTAATAATTTTTTTATTTCGTTGTCTGTACATTCACCATTAAGGAAAGTTTATGAATTAGTTCTTCCTATATTATTAGTTTGTCCTATATATCTCTTCTCTGAAGAGGTTATAATTGGATTTTTTGTGAAGAAGTTAGGAAAAGTGTGTCGGTGAGAGGAAATAATTGGAACGTATAAACTTTCCAGGGTTTATGCAGTTTTCAAAGTATAGGAGGGGGGGGTGGCTGGGTATTTTCGGGGTGGGCTTACTTTGATCTTTATGGTAGGTTAATTTATTTTTAATTTGATGAACGATTTGTTAAAAATTTCCTATATTGAACTGTTATAATAGACCATTGGAATTTCGACATTTTTGACACCCTGTGTATTAAATGAATAGATTTAAATATTATCCATTCTCTTTCACCGGACAAACGAGTTTTATAAAGTGACATCGTTCTCCAACAATAAGATCGTAAAAAAATAGGAAACATCTTTCTTTTCTTTATAAAGCTTGCTTAAAATTACTTAAAATGAGTTTTTGAATTTACTTTTACGTGTTCATATTTGCTCCTTATAAGTTTTTTACTTGTACTAGAATAGAGGCTAAAAACCATTATATGCTTTTATCGCAAAAAATAACAGGAAAACAGAATACCACTACCTCGTTCTCTATAATAAGTTTCGAACACACATATACTTTGGAGTCATAAAAGCAGCGGACGGGAAGATAAACCTTTGGGGGAGAGTAAGTATATAGACCAGAGATAGTCCTTTACAAATATGTAAAAAAGAAAATAATATCAGCCAAGCTGAAGCGTAAGATACTACTTTTTCACATCAATAATATAGTTAAATAGAATATGTTTTAGAAATATTTTTAGCGGTTATAAGGGATGAATATTAACAATAATACTATAAATAATAATAATAATAATATATATAAAACAACTATAATTCCTATTTTTTTTTATGTCTTATTAATAATTTTGATATATTGTTGTACGTACATTCATGTTTAAACATATATATATATATATATATTACCGGTTCTTTCTATTTTGTTAGCCCCTGTATGTTGACACCATTTTATAAGTAATAGGATTTAAATAATATCCATTGTGCTTTAGTTAACAAACGCGGTTCATAATACGACATCTTTTCCAGACAATATAATCGTGATATTTCAGTAAATGCCTTTATTTTCTGCATGAAGTTTGCAGAAAAGTCTTTAAAATGAGTTTTTAAACTTACATTTATTCGTTCATATTTGCTCCTTTTAAGTTTTTTACCTGTACTTGAATAGAGGTTGCAAAACCATTATCTTCCTTTATCGCCAAAGTAACAGGAAAACATAATGCTATTACCTCGTTCTATATTATAAGTTTCGAACGCACATATACCTTGGAGTCATAAAATTAGCGGGCGGGAAGGTAAACCTTGGGGGTCAGTAAGTATATGCAACAAAGATAGTCGTTTACAAATGTGTGAAAAAGATAATAATATTAGCCATGCTGAAGCTTAAGATACTGCTTTTTAACAACCATAATATAGGCAGATAGGAATATGTTTTAGAAATATTGTTAAAGATTATAAAAGGTGAATAATAATAATAATCGTGAAAATCCGATTTTTTTTTTCAAATGTCTTAATAATAATTTTGTTATATTGTTGTATGTACATTCATGTTTAAACATATATAACAAAACAGGTCTTCCTATATTGTTAGCCCCCAGTGTGCCATTTTTGCGCCATGAATAATAAATGAATAGATTTAAGTAATATCTTTTGTGTTTTACTTTAAAAAAAACGCGTTTTATAAACTGACATCTTTCCCCGACAATATAATCGTGAAATTTCAGGAAGTATATTTATTTTCTTTATACAGTTTGCTGAAAAATATTTTAAACAAATTTTTCAACTTACCTTTAACCATTCATGTTTTTTCCTTTTAAGATTTTTACCTATACTAGAATAGAGGTTACAAAACCTTTATATGCCTTTATCGCCTAATATAACAGGAAAACAGAGTACCACTATCTCGTTCTCTATTATAAGCTTCGAACACACATATACCTCGGAGTCATAAAAACAGCGGGTGGGAAGATAAACCTTGGGGGACAGTAAGTATATAGACCACAGATACTCGTTTACAAATATGTGAAAAAGAAAACAATATTAGCCAAGTTGAAGCTTAAGATACTTCTTTTTCACAGCGATAATACAGGTTGATAGGAATATGTTTTAGAAATGTTTTTATTGGTTATATAGGATGAATGATAATAATGATAAAAAAAAACGGAAAATAATTCCTAAATTATTCTTAAATGTCTTATTAATAATTTTGTTAATTTTTTGTATGTGCATTCACTTTGAAGAAAATCTTATAAATCAGTTGTTCCTATGTATTTAGTCCCTAGTATTCTGTTTTTTTCTTCTACCAGTAATAAACTGTTGTCTATAAAAAAATAACATTCTGCTACAGAAGCCAGTCGTAAAAAAAGCTTATGAATAATTCTACGGGGTAATCTTTACTGCAATTATGTAAACTTCCAAGTACCGCACATTTTCAATTTTTATATCGTCGTATAGGGAACAAAAAGTACTTTTTTTCGGTTTTGTTTATAGGACGAAATATTTTTCGCCTCTGTCATCTGTCTGTCCATCCGTCATATTTGTGTATTTACAGTTGTATACCTTGTGTCACAAGACAAATATAAAATTTTGGAAGAAAAACATTTCTTTAATTAATTTTTTATTTCAATTAAATCCGTTCATTTTTGCGCGATTTATTTTTTTAAAAAGAATCTTAATTTCAACGTGTTTCGTGCAGACATTAGAGCTGGGAGGAAAAAGATTTTACAAGTAAACAGAAGATTTTTAGTTCGAACCCTAATTGTGGGACTTGAAATTTTCATATTTAGCTGAATTTAAATAGAAGAAATTTCTTGATTTTTGCCGACTTAAAGGATTATATTTTTAGAGTATCGTTCGTCTTATATTCATAATATTTTTGGACTTAAATTTTCTTTATATTTTACTTTCATTTAACGCAAAAAGAAAAATTAATTGGTTGGATAGTTTCGGAGTAATCGGTGAACATACATAAAAAAATACATACGCGTCGAATTTATAACTTCCTCCTCCTTTTCTGAAATCGTTTAATAAATAACTAAAATACGGGAAAAATATTGTAAATTATACACGTATATCAGGAGTGGGGCTCGAACCCACGCTCACTTTCCAAAACCAGAGCTTAAATCTGGCGCCATAGACCGCTGGGCCATCCTGACTGCACTCAATTCGGTGAGCTTATTCAACATCCATGTTACTTTTAATTTGTTCGAAATCACTAATTTTACTAGTTTTTGCCTAGTTACTAAAAAGTACAGAAGCAATTTCGATGAAATGGAAGTGGTACCAATTTAAGAGCATCCTGTTTCACTTAAGACAAAGATTACAGAAATCGGTTGCATAGTTTCAGAGTAACCAGCGAACATACATAAAAAACAAAAAATACATACGCGTTGAATTGATAATCTCCTCCTGCTCTTTTGAAGTCTGAAAAAATTGCAATAGGGAAAAGATTATTATAAATTGTACACGTATTTCAGGAGGGGATTGGAACTCACGCTCTCTTTCGAGAACTAGAGCTTAAATCTGACGCCTTAGACTGCACGGCCATCCTGACTGCGCTACATTCAGCGAATTTATTCAACGTCCATGTTACTTTCAATTATCAAACAATCCCTAATTTGATTAGTTTTTGCCTAAATACTAAAAAAGTACTGAACCAATTTCGAAGAAACTTCAGTGGTACAAATTCGAAAGTATCCCGTTTCTTTTAAGATAAAAATTACAGAAATCGATTGCATAGTTTCGGCTTAATCGATGAACATACATAAAAAAAGAAAAAATACATACGCGTCGAATTTATAATCTCCTCCCCCTCTTTTGAAGTCTGTTAAAAATTAAAATAGGGAAAATAAGATTATAAATTATACACGTATGTCAGGAGCGGGGTTCGAACCCACGCTTTTTTTTCGAGAAACAGAGCTTAATCTGGAGCCTTAGACGGAGCCGTCGCGAAACATCTTTTTTCTCTTACGAAGCTGATTCAAGATACCAATCAGGAGAAATGAGTCATACACGAGATCTGAGTTTTTCATCTCCCTGACCACTTCACCCTCAATGAAATTTTGCTTATGCTCGGACTGAAGCAATCACAATTAATATTTTGTATATATTTTTTGATATTTTGAATCTGTTACATATTCTGTTATAAGGATATATATATATATATATATATATATATATATATATATATTGAATGAGCATTTAAAAGAATTAATTTGTGGATAAAGGATTAACCTTAGTCAATGAGTATTTCCTTTTACGTCATTATTTAAAATGAATTAAATAAATCTATGCCATTCCCACGTGATCTTACATGTGATGTGAATTTTAATGTTTTAATTTGAAGTAGGGAAGTAAACATTTAGAATCATCTAATACATAAGAATAATAAGAAAATCCTTTTTTGTCCTATTTATGGTCTAGAATTTCTGTTTTCAATTCAGTTTGCATAAATCGAAAACAATTTTAAAACATAAATAGTACAGAGATCTTATACGTGGGGAAAGACGAAATAAAAATTATTTATCAATGTGAAAAATAACCGTAGTAAATCTTGATTTCGTCTATTAATAACTATATGGTAATATTAATAATATATATTCCACAACGAAAAAGTAAGAATTTATATTATAAGTAAATATTTTGTTTATAAGACGTTGTTATATTAGTAAAAACATTTAAAATGTACAATTTTAATGTATTTTAAATGTTTTTATTAATAGAACAACGTCTTATAAGCAAAATATTTATTTATAATATAATTTCTTTTTTTTTTCGTTGTGGAATATATATTATTAATATTATGATATAAAAATTATTTATGTATAGCCTTTAAAAAATATGTATAAAAGATCGATAGTTGAGAGGCCTATGGAAAACATCATCAGATGAGTATAGGAAATTCATCGCATCCTTTAGATGAGTGGAAATATTCATTTACTACATAAAAATTATTTAACCAGAAAAAAATTAATATTTTCAAGTTTTATAATCTTATACTCATAGCAAAAAGATCAATTTCAATTAATTTTTTTTTACAGTACAACTGTTGATGAAATTGAAGAATTAAGCATATTGGATTTCTTTTGCGGTGTGTTTAACAGCAGTGAAGATATTGAGATAAAAATGACATCATGTCTGTATTGACTTTTTTAACTAGTGACATTAAATTAAGTTTCAGATAAATTAAAATGTTGTGAGTGCATTAAATATTAGTCGAAAACAAAAATTTTAGAATTAGATTGCCCGAATGAAATGTGTAAATATGTTGGGTGATAGAAGTCAATTAAAACCCCCAGAAAATAATTGTAAATGCTTTTCAAATTTTTCAAAAACTCATCATTTATATTTATGAAAGTACTTTCCTAAAATTCCCAGAGCCCAAAAAATATTATTTTGCAACTCATTATTGAAAAAAATTATTTCGGTCTGCATTTAATAAATAAATGCAAATGTGGAAACCAATTTTTTTATATATTTAAAATTTATTTGTCAGGAATTATAAATATCTTACTAAATAACTATACAAAAGTTTAAAATGGTACTACGAAATTCACTAATAATAATAATAAAAAATTATCTACATTAACAAAAGTGAGACTATTTTCTATAAAAAAAAATATTAAATGCTATATTTATTGTAAATTATATGAAAATACATATTACTAGAGAAAACTGCTCTTTTAGTTTTAACATCTATTAAAAGAATGTGTATTTTAAGTTAATTATGCATTATAAAATTCGAAAATTTTAATTTACAAAAAAAAAATCTTTGTTTAAATTGTTTGAAAAAAATAATATTTTTATTTATGAGTTTATGCAATAATAATCCTGATATTTACAATTTAAAATTAAGGCATTTTTATTTTTAAAAGCAACTTAAATTACTTGCTGCTAAAATTGCGTACTTTTAACGTAGGATTTTCCTGCCATAAATTTGTATTAATTAACTAATTAATTAATTAATTAATTAACTAATTTGGTTGCTAAAGTTGTGTAATTTTAATGTATGATTTTGTCTGACAGAAATGTATATTTCAAGTTAAAATCTTCGATAGAACCATGAATCAAACATATTTGAAATCAAAGGGTAAGTTTAATTTTGAAATCAAGTAAAAAAAAAATATTTGCTGACTTTTGGGTGTTTAATAGTGAATATATAATTCAAACCGATCTAAAATAAGCCACAAATTGTTTGAAAAAAATATCATAAAACGGAAATTTTTAGTCTTGCTATTGATGCACACATACAACCATTCTATATGTTCCGAATGCTACTCAGATCTCTTGCGTGACGTCATCTCTTCTTGAATCAGGCCCGTAAGAAGAAAGTTGTTTCGCGACGGCCTCGGCTTTAGACCGCTCGGCCATCCTGACTGAGCTACATTCAGCGAACTTATTCAACGTCCATGTTACTTTTAATTAGCGAGAAATCCCTAATTTGATTAGTTTTTGCCTAATTTCTAAAAAAGTACTGAACCAATTTCGAAGAAAATTCAGTGGTACCAATTCGAAAGCATTCTGTTTCATTTAAGACAAAAATTACAGAAATCAGTTGCATAGTTTCGGAGTAATCGGTGAACATACATAAAAAAATACACATGCGTCGAATTGATAACCTTTTCTTTTTTTGAAGCCGGTTAATAAATAGCTTTCTTTTATGATTATTTTAAAATTAAATTTATTTGTGTTAACATCTATGAGGGAATTTAATCATTATAAATCAACAACTTGAATTTATTAATTAAAATATAAGTTAAAAATAAATATTAAACGAAACCATCTGTGCTATCTGCGATCACACTTACCCACTTGTTTTGATTTAGATAAAAGATATTCTTTATCGGTTATTTGAAAAAAAAATAATGTTGTATTTTTTGGAATTGTTATATTGCACATTTAAAATTCATCTTTTTAATGTACTAAATAAACATAAGCACCTAATTTGCTGTCTTTTAAGATTTTATTTGAGCTGCTAAATGTTAACAAACGGAAAATTAAAAAATTAAGTAATCATTATTAAATATTAGTTAAAAGCAAATATTATTCACATTTAGATCCTTTAAAATATTTTTCTGTATAATAAATAAAGAATTTATTTTTAAAAGTTTATATTTTTACATACTGCACTTATGTATTGTTTAAAAACTCTTTCTCAAATTCGTGGAAAATATTTTCATTGGAAATAACTTCAACAAAGCAGTATTTTCCAAAAGATAAATTAGGTAACTAATTATTTTGGTTTTTCTTTACATAATTCTCCTTTCTCGCTTACTCTTCTTAAGTACAACCAGCATTTAAAATGTCCATTCGAATTACCGATTTACGAGAGACCACGATTTAAACATTAATAATTTCCAGCCTGTCAGCGATTAATTTTAAAATTTCCCTCAAAGGTTTTACTCAGAAATGCTTTCGTTTTCTTTATTTTTAAATAATCTCCCACAATCCTCTTTATGGGTATTAAAATAACGGAAGAAAAATGTTTTCTATCGAATTTAAGTGCTATTAAAAAAAGAACAGTTAAATCGCTTTCTATTGTTCTTAAAGGATAAGTACGTTTTAATGTAAAGAATTCTCCTTTGGATCGTATTTTATTATAAAGATTAAAGATGCATTTTAGGTTAAACTTGTAAATTATGTTTAGACATTTAGCATTATAATAATGATTCTTTTTCAGGATTTTACGACTGTTGGCAAGAAAAATAAAACATTTTTGTGTATATTTTCTATTTTTTGCCTTAACCCCTTATTGCATGAATTATGAAGGAGGCAGAAAAAAAAAATTTTTTTACTGGATATGTCTTTTATTATACCTAATCTAATAACTTGACATGAGAAAAAAAAATTAGTAATAATAATTAAGAAAATAGCCAACGAAGCCATATATGGCTTCGTATGCATTATAGTAAAACGATATGATGCCATATATGGCTTCGTATGCATTAACAATTAAACTTTATGAAATTCCAGAAAACAGTTGCGTTTGTCATTAAAACATAAAAAAACATTACATTTTCCACATTTTGTGAAAGAACGATATTTTAAACAATTTTGACATATTTGTCGTGTTGACTTTATCCATTCTGGGTAATGGGCCACGTTATCTGTTCGAACAGAATTCAAAGGTAACTCTTGGTGTCTA
This sequence comes from Maratus speculifer, assembly GCA_964019185.1. NCBI lineage: Eukaryota > Metazoa > Arthropoda > Arachnida > Araneae > Salticidae > Maratus > Maratus speculifer. The sequence goes on from OZ025294.1 coordinate 278,983,382, forward strand.
GCTGGAGCTTTTCGTGCCTTTTTGGAAGGCAATGGTGACTCAGGCAAACCAGTGTCATTGTTGCCTTGGCTTGAAGTCCCAGGCAAGTTGAGACTCCTGAGGCAAGATGGACGTCCGCGTTTTTTTGCCACCGCGCTTGATGGACTTCCGACTTCGCTAGTGGGAGTAACGCCTCCACTTGAGGTCGGTGTTCCAAGAAGGCTAGCTGGACGACCACGTTTTTTGGCCACCATAACCTTTCCAGCTTTGCGCATATGCTCCGACACTGCAAGTTTGAAATCAAACAGCGGCAGGTATTCAAGTCCATGAATTCGGCGCCATAACAACCAGGCATTAACTAATGTCATATCAATCATGTGGAAGAAGATTCTTTTGTACCAATTCCGAGATCGCAGTTGAATTCTGTAATAACCGAGCATGGAGTCGAGTAAATCGACGCCACCCATGTGTTGGTTATAAACATCAACTGCTTGGGGCGACGTTATATCCTTGTACTGTTTTTCTTTTCGAACATACCGCTGCTTTGTTGTTGTCGGTTCACTGCCTACGTAAGCCGAGAGCATATTTACGATTTTATTATCAAACCAGGACACTAAACTCAGCTTCACGCCGTCTATTTCAGCTGTCTTCTCTTCCATACTTCCTCGTCCCTTCTTTTTTAGTTCCTTTTCAGTAGGCATATTCGAGTTCGGCACGCGGTTAAGCCTGACAGTTCCCAGTGGCAGTATACCATTTTTAAACAAATAAACTTGCAGGTTAGGGCTATTGAACCAGTTATCGAAAAAGAGTTTATGGTTTTGATGCTTTGGTACTGTGGAAGCAAGTCTGGTCACAACATTCGAACTCACCCCAAGATCAGGTGCATCTGACGGAAAAGTATTACTTTGGTCTCCAGCAAATATGTCAAAGTCGTAGCTGAATCCTGACACACCACTTAAAACCTGATTTTTATATCCCCATTTATGAGGTTTTGCTGGATTGTATTGCTTTATTTCATGACGACATTTGGTGGGAATAATTTGCTCATCTACGGCTAAGTACTCCTCTTTTGGAACCAGCAGCAAACGTTCACGAATCTTATCCAACAATGGTCTAACTTTGAAGAGTTTGTCGTAACCATCTGTGCCACGGGGCTTAAAGTTTTCGTTATTATTGAAATGCAAATTCTTCTTAATCGCATCAAATCTGTTACAGGTCATTGTTTCATAAACTTGCTGCTGGCCTACATGTTTTGACCAATACAGTCTCGTTGACGGTAACTTTACACAAGACATGAAAATTACCATGCCAATGAATTGCTCAATCTCTTCTTTGGTTATGTTTGCTGGTTTATTAGCGTTGTTCTGAATAGATTTTAGGTTGGACTGCTCAACAATCATATCAATCAACTCATCCGTGAACAAGAAATTGAAAATTTCTTGAGGTGAATCCAACTTTATGATTTCTGCAGGCAGATCGGAGTTCCCTAAAAATTTGAAGTTTTCTGCATCATAAGCTTCCATTTTCTGTTTTTTCCAAATTACCGGGACTTTTTTGTTTTTTTTGCCCTTAGCTGTGGATGAGGATGGAGCATGCAAGCTTTGTGTGGTGATTTCATCATCATCGGAACTATCCGATTCAGATATGACAATTTTTTTTTTACGGGTACGGCGTGAGGGGACGGATGCAGGTTCATATTCAGGATCAGAGTCAGAAACTAGATCATCATCACTCTGACAGCCGTCACCAGGAATGGGATTCACATGCTTCGATGTACCATAAAAGCGTGAGGGATTCATTGCTGCAAAGAAAAGAAAGCAAGCTTTGAATGCATATAAAGCCATATATGACAGACAGTGAATATGTCTTGAACGCATACTAAGCCAAATATGGCAATTCAAAAATTGCTAAAACTACATGCACAAAAACACTGAAATCCGAGTTATATTATGTTTATGAATGTACAATGAATTCATTTTAAAAATCCAGCATTTTTTACTTACCAAATTATTGCTTTTTTTCCAATTATTAAATCAGCACTAAATAAATTCACTTCACCGGTCGGAGTTGCTGAACATAACCTCTAATAACTTGACAGATAGACCTTACCATAGACAACAAAAAATGCGTTCCGTTACACGAAGAATTCTGTAATATTTTTTCTTAGTTGGATTATAAAAAATAAAAAAAATTATATGTTGAAAAAAATAAACAAAACCAGAAACCATATATGGCGTTGTATGCGGTAAGGGGTTAATGTGTATTTTGTAGAGTTTTCTTTTTTTTTCTAAGTAAAATTACTTTTAATAAAATGCATTAAGTACTATAAAGTACATGTGTAAACATTTTTTTAATTTCTTGAGTGATATATTCCTTAAAATTATATTTTTTAGAAGATATGTTGATTTTTTGTAAACTTTAAAGTAATACTTGTGAAAGACATTAAAATGTAATTGTATATCAACCTTAAAAATAGTACTTAATTAAATATAAAAAAACAAAAAAAGTAAATTTTTATACAAAATAGTATGCAAAAATTTTGTACACGAGCCTAATTGAATTCTTGTTTAATAACTATATTTAATGAATTTACGTAATATAAATGCATTTTCCACTTTTTCATAGTTCAAACGGAAAAGTCAATGAAAGATATATTCACAAAAAATTTCTTTTACGGGGAATAAATTGTACCTTAAGTGTTCTTTCTTTTAAAGAATTCATCTTATTTTACTCAAACACAGTTTATAGGTTTGAAAACCGATTAAAAAAGGTTTCCCAATTTTCGTTATTATGGAATTTTGATAAGAAACTTTGAAAATTATTCAATTATTGCAATTCAAATTCATTCCTGCAAGTTTTATTTATTTATTTTATTTATTTATTTATTTATTTATTGTCTTCAAGCGATGTACTACTGAATGTCTTGAAACATTGGCGGATATGATTCTATAATTTTAAGCGTATGAGAATTGAAACCAATGGTTAGAACAATAAAAGAAATATTTCAAAATACCATAATTTGCAAATTAGATGCCATTAACGAATAATCCTTCAATTTAAACGTGTTGTATTGTATAATAAATGGCTTTAATCAAAAAATTCAAAGGAATTGTACTTCAGCCTTTTTTTTTTTTAAGATTGGCTATTTTTTATTGAAATTCTTTAAGTAAGCGTTATGTAAAAAGAAGATGGCGATTGAGACTAACCAACGATCTCTATCAAAATCTCGGTAAATACTATATACATGCATGATACGAGAAAATTCACACACGTGCACACACACACACACATACATATATATATATATTCAAGATATGGAAGAAGGGTGTTTATTGGTCAAGGATAATTATTTACAAAAATAGATAGAAACATCCCGGAGTAATTTTTCCTCTGAAGGCTAAAATAGGAAGTTTCTGAATTTATCTAATGGAGATTATCTAAAAGGCCCTTCTTGGCACACATTTATTGCTTCATTAATTTTATAAATTAAATTAATTAAATAAGACTTTATCAATGGAAGTTCATAAAATAATTGAATGGTAACAAAACAGCAAACTTTGCATAAACTTTTATATATAAACTAGCAGATTTCGCAACGTTAAAGGGAAAAAATCTTTTTTTTTTTCGAAAATATAATCTCACAAACGAAAAAAAAATATATATATAAATATTAATATTACTATTTAGTTTTAATATTTAAAAATGTTGATAAATGGGAGAATTAATATTGCTATATGCTATAAAAATCATTCTACGTTAAATCATGAAATGAGAATTCTCATTCTAACTAAAAGTGAATAATTACCAAGTTATTGTTTTATTAAAAATAATTTTTCTATGTTACAGTTAGAAATATATATTTCTCAATTTTTTTACTTTATTAATGCATTATACTTTATTACTACGAGTACATTTAGCTACTTTATAATTCCTTAAAAGAAAATTGAGTTAAACCTCTAAAATTTACTTATTATATCCAATACTTAAGCATTCTTAAATTTATAAGAATCTAAAATATAAGTCATTTTGAAAATATATGTATCAAAAGATTATATATATAAATTATAATTTTTATTTTATTTTTTAATTAATATAAGTAACGTATAAGTAACGTAATAATAATTAAATAGTAAACGATATAAACTAATTTCTTACTTTAATTAAAAGTTATTTATTACCATTTTATTATTAAATTAAGTTTTTTTAAGTTAAAAATATATACTTTAAATTAACGCAAAGCACGAAATTACGTTATAGTTTATAATAAGAAAATTTTATTGATTGAACAAAACTTCTGAAAAAAAATTATTTTTAATATAATACCTAATGATTCTAAAATTTATAAGAAAAACTAATTCGTTTGCTTAAAATAATTTGCTAATTCATTAATTTAAATATTAAATTAACTTTTAAAAACTGGCGCATAAGGCAATTACAAATAAACAAATGATTAAATAATAAAAAAAAAACACTTTAATATTCTAATTTTCCAATCTGTCATTTACGTCAACGATATTCAGCATTTACGTACCACTTTTCGAAATGCCACATTCTTATTACCACACAGAATCCTACCCATAAACGGGTCTCAATAGTACAGTGGTTAAGCTGTTTACTTTCTGGGCTAGGGAATGCGTAACCTAATCCTGCCTGTTTCAGCACTGAAGCACAGTCATTGACCCTTAATATAGGGGGAACTGGGGCACATTGATACATGGGCCACATTGCTACACCCCCTTGTGATGTAACACATATTCTATTACATATATTTCTATTATTTTCTTCAATTGTGAGTCCCCCCCCCTCTTTTAAAATTTATTTTTTAAAAGAAAAGCATTTTTAATACGTATTTTTATTGTGTGTTCGTCTCCAAGTGCATATAAAATAATATTAATAAATAAAAAGAACAAATAATAAATTAGTTTTAAAATATCATTCCATTTCTAGATTTTTCTTTCTTGTTCTTCAGTTGATTAAATATCAAACGACTGTTTTATGTAACTGCTATTTTTTTTATTTCCCAATCATTTCATTTTGTCTTGTATAAAGAACTTAATTTGTTACCTGTTGTGTAATTCTGTTTAGGGTTGCCGGCTGCTGCACGTTCTCGCCATGAGCGATAAAGACTATATTCTTGACAACACTCATTTTTAAATTTTCCCCTTTGTTTATCATGTAACGGTCCTTTTACCTGTACATTGTTTTGCTCAGATTGGGAATCTATTCTATGCCAAAAGACTTTTTTTGGCGTTTGTGAAATCTGAAATTTTTGTCAGTTTTACGCTCGTCACTGCTAAGTAAAGATGCACGATCTCTGTCGTCAGTGATGACTAATGTTTTCTATATTATGTTCGAAGACATTTCATATTATTGTGCTGTTTATTGACTAAGGTTTTCTGTATAATGTTCAATGGCACTTTATATACCGTGCTGCATACTTAACGTTTATGGATATTCAATTTCTTGTGCTTTGAGAAATAAAAATAGTAGTCAAGATGATTCGCTGAGAAGTGATTTTCATTAGTGAAAATGTCTTCATTTTTTAACTTCAGAAACAAATGTAAAATCAGGACCTGGGGTTCATCACAACATTTGTACTACGATCTCGCCCTGGCAAAAAAAACGTGCCTTTTATTTCATCCTTTGCATCGATCTCGGCCACACGTATGAAATGTGCCCTTTATTCCTACCTTGTCACCATAGAACTATGGTGCCGCGTGAAAAAGGGTTTTTTGTTTCTGGAGAAGTCGTCCAAGTGTAAACAATGTGATGAGACGAAAATGTGATTTGTATGTGCACCGTATTTTGCTTCGAATTCCGGATGGTACGGTAAAAAAAAAGTGTTTTCGAAAGAATAGTGATTACGACATTTATAGTTTCTACTGGTGCTAGTGGTGTTCGAATACAAGACATGTGAGATATGCTGCACGAAAATACGACGTACAATCCTGGAATGTTTCAGACGGAGTTTCAGTTCTACAAAGTTGTTGTCTGCAGAGCCGTTCTAAAGGGATGTATCGTGGTTTTTCTGTTCTGTGTGGGAGCATCTAATTCAAATCGTGCTTGATGTGGACCCCCCCCCCTTCATAATAAAAAAAATTAGGAACGCTGAACACAAATGCTTAGTAACTGCATCAACTTATTTAAATAATAGTTTCAGAAAGAACATATCTTTGTTGTTTCTCGTTATTTTTTTTCCATAAAAAAAAAGGGGGGAATGTATTTTTTTTTCTCATGTTGTTTTCAGCTATGAAGAAAGGTAATGTACGCTTTCTTTTTCTTTATTTCATTGTATGTTTCATATTATATATTTGGTTTTATGTTATTATTATTTGTAATTAATTATGATATATTTGAACAAGCTTAAGTATTTATAAGTATATATATATTTTTTGAAAATGACTTCATCAAAAAATAACTTTAATATTTCTGTACCTTGCTATGAAGGTGATCCAACCACTTTGGATTTTTTCTTTGATATAGTTAGTAATTATGCAAAAATACAGAAATGGACAGATGATCAGGAGGTCTTGTTTCTCAAAACAAAATTAGCAGGACCTGCCCTAAAATTTTTTCTTGAGAATGACAAAATTAGAAATTCAAATAGTGTGAAACTAATTAAACAGGAACTTTCACGATTTTTCTCTAAAGAATCTCAAACAGTTATAGATATCGAATTTGATAACATAAAACTCTTACCTAATGTAAGTATCAGTAATTTTTCCCATAGATTGAATACTTTGGCCAATAAGGCTTTTAAAACGAAAGATCCTGAATTTCTTAACGAAATAAAATATAAGAAACTTTTGCAGTGTTTATCAACTGATATTCGAATCAAAATTAAGGAGGAAAAAATTGATGACTATGACAAAGCAGTAGAACGAGCAGAGTTTTTGCAAAGTATTTTGTCGAATGAAAAATTAATTAATATTCATAATGAATATTCTAATCATATTGATTTTTCTAAACAGATATCTGAATTATCAGAGAAAATAAATGCTTTGTCATTTGTAAACAATACACAGAAAGATGACACTAAACAAACCCAAACACGTCCTAGTTTTAAGAAGGACACTCGTGAGTTGTACAAATCAAAAAACTCTAGAAATTTTGATTTTAAGTTTCAAAATAAAAATAACAGAAAGGTAAATATTTGTCAAATTTGTTCTAAGCGAGGTCATTTGGCCCTCCAATGTTTTAAGTATAAGAATTTGTGTAAGAGAAGGAAATCTTATGATCAGAATTATTATGGACAATATAGAAATACTAATTTTGATAATTCTGGTTATAACCAATTTCAGCCTTTAAACGACCAGTGAGACGCAGTACAGCTGATGAGCTGTTGTCTCAAAACTGTCTTGGGTCATCAGCAAATAAATGTAAACTGTCGGATGAAAGACAAGTTAAATCCACTTATTCACAAACTTCTAAGGAAATTCAGATTTGCAACAATCAGTCAACACAGACTGATGAAAAAGTAGTCATTTATAATGTATATGATAAGTGTTCGTTTTTACCTATTATTTCCAGTAAGTTTGGCAAATTTGAGGCATTTTTATTACTGGATACAGGAAGTTCAATTTCAATTTTATCACTTAATTTCTTTAATGAAATAAAAAAGGATGTTTGTTACAAACATTTAGCTTCTTCAGTAACTATTTCAACTGTTAATTCTGCTGTTAAATTTTCTTCTTGCATTTCTGTGTCTATCAAAATTGGTAAAATATTCTTTCGGCATACCTTTTATATTGTTGAAATTGCAAATTCTTCAGAATTTGTTGGAATTTTAGGCTATGATTTTATTGTGAAAAATAATATTGTTATTAATCCCAGTGATAATACTGCCTCAATAAATGGTGTTGAAGTACCATTAAAAAATAAATGTAGAAAAAGTCAAATAAATGCAATGTGTATTGATGAAAGTTCGGAAAGTGAGGTAAATAATAATGACAGTAGTTCAAGTGATGTTGTGCATAATGTTAACAGTAATGAATCGCATGATCAGATCTGTGCATATCTTGCACACAAAGTTAACTTAAACCCATATGAACACAAATTTGTAAAAATTAAAACTGACATCTCACCAGATCAAGATGAGATGCTATTTTGTAGTAATATTTCCTCTAATAATGTGTTATGCCATGATGCACTTATAAAATTAGATTCTAAAGTTCAAAATATCTCATATCCCAAAATCATGCATGTTTACATTGAAAATTTATCTGATCATGTTGTTCATTTAAATAAAAATATGGAAGTAGGTTATCTGTGTATACCAGATGAAATTGTTGATCAAAATGAACTGGAAAGTAATTTAAATCCTTCAATAAATGAAAATTATTGTAATTTCATTACTGCATCTGATCAGATACTTGCTCAAAGAAAAAAAGATCTTTCTATAAATGATTTTAAATTGGATCATTTAGAAGCAAATGAAAAGAAAGAAATCTCTGATCTTCTCTTAAAATATTTTTCTGCTTTTTCAAAATCTCTTAAGACACTTGGTCATACTGATCGCATTGTACCTAATATCAAATTTATTAATGACTTCCCAATAAAAACTTTACCATTTAGCATTCCCCAAGCACTTCAGGCAGATGCTAAAGAGCAAATAGATAATCTTGTTGAAGCAGGAATAATAGAAAGGCATTGCTCGGAATGGTCTTGCCCTATCTTAATTGTCAAGAAAAAGTCTGATGGTTCAGGTAAACAGAAATATCGTTTAGCGTTAGATTTGAGAATGCTTAATTCAGTTATTCAGGGATCTTCTTATCCTCTTCCCAAAATTCAAAACATTATTGCTAATTTATCCTCTTATAAATATTTCACTAGCTTAGATTTAAAACAAGCTTACCATCAAATTGACTTACCACCAGAATTGCAAGATAAATTGACATTTACATCTGAGTATGGCTCTTATAAGTATAAACGTTTAGTTTTTGGCTTAAAAAATTCTGCCTCAGTGTTTCAAGCACTAATGGACATGATTTTAGATGAAATAAATTTGGAAGGTATATTTACATATCAAGATGATTTTATATTTGGTTCAAACACATTTCAAGAAACATTACAAAAACTTGAGAAAATTTTACAGGTTTTATCAAAGTATAACTTGACTCTTGCCCCCAACAAGTGTACTTTTCATCAGACTTCCACAAACTATCTAGGTTTTCACATTGAAAATCATGCAATAAGTCCCATTCAAAGTAATATTTTGCGAATAACATCTTTTCCGGTACCAACAACTAAACGCCAACTAAAAGGTTTTATTGGTTTAGCGACATTTTATAGAAGTTTAATACCCAAATTTTCTGAAATCATACATCCATTAATTCAGCTTACCAGGCCTAAAGAAAAATTTCGCTGGACTTTTGAACATGACAAAATTTTTAATAATATTCAAAAAATGTTTTTTTCTGAACCAATTGTTCATTTACCAGATTGGGACAAACCATTTTTCTTAAATACAGATGCGTCAAAAATTGCTATTTCAGCTGTCTTACTTCAAGAATTTGATAATAACTTACTACCAGTTGCATATTTTTCTAAAGCATTATCCCCTTCTGAAAAAAAATACCCTGCGATTAAGCTAGAATTAATGGCTATTTACAAAGCAGTTGTTGCTTTTAAATATTATCTTTATAACAGAAATTTTACTATTTTGTCTGACAGCGCTCCATTAAAACACTATAAGAAGGTTAGTAACCCTGCGGATATTATAACTAGATGGCTCACCGAGTTATCCGAATATTCATTCAATTTTCAACACATTCCAGGTTCTTCAAATGTACTTGCTGACTATCTTTCTAGAAATAATTTCAAAAATAATCAACAAACACTAGACACAAATCCTGAATTAATATATGATACTACTCATATTCTCCCTATCATTGAGAATGATGAGCATGAAAAGACTATCTCTGAGTCACATTCAATTAATTATTTGACTGTTGGTAATTCAGAAAATCATAAAGATCCTTTGCTTGAAATATCAAACCAAACATTTGTTAATGAACAGTTAAAAGATACAGAATTATCTGTTATATATAATGAAATATTAAACAATGGTAGTTCAGATAAATATGACATGTATTTTATTCATCCTGATACTAAAGTGTTAATGTTTAAAAAAAACAGGCCACATGACTCAACATTTTCTTATCATATTGTGGTACCACACTCATTAAAAGCTAAGGTTTTAGCAATTTCACATCTTTCACATTTCGGTCTAAAGAAAACCTATGAATTTGTAAGTAAAAGATATTTTTGGAAAGGTATTTACACAGACACATTAAATTATGTTGCGTCATGTATTAAATGTTTGCAACATAAACATCACAAAACACAGCCTGCACCTTTGCAAGCAACGTACACTCCAAAACAAGCTGGTCATACTGTAGCAATTGACATTGTAGGTCCTTTTAGTAATGGTTATTCAGTATTAACAGTAACTGATCACTTTTCTAGACATATGGAATTATATCCTTTAAAGGAGACTTCTGCTAATAAAGTTGTTGAATCACTGTTTAAATATTTCACATGCTTTGGGAGACCGTGCGTAATTTTGTCTGATCTAGGTTCCCAATTTATTTCCAGTGTTTACAACATTTTTAATGAAACATTAGGTATAAAAATATCTCATTCTTCAGTCTCGCACCCCCAATCGAACTCGATTGCTGAAAGAATCAACTCTTCAATTAAAACCTCAGTTAATACTTTATTACTTGAAGGACACTCTTTTGAACATGCATTGTTGATTCACAAATGCTTATACAATGGCTCCACACACTCATCTACAAAATTCTCACCAAATCTTTTACATTTTGGGCGTGAGTTATCATTAATATTTGATACATATGACACTCATGCAAATCAACCATTTCTTGATAATGTTGACACTTATAAATTATTAAAAGAACTGGATGCAATGTACCAAAAAGCTTATGAAAACATTGTGTCTGCTCAACATCAAAGAAACTTAAAATTTTCACAATTTGCAAAGCTACGTCCATTAACTGTCCATGATATTGTTTATCTAAAATCTCGAGATAAATATAAACCAAAATATACTGGTCCTTATGAAATTATTATGAAACATTCACCTGTTTCATTTACTATAAGGAAATATCAGTATTCACATGCTCCTTCTTTTAGAGTGCATATAGATAGACTTTTACTTGCTCCTCCTAGAAATGCATACCTTAATTCCAACTTTAATAAAAATGTAAGCTCTAATATTAATGACAACAATAATAATTATCAGCAGTACAATAGCAATAGCTCTCCTCAAAACGTTATTTCAGGATATAATCTTAGACCAAGAAAATAAATGTAATGCCACATGTTTTGTGTTAACTGGCCAGGACACAGAACTATGTTTGGTTGTGTACTATGTATTGGATCTTTTACTGGTCTACTGCTGGTTCAGTTCATTGTGTATAGGATTCTCTATGCAGTGTACAATTTGGTTTTATATTTTATTTTCATACTACTATTTTGATAATTGTGTACTTTAATATTTTGACAAGTTTATTTCATAAGGTACTTAAGTAAAATTACTCTACACTCTATTGGAATGGCATTTTTACATTTCCAAAATTTTTTTTAATACTGATCAGTGTTGATTTTTTTTTATTTACATATTATGCATATTTTGATCCTTACATTTTAATAAAGGTATTATATTTGTGTAAATTTAATTCAACTATAAACATTGTATTAAGTCAGTATTTAGAATTTTTTATGTATAAAAAAAAAAAAAAAAAAAATTCTTTTCAGCATTTATTTAAATGTGTGTTTAAACAGTGTATGTAAACTGTTATGATAATTTGATTTAACAAGTTGCAAGTATTTTCAAGCAACAGCAACATAAAAGACAATTTCTATAAATAAAAAATATGTCATCTAAAGATTTGCTTTTACAGCAGAACTGTTTTTTTGTAAGCGCTTACACTTGAATGATGACGAAGACATGCTTACACTTGAATGATGACTAAGACACACTTACACTTGAATAATGACACACTTACACTTGAATATAAAAAATAGGTTGTGTATACACATCAAATTGCTGGATATTAAAAGCAATGACTAGCATATATGCATGTATATAAAGGCCTAGGCATAAGTTGAAGTTTATTAATTTTTTGGTAACATTTTGTATATTGTATTGTGTTTTATATATATCATATATAACTTATAATTTTTATAAACATGTAATTATTCTTATTTTATAAGTGTATATTTTGCTTGTGCTTTGTACATAGATTCCCAACACTTTGCATTTTTTTTATAAGAAAAAATATTTTTTTTTTCCTTCGCCAAAAAAAATATTTTTTGGTGGTCCTTCGAGTGATAATATGTGATGTAACACATATTCTATTACATATATTTCTATTATTTTCTTCAATTGTGAGTCCCCCCCCCTCTTTTAAAATTTATTTTTTAAAAGAAAAGCATTTTTAATACGTATTTTTATTGTGTGTTCGTCTCCAAGTGCATATAAAATAATATTAATAAATAAAAAGAACAAATAATAAATTAGTTTTAAAATATCATTCCATTTCTAGATTTTTCTTTCTTGTTCTTCAGTTGATTAAATATCAAACGACTGTTTTATGTAACTGCTATTTTTTTTATTTCCCAATCATTTCATTTTGTCTTGTATAAAGAACTTAATTTGTTACCTGTTGTGTAATTCTGTTTAGGGTTGCCGGCTGCTGCACGTTCTCGCCATGAGCGATAAAGACTATATTCTTGACAACACTCATTTTTAAATTTTCCCCTTTGTTTATCATGTAACGGTCCTTTTACCTGTACATTGTTTTGCTCAGATTGGGAATCTATTCTATGCCAAAAGACTTTTTTTGGCGTTTGTGAAATCTGAAATTTTTGTCAGTTTTACGCTCGTCACTGCTAAGTAAAGATGCACGATCTCTGTCGTCAGTGATGACTAATGTTTTCTATATTATGTTCGAAGACATTTCATATTATTGTGCTGTTTATTGACTAAGGTTTTCTGTATAATGTTCAATGGCACTTTATATACCGTGCTGCATACTTAACGTTTATGGATATTCAATTTCTTGTGCTTTGAGAAATAAAAATAGTAGTCAAGATGATTCGCTGAGAAGTGATTTTCATTAGTGAAAATGTCTTCATTTTTTAACTTCAGAAACAAATGTAAAATCAGGACCTGGGGTTCATCACAACATTTGTACTACGATCTCGCCCTGGCAAAAAAAACGTGCCTTTTATTTCATCCTTTGCATCGATCTCGGCCACACGTATGAAATGTGCCCTTTATTCCTACCTTGTCACCATACCCCTCTACTGCTCACAGGGTCATTACAGAAAGTTTCACAACAGCTCCAAAAGGTGATGCTAGTGCACTCAACTACATACAGAAAGTCTTGGAATGATTCAGTAGTTTGATGAAATGGGACGGGTAATTTACTGTTTTTGTAGGTCAAAAATAAATTTGAGTTGTACAATTGAAATGGTAATATACAAATGTTCCATTATTTTAAACCTAAAAGAATATTCTCCCTGACAAATAAAGCTACTCTTTATCAGCTCCTCATTCTTTATTGTTAGGTAATTATGAAGCATTGTATTTGAGACACATTTTATTCAAAATGGATGCAAGGGCACATTGATACAGTATATGCCGGTGCACATTGATACAACCTAAATCCTTTTCTAGTTCATTTTTTCATTACCTTTAATTACTTTTTTACCATAGACTCCTTAATCCAACCAATTTTCGTCAAAATTTCTAATATTAGTTTTTGTTGAAGTGAAATAGCTCTAGTTTTTCATATTAGAATATTTTATAGTATTTTTGCAAACAGAAGACGTTCGAATTTACCCAACATCTAGTGCTAGTCGAACTAACAAAAGAAAAGGATGGCAGCCTAGCAAATCTCGAATTGATATCGATTTTCCAGAAAAAAAAGTACTTTCGAGATGAGAAATATTAAGTAAGAGAAACAAGCTGCAGAACAGCAAAGGATATTTATCATATAAACAGAAATTTTAGTATAATTATCCTTTATTTTCTGTTTAAAAACTGATTAATAAACAGAAGACCTGGTAATTTTTTCATTTTTTTTCTAAGAAAGAAGATAATGCTGGATAATGCAAATATGACAAAGATACCACAGCCAACAATCAGACAAGGAATAGCCAGAATATCAAGTCATTATTCATTTAATTTTAATTGCTTTAATATTAATTACAAATAAATTGTGAGTGATTTGAATTTCTATAAATAAATATGAAATAGTTTGCTAACTAATTTTCTATGAAAAATATGCATTGGTATTATTTTGTTTTAATTTTCTCTCATGGGGTGCATCAATCTGCCTCGGGAATGGAATACATTGATACAAATGACTTTTTTTTTAAATTACATGCGAAAATAATATATAAAACAACGATTGTGCATATTTATAACACACTACACAAGTTTTGCTGCCACTACATGAAAAAATAACTTGAAATTACTGCTTTCTGGACACCAAAAAAATTCTTAGAAAAAAGCTGCATCAATGTACCTCAGTTCTTTCTACGTTCCACGATGGCTAACGGGTAACTCTACGAATTATTTTTTTTCTATTTTTGCTGGTGTCGGGCGGAAGAAGGCATTTGTTTAGTTAGCTATCGTCGTGCTTTCGGACTAGTTTTCTGCCTATACCAGACCGGCTGTGTGCCTCATGAATTGGGCCGCATTCGCGCTTCGTATCAAAAATATACGGAACCGGTAGTGGCAACCAGCATCTCTCCAATACCGTCGGTAGTGGCATGCGGCTGTCGTCCGATTGCTAACTGATAGCCCTGTGTTTGCTGGGCAATGTCAAATTTCACTACAATGTAATTAGAAGATGAGTTAATACATTTAGTTGGGAGGTAAATTAAGGCGAAGGAAAGAAAGATTCATACTATGAAAAAGTAGTCCGAGGTTTTTCTAATGGTTTTCTGATGTTTATAATCGCTTTTTATTTCTTCATATAATTGTCCCAAAAAAATGGAAAATTTTCAGGATATGATGAATTGTTTTAAAATATTCGATCCCATCTTTAACATCCTTAGTGGAAGGATTTCGAGAATCATTGAAACATGTGTTAATTATTTTTTAGTCGATTTATTTTCTCGGAATTTCAAGATTTTATCAAAAATGTCTGCTTAGATTTGGCTAAATGTTCTGAATATTTCGACTTCTATAACCCTCTGAAGGAGGAAATTTCTAATAAAATCGCTAAAATGCATGTATAATTATTTTATAAAGTAAAAGTATTTCTTACAAAAAGGAAATTTAATTTTTAAATCCTTCCTTTTATATGGAATTACAATACAATGATTTTTATTTTTAAAACAATAAATCATTAAAAAAAGTTATTAAAAATATAAATAAATAAATTGATGATTAATAAATAAATAAATAAATGTAAATAAAATTTACCGTTGTAGTGTGGCTAAAATACATTTTTCGCAAATTTTCACACAAATCCCGATCTCTGGAAAAATATGCATTATAAAAAAGTATAGTTATAAAAAAATATTAAAATTAAAGAAAAAGTTTTTTTTACTTGAAGTTATCTCGCCAAAACGTTACTAAATATTAAAGTATTCTTTAAACAATTAATACACTTAAAATTACTGTTTAAATATGAAAATTGTCTACACTCTGCACTATTTTTGAAATATAAAATGTCTCAGGAGATTAAAATAAAGATATGAGTGTGCAAATAATAGATAATTTACATATACCAATTTTTAGTAATCGGCATACACAATTAAATCCCTAGGGAATGTTGGAAAATAGGGACAGAAGAACGTTTTTCACAGTTTTTAACAGAATTGAAAAGACTGTCTTATTTTTGAAATGGTGTACTGCGCTTACTATTTAGCGCATAAAAATGTTGCAAATATGAAATTTTAAGAGAATTTTGTCTTCTTTATTATTGTAACTGACAAATAATATGATACAGCAAAGGATGTCGAGATACTTATATATATATTTTTAATTTCCGATTTCTTTTTAATTATAGTAAAAATCACAATAAAATATAAAATATATATCACCATAAAATAGCACGTGTTTTGAGCTAAAACAACACAGATGGTCATCATCTGAAGGAGATACGCGTCCGTAAGGGCACGAGGTCAAAGATGAACGGATTTATGGTGATATTATTATAATCATCATTATTATAAAGTCTATTATTATAATTATTAGTTATCGCCAGTGTATTCGGTGTTTTTTTTGCCAATTTCTTTCGGTTTTTTGGTCACAAAAAATTTAGTTTTGACAAAGTGTTTTGGAAAACTCGGTCTTTTCTTGTCGGCCTCAGTAAAACAAACATAAAAAAATCTACTATCTCGAGCTTTTGCAAAGTAAACTGTCTATTTCCCCTGGATTAATATTCAGTTAGGTTATTTTTGTTGAAATATTTAATGTATAACACATATATGTTGTTTAGTTATAGGACTATGGGGTAGACACTTATAATAAAATTAACCCGATTATGAAAATTGGCTTTTAAAAAAAATGGCTTTAAAAGTGGCTTTTTTAAGAAAATTGGCTTTTTTATGATTTGAATGGGAGTTGCGCTATTAGTTAGATAAGTTATGAGGAAAAAACTGCGTACAAAATCTCCTTTATCTGCCTTTCGAATTGCATAACTTACGTTCAAAGTGACAAATCACTGTCAAAACTAATTCCATATGAAAATGTTAAATAAATAATCATTCAAACAGCATTTTAAATACGTGTTTTAATATTTTATTTATTTTCTTTTATTAATTTAATATTTGCAAAAACTGATTCAGGCGTTTTAGGAACACATTTTTACAAAGAGAAAAAAAAAATACATGAAATCTTCCCCACCCCCCCTTTTTTTTAAAAGAAAAAGGTTCGAAATTTTAAGAGAAACCAGGGATTAAAAATCTTCAATATTTTTCAAATATCATTACAATATGTGTATTTTTATGGTCTAAATCACTTTTGTTTCATAAAAATAATAACTAATGAAAATGCTATAATAAAACACCGAATTAAGGAATTTATTTTTATATTTGTATCGTCTTTTATGAAGTACCACATTTAGAGTAACCATTGACATTTAATAGAAATTATTTAAAGTTCATAGTTTGAGTTAAAATATTATTAATTTTTAAGCTTTTCAACTCGATAGTTTTAAAAAGTTTCAACTTAATACATTAAACATAATTTAATCTCTCATTTTGAATGTTTTAGAACCTTTTATTTACATTCAAAAATATTCTAAAATGTATTAAATATCTAAAAAATATATTACATTTTAGGATATTTTTGGCTTAGAAAGCGTCACTTTTTTTGTAAATTATTAATACATACATATTTAGTTATAATCTTCAATATTAAAAAATGAATTCATTTAGAGTAAACATTTCTATTAAATAGCGTTTAATAAAAGTTAATGAAAGTTCCATTAGTATTTTAAAATATTTTCGGTTGTTGCAGGTCTCAAGGGTTTACTTTTCAACATAAAGCACTAAATATAATTAAATTTAATCTATTTACCGTATTAAATATTTCAATGTAGTCAAAATATTTTATTTATATTTATATTTAGAAAATGCATTACGTTTCAGAAGAATTAAAATACGAAAGTCGCCCTAAATGAATGATTTAATTTCTACATAGTATCACGACTTTTTACTTTAGACTGTCCGTTTATTTTGCTTATAAATGAAAACAACTTACTATGTTAACTTTTTAGACTAGATTGTTGGGAATGACAGATAAAACTAGTTAAGCATATTTTGAAAAAAGTTATATGAAAATAAGATGAAGCTTTGTTATAAATGTTAGTGCATATAATTATCATCAAGCCGTAAAATTCGATCGAATATTAACTACTCTTTATAAGTTTAGTTTTTTTAAATTTACTACCTCTGACAATAAAGTTCGGTGAATGACTTCAGAAGACCGATCTGGAAACACTGGGGAAACAAAACGCTGCACCTGCATAGAGGCAAGTGTTGAGCATCTTGCCCCACCGTTGTTCAGTTGAGCGTCGTTTATATTCTGTATAAGACGTGGTTTACTAAGTGCTTGTTCAGCTCGTTGGTTCTTAACTGAGAACAGGAAAATGTACGAACAAAAGATCAGTTTAAAGTTTGATTTTAAGCTTTTCAAGAAACTGAAAGAAATTCATGAGGGGTAGTGCAAATTGAACATCCACCATACTCCCCAGATCTCAATCCTCCAGACTTCTTCCTATTTTCACCACTCAAACTCTCCTTGAAAGAGATTTGACCATATAGCTGACATCCAACGAAACGTGACGAAGCTTTTGAAGTCCATCCCAAAAGAAGACTTCTAGCGAATTTCCCAGGACAAGCATAGCAGATCTCAGCGGTGCATAGTTATACGAAATGACAATTTCGAAGGATGGTATAGTATATTTCGTTAATATTTCACCTACATTAATGCTACAGGACTATTCACCGAACTTTATTGTCAGAGGGAGTATATTTAAATTAAGTTACATATTTGTCTACGGAAATATTTTATTATGTGAAAATATAGAGATTTTCTATATTTAAAATTACAAATAAATTTATAATTTCAAAATAAAATGCTATTTTTTTTTAAGCAAACATTATTTGGAAACATATGCTCATTTATTATTCATATATATTCTCCAGTACTGTAATAAATAAAGTAAATAACATTATATATTTCTAATACTTATTATATATCCTTCTTAATGAGAAAAAATAATCAATATTTTCAAAACTTTAATCATGAAATAGTTATTGTATACTTTACTTAGAAACCCTTCATTCCTTATTATAACTATCGAAATAAAGTTTTATATATTTTAATATTTAGGATATTGAAACATCGAAGAGAAATTCAATTTATATTTCAAAACAATATATTAATATATAAGTGAAATGATATGAAAAAAGAAAATATCTTTAATTTCATTTCATGATATTTGTTTCGTATATATTGAAAATATATTATGTATTTCGAATAACTTTATTTGACTTTTTGAAGTATAATAAAAATATGCAATGTCTAAAACAAATTTAAAAAGATTAAATTTATTTGAATGTAAAATTCAATGCACATTTATGTTAAAATAAGTTATAGATTTCCACGTTATGTATTTTATACCAATGGCAATCTCATCCTTACATTCCACTGCACTGTAAAAAAAATTGGGAAAATTACAAAAATTTTTCTAGTAGAATTGTATTCCAAGAACTTTTTATGTAACGGCAACAATAAAAATTCATGTAACAGATACAGATTTGCACTTTGAATCAAACAAATTTTAAGGTTACTAAGAATTTTTTTGGGAAATCGTATTCCAAGAACTTTTTAAGTGACGATAACGAGCATTATAGATAAAATTTTAGTAAAGTTACCAAAATTTTAGTAAATTCTTTTGTAAAGTTACAGATGGTTTTAGTTTAGCTTACAAGTTTTGTAGATTGACATCATTTTCTTGTACAGTGTACACATAAAATTTTAGTAAGCGTAAGAGATTTCGGTTAATTTAGATTACTAAGGTTACAGATTTTTTTTTACAGTGTGCTCTTCTTCCCTAATAAATTTTATCAATGGAAATAATGTATTTAACAGTGTTATATAAATTTATTTTTAGAACCTGTGTAATTAAAATTAAAAAAATAAATGTATTTATTGTAAATAATGACTAACTCTTCCAGAGTAAATAATTTGTTTAAAACATTTTCTAGGAAACTGGGATTCCTAGAACTTTTATGATACGGTAACAGCAAAAATTTATGCAACAGAATTGGTAACATTATTTTTTGTTGTTACCGTTACATAAAACCTCCAGTAATAAACACTTCTTCAACTTTCCTAGAAAAAGTTTAGCAACTTTAGAGTTTTTTTTACAATGTATTTTACATAAATTCGATTTCAGAACTGATGTAATTATAAGAACAAATTTCCAAAAAACTTTTTCAAGTGATTTCGTATGTTGTGTATTCTACCGTCGCTTTTCGAACAACTTGTCTTAGGAAAAGATAAGACTGAATACAATCCTTTGTTAAATGTGAGAGTTTTAAGACCCATTTCTCCGGGAACTACTTGACCGATTTTCATAAAATTATTAAACCACATTCACTAAATTATGCTCAAGTCTTATTGCACACACTTGTTTGAGCAATTTTCTAGAAATTTAACACTTTTCACCACACTTTTGCATACTTATTAAAAATTTTTTAAACTGTCTGCCACATATCTTATATTTATACTCTACCGCGAAGAATATTTTATAGAAATCGCTAGGGTACTTTAGGAGATAATGATATTTTTAAGTACATTTTTTCGGAGAGCAAGTGACTTCTAACAAGTATGAAGCTCTTGAAAATTTAGATTGCCAGTCCTGTGTTCCCTTAATAAACAATGTTTTCAAATGAAGCGAGTTTATGAGAAATTGTTTCCAGTAGCTGTACTTTAATCATTACGTATTTCTAACCAACATAAAATATTGTCAAATTGCTCTTTTTCCAAGATAATTTTCACCAGTCAAAATAGATTAACATTATTAGATGCGTATAAGTTTATATCTGAAAATTTCAGAAAACATTAAAATTAAAAATTGATTTTTTAAAAATTTTTAAATACATTTTCTTTATTAAAAGTATTACTCGGTTTTAGTCATGAATATATGATAGATTTTTAGTTCGATGCTTTTAGTCATCAATTACGAAGCTTTCTGTTTTGTTTTTAAATTTGGATTGGCGCCATCTATACGCAATTAATATAAACAAAACTTTTTTTCGTAGTTTCTTATAGAAAATAGCAGAAGCAGGAGGCATTAATTAAACAAAATCAATTTTTAAAAACTTCATAGGTATGCAACTTTAAAAATTCAACCCATAAATTGTAAAAACCAAAATTATTATTTTTATTTCTTTTGTAAAATTTTAAATTAAATGTACCAGTATTTTTTAAAAGCTTAGATTATACCCATTAGAAATTTGCTTGCATTATAAACGAAATTTATTTTTTTTTCAAACGTCATTTAAATGTAATAAATGTATAATATCATGCACTACATATAAAAATTACATTAAAGCAGATAAAATTTTGATTTAAGAGCATGCGATAAAATAATTTTCAGTTTTGCTAGTGCAATCATGATTATATCTTACATATCCATTTCAACTTGAAGGGGGAAAAAAAAGCTTACTTTATTTATAATAGAAAACATAATTTCAAAAATTAAGCGGATAAATTCTAGCATCTTAAAAAAAAACAATAAAACTAAATTTAAATTCAAATCCGCAACTTTTGAGTGACACAATGGTTTAAAAAACACTCTTGTAAGTCTTTTGTTTTCCATTCTTCCCAGGGCCAATGCTTAACCTTTTATAATATTACCAAAAAGGCTTCTAAAACAGTTCATAGATGACAGCACTAAAGTAATCTGATGAAACTGAGACAACGCTGGGAGTCGTTATAATACAATCGTGCTCTACGATAAAAAACATTTTCCATTTACACTTCAGCTTATTGTAATTAGGTATGATATACCTGTTTTATATGAAAATATGCTGAACAAACATTATTTCAAGTGGAAGAAATTATTATTTAGCTGTCATTTTAGCATAAAGCCTAACATGGCGTTTAGCAAACGTCGATTCACAAATCAGCGTGGTATGCTTCGGAAGCGTTCTTAAACTGTTCTCCAGTCGCATTTTATTATAAGTAGATGGTCACATTTTCAACACCTACTGTTCATAAACTACGTTTTAAAGTAAAGTGCGTTTATGGCATTTTGTTGTTTCCAACATACATTTTACCAATTCAAATAGTTTGGCTAACAGTGTTAATGTATAAGTTTACTTGCCAAACCTATGTTATTTAAATTAACAAATAACGTATTTTATGCAATTAATGACAAACGTTTCAAGACCAAATGATTTGTTTAATTGTGTACATTGATTTGATTTCAGAACTTATGTAAATAATTACACATTTTTCGCTATAGTTGTATATGCTACAGTAAGATTTCGAACACTTAGCATTAATAAACTGTTTTTTTAAGTAAAGTGAATTTATCCCATATTGATTTCTGTAGCTGAATTTATCTTTATCAGTTCTAATGTCGCCACGAGGAGACACTAAATAACAGTCATTAAATTAATTTAAATGCTTCTAAAAATTTTAAAATTATTTCTAGACCTTTTTATTAAAGTCACGCATATTATTACAATATGTATACAAACGAATACACCTTTAGAGATAATGTATATTAATTTTAAACCGGTTTTTGTGGTCACTGGTAATAATTATCTCAGCACAGAGAAGGTTAAAAAGAAATCACTGACAAGTGAAGTAGCCCTGAGCGCTTCAAATAGAAACTTTACTTTTCATCTATACGTTGATCATCTTCTTATATGTTGAGCAATTGGGAATAGAACTGCAGTTTGGAACTACAATAAAAAATAAATGACAATAAAAAATGAGAAAATTTAAAATTTTAATAAAATTTATAAGATTAAAATTGAAAATTAAAAGCTAAACCACTTAATTCAAGGAGAGATTAAATATTGAAATAGCAAATTTATCTTTCTATATTAGGATAGAGTATCGCGGTAGTAACGAAAATTACTAAATTTATAGTTTAAAAATGATTACAAAATCAGTACTTTTACAAAAATGATAGGTAGGACAGAAAAAACTGTAAAGTAGATGTAAGAAACCACTTAAAATAAATATAAAAAATGTTCTAATCAAATTGTGTACATTTGAGTTATTTATTGTAAAAATTTAATAACTTTATGAAACACCGCTTTAAGTTATATTTTATGCTTGTCCTTATTTTCCACCATACATTGGGTCTAGTTATTTTATTTACTTTTTTATTGTTTTAAATTTGTTGCCGAAACATTTGTGTACATTTTAACGATATCGCTGTTTCAGCGATCAAAATATATCAATTTGAAAAAAGGGATTTATATCCTTTAATATGCCTTATTTCTTTTTTTTAATCATTTTTAGCAATTATTGGCTTTATTTGGATGATTTTGTAATTACAATAAAAGTTATGCGAATAACGCACACACACATGCACACACTTATATGCATATAAGGCGCACTACGCTATCTATCCTTTGATTTCTCAACCGTTGATTGCAAACATAAAGTTCCAGTTACAAAAAAGTTTGAAATGAGATAAATAATCATCTTTTGGTCTAAATAATCTACTAACTAACTAAATAATCATTTCTTAATAATAAAACATTTAACATTTTTTAAAACATCCAAATAATTTTTTTTATGGAATCCACGAAAACGGATAGTTATATTTAGTAAAAGTTTACACATATCATAAAAGGTATAACACAAAAAGTTTGACTTCTGTACTTAGAAAATCTACAGAAAATAATACATTTGAAAGTTTAAGATTTATATACATGATTTTGGCTTTTATTGAGGGATCAATAAAAATTCATTTGACATAACTGGAGTTAGAAATCAGGATGCATTGTCCTTTTTATGCCGAAACCTCCTTTATCCAGTATCACCAATTGGAAGAATCACCAAAAAAGATTATTTCATCTAAAAATTTTAGCTGACTTTTAGCGTCCATATACAAAGCGAGAATGAAATATTAAAATAAAAGAATATACCTCAATTTAATATCATATCAGAAAACGGTCTGTTATAAAAAGGAATACATGGAATGTCAAAATCTACTAGAGATAAATTTAGGGATCGTAAAACATTCAAAAATTAAAGTAGGTAGTACCGGTACTCGGAAAATTAAATATACAACTAAGAGCTAGTAGATAAATGGCAGTGGAATGCAAATAAATAGCCAAGCTGTAAAGATAATGAAGATTATACAAGTTATAGTAAAAACACCGCTCCACACATTCTGGATAAAACATGATCTGGTATTGGACATGGCAGTTAGCACTGCGATCGGGATGGTAGACTATACATATACACAATGTATCAAAATGATACTTATTTAGGGCAAATGTCAAGGAAATGACAGAGAGGCTGTGAGGGTTAATTCAGAATGTTTTCCTAGGGCTCTACATCCAACGCATGAAACTATAACTAATGCATTGCATCGTTTTAGAGGGGCCGGATCTGTTGTCATTCACCCTTTTAAATTCCCAACTGTGCACGGAGTAAATAAGCGAGGTATGTAGACACAAGCATCAGCATGTCTGGCATTTATTATATGCACATGGTGCGTATCCGTAACATCCGACATTAATGCAAGCATTGCTGCTGGGTGATCACGCCTGATGATTTTATTGTTTTGATATCATACTTAAAACCTTAGAGAAAAAAGCGACGTTCCTTTGAGGCATTATGTGGGTAAATGAATCAATGTTTACACAAGCTAAAATTGTGAAAGGGCACAATGTGCATTGCTAATTTCTAGAAAATCTCCAAATCCACAGCACAACACCAGATACGCTAATCAATGAACACGTGGTGAGATATATGGGCGACCCAGATACCCAGGGGAACTCAGGAATTGTTGGACTCATCTTCTTCGATAGGATCTTAACGAGCGATCTTTATCGGCAATTGCCTCGCCGAAATGCATATGGGGTGTGATTGCAACATGAAGGAACTCCTCTGCATAAAGCATGAAATATCCATTTGTATCTAACCATCGAATTCGGTCAACAGTCCATTGTATATGGTAGTTCGGTAGAATGCCACGTGTTCTTGACTTGTTTCCTATGGGCCTCTACCTGTGGAGTTACTTCAAGGCACAGATTTAACTGATTGAGCCTAAGTCTCTGTTTGATCTAAAGCAGCGTATCATCATTCCTTTTATCACAGTTAGAAATGCTATATCCCAACTTGTCAAGGATTCAGTTGTTCCAATACTGTCCCTCATTCATTTGTGCATTTTCACCAATGGAAACCCTTTCAGCACTGTCGCTAATACATTCCAACGTTTGATGTATTTATTGAAGGCTGTTTTCGGATATTATAATAAATTCATACTTATTTCTCTGTTTATTTTCAATATTTCATTCTTCGCCTTATATACCACCCCTAAAAGTTATCTAACATTTTTTCATGAAATAATTCTCTTTGATAATACTCCGTTTATTTGACGATGCTGCTAAAGGTTTGTTTCGCCATAAAAATGACGTTTTATTCTGATTTCTATCTCCAAATTCCTTAATTCATTTTTAAGGGATCCTATGTTGAAAGACAAAGTCATGTGTAACAATCTCAAATTTTGAAAATTAATAAGGGGTCAATTTTTGTAGTACAGAAGTCAAACTTTATGTGTTATAATTATTATGATCTGTGTAAACATTTGCTAAGCATAACTGCAGTGATTGGGGGGAGGGTAGAAAAAGTTATGGATCGAAATTTTGCATAAATTAATTTTTTTATTTTAAACAATACTACAATCAAAATTTACCTCATTTAAAACGTTTTTGTAATTGGAAGTATGCATTTACGACCAATGGTTTGGTTTGGTTTATTTTTGTCGTCCGATTATCTACGCTAGGGATATAGGACCAGGGGGGTAGTGCCCTCCATGGGGGTTTTTCTAAGGGAGCCTAACCCGTATTTACGCAAGGTTCGAAGAAAACCACGAAAACTCCAAACGGTTAGGCCGACAGCCGCGATTGGGTTCGAACCCAGCACCTGCCGTCTACCAGTTGAGAGGTCAGAACCTCTCGGCCATTGGTGGGGCTTACTACCAATGGTCTAGAAATTTAAGTTCACTAATAGATAACATATTACACATTTATATATGTTTAAATATAAACTTAGACAAAAGTTATTTAAATTTGTATATAATGAAATATATTTAAAACTCAATACATTGAAAATAAATATGTTGAAATATAAATCGATTGACAATCTTTCAAAGCTTTAAGAGTTTTCCATATCAACAGTAAACTGAACAATTTTATCACATCTCGTTTTTCACTGAAACATATAAACAACAATATATATTTAATGTAAGATATAAATGTCCCCATCAATTCACTATTCATTCGTCAAATACCCGGTAAATCAATGAATGCTATGAAGTTCAGTCAAAATAAGATCTTATTTTCATTCGAAATATATTTTTCTTAAAGCATTTTACAATTTTTCTCAGCCAGCATATTCTTCTTCTTTATTGGAAAGTATACTGGGAGAAAATAGAAGAAAAATAAAAACTTAAAACCATTCCGTAGTAGATGAATTTATCTAAATAAATTTCATGGTCGCATAAAAGAGATGCAAGATTGAATATGGCGATGTTGTGACATAAATAATACAAAGACATTTTTTTTATTAAAGACGAATGTTGATTACAGATTTATTTTCTTACCTTTTCAATCAAAATTTCATTTAACTCAAGGAAAAATATTTCATGCTGATTTTAATAAAAAATACGATTTTAAAATCAAAATCAGTGAAGTTTCGATGCATTTGATTTTTGAATTATGGTATTTCTATTGGACTTTTGGTGACGGTTGTGTAAGGAAATGTCAGTATGGCAAAGTTTCAAAATTGAAAATCCGATTTTTTATACGTATAGGAAAATAATTATGCACATTTTATTATAAGACATTTTAAAACAATATTTAAAAATAATGATACAAAAAATGGTACAGCTAATAATTTAAAATTGTTATTTTTTGTTAAAAGAATAGTTGATAAATTAAATTAACAAAGAAATCTTTCCTTTATGTTCACGCATAATCAAATACATTTGATGCTTGCGTTTGGATAAATTGAAGGAAATATAATCAAATGAACAAAGAACCACAATTAAACATAAAATTACTTTTGAAAGAAAATATTAAATTATTTTTTGTAACATTTCTCGTAAGATATTTCTTAAACAAAGAAAAAAAATGTAGTAGATCAATTTATTATAATAAATTCTCTGCATGCATAAAAATGTATTAAAAACAAGAGAACTGAGAGGTCATGATATAGACTATGGTAATTTTGTGACATAAATAATAAAAACACACATATTTTTTTTTTTTTTTTTTTACAAAAGAAAGATTACTTTTATTAATTCACTTTCTTATCTTTTCATTAAAACTTTTATTACAATCAGGAAAAAATCACACATGCTTCCGCTATTTAATAAAAAGTACAATTTTAGAATCAAAACCACTCTCATTCCGATATAGTTGATTTTTGGATTAGGGTATTTCATTTGGACTTTGGGAGATGGAAGTATAAGGAAATGTCAGAAGGGTAATGTTTAAAATTGAATTGCCTATTCTTTATACATGTAGGAATTTTATTGAATTATATACATTTTAGCATAAGATATCATATAGAATATATTTTAAAATAGCAAATAGTAAAATTTATCTATTATATCTAATATATGTACTTCAGAAGCCTGTAAACCTCAGAAGGGCGAATTTTCAAAATTGAACTTTCGATTCTTTATGCATGTAGGAAATGAATTATGTGCATTTTTGTATAGGATATGTAGAACATCTTTTGTAAATAATAATGTATAAAATCATATACCCATTAGTTTAAAATTGTTGTATTTGTAAAAGAAGAATTGATCAAATTAAATTAGAAAAGCAAACTTTCCTTCGCAGATTTTGATGAATTTAATGTTTCAAGGACTACATTGGTTATAGTGGAGGTTTGAAAAATCAGATAACGAAAGAATCAAAATTAGGCATTTAATTGTTTTCGAAAGAAAATATTAAAATATTTTCTTAGTAATATAAGATGTTGCATAAGACATTTCTAAAAAAAAGAAAAAAATATGTACCTTTGTGTAGCAGATGAATTTATATAAATAAGTATCACGTGTACATAAAAGTAAAAGCCGCGAGATTGTCTATGACCATCTTGTGGCATAAATTTTACAAATACACATAAAAACTAGTCATTGGGGGCCACCGTAATACTTACCCATCATGGATATGCATAATATTAAATATAAAAATAAAACGTGTGTAAAATATTTATAAAATGCACTGCAATTTCAAAATAAAATTTAAACGCAAATTTAAATAGTTGTAATATACATAGTTATGCTTTATTAATGAATTGCTGATGAGCCAAACTCGACAAATTATATAAAACGCCAAAATACTCAAGTAATACCGGATTGCGTAAAAGAAACACCCTTATAACTCTAAAAATAATAATCATATTAACAAACAATCTACTGCGTCGGATGAAGCGTTTCATTTCCAATTAAAATATATCTTTGAATTGAAATTTGATTGAAATACAGGGTCATGAAAAATCAAAGAATGCGGAAAACATGATTATACATATCTCGGCAACTAATGATTGGATCGAATTCGTTCTTTATGCAAAATTTGTGTTATTTTATTGCCTTTTACATCCACTCTTTAAAATAAAAAAATTCGAAAAATTTTATATACCTTTCATCAGAATGACTTTTTTGAGAGTCCGAAAAAATTAGTTCCGGATAATTGAGGTTACTGATATTAAATAGGCTTCGTCCTATTCTTACATACTAAGTACATACAAAATTTCAAGTCTCTATCTCAATTTGTTCGGGAGATAGAGCGTTTACAAACAGACAGACAGACGGACAGACGGCAAAAATTTTTTTCAAAAAAATATGTTTTTCGGAATCTCCAGTATCTGAAACGTGTAAATCCGTCAAATTTTTTTTTTCGATTTTCAAAACGATTGCAAGACTTACCCTATGCTACGTATGATGGGTAAGTAAAACAGATGGTGATTACTTATACTTATTCATTATCTTATCTTTTCAATCAAAATTCCATTATACACAAAGAAAAACAAATCTCTGATGTTACATTTTAATAAAATATAGAAATATCGAATCAAAATCATATACTTTCTCTTCTTTTTTATTTTCTAATTATGGTATATTCATTGGACATTGGAAGGGATAAGGTTAAGAAAAGTGGGCATGAAAAAGTTACAAAATTAAATTAGTGACAAAAAAAAAAAAAAAAAAAAAAAAAAAAACTGACGAACTCAATGCATTTTAGACAGAGAAACAGTATTAAAGTGTAATCAAACGGTTTTTTTCCCACTGATTGTTGCCTATTGGCTTTAATTTAATGGTATTATTTTTTAAATTTATCTTAAAAGTGGTCTGAAAATGCTATACACTTTATTTTCAATATTGATTATGCTATAGAAATAATAATAATATTAATAAAATGGTTTTGATGACGTATTCGCCATGTTACTTTTTAAATCAAAATTTATATAAATTGGAGGAAAAGGTTCTTCTTCGTATATGTTAAAAAATTAATAGAATTTTAAATTGAAAACCATCCACATTCCTATATATTTGATTTTGAATCACACTCTTTTCATTTAACACTAAGCAGCACTCAAATGTCGAGAAGAGCAATGATTTCGAATGAATAGTTGAGTTTCGATTCTTAACGCAAGAAGAAATTAATATACATGCATGGAAATAATTTTTCACAACGTATGTTTTGTAAATGGCTATAATATAATAGGACGACTATTTGTCAAAGCTGATCAAAAGAGTCGGAATCTATAGAAATTGCCCCCCCCCCCTTCATGTTCACATATGTTTCGGTGCATTTGATTTTTGATATGTAATATTTTCGTTTGACTCAATAAAATTGTATAATCTGACATTAATTCTTTGTGAAAGAACAAAATAGAAAAACTATTATAAAAATTATTATGTATGTAAAAAAATATATATAATCATTGGTCTGACTAAGCACCAATTTAGGGGACACTGTACTTTAATTTTTTCTTAGTTTTTAATAAAACTATAATGTATGTGGGGGTACATTACTTAATACTAAAAATTAAATAAAAATTTTTAAAAATCTTGAAGAACAGCCTATTATATTAAAAATTTACTTTTTTCAAACTGAACAATTAAAAAAACTTTACTATTTTTATAAGTATGAATATATTTTTTTCTATTTTTCCACATTCATTAGAAAATACTAAATTAGAATATACAGTCGGCTCTCGTTTATTCGAAATCGGATAAATCGAATCTTCGATTAATTCGAACTAAACATGAAATCCCGAAATTTTCAATAGCAGAATAACATTAATTTTTTTATTAATTCGAACTCATTTTCTCTTGACTTCGTTTAATTCGAACTAGCGGGATTCCGATTTTTCATTTCCCGTTACGGTCTCACGGACTTCCGATCCTTTAAATAACTTTCTTTCTTTTATTTTTATCAGAATTGTTCTGAACAAGTGTACATATAGTCCCATGCATTTGATATTCGTTTTCTTAGTGCACCGTATGTCCATCAATGACACCTCTAACTCATCTTCGTTTTTGCTTGTTCCTAATCACGTAATTAGTTTATGTATTTACATCTTTTAATTTAATATTAAGTCATATTCTGTTGATAACACACAGCCGAAATATATTTTAAAAATACCATAACATTAATTACTTTGTATTAGTTACATATTAAATACGTTTCCTTTTCTTACTTTCCTTAATTCGAACTCTGGATAATTCGAACATTTCTTGTGGTCCCGACAAGCTCGAATTAACGAGAGCCGACTGCACATAGATTTTTAGATGTATGATGTTTTACATTTTATATGATATTTTTTTTCTCTCGTGCATTTTAAAAAATGACGGAAATTCAACAACCTTTCAATTTAAATATTTAAAAAAATAAATATAAATTTGAATGCTAACTTTATGTGCAAATATATTAAATACACCATGAAGAACAAGGAACAAAATTTTTCAAACTTCTATCTAAATTAGCGAAAATGCTTTTGTATTTATCGAAATCTTAAATTATAAAAATATAAACAGATATAAAAAACTATTTAACGTTTTCATTTGTATCGGTATTTGTGCTGGATCTATTAACAGAATTTACAATATCTCGGTTATAATTTTCGTGCTGATAAAAATGAGGTGTCAAAATATTTGCAATTAAAAAAGCTTTGAGTTAATATTAAAAAAAAAATCAATATTTCGACCCGTTTCAAGGTACTATGTCCCCTTAAGAAGGAAACTCTTTTTAAAGTTTAAAGATAAGCCTAGTATTGTGTGCCATAATTCATGATTTATTTCATAATTATTGTTGAATGAAAACTTTTTTCAATTACAGAAAATTTATATCTAACCATACAAAGAATATTTTGATCTTGCCGGATGTGCCAATCCCAAAACTGTCATCTTAATGTTTCAAAAATTAGCAGTTATGCATTCAGTACTTCATTATTATTAGTTCAACATTACATCAACTTTGATTTTCATCTTAAATTTCTGTTTCAGTGAATTAATTATGCATTTTTATTTATGAACGAGTTGATCTCGATCTGGATATTAATAAAAATCAATTTTTTTTGTTATTCTTTTGTGCATCAACATAGAGTACAATAAGAAATATGCATAAAACTATAATAATACGTTTTAAAGATTACATGAACCGGAACAATAATGATCATAATTTTAAGAACAGGAACATCATTCCAATTTGCACCGAAAAAAACATATATAAGATTACAATAAAATAGTCGGATCAAAGAAAATTATCCTTATTTAACCTTAAGCTTATTGTAAAATTTATACGAGATTATAACCTACATTTCCAGTGTTTTACCTCTTATTTAAAGCATGAATAAGGTATAACAATAAATATAAGCAAATAATAATTAATGTTGACGTAAAAGTGCACAATGGAGACAATAAAAATAATATACGCTGCAGCAAAAGAATGATAAATTATAAAATTAAAGTAACTAATTTTAAAACTTATGAGTTAAGAAAAAATTTTCAAAGCTCTTTTTTTGTATTTGTCACTTAGAAATGAACAATACTAAAGGAGAAGCAGGGTCAAAAATAAAATATGCACTTTCGTATATGAGATTGCGCGAGTAATTTTTAATGTTTATTCATATTAAAGGAAACGGTTTAGGAAAACACGTGACTAAGATTGTATTTTTAGAATGTGCCGAGGAACGTATGAAAGAATAAATTATGTTTAAAGAATTGCTGGACGTTTCTCAATAACTTAATGTCTCTATATAAGAAATGTCTTTATCGCATATTTATTTACAGAGTGAAAGTTAGAAAACAAGCCTCAAATGTAACCTCATAATTTTTAAAGGAACAAAGAAATTTAGGAACTATAAAGTTTCATAAAAATTAAGGGATTTAAATAAGTCTTTTAAAGCGAAAATTCCTTTTGTAAAAAACTTTTCTCTTACAAAGAATTTATTTTCTTTAGTAAGATATAATGGAATTTTCAGTGGCTATTTATGGAAAGGTTCAGTGAATGCCGCAGTAATTAATTTAGATAATTATGCTATGCGAAAACACAAGTTTTTCTTTTTCAAAGGTTTTACGCTTTATAAAACTAAAACGACATAGTGGTATTGCTATTTTCTATTGAAAGTTGCTAAAATGCTTGCATGAAAAACAATGTTATATAAACTATTTTTATTAAGAATATCTTACATTCTACTTTTAAGAACGTCTTTTATGCCCACGTGTTGGAAAAATTTTACATTTATGTAAAGTATGCCATATGCAAGTAACACATTTTAGAAATTTTGCTTTCAACAACTATGCTTTTTAAAGAATAATGTCCTATTGTCACATAGAAAATGTTTTTGGAAAAATATGTAAAATTGAACAGTTACAAATAGTTTTAACATAATATTTTGGTTGAAACTTTCTTTTTTTAATTCATTTAAATAATTTTAAGTAAAGATTTTTGGTACTTCTCTGTTATCCCGTCGACTAATTTTGCCAAACTATACAAATCGTCAAACTAATAGCCAAATTATACATATTGACATAATGTTTCTTTTAAATAACGAAAAAACAAATAATTAATAGAACATTAATAAAAATACAAATAAAAAGTCGAAATAAAAATCACTAAATGACATTTTAAACACGTGAATCGTATTTAATTTCTTTGAATGTGACATTCACGATCATCCATTATTGGCATTTAATATTATAGTTTGGCGATAATTTTTTTGTTCGATGGGATAACCTAGTAGTACCAGATATTTTTATATTATGATAAACCAAAGCAAGTTTTACGTCAAACCTAAAATAATATTTCTAATATAAATTTAAATTTGTATTGATAAAAATAGTTTCCTCGTGATATCTATGCATTTTAGTTATGCATTACGAATTTACTCGGCTTAATATGTTAAAGTAATTAACAAATTTTGATATCACACAGATATCTGATTTTTTATATTACATAGAAATAGTGCAAGAATATTACACATATTTATGCATTTCAACACATTGGCCTCCTGCAACACATACATCACTCGCTGGATGGTCAAATCCATGTCTCCTGCATTGTTGACTGTATGTAAGACCTCCATTATACAGGATGCTCTCCTTGTAGCAAACCAATATTGGTCCAACGTTGCGCCAATATTTTATTTACTAGAAATATTGCCAATAAAAGGTTAATATTGCTCCAATATTGGGATGTTTACATTTTGCCATTATTTAGCCAATATTTGTAGCCAATATTATGCCAATATTGGAATTTCGTTGGAAATATTGCCAATAAAATGCCTATATTGTACAAATGTTGGCGCTGCATTGGAAATATTTCCAATGAAATCCCAATATTTAACCAATATTGGCGTTTTATTGGCAATATTTCCAATAAAACCCCAATATTGGCTGCAAATATTGGCTAAATAAGGCCAAAATGTAAACACCCAAATATTGGAGCAATATTTCATGCCAATATTGCGCCAATGTGCCAATATTGCTCCAAGATTTAGCCAATATTGGTCGAATATTGTTTGGCTACTGGGGTCTTTTCTTTATCGGTTTAAAGGGTCAGGTACCCTTTGAACTAACAACATGCGTGAAAAAGTGACCTCTGTAAGAATTGCTGTCTTTCTGTATCTGACTTTTAATTATAAAATTGAAAACACATAATTAAAAAGAATTTTTTTTATCAATTAAAGCTGTAATTTTAAAGATAATACAATTTTTACGAAAGAATAATTGTTGCATGCCTTGCGGAATGCTTGAATGGCTAAAACAAAGCAAGATTTTTTTTTTATGAGTAGAGGTATAATGTGTTTTCGAAATGACCTACAATGAAAAAAAATAAAACTTATAGATCCAGAGAAAAAAATTATTTCTTGGAGAAATTCGAAATATCGAGATTTTTTTTAATACAAATGTAGTCGTGAATTCTAAACTTCAAACTTGAGGCACATAGTAATTGGTCATATACGTTTTATACATTCAGCAAAAATGTTTTGAAATTTTACGCAACCATTTTTGAGAAATCGTGCGCGCAATGATCAAAATCGCTGTTTAGAGAAAATTGACTTTAAAAATTAAATCACTCATTGAACATATAGGGAAAGCTCAAAAGGCTTTAGGTTTAACTCCTCTTCTAATGCGAATTTTCGTATGCGGTTTATTTTTAAATGTTCTTAAAGATTCATATTTAATTAAAAGCTATTTTTTGAAAAATCGATTTTTAATTTTTTTAAGAGTACCTGACCCTTTAAGACTGTAATGTGCTCGTGTACATAGAAACTGGCATGCTAGATGGCAATAACTAATCCCGCATTAATTTGTGGTACTATTTAGGCCGCATTCACATTAAAGGCTGTGCCGGTGAACGCTACCTTCTTAGTGCATTATCAAACATCATACTGAACGAACTATTGGTCCGAATGAGTTCAAATTTGAACTACTGATAATTCAATTGATGAGTTTGACATAATAAATAAATAAATAAATAAATAAAAATGAAAATTTCGCATCTACAAGGCGCTGTAATGCACATAAGCATTTAATTAGCTTTAAAAACAATAAGTAATATTAAAATAGGGGAGACTAGTCGAAAAAAATGAAAAATGGATTAAAAGATTTTCAGTACAGTTGAATGCGTCATATCCAGTACTTGAGAAACAACTAGCATACTCACAAAATCATGAGGATATTGAAAAAAAAAATACTTTAGTGAGTTATAGAATATATTCTATTGATCCAATTTTATTGATCGATTGATCGAATTTTAGCTAAAAATAGTTCAAATGATATGCTTGAAATTTACTAAATCCAATTACAAAAATTAAGACTACACTTAAACTACACTAAATTTCGCTGCTAGGAGGCGTTGTAATAAACTTGAACACATTTAAACACTAGTGTCAAAATTTTGTAATCTATCTGTAGTTCAAATTACAACTCATTTGAACCGATATAAAGGAATAAAGGATCCTCTGAAGTGGATAACTTATTACTTGATCACCCTGTTCATCATTGAAGTACTGGAGACCGAAGTGGTTCCTTTCTTTGGAGACATTTATGAAAATTTTCAAATAGAAATAGATTCACAAATTTTACACAGCTGTGCATAACAACATAATATTACACAAGATATATTTAACTATATTACGCAGAAATATGTGTAAGAACACAATAACACACAGAAATCAATAAATAAAAACTTTGTTAAATCACCATAAAAAGATAAATTAAACAGGACGCGTTTCGAGCTGCAAAATTACTGCTCGTCATCAGCTGATCCAAACACGTGTCACAACGGACAGAGAGGAAATAACAGTTAATTATCCACTGTTATTTCCACTCTGTCCGTTGTGACACGTGTTTGGATCAGCTGATGACGAGCAGTAATTTTGCAGCTCGAAACGCGTCCTGTTTAATTTATCTTTTTATGGTGATTTAACAAAGTTTTTATTTATTGATTTATATTTATCGCCAGTTTTCGGTGTTTCTCAACACACAGAAATATTTGTACATATGTGAACACAATCAAAAACATTATTTGAAAACTTGATTTGTGTAAGAGTTGATGATTCATCAACTTAATGATTTAGAAAAATGAAGATCATTAGTTCAAATCCCGTTTTTAAAATATTGATTGTTTACTGCAATTGAAATAAATAGTGAATTTCTCTTTTTTGTTGTATATGTATTTTTCAGAATTTGTGACTGAAATTGATAGCGAAGATAAACATACATAAATAATATGAATATCCGGAGTATCCGGAGTCCAAAATTTTATTTTACAGAGCATTTATTCAGATTCGATTCATAAATTATAAGTAAACTGTTTTAGGGTTTAAAAACAAATTTAACAGAGTGATGGTATGCAGTAAGTACAATTTCAAATAATCCTGGGCTTTGTAAATTAAGGTTACGCTATTTTGTGGTTTAAAAACAAATGCCCAAAAAAAAGAACTAAAACATTCAGCACACGCGTTTGAATTCATACAAAGTTGTTTCGCAACCATAAAAATATTTTGTTCATGCTTACATTCCAAATTATAAGGCTGTTTACTATGTACACAAAATCCATCGTTTTTTATGTCACATAGATGTGTGTGTGTACTCGTACGCAATTTACTCGTTACGCTATTTATTTCTGATACATCTGCTAACATTTTACACACTTAAGACGCTTAATGCAGAACACGGGAAAATGTATATTTGAAATTGTCACCCCAGTGTGTGTATTTGAAAATTTACACAGTTATTTTACTCACATAGACAAATTGGGTTTGTTTCTTCATTATACCAGTTTGAATGTGTAAAGTTACGAATTTAATTATTACAGTGTATTATAAATGTATTACAATAACATCATTAAAATAAAAAATATGCCAAATAATGTATAATATTTTTTTCAAAGAAGACATTACGGTTTTTTCAAACTGAAGCATAGATGAAAGTTTTAGTAGTAATCTTTTTAAATACAAAAACACTTTAAAGATAATAGAATGGTCGGTACAAAGAAAATTTAGTGCATTTTACACCCCATATTTCAGTTAATGTTCTTCTTTTGTTTTTTCCTTATCTTTTAAAAATAAATAAGAGAGATTAATAGAAATTTACATGATCATTAAAATCCATCAAAAGAAAGCAAAAGAAGTATACGCTGCAGCATAAGAATGATAATAAGTCCAATAAATTCAAAACCTAAGATATAACTAGAACTTATCAAAGCCTTATTATTATTTTTTTCATGTCACATAGAAGGAACAATATTAAAAGAATAGCAGTCAAAAATAAAATGTGTTTCCTTCCGTGATTCAGATAGCGCGAGTAATTTTTAATGTTTATTCAGATTAAAGGAAACGGTTAAGGAAAACACGTGATCAAGATCGAATTTTTAGAATGCACCGAGGAATGCATTAGAGAATAAATTACGTTAAAGAATTGTTAGAAATTTCGCCAAAAATTAGACTCTATGTAAAAAATGCCTTTATCGCATATTTATTTACAGAGTAAAGAGTTAAAAATAAGCGTGAAAAGCACTATCTTAATTTTTAAAGGAATAAAAAAACAATTACGAAGTTCAAAGTTTCACAGAAATTAAGGGATTTAAATAAGTCTTTTAAAGCGAAAATTCCTTTTCTGAGAAACTTTTCTCTTACAAAGAATTCATTTTCTTTCGTGTGATATAATGGAATTTTCAATGGCTATTTATGGACAAGTTCAATGAATGCCGCTGTAATTAATTTAGATTATTATGGTATGCGAAAACACCAGTCTTTGTATTCAAAGGTCTCCCACTTAGATATACTAAAACGATATAGTAGTCAAACTATTTCATTATTTTCTTTTGAAATTTGCTTAAATGCCTGCTTAAAGAATAATACTATGTAATATGTTTTTAATAATAATATTTTAGATTTTAATTTCGAATACCTCATTTATTTACACGTTGCTGGAAAAATTTTGCACTTACGCGAAGCATGGATGATGCGAGAAACATATTTTAGAAATTTTGCTTTAAGCAGTTTATAAAGAATATGGTCATGTTATTACATAGGAAAATGCTATAAGAGAAATATGAAAATATTTCAGCTAAATATTTTCTCTATTGCTATATAAATATTTTCTCTTTTTTCACTGTTTTTAAGCAATAAATGAAAAGTACTAATATAAATTCATATGGTCATAAATGTGCAGTATGACAAAAAATAAAACAAGTATACGCTGCAGCATAAAATGGCAAATTATAAAAGTAATGTCATTAATTTCAAAACCCAAGTTAAAAAAAATACCAAAAAACTTTATAACAAAACTAAAACAACTTTACTGTATAGCTATTTTCTACTGAAATTTCGTAAAACGTTGCTTAAAGAACAATGTTATATAATCTGTTTCTAATAAGAAAATTTAAATTCTAGTTTTTAAGACCTCTTTTATGTACACGAGCTGGAAAAAATTTGCAATTACATAAAATCTACATTATGCGAGTGATATGCTTTAGAAATTTTTCTTTAAATAGCTCAAGTTTTATAAAGGATACTGCCATGTTTTTACACAGAAAAATATTATAAATGAAATATAAAGAATTAAAAAATATACATACACTTTGGATTTTTTTTATTTTATCATAATTTGACTGGTTGAAGTTTGCTTAGTTCGTTTTATTATTTGCATATAAAACCAAAAAAAGTTCTATAAAATCTAAAATCTAGAAATACGTATTTACTGTAGGTTAATCGGCCTGTTTTTTTCTTTCTCGCAATTCTTTTGTTAAATATGTTGTAACAAGTGAGCTAACATTATAATACACCTCAACATAATTAGTAAACATAAATCATTATTGCAAATTATTACCATTAACAGCACACATTTACACTACTAACACCACATATAAAAATAGATATTTATTTTGACTATTGTTGCCCTGAAAGAATGAATGATTAATAAATTTATTAAAATAAAATCTAGTTCAAAATAATGAAACGAGATCTTTGTTTGGTTTCAATTCTTAAATTCAATTAAAAAAACATTTTAAACTTAATGGTACGTTATTCTAAACCACAAATTAACACAAATTTACCAGAGAGTGTGTTTTGAAAAATGTGTTATGAACATATTAGATGAACGTTATAAAAGTAACACATATTCAAAATAATATATAAATAGCACATTTAAATGTATATATATATGTACATATTTAAAATGTATTAAAAATAATGTATAAAAAGTAATAATAATACATTAACAAAATTCTAAAACAGGTCTTCTTATTATTTTTTTTAAACACAAATACAGATAGCTGTTTTAGTGATCTGTTTAAATATAGAAATAATTTAAAGAAGTTAAAATGGATGGATTAAAGAATATTAATAACATTTTAGACCACGTCTTCAAGATAATTATCTTCGCATTTCCTTAAACTTCTAAGCATAAATGAGATACTCAGTATGATCTCAAAATATTCGGGTTTATGAAGTAATATAAAAAATATTTCCAATAATTCTAATAGCGTCTTTTTTCATAATTTAATTCATAACCAAGTGATAATTGAGTGACAAAAAAAGAGATATTAAAAAATAAATCTTACATAAATTGATATTTCTACATTACAAATAAATATTTTACATAAAGTCTAATAAATAGTAAAGTAATTTCCTTCCTGTGTCCGTCGACACAGAAAGTCCAGACTTACTTTTAATGTGATTAGCAATCATTATTTGTGTAAATGTCAGTTTCTGAATCATTTTGTCATCTCATTTTCTTGCTACACAAGGTCTTCCTGATTATGTTTTGTTTCAAAGGAGTCATCCTTAGACTATACCTCATAGACAGACCACTTTGGACGATTCAATGCTGCTGAAATTTCTGCAACAGTTTTTCCTTTCCATTTCAGCTTTCCTACTTCAATTATGTTGTCTAACTGAATATTTTTAGCTTGCGGCATCTTCACTAACTGATGCTATATTGAGGTATAATTAAATACTTCAGACATGTGACATCATAACTTGGAAATTTGCATTTTTCCATGAACAGTTGGCTAAAAATAAAAAAAATGTCTAAACTTTTGCAATATGGAAATTTTACTTTTTTTTAGCTAAAATAAACATTATCTTTTATTATATCCATTATTTTTATTCTAAATTGTTTAAAATATATTTGAAAATAAGTATAGCCATTTGTAAAAATCACGTGTTCTTATTTTTTAAAGGTTAAAAAACACCAGTGTCTAAACTTTTGCTGAGCACGGTATTAAGAACACAATCACAACACAAAAATACACTCCACAACATAAAAATGTGTTGTAAATTTCCTAACAATAAGTGCTTCGAAATGCGTTTATTCTTGTGATTGAGTGTTTACATTGTATTTTATACTAGCAAAGTATACCTATTTGGAAAACACAATCTTATCTAAATCTATATCTAATATTAATCTAAATACAATCTTAAACTAAATATAACCTTAATCTAAATTGGATTTTAATTCTGCTGTCAAATATCTACATTTTTAGTGCTAATTTTTTTCTGTTGGTTCCTCGATCTTTGAATTCGACATTTTAAATTTGTAAACATTTGCCATTTATCTTTTCTAATAAGTTTGAAGTGTGAAAGGCCAAAATGACTTTGAATGAATTTTGGCCAAAATGAATTTCAGAATATCGGATTCTTGAGGCCACACTCTATTAATGTAAATTTATGTGATCGTAAAAGTTCACAAGGAGAAAAATGTACCACTTGGTTATCCCGTCGACAAAAAAACTGTCGCCAACTGTAAGATTAAATGCCAATAGTGGAGGATTGTGAATGTCACATTCAATGACATTAAATACAAAACAAGTGTTTAAAACGTCACTAAGAGATTTTTATTTCGACTTTTTATTTGTATTTTTAATAATATTCTACTAATTATTTATTTTTGCGTTATTTAAATTAAAAATCATGTCAATATGTATAATTTAGCTATTAGTTTGAAGATTTGTATAATTTCGCGAAATTGGTCGACGGGATAACCAAGTAGTACCGAGAAAAATAAAGAAGAATATACTGCAGCATAAGAATGATAAATAATAATATTAATGTCTTTAATTTCAAAACACATGTGTTTTGAAACTTTTTTTTCATGTCACGTAATAGGAACAATACTAAAAGAAAAGCGGTCAAAAATAAGGGTATCCAGCAAATGAGACCCTGATTTTAAAATTAAATTTCTCAAAAACCAAGATCGGTAGAATTATGTGGTAAGCGATTTGTTTTTTAAATAAACTTTAAAATGTTATACAAAGTTTTGATCGGTGAATATTTTTAAAAGAAGGTGTTCTAATTGAAAAAAATTCTTGATTAGACAGTTTTCTTGCATTGCTTGCAGAGAAAGAAATTTTCGACATAAAATGTCATATTTTAACGATTTTTAAAATTAAATTATTGAAATTATAAAATTCCTAAAATTTACTTCGAAACATCGTTAATTTATGTTACTGTACGCCAAAAAACTTGCTCTCTGCAAGCAATTTAAAACAACAAAAAATTTCAAGTCAAGTCTTTTTTGCAATCAGAAAAAAAATATTCTCAAAATATTCATCGATCAATATTTCTACATAAAATTTTACAGCTTATCTTATGAGCAAACTCTTTACTGCATAATTCTTTCTTTTTTTGAGAAATTTAACAATGAAATCAGGGTTTTATCTGCTGGACACCCTGTATGCACCTCGTGTTTCCGATTGCGGAGTAATTTTTGTGTTTCTCTATATAAGATGAAATAGGTTACGAATGTATGAGACCCAGATCATATTTTTAAAACGCGTCACGGAATGCATTAAAGAATAAATTATATTTAAAGAATTGGTTTAAGTTTCAGCATAATGTAAAGTCCCTGTATAAGAAATGTCTTTATTTCGTATTTATTTACAGATTAAATAATTAGAATATAAATCTAAAAAACTGTGTCATAATTTCTAAAGGAACAAATAAATTTAAGAAGTATAATGTTTCACATAAATTAAAGGATATAAATAAGTCTTTTAAAGCGAAAATTCCTTTTGTGAAAAACTTTGTAGATAGAATTTATTTTGTTTAGTGAGATATAATGGGATTTCTAGTGACTATTTATAGAAAAGCTCAGTGAATGCCGCAGTAATTAATTAAGATAATAATGGTATGCGAAAACATCAGTTCTTTTTTTATATAGGTCTCTCGCTTTAATTTTCTAAAAGGATATACTGGTACAGCTATTTTTTACTTAAACTTGTTAAAGCGCTTGTTCAAAAACAATATTATATAATCTATTTTTAAAAAGAATACTTTAAATTCTAGTTTTAAAGATTTCTTTTACATACATGCTGCTTGAAAAATTGTACAGTTACGTATATATGATGCGAATAAAATATCTTGTAACTTTTGCTTT
Source organism: Maratus speculifer (assembly GCA_964019185.1). Taxonomy (NCBI): domain Eukaryota; kingdom Metazoa; phylum Arthropoda; class Arachnida; order Araneae; family Salticidae; genus Maratus; species Maratus speculifer. The sequence goes on from OZ025294.1 coordinate 279,025,525, forward strand.
TTATACTTTAAGTTTTATAAATGGCATTGTCATGTTATTACATAAAATATAATATTAAAAATATCAAAAATTGAAAAAATGATTAACAAAATAGTTTTCTTTGCCTTTTTAACAATAATATTGGTTGAAACTTTTATTTTGTTAATTTGACTTAAGTAATTTTATATTAAGATTTCTTATTTCATAACTGACCAAAGTTAACTTTTACGATAAACCTTAATTAACCAATTATTTATATCTTGAAATTAGTATTGAAGAATTAATTTCCTTGTGAAAACTAAGCATTTTAAAAATTAAATCTTAGTAAGAAAATTAGTTAAAATGCTTCCTTAAAGATTATATCATATAATCTGTTTTTAATAAGAACACTTTAAATTTTATTTTTAAAGCTTATTTCATATACATACTGCTTCAAAAAGTTTGCAATTATGTAAAAGTATGCATGGTGCGAATAAAATATTTTTGATATTTTGCTTTAAATTTTATAAGTTTTATAAGGGACATTGTCATGTTATAACATAGAATGTAATGCTAAAAAAAAGTAAAAATAAAATAAAATAAAATAAAAAATAAAAACCATTTAGATTTCTTTAATTTTTCACAATACTATTGGTTGAAAATTTCATTTTGTTAATTTGACTTAAGTAATTTTACATTAAAATTTCATATTTTATAATTGACCCAAAACAACTTTTATTATAAACTTAAATTAACGATTTTTTTTATAAATTTAAATAGGTATAAAAAATAAGTTTTTCCGCTTATAGTCTAAGTTCTATAAAAGACATTGTCATGTTATTACATAAAATGTAATATAAGAAATATGATTTTTAAATTTGACAAGATTTTTAAATTGAAAATTCCTTTTGTGTGAAACTTTCCTCTTACAAAGAATTTATATTCTTTAGTGATAATAAGTGATAATAATGGAATATTCAGTGGCTATTTCTGGGAAGGTTTACTGTAATTAATTGAGGTAATTATGGTACGCGAAAACACGAATTTGTCTTATTATAAATCTCTCGCATTCATGTACTAAAACGACATATTAGTGTAGTTATTTTCTATTGAAATTCGCTGAAATGCTTGCCTGAAAATCAATGTTTTTCGTTGTGTTTCTATTGTTTATGTTGTGTTTTCAATAAGAATATTTTAGATTCTAGTTTTAAAGACATCTTTTATGTATGCGTGTTAAAATTTATATATTTACGTAAAAAATCCTTGATGCGAATAACTATTTTCTAGTTCTTATTTTTTCACAAGTCACTTGCATTAATACATTAAAAAAATATCATCATATAGCAATTTTTTTACAGTTTTGTATAATCTGTTTTTAATAAGACTATTATAGATTCTTGTTTTAAAGATTTGTTTTATATACTCGTTTCTGGAAAAGTTAAATGATGCTACTAAGATATTTTAGAGGTATTGACTTAAACAGTTTAACTTTTATAAATGATTTTGTTATAACAAATACACAATTTCATTTCATTTTCTTTTGTTATGTTTTCTCAAAATACTATTGCTTGAATTTTTCATTTTTTAATCTGACTTAAGTCAATTTATGTTAAGATTTCTTTAAGATTCTATTAAGATTTCTTTTAAGTAATTTTATGTTAAGATTGTCCAAAAACAATTTTTATGATAAACATAGAGTAAGAATACTTTTATAAGTTTAAATTTGTAATAAAATAATTCTGGTGAATTTTTGACACTTAAAAAATGGAGTTGTAGTAAACCAAGTTTTGAAAACACATAGTTAATGACATATAAACGCATCTCTAACAGTAAATCAGGTGTTTTTAATAGGTGTTATAATTATATAATAGATATAAAGATTTTATATAGATTTTATAATAGATAGCTTTATGTAGAGATCCATACACTCTAAAAAAAAGTGACTTGATTCTATAGATGTAAAGTTACAGAATTCTGTATGCTTACAGAAAAAATCTAATAAAATTACATAAATCTGTATGCTTACAAAAAAATCTAATAAAATTACTGAAATCTTACTAAATCTACTAATCTTAAAATCTTAAAATCTTACTAATCTCCGTAAATTGGTGTGATTGTATGAATTTTTGTTGTTGTAGCTACTTAAAAAAAATCTATCGCCCCATTTTTTCAAAAAATTCTTACTAATGTAATTCTTAGCAATTTATTAGTAATGTTTTCATTTACAGTTCAAAATAATAATTGTTATAGGCTTTTTTTACCTATATATAAAAAGCTTTTCGTCCCAGAATTGGAGTTAATTCTTAGTTTTACAATTTTTTTATTACAGTATAGTTGAACAATTTGCACAATGTTAAAAGAAAAAAAATAAGTTACTAAAATTTTTTCTAGGAAACTGGGATTTATGAAATTTATGCAACAAATACGCGTTATGATGGTAAATGAACAAATCTGTAAGATTACAAAGAATTGTTTGGGAAGCTGGGATGACTAGAGCTGTTTAATCAGAAGTGCAAGGAAAAAAAATTGTAATTATCAACGGTTTACAGGTAAAACTTTTAGTAAGCATACAGATCTCAAGATCTAAACAAAAACTAGTTTTGTGGATTTATATCTTTTTTATACAGTGTACGGGTAAAATTTTAATACACATAGAGATTCCCGTAACTTTATATTTACAGGACTACAGTTTATTTATTTATTTTTACAGTGAATTAATAATTCGAATAGACTCGTTTGATATATGTTGGAAACACATTGTAAAAAAAATCTGTAGAGTTACTAAACTTTTTTTAGAAAACTGGGATTCCTAGGATTTATTTATGTAACGGTAACTACAAAAGTTCATATAATAGAATCCTGTTACATGCATTGTTGCTGCCATTGCATAAAAAAGTTCTAAGAATCCCAGTTTCCTGGAAAAAGTTTAGTAGCTTTGCAATTTTTTTACACTGCATAATATAAGAGCCCGTTAATATAATAATTAGACGCACTTTGATTGTTACATTAAAAGATTCTGCACAGACACACATACATTATCAAAAACTAGAATGTTTCTGCAAAAACTAACAAAACAGAAATTGTGATTATCTATATTGTGATTATCTCTATATAAGGTACCCTGGGGTAATAACGCCACGTTAAGGTTTTACCAATTTTCACGGCTTAGTTTTAGATTGTATTTTTCAAACAAATATAGGATCAGATACAGCAACTCACTGACTATCTATATAAAATAAAATAATTTAACAGATATGTATTCATAAAATGTAATGGCGTTTTTTCTTGACCAATGCTATTTGGCGTTATTACCCACCTATATGGGTAATAACGCCATGAAAGCAAAACTATAAAATAAGATGAAATAATTGCATGTAGATAGCCCAATTCTAAAAATACAAACTCTACAAACTTAGAAATTGACAAATTGCATTCTAAGCTATTGAAAATGTTCATTTTTTGTTAAAGTTTAAGAAAAATAAAGGTGTGGTGTGGGAGGGGGGGGGGATGAGGCAAAAGAATATCAGACCGTGAGCTTCTTTTTGCTTAAAAAGGACCGCTTAAATATAAATAAGAGAAACATTGCACAGTTTTAACTGTATTTATTTGAATCAGTATTTAGGATGTAGCTCGGCCACTGTAGGGAATCAACCGGGGTATTAATGTCGAGGATTGGCGTTATTACCCCGGTATAGTTATTGCGCAGTACATTTTAAATTACAAATTATCTCGAGGAGTTATCCAAAATCTTCAACAACATTTTAAAAGTACATGAAATGCACTACAAATTTATGTAATTAACAAAGTATTTCCGGATAAAAAGATAGTCTTCACATCACAAAACGTATCTCGCAAATTTTAGATCAAGCGTTAATTTTAGTTGTTTGTAAAAACAATAAGACCTAAAAATGAAACAAATTAACTTAAAGCTGTTTTTTGCGATTTATATGACTCAAAACCCTTCTGCGCAGAGCACATGGGTGTCATTTACCTGATTATTTCATAATTATGCAAAATATAAGCACTTGGCGTTATTACCCCGCCTGGCGTTATTACCCCAGGGTACCTTAATCAATTTATAATAGTGTTTACCGCACTTATGATTTAAATTTATTTCAAACATTGATAAAGGAACATTTAGTGTAATAGGATTTTTATTAGACATTCAAATCTATCAATTTTTAAAAATCTAAGCGATATAACCATAACTTTTCTTGTATTTGCAATTTTATATTAAGTAAATGCTTTAACGGTATCTTTTATATAAAATGTGCGTTTTTGTTGTGATATTGTACTTTGTCAATTATTCTTTGACAATTAAATTGCACAACTTTTCTTGAACATTTAAGATAATCAGCATATCTATTAATGTAATGTTTTCTCAAATCTCAATTCATTTTATTCACATCTAAAGCAAATGATTTAATTAAAATAATAAATAATAATATTTAATTAAAATTTTTATCTCGTTGCAATATTTTTAATTTTTACTCACGTGTAAGCGGCAACATTTTAAAACTTTTAATTCATATCGATTTTAATTTATTAGAAATATTATCTCTCGATCAAGAAACAAACTTAGTCCTTCCATTATTATATATTTTCCTGAAGACGGCGCGAAACGTTGATATTTTTATTTTATTTTAATTGTACAAGTTGATATTAAATTATTGTTTTGTGCACCATTGAGCAATGTGTTGTATTTTTAATAAAGGTATTCTTAGTAGTTAAATTTTACTGTGCAATTGTCCAGTATATATTTATTTATAAAATAATATAGTCTCTTTATAATATTATAATCATTATATGGAATGGTATAAACACATAAAAATACACTGTTAAAAAAAAAAAAATTACAAAAAAAAAATCTTGTAAAATTATATTTTAAGAACTTCTTATGCAATTGCAACAACAAAAATTCATGTAACATAAACAGTTTTGCAATTTGAATCAAAGCATTTACTAAGAATTAACTAACAAAGTTTAAATACATATAAAATATATGACGGAATAAAATTTTCGCCTTGCTATTAATATAAAATGAATAATGCTTACTTAAAAGAAGATTAAATAATCAATTATAGATTATAAATATATTACTGATTATATAACGCTTTTGTAAATTTACTGACGTATCTAGTTTGCTTACAAGATTTGTAGATTGAAATAATTTTCTCGTACACTGTACATATAATATTTTCGTAAGCATAACAGATTTCGGTAAATTTAGATTACTAAGGTTATTTTTTTTTGTCACAGTGCCGGCTGTAGCTGCATTAATTTCAGCATTTATTACACACCGAACGCAGTTTAATAACTATACGACAAACATAGATATCTTCATTTGCTTATTTAATTTTATTATTTGCATACGTACCAAAATAGCTTCTGTAAAAGGTCATATTTATAAATACGGATTTAATGAAAGACGGTGGACTTTTTTTACTGCACAATTCTTTTTAAAAATACATTGTAATAAGTGAACTATCACCTTACAGTGAATCAACATATACATCAATACCACTAATACCACTTAAAAAAATATATTTATTATTGTTGTTTTGAAAGCTGTTTTTCTGAATGGCTGATGAATTCTTTAACTTAAAATCTCAATCAAAAAGTTGTGATAAGAATTTTATTTAGTTTTACTGGTCGAATTCCACTTAAAAAAATAATTTCCATGACAAAATATTCTTTAAAAAATTCCCGTACACTGTATTTTAAAAAGTACCACGAACGTATAAGAAAAACTTTTCTAAAGTAATGCATATGCAAAACAATATATAATAAATTTTCTAAAAGAGATATTATCATTTATCAAGCTCAAGAGCAGATAAAAATTTTAGTAGTAATCTTTTTGAATGTAGAAGTACTTTAAAGGCAATAAAATGGTTGGATGAAAGAGAATTAACTGCATTTTATTCCACATCTTTAATCCAATTTTCTCTTATTTTCCCTCAGCTTTTAAGCATAAATAAGATATATTAATATAAATTTATGTGATCGTAAAAGTTCACAGTGAAGAAAATAAAACAAGAATACACTATAAAATAAGAATGATAAATTATAAAAGTAACATCAGTAATTTAAAAACCTCTGAGTTCACAAGAAAGGTAAATTTTTTTCGCGTGTCATATAAAATGAACAATACTATAAGAAAAGTGTTCAAAAATAAAACATGTACCGCCGTGTTTATAATTGCTCTACTAATTTTTAATGTTTGTTCACATTAGCGAAAGCGGTTTGGGAAATAAGGGAGATATTTTTAGAACGCGCTGAGGAACACATTGAAGTACAAATTATGTTTAAAGAATTGTTGGAGGTTTTACTGTAATTTAAAATCTCTGTATAAGAAATGTTTTTATCGCATATATGTTTACACAGTGAAGAGTTAGAGTGTAAGCATGAAACATAATGTCATAATGTTTATGTGAATAAATACATTTACGAAGTATAAAGTTTCACAATAATAAAGAGATTTAAATAAGTCTTTTAAAAGGAAAATTTCTTTTGTGAAAAACTTTTTTCTTACAAAGAATTTATTTTATTTAGTGAGGTATAATTGAATTTTCAATGGTTATTTATGGACATTTTCAGTGAAAGCCAATGTAATTAATTTACATAATTATGGTATGCTAAATCACATATTTTTTTTTTTTCATAAGCATGTTGCTTTATTAAAGTAAAACGACATAATACTATAGATATATTTTATTGAAATTTTAGTAACAACTAGTAATCTTTTTAAATATATAAATATTTTAAAGACAATAAAATGGTCGGATCAAAGAAAATTAATTGCTTTTTATTTCACATCTTTAGTCCTATTATCTTTTATTCTTCTGTCCGATTTCAATCATAAATAAGATATATTAATATAAATTTATTCTATCGAAAAGTCTACACTGTAAAAAAAAGGGTCGATTTACTAAAAAAACTTTAGTGATCCTTGTAATTACTAAAAATTTTTTAGTAATCTTAGACGGTTACAAGAAAATCTGTAAGAATTACTATAAAATTTAGCAACGAAGAGAGTTAATAGTTTTACATTTTTAATAACTATTACTAAAACTCACTTGGTGTGGCCTTGATAGCATAGTGGTTATAGTAACGGACTCCAGACTAAAAGGTCCCGGGTTCGATACTGGCAACCGCCAAATACGCCCCGAATGTATGTAGTATAAGTGCTCGTTACGAAAGGGATTATGAAAATCCTGTCGGAGCAGTTATCAATGTTTGGTGCTGCCATCTATTGCAATTTTGCCGAAAATCTTCCGCTTCAGAAGTCTAAATGCAGCTCGAAGGAGCGTCCTGCCCTCCGGACGCACGTAATGGTTATTAAAGATAATTTTACAGCTATTAGTAAAATTTGCTTCGTGGGTCATACTAAAAATTTTTAAGTTACTTATACAAAATATTCTTTTGTTGAGTTTACAAAAGAAATGCTTGTTTCACTTGCAAAAAAAAGTTTGTAATGGTTACTAAAAAATTCTGTGGAATACAAATTTACTAAAAAATGTTTAGTAACCTCTTGAATTTTTTTTACAGTGTACAGTGAAGAAAGTAAAACAAGTTTATACTGTAGAATAGGAATTATAAACTATAAAACTAACATCGGTAATTTTAAAAACCATGAATTCACGAAAAGTGTATAATTTTTTTCCCTCATAATACATAAAATGTACAGCTCATATTCAAAATATTAGAATAATTGAGAAAAAGTAATAAGAAAAAATTATTTGTCATTTATTTATTTTTTATACTAAGTAAATGCAATTAAATTTCTTATAAATTAAATCTGGAATGTTTAGATAAGATTTTAACATTTATAAAATATAAAATACAGCACAATAAATTAGGTATACAGCTTCCTTAAACACACCAGAATATTAGAATAAAATTTAGATTGGTTCAAAATATTAGAATATTTTATTTTACGCAACAATATTACCTTATGAATATGAAGTAAATGGTAGTTAATATTTTGTAGCATCCCCTTTAGCTTTCATAACAGCGTACAATCGATCTTGCATACTATATACAAGGTGTTTACAAACATTTCTATCAATATTAGCCCAAATAGACTTTATACGTGCCACTAACTCAGTTTTACTTAAAGGAGGATTTTCTTGAAGTTTTTTCTTCATTTTACACCATAAGTTTTCGATGGGATTAAGATCTGGTGAATTTGGTGGCCAAGGAAGTACCTTAATGTTGCGTTGGCGGAACCAATTCTTAGTTGACACCGAGGTATGCGGGGACGCTAAATCTTGTTGAAAGATGAAATAATCTTCAAATAAATCTTCTGATGATGGAATCATGTAATATTCTAAAATTTCTTGATATATCAGAGAGTTAACCTTTTCGTAGACGATGCATAACTTTCCAGGTCCTTCTGCACTCATACAACCCCAAACCATGACACTAGCAGCAAATTTTACGGAACGTTTAAGGCATTCTTTATCAAATGCTTCTTGCTTCATTCTCCAAACTCGAATACCTTGATTACCATATGAAACACAAAACATACTTTCATCACTAAATAATATATTTTTCCAATCTTCATTGCTCCATAAACGTCTTGATTTACACCAATTCAATCTTATACGCTTTTGTCTTGCAGTCATGAGAGGTTTTGTTTTCGGTACACGAGATTCAAATTTAAATTTATGGAGACGTCTTAATGTTGTCGATGTAGAAACTTCAACTCCTTCTTCTTTCCATTTTCGGTGCAAGAATCGCACACTTTTAAAACGGTTTTTCTTAACTATACGCTTCACTTTCCTGTCATCTCTGGCAGATGTTTTTGGTTTTCGGCCACCATTTCGGCGATTATTTTGAAATTTTCCAATTTTTGAATATTGTGTTAGTATTTTACTGACGCTCAATTGCGAACAATGTAAATAATTCGCTATAAAACATTGATTTTTACCGTGCCGATACAAATCAACTATACGAAGTTTAGTAGATTCAGGAATATCACTCACACGGCCCATTTTAAGACGAAAAAGAAACAAACTGCAAAAAAGAATACTGATATTAAATAAAATAGTCTGAATTTAATCAATGATGCCACCAGTTAAGAATTGGTAATAATTAAAGGAGAATTAATGTGAAATATTCTAATATTTTGAACCACTTGAATAAATATTCTAATATTTTGACTTTTCAAAATAATTTTTTTTGCAATTAATCTTTTCAAAAATGATATTAAATTTAAGATAACGAGTAAGTTTAATCAACAATAAGTTCTTAATAAAAATATCGTTTGCATATTTTCATTAAAAGACATTAAATTACCAAACGATATTTTCAATTTCTAAAAAAAAGGTAATTATTCTAATATTTTGAATATGAGCTGTATAATACTATAAGAAAAGTGGTCAGAAATAAAATATGTACCGCCGTCTTTATAATTGCGATAGCAATTTTTAATGTTTATTCACATTAGCGAAAGCGGTTTAGGAAATCAGGGAGATATTTTTAGAATTCGCCAAGGAACGAATTAAAGAATAAATTATGTTTAAAGAATTGTTGGAAGTTTTCCTGCATCTTATGTCTCTGTATAAGAAATGTCTTTATCGCATACTTATTTACAAATTGAAGAATTAGAAAATAAGCCTGGAGATTAATGTCATAATATTTAAATAAACAAAGAAAATTTATAGATGTATAAAGTTTAAGGGGTTAAATATGTCTTTTAAACAGCAAAAATTCCTTTTGTTAAAAACTTTTCTCTTACGGAGAATTTATATTCTCTATTGAGATACAATGGAATTTTCAGTGGCTATTTATGGACAGGACAGGTTTAGTGAATGCCACTGTAATTAATTCAGATAATTTTGGTATGGGAAAACACGAATTTTTCTTTTTCGCAGGCATATTGCTTTATTGAAGTAAAAGGACTTAATACTACAGCTATTTTTTACTGAAATTTTAGCAGCAATTAGCAATTTGTTTAAATATATAAATACTTTAAAAACAATAAAATGGTCGGATCAAAGAAAATTAATAGCTTTCTATTTCACATCTTTAGTCCATTTTTAATTTATTCTTCTCTAAGATTCTAAACACAAATAAGGTATATTAATATAAATTTATGCAATCGTAAAAGTCCACAGTGAAGGGAATAAAACAAATATATACTGTAGAATAAGAATTATAAATTATAAAAGTAACATTTGTAATTTAATAAACTATGAGTTCACAAAAATTATATATATTTTTCTCGTATCACATAAAATGAACAATAATATAAGAAAACAGGTCAGAAATAAAATATGCACCTTCGTCTTTATAATTTAGCTGGTAATTTTTAATATTTATTCAAATTAGTGAGAGCAGTTTAGGAAGTTTAAAGGTAACTTTTAACATGCGCTGAGAGACGCATTAAAAAATAAATCTTGTTTAAAGCATCGTTAGAAGTTTATCTGCAACTTGGTAAAGTAATATAGATGCGAAATAATATATAATATTTTTTTAAAACATATATTATAGTTTTTAAAACTGAAGAAAAAATATAAATTTTAAAAGTAGTCTTTTTAAATATAGAAATACTTTAAAGACAATAAAATGGTCGGTCAAAAATAAAATAATTTGCTTTTTATTCCACATCTTTAATCCAGTTTTCTTCTATCATTCACTCAGCCTTAAAATATAAATAAATTATATTAATATACATTTACGTGAGTGTAAAAATCAACACGAGAGTAAATAAAACAAGTATACGGTATAGAAATAAAAACGATAAATTAAAAAGTAACATCGGTAATTTAAAACCTATGAATTTGCAAAAAAAGTATATATATTATTTAATCATATTGCATGAAACGAAAAATACTATAAGAAAAGTGGTCAGATATGAAACGTGTACCGCCATGTTTATAACTGCGCTAGTAATTTTTAATGTTTATTGACATTAGCGAAAGAATTTAGGGAATCAGGCAGATATTTTTAGAATAAGTTGATGAACGCATTAACGAATAAACTACGTTTAAAGTATCGTTGGAAGTTTTTGAGTAACTTAAAATATCTGAAAAAAGAAATATCTTTATCCCATACTTATTTACAGAAATTATAAAAAGAATCCTGAAACTTAATGTCATAATGGTTAGGAGATAAAAGAAGTTTACGAAGATAAAGTTACTCAAAAATTAAGGGATTTAAATAAGCATTTTAAAGCGAAAATTCCTATTGTGAAAAAATTTTCACTTACAAAGGATTTACTTTAGTCCGATATAATGTAATTTTCAGTGGGTATTTATGGACAGGTTCAATGAATGCCACTATAACTAATTTACATAATTATGACATGCGAAATCACGAATTTTTCTTTTTCGTAAGTATGTCGCTTTAGTAAAACGACATAATACTGTAGATATTTTTTATTGAAATTTTAGTAGCAATTAGTAATCTTTTTAAACATATAAATATTTTAAAGACAATAAAATGGTTGTATCAAAGAAATTTAATTGCATTTTATTTCAAATCTTTAGTCCAATTATATTATATTCTTCTATAAAATTTTAAGCATAGTAAAATATAATTGTATAGATTTATACAATCTTAAAAGTCCACAGTGAAGAAAATAAAAGTATATACTGTAGAATAAGAATTATAAATTATAAAAGTAACATTAGTAATTTTAAAAACTGTGAATTCACAAAAGAGTATATTTTCCCCCCTTATAATACAGAAAATGTATAATACTATAAGAAAAGTGGTCAGAAAAAAATATGTCCCGCCATGTTTATATTTGTGCTGGTAATTTTTAATGTTCATTCACATTAGCGAAAGCAGTTTAGGTAAACAGGGATATATTTTTTAAATACACCGAGGAACGCATTAAAGAATAAATTATGTTTAAAGAATTGGAAAGTTTTCCTGTGTTTTAAAATCCTAAAAAATGTCTTGATCGCATATTTATTTATAAAGTAAAGAATTAGAAAATAAGCCTAGAGAGTAATGTCATAATGTTTAAGTAAACAAAGAAAATTTACGAAGTATAAAGTTTCACAAAGTTTAAGGTGTTTAAATATGTTTTTTACAATAAAAGTTCCTTTTGCGAAAAACTATTCTTTTACAAAGAATTTATTTTCTTTAGTGAGATAAAATGAACGTTTCTGTGGCTATTTATGGACAGGTTCAGTTAATGCCACTGTAATTAATTTAGATAATTATGCTATGCGAAAACACGTATTTTTCTTTTTCGTAAGCATGTCGCTTTGTTAAAGTTTAACGACTAAATACTATAGCTATTTCACTACATAATATAAAACAAAGTCGCTTTTTCTGTCCCTATATCCCTATGTACGCTTAAATCTTTAAAACTACCCAACGGATTTTGATGCGGTTTTTTTTAATAGATACAGTGATTCAAGAGGAAGGTTTATATGTATAATAACATCCATTAAATAGTGGAGAAATCACTACATAGTATAAAACAAAGTCGCTTTTGCTGTCCCTATATCCCTATGTACGCTTAAATCTTTAAAACTACCCAACGGATTTTGATGCGGTTTTTTTTAATAGTTAGAGTGATTCAAGAGGAAGGTTTGTATGTATAATAACATCCATTAAATAGTGGAAAAATACTGTTATTTTTGAGGTTTTTAATTTGATGTCGTAAATAATTTAATTTTTTCCGCTTATACATTGCAAACGCAGGCTGAACCCTACAAGATTTATTGTGTATAAAGACATCCTGTAGTTGTTGTAAAAATAAAATAAATAGGTAAAAATGTAAAAAGCAAATAAGTAAAAATGTAGTGTATGAATTACAAATAAATAAAAAATAATACTAATATCCGAATTTTCTTTTATAATTTTGCACTTTTTTAATAACTCCAACCACAAAGAAGAGAGTATGAGCATGTGTGTAAAAATTTATAACTTGATTTTTTTTTAATACCCGTACAAAGCCTGGCAGGGCTGCTATAATCTATATTCATAAAAGAAAGTCGTTTTAATTACACCATCTATAACGTAAGAACGGATGGATCGATTTTTATGAAAGTTTGTGTGAGTTATCTGACAGCTTAAATTAACATACAGGCTACTTTTTACCCGACTACTTAAAAGGAGAGTAATGGTTTTAGTAGTTGAATTTAATGGGATGAAGTGATAGTAACATTTTGCGGTGTCAGTATTGACACGGGACTACCCGAAGCAAAGCGAGGGCGGGCCGCTAGTTTTTTATAAAAATGTAATAGCAATTAGCAATTTTTTTAAATATATAAATACTTTAAAGACAATAAAATGGTCGGATCAAAGAAAATTATTAGCTTTTTATTTCACATCTTTAGTCCGTTTTTCTCCTACTCTTATTTCAGATTTTAAGCATACATATAATATATAGATATATATAGACATATTAATATAAATTTATGCGATCGTAAAACTCCACAGTGAAGAGAATAAAACAAGTATGTACTGTTGAATTAGAATTATAAATTATAAAAGTAACATCAGTAATTTTAAAAACTATGAATTCACAAAAATTTATAATTCTTGTGTGATATAAAAGGAATAATAATATAAGAAAACATAATATAAGTTGATAATAATATAAGTTGATAATTACCCTGGTAATTTCTAATGTTTATTCAAATTAGCAAGAGCGGTTTAGGAAATTATGTTTTTTTTAATAACTCGGGGAACGCATTAAAAAAATAAATTATGTTTAAAGCATTGTTAAAATTTTATCTGTAACTTATTAAAGAAATAAATATGCAAAATAATACATAATAATTTTTCAAAAACAGATATTATAGTTTTTCATACTGAAGAAAAAATACAAATTTTATTAATAATTTTTTAAATATAGAAATAGTTTAAAGACATTAAAATGGACAGTCAAAGAAAATTAATTGCTTTTTATTCCACATCTTTAATCCATTTTTCTTTTATTCTTCTCTCAGCTTTTGAGCATAATTAAATTTAATAATTATGCAATTACGTCAGAATAAAAGTCAACAGTGAAGTAAATAAACCAAGTATATGCTATAAAATAAGAATGTTAAATTATAAATGTAATATCAGTAATTTGAAAAGTTCATAAGAAAGTGTATATATATATATATTTATTTATTGATTTTTCTTTGCGTGTCACATAAAAGGAACAATACTATAAGAAAAGTGGTCAGAAGTAAAACACGTACCGCCGTGTTTAAAATTGCGCTAGTAAATTTTAATGTTTATTCACATTAGCGAAAGCGGTTTAGAAAATCAGAGAGATATTTTTAGAACACGCTGAGGAACGCATTAAAAATAAATTATGTTTAAGGATTTGTTGGATGTTTTTCTGTAACTTAAAAAATCTCTGTATAAGAAATGTTTTTATTGCATATTTATTTACAGAGGGAAGAGCTAGAAAATAAGCCAGAAAAATTATGTCATAAAGTGTCATAAAGTTGAAGTTAATAAAGATAATTTACGAAGTGTAAAGATTCACAAAAATTAAGGGATTTAAATAAATTTTTTAAATTGAAAATTCTTTTTGTGAAAAACATTTTTCTTACAAAGAGTTTATTTCCTTTATAATGGAAATTTCGGTGTTTATGGAAAGGTTCAGTGAATATCCCTGTAATTGATTTAGATTATTATGGTATGCGAAAACATTAATTTTTCTTTTTCTTAAGCATCTCGCTGTAATCAAGTAAAACGACATACTACTATATATATCTTTTATTGCAATTTTAGAAGAAAATAGGAATCTTTTTAAATATATAAATATTTTAAAGACAATAAAATGGTCAGATCGAAGAAAACTAATTGCTTTTTATTCCACATTTTTATTACAATTTTTTCTATTATTCCCTTAGCTTTGAAGCATAAATAACTAAATTAATCTACATTTAAGTGATCGTAAAAGTTCACAATGAAGAAAATAAAACAAGCATACGTTGTAGAAAAAGAATGACAAATTAAAAAAGTAACATTAGTAATTTTAAATCGAAGAGCTCACAAAAAAGTATAATTAATTTTTTTTCTCATGTCACATAAAAGGAACAATTCTTTAAAAAAAGTGGTCAGAAATAAAATATGTACCGCCATGATTATAATTGCGCTAGTAATTTTTAATGTTTATTCACATTAGCATGCGTGAATTAAGAATTTAAAGATATATTTTTAGAATGCACTGAGGAGCGCATTAAAGAATAAATTTTGTTTAAAGAATTTTTGGAAATTTTTCTGTAACTTAAAGTCTTTGTATAAGAAATATCTTTATCGAATATTTGTTTACAGAGTGAAAAGTTAGAAAATAAGCCTGAAAAGAAATGTCATAATGTTTAAGTGGATCAAGAAAATTACGAAGTATAAAGTTTCACAAAAATTAAGGGGTTTAAATAAGTCTTTTAAGCGAAAACTCCTTTTGTGAAAAATTGTTTTCTTGCAAAGAGTTTATTTTCTTTTGAGAGATATAATGGAATTTTCAGTGGCTATTTATGGACAGGTTCAGTAACTGACTTTGTAATTGATTTAGATAATTTTGGTATGCGAAAACTAAAATTTTTCTTTTTCTTTGGCATCTCGCTTTATTAAACTAAAACCACACGATAGTATCTCTATTATTTATTGAAATATGCTAAAATACTTGATTAAATTACAATATTATATAAATTTACAATTTATATTCGTAAGACTATTTTAGATTTTATTTCTAAAGACGTCTTTATGTTAAAGCTTCGCCGTTAAAAAAAAAATCCAATTTCGTAAAGTATGAATCATGTGAATAATATATTTTAAAAATTTTGCTTTAAACAGTTTAATCTTTATGAAAGACATTGTCATGTTTTTAAATAGGAAAATGTTATACAAGAAAAAATTTAATTTAAAAGAATAAAGTACTGTTTAGATATTTACCTCTTTTTTATCATAAAATTGTTGTTTGCATTTTTCGTTTGGATTTACGTAATTTAATGTTGAGCATTCTGGATTTACAATTGAACAAAAAATATTTATTTTGAGTATTGTTGTTCTGCAAGCCTGTCACTTTTTTAAAATAAAGTCTAGCTCAAAAAATATCAATACTTTTTTTTTAATTTGTTAAATTGCATTTAAAAAATATTACAATCTTAATGGCACAATATTCTAACCTTCATGTAAGCACATATACAGGGATTGGATAAACATATGGAAACACCTTTTGAAATGCATGTTTGAAAAGAAAGATTGATTATAATGAACTATGTTGATGGCACTGGAGTTTTCGCCTACTGACGCCGCCTATACAACTTCGTAAAATCGCTGCACCGTTCCGTCGTTGTTGTAGCACTCTTATGTGAGATTATCATTGCATTATGTCAGAGTTAACAGATTTCGAACGTGGACAAATTGCTGGCGCGCATTTGGTGGGTGCTTCCGTAAGCAAGGTAGCCGAGGTTTTTAGTGTTTCAAGAGGTACTGTGTCGAAGATTTATTCCGCATATTTGAAATGCGTAAAAAACATCATCCGCTAAATCACAGCGCGGACGAAAGTGTGTGCTGGGTGATCGTGACAGACGATCATTAAGGAGGATTATCGCGAAACATAAGCAGTCCACAGCTGCAAAAGTTACTGCTGAAATGAATATCGTGTTACCAAATCCTGTGAGTACCAAAACAATTAGAAGGGAGCTTCATAAATAGGGAATTGCTGGCCGTGTTGCAATTGAAAAGCCATCAATCAGTAATGCTAATGCTTGTAACAGGAAAAAGTGGTGTTTAAGTCATAAAGCCTGGACTATAGAGCAGTGGAAGAGCGTAATATGGTCTGATGAGTCTTCTTTCACATTGTTCCCCACTTCTGGCCAAGTTTACGTCTAGAGAACGCCATCTCAAGCCTATAATACAGACTGCTTGTTGCCAAGAGTGAAACATGGCGGGGGTTTGGTGATGGTTTGGGCAGCCATATCGTGGTTCTCTTCTGGCCCCATGATAACTCTGTAAGAGCGGATTACTACTCAGACTTATGCGAACATTTTGGTCGATCAAGTCCATCCAATGGTACAAGCTTTGTTCCCCAATGATGATGGTATCTTCCAAGACGACAATGTACCCGTTCACACAGCTCACATTGTCCAGAACTGGTTTTCTGAGCACGAGGATGAATTTTCACATCTCTTCAGGACACCAAAGTATCAGACTTGAATATTATCGAACCTTTGTGGTCTACATTGGAGCGGAAAGTGCGTTCTCGCTATCCACCGCCAACATTGTTAACTGAACTTGCCACCGTTTTGCAGGAATAATGGTACAATATTCCCTTGGCAAACATACAGAAACTGTATTTATCCATTCCGAGAAGACTGCAAGCTGTTTTAAATAACAACGGGTACCGTACACAATACTAGGCAAGGAAACGTGTTTTTTTTAAGGTGTTTCCATATTTTTGTCCAACCCCTGTAATTTACAGAAGGTATTTTAAAATATACTACGAACATATTAGATCAACATCACTAAAGTAATAATATGCAAAAAAATATATAAGAATTTTATAAAATAGATATTATCATTTTTGAAACTGAAAACAGATACAAATTTTAGCACTAATGTTTTTATTTATATAAATACTTTAAAAACAATAAAATGATCGCATCAAATGAAATGATTTGCTTGTTATTCTATATCTTTAATTCAATATTCTTCTATTCTTACCTCAGCTTTTAAGCATAAATAGGGCATACTAATATAAATTTACATGATCGCATGAGTCCACAATGAAAAAAATAAAACAAGTATACACTGTAGAATAAGAATGATTAATTATTAACAAAAAAAATTTAGTAATTTAAAAACCTATGAGTTCACAATATTTTTTTTTCTTTCGTGGCATATAAAAGAGACAATATCATAAGAAGAGTGGTCTTAAATGAAATGTATAGTGCCATGTTCATAATTACGCAGTAATTTTTAATGTTTATTCACAGTAGAGAATGCGGTTTAGGAAACTAGGGAGATATTTTTATATGCGCTGAGGAACGCATCAAAAATAAATTACTTTTAATGAATTATTGAAATCTTTACTGAAACTTAAAGTCTCTGTGTAAGAAATGTACTTATCGCATATTTGTTTACATGTGAAGAGTGAGAAAGTAAGCCTGCAAATTAATGTCATAATGTTTAGATGAATAAAAAAATTACGAAGCATAAAGTTTCACAAATATTAAGGAATTTTAATAAGTCTTTTAAAGCAAAAGTTCCTTTTGTGAAAAACTTTTCTCTTACAAATAGTTAATTTTCTTTAGTGAGATATAATGGAATTTTCAGTGGCTATTTATGGACGGGTTCAGTGAATGCCGCTGTAATTAATTAAGATAATAAAGAAATGAGAAAACACGATTTTTTGTTTGGCTTTTGCATCTTGCTTTATTAAACCAAAACCACATGATACTAGAACTATTTTTTATTAAAATGTGCGATAATACGTGCTTAAAGAACAATATTATATAATTTGTTTTTAACAAGAATATTTTAAATTCTACTTTTAAAGACGTCTTTTACATTCGCGCTTCGCTGCTGAAAAATAATTCCTATTTCGTAAAGTAAGGTACCCTGGGGTAATAACGCCAGGCGGGGTAATAACGCCAAGTGCTAATATTTTGGATAATTATGAAATAATCTGGTAAATGACACCCATGTGCTCTGCGCAGAAGGGTTTTGAGTCATTTAAATCGCAAAAAACAGCTTCAAATTAATTTGTTTCGTTTTTAGGTCTTATTGTTTTTACAAGCAATAAAATTAACGCTTGATCTAAAATTTGCGAGATACGTTTTGTGATGTGAAGACTATTTTTTTTATACGGAGATACTTTGTTAATTACACAAATTTGTAGTACATTTCATGGACTTTCAAAATGTTGTTGAAGATTTTGGATGTCTTCTCGAGGTAATTTGTAATTTAAAATGTACAGCGCAATAACTATAACGGGGTAATAACGCAAATCCTTAGCATTAATATCCTGGTTGATTCCCTACAGTGGCCGAGCACATCCTAAATACTGATTCAAATAAGCACAGTTAAAACTGTGCAATGTTTCTAATAATTCTATTTAAGCGGTCCTTTTTAAGCAAAAAGAAGCTCACGGTCTGGTATTCTTTTGCCTCACCCCCCCCCCCCCGCCACACTCACACCACAAGTTTATTTTTCTTACACTTTCACAAAAAATTGAACATTTTCAATATCTTAGAATGCAATTTGTCAATTTCTAAGTTTGTAGAGTGTGTATTTTTAGAATTGGGCAAGCTACATGCAATTATTCCATCTTATTTCATATTTTTGTTTACATGGCGTTATTACCCATATAGGTGGGTAATAACGCCGAATAGCATTGGTCAAGAAATCACGTCATTACATTTTATGAATACATATCTGTTAAATTATTTTTTTTTATGTTGATAGTCAATGAGTTGCTGTATCAAATCATGTATTTGTTTGAAAAATACAAACTAAAACTGAGCCGTAAAAATTGGTAGAACCTTAACGTGGCGTTATTACCCCAGGGTACCTTATGAAAGATACGAGTAAAGAAACTTTACTTTAAATAGTTTAAGTTTTATAAAAGACATTGTCATGTTACAAAATAGGAAAATGTTATAGAAGATAATTTTAAATTAAAAAAAAGTACAATTTAGGTTTTTCAAAAAATCATAAAAGTGTTGGTTGAAATTTTCGTTTTTCTTATTGAATTTACGTATTTTTACGTTCAACATTCTTGATTTATAATTGAACAAAAAAATGTTTATTTTAACTTTTGGTTGTTCTGAAGCCATGACAGTTTTTTAAAATAAAACCTTGTTCAAGCAATGCGATGAGAATTTTCTTTTGTTTTGTTTGATAAATTGCATTTAAAATACATTTTAATCTTAATGGAACAATATTCTAAACTAAAAATAAACACTTATTTTCCGCAGAATATATTTTAAAACATATTATGAAATTATTAGAACAACATTATTAAAGTAATAATATGCAACATAATGAATAATAAATTTTCTAAAACAGATCAAACTCAAGAAGAGACATAATTTTAGTAGTAATATTTTTAAATATAGGAATACTTTAAAGAAAATTAAATGGTCGGATCAAAGAAAATTAAATGTTTTTTATTACTGATCTTTAGTCTAATTTGTTCTCTAACCTCTGGCGAATGTAGGAGGTTGTGGATTCGATTTCTGCTGGCTCCATTGCACACACACTTTGTGTGGTGCTCCCGGTCGTATTTCTCTCGTGTTGTTTCTTGTGCCATCTCGTCCCTGTATATTGACAATGACTAAAGCTGGTTTTAATGTCAAGCACACAAATCAGATGTATGTTGATCAATAAGATAAATAAATAAACAAATCCAATTTTCTTCTATTTTTCCCTCAGCTTTTAAGCCTAAGTAGGATATATTAATATAAATTTACAAGATTGTAAAAGTCCACAGTGCAGAAAATAAAACAAGTACACGCCTTAGAAGGCAAATGATTTATTATAAAAGTAACATCAGTAATTTTAAAACCTATGAGTTCTCAAAAAAACATAATTTTTTTCTCATGTCTCATAAAAAGAACAATGCCATATGGAAACTTGTCGGAAATATAATATGTACCACCGAGAGGTGTTTATAATTGCGCTAGTAATTTTTAATGTTTATTCACTTTAGAGAAGCAGTTTAGGAAGTTATGGAGATATTTTTAGAATGCGCTGAGTAATGTATTAAAAAATAAATTATGTTTAAAGAATTGTTGGAAGATTTTCTGGAACTTAAAACCTCTGTATAAGAACTATGTCTTTATCACCTATTTATTTGCAGAGTGGAGAGATCGAAAATAAGCCTGAAAAGTAATGTCTTAATATTTAACTGAACAAAGAAATATATAATGTATAAAGTTTCACAAAAATTATGGGATTTAAAAGAGTCTTTTACAGCGAATATTCCTTTTGTAAAAATCTTTTCTCATGCAACGAATTTATTTTCTTTAGTGAGATATAATGGAATTTTCAGTGGCTATTAATGGACAGTTTCAATGAATGCCGCTGTAATTAATTTAGATAATTATGGTATCCGAAAACATGAATTCTTCTTTTTCATAGGCCCCTCGTTTTATTAAACTAAAATATCTTAGTAGTGTAACTGTTCTTTTTTAATTGAAATTTCCTAAATACTTGCTTAAAGAACACTATTGTATAATTTGAACACTATTGTATAATTTTAGATTCTATTTTTAAAGACGTCTTTTCTGTTCATGTTTAACCACTAAAAAATTAAAGTGTGGATGATGCTAATAACACATTTTAGAAATTTTGATTTAAAAAATTTAAGCTTTATAAGATACATTGTCATGTTTTTCAATAGAAAGATGTTATAAGAAAAAAAAAAAAAAAAAAAAAAAAAAAAAAAACAATTTACATATTTTTTAAATCATAAAACTGTTGATTGAAATGTTCATTTTTCTTGCTGGATTTAGGTATTGCTAAATTTGATTTATAATACAACAAAACAAAAACCTCATACGAAAAACCTACAATAACAATTTTTTTATATCTTTAAGAGCGGGATAAGAGTGCCTTCTAATGCCAGTGAAATAATGTGTTTTATATATATTTTTCTTTTTATCAGTACGAATAAAAAATTTTGCTCCGTGTTTTTTGCAAGTTATTTCTTGTCAATTGGCGTACATTTCAATTTTTTGAATGATGATATGATTCCAGTTAAGACCTTACCATGCGCATCGTAAGCATTTCATATCGGGTGGAATTTATCCATGGAGAGAGATTAATTTCCATTAAGGACTTAATTGGATTGAATTAGTTCCAATTAGTTTTTGATTTAGCTCCGAACAATATTATTAATTTTCTTATATTCTTTCGTGCTTAACCACTTAAAATTTTAATTGAATATTATTGGATAAGAAAGTAATTTTAGTATAATGAATGAAACTTAAAAAGCTCTATGTAAACAATTTTCTAATAAATTTCCTTATAATTGTAATTTTATAATATTCAGAAGCTTATAGTGGCTTTATAATATTAAATGTGCTCTTTTGTTGTCAAACCATTCTTTATTAAAGCTTTAAGATTCTTCTTGCGTAACATCTTTTTGTGTTCGCTTTACAAAAGCTTTATTTTCGTAAGCCTTTAGTTATATGATTCTACCGTCTCTTGAACATTAAAAATAATCACTGAAAGTATTCATAAACATGTCTTTTCTAAGTCTTAACTCATTTCAAAGGCGTACAAAAGAATTATTTCTTTAAAAATATAACACGGCTCTTTAAAATTATTATCGTAAAACAAGCTTCCGATATCGAATGGAATGCAGTAGTAGGTGCGTTATCGTGTTAATGAGTTTAGGCAGAACTTTTGTCATGAAAATTTACAGCTGATTAATTTTATGAATTTTGCTAAAATTCCCAGCTAATTAATTTTATGAATTTTTTAGCTGCGTTTCGCATGTCATGTTTTGTTGTTCGCGTCTAATATAAGTAATCTTTCAGTTATTATGTGAATATTGAATTACACGAAACGGTGGAAAAAAAACTGAAGCTGTATAATTATTTCAAGAACTGAAAAATAATACTTTAAATTGAATGGCGCATGTATTTTTAAATCCGTATCGAAAAACTTATTTGTATAATTACTCGTATTACTTTTTATTAAGATGATATTCGTATTTTTATGGAAAATAACTCGGATTGTGATTAAACATTCAAATTTAAAATAATTATTTGGGATTTTTATTAATTAAAATTTTTATTGAATATCATTGGATAAGAAAGTAATTTTAGTATAACGAATTAAACTTAAAAAGTTCAATGTAAAAATTTACTAATAATTTTCCTTATAATTGTAATTTTATAATATTCATAAGCGTATAGTGGCTTTTTAATATTAAATGCGCTCTTTTGGTGTCAAATCATTCTTTATTAATGCTTTAAGATTCTTCTTGCGTAACATAATTTTGTGTTTGTTTTACAAAAGATTTATTTCCGTAAGCCTTTAATTATATTCCTCTCCCGTCTCTTGAACATTAACGTTAATTACTATAAGTATTCATAAACATGCCTTTTCTAAAACTTAACTCATTTTGCGGGCGTACAAAAGAAATATTTCCTTAAAAATATAACACGGCTCTTTAAAATTATTTTCGTAAAATAAGCTTCCTATACAGAAAATAATGCAGTGATAGGTGCGTTATCGTGTTAATGAATTCAGGTGGAACTTTTGTTATGAAAATTTACAGCTAATTAATTTTATGAATTTTTCTAATTTTTAGCTGCGTTTTACTTGTTTTGTTTTGTTGTTCACGTATAGAGTATAATCTTTCAGATATTATGTGAATATTGAATTACACAAAACGGGGAAAAAATGGTGAAGCTGCATAATTATTTCAACCACTGAAAATAATTTGTGAATTTGATTGGGGCACGTATTATTATTACTAAAAATGCGCATCGAAAAACTTATTTGTAAAATTACTACAGATATTACATTATATGAAGCTAATCTCCGTATTTGCGTAAAATAAGAATTCGGGTTTTATTAAACATTGAAATGTGAAATACTTAATTCAGATTTTTATGAATAAGAATTTTATTTTAAATTCAGTAATAAAAAAAGTATAATATTTAAAATTAAAATAAATATATATTGTAAGCATACTCGTAATTGGATTTTATTTGAAATTTAATTATTTTTAATTTATTAATTTTAGTACATTTCATATATATATATATATATATATTTCAATACTTAGAAAATACCCTTGAAAATAAAACAAGACTGTTTAAAATTATTGTCGTAATATAATTTTCCTATACCGAAAAGAATGCATTTTCAGGTTCGTTACCGTGTTAATGAATTTATGCGGAACTTTTGTCATGAAAATATACAGCTTATTAATTTTATAAATTTTTCTGATTTTTAGCTGCGTTTCGCATGTCATGTTTTGTTGTTCACGTATAATGTACATAATCTTTCACATATTATGTGAGTATTGAATTACACGAAGCGAGAAAATAGAAAAAAATAAAGATATGTAATTATTTCAACAACTGAAAAATAATGTGTTAAATTTTATAGTGCATGTATTATTAAAATGCGTATCGAAAAACATACTCGTAAAATTTCAGAACATATAACTTATTATTAAGCAGACGTACTTTTTGTGTGAAAAAAGATGTCGGGTTATTAATAAACATTCAAATGTGAAATACTTATTTGTGATTTTTATTAATTAAAATTTTAATTGAAAAACACTAATTAAAAGAATAACTTAAGTGTAATGAATGAAACTTTAAAAGGTAGACTGCAGGAATAAGATGATTTAAAAATATATATATACGTTCTACATTTAAATGATTTACGCTCAGCACACAAAATTAAAATAAATCAAAATAATTTGTATACATTACATTAATTGCGCGACTATAGTTGTTCTGAACGGATGAATGTAAAATTATTTCTATAAAATAAAATATAGCGGAAACTTTAAAAGATAGTGGTAAAATAACTAATTTGGTGTATCGAAAATGTTATATTTAAAACTAACATAATAAAATTTTAGCAATTTATTAATAATTTTCCTTATGTTTGTAAATTTATAATACATAGAAGATTAAAACGGTGATTTATTCTTCAATCTTAAACGTGCTTTTTTAGTGTCAAATCATTCTTTATTATGCTGTAATATTCTTCTTCCGTAACGTATTTTTATCTTTGCTTTACAAAAGATTTATTTGGGTAAGCCTTTAACTGTATTCTTCTCCAGTCTCTTAACATTAATGTTAATAACTATAACTATTCATAAACATGCCTTTTCTAAGTCTTAACTCATTTCGCAGGCGTTCATTGAATTATTTTCTTAAAAATATAACACGGTTCTTTAATTTTTTTTTTATCATAAAACAAGCTTCCTATATGGAAAAGAATACAGTGGCATGTGCGTTATCGTGTTAATGAATTTATTTAGAAATTTTGTCATGAAGATTTACAGCTAATTAATTTTATGATTTTTTTCTGCTTTTAACTGCGTTTTTCATGTCATGTTTTGTTGTTCACGTATAATTTAAATATTCTTTCAGATATTATGTGAATATTGAAGTACACGGAACGGGAAAATGGAAAAAACTGGAGTTAGACAATTATTTGAACAACTGAAAAATATTTTGTTAAATTGAATAGGGCATGTATTATTCTTAAAATTGCTTATCGAAAAACCTATTTGTAAAATTAATAAGCATATTACTTTTTGCTAAACTGGTGTTCGTATTTGTGTTTAATAGCAGTTCGGGCTGTTGTTAAATAGACAAATGTGAAATACTTATTGTGAAATTTTTTAATAATAATAATTTTAATTGAAAATCACCAAATAAAAAAGTAAATTAATGTTTATGAATGACACTTTAAAAAGTACATTGTAAGCCAACTCTAAATGTACTTTTAAAAACAAATATACATTGTACAATCAACTTTTTTACGCTCAGCACACAACACTAAAATAAATAAAAAAATAAAATAATAAAATAATTTGCACACATTACATTATTTTTTAACTATTATTGTTCTCAAGGCATGGACGACTAATTGCCACTTTAAAATAAAATAATGTTGAAACATTAAAAGAAAATGTTAAAATAATTGACTAGGTAAATCAAAAATATTAGTTTTAGCAACTTACATTAATGTCAAATATTTATTAATAATTTTCCTCGTGTTTGTAAATTTATATTACATAGAAGATTTAAACTGCTTTTCAATCAAATATGCTTTTTTTGTTGTTAAATAATTCTTTGTTAATGATTTAAGATTCTTCTTGCGTAAAATCTTTTTTAAGTTTGCTTTACAAAATATTTATTTCAGTAAGCTTTTGATTATATTCCTCTCCCTCTCTTGAACATTAAATTTAATCACTATAAGTATTCATAAACCTACCTTTTCTGAGTCTTAACTCAGTTCCAAGGCGTACAAAAGAATTATTTCCTAAAAAATATAACACGGCTCTTTAAAATTATTATCGTAAAACAAGCTTCCTATATGGAAAAGAATGCAGTGGCAGGTGCGTTACCGTGTTAAGGAATTTAGATGGAACTTTTGTCATGAAAATTTACAGCTAATTAAATTAATGAATTTTTTTAATTTTTAGCTGTGTTTCGCATGTCATGTTTTGTTGTTCACGTATAATGTAAGTAATCTTTCAGATATTATGTGAATATTGAATTACACGAAACGGTGAAAAAAACTGAAGCTGTATAATTATTTCTAAAACTGAAAAATAGTTTGTTAAATTGAACACGGCATGTATTACTATTAAAAATGCTTATCGAAAAACTTATTTGTAAAATTAATAAACATATTAGTTTTTACTAAGCTGACGTTCGTATTTGTCTCAATAAGGAGTTCGGGCTGTTATTAAAGATTCAAATGTGAAATACTTATTTGTGATTATTATTAATAAGTA
Organism: Maratus speculifer; assembly: GCA_964019185.1. NCBI lineage: Eukaryota > Metazoa > Arthropoda > Arachnida > Araneae > Salticidae > Maratus > Maratus speculifer. Next base: position 279,051,905 of record OZ025294.1, read on the forward strand.
TTTTAATTGAAAAGCACCAAATATGAAATAACATTATAATTAGGAATGACACTTTAAAAAAAATATTGTAAGCATACTCTTAATATATTTTGAAAAATATATGTACATTCTACAGGGTGATCATAAAAAAACTTTGCCGATATATGGAGCTCTAGCGACCAGTCCGTTCAACAGATCGAGGTGAAAATTCAGATATAGCTATTCAGAGGTATGAGTTCGAGATTCTGTGAACGGCAACAAAATAGCTGTCACGGTTGAGGTTATAGTTACAGAAACTCGAAAATTTCCAATAACAAGACACATATTTTTTTCATCGCAAAATGCTCAGCGCATGCGAAAACCATAAAAAGCGTTGAAACTGTACGTGTATAGCACGAAACGAACACGTTATGCAGGCACAAAAAACTGCTCTGCGAATACCCCCCATAAAATAACACGATTGGGGCGCAAAGAGTACATTTGCATATGACACAGAGTCAGTACTTTAATCTCTGATTACAACACGGATCGGAGAAAAGAAATATGTTATTTTGATTACACATTTTCCACATGGGTGCCATCACGAGCAATTACACATTGCATGGTAGCGATTGGGGGCAATACAGCCGAATGTTACATCACATGAGGGATGTCTGCAATCTCACGTTTGATAGAATCTTACAAATCCGGCAAAGTTTGCGGATTGTACATGTACACTCTAGATTTTAGATATCTCCAGAAACTGAAATTCATAGGATTGAGGTCGGGGGCTTGCGGAGGCCATTGACGTTACCAGTTGAGGTGAAATGTACATCGTCCGTTTATAATATGCGAAGATGCCGATCGTTATCTCCATCATACTGGATAAAAAATTCATTAACAAAGTCTATATGTTGTTGAAGGTCTCTCACTTACAACATGTGGGCGCGCTGGTACCGGTAAGGAAACATGCGGATTACAGAGAGCAGTAACTTTGAGACCATTGATTTTGGTATATCAAATACACGAAATGCACCTTTTGTAGTTTACATGCGTCCACTGGTCACTATGTTATGCATTTCTATAACAGTATCCTCAGGAACAGTTGGTCGTCTGGATCGCGGACTATTACAGGTGTAGCCAGTTTATTCGAATTTCATTAGTAAATTACAAATAACTTATGAAATGCATAGGCCACGTATTTGGCGATGGTTTCGACGGTAAACGCGCCAGGTTTTCGTAGCATTCATATAATTTTGATAATAGTTTTACCAACTCACTACGAACGAAGTCATTTTGTTGGAATCTGCGAGCTCCGACTAAAGAACTAACATTCCCACCCTGCTTTTTATCCGTTTTCTACGCTGACTATCTGGCAAACGACGTTCCGTGGATGGTATTTTGTCTCTGTCATATTCAAGTTTTCGTCGTGCGCCTTGATCGTGTTTTTTTGGAGGGCCGTTCGTAGAGCTGATTTTGTGCGAGCATAACGCGTCCGTTTTTTGCAATAATCATACCGTTCCAACGCACTTTAGGGTTTTCGCATGCGCTGAGCATTTTGCGATAAAAAAAAATGGGTGTTGTCATTGTAAAATTTTGAGTTTCTGAAACTATAACCGTAACCGTGAGCGCCATTTTGTTGACGTTCATAGAATCTCGAGCTCATACCTCTGAATAGCTATATCTGAAATTTCACCTCAATCAGTTGAACGAACTGGCCACTAGAGATCCAAATATTGGCAAAATTTTTTATGACCATTCTGTATATTCAAATATTTTACGCTTAGCTCACAACACTAAAATATACAAAAATTTACAAATAAAGATATTTTGTATACATTACATTATTTTATAAATATTGTTGTTCTGAATCTATGAACGTCTAATTGCTTCTCTAAAATAAAATATTGGTGAATTATTAAAAGATAATGGTAAAATAAATGATTAGGCTTATCAAAAATATTAGATTTATCAACTCGAAAAAAATGTATGCACTTTATTAACAATTTTTGTTATGTTTATAATTTTATAATACACAGAAGTTCAAAGCTGCTTTTTAATGTTACATGTTCAATTTTGGTGTCAAAACATTCTTTGTTAATGCTTTAAAATCCTTATTGCGAAACATATTTTTATGTTTGCTTTACAAAAGATTTATTTCCGTAAGCCTTTAATTATATGCTTTTCCCGTCTCTTGAAAATTAAAGTTAATCACTGTAAGTGTTCATAAACATGCCTTTTCTGAGTCTTAACTCATTTTTCAGGCGTACAAAAGAATTATTGCCTTAAAAATGTAACAAAACTCTTTAAAATTATTATTGTAAAACAAGCTTCCTATATGGAAAAGAATGCAGTGGTGGGAGAATTACCGTGTTAATAAATTTAGGTAAAACTTTTGTTACGAAAATTTGCAGAAGAAAATTTTATGATTTTTTTCAGATTTTTAACGGTGTTTCGAATGTTATGTTTTGTTGTACATGTATAATGTAAGTAATTTTTTCAGATGTTATGTGAATATTAAATTACACGAAACGTGAAAATATAAAAATAAAAAACTGAAGCTGTATAATAATTTAACATCTGAAAAATAATTTGTTAAATCGAATAGTGCGTGTATTATTATTAAAAATGCATATCGAAAAACTTACTTGTGAAATTACTGAACAAATTCCTTTTTACTTAGCTGACTTTAATATTTGTGTGAAGTAAGAGTTCAGGTTGTTATTAAACATTCAAATGTGAAATACTTGTGATTTTTATTAATTAGAATTTTAACTGAAAATCACTAATTGAAAAATATTTTTTAATGAATGAAATTTAAAAAGTATAATGTAAGCAATTTGTTAATAATTTTTCTTATGTTTGTAATTTTATAATACACAGAAGCTTAAAACGGCTTTTTAATATTAAACGTGCATTTTGGTGTACATTTTTCCTATAATCATTCTTTGTTAATGCTTTACGATTCTTCTTGCGTAACATCTTTTTTAGGTATTAGTAACAATCTCCGGTTGTTACTAAACATTCAAATATGAAAAATTATTAAGGATTTTTATTAATTAAAATTTTAATTAATTAATACTGAGTAAAAAAGCAATTTTAGTAGAATGAAGGAAAATTAAAAAGTTCAATGTAAAATACTTATTAATAATTTTCCTTATATTTGTGATATTATTATACACAGAAGCATATAGCGGCTTTCTAACATTAAATGTGGTGTCACTTTTGGTGTCAAATCATTCTTTGTTAATGCTTTAAAATTCTTCTTGCGTAATATCTTTTATGTTTGCTTTACAAAAGATTTATTTCTGTAAGCCTTTAATTATATTCCTCCCCCGTCTCTTGAACATTAAAGTTAATCACTTTAAGTATTCAGAGACATGCCTTTTCTGAGTCTTAAACTCATTTCGCAGGCGTACAAAAGAATTATTTCATTAAAAATATAACACGGCTCTTTAAAATTATTATCGTAAAACAAGCTTCCTGTATGGTAAAGAATGCAGTGGCAGATGCGTTACCGTGTTAATGAGTTTATACAGAACCTTTGTCATTAAAATTTACAGCTAATTCATTTTATGGATTTTTCTGATTTTTTGCTGCGTTTCGCATGTCATGTTTTGTTGTTCACACATAAATGTAAGTAATCTTTCAGATATTATGTGAATATTGCATTACACGAAACGGTGAAAAAAAATGAAGCTGTATAATTATTTCAACAACTGAAAAATAATATCTTAAATTGATAGGTGCAAGTATTTTTAAATGCGTATCGAAAAACTTATTTGTAAAATTACTAAACAAATTACTTTTTACTAAGATGATATTCGTATTTGTATGGGAAATAATCTGGGATTTTTATTAAACATTCAAATGTGAAATAATTATTTATGATTTTTATTAATTAAAATTTTAATTGAATATCATTGGATAAGAAATTAATATTAGCATAACGAATGAAACTTAAAAAGTGAAAATGTAAAAATTTACTAATAATTTTCCTTATAATTGTAATTTTATAATACTCAGAAGCTTATAGTGTCTTTTAAATTTTAAATCTGCTCTTTTGGTGTAAAATCTTTCTTTGTTAATGTTTTAAGATTCTTCTTGCGTAACATCTTTTTATGTTTCCTTTACAAAAGATTTATTTCCGTAAGCCTTTAATTATATTCCTCTCCCGTCTCTTGAACATTATAGTTAATCACTATAAGTATTCATAAACATGCCTTTTCTGAGTCTTAACTCATTTAGCAGGCACGCAAAAGATTTATTTGCTTAAAAATATAATACAGCTCTTTAAAATTATTATCGTAAAACAAGCTTCCTATATAAAAAAAAATGCAGTGGCAGGTGCGTTACCGTGTTAATGAATTTAGATAGAACTTTTGTCATGAAAATTTACAGCTAATTAATTTTCTGATTTTTATCTGCTTTTCGCTTGTCATGTTTTGTTGTTCATGTATAATGTCAGTTATATTTCTGATAATATGTGAATATTGAAGTACACGAAACGGAAAAATAGGAAAAAATGAAGCTGTGTAATTATTTCAACAACTTAAAAATAATTTGTTAAATTGTACAGTACGTGTATTATTATTAAAAATACGCATCGAAAAATTTCCTCTAAAAATTACTGAGTATATAACTTTTTATTAAGCAGACGTTCGTTTTGCCTGAAAAAAGAACTCGGGATATTATTAAACATTCACATGTAAAATACTTCTTTGTGATATTTATTAATTAAAATTTTAATTGAAAATCACTTGTTAAAAGAATAATTTTAGTATAATAAATGAAACTTAAAAAAGTAAATTGTAAGCATACTCTTAAAGTGATTTAAAAAATTATATGCGTTCTATATTCAAATAGTTTACATTAAGTACACAACACCAAATTAAATAAAAATTTATAAAATAAAATAATTTGTATACATTACATTATTTTGTGACTGTATACATTACATTATTTTGTGTTGATCTGAAATGCATGAATGTCTAATGATATCTTTAAAATAAAGTATTACTGAAACTTTAAAAGACAATGGTAAACGAATTGTTTAGGTACATAAAAAATATCAGTTTTAGCAATTTACATTAATGACAGCAATTAATAAATTTATGATACATAGAAGTTCAAAATAGCTTTTTAATATTAATTAGCAATTTACATTAATGACAGCAATTAATAAATTTATGATACATAGAAGTTCAAAATAGCTTTTTAATATTAAATTTGCATTTTTTATGTCAAATCATTCTTTGTTAATGCTTTAAGATTCTTCTTGCGTAAAATTTTTTTATGTTTGCTTTACAAAAGATTTATTTCCGTAAGCCTTTAATTATATTCCTCTCCCTTCTCTTGAACATTAAAGTTAATCATTATTAGTATTCGTAAACATGCTTTTTCTGAGTCTTAACTTATTTCGCAGGCGTACAAAAAGAACTATTTCCTTAAAAATGTAACACGGCTCTTTAAAATTATTATCGTAAAACAAGTTCCCTATATGGAAAAGAATGCGGGGGCAGGTGCGTTTCCATGTTAATGAATTTTAGTGGGTCTTTTGTCATAAAATTTTACAACTAATTAATTTTATCATTTTTTATGATTTTTAGCTGCATTTCGTATGTCATGTTTTGTTGTTCACATATAATATAAATAATTTAAAAAAAAAATATGTAAAAATTGAGTTACATGAAACGGGAAAATAGGAAAAAAAGTGAAGCTATATAATTAAACAACTGAAAAATAATTTGTTAAATAAAAAAAGGCATGTATTGTTAAAAATGCTTATTGAGAAGCGCATTTGTAAAATAAATAAAAATATTACTAAATTTTACTATGCTGGCATTCGTATTTGTATGAACTAAGAGTTAGGGCTGTTATTAAATATTCAAATGTGAAATACCTATTTGTGATTTTTTTTCATAAGAATTTTAATTCAAAATTAACAAATAAAAAAATAATTTTATAATTATGAATGAAACTTTAAAAAGTATATTGTAAGCATACTCTTAATGTAATTTTAAAAACATATGTACGTTCTATATTCAAATGCTTTCAGCACGCAACAGTAAAAAAAAAAACATAAATAAAAATAATTTGCATAAATTACATTATTTTTTAACTATTGTTGTTCTGAAAGTATGAACGTCTGATTGCTTCTTTAAATTTCTTTCTTAAAATATTGCTGAAATATTAAAAGATATTGGTGAAATAATTAATTAGCCTTATCAACAATATTATGTATAGCAAGTCGAAAAATGTAAGCAATTTATTAATAATTTTTGTTATGTTTATAATTTTATAATACAGAAGTATTATACATACATAGAAGATCAAAGCGGCTTTTTAATATTAAATATGCATTTTTAGTGTCAAATCATTTGTTGACATTCCTTTAAAAATTCTTATAGCGTAACATCTTTTTACGTTTGATTTACAAAAGATTTATTTCCGTAAGCCTTTAATTATATTCCTCTCCCGTCTCTACAACATTAAAGTTAATCACTATAAGTATTCACAAACATGCCTTTTTTGAGTCTTAACTCATTTCGCAGGAATACAAAAGAATTATTTCTTTAAAAGAAATAAAACACGGCTCTTTAAAATTATTATTGTAAAACAAGCTTCCTATATGGAAAAAAAATCAGTGGCAGATGCGTTGCCGTGTTAATGAATATGTGTAGAGGTTTTGCCGAGAAAATTTACAGCAAATTAAAATTGTGATTTTTTTTTTCAGATTTTTAGATGCGTTTTGCATGTCATGCTTTGTTGTTCACGTATAATGTAAGTAATATTTAAGATAATATGTGAATATTGAATTACACGAAACACGAATACAGGAATAAAAGTGAAGCTATATAATTATTTCAAGAAGTGAAAAATAATTAGTTAAAGTGAATTGTGTATGTAATATTATTAAAAATGCGTATCGAAAAATTTACTCGTTACGTAATTAAAACATATTACTTTTTACTGAGAATCGTATTTGTACGAAATAAGAATGTGCATTGTTATTTAACATTCAAATGTGAAATTCTTAGGAATTTTAATTGAAAATCATTAATTAAAAATAATCTTTCTACAATTAATGAAAATTTAAAAAGTATATGACAAGCACACTCTTAATGTGATATAAGTAATATATGTACGTTTTATGTTCAAATGTTTTACGTTTTGCACACAACACTAAAATAAATAATAAATAAAATATTATAAATGAAAATAATCCACATGCATCACGTTAATTCTTTCAATATTCATCAATTAAAGCAAGGGCATAGTTCTTTGGAATTTTTTTTTCTAAGCTTCCTATATGGAAAAGAATGCAATTTGTAGGTGCGTTACCGTATGAAAGAACTAATGGAGAACGTTTGTCATTAAAATTTACAGCTAATTAATTTTATGAATTTTTCTGATTTTTAGCTGCGTTGCGCATGTCATGTTCTGTTGGTTACGTATAATGCAAGTAATCTTTCAGATATTATGTGAATTTTGAATTACACGAAACGGAGAAATGGAAATAAAACTGAAGCTATACAATTATTTTGACAAACAATAAATAATTTGTTAAATTGAATAGAGATTGTATTATTATTAAAAATGCTAATCAAAAAACGTACTCGCAAAATTAATAAACATATTTCATTTTACTAAGCTGAAGTTTGTTTTTGTATTAAATAGGAATTCGGGCTGTTTTTAAAAATTCAAATGTGACTTAATTATTTGTGATTTTTTATTAATAAGAATTTTATTTTAAAATCACCAAATAAAAAAATAATTTTATAATTATCAATGAAATTTTAAAAAGTATATTCTAAGCATACACTTAATGTATTTTTAAAATATATATACATTCTATATGTAAACGTTTTAAACTCAGCACATGACGATAAATTAAATAAAAATTTATAAAAAAGAATAGTTTGCTTAAATTACATTATTTTTTAACTATTTTTGTTCTGAACGCATGAACGTCTAATTGCTTCTTCAATAAAATATTGCTAAAATATTAAAAGATAATGATAAAATAATTTGTTAGGCTTATCAAAAATATTAGGTTTAGCAACTCGCAAAAATGTAAGCACTTTGTTAATTTTTTAAGATTTATTTCCGCAAGCTTTTAATTATATTCCTTTCCCGTCTCTTGAACATTAAAGTTAATCATAATAAGTAATCATAAACATGCCTTTTCTCAGTCTTAATGCATTTCTCAGGCATGCAAAAGAATTATTTCCTTAAAAATATAACATGGCTCTTTAAAATTATTATCGTAAAACAAGCTTCCTATCTGGAAAAGAGTGCAGTGGCAGGTGTGTTATCGTGTTAATGAGTTTCGGTACTTTTGTCATGAAAATTTACAGATAATTAATTTTTTGATTTTTTTCTCATTTTTTGCTGCGTTTCGCATGTCATGTTTTGTTGTTCACGTATATGTAAGTAATCTTTCAAACATTATGTGAATACTGAATTACACGAAAAGGGAAATATATAAAAAAAACTGAAGCTGTATGATTATTTCAACAAGCGAAAAATAATTTGTTAAATTGAATAGGGCATCTATTATTATTAAAATGATTATCGAAAAACTCTTTTGTAAAATTTATAAACATATTACTTTTTACTAAGCTGACGTTTGTATTTGTTTCAATAAGGAGTCCGGGCTGTTAATAAACATTCAAATCTGAAACACTTATTTGAGATTTTTTAAATAAGAATTTTAATTGAAAATCACCAAATAAAAATATCATTTTATTATTATGAATGACACTGTAAAAATATACTGTACAAACATACTACAGAATGTATATATGATTTAAAACATATATCTATTATATATTCAAATGTTTTACGCTCAGCACACAACACTAAAATAAAAATAAAATTATAAATAAAGTAATTTGCATACATTACATTAGTTTTTAATTATTGATGTTCTGAATGCATGAACGTCTAATTATTCTTTAAAATAAAATATTGCTGAAACATTAAAAGATAATGGTAAAATAATTGATTAGGCTTAGTAATAATATTAGGTTTAGCAACTCTCAAATATGTAAGCACTTTAATAATAATTTTCCTTATGTTTATAATTTTATAAATTATAGAAGATTAAGGCGGCTTTTTAATATTAAATGGGGTTTTTTTCGTTGGTGTCAAATCATTCTTTGTTAATGCTTTAAGATTCTTCTTGTGTAAGATCTTTTTTTTATGTTTGCTTTACAAAAGATTTATTTCCGTAAGCCTTTAATTATATTCCTCTCCCGTCTCTTGAACATTAAAGTTAATCACGATAAGTATTCATAAACATGCCTTTTCTGACTCTTAACTCATTTCGCAGGCGTACAAAAGAATTAATTCTTTAAAAATATAACACGGTCTTAAAATTATTATCGTAAAACAAGCTTCCTATACAGAAAAGAATTCAGTAGTAGGTGTATTTCCGTTTTAATAAATTTAGGTGGAACTTTTGTCATGAAAATTTACAGCTAATTAATTTTACGAATTTTTCTGAATTTTAGTTGCATTTCGCATGTCATTTTTTATTGTTCACATATAATGCAAGTAATATTTCAGGTATAATGTGAATATCAAACTACACGAACGTTGAAATATAAATAAAAACTCAAGTTGTATAAATATTTAACATTTGAAAAATGATTTGTTAAATTGAATAGTGCGTGTATTATTATTAAAAATGCGTATCAAAAATGTAACTTGTAAATTTATTGAATATATTACTTTTTACTAAGTTGACTATTGTATTTGTGTGAAATGAGATTTCAAGTTATTATTAAACATTCAGTTGTGAAATACTCGTGATTTTTATAAATGAGAATTTTAACTGAAAATCACTAAATAAAAAAAATTATTTTAACTAATGAAACTTAAAAAATATAATGTAATCAATTTATTATTATTTATTCTTATGTTTGTAATTTTATAATACATAAAAGCTTAAAACGGCATTTTATTATTAAATGTGCTTTTTTGGTATCAAATCATTCTTTGTTAAATCTTTAAGGTTCTTCTTGCGTAATATCTTTTTATTTTTGCTTCAAAAAAGATTTATTTCCGTAAGACTTTAATTATATGCTTCTCCCGTCTCCTGAACATTAAAGTTAATCACTATAAGTATTCATAAACATGCCTTTTCTGAGTCTTAACTCATTTCGCAGGCGTACAAAAGAATTATTTCCTTTAAAATATAACACGGTTCATTAAAATTATCATCGTAAAACAACCTTCCTCTATGGAAAAGAATGCAGTGGCAGGTGCGTTACAATGAAAATAAATTTTGGTAGAACTTTTGTCATGAAAATTTACATGTAATTAATTTTATGAATTTTTCTGATTTTTAGCTGCGTTTTGCATGTTATGTTTTGTTGTCCACGTACAGCGTAAGTAATCTTTCAGATATTTTGTGAATATTGAATTACACGAAACGGGGAAATGGAAAAAAACTGAAGCTATATAATTACTTTGACAATTGAAAAATAATTTGTTAAATTGAATAGGGCATGTAATATGATTAAAATGTTTATCAAAAAATTTATTTGTAAAATTAATAAACATATTACTTTTTATTGAAATAAGAGTTCGGGTTGTTATTAAACATTCAAATGTGAAATACTTATTTGTGATTTCTATCAAAAACAATTTTAATTGAAAGTTACCAAATAAAAAATAATTTTATGATTATAAAGGATAGTATGAAGATATGTGTGATGAACGAAGTTTTTCTCATCCAATTACGAATAAATCAATCACTAACTAATTTCAAAATTTTAAATATGTTTGTAAGACAGTTATTTCTTAACCATGTAGGTACATATCCTACTTTCTTATAAAAAATAAAATGATTTAAGTGAAATATTTTTATATTGAAGTAACATGTATGGTTTAATTTTTATTATTATGCATACAATATATGATGCGTGTTTAACAAGAGAATGTTTTATTAGTTTACTTTTCATCGCAATAATCTATCTATTTCATTATTAGCCAAATAACAAGAAAAAGATATTCCTTATATTATTAATTACACTGCCGTTAATTGGCAGAAAAGAGTATTGCATTTAGATGGTTGGTAATCTCCATATAGTTTCCATCTATAAAATTTCTGAGTTTTATCACATGTGTTTCTGGTGATAAAGACAAATATATAATTTTATCTGATTATCACAAAATATGTTGTAATGAGTTGCTTGATTCTTTTGAAAGCACCTATCATGCGCATTTGGTTTTAAGGAAATTTGATTAATATGTTTAATTAACCGAACTTTCATTTTTAGCTAAATAATTATTAAAAACACCCCACATAGTAAGTTACAAATCAGTAATAAAAGTAGAATATATGTATGCAGAATAAGAAATGTTTGGCTGAATCTGCATACATGTTTCAAAATAATAAGCCATACTTCACTGGTAATAAAGACAAGCATAAATTAGATTGTTCATCACAAAAGATTGTTTCTGAATGCTCAAATCAGTTTGATTTGAGGATGTGTGTGTTGAACGAAGGTCTGGTCATCCAATTACCAATAAAGGGGTCTATGAGTCATGGGGATTCCGGAAAGGGATAAAGTGGGTAAATAACGAAGTGATGAAATCGGCATCCGGAATAATTGCACATGCGGCGTGATAGCCATGCATAATTTTGATTTCAGATATATACAGCAATGGGTATATACGTCGGGATATATTATTTAAAAGCATTTAACAATATATAAATTCAATAGGTAATCCTATGTGTATAAAATAGTGTTTATTACATAAATAAAAATAAATGAAATTTAATAAATTACAACAACTATTTGGAAGAGGATTTTTTCAAAGACTAAAATTTAAATAATTTAACTAATAATTCTATATAAAAATGTATTTTTCTCACTTTTTTCTAAATAATGCATGTTTATTTTAAAGTTAAATTTAAATAAAGATGAAACATATTGAAAAGATTACCATATATAAAGTTATTTTTCTCTTAAAACATTTATTATATACTTAAAACAAAATAAAGAGTTGATAGGATTTCTTTTTCTCTGAATTCATTCAATTTTCTTTATAGATATATCTACCCTATCTATGTTATAAAATATATCTATATTATTTATATTGCACAAATATATATGTGCGTAACGCATACGTACTTGTGCGAATGGCAAAACTTTTACATTTTAAATGAAGTTTCAGTTATAAAATTTTAAGTATTGAAAAAATTTAAGCTTCTAAACACCGCACAATTTCCATTTTTGCGCCATCGTGTAGGGGGGATGTACTTTTAATTGCAGTTTGTTTGAAAACTGTTTTTAAGTTATTATTATTATTATCATTATTATTATTTTGTAGTTTAGTAATTTTTTTCCTAGTGGCAACAAAAGTATTCCAAAAATTTGAAAATCACAAGGATTCATTAATTTTTCTGACATATCTTTTCTCGACCGAAAACAACAACCATTTTCCAAATGGTTAAAAAAAATCATTTTTTTGTCAAAAAAGAATAAATTCTTCTAATAAAAAAACAAGACAAATCATGCGTACTGCATAGATTATTAATTCTATGTGTATTTTCTGTCGACATATAATTTGTATGACAGTGCTGAAGACAATAAATTTTAATCTAAGACATAGAAAAAAAAGATGATGAGTTTTGCCAAACCGCATCTGAGAATGTACTATATTAATTTGTAATTTTTCATGTACATCTTGCATTTTAACATGTTTATGTTTAAATTTATTTATAAAATGAAAATTTTATAATTTATGTCAGGACAAAGAAAGCTACCATTGTAAAATCATACTATTGTATAACCACAATAATGCGCTCTGATACTATTTAACTCTCGCATTCTGGCTATGATCAAATATAGTACAATTCATAAAAATATTCAAATTAAGAAACTTCTGCTTATTGTTTTAAGTTTACTTTTATGGCTGCATTAAAAGGATCGCTATGTAAAAATTTTCTTAAAAAAATGTTTCTTGTATCTCTATATGAAATAACAATCGTGTTTACATTTCCAAATCTATTTTACTACAGACGTTATGCTCAATTTATCAAACAATGAGTAATAAATGATATATTGAAAGTGGCCGTAGGATGGTATAAAAAAAAGTAAGCAATGTTTCTATACATTTTTTTTAACACTGTTAAAAATTTCTTTAAAAACAAAGAAGAAAAAAAATCGGGGATTCTATGTAATTTTAAGCAAGTTATCGGTTAAATGCATTTTATTGAGTTTCTCAGTCATCATTTTGCAAACATTTCCCTCATCTTAAATCTAATTTCTTGAAGGAATTTTCATGTCTTTATAAAAATATATTTATCTTTATTAAAACTTGTAATTCGATATACAAACTTTTAAAATTCTTTTGCCATTTTATTAGATAAGTTAAAGAAGAAATTTCAGCTTAGAAATGGTTCTTTTTTTTATACCTAGAGTAATTTAGAAAGGTAAAATCATCTGTTTGGTATGAGTGAGGATTTTTATCGACAATTATAAGTATTAATAGATTTTTACCCAGTGAATCATAAAAGACATAATTTGCACTCATGAACATCAGCTTCTATAGCTCAGTGTTAGGGTGTTTGTTCCCCTGCTGTCAACAGGTCTCGAGTTCAACTCCAGGAAGTTCAACTCCTAGAAACGAATTGTGTAAAAATTTAAATGAAAGAGCAATTCCAATTTACTCGAAAAAAAGTAAACTCTTTGAGATCAGTGCCAATACAATTATTCCTTAATTTTGACATATTTACAGTTCCATCTGTATTTTTAACGATGTTAGTTGCCAGAGTGTGTTGTAAATTTGTCGTTATTTATTTTAAATAACATCTCTATTATTTTACAGAATCTTGATTTCTCTAATATCATTAATTTTACATAAGACTTAAGGTAATGGATTACCTGTTGATTCTCTGAAACTCAAGAAAATAAAATTAACTGTGTTCATTTACATTTTCATGCTTTTCTTTTACAGAAAATCAGAAATAAATTTTAATTACTATTAGGGCATCAAGAGAAGTACAATAAAGCAGTTTTTGTGAAATATACAACATCATGTATTTTAATTGAAATTAGAGGTAGAAAGGAACAAAAATTACACTAAATATGAACAATGAAGCCCACATATATATCAAAAGAAATTCATTTTATTTATAAATTAATTTTCAAGAAGAAAATTAATTTTTTCATATTTTTTTAACAATATGTCTGTTTGGTACACATTTAAAAAAACTGTTTATTATGTCACCTTAAAATCTATTATGGTATCAAACAACAAACTATTTGAAATTACAAGGAACAGTTTTCATTCAGTCTTAAAAGAAATACAACTAAAAATATTTTACTAAAAAAATTGAAAATCCTAAAATTTTAACAACATATTATTCATTATTTTAAAGAATTTTTTACTCAGACCTCAAATGTTCAATTTTTTAACGAAACACGCTTCCTTACACATTTAAACAAAGCTACAGATTTCTGTAGTTTTACAAAAACTAGTTATGTACATCTATTTTTTTGTACAGTGTATAGATAAAATTTTAGTAAACATACAGATTTACATATGTAAAATTACGGGTTTTTTTTTTCATTGTACATATCAAAATGGAAAATGTGTTACATACATACGTTTGTTGAATACCATGAACACATAAAAAGGTTTTGAAAGTTATAGATAGCCATTAAATATGTTTCTTCTAGATACTACATTATTTGTGGAACATTGTGAAAATTATAAGATTATAATATGCTATCAATATGATTTTTACAAATTAACTAACAGCAGAATATCTTTTTGCTGATTAAATTAAGATACCATTTTAAAGATCAATGTATTTTACATTAACATTAAATAACTCTGATTGCATATTACTCGAATCAACTCATAAAAGTTTATTCAATGTTCTTGAAAAATTCTTCAGAAATAATACATGCATTTTGAACCCATGGAACTTCCTCTACGCTCTTTTATAATCAGAAACTTGCCCCGCGTTCTAATCAGATTTATATTAAAGGAGTGTTTTCTTTCTTCGTACCCTTATGAAGTGCTGTGGGGCATAGTAACTAACCCATCTTGTGCTATATATTCTACACATTCGTCTTTCCCTCCCCCCGAGGTATGTCTGTTACGGTCAATTAAACAATGCTATCTCTGAGGTTCCAGAGACCTAAAATTCAATCCCCTACTCCCCTTAATGTACCCTAATCACACAAGAGGTCTAGAGATGCATCATGTAAGGTGATACTTCACCATAAAGAGTAGGGGTTGTAGCACATACACTTTATACTGCTCCTGAGTTTTCAAAAGGTAAAGTACTGATTAGAGATAGTGTCCTGTCCTTATGGAAGTGAGAGAATGCGAGGATGAACCCTTGTTGATATCCATAAAATGAAAATGCTTAGCAGAGATGTACTTTATCAAAAGGGAATGAAAACAACCTCAAGCTAAAATACGTGTTGTATGTGGATAAGATGGAAATTATAAAACTTTTTCAAAATATATAAAAGCTTGTTACTTATTTAAGATTCATTGCTGTAATAAAAGTTCACTTGAAGCTGTTTTTAATGCATCTAAAATTTACTGAAAAATGGTAATTTAAGAATGATAAGTCTTAACAAAAACGTAACTCAGGAATTATGAAGGAAACATGCATAGATACATCATCTAAAATGAGAGAGATTCTTGTTTCATATCCATAAAAGGAAGATCCTTCACATAGATATACTTTAGAAAAAGGAAATTAAAACAATTTCATGATAAAATCTGTATTGTACAGGGTGTATCTAAATCACTGGGAAAAACTTTAAGGGGTGATAGTACACATCAAGACAAATACTATTAAATGGGAAACTAAGGGTCCCTAACGTCTTCCGAAGGAGATAGGCGCCATCAAAGTTTAGGGTCCAAAATTTGAAATGATTATAAAAAACGTAAAAATTGGTCGATTCGTTTGCGGTTTTCACGTAAACTATTCTTTATGACAGTATTATCTTGAATATAAATTACAAAATTAAATTTCAAAAAATGCCGATAGAGGGCGCTTTAGGCTTTTAAGTAACGGACAACAATTTTTTACCGTTATTTTTTGCATCTCATTAATTTTTTTAGAAGTTTAGACATAAACTTAAATTTCAAGCTCAAAATCTGTGCTTAAGTAGCGCAAACTGAAATGTGTTCAATAGGGGTGGGTAGGTTCAAATTTCAAATGATTATAAAAAACAGAATAATTGGTCAATTGATTTGCGGTTTTCACTAAAACTATTCTTTATGTCAGTATTGTCTTGAAAACAAACTATAAAGATAAATTTCAAAAAATGTCGATAGAGGGCGCTTTAGACTTTGGAATAGCGTACAAGTATTTTTTACCGTTATTTTTTGTATCTCATTAAATTTTTTTAGAAGCTTAGACATAAACTCAAATTTTGTGCTGAAAATCTGAATCGTTGAGAGTGGTTATGTAGCGCCATCTGAACTGTGTTCAATGTTCAAATTTCAAATGATTACACAAAACAGAAAAATTGGTGGATTCGTTTGCGGTTTTCTCTAAAACCATTCTTTATGTCAGTATTTCCTTGAAAATAAATTTTAAAAGGTAAATTTCAAAAAATTCCGTTAGAGGACGCCTTAAACTTAGAGTAGCGCCTTAGAGTAACCAACAACAATTTTTAACAGTTATTTTTTGTATCTAATTAAATGCTTGCAAATGTTTAGACTTAAATTTTGAGCTCAAATTCTGAATCGTTGGGAGGGGTTAAGAAGCGGAAACTGAAGTGTGTTCAGGAGTTGAAATGTTACGCTGGCCACCCTACGGACAGAGTTCAGTTTTTCACTACTTAATTACTCACAAAGATTCAGATTTTGAGCTCAAAATTTAAGTCTAAGCTTTTAATTTATTTAGATAAAAAATTTAATGGCTAAAAATAATTGTTAATTAATCTAAAGTTTAAGGCGCCCTCAAACGGAATTTTTTGAAAATTATCTTTCAAAATTTATTTTCAAGGAAATATTGACATAAAAAATGGTGTTAGAGAAAACCGCAAACGAATCCACCTATTTTTCCGTTTTTTATAATCATTTGAAATTTGAACCTCCCCACCCCTATTGAACACAGTTCAGATGGCGCTACATAACCACTCTCAACGATTCAGATTTTCAGCTCAAAATTTAAGTTTTTGTCTAAGCTTCTAAAAAAATTTAATGAGATACAAAAAATAAAGGTAAAGAATAGTTGTACGTTACTCCACAGTCTAAAGCTCCCTCTATCGGCATTTTTTGAAATTTATCTTTATAAATTATTTTCAAGATAATACTGTCATAAAGAATAGTTTTAGTGAAAACCGCAAACGAATTGACCAATTTTCCCGTTTTTTATAACCATTTCAAATTTTGGACCCTAAACTTTCATGGCGCCTATCTCCTTCGGAAGACGTTTCGGACCCCCAGTTTCCTATTTAATATTATTTGTCTTGATATGTACAATCACCCCTTAAAGTTTTGCCCATTAGTTTAGATACACCCTGTATATGGATTAGATGGAAATTAAAAAAGTCTTAAATATATATAGGACAGTTGCACCATAAAATTTAACTAATAATAACACATTGCTGACTGCAATGCATTGGAATACTGCCCTTGCTCGCTTCTACTTAGCGAACAAGGGTTGCCATATTAATTTTGAGTAAGCCAAAATCATAGTTCCATGCAATAACCCAGTTCAAGGTAAAATAAAAGAATCCATCGAAATCATAGCACGAGAAAATAAACCATGTAATGATAATTTATCCTATAATATACCAAAAATATGGCATAACATCATAAAATCTTAAAATTTTTTATTTCCTTGCAATATTTTAATTTTTGCTCACGTGTAAATGGCAACATTTTTTAAAATTTTAATTCATTTAGATTTTAATTTAGTAGAAATATTATCTCTCGATCAAGATGCAAACGTAGTCCTTAAATTATCATATTTTCCTGAAGACGCCCACAGAAGACGGCGCGAAACGTTGAAAGTTTTATTTTATTTTAATATGTACAAATGTATATTAAAATTCCTGTTTTGTGCACCACTGAGCAATGTATTATTATTAGTTAAAAAAGTCTTTTTCAAAATCTATAAAATATTGTTATTTGAGATTCATTGCTATGTAGGTTTTGCTGGAGCTACTTTTCTTTTTAGTACATGTAAAATTATTTAAACATGTTAATTTTTAAAATGGAAGTCTTAAAAGACATACTCATTGAGTGTAATAAGATTATTAACTTTCCCTATGATAAAATACACATAAATAAAATACCTAAAACGAAGAACACTCTTGTTGATATTTAAAAAATGAAAATGCCTTTCAGATATATATATATATATAATTTTTTAAAGGAGGATTAATGTAGATTGAGGCTATTTTAGTGCTGTATATGGATAAGATGGAAATTACAAAATTTTAATTAAATAAAATCAATAAATAAAATCAATAAGAAAAGGAAAATAATCCTATAAAATAGATTAGATTTTTTACTTAAATTATTAATAAAATAACTACATATTTAAGAAAAAAATCCAAAAACGAATAATTCTTCGATTCAATCATCTTCTAATTCAATAATTTTTCAGTCATGCTCCTTTAAAAACTTTTATAATTAATTAAGTTTTGTAATTTATGAAATATTTGTTCATTACATGTTATACTGAAGCATAAAATATAAGATATATATTTTATATCCTGTAAATGATTTCGGCTTATGTACAGTTAATTACTTTCATTCTTATGCACCCAATAGAGAAAAACAAAAAATGATTTTAATTATTAGTCCAGCGAAATAAAAACCATGTTCATAAACGAACGCGATAAAATAATCTACATAAATTAGATGTTTCTGAAATTGCATACAATGCATAATAATTTATTGATGAAATGAAGTTTTAAAAAAGACATTTGCATATTTTAAATGATTTTATAAATTAAACTTCATAATTATTTATGTCTCGTAAGGAAATGTATAATTAAATTGTGATGGAGAATTTTTAAAGCAAAATCTCTTAACTCAGTTTTCAGTTGAATTAAAATATACAAATGATGTTCTACTTATTTAGACTGCCAAATGATGAGGAAACAGTTTTTCAATAATCACTGAACATTTTTCCATCTTATCACTATAATTAATCAAGATTAATTTAAATAATTCGAAAGATTATAAAAATAAATGAAATATCATTTTAAACTATATTGCTTTTAATACATTTTAATAAATGAAAACGTAATTTTATCTTAATACTCTATTCTTATAAAACAATGAAATAATTCAAGACCATAATTAAATTATCCTCCCTCTATTGTTAAAAACTATTCGAAATAAATGAATTACATGATTTTATTTTTATTCTTAAGTAGAAGCAAAGGCATAGAATTAATGGTTGGGTCTGAAATTTAATTAAAACATTTTCTTCATTCCTTAAATTATAACATGAATTGTCGTAGTTCTTAAAAATTAACTGGAATTTGTAAGCTTTAAAGGGGGAGATCTTTTTATTATCATTATTATTGTATTACTAGGGTTGAATTTCAGTATAAAATGAAAATTGTGTGGAACACATAAAATGACTAAATATAAATCTGCGCTGGAATTTCACTTTTTATTTAAGAAATATTTTATTTTTTAAAAAAATATATCGAAACAAAAAATACAAATATGTTTAAATTTTACTGCAAAAATTCAAGTAAATCATAGCTATTTTTTAAAGCTGCATTAATGAATAGGGATAATAAATTATGTAAGAATGAACGAAGATAAAAATAATACCTTCAAAAATTTCATAAACCGTGTGTATACTTTAAGCAATAATTTTTATTTGCGGCTATAAATTGTTTTAAAATGTTTCCGGTACGGATGATGGATGAGCTTACCTGAATGTTAGACGTCTGTTAAGCATAAGGGAAAAAACAATGTCATATTTTTAGCTTGTCATCATACCATGTAAAATTCATAGAATTTTCCTTTTCTGAATTTAAAATTCAGTGATCGTCAACAAAAAACGTGTATTTATTTACGTTATTAATAAACTAAATAAGAAAGTAAAATAATCCTTTACGCATAGGTTATGAAAAGCATTTTCAACAATAAGAAGATATTGTTACAATATTTTTTTCTTTTTGTTTTTTGTGAAAGAAATTTTAAGGTATAAAAACATATTCTCACTCTATATATGTATGTTGTCTTGGTGCTTTCAAAATTATGTAAATACGTAGCATCTAGATTCGTCGTTCAATCCGTCTGTCTGTCCGGATGTATCGCATAAAAAACTACCCAACCGGATCATTTGAGATTTAAAATACATAACTGTTTTTGTCGAGTCATTTCAAATTTTATGAAAATCGGATGAATGGTTTATTTACAAGGACAATCAAAATAATTGCGTTACATTACGGCCAATGGATAAAAAATAGTTTGAAGTGCAAAAAATAGCTTCAAAATTTCCATAAACTGCATGTATATTTTAAACATTGATTTTTATTTGCGTCTGAAAATTGTTTTAAAATATTTCCGGTACTGCGGCGCGTTCGATGATGGATGAGCTTACCTGAATGTTAGGCGTCTGTTAAGCATAAAAAAAACAATGTCATATTTTTATCTTGTCTTCATATCATGTAAAATTCATAGATTTTTTGTTTACTGCATTTAAAATTCAGTGAATCTCAACAAAAATATGTATTCATTTACGTTATTATTAAAACTAAATATGAAAGAAAAATAATGCTTTACGCACAGGTTACGAAAAGCATTTTCAACAATAAGAAGATATTGTTACAGTATTTTTTTTTCTTTTTGTTTTTTGTGAAAGACTTTTTAAGGTGAAGAAACGTATTCACACTCTATATATGTATGTTGTTTAGGTGCTATCGTAATTATGTAAATACGTAACATCTAGAGTTGTCGTTCAATCCGTTTGTCTGTCCAGATGTCACACATAAAAAACTACCCAACCGGATCATTTGAAATATAAAATACATAACTGTTTGTGTCGGGTTATTTAAAATTTTATGAAAATCGGATGCATTGTTTAATTACGCAGAGAATCAAAATTATTGAGTTTCATTACGGCCAATGGATAAAAAACAGTTTAAAGTGCAAAATTTAACTTAAAAATCCATAAACCGTATGCATATTTTAAGTAATAATTTTTATTTGCGTCTAAAAATTGTTTTAAAATATTTCCGGTACCGCTGCGCTTTCGACGATGGATGCGCTTACCTGAATGTTAGACGTCTGTTAAGCATAAAGGAAAAAATAATGTCATTTTTTTTTATCTTGTCATCATACCATGTAAAAATCATAGAATTTTGCTTTTCTGTATTTAAAATTCAGTGATTGAAAACAAAAGATGTGTATTCATTTACTTTATAATTCAAACTTAATAAGAAAGATAAATAATCCTTCACGGATAGGTTACGAAAACATATTCAACAATAGGGAGATGTTTTTTACAACATTTTTCTCTTTTTGTTTTGTGAAAGAAATTTTAAAAAATAACTACGATTTACTTGAATATTTGCAGCAACATTTAAACATATTTGTATTTTTTTTTTTGATTATATATAAAAAAATAAACATTTCACAAATAAAAAGTGGTCAAGAAACAGATTCTCACTGAATATGGGCTTTTTTATTTGTAGACTCCTTGATAATAACAATATTATTTTTATAATTAGTATCAATCGCACGCATTGGTATCAACTGCTGTATGATGTAATCATCGTCATAAAAAATATAGAATGTAACGAATATCCGAGGTTGAATCTTTAAACGTGGAGCAAATAAACAATTCTTACTTAATACACACTGTTCATACTGGTATTTCATAATTTATTCATATAGTGTCAATAATATAGTTTAAATAATTCAATGCAATGGAATTCAGTTTTATGGCAATTTTTTATGAAGACATGTTACATCTCAGTCGGTACAGCAATTATTGGTTACCATGTTACGTCAGCTGATAAGTCTGCATGAAGAAGCTGTTTCATCTTCTGATTCAATTCACTAAATACAGTTCAGAGTTACTATGCGATAAACAAAAATACCACATTTTAATCTTAAAGTGACTATTATACTGTGACATCTTTTGCATTACTTTGATTATACATGGAGAAACTCAAAGATCCATAGAGAATCTACATCGAAAATTCCCATATTCACCATTCGCCTTAATATAGGAAACTTTCGCTGAACACTCAAATGAGATTCATGACTAACCTGATTGTACTATTTACTGAAGTTCAGTCGTATTTGTGATCATATGAGCATTTTACTGAAATTTTCTAATGCCGAGGTACACGAGTGAATATAAATATGAATATTTATATTACATTTAAAATGAATAGCTTTAATTAACTAACATCTCCATCGTAATTAAGAGACATCAAATAATTGAAAAAGGTCATTTTACAAACAATATGTATTTTTAGCCCCATATTTGAATTGTAATTTCATATAACAAAGAAGATTCGAAAATAAACTTTCACTTTCTCAAAACAAAAGTCTTTTACAGGCAGATTGCCAACATTTGCAATAGAAATGTACAGCAAAATTTACATTTTTTAAAACAGTTTTGTGAGTGCAATTGAAAAATAGTTGCCTCTGTAAATCATGCATGCCCTAGTTATTTCGTGATATAAATTATTAGAACTACATATGAACCTCAGATGACTCTGGATAGTAAAAAAAGTGATTAAGAAAAAAATATTTGACTGTCAGTAAATATAGTTCCTAAATTAAACCTAAAAAATCGAAATTTTAAAAAACAAATACGAACAATCATAGCCGAAGCATTTCCCGGTGTCTTCGGAATACAGTAACAAAACTTAGAAATTTATAAAAGTAAAAATCATGTCAAAAATATTATTTGAAAAGAAACAAATTTAAAAAACATAATTTCTACTATTATCAGAAAAATATCCGATTTCATGTGCATCCCTGTATATGAACAACAGATATGTACCTATACAAAATAGTAAAAATTATATCAAAAATTATATCTAAAAATTATATCAACTAAACGCATAGCGCAGTTGAAAATCCACATTCCGTAATTTCCGCCAATTAATCAAAATGTACTTGAGAATATTTTTGCAGCACTTTAAATCTATAGAATTTATATTTACAGTTTTATTCTCTCTATAGATCTGTATGAGTTATATACGCTGAATAATATCTAAAAATATTTAATTTTAAAATACTTATCAAAACATTTCAGTTATGCCACTTCCAGCAATTATTATTCATATGATTCAATAGCTCAAATAGTGTTAATTTTCTTCTGCAGTAAAATTCTTTTGCGTATCTTTGTAAATAAACGATAAGGTATATATTAACCATATTCCACAGTTAGATCCTGGCATTACCCTCACTGATATACATAAATTTAAATATGTTTACTATAGTAAAATAACATTAAAATGCACCGCAAACAATTTTTTTCTCGTAGATTGTAATGAATTATTTTAATGATTCCTTAAAACCAATAATGAAAATATATATACACGTCTTTAACATTCACCTTATAAAAAAAATTATGAAAAATAAAAATATAATGACAAAAAAAAAAAAAAACCTTTAACATTTCTCTAAGTAGTATATTATGCATATTAGATTTAATACGCAAGTTACAAAATAAAAGGAATTTAATAAAAACTTGAAAATATAATATTAGACAAAAATGTTGGAAAAATTATTACGGTACATTTTATGTAACATTAATGGTGCTTTTTTCACTTCTTTTGGAAAATTAATAAACGAAATATGACTTCATAAAAAATGTCAGGATAAAATTTACAAATATCAGCTATAACTTCTTTTTATGCTTGGTTATTTCGAGCGTAAGGAATTATCAGCGCAAATAAAATTGTAACTGTTGAAAAGATTATTTGGAATATTTTATTTTATCATTTATTTTTATTTATTTATTTATTTATTTATTTATTTATTTATTTATTTATTTTGAAGGAAGATACTGCTTGAAGGATTTTTTGAGCTGACGGAAAATGGCCATGAATAACATGTCAGTGAGTTCTGATGCGTAAAAAATGAGTAGAAAAAAATCACTTTGTCCTTGAAAAATTTTCGCTTTAATGTATATCTTTTGAAAAATGATCAACATGCAAATACCTAGCAATTTTTTCTTATTACTAACAGTATTTTACTTTTTAAAATTGCAGTAGATGTTTATTAAAGTTCAGGTGATATATTTTGATGAAGTCTTGCATTAAATTTTTAAAACTAATGATAACGGAAAGGTAGAAATATTAATAATAATAAAATTATATTGTTTTCTGTTTCTGATGTGATTAAAAAATAAAAATAGAAGTAATAATACGAATTATCAAAAAAATATTTTTTGTGTGTGTTTTCGAGTTTATCTAAATAAATGAATTTTACGATTTATGATAAAAATATCAAAAATCCTACTCATACGTACAAAAGTGTGTTTAGAATTCAAATATATTTTGATTTCGATATAATATTTTTGGAGATTTATAGATTATTTAAAACTCTGAAAAATAATACGATGTCTCCATGTTAGTTAAATCTTATTCTAAAATTTAACTAGCAAATGTATTATACATATTAAATTTAATACACTAGCAACAACATAAGCTAAATAATTTAATAAAAACTTGAAAACATAGTATCTCACAGAAATGTAGTAAAATTTATTACGGCACATTTTATATAACAGTAACGGTGCTTTTTTCACTTCTTTTGGGAAAGTAATATAAAATACGACTTCATAAAAAAATAATAATAATGTCAGGATAAAATTTACAGATATCAGCTTTCACCTTTTTACGTTTTGTTATATCGAGCGTAAGGAATTACCAAAGGCAATAAAATAGTAACCGTTAAAATATTATTTAGTTTTTTTAAACATTTTTTTTTTGAAGAAGAAGAAGACTTCTTGAAGGAGTTCTCGAGCTAACGGAAAATGAACGTGAATGACATGTCAGTGAGCTCTGATGCGTAAAAAATGACTAGAAAAAAAGACACTTTGCTCTTGAAAAATGTTCTTTTAATGTATATCTTTTGAAAAATGATCAAAATGCAAATACGCAGCATTTTTTTTTAATATACTAACACAATTTTACTTTTTAATATTGCTGTGAAAACTTGTTTATGTTCAAGTGATATTTTTTTATGTAGTCTTGTATTTCAGTTTTGTTTGTCTAAATAAATGAAACTTACTTTTTATGATTAAAATATCAAAAATGTCACTCATATGTGCAAATTTGTGTTTGGATATCAAATATCATATTTTTAATTCTATACCACATTAATGGAAATTTATACATTAAATTAAAATCTGAATAATAATACAATGTCTCCATTTTTTAAAATCTTATTCTAAAAATTCTCTAACTAATATATTATGCATATTAGAATTGTTACAATAGTAACAACATAAGTTAAATAATTTAATGAAAATTTGAAACCATAACATCTGACATAAATGTTGAAAAATTTATTACGGTACATTTTTTGTGACATTAACGGTGCGTTTTTCTCTTCTTTTAGAAAAGTAATAAACGAAATGCGACTTCATAAAAAAATAAAGTCAGGATAAAATTTACAAATATGAGCTTTCACCTTTTTTATGCTCGGTTATTTCGAGCGGAAGGAATTACCAGCGCAAATAAAATCGCAAATGTTGAAAGATTATTTCCAAAATTTTATTTTATCGCTAATTTTTTCGCAGGAAGATACTGCTTGAAAGAGTTCGCGAGCTGACGGAAAATGACCTTGAATAGCATGTCAGTAAGCTCTGATACAAAAAAAATTACTAGGAAAAAAAGACAGTTTGCTCTTGGAAAATGTTCTTTTTAATGTATATCTTTTGAAAAATCATCAAAATGCAAATATGTAGCTTTCTTTTATTATTACCAATAGAATTTTAATTTTTAATATTGCAGTGGAAGCTTGTTAATGTTCAAGTGATATTTTCTGATGTATGCATTTAAAAAAACTAATGATAACAGAAATTAAGAAACATTAATAATAATTAAAGGGTATTGCTTTCTGTTTCTGATCTCATTAGAAATAACAAATAAACAACACTAATAACTATAAAAAATACCTTTTTGTGTGTTTTTGATTTTAATTAAATAAATGAAGCTGGTGTTTTATGATTAAAATATCAAAATTACCCCTCACGTTTGCAAATATGTGTTTAGAATTCAACTATCACATTTTGAGTTCTATATAACATTTATAGAGATTTATAGATTAATTAAAACACTGTATAATAATACGATGTGTCGATTTCTTTTTACTCTTATTCTAAAAATTCTCTAACAAATATATTATACATATTAGATTTAATACTCTAGTAACAATATAAATAATATATTAAAAACTTTTGAACACATAATATCTGGCAGAAATGTTGGAAAATTTAGTATGGTAAACTTTATGCAGCAAATAAAATTGTGTATAAAAAAAATGTCAGGATAAAATTTACAAATATCAGCTTTCATTTCTTTTATACTTAGTTATATTGAGCGTAAGGAATTACCAGCGCAAATAAAATCATAAGTATTGACAGAATATTTTCATAATTTTATTTTATCATTTATTGTTTTAGAAGAGAGATATTGCTTGAAAAAGCTCTCGAGCTGACGGAAAATGACCGTGAATAACATGTCCTTGTGTTCTGATGCATAAAAAATGGTAAAAAAATTTACTCTTGAAAAATGTTCTAGTTAATGCGTATCTTTTGAAAAATGATCAAAATGTGAATACATAGCATTTTTTGTTACTAACATAATTTTACCTTTTTAATATTACAGTGGAAGCTTTTAGGAAGAATATTTTTTTTATGCTTAAATTTCGATGTTTTTGGTTTTTTGATGAATTAATTTTTTATGACTAATGATACGGAAAGGTATTAATAATAATAAAATGATATTGTTTTCTGTTTCTGATATGATTAGAAATAAAAATAGAAAAAATAGTAATTATTATAATTGTCTAAATTCAATACATATTATATCCATCATCTTTAAACAAAAGAATCCATATTTCTGCAATTTGCAAATAATAAATGTATGCCTTGAATTTTTCATTTACGGAAACATGTATTCATCTATATTAATGATTTTCTGAAACCGATACTAAAAGAAAATTGTGTATGTCTTAAACATTCTATTTATAAAAAAGTATTACGATATAAAATTATAATCACCAAAAAAATATTAAGTTATAATCACCAAAAGAATCCACATTTCAACAATTTGCAAATAAAAAATTTATATCTTGAATTTTTCTTTTACGGAAACAATCATCGTATGACATTAATGATTATTTAAAACTTATATTAAAAAATATATATGCGCGTTTTCTACACTCTTTAAAAATTTTTATAATATAAAATTGGAATTATCTAAAGATATTTTAAAATTTCTCTAACAAATATACTATGCATATTAGATTTAATAAGCTAGTAACAACATAACGTAAGTAATTAAATAAAAACTTAATATCTGGCAGAAATGTTGGAAAATTTATTTTGGGTACATTTTATGTAACATTAACAGTTCATTTTTCATTTCTTTTTGAAAAGTAATAAACAAAATACGATTTCATAAAAAAATAATGTCAGAATAAAATTTGCACATATCAGATTTCAATTTTTTATACTTGGTTATTTCGAGTGTAAGGAACTACTAATGCAAATAAAATCGTAACTGTTGAAAGATTTTTTGCAAAATTTTATTTTATTATAAAATTATAATCACATAAAAAATCTACATTTCTACATTTTGCAAATAATATATATATACATTAGGGTGGGCCGAAAAAAACTTTTTTTCGATTTTTGATTATGGCGGGTGCGGAAAAGTGGCCACTGGTGGCACTCAGTTCATACAAAAAATTTGAAATTTTTTGGACATTTCCTTACCCTGCCGCAAACGGCTTGAAGTTTTGCAAAAATGTTCATTTTTGAACTTTTTTCGAAAAAAATTAAAAAAAGTTAAATTAAATTTATTTTGGTTGTATTTACTTGAAAAGGCATATTTAATGTACCAAATGTTTAAATAAGATCTGATCATGCATTTTTTAATATCTATGTGTTTTATAACTTACGCTATTTTTATAGCTTTTTCGCGTATGATAGGCAAAAGTTGTATTTGTTTGAATCGATCGTTAGTTTCTGTATTATTTATGTCCCTTGGTCTTCTTTATATATTTTCTATGTGTCAAACGTCATATATTTGAGGGAAAGACAGCAGCATGCTTCAAAAACAAATCTGGAAAGTGAGAAAGTGGTGAAACAGGACTCTAAGCGCGCGCAATGATTCGTGGTAATACTCAGGGAGTGAAGGACGAAATAGTTGAGAGCCAAAATGCGATAAAGGATTCTTATTATTTATCCTTGCTAAATTACCTGCGACATTTGTTCAGTGTTTACGTGAAACCCTTTTGTATTGATATGCAGTGCTTTTTGGGTCGTTTAATGTGCCATTATAGTGTTTTGTGCGTTTTATTACAACGAGCTCACAAATGACTAGTATAAAGGGCCATGACAATGCAAAGACACGCGATAGCGTGAAAAGTAAATCTTTGGGGGCATCATGCATATTGAAAGAACTGCAATTTCCAATTTATGCTGATAATCATGCACCACTAATACTGGTTGCTTCACCATGTAGAAGTTGTGACAGCAGAGAATACGAATCTGGTCATCGATAAAAACAAAGTCAAAAGAGAGAAATAGAAACTTGGAAAGAAGATACAAGCAGAAGAAGTTATTGAAAGAAGGAAAATTAAAAGCATATTTTTTGATGGTAGAAAGGATAAAAGTATATTCAGAGGAGGAAAAATAACAAGCAGCACCGTCGAGAGAAAGGCGTGTCACACATCACCGTGTTGTTTGAACCTGGTTAGGAATACTTGTGTCACTTGATACCTCATTCGGTTACCTTGCTACCTCGTCAATTCAGAAAAGTCTAACTTGTGGTGACTTGGAAGATTGTATAATGATCTTGCTATTTCTTTTCCGTGACCGGAACAAGATATCAAGTGACCCGAGTATTCCTAACCAGGTTCAAACAACACGGTGATGTGTTCCTCGCCTTTCCTTCGACAGTGCCGCTTGTTCTTTTATTCCTCTTAATATACTTTTATCCTTTCTACCATCAAAAAATATGCTTTTAATTTTCCTTCTTTCAATAACTTCATCTGCCTGTATCTTCTTTCCAAGTTTCTATTTCTCTCTTTTGACTTTGTTTTTATCGATGACCAGATTCGTATTCTCTGCTGTCACAACTTCTACATGGTGAAGCAACCAGTATTAGTGGTGCATGATTATCAGCATAAATTGGAAATTGCAGTTCTTTCAATATGCATGATGCCCCCTAAGAATTACTTTTCACGCTATCGCGTGTCTTTGCATTGTCATGGCTCTTTATACTAGCCATTTGTGAGCTCGTTGTAATAAAACGCACAAAACACTATAATGGTACATTAAACGACCCAAAAAGCACTGCATATCAATACAAAAGGGTTTCACGTAAACACTGAACAAATGTCGCAGGTAATTTAGCAAGGATAAATAATAAGAATCCTTTATCGCATTTTGGCTCTCAACTATTTCGTCCTTCACTCCCTGAGTATTACCACGAATCATTGCGCGCGCTT
Organism: Maratus speculifer; assembly: GCA_964019185.1. Lineage (NCBI taxonomy): Eukaryota > Metazoa > Arthropoda > Arachnida > Araneae > Salticidae > Maratus > Maratus speculifer. The sequence goes on from OZ025294.1 coordinate 279,081,551, forward strand.
AGAGTCCTGTTTCACCACTTTCTCACCTTCCAGATTTGTTTTTGAAGCATACTGCTGTCTTTCCCTCAAATATATGACGTTTGAGACATAGAAAATATATAAAGAAGACCAAGGGACATAAATAATACAGAAACTAACGATCGATTCAAACAAATACAACTTTTGCCTATCATACGCGAAAAAGCTATAAAAATAGCGTAAGTTATAAAACACATAGATATTAAATAATGCATGATCAGATCTCATTTAAACATTTGGTACATTAAATATGCCTTTTCAAGTAAATACAACCAAAATAAATTTAATTTAACATTTTTTAATTTTTTTCGAAAAAAGTTCAAAAATGAACATTTTTGCAAAACTTCAAGCCGTTTGCGGCAGGGTAAGGAAATGTCCAAAAACTTTCAAATTTTTTGTACGAACTGAGTGCCACCAGTGGCCACTTTTCCGCACCCGCCATAATCAAAAATCGAAAAAAAGTTTTTTTCGGCCCACCCTAATATACATATCTTGAATTTTTCTTTTACAAAAACAGACATCGTATGACATTAATGATTATTTAAAACGTATATTTAAAAATATGTAAGCGTGTCTTCTGCACTCTTAAAAAAAATTATAATTTAATTTATAATCATCTAACAATATTTTAAAATAACTCTAACAAATATACTATGCGTATTAGATCGTAACACGATTTCATAAAAAAATAACATAAAATTTACAATTATCAGCTTTTACTTTTTCATTCTTGGTTATTTCAAGCGTAAGGAACTACCAGCGCTAATAAAATCGTAACTGATGAAAGATTATTTGCAAAATTTTATTTTATCATTTATTTTTTCGAAGTGATATACTGCTTGAAAGAATTCTCGAGCTCACGGAAAATGACCGTGAATAACATGTCAGTGAGATCTGAAGCATAAAAAATGACTAGAAAAAAAGGTCATTTTGCTCTTGAAAAATGTAATTGTTAATGCGTATCTTTTGAAAAATGAACAAAATATGTAGCTTTTTATAAATATGTAGCTTTTTTTATTGCTAACAGAATATTACTTTTTTAATTCTACAGTGGAAGCTTATTAATGTTCAGGTGATATTCTTCTTTATATTTAAATCTCGATGTCTTTGACTTTTTAATGATTAAAATTTTTAAAACTAATGATACGAAAATGTAGAAATATAATAATAATAAAATGATTTGCTTTTCTGTTTCTGATATGATTAAAAATAAAAATAGAAACAATAGTGATAATTATAACTGTCAAAATTCAATACATATTATAGCCATCATCTTTAAACAAAATAATCCAAATATCAACAGTTTGCAAATGATAAATTTATACCTTGAATTCTTCTTTTACGGAAACATGTATGGAGGAAGATGGTGTTACCTGAGCCACTTTTTAAATTTTAATTTTTTAATTTTTTTTTTATAATTTCTTACAACAAAATAAAATCTTGAAAATGAAAATTTTATATTCTTCTTCAACTGAAAACCACTTTCAATTTTTTTTGAACTATTTTTCTATGTCTAATTTTTTTTTACATTTGTTGCATATCGTGGCTCAAGTATTTCCATAAGGGGGATACTTGAGCCATGGGGAAGGGATACTTGAGCCAGTAAGGAGAAAAGACCTACAAAAGTATTTTTTCCCTTTATTTTTCACAAATATTTTACAGAATGATAAATTATGATACATAAACCAATTGCGAAAACAAAGCTAGTAACACGATCACTTTTTATCGTTATAACTGGTGGTAGAAGGATCATTTCAACTTGAGTTATATCGATGGTAGCAACATCCTGAGTTAAGGGCCATTTAAATTTGGAATCTGCAATTCTTCGAGCAAATTTCTTTTTCAATTCATCTTCTGAAATATTAAGCACTTTTCCGACAAATCCTTTTACAGTTGTCTTTCCGGCATATTTTACTAGCAACCAATCATCAATAGAAGGTTTTCTGTTCATATCATCACCATCATTGACAGAATTTTCATCTAAAGATATTGTCGAACTCATGCTTTTGATTAAGTAGCTGTCGGAATCTGAGCCAGATGTATCATACCACTCTTTCAAACACTTTTTCGATTTCACAGGAAAAGATTTTGTCTATACCTTTGGCTCCATGCACGTAAGTTTGAATTGTGATTTTTATTGCTTTTTTTGTTTTATGAGCGCTTTATTTACCAATTCTTCTTCAAATTTCTTTCAAAAAAAGTTCCAGTAACAGAGGTTACAATTTCAATATAAAATATTAATCGAAAATATATTATTTCAAAAAAATATTTTAATATGTTGGGCCTAACTAATTAAAGTATTAGAGATAACCTGTAAAACAGTTTTAAAAAGTTATTTTAATGTAATAAAAGTTAAATTGTAAACTATGTTTACATTTATCTAGACAGGCTATTTTGTTAGTCAAAATGAAAAATAAAATGGATATTTTCATTAAAAATATATACAATATTAATCATCTTTTAAGTTATTATTTTTTTTAAGAAAAAATGAATAAAAAATTATTCTCCCTTTTATCCAGAAAAAAATTTATTATTGAATGTAAGGATGTAATTTTATTTTTTGTTTGTTTCACCCATGTCTAATTTCGTAGTGGGGATGGTTGAGCCATGGCTCAAGTATCTCCAATCTCACTGGCTCAAGTATCCCCATTTCCACCATTTTTGTTTATCAGAGTTTTACTAAGTAAAGCATGCAGCTATTTGAACTATTTTAGATTGAAAATACAATTGAAATTATACTTATTAAATTTATATATACTGTTGCAACTGTAAACAAAACATTATTTCAAAAAAAAATGGAAAAAACATGCACCTAAATATTTACTTCAGATAGGGAAAAAATAACTGTTAATCACCATACTTTCAAAATGGTACTAAGGTATGTGATTTCTTTTTTGCATGTTCAGAACTATAAATATGATACCTTATTGGCAGTTTTAGAAAGAAAAATTATCCATCTATAGAGATAATAAGGGTGGCTCAAATATCCCCTATGCTCAAGTATCCCCGCTCTCCCCTATATTTATATTAATGATTACCTAAAAACGATGCTAAAAAATATATGTGGTATGTCTTAAAAATTCTATTTATAAAAAGTATTACGATACAAAATTATACTCACCAAAGATATTAAATTATAATCACAATAAGAATCCAAATTTCTATAATTTGGAAATAATAAATATATACCTTGAATTTTTCATTTACGAAAAGAGGCAAATAATTATATTAAAAATTCAATAAATTCGATACTAAAAAATATGTGTGCATTTCTTAAACATTTTATTTATAAAAAAAAAGTATTACGATACAAAATTAAAGACACAAAAAATATTAAATTATAATCACGATAAGAATCCAAATTTCTAGAATTTGATAATATAAATATATACATTGAATTTTTCATTTACGAAAACATGCAAATAATTATATTAATGATTTCCTAAAACCGATACTAAAAAATATATGTGTATGTCTTAAACATTACATTTATTAAACAGTATTACGATAAAATATTATAATCAACAAAAAAATATTAAATTATAATCACGATAAGAATCCATATTTCTAGAATTTGCAAATAATAAATATATATATTGAATTTTTCATTTACAAAAACATGCAAATATTTATATAAAAGATTCCTTAAAACCGATACTAAAAAGTACATGTGTATGCCTTAAACATTCTATTTATAAAAAAGTATTAAGATATAAAATTATAATCACAAAAAGAATTAAATTATAACCGAAATCATTCATATTTCAACAATTTCAAAATAATAAATGTATACCTTGAATTTTTCTTTTACAAAAACAGTCATCGTATGACATTAATGATTATTTAAAACTTATACTAAAATTTATATATGCGCGTCTTCTACACTCTTTAAAAAAATTATAATATAAAATTATAATAACCTAAAAATAATTTAAAATTTCTTTAACAAATATATTATGCATATTATATTTAATACGCTAGTAACAATATAACGTAAATAATTTAATAAGAACTTGAAAAAAGCAGAAATCTTGCAAAATTTACTTTCGGTACATTTACTTTGGGTACATTTGATGTAACATTAACGGTTCATTTTTCACTTCTTTTTGAAAAGTAATAAACAAAATACGATTTAAAAAAATAATAATGCCAGCATAAAATTTACAAATATCAGCTTTCACTTTTTTTGTTGTTGGTTAATTTGAGCGCAAGGAATTACCAACGCAAATAAATTCTTAACTATTCCGAAAGTACTAGATTATTGCCAAAATTTTATTTTAACATTTTTTTTTCGAAGGAAGATACTGCTTGAAAGAGTTCTCGAGCTGACGGAAAATGACAATAAATAACATGTCAATGAGTTTTGATGCGTAAAAAATGACTCTCTTGCTCTTGAAAAATGTTTTTTTTTAATTATATCTATATATTTTGAAAAACGTTCAAAATGTAAATATGTAGCGTTTTTTATTTACTAATAGAATTTAAATTTTTAATATTAAGGTTGTAGCTTGTTAATTTTCAGGTGATATTTTTTGATGTAGTTTTGTATCAAAATTTTAAAACTAATGATAACGAGAAAGTAGAAATATTAATAATAATATTAATAGAAGTGAAAATGATATTGTTTTCCGTTTCTGGTGTGGTTAGAAATAAAAGTAAAAATAATATGTAATATATATGTATATATAATGTATTTTTTGTGTGTTTTCGAGTTTATCGAAATAAATAATCTTACGAATATAATAATCTTACGAAATAAGCTTACTTTTTATAACTAAGATAGCAAAAATGCCACTCATATGTGTAAATTTGTGTATAGTATTCAAAAAATTCTATATAGCATTTATAGAGGTTTATAGGATAACTAAAGTGCTTTGGGATAAAAAAAAATCTTCTAAAATAATTTTATTGCACTAAAAACTTTCCTGGTCTTTTCGCTTAAAATGACATTTAAATTTTGTTTCCATAGTAATAAAAAACAGGAAATATTATTTTTTTTCGTTTTGATTCAGTTTTAAAATCCAGCTTTCAAGCAATGGATATCATAATAAAGATTTCTTTCGAAAACGAGTTTTTCTTCATGACGGATTTTTTAAACTTTTCTCGAATTTCAACCGTTATAACTAAAGAACCGTTAAAGATAAATCGTTCCAACTCCCAAATAAATACACAAATATGCATATATATATAGATATGCATGTCTTCAACACTCTTTATATATATATATAAATGTAAAATTATTATCAACAAAAAATATTCTAAAATTATATATAATAATAATATATTATGCATATTAGATTTAATACGATAACGCTAGTAACAACATAACATCAATAATTTAATAAAAACTTGAAAATATAATATCTGTTAGAAATGATATAAACTTTATTACAGTATATTTCAAGTAACATTAACTGTGCGTTTTTCACTTCTTTTGAAAAAGTAATAAACGAAATGCGACTTCATAAAAAAATAATGTCAGGATAAAATTTACAAATATCAGTTTTCACCTTTTTTATGCTTGGTTATTTCGAGCGTAAGGAATTACTAGCGCAAATAACATCGTAACTGTTGAAAGATTATCTCAAAAATTTTATTTTATCATTTTTTTTCGAAGGAAGATAGTACTTAAAATAGTTCTCGAGCTAACGGAAAATGACCATGAATAACATTCAGTAAGCTCTGATGCATAAAAAATGGCAAAAAAAAAAAATTACTCTTGAAAAATGTTCTTGTTAATGCGTATCTTTTGAAAAATGATCAAAATGCAAATACGTAGTTTATTTTTAATTACTAACAGAGTTTTGCTTTATATTACTATAGTGAAAGATTGTTCAGGTGATATTGTTTGATGTAGTCTCGCATTAAATAATTTTAAAACTAATGATAACCGAAGGGTAGAAATATTAACAATTTCTGTTCCCGATGTGATTAGAAATCAAATAGAGACAATAGTAATAGTTATTTAAAGAAACGTACTTTTTGTGTGTTTTCGGGTTTATTCGAATGAAGTTTAGGATTTATGACTAAAGTATTCATAACGCCACTCACATGTGCAACAGTGTGTTTTGGATTCAAATATCGTATTTCGAATCCTATATAATATTAATGGAGATTTATATATTAATTAAAACTCTGACATAAATGTTGAAAAATATATTACGGTACATTTTTTATAACATTAACGATGCGTTTACACTTCTTTTGGAAAAGTAATAAACAAAATACGACTTCATAAAAAATGATGCCAGGATAATGTTTACGAATATGAACTTTCACTTTTTTATGCTCGGTTATTTCGAGCGTAAGGAATTACCAGTGCAAAGAAAATCGCAAATGTTGAAAGATTATTTCCAAATTTTTATTTTATCTTTTTCGAGGGAAGATACTACTTGAAAGAGTTCCCCAAGTTAACGAAAAATGACCTTGAATAACATGTCAGTAAGCTCTGATGCGTAAAAAATGTCTAGAAAAAAAAGGACAGTGCTCTTGAAAAATGTTCTTGTTAATGCGCGTCTTTTGAAAAAGATTAAAATGCAAATACGTAGCTTTTTTTAGTAGTAACAGAATATTACTTTTTAATATTGCAGTGGAGGCTTTTAATGTCCAGGTGATATTTATTGATGTACTATTGCATTAAATTTTTAAAACTAAGGATAACGGAGAGGTAGAATTATTATTAATAATAAAATGATATTGTTTTCCTTTTCTGATGGGACTAGAAATAAAAAATAAACAATACTAATAATTATTTAAAAAACATTCTTGTTTGTGCTTTCGAGTTTATCTAAAGAAACAAAGCTTATGTTTTATGATTAAGATGCCAAAATGTGTGATAAGCATTCAAATATCATATTTTCAATTCTGTATAACAGATATAGAGTTTTATAGATTAATTAAAACTATGAATAATAATGAGATGTCCTTTTTTTTAAATCTTATTCTAGAATTTCTCTAACAAGCATATTATACATATTAACTTTAATACGCAATTAAAAATAGAAGTTAAATAATTTATTAAAAAATTAATACTATAATTTCTGGCAGAAATGTTGTAAAATGTATTACGGTGCGTTTTTCTCTTCTTTTGGAAAAGTAAAAAACAAAATACCACACACAAAAAATAATGTCAGGCTAGAATTTAGAAATATCACCTTTCACTTATTTTATGCTTTTTTATTTCGAACGTTAATAATTACCAGCGCAAATAAAATCGTAACTTTTTAAAGATTATTTCAAAAATTTTATTTTATCTTTTATTTTTCGAAGGAAGATAATGCTTGAAAGAACTCTCGAGCTGACGGAAAATGGCCATGAATAACACGTCAGTGAATTCTGACGCATAAAAAAGACACTGTTTTTTTATGTTTATCTTTTGAAAAATGATCAAAATGCAAATATGTAGCTTTTTTGTTCTAACAGAATTTCCTTTTTTAATATTCAGGTGATATGTTTTGATGTAGTCTTGCATTTCTGACAAAAAATGAAATCAAAATAGAAACAATTGTAATAATTATAAAAAACCATACTTTTTTATGTGTTTTCGAGTTTATCTAAATAAATGAAGGTTATGTTTTATGATTAAAATATTAAAAATACCACTCAGATGTGCAAATGCGTACTTAGAATTCAAATATCTTATTTTAAAATCTCTATTAAATTTATGTAGATTTACACATTAATTAAAACTCTGAATAATAATACGATGACTCCATTTTTTTAAAGTCTGATTCTAAAATTTCTCCAACTAATATATAATGCACATTAGATTTAACCCTTTATCTACCGCATTATGAATTCATGAAAATTTTAAATTCTGTACCACTTTACGCGAATTGTTTAAACTAAATTAAAAGATTTACGTAATCATTTAATAAATATTTGAAGGATGTTAGAAGGTTTGAAGGATTTGGAAAGATTAATTAAATTTGAATTTACAGTGATTTTGCGCAGTAACGACTAAAATATTTTATTATTGATTATTTTCTTAGTATTTTGTAGAATTATAAATAGAGAAATGTTTCCGCATTGAAAATTCCCATCACCGTCCCTTAGTGCCAAGAAAGCTGAAAAGATGCGAAGGCAAAAGAAATCATCCTTTTAAAAATATTTTTGTTTTGTGTAACCAATAATGCTTTTGGAACGAGAAAAAGTAATGCATATGTAACTTATTCTAAGCATCATTTCTGACGTATTAAAAGAACTTTATAATAAGTTATTTTAATGGTACTTATAAGTACCGTCGGTAGATAAAGGGTTAATACGCTAGTAACAACATAAGATAAATAATTTAATAAAAACCTGAAACCATAATATGTGGCAGAAATGTTGGAAAATTTATTACTGTACATTTTATGTATCCTTAACTGTGAGTTCTTTACTTCTTTTGGAAAAGTAATAAACAAAATACGACATGATGATAATAATAATAATGTCAGGATAAAATTTACAAATATCAGCTTTCACTTTTTTATGCTAGTTTTTTTCAAGCGTAAGAAATTAACAGCCCGAATAAAATCGTAACTGGTGAAAGATTATTTCCAAAATTTTATTTGATAATTTTTTTTCATAGGAAGATACTACTTGAAAGAGTTCTCGAGCTGGCGGAAAATGACCGTGAATAACATGTCAGTGAGCTCTGATGCGTAAAAAATGACTGGAAAAAAAGACACTTTGCTCTTGAAAAAATTTCTATTTTAAAGTATACCTTTTGAATGATCAAAATGTAAATACATAGCAATTTTTTTTATTACTGACACTCTTTTATTTTTAAATATTACAGTAGATGCTTCTTGATGTTCAGGTGATATATTTTGATGTAGTCTAGCATTAAAACTAATGATAACGGAAAGTTAGAAATATTAATAATAATAAAACGATATTTTTTCTGCTTCTGTAGTGATTAGAAATAAATATAGAAACAGTAGTAGTTGTTATTAAAAAACATACTTTATTGTGCATTTTCGAGTTTACCTGAATAAATGTAGTTTGCGTTTTGTGATTAAAATATCAAAAATGCCACTCACATGTGCAAATATGTGTTTAAAATTCAAATATCATATTTTGATTGTCCCAAATGCTTCTCATTTTTTCATGTTAGACGGATTAAATCTCAAATGATTATTACTGCATCCTGATATTGCAATTAAAAGCAAGTAAGAGAAATGTGTATGATGTGGAATTGTCATCTTGAGAATGGCACAATTTACATGCCATTATTTTAAAGTTAGGTTTGCATTGCCCATGTAAGTGGGTAATATTACAAAAAAAGTATCTATCAACAAATAAAGCCACTACATTTTTAGAATGTATATCCGCTAAAATATTCGTTCTTGCATACATACTCAAAAATTGGCTGTAAGAAATCCTATATTTGTTTTAAAAAATTCTGAAACTAAGCCGTGAAAATTACTACAACTTTTATGTGGCGTCTTTACCCCATGACCCGTTATATGAAATAAACAAAACAAAAATATTTTGAAACTTTTCTGGAAATTAAGAGAGTAAAAATATGACGTAGCAAAATTTAATCGCAGCATTATAAAATATACTGATGTTTTGTGGCCACAAATATTAGTTTTAAAAAGAAAAAAAAAGTTATTTTGAATCAACTGAGATTATGTAAAATACACTGCTAATAAAATGTTTTATTTTGAAATAACATGCGAATCTTATTAAAGATTAACAGCCCTGGTGGAAAATTCTAAACACATTACATAATTTTAGATGAATTTTATAACATATTATTAAGAGGATTACAATGTCTTCAGAGAAATCATTTCCGAATTGGTATAGTTGGTATTAATAATTTCATAAGTTTTGAAAAGTTGCTTCATCCTAATGAAATATAATTATTACTTCACAGAAATCTATGTTTAATTAACAGTTTTCAAAATACTTGATAGAGCAGACTCAATTATTAAAATTGGCAAAATGTTTGTAATATACATGATAATATAGCTGGGAAAATATTAACTAAATAAAATATCATCTTCATCCAAAAGAATTGTGGTTATATTGATGTCAGAACACTAGTAACTAAATATAACCATCATAACCGCACTATTATTTGCAATTTTTTACGAATAAAACATATCTATTCGAATGTCTATTATGCGAACTAACATGTGATATTTCATTTCATAATAACATCTTATTTTTTTTTTCTTGTTGTTGTTAAATTTCTTAATTCATCCGGGTTTGCTGGTGTACTATTAGTGATATATATAATTTCTTTGCACATTATTTTGTCTTAACAATTACGTTTGTTATTATGTATTAATAATAGTATGTATCTACGCATGGCTTATTACGGCTTCATTTGAGTTTTGGCATTTAGTGATAATAATAAGTGCTTGCTCTGCAACATTGGAGGTTCCTTTATTTTACACATGTATTTCATTCGTTAAATTAAAAATATAAGTTACATTTCGGAATGAATCGTGTTTGATATTCTGCGAAAAATATTAGAAAGTTGTAATATTTGTTAAATACAGTTGTAATACAATCTTTTCCAAACGTCGCCAAAAATTATTTCTCAGACTATTGTCATGTAAATATGAATTGATCAGTACGCAAAATAACTGCATATATTAGATTTCAAACAATGGTATATTCATTAAAATTCAGTAAATCTATTCTGATAATTGCTATTAAGGTTATTAACGTAAAAGTAATTTCTTACTCAAAATTGAAACAAAAAAAGGTTTCTAAAAGTTTAAAGAAAGATTTTTAAATATGCTGAGCTGTGAAAAATATCAAAGTAACTGGCTCATCTCATAGTGGTTTCACATAGGCGCAAGTATTTCAAGAATGACTTAAGATCTTATGTATATATACATAGATATAGATATATATATATAACCTTTTAAATTAATCGTAATTTTTTGTGACTGCATGGCATTGCCCTTGAAAATGAGCCATGTACCACAAACTCCCATTTTATTTGTAATAGTTCCAATATTGCAGTTGTCGTGTTTATGTTTGTTATATATATATGTATATATAACCATTATATAATACTGTAAATATATATATATATATATATATATATTTAAAGAATTTCGGAATAATAAAAAGTACATTCGAAAAAATTGTTTGAGTTACAGAAATCGAATTGAAGAACAATCAGCACAGCTGTTAGGAGAATTAAATTCAGAGTTAATTAGTTGGAAGCTAAAATTTGTTTTAATTCCTTACGTTTAGGTACAGTATGCACATACTTTTTCGTCCTTGTACAAGATTAGTTTCAGCAGCCAATTTTTACAGTTTTATACTATAAAAAATATTCTTTAAATCAGCATAACAATATCTGATAAGAATAAATAATCTCTATGAGAAAGTTTGTCTACAGAAATGCTGTAGAGAATAAAATTCTTAAGAAAAATGAGTATCGACACTTAATATTTTTGTTCATACAACTGTATTTCAAAATTGTTTTTTAACTTAATATTCAAGAAATTAAAGCCAGAACAGATCAAATAATAAGACCACCTTGCACACATTTTATATGTAGTACCATTCTTTTTCCTTTTTATTGATATTTACAGGATGTTTTTGTAATTATTTTAAAATAATATTTTAAAGAATTAGACGCCACGAGATTAATAACTAAATCATGCATTTTATCATAAATTTAAGCATATATAAAAATGCTGTTGAAATGTAGTTTGTTATTTCCCATATTGTATTTGAAATATTGGGTAGTATGTATTATAAGAAAGTATTGTTATTTAGAATAAATTAGAATGAGAAAACAAATAAGGATGCAGTAGTCTTGTTTTTTAAGGGAATTCAGAGTCAATAAATGAAACGATTTTAAACAACAGTATATTACGAAAAGTGCTGAGTTATTTTAAATAAAAATGATTTTGATAGTTTATCTTTAGGTACGAAGTTACATAGTTTATGATATATTTGTCAAAGTTTGAAAGCTGTGGAATGTTGAATAAAAGCGCAATCTATATTATTTTATAGGCAATGCTTTTGATAGAGTTAGTTGTTTCTAGATTCATTTATGGTAATCAGAAAATTATTTGTATTATATTAATCATTAGTATTAATAATATCATAATTATTGATATTATTTGGCTTTATATATTTACATATTTACGAATTATTTGAGGTTTATTTAAAAGTGTTATCATTTATATATATCATTTTAAAGAATCTCAAAAAGTTATTTAGATGTTTAAATTTAGTGCATAAAGAATGAATCTTCAGATAGTTTAAAATAAATTTATTTACATTCTCAATCTGTAAGACTAATAATCCGTACTGTTTTACTTAAAATTAATAATTCTAGTACGATTTCATAAAAATCATATTTTTTAAAGAAACATTTAAAAGTTCCGGTTAAATTTCGAGAATAATTATTCGTATATAAAAATCCGAAATCTAGTACAATTATTCTTAAAATACATCTGTGTCACTGAATATACAAGAATTCAAATAAAAATATATTACCTTCTTCTAGCAGATAATATTCTTTACCCCATTTTTCATCTTGAAAAACGTTTTTACCTACTCGAAGGCATCATCAATTCTGAATATGATTTATAAAAGAATAGGATTTATATAAGAATAATCATTCTCGAACTTTGACGAGATTTTTTAAATGTTTCACACGAAGAATGTGTTTTATGAAATAGAACTAGAATTGTTTATTTTAAGTAAAACAGTACAAAAAATTATTGTTACAGTCTGAAAATGTAAATAAATTTATAAGAAAACATCTGAAATTTCATTCTTAAAATACTAAATATAAACATATAAAAAATTTTTAAGATTCTTTAAAATGACTTACATAAATGACCCTATTTTGAAATTATATAGTACCTGAAATAATTGGTAACTATATAAATATATGTATGTAATTACAGGTATTAACTAAAACGAAGAAAAACCATTCGTTTTCATTAAATGTCTTTTCAACTGTAACTCTCCAACTAACTATAAATCCCTACATAGTGACCAAAGTTCCTCTAGTATCAGAGAGAAAATTTAATATGCTCATCCTGTACACAAACTGAAGAAATTAAAAAAAAAAATCCGCTTTCACATAATTAGATCCAAATTCAGATCTTATTTTTCATCTCCTACCATTGGGATAAAAAGGCAACAGCTTACTTCTCAATTATGAAATTCCTATACATTTTGCTCCAGATATGATGTTTGCCTTGAAAAGTTTTTCTGTAAATGACCCATTGCATTTCTTGACAAAGCTTTTTATGAATATTTTATGAACAATACAAAGAAAAGGTAGTAACAGCATGTCGTGCAACAGTGATCAACGACATGCTGAGTTTGTGTACCTGGAAAAAAAAATATGTAGCATTGACTGTAAATATTGAAACATGCCCTTGTTATAATTCACGAAATTTGAAATGCTCTTGGTTTTTTTTTTGAATTTATGGATGATAGTATACAATTTCAGTGCCTAATGTTTTTTTAAAAGCGATACAATTAAAAAAATCTATAGGATAATTACATTTTAAAGATTACTAGAACTAAATTTGATTATGCACACAAAAGACGCAATGGTGCAAAAGTAAAACATCATTAATTCTTGTCAAGGACTAACAGAATCTGAAAATTGGTGAAAATCCATGCGTTAGCTCTTGGGATAGAGCTGTAGAAAAAATCGTAAAAAATGCTGCATAGCGGCGCCTTCTGTAGAGAGATTTCCACCAAAAATTAATCCGTATCAGTTTATATCACGGACTAGTTGAACATAAATTTTCATTAAATTCAGGACGTTTTTTCTTGACATAAAGTTCATAAAAATTTATGTCACATACATATAGACATACTCACAAGCAGAAATTTTACAAAAGCATAAAAAGAAACATCTTACCCCTAAAACGTATAAATCCAACAAAAACCAGAATTCAAAAATTTCCACGAATCCAATACTTTTTTCTCCATTAAATTGAAATAAATAAAAAGTTTTCGACTAAGAATATTTGTTGTTATATTTCTCAATAAATATAATGGTTAAATACGAATTTACTGTCAGAAACTATGCTTACATACGTGACATTTACAATCCTCATAATAATACGTCTCCTTTGATTCCTTTACTAGGCATTTCTAATTTTAAATTACAGAGGGAAAGCAAGCAAATCTGAAACGAGAAACTTCGGTTGCATATTTCAAGTTTATATTTTATTCGTTCTTAAATTGCGCATAAACATAAATATTGCAAAACAAACACCATTTCTGAAATGACGTATGATATGTATGTTTGAACAAGTATTAATACATTTTTCTCGAAAGCTAAACTTTCAAAACAGAGTTTTGTTCTTTTGATAATGATTTTTCTTTCTAAAGAAATTAATTGTGACAAAATAAAATAAATTTAGAATGATTTTAATAAATATATTTTAATTCTGAATTTTCTTACGCATTAAAAAAATTATATGATAACAAGCAGAAATTTAGGAAATATTAAAATGTTTGAAATGTTAACACAGTAATGAATATTTCTTCTGGATCAATAAACATTTTCTTACTGCAAAAATTTCAAAAATTTTTAATTTCAAGGTACAGAAATAAAATTAATTTTAATGTATGCAATTATTTTTAATATTTGGTTTATTCTTATACAAAATAAGAAATAGATACAGTAAAAAACAGAAATAAAATATGCATCTTTTTATTTATTTATTTATTTATTTATTTATTTATTTATTTATTATTCAAAGAACACACTGTCTCCCTTTCTTTGACATTGTCCCCTTACGGACACATCTTGCTTCAGCTGATGACGAGCTCTTATTGTTTTTGCTTGAAACGCATTCTGCATTGCATTTATTTTATTGTGATTTTTACAAAGTATATTATATTTATTACTATTTATCTCCAGTTTATTCGATGTTTTTTGCCAAAGTCTTTTCAAAGCAAAACGCATCTATTTTTGGATTATTTACATTTTTAAATATGTATATAAGATCTAAACATATATAACACTATTTTAACAATAGAATTATTTCTGAATTTGAACTGTGTACTTCTAATCGACAATAACCAAATGAAATTTAATACTGACATGCAAAAAAATTCTCTGAATCGTGTTTCTGAAATACATGTATGACAGATTTTTCTATATTTGATATTTAAAGTTTATATTCGAACTAAATTAAATATATCTTATGATTTTTTTGCAAAAAAAAAATAAACTGTTAGAACATTTAAATATACAAATCCAAAATTGCACTTCACTCCACCAAACGAAAATTGAGTTATATTATGTTTAAACAGCTAAATATGGAGTCAAAATCGGGTGTACATATTGGAAATTTCATGGATTATTGCAGATTCAATACGGAGACTCTATCGTCTTTTTTGTTTAAAATAAAAAAGTTTAAAAAAAGCCATCGTTCCCAATTGAGTAACTCGTAAGCGTTTTTTGTAGAGTAATTTTGCGTGTAAAAACTTTGGAGAGTTCTTTCTTTTTTCGCGATTGTACATATTTGAAAATTAACTTTAATTAATTTTTTTTATAAATATTGTTATGTTTATCATGGTAACAGCTATTGTGTTTGATAAATTCATTTGTATTTTTTATTTCTAATAGCATCTATATACAAAGAAGTTCAATATGATGAAAGTAATACATAGAGATATAGTGGTATAAAGGCGAGCATTTACCAGAAAATTACAAAAAAAAAAAAAAAAAAAAAAAAAAAATGCAAATTTAGTTTTTTTATACCCATGATTATTTGAATAAATTAAAAAGCAATTGTATGTTTAGTGGAAGCATAAACGTAATTTATCAATATTGCAAAATGCGAATACTATCGTTTCTGGCACATTTCTTAAATTAATTATAGTAATTGATACATGAAATAAACCAAACAGAAACAAAATGTGAAGAATAAAACAAATGATGCTAACAAAATATCAGATTTAAACTACAAAATAAATTTTTATACTAACTTTTTAAATATGAATATGTATATGAATATATGAATATATTTATAAAAAAAATACATAAACTAAATTCCTATTAACTAGGTGATTAATTCATTATATTAATTCTAGATAATTAATTCATTTTTTAAACATACCTTTTTAATTATAAAAGAATACAGAAAAATTGTATATTAATCAAGACTAGTGTAAATGGAAAATAAAATTCATCTATTTTTTGTTAATCATTTTCATTTTAAAATCCTACAATGAGTCAAATCACTATATTACTACCAGTGTCTTGATGGAATTTACACCTTGTTATTAATGTAAATCTTATAATATACATATAAATATTTAAAAGGCGTTGAAAAAATAGATATTATTTATTCATTATTTTCCTTTGATCTTTCGGATGCACTCGCATCCATTTTCAAAGGGCCCCACCAGTGGCCGAGAGGTTCGGACCTCTCAACTCGTAGACGGCAGGTGCTGGGTTCGAACCCAATCGTGGCTGTCGGCCTAACCGTTCGGAGTTTTCTGTGGTTTTCTTCGAACCTTGCGTAAATACGGGTTAGGTTCCCTTAGAAAGACCCACACGGAGGGCGCTCCCCCTGGTCCTATATCCCATTAGCGTAGATAATCGGACGACAAAAATCAACCAACCAACCAACCATTTTCAAAGGACGAAACGAAGATAATTGATTAGAAATAGAAATTGTAAAAACAAAACAAAAACAAAAACAGTCCGCGTGCGCAAAGTTACGAGGAATTCGTCAAAACATCAAGGATATGCAAGTGTGTTGGAATATTATAAGAAATGACGTCATTACAAACAGCATCATTCTTAAGCAAAATTTCAATGGGTTCACGGTTAATTGAAAAGTAGTGGTTTATGTAGAAAATATTTGTCGAAATTTATCACAATGTTTTCTTTCTGATGCAATCTAAGTAGGACTGTACTTGGCTTGTTATATTGTATATCAGAAAAATGCCAAGTCTTAGATTTAATTTTCTAGAAGTCTGACCAATATAGAAAAAACTTTTTTATGTTTTGTAGTGAATGGAATCACATAAACACCTGCTTCTACAAAATCCTTGTTATGAATGCTATAATCTAAAGTTGCAATCTTTTTAGGTACATTTTAAAACACGGTTTTTTTCGGGGGGGGGGGGGTAAAAATAATCTGACTTTATATGTTAACCAAGATTGGTATATTTTTGATCAGAAATTACGTCAATTTTTAGTTACTAATTTTCCTTTTAAAATCATCGTATGAAGGTATTGAGCTGTTATTGCTATTTTTTAAGCTATATTTTCAAATGCAATTAAATTTATCTTTTGAATTTACTAATGCGGAAAATCTTTAGTTTTACCAAGATTAGTATATCTATGAAAGAAAAATCTATTTGTGTTATTTAATTTTCTGCTTAAAATCACTGTATGCTTTTGTAATAATATAGAATTATTAGTTAGTATTTTTCGATTTAAAATCTTCGTATGAAGTCATTAATCTATTACTGATATTTTTCTAACTACATTTAAAAATGCAATTTATTTATCAATAATTTTTTGAACTTATCTTTTGAATTTAAGAACATGGAAAATCTATAACATTATTACGCTTGGTAAATCCGGCGAAACAGAAAGTATATTTATTTCTAGTTAATAATTTTCTTTTCAAAATCACAGCATGACTGTAATAATACATAATTGTTAGTGAATAATTTTCCTTTTAAAATAATCGTATAATGGTAATAGTCTATTATTAATTTTTTTAGCTACATTACCAAATTCAATTTATTTATTTTTAAATTCATATTTTGAATTTACTAATTTGGAATACCCATAGTTTTGGTCAGATACGGATATGTATGAAAAAAGTATAACTATTTATGGTCAATAATTTTCGGTTTATATTCACTGTATTATTTTAATTATATGTAATTGCTATATTTTCATCTGTATTTCCAGATTTAATTATTTATTTATTTATTTATTTTTATTTATCTTTTGAATTTAGAAATATAGAAAGCCGCACATATCTTTTTTTTTATTGTTGCTATTATTTTTCCATTTAAAATCACTGTATGGGTGTAATAATATATAATTGAATATGCTGTTACATTTTCAACTACTTTTACATATGCATATATTTTTAAAATTATCTTTAGAATTTACTTATATGGTAAACCCATAGCTCACGAATGTTATTATATCTGTAAAATATATATATATATATATATATATATAAAACACATCTATTTTGAATTAGTAATTTCTCGTTTAAAATCCCTTTATGATGGTAATAATACATAATTGTTATCTTTTCATCAACGATTCTAAACGCAACTGCTCTGATATTTATCATTGAAACAGAATTTCTGACAATAGGACAGAAAAGCACATCAAACGGCGCCGACAGAACATAGACCTAAGCAATGGAAAGATAGAAACAGTCTCTTGGAGTTCTATCGTACTTTTAGCCCTTTTCCAGTCCAAGGAATACCTTTGTAAATGCATCGCTCGCACTGTAGGAATCCGCGTACTTGCTTCCTGTGTCTCCAGGAATGAATGCAATGTTGTTTAATGAAAATGTAAAGTCAGGCGCAATACATTATGAGAATAGCTGAGACCAGAGAAATGTTAGTGTACGGTCATGCATTCACATTCATAACATTGCGTGAATGCATTATCTGGGCTAGTATAAAATATATTCATTGTATATTTCATTGTAGTATATGGCCTGTGTCATTACATGTAGTTATACAGAGGTAATTTGAATGGAGATGTTTATGAAGGACATTGAAGATGTATACACGTATATGTTATTTTACTGACAGGGTTACATTATTCCTCTGTTCATACTTACAGAAATCTATGTTTGCGTAGCTTTAACTTTATCGAATAGATTTCAATTAAAAGAAAAATAACTTAGACAATTGGTAATTATGAACTTAAAATGTTTTCATTTCATTTAACGATGTTACATTGTTATCCTTTTATAATACATTTAAATAAATATTAATTCAGCATACGCATAAGTTAAATAGGCATGCTATATTAACAAAAGAATATATATATAGCTGATATTTTAATTTAGTATATACCGTAAAATACAGAAAGTAATCCCCTTTTTAGCACACAGAAAATTCAAATAATTTAAAAGGATACTTATAACTGAAACTGTTGTGAAATCAATGGGAAAATTGGGTCGGTGGGGGATATATAATAGGTATTTATAAATTTTCCAGGATGTAATGCAGGTTGCAAAATATATGATTGGGGGTGAAAGATGGACTTATATTAATAGGGTAGTAACTTTCGATACTTAATTGTAATTGAAATTTTGCTCAATATTTCATTTTTTGCTTTACATATATATAAAGATAAAAGAAATAAAATAAGGAAAATATAACTGCTTATTACATTAATTTCGAATGCTAAAAGGCATAAATTAACACTTTGAAACTACTAAAACTAGTAAATTTATTTTGAGAGTTTGCGTGTTTCAATTCTACTCGAGTGATTTAAAAAATATATAAATAATATGTCTACATTTATATCTATATCTACCTATTTATCTATCTATATAACTATATCTGCCTATCTATCTATCATTTTATCTATAGTTTCAAGTATTAGATTTTGCATTTCCTATTTCATTTGTCGTTGATTTATTTCTTTTTCTCAAATTCTATCACCAGTTTTTGTCTTCCTATATTTTTATAAGGTGCTAGATTTTGTCTTTTTAAGCATATTGTTGGCAAAACTTGTCCGAATAACATACCTTTTCTATGAACTAGAAGGCATACCACCTGTAATGAATCTGTATGTCACTCATATATTTAAGACTTCCACATTATTGCTATATTGATAGTATAGATAAATAATTTAGATTATTTCTTCTGTTATTTATTATTTATTTGCTATTTATTATTGTTATGAAGTATATATGTTATTATTTATATATTTATTTATTTATTTGAAATTGAGTTGAAAGTTAAAAATAGAATTGAATGGTTTTAGACATGTACAAATTTAAAATAAACGTATTTTTACTGGTTTTAAAGAGTTAATTTATATCCTTTTAATAATTGATATTGATATAATATTACAGGGTGTTAATTTGCTATATATTGATAAATGCGTAATAAATGTTTGATGTAGGGGGAATTGGGGCATATTGATACAGTTTTTTCTTCTAAGAATTTTTTTGGTATCCTAAAAGTAGAAATTTCAAGCTATTTTTCCATGTGGTGCCAGCAAAACGTGTGTAGTGTGTTATAAAAAAGAATAATCTTTGTTTTATATAATATTTTTGCATGTAATTTAAAAAAAAATCAAAAAAGTCATTTGTATCAATGTGCCCCATCCCCGGGGTATATTGATGCACCTCAGGGGGCACTTTGATACGTTTGGGTAAAATAGAGACAAAAAACACGAATGCATATTTTTCATAGAAAATTAGTTAGTAAACAATTCTATATTTATTTATAGAAATTCAAATCGCCCACAATTTATTTGAAGTATAATTAAAGTAATCAAAATTAAATGAATAATTACTTGATGTTCTGGCTGTTCCTTGTCCGATTATTGGCTGTGGTAAATTTGTCATATTTGGTACTTCAACCCCAGCATTATCTTCTTTCTTAGGAAAGATAAAAAAATTTCCAGCTTATTTGTTTATAATTATATAAAAAATTCTGTTTATAATATAATTATCCTTTGCAGTTCTGCAGCTTGTTTCTCTTACTTAACAGGATAATCAATATAAATTCGAGATTTGCCAGGTAGCCGTCCTTTTCTTTTGTTAGTTTGATTAGCACTAGATGTTGGGTAAATTTTGTTCTGTTTGCAAAAATACTATAAAATGTTCTAACAAAAAAATTAGAACTATTTCAATTAATACACTCAATTTAATTATTTCACTTCAATTAATACTAATATTAGAAATTTTTAGCGAAACATGGTGGGAATAAAGAGTGTATGGTAAAAAAATAATGAAAGGTAATGAAAAAATGAACTAGAAAAGGATTTAGGTTGTATCAATGTACCCCATACAGCCATTCTGAATAAAATGAGTCTCAAATCCAACACTTCATAATTTACCTAACAATAAAGAATGATAAACTGATAAAGAGTAGCTTTACTTGCCCGGGAGAGTATTCTTTTTGATTGATAATACTGGAACATTTGAATAATACCATTTCAATTGTACAATTCAAATTTACTTTTGATCTACAAAACAATAAATCACCCGTCCCATTTTATCAAACAACTGAATCATTCCAAGACGTTCTGTATGTAGTTGTGTACACTAGCATCACCTATTGGAACTGTTGTGGAACTTCCTGTAATGACTTTGTGAGCAGAAGAGGGGTTGTAAGAATGTGCTTCAGTTCCCGCTACATGTAAGTCTTTCCTAAACTTGTTAAAATATAAACTTTGAGAAATTAAAATATGATTCTCAGTATTTATTATATATTGCTTATAACTAATATCTTTTAAATATTATCTAATATTTTTTTTTAAATATTAGATATTTTTAAAAAAGTTCAAGGAGGAAATAGCCATATTATTAAAAAGTAATAAGGGAAAAAAACTCTTAAAAAAGAAATTTTGATTTTCTATGTTTTGTCATACTTGAAGATAACAGAATCAAAAGCTAGTTATATAATGTGAAGCTCTAGAGATGTAAATAAATTTGAAAATTTCGAAACAGATATACTGTTAGAAAAGACATCTTTCAGGTGATTATAAAATAACACTTGAAATCATTTAGCATTTAAGTTACTCAGACTTTTTCAGTAACTTTTTTACCCAGTTCGTTTTTCAAATTACATTCGAAAAAATGTGATAACAAACAAACAACATTATGTAGCACACTTTGTGAGGGAGTGACCTTTTTCATAAAGGCACTCTAGTGTTTCTGAGATCGTGACGTCAATAATTTAACATGTGTAAGCGTAAAAGCGACATCTATCCTCTCTTTTACTTTAACTTTCTAGTGTGTGCGTGTGCTCTTTCGGATTCTGCAGTTAGCTCGCGGTTATTAGTAATATGTTAATGTGAAGTATCTCAGTTTGCAGCATATAAAAGCTTGGGTGTGAGTGTGTGGTGTGTGTCTCTGGCATTAGCCAGCGAGAGAGCATCTGTGGCGGTAGCCAGCGAGTGAGCGTATTTGGCGTTAGTTAGCGAAGTGAATTATTAGTTAGCGAAGTGCTAGCAAATTGAAAGTAGCAGCGAAGCCTCCAGTGAAGTGTAAAGGAGTTTCTATATTTGATTTGAGAGTTGGTCGTGGAAAGAAAATTTATAGTAGTTTCATTTTGATTATTTGTGAATAAAGAAATACATACAGCCACGGGCTGTCTAATTAAGCTTTATCTAGCAGCTCAGCCAAGAGATAGTGAGAAATATTAGAAGATGCCACGATTGAGCTAGGCCGGAGCCTGTGAGTATGCGTTTAGCTTTTTCATAGTATTCTCAGTTGTGTAAAATTAAGACTTGCTCCACTTCCCTTCAGCCCTCATCATTTTAATAAACTTTGTTGTTTTATCTTAAGTACTGAGTATGTCTGCATTTAACTCCCACCACGACCAATCAAACGTTATAAATGACACTCAGCATGCATATAACGTTACAACTTTATTAAATTTATTTATGAGCAGTTTAACTCTCCTATTAAACAGTCATTCATTGTAAATGCTCTTTCAAAACACAGTAAATAAAAATATTCCATTCCCTTTGATGTGATGTGATACGAATAAAATAGTTAATAAATAATCTCTATACAATAAAACACAATTTAATGCATAGCGTACCGGTTTTTTCCCTCCAAAAATTGTCATTGAAATTGACGCTCCAACCGAAATCGATAAGTCGTCTGAGTGCATCCGAAGCTTCACAGAAGAAACAAAAATTTGCCAAGAAAAGGGAAAAATGAAAATCTTTCTTTTTTTTCGAGGGGTGGGGAGGGAGGTAAACGAAAGAAATACAATTTTAAAGTACTGTATAATAGTAATATTTATTAATTATTAGTATTAATCCAATAGTTGCAGTAAGCTTTTTAATTACGCAGTTTTATTGCATGTTTGTCAAAATTTTCTTATATTAAGAAATCTTAATTTTGTTATGGTATGTTTGCTGCAAAGACTAATTTATCAAGAAATATTGTAAATTCTAATAGTCTGTTTATTAGAACATAAACTAGCAAAGTTTTGCTGTTCTGAATGCTTCCATATTGTTTATAATTTTTTCTCAGTTATTTCAAATTTATGTGGAAAACATATTTTTTACCCATCGTCCTAGGACAGTTATCTACACTAGTATACTTAAATAAATGATAGTGTTTTTTTAATTACCGTGAGAAGACAGTTATTATCACAATCCCAGTTACGCAGAGTGAGCTCTAAATATGAACTTCCACTTCCTGAATATCTTTTTTAATTGCTATGTGATGGCAGTTATGATCCCCTTCCATTTACCAGGAGCGAGCATCAAACATGAACTTGCAGAAATTGAGTATCTTTTAATTGCCATGAGTTTAAAGCTATGATCCCACTCCTAGTTACCCAGGACGAGCAACAAACATGAACTTACAGATTTTCTCAGAAAATATATTTATCGAAAACACACGAATTAGAAAATTTTCGTATTATGCAGTGGTGCACACAGGATTAAACTATGGAGGGGGCTGCCATATTTTATAGGTCTATATTTTCTAGCTCGAATATCAGACGAGTTCGGCCCAATTTATTTATATATTTATTTTTACATTTTATTAAAACGTGATGTGTCGTTCTCGGACATACTTTTATCTATTGATTTAATAGAGAACGAAGACTGAGTGGTGGGAGGGAGGAGCAATCAGTGAAACCTGGGAGATGGGCTCTGAATATTTTTGGTATGGCTAATTCTGAAGGCTTAAACCTGTTTGGTAAATAAAAAGAAAATACTGTTTTAAGTGGTGAATATTAAAAATGTTGATATTTCAAATTTCATAAGAAAATTTATAAATAAGAAAAAATTGTGAAACGATTACTATTTTTAAAAATTTTATTTCGCGGAATTTCATTAAAAATAATAAATGTAAACTTTCATGATTTTTGGAAACTTTAAATAGTTAAATCTTGCAGTCTAGGAGGGACTTGAGCACCCGTAGCTTCACCAATGACATTATATGAATATATACGTGTATATAATCATTGATATAATTCATGATGGAGGTAGGTCTTCAAATTTCAATGTAGTTAACGTCACCAGACTAATTTTAGCTGAAATGATGTACTGAACATCTGACACATTAGCTCAAATCATTTATATTCTATCAGAGAATGTTGCTGTTATTAAGAATGCATTTTCCTACAAAGTTGTAAAGTGCTTATACATTCAGTATTTCTGTCCGTCTGTCCGACTGTCCATGCTCTAACTCACGTATATATTCTCGGATATCATTGCAATTGATAAAGTTTACTTTGGGTCATGAAAGAATGTTTGATATTGCATATAAAATATGTACGATTAATAGTTCATTTACAGGGACACTCAAAATAATTCGATTACGCTAAGGTAAGTGGGAAAAAATAGATTGGATATGAAACTCGATTTTGAAATGCGTTATATATTTCTATATGGCGAAATGAAACGTAGCATTTGTTTCCATATATTTCATCGTAGTATTGTTTAGTATCCATATAACTCTTTGTTTTGAGATTTTTCTTTTTGCACTTAAAAATATTTGAATCTATTTAAAAGTAAAGAAACTTTTATAACTATTAAAGCAGATGTTAAATATTATTTTGCGTATTTCCCAGAAATAATTATAACCGTTTCATTTATAAAACTTTGGACAGGAAGAGAAAAAAAGTTTTTAAATGAACCTAATTAAGAGCTATATCTGCTGCAGAGAGAAACAGCACTCTTTTACATAAATATGCCTTTAGTAAAATTATTGCCTAATAATTCAAATAAATGACGAGAGTTTATCTCATTTATATTCCAGTATTGCCTCATTACTGTTTTATTGTATAGCTTTGTGGGCGTTGCTATCCCATCAGAAAGGATGGCATATAGCCAAAATTCAATTGCATATGATTTCTCTCAGATGATAACTTGTATCGGCTAATGAATTGCAACTTGAATATTTAAGTGAGAATTGTTGTTCATGTCTTCAGAAATTGCGCAGTTATCAGAATAATCCATTCAATCAAAAGCATCTCCTGTTATTCTTTTTTTTTTTTTTTGAAAAGATGAGCAATGATATTTATTATTATTATCGCTATTATTACTATCATTTATATTAATTTAAATATATATTTGTAGGGATTTAAAATCCATATACAATATAATTTGTATCAATTCAGTTACATAATTATATCGTTAAAAATTAAATATCATATCATACAGTAAAACTTCCATAAAGGACACGCCCAAATAGCGGACACCTCCTAGTAGTGGACTTATTTCGTGTTCCCGAGGTGTTTGTTATACAGAGGTTTACTGTATATTAGTTATTCTGATGTTCCTACATTCCAGTTAAGACTCTTACCTCCTATGTTCCTATATACAGTAAACCTCTGTATAACCTCATTTTTTTATATTTAGGATTTAAAAATATAATTTCTACATAAACTGAGAATTTTTTTTAATTTATAGAAATAAAGTTAAACTAAACTCGTTTAGTTTTCCACACTTACAAATAATAATAATAATGAAGCATAATAATACTTAGATTCACTTAAATTTATCAATAAATGTTAACTTCTATTTACATTACATGTTTATTAAAACCAAATATTTGTGTTTATAATATTCCTAACATTACTTTCAATGTAGAAAATCTATACTAATAAATGAACAAATCTCTCTGCCTGTCTGTGTTCGATGACTAGCGAAATCTACTACACGTAGAAGTTGAAATACGTAAGTGCAAACAGTCCAAAACAACTCCTGATGTACCCAGAATTTGAATTTTTTAGGGCTGAATCTCTTGGGCCCTTTAAGTTCTTATGTACTAAACTCTTAAATACTTGCACTATTTTTTTCTAATCTTATCCTCTTAGTTATTCTGTTCTTTTCCTTTTCAATCATGATCTTGGACATTTGAGGCATGTTTCACGACCATTTGGAGTTTTTCGTATTATAAAATGTTTATAACATAGCTACATTTTAGTCCGACCTTCTTTTCATAGAATCCTTTTCTATTCAGTTACCCTCACGTCAAGACACTTGATCCCCCTAGAGATTCGTTGGGCCCAGACAGGGCCTCTTAAAATTCTTGTGCGCACAAATGTTTCAGCAGCTAAATTTCTCACCTTCTCTGAGCAAAATGTTAAAGATGAGTCTTCGACTCTTCTTCTTGGATCAACACCCTCATGTGCCTATTGGACCTTAGGGCTCTTTTTATGTAATTAGCAACTTTTTGTGTATTTGTTTAAATGTGTTTACTTGTCAGTTTGTCCCTTTTGGAACCCCTAATATAGCTCACTTAAAAATGGTCAGATTCACAACAATTGTTTTCTAACAACTACTTAGGTCCTGCAGCTACTACATGAATGACCAAATAATAATAATAATAAAATTAGACTTCAATTACCAACAATTTTGAATGGGCTACCACCAATTTTGAACATTCACCTTCTTGGGGTTCTTGATGCAGCTTCTTAAAAATTATCCGAATTGCTTTAAATTTTCGGTAACATAATTCTAACGCCGCCCTTCATTACTTTAATAACTACTAAAAATATATTTATACCAAACAACATGCTAAATAAGTACATGGCCCCTTGGGGCGTGGTACAGGCATATTGAAGTGTTTGCCCAATAAATTGTTATTAACTTTCTAGTATTAATCCAATCTTCATTTTTTGGAACCTTTTTTTTTCATTTAGTTATTCTGACGTTCCTATATTCCAGTTAAGACTCTTGCCTCCTACGGTCCTGTAAGGTCTAGTTCAGGGCTGTGGATTTTTTAAATTGCCAAGCAAAATTCACCCTCTCTTTTCTCACTTTTTCAGTGCGTAATTTTATAGTTTAATTTTGGGCTCTTCTCCAACAAACACTCTCATATTTTAATTAAGGCGCTAGAAGTTTTTTAAAATCATTTAATCAAATTAATGTGCATTTCTTTAAATTACTATTCTAACAAATAATTTATATCCTATGATTTATTTTGACTAATTGCAAGTCTAAAGCGTTAAGTACTGAGCTATTTTAAGAAATATATAACTTTAATTAATTTTTCAATTAATTTTCAACAGTGATATTACGCTTGAATTTCATGAATGTTTAGTAAGTGAATTATCACAATGGTAGCTAAGCGTAAAAATACTATAATCAAAAATGTCAAAACAGGGGATTGAACCCGGAATTTGTGGAATAGCGCTCGAAGGGTTTTACCATTTAAGCTACGATTACAATGCTCAACTTATCATTTCTCAATCCCATATGTTGGTAAGGCTCCAACTTTTTCACACGATAGAAATCTCCACATGAGCACACAAACCTGCGGCATTATACAAGATCCAAACAAACCCAGCATTAGTGAATACATATATTAATTATTGAATTAATTTTCAATAGCAAAATTATGCTTGAAAATTATCAATATTTAATAAGTGAATTATAAAAATGCTAACTAAGCATAGAACGAATAGATTGAAAAAGCTGGGTATCAAACCCAAAACCCTTGGATTATCGCTCCAAGTGCTCTACCATTTATGCTTGAGGGACGGTACCGAGCTTTGTCATTTCTCACTCCGATATGTTGGTTAAGTCTCCCATTTCTCACATATGGAAGTGAGAAATGCACTGTATTTAAATATCTTTATAGAATATAAATAAAAATATATTCTGGGCCAAGCAAAAAATTAGATAAGGACTATCTATGGATATTATTCTCAAATATAATTTTAATAATTTCAAACATTTTTTAGTCTTAATTACATTTTAGCTAAATAGTTGCATACGTAAAACGATAATAGGTAATATACAGAATCGTACAAAAGTATTCAAGTATGCTTTCTTTTATCGATATAAATTTCTGAAATTCAAATTTAAATATAATATGCATTTTTAACACTTTCCAACATCGTTCTAAGTATTTATGAACTCGGTTTGTCTGTCCGTCTGTCCTATTCTCTGTTTCTCTGCTTGAATTCGAACTTGTGCTAATAATGTTAGACTGCTCCGTTACTGATATATGTTTTTCATATTTACTATGTCATGTTTACTATTCAAAATAAAGTATATAGCGCTTGTTTATTTA
The DNA here is from genome assembly GCA_964019185.1 of Maratus speculifer. NCBI lineage: Eukaryota > Metazoa > Arthropoda > Arachnida > Araneae > Salticidae > Maratus > Maratus speculifer. The sequence continues at coordinate 279,109,750 of OZ025294.1, forward strand.
CAAAGACACACAAAAGTATTCCGTTACATCATCGTTTATGAAGAAATGGCATATTTATATAAATCCCATGTAGCACATAAAGTCGTCTTCTGTTTCATCAGTCAGTCTGTTCACCTATTTCCATATAACACTGAAAAAACTAAGCAACAATATTATTTGAACTTCAATGTATTTAATCGCTGCAGAATTTTGTCGGAACTTATACGAAAATATTATTCCTAAAGCTTTATCCAAAAACTCGCCCACAAGTTCTCATTTTGCCAATATCAAAAATGACCACTTCTAAGTACAAATCGTCCGAAAGAGTTTTAAATGATATTTAAATCACTCATCCAAAATATTAAACAAGTTATGCATTTTTTTAATTAACTCGTCCATTTTCGGTCAAAACATTTTTTTATCATTTCTGCTCCGGCAATACATTAAAGTTGGCAGTGCTTAGTCACTTTAATAGAAGCCTACTGTTTCAAAATTAGAAAGAGGGTTTTTTTAAATTTATATTTTTACATAGATACCGAATTTAATTTCTTACGATTATTTTATACAATTTTTATACCAAATATTCAGATTAGTAAGATTTAATAATTCTGATGTTGTTTATTACAATTTTGAATTTTTAAACAATGTATTGATCGAAATTATTCAGATGAAATGATTCATAACCTACAATTGTAATAATGCGACAACATTACCAAGGTAATGTTAAACAAATAGATATGACTGTACAAATTTCTCAGTTGAATTTCGGTTGTTCAATTTCTTTAATTTATTTTGGACAGAGCATTTGACGTCAATATGTTACGTTGACTTTTGCAATTTTTCGATTTTATTTACATGTTCATTCTAAGGTCAATTTAATTTTTGACCTATGTACCCAATTGTTTCCGAAAAAAACGAATTTTCTCATATTAAAACTTTACTATTCCCCTTTCCACAAAAAGATACAGCAATATGATTATTCAGTATTGTTAATCGTAACTGTAACCTGTATCCGTAACCGCAACCGTAAGTGTAATCTTTAACGTCGCTATTACAGTTAAAATATCTTATCGAAAAAGAATAATATACAAATAATGGGCAACCATACAGAAATATCGAATAAAAGTTTCTATTGGTTTCATATTAGCTTGCGAATACCAAGCAGTATCTGAATCAGGCTTTTGACGATATTATAAATATATAGAACTATGGAATATTATGTTTTTATAACGTTTGTGAATGACTATTGTTACTTTTTTAGAGAGAGTTAAACTTTTGAAGAATAAACACCAATCTGCATTTTACCATCGGAGAAAAGTTTAAGTGACTTCTAGTGAAAGGAATCTACAGTTACTTCAAATTTTGCAGGATGTGTGAGAGCAAAAAAGAATTCAAACAATTGGAGAATTCTCTGGGGTAGAATTTCTGTGTGAGTTCGCCTTTACTGAATACTGAATCATTGATCTGAAACCTCAAACCAGACATTAGACTTCTTTTTTCTATAACTAGAACTCAAAGAAGAGGTGTGAAATAAAATGGCTCTATGTGACTATCATGCGCTTTTAAATTATTTTGATTTTCAACTGTTTAGAAGATATTGTTATATAAATAAATAAATTACCATTGTTATATACATTTTCCTTATCGTGCAGGAATCGAAGCAGGCCTTTAATAAGATTATAAATATTTTTCATATAAGTGTGAAATAATAACACGTTACATGAATAAATTAAAAAATAAATCAGTCAAAATTTTATTAAAACGTTTTAAGCATGCTGTTAAACATTTGAAATATAATATACAAAAATTGTATATCTAAAACCTAATACTTTCAGCTGGTACTTCGTCATCAGGATTGAAAATAGAAAATAAAAATAGAGTATTCTTGAACCAAATTTCCACTGAAATGTTTGAATTTTACTCGTAAAGTTGGTTCGTTGATTGTTAAGAATGTTATTCTAACCAAGTAAACCGGCACAAATGTCTGACTATACAAGTTTTGTATTAGATATTTTATATTAACAACAACATATTCAACATCTTTTTATAAACTTTTGATTGAATTTAACCTGAACATTCTTAAAATAAATTTACGTTGTTAATAACTAATTCATCACTAATATCTTGATATATATCAGAAAATAGTTTCCAGATATATTAATTTTATATGATTTTCTTGGATGCATTTTCTTTTTTTTTCTTAGAAAAAACTAATCCTTCTTTGGATAAACACTAAAATGTATTCAGCAATCAGAAAAAAATGAGTTGTAGTGAAAAGAATTTGAGGAAACTTCAAATTTTGTAGAATATGTGAACTCAACAAATGTTTTTTACTATCTTAGAATTTCCTGAGATTGATATTATCTTTACCGAATACTGAATCACGGGTCTTAAAACCAAAACCATGAGAATGCGATTACAAATATTTTATATAGAAGTAAGAAATATTAACATGCTACATGGTTAAAAAGAAAATTAATTCTGTGAAACGTTCCCTAAAATGTATTAAACATGTTGTTAAATATATAAAATAAAAAATACAAAAACTGTATAGCTAGTTTTTTAAAGGACTGTCTCGTTATCACAGTTAAAAATAGGAAATATAATTTGCAAAACGGATATTCTGGAATCTAATATCGCTTTAAATTTCAAAAATTAAATGTGAAGTATTTTGGCTGATGGTTAATAATGTTAATCTAATCTAGAATACTAACAAATATCTTGAAAGACACAAATTTTGTATTGTATATTATGTGTATACATCAACATATCAAAAACCTTTTAATGAATTTTTGACTCAATTTACTCTAAACTTACTTATGTAACATATTCTAACTAACGGGAATAATGGATTCGTCAATAAAATCTTGATTAATATCAGAAATTAGTTAAGCTATATATTAACTTTAAATGTTTTTTGAACGCATCTTATTGTTTATTGTTCAGATATTACTAATCCTTTGCTACATAAAAACAAATGTGCAACCGTCAGAGAAAAATTTGAGTGACTTCTAATTAAAAGAGCCTGCGGTAATTTCAAACTTTTTAGTACATGTGAACGCAAAAATAAATTTTTGCAAATTGAAAATTACAACTAGTAGAGATAAGTTTAAGTAAGTTCTAGTGAAAAGAAGCTGCGGTGACTTAACAATTAATAGCACAAAAAAATTTTGCAACAGTAGAATTCCATGGGATACAATTTTCGTCTCATATCGCATTTACCTAATACTGACAATTGATCTCAAAATTACAATCAGAGATTTAACTTTTTTGGGGGGGAAGTGTTCTTTTTAAAAATTTTTACTTGCATATTATTAGTTTAAAATGTTTTTCTTCTTGCTTACAATAGATGGAATTGAATTATAACCGAGTCATTGTTTGCTTTTTCGATTTTAGCTGCAGATTCCTTTTTAAATATATATTTATAAAAAATCTTTTACTTTCACAAATTTGGAAAGGAGGCTCCCATAGTTTTAGCAGTAACTTGCGAGTTACCTTACATTTCATGTATATATATATATATATATATATATTGTATGAAACAACAAACAAATTCTTAACTTTTCCCAATCCGCCTTTCGTTCTGACGCCCGGGGCACATTTCCACTCTGTATTCCCCTCCCCTCATGTTTCGGCTATGACTATAACTCAAAAAAGAGGTATGAAATAAAATTACATTCTGTGACTATCTTGTGCTGATTATTTTTTCTATTTTCAACTGTTTGGAAGTTATAGGTACTTAAATGAATAAATAAATTATCATAAATATGTTGATTTTCCTTATTATGTTGAAACATTTTTTAAAAAAATTACAAATATTTTGTAAAATGTGAGAAAAATGAATATGTCGCATGAAGAAATTTAGAAGTAATGCAATAGAAATTTTACCAAAAAGTTGTTTAAAATGTTGTTGAATATATAAAATATGAAACTTAGAAATTGTGTATCTCAAAAGTAGTACTTTCAAGTACATTTATTATCAGGTTTGAAATCTGAGAAAAGAGTCCTTTTGAAAACAAATTTTCCTTTGAATCAAATATAGGCTCGAATATTTTAAAATGCTACTTAGGGTAGATTAGCTGAGGGGCAAATACTGGTATCCTAATTTAATAAAAAATGATACATATCTTGGAGATACACACGTTCTCTATTTTATTTTTATACGTATAACAACTTGTTAAAAAATTCCATTAAAATATCTACTAAATTTGTGTTTTTAACATCTTTCAGCTGAGGTAAATAACAGATTTATCAATAATATTAAGATTTGTATCAGAAGTTGGTTTAGTGAAATGTTAATTTTATATGGCTTTCTGGAATGGATATTATTATTTTTTTAGATAGAACTAACCGTTTAAATTATAAACAACAAAATATATTCTACCAAAACGTTAAAGTGACTTCAAGTGAAAATAATCTAGAGTAACTTCAAATTTCGCAGAATATGTTTGCACAAAAAAAGAATTCTAGCAATTGGAGAATTCTTGAGGTAGAATTTCCGCCTCGATCTACTTTTACTGAATACTGAATAATTGATTTAAAACCTCAAACCACACATTTAATTCTTTTTTCTATAACTAGAAGAGTAGTGAAAAGAAATGACTTTATATGACTATCATGCATTGTTCAAATTTTTGATTTGCATCTGCTTAGATAAGATTGCTACGAAAATAAATAAATTATATCGTAATTACACTGATTTTCCTCACTATGATGCTGTAGGCTTGTAAAGAGTTCATAAATATTTTATATATATATATATATATATATATGAAATGTTACTATGTTACAATAATAAATCCAGAATTATTTCAGTCAATTATAATTAATATACTGTTAAATATATACAATATAAAATACAAATAATTTATACTTAAAACTTGGTATTTTCACGTGCAATCTAACTCGTTATGATGGTTTATTAACGGATGTATCAAATAGACTTTGATTTAAGTCGGAAATTATTAGAATAGTGAAATATTAATTTTATAGGATTATCAAAAATGGATTTTTTCTTTAACAGAACCAACCCTTTGAAGTATAAATAACAAAATGTAATCTACCATCAAAGAAAAGTTTAAGTTACTTCTATTCAAAATAATCTACAGTAACTTAAATATTTCGTAGGATATATATGTGCAAAAAAGAATTCTAGTAGTTGTAGAATTCCTGCGGTAGAATTTCCACCTCAGTCCATTTTTACCGATTACTGATCATTAATTTGAAATCGCAGTCTAGACATTTATTTTTTTTTTATATAAATACAACTCAAACAAGAGGTTTGAAAAAAAAAACTTTCTGTGACTGTAATGCAATGCTCATTTCTTCAATTTTCAATTTTTTGTAAAATATTGTTACAAAGACAATTAAATTATCATAATTTTACTGATATTCTTTATTATGTTTAAGTAGCTTTTAAAGAGATTATAAATATTTCATACAGAAAATATGAAATGTTAATATGTTACATATATAGGCGCAAAATTAATTCAGACAACTTTTAATGAAATGTAATTAAAAGGTTGTTAAATATATATATATTATGAAATACAAATAACACACTCTGTAAAAAAAAAAAAAAAAAAAAAAAAAAAAAAAAAAAAAAAAAAAACTATTTAATTTACGGTTAATGTTGCCAGCGGCTTTTGCCGTAAAAGTTGCAGTAAAATGAGATGTAACAAAAAACATTACATTCAATTTTACAACAATATTTACGTCAAAATTTGCTGGCAACATTGCTGCCAGCAGTTTTTGCCGCACGTTTAACGGATTATTTTTCACAGTGTACATCTAAAACGTAGTAGTTTTAAATGCAATCTCACTCGACATGAGGATTTTTTAATGAATTTTTTAATAACATTTTTATTTATGTCATAAAACGGATTAATAAAATATTATTTTTATGATTTTCTGGAATGAACAATGTTATGTTTTTAATTGAAAGAACTGACACCTTCAAGAAAATGCATTCTACTATCAAAAAAATTTTAAGTGACTTCTGGTGAAAATAATCTATAGTGTCTCCAAATTTAGCAAAATATATGAGTGCAAAAAAGAATTTTAGCAGTTGGAGAATTTCCTGAGGTAGAATTTCCGCCTCAGTTCATTTTGACTGAATACATAATCATTGATCTGAAATTTAAAATTTGACATTGATTTTTTTTTTTTTTTTTTTTTTTTTTTTTTATAAGTACAACTTAAAGAAGACGTGTGCAAAAAAGGACATTCTGTGACTGTTTTGCGATGCTCATTTTTTTCGATTTTAAAAACTGTTTGGAAAATATTATTTCAAAAACAAATAAATTATTATAATTACACTGATTTGTGTTATTGTGCTGAATTAGATTTTTAAAGAGATTATAAATATTTTACATAGAAGCACGAAATATTAATAAGTTACATTATTTTACCAGTATTAATTTAGAGAAATTTTAATAAAAAGTGTTTAATATGTTTTTAATTATACACGAAATCTAAGTAATGTATGTCTAAATCCCAGTACTTTCAAATGCACTCTTACTGGCCACGGGGGTTTAATAACGAATTTATCGATAATATTTTGGATTTATGTCATAAAATAGGTTAGTGAAATATCAACTTTATATGACTTTCTGGATTGGATGTTGTTGTATTTTAGAAGAAACAAACACTTTCAAAGATAAACAACAAAATGCATTTTACCATCAGAGAAAAGTTTAGGTAACTTCTACTAAAAAGAATCTACAGTAGCTTCAAATTTCGTAGGATATGTGAGAGCAAAGAAGAATTCTAGCAATAGGAGAAATCCCTGAGGTAGAATTCCGTCCGAATTCGCATTTATCCAATACTGAATCATTGATCTGAAACCTCAAAATACATATTTTACTTCCTTTTTTATAACTAGAACAAAAAGAAGGGGTGGGAAATTTTCTGTGACTATCAAGTTCAATTCGATTTTTTTTCTTTTAGGATTTCTATCTGTGTAGTGCATATTCTGGCATAAATAATTGTGCTTTTGTTGTGCACATGCAAGTTCTAACCAGTTTTAAACTTTTACTACAATGTGAGTTATACATGTAATAATAAAAAAATTTCGCTTTAATCCTAAGTTAATTACTTTCAAATTCTTTTAACATTGTAATTTTTCCTTTCTTTTTATAATAGCATAACATATAATTTTTTATTTCATACCTTCAATCAACACTTTTTTATTTCATTTTATTAAAAAATATATTAATTTTTCAAAACAATATTTTTCTTTAAAAAAATCCCATTACTTAAATTCATCCTGTGTATGCTGCATATCTATTTATTTCTTCTCTCAAATAGTTCCATTTCCCAAAATTTCCCTTCAGTGGTTTTGATTAAATGCAAATTTTAGTTGATTTATATGCGGCCTTTCTGTTACCGTTATAGGGTTGAATTTCATTGGCTAAAAGTAAATTCTCAAAATTTAATTTGTAAATTAAGAGTTTGTTGTGAAATTCCCTTTTTCCCACGCTGAGACCTTATAAACGGTTTTAGTTTAGTTTTGTGTGTGCCTTCATACTTTAAGTGTGTTCATACTTTAAAAAAATCTGACGTTTAATGTGTGAATCTCTACGGCGATGACATCATTCGGTTTTTATGTCGGTATCTTATAGAGGTACCAAGTTTAAACTATCATTAGTGGAACTGTTTTAGTGTGATGTGAAACACAAATAAAGGTGCTTAAAAATGTACGGCGCTTCTGTATAATTTAAGTGAGAAATATTCCAAAGGAATGTTATTTATTGCTTTACCACCTTGTGCCGCACGATTGCTAAATCTACGATGGAGTATTTTTGCTAAAGTGGTATAATTTAGAGCAGAATTATACATGTACATTACACACACTACGCTGCAGTACTAAAGATACCAGTTCTAAATTTCTGCTACAATGTGAGATATACATATTACGTACGATATGCTGCAATAATAAGAACTGTAGCGGGTATTACGATAATTATTTTACCTGGGATGCAAATAATTCGATTTTATTAAATTATTAGCCTTTGAAAAAAATACAAGGGAAGAACATTTTGTGAGAATTATAAATAAAACTTTTTATTCTATATTTATTCTGTTATTCCAAAGGTATCGTTTTATCATCTACTGCTATAGCAACATGATAAATTAAATTTCATTAAAAAATGCATAGTTGTAGAACAATATTTTCTAAATCGAACAGTTATTGAACAACTCGACACTTTAACAAGGGAATTCTTATTTTTTATTAAAAAATTGTATAATAATTTGTTGTCATAGCGTTTTATGCTAGTTTTCATTTCATGTTCGATTATTGTTATAATATTTGATGTGATTTTTCTTTTACCTACTACTCCTTTGACGACGGATTTTACTGTTACAAACATGGTCGAAAAAGTATTATAGAGTTTATTATTATTTTTAAAACAATGACAAATCGTTCACGGATTGCTACATATATCTTTATTTAATATTTATACATTTGTTTTAAATATTTGATCATAACCTTGGGAATTGAAGTTCAAAATAAAGTGCCTAAGAGCAAAAAGTCAACAACTTCTGATTCCTCACGAAAAGAGAGGGTTTTAAAGGAGCGTGAAAGCGGAGCATCAAGCAAATGCGACAGAGGAAAAAAGTTGCTGCAAGAAGATTCGTAATGGCAGAAAGAAACGGAGAAAGACGAATGGAAGAAACGGTGGAAAAAGCTGCTTCAAGAAGCTATGAAACTGCACTGCGAACTCAAGAAAAATGTCATTGACCTCAGTCACATTCTAGAGTTCACGGTTGAAATTCCAGAATTAGTTAAAACTCGATTGCCATATTAAACGGCAATCGGTCTGTGAAGTTATATCTTGGTGTAAAACACTTATAAACCCGTCCGTTGTAACTTTTAATGTGTTTGCGAGATCCCAATTTACGAAGTTTTCGTACCTTTTGCTGCAGCATTAGTGGACGTTCCTTTTGGTACCAATGGTAAATTTACGAGATAACCTCTAAAATCGGGTTTTTAGGGGTTTTTTCATCAAAATTTGATTTGGCAGATGAAAAGAATGAAATGAATTTTAAAAGAAATTAATTTCTTGTTATGAATGAGTTTTCAAGAACTAGTTAACTTTTTCACATATTTTTAACAATTTGTCTGCTCAGTGCACTTTTAAAAAAAACAGTTCAATGTAATATCACCTAAAAATAGTTGTAATGTCAAAAAATATACTCTTTCAGAATAAAAAGAAGCAGTGTTTGTTTTGACTAAGAAGAAATAAAATTATAAATATTTTACTTAACAAATTTAAAAATCCTATGAGTTTTAAGAACATATTTTTCATTATTTAAAGAAAATCTCACTCAGATCTAAAATGTTAAATATTTCTAAAGAAACAAGTTATTTTCGCAATTTTGAATGTTTCAGCTGTTTACCTAAAATAGAGAATTTGAAATGTGTACCAAATAATTAAAAAAATACATTTGGAAAAAAATAGGCAAAAGAAAAATATATACACAGCCACAGTGATTAAGATATATTGTTTTAAAACCTTCCTGCACTATTATCTTTTAGGTACATGATAATTTAACACAATTATCTTTTAGGCACATGTTAATTTAGCACCATAATATTTTTAATCTATTTTTTAGGCCTAGTATGAAAAACTGAAAAAAATTGAGCCATTCTACGTTTCAGGTGCCCTTAGGTGTATAATATATACTTCTATAACACTATTTACCTATTTTTAAATGCACAGAGAAAAAACATTCATTTTAATGAATTTTTTGTAGAAAAAGAGGAGGATAAATATTTTTCTGGAAATTATGTTATTTTTTTGAATTGAAAAAAAGTAATAACCTTAGGAGTTGTCTTCATATGGAAATGGTAGATAGTTTTAAACATTTCAATACTAACTCATAATTTTATATCGTATACTTTTTTTCGATAGATATTACCTAAGTATACAAAAAGTACTCTTAATGTTTAATTCTGCATTGATTATTCCAAAATCAAGTGCAATGCGATTAGTTGTTTAATATTAACTCAAAAAATAACTGACATACATTGGCTGTGATACTTCAGATTCGCTTATTTGAGGATTCTAGAAATATATTTCTACTAATAATTTCATGGGTTACAATTGATATATTTTTCGTAACTATTATTTTATGCATTTTCATGGCCAAAGAAAGTGTCAGTAAATACTAACAAATTTCTACATTTCTGATTTAATAGAATCCTCATAAATGACCAGTTAATACTAAAATTAACGACATCAAATTTTAATTTCATATAAATAGCAGAAAGAAACGAATATAAAATAATATTCTTTCACTAAATATCAGTGGCAGAACATTTTTTTTTTATTTACATGAAGGGTGATTATATCATATGGCACGACATTCTTCCGGCGAGTAAGCATTAACCACAAAACTGATCAATATTTTCGGAAAAAATTTTCAAGTAATGCCTATTTTTTTTCAAGTTTTTTTACAGAATTTTTTATCTTTTATCACCGGTTTTTTAAAACTAAAATTTTTGCCTAATTGAAGCAGAGAAAAAGATCGGATTAAATAATGCAAAATTTACAATAAAAAATTACTTGCAAGAATATTTATTATTAGAACTTATATTTAGTATTTAGAACTTTGTTGTAATTATGATTGGAATATGGATGCCCGTATGTGTTATGGACAAATAATGATTGGCAAAAAAAACTATGTTCGCGTATTATATACAGACAGATCAGGGAAGCCCTCAAGTCACTCTTCTACATGAAATTTAATTTTAAGACGGAACACTAGTCATTGGAAAAAACCCGGATGATAATGTGAAGTCTAAGGAGGCGTAATTTTTAAATATCTCGCTCAAATTTTAATATTTTTACGTGATATATTTTTCCATAGGAAAGCTGGGGACTAACTACAACCGGGCTGTTTTTTTTTTTTCAATTTTAATTTCAAAATGTAAAAAAAAAAAAAAAAAAAAAAAAAAAAAAAAAAAAAAAAATTAGAACCGGTTTGAACAGGTTTTGAATTTGAAACTGTTCTAATGTAAAATGAAAATAATAGTAACCGATATCGAAACAGTAAAACTAGCTCAGATGTGGATTGTCCTCAGCTATCCTATGCAAAAAAATATCATGTAAAAATGTTAATGTTTGAGCGAGATGTTTGAAAATAACGTCTCTATAGACTTAACAATGGCATCCGGGTCTTTTTCAGTGACAAGTGTGGCGCATTAAATACATTTTTCTTTTGTAAGTCATTTTTAAGTAATTCATTCCTTTTCACCTTATAATCTTTTTAAATTGTGGAAAAAAGGACTTTTTTCTACAATCAAATCGTTACGTAATTGATTTGTTTTCAGGAAGCAAGAACAGTAAAAAGAAAGTTTGAAAAAGCGAGTAAAATTGAGCAGTCCCAGTAGTAGTTTAAAATTTTGTGGAGACTGTGAAAGGGGGAAAATGTTATCTTGAAACTAGAGAAATCCCTCGAGAGGAATATCTATGTTTCAATATAATTTTCTTTCCAAGAAATGTATTATTGATTCATTGGTCCAAACACGGCAGACTGATTTCTTTCCGTATAGTGTTTTTTCGAAGAATAATTCGAAAGACATAAAAAATAAAACCTAATCTTTTTAATTCTAAAAATATCTTCTATTATTTTCAGTTTTGTTTCTTAATATATATATATATATATATATATATATATATATATATATATATACATTAATCACTTGCATTATAGATCATAAATGACACGACGTTTTTCCAGAGAATAAGAATTAAGTAACTCTGTCACATGAAATTTTATTTTAAATAAAATATCCTGGGGTAATAACGTCACGCTAAGATTCTACCAATTTTGATGGTTTAGTTTTTGACTGTATTTCTCAAACAAATATTGAATTTGATACATCAACTCATTGACTATCTATATAAAAATATATTTAAACAGATATGTATTCATAAAATGTAATGGCGTGATTTCTGAACCAATGCTATTTGGCGTTATTATCCACCTATATGGATAATAACGCCATTTAAGCAAAACTACAAAATAAGACGGAATAATCCCATGTAGATTTCCCAATTCTAAAAATTTAAACTTAACAGCCTTAGAAATTGACAAATTCCATTCTAAGTGATATAAAATATTCAATTCTTTTGTGAAGATTTAATAAAAAGAAGGGGGGGGGGGTAGGCAAAACAATATCAGACATTAAATGTCTTTTTGCTTAAAAAGGACCGCTTAAATAGAATTATTAGAAAGGTTGCACGGTTTTAACCGTGTTTATCTAAATCATTATTTATGTTTCTATGCATACATTCTATGGGATAAAAAATACCAATTTTTTTGTGAAAGGGAAAGAAAAGGGAGTTAAGGAGAGCTTCAGCAGAATGTAACATCCTGGGTTTCTTTTTGGTTAAAAATTCCCGCTTAACTTAAATTATAAGAAACATTGCACGGTTTTAACCATTTTTAATGTAATATTTTTATCATGAGAAATTTTATAATAACTAAAATATGCGTAATAATTATTTTTGTTAACACTGTTATAGATGTCTTGTAAATGCTTTTTACCGATAAACTACATACTAATGCGAATTCGCGCAAACCTAAAGTTAAAATGTCGGCGTTATATAAAACATGCATTAATAAATTTGTATTTTTAATTACTACATAAGACTTTTGATAAAAAATAATATCCCTATGAGATCCCTTATTAAATTTTATGTATGTTCCATGTGGCTATTTTTCCTTATCTATATATTAGCAACAAAATTAACCTTTAATTGCTGTTAGCGACCTAACTGAATGCTGTTGTTTTTTCCTCAAATTTCAGACTTTAACCTGTAGATTCTAGTTTAACTGTTTAACTGCAGTTACAACTGAAATTCTCTTTCGTTTGGAGTCCTCGTACTATTGTTAGGAATATTTAAATAGATTAAATTTAATTAGAATCAATCCAGTACAAAAAGCTTAGTGCAGAAACAGTACTCTATGAGTTTTAATCATTGATCGCCTTTTAACTTTAAATTAATTTTACCGGTCTTACAGTATACTGCTTTTTTCAATATTTATAGTTAAACTAGTCATTTTAAGTTTTACTACACACAGTACCGAAATTTTGTTTCACTCGGAACTTTAGTACTATCACCAGAGACTTTTCAATACATGAATGTGAATTATAATAGTGTTGTACAAAATGTTTAATTCAAAAACACTATCCTGTGAGTTAGTCATGCCTTTTATTCATCTTTCGATTTTGCGGTCTCATAGACTGCTTTACAGTTACGTTGCAATTTTCGTCACATCAGTTAAAGTTTAACTTTATTAAATTTTGAAAAACAGTATGCTGAAAAAGCGGAGTTAAAATTTAGAACTCAATTGAGCAACCAAGCGGAAATTTAACAGAAACCAGAATTTAAAATGTTGGAATCAGGATACTGAAAATATTTTGATATCGTTTTATTTATGAGATTTTAAAGTTGTTTTTACATTAGTATAAAAAAAATTAGCTTTGGGATTCCCCATCCCCCTAGTCTAATAATCATTTCAACAATGAGAATAATGCTGACTCATTTATAAAATAAAAAATAAATCCTTACCATATGTAGTTCCACCACTATAAGGGATTACGAAACCGGGGTAATAATGGCAAAGAATGGCGTTATTACCCAGGTGTACTTATTGCACAGTATATTTTAAACTACAAACTATCACATGAACATATCCAAAATCTTTTACAACATTTTGAAAATACATGAAATGTACTACAAATTTAAGCTATAAATAAAATAATTCTGATAAATTTATAGCCTTTCACATAACAGAACTTACTTCCCAAATTTTAGTTCTGGCAATTCTTTTAGTTGCTTCTAAAAATGATAAGGCCTACGAAAGGAAAAATTTATCTTTAAGCTTTTGTTTGTGTTTTATATGACTCAAAACTCTTCCACTCAGTGCCCGTAAGTGCTATTTACTGGATTATTTCATAATTTTGCGTAATACACTGCTCAAAACAATTTAAGGATATTTGAAGTTTTATATAAAATAAAGATATAAACGAATTTTTTTTTTGCTGAAAATAGAAGAAGAGAATCACAAATGCAAATTTTTCTGGTTTTCAAACTGTGGAGTATGCAAATTTTGAGTTCGATGTCAAAAACGTCGCTTCAGCGGCAGCGAATGAAATTTGACTTTCAACTGGATAAAAGAGAATGAAGACAAGGATGATCGACATTCAGTGATTGCTTTGTTTCGATGAGTACGATGTCTCAGCGACGTCATTTGAAGATTCAGAAGCTTGGAGAATTGTTGGTAGGTTAGAAGGGGGCCAAACTCAAGCCGAAGTAGCGCAAGACATTGGAGTGTCACAAAGTGTCATTTCCAGGATCTGGAACCGTTTTTTGGAGAGTGGATGTGCAGGCCGAAGACCAGGGCAAGGTCGTAGACGGGCAACAACGCCCAATGAAGATCGGTATTTAGCGTTAACAGCTCGGAGACACCGAAACATGAACGCTACTCTTCTCCAACAACACCTTCGCTCGGCTACAGGCACCACGATTTCAACTCAGACTGTCCGAAACCGGCTCCATGCTGTAGGTCTGTATGCTCGCCGACCGATGATATGTGTTAGATTAACATCAAGGCATCGTCGCGACCGCAGGGAGTGGGCAACCGAGCATGTCAACTGGAGGAGAAATGAATGGAGCGATATTCTGTTTTCTGACGAGTCCCGTTTTTCTGCGCATCCGGATAATAGGGGTATTTTCATCTGGAGGGACCGTGGCAGTAGGAATAATCCTGCGTTCGTGCACGAAAGTGTCAGATTTGGCGGTGGAGGAGTGTTGGTGTATCGTGGCATCTCCATTGACGGGCGCACTGACCTCTACATCATTCGAGATGGAGCTCTGACTGGTCACCGATATAGGGATGAGATCCTCAGACCTATTGTAGTCCCTTACGCTGCAGAAATCGGAGATAACTTCATTTTAATGGACGATAACTGCAGGCCATATCGTGCAAACCTGGTGGAGGATTTCCTTTTTGAGGAATGAATCGTTCGAATGGAATGGCCAGCGTGTTCTCCAGACATGAATCCAATCGAGCACGTTTGGGACGCTCTAGGAAGACGAGTTTCTGACCGCCAACAACCCCCACAAACTCTCCAAGAACTGGAAAGAGCTCTTCTGGAAGAGTGGGGCAGAATACCCCAACTCGTCATTAATAGCCTCATTAAGTCCATGCCTCAAAGGTGTTTAACGTTGCTGGCCGCCCGTGGAAACCATACCCCCTACTGAAAATGATTTTCTTTGAAGAAAACACCTTTTCTTATTCTTTTTTTCTCATATGCACAAATTGTGTTTTTTTCCTTTTGTACACAAATGCGCAATAAAATGCATTTTTTCTGCCAAACATGTGTAATTTATTCTCATATAACCTACTATGTGTGTCGACCATGTATCAATCAGCTAAAAAGTTTCCCAGATACAAAATCCACCTAAAACTGCAATATCCTTTAATTGTTTTGAGCAGTGTATTAGCACTTTGCGTTATTACACCACCTGGCGTTATTACACCAGAACATTTTACAATTTTCTTTTGTAAGCCATTTTTAAGTAATTCATGCTTTTTCATCCTAGAATCTTTTAAAATTACAATAAATGACTTATATTTTCTACATTCCAATCGGTACATAACCGATTTTTTTTCAGGAATCAAGACCAGTAAATATAAAGTTTCAAAAAGCGACTTAAAATGAGCAGTCTCAGTAGTAGTTTAAAATTTTGTGGAAAATGTGAAAGTGGAAAAATGTTATCTTGAAACTGGAGAAATCCCCGGAGAGTAATATATATGTCTCAATATTGTTTCCTTTACAAAAACTGTACCATTGATGCGTGGTCCAAAAACCGCAGACTAATTTCTTGCCGAATACCGTTTTTTGGAAGAATAAAGTGAGTAATATGTAAGAAATAAAAACTAATATTTTTAATTCTAAAAGAATTCTGCACTATTTTCAGGTTTAATTTTTGATGTTTTATTGATACAAAACGGACTTCAAAGAAGAAAATGTATTATCGTTAACCATTTGAACTCTATGTCCGTTAGCGGATGTACGTCACTAGCTACCAGTGTTGCCGCATTTTTCTTGTTAATTATAAAGAATTCACACAATAAATATTTAATTTCAAATTTCCTTTTACATCATTTATAAAGAGTCATTAATCTTGCAAAGCAAGAATAAAAGTTAAAACTTTCGTTAGAATTCAGAATGTCTAAGTAAACACTCAATCAGATATGGTGTCGTCCATTGAGAAATTTTGTGACAATTCCTGCAGATAACTTAATTTTTCCTACATTCAAATCGGTGCATAACTGATTTCTTTTCAGGAAGCAAGAACAGTAAAAAGAAAGTTTTAAAAAACGACTTGTATTGAGCAATCCCTGTAGTAGTTTAAAATTTGCCGGATACTGTGAAAGGGGTGAAATGTTTTCTTGAAACTAGAGAAATCCCTGGAGAGGAATATCTATGTTTCAATATCATTTTCTTTCCAAGAAATGTATCATTGATTCATTGGTCCAAACATCGCAGACTAATTTCTTGCCGTATAGTTTTTTATAAAATAAAATTCGAAAGACGTAAAAGAAAAACCCAATACTTTTAATTCTAAAAATATCTTGTATTATTTTCAGTTTTGCTTCTTAATGTTTATGTATATATATATATATATACAGGGTGTCCCAAAAGGTCGTTTACAAACTTAACATGCTGGTCTGTCATATCATGATGAACAATATTAAATGTAAAACTAAGGGTCCCAAATTTCTTCCAAAGTAAATAGGCGCCATTAAAGTTTAGGGTCCAAAAATTCAAATGATTATAAAAAACAGAAAAATTGGTCGAATCGTTTGCGGTTTTCACTAAAACTATTCTTTATGTCAGTATTTTCTTGAAAATAAATTATAAAGATAAATTTCAAAAAATGTCGATAGACGGCACTTTAGACTTTGGAGTAACGAAAAACTAGTTTTTACCATTATTTTTTGCATCTCATTAATTTTTTTAGAAGCTTAGACATAAACTTAAATTTTAAGCTAAAAATCTAAATCGTTGGAAGTGGTTAAGTAGCTCAAACTGAATTGCGGGGGGATGTTCAAATTTCAAATGATTATAAAAAACGGAAAATTTGGTCGATTGATTTGCGATTTTCACTAAAATTATTCTTTATGTCAGTATTATCCTGAAAATAATTTATAAAGATAAAATTCAAAAAATACCGATAGAGGGCGCTTTAGACTTTGGAGTAATGTACAACTATTTTTCCGTTATTTCTTGCATCTCATAGTTTTTTTTTTAGAAGTTTAGACATAAACTTAAATTTTGAGATGAAAGTCTGAATCGTTGGGAGTGGTTAAGTAGCGCAAACTGAACTGTATTGAATGGGGGTGGGGAAGTTCAAATTTCAAATGATTATAAAAAAAGGAAAAATTGGTCGGTTTTCGCTAAAACTATTCTTTATATCAATATTTTCGTGAAAATAAATTTTACAGATATCTTTCAACAAATTCCGCCAGAGGGAGCCTTAAACTTTATAGTAACCAACAACTATTTTTAACAGTTATTTTTTGTATCTAATAAAATGCTTGTAAAAGTTCAAACTTAAATTTTGTGCTCAAAATCTGCATCGTTGTGAGTAATTAAGCGACCAAAAATTGAACTGCGTTCGAGGGGTGGGGAAGGTAACATTTCAACTCCTGAACACATTTCAGTTTGCGCTTCTTAACCCCTCCTATCGATTTACATTTTGAGCACAAAATTTAAGTCTAAACTTTTGCAAGCATTTAATTCGATTAAAAAAAAAACAAAAAAAAAAAAAACAAAAAAAAAAGGTTAAAAATAATTGTTGGTTATTTTAAAGTTTAAGGCGACCTCTAACGGATTTTTTTAAATTCCTCTTTAAAATTTATTTTCAAGGAAATATTGACATAAAGAATAATTTTAGTGAAAACCGACCAATTTTTCCGTTTTTTATAATCATTTGAAATTTGAACCTCCTCAGCCCCATTGAACACAGTTCAGTTTGCGCTACTTTACCACTCCCAACGATTCAGATTTTCATCTCAAAATTTAAGTTTATGTCTAAGCTTCTAAAAAAAAATTATGAGATGCAAGAAATAACGGAAAAAAATAGCTGTACGTTACTCGAAAGTCTAAAGCGCCCTCTATCGGCACTTTTTGAATTTTATCTTTATAAATTATTTTCAAGATAATACTGACATAATGAATAATTTTAGTGAAAATTGCACATCAATTGACCAATTTTTCCGTTTTTTATAATCATTTGAAATTTGAACCTCCCCCCGCAATTCAGTTTGCGCTACTTAACCACTTCCAACGATTTAGATTTTGAGCTCAAAATTTAAGTTTATGTCTATCTTCTAAAAAAGTTTAATGAGATGCAAAAAAAAATGGTAAAAACTAGTTTATCGTTACTCCAAAGTCTAAAGCGCCCTCTATCGACATTTTTTGAAATTTATCTTTATAATTTATTTTCAAGAAAATACTGACATAAAGAATAGTTTTAGTGAAAACCGCAAACGAATCGACCAATTTTTCTGTTTTTTATAATCATTTGAATTTTTGGACCCTAAACTTTATTGGCGGATATCTCCTTTGGAAGACGTTTGGGACCCTTAGTTTCCTGTTTAATATTGTTAACCATGATATAACAGACCAGCATGTTAAGTTTGTATACGACCTTTTGGGACACCCTGTATGTATATATATATATATATATATATATATATATATATATATATATATATATATGAGGACCCCAGAAGCCAAGGGGTATAAGTGACAAAATTGAAAAAATTGAGTTAAGTGCACAGGGTATCTGGAAATATGCTTTTTTCATTTCAGGTAAAGAAATATAGGTCAATTTCTGATTATTTGGGGAGTTATAGAGATAAATCACTTTTTTCGAAAAACAAACAATATTGATTAATTATACATTTAAAGAAAATTGTGCTCTATTTTTTTTAACAGTTATTGAAATGAGAGTTCAAAGATTAGAATGCAACAAGCAGATGTTTCCTATTTCAATTTAGTCAATTGTTATTGATGTTCCAATTTAACATCAATTATCTTTAAACTCAATTTACTCCAAATCGACATTTTGTCACTTGTACCCCTTGGCTTCTGGGCTCCTCATATATATGTAGGATTTTAAAGAAGATAATATATCCTTATTAATCACTTGCGTAATAGACCATAAATGACACGCCGTTCTTCCACAGAGTAAGAATTGTGTCACTCTGTCACATGAAATTTTATTTGAAATACATTTTTTTTTTTAGTCATTTTTAAGTAATTCATGATTTTTCATCACAGAATCTTTTTAAAATTACATTAACTAACTTATTTTTTTCTACATTTCAATGAATTTTCTTACGGAAAAGACCAATAAAAATAATGTTTTAAAAGCGACTTGTATTAAGCAATCCCAGTAGTAGTTTAAAAATTTGTGGAAACTGTGAAAGTGGGAAAATGTTATCTTGAAACTGGAGAAATCCCTGGTGAGGAATATCTGTGTTTCAATATCATTTTCTTTCCAAGAAATGTATCATTGATTCATTGGTCCAAACATCGCAGACTGATTTCTTGCCGTATAGATTTTTAACGAAGAATAAAATTAGAAAGACATAAAAGAAAAACCCAATACTTTTAATTCTAAAAATATCTTGTATTATTTTCAGTTTTGCTTCTTAATGTTTATATATATATTACAAATTTAAAATTTTTTCGCCAAAACTAACCTTTATACTATCTTAATTTTCTTATAATAATATTTCGTACTTACTTCAAATTATTAAATTAAAATCTTGTTTCTAAATCTAATCTGTTAATCCTTATGCAGACGATATAAATTCTTAATTTGCCTTAAAAAACATTAATCCAGTATGCGTAAATTTAAAAAGATGGCTCTAAATTAAAAATATTCTTAATTAAAACTTTATTTCTTAATATTCCAAATAAAACTGATTTCTTCTATGTTTTTATCAACCCTTTTTAAGAAAGTCTTATTAAATTTATTCCAAACCCATACCTTTAAAAAATATCATTATTTTATTTTATCTATTTATTTATTTTTCCGCCGTCAACGATAATTTGCATATTAATAAATTCATTTCTTTTCTTTTCTCTTAAAATTAATCATGTATAAAAATCGTCTGCCTAAGATATTTAAAATTCTGAGTCAATTATAAATTGGTTAAATAATATATATATATATTTTAAATAAATTTATCGTCTGTTTAAAATAATCTCGTAGCTGGACAAGAATTCTGTTTACATAAAATAATGATGGTTAGAGATTACAGAATGTTCCAGAACTTTCTTTTTAGTTTAAAAGGGGGAAGTCTCGAGATGAAAGGAAGATTCTGTAGATTTCTTGGGTTGCTTCTTCGATGAGGACAGCTCGCTGAAATAATGATGGAATTTTTGCAAAAAGGAGCTTTTCCTTCCTCATTATCACGAATTTAATAAATGAATTTACAGCAGCCCATGACTAATTATTGGATCTTCTACATTTATTTATTATTTTTGTTTTTTCCCTCGCTTGCCATGACTGCGTGTTTCTTTTTAACCAGTGGAAATAGTTCGAGTTCTCCTTAAATCTTCATATATATATATATATATATCGGATTTTAAAAAAGATAATATATCCTTATTAATCACTTGCATAATAGATCATAAATGACACGACGTTCTTTCAGAGAGTAAGAATTAAGTCACTCTGTCACATGCAATTTTATTTGAAATACATTTTTCTTTTTTCAGTCATTTTTAAGTAATTCATGATTTTTCATCATATAATCTTTTTAAAATTACAGTAAATAACTTATTTATTTCTACATTTCAATCTGTGCATAACCGATTTTTTTAATGGAAAAAGATCAGTAAAAATAAAGTTTTAAAAGCGACTTGTATTGAGCAGTCCCAGTAGTAGTTTAAAATTTTGTAGAAACTGTGAAAGTGGGAAAATGTTATCTTGAAACTGGAGAAATCCCTGGAGAGGAATATCTGTGTTTCAATATCATTTTCTTTCCTATAAATGCATCACTGATTCATTGGTCACAATACCGCAGACTGATTTCTTGCCGTGTGGGGTTTTTTATCGAAAAATAAAATTAAAAATAAATAAAACCTAATACTTTTAATTCTAAAATTATCATGCGTTATTTTCAGTTTTGCTTCTTTATGTTTATGTATATTTATATGATAAAGTTCAAACGTATCTGTATGTAACGCATCTTCGTTTTGCGAATGGCAACACTTTCCCCTTCAATTTCGGTTTTGCAATTTTCGCTACTGCAAATTTTACGTTTCTAAACATCGCTCATTTAAAATTTTTACACCGCCGTATAGAGAAAAGAAAATTATTTTTAAACGCAATTTTTTTGAAAGCTGTATCTCGATTTATTTTTCAGATATTATTTTTATTTTTTTATTTTTTAGTACCAGTTTTGTATTTGTGGCAATAGATCACTCAATTTTCTCATAAAATTAAGAAAAAAATTAATAAAATGCTTATGCTATTTTAATATAGAGTCATCTGTTATAAAATCCGATTAATTTCGGATTTGTTTTATTGAATAATTTGAATAATTGTGTTTTATAGTATTTTGTGAAGTTTAGCTTAAAATGATATTTGTTTGAGAGTTGACTGAACAATATATGATGTACTTTTTTACTGTAACTAATTATGTACATCTATTATAAATCAATGAAACAGTTATTTCTTAAATATTTTCTTACGTCGAATTTCGACTGATTTCACATGGTATATATAAATTGGATTTTAAAGAAAATAATATATCCTCATTAATCACTTGAGTTATAGATTATAAATGACACGACGTTCTGCCAGTGAGTGAAAATTAAGTCACTCTGTCACATGAAATTTTATTTAAAATGCATTTTTCTTTTATAAGTCATTTTAAGTGATTCATTCTTTTTACAGTACAGTAAATACAGAAGTACATTCTACAGTAAATGACTTATTTTTTATACATTCCAATCGGCACAAAACCGATTTTTTTTCAGGAAGTAAGAACAGTAAAAAGAAAGTTTTAAAAAGTGACTTGTATTGAGCAGTCACAGCAGTAGTTTAAAATTTTGTGGAAACTGTGAAAGGGGGAAGATGTTATCTTGAAACTAGAGAAATCCCTGGAGTGGAATATCTATGTCTCAATATCATTTCCTTTCCAAAAAATGTATCATTGATTCAATGGTTCAAACACCACAGACTGAGTGTTTTGCCGAATGATTTTTTTTATAAGAATAAAATGAATGAGATACGAAATTAAACTTAATACTTTTAATTCTAAAAATATCTTGTTCTATTTTCAGTTATCTTCGTACTGTTTCATTGATATAAATCGGATTTTAAAGAAGAAAGTATACACTTATTAACCTCATGCATTCTAGATCTGTTAACAGACGTATGTCTCTACCCACCAGTGTTGCTACATCTTACAGATTATATTTTTAAATAAAGAATTTACACAAAAATTAAATTCTTAACTTCCTTTTACATTATTTATTAAGAGTCATTAATCTTGCAAAGAAAAAAAAAATAACAGTTAAATTTTTCTGGTGATAATTCGGAATGTCTAATTAAAAATAAACCAGATATGGGGGACGTCCATTTAAAAATTTTGTGATAATTCCATCAAATAGCTTAATTTTTTTACTTACAAATCGGTACAAAACTTACTTTTTTTTCAGAAAGTAAGAACAGTAAAAAGAAAGTTTTAAAAAGCGACTTGTGTTGAGCAGTCCCAGTAGTAGTTTAAAATGTTGTGGAAAGTGTAAAAGGTTAAAAATGTTATCTTGAAACTGGAAAAATCCCCAGAGAGGAATATCTATGTCTCAATATAATTTTCTTTTCAAGAAATATATCATAGATTCAGTGATCCAAATACCACAGACTGATTTCTTGCCTTATACCAGTTTTTCGAAAAATAAATTAAAATGTAAGAAATAAAATCTAATACTTTTAATTTTAACCCTTAAATGCATAGGATAGAACGCGTTACAAAAAAATGCGAAATTCAAAGAATCGGAATTCATCCCAGAAAAATCTAAATAGTAAATTTTTCTTTATTTAATTACGAATGGTCTGTCATTAAGTAAAGTGAAAATTGCTCTTTTAAATTTCTGGTGAGAATATGGAATATGTGAATAAAACCCCCAATAAATCGGGAACACTTATGATATCGAAAATGATACAATATGCATTTAAGGGTTAAATGTATCTTGTAGCATTTTCTGTTTTGCTTCACAATGTTTAATTGATATAAATCCGATTTTAAAGAAGAAAACATATCTTCACTATTCCATTGCGTTCTAAATTTGTTAGCGGATATATGTCACTAGCCACCAGTATTGCGGCATTCGGCAGATATTTTATTTTATTTTATTTTAATAAAGAATTTACACACAAAAAATAATTCTTAACTTTTTTTAGGTGTGTTTGCAATTATATATATATACATTGTGCCTATAATCATCGTTCATTCCGTCTGTGTATCAGTCCGCATATAGTACAGTAAGAACTGTTGAATAGAATGATTTGAAATTTTAAATATATAATTGTTGCAGAAATTTGTCGAGTTGCTTCAAATTTTATGAAATT
This sequence comes from Maratus speculifer, assembly GCA_964019185.1. Taxonomy (NCBI): domain Eukaryota; kingdom Metazoa; phylum Arthropoda; class Arachnida; order Araneae; family Salticidae; genus Maratus; species Maratus speculifer. Next base: position 279,133,413 of record OZ025294.1, read on the forward strand.
CGGATGTGTAGCTCAGCTTGTACGGCAATCAAAAGTTTCCCGCTATGTTATGGCCAAGGGGAACAAGCAAAGTTTCAAGTGCATTTTAATGGTGTTACAGAATTTTATGTACAATGAAATTAATATGTATTTACTGAAGTGTACTAAAATATACATTCTGTGCATTATGCGGTTCAAAAAGTGCTTATCATTCTTTCACAGGGCTATACAAAAGAATTCTCTTACATAGTAGTATAAAGGGGAAACATACTTTTCGGCGTACTTTTTTTTCAGCGTTTTTGTTTCGGGGTTAATCTTTATTGTTTTTGGTGTCATGTTAAATTATTTCATGTGTAAATGAAATTGATATACGTTGTAGAGAGTTACTACAATTTATTACCTGTATAATACTAATGTACTAATAGCATTTAGAGTGTCATACAAAAGATTTTGGATTCCGAAATACTGTATATTGTAGATTATTACTAGACGTGAATTTTTCATTGCGATACCAGCATTTAAGTTTCGCTAAAATTTTGCATATTACATTGTGCTTTAAAAAGCTGTAGATCATATACAGAGCAACACAACATAACCTGTACGAGTTGCAGAGTTTCCACGAAAATACCTTAAAATCGCTTTTTAACTGAGTTACGCATTTTTATGCTATGCCCTGATAAGTAATGATTCTAGGCTTGCCATGTTGATTATGTCATTTGATTATTATGTTATGTTGATTATGATAGTAAAGATTTCTATAAGGAATGTATACGAAATACGAAAATAATTCCTATTATTTTCGTATTATTGAATTTAAGCTATGTAATTGTATCAAATTTTGTATTCATGCATTTTTGCATTAAGGTTTAACAGCTAATTCACCAAAATTTCAATATTTATAAAACTAGTTGCAGTACCATAGCTAACACTACTAGTTGCTCTGCCATATTAGCTACCCTGGCTGACATCCTAGCCCGGAAATTTCGTACTAATAAACTAAATCGGGGAATGTCATTCGCTGCCAAGCGCACGGCACACAATTGCGAGAAATACGATAAATAATTCCAATAACCCATCGATCCGCAGAGATTAACCCATAGGAATTAACGTCTGAATATAATTAAGTATCTATTAAATGTATATATATATATATATATATATATATATATATATATATATATATATATATATATATATATATATATATATATATATATATATATATATATATATATATATATACATATATATATATATATATATTGAAGGAAGATGAGTAATTCCACATAAAATCAACCAATAAAAATATATTTTTTTTATGTTAATGGTTTAGATTGTACCTGTTTGTTGTACTTATATATGAGATTAAAATTCTGAGGTTTAAATTTTTTTCGTCAAATCGTTTTAAAATTATAAATTTTTAAGATTTTGAAAAATTTACAAAATTTGTATAGTTTTGTAATCTTTAATCGGTTATAACTTCGAAACTATTTGATCTAGAAAATTAAAATTTGCATAATTTTTTTTCAGTTTTTAGCTCACAGGCTATCATAGCCTGAGAGCTTATGTGCCCGTCCGTTCTGTATGTACGTTCGTATGTTCGTTCGTGCGTAACGCGATAACTCATGATAAAAATATCGGATCCACTTGAAATTTTGTATATAGGTATATCCTGATAAGGTGCTTCCCTGATTAGTTTTTGGAGTTCATTCGATATGTATAAGAGGGGGAACGGGGGGCTCATGCCCCCCCCCCCATAATTGATATAACGGGATTTTCATGCAGAATTAACAGTTTTCGTTCAAAATTTAGATATAGGATCATTCTGATGAGGAGATACCGTGGCTGTTATTAGGTGTTCATAGAATAAGTATAAACAGGGGGAACGGGGCGCTCATGCCCCTCCCCTTAATTGATATAAACGGGATTTTCAAGCAGAATTAACAGTTTTCGTTCAAAATTTAGATATAGGATCATTCTGATGAGGCGATTCCGTGGCTGTTATTAGGTGTTCATTGAATAAGTATAAACAGGGGGAACGGGGGGTTCTAATGCCCCTCCCCTTAATTTGTATAAATGGATTTTTCAATCAGAAATGTCAGATTTCGTTCAAATCTCTGAATAGTTTTGGAAGTTTAATGGTTAAGTATAAAAGAGGAGAATAACTCCTCTTAAATTATATAAATGCTAAATGGGTTTTTATTAAGAATTATCCGATTTGCTCTGAATTTTGGATATAGGTTTTTTAATATGATAAAGCATGTACTTGATAGTTTAAGAGGTTCAATGATTAAGTATAAAAAAGGAGAAAGGGGAGAGCTGTTTCCCCTTTTTAACTTTTTTTTTTCGAACGGAATTAACGAAAATACAAGGCTGTAATGTACAAATAGTATGCGTAGCCTGTGAACTCAATGCCATCAGTTTAACTGGGCAATATTCTTTTTTATTTATGGTGTTTCATAAGATATATAACATAACCAAGTTATTTTTTTTATTTTTTAAATTTATATTAATTTTTAGAAAATTCAAAATCGGAATTTTTGATTTTCTTGAAAAAATATGTTACATTTAACAACCTTTTATCTACTTTTATTCCAAATTTTATGATGGTACTCCGATGGTGTCATACAGAAAAAAAAATATTTTTTGTATCAATGTTCATGTAAATCTGTAATAAAAAACAATTTAAGGTATGCAGCACAGCTTAGCCCGAAGTGCTACTTACATGGAAACAAATACAAATTGTAGAAATTTAAGAATAGACAAAATTATTATTAAAAGACAAATAATAAATTTTCGATGTTTAATAAGCAAATGTTTTTTCTTAGCTCAATTTGGCACAGTGGAGCTCAATTTTTATATCTTCGTGCAAGTATTTTTTCTTCTTATTAAAAAGTGACCCGCTCTTTAGATTTTCTCTTTGGATTGTGTGTATGTTCTACCTGTTGCAGTGATTGGATGTTGTTTGCATAAAATAAAGTATATTGGTGTTGTCAAAAGTCTGCTTTTCTAGGATAAGTGAATGACGGAGATGGTCCGTTTGAATGAAAGAAAGAAACTTCAGGGTCTTCTTCAACCTGATCTTTTGTGAGAACACATACCACCCACCACTCATTCTCATAGCACAAGCAACATACCCCATAATTTCTTCAAACAAAACATCTTCATCACTAGGACTCATCTGAACTTTATGTGTTTCCATATTGTCAGAAAAAAAGTATATCTTCGTTTGGACTTTGTCTTTATCGAGAGTCACAGCTTCTTTAAATCTTGATTTTAACATCTTTTGTTCTTCAACATATTCCTAATTAGTCACATAAAAAAAGAGACAGAGAGTATGTTTTTCACCCCCCCCCCCCCCGACAATGAAAAATTTTAAAAGTGACAATGTTTTTAAATGTGGGCCTTTAGGACTTTCGAGGCTAGCTTTAGCAGCAAGCCTCTTTACTGTGCCACCAACTCCATCGCATACACCTTTACCGTGTGCCGTTGAAAAAAAAAAAAGGCACTCGGCCTCAATTCCATCAAAACCTTCTTTATGATAGCAAAGATTAACAAAGTTCTTGCAGTTTATATATTGAGCTGTGCAGCCATCTGAAAAATAGTTCAGCTTCTTCAAGTGGGGAAAATAGTTCTCAAAAATTCTATTAGCTTTCTCTGGAAAACATATACAAGGACTGTGTTGTGTGTTAAGCAATCTGAGATCTCTACTCTTATGAAGTAGAAACTGATTGCCTATTTTTTGGTCTTTTTCTTTGTAGTAAACGACGATTGGGTGCACAGAGGCCATTGAATTGGTCCAGTGTTATTGAACTCTACTTTGACATTTTCCTTCATTAACTCATTTATTACCAATTTATTCTTTTTTTAAACATAAAATTTCATTAAAAGTAATATTAAATTAAGAAGAATTAAAAAAAATCTATTTAAATTCCAAGAAAATAAATGAAAGAAAGTATTTAGCTTGTCAATTATACAAAATATTAATTATCTTGATTACTTTTAATTTTTACTGTTATGTATTAAACAAAATAATAAAACCTAGCGAATTATATGTTAAAATTTTATTTGATAATTGAACTTGACCTGCATGAATGAGAAATATGAGCATTGGAAACAAAAATAGACTACTTTTTATAGTCAATTTGCTTTTTAGCATAATATAATGAGTTTTTTTTACAGGAATTGGCAGACCATTGATTCGAAAATATTTTTTTTCTTTATGATACCATAAAAGTAACAGAGGAAATTTGGCATAAAAGTTGCAAAAAGGGTCTTAAATAAATATTTTTTTTTAAAACAAAATCAAAAATTCCAATTTTGAATTTTTAAAAATTTTACATAATTTTTTTTACAGATTTTTTTTAAAGTAATTTGGTCATGTTAATAAACCTTTGGTCCTATAAAACAGAATAGAAAACTGTAAAAAAATGGCTTGAATTTCAACTCTTTAGGTCAAATAGTTCTCAAGTTACAGCAGATTAAAGATTACCAAACAGTACAAATTTCATTAAATTTTTAAAATTTCAAAAATTAATAACTCAAAAACAAATGGTTAAAAAAAATGCAAATTTGTATTTTTTATCTACTATTACTGTACAACATCTGAGCCAAAAATTAACAAAATCCAAACAAAATCCAAAGACCTGAAATTCTTTCCATTGGTTGGTTTAATATAGATTGACCCAGATGTAAACACATTTAATGCAGTAACCTAACATGGACTAAAAAATTAGTCGGGACCAAATCGAACTTGAATCTACCCCGGCTAATTTTTAACTTCATGTTGGGCTATTGCATTAATTTTGTTTATGTCTGTCCTTATATATACAGAGTGAGTCATAAATATCGAAACAATAGGCTATCTCCTTAAATATTGCCCATAGACCCATACTTCCAATCATAAAAAAGTTGAATTTTCTTATAAGACAAGTTGGAACTTCATGGGGGGGTCTATTTGAAAAAATACAAAAATTAAATTTTTATACGGCCCGCGTACGGCGAAATTCCCAATTAGGAAATTATTCCTTATGCATTCCTAAATTCAACAACAACAACAAAAAAAATTCATCTCCGGATCTAAAAACCTGACGGAGATATTAAAATTCAAAATTCTCCAAAATTCGTGACTTACACCACTTAACCATGCCTGTAAACAAAGAATTTTTAACGCACTTTGAGAGCAGATGAGGGATCGTTCACAAATTGTGCATTATTATATGTCGGTTTAAGACAGTGCCTCATTTGGACAATTGTTAATCAAAACTTTGTTATGTCTAATGGACATAACAAAGCAGTGTATTGAATTAAACCTAAACTTGTTTACAAAATATGTTGGTACTCTACATTGCAGGTCTGCATGGATCGAAATATCCAGGTGGGGTCCCAAACCGAGCCATAGGTAAAAAAGTTCGGCTCGGCTTGGAAAAATGTTAAAATCACAACACGGACCGGCCTGGAAAAAAGTTTAAATCATTGCCCGGCTCAGCTGTGCATTTCTACATAGTTTTTTACTTCAGTATGGTTATAAATTGTTTCGTATGGAAGAGTTCTGACCAAAAATACTTATTATAGCTACTTGTTTTTTATATTTATACTTTTTATTATTTAAGAAGCGTCAAAAGCTGTGATATATCTATTTTATCAATGAATCTATACGTAAATGTTTCACTTATATTTTAATAACGTTACTCCATATCCCATGCGTTGGCGACTTTGAAAAAGTTCTACAGTAAAACCTTTTTAAGACGGAATCACATAGGAAAGAAAAAATACGTTATAGGCAAATAACCTTCCTAGGAGCTGTAAATGGAGTTTATTTTTTTTGTCTGGTATTATTGTATTTATTTTGCATGGATCAACACATTATCCGTTTAAGACCGAATTCCGTCATTGGCAGATTTCTTTCACTGGTTTATCGTATTTAAGTTTTACCTTTAAATATACTATTCCTTAAAACAAATAAATTTTAAAGTTTTTTTTTTTTTTTTTTTTTTTTTTTTTTGTAAAATGAAAGCGATTAACAGCCTCTCTAGAATGATAAAAAGCCTGAAGTTGTCAGAGCTAAATAAAATAAAAAAAAGACTTAATCTGCATCTTAGAAAATGCATTCTTTTAAATAACTGACGAACATTTAAACAGTACACTTCATTTTCCTGCATAATGAATTTCCCCCCACTATTTCTTGTCTTTAAATTATTAAAAGTTAAGAATTGTTAAAAAAAAGAACTTGAAACACTTCATTTTTGATTATTTTACATTAGTTTTGTTTTGAAAATACAAAAAAATATTTACTTTTGAAAATATAATTTTTTTTTTTAAAGTTATATTATTTTTTCAATAAATATTTATAATAGTTTTAAAATTAATATTGAAAAACAAAAACCCTAGAACAAAACTATAATCAGATTTTCATCTTCAATTAAATGGAAAGAAATTGAAATCTAATAAATAATGTTTCGAGTCATAACGATTTTTAATTATCTCATTTAAACAAGTACTAACATGTAAAAATTTTATAAATTGTTTAAGAAATTTTAGGATGTGTTTTTCTTGCAAATTATATGGCTTACCATCCCAAAAAAAAAAGGAAAAAAATTAAAAACTCTAACTCAAAAGATAGATTTCTACATGTTTCCTAAAAATGTTAAAGTAACTTTGTTTTTTCAATTGCGCACATTTCAATTTGTGTCTAATCCCTTAAAATCTGATGAATTTTTAAACGGCTATAACTTTGCGAGTTTTAAAGATATGAAGATGCAACTTTTTGTGTCTTATTCAGGACTGGATGAGTAAAGTTTTCCTAATTGGAATTTTTATCCGATGGGGGCCGTATAGAAATTTAATTTTCGTATTTTTTCAAATAGACCCCCCCCCCATGGAGTTGCAATTTATCTTATAAAAAATTTCATCTTTTTTTATGCATTTTTGCAATTGGAAGTATGGGTCTAGGGGCAATATTTGAGGAGATAGCCTATTGTTTCGATATCTATGACTCACCCTGTATATATATACTTTAATAAACAAAATATATCTTGTAAAAAAAAATAAAAAAAATTTGTTTTTTTAGAGTAGAGCACAATGGTATTTAATTGGTAACATCGATTTTTATGTTAAATGTATTTTTAATAAAATATCTGGAATTATTTAGGAAAATTAGCACAAATGGCCGGAAGCGTAACAGTGGACGTTCCAATATCAGGGTTACAGCTGTGTATGACATTGTAGGAAATGACAAAAATGGTATGACAATAGCTACGTACGTTATAGAGCACCAGAGGTCAATATATCAGGTATATGTTTAGGAAAATTGTAGGTCCTTTAAAGGACTCTTCACAAAATAATTTATCTTAAAACAGGACCCATCACAAAATTTTTTAACCCCAAACAGGACACTTCACAATACATTTTGTCCCAGAACAGGACCCTTCACAAAATTACTTGTCTTTTAAATAGAACTTTTACCTGATTTTCCCCGCTTCAAATTTAACTTTTTACAAACTGAATCATTTAAAAATATAATCTGGCTTGTAAATAAACACTTGAATATATATATATATATATATATATATATATATATATATATATATATATATATATAATAGTACCTGAAGACATCGATCATTTAAAATTCACAAAATTATGACTGGAATTTTCATAAATATAAAGAAAAACTTCACAAAAACAGGATCCTGTGTGAAAAGTCTGTACAGACCCCTGTATATGCTCTCATCTTTTGAACAAATTGAGGCAGTTGAAAAACGATATATGAAACTTATGATACATTACTCCACTAAAAGTACTTTACGAGTTTTTTACGGGCACAGTTAGCATTTTACCCAGGAAAAGAATACTTGAGGATTCCTTTTCAAAACTCACCTTATAAGAAATTGAAAAATTCGAGTCTTCTCAACAAACCACTGCAATAAAAAAATACTGGTGAGTATAATAAATGATGACTTGAATATGGATATCCGTACGTGGTATCGACAAATCGTGATTGGCGAAAACACGTTGCCCGTACTCTGTAAAAAAATCTGTAAAGTTACTAAAAGTTTTCTAGTAAACTTGGATTCCTGGAACATTTTATGCAACTGCAACAGCAAAAAGTCATGTAACAGATACAGATTTGCACTGAAAATTAAAAAATCTGTAAGGTTACTAGGAATTTTTTAGAAACTGAGGTTCGTAGAATTTTTTATGTAACTGCAAAACAGGTTACAGATAAAAGTTTAGTAAAATAACTTTAACTTTAGTAGATTCGTTTGTAAAGTAACAGATTTCTGTAGCTTTACAAAAATTAGTTTTGTAGATCTACATATTTTCTTGTAGAATGTACAGATAAAAGTTTACTAAGTATACTGATTTCGGCAGTTTTTCATCTTTAGGATCTTTATTTTTTTACAGTGTACGACGTTCGGGCAAATCAGGGAAGCATTTAATCTATTCTACTGATGATCTTGAATCAAAAAAAAAAAAAACCACAACAGTTTTAAAAAAGAAATCATGTTTATTATGTATTTCTGACATTATAAAATCTTGAATTGCAATAAAAAGCAATAGACTAAGTCAGATAATTTTCACAACATTCTAAAATACTTTTCTTGAGTTTTTAAACTCACGTCCTTACTTACTTTATAAACATATGATGATATAAAAATATCTTAATAATAATCTTATTATTAATATCATTCTACAATAAATATATTATTCTAAAAAGTATCATTTTTAGGTTTACTGGCGGAGTGGAAAAATTTAAATACAAATGGTTAATTTCTTAAACTTTATGTCACGTATATTTAATAACTTGCATAATCCCCCAGGGAAATGATTTTTAGTTGAATTCAGCTGTCTTTAATAATTACATTTCTCTATTCAAAAGAATGAATTTTGTTGCGTGAAATGTATTTCGTAATAATTAATTCGTCAGAGCTGAATGAATTTAAGAATATTTAGAAAGGTATGTTGCATAAAATTAAAATTAAAAAATATCAGGATAAAATTAAATGTTGTAGAAAATACCAGATGGAAAGCGTCTTGTTCTGCTTTGTTTTATTGAAGTATTTTGAATTAATTTTCTTTTGTTTCAAATGCAACTTCAATAAATATATCTTTTATGAAATAAAAGCGCTAACAACTTTTACAATAAAGTATCTTGGGATAATAACACCATGGTATGTAATAACGTTACACAACTGTTTCAAATGCAACTTCATTAAATATTTATTTTATGAAATAAAAGCGCCAACAGTTATTACAATAATGTATCTTGGGATAATAACACCATAGTATGTAATAACGAGAGTGCTTATATTACGCTTATTTATGAAGAATTCTGCAATGGCATTATGGATTTGGAGCAGAAGGGCTCCGAGTAATCTGAACCACAAAAAAACTGTCTCGCAACTCTCGCAATCTCTGTAACTTACTCGCACTCAAAGAGTTCCGTAGAATAAACGAATGCTTTATAAACTCTTTCAGGACGGGCGATCAGTATACATACCATCTAAAATTCTCAGAATCCTTCATTAATACCACCAGTGTTTTTTTTTTATTGTAATGATTAGCTTATTTAAGGGTGTATTGGAAAAAACGCTTTTCCATCTTCAACAGCTCGAAATTTTCCGATACAGTTTCATAAACATTTTTAAAAGTAGAAACACGAAACTTGCTGAGGGGATTTTTGAAGAGACGTATAAGGTGCCGTGTGATGTCTTTTAATTTTCAATTCATTAGAATTTGACTTATAAAGAATTATCTTCTCGGTATGACCCTTTTTTCGTTCCCAGATCTCCTGCTTCGGAAAAATCGGTTCAAAATGCCGTTTTAGATTGCTTTTTTGCAATATTTTCTGCATATATGAAAGAATCGACAATTACGGCACCTGGAGTACTTTCTGAATAAGACAATTTGCCAGTTTGTTGCATTTGAGAGCAAAAAAGTAATTTAAAAATAAATCGGAAAATTAGCAGTTTAAATCGAAATAACCCTTAATTGGGGCAATTATGTGATTCAAGTACAGAAAATTTTCTGTAACAATGAAAAAACAGCGGTTAAAGTTAAAAATTAAGCTAAGTTTTCGCATCGCAAAAGAGTTAACTATATTATTAAAAGAAAATCGTTGCTGAAAGAATGATAATGCTTTGTAAAACTATACAAAATAGGATTGGTTATATATATATATAATAGTTAAGTATAAATGGGTATACCTGTAAAGTTCAAAGAAATATGAAGACTAAATAATATTAAATATTGCTATTCTGTATAATTCTTTTTTTAACCTTGTCCTTATATGTTTGTTAGGAACTTAACTCGGTATTGAGAATAAAAGGTAGCGCATATTTAAACTTCATTTGGCATTTATTCAAATGTAGCAATAAACTTTTCTTTTTACAGTGTAGCTAACAGAAAACCCTTGCTCAATATTTAAAATTGGCATTGTGCTAAAGGAGCATAAAGGAGGTCACTGACGCGATTTTTTAGATAAGTTTAATAAACTTTTAGATACACAAGTGTCATAATGAGAGACCCACGGAATGCAAACTAGTCGCGAACCTCATAGTATTTATGAAGGATTTGCATGCATAAATAATTAAACAAATAGACATTGTATGTCCAAATCTTCCGTGTATTTAAGGGTTAGTATCTAAGCTAATTACGACGAATTTGTTTTAAAATCATTATTAACAATTCTTTTATTCTTTTGCTACGTAAGGTACCTTTAACGCTCCTCAACACCTTTGCTAAATGGAAATAAATCGAAATTTGTGTTTAGCAGAAAAATGTGCTTTTCTGAAAAACTGTGAGATCTAGAGTAATCTCTATTCTTTTCCTGCGAGGTTTAAAGTAGCACATATAACCTCTGATTTTTTTCATAATATTAATTTCAATAGTTTTGGAATGAGATTGTGGGGGGGGGGGCATATTTTTGCACGGTATTTTCGACGATAATTCTGAAAATATGATATCTAAAATTAAAAGACATATATTTTTAACTTCAGCGTAACGAAAGCTTTCACAAGATACTCCTAAGGGCAGATAAAAAAATTCTTTAAGTAACATAATTAGCCATTCCTACACCTCTTAAATGTATTTGTAACTGTATAATAATCTGTAATTATGTTGATCTGTAGTCTTTACCATTTGCTCTAACTAAGAGCTTTCTACGTTTCATAGTTTATGAGTAAAATGGCTGTGACGGAGGGACAGGCAGACACGGGAGTGATGTTATAATGGTTTCGTTTTCACTTTATAGCATGGAACCCTAAAAACCGCTAAAAGTTAGTTTGTTATATTTGAAGACTTTATCACTAAAATAAACGTATGAGAGTCATCGCCCAACCTAAAATTTTCAAGGTAAGTTCTGCTATGTGAAAACTATAAACATATATGTATATATATATGGAAACAGGTTGAGTTTTATATACATTTGTAGATTATTTCATGTACTTTCAAAAATTATGGGAGATTTTGGATATGTTTGAGGAGGTAGCTTATATTTTAAAATATACTGTGCAACAAGTATGCCGGAGTAACAACGCCGTCCATTTGCGTTATAGCCCCATTTGATTATTTTCGATGGTGGCGCTACGCTCAAAAAGCCTTTGTTTTATTTATTTAATTTTACTTTATGCACGAGACAGCATTATAGTTGTTGTGGAAAAACAAGAAAAAAATTTGTATATCTTCAATGGTGATGTTTTTTTTTCCAAGTCAGAAGAATGAAATAACTAATGTTTATCAGTTCATCCTGATATCGCAGTTAATGATAAGTAAGAGCAATTTGTCAATTTCTTGGGCTGTAGAGTTTAGGCAACAGGGCAATTTATGTATTATTATTCCACCTTTTTTTATAGCTTTGTTTGCATGGCTGTATTAACGAAATCAGTTTGTAACAGTGCCAAAACATATTGGTCAATATATCATGAAACAACATTTTGTGAATGCATATCAGCTAAAATAAACGTCTTTGTATGCGTAGTCAATAAGTTGTTGTATCAAACCGTTTAGAGTATATGACAAAAGATTATCGGCCACTTAGTTTTGTCGTTTTGTTAAATATCTGGAACAATACATCAGGAAAGATTCTGAATTTCCATATGTGTACGAAATACACGTCATATAATCCGCCAAGGCTGTTTCGTAAAACCCCATAATGGACCTTAAAAATTTGAAAAAGAACGAATATCTTTTGGATAACTCTATCAAAATTAATTAAGCAAAAGCTTTCAAAATATAAATTATGATTAAACGACTTACTGTAATATATTGTTTTCATTTTTATGAGGTTAGCATGAATACTCGTAGAAAAGTTAAGTTCTTTTAAAAGCAGCTCAATTTTTTTCTTATTTACAGGATTCTTCAAAAAAAAAATTCTTTTCAGAAAACATGTAAAACAACATTGCACACAAAACCGTGTAATCAGAAAAAAAAAATCAAATTTACATGAACAATGAGCAGGTTTACTAAATGTGTTTTTACTGCGCATGCGTGAAAGCAATCAAAGTATAATTTACATACTGTATTAACTAAATAAATGAAGAAACGTTTGTGGAAAGCTCAACAACATAGTTTTGCAATTCTAAAAATTATCGTCGATAGAATAAGCTCAGATTCCACTATTACCAAAAGGAAGCAAAATTATGAAGGTTAATATCCATATATCTATTGATTAGTGTCGATATAGCATACATAATATTATAAGTATGACTATATGGGAATGTGACAAATGTGATTTGTTTGGGCATATTGTGTATTTATTTGGAAAAAATATCTAAAACAAATCTTTAAAAATTAGTAAAACCTTTACGTGGCATTATTACAGCAGGAAACGTTATATGAAATAATTTAAAGCACAAAAAATTGCAACTTTTCTGCAAACTAAGACAGTAAAAATATGACGCAGCAAAATTTAATTACAGCATTATAAAATATATTGATGCTTTGTGTCCAAAAATATTAATTTTTAACGAGTTATTTTGAATCAACTGATATTAAGCTAATTACATATACACAGCTCATAACGTTTTTAATTCTGAAACAATATGTCAAAATTTTTAAGGATTAATGGTCCTAAAGGAAAATTAGGAATAAAATTGCACAATTTTAGAGAAATTCTATAACGTATTATTAAGAGGATTACAATGTCTTCAGAGAAATCATTCTTGACTTAATTAAGTTGACATTAATAATTTAATAAGTTTTGAAAAGTGGCTTGATCCTAATGAAATATAATTATTATTATTTCACAGGCAACTGTGTTTAATTAAATGTTTTCAAAATATTTGAAATGATCAGACCTAATTATTAAATTTTTAAGCATATTAATAAACATCAATGTGTTGAATGTATTTTAACTAAAGTCCATTCGCATTACTTTTTTTAATGCTCAAAATAAACATGAGAAAATAATTTTGAGATGCAATTTCTTCTGGATTTGCACGTTTTCATATGTCGTAAACGTACAATACTATAAGGTAACGTCTTTTGGTACAGTTCGCATCTTTGAGATCTAGTGCATTATAAAGCTCTATGTTAAGAAGTTTAAGAATCGATAAAACTTTTTTGTTAAAATTTTTTTTCTTAATTTTAGCTCATAATGGCTTTCTAAAAATGCAAAACTTTGTGACGACTTATCGGACTATTAAATTGACTTTTTTAAAGAAAAACATTTCACAATACAAATTACCCAATAATAATTAAGAAATATTGAAAAAAAAATTAAAATTTCTTCAATAGCTTACAAATTTGATTTTGAAAAATTGCAAAATTATGTTCCCATTTTTTGGCGATGATTTTTTGAAAAGTTGATAATTTTGGCAACCCTAACCGAATGTCTTAGCTGCTTGTCTTGTGTAAAGGGTGGATCACACTTCATTAGAAATTGTAATGTCCGACACAATTAGCTACTAAACATTTTCTAAATTATATAAAATTACTAATTAACTCCAGGATTACTTTTAGCGAAAGACATAGTTAATATATCAACATTTTTATTAAACATTCAAATCTTTATTCCATTTGACTTCAAAAGAAAACACACAAAAAATGCTTTGAATGTTCTTGAAACATTTTTTAAAAATATATTTTCTAATAATACATTTATCTTCTGCATAGGAAAACAACCCGTAAATCATGTTCCTTACGCTATCAAGTATCAAACAAATTGCAATCTGATTTAACTTTGCTATGTATCGTACATTTGGGTGAATGGGTATATATGTAAAAATACGGAAAATGCAGTCCGCACAATAAAATTCATATAAATTTTATTTCGTTTGACACATTCTAATAAAAAAAATATCGTTTTCAAGAGACATTACATTCCTAATAGCACAAATAAAGCATTTAAAAGACTTAGAATTTCAGATTGTTATTTTTTGGCATTTCACACTGTGATACCTGCAAACTAAAGGACCATCTGCTATACTCTATAAATATATTTTTCTAGATTTTTTTATTTTAAATTAATATTCAGTTTTTATAAAAGAAATATATGAGGAAGGTAAAAAATTCTCTATTTTACAAATAATTTTTTTATCATTTAAATATGAAAATTATTCTTGACCAGTGCTTTTGTTCTTTATCAGGCATGAATATGATGCCGTGGAGTAATTACTCTTATTTTTGAAATGGAAAATGCATGAAATAATAAAATTATAGCTGCCAGCAAGATCTTTTAGATTTTTTTTATTGAAAATATTGTGATTACAATCTCTGTTAAGAATGAGTAGACATTTATTATATCATTTTCCGGCCTTCAATAATGTAACAAATAAAACTGAATATTACATAGAATTTGAGCTACTATACAGAAAACATAGTCATTTAAACAAAATCAAAATTTTAGATCTAAAAAAAACTAGAATGTAAAAAATGTTTTAGAACGAAATTGTCATTATCCTGGCATACGTAAGCGAAAAAATGACATACAATTACATAAAAATAACTTTTCATGAAAATTCTTCACAAATTAGCAATTTTACATGAAAAATTCGTTATTCTGTAATAAAAGATATGTTTACCTGTTGAAATTTAAGGTTTTTTTTTTTTCAATAGATACTTAATATCTCAGATGATCAAAATATTTCATTTTGTGATATTCGCTCTTTTACTCCCGATATAAAGCGGGTGGGAATTCAGTAACATAACTCATTTTTTTTTTCGTAAAATAAAAAAATCAAAATCCTCTAATATAAAATTAAAGTACAACAAAAGTATATAATATATAATTTTGAGAGAGGAATTTTATTGTTTCTCTAACTTTCATGTATAGGGCAACTAAATACATCTAAAGTAAGGTTAGAGCAGCAAAAAAATGTGATTCCCTTCTGAGTTGATTCTTATGCTTATTGTCTGTATTTATGTAGCTAGCTTAGTTAAATAAATATAGTAAGTACTGTTACTCAAAAAATACTTTAGGCTTAATGATTCACGTAATTTCTCATTGATACAGCATTAGAAATTGTTCAGATT
This sequence comes from Maratus speculifer, assembly GCA_964019185.1. Classification (NCBI taxonomy): domain Eukaryota; kingdom Metazoa; phylum Arthropoda; class Arachnida; order Araneae; family Salticidae; genus Maratus; species Maratus speculifer. The sequence goes on from OZ025294.1 coordinate 279,148,866, forward strand.
GTATATTTATTAACCCTTTATCTACCGAATTATGAATTCGTGAAAATTTTGCATTGTAAAGCATTTTATGTATATATTTTAAACAAAATTAAAAGGTTTACATAATTATTTAATAAATTTCTGAAGAATTTTAGAAGGATTGAAGGATTTAGGATTAATTAAATTTGAATTTACAGAGATTTTGTGCAATAGTTATAATCCCTACTCAGATCATGTATTTTAAATTGTTTTCTTAGTATTTTCTAAAATTATAAAATGTACAAAAATGATGTTTTTACAATATAAATATAAAAATATTTCCGAAATGAAAAATCCCCATCCCCCTCCCTCAGCGCGAAGAATGCTGAAAATAAAGGCAAAAGAAAACATCCTTCTAAAAATATTTTTGTATTGTGTAACAAATAATGCTTTGGAATAAAATGTAGGATTGTATCTGTAACTCATTCTAAATAATATTAAATTTAACTGACGCTTAAAAAGAATTTTGTAATAATTTTAATGGTACTTATAAGTACCGTTGGTAGATAAAGGGTTAATTTACTCTCTGAATCGGGAGGAGGTGAGGCTATGGTGAGGGGGTGAAGTGGAATCTTAACAACACTGTTTCTAATTTAAACTCCGTTAAACAACCGCCCAGTACATATATTAACCAAGGAAGATATCTTCGTCTGGTCCGTCCTTCAGTCTGTCTATCTGTCCTTATATAATAGCGCAAAATCTAAACCAACGGAATTGTTCCAAATTTTTTATATACAATTGTTTCAGAGTTTTCTGGAGTCATTTTAATTTTTATGAAAATTGAATCAAATGTTATAAAGATTTTTAAAAAAAGTTTTCAATTGAAATATATCTTATCAAAAGCAATTAGTTCAATAATAATCCATGAAAAATAATTATTCTAGGTTGAAATGGTAATTAAATCGAATTTAACTTTATGTCCTATTCAGTCCTTTTTACAGCATTTAATATATGCAATCATTTTTTTCCTTTTTTTTTTTTGCATTATTATTTTTTAAAATGCTGAATCAGAATTAAAATTTATATATTTCTGTTTATTTACACGAAAAAAAATTCTATAAATTTTACTTCGAGTTATAACAATTTTAAGTTACACCACCTTTTTTCGTAAATTTTAAATTTTAATAAAAAAATCAGAGAAGTTTTATCACCTGATTTTGTTTACAAATCATATGATTAGCTATCACAAAAAATTCAGTATTTTAACTCAATAAATAAAAATTATTTTATAATGTGTCCCGGATCCTTTTAACCCTTTCGCATCTGATTTTTTTTTCTCAGCTTTTAGAAAAAAAATGTTTGCGTTAATAACATTAACATTAGCTGTCCAAATAGATTAATTAGTGTTTAACAAATATGTCATTGTTTAAAACATAACGAATGTTGTATTTTTTTTCGTACTTTTCAATTCATATCCATACGACAATAGGCTAAGGAAGAATTTTTGAAAGGTTTAAAAAATATTGTATTACAATAAGATTAAACTTGTATTACAACTTTTTAATACACTTTGCGTTTTAATACCCATTATTATTTTTATTTTTTTTGGAAAGTAATCTTTATTTTAAATTTAAAATGTGAAATATATGTTTAAAATAAAAGAATCGTAAAGGGCGCAAAAATAACTAAGGAAGTAATATTAATTACTATTATTACTAAATGCCTAACCATAAATGAAGCCACAGAGAAAAGGCATAGACATATACTAACATTATGACATGTACATTATAGAAAAACAAAATATCGCTTTATTAAAAGACATGTACTATTAATAGTACACCAGACCTGAAAGTATTAATATACAATTTACGACTCATTAATATTTTTAATACATATGTCTGTTCATACATTCCTATAGAAACAAACCTGTGTAGTTTTTTTCCCCCGAGAAATAAGAACTCCCAAAAAGAAAGCTTTAAAAAGTGTCTTTTAGTGAATAGTCCCTGTGGTAGTTTCAAATTATGTGGAAAGTGAAAAGAGAAAAATGTTATCCTGCAACTAAGGAAATCCCCAGAGAGAAATATCTATGTCTGAGTAATACTCCTTCTGTAAGAAAAAAAGAATCATTGATCAGTGGTCTAAACGCAACAATCTAACTTCTTGTCGTATAATTGTTTCGTATGGAATTAAATGTGTAAGCTATGAAGAAACATTGCTTCGATTTTATTTCCAAAAGAAATCTTGTTTTATTTTATTTTATTTTATTTTTTTATTTTCCTTATTATTTTTTTTTACAATATGTAACATTTTAAATATATAAAACGGACTAAAATATTTTTTAATTACTTTTCAAGTGCTTTTCATACTTGAAAAATAAGTGCAAGTACTTTCCATTACTATAGAAATACGTAGAACTTTTAGTCGTCGTTTGAATCTTACATCTACTTGTTATCTACCTGTTACCCATACCAATATAGCAGCTCATAAAATACCTTTTCAAACGGTTCAAAATTTTAAATACATAATTGTTGCAAGGTTTTTGTCAATTAATTTCAAATTTATATAATTATAAACGTAAATGGATTTGTATTCTTGCATTTCGCACAGGAGTGTAGAAGTTACTGTATTAATATCTTAATTTTTATTAGTTATTATATGAACGTATCTCATTTTTCATGTTTGACTTACAATAATTCAACTTATTAATATTTGAGAAGAAAAATTTCTGCGTACACTGAAACAGAAATGAAACCGAGTAGTTTTTTTTTTTTTTCCAGAAATAAGAATACACAAAAAGAAAGTCTTTAAAAGTGACTTTTAGTGAATAGTACATGTGGTAGTTCCAAATTATATGGATAGTGAAAAGAAAAAAAAATGTTATCCTGCAACTAAGGGAATCCCCAGAGAAAAATATCAATGCCTGTGTAATATTCCCTCTTCAAGAAAAATAATCATTGATCAGTGGTCTAAACACAACAGTCTAACTTCTTGTCGTATAACTTTTTCTTGTGGAATTAAATGTGTAAACTATAAAGAAGGATTCCTTCGATTTTATTTCTAAGATTATTTTTAAGATTGCTTCGATTTTATTTTAAACTGGAATCTTATTTTATTTTATTTTATTATTTATTTTATTATTATTATTTTACAATTCGTAACATCTTAAACATATAAAACGGATATAAAAAATAACTTTTTATTACTTTTCAAGAGATTTTCATACTGGAAAAGTAATAAGTGCAAGCACTTTTCTTAATTATAGAAATACGTAGCACTTTCAGTCGTCGTTTGAATCTTACATCTATCTGTTATCCGTCCCAATGTAACAACGCAAACGGTTCGAAATTTTAAGTACATAATTGTGACAGGGATTTTGTGGATTCATTACAAATTCATGTAATTATAATCGTAATGAATTTGCATATTTTCATATCGCATTAGAGTGCAACAGTTACTGTATTAATATCTGAATATTTGTTAGTTATTATACGAACTCACCTCATTTGCTACATTTGACTTTCAATTTTCAACTTATTAATATTTCAGAAGAAAATATTCTTTCTTACACTGAAACAGAATTTCAACTACGTATTTTTTTTTTTTCAGAAAATAAGAACACCCAAAAGAAAGTTTTAAAAAGTGACTTGTAGGGAATTTTCCCTGTGGTACACTGTAAAAAAAAAAAAACCTCCCTTACTTTACACCAAAAAGGGTGGCAACTAAGTTGCCACCCCAAGTGGTGTAATGAAATTCCACTTGTAAATTGGTGTAATGAGTCACCAACTATCAAATGGTATAAATACACCATTTTTAGTGGCAACTTAGTTGCCACCCTGTTTGGTGTAAAGTAAGTAATATGTTTAAAATGTACGTTATAATAAATTGTCTCAACTAAAGGGAAGTTTAGCAACCTCTTTGCGTGAAGCTATTTATTTTAAATTATGGCTGTATTACATTTGGAATGTAATTTTTAAATTAGTTTTTATTTTGCTACCATTTATTAAAGTACACTAAATGGTAAAAAAGGAAATTTCCTAATATTTGCATGACTTTAACAGCAAAATAAAAAATAATTTAGAGATTACATTTTAAATTTAATGCAGTCATAATTTAAAATAAATAGTTTGACGCAAAGAGGCAGCGAAACTTCCTTTTAATGGAGGCAATTTATTATAACATTCATTTTAAGCATATTACAGCAACGAAATATGAACTAAACTTGAATGAAATAACTTTAATGAATCGAAGTAAAATTTCCTATATCTGCATGCTTAAAAATATCTTTTTCATAGGTCAATAATGCGTTTAGTAAGTTAAAAAACATTATAATAACGAATTTTTTATGAAAATATTTTTTGTTAAAGTTCGAGCAAACGCTATAGTCATACGATATAAAATATTTTTGTAACGAAATGTATAATCACTCGTAACTATCACTATAAGTTTAATTCAGAGTTTCTAGTTTTTTTAAGAAAATAACAAAAACAAGCTACATATGATATTAAATTACCTCACAATTATAAAATTTAATGCATAATATAAAAAAAGCTTAACTATGCCAGTTATCAAATAAACAAAGCTGTATAAAAAAAGTTGATTACAACTGTTATACTAAAAGGCATACCTCCCGTTAAATTCGAACATGTCGCCATTGTTCTTAAAATGGCAGTGCACTAACACATTATTAAAAAGCATTATCTAATTAAAAAAAAACACATGCAAACATTATTTAGTCTTAAATCTTACATCTACAAAGAATAATATTAATATTGCTTACCGTTTGTTTACTTTTCCACCTGCTATCCGAAAGTTAGAAAGAAGGATTAAATGCGAAGTAAAATGGCGGCGTGTCGTCTGCAAACATATGAAATCAAAACAGAAAGATGATATATAACTATTAATTTGGTGTTACAGTTCAATAATTGCGACTAAAGAATAAAATACCACCATTCCAAGAGTATTCTTATATTTTTTACGGAGCTACTACCTAAAATACTGTAGATTTAAAGTTTATTCAGCAATTCATAACCCCGATTTAAATGTAATATTGCTCCTTTGTTTTTACAGTGTAGTTTCAAATTACGGTGGAAAGTGAAATCAGAAAAATGTTATCCTGCAACTACGGAAATCCCCAGAAAGAAATATGTATATCTGAGTTATATTCCTTCCTCAAGAAAAAGAATCATTGATCAGTGGTCTAAACGCAACAATCTAACTTTTTGTCTTATAACTGTTTCTTGTGGAATTAAATGTGTAAACTATGAAGAAAGATTGATTCGATGTTATTTCTAACTGAAATCTTATTATATTTACAGTTCCTAATATTTTAAACGCATAAAAAGGATTGAAAAGAAAATTCTCATTAATTTTCAGGTGAGTTTGTAACTATGTAAATACGTAGAACACATAGTCGTCGTTTAGTCCTTTAGTCTGTCTGTCGGTCCATATGTAACAGAGCAAAAACCACCCAGTTAAACCGTTCGAAATTTTATGTATGTTAATTGTTGCGGGATTATGCTGATCCATTTCAAATTTTACGAAATTCCAGCCCGGATCCATTTAATATACAATTGACAATTCAATTATATTTTTTAAAATATATATATATCTTTTCATACATTCATATAGAAACAAACCTGCGTAGTTTTTTTCCCCATGAAATAAGATCTCCAAAAAGACAGTTTTAAAAAGTGACTTGTAGTGAATAGTCCCTGTGGTAGTTTCAAATTAAGTGGAAAGCAAAAAGAGAAAAATGTTATCCTGCAACTAAGGAAATACCCAGAGAGAAATATCCATGTCTGGGTAATTTTCCTTCTACAAGAAAAAAATATCATTGATCAGTGGTCTAAACGCAACAATCTAACTTCTTGTCTTATAACTGTTTCTTGTGGAATTAAATGTGTAAACTATGAAGAAAGATTGCTCTGATTTTATTTCTAACTTAAATCTTATTATATTTGCAGTTCCTAATATTTTAAACGCATAAAAAGGATTGAAAAAAATTCTTATTAATTTTCAGGTGAGTTTCTAACTATGTAAATATGTAGCATACATAGTCGTCGTTTAGAATTTTAGTCTGTCTGTCGGTCCATATGGAACAGCGCAAAAGCCACCTAGTTAAACCGTTCGAAATTTTATGTATGTTAATTGTTGCGGGATTATGCTGATCTATTTCAAATTTTGCAAAAATCCAGCCCGGATCCATTGAATGTGCAATTGACATCTCAATTATATTTTAAAATATATATATATCTTTTCATACATTCATATAGAAACAAACCTGCGTAGTTTTTTCTCCCATGAAATAAGAACTCCAAAAAGACAGTTTTAAAAAGTGACTTGTAGAGAATGGTCCCTGTGGTAGTTTCAAATTATGTGGAAAGTGAAAAGAGAAAAATGTTATCCTGAAACTAAGGAAATCCCCAGAGAGAAATATCTATGCCTGGGTAATTTTCCTTCTACAAGAAAAAAGAATCATTGATCAGTGGTCTAAACGTAACAATCTAACTTCTTGTCGTATAACTGTTTCTTGTGGAATTAAATGTGTAAACTATGAAGAAAGATTGCTTCGGCTTTATTTCTAAGAGGAATTTTATTATATTTGCAGTTCTTAATAAATTAAACGCATAAAACGGATTGGGAAAAACTTCTTATAAATTTTTAGGTGAGTTTGTAACTATGTAAATATATAGAACATATAGTCATTGTTTAGTCATTTAATCTATTCTGTCTGTCTATCCACTTTTTAACGCAAAAACTACTCAGTCGCACGGTTCAAAATTTTATGTATGTTAATTGTTGCGAGATTTTGCCGATCCATTTCAATTTTTACGAAAATACAAACAAAACTTAAAACATATTAACAAATATTACTTAATTCTGTTTAATACTATCGAACCATGGAAGGGGATTTCGATTCATTGAATCTTATCTGATTCGATGCTATCTCATGATAGATAATTATTTTAGGTGGCTATGATGGTTATGTACTATTTTAAATGGAATCATTTTATTTCAGTATTACTGAATCAAATAGACATAATCGTAACAAATTTTGTATTCATTCATTGTTGCACAAGCTTGCAACAGCTATTTCAGTAAGATCTGAACATTTATACAACTAGTTAGAGTACCAAGTCACCTCATTTGATATGTTTGATGTAAAATTTCTGGTTTTTTAATATTTTTTTTAATTGTTTTCGTGCACTGAAACAAAAACTATGTATTTTTCTTTTCAAGAAGTAAGGGCACCCAAAAGAAAGTTTTAAAAAGTGACTTGTAGTAAATAAGTTACAGTGGTAGATACAATTTATATGGATAGTTAAAAGAGAAAATGTTATCTTGCAACTGAAGAAATCCCCAGAGAGAAATATTTATGTCTGAGTAATATTTCCTCTTCAAGAAAAAAAATCACTGATCAGAGGTCCAAACGTAGTAGTCTAGTTGCTAGTGGAGTGTAAAATATGTTTAAATTAAATTGTAAAATATAAAGAAACATTATTTCCATTTTATTTCTAACTGAAATCGTATTCTACTTGTAATTCATAACGCTTTAAAACTGTAAACCGGATTGAAAAATCTTCTTAGTAAATTTTAGGTCCGTTCATAAATATAGAAATACGTAGACCTTATATTCCTCTTCTGGTTCTTTAATATATTTGTCCACCTATCCACATATAACTCGCAAAAATTCCCCTTAGAAATTTAATCTGTATAATTGTTGTAGGTATTTTATCGATTAATTTCAAATTTTACAAAAATCCAACCAAAACTTAACAAGATATTAATAAACTTTTCTTTATTCTATTAAATCCTGTCGTACGGAAATATTTCAATAATATCCCGTGATAATAAATGATTCTAGGTGGCCATGGTGGTCATGGTGGCCTTAAGATGGATTCATATTATTTCCGTATAACTTAATCCAATGTATATAATTGACAGGAATTTTGTATTCTGCACATGAACGCAACATGTTACTGCATTAAAATTGAAATATTTATAAGTTAATGTACGAACGCACTTTACTTGCCACGTTTGACTTTGTACACATTTTTGAACTCGATAATATTTCAGAAAAGATATTCTTTCCTGTACTGAAATAGAAAAAACGCGATATAGTTTTTTTCAGAAGTAAGAACACTCGAAAGAAAGTTTCAAAAAGTGACTTATACTGAATAGTCCCTGTGGTAGTTTCAAATTATGTGGAAAGTTAAAAATGTTACCTTGTAACTGAAGAAATCCCCAGAGAGAAATATCTATGTCTGAGTAATATTCCCTCTTCAAGAAAAAGAATCGTTGATCAGTGGTCCAAACTCAGCAGTCTAACTTTTTGTTGTATGACTGTTTCAAGTGGAATTACATGTGTAACATATAAAAAAGAAATATTGTTTCTATCTTATTTGTATGTGAAATGTTATTATGTTTGCAGTTTCTAACATATTAAATAAGTTGATTTTTGTTTTTATTAATTTCCAGGTATATTCATAAGTACTGTAATATGTAGTCCCTATAACAGAAGTAAATTTCCATTTTGGGTGAAAAAAGTCCGGGCCAGGATTCGAACCAGGGATGTATTGGTTGAAGCCGCCAATGCACTTCCAACTGAGCCATCCCGGACACGAAACCTGGAGGTCTATTTCACCCAAATAACCTCAACGATCACTTAATCTTGTCTGATACTCTGTATCCGCTCAACAGAATAAATCGAAAGTCAATATATGGAACTGCAGAAAATCGCTGCATACGAAATTACATTATATTAATATTCAAAACGATTATTCAATCGGTAAATTTATTATAACAGATGTAAATTTCCATTTTGGGTGAAAAAAGTTCGGGCCAGGATTCGAACCAGGGATGTATTTGCTGAAGCCGCCAATGCTCTTCCAACTGAGCTATGCCGGACGCTGGAGGACTATTTCACCCAAATAACCTCAACGATCCCTTAATCTGGTCTGATACTCTGGATCAAATCAACAGAATAAATCGAAGGTCAATATATTCTGCAGTTCCATATATTGACCTTCGATTTATTCTGTTGAGCTGATCCAAAGTATCAGACCAGATTAAGTGATCGTTGAGGTTATTTGGGTCAAATAGCCCTCCAGTGTTCGTGTCCGGGATGGCTCAGTTTGAAGAGCATTAGTGGCTTCAGCCAATACATTCCTGGTTCGAATCCTTGCCCGGATTTTTTCACCCAAAATGGAAATTTACATATGTTATAATTAATTTATCGATTGAATAATCGTGTTTAAAATTAATCTAATGTAGTCCCTATAACTTTAATTTGATTGCCCGTCTGTCTGGAAACGCACAAAAACTACCCAACCAAACGGTTTGAAATTTTATGTGCTCCGTTGCAGGATTTTGCCGCTGAATTTCAGATTTCATGAATATCCAAAAGCTTAAAATGGTATTTATAAAAGAACACACCATTTTATTTTAACCTATCGAACGCAATTAATTCAGTATTTTTCCAAGTTAGTTAAAGGTTTTAGTTAATCATGGTGGTTATATCCTATTTCAGATGGAGTCGTATTCTTTCCATATAATTGAATATAATATAAAAAAATAGTAATAAATTTATTATTCAAGCATTATTGCACTGCACAAGTTTGCAACTGCCAATGCATTAAGATCTGAACATTTATATAACCAGTTAGAATACCGACTCAGCTCACGTGTAATGTTTTGGTGCACAATGTTTAAACTCGTTAATATTTCAGAAAAAATACTTTTCGTACACTGAAACAGAAATAAAACTATGTAGATTTTTCTTCAAGAAGTAAGAACACCCAAAAGAAAGTCTTAAGAAGTAATTTGTAGTGAATAGTACTGGCGGTAGTTTTAAACTATGTGGAAAGTGAAGGAGAAAAATGTTAGCTTGCAGCTGAGGAAATCCTTAGAGAGAAATAACTATCATACGAATTAAATATTTCCAACTGAGCGAAAAATTACCCAGTCCGGGGATCGATCCCAGATACTTGGCTTACAAGGCTTTACCATTTAAGGTATCTAGGCACGACAACTGTTGAGCATTTTTCGTACATACAACCTTGTAGATCATAACATCTGATCTGTCATTTAGACTGTGTTCGATTCCCGGCTTGCGCAATGTTTTGCTCTGTTGGAAATATTTAATTCGTATGATAATTTATCAATCAATTTGATTGTGTTAAAAAATGCAAGAAATATCTATGTTTGAACAATATTCCTTGTTTAAGAAAAATAATCATTGATCATTGATTCAAACGCAGCAGTCTAACTTCTTGTCGTATAACTATTTCCAGCGGAATTAAATGTATAACATATAAAGAAAGATTGTTTGGATTTAATTTCTAAGTGAAACCTTATTCTATTTATAATTCCTAACATTTTAAACGTATAAAGCGAATGAAAAATTTCGTTTTAATTTTCAAGTGCGTTCAGAATTATAGAAATATGTAGCAGCTATAGTCGTTGTTTGGTTCTTTCATCTATCTGACCGCCTGTCCATATATAACAGAGCAAAACTTTTCAGTTAAACGGTTCGAAATTTCAAGGATGTAATTGCTGCAGCGATTCTGTTAATTCATTTTTAATTTTATGAAAATCCCACCAAAACTTAAAAAGTTATTAATAACAGTATTTTAATTCAATTAAAAATTATCGAACGTAATTAATTCCATATTATTCCATGATAGTTAAGGATTTTCGGTTGCCATGGTGGTTATGTCATATTTAAGGTGGAATCAAATTATTTCCGCATTAATGAATTTAATATGTATATTGATAATTAATTTGGCATTCATTCATTGTTGTATGAGTTTGAAAAGCTATTGTTTCAAAATCTGAAAATGCATATAACTAGATAGAGTACAAAGTCACTTCATTTGAAACGCCTGACGATTTAGGTCTTGCAAATATTTTAGAAGAAAATATATTATTTTGTACACTAAAACAAAAACAAAACTATGTAGATTTTTCTTTTTTTTTACAGAAGTAAAAACGTCCAAAACAAAGTTTTAAAAAGTGGCTCGTAGTGAATAGTCCCTGTAGTAATGTCAAATAATATGGAAAGTGAAAGGAGAAAATGTTAACCTAAACACTTTGTTAACAATTTTGGAAATCCCTTGAGAGAAATATCTATGTCTGGGTAATGTTTTTTCTTCAAGAAAAGGAATCATTAATCAGTGATCCAAACGCAACAATCTAACTTCTCTATTTTCTTTTGAACTGAAATCTTATTCTGTTTCCAATTCTTAACATTTTAAAAGTGAAAACGGAACTAAAAAACTAGTTATTAATTTTTATTTTTATTAGCATATTATTCTTATTATATTTATAATGTTGTATATTTATATTTCAATTTTAGCACGATGCACATCCTGAAGTTTTGGTATATAACCATATAATACGATAGATTACCTAGTTTATTGACCTACAAACAAATCCACCACCCAACATCAAGTTTCTGGAAGTCCCAATAGTGAAAATTTATGAATATCTCAAGAAATAGATTGTCATAGAAATTCAAATTTATAATTTTATTCGTTTAGATATGCTCTAAATTCGTGCATACTTTCAAGATTCCAGGTACTCGGGATCAGACAATCTCATCTCTTTTGATCAGAATAAAGTGAGTCACTAAATTAAAGTAACAGGCTTGGCCTTTTGCTCGACGCTAACATTATTGCCTCCTGATCCTAATATCCATGGTTCAAATCCCATCGATGCCATATCCACTCCACATGCTCACTCCTCTTTGGTGATCCTCTCAAACACTCATTTCTAACAACATTCAACAGCAATTATCTCATATTATAACCAAAAGATAGCAGCACAAAAACGAATCATTCCTTGTAGCCAGTGAAGCATTCAAAGTAAAAAACCTGTCATGCCATACATCAGACATGCGTGCGACATCATCATTCAAACGTGCATATCGCTCGTCAGACTTCAAAAAAACTTTCTCTCTGGGGATGGATTATGTAGAGATCTCATCTCTCTTGTTCACTATAATGCGAGTAACTAGCTCAGAATAATTGGCTTGGTCTATTGTTCGGTGCTAACGTTCTCGTCTCCTGATCATGAGATCTATGGTTCAAATCTACTCTCTCTTCAAAGATTTCCTTGCAAAACCTGATTTTGTTAGACTGTGGAAATTAAAATTTTGTATGGAGTCATATCTTATAATCAGAACATAGAAAAAATATCACGCGAATTTTGTTAATATTGATTTCGAAAATTTAGCGTTAGAGAGATAATTTTTAAATATGGTGTTCTGGTGTAATAACGCCAGGAGGGGTAATAACGCCAAGTGCTCATATTATGCATAATTATGAACTAATCCCATAAATGACACCAATGTACTTTGCGCAGAAGGCTTTTGAGTCATATAAATTGCAAAAACAGCTTAAAGTTAATATGTTCAATTTGTATGTCTTATTGCTTTTACAAACAATTAAAATTAACGCTTCATCTTAAATTTGAGAGATAAGTTTTATGATGTGAAGACTATATGTTTTATCCGGAAATACTTTGTTTATTTAATAAATTTGTATTGGATTTCATGTACTTTCAAACTATTGTAGAAAATTTTGAATATCTTCTCGAGATAATTTGTAGTTTAAAATGTACTGTGCAATAAGTATACCGGGGTAATAACGCCAATCCTTGGCGTTATTACCCAACATTTCCCAACAGTGGCTGAACTACATCCGAAGAGGGTTTATTTATTAATATGGGATTATTATCATTGTTAAAATGGCAAGATTAATGGCGGGGGGGGGGGGGGTCCAATACTCAAAACTAATCTCTCTATTGTTTTATTTATTTTTTAATACTACAGTAAAAAATACTTTTAAACTATTATAAATAAAAAAATTTCAAAATGTTTTCGATATTCCAATCCAAACATCTTGAAAATCAGGTTTCAATGTCCAATTTCCACTGGATTGTTTAATTGAATTCTAAATTTTACCTGTCCGCTTTCTCAACGTTCGGTTTTTCAAAATTTTACAAATTTAACCTTTAACCGATTTGACAGAAATTGTAACGCAACTAATGTGAAGCGGTTTGTGAGACCGTAAGATTGAAAAATGAATAAAAGGCCGGAATAACTCATAGGATTGTGTTTTTGTACTAAACTTTTTATAAAAGACTATTATTTTTAATATTCACCAATTTAAAAGTCTCTTGTGATAGAACGAAAGTTCCAAATGAAACAAATTTTCGGTACTTTTTGTAGTTAAACTGAAAATTACAAGTTAAACCATTAAAGTTAAAAGAAAAACAGTGATCTGTGAGACCGGTAACATTAGTTAAAGGTTAAAAGGCGATCATGTTTAAAATCATAGAATTCTGTTCCTGCGCTAAACTTTTTGTACAGAATTAATTCTGATTAAATTTAATTTATTTAAATATTTCTAACAATAATACGAGGACTCCAAAAGAAAGAGAATTTCAGTTGTAGCTATAGTCAAGCTAGAAAATACAAGTTAAACTCTAAAATATGGGGGGGGGGGGCAGCGTTCAGTGAGATTGCTAACAACTGTTAAAGGTTAATTTTGTTGTTAATATAGAGATAATGATATATAACCACATGAATCATGTATTAAATTTAATAAGAGATCTCATGGGGATAATATTTTTTATCAAAAATCTTATTTAATTAATTAAATATTTATTAAAGCATGTTTTACACAATGCCGACAATTTAACTTTAGGTTTGGAGAATCCGCTTTAGTTTGGAGCTATGGGTTAAAAACTATTTACAAGACTACTATATTATTATTAACAAAAATATTTATTACATATAACTCTAGTTATTATAAAATTTCACATGATAAAAATATTACATTATAAATGGATAAAACCATGCAATGTTTATTATAATTATATTAAGCGGGACATTTTAAGCAAAGAGAGGCACAGGGTGTCATATTCTGTTGAAGCTCCCCCTCATTCATTTTCTTTCACTTAAAAAAAAAAATGAATATTTTTTATCACATAGAATGCATATATGGGAATATAAGTACTGATTCAACTAAACACAGTTAAAATCGTGCAATGTTTCTAATAATTGAATTTAAACGGTCCTTTTTAAGCAAAAAATAGCTTAGAATGTGATATTATTTTGCCTCCTCCCCCACCACTTTTCTTTTTCTTACACTTTCACAAAAAAATTAACATTTTTAATAGCTTAGAATGCAATTTGTCAACTTCTAGAGTTGTAGAGTTTGTATTTTCAGATTTGAAGAATCTACATTCAATTATTCCATCTTATTTCATAGTTTTGTTTGCTAGGCGTTATTACCCATATAGGTGGGTAATAACGCCAAATAGTATTGGTCAAGAAATCACGCCATTACATTTTATGAATAGATATCTGTTAATTTTTTTTTCTATGTAGATAGTCAATGAGTTGCTGCATCAAATCCTATATTTGTTTGAAAAATACAATCTAAAACTAAGCCGTGAAAATTGATAGAACCTTAAAGTGGCGTTATTGCCCCAGGATACCTTATATTAAGTTAAAAGCTCCGAACCTTTTAAAAAACAATAGTATCATAGACCTTAGTTTTTAGTTATTTCATATCATCAATCATTCATGGAATAAAAGTTTTTCGCAGAGAAACCAAAAAACAAAGCGAGTCTATAAGTCCCTATTGTTTTCATTTGAAGCCTGGAACCCTAAAAAATTGTTTTTCTTGTATGTGCTACAAGATTTTTTTCGTGCCAAATTTCAAAGATTTAGATTTACCGGAAATGCTTAGATTTCTTGGACAACCAATTTTCCGTTTGTAATATAGAAATAACATATTGACCTTAAAAATGAAAATATTGCGTCAAAATTTGGTATTTTTCAGAAATTATTAGCATTTTTCGGTGCAATGGTCCCACATCCGGGCCATCCATTTTTAATTCCAATCTTACAAAAGAAAATTTTAATAAAATTTTTCTTTAACAAGGAAAGTGGAGAGGTTTACGTTCCAAAAAAGATCTTTTGTAAATTCCGGTGTCAGTCAATTATTTTATTATTTTACGAACATGATTTTTCCATGCCGAAAAAGGTTAAAGTTCCGTACAGTGCCTTGTTTCAAGTTCCGCAAGTTTTTATTTTGATAATTTGCTTTTTATTGCCATCTTTTTTTCGACCAAAATTTTTAGTTTTAGATTAACCGGAAATACCTAACTACCAGAGGTTTTTATTTTAACCAACTCAGATTAAAATTTTTAATGCGTATCATAAGCAGATAAATTTGATTTATTTAGTAATTAGTTAGAACACGAAACATAGAATTAAAATATATGCTTCTAAATGATAAATTATAAATAGTGTTTGAGATTAGAATTTATGTAGCATAGCACCATTTACAATGTTATAACTCTTTATTGTGGCAATTAATTTTAGTAAATTAATGTTTTTTAGGAAATTAGTTTAGGAAGTTTTTAGAAACAACAAAATATAATAAATGATTAGCAATAAATGGACTGTAAATTAAGAAGTTTGATACCGAACTCTGATGGATCACCTTTAATCGTATGAAGGGGAAAAATGCTAAGAAGATGCATACATTTTTTTATCTATAATAAAAAACATATTTAAAAATTACAACATAATGACTTTATAATTTTTCCAATACTACACTTATTAATAGCATGTTTACTGAAAACGCATTCTTTGGTATTTTGAATAACTCTAATACATATTCAATCATATGAAGAAAAATAATGTAAGAAAAAAGATAAATTTCATTCTGCCTACACTAAAAATATATATTTTTTAAAAATAATAATTTTTATTTTTTGGCACAACATTAATAACATGTTTTCTTTAAAGTCATACTTTGATATTTTGGATAATTCTGACACATATTCAGTCATATGAGGAAACAAAGTTAAGAAAACAAATAAAATTCATTCGGCCCAGACAAAAAATTAATTTAAAAAATAGTACATCATAATTTTTATAATTTTTTGGCAATACACTCATTAATAACATGTTTTCTGAAAACGCATATTTAGATATTTTGGATAATTCTGATACATATTCAATCATGTGATTAAACACAAGCTAGAAAACTAATAAAATTTATTCTACGTTTACAAAAAATTCAATTTAAAAAATATTATATAAATATTTTTATAATTTTTCTGGTACTGCATTCATTAATAACATACTTTCTGAAAACGCATATTTTGATATATTTGGGTAATTCTGATACATATTCAATCGTATGAGTAAACACTACAAAACAAACTTTTAAAACAAACAAAACAAAACAAACTTTTAAAACCTTTTTCCTAATTTCACAAGAAAAACATAGTATGAAAAATACAACATAAATATTTTTAATAATTTTTTCTAGTATTTCACTCTTAAATAACACGTTTTCTAAAAACGCATATGTTTACATTTTGAAAAATTCTGATACATATTCAACCATATGATGTAATACAAGCTATAAAATCAGATAATGTTCATTTTGCCTTCACAAAGAATGATATAAAAATATTTAATAAACAATTTTATACTTTTTTTTGGCAGTACACTAATTGATTACATGTTTTGTAAAACTCATACTTTAATATTTTGGATTATTCAGATACATAATTCAGTCAGCTCAGATCAAAGTATTTAATACGAATCCTCAGCAGATAAATTGAAGTTATTTAATAATTAGTTACTTCACTAAGAATACTTAAAGTATATGCTTTTTAAAGATAAATTTTACAGGAAACCGTCACCAGAAAGGAGATATGGTATGTGCTTTCATGAATTGGGTTAGCATCATCTAGGAACAATTAATTTTCGATCTATTGATAGAAAGTGATGAGAAACAGGTGTTCCTTTTACATATTATGTCAAATAGATGTTATCTAAACAAGATGGTAACACATTGTTAAGATATTAGATGGAACAAGTCACATATATCTCAGATTTGTTTTAGAATATCCATATTTTACAAACGTTGATTCATGTTTGATATTTTGCATTATAATTTGTAAAATCGTAAATGTCAGATAACCGTTCGTCCAATTATTAATATATTATAAAAAGAAATTTCCATATTAATTAATAAGGCGTAGCAACATATATTTTAAATATTTTCTTATTTAAAAATCATTAAAACGAGTTTAGTATGAATGAAAACATGTTCAATTAATTTTTTTTATTACACTTTTCTATAAATTAATTCCGTTTTCACAAAAAAATAATGTAAAATATATTACATAAATATTTTTATAATTTTTCAGGGAGTGTACTTATTAATAACACGTTTTCTGAAACCTCACTTTTAATATTTGGAATAATTCTAATACATATTTTAGTTAGTTCAGATTAAAGTATTTATTACATATCCTGAGCACATAAATTCAACTTATTTGGTAATTAGTTATTTCACTAATTATTCTTAAAACATATAAAGGAAACCGTTACCCAGAAAGAAGATATGGTATGTTCCTTCATGAATCTGGTTTGCATCATCTAGGGACAATTAATTTCCGATGAATAGATAGAAAGTGATGGGAAACAGGTGTTCCTTTTATATATTATGTCAAATAGATGTTATCTAAGCAAGATGGTTACATATTATTAAAATATCAATTGGAGCTAGTCATATAAATCCCAGATTTATTTTGGAATTAACATTAATAACATGATTTCTAAAATCGCATAGTTTGATATTTTGGACAACTCTGACTCACATTCATTAATATGAGGCAAAAAAAAGCAAGAAAGAGATAAACTACATTCTGCCTATACCAAAATATATAAATAAATAAATAAATAAAATAAAAATTGTACATAATATTTTTATAATTTTTTGGCACTAAACTCATTAATAACAAGTTTTCTGCATACGCATACTTTAATATTTTGGATGATTATGATACAAAATTTCAATAATTATGAACTAAAATTAAGAAAACAATTAAAATTTATTCTACCTCGACAAAAAAAAAATATAATATGAAAAATAGTACACAAATATTTTTTATAAATTGTTGGTGGTACACTCATTAAAAACATGTATTCTGAAAATTAATACTTTGAAATTTTAGATAAATCTAATTACAGTCAGTTCAGATTAAAGTATTTAATACGTATCCTAAGCAGATAAATAAAAATTATTATTGGTAATTAATTACTTCACAAAGTATACTTAAAATATATGCTTCTAAAAGATAAATTATGCAGATAACTTTTAGCAGAAATAAAATATGGTATGTGCCTTCATGAATCTGGTTAGCATCATCTAGGGACAATTAATTCGAGATGTATGGATAGAAAGTCAGGTGTTCCTTTTACATATTAAGTCAAATAGATGTTATCTAAACAAGTTTGTCTCACATTAATAAAATATCAGTTGAAGCTATTCATATATATTCCAGTCTTATTTTGGAATTAAAATTGATAATATAATTTCAGAAATAGTACACTTTGATATTTTGGTCAACTCTGAAACATATTCATTAATATGAGGGCAAAAACGTAAGGAAAAAGATAAACTTCATTCCGCCTAGACAAAAGAAGAATAAAAGAAAAATTGTACATCACATTTTTATAATTTTTTAGAACTAGACTCATTAATAACAAATTATTCGCAAACGCATTCTTTAATATTTTGGATAATTATGATACGAAAATTGGATAATTGTGACCGAAAATTAAGAAAACAAAAAAAATTATTTTAACTCGACAAAATATATAATATGAAAAATACTACACAAATATTTTTATAATTTTTCTGGTAGTACACACATTAATAACATGTGTTCTGAAAACTAATGCTTTGAAATTTTGGATTAATCTAATACATATTTCCATCAGTTGAGATTAAGTTATTTAATACGTATCCTAAGCAGATAAATTCAACCTTTTTGGTTATTAAGTACTTCACTAAGTATAATTAAAATATATCCTTCTAAAAGATAAATTATGCAGGAAACCGTTACCGGAAAGAAGATGTGGTATGTGCTTTCATGAATCTGGTTAGCATCATCTAAGGACAATTAATTTCTGATGTATGGATAGAAAGTTATGGGAACAGGTATTCTTTTTACATATTATATCAAATACATATTATCTAAACAAGATGATCACACATTTTTAAGAAATTAGGTGGAGCTAGTCTTCATGTATCTCAGATTTGTTATCGAATATCCTTATTTTATAAAAACGATTCATGTTTGATATTTTGCATTATGATTTGTAAAATTGTGAATGATAGATAACCGTCCAGTTATTAATATATTATAAAAAGAGAATTTTATATTAATTAATAAGGCGTAGCAAGACATATTTTAACTATTTTCTTATTTAAAAATGATTAAAATGAGATTAGTATGAATTAAAAGATGTTAAATGTATCTTTTAAAATCATATTTTTCTATAAATTAATTATGACTTCTCGAAAAGAAATAATATAAAAAAATACTACATAAATATTTTTATAATATTTCTGGGAGTGTACTCATTAATATCACGTAATCTTAAAACTTATATTTTGATATTTTGGATAATGCTTATACCTATTTTAGTCATCGCAAATTAAAGTTTTCAATGAGTATCCCAAGTAAAGAAATTCCACTTATTTGGCAATTAGTTACTTCACGAAGTATACATAAAATATATGTTATATTAAAAGATAAATTTTAAAGGAAACCGCTAAAGAAAGAAGGTATGGTATGTGCCTTTGTGAATCTGGTTAGCATCATCTATTGACAATTAATGTCCGATGTATATGGATATAAAATGATGGGTAACAGGTGTTCCTGTTACATATTATGTCAAATAGATGTTATCTGAATAAGATGGTAATACTTTATTAAAATATTAATTGGAGATAAGATGCATATAACCCAGATTTATTTTTCGAATATCCATATTTTACAAACGCTGATTTATATTTGATATTTCGCATGATGATTTGTAAAATTTCGAACATGAGTTAACAATTCATGTATTAATATACTATAAAAAGAATTTTTACGTAAATTAATAAGTGGTAGGGAAGTATATTTTAACTATTTTCTTATTTAAAAATCATTAAAAGGAATTTAGTATGAATTAAAACTTGTTCATTTTATGTTTTTTTCTTTTAAATCATATTTTCTATAAATTCATTCTGTCTTCACAAAAACAAAGAATATAAAAAAATAATATATAAGTGTTTTTATTTTTTTCTGGGAGTACTCTTATTAATAACTCGTTTTCTGTAAACATATATTTCAATATTTTGGATAATTCTGATACATAGTTTAGTTTGCTCAGATTAAAGTATTTAATGCGTATCCTAAGCGGATAAATTGCACTTATTTGGTAATTAGTTGCTTCACGAAGTATGCTTAAAATATATGCTTTCAAAAGATAAATTATAAAGGAGACGTTACCCAGAAAGAACATATGGTATGTACTTTCATGAATGTGGCTAGCATCATCTAGGGACAATTAATTTCCGATGTAAAGATAGAAAGTAATGGGAAACAGGTGTTCCTTTTACATATTATGTCAAATATGTGTTATCTAAACAAGGTAGTCACACATTATTAAAATATCAGTTGGAACTAGTCATATGTATGACAGATTTATTTTGAAATTAACATTAATAACATGATTTCTGAAATAGCATACTTTGATATTTTGGAAAATTCTGAGACATATTGATTAATATGAGGGAAAAAAAGTAAGAAAAGATATAAACTTCATTCTGCATAGACAAAAAAACTTAAAATATTACACCATATTTTTTTTTTTTTTTTTTTTTTTTTGCACTAAACTCATTAATAATAATTTTTATGCATACGCATACTTTAAAATTTTGAATAACTATGATACGGAATTTGGATAATTATGAACGAAAATTAAGAAAGCAAATAAAATATATTCTATCTCGACAAAAAAAAATAGTACAACATTCTTTTTAATATCGTTTCTGCTAGTACACTCTTTAATAACATGTGTTCTGAAAACTAATGCTCTGAAATTTTGGATAAATCTAATACATATTTCAGTAAGTACCGATTGAAGTATTTAATACGTATCCTTAGCAGATAAATTCAACATATTCGGTAATTAGTTATTTCACGAAGTATAACTAAAATATATACTTCTAAAAGATATATTATAAAGGAAACTGTTACCAGAAATAAGATATGGAATGTGCCTTCATGAATCTGGTTAGTATCATCTAGGGACAATTAATTTTCGATCTATGGATAGGAAATGATGGGAAACAGGTGTTCCTTTTACATATTATGTCAAATAGATGTTATCTAAACAATATTAACACACATTATTAAAATATTAGTTGGAGCTAGTTGCAACTATCGCAGATTTATTTTTCGAATATCCATATTTTACAAAAGCTGATTCATATTTGATATTTTGCATGATGATTTGTAAAAGTGCAAACATTAGCAAAGCATTGAATAATTAAAACATTACAAAAAAAAGTTATGGAAATTGATAAGGCGTAGGGAGTCATATTTTAAATATGTTTTTATTTATCTTATTTAGAAATCATTAAAACGCGTTTTAGTTTGAATTAAAGGTGTTAAATTTATTTTTTTTGTTTGAATTTTATTATTTTTTTTATAATTAAGATATTGTGCAAAACGTGCAAATAATCTAATATTTTACAAAATCTGATTTTTTTCATGTTCATTTTTAAAAATTCAAACATTAGATAAACATCCAACTAATTCAAATATCAGTATAAGGTACCCTGGGGTAATAACGCCACGTTAAGGTTCTACCAATTCTCACGGCTCAGTTTTAGTTTGTATTTTTCAAACAAATATATGATTTTATACAGCAACTCATTGACTATCTATATAAAAAATAATTTAACAGATATGTATTCATAAAATGTAATGGCGTGATTTCTTGACCAATGATATTTGGCGTTATTACCCACCTATATGGGTAATAACGCCATGCAAACAAATCTATGAAATAAGATGGAATAATTGCATGTAGATTGCCCAATTCTAAAAATACAAACTCTACAAACTTAGAAATTGACAAATTGCATTCTAAACTATTGAAAATAAAGGTGAATAGAAAGAAAATAAAGGTGAAAAGAAAAATAAAGGTGTGGTTTGTGTGGGGGGGATGAGGCAAAAGGATATCAGACCGTGAGCTTCTTTTTGCTTAAAAAGGATCGCTTAAATAGGTTTATTTGAAACATTGCACAGTTTTAACTGTGTTTA
Source organism: Maratus speculifer (assembly GCA_964019185.1). Lineage (NCBI taxonomy): Eukaryota > Metazoa > Arthropoda > Arachnida > Araneae > Salticidae > Maratus > Maratus speculifer. The sequence continues at coordinate 279,171,030 of OZ025294.1, forward strand.
TTTGAATCAGTATTTAAGATGTAGCTCGGCCACTGTAGGGAATCAACCGGGGTATTAATGCCAAGGATAACCGTTATTACCCCGTTATAGTTATTGCGCTGCACATTTTCAATTACAAATTATCTCGAGAAGATATCTAAAATCCTCAACAACATTTTGAAAGTCCATGAAATGTACTACAAATTTATGTAATTAACAAAGTATTTCCGGATAAAAAAAATAGTCTTCACATCACAAAACGTATCTCGTAAATTTTAGATCAAGCGTTAATTTTAGTTGCTTGTAAAAACAATAAGACCTAAAAATGAAACAAATTAACTTGAAGCTGTTTTTTGCGATTTATATGACTCAAAACCCTTCTGCGCAGAGCACATGGGTATCATTTACCAGACTATTCCATAATTATGCAAAATATTAGCACTTGGCGTTATTACACCAGACCACCTTATTAAAAGTAAAGTTTTATGTAAATTACTATCCTGAAAACTACCGCTTAGAATATTTAAAAAAATGTTGAAAGAATTTATTCAAACACATTTGTTCAAACATAAATTATTTGCCCTCGTCTCCGCATTGCCGAGATGCATAGGATGAGCTCAAATTAATGACCGAATTTAGAAAATTTATATTTTCAAATTTATTGCACATATTACAAGTCATATATGAAAATAAAGAGGATTTTCTTAGTTAGTTACAAATGTTGGAACAATAATATTACTTTTCGGTCACTATAGAACCACTGTACTCTCTTAAAACGAAAAAGCTAAAATAACTCAACTTGAGCTGAAATCCACTCATCTGTCGTTTTGAAAGGTAGCTTTCCAAAAAGAGTTGAAAAAACTCAAGTGAAAGAGCTGTTTTTATTCAACTCATGATTGAGTGATCTCTATTTTACTCATACTTGAGTGAAATCAAATCAATAAAGGTTAAATCCAGTAGTACTTGAGTGATTTGTAATCAAGTCATACTTGAGTGAAATGAAGTTATTTAAGACTGAATCTCGTAGCACTTGAGCAATTTGTAACCAAATCAAACATGAGTGAAACGATGTCCTTTAAGTCTAAATCGAGTAGTACTTGAGTTAGCTACAGCCAACTCGTATTTGAGTGAAATGAAATAATTTAAGACAAATCCAGTAGCACTTGAGTGATTTGTTATCAATTTAAATTAGAGTGAAATGTTGTCATTTCAGATTTAATCGAGTAGTTCCTGGGCGATTTGCAAACAATTCATATATGTATGAAGTCAACTAATTTAAGAGTTAATCAAAAAACCCTTGAATTTGTAGAATCGAATAAATTCATTCTTAAGAAAAGCAAATTTGCTTAAAATTACAAAAACCTTCAAGAGATTTCTAAATCAATTGACTAAATAAAATCACATCATTTAAAACTAAATTCAGTAATCCTTGATTATTTTTTTTCAATTAAATTCAATATAACATGGAATTCTTGCCACATTTTTAAGTGTCGTAATTAAATCATCTCAGATTTAAATTTTTGTTTATTGACATTACAAGGAATATACAGGGTGGTTAGTTATTAACGTCAGGTGTTCAGAGCCCTCTAGTGAGTAAACTTTTGGGCGAAACATAACCAAATTTGATCAGCAGACATAGTAGACCATTCTTTACTTGCTAGAGGGCTCTGAACACCTGATGTTAATAACTAACCACCCTGTATATATATATATATATATATATAAGATTGGAAGATATATATATATACATATATATTGGAAGAATATATATATATATATATTGGAAGATATATATATATATATATAAGATTGGAAGATATATATATATATATATATATATTGGAAGAATATATATATATATATATATATATATATATTTATATTATTGAAAGTTCTCTAATGCATCATAAAAACATTTTTTTCCTTTCTAATTGAATGAAACTCTTTTTTATGTCAATTCAATAGGGAAAATGGCAATTGAATCATTACACAAAATTACATATAGATTACATGGATTTTTTATTATTATTCTTTCAAATCAGAAATTTTTAACATCAGTATTTTCTTTGTTAAATTTAATATTTATTAAATTAAAAATACTGGTGATCTCAAAATTGCAAATTTGAAAACACTTATTCATGCAAACAGCCTAAATCTGCATAACTGTACAACAGCAAACAGCAACATTAGGCAGAATATCAGCTTCTCATGCTGTAGTGCTAATGGGAATTAACCTTTTTTTTCTACGGCGGTTCCAAGTTTAAATTTAGATATTTTCCAATGTCACTTAGCTTCAGATATTCTTATACACAGTTTTAATTTTTTCTATAGCTTTCTTATTCAATAGTAAATAACTATTTTTTTATTCAAAATTTGTTATTTCACTTAAATAAACCAATCTTAGGCATCTTACTAAAACAAATATTGAAAAAATAAATATAAACTTGATATGAGGAAAGGAAGGGAAAATCCCAATGACTTAAATTTAGCACCACAATGTCAGAAGCTAATTGCTCCACTTAAGAGTCCACATTAGTCACTAAAAACGATCCAGAAGATAATCCTATGCAAAAGTTATTTTCAAATACCTCGTTTGGATTTTAATATGTTTAACTTTTTTTTTTTTTTTTTGGGGGGGGGGGTAGGAAAGTTGAGGATGATCTGTGTGTGGAATAGTTTTTACTTATATAATTTTGGTTAGGTTTTAAAAATATTAATACGCGTTTCAGAAACAATTCTGAAACAGAAAACATTTAAAATATGAATATAAAACCTAAATTTAAAAAAGTAAAAGTTAGCCAGTATACAGATTGTCCTCAGCTATCATATGCAAAAAACTTGAAAATAACTTTCACAAAAGATTAAAAAAGTAAAACTGAAAATATTTTAATTGGATAAACATCAATTCAAGATATTTTGTTGTAGTTATTCCTCAATTTAAAGCTGAATATTTCTTAAACTGACCAACGTTTAAAAAAATATATTAGTTGTTTACCTTGAAATTTGAGATGGCTTTATCCAACAATTATACAATAATATAATAATTGCCACCTATAGCTTTTATTTGAGCACACTGCAATTGGGATGTAAAGTAAAAAAATCCCATAAATTGTTTTAAAACATTTAGGCAAATGGAACAATCAAATTTTTCATAACTTCTATAAGGTTGAAATAAAATGTGTTAATTTATGCTTTCCCACCCCCTTAAGCAATACATATAGGGATAATATTTCAAGGTCTTCCTATATTTAGCATTTGAAAAGATCTTTTAATGCAAATGAAAATCTAAAGTGGCCCTTTACGAACCAACAGACATACAAATAAAGAATACTGCCCAGTTAAACTGAAGGCATTGAGCTCACAGGCTACAAATACTAATTGCACATTAAAGCTTTATATTTTCAAGGGTTAATTCCGTTCGAAAAAAAAAATTAAGAAGGGGAAACAGCTCTCCCCTTTTCTCTTTTTTTATACTTAATCATTGAACCTCCTATACTACCAAAGACATGCTTTATCATATAAAAAATCTATATCCAAAATTCAGAGCAAATTAGATAATTCTTAATAAAAACCCATTTAGCATTTATATAATTTAAAAAGAGTTATCCCCCTCTTTTATACTTAACCATTAAACTTCCAAAACTATTCAGAGATTTGAACGAAATCTGACAATTCTGCTTGAAAAACCCATTTATATAAATTAAGGGGGGGGGGGACATTAGAACCCCTGTTCCCCTTATTTATACTTATTCAATGAACACCTAATAACAGTCACGGAATCGCCTCATCAGAATGATCCTAATCTAAATTTTGAACGAAAATTAATTCTGCATGAAAATCCCATTTATATCAACTAACGGGGGGGGGGCATTAGAGCCCCTGTTCCCCTTATTTATACTTATTCAATGAACACCTAATAACAGTCACGGAATCGCCTCATCAGAATGATCCTAATCTAAATTTTGAACGAAAACTTAATTCTGCATGAAAATCCCATTTATATCAACTAACGGGGGGGGGCATTAGAACCCCTGTTCCCCCTATTTATACTTATTCAATGAACACCTAATAACAGTCACGGAATCGCCTCATCAGAATGATCCTAATCTAAATTTTGAACGAAAACTTAATTCTGCATTAAAATCCCATTTATATCAACTAACGGGGGTGGGGGGGGGCATTAGAACCCCTATTCCCCCTATTTATACTTATTCAATGAACAACTAATAACAGTCACTGAATCGCCTCATCAGAATGATCCTAATCTAAATTTTGAACGGAAACTTAATTCTGCATGAAAATCCCATTTATATCAACTAACGGGGGGGGGCATTAGAACCCCTGTTCCCCCTACTTATACTTATTCAATGAACACCTAATAACAGTCACGGAATCGCCTCATCAGAATGATCCTAATCTAAATTTTGAAAACTTAATTCTGCATGAAAATCCCATTTATATCAACTAACAGGGGGGGGGCATTAGAACCCCTGTTCCCCCTATTTATACTTAATCAATGAACACCTAATAACAGTCACGGAATCGCCTCATCAGAATGATCCTAATCTAAATTTTGAAAACTTAATTCTGCATGAAAATCCCATCTATATCAACTAACGGGGGGCATGAGCCCCCAGTTCCCCCTCTTATACATATCGAATGAACTCCAAAAACTAATCAGGGAAGCGCCTTGTCAGGATATACCTACATACAAAATTTCAAGTGGATCGGATATTTTTATCATGAGTTATCGCATTACGTACATACGAACATACATACAGAACGGACGGGCACATAAGCTCTCAGGCTATGATAGCCTGTGAGCTAAAAATGTACCTTGTTATGCTACTTTTAAAAGATTTTCTCATTTTTCATACACTCAAAGTGTATTTTCATTTAATTTGGAGTAGAATACAGACAAAGTTACTAAAACTTGTATAGCTAAAATTTTGGTAATGGGTTATTATTTTATTATATGCCGGTTTATGAAGAACCTTCCACTAAATATTGTAATATAAATGTTAAATGCATAAATAACTGGGAAATGGATTTACTGACTTAAACAATGTGTAATTCTTTATATCATGTAAAACATTTGTTAAAACTTGAATTTATGTTAAAGAATAACTTATTTCTTGTTAATTAAAATTATTTATTTTTGATTTTATTCAATGTTTCTTAAATCAACTAACTTTTAAATAAATATTAAACTTTAAAATCACATAAGATTGCAGCCTTTTATGCCAAAAGTTAGAGCTAAATGTGTAATTTAGAATGCTGAAGAAAAAAACATTTACTAAGAATTTTATTTAACAACAAAAAATATTTTACTTAACAAGAACAAAATAAACCTAACATTAATTGATAACAATTCTTTCACACAACAGATTAACAAATTACAATAACTTTTGTAACTGGACCTTTACAAATATCACAACCCAAAAGAAAAAAAAAAAGCTTTTTTTTTTTTCATTAAGAATTAAATGTATAAAGAGCCGAATGTAATTTCTCCACTGGTTTGACCAACTTTTCAAATCTTCTAGTCTAAGGCAAAATAGATACTTTGTTGCAGATTCTTGAGAGAATAAATAAGGTTGTTGAATTTGACTCCTTGCAGTAGAATTCTACTTCTCAATGAAGTCACGATTTTCCTGTGTTAAAAAATATTGAAATTAAGTTAAATAGCAATAAATGTAATGCTAAAGAGTTATTATGAACATATTAAAATATTTTGCAGTTTTTAGATTTAAAAAAAAGTTTTACAAGTATTCCCATTCATAGTCTGAACAAAAAATAAACCATATACTAAACATTTTAGCTTTATAAAAGTACACTACTGAAAATTCAGCCAATCATAAATAAAAAGGAAAAAGAATAAATAAAACCTATGCAGTTACACTTACGTGCTTGTTTAAATCATGGTGTTACTTCTGATACCAATTTAAAATAAAGGCTCTTAAGCTACATTATAAAATATTGTTGAAAATTCACGTTTGTTGCTACTTTCAAAATATATCAGGGTTAGCAAATACCCAACACACACAGGTTCTTGTGGGTTTTAGTTGTTTTTCTGTATATTTGAATAATTATATAATATGAGATGGAACTCTATGAAATTAGACGCAAAAAAAAGTTTTTTTTTCTTTTTTTTCTTTTTTTTAACTATTTTATTATCTATTATTTTTATTTATTTATTTTATTATATCATTTTTTTAATTAATTAATTTTATTTTATTTTATTTTTATTTTTATTTATTTATTTATTTTTATTTGATTTATTTATTTTATTTTATTTTATTTTATTTATTTTTCAATTGTTTTCGTTATCTTTTATTAGTTTTTCTGCCACCTGGGGCACTCTTTGTAATCTCCTCCCTCCTTCTTTGAGTTTATCTTTACTTTTCTCTTCCTCCTTGGCTCTGACATGCAGCGCCACCTGTCGCACTCTGTGTAATCACCTCCCTCTTTATTTCACTGTTATTTCCACTCTGTCCGTTGTGACACGTATTTGGATCAGCTGATGACGAGCGGTAATTTTGCAGCTCGAAACGCGTCCTGTTTAATTTTTCTTTTTACAGCAAAAAAAAAAAAGGTTTAAAATGTCCTGTTTCAATTTCCTTTCTTCTGAAACACACTTTTTGTTAAGCTAATGAATTTTTATGTAAAAAAAGAGAGAATTTTTTTCAATGTCAAGAAAATTTGCAGATGAAACCAAATTTTAAAAGTTTCGACTGAATTTTTTTGCATGGTTTCCTCATTTCCTTTCCATATTTGGATAGCTGCCCCATTTCCATAAATAGGAATATTATGCTTGTTATATAATAACATACTCAATAGATCTTTAAAAAATAATGCAATATACCTATCACAACCTAAATCTTAATACATTTAAAGCAATTTTATACAATATTAATGCTCTATAAATTGAATGTCGCTAAATTGAGATTTAATTTTCAAATAAATTTAATCCAAGGACCATTTCACATGAATACAACCAAGCGTATTGCACCATAGATTTTTCTAAAATATTACCATAGATATGGTAGTTAAACCTTCAAATCTGAAATTAAAATTTTTGAAATATTCAGGGATCAGAGTGAAAAAAAAAGCAAAAAAGAGGAAATAGCACATGAGGTAAAAATCAAACAAAAAGCTAAGTAATGCACAAAACAAAAATAGAACAAAAAGTTAAAAAACGCATAAAGTAAGAATCGAGCAAAATGTTTAACAATGCACAAGATAAATATAAAACAAAAAGGTGAAAATAAAACATATACATGTAAAATTTTATGGGCATGCAAAGACATTGGTTTAGAAATCCAATATGGCGGTCATTTGGTAAAAATGACTAATTTTTAAAAGGCTAATATCTCAGCCAATATTACAAAAATTATTTTAAAATTTCAGATCTAAGGGTTTTACTAGTATGTCTTTCATTTAAAAAAAACTCGCTTTAGTGCAACACCTTTGGTTGAATTCATGTGAAATGATCCCTTAATGCTAATTTTATTCCTATTGTATCATATAACAATATAAGTAAAAAGTGGTAGTAGTGCTGTTTGCCATCATCTTTGTTACACATTTCTGAAAATTGTAATTGAGTTTTTGCTACTGTTCAAAAGCAGATTGCTATTTTTTAACAATAGAGAATTACACAATGAAAGAAATAAGGATTTTATCGATGATATAGAACTGTTAAATGAATTTGCAACAAACATTTAAAAAGAAATTTCTATAGAATGCAAGCTTTACATCAAGTTTTTTATATATTTTTAAACTGTAAGTCATTTTTATGAATATTTTTCTCCAATTCTTTTCTTTTTTGAATTCTTCAATAAAAAATAATATAGCTTACCAAAATTACTTTTGTAAAAATCGAGAGAGAATATATAATCAAGATGAAATAATCAAGTTTCCAATTATAATCTATACAATCAAATAAAAAACAGTGAACACTACGTCATTTTGACAGCATCAGATCAACTTTACTCTTTACATATGTCAAAGTAAAAATACATTACAAACTAATCATCTAGCCATTTTTATCGGAACTAGTTTTTCACACAACTTGATAAAATAGAAACATATTAGTTTAATTGTAATAAAAAATGGCATCAATAAAATTATAATTCATAAAAATAAGCCAAGTAAGCGACAGTCTCATGATGCCACAGTAAATATGAATTTTCATTTCCTTATCAAATCAAAATATACAACATGTGTATAACTATTTTTTACTGAAATTTAACATGCAAACTTAGAACTGCGTTAAAACAAAGTTTTTGATTATTTCATTATTTTTTTCTGCATCAAGGGAAGAAATCTGTTTGCCACTGTTTTAAAAAAGTTTCATAATTTTTTTTTTTTTTTTTTTTTTTTTAAGATTACAGTTTGGTTTTTTAAATACATAGGTCAGTAGAAACTTTTATAATTAAATATTTATAAATATTACCATAAAAATCAAAGTGAATGTGTTTTATTTGTGAACGATAAAAAAAGGTTATTTGAAATATCATGTGTAAATTATTTGAAATATACTCTTAAAAATAAATATTCTGAAACAAACTACAACCTGATTACCACAAATACCTCTGATTTATATTTTTTCTTCTGTAATTTAAAAAGCAGGTTTTGAATTAAAAGGTAAACGTTGATCTTGTATTTCTGAATAATATAAAAAGGATTTGCTGACACAGAAATGATTTTTAGCAATAACCCACTTTTAACAAAAACCTGCCTGGGTTTTTGTTGTTTGTAAACCCCAAGTCCACTTTACCAACCCTTCAATGTATACATGTATATTTTTAAACAATACTTTAAATATTTTTTTTTGGGGGGGGAGGGGGAAACAAAACAAAAAACAACATTTAAAATTAAATTTAGCCTGCACATGAAGCGTTTAACAGCAATTTTGCTTAACCTTACCCCACAAAATCGAATTAAACAGTCGATAATCAATTTTCTTGTACTGTATATTTATGTGTAGAAGCAGAGATCTTTTGGACACTTTTTTTTTAATTCTAAAGCATAGGAATTGCCTATTTTTTTCAAACGTGATATTCTAACAAAAATTATAATATATATAAAACTTATCCATAAATTTCTAAAAATACTTTAATACTTATTTTATAATGGAACAAGTCACCAAACATCTTTTGCTATACAAGACATCATCAGAATTTTCAACTCCTTAAAAGTTGCTTTTTCTCATTGGTACCTCAGGATGAGTATTGTCAGTATCTGATTCATCATTATCTTTTACAAAAATGGTATCCTCAGCTTTTCAGACTAAAAATTTTGACGTCTCGTCTAAATTTTTTTTAGTCGAATAAATCTATTTTAGTAATTTTTTTCAGAGCTATCTCAACTACATTCAAACTTTTTCAGATATCTCGACTAGATTTGTTCTCAAGATCTTTCAACTAGATTCCCACTTTTTTTAAAACTAAATTTGCACCCCCCCCCAACTTCCCCGATATATCTCTACTAGATTTGCAACCTTCCCAAAGATTTCTCAACTGGATTTGCACCCTCCCTCCCCCCCCCCCCGAGATCTCTCGACTTTATTTGCTCTTTTACTCCCCAAGACTAAATTTTATTTGCTCTTTTACTCTCCAGGACCTAAACTTTATTTGCTCTTTTACTCCCCAAAACCTCTCGAGCAGATTCACACTGTGTCAGAGATTTAGGCTAGATTAACACTTTTCCCCTAGATCTCGATTAGAATTGCACTCCCCACTCAAGATCTCCGAATTAGATTCACACATTTTTTCTGAGATATCAATTTGATTTCTTCTCTTTCATGAGATCTCTCGACCATTTGCATTTTCCCCTGAGATCTCTTGACTGGATTTGCAATCCCCCCCTTCGAGATTTTTCGACAAGGTTCACATTTTCCAAAAGAGATTTCTTGACTAGATTTGCACTTTTCCCCGAGATCTCTCAACTAGATTAACATTTTCCCCTGAGATTTCTTAACTAGATTCATTTTCCAAAAGAGATTTCTCGACTAGATACACATTTTTTAACTCTGAGATTTCTCAACTACATCAACTAGATTAAGATTTCCCCTTGAGATTTTTCAACTAGATTCACATTCTCCCTCCCCCAAGATTTCTCAACTAGATTCATATTTTTTTCCGAGATTTCTCAACTATATTCACACTTTCCCCTTCAAGATATTTCAACTAGATTCACAGTTTTTCCCAAGATCTCTCAACTAAATTTGCAATTTTTCCAAGACGTCTTGATAAAATTTGTAGCACCCCCCCCCCCACCAGCAATCTACAAAAACTCTAACTTTTTCTGAAGCTATCTCAAATAAACTCTCATTCATTATGAGATCGAATTAATTCGCACTTTTTCTGAGATTTCTCTATTAAATTCTTTTTTTTTCTTTTTTTGTGATTTTGATGAAAAATCTATTTTCTGTGTTCTTTTGACTAGGTTTGCTTTGTTTTTAAGATCTTGAGGCGAAATTTCATGCTTTTTTGGGTAATCTTCTATAAAAATTTTAGTTTTTTCAAGTGATCTTTTGACAAAATTCACAATTTTTAACTGATGCCTGTAATGCCATAATTTTTATTGTGAATATGTAATAATCTTTTCTAAAAAAATATGTATACAGTAAATGTCTAATTCGCCGACCTGTAATTCACAATCAATTTGTGATTGTACACAAATTATTTTTTAAATGTTTGGGGACAAAATTTTTAAAACTCATTCAATTTTAATATTTCGTATGTTGGAACCAAATAACAATTTTAATAAAGCAGGAAGTTATTTATAGCAGAATTCCCAGTAACACTTGACTGGCAATTTCCCTGACTTTCTATGATCAAATCTCAAGAAATCTCTGACCATATAGACAAACAGCAAAATTTGCTATTTATTTTTGCAACATTTTGTCAAAATTATAATTTTTTTTCCCAGCAATCATACTTCAAGTTATTTGATCCTCCCCTAGATTCTTTGATGAGTTTTGAGTTTTTTACCCGAGACTATTTGATGAATTTCGAGTCATTTTTTTCATTTTTGGCTTAAGATTTTTTCATTACATTTTTTTTTTTTTTTTTAGAAAATACTTGTAAATTCCCTGTCTTTTCCGGTATGTTTTGAAATTTCCATGACTGCTTTGAAATTCCATCACTTCCCATAATACTGGGAACCCTGTATAGACTATAAGATAAAATTTAACCATAAATCAAATGCCTAAGGATGACTAATGCCATGTTTGAAATAAATTACCATATTATTGAAATAGTTTTTACCTTAATTATATGATTGTTTTATTTAAGAAATAACAATTTAAATTTGTCCAAATTCTTCAGTGTCTTATTTAGATTAACAATGTTGCACACTCTGGCCACCTCTGCATCCCTTGATGCTGAGTATTCGATTCTATTTTTTTCGGGGGGGGGGGAGGGGGTGACAGCTGGAAATGAATTTTCGCATGAACAAAGCGACGCCACAATGAATTTTGGGTGGCACCTAATATTTTCAGTTATAACTGAATGAAAATGACTCAAATTTAATAATTGCAACCATATTAAAATGCTATCTTGTCATCAAAAACATTTTTCTGCATTATTTTTATGATTTTAACATATCAGGAAGCGGGTAAAAAAAAATTTTGCAACATTACAGATCTACGTACAAAAACCAGATTATTATTAATATAAATAAAAAAAAATAAGGCATTTAAAAAATACATTAAAAGATAGAATATATTTCCAAGTTAACCACTTATCACCAAGTTGTTTTTATGTATGGCAAATTATTTACCAAATATACCAAAGGGTATAGCCGGGTTTCTTAGTAAAATATGCCCCTGAGTCAACCACATCGAGTCCTACATGGATCGATAGCTCATAAAAAGAAATTCATTTCTCCCCAGTTTTAAGTTTGTATCTGAAGGCCATGGGGGGTAATGGCCCTAAATGCCTGTTTTGGAAAAGAACGCATTGTGACGAAACTACTAAGCAGATTTCAACGAAAATAATAAGGGATGTAAAAAAAAAACACCATACGAATGTTTGACAATTTTTTCAGATTTTTTAAAACAAAAGAACAAGTTTTCTAACATTTTTCCTGTTTTTGAATGTACATTTTGTTTAAAAATAAACTGAAGTTTCTGAGTGACCACCTTAATTTTTTTTGCATGAAATACTATGAGACATGATGCATATTCACTATCAATTTCAACTTTTTACGTATGGTGCATCATATTAAAAAAAGGGCAAAATCATATTCCGGAGGTAATGTGGGGCGTGTCTCGGACAAATTTCACGCCTTCTTTTTAATAATACCGTGTGAATTAATATGTGAGACTTGTCCGAGACACACCCCACATTACCGCCGGAATATGATTTTGAATTTTTATAATATGGTGCACCATACGTAGAAAATTGATATTGATAGTGAATATGCAACATGTCTCATAGTATTACATGCAAAAAAAAATTAAGGTGGTCACTCAGAAATTACAGTTTATTTTTAATTAAAATGTTCATTTAAAAACAGGAAAAATGTTAGAAAACTTGTTCTTTTGTTTAAAAAAATCTGAAAAAATGTCAAACATTCGTATGGTGGTTTTTTACATCCCTTATTTTTTTGGTTGAAATTTGCTTAGTAGTTTCGTCACAATGCGCACGTTTTCAAAAACAGGCATTTAGGGTCATTATCCTCCATAGTCTTCAGATACAAACTTAAAACTGGGGAGAAATGAATTTCTTTTTATGGGCTATCGATCCATGTAGGACTCGATGTGGTTGACTCAAGGGCATATTTTACTATGAAACCCGGCTATACCCTTTAAGGATATCACAAATGCGTCAAAATTTAGTGCTATGGTAGTAACACTGCTATTCCTTTTTTTTTTTTTTTTTTTTTAAGATATTACTCATTGTTTAAGCTGACACTGACTTTTCCAAATTAAAACAACTGTCACTCCTAATGCAGCCCATTGACCAATTTAGCAATAGAATATTAAGAAATCAACGTTCGTGTATTGCCTTTGAAGACATGTAGAGGAGACCGGGGCACATGTGAACATTTCACATAAACTTAGATTTTTCTCATTACTGAGTTAATTTCTGAAAACAAAAACTACTGAATACAGTAAACAAAACTTTTTTTCATACAAGGTAATTTTCTAAATCACTCTTACAGTTAGCTTTTCTTACCTTTTTTAATAGCTTTATAAATTCAACGAATTGTTCACATGTGCCCCTACAGCGAGGTAGTTGTGAATATAATGACTGATGATGTGTTTTTTTTGTTTTATTTATCGGCGCCCGCTCTTGGGTCACGTGACCAGCGGAGGAGAGTGCGGGAGAAAAAGGGGTTACGAACGCGGAGAGAGAGAGGTGTGTGTGCGGAGGTAAGAGGTAGACCTGCGAATGTCTGATGCAGGTAAACAGAATAAAAATATTATCCAAAAATTGGGATATGTATGTGCTTCGGGCCCGAGATTGATCTGTTGTGAAAGAAGAGTAGTTAGAAGTTCTTGTAAGAAATACGAAATCCGGATATTTACATATATATGTTGCTACCAAAACCAGGAGCCTGGCCAATTCTAGAACTGGCCGGCCAATACCCGAACTGGCCAAGCTTCCCGGCCAATACCCGAAATACATGAAATGAATAGCGTATTTCGGGTTTTGGCCGGCCAATTCGCGAACTGGCCGAGAAGCCTTGGCCAACACCCGAATTGGGGATTTAAGGCTACCCAGTAGATGCGGCGCCGTCATGAAATTCTTTTAGAAATTGTTTCTTATTCAAAGAAGAACGTAATTTGCGACTGTTCCGTTTGATGGCACTGATATGCACACGTGACAGAAAAGGATATTTCCATGCTATTCTGATATGCCACCTTAGTGGTCTAAATTGCCATTTTTTCTAATAGAAATATTATTTTTTATTTGTATAAAAATGGTCTCAGTAAATTTATAGTATTTCGCATTATTTCCAATTCTTTTGAACCTGATTAACTACATTCTGCAGAAGATTCTTTACAAATTAAAATAAACATGAAGGGGGATTTTTTTAAAGTAATAAACGTAACTCATCGACAAATATGCAATTTTAAACTTAAAACAAGAAAGGAAATAAATCACTGTGTAGATTACAAAATATCATGCAACTCTATCGCAATGTTGTTAAGAGAATTTACTCCGGTTCTTTTTATGTAAAGAGATATCCACATAAGCATAAAAAAAAAGTAAAATTTCATTTCAGCAATAGGTTTCCGCAACTAGTAATCTATTTATTTTATCTTTCATTAAAGCTTTCTATGATCTACAAATTGCTTTACAAATAAATATTAAAAGTTTATCGCAGCTGGAAATGCACATGAAAAACAATCGGAATATAAATGGTAAATTCCACCTACTCAATAATCTATAGAAAACATGTTGTAGAGCATATTAGAAATGTATAAAGGGTTTATTATGTTTGAAGTTGTGAAATATAAAAAAAAATACTTTGTAAAAGTATTTCTCGCATATATCATAATTCCTTATCGGAATACTTTTTTGGAGTCCCTATTAACGATTTATAATGATTTCTTAATCAATATTCTACAAAGAAACCTACTGCTTCCCTCATGAGTGAGGCATATAAATTTTACTATGTTTGAAATATGCCATAATTCTTTATTGGAATTGTTTTGGCGCCCCTATAAATGATCTACAAATGCTACTTAATCAATACGCAACAAAAGACATTGTTTCTCACATCAGTGAGGCTCATGAATTGCATTATGTTTGAAATAGTGTAATATCATTAAAATAACCTATAACAGATTTTTTGGCATACATCATAATTCTATACCGGAATTCTTTTTGGCGTTCCTGTAAACGAACTAACGGCTATTTAATCAATACTTTACAAAAAAAGTATCACATGTGCATTATGTTCGAAATCGTGTAACATCATTAAAATGCCTTATAAAAGATTTGTTCGCATGTATTATATTTCCTTATAATGGCTACTTAATCAATATTCTAAAAAAATATATTGCTACTCACATGAGACAGGCTTGTAAATTGCATTATATTTGAAATAGTGCAACATCATTAAAATACCCTATAAAAGGTATTTTGGCATACATCATTATTCTTCATCGGAATTATTTTGGCGTTCTTATAAACGTACATTAGAATGGCTACTTATTCAATATGCTACAAAAAAATTACATCCCACAAATGCATTATATTGAAATAGTGTAACATCATTAAAATACTTTATGAAATATTCCTTGCATTTATCATAATTCTTTATCGGAATACTTTTTGCGTCCCTACAAATGAACTATATTGACTACATAATCAATACTCTACAAAAAAGCATTGCTTCCCACATGAGAAGGGCATATAAACTTCATTATGTATGAAATGTATCATAATTCTTCATTGGAGTCATTTTTGATGTTTCTATTAACGAACTATGATTACTAATTAACCAATACTCTACAAAATATATATTGCTTCCTACATAAGCTAGGGTTGTAAATTGCATTATGTTTCAAATAATGTAACATTATAAAAATGCCCTAAAAAGGATTTTTTGGCAATATCATAATCTTTATCGGAATTCATTTTGGCGTCCCAATAAACGAACTAAAATGGCTACTTAATCAATATACTCTATAAAAAAAGTTCTTCTACACTAGAGAAGCATGTGATTTTCATTAAATTTGAAATAGTGTAACATCATTAAAAGGCACTAAAAAATTCTTTCATCATTTTCTTAGTAATAAAATTTTCAGTGTTTCTGAAAAAATCTAGAATTGCTATATCTCATGCACTGTAATAAATAACTGTTTGTCGTCTTTATTAATGATACATAGGTACCAATTTTATTGTAATGTAACAACATTAAAATGTACCGTAAAAACGATTCTTATTGATTATATTGAAACGAAATATTTTTGTATATCCCAGTAAATTAACAAAAAACAGTACACAATTCCCTATCAGTTCCAAAATAAATTGATAAACGAAATAAGATAACAAATACAAGTCATCCCGAGCCTTTACTCGAGTTAGAGAACGGCCAGGTAGACGACTACACTATTTGAATTCATAGACACTTTCAACTGTGTTAGAAATGATTAAACCGAGTGCCTCTATCTATTTCGGGAATTGGCCAATCACATCTGGCCAGTTCGCGAATTGGCTAATCGCATCTGGCCAGTTCGCGAATTGGCCGGCCAATTCTAGAATTGGCCAGTCATTTTTAAACGTTACTGGCCAGTTCTAGAATTGGCCGATTTCGGGTTTTGGCCGCAACATATATATTTAATTGTTTGTGTGTTTGTGTCCAAGTCTTGCTGTTCGTCCCTGTCATTTGTGTTCCGTGTGTTTAATTAAACTTTTATTTCATCAAAGCTTGATTCCTTGGATTATTTTAGATTACGTTAAAGCACACAGGTGTTTCGTAAAAAAATTTATGAAGAAAATAGGAAGAGCGTATATCACACGCTCTCTTCGCAAGAACCAGTGGTAAGTGAAACCACTTTTTATAGTTTTGGAAATAAAGTTGAAAGTTATAACTTTTGTTTATTAACTGAAGATTCATGAATATTAGATTAATGAATATGTTTGCAATGATTCTAAAGAGATAATCGTATTAGAATTGAAAACAAGTATTGTTCTGAGTATATTCTAGTGTATGATTATAATAAATGATTATATTATTTAGTGATTATAATTATTGATAAAGATAGTAATAGTTAAGAAAAACAACATGTTCAGCATTAAAGGGTTAAAAAAAAGAAGACCTGGTCATTATAGCCACAGAATTAGGCTTAAAAGTAGAGCCAGATCATAGAATAGTGGATTTAAAGGCATTAATCGAAGGAAGCGAACAATATGATAAGGATTTCGATTTTGTAAAAGAATTCCTTGTTACAACGGTATCAGACCGCATTTCAAAAGAGAAACAAGAGGCAGAGGCCCTTAAAAATGAAAAAGAATATATTAATTCTGAGCAGAAAACAGCGTTAGAATTAGAAAAAACGAAATTAGAAGTTATCAAACACCAATTAGAAATGGCTAAACTGCAGTCTGAGAACAGAAATTCTGATGGTGGGGGGGATGGACAAAATCCCAAAACTAATTCGTTAGAAGCTCTAATTAAAAGCGTTAAAACTTTAACTATTGCGATTCCTACCAAACCTGAATCGTGGAATTTATTTTTTTCTTCGCTCGAAAGGGCGTTTGAATTAAAGAATGTCGCGGAAGATTTGAAAGTTGAAATACTGTTTAATTTAGTAGGGACAAAGCTGCGCATTTATTAGTATATGCAAATTCAGATGAAATGAAGGATTATCAAAAGGTTAAAGCTTTAATTTTAAAAGAATTTCAACCCACTCCTGAAGCTTGTCTTCAAAATTTTCTTTCGGCATAGAGGGCGAAAAATGAAAATCATATGCAGTTCGCATCTAGGTTAAGAGCGAATTGGGATTTTTATTGCGAACTTAGAAAGGTAAATGATTTTGATGCACTTAATGAATTAATAGTTAGTGATAGATTAATGGATGCGTTAGACTCAGAGGCGCGAAGCTATGTCAAAATAAAACAATTAGATAATTGGTTAAAAGCGCGGGAAATTGCGGAATTATGCGATAATTGGTTTACATCAAAAGGTAGAACCTTTTCTGAGTTATATGATAAATCGACAAATTGTCGCGGTTCTGATGATTTCGGATCTGGCAAATATATTCCACCGCATCTAAGAAATAATTTTAATTCGCGTAATGATAGGAAAAAGTCTGTGTGTAAATTGTGCCGTCAAATTGTTCATTTACGTTTTTGTCCTAATAATAAAGAAAAAGAGAGGTCGGGAAATTCTCATTATCAAATGAAAAAAGATTCTACCGGAAAAAATAAAGACGAACGGTTGATAGCGAAAGTGACAGCTTTATGCTTTGAAAATGACGCAATAAGTACTCAACCATTGCAATACGATGAAATTTGGGTGGGGAAACAAAAAATAAAAACATTAATTGACAGCGCTGCTGAGATTCCCGTTATAAATCCGAATGAAATACCAGAATCATTTAAAAATAATGAAAATTCATCAATTCAGTTGATTTCAGCTTTTGGCGAGCAAATTACTGCTGATCTTGTAACATTACCGGTTTCTCTAAACATGAGTGAATCAAATTGTTTATTTAACAGTGTGGGTGTATTATTTGCAGTGACAGATAAATTATGTATTTCATGTATTATTACTCCGAAGGTTTATGAGTTATTACAATCATTGCAAATTGGAGAAGGGAAAAGAATAGCCGACAGTCTGGCACCAACAAGTGAGACGAAATCGAAAAGGGGGGATGAAAATTTATCGTTGGAAAAGAAAAAAGAACAAAATACGAGTGATAAATATTTATGTTTGCAGGTTGAAAATGAATCTTTTGAAGAGAATTTGATTATTAATTGTATTGAAACGAAAAATGATTGCGAGGATTTAAATTCGAATCAGCATTCGGAAACGACCATTTACAGGGAGCAACAAAAGAATTGCGAATCTTTACAGGGGGCATTTAGAGATGCAAAACAAGGGAAAAATGGGTTTGTTATGGTGGATAATTTACTTTATCATAGGGAAAAGGTTTCGGGAGATCAAGTCATGCAATTAGTAGTGCCTAAAATTAGGAGGGAGGAAATTTTAAGGATTGCACATGAATCAATCTTTGCGAACCATCTTGGTATAAGGAAAACGAAAGAAAGAATTCGATATTCATTTTTTTGGCCAGGCGTGTCACGGGATGTAGAGGAGTATTGTAAATCGTGCAAGGACTGCCAGTTGCGAAGCCGGGAGAGAGCCAGTGATCAGATACCGATTCTTCCGATTGAAAGACCGGAGCTCCCATTTGACGTTGTAAATATTGATATAATTGGGAAAATTGAACCACCTTCGGCGCGTAGACATCAATATGTACTTACTTTGGTTGACCAACACAGTAGGTGGCCCGAAGCGGTTCCGTTAAGAACAATTTCGGCTAAGGCTACTTGTGATGCGCTGTTAGAAATATTTATGCGGACAGGGATACCCCGCGTAATAGCAAGTGATCAGGGGGGAAATTTTGTATCAGGTTTAATGCAGGAATTTCATGCTAGGCTAGGGGCGGCTCCTAGATTTGCAACACCGGGACATCCACAAAGTTCGGGATTGGTTGAACGGTATAATCAGGTATTGAAACGCATGTTGCACCATATTATTCGGAGCGATCCTAAAAATTGGGATAAACACATCCCTTATTTATTATTTGCGTATAGGGAGATTCCTAACTGTACGACGGGGGTGTCGCCATTTAAGTTGATGTATGGAAGGGAGGCCAGGGGACCATTGGCGGTATTAAAATCTACATGGTCGGGCGAAATTCCACTACCTATAAATCTCGGGAAAAGTGCAACCGAATACCTTCAGGATTTAAAAATTAACTTAGAAAAGGCGGCGGAACAAGCTTCACTAGTAGCGGAGGTTAAACAGGGCGCGTATGCGAAGTATGCGAATCGAAGGGCAATTTATAAGGAATTTAGACCGGGGGAGCAGGTATATTTATTAATCCCAGACTCTAGTAATAAACTTTATGCTAGATGGACAGGGCCAGCCGAAATAGTGGCGAGGTGTAATCCCGATTCTTACAAAGTCAGGTTAACGAACGGAAACATTAAAAATGTTCACGTGAATAAGATAAGGAAATTTACTCCTAGGGTACAAGCAGTGGGGGTAATTTTTGAGAATGAAGAAGAATTAGGGGAAGTCCATCCCACCCCTAGTACAAAGGATAACTCGAACTATTTTAAAATCGAAGAAGGAAATTTAAATCATTTGGAAAACGTAGAAAGAAAAAAGTTGTTAGATTTATTGCTTAGATATAAAGAATTATTTTCAAAGAAAATACAAATAGCAAAAGTTGGTGCACACAAAATAAGACTAAATGATAATGAGAAGAAGAAACCTTATGTTTATCGAATTCCAGAGGCCCTAAAACCTCAAGTAGACAAACAAATTCAAGAATTACTAGAATTAGGTTTGATTGAAGAAAGTGATGAAGAAGCACCGCATCCGGTAGTGTGCGTGATGAAGAAAGATGGAACGCTGCGACTTTGCGTAGATTTTCGGGCACTGAACGCAATCACCAAGGTTGATGATTTTCCTATGGAAAACTCTACTGATCTATTATTTAATATTGGCAGGGCCAACGTCATTTCCACTTTGGACTTACTCAAAGGCTACTGGGCCATACCACTAGAAGAAGAGAGTCAAAAATTAGCGTGTTTTAAGACTCATAGAGCTCAATATCGCTTCAAGGTCATGGCTTTTGGGTTGAGGAATGCTGCTGCGACGTTTCAACGAGAAATCAACAGACCGCTTTCTGAATACCAGGACTTTGCTAGAGCATATATAGACGATATAGCAGTTTTTTCCGAAACGTTCGCGGAACACCTGGTGCATTTAGAGAAGATATTTTCCAAACTATCACAGTTACAATTCTCCGTCAATTTGAAAAAATGTGAATTTGCAAAACCCCGAATAAAGTACTTAGGCCATATCATTGGGTCCGGCAGCCATCGGACCGATCCGGAAAAAGTGGAGGCCATCCGTAAGTTAGCTGTGCCTCAAACCAAGAAGCAACTAAAAAGTGTCTTAGGATTGTGCAATTACTATAGAGATTATATACCAAAATATGCTGAAACAGCATATCCCCTCACTGAACTGACAAAAAAGGACAGTCCAGAGAATTTGTGCTGGTCAGTAGAGCATGACCAGGCGTTCAACGCGTTAAAAAGAGGTCTCATCGAAGCGCCCAGTCTGCATACTCCTATTATCGGGTTACCTTTCATCATAGAGTGTGATGCATCTGCAATCGGCATCGGAGCCTGTTTATCGCAGAGAAGAGATGGAGTAGTGTATCCGGTAAGTTACGCCAGTCAAAAACTCACCAAAACTCAACAGGCATGGCCAACAATTGAAAGGGAGGCCTATGCAGTGATCTGGAGTTTGAAAAAATTTGAAACGTGGATTTTCGGTTCACCTGTGGAACTTATTACGGACCATAATCCATTAACTTTTATCACCAAAAATGCCCCTCAATCTTCAAAACTGCAGCGATGGGCATTAGCCTTACAAAAGTATGATATTAAGATTTCGCACCGCCCGGGTGCCAAACTAATTAATGCTGATGCCTTATCACGCTTGGACACTATGTAAGACATTCAACAACTTTTGAAGCACCCAGTGTTTGAACATTCCTTGAAGAGTGTGGAACAATATACATTTTTTTTTTTTCAGCAGCTCTTAGTGTCCTGTTTAATGTTTACTAAGTTTTGTGTATTGCCTTTTGTTAATTGTATGTTATATTGTGTATATGAAGTATTAATTTAATTCTATTTTATATTAGCAGATAGGAAGAATCCCGGAAGACGTGCCTTCTCCGGATACGGTTGTATTTGTGGTGTTATTTTTTTATATATACATATTATAATTTGGGGAATCATTGTTAAATAGTGTAACATCATCAGTCGAATTTCAGATTTAAAATAAGTGTGTACCATATTTTCAATCTTGCGTGGGGGGTGTAATGACTGATGATGTGTTTTTTTGTTTTATTTATCGGCGCCCGCTCTTGGGTCACGTGACCAGCGGAGGAGAGTGTGGGAGAAAAAGGGGTTACGAACGTGGAGAGAGAGAGGTGTGTGTGCGGAGGTAAGAGGTAGACCTGCGAATGTCTGATGCAGGTAAACAGAATAAAAATACTATCCAAAAATTGGGATATGTATGTGCTTCGGGCACGAGATTGATCTGTTGTGAAAGAAGAGTAGTTAGACGTTCTTGTAAGAAATACGAAATCCGGATATTTACATATATATATTTAATTGTTTGTGTCCAAGTCTTGCTGTTCGTCCCTGTCATTTGTGTTCCGTGTGTTTAATTAAACTTTTATTTCATCAAAGCTTGATTCCTTGGATTATTTTGGATTACTTTAAAGCACACAGGTGTTTCGTAAAAAAATTTATGAAGAAAATAGGAAGAGCGTATATCACAGTGAACACACTTTTAGCACATGTGAACACAGGCGAAAATATCTTTGTTTTACATTCATTTATTTGTCCTCATGATCATTATCATTAGTTATGTGTTAAATTCACTATAAACAAAATATGATAAAAATGACAAAATATGATCACTATAAAAAATATGATAGATAGATAAATAAATAAATAAATAAAATAAAAATACAAAAATACAAATTAGAAAACGTTTTCAAAATTTATGAATAATTTAAAACAAAATCTATATGTATCCCATATTATTTATGAAAATATTAGTACAAATGTGCCGAAAAAAAGTTTTTGATTAAACAAATGAATATAAATAAGATGAAACTACAAAGACTCATAAGTAAATAACATGTAATTTTAATGCAATAATATTTAATTTGAATTCATTCAGAAATCGAACTTACACACAGGAAAAATAAATATCTCTAACAATCGATAAGTAATAAAACAACTTCACCAATTTCACAAATTTTATTTCTTTAAAATAAATTATTTGATGCATTTTACAAATACTACGTTAAAACGCAAAATAGACATGATACTCTTCTTGCATAAAAAATAATTCTTGAAAGCTGCCAGATATATTTACGGTAAAATATACCTAACTCATAATGCGCTGGACGAAAAGAACTTGAAATATATATTAAATATATATATTCCTCGAGGTTTTATTTCGTCGAAATAACCTATTTGATGTATAAGATTACAGTAAAAAATGTATATTTACTTAACTAGACATTTACTTTTTTTATTTAGTACATTGTAAAAAAAGGATATGTAATTTTACAAATATACAATTACAAAATTCTGTATGATTACGTAAATTTTATGGGTACGCTATACAAAAAAAAAAAAAAAAAAAAAAAAAAAAAAATGTAAAACAACAATACTGGTTTTTGTGAAGTCACAGAAATTTTTAGCTTTACAAAAAATCTACTAAAACTACGGTAGTTTTCTCTAAAATGATATCTGTAACTCGATTTGAAGTTACATGAAAGTTCTGGGAATCCAATTTTCCTAAAAAAATCTTAGTAACCTTAGATATTTGTTTTTTTGTATTGCAAATGTATATATTTTATATAATTTTTTTTCATTGCTCTTACATAAAGAGTTTTGAAATCTGCTTCCAGTAAAATAATTAATAACATCTTTTTTTTTTTCAGTTTAAACAAATATGATATTGAAAACAAATTATAAAATATCAATTAGCAAAAAAAAAAAAAAAAAAAAAAAAAAAAAAAAATCTAGTTAAAGTTTTTAAAATTTATAAATAATTAAAAAAAAGTCTGTATCCATGTCATAGTATTAATAAAAGTATTATAATAAATGTGTCAAAAAGAAAAAGGTTTAGATTAAACAGATGAATATAAATAAAGTGAAATTACAAATATTCATAAGTAAATAACATGTACTTTTTAAAAAATAAAATTTAAATTGAATTCATTCAGAAATCGAACATACATACAGAAAAAACAAATATCTCTAACATTCGATATGTAATAAAACATCTTCACTACTTTCACAAATTTCATTTCGTTGAAATAAACTATTTGATGCATTTTGCAAATACTATGTTTTAACACGCAAAATAGCCATAATACTCTTGTTGCATAAAAAGTAATTCTTGAAAGCTGCCAGATATATTTACGGTAAAATATACCTGACTCATAATGCGCTGGACGAAAAGAACTTGAAATATATATTAAATATATATGTATATTCTTGGAGGTTTTCTTTAATATCCCTCGTTTTTCCCTTAGAATATATTTTTTACATCTTCTAATATAATCTAAAATTTCCTGAGGAATTCGAGTTGATCAATGGGATAAGAAATATCCTATTGCTAAACGTAAGTCATAGGGTCAATGGCAAAAGCTAAGAAGAGATGACAAGAAGATATCAATTATCGTTTTAGATAATATAAAAGTATTGTCTAAAAATGAGTGAAAAAAAGGCAAACCTTTAAAATATCTCTACACTGTTGAAATCAGTGTACATACGTTGGTCTGAAATTGCAGTAAAAAAAAGCATATTTACTTAATTAGACATCAACTTTTTTTATTTAGTACATTGTAAAAAGAGGATCTGTAATTTTTTTTTAGATGTAAAATTACAAAACTCTGTAAGATTTGTAAATTATATGTGTACACAGTAAAAAAAAAAATAAATAAAATAAAATAAAAAATAAATAAAATAAAAATAAATAAATAAAAATAAATAAATAAATAAATAAATAAATAAATAAAGATGTAAAACAACAATGCTAGTTTTTATAAAGTCACAGAAATCTGTAGTTTTAAAAAAAGAATCTACTAAAATTACGGTAGTCTTACTCTAAAATTCTTTCTGTAACTCGGTTTGAAGTTACATAAAAGTTCTAAAAATCCAATTTTTCTAAAAAAAAAAATAAAAAAATAATCTTAGTAACCTTAAAGATTTTTTTATTGCAAATGTATATATTTTACATGAAATTTATGAACATGAAATTCACATATATTTACATGAAATTTTTATTGCTATTACATAAAGAATTTTGAAATATGCTTCCTATAAAATAATTAACAACTTCGCTTTTTTACGTTTTAAACTAATATGTCAGTGAAAATAATTCATAAAATATCCATAAATAAAAACTAATTAACTTTTTCAGAATTCTTAAAAAATCTGTATGCTTCTCTTGGTATTTATGAAAATATTAAAATAAATGTGTCAAAAGGAAAAGGTTTTTAATTAAACAGATGAATATAAATAAGGTGAGATTACAAATATTCATAACTAAAAATCATGTAATTTTTAATACAATAAAATTTTAATTTAATTCTTTTGAAAATCGAATATACATACAGGAAAAACAAATATCTCTAAAATTCGATAAATAATAAAACATCTTCACTACTTCCACAAATTTTATTTCATGGAAATAACCTATTTGATGCAATATACAAATACTACGTTTTAAAACGCAAAATAGCCATGGTACTTTTATTACATAAAAAATAATTCTTAAGATCTGCCTGATATATTTACGGTAAAATATACCTAACGTATAAAGTGTATTATAAAAAGAACTTGAAATATATATTAATACATACACTCTCGGAGGTTTTCTTTCATTTCCCGAGTTTTTCCCTTGGAATATATTTTTTTACATCTTCTACCGTAATATAGAATTTCCTTAGAAATTCGAGCTGACCAAGGGTATAAGAAATAAGCTATGGCTAAATGTGAGTCGTAGGGTCAATGGCAAAAGTTATGGAGAGATGACAAAAAGTTATCAATTTTTGTTTTAGATAATAAAAAAATTGTCTGATTGATAATAATTGATAATAAAAGTATTCTCTGAAAATAAATGAAAAAAGAGCACACATATTAAATATTTCTATACAATTGAAAGCAATCTTAATATGTTGGCCTAAAATTTCAGTAAAAGATAGGCATGTTTAACTAGACATTTACTATTTTATTTACTGCATTGTAAAATAAGAATACTTATTTCTACACATGTAAAATTACGCAAATCTCTATGCTTACGTAGATTTTAACTATATACAGTTGAAAAACTGATGTAAATGAACAAAACGAGTTTTTATAAAGTCACAAAAATCTGTAGCTTTACAAATATCTTGCTGAAATTTTATTTGTAACTCGAGTTACAGTTACATAAATGTTCTAGGAATCCCAGTTTCCTAAAGAAAATCTGAAAATCTTACTAAACATACATATTTTTGTTTATATTGAAAACGTGTATCTTTTACATGAGTTTTTGTTATTTTCGTTACATAAAAAGTTTTTGGAATCCCAGTTTCCTATTTAATATATTAACTACAAACTCTACGTTTAAAAACGAAAAAATAACCATGATAATTTTGTTGCATAAAAAATAATTTTTAAGAGCTGCCTGATATATTTACCTAATATACCTAATACATAAATATAATACCTATAAATATACCTAATACATAATACTAAAGAAAATCTTAATAACCTAATCGAATATGCATATAGGAAAAACAAATATCTCTAACATTCGATAAGTAATAAAACATCTCCACTACTTCCAAAAATTTTATATCGTTAAAATAACCTATTTGATGCATTTTACAAATACTATGTTTTAAAACGCAAAATAGCCATGATAATTTTGTTGCATAAAAAATAATTTTTTAGATCTGTCTGATACATTTAAGGTAAAATATATTAGGCGAGTTTTTCCTTTTGGATATATTTTTTACATCTTCTACTGTAATTTAGAATTTCATGAGGAATTCGAGTGACCAATGGGATAAGAAATATCCTATGGTGAAACGTAAGTCATAGGGTCGATGGACAATGTTAAGCGAAGATGGCAAAAAGCTATCAATTTTCGTTTTTCGTTTTAGGTAATAAAATAGGGTATTGTCTCATTATGAGTGAAAAAAAAAAAAAAAACGCAAACATATTATATATTACTATAGATTTGAAATCAATGTTGTTAAAGTATCCTAAAGAAATTTTAGTAACTTCGCTTTTTATTAAAGTGTAAAGGAATACGTCAGTGAAAAAAAAATATCCATAGGTTAAAAAAAATCTAGTTAACGTTTTCAAAATCCATAAACAATTTTGAAAATCTGTATGCACACCATAGTATTTTTCAAAGTTGTGTTAAAACTAAAAAAAATATATAGTTTAAAGTGATGAATAAGTGAGGTGAAATTACAAGTATTCATTCATAATTAGAATGTTTTTTTTTTTTTTTTTTTTTTTTTTTTTTTTTTTTTTTTTGTAGAATAAAATTTATAATGAATCAATTCTGAAATCCAACGTACATACTGGAAAAAGAAGAAGTTTATCTAGCATTATGTTTTTTGATACAAGTCATCGTAACTACTTCCACAAATTTTATTCCTCTGAAATAACTTATTTGATATATAACTCAAATACTATGTTTTAAACCCCCCTCCCCCCCAAAAATCCATGATACTTTTGTTAATAAAAAACAATTATTCAGAGCTACCTGATATATTTATGGTAAAATATACCTAACGCATAATGTGCAGGATAAAAGGAACTTGAAATAAATATTAAATACATATATTCTCGGAGGTTTTCTTTAATATCCCGAGTTTTTCCATTGGAATATGTTTTTTACATCTTGTTCCGTAATATAGAATTTCCTCGGGAATTCGAGTTGACCAATGGGATAAAAAAATATCCTATGGCTAAATGTAAGTCATAAGATCAATGGCAAAAGTTATGCGGGGATGATTATCAATTTTCGTGTTAGATAATAAATAAAAAGTATGGTCTGAAAATGAATGAAAAAATGCAAAAATATTAAATATTTCTATAGAATTGGAAGCAAACTTAATATGTTGGCCTAAAATTTCAATAATAGAATGATATGTTTATTTAACTAGACATTTACCAAACAAATATGCATGTTAAAGAAATGCAGAATATCCCCTAGGTCCATAAGTCTACGTGTTCAAAATTTAAAAAAAATATATAAAAGCTCTAATAAGCAAATGGAAGTTTAAAGCAATGATGCTTGTTTTTTTCTATTTTTATGGGCTTGTGTACCTTTACTCGGTTCTAGAAGATGAGACTATCAGTCAACATTATTAGAGAAAAGTGGTATACACCAGAAGAACTTTGATTTTTTACAAAAAAATCGTTATGAAAATATGTGTAAAACATCTTTTTAAAGAAATTTAAGGATCTAAGCTATTGCATATTTTTTAATGCCATATATAACTATAACTATATAATCTATATATATATATATATATGTGTGTGTGTGTGTTTGTGTGTATACGGATTCTGGAATTTCAAAAAATCCGTACCAGTATTTCATTATATAAAATCTATTCTTAAATAAGGTGATAATTCTGGGTGTAAAGTTGCTACCAACTAGGCAACCCCTTGATGCCGCTCTACTGTTCAATTGCTCTTTTTCATTCAAAAGAAAAAATTGAACCTAAAATAGTCTCAAAGACATGGATAGTCTCAACATTCTTGATTTTGAAATTCGCGGATGTTATCGAGAACAAAACCCTAGCGAATGTTAAGGGATTACTGTATTATAAAATAGAATTTATTTCGTTGCAAAACTACTGTCACATACTAATTAAATTGAAAGCTTTCCTCTAGTTTATCTCTTTGCTTTTCTGTTCTTCTCATTGTTCATTTGAACAATTACGAAATAAGAACTATCGACAATTTTCTTCCAAATGAGTTTTTTCTTTAGTTAACTTGTATGTGGAAGAAAAGGTAGTATCAAATAGGAAAATAGGGATAAAATGTGTAGTTTGAATAAAAAAAATAGTATCTCCTTAATTTACTTTTTACAATACTTTAATTTAATTTCGTAAAGAAAACCCTATCAGTATATGATTTAAGTGGATCTTTCTTGTATTTAAAGAACACAGGTCTAGACGGTTGAAATATATCTAAATATTACAGGGTTCGTACGGGTCCTGGAATTTCAAGAACAAAAAATACTTCGGCACCAGTATTTTCTTATAGAAAATATCTTCCTAAATAAAGTGATAATTCGAGCGGTTAAAAAGAGTAATTTTTCTATAAGAAAAATACTGATATTTCAACTTGAAAATAATGGTACCCGTACGAACGTCGGAATTTCAAGAACAAGAAGTACTTCGGTACTGGCACTCTGTTATAGAAAATCGACTCTTAAATAAGGTGATAATTCGAGCGGTTAAATAGAGTTATTTTTCTCTAAAAAATACTGATATTTCAACTTAAAAATAACGGCACCCGCAGAACCTTGGAATTTCAAGAACAAGAAGTGCTTCGGTACAAGTATTTTCTGTTTGAAAATCTATTCTTAAATAAGGTGATAATTCGAACTCTTAAAATAGAATTATTTTTCTATTTAAAAAATAATATTATTTCATCCTAAAAATAGCGGTGCCCATACGAACTCTGGAATTTCAAGAACAAGAAACACTTTGGTACCTTTATTTTTTATAGAAAATCTATTCTTAAATAAGATCATAATTCAAGGGGTTAAACGAATTTTTCATTTTTTTTAAAAAATATGCTAATTTTTCCACTTGAAAATTACAGTACCCGTTCGAATCTTGGAATTTCAAGAACAAGAAGTTCTTCGGTACTAGTATTTTCTTATAGAAAATCGATTCTTAAATAAGATGGTAATTCGAGCAGTTAAACTAGAGTGATTTTTCTATAAAAAATTACTGATATTTCACCTTAAAAATAGCAGCACCTGTACGAACCTTGGAATTTCAAGAACAAGAAGTACGTCGGTACTAGTATTTTCTTATAGAAAACCGATTCTTAAATAAGGTGATAATTAGAGTGGTTAAACTAGAGTTATTTTTCTGTAAAAGATTACTGATATTTCACCTTAAATAACGCTATCTGTACGAACTGTGGAATTTCAAGAATAAGAAATGTTTCGGTACTAGTATTTTCCTATAGAAAATTGATTCTTAAATGAGGTGATAATTCGAGCGGTTAAACAAGAGGTATTTTTCCATAAAAAATACTGATATTTCACCTTAAAAATAGCGTTAACCCTATGAACCGTGCTATTAGTTCCCAAATCTAACGGATCATTGTGTGTAGGTGTAACACTAAATAAACTCTTATAACTTATAACAAATTACAACACTAGGTATCGTAAGACTTCATTGTTAGAGTCATCAATATTACAAATCAGAAATTGCACGTCAAGCGTAGCAAATGAGGTGCTTCCGTACTGTAACGAAGTTTTATAAATATTCAGATCTTGGTGCAGTATCATACAGTACTTCGGATATTGTGTGTATCCGAAATCTTTTGTGTGTCACTGTAAATGCTGTCTGCTTTCTATTATACCAGAAATAATTTGAAATAAACTTGAGCAACCTATATCAATTTCAGATAATGTGAAACAGTTACATATTTTTAAAAGCGACCAAAACAACATTTTCCTTCTAGCTTTATGTAATGGAATAGTTTTGTGTGACTATGTAAACAAATAACAAATATTTTTTGGACTAAATAATGCATAAAATGTATATTTTAGCATACTTCATAAGTGTACATAATTTAATTATATTCGAAAGAATGTGGCGTCATTAAAAAAACACTTCAAACTATTTTTTCCTACTGGCCGTAATGTAACAGACTACTTTTGATTGTATCTGTAATTAAACTAAAATACTAAATTGTATCTATAATTAAACTAAAATTAAACTAAAATTTTCATAAAATGTGAAATTTCACGACGAAATTATAGAGAAATTGTATAATTTAAACTTTAAATCATACGGTTGAATAGTTTTTGCGTTGTTATATTAGGTACTACTTATTTATGTATTACAAACTCACCTAATAATGTTTAAATGTAAGATATACTTTAAAAATTGTTATCACTTAGCCTTAACCAATTTGCTTTTTAGCTATAAAACAGAATTTGTTCCGTTGCAAAATTTTTGTCACATACTCATTAAAATGAAACCTTTATTCTAGTTTATCAGCATTTTTTCCAGTTTTATTCGCAATTCATTTTAAGAATTATTCAGGCTAATGTCATTTTTCTTCGAAATATGTATTTTCTTTATTAAACATATCTGTAGGTGAAAAACATATTTAATAATAAATTAGGATGTGGTTAGTTTATTTCTTTTTTATAATAGTATAATTGGGATTCATAAATAAGTACATTGCTGTATTTCTCTTAAGTGGATCTGTATGGTTCGCAAAGCTACTCGTCTAGACGACGTATTATTTATTAGCCTAACACATCGTAATATAGTAACAAAATACAATAGTAGATAACTATCATAAGACTTTTATACTACTTTTAAGACTTCAGAGTTCTTAATCTGTTTAGGGACGATTTTTTTCTTTTTTTCTTTCTTTTTTTTCTTTTTTTTTCATGGTGAAAAATGCCCTTATTTTTTACAATTAATTATTTTATAGTAATAGGTATTTAAAAAAATCTGAAAAAAATATTTCAAAATGGTAACGCCCACATTTTTGACCGCTGAGAACAATAATAGGAGTAAAATGATTTTTTACAAAATGAGAAACTCGTGAAAAGCTAACAGTAAACGTCTGTCTTACATTTCTTCAAATTATTAAATCTTGATATATTTAATATATGAGATATTAATTTTTATAAAATATCAATGATTTCTTCAATTAATCCAAAAACTCTGATTGTTGGAAGGTACTTGATGCTTTTTTATACCTTTAATTGTAAAAATTAAAAGAGCTTAAGATAATCATTAGCATATTACATATATAAAATTAATACTAAATACAAATAAGAAATAAATTAAATACATAAGAATATTTTTTATTCTCCTGTACATCGGGATCAACATTATTAGTTTTGCCAAATCATAAAATGCGTACTACTCTTGTTAAAGATTGTGCAACTATAAAATCTTTATTCCACGTCCACTTGTGTGGCTAATGGCATGAAGATGTTAATATAATGATGCCTAAATGTGTATTTATAGTACTTAAAAAAAAACTATTATTATTTTTCTGAAATATTATGTAACACAGAAGAGTAAATAACAAATGTTTCAGAATTTTTTCCGTCGTCCATTCAGAATTAAATTTCATACCATAATACACTGTAAAAAAAGGGTCGATCTACTAAAAAAATTTTGTAATCCTTGTAATTACTAAAAAATTTTTAGTAATCTTACTCGGTTACAAGGAATCTGTAAGAATTACTAGAAAAAAGCTAGCACTGAATTGAGTTAGTAGTTTTACATTTTTAATAGCTATTACTAAAACTCACTTGGTGTGGCCGTGATAGCCTAGTGGTCATAGCACCGAACTCCAGGCTGAAAGTACCTGGGTTTGATGCTGGCCGCCACCAAATATGCACCGAATGTAAATAAAGGGATTATGAAAGTCCTGTCTTAGCAGTTACTATGGGTAATGATCTCTAAACTTTCCCTCCCCTTTAGAAACATGTCAAAATAGAGAAGGTAACAATGTTTGGTGCTGCCATCTATTACGGCTTTACCGAAAATCTTCCGTTTCAGAAGTCTCTCTTTTTACCCACTGGATGCAGTTCGAAGGAAGCTCCGGCCCTTCGGGCACACGTAATGAATACTAAAAATAATTTTGGAGCTATTACTATAATTTGATTGGTGCATACTCAAAAATTTTAAGTTAGTTATGCAAAAAATTCTTTTGTTCAGTTTACAAAAAAAATTTTTGTTTCACTTACAAAAAAACTTTCTAATAGTTACTAAAAAATTTTGTGGAATACAAATTTACTAAGAAATTTTTAGTAACCTCTTGATTTTTTTTTTTTTTTTTTTTTTTTTTTTTTTTTTTTTTTTTTTTACAGTGTAGTCTCAAATAGTAAATTCCCCACTTCATACAAAATACATTCTTAAAATGGATTCCCGTAAAGGAACTGTAATTTATTTTTACCCAATTCTTTTTCAATACTTTTTCTGTCTATTGTCCCTTGCCAAGACCACGTCAATTTGCTTCTGTACTATAGAGTACAATCTGTTCAGTTGCGAAACTACTGCCAGGTATTAATTAAATTGTATCTTTTTCGCTTACTTTATCGGCAGTTTTTTCGTTTCGCTCACCGTATCTGTTTCAAGAACTACAACGTAACAATTATCTTATTGTTCTTCTTGTAAATGAGATTTTTTTGGCATTAAGCTCTGCTGTGGTTGAAAAATTTATTTCCTTAAGATTAAAAAAAAAAATAGCGTACATTTTAAATAATGTAACGGATTTTCAAAATGATATGTTAAGAAAAGAATATTAAAAAATATATTTCTTAGTAAAGTGTAATACTATTACACTTTACTTTATTTAGTGTGTTACATTTCAAAATTTCAAAAATATTCATCTGTCGTATCTTCATATATTTTGAACAGTAAGACTTGCCACCTAGTCAACATTTTTGTGTTAAGAAATAAACGAAATAAGGTGATTTATTTATTTATATTTGCCAACTAGTTCCATACCAGTGACCAGTCTTATGATGAAAATTTATTGTGTCTTATGATTTTTTTTATGAATTTTGAAATGTGAGCATACTTATGTGACATTCTCTACTAAAAAAATAAGTTAACAAAATATTTCCTATAATTGACAAAACATCTAATTGATGTAGTTTAAATAATCGATATATTTTTTTTATTTTTTTAATCATCGTCCATGCAGAATGAAATTTTGTAAAATAGTAGTTCCACAGGATAAAAAAATATTTTATTTCACACTAACCACATTCTTAGAATGGATTCATGTTAATTCTATAGCAAAAAACTAATGCTGATACAATAATTGTAATTTACTTTTACCCAATTCTTTTCATTTATTCTTCCGTCTTACCATCGCAACGCCAATTTGCTTCTGTAGTATCGTGTACAATCTATTTAGTTGCAAAACGACTGCCACCTAATAATGAAATTGAATCTTATACCTTTAATTTACCCGTACTTTTCTGTTTTATATTTTGTATATGGTCCATTTGAAGAATTACAACGCCACAATTATCAGTGTTTTTCTTGTAAATGGATTTCTTTTAGCATTAAGTTCTGCTGTGGAGGGAAAATATTTTTCTCGCGTTTTAAAAGGAAAATTTTAGCACATACGTTATATAATATCATTCAACTTTTTTAATGAAATGTAAGAAAAACAGAGTGACAGAATATTTCCCACTATGATTTAATACTATATGTACATGTCGAGTTACATTTCAAAATACCAATTTATTTAACAATTTGTCGTATTCTTCTGCATTTTGAATCATAAGACTTGTCAACTAATCAGCATTTTTATATTAAAAATAAGTTAAGAAAAATGTGATTTATTTATTTATTTTTACCAACAAATTCCCTACAATGACGAGTTTTATGATGAAAACTTGATGGGCCTATTTTATGAATTTTCAAATGTCAATTTACTTATCTACTAAAAAATAAGTTAAAATATTTCCTATAGTTGACAAAATGTAACTGATGTAGTATGAAAAATAAATGTTTCAGAGTTGTTTTCGTCGTCGTCTATTCAGAATTAAATTTTATACAACAGCAGTCTCACAGGATAAATTCCTTATTTCACACCAACCACATTCTCAGAACGAATTCCTGTAAATTCTACCGAAAATAAAATGAATCAAAGAAATTACAATTTACTGTAATTCATTTCTTTTCAATTCTTCTTCCGTCGATTATTTCTCGCCATAGCAACGTCAATTTGCTTCTGTACTATTGAGTACAATCTATTTAATTGCGAAACGACTACCACAGACTAATTAAATTGAATCTTTTTCGCTTACTATACTGGTAGTTTTTTATTTGAATATATATAACATTTGACAAAATATATAATGGATGTATAAACAAAAACAAATGCTTCAGAATTTTTTTCGTCATCGTCCATTCAGAATAAAATTTCACACAATAGAGGTTTCTAAGGATAAATTTCCTATAGCACATAAAAAAACACATTCTTAGAATAGATTCCTGCAAATTTTATCGGAAAAAAGACTTTGGTGATTAAGGAACTGTAATTTACTTTTACTCAATTCTTTCCAATTCTTCTTGTGTCGATTATCTCTCTGCCATAGCAACGTCAATTTGCTTCTGTACTATGGAGTACAATTCTATTTAGTTGCTCAACGAATGTCATCTACTAATTAAATTGAATCTTTTCTACTTACTTCGGTGTATTTTTGTTTCGGTATACCGTCTATTTCAAGAATTACAACGTAACAATTATCAATGTTTTTCTTATGAATGATTTTTTTTTTCAGCATTTACATTTGATCTAGATGAAAAATGTTTTTCTTGCGTTTTGAATAAAAAAATTAGCACACATTTCCCATAATGTAATTCATTTTGAGAATGGATTTTAAAAAAGAGAGTAGCAAAATAGTTCTGTCGAAGGTTTAATATTACTTGTATACGCCGGGTTACATTTCAAAATATCGAAAATACTTAACGATTTGTCGAATTTGCAGGTATTTTTATGAATACGATTTTTCAACTGGTTGGTATTTGTGAGATTAAAAAAAACAAATCAAGGAAATGTTTATTTTTTTATTTGTTTTTATCGAAAATTTGCTACAATGATGAGTTTTAGGATTAAAAATTCACAGTTCTTATGATTTTGTTTTTTATGTATTTTGAAATGTGAAGACATTTAAAAGTCACTATCTAATTAAAAATTATTAACGAAGCATTTCTAATAATTCACAAAATATGTAATGGATATAGAGAAAATAATATATGTTTCAGAATTTTGTTGTTGTTGTTGTCGTTCATTCAGAATTTAAATTTTATACAATAGAGGTCTCACAGGATAAATTTCCCTCAGCACACAAAAAGACATTCCTAGAATGGATTCTTACAATTTTGTTTGGAAAAAAATACATTGGAGATAAAGAAATTGTAAATTATTTTTAGTCAATTCTTTTCAATTCTTCCTGCATCAGTTATTTCTCTACCATAAAAACGTCAATTTGCTTGTGTACTATGAAGTACAATTCTACTTAGTTGCAAAAAGAATGTCACCTATTAACTAAATTGAATCTTTCCCCCCTTACGTTATCGGTGTATTTTTGTTTTTGTATACCGTCCATTTCAAGAATTACAACGTAACAATTATCAGTGCATTTCTTGTAGTTAAAGTTTTTTTTCGCATTATAGAATTGTTCCAGATTGAAAAAGTTTTTCTTGTGTTTGGAAGAAAAAAATTTGCACACACTTTGCATAGTGTAATTCATTTTTAGAATTGATTTTAAAAAAGAGAGTAGCAAAATATTTCTGTCAAAGATTAATTGCTACATGTATATGTCGGGTTATATTTCAAAATATAGAAAATATTTAACGATTTGCCGAATTGGTATGCATTTTGATAAATAAGATTTGTCAACTGGTCGGAATTTATGAGATGAAAAAATGAAAAACAAATGAAGGAAAACTTGATTGTTTTATTTATTTTTATCAAAAAAATTACAGTGACGAGTCTTAAAATTAAAAATTAATGCACTGTAAAAAAAAAAAAAAAAAAAAAAAAAAAAAAAAAAAAAAAAAAAAAAAAAATCTGTGAAGGTACTAAACATTTTCTAGGAAACTGGGATTCCAAGAACTTTTAATGTAACGATAAAAGGAAAAATTCAAAAATTCATGTAATGGATTCTGAAACTTGAATTTTTGCTGTTACCGTTACGGGAAAAGTTCTTGGAATCCCAGTTTCCTAGAAAATTTTTAGTACCTTTTCAGATTTTTTTTTACAGTGTGGATCTTATAATTTTGTTTTTTATGAATTTTGAAATGTGAAGACACGTACAAGACACTTTCTAATTAAAAATTATTAACAAAATATTTCTAATTGACAAAATATCCAATGGAGAGAAAACAATAAATGTTTCAGGATTTTTTTTCGTCATCGTCCATTCAGAATTAAATTTCACACAATAGAGGTCTCACAGGATAAATTACCCACAAAACATATTCTTAGAATGGATTCCTGCAAATTTTATCGAAAAAAAGACATTGGTGATAAAGGAACTGTAATTTACTTTTACTCAATTGTTTCCAATTTTTCATGCTTCGATTATCTCTCTGCCATAGCAACGTCAATTTGTTTATGTACTATGGAGTACAATCTTCTTAGTTGCGAAAAGACTGTCATCTACTAATTAAGCTGAATCTTTTCCCTTAACGTTACTGGCACAATTTTCTTTTGTGTACCGTATGCAATCGGTATGCATTTCGAACCATACGATTTCTCATCTAGTCGGAATTTTCGAGGTAAAAAATAAATCAAGGAAAACTTGATTCATTTATCTATTTTTGTCAACAAATTCACTACATTGACGAGTCTTATGATGAAAAATTGATGGATATTATGATTTTTTTTTAGGAATTTTAAAACGTGATCACACTTATAAGACACTCTTTCCTAAAATTTAAGTTGATTTAATATTTCGAATAATTTTGAAAATAGGTAACGAATGTAGGGAAAATAGTAAATGTTTCAAAAATTTTTTTTCAACGTCTTTCATTCAGAATTAAATTTTATGCAATAAAAATATCACAGGATAAACATCATATTGCACACCAATCACATTCATAGAATAGATTCCTATAAATTCAAAATTAAATTTCATACAATGGAATGTCTCGCAAGAAAAATTTCCTATTGCGCACAAAACATATTCTTAGAAAGGACTCCTGCAAATTTTATCGAAAAAAAAGACATTAGTAACAAAGGAACTGTAATTTACTTTTACTCAATTCTTTCTAATTCTTCTTGCGTCGATTATCGTTCGGCCATAGCAACGTCAATTTGCTTCTGTACTATGTAGTACAATCTATTTAGTTGTGAAAAATCTGCCACCTACTAATTAAATTGAATCTTTTCCCCTTACTTTACTGGTACAATTTTGTTTCGT
Source organism: Maratus speculifer (assembly GCA_964019185.1). Classification (NCBI taxonomy): domain Eukaryota; kingdom Metazoa; phylum Arthropoda; class Arachnida; order Araneae; family Salticidae; genus Maratus; species Maratus speculifer. Next base: position 279,208,491 of record OZ025294.1, read on the forward strand.
GTGCCGTCTCTTCAAAGAAGTACAACGCAACAATTATTAGTGTTTTTCTTGTAAATGGTTTTTTTTTTCAGCATTAAGTTTTATTGTGGATGGAAAAGGTTTTTCTTGCTTTTTAATGAAATTTTTTTATAAAATATCTCTGCCTAAGATTTAAAACTATATGTATATATCGGATTACATATCGAAATATCATAAATATTCAACAATTTGTTGTATTGATATGCATTTTGATCTATAAGACTTTTAAAATTTTCGAGGTAAAAAACTAATCAAAGAAAACTTGATTTATTTTTATATTTTTGTCAACACATTCACTACATTGTCGGATCTTATGATGAAAAAATTATGAATCTTATGAATTTTTAAATGTGAACACACATATAAGACACATTGTACTAAAAATTAGTTAACAAAATATTTCTAATAATTGTCAAAATATCTAATAAATATAGAGAAAACAATAAATGTGTCAGAATTTTTTTCGTCATCGTCCATTCAGAATTAAATTTCACACAATAGTGGGTTCATAGGATACATTTCCTATTGCACACAAAACACATTCTTAGAATAGATTCGTGCAAATTTCTTCAAAGGTCACACGTAACCTTTGACATTGGTTATAAAGGAACAATTATTTACTTTTAATCAATTTTTTCCAATTCTTCTTATTGCGTCGATTATTTGTCTGACATAGCAACGTCAATTTGCTTCTGTACTACACTGTCAAAACGAAAGAGTGGATTTGACTTCTTGGTAAAGAGCTGTAATTTTCGAATCGTGAATGAGTTGTTTTTAAATGCTTTACTCATCTTGATTTAAATTCCTTATTTAAATAACTCATCTTGATTTAAATCAATTAGAAACAACTCCCTCACTTGAGTCGTTTCAACTCTTTATGAGAAGTTGCCTTTCAAAACATGCAATGAGCGAATTTTGGCTCAACTTGAGTTATTTTTAGGTTGACATTTTAAGAAAGTGTGGAGGACAATCTATTTACTTGCGAAAAGACTGCCATCTACTAATTAAATTGATTTTTCCCTTTATTTTACTGGAACAATTATGTTTCGTGTACCGTCTCTTTAAAGAATTACAATGTAACAGTTATTAGTGTTTTTCCTGTAAATGTTTTTTTTTTTTTTTTTTTTTTTTTTTTTTTTTTTTTTTTTTTAGCATTAAGCTTTGTCGTGGATGGAAAATATTTTTCTTGTGTTAACTCTTTACATAATATAATTGAGTTTTAAATTGAATTTTAAGAAAAAGAGAGCAGCAGTGAAATATTTCTGCGTAAAATTTAATACCATATATATAAGTCAAAGTACATTTCAAAATATCAAAAATATTTAACAATTTATCGTATTGGAATGCATTTTGAACCATAAGACTTGTCAACTTGTTAGAAATTTCAAGGAATAATATAAATCAATAAAAATTGGATTTATTCATTTACTTTTGTCAACAAATTCACTACAGTGACAATTCTTTTGATGAAAATTTTATGTGTGTTATGATTTTTTTTATGATTTGAAATGTGAACATACTTGTGAGACATTCTCTACTAAAAAAGAAGTTAACAAAATATTTCCAATAATTGACAAACATCTATTGAATATAGTGTAAATAATAAATGTTTCAGATTTGTTTTCGTTGTCTTTAATTCAATATTAAATTTTATACAATAGTAGTCTCATAGTCCAAGAGCCAACCGCACAAAACCCTGAGACATCGAGAAAAATTCCTTTATTTTATGGAAGATGAACTAACGTTAGATATAATTCCGTAGACTTTTCCAGCATTTTCTTATCTGCTTGCAGAAACGTACGTGAAGGAAAATCAGAGATATCTTGTTACTATATTACGGTGGTGTAGAAATAATTAAAATCAGCTGCATTAAAGTTCTCCATTGTATTTGTACAGAAATATAAGTTAGGGGAAAATAATTTATATAGGTGTCAAAATCACCGACACGCCACTAATGCAGGTTTGAAATTATCATTCAGCCATTTCCGTCAATAAATCTATTTACAATGAATAAGAGTAAAGAAATAATATTGTTAAAGAGAAGTGCATGTTTTCGTTATTCTGATGCTTTACATTCTTTTCTGTTACTTAGAATCAACAATATATGGATCAGGAAATAATGTTATATCAGACGCATATATTTATTGAATCTATAAAATACTGAATAATACACAACAAATATTCATGATGTTGCGTTTCGTGATAGTAAAAACTCTAAAGCATGACTTCATTCATCAAACTAAGATAATTTTCAGGAATAAAAAATACCACAAAATTATCTTTTTAAGAGAATGGTGGACGTCATTTTTTTTTATTATAATCATAGCAATATGAAACTTTGTGTATATATACAGTGTCTCACAAAAGTGATGGGACACTTGTGCTTTATAAAAAGAAACTGCAATAAAATAAATAAACAAACATGTGCAAAATTTTTTTGGGTGTGTTTCATATTTAAAGTTAGTAACAATTATTGACATAACATACATTTTGTCAAAATATTAAAATATTAATTTAGTGAAAATACAATTGTTCAGAACGGAGCAAAAAATGGCTCACATAAGTGATGGGACACTTACTTTTCCATCAAATATTTATCCAAAAATTTTACTTTTTAAAAGGTTTTAAGATTTTGTTGGATTTCCTTTTACTTTTAAAACATGATTTAATCTTTTTTGAGATAGATTCGACTAATTTTTTTGTGATTTCTCGAGTGATTTTACCCCATTCTTCTTGAAGCACCGATTTTAGTTGTTGTTTTGAAGAAATGGTGTGTTTGCGAATTCTTGATTCCAATTCTTGCCAAATATTTTCTATGGGATTTAAGTCTGCAGATTGTGGTGGTGTTTTTATTATTTCAGGACAGTTATATAGCAGCCAGAGTCTAACGTTCAGAGCAGTGTGCTTGGGGTCATTGTCCTGGTAGAATTTAAAATCGTTATGAAGGTTCAATTTTCGTGCTGAAGATTTCAAATTTTGCTTTAAAATATCAATATACTTGTACTGATCCATTATACTGCCAATAAAAACAAGATTACCAACTCCAGCGGACGACATACACCCCCATACCATAACTCCTCCTCTACCATGTTTTACTGTTGGTACCAAGTTCTGTTTGCGAAATTCTTCCCTGGGTTTTCTCCACACCAAGATTCTACCGTCAGAACCAAATATATTAAATTTACTCTCATCAGCAAATATAACTTTATTCCAGCAATCAGAATTCTTATTTATGTTGGATTTTGCGAAAGCTAGTCTGAGTTTTTTATTCTTTTCACTTACGAAGAATTTTTTCCTGGCTACTCTACCGTGATATCCAGCAGATCGAATTACCCTTCTAACAGTCTCAGGATTAACAATTATTCCATATAATGCTTGTAAATCAGCAGCAACTTTTGAAGCACTATTTCTTGGATTTTTTTTAATATTTCGAACGATAATTCGTTTTATTCCATTGGATAGCTTTGATGGTCGGCCAGGTCTTCTTTTATCCTGAATCATATGATTCTTTTTATATCGTTTAATGATATTGAAAACTGTTGAACGACTCAAGTTAACTGTTTCAGCAGTTTTTCTAATAGATTTTCCACGTTCAATATGCAAATTAATAACTAATTTTCGAATTTCAGGCGAAGTTTCTTTTCGTTTAGCATTCATGGCTACACAGAGCTAAAAAAACACAAAAATTCCAAAACAAACTGGAGAGAAATACTGCAGACGATTTTATAAATTATTGCCAATTGCTTTTAAGTAAAAATAAAACCCCAAAAAATATTTTTATCGCTTATTTCAGACGACTTTTGTTGCATATATAATGGTGTCCCATCACTTATGTGAGCTATTTTTTGCTCCGTTCTAAACATTTGTATTTTTATTAAATTAATATTTTAATATTTTGACAAAATGTATGTTATGTAATAATCTTTACTAAATTTAAGTATGAAACACACCCACAAAAAAATGTGTACATGTTTTTTTAATTTATTTGATTAGTTTCCTTTTGTAAAGCACAAGTGTCCCATCACTTATGTGAGACACTGTACATTTCACCAAAATCATATAGAGCACCTTCAAAAAAATTTCCAATCTTATTAAAATTTTTAATTTTATTTAAAAAAATAATTTTAAACGAAATTTTAAAATGCTCCTTGTGTTTTAATTTTTGAGATTTTTCTTGCCTTTTGTATTTTTATAACTTAAAACTCTACTATAAACAAATTTGTGCAAGATTTTTTAAATATCATGAATAGTTAATATTTTATAGATTTTTCTAAATTCCACATTGATTTTCATCAAAATTTTGCCTTTTAATAAGTAAAAAATCAAAGTTGACTATCTTAATGAAGACTGATTTAAAAAAGCTTACATAATTTCTTTCTAAACAATATCAGTATAGGGGGAACTGGGGTACATTGATACATGGGGCACATTGATACACCCCCTCTACCGCTCACAGGGTCATTACAGGAAGTTTCACAACAGCTCCAAAAGGTGATGCTAGTGTATTCAACTACATACAGTAAATCTTGGAATGATTCAGCAGTTTGATGAAATGGGACGGGTGATTTATTGTTTTTGTTGTTCAAAAGTAAATTTGAGTTGTACAATTGAAATGCTATTATACAACTGTTCCAGTATTTTCAACCAAAATGAATACTCTCCCTGGTAAGTACTGCTACTCTTTATCAGTTCCTCATTATTTATTGTTAGATATATTGTGAAGTGTTGGATTTGAGACTCATTTTATTCAAAATCGCTGTATGGGGCACATTGATACAGTTTATGACGGGGCACATTGATACAGCCTAAATCCTTTAATAGTTCATATTTTCATTATCTTTTATTATTTTTTTTTACCATACACTCCTTAATCCAACCTTTTTTTCACGAAAAATTTCTAATATTAGTTTTTATTGAAGTGAAATAGCTCTAATTTCTTTATATTAGAGCATTTTATAGTATTTTTGAAAACAGAAGACGTAGGAACTTACCCAGCATCTAGTGCTAGTAGAACTAATAAAAAAAAAGGACGGCATTCTGGCAAATCTCGAATTTATATCGATTCTCCAGAGAAAAAAGTATTTTCGACATGAGAAATGTTAAGTAAGAGAAACAAACTGCAGAACAGAAAATGATACTTATATTATAAACAGAATTTTTAATATAATTATCCTTTATTTTCTGTTTATGAACCTATTTATAAACAGAAAAACTGGTAATTTTTTCATCTTTCATAAGAAAGAAGATAATGCTGGGGTTGAAGTGCTAGATATGACAAAGTTACCACAGCCAACAATCAGACAAGAAACAGACAGAACATCAAGTCATAATATATTTAATTTTGATTGCTTTAATATTGCTTAAAAATAAATTGTGGGTGATTTGAATTTTTATAAATAAATATAAAATGGTTTTCTAACTCATTTTTTATGAAAAATATGCATTGGTATTATTTTGTCGTCATTTTTCTTAAACATATCAATCTGCCCCGGGGATGGGGCACATTGATACAAATGACTTTTTTTGATTTTTTAAATATTACATGCAAAAATACTACATAAAACAATGATTGTACATTTTTATAACATACTACACAAGTTTTGCTGTCACCTCATGGAAAAAAAAACTTGAATTTTCTACTTTCTTGACACCAAAAAAAATCTTAGAAAAAAACTGTATCAATGTACCCCAGTTCCCCCTAGTTCTTTATCAATTTCATAAATATTGATGAAACGTTACGTCGCAAGGATCATTTCAAGTATCTAAAGTTAGTTTTGAGAAAAACGATTTTAAGTATATACCGGGTATCCCAAAAATGACTGATGGATTTTAAAATTCAATAATTTGCAAACGGTGACAGCTATTTAAAAATTTTTTGCAAGAGGGTTATGTATAAAGTCAGGAGTTTTTTTACCGTATTTTTTTATTTTTGTTCGCATCTCAAACAATAGGTGGCGCTGACGGCGATTGAAGGCCAGGTCAACGCTTCACTCAGCGCTGATCATCTAGCCTTCAATCGCCGTCAGTGCCACCTATTGTTTGAGATGCGAACTAAAATAAAAAATTTGAAAAATGGAAAATTTTTGAAAAATGGAGTGTTTTTTTCCAGTATGAACCCGAGTTGCACATATGTGTACCTGCTAGTAAATATAAACTAATAATAATTATTTAACTTTTTATCACTAAATTATGTTTCTTTACGTATAAATAGATGGAGCAAACTGTGAAATAATTTTTACGATGGCTTAAAATGTGTCAGATCTGAAAAGGTTAATATTAAATAAAATAAAGAATTTTGTTCGCCAAAAAAAGTGATGTTGTCATTATTCTGATGCTTTACTTTTTTTCTCTTAGAAAAATTTCATAAAGATATGTATCAGAAATTATGGTTCTATCGCACGCATATATTTACTGCATCTATAAAATATTCAGTAATTTACTAGAAGTATTCATAATTGTGTTTCATCATGATAAGAATTCTTCATCATGCCTCCATTTATGAAAGTAAGTTAATTTTGAGAAAAAAAAAATACAACGAATTATTTTAAAATACCACAAAACAATAGAAGACGGCCACTAGAATAAACAAAATTCCCGAAGAGATCAAGAACCATACATCTAGGGCAATTACTACCGGAAAGAGAAAAATATATATTTTAGTCAACCCTTTCCATATAAATGATTGCAGACAGCGGAATTTAAAAGTACGAGAACTCAAAAGACTTTTACATAGCTGCCAAGTTTTACGCATTTTTGCTACCACTAAAATTGTACAGAGATTTTCCATTTGTTTAATCATAAGATTTCGACGATTAAATAAGAGAATATTTACCATAAAATTTTTTTCGTAGGAAAAATGTGTAAAAGTTCGCAGCTATGCTTTTACATTTTTTTTTAGTTTTGGGACTTGTACTTTGTCAGCATTGGGTTTTGTACGTTTGGCAGAAGCTTAAAACATATCTTACTTTCTTCGTTCAGTAAAAATGTGTAATTTTTAAATTCTCTTGAATACATTTTGACGTTAGAAATATTCATTAAAAATACTTTATTTGCTGTACATGTTTTTTTCTAAAAAAATAAATAAATAAAGTAAAAAAATTAAATATGTAAATTCAAATGAATAAATTTGAACTTACAAAAGAGTGAAATGTCTTCATTATTCTGCTGATTTACACGTTTTTATGAAAGAATTAATTGATATGATTTGCTTCAGGAAGGATTTATCTGTCACACACTTGTGTGTATTTCATCAATAAAATACTTAGTATTACGCTACGAATATTCACACTTTAATTGATTCATTTTTCCAGATTTCGAGATCTCTACACCATGTCTTCATTCATCAAAGTAAGTGAATTTTTTGAGGAAAAATAAGTAACGCAGAATTCTCTTAAAAACAATAGAAGACAAAAACTTAAGTCCGCTACAATAAAAAGAAATTGCTAGATTTAGAAAGGACACTACAGTCAAAGCTATAACTGGAGGACAGAGAAAAATCTATGACAGTCAACAATCTCCATTTAGAGGACTGCGGACAGTCAGACAGCAGGATTTATAAGGAATTTGAAAGCTATACGATCTGTGGTTTTCCGGGTCTTTTTCAATTTTAGGGCTTGCATTTTGTCCGTTTTATGCTTTGAACTATTAGCAGAAGCTGCCAAAAAATATAATTTTTTCTGTCCTTCTGTGTTTTACTGGTACAGTAAATATATATTTTTTTATATATGTTTGAAAATCTTTTAAGTGAGTTTATTTATTAAAAATATATGCATTTTAAAATAAAAGTTTAATTAAGCATTCATACAACAGACACGATTTCTAAAGTGAAAAGTTATTTCTTTTGGATATTGGTTATTTGTTCTATTTATTTCCATGCAAAAAAAGCTATTATTGTTAAATAAAATAAGAAAATTTGTTAATGAGAAAATGGAATGTTGGTATTATTGTGATGCTTTACTGTTTTTCTGTTAAAGGAAATCGTCCGGTATGCATAAGAACATATGGTTTTATCACACACATATACCTACTTCATCTATAAAAATACTCAGTAATTTTCTTGAAATATTCCTACTTTCATATTTTATGATATTAAGAATTCTACACCATTCCTCCATTCATAAAAGTTAGTGAATTTTCAGGAAAAAGATTATTTTTAAATACCACAAAACAACAGAAGACGGCCACTCCAATTAAAAAGAAATTCCGAAAAAAGCAAGAACATCATAGCTAGAGCAGTTACTGCGGAAAGAGAAATATCCATAGCAGTCAACATTTACCATTTAGAAGATTGAAGAAGCGGGATTTATAAGAAATTGAAAGCAGTGACGAGCTATGTTTTTTCGTTCCTTTAGTTTTAAGGCTTCCACTTTGTGAGCATTACATTTTGTACTATTAGCAGACGTTACATAATAATACTATATTTTCTGCCTCTCTCTGCTCTATTAGAATAGTAAAAATATACAAGTTTTGAACTCTTTTATGTGATGTTTGTATTAAATAGATATATAGTTTTAAAAAAAACAGATTAATAAAATATGCATAAAAGGGACACGATTTCTGAAGTAGTAAGTTATTTCTCCAAAAAATAGGTTATTAGTTTTATTTCTTTTTATAAAAGAAAGGTATTATTATAAAATAAAATAAAGATTTTTGCTCGTAAAAGAAAGTGTAATGATGTGATTATTGTGATGCTTTACTTTTTCTTCTGTTATAAAAATTTGGTAAGCTATGCATCAGAAAATATGGTTTTAACACATTCATATGTTTACTACAATTATAAAATACTCAATAATTTACCAGGTTTTTTCGTATTACTGTGTTTCAGGATAATACATTTCTACATCATGCATCCATTCATCAAAGTAAATTAATTTTCAGGCTAATATAACAAAGAATTCCTTTAAAATACCACAAACTATAGAAGACGGCCAGAGCAATTACTGGAGTAAAGAGAAACATCTATGGCAGTTACAATTCTCTATTTAGAAGATTTCAGACAGCGGGATTTAAAAGAAATTGAAAGTAGTGCGAGCTGTTTTTTCCGTTTTTTTGAAGCGTTCGTAATTATGTAAATACGCAGCACCAATAGTTGTCGCTCAGTCCGTCCGTCTGTCCGTCCGCATATAGCAAAGCAAAAACCACCCAACTGAATCGTTTGAAATTTTAAATGTATCATAATTATTTAATTTTGTCGAGTCATTTCAAATTTTATGAAAATCGGATGTATAGATCAATTACAGGGACAATCAAAAGTATTCCTTTACATTAAGGTCAATGGAGAAAATTTTTTAATGCATTTTAATGGTGTTACACTCATTCGAAAACAATAAAATTGTTATGCCTCTATGAATTACATATTATAATATACATTTTGCACAATTTGTGGTCCAAAAACATTTGTTATTGATTTACAAGGCCACACAAAAGTAATCCATTACATTCTGTTATAGGAAGAAAATTTTTGGTGCTCGTTTCAATTGTAATTGACTATTTAACATTTTATGAGATTGATACACATTTCTGAGGAATACTAAAAGTTATTTCCTGTATAAAAGAAAGCAGATAGTATAGTGTATGATATACGTTGCTGAGGTGTAATATAAGTTACTACTGTATATTTACAGGTCACACACACACACAAAAATCGACCACTTTACTGTATCCGAAGTACTATCTACTATAACACAAAGATTTGAATGTGCAGTCCTCCCCACTTAATCGGGTAACGGATAATGGAATAACACGCTTATTCGAATAAAAACATCAGGAACCGAATTTAATCCGATAGGGCTAATGTTATTTTCCCCCGCTTCCGAATATTTTTTCTCGAAATGTCTTCGCTTCATCGAATAACAACTGAGTAAGACAATTTGAAAAACGGGTGTGAAAAACGCGTTTTCATTGGAATTTCTTCCACACTTTTTGTCATTTTCGGTTCTTACACAGTTCTAAAAAATTTCCAGAATTTCTATCATGGATTTAAGCTGGCAAGTGTACAGGGGATTGGTCAAGTGATGTCCTTTCCTTCTTTTTTTTCGATTAAATTTTTAAAATGGTGAAATAAATTGGACAATAATTTCGATAAATTTTCAATTTTGTTTACTTTTGTTTGTCAAAGGACATTTTTTTCACTTTTCCATTTTTTACAAGTAATCTTAATAGAGACACTTTCATTTTTAAAACCTTTTCTGAAACTGGAATCATCCTTATTAAAAGAAATCAACAATAAAAATCGAAAAAATTAAAAACGACGACGCCATTCAGGGGCGTGCGAAGAAAAAATTGCGCCCGGGGCGAAGTTCAAATTTGGCGCCCCCCCCCCCCTCCCTCAACTTTTTCTTGCAACAGCCCCAAAATGACGTTGGTAGTATAAATTTGGCACCCCTTAAATTTCCGCGCCCGGGGCAACCGCCTCCTTCGCCCTCCTACCTTTCGCACGGTGCTGACGCCATTTGAACAGATCGATCTCAGCTATCCATTTCAAAAAAAAAAAAAAAAAAAACATTTAAAAATGTTGAAATGCGGTAGAGATATGCTTTTAAATTTCTTCCATAGGATCAGCATTAGCGAGCAAATCCTTTCGCGTGACTGAAGTAGTCCTTAATAATAATGTGTTGTCAGTTAGAGGCTCAAGATTGTAATTATGAAACCATTCGAAAAATAACTCGTCCTCTTTTTACTCTATAATTTTAAATAAACTACTTTCATAAATTTTTTTAAACCTGTAATTTAATTACGTAAATTAAATTCTAATAACAAAATTTGGACTCAATTCATACAATCTGCTTTAAATATAATGTAAACTAAATAATGTATGTGTTTACTGACATTGAACTAATGTGTATTTACTTGAATTATTTAGTTTTTAATTCAGTTTGCATTGTTCCATTAAAGTTTTTAACGATTTTCTTACTCTGGGAATTAAATAAAATCTATTTAGTAATTTTGTCATTTTATTACACCTTAAATATTACATTTATATGCCTCCCACTTAATCAAATACCCCGCTTAATCGAATATTTTTTCTGGAACTGTCAAAATCCTTTTACGCGGGGACGACTGTATTCAAAACTTCGTTATCGTACGAACGCACCTTATTTGCTACGCTTCGCGTGCGATTTCCAACTTGTTTTTGTTTTAGGGCTTCCAATTTGTCAGCATTAGGTTTTGAAGGATTGGCAGAAGCTGCCAAAATTTAGGTTTTTTTTCTTTCTTTCCGTGTTTTATTGGTTAAGTTAAAATATACAAATTTTAAACTATTCTTAGCTAATTTTGTTGTTAAAAAGATAAGTAGTTCAAAATTAAAGTTTAATTAAATGTACATAAAATAGATATGAAGTTGAAACAAGTTGTTATTTCTATTAAAAATAGGTAATTTACTCTATTTATTTCCATGTAAAAAAAACTATTGATATTAAATAAAATGCATTTTGTCATCATTAGATTTTGTACAATTTGCAGAAGCTGTCAAAAATATCATTTTTTCTGTCCTTCCGTGTTTTTTTTCTTTTTTTCTTTTTTCTTTTTTTTTTTTTTAATTAATTTTCTTACAAAAAATTATGTTAATTGTAAATTTTATAGAGTACCATAGAAAATAACAGGGTACTAAATATTCATAAAAGAACAGATATAATCTCTAAAGTATGTCGATATTTCTTTTTAAAATACTGTACTTGTGCTCATTTACCTGTAAAATAATTATTTATAAAAACTAAAATAATTAAATTTGTAAAACAAAAACTATTTATATAAATAAAAAAAAAATAAAATAAAATGTGCAATGTTTTCATTATTCTGATGCTATACTTTGTTTCTGTAAAAAGAAATCGATTAGGTATCAGGATATATTTTTCTATTCCACACGCATGTTTAATGCATCGATAAAATAGTGAGTATTAACACGAATATTCACAATATTGATTTTCAAGATAGCAAGATCTCTACACCATTCCATCATCCATCAATATAAGTGAATTTCCAGTAAAACAAATAACAAAGAATTCCCTTAATGTACCGAAAAATAATAGAAGACAAAAACGGAAGATCACAGCAATAAAAAAGACGAAAACAACAAAGACACTACAGCTAGAGCAATTGCTGTAGTAAAGAGAAATATCTACGGCAGTCAACACTCTCCATTTAGAAGATTGCTGAACAGCGGGATTTAAAAGATATTGAAAATAGTACGAGCTGTGATTTTCAGTTTTAGGTTTTGAAATTTGTCAGCATTAGGTTTTGTACAATTGGCATAAGCTGCCAAAAATGCCAAATTTTTCTTTTATTCCTTTTTTATTGTTTCAGTAAAAATAAAAAAAGTAAACAAGTTTTGAACTCTTTTATGTGACTTTCATTATTAAAAAGATATACAGTTTAAATTTAATGATTAATTAAATATGTATTAAACCGACACAATTTTTGAAATGAGCATTTATTTCTTTTAAAAATAGGTTATTTGTTTGATTTGATTCTATGTATTAAAACTATTAATATAAAATGAAATAAAGAATTTTGTTCGTAAAAAAGGAATACGTTGTCATTATTGTGAAGTTTTACTTTTTTAAATATAAAAATGTCGTAATATATGCATAAAAAAATATTTGTTTATCACACATGCATGTTTAGTGCATCTACAAAATGCTCGATAATTTTCCAGGAATATTCATATTTTTATGTTTCATGATAATAAGAATTCCACATCATTCGTTTGTTCATCAATCTAAGTGAATTTTCTGAAAAAAATTACAAAGAATTCTTTTAAAATACCACAAAGCAATAGAGAACGGCCACTGCAAAATAAAACTAAAATTGCCGTAGAAAGAAAAAACAATACATTTAGAGCAATTACTGGAGGAAAGAGAAAAATATCTATGGCATTCAACACTCTCCATTTAAAAGATTGAATACGGCGGGATTAAAAAAAATTGCAAGTAGTACAAGTAATGTTTTTCCTTTTTTTCAGGTTTTAGGGTTTGCACTTTGTCTGCATTAGGTTTTGTATGATTGGCAGAATCTGCCAAAAATACCTTTTTTTTTATCTTAGATATATTATTGTTTCGTATAAAAATATACAAATTCAGAAATCTTTTAATGATTTTCGAATTTAAAAAGATTTATTTTTTTATATATATTTGATATTTTTATAAATTTTATAACGCATCACAGCAAACAAAGGGATATTAAATATCAATAAAAAACAGACAGAATCACTGAAATGCGCCGTTATTTATTTATTTTTTAATTACGATAATTTTTGTACTGACTTATATGTAAATAACAATAAATAAAAAAAATATTTATAAAAACTAAAAGAAAAGTGTGAAATATTTTCATTATTTATTAAATTGATACTTTATACTTTTTTTTCTAAGAATGAATCAATAAGAAATGCATCACGAAATATTTTTTATGACACACATATGCTTCTTGTACTGATAAAATTGTCAGTATTATACCATGAATATTCATGGTATTGATTTTCATTATAGCAAAATCTCTACACGATGCCTTCATTGATCAAAGTAAGTGAGTATCTAGTAAAAGAAATAACGCAGAATTTTTTTAAAGCATTGCAAAACAATAGAAGGCAAAAATTTAAGATCACTGGAATATAAAATCGTGAACAGAACAAAGGACACTACAGCTAGAGCAGTTACTGTTTGAAAGAGAAATATCTATGGCAGTCAACACTCTCCATTTAAAAGATTGCAGACAGTAGGATTTACAAAATCCACCACTTTTTTTCCTTCCGTGTTTAAATGACTTTTGTTATTAAAAATATATACAATTCAAAATAAAAGGATAATTAAACATGCATAAAACAGACAGTATGTCTGAAGCAAGCAATTATTTCTTTGTAAACCTAATTTGTCGGACTTCTTTTTATGTCAAAAACACATATGCTTATTTTATCAATAAAATAGTCAGCATTATACATAAAATATTCACGATATTGATTTTCATTATAGTAAGATCTCTACACGAAACCTTCGTTGATGAAAGTAAGTGAATATCTAGTAAAACAAATAACAAAGAAGTCTCTTAAAATATTACAAAACAAATAGAAGACAAAAATTTAAGACCACTGCAATATAAAAACGTGAACAGAACAAGGACACTACAGCTAGAGTAATTACTATTTGAAAGAGAAATATCTATTTCTGTCAACACTCTCCGTTTAGAACATTGAAGACAGCAGGATTTTAAAAAATGCAAGTAATACAAGCAATGTTTTTCCTTTTTTTTGAGTTTTAGGGTTTGCACTTTATCTACATTAGATTTTGTTCGACTGGCAGAATATGCGAAAAATGCCTTTTTTTCTTCCTTCGATACGTTATTGGTTCAAGTAAAAATATACAAATTTAGAACTCCCTTAAATGATTTTCGTATTTAAAAAGATTTATTTTTTTTAAATATCCAATATTTATTATAAATTTTATACAGTATCAGAGCAAACAAAGGGATATCAAATATGTATAATAAAAGAGAGAGAATCACTGAAGTGCGCCGTTATTTCTCTTTAAAATACTTTGTTGTACTGACTTATCTGTAAATAATAATAAATAAATATTTATTTATATAAACAAAAAAAAAGAGTAAAATGTTTTCATTATTTATTCAACTGATACTTTACACCTTTTTTTCTAAGAAGGGATTGTTAAGAAATGCATCACGAAATATTTTTTCTATTACACATACATTTTTATTGTATCAATAGAATACTAAGTATTATACCATGAATATTCACGGTATTGATTTCCCTTATAGCAAGATCTCTATATAAAGCCTTCAGTGACAAAGTAAGTAAATATCTAGTAGAACAAATAACAAATAATTCTCTTAAATTATCGCAAAGAATAGTAGACAAAAATTTAAGACCACTGCAATATAAAAACGCGAACAGAGCAAGGACACTACAGCTAGAGCAATTACTGTTTAAAGGAGAAATATCTATGGCAGTCAACACTCTCCATTTAGAAGATTGGAGACAGAGGGATTTACAAAACATTGGAAGTAGTATTCTTTCCGTTTTTACAGTTTTAGGGCTTGCACTTTGCCAGCATTAGTTTTTCTACTATTGGCCGAAGCTGCCAAAAATTACCATTTTTTCCCTTCCTTGTTTAAGTGACTTATTATTAAAAAGATATGAAATTCAAAATTAAAAGGATGATTAAATATACAGAAAACAGACACGGTGTCTGAAGCAAGCAATTATTTCTTTGGAAAATAAGTTATTTGTCCTATTTGTTTTTATTGAAAAAAAAAAACTATTCATATAAAATAGAGTGAATAATTTTGTTCGTAAAAAATTGCAATGCTGTAATCATTGCTTTATTATTTTTTTCTGTTAGAAAAAAGTTTTAAGATATGCATTAGAAAATATGTTTCTATCACATACACACACGTTTTCTGCATCTGTAAAACACTCGATGATTTACCAGGAGTATTCTTGTTATTGTGTTTTATGATAATAAGAATTCTACATCATGCCTCTATTAAATAAATTAAGTAAATTTGTACTAAAATAAGGAACTTCAATTTAAAAAAATGCCACAGACAGTAAAAACACAACAACTACAATGTAAAAAAAATCGTGCAACTTTCGTCAAAAATTGCTGGCAGCAATATTGTCAGCAACTTTTGACGTAAAAATTGCAGCAAAATTAGATGTAATAAAATATTTGCATGTACTTTTACTGTAATTGTTACGGCAAAAACTACTGGCAACGTTGCTGCCAGCAGTGTTTGACATTAATTTAACGGATTTTTATTACTGTGTAGAGCTATTATTGGAGAAAAGAGAAAAATATTTATGCCAATCAGCATTCTTCATTTAGAAAATTTTAGATAGCTATATTTAAAAAAAATAAGAGTAATACGAGCTATGTTTTTCCTATTTTTGATTTTTATGATTTGAAATTTTTTATCTTTCGGTTTTGTACGATTGGCATAAGCTGCCAAAAAATACCATTTTTTTCTTTTCATCAGTGTTTTACTGATTCACCGAAATTATTAAAAAAAATTAAACTTTCAAATGGCTTTCGTTATTAAAAAAAGTTTTTTCTTTTCTGGAAAATGAAATTTTTATTATCAATTTTATACAAATTAAATTGAACAGTAATTACGTAAAAAAAAGAAATCTGAAGTCCACCATTATTTCTTTTAAAAAAGACTTTTCGCGTTATATTCTTTTATGCATAAAAAGAGCTATTATCATAAACTAAAACAAATAAATTTGTAAAAGGAAAAAGTCTAGTTATTTCGTTATTTTGATGTTTCTTAGGTAAAAAAGAATTAATAAGATGTGCAACACGAAATATTTTTGCATCATGCAAAAATGTCTATTTAATCTACAAAATACTCAGCTACATATGCCTACCATTGTATTTCATGATAGTAAGAACAAGTAAAACAAGTAAGTGAATATTCAAGAAAAAAATAACAAAGGATTCTCTTAAATTATCGTAAGACATTAGAATGCGAAAACTTAAGGCTACTACAATAAAAAAAAAATGGCGAACAAAACAAGGGCACTACAGATAGAGAAATTATTGGACGAAAGAAAAATATATATGGCAGTCAACACTCTCCATTTAGAAGATTGCAGACAGCGCGATTTAAAAGAAATTGAAAGTAGTACGGACTGTGCTTTAGGGTTTGTAATTTGTCAACTTTAGGTTTTGTACGATTGGCAGAAGCCTCAAAGAATAATTCTTTTAATCTTCTTCATTGTTTTATGTATTCAATCAAAATATACAAAATTTAAACCCATTTAAATGCTTTGTATTATTAAGGGAATTTAAATTCTGTTAGAAAAACATGTGTAAAACTGGCTTATTACTTTCTTCTATCTTCAATAGAAGAAAGTATTGTAATCGAAATTTTTTTTGAGTTCCGGTTTTTGACGGATTTACACGTTTTAGGGGTTAGAGATTCCAAAAAACATGTTTTTACAAAATGTCTGTCTGTCCGTGTGTCTGTGTGTCTGTGTGTCTGTATGTCGCCATTCTACCATCAAAAAGTGTATGAAGTTATGCATAGAATTGAACCAAATTTTTTGTGAATGTTTTTGGCTGTGGCAAGCAGGTCCTCCTTCAGTTTTGAAATATGCCGCCGGAAGGGGGCGCTGCAATCGCAATTTTTGCGCCATTTTCAATATTTTACCGACCACAAGTATATGAAGTTATGCATTGAATTGAACCAAATTTTTTGTGTATGTGTATGACTATGGCTAGTTGGTCCTCCGTGAATTTGAAAAAAATCCGCCGGAAGGGGGTGCTGCAATCGCAATTTTTGTGCCATTTTCAATATTATACCGACCAAAAGTACATGAAGTTATGCATCGAATTAAATCAAAATTTTTGTGTATGTGTATGACTATGGCTAGTTGGTCCTCCCTGAATTTGAAAAAAATCCGCCGGAAGGGGGCGCCGCAATCGCGATTTTTGTGCCATTTTCAATATTGTATCGACCAAAAGTATATGAAGTGATGCATCGAATTGAACCAAATTTTTTGTGTATGTGTATGACTATGGCTAGTTGGTTCTCCCTGAATTTGAAAAAAAATCCGCCGGAACGGGGCGCTGCAGTCGGGATTTATGTGCCATTTTCAATATTGTACCGACCAAAAGTACATGAAGTTATGCATCGAATTGAACGAAATTTTTTGTGTAAGGGTATGGCTATGACTAGTTGGATCGCCCTGAATCTGAAAAAAAATCCGCCGGAAGGGGGCGCTGCAATACCGAATTTTATGCCATTTTCAATATTGCTCCACATAAAAGTGTATGAAGTTAGTTCTAGAACTGAACTAAACATTTTGTATATGATTATTTTTTGGTAAGGCAAGTAGGTCCTCCCTAAATTTGAAAAAAAAATCTGCTTATCATTCTATTGTCTATCGGCTCGTGCAGAGATGGAAATTCGTTTTTACTCCGATTAATTGATTGAAGCAAAAATTTAAGATGAAAATCAAAGTTGGTAAGGTATTGAATTAAAATTATTAAAGCATTAAAATGAGTAACTATTTTTTTTAAATATTAAAATGTATGTATGAGTTAGAAGAAAGTTTTGGGATTGGCACATCCAATTAGTTTTTATGAAATTTATTTGTCTTTCTCATTGCCATTTTCTATGTAAAATCATACCAATTTCAGCAAAAATTTTTAAAAACATTAGAACATACATGCTTTTCCTTCTTTCGAGTTTTAGGACTTGCTTTTTTCAGAATTATGCTTTGTAAGATTAAGAGAAACTAACAAAATTTACTATAATTTTCTTAATTTCAGTGTTTTATTGATTGTGTAAAAATATACAAAGTTTTAGCTCACTATAAAGAATTTTCGTTATTAAAAAGGTTATTTTTGTTAAAAAAATAAATATTTATTATTTATAAATTTTATAGGGTCAGGTTGATGTGTTAATTTGGACCAGGGGATAATTGCGAACACCGCCATCACGAAGTAAACTGTGTATGATACAATTTTGTTTCATGCTTAGATATACGCCCATAATGTATTTTTGATTTTAGATCTTCTTTATCCACTAATCTGAAGCATATTAGAAATCCAAATAGCAATTTGAATATAATCTACTAAAATTTTTCATAAATTTCTTTTTCAGTTTGGTGTTCTAATGATCTTAATTACCCCAGACAAATGTGTGTAGGCAAATATAAAGAAGAAATATAGTGGTCATAATTTCCCAACTAGTGATCTTAATTACCCAAATTTTTGTGATTGTGAGTTTTTGATGGGGTAATTATAGCCATCGTTTTAACTTACAAAAAAGGGGGTTATGAGAGTATAGACTTTTAGGAGGTGTTCTTAAAAGTTTAAAGTTACTTCATATGTATTAAAAACAAATAGAAAAAAAAAATAACAATGTTGAAAATGTAAAAAGCTGTCATAATTACCTCTCCTGGCCCTAAAGTTTAAATTAAAAAGTAATACATTAAAACACACATACAGTGTGCCGGTAATTGTTCTTATTCATTCGTTTTATGTGCAAAAAAATTTATTCCAATAAAATAAAAAAATTAAAAAAATGTGCAAATGATATGCCATATAAGAAAGAATTTATAAAACATAAACCTCAAAATATTGCTCTAACATAAGAATAAGTTTATTAAATCCATACAATACTCATTAATATATCATGCATATTCATAACATTGTTTTCCATGATATCAAGAATTCAACATAATGCCTTCATTTATCAGAATAAGTCAATTTTCAGAAAATTAATAACAAATAATTCACTGAAAATACCTCAAAACCATACGCGACAAAATAAAGGCAGCTACAATAAAAACGCGCGGGATGTGGCAATCCCAAAACTATTTTCCATCTCACACAATGTAACATCAGAAAAACGAAGCATAGCAGCTTCACCAAATCCAAATTATTTACATGAAAATCTAATCAGAAACAAGTGATAACAAGTTCTAACTAAATCTGAAGTTTGATGCAAATCCGTGCGTCAGTTTTTGAGATAGAATTACTACAAAATCCCCCGAAAATATCTGAATATAAGAGCAATTTTTGAGCAATTTACTCCAAAAATTAAATAATGCCAATTTGTATCGTGACTAACAATATCTGAAGTTTGATGGAAGTTCCTGAAATAGAGCTAGTGCGATAATCATCCAAAACTATTTTCCATTTCATACAATATAATACTTTCAGAAAAACGAAGCATAGCAGCTTCACCAAATCGAAATTATTTACACGAAAATCTAATCAGAAACAAGTGATGACAAGTTCTAACTAAATCTGAAGTTTGATGCAAGTCAGTGCGTTAGTTTTTGAGATAGAATTACTGCAAAATCCCCCGAAAATATCTGAATATAAGAGCAATTTTTTGAGCATTTTAATCCATAAATTAAAGAATGCCAATTTGTATCTTGACTAACAAAATCTGAAGTTTGATGGAAGTTCCTAAGATAGAGCTAGTGCGATAATCATAAATAATACCACATAGCATCGCTAATTGTTGGGAAATTTTTTCTGAACGTTAAAGAATACTAATTTATATCAGGGACTAGTTGAATCTGAAGTTAGATGAATATTCGTGAATTTTCAGTTACTGATAAAGAGCTAGTGTGATAATCTTGAATAATGCTGCGTAGCAGCCCATCTGTTGGGCATTTTTAACCAAAAAGAATGAGAACCTTATTATATCAAGGACTAATAGAATCTGAAGTTTTATAAAAACCCAACAATTATTTCTTGATACATAGTTGTTTCGAAAATCTCGAACAAAACTGCATTGTAGTGTCACCTGTTGGACGAGATACACACGCACACATACAAAAAAATGTATCATGGTCTAACTGAATATATAGCTTTATGAAGCTTCGTGCATTAGTTTTTGAGATAAAGGGCCACAAAGGTTCAGTCACATACAGAATTAAGGCAGATTAACAGATAGGTATTTTGTAAATACAGGTATTTTCAGAACTCTGACCCCGAAAATGCGTAAATCCGTCGAAAAAAGGAATTAAAAAAATTTCACGAATCCAATACTTTCTTCTTGTGAAGATAGAAGAAATTAAAAATTGCCGAAGAATGCAACGACACTGCTCGAGCAATTACAAGAAGAAAAAGAAGTACACTACATGGCCAAAGATGACCATCCGCTTGCGATTTTTGACATTTTGTTGAATTCCTAGAAGAATACACGAATTATTCTAAAATTCTCAATGTGTAAACATAATGCTACAAGTCATATATTTCCGTGGAGATTTTTTCGCGAAATTCCACAGGGGACCGTCAACAAATTGAAAAAGAAAGAATATATTTTGAATAAACCTGTCAAAACTAATGTAGCAAAAGTGCCCAAACTGTAGATTATGATTAAGTTAATTATAGCTAGAAACTGTGTTCCTTTTTATACCGATAGTATCTATATTCGTAGATAAATTAAAGTTTTTATAAAAAAGTCCCAATTTTTTCCAAGATTTTTGCTTATAGTTTGCAAAGTTCTTAATATTAAATAATGTTCTTTTCCGAAAATTAAACATTGTACACAATATCCTGTAATCAAAATTAAAAAGTAATAAAAATTGTGTGAAAAATGAGCAGGTTTACTAAATAATTTTTCATTGCACATGCGTGAAGACTATCAAAATTTCGTTTGCATATTATGTTAGCTAAATGTATAAAGCAATTTTTAGAAAAGTCTCAAAAACATAGCTTGAAAATTCTCAAAATCATCATCGAGATAATACGTTCAAAATCCGTTATTCCAAAAATAAAGCAAAAAGAAGAAGGGGTGTTATCCATTTATCCATTGATTCACACCAATGTAGCATACACAATATTTGGATACAAAGTACTATTATATTTGGATTCAACCCTCCATCGTTTTTCCTTATTTTAGGAATAACGTATTTTGAACTTATTCTCTCGACAACTATTTCGAGAATTTTCAAGCTATGTTTTTGAGAATTTTATAAAAGTTGCTCTATACATTTATCTAACATAATATGCAAATTAAATTTTGATAGCATTCATACATGCCCAACTATTTCGAGAATTTTCAATTTGTTGACGGTCCTCTATGTAGTTTCGGAAAAAAATCTTCACGGAAATATTTGACTTGTAGTACACTGGTTTCCAAAAATTAAGGTAAAATCACAAAAATAGCGATAATTCAAAATATTACATGTAGATTTTAATGAAACTCAGCCACAATATACAACGCATAGTAAGGTATAAAATAACATGAAAAGAAATTATCAGACAATTATGTTCTTTCAAAAAATAGCATAATTATAAAATTAACAAAATCAGTTTGCCAGATTGGTATAAGAAAAGTACCTCTAACATGCCGTATGATCACCCCTAGTAGCAATACAGTACATACAGAGATGTGTCATACTGTAAATTATGCGGTCGATGCGTTCGCTGAGAAGTAAGAGCCATTGCTCTTCCAAAGCAGTTGTAACCGTGGCAAGGGTCAGAGGAGGGGGATTGAAAGCAGCGACACGTCTCCCTAAAGCATCCCAAACATGCTCGATGGGATTCAAGTCCGGTGATCGAGCTGGTCATTCCATGCGCTGCATTGTCTGGTGCTGAAGATAATCTTCCACGATGTGAGCCCTGTGCGGTCTAGCGTTGTCGTGCTGTAATAGGAAATCATTACCTATTGCACTGGCATTAGGTCGAACATAATCATCAAGGATGTCATCTCTATAGACCTGAGCATTCACGGCTCCATGTGGAAAGACATGGAGGTATGTGCGTCCACTTAAAGAAATACTACTCCAAACGCAGACACTGCCTCCTCCGTATGAATCTCGTTCACGAATGTTTGATGGAAGATAGCGTGTTTCCTGTTCTCTTCATATCAAACAACGCCTACTATCGCTTTGGAGGCTAAACCGGGACTCATCGGTGAAGAGAACATGCCTCCATTGATCAACCGTCCAGTGGACATGTTGACGTGCCCACATCAAACGTTCCCTCCGTGACGTGAGGTGAGTGGCACACAAATTGCTGGTCGCCTCGCGTAAAGTCCACCTTCGTGAAGCCTTCTACGGACAGTAGACATTGACACCGACCTTCCAGTGGCTGCAGCAAGGCAGGATCTAAAGTGAGATGGGGTTGCGGTTCTATTCCTTCATACACAAAACCGCAAATATCAGTCATTGGCGCTTGTCGAAACCCTTGGACGTCCTTGGCTGAAACTTCTTGAACCCGAACCAGTGGTTTGAAATTTTTGCCAAAGCCTATGAACCACCGAATGACTCACATTTAGCGATCTAGCCACCTCTTTCTGACTTTGTCCTGCCTCCATTCTCCCAATAGCTCTAAATCGCAGTTATGCGGGCAAATGATGCCTCGAGGTCATTGTAATGAATTGGCTATCCTAGATTTATAATATCACTATCACAGCGACAACTGCAGCCTTACTCTCTAATGTGCATTTTTATGTGCCTCACGCATGACGCAATGCGATTGCAGCGCCACTAATTTGCATTTGATATTTTTATTTAGCATCTTTTATTTAACAATATATGCAAATTTCATACGGATTGCTTCCTTTTTGAATGAGTTATCGCTATTTTTGTGATTTTTCCTTAATTTTTGGAAACCAGTGTATTATATTTACACATTAAGAGTTTTAGGATAATTCTTCATGTACTTTTCTAGATATTCAACAAAATGTCGAAATTCGCAAGTGGACGATCACCTTTGGCCATGTAGTGTATTATGGCAATTGACACTGCGCATTTAGAAAATTTAATCTTTCAGGGGCAAGGCGTTTTTGCTCAAAAAGTGTTCAAATAACTAATTCACACCGCAATTTTTGAACAAATTTTTCTGATAATAATCAAAAGCTCTTTTTCACCCATATTATGAGATTGATTTTCCAAAAAAAACTTACTGGTGCCATTTGGAAATTTTAACATTAAAATTAACCGTTTGCAGACTGCAAAAGGAGCCCCTTCAGGGGTTAAGACAGCGGGATTTGATCGTTTGGCAAATAGGTAAAATTGCAATGTTGTTTTCTCCATAGTTTGTTTTAAACGCGCAGAAAATATGATTATTTCAACATTATATATGAAAAAAAATGCAAATACGAATGTAATCTTTTTGACTATTAATCATTTTAAAATGCATTGGAAATTTATTAAATATATAGAATTATATTATTTTAAATATTGCTTATATTACAGTGAAACCTAGAGTTTAGAGAACATTCCAAACACTTAGAGAGTTAAAAGAAATTGGGAGTAGTATGATATATATATATATATATATATACAGGGTGATTCCAAATTTTTTTACAATAAAAGAGGGGTGATAGTACGCATCAAGACAAACAATATTAAATAGGAGACCAAGGGTCCAAAACGTTTTCCTAAGGAGATAGCCGCCATTAAAGTTTAGGTACCAAAATTTCAAATAAACATAAAAAACGGAAAAATCGGTCGATTGATTTGCGGTTTTCACTAAAATTATTCTTTATGTCGGCATTTTCTTGAAAATAAATTATAAAGATAAATTTCAAAAAATGCTGATAGAGGGCGCTTTAGACTTTGGAGTAACGAACAACTATTTTTTGCCGGTATGTTTTGCATCGCATTAAATGTTTTCGTAAGTTTACACTCAAACTTAAATTTTGAGCTCAAAATCTGTAGTTGGGAGTGGTTAAGTAATACAAACTGAGATGTGTTCAGAGTGTTCAAATTTCAAATGATTAAAAAAAACGGAAAAATTGGTCGATTATGTTGCGGTTTTCACTAAAACTATCCTTTAATTAGGTATTTTCGTGAAAACAAATTATAAAGATAAATTTCAAAAAATGCCGATAGAGGGCGCTTTAGACTTTGGAGTAACGAACAACTATTTTTTGCCGTTATTGTTTGCATCTCTTTAAATAATTTAGGAAGGTTAGACTTAAACTTAAATTTTGAGCTGAAAATCTGAATAGTAGGGAGTGGTTAAGTAGCACAAACTGAACTGTGTTCAAGGGGGAGGGGGAGGTTCAAATTTAAAGTAATTATAGAAAAAGGGAAAATTGGTCGATTAGTTTGCGGTTTAAAATAAAACTATTCTTTAAGTCAGTATCTTCTTGAAAATAAGATAAGATTTTAAAGATAAATCTCAAAAAATTCCGTCAGAGGACGCCTTAAATTTCAGAGTAACCAAGAATTCATTTTAACCATTATTTTTTGGTTCTAATTAAATGCTTGCAAAAGCATTTTAAATGTTCTCGGGAGCTTAGATTTAAACTTAAATTTTGAGCTCAAATCCTGAATCTTTATGAGGAATTAAGAAGCGCAGACTGAAGTGTGTTCAGGAGTTAAAATTTAACCCTCTTTCCTCCTCGAGCACAATTCAATTTTTCGCTACTTAAACACTCCCAACGATTCAGAATTTCAGCCCAAAATTTAAGTCTATGCATTTGAAAGCATTTAATGAGATTAAAAAAATAACAGTTAAAAATAGTTGTACGCTAGACCAAAGTCTAAGGCGCCCTCTATTGGCATTTTGTGAAATTTATCTTTAAAAATTATTTTCAAGAAAACACTGACTGATCAAGAAAACTGCTGATTTAAAAATTAGTTTTAGCAAAAACCGCAAACGAATCGACCAATTTCTCCGTTTTTTACAATTATTTAAAATTTTAACCCTCTAAGCTAAGTTTGAACAGCTAAGTTTGTCTACTTAACCACTCCCAGCTAATCAGATTTTGAGCTCAAAGTTCAAGTCTAAGCTTACGAAAGCATTTAATAGGATGCAAAAAATAACGCCAAAAAAGGGTGATTCGTTACTCCAAAGTCTAAAGCGCCCTCTATCGGCATTTTTTGAAATTTATCTTTATAATTTACTTTCACGAAAATGCCTAAATAAAGAATAGTTTTAGTGAAAACCGCAAATCAATCGACCAATTTTTCCGTTTTTTATAATCATTTGAAATTTGAACCCTCTGAACACAGCTCAGTTTGTGTTACTTAACCACTCCCAACTACAGATTTTGAGCTCAAAATTTGAGTCTGAGCTTACGAAAACATTAATGAGATGCAAAAAATACCGACAAAAAATAGTTGTTCGTTACTTCAAAGTCTAAAGCGCCCTCTATCGGCATTTTTTGAAATTTATCTTTATAATTTATTTTCAAGAAAATGCCGACATAAAGAATAATTTTAGTGAAAATCGCAAATCAATCGACCGATTTTTCCGTTTTTTATGTTTATTTGAAATTTTGGTCCCTAAACTTTAATGGTGGCTATTTCCTTAGGAAAACGTTTTGGACCCTTGGTCTCCTATTTAATATTGTTTGTCTTGATGTGTACCATCACCCCTCTTTTATTGTAAAAAAAATTCGGAATCACCCTGTATATATATATACACATAGCTCATACTACTGAATTATATATATATGCCTTCTTTTGAGTTTTAGGGCTTGCACTTTGTTTTCCTCAAGTAAGTCAACATTGCACGATTGGCGGAAGCTGCCAATATTTCTTTTCATTTTACCCAATTTTAAGTTCAAGAATTAGGAACCTTTCCGCAATATTATGACCTGAAAAACATGCATTTTTTCGTATTACAACATTTTTTTATTTTTTCGCCCAAACCTAATATGATATTTAGAATATCTCGAATACAATACAAAAAAGGCCTTAGCAAATTTAAAATATGCTATTAATATATTTAAATACCTTTTCTTCTAAACGGCATATAAATGAAAACTATTGAAAGAAAAATCGCACTGAATATTCGAAGACCTTTTACAAAATAAAAACTTAGAAATCCTCTAAACGTACAAAATTGTATTACTGGGGCAGTTAAATCTGAAAATAACACATTTTTCTTAATACACACGTATACTTTCTTATAATACTTTCTGAGAAAAAATTCCAATCGACGGAAATAACTAGAACTGTCTTTGTTCAACGAAAACAAATAATTTCAAATTTCAAAAGAAAACCTTAGTGCAGTCTTTTCTTTTCCTTAAAAGACATGAGACAGTAAATATTCAGCAAAGAAATGGAGCTTCAGCAATAAAGTTTGGTTTCAGAAAGTTCTTACTATTGATTATTTTTCTTTCTAATACCGACTGCGTCTCAATGTTTTCTTTATTATAGAATGTATTGTTGGTATGCATAGAAATTGTAGAAATTGTAAAGAAATAAGAATACATTATTTCTTATAGAAGAATAGCATTTCTTTTTTCGATTTATATGAAAAAGTTATAAACAGTTTTAAAATATGGATATTTAATGAATGCATTTTACATATAATTATTGATAGATAATAGTTACTGAATTTATTGCCGAGTTACAGAGAGAGCATAAAATGCGGCAAGCCAGGCATTATTGTTAAGTATATTAGATAATATATATGCATATTCATCCGTAGATTGTCTAGAGCATTAAGTTTGAAAATATAGAATCGAGAAGTAAATTTCGGTGCATAAAATTCTTAGACTGATTTGAATTTTAATAATAGTTTTTCTATGAATTCTTTTGTGTAAGATATTTTGATAATCTAAGTAAATACCGTTGAAATTGAAATAGTATAAAAATGCAGAATCGACATTGAAATCAAGTCGTAAATTGCACGTCAAGCATAATAAATGAGATGCGTTCCTAGGAAGTTTTAAAAATATTCAGATATTGGTGTAATAGTATATTGTATTTCGGATACAGTATAGTAGCCGACGTTTTGTGTGTCCCTGCAAACACTATTTTCTTTCTCTTATACAAGAAATAATTTGCAGTAAACTTCAGCAATGTATATCAATATTCAAAGCATTTGATGATCATTTACAGGGACACACAAAAGAAATCTGTTACTGTTCTATCTTTGAGCAATAATGTTTAGAAGTGTGTTATCAAATTCGGTGTGCACTTTACAATTAACATTTGCCGACACTAATATTTTATTTAGAACATCTCCAATACAATACAAGAATAAGGCCTTAGCAATTTTAAAAAATGCTATTAATGTATTTAAATACATTTTCTTCTAAACGACATATAAATAAAAACTAGTGAAAGGAAAATCGCACCGAAAATCCGAAAACTTTAACAAAATACAAAGTTAGAAACCGTTAAAAGTACAAAATTTTATTACTGGGACAGTTAAATCTAAAAATAACACATTTTTCTTAATACACACTTATACTTTTTATAGTACTTTCTGCGAAAAATCCCGATCGACGGAAATCGCTAAAACTGTATTTCTTCAAAGAAAACAAATAATTTCAAATCTTAAAAGAAAACCTTAGTGCAGTCTTTTCTTTTCCTTAAAAGACATGAGACAGTAAATATTCAGCATAGAAATAGAGCTTCTGCAATAAAGTTTGGTTAAAAAAAATCTTACGATTGATTTTTTTTTCTAATACTGACTGTGTCAAAATGTTTTCTTTATTATACAATGTATTGTAGGTATGCATATACATATAAATTGTAGAAACTGTAAAGCCATAAGAATACATTATTTCTTATTGAACAATAGCATTAGTTTTTGCGATTTACATGAATAAGTTATAAACAGTTTTAAAATATTTAAATTTAATGAAAGTATTTTACATAGAATTATTGGTAAATATATAATAGTTACAGAATTTATTGCCGAGTTACAGAAAAAACATAAAATGCGGCAAGCTAGACATTATTGTTTAATATATGAGAATGTCAGATTTAATATCAGATAATATGTCAGATTTAATCAGTTAAATCTGACAATAACACATTTTTCTTAATACACACTTATATTTTCTTATGATATTTTTTGCGAAAAATTCCAATCTATGGATATCGCTAGAACTGTTCTTTACTCAACGGGAACAAATAATTTCAAATTTCAAAAGAAAACCTTAGTTCATTCTTTTCTTTTCCTTAAAAGACACGAGACAGTAAATATTCAGCAGAGAAAAAGAACTTCAGCAATAAAGTTTGGTTCAGAAAATTCTTACGATTGATATATCTATGCATATTCTTTCGTAGATTGTCTAGAACATTAAGTTTGAAAATATGGAATCGAGAAATAAGTTTCGGTGCACAGAATTCTTAGCCTGATTTGAATTTTAATAGGAGTTCTTCTATGAAATCTATTGAGTAAGATATTTTGATGGCCTAAGTAAATGCTGTTAAATTTGAAATAGTATAAAAAGGCAAAATTGACATTGAAAACAAGTCGGAAATTGCACGTCAAGCGTAGGAAATGAGATGAGTTCCTTGTATAAAGAAGTTTTAAAAATATTCAGATATTGGTGTGATAGTATATTGTACTTCGTATATAATATAAAATCCGAAAACTTTTACAAAATACAAACTTAGAAAACCTCTAAACGTACAAAATTGTATTACTGGAACAGTTAAATCTGAAAATAACACATTTTTCTTAATACACACTTATATTTTCTTATGATATTTTTTGCGAAAAATTCCAATCGATGGAAATCGCTAGAACTGTTCTTTATTCAACGGGAACAAATAATTTCAAATTTCAAAAGAAAACCTTAGTGTATTCTTTTCTTTTCCTTAAAAGACACGAAACAGTAAATATTTAGCAGAGAAAAAGAACTTCAGCAATAAAGTTTTGTTCAGAAAATTCTTACGATTGATTATATTTCTTACTAATACTGATTGTGTAATAATGTTTTCTTTATTATACTATGTATTGTTGGTATGCATATACATATAAATTGCAGAAATTAAAAAGCCATAAGAATACATTATTTCTTATTGAACAATAGCATTAGTTTTTGCGATTTACATAAATAAGTTATAAACAGTTTTAAAATATGGAAATTTAATGAAAGTATTTTACATAGAATAATTGTTAAATATATATTAGTCACAGAAACAACATAAAATGCGGCAAGCTAGGCATTATTGTTTTATATATGATATAATATATATGCATATTCTTTCGTAGATTATCTAGAACATTAAGTTTGAAAATATAGAATCGAGAAGTAAATTTTGGAGCATAAAACTCTTAGATTAATTTGGATTTTAAAAGCAGTTTTTCTATGAATTCTGTTGAGTAAGATATTTTAAAGGCTTAAGTTAATACTGTCGAAGTTCCAATAGCATAAGATGCAAAAATGACATTGTAAACAAGTCAGAAATTGTATTTTGGGCGACCCTAATATATTATTTAGAACATCTCCAATACAATACAAAAAAGGCCTTAGAAATTTTGCAATATTTTATTAAATTATTTAAATACATTCTCTTCTAAACGACATGTAATTGAAAACTATTCAAAGAAAAATCGCAACAAAAATCCGAAATCTTTTACAAAATACAAAGCTATAAAGCATCTAAACGTACAAAATCGTATTACTGGGATAGTTAAATCTGAAAATAAAACATTTTTCTTAATACACACTTATACTTTCTTATACTACTTTCTGAGCGAAAATTCCAATCGACGGAAATCGCTAGAACTGTCTTTCTTCTACGAAAACAAATAATTTCAAATTTCAAAAGAAAACCTTAGTGCATTCTTTTCTTTTCCTTAAAAGACATGAGACAGTAAATATTCAGCACAGAAATAGAGCTTCAGCAATAAAGTTTGGTTCAGAAAATTCTTACGATTGATTATTTTTCTTATTGACTGTGTCAGAATGTTTTCTATCGTACAAAATGTATTGTTGGTATGCATATACATATAAATTGTAGAAATTGTAAAGTTATAAGAATACATTATTTCTTATTGAAGAATATATTATTGAATATATATTGAATATATATTGTAGAATAAATTATTTTTTCGATTTACATGAACAAATTATAAACAGTTTTAAAATATGGAAATTTAATGAAAGTATTTTACATAGAATTATTTATAAATAGATAATAGTTACAGAAGTTATTGTCGAGTCACAGAATATGAATAAAATGCGGCAAATCAGGCATTATTGTTAAATGTATGAGATAATATAGATGCATATAATCGTGAGAAGCATGAAAACATAGAATCGAGAAATAAATTTCGGTGCATAAAATTCTTAGACTGATTTGAATTATAATAATGGTTCTTCTATGAATTCTATTGAGTAATATATTTTGATGGCCTAAGTAAATGCTGTTGAAGTTAAAATATTATAAAAATGCAAAATTGTCGACATTGAAAAAAAGTCAGATGTTTCACGTCTAGCGTAGGAAATGACACGCGTTCCTAGGATAAGGAATTTTTAAAATATTCAGATATTGCTGTAATAGTATACTGTAGCTCAGATACAGTATAATAGTCGAAGATTTGTGTGTTCCTGCAAACACAATTTGCTTTCTCTTACACAAGAAATAACTTGTAGTAAACCTCAGCAACATATATAAATATTCAAAGCATTTGATGATCATTTACAGGGACACACAAAAGAAATATGTGTCTGTGCTATCTTAAAGCCATAGTGTGTTATAAAATTTTGTGTGCACTTATATTATTGTTATTATTATTGCATATTACATGAGTCACATAAATTTTATGCCGTGTATACAGGGCTGCACAAAAGAAATTACGAACTCTTTATTCGCGGAAACTTCTAAAGGATAATTTTCAACTGGAGTATATGTCTTCGTTAAACGAATTAAATTTGGATATGCATGCATTTAATAGATACATATATATATATATTCACATATATATTATACATACATATGTATATACATATACATGTCATACAGAGGACTATTTAAAGAATTCGGTTAATTTTTTCGATTATAGATGAAAACTACCGAAATTGTATTTTCAAATGTATTATGCATTTTTAAATGATTCAATTACCTGTAAATTACAAAATTTCAAAAAGGGGAAGTTTTGTTACATTATTCATGGTTTATTTTTATAATCTATGTTTTACTCATGATTTATTTCCTTTCTTGTTTGCAATAAAAATATCTGAAAAAGCAGTAAGACTCATATTTATCAATGTTAAAGTTAACTACATGTTGAATTGTTATTTCTAATATTTATATTATTTACTTTTTGATTTGGGATGTGATATTTAATTTTTTGTAACAAACAGGATAACCTTATGTACGTTTTCATAAAATGTGTGTTTCATTATGCTTCATCAGTGTATCCAATCCAATCCAATCAATGAATTTGAAAAAATAAATGCATATAGGATTTTGGAGTGTTAACTGTAATAAAGAAAGACACGACTGGGACGCCATGCCTACTTGCATTAAGGGTGTATTCGAAAAAACGCTTTTCCATCTTCAACAGCTCGAAATTTTCTGATACAATTTCAGACACAATTTTAAAAGTAGAAACATGAAACTTGCTGAATGGATTTTTGAAGAGACATATAAGGTGCCGTGTGATGTCATCTTACGCTCAATTCATTAGAATTTCATTTACAAACAATTATCGTCTAAGCATGACCCTTTTTTTCGCTCGCAGATTTCACATCGGTTCAAAATGCTGTTTTTGATTGCTTTTTTTTCAATATTTTTTGCATTTATCAAAGAATCCTCAATCACGGCACATTGTGCACTTTCTAAATAACACAATTTGTCAGTTTGATGCATATGAGAGCAAAAATGAATTTAAAAATAAATCGTAAAATAAGCAGTTTGAATTGAAATACACCCTTAATTTTACTCTTATATTTTATACTCATTAATTATATGTAACTTAATTTTATCCAAGTGTTTATATATACTTTATTTCATGTGTTTGTTAAAACTGAGCAAGAACTTCAAATAAGCTTGAAGCGTCAATGTCTATAAACTTTTCATAAAACGGTACTTTGCAGCAAAAAACCCTATTAACTCCTAAATTACTCGAGGGATCTCCATAAAAATATTTTTCATTGTAGAGTATCAACATGACCTCATATGTGGCAGGCAGTTTTTAAAAACTCTAATTAATTTCAGAAAAAAAATTCTGAAAAATGAAAAATTTCTGAAATACTGCCCCTGCTCAAAAGTAAAAGTTTTAATCGCCGAAAAACATTGTATGTCTTATATCTTGATCATAATTCATCTACTATATATTCCATTCTTTTTCAAAATCAGTCGAGTAATTTCCGTGGAAACGGTCACACATTTCCCATAGGATTGGACCATTAAATACACTGTTAAAAACAATTAAAGGATATGGCAGTTTTAGGTGGATTTTGTATCTGGGAAACGTTTTAGCTGATTGATACATGGTCGACAGACATAGTAGGTTGTATGAGAATAAATTACACATGTTTGGCAGAAAAAAAATGCATTTTACAGCGCATTTGTGTACAAAAGGAAAAAAACACAATTTGTGCATATGAGAAAAAAAAAGAATAAGAAAAGGTGTTTTCTTCAAAGAAAATCATTTTCAGTAGGGGGTATGGTTTCCACGGGCGGCCAGCACCGTTGAACACCTTTGAGGCATGGACTCAATGAGGCTATTAATGACGAGTTGGGGTATTCTGCCCCACTCTTCCACAAGAGCTCTTTTCAGTTCTTGGAGAGTTTGTGGGGGTCGTTGGCGGCGAGAAACTCGTCTTCCTAGAGCGTACCAAACGTGCTCGATTGGATTCATGTCTGGAGAACGTACTGGCCATTCCATTCGAACGATTCCTTCCTCGAAAAGAAAATCCTCCACCAGGTTTGCACGATGTGGCCTGCAGTTATCGTCCATTAAAATGAAGTTATCTCCGATTGCTGCAGCGTAAGGGACTACAATAGGTCTGAGGATCACATCCCTATATCGGCGACCATTCAGAGCTCCATCTCGAATGATGTAGAGGTCAGTGCGCCCGTCAATGGAGATGCCACCATACACCAACACTCCTCCACCGCCAAATCTGACACTTTCGTGCACGAACGCAGGATTATTCCTACTGCCACGGTCCCTCCAGATGAAAATACGCCTATTATCTGGATGCACAGAAAAACGGGACTCGTCAGAAAACAGAATATTGCTCCATTAATTTCTCCTCCAGTTGACATGCTCGTTTGCCCACTCCCTGTGGTCGCGACGATGCCTTGATGTTAATCTATCACATACCATCGGTCGGCGAGCATACAGACCTACAGCATGGAGCCGGTTTCGGACAGTCTGAGTTGAAATCGTGGTGCCTGTAGCCCAGCGAAGGTGTTGTTGGAGAAGAGTAGCGTTCATGTTTAGGTGCCTCCGAGCTGTTAACGCTAAATACCGATCTTCATTGGGCGTTGTTGCCCGTCTACGACCTTGCCCTGGTCTTCGGCCTGCACATCCACTCTCCAAAAAACGGTTCCAGATCCTAGAAATGACACTTTGTGACACTCCAATGGCTTGCGCTACTTCGGCTTGAGTTTGGCCCCCTTCTAACCTACCAACAATTCTCCAAGCTTCTGAATCTGTCAAATGACTTCGCTGAGACATCGTACTTATCGAAACAAAGCAATCACTGAATGCCGATCATCCTTGTCTTCATTCTCTTTTATCCAGTTGAAAGTCAAATTTCATTCGCTGCCGCTGAAGCGACGTTTTTGACGTCGAACTCAAAATTTGCATACTCCACATTTTGAAACCAGAAAAATTTGCATTTGTGATTCTCTACTTCCATTTTCGGCAAAAAAATTTCGTTTATATCTTTATTTTATATAAAACTTCAAATATCCTTTAATTGTTTTGAGCAGTGTACATAAAATGATGTACAATTAGAAAAAACAGAATTTTATTAAAACTATTTCTTCTCCAATAAATTATTTTATTTAATCGATAAAATATGCTTTTTGTAAACTAAACATCTTTATAAAATGACATTAAACATTTGTATAAAATAGTTTAATTGCAAACGCAGGATTAATATCTGTACGACACTTTAGAA
Organism: Maratus speculifer; assembly: GCA_964019185.1. Taxonomy (NCBI): domain Eukaryota; kingdom Metazoa; phylum Arthropoda; class Arachnida; order Araneae; family Salticidae; genus Maratus; species Maratus speculifer. Next base: position 279,242,781 of record OZ025294.1, read on the forward strand.
AAAAGTTTAAAATTTTAGTCATAATAAGGTTATATATGTCTGTAGCAGATTAAAGTATTAAATTAAAATAAAAAATTACATGACTCATACAAATATTTTACTACAAAATGTTTGAATAACCAATACCTGTCATTAAGAAAATCATTCTTATCATTAACGTAAAAATTGATAAATATTTCGACTGAATCTTTTTTCTGCCTATGTCAGTGAAATATTTTTATAAATTACGTTAAAACTGGCACTTAATGTTATTTATTCAATACAAAAGCATTATGTCGAAACATTCCATAGACTGCCATCATTAATGCATCGGTATTTGTTTGAAAATTTTCCTTTCGGCTGAATTTATGATTACTTGTAAATATCAGTGTCAACAGACGATAATTTTTGCAAAGCACTAATGCACAACTAAATCTCTAAATACATAAAAATATTCCTTACAATTTTTTTAGTTACCTAATTCACGATATTTTAGAAGTATCACGATAAATTTGTGTAAATAAATGCTTTTTCTGGATTGGCTAAAAAAAGCATTTTTGCCGTGTATGGAGTTTTGATATTTAAGCGCTATTACTCGAATTAAAATATCAAATTAATGCCGTGAATAAATTAATAATCCACGAATAAATTAATAATGTTGTGAATAAATATTAAATCGTAAATAATCACACTTAGCATTTACTTGGAATTCTGGCGTGTGACAGAATATTACGTATTGCATGTTATTTATTTTTGTAATATGCATACTTCTCCACCTCGCATAGAAGATTACGGTTCGTTTCATATCACGCAAAAATTTTAGTTGATATATATTATTTTTCACCAAACAATACTTCCAATTTCTCTCATTTTCAATATTTCATGCAGGTTTCTATAAAATCCCATTTTTTTTTTTTTTGCCTGTTTAAAGAAGAAAAAAATTTCAAATTACTATTTTAAATGGGATAGTGTGTTAAGTACTTCTTTCCACTTTCTCACTTTAAATGAACCCCACCAGTGACCAAGAAGCTCATCTCTCGTAGATAGTAGAGAGAAGGTTCTGTATTCGAAACCAATCATGCGCGTCAGCCTTATCGTTTAGAATTTCCGCAGTTTTCTTTAAAACTTGGATTTCCTTGTGTAAATATGGGTTAAGTACCTATAGAAAGGCCCCCGCCACGGAGGTTCCGCATCCTAAGTTCTATATCTTTCGTGATGATAATTGGCCACCCTAAACACAGCCAACCAACCAACCAACTCTCGTTAAATGGATATAGTATCTTCCCCTAGACTCTATTTTAACTATACTAACCTATAACTCTACTAACTAACCTATAACTCTATTTTAACGGAACATTTAGTGTAATTTCGGATTGGTATTATTTTATTTTATTTTCATTATTATTTTTATTTTTTTAATGTGAGCCTAATGTGATGTTGCTAATTCAGTAGATATCCTTTAATTGAATGATTCATAACAGAAATTCAAGCGAGAATTTTTTGCTTTATTTAACACTTTGAATTATCAGCTATTTTCACTGCATATTTCTCCTCTAAGCTGAAAGTATTTAATAATTTTCATGATTTTTTATACTTGGAATATATGTATTTTAATATTTTTTTCATTAAGATTTCCAACTGTTCTTAATTGTAAAAAAAAAAAAAAAAAAAAAAAAAAAAAAAAAAAAAAACATTTAAACACATTAAAAATTAACATTTAATGATAAATTATTCGAAAAAAAAAAGCTTTTTTTTAAGAAATAAGTCTTGCATAAGAAAACATCATATTTAATACAAAATTTTACATAGATTTCAATAAAAACTTACCCAAATGTTCTACAGCTATCTGCAAATGGGACTTATTTGTACATAAACATTATTGCTTTTGTGTGGTACACTTCAAAGCAACGATTTGCAAAAAGAACATTAATACAAAGTTTATAATAAGTTTAAGTCAACCGTTCACCGCACGATTTTTTCCATTTTTGTTATAAAAATTAGTTAAAATTTATATATCGGTCTAATAATAAAAGAAACATGCGAAAAAAAAATTAATTAAAAATTTCAGCTAAAATTTGACATTTTATGGCGTATACCCTATGTATACAATTACGGTTTTATAATATTGTATTGCTATATTTTGCCACTAAATGACATAAATTAATTAATTTTATCTGCATTATACTCTGTAACTTTTGTACATTAATATTTTTAAATATACTGTAAAAATAATAAAAGTCAATTATGCCTTCATAGCTTAATCTATTTTTTTCCGAAGAAAATTTTTTAATTTTTTTGTCAAATGCACCCATTTTACATGGACAAAATAAGTGTTATTCTAATCTTTGGACTTTTCTTGATCAGGTAAGGATAATATATTGACCATATTTATGGCACATAATGCGAATTATTTTGTGTTTAGGTATGTGCCAGTTGTGGCACATAGTGCAGTGAAGGGTTGAGCTGTGATTGCAGATATTTTCATATACTGACTTCCGTTTAGTTTTGTCATCTATAGATTTCGTATAAAGAAATAGATTCGTAGATAACATGTGGAAAGTACGAGAACGTATTTAGTCGATACTTTTATAACTCACGGAATTGAAAGCTAACCTGTGAAAGTGGACTTCTCGAACTTAGTTCGCTTCAACAAAAACGGCAACCCGAAATACACTGGATCTTAGACCTCCTCAAACACTCGTATTTACCAATTACTTTGACCCCAAATAATACCGAAATCCTCGATCGAAAGCTCAAACGGTGTTCACCTTTAATTCTTATTGGACACCTCTTTGACAATGTCCAATCAAATATTATAATGAAAATCATTTGATTGTTCGACCAAGGTTTTTAAGTTGAGGTAGATGGTAAATACGAGCAAAAGTGTTAATGATAGACACTTCGTGATTAAATAAAGCGAAAATAAGTTTATAACTATATTCGGTTTAAGGTATGATTTTGAATTTTTCTGGTCGAAATTCTCTTACCAAGTATTTCGTCTGGAATATTTTTCCTTGATGATATGTTTAGAATCAGTCTACTGGCGTCGAAACTTATTTTCTCGGATTAAGATCAACAATGTTTTTTCGCTAAGTGCATACTGGATGTCGGGTCTCTCTGAATTCGGGTATTCTAGAATGCGTTTCGTATGATTATATAGAAATTTAAAAAATATAATCGTTATTTTTATGCCGAGTATTTACAATATTTTTATTAAATGGTTTTATTTAGATTTTATATTTGTTATAATTGAAAATGGCATATTATTAAGAAATTTTTTCATGATGTATTTTTATGAAGAAAGTGAATTTATTGTTCTTTTTTTTACAGCGAGTGGTTTTCACTTTTGTCAACTTTAGCAAAGTACTTTTATTGTTCCATGAAGGATTCACCCCCGTTGTGAAGTCAACAAGCCGACCACAATGGTAACTGCATGGATTTTTTTTTCTTATTTGAACTACTTTCCACCTATGTTGCACAAAAAAAGCAAAGATAAGTAAGTAATAAAATATAAATATGGTTAGTTGGGCTAAAAGGAAATATAAAGCGATTGTAACAAACCCTTACAGGTCATTGAAAATATGATAACTAAATCATCTCTTTGGGCAGCGAAAAAAAACGCTGAATAAACTGGTAATAAGCAATACTTAAAAAAATATACTTTTTAAAATTCATCATAAAAAAAAAAAATGCAGGATGCGTTTCGAGCTAAAGTAATACATCCCATTAACCTTGTATTCTTACATGATCTTTTATTCTTACGGATACATGTTGCTTCAGCTGATAACGAGCTGTATTGTTTTAGCTCAAAGTGTATCCTGCATTGTTTTTTTATTTTTTATGGTGAATTCAGAAAAGGGTACCCTTTCAATTAAATCATCGCTTTCATAATTTGTACTATTTTGACAATTCATACATTTTGATAGTAATTATGCTACAATATTATCGAAGCTATCAAAACAATTCATAAAGCTAGAAATATTGTGAAACAAAGTTCAAATTTCTATCAAACTAATCATGAATTTGGACAAATGAATAATCTGTCCGTATTCATAATTATTTTTAAAACAAAATTAGAAGCAATTATATAGATAGAACCAAATTTATAATTAGTTTTTAGCTACGTTGAAAATCTTAAAAATGAATGAGGTATAATTTTTATTATATTCCCTAAAATAATATTACATATTATGCATGACTTATTTCAAGAACCTGAAATAAATACTAATTTGTTAAAGGTTGTATATTACTAAAGATTTCCATATAAAAATTGTGTGTTTCAAAATATATAACAAACATTCTACAATGAAGCTTGTTTAATGAAATTACCTCCTACAATATATATATTTAAGAAATATATATATATTTAAGAAACAGACATATGAAAATTTTCAAAACCTTATTTAATGAGAAAATCTGAATTCGTTAAAAAGTTTTTTTTTTATTGTTCTTTAAAAGGCATGCGTGATTTTACATTTAACTCGTAATAAAAATTAGCGCACAAATTATAGCTAAATATCTAAATTTAGAATACGATCTTTCTAATTAGAGTTGGTGTATCTTATGTAATATCGTATTCCTTATTGTTGAATAATAATTTAAGAATGCAGTATGCATATTTTTTTACTTATATATTTAGCAATTTCCATCGAAAGACTAATCCAGAATTTTGTTACATATTATAACTTTTAAAAAATTAAGCAGGGAAAATGGTATGCATATTTCTTAATGAAGGAGTATTTCTTACAAAAAAATAAGGGAATTTAAAATTGCAACAGGGTATAATTAAAAATTTCACATACTTTCTATGTAATAGCAGAACATAGGAGAATTTTGAATATCTTACAAGATATTTCAAAATGTTTCTTTTAAATAGTAGAAAAATGTTACGCGCAGTTTTATAATAAACTCTTAATAAATCTTAACTTACATATTCACGTTACAAACTAAAAGTTTTAAAGAATTTTACTATTTTGGTTAAATATGTCTTATGTAATTTTAATTACATCACGTTAAACAAAAGCTAAAGAATGCAAAATATACATACTTTTACAACGGCATTGTTCAATTTTTTGATGAATAGTTTTGCTCGAATAATACTAAATTAAAAATTTCATTATTTCTCTGATAAAAGTAGTTAGTCTTTAATAAATGAATAATATAAATAATATAAATGAATAAATTTAATTAATAAAACAAATAATAAATGACACGTAAATATCTAATAAAAAACGAACTAAAATTATAGCCAAAATTATAACGAAAAGTTTTATTTACTTTCAAAAGTAATCATCAAAATACAGTCAGTCAGGGTAACTTTGTTTGAAAAAATATTAAATTTGTTATATGACTTAAGTTAATGGCAAAGTTTGCACACAAACAATAGGCAACAGCACTAGTGTTATTTTGGAAGGTCATTGCAAATAATTCATCATGATTCCTCCATGACAGAATTAATCAAAGTTTTGTAAAAATGGAGCAAATTTACCTTCATTAGGCTGAAAGTTATCCTGATTGGCTGTAACACATTCACTTGTCCCACTGTCTGTTAGTCGGTGAAAACCTCGTCCGTAGAGTACATTTGACTGAGATTCAAACCAGCTTCGAACAGCGTCTATAACTTCGCTTGTCCGAATAAAGACGTCAACTCTTCAATGCCTTTCTTAGTGGTGAAAAGATGTGAAGATGCTGCAAGAACAATCCCTAGTCAAACAATCTCAGAATGATTATGTGATTATGTGACACCCACCAAAGAAGATGGATAGCTTCCGTTAAAATTATTTGATGTGAGTTTCGGTTTTATTGATTCATTATGGAGAAATTACAATGGAGAAAATTTAGTGCGCAGTGGTTTCTACACAATTATTGTTGATTTCAAAATGTGTCCTTGGAGAGGGAAGGAGGACATTTATCCTCTGAACAATCAGATATCCCCCAGGGAGATTCGAAATTTTGTGTTTTCAGTGATCGAAAAAAGCAATTTTCCGAACGGAAATCTCGAATAAATTTCTCGTGGAGTCACAGTCTTTTCTGCAGAAAAGTGCCTGAATTCAACATGGCACACAATCTCACAGACTCACACAGAGATGGCCGTGATTCTTCTTGCAGCATCTTCGGACTTTTGGTATACAAAAAGGCACTGCAGAATTAATTTTTTTATTTCTACATCGAAGATATGGACAATGTTTGAAAGTGGTTTTGATATCGGCCAAAACTACAAATGATGTTTTTACCACTTGGTGAAACACTCGGACAAGTGCTAAAATAATTTTGGTGATTAATTTTGAAAATAAATGATGTATTGTTTATTTTGTAGCTACTGTTTCATTTTCATTTGAGGCATCATAATACTCCATATAACATGCATAATCTGGTTCTTGTTTGGACATTTTTGACACAGTTTAATAAACCTCAACTGTGCTACTTCTGCTGTGAATATGAATATAATAATATAAAAACATTTTTTTACATTCTTTCCAGGATATCGGAATTTCAGGGTCACAGAAAACAGAAAAAATATTTCGATAGTATTTCAGATTTTCCGTTATTTATTCAGACTAAAATGTTCAAGTTTCTACTGCTTGAACCAGAATCTTAAAATTTGGCATGAAGAGCAAATGAACAAGATGCCTTGTAAGAGCAAAAATAAAGGGAAATTCCGAAAACAAGTCGCACTTTATGTGTCAAAATCGCATTTTAAGCATCATATTAAAAACTGTCATTAAGAATTTCTAAATCCTTTTAAAAAGTTTAAACAGGTTTGATTATTATAATGATAGGAACAACGTATCAAGACAGTGTCACGAATATTATATCTATCATCTGGATCATTTCTGCAAAGCCAGCAAACCATGTTTTTAAATTATAATTGTAACTAATACGATTATATATGACCTTCTACTGTTATAAAGGTTCTTGATAATTCATTTTTTTTAATTATTTGTCAAATATAGTATTAAAAAATGTATTTTAATATTGTAACGCTATTCTCTTGATTGTAAAAGGGTGATTTAATGAATATTTAAAAAAAAGAATCACTCTTCTTTAAAACATTTCAATTGCGTTAATTTGTATCATATATTAAATTAATAAAATTATACATGTTCTTTTTAAAGTTAATTTTAAACGTTTTTTTCTTATTTCTAAATATACAATGCTTGCAGTCACAAATATAGATGGCGAATTCTATTAACTAATTATTTTTCACCTCGAAAATTTTATTACCGCTGCATTAATTTTCACTTTGCAATACTTTAATGACATATGTATTAATATTTGTAAATATTAAGTATTTTCTGTTAATTCTATGATTAAAAATTTATATTTTCTATGAATATATTAAGTTCCCTTTATTGAAACTTTTTCGCTCTAAATAAAAGTTTATTTACATTACATTAGTTTTCTACATTTGATGTATTAATAAAAGATCTGTATTACCCTTCATGGTTTATTACATGTGCTGTCCATTGTTACTAAACATACAACGACTACATTTGCAAATATATACAATGTGTTAAATTACTTTTTTATTTTAAGACATTTTAATTTGCATTTCAATTAATGCATAATTCTTTTAACTAATTTACACACATACTTCAGTTTACATGATTAATCACAAATGTGTTCTCATTATCTAAATATAAAATGTCTAAAATAGTATTTAATGAATTGCTTTAAGTATTTTACTTCATTTAATTTAAAATAATTTATTTATATTGGAATTTATAACATTCCATGATCAATTACAAAAGCTCCACATTCTGCTAACTTTAAGACGTTTACATTCTTTATACTACAAATTAGATCAATTAATTGTGGAAAGAAAAATTAATTTATTTAAACTTTCATTTAAATCTCTCCGAATAAAGCTAACTTACATATTTCCAAATGTTAAGATATATATTTGCACATACATATGATAAACTGCTTTATTAAAAAAATATTCACAGTAAAAAAATTTTTTTTTTTCCACCGCCTTAAATTGTATCATACAGTAGATTCAATTACACATCTGCAATAATTTTCACAGTTAATTTCGCATGTTTCTCCTTACTTTATGGATGGAAAACGCCTACAGTTTTCTGCATATATGAGAAATTCCATTAATTAATGGAATACACAAAAGTCAACTTGTTTAATCTTTCAGTAAAATCTCTACGAGGTTTAATTAACTTACGTACTCTCGTCAACTTTAGGGAACCTGAATAAACTGTCAAGTAGATATGATTATTAGATAGCTTATATACTAAGCGAAGCGATTGGTCTGGCCAGTGGTCAATCTCTGTAACATTTCGACATTTCTATTGACATACCATGACAACATTGGCTGAGCAAATTCTATGTAATCTTGCTCGCCCACTAAATGAAACTGGAATATACCTTATTATTTATTTAATACCAAAACGTAAAGAGGAAACTTTCGATCGATGCCTGAAATAATTTCACAGCGTCAGTTTAATTCTATTAGCATAGCAAATATTTGCAGCAGCTGTAGCATCTATTTGAAAATTTATTCTGCCCATTGAAATGACTGAGAAGATTGGCCAAGTAATAATCAGTCTAATTCGCAACTTATTTGTGAAAATGTTCTATACAGACTAATTCGTGGAGAGTAAAATATTTTCTGTTAAGAATTGAATGATAGAAGTGAAATCTAGATCTAATAGTGTGTGTTATTTGTTTAAAAACCCTTTTTGTTTCAGAATATGAATCAGTGCGAAATTCCTATTTATGAAAAAAATTCTGAATCTTTGAAAATACGTTGAAATATTTGTACAAACATTGAAAAATTTTGAGAAATAATACTAAATAAAAAAATAAATAATAAATGAAGAAAATAAAATTATAAGTATATAATTGAATATATCTACACAAATTAATAAACTAAATGGTTTTTTGTGGAATAATTTCAGTTCTAATAATTTCTTCAATTTTTTTTAGTTTTATAGGTTTAGTTTTTTATCTTTAGTTTAGTCTTTAGTTTTTCGCAACTTATTTGTGAAAATATTCTACACAGACTAATTGGTGGAGTGCAAAATATTTTCTGTAAAGAATTGAATAATAGAAGCGAAATCTAGATCCAATAGTAAGCGATGTGTTATTTGTTTAAAAACCCTTTGTGGTTCAGAATATGAATCAATGCAAAATTCCTATTTATAAGAAAAATTCTGAATCTTTGAAAATACGTTGAAATATTTGTGCAAACATTAAAGAGTTTTGATAAATAATATTAAATAAACAATCAAATAATAATTGATTAATATAAAATTATAAGTAAGGTACCCTGGGGTAATAACGCCACGTTAAGGCTTTGTTAATTTTCACGGCTTAGTTTTAGATTGTATTTTTCAAACAAATATAGGATCAGATACAGTAACGCATTGACTATCTATATAAAATAAAATAATTTAACAGATATGTATTCATAAAATGTAATGGCGTTTTTTCTTGACCAATGCTATTTGGAGTTATTACCCACCTATATGGGTAATAACGCCATGCAAGCAAAACTATAAAATAAGATGGAATAATTGCATGTAGGTAGTCCAATTCTAAAAATACAAACTCTGCAAACTTAGAAATTGACAAATTGCATTCTAAGCTATTGAAAATGTTCATTTTTTGTGAAAGTTTAAGAAAAATAAAGGTGTGGTGTGGAAGGGGGGGATGAGGCAAAAGAATATCAGACCGTGAGCTTCTTTTTGCTTAAAAAAGACCGTTTAAATAGAAATATGAGAAACATTGCACAGTTTTAACTGTGTTTATTTGAATCAGTATTTAGGATGTAGCTCGGCCACTGTAGGGAATCAACCGGGGTATTAATGTCAAGGATTGGCGTTATTACCCCGGTATAGTTATTTCGCAGTACATTTTAAATTACAAATTATCTCGAGAAGATATCCAAAATCTTCAACAACCTTTTAAAAGTACATGAAATGCACTACAAATTTATGTAATTAACAAAGTATTTCCGGGTTAAAAAAAATAGTCCTTACATCACAAAACGTATATCGCAAATTTTAGATCAAGCGTTAATTTTAGTTGCTTGTAAAAACAATAAGACCTAAAAATGAAACAAATTAACTTGAAGCTGTTTTTTGCGATTTATATGACTCAAAACCCTTCTGCGCAGAGCACATGGGTGTCATTTACCTGATTATTTCATAATTATGCAAAATATAAGCACTTGGCGTTATTACCCCGCCTGGCGTTATTACCCCAGGGTACCTTATATTATTAAATACGCCTACACAATTTAATAAACAAAATTATTTATTGTAGATTGGTTCCAACACTAATAATTTCTCCAAACTTTTTTTTAGATTTTTATAGAAAATATAAAAATGTAATGTCTAAAAGTCTAATTCACAACAAATTTGCAAATATGTTCTCCATAAACTAATTCATTAGGGGTAAAATAATTTCTTTAAAGAATTGAAAAACAGAAGTGAAATCTAATTTATAGTAAACTGTGTGTTATGTTTTTAAGTCCTTTGTGTTTGAGAATACAAATTAATGAAAATTTTGCATTGTAAAGAATTATTTAGAATTTTTCCAAAATCCATTGGGATTTTTATACCAACATTAAGTAAAATTTGAAAAATAATATCTAATTAAACAAGAAATAAGAAAGGATAAATGTTGAAAAGTAAATAATAAATAATTGAAATAAAATAACATATAGAGTATTAAACTTCGTTTACATACGTCAATACATTAAATTCTTATTTGTATTGGTTATGTGGAATGATTATTATTCTACTTTAATAATAAAAAAAGTAATAACAAATATATACTGTTAAAGAAGAAGAAGAAGAAAGAAAAGGATAGATTAGAATCCATAGATTAATTAATTCCAAAAAACTTCATAATTTTAGAAAGTGAAACATTTCGCTTTCAAGTGAAAGTGGTAACAAAGTACAGAATGTTTGTAAATAGTACATACACAACTAAATGGGTACAAATTGATGATTAAGCAGAAATAACCGAAATGAATTATCCAAACGCAACTAATATGCCTATATTAGGAGAAATTTTAATGAAATATATAAATTTAAACAATTAAGCTAAGTTATAATGACATTTCAAGTAAAAGTATTTATATTCGCGCAAGCATGCCGTTTTTGATGAAAACACGTACGAAATGCCAAACATATTCGTACTGAAAAATTTATAAAATGTAAATAAAGCATAATAAAAAATTAACTTTTAAGTAAAATAAAAATAACCACATATATTAGATCTTTGGAATGTTGCTCACGTATTTTGGGCATTTTTTGAATTTATATTCTTTATGAATATTTCATACGCGAGGATGGAATGCGTTTTTCCTTATGACTACACTTTTTTTCCAGGTCTACTTAATGTCCAAAGAGCGTTTTTGTAGATTAAACTAACTTTTCTGTGTGTATAATTTTATATTTTCAAACATTTTCATTTTTATTTGAATTGAATTAGGCTGGTGTGAAAACTGCAATTTGTATTCTCAACGAATACGAAAGTACTTTATTTTCAATATACCTTGCATTAATGTTTTGTGATGCAGAAACATTTGACTCCAAGCGTTTTAAAATGAGATTAAGTTTCGTAAAATTATAACAAAAAAATTAAAAAATTAAAAAATATATGTATACAAATAGTTTTGAATTCGTTTTACTCATTTAAAAGCATTATACTAGGTGTCCATAACTAAATAAACCTGTTTTAACGCTTTCTGTAGAGAAAAATATTTTTCATAAAGTTGTGAAATTTTGTGAAAGAAATGACAAAAGGATAGGGACTTGTTTAAGGAGAAAAATTAATTTAACAAATTACAGAATTTATTTGGAAAACGATTTTTTCAAAGACTAACGTCTAAGTCTTACAAATAAATTCTGTATTTTAAAAAATATCATTCCTCTTTTTTTGTAAACAGTTCATGTTTATTTTACAGCTAAAGTTAAATAAAGGTGAAACATTCTGAAGAGATTATCATTGATATAGTTGTTTTCCTCCTGAAGGATTTTTATTTATTTTTTAAAGAAAATAAAGAAGTTATGGGGTTTTTTCATTTCGGAATTGATTCAATTTCTTATTCAGTTTTATTTACCTTATCTGTGTTATAAAGGACAAACATATCCGTACGTAACGTAAACGTTATTCTGCGAATAGTAAAACTTTTAAATTTTAAACGAAATTATCGTTTTACAGTTTCGGTATTGCAAATTTTTAAACTTCTAAACATCAAAAATTTTATAATTTTTACTCCGTTGTATAGAAAAAATAACTTTAATGCAATTTATTTGACTTATTATTTTTATTGTAATTTTATTTGATTGTATTTATTTATTTATTTGTAATTGTGTCAAAAGACGTATTCCTAAAATGCGGACACCACAAGGATTGCTTGAGCTATATCTATACTTGACCGAGAATAACAACCATTTCCAAAATAGTTAATAAGTAAATAAATAAATAAAAATAGCTCAAAATGTCGCCAACAGAGAACGATTTTTAATACATTGCACATTTAGCATTACGATACTTTATAAGATTTATTTATTACTTAACCTGACTCTAAATGACATCTTTTTACGACAGGTTCCTAGCATTTCTCAGAACATACTGAGAGGTCAACTATGGTACATGCTATCGTACGATATCGAATGGTATCTGAAAATGATGACCGTCATGCGGTATATGTTTAGTATTAGCGAAATTCATTAAATTATTATACATGTATGTTAAATGTCCTATTTCTTTTCCCTCAAACAAATTCTTATATTTTTATTCTGTTCTCCACAAAATTTCATAACATTCTGAACAATTGTTTAATATGTAGACAACTTTAAAACAGGGTCGCTTAGTTACAGATACCCTGTAAATAAAATAAACTGTCGTAATGCTAAATGGGAAGTAAATGAGTATATATTAAATCTAAGATTATAATAAGAACCCTCTATTGTGAATGTGAATAAACGAACTTTGAAGCAATTAACTAAAAAGTACTTAATGGCAAAAAAATATATTTATTTATATAGTTGTATGAACTAATTTGTCTGAATATTAGTTGTAGGAACAATGTTATTTGGATATTATAGCCCCATACAAATTTTTGGTTGTACTGACCAAATTTTATTAGTAGGTGGATGTAACTATTATAAACAAATGTATTTGTTTATGATAAGTATTTACCAAATATTTAAGGTTGTACTAAACAAATTGATTTTGTTCTTGCAAAGCAATTTATTTGTTTACGATTATTAACCATATAGATTTGATAAAAGTAACTTTCAGCAAAATTAATTTAATTAAAAATTTTTTTTTTTTTTTTTTTTTTTTTTTTTTTTTTGTCCTTGCAATTAAATCTATTTGATTACGATAAGTATCCATGGTGATTATGTCTTATTTAAACTGGTGTCATATTATTCTAGTATTTGAGAATTTAATGCATGCAATCGTATTAAATTCTCTAATCGTAAAATTTTAAATCATAATAAATTTTGTATTCGCGCTTTTATGTATGAAAATAAATAATCCATTGCACCAAGATCTGAATATTTATATATATAAAAAAACTTATCGTAGAAAAGCGCTTCATTTGTTCCCATTTGACCTGTAATTGAAACTTGTTACATTTAGTTTAGATGATTTGACGTGGAGTTTAAAATTTACTAGCTTTAAATAATGAAAATATGTATTTTTTAAATTAAAAGAATGCATGCAATAAATTATGAAAACTTTAAAACACTTTATCTTTAAATATTTAACTGATTACTTATATAAATTCAGTTTAAAGTCTTATAACCTTTACATGAGGATTTGGACAGCATCTGTTAGAAATTGCTTGTAAATTCGGACATATTCTGTCCGAGTTCTTACAATGAGTTTTGTTCTAAATAATGATTTGAAATAATAACCCTCCAATTGAAACAATTAGGTTTTTAAAAGAGAAAAATCAAAGAATGAAAATTTCTCCCATCCGACTTTAGGATTTTTGTAAAGTTCACGAAGCGCAAGAATCGAGTTCAGATTTTTTTACAAAACATTCGCAATATTTGGTAATAATATATAAGTCGTGGGTTTCAATTTCGGCTTATAGAGTAACATGTGTCAGCAAAATTTTAAAACTACAGTACTTAAATACATAAGAAGATTTAAGAAGTTATCTTTAAATGTTTTATATCCAAAGCACACTTTTTAATAAGGTTTCTCTGAAAAAATGAAAAAAGAAGGGACAAGTGGGAATAATGGATTTGAACTTTTCTTTTAATAAACTAAAAAAGTATAAAATGCAAAAGAAAAACAAAAAACATACATATTATGCATTTCAAACTTCTCTTTATGTTTAAGCAAGCTATTAGAAATGTTTTAAAACTAAACCATCTAAATATATAAGAAGATTTAAAAGTTATTTTTAAATGCTTTTTATCCGCATAAAAGCACACATTTTAATAAGGTTTCTCCGGAAAAAGAAAAAAGAAGGGGACAATTAATAGAAACGACGAAAAAAAAAGTTTCATTTTAATCATCTCGTATCCAACTTTATGTAATTAACATACACTATGGCATAATTTCTGCACACATATATACTAAGTAATAAAAATAAAAACCTCTGTTGCATGTCGAGAGTGGGGATAATGGATTTGAAATCTTTCTTTTAATGAACTAATTAATTATAAAATGCTATAGAAAAACAGCTAACAAATATATTATGCATTTCAAACTTTCATTTGTGTTCCACCAAGAAATTATTGTAAATGTTTTAAAACTATACCATCTAAATATATAAGATTATTTAAAAAGTTATTTTTAAAAGCTTTATATCCACTTAAAAGCACACTTTTTAATAAGGTTTCTCTGAAAAGAAAGATAAAAGAAGGGGAAAGGTAATAGAAACGATGAAAAAAGTTTCATCTATATCATCTCGTATCTGTCTTTGTGTGATTACCGTACACTATGGCATAATTTCCTTACGTATATATATACTAAACAATAAAAATAAAAATCTTTGATGCATTCTGCAAGTGGGAATAATGGATTTGAACTTTTTCTTTAATATACTAAAATATTATGAAATGCCAGAGAGAAACAGAAGTGAAATATATTTTTCATTTTAAACTTCCATTTATGTTCCATCAAGCAACTGTTTGAAATGTTTATAAACTATTCTATCTAAATATGTAAGAAGATTTAAAATGTTATTTTTAAAGGTTTTATACCACTTTAAAAGTACACTTTTTAATACGGTTTCTCTTAAAAAAGCAAAAAGAAGGGGAAAGTTAATAAAAACGATGACAAAAAGTTTCATCTTTATCATCTCGTATCCGCCTATATGTAATTAACGTACACTATGGCATAATTTCCTTACACACATATGCTAAACAATAAAAGTAAATACCTCTGTTGTATGTTCCAAGTGGAATTATGAATTTTAACTCTTTTTTTAATAAACTAAAAAAATTATAAAATACTAGAGAAAAACAGAAATCAAATATATTATGCATTTCAAACTTCCATTTGTGTTCCACTAAGGAAACTATTGGAAAATTGATTGAACTTCTTATCTACTATAGGTTTAATTAAGCAGGCATAGCCAATCCAAGGGAGTCAAATAGTTCCATTAGATGTAATTATTTGATTGCACTCAGCTGATGGAAATGATCCGGCAGTTTACCGGTGGTATCAACGAGCGTTAAACTGATAAAATGCAATGCACTTTATACTTTCATTGAACTATTTATCAGAGCAAATAATTTTAGCATTATTTTAATCTAACCATAACCTTTAACTTTGTTTGCCTAACATTAACGAAAAATCAATGCATTGAATAAGCAAAATTATTCACAATACCTAAAATCATATTTGTAAAATTCACCAACTCCTAATCGTATTTTACTGACAAAAAAATGTCTGGTGATACTTATTTGCATTGTTATATTTTTATATATTAGGAAGCGTTAAATCTTGCGACTTCCGTTCAGAACACCCATTCAGAATTAGCAGCCGACAAAAACAATGCAACGTGTTCTGTTTTAAAAAGTATTATTCTGTTACGGAAGATTGAATAAAAGTATCGCGAACGGCTACGATTCCTGGAGTCAGGTTGTCGTCGATTTATGTTTGAATACGACATTTTTCGATTACAATTGCCTCCTCCAAAGGTATCGTGACAGCTGACTTTCATAATTACGTTGTGGTCAGTATTATTTGTTTGTGTTTTAGGTAACAAAACTGCAGCAGCTTGGGAATATTATTCAGAACATAGGTATTGAAAAGCATTGTATTTTGAAAAAGAAAGCATACTTATTTTGTTTAGATCGAGTTTTAGATATTTGTAGGAAGAAGTATAGCTTATGCATAAAATCTATTCTCTAATATAATGCATTATTATGTCTATTTTCATGTTAGTGTATATATATATATATATACACTGTATTTATAAAATACTAATTTTTACAAAATAATTCTAAACGTTTTCCGCATGCATTTATCTGGATTTATACTGCATTAATTGATAAACACATTTGCCAGTTAGTTTTAAGTCGTGCGATTCCCATTGTAACGTCACATAAATATTGTCCGTAAGAATCGTTTTAAATGTATCAAAACAAACACATCCAAAGAAAAATCTCCATTGAAATAAGGAAAAGAAAAATAAAATTTCTTAATAAAAAAATTATTTAATATGAAAATTTCTTAATTTGAAAATAATTTCACATTGTACACCAGAAAAATATGAAGGAGCATTTTATGATAAAAAATAGTTTAACAAAAAAACTAATTTATTTACTCTCAGGTTAATGAATAAAAACTTTTCCGTTTTTTTTTCTTTATTTTTCTATTATTTAATTATATTTATACCCATGGATTTTCTACAGTTAGACTTTTCTTTTTGGCTCTTGATATGATAATCATGTACTAATAGCACTGCTACTGGATATCCGTGATAATATCACTTGTTCAAATGTTCATAGATTTTTTAATATATACAGGATGTCCACTCTCAACGGTGGCCAATAGCTAATTTCTAAACCGTTAGTCATAGACATATAGTTCCAATTGCAAAAATGCTTTAAAAAAGTTAAAGAATTCTTTTCAAACGATTTAAGTCAGAAAACATTTTTATTAAAAAATTACGAAAATTAAGTTTTTATATTGTTCCCCGGTCCTATAAGTGATATTTAGTAAATTTTTACCATTGTTCTAACAAGTAATACAAAAAAAGTCCCATTCTTCTGCGATTAAAACTAACCGAGTAATAGCTGTTTAAAGTTGAACCATCTTTTTTGCTGCAAATTAGGGGCCAGTCGCAAATTTACTGGAAATAAAAATAAACGCAAAATATAAAATTTAACATTAAATGTGGAGAGTAAAATAATTTTTACAATATTATTTTTAAAATTATGTTGGGGATTATATATTAAAGAAAAATTTTTACTAAAAATATAGGTAAAAAAATAACAGAAATTTTGTTAATTTAAATTATGAAAAGCAACAGTCACAATTCGTTACAAAATGACAAATATTTAAAATTCTATTAGTTACTTAACCTAACAGAATTTGGTGTAGTCCTATAAAATAATAAAATGGTGCGCACCTAAAATTGTATTAATATTACATTGTTATTAGATACAAATAAGTGTGCAAAATGAACCTCGATCGGATATTTGGAAGTAAGTTAAAATTTGAGTAGAAATTTTGAACTAGGGAAACATACGTACGAACGTTTTAAGCAAAATAAAAGCTTATCAAAATAACACAACTTTTTAGGATAAAATTGCGATTTCCCAAAATTTGATTTTCTCCATAAAGTGAATATCACAAACTCACGTTTTCAACAATTTTAACCAATCTAAAGTTAATTAATAAAAATCAACATTACCGTAAAACTTATACGGTGGTAGCACCTTCAGTTAAATTGCTTTAAAAATATTTCTTTACCTCACCTCATTTAAAATATTTTCGTAACTGGTCCTATATGTCTGTGGCAAACGGTTTAGAAATTACCTATTCAACTGTGTTGGAAATGGGCGCCCTTTATACTAATTTAAACACTTAGTATACGTTCCCTAAATATTTAGTCCAACTCATTCGTTTTCAGCTACAGAAAAGTGGTTTCAGTCATGAAATTTAAAGTTTCAAACTTGGACAACTTTAATGTCAAGTGAGTGGGACCTTTTTTGTATTGCTTGATACGGTGATGGAATTTTTTTACTAAATATCACTAATAGGACCGGGGGACCGTATAAAAAGTTAATTTTCGTAATTTTTCGTAATTTGTTTTTACCTAAATCGCTTGAAAAACAACTCTATACCTTTTTTTAAAGCATTTTTGCAATTGGAACTGAATGTCTATGACTAACGATTTAGAAAATAGCCATTGGTCACCGTTGAGAGTGGACACCCTGTATATATATTGGACCGAATTTAGCATTAAATAACTCTTAATTTAATTCTCCTTCACTGCTTCATCAAGTATTTATCTATAGCTTTCCAAATCTGTATGCGGAGCTGTATGACTATCAGATACCTTAGTTTTTATCTTTTTTCAATAATCGTGGTTCTGGCATGTTTTGTGATTTTGTTCTATTACAGATGAATGTTACTGAATGTAACCGAACCGTCTACTTTTAAATATGTTTTAATTGCTTTTAGTATTTTTATCTGCGTATGTTTGTAGTCATATAATATATATATATTTATTATTATTATTAAAAACATTTTATTACGTTTTATTATTAACATCATTTTTCACAGAATTAGTAGTGTTTAAGACTTAAATTAAACGCAGTCTTTTTATGAAATATTTACAATTTCATGAATATATCATCAAGTTTAATTAGTATACCGATAATGAAATTGTTAATTATTGTAATATTACTTTAATTCTTCATAAAACTATTGGCTCATTCTCCAATAAATCATGGAACCTCTATCTGAATAATAGTTGCTACTTATAAAATTAGTTCATTTTTAACCTAAACTTTTATAGAATCTTCTTTATTTAATATTTATGATAGTTCTTTTAGAAAAAGCGTAAACCCTTTACAAATATTTTCTGCTTTTGGAAGTAAGATACACCGTAGAAAGTAAAAACATCTTAACAAATTTATTACGCATTACCGAGAAGCTCAAATGAAATTTGGATTCTCAGTAATCTAATAGACTGCCGTTTGGAATTCTTTCTCCTGCATTTGATAGGCACTTTGGGACTTTTTTTCTGGATTCTGTTTTTTGAACTACGCACATATATAACACTGGGATTAGTTTAACTAAATTTATTGTCTTTGAAATAATTGCAGAAGTTCGAAAAATAAAACCTTGAACTTAATGTCGCAAAGTAAATTTTCCGAAAGCATGATTTCTTTTTTTTTTTATGTGTATAAAATTCTTTTCTTCAATCTCCTCTCACATTTGTACGTCTTTAGCAGAAAATTATCAATGTAGTTCTATTCTTATAATATAATTTTAAAACAATCGTATTTACTTGAAAATTTATGTTTTAAAATATAATATAGTCTATGTTCCAAAAAACTATAATGAAACATTGTATTGTAATGAGTACATCTTGGTCAGTATTGGCAATATTGCCATGCTCAATCTCCACATCATATGCAACCACCGATTGCATATAATGCACTGAATCCAGTCTTGATAAGACTCCAGACATTAAGTATATTAAGAATAATCAAATTTATCCAATACTGCCATTATAATCTGCAAAAGCTACAACTTTCGCCACTCTCCATGTCGCACTGATACTATACTCTCTTAAAATATCAGCTAAAAAATAACTCTAGTTGAGCCGAAATTCGCTCATCTCACGTTTTAAAAGGAAACTTCTTATAAAGCGTTGAAACAACTCAAGTGAGTGAGTTGTTTTTAAACAGTTTAAATCAAGAAGAGTTATTTAAATAAGCAATCTAAATCCAGATGTGTAAAGCATTTAAAAGACAACTCATTTACGATTCAATAAATTACAGTTCTTTACTGAGAAGCTAAATCTACTCTTTCGTTTTAAGAGTGTACATTCATTTATATGTAGGTTCTATTGAAATTGTAACTGATAAATTTATTTTTTGGAAAAGAAAGATACCTTTCGCGGCATCTGTCCCATAGTGGCAGGTAAGATTCCGGACATCCATTTTGTGTCCTGTGAATGACGTCGAAAATCGCATGTCCATATTCCACGAGGATCTAGTCAACAGTTATAACTGGTTTTGGAATGAAATATCTTATTATTAAGCTAAAAAACAGCTCTAAAAATTATTAGAATAATTTTATCAACTTATAGAAATATGCACGTTGCGAGCATAAAAACTGCCATTAATGTTTAAATACTAACAGTTGAATGGTACAAACGCATACAATACAGCACATGGCTCAAAGGCACACAATGAACTTTTTAATTTCGTGTAGGAAGCCCACACAATCCTGCGCTATCTGTCCCATCGCGACGTCTGTCTTCATTTTACCCTATATTTGTAAATTAATATAACTAGATTTAAAGTTTTAAAAATCATAATTTAAATTAAAAATTCGAAATTATATCGATAATTATTTATCACTAACAGATAGATATTTTTGTGTCTACTATGTTGTGAAAACTGATATTTCGAAGATATTTAGTTTTATAATAATATATCTGTTCCATCACGATGTCTGCCCCACATTATCATACATTTATAAATTAATGTAACTAGATTTAAAGTTTTAAAAATCAGAATTTAAATTAAAAACTTTAAATAATCTTGATAATTACTTATAACTAACTTTTATGAATTTTTCTGACTACTATGTTATGAAAATTGATATTTTAAAAATATTTAGTTTTATAACAATATATCTGTCCCATCGCAATGTCTGTCCCACTTTATCCTATATTTGTAAATTAATCTCACTAGATTTAAAGTTTTGAAAATCATAATTTAAATTAAAATTTCTAAATAATATCGATAATTACTTATCACAAACTCTTATGTATTTTTCTGACTACTATGCTGTGAACATTGACATTTCGAACATATTTAGTTTCATAATAATATAAAAAAATGACTAATCATGACTAAAATGATATACATGAATATGGTAAAAGTACTTACGGTTCGTATAAAAAGTAAAAAATAAAATAATTCCTCTATTTAACAAACCAACTGGTTTACTTATTAGTTTACTTATAACTAATTAGTTGGAATTATCATTATCAATATCTGCAGATGTAAATTTTTATTTAATAAAATATTTAGCCTCAAAAAGATAACTCGTTTAAAACATTTGGAACAAGCTATTTTTGAATACGGCGAGAAATTTTTCTAGTTTAAAATTATAGATGCTCTTTTAAAAATAACATACAGTAAAGTAAATAGTCTAAATTGACATGAACAAATAGCATGCGTGACTTTCGCATTTTATTAAATGCACAAAGGGCCTTTTATCAGCTATTATTTAAGTAAGGAAACTACTGTAGCCATTTAATGTAACTCGATGTTTTTTTCTCGTAAATTTTAAATGGGTTAGAAAAGTTTCATCTTAATATATTTTAAATAAAATCTTTATTTATTTAAAGCATTGAAAGGCTAATAAGTTCTCCTACAAAATATATTACACATATTTAATTTTAATAAATTCTTTTAGAGAATATAAGCCATTTTCACATTGAAATAAAAATAACTTTGCTCTAAAATATATGTTTCTTTAAAAAGTTATGTTTTCTTAAAAATTAAAGTAATGCATTGTTATTATTATGTCTATTCATGAATTATTTCCAAGAGAAAATTATTATCAAATAAATTATTTGAAAAATGATGTGTATATTAATAATGAATAAATATAACATAATACAATAAGATATAGATTCTTATGTAATATATTGAATAAATATGGCATAGAAAAAAAAATGTGGTAAGATATTTTTTATTTATTTTGTTTATATTAAAACGCAATCATTACTATCTCTGTAAGAGCTATCATATTAAACAATAATAATAATATTTAATTTCAGACATGTAAAAAGATATGTATTTCGAATTGCAGTAAGTGTAATCTTCTTGTTCACATTCTTCTACACATTAATTAATTTATTTATTTGTATTGTTATATTACACAGACAATAAAAAATAAAATTATTCAATGCTGAACTAAATTGCGAAAATTGACATGTTTTTGTTATTCTTTCAAGCAAAATTGAGTTTTTAAAAGATTTTAATACTATGTGCATTAGCTTAAAAATTTAAAATGCTATGAAAATCCTTGCAAATTACAACAAATAAATACCATATCTATTTCTCCTAGTATCTGTACTTTTCACAAGACGCATTTTTTGAAACGCGCTTTATATTTAGGAAAATTGAAACGAATTCACGGATCTCTTTCATATAAGTATCATTCGCAATTTTTTTTACATTTTCTCACCAGCATTTCGAATAAGCTATAAATAAGCTAAAAAACTTTGTAAAATCACCATAAAACAGAAAATAAAACAGGACGCGTTTCGAGCTTCAAAAATACAGCTCGTCATTAGCTCATCAAAACACGTGTCACAAGGGACAGAGTAGAGGTAAAAGTGAATGATAAAATTTCGAAACCGAAATCTTTGCATAATTAATCACAAAAATTCTCTTATTCAAGAGATTTAATAATATTATTATAAGTTACTAGTAGAAAAAAGCAAGGACATTGAAAACCGTATACGTCTGTACTTATCACAGATTAACATATTCTCCATGATTGAAGTAGACGTATACATTAGGTATTTATTTTTAAATGCTGTCTTGGCACTAACTAAAACGGCTAATTTACGTATGTGTCAAATGTATGTTTTCTAATTTACGTATGTGTCAAATTTTTTCAAATGATGTAAATAAATTTAAATAGACAGATTACTTGGTTTGAACATTTATGTATGTGACGGTATTAGATATGACATGCAATGATGTAAAAGAAAGAAAGATCATTCCGTAATATAAGCAATAATTTAAATAGCCGTTAATGCAATACATATGACGATGACACATTCAAGGGGTCACAGAAGTCTTAATTTCTACCTAGCGCTGCAATTTAGCAATACGTCTCATTTAATTTTTTTCTCAGTCTCTATAAAAAGTAAATGAAATTTTTTTAAATATAGACAACTTAATATCTTTTCTTTTTAAAATATTTTTTAATGTTCCGTATTCAAATTTTATTTTATTTTTTATGTTTTATTTGGAAGAAGAATATTCTTTTTAATTGCATCCAGTGCGCACAAGATTTTTGAAAAAATATTGGAGCCCCCAAAAGTATTGATATTAATGTAAATCTAATGTATCTTGAACATATACTTCATTTGCAAGCAATTTATTTATTTATTTATTTAAAATTTAAATTTAAATTATACATTTTTGAAAAAAAAATTCCTTTTTATTGAAAAATTACCAATTTTAAATAAATAAAATATTAATTGCTTACAAATGATTTCAGTTACATTAGTTTTACACCATTATCAATATTTTAGAAGGCTCTTGAACCAATAGTTTTGCTACAGTCTTGCACGCAGTGGATGTAATTCAAAGACTAATTTTAAAAATTACATCAAAATTAAACATAAATAAATAAAATAAAACTCCATTATAAAATATAAAATATACTTTAAATAGAAGTTGTATTAATTTGTCTGCATTAAAAATTTAATGCATTTATGTTTCATAGGGATTTAGAAAAAAATTAAATATAACGCGTTGGTAAATTGCACCGCCATATAAAAATTACGACTTCTGAGACCCCTTAATAGTTGATCTGTAGTCATCTAAATTTTATCCATGCCATTGGTCGATACCCACTGGCAAAAAAATAAAACAACTTACCAAAAAGAAATTTCATTACTTCATTTTACGGATTTTACTTTGTACGTTATTCATTCGTTTATTTCTCTGACATGTTCTGTACAGCAACGTAGTCTTTTTTTTTTCAAGAACCGACAAGAATCTTTCCCAAGAACCGACAGCACAAAAACCTATGCTATCGAGCACAAGAAAAAAAGCCTTTATTTTATAAAAGAGTAATAAAAGAGGAATCTAATGATCTGTTTCACATGGAGCTAAAGTAGTGCATAAGCCAAATATTAATACCATTAGTGGGTTACTTGTAGGTTTAACATTGTTTTAGCTGTACAATCAAAGGTATGAAAACGTGGAAAACTAGGAGCAAGAAAACACAATGATAAACTTGCGAGTGAACCACTAATGGTATTAATTTTTATCTTATGCACCACTTCACTTCCGGCAGGCATGGTTCATTGAATTCCCCTATCACTATTCTTGCATAAACTTATTCGCGTTTGAAATGAAATAGACGCCCTCTCGCGGACAAAGTCGAACTAAAAGAAATAGAACTGATACCATGAGCATCTTCCGCTGAAATCAGTGTTTAAAAGGCCGATAAATAAATAAACAGTTCTATAACGAATGCAACGTTGGGTTCTTTGTATTAAAATTATCAAAAATCAAAATTTTATACACAAAGTTTAGATCTATAATATAAAAAAGTACATTTGACTTACTCATGGCAAAATAACATGACCGCAACACAATGCTTGCATGATTCGCTTGACCCAGCTTTGCAAGAGCAAGAAATTTTTTTTATTTTCAAATTTTTGTTTTCCTTTACTAGCAAACCTGAAATAATATGGGGATTTCCTTTTGTTTGGCTTGTTTGTAAACACGAGCCTACAATCTCTATTTCTTCTTCTTTGCATTCTTTAATGCCGCACATTACTAATCTCTTTGAATCAATAATTGCTTCAGCTTCTCTAAAGCAATTACTAGATTTTCCAGCATCTTAGAAATTCTAAAATTGTCGATATTTGTAATTTATCTCCCATAATTAAATAAAAAAGATAAAAAAACTGCACTTTAACTAGCTCTTTAAACTGGTTCTATGCTACAGTGCTACAGCATGGAACGTAAACAAACAAACGTAAACAAACGATTATCAGGTCTATAACAACGCCATCTTTCGGTCATTACAAACGCGAATTATTTTTTTTTCTTGTGCTCGGTAACATAGATTTTTGCGCCATCGGCTCACTGGAACGCCACGCTCACGTTTCAGGTTAAATAGTCAGAAGCAGACGATCTTTTATGTCAATGCAGATATGAGAAATAAATAAAGAATACTGCCCAGTTAAACTGATGGCATTGAGCTCACAGGCTACAAATACTTATTGTACATTAAAGCCTTATATTTTCAAGGGTTAATTCCGTTCGAAAAAAAATTAAGAAGGGGAAACAGCTCTCCCCTTTCCTCTTTTTTATACTTAATCATTGAACCTCCTATACTATCAAAGACATGCTTTATCATATAAAAAATCTATATCCAAAATTCAGAGCAAATGATATAATTCTTAATAAAAACCCATTTAGCATTTATATAATTTAACACTAGAAGCGCCGTTGGGGTCATTCCGCATTTTTTTTTCAATTTCCAATGCTTTATTTCAACATGTAAGTGAACACCGCAGCTCATATTTTTTTACTTTTTCTAAAATTATATTAAGCGTACTGTGACAATGTTTCATCTTTCTATATTAATTATTAAAAAAAATAATCAAAGAAATACCTAAAACAGCCAACAGGTGTCAATTTGACCCCCATAAGAAAAATGATAAATTTTGAAGACAAAGTCTGTTTTTGAATTCGCCATATCTCGGTTTTGATTACTGCGCATGGGGGAACACACATTTCTTATCGCGATGACAAAAAAAGAAAAGTAAACTCCAGTTTTGCTTTGTTTCGATGACGCATAGCGACGCGAAGAGGGGGGGGGGGTAGTCTTTTCTCCATTGCGCGCGCGCCTTCAATTAGGGGGAGAGGCGTTCTTCTAAGCATACTGACTCTTCTCTGAAATGCGGCCGCATCCTAGCAACGCTGGCGTACTACAGAATTTTTGGAGGGAAAATCGTTCTTCCAGAGCTACGGCCAAAAACGAAATTTGAAACCATTTTCCACAGCAGTGTTTTTCTCAAAGATTTCGATTGTGACAAAAGTGTAGTACATTTCCTTTATAAAAAAATGCTGAGAGGATTGAGTACACAGGAGTGCATTGCGCTCCTGGAGCAATTAGATTCATATATGAGTGGTGATGACAGTAATGATGAAGATTTTCGCATAGATAATGTGAATTTACAGAATGCGTCGTCTCGTGAAATCAGTGACAGTGATGCTGTAGAATATATTACCAATGTGATTACCCCTGTTTCTCGAGGATCAGGAACCTCACGTGGACGTGGACGTGCGCAAAAAAGAGGTAATAAGATATCTAATCTTTCTGTTGTCATCAGTAATGAAAAGTACACGTCATCCAGCGGTATTCTTTGGACTGTGATGACCCTTAGCACCCCTATTTCTACTACAGGTCGCACACCAGCTCGAAATATTAAAAAAATTGCTAGTGGACCAACAACTTATGCTCGTCGCAACATTGGGGCTAATCCAGCTTCAGCCTGGCGTTTGATGGTGACTGAAACAATGGTGAAACACATTCAAACATGCACAGTTGCTGAAGCACGACGTCAGCAAGGAGATGACAGCAACTGGTAAGTTACTCTGGTAGAACTGGATGCTTTTTTCGCCCTCTTATACGCCTGTGGGGCACTAGGTCAATCAAAGCTTTGTGCAGATGACTTATGGAATAAAAGTTGGGGACCACCTGTGTTCAAAGAGATAATGCCACGCAATCGTTTCCGTGAAATCATGCGATATCTCAGATTCGATCTGCGAAGTAGCAGATCGGAACGCCTGGCCACGGACAAATTTGCTCTCTTGCACGGATTGATTTACAATTTGGAGAAAGTGTAGTGCTGAAATTACTACAACAATATCTAAACTCCTGTCTCAATGTCACTACTGACGATTTTTTCACGTCTGTAAAGGTGGCCGATGAACTTTCAGCAAAGAAAACCACAATCGTTGGGACGATGCTTCTAAACAAGAAAGAATTACCTGCTATTGCCCACGACATATCTTCCCCACGATACTCATTTTCTGCACTGAAAAATGGAAATAAAATACTCACGATATACAGGTGCAAGAACAAAAAGAATGTAGTGATTCTGAGCACTGTGCACACGAATGTGTTTGCAGAAAGTAGTGCAAAGAAGAAGCCGAACACTGTTGTTTACTACAATAAAACTAAATGTGGTGTAGATGTAGCAGATCAGATGCTACGAAAATATTCTACAAGATGTGAAACTCGCAGATGGCCTCTTCACGTCTTTTACAACGTTCTTGATATTGCTGCACTAAATGCTTGGATAATTTTCAAGGAATGCTCAAAAACGTCAATTTCTCGTCGGGATTTTATTCTTGCCCTTGTGGAAGAATTGAGAAGTAGCGCGTTGCGCAACAGATGCCCTCAATTGATCGACCACAGACCCTGAAGCGAAAGAAATGTGTTTTTCAACATTGCAAGGGACGAAATAAAACTTCTGCAAGCTGTGAGGGATGTCAGAAACCAATTTGTGGTAAGTGTGTTGATGTCACCATCAAGCACGTATATTGTATTACTTGTGCTAATGTCTAAATAACTTTGGAACACATTTATATGCTTATTCAGGAATTATGTTTTTTATTTTCTCTCTTCAAAACATGTTGTGCGCTAATTTCTAGTATTTGTATTTTTATTTTTTGTTTCTTTTCTTATCAATTTTACTGTGTAATATTATATATATATATATATATATATATATATATATACATATATATGCGTGTGTGTGTGTGTGTGTGTATATATATTATTAAATCTATTGTATTTGTGTACTATTGTGTAGTAAAATATTTTGAAATATACATTGTCATTTATATGCTATCATTTCAAAAGAATGTAAAAATTGGGATAAACGATCTCTAAAAACTAAATAAATAAAAACGAAAAAGTTATAAAAACTTTAAAAACTTTTATATTTTTCAATTAAACCTCATTTATCATTTAAAAAATATATTTATTTTAATATGGCCTTGAATTTCTCATGGGGGTCAAATTGACACCAAACGGCGGTTTTAAATATGTCTAAAATCCGGCTGTTCTAGTGTTAAAAGGAGTTATCCCCCTCTTTTACACTTAGCCATTAAACTTCCAAAACTATTCAGAGATTTGAACGAAATCTAAAAATTCTGCTAGAAAAACCCATTTATATAAATTAAGGGGGGGGGATTAGAACCCCTGTTCCCCCTATTTATACTTATTAAAGAACACCTAATAACAGTCACGGAATCGCCTCATCAGAATGATCCTAATCTAAATTTTGAACGAAAACTTAATTCTGCATGAAAATCCCATTTATATCAACTAAAGGGAGGGGCATGAGCCCCCCGTTCCCCCTCTTATACATATCAAATGAACTCCAAAAACTAATCAGGGAAGCGCCTTGTCAGGATATACCTACATGAAAAATTTCAAGTGGATCGGATATTTTTATCACGAGTTATCGCGTTACGCACGAACGAACATACAGAACGGACGGGCACATAAGCTCTCAGGCTATGATAGCTTGTGAGCTAAAAACCAGCATGCAGCAAAGAATGGTAAATCTTCATTGTAAACGGCATAAAATGCAAAATAATAGACCGTGCCAAATTTACGTGAGAAATCAAATTATGGTTTTAAACAGATGGAAAGTAAATAAATGGTATAAGTGAGATAATTTTAATCGAAAAAAATATGTTAGATTTAAGATTGAGAAATAAGAAGTACATTAAAAAAATAAAGAATACTGCCCAGTTAAACTGATGGCATTGAGCTCACAGGCTACAAATACTTATTGTACATTAAAGCCTTATATTTTCAAGGGTTAATTCCGTTCGAAAAAAATTAAGAAGGGGAAACAGCTCTCCCCTTTCCTCTTTTTTTATACTTAATCATTGAACCTCTTATACCATCAAAGATATGCTTTATCATATAAAAAATCTCTATCCAAAATTCAGAGCAAATGAGATAATTCTTAATAAAAACCCATTTAGCATTTATATAATTTAAAAGGAGTTATCCCCCTCTTTTATACTTAACCATTAAACTTCCAAAACTATTCAGAGATTTGAACGAAATCTGAAAATTCTGCTTGAAAAACCCATTTATATAAATTAAGGGAGGGGGGCATTAGAACCCCTGTTCCCCCTATTTATACTTATTCAATGAACACCTAATAACAGTCACGGAATCGCCTCATCAGAATGATCTTAATCTAAATTTTGAACGAAAACTTAATTCTGCATGAAAATCTCATTTATATCAACTAAGGGGAGGGGCATGAACCCCCTTTCCCCCTCTTATACATATCGAATGAACTCCAAAAACTAATCAGGGAAGCGCCTTGTCAGGATATACCTACATACAAAATTTCAAGTGGATCGGATATTTTTATCATGAGTTATCGCGTTACGCACGAAAGCACGTACATACAGAACGGACGGGCACATAAGCTCTCAGGCTATGATAGCCTGTGAGCTAATAAAGGGGGAATGTTTTCAGATTATTTTGCAGGAAATTGAATAAGCATTTTAAATATAATGATTTTAAATGCACGGAATATTATTTAAGATAGGAATAATTTAATAAACTAGGATTATAGATTAATTTAGAAAAAATGGAACAATCTTAATAATATGCGGTAATTAATAATATGGCTGTTAATTGCTCTCGTTAGATAAATGTCTTCCATTTCTATAAATATTTAAAAACCAGTCTTTGTATGTAAATACAGCTCATATTCAAAATATTAGAATAATTGAGAAAAAGTAATAAGAAAAAATTATTTGCATTTATTTATTTTTTATACTAAGTAAATGCAATTAAATTTCTTATAAATTAAATCTGGAATGTTTAGATAAGATTTTAACATTTATAAAATATAAAATACAGCACAATAAATTAGGTATACAGCTTCCTTAAACACACCAGACTATTAGAATAAAATTTAGATTGGTTCAAAATATTAGAATATTTTATTTTACGCAACAATATTACCTTATGAATATGAAGTAAATGGTAGTTAATATTTTGTAGCACCCCCTTTAGCTTTCATAACAGCGTACAATCGATCTTGCATACTATATACAAGGTGTTTACAAACATTTCTATCAATATTAGCCCAAATAGACTTTATACGTGCCACTAACTCAGTTTTACTTGAAGGAGGATTTTCTTGAAGTTTTTTCTTCATTATACACCAAAAGTTTTCGATGGGATTAAGATCTGGTGAATTTGGTGGCCAAGGAAGTACCTTAATGTTGCGTTGGCGGAACCAATTCTTAGTTGACACCGAGGTATGCGGGGACGCTAAATCTTGTTGAAAGATGAAATCATCTTCAAATAAATCTTCTGATGATGGAATCATGTAATATTCTAAAATTTCTTGATATATCAGAGAGTTAACCTTTTCGTAGACGATGCATAACTTTCCAGGTCCTTCTGCACTCATACAACCCCAAACCATGACACTAGCAGCAAATTTTACGGAACGTTTAAGGCATTCTTTATCAAATGCTTCTTGCTTCATTCTCCAAACTCGAATACCTTGATTACCATATGAAACACAAAACATACTTTCATCACTAAATAATATATTTTTCCAATCTTCATTGCTCCATAAACGTCTTGATTTACACCAATTCAATCTTATACGCTTTTGTCTTGCAGTCATGAGAGGTTTTGTTTTCGGTACACGAGATTCAAATTTAAATTTATGGAGACGTCTTAATGTTGTCGATGTTGAAACTTCAACTCCTTCTTCTTTCCATTTTCGGTGCAAGAATCGCACACTTTTAAAACGGTTTTTCTTAACTATACGCTTTAGTTTCCTGTCATCTCTAGCAGATGTTTTTGGTTTTCGGCCACCATTTCGGCGATTATTTTGAAATTTTCCAATTTTTGAATATTGTATTAGTATTTTACTAACGCTCGATTGCGAATAATGTAAATAATTTGCTATAAAACATTGATTTTTACCGTGCCGATACAAATCAACCATACGAGGTTTAGTAGATTCAGGAATATCACTCACACGGCCCATTTTAAGACGAAAAAGAAACAAACTGCAAAAAAGAATACTTATTTTAAATAAAATAGTCTGAATTTAATCAATGATGCAACCAGTTAAGAATTGGTAATAATTAAAGGAGAATTAATGTGAAATATTCTAATATTTTGAACCACTTGAATAAATATTCTAATATTTTGACTTATCAAAATAATTTTTTTTGCAATTAATCTTTTCAAAAATGATATTAAATTTAAGATAACAAGTAAGTTTAATCAACAATAATAGTCTAAGAGCCCGTGACTGGCAGACCTTCGTTATTTTATAAAAGCTGAAAATTTCTCAGCGCAGTCTTCCAACAAAGATAGGAACGATGGGTAATTATGAAATTTGGATCATGGTGGCTTTGGCAGTGACCAAGGAGCAAAGTTGTAAAAAATACCAACTTACTTTCGTCATTTTATAAAGCGTAATTTTTTTATATTTCCTTTGGAATGATGTTAGAAATCACGTCCTCCAGTGGCAGACACTTCCTGTGGTTCCAACCCCCGGCCGACAACCACTAAACTTCAATAATAGGAAATTCTACTTTCGTCATTTTATAAAAGCTGAATTTGATATATGTTACTTGGGTAACTACTAGAAGATATTTCCTCAGTTGGCAGACAGTTTTGGTGGTTCCAACCCCCGGCCGACAGGCATATACAGCGGCTTCTCAATACACTAGAGTCTGCGCGAAACAGACATTTTCCCCGTTTTCCCTTGGGTCGGAAATTGGCGACAGTTATTTGAGGTTGTTGCATGTAATTCTACGGTTGTTGACATTTTGAAAAAAGACCACAATAAAAGAAAAAAAATGTAATTTAACAAATTAGAACGACTAATTGGAAAATGATACTTTCAAAGACTAAAGTTTTAAAGTCTTAAAAAGGAATTCTATATTTAATAATAATAATAAACATCATTTTTAGGATGACCATAACGAGTCATATATTACGTACGCCATGCATAAAACATTAATATTCCTAGACCATTAAATACAAAAAACCCAGTAGTTTATTGTTATATAACTTTAACTGTTTAAAATGTGCATTTTTATTTGATGGAGTTAATCAGGCTGACTGCCTCTTATTACGTATGACATGGATTAAACATTAATATTCCTGCACCCATCTTATAAAAATTTTATATGAAATTTCAGTTTTACAATTTTTTTGAACTTCAAATTTTTAAACTTCTAAACATTGCACATTTTAAATTTTTATACCGTTGCATAGAGAAAATAATGCACTTTTAAATGAAATTCGTTTGAAATTTTTATGACAATTTATTTTCAAATTATTATTATTATTTAAAGTTTTTATTAATTTTTTGTCATTGAGGCAACAGAAGTGAACCATTTTTGGACATTAAACATGGACCAATCAGAAAATGAATAAAATGCGGAATTCAATCAATAAAAACATTCAGATATACTTCGGATTTGCCAATTCTCTACCGAGGATAAAACTATTTTCCAAATTACTAAAAATTAGTTATTTATTTATGAGTATTAATGAACGTTAGCTTCGAATTTTCTCCAAGCTTGGAAACATTTATCGCCAATTATTTAAAAATCTCGCCAAATATGAAGACAAAAATTAAGGAATCATAAATATTGCCGATTTCGCTATAGATTACTAATTTGGCACAGTTCTCATTCAAATTCAGTATTTACGAAATTTCTTTTTATAGGGTTCGTAGCATTTGATCTTCTTAAAATTTCAGTAAAATTTTCAATGAGATAATAATCAAGCATTAAAGAATTTTTATTAACTCATCTAATCGAGTCGCAAAAAAGCTATATTTAACAAAAACAACGAATATGAAAGCTATATCCTCCCCCTGGCACATGCCGAAATTGCTGTTTTATTATGTACTTATTTATCAATTAAAAAATTGCATGTTTATAATGTTATTGATTATGATTTCCATTTTGATACTTGTTTTGAAAATAAATGAAATACGTTATAAAATAATGTTTAGGTATTTTATTAACTTTATTTTTAATATCCACTTCAATACAAAATTAGAGTTTTACTGTTTATTCATACATAGTGTTAAAATGTTCTATGTATGGTGTTCCAAAAATGGCACCCAAACTCTGCGCAGCCAGATTCCTCATTGGGAATACATAAAAGAAGCCCAGAGAACTGCATCTGTACGATTGATAATTTACGAGAAAAATTGAAAAACAAAGTATACATCAAATGCATGTCAAATTATTCGCGAACAGAATGCATGAAAATCATACAAAAAATACCAGTAACTACAAGGAATAATAATAATAATTTGAAAACAAATTGTCATAAAAATTTCAAACGAATTTCATTGAAAAGTGCATTTTTTTTTTCTCTATGCAGCGGTATAAAAATTTAAAATGTGCAATGTTTAGAAGTTTAAAAATTTGCAGTTCAAAAAAATTGTAAAACTGAAATTTCATTTAAAATTTTTATAAGATGGGTCCAGGAATATTAATGTTTAATCCATGTCATACGTAATAACAGGCAGTCAGCCTGATTAACTCCATCAAATAAAAATGCACATTTTAAACACTTAAAGTTATATAACAATAAACTACTGTTTTTTTTTGTTTTTTTTATGGTCTAGGAATATTAATGTTTAATGCATGGCGTATTAATATATGACTCGTTATGGTCATCCTAAAAATGATGTTTATTATTATTATTAAGTATAGAATTCCTTTTTAAGTCTTTAAAATTTTAGTCTTTGAAAATATCATTTTCCAAATAGTCGTTCTAATTTGTTAAATTACATTTTTTTTTCTTTCATTGTGGTCTTTATTCAAAATGTCAACAGCCGTAGAATTACATGCAACAACCTCAAATAACTGTCGCCAATTTCCGACCGAAGGGAAAACGGGGAAAATGTCTGTTTCGTGCAGACTCTTAATGTATTGAGAGGCCGCTATATATGTCTGTCGGCCGGGGGTTGGAACCACCAAAACTGCCTGCCAACTGAGGAAATATCTTCTGGTAGTTACCCAAGTAACATATATAAAATTCAGCTTTTATAAAATGACGAAAGTAGAATTTCCTATTATTGAAGTTTAGTGGTTGTCGGCCGGGGGTTGGAACCACAGGAAGTGTCTGCCAATGGAGGACGTGATTTCTAACATCATTCCAAAGGAAACATCAAAAAATTACGCTTTATAAAATGACGAAAATGAGTTGGTATTTTGTACACCTTTGCTCCCTGGTCACTGCCAAAGCCACTATGATCCAAATTTCATAATTACCCATCGTTCCTATCTTTGTTGGAAGACTGCGCTGAGAAAGTTTCAGCTTTTATAAAATAACGAAGGTCTGCCAGTCACGGGCTCTTGCTCTATAAGTTCTTAATAAAAATATCGTTTGCATATTTTCATTAAAAGACATTAAATTACCAAACGATATTTTCAATTTCTAAAAAAAAGGTAATTATTCTAATATTTTGAATATGAGCTGTACATAGCTTTGTGAAATCATGTTAACATTAATCAGATTATTTGTGCATATAAAAGAGTAAATATATTGAAGAAAATTCATGTTATATTTCTGAAACTTTACTCATTTTCATATAGAATTTCTTTCCGCTATGCCCACAATCATAATCATCATAAATCATAAATTTTTGTAACAGTAAATATATATAATTTTTAATTATTTCATTGTTTAAATATTAGTAAAAAACTCGTTTAAAACTGACACGAGAAGTAGCAAAAATCATTTATTCTACGCTTCATGTTCAAAACAATATCTCCGAGATAAACTTAATGATGTAAGATCATAAGAACACTAATTACATTTTCTCACAAAGACAGTAATTAAGATGAATGCTATTTGTGGAAGATAATCCTCTTTACTTAACTAAAGACAAAAATTAAAAAGTTCTAACACTAATTACTTTTTTTCAGTAATTTGTCATCGTAATATAAGCTTTAGATTGATAGATAAAAGGGAAATGAAATTTCCGTTTATTAAAGAGTGTTGTATGATTTATGTTACTTAT
The DNA here is from genome assembly GCA_964019185.1 of Maratus speculifer. Taxonomy (NCBI): domain Eukaryota; kingdom Metazoa; phylum Arthropoda; class Arachnida; order Araneae; family Salticidae; genus Maratus; species Maratus speculifer. Next base: position 279,277,798 of record OZ025294.1, read on the forward strand.
AAACTAATTATATTACCTTTTTGTTCTTGAATCACTGGAGCTTAAAAGATCAAATAATCTTGTTGCAACTTTGGTAACGATCTGATATAAATATAACGAAATTTCAATATATATAGATATATGTATATATAATAAAATTGAAATCACAAATATAAAAATAATATAGATTAATTATAAATAAATATTTAAATAAACAAACGGGATAAAGAAAAGTACAAAGGCTATAAATTTATTAGAAACATACAGATTCTTGAGAAGTGCTATTATTGCTAATTCATAGAAAAGACATGTTATTTCGTCGAATTTTGTCAACAATATGCTTAAAAAGACAAAATTAAGCATCTGATTATACATATATACACACATGTATATAGATATATATATAACAGAAAATTAGAGAAAGATAATATTAAAAATATGTGTTTCTAGTGATATTCCGGTGAACATGAAATGCGGCAAATGGTTATTATAATATTTGAAGATGCGTGGTTCCTATCATCAGTACCGTAAAACAAATAAAATGGATAAGTCTCAATTTTATGAAATCAAAATTGTATTTCAAAGGATTACACAATCTTTGTTTCCAAGTTTTTCACATTTTTACTGAATTTTTATAGTAAATTTTTGTTCTTAAAAATACAGTGATACTAAACTTCTGAACAAAATTTATTTGAAAAAAAAAGCTTTAAGATAAACAAATTAAACTTTACAATCAGAACTAACTAGTGTTTCTGACGATACTGTGTGAGATTCGCTATGAAAATACATTAAAAAACAGCAAAAGAAAACACTATTGCGAATACTTGAAATTAAGTATACACACTTGAAATTTGTGTATCTATAGTCATTTTTTTCCCCAAAAATAATGCAATGATGCAAGTTGATTGACGTACTAAAATATGAAGTATTTTGGGGTGCGGATTTACGGCATCATTTATCATAGGTCCGTATTATTTCGTAGAGACGGGTGTTTTAGGTCCTGTTACCGTTACCGTCAATGGTCAGCGCTACGAGTCTCTTTTGCGTAATGACGTCATTCCAGCTCTGCAACAGCGTGAATGTCTGGATAGTATCATTTTTATGCAAGATGGCGCTCGTCCGCACATTGCAAATCGAGTGAAGCAGTTGTTGAGGCAGCATTTCGGAAATGCTAGAATTATCAGTCGTCATTTCCCTACAGCCTGGCCGGCCAGGCATTCCAGGGGTTCATGTCCAGGTTTTCTTCCAGGGGTTCATGCTTTTGCCATTTCTTGGTTGGCTCCCTGGTAGAGTGATCCAGCCTGGCCGGCCCGATCACCTGATCTTAATCCGTGTGATTTCTGGCTGTGGGGTTATCTGAAAGATATTGTGTTCAGTACTCCGATTGCCAACGTAGCTGAATTAAAGACACGCATTACGCAACACATTCTGAACTTCACCCCGGATACACTTCGATCGGTTGTGGAACATGCTGTTTCCCGATTTAATCTTGTTGCCCACAACGGCGGACAGCATATTGAACCTGTTTTGCGCCAGTCTTGCCAAACTTAAAAACCGATTGGATGGATGCTTTTTATGCGGTTTTTGGCCTCAGGACAATTAAAAACCGGTTAGATGGATGATTTTTATGCGGTTTTTGGCTTCAGGACAATTAAAAACCGGTTAGATGGATGCTTTTTATGCGGTTTTTGGCCTCAGGACAATTAAAACCAATTGGATGGATGTTTTTTATGCGGTTTTTGGCCTCAGGACAATTAAAACCAATTGAGGGATGTTTTTTATGCAGTTTTTGGCCCCAGGACAATTAAAAACCGAATTTTCCCATCCGATGTGGTACGACCTTGCCGTGGTTGACGGGCTTGCGTAATTAACAGTATCGCACGCGTACAGTCATGCACACTGAACAATACAGTTGGTTTATGTCGTGTAACTTACGCCTTAGCCGTTGTTTTACGATTTGTCCTTTGAAGTCGAAATTCTGACGCTTACAGCGCCATCTGTAGCTAAATTTTGGAACTTTTTTTGGTTCATGTTCTTTCCCCCTTCTTCAATAATACGCTGTTAAATTTTGACGCCATTCTAACGAGTGGTTCGCTTTTTAGAGCGTTTTGAAACTCGGATTTTAATTATAATCACCCTGTATATTTAACACAGCAGGCTCAATTTTTCTTTTTTAATTTTAACAAACGTTTATTCTTTTGTGCTTAAAAAAAGTGATCGCTAGTTTCAAGAAAGTGGTCACACATGAAACTGGCACTACTGGTCATTAATGAAATTTCTCAATATTGCCTTTTACTCGGAAGACTGCAACGCCGCGCCGCCTTGGTCCATGCTGTGTTTTCTTAGATAGGTTTTTAATTAATTTTTGCATGCACGGGAGTTATATGAAAGAATCAAGCAATATAATCGCGAATCAATCCCATAATATTTATGTGAGTAATTCAATTATTAATCTTTTTCATCAAGTTGATTAGTAAAGTTTAATTGTGTCAAAATACTAATTTATCTACGTACCCATCATTTATATGGAATTCTTTCACCTATGGCTTATTCTGTGAAGCTTCTAAATGACATCCATATTTAACCTTCCTACCCTGTTGAAAAAAAATGTTACGTTTTACCTGAATGGGTCGATTAGACCCAGTTTACTTCTTTTTATTTATTCTACCTCAAAACAAGTATTTTTAACTAGCTTTATATTAGATATTATTTTTGTATTCACTATTAGAGACCAACATATTTTATAACCCCCCCCTCACACTTTAACTGCATCCCCTCCCCCTCTTCCTTGCAATGCCTTGTTTGTATAAGCAATAATTTGGAAAATAATAATAAAAAATGTACATTAGAAATTTGTTTTATTTCCATTATTTTGATACATTTTTTATGATAAACAAGTTTTACAGTACACATTTACATGCTCCTGGCAAAGAAAAGATAAGCATGAAGTACATCTCGTCTGCGCTTTTCGATCTCTGTTTGGACCACATTCTTTACATCTTCCACGTTTAGCTGAACTAATACTTTCTTTTTTTTCACCTGCTGAGGTAGCCAATTGCTTCTTTATGATTACTCGGATATTTTGTTTCATCCTAATATCTCTGTGAGGTTCGGTCAGCTGTTTCCCAAGTTCCTTTAGAAAAAGCCGCCTTTTGTATAGTTTGTTTTGATTGCAAGAAGGATTTACATGCATAAAAACAACAAATGCATTTATTGCAGCTAGATCAATTAAATTGTAAAATAAACACACAGGCCATCGCCTAGTGCCCCTTTTGCATGTATATGCAGCAGCTAATTTATCAGTAGTAGCTACTCCACCTTTAGTTTCATTACAATATAAAATTATTTCCGGTTTCTTTTCTTTCTCCATTTAAAACTTTGGCCTCATGATGCATAGTTGAAAGGAGGATTACCGATTTGTTTTTTTTTCGGCACATATGAGACAAGTGTCATATCTTTTTGAAACCCGAATAATGAAGAAAATACAGGGTGGTCATAAAAAACTTTGCCGATATATGGAGCTCTAGCGGCCAGTCCGCTCAACCGATCAAAATGAAATTTCAGATATAGCTATTTAGAGGTATGAGCTCGAGATTCTGCGAACGAATACAAAATGGCGCTCACGGTTACGGTTATAGTTACAGAAACTCGAAAATTTCCAATGGCAACACCCATTTTTTTCATCGCAAAATGCTCAGCGCATGCGAAAACCCTAAAGAGCGTTGGAACCGTACGTGCATCGCAAGAAACGGACATGTTATGCACGCACAAACAACCGTTCTGGGAATCCTCCCCCCTCAAAGAAAAAACTCGATTGGGGCACAAGGAGGAAATTTGCATATGACGCAGAGTCAGTACACTAATCTCTGATTACAATACAGATTGGAGAAACTAAAACTTTTATTTTGATTAAACATTTTCCACAATGGCATCGAAAAATCTAATTGTTTTCCATGCATTTATATGCGATTAGTGATATGGGTCGATTAGACCGATTCAGGTAAAATGCGGCTTTTTTTTATTTTGGCTAAAAAAAATAATTTAGGAAGTCTGAAAAAATTATAAACTGAAGATATTTATCTGTTTGAGGAATATTTAAAATATAAGAGCTCTTAGTTAAAACCCGACGGAGCTATTATGAAATAAATAATAGAAATGGGTCGATTAGACCCATTCAGGGTAGAAAGGTTAAGGTATAAAAAGCTCTCAGTTATTAAGACTGAGTTCATGACATCATATCACATGATTTAAGACCGACTCAATAATCAGAGATAATTGTTGTTTGTGGCGCCCCTTGCTTGAATAGCTTACTTGCGGGATTGGATTGGCGGACATCACATGATCTGACGTCATGAACACCGTCCTAAGCCCCACTTTAAAAAGCAAAAGCTTCTGTGGCCATTAAAGAAGTTGGCCGTAAATATACTTCCTGGTTACCAGCCCAGTAAGCTTAAAATGCATTGCTTAAAAGCATTGACTCTGTAAGCCAAGTAACTGGATTCGATTCCAAGTCTGGATATTTTTTTTGCTGAGTTGGAAATATTCAGTTCTTATGAATCTTTACTATTCAGCTTTACTGTGTTAAAATAATAGTTTACGTAAGATTTAGCCTCAATTTTCCCTAATTGCAAAAAATAATTAACCTATTTTTTTAAAAAACGACTTTATAAGCGTACCACATGTTTCATAAATAATGACAAATGAGATATTGCAACAGTGATTACGACAATAAAGTAAATAAACTATTCATTCGTAAGATATAATTTAATTAATTTTCAGCAGTGAAGTTACACCTGAAAATACTGAATATTTAATATGCGATTTATCACTTGTAAAGTATTCGTAAGGGCCAACAGGGTAAAAAATGCCCAAGCAGATTATTGATTCTGGAACCCTAAGAATAGCGCTCCAAGTGCTCTACCTTTTAAGACGTAATTTCATTGCTGAAAATTAATTGGAAAATTAATTAAATTGTAAATGTTTTCACAGATGTTCGGTTTGTTTGTGATCCATTTTATTCCTGAGGATTGTGTGCTCGTGAAGACTAATCCATCTTGAGCTGCAGTGCAGCCTTACCAACATATGCGAGTGAGCTGGGCATCTTCCTCATAGGTTAAATGGTAGAGCACTTCGAACAGTATTACAAGGGTTTCAGGTTCGGTCCCCGGTTTAGACATTTTTTACCATGGTGGTCTCATCCACTTGAAAAATTTTGCATCTGATAACTTCATTTACCGATTGAATAACAGTGTAAACCTTTACAGAGGGTCTGTGACAGCATCTGTCCGAGAATACATGCTAAGTCGGATTGATGCTGTCCGAGCCCCCGTGTAAAGGTTAGTAAATTAATCTAATATAATTTCGCATACAGCATTTTCTGAAGTTCCGTATTTTAACCTTCGATTTATTCTGCTGGGTTTATATGAAGTACCTTACCAGATTGTGTGATCGTTAAGGATGGTTGGGTGAATAAATCCTAAACTTTCCAAGCGACTTTCTGCAGCTCCATACATTGACTTTCGACTCATTCTGTTGAGCTGATACAAAGCATAAGTCCAGATAGTGTTAGTTAATCCTTTCCGGGGCGGACAAATTCTGCTAGTAAAATGAGAAATTATCGACTGATACCGGAATTCACAAACGATTTTTTAAGAAATCAAGAACTCTTTTATTGAAGCTTTTATTGTAAAAGTTAGTTTTTATTTAAATATTATTAGTGCCAATTGCAAATTTGGAATTAAATTAGGTGTATCCAGACCAGACACACTGCGCCGGAAAGGGTAAAGGTTGGTTGGAAGAATTAATCCTCCAGTATTCGTATGGGATAGTTTGGTTGGAAGAGCATTGGCGGCTACGCTTACTTAGCAAGTAAAAGATCACGGATTAAGTATTTATTAATTGGCAATTTTACTTTCTGAATGTTAAGATACTAACCAAAACGATCATGCTTTTATCCACATTTCTCACATTTTTCAAGTGATAAAATTTAACAACGAAATTAATTATGCAGACCAGTAAATGCGCAGTAAAATATGTAACAATTACACCAATTGGTATTATTGGTACTACTCTGTTATCCCGTCGATCAATTTCGCCAAATTATACAAATTGCCAAACTAATTGCTAAATTATACATATTGACGTAATTTTTATTTTAAATAATAAAAAAACAAATAATTAGTAGAATATTAATAAAAATACAAATAAAAAGTCGAAACAAAAACCACTTAATGACGTTTTAAATATGTGTATCGTATCTAATGCCATTGAATTGACATTCACGATCATCCATTATTGGCATTTAATCTTATAAATTGGCGATAATATTTTGGTCGACGGGATAACAGAGTAGTACCGTATTATTAATGCAGATTACTGAATTATAAAAATGACTAATACAAATTTCAATTTTTAGAATAAATTTACTTTTTGAAAAAAGAAATTATTTTTGTTTTCAAAATTTGTCATTGCCGTAATTTTTAATGAACAATAAAATATTTTATTTAAATTAATATAAAAACAAAGTGCATTAAATAAAATATATTTATAAGCCCAATAATTATATTCATCATAATTTTTTTTATTCGAAGGATTGTTTTCAGTGACTTGATTTCATGTTCTAGGTACAATCAAAAAGTAGACTTTTTTAAGTGTTTTATATAGCGCACCATTGCATAAATATACAAAGATAATGTTTTCCTGCCACAAAAATATTGGCGAATTTACTTTCTAAAATTTAAGATACTGACCAAGACGATCATGCTTTCATCCACAGTTCTTACATTTTTCATGTATTAAATTTAAACAATTGAATTATACAAACTAGTAATTGCACAGCAGAATATATCAAACTACTCATTACTCAAAATAGCATGAGTGATATATTGTTACAATTACTGAATTATGTAAATGACTAACAAACATTAAAATTTTTAGAATAAATTTCCTTTTCAGGAATAAAATACTTTTTGTTTTCAAAATAGTGATTGTAGTAGTTCGTAATTCAGAAAAATAAAATGTTCCAATTTAAAAACTATCGAAACAAGCTGTGTTAAGCAAAGTATTTTTATAAGGCCAAGAACTATTTTCGGGACGAATTAATTTTAATGATTTGATTTTATATATTTCTATGTACACTGTAAAAATATAAATTTCTAAAGACTGATATAGAGTGAACCCTTTCACAATATAACACAACATAAAAATCACAATATATATACATATATATATGTATATTTTTTAAAAAAATTGTTTTCTTACACAAAAATATTCTTACGCAAATTTTGTCTCAAGTTTCTTAAAATAAGAGTATTACATATTTATTCTTTTAAAAATGTAAGGCACTATATTTTCACCATAAAATTTGAAAACAAATAAACAACATATTAAATTATATTATACATTCAGTTTACCAAAGTAATTTCCCAATAGTTTAAAACTCAAAACTCATAAAATGAAATTTTATGCCTATATATAAATAAGAATACAAAAAAGACAGCACTATCATCAAGTAAACGTTATACAAAACTTAAAACACCACACTACGTGACCGCCATTATATTAAAACATAAAAAAATAAATGTTTATTTTTATTTCTTGAAAAAGTAGAACTCCATAATGTGTGCTACCGTCTACAAAACACTACATCTCCTTCCCTGATATGAAATACGCAAGTCACGTCCAAACCAGCTTTTAAGACCGCGCTTTATGTTTTTTTATTCATGCTTTAGAAAACGTTTGCGGGTGAGATAGAATCCTCTTGCATTACGGATACATACCTTTTTTCTTCCGTAATCATATAGGGATCCGAATAGAAGCGTTTTGTGATCGCATTCCCAAACAGCAGCGCGGAAACTGTGAATGTCAGATGTAAAGTCCCTGTTTTTGAAGTCTTACTTCATGTAATATTCATATTGCATGCTAGGGGAATTTCCTGATGTAGTATTTGATTTGCACTGGAAAGAAAATTACATGAATTATATACAAGTATATGTGTATTCTATTTGTGAGAGAAATGCAAAACTACGGGAAGTGGGAAAAAAAATAACAATGTACGAGAACAATATGTTTTATATAAAAACTTCTTTTAAAAGTGTATTTTGCTTCGAGTCGAAAAAATTGTTGAGATGTGACGAGACTGGAGAAATTGACTTGTCATTTAAAATATTCATTGTTTAAAGTAAAGGTTGTAGATACATGCGAGAAAATCGAGTTCTTTCAAATGTCTATCCCTTACCCTAAAAAGTTTATAGTTACAGAAACACATAATTTTTAACGCATTTCAATATATTATATGTTACATTTTTAATGTGTGAATTAAAGAAGATACAAAATTACTTTATAAAGACTGAAATGCCTCACGATGCATGGGAGGCGAATTCGCTAATGAAGTTGAAAGTCAAAGGCATGAACACTACAGATGTATATTGGTTTTATGGCTTTTATTAAATAAATAACAAAATAAATGATATAAATAAAACAGATACGGATACAGATAAATGAACTAGATACGTAATCAAACTACGTCCTTAAGAGCCCACACTAGTCACGCGGTAAAAGCCGAACTCTAATGTAAAGTCTATGGGAGCGTTCTTTTCAAATATCTCGCTCAAATTTTAATATTTTGACATGATTTTTTTCTTGAATAAGATAGCTTAGGACGATCTACAACCGGCCTAGTTTTTACTTTTTCGATTTTGCTCATATATGTTTTATATTATGATAGTTTCAATTTCAGAACCGGTTTAAAATGGTTTTGAAAGTTTAAATATTTTTTTTTAAATCTGAAACCAAGATTGAAAAAGTAAAAACTAGTCCGGTTGTGGATCGTCCTAAGCTATCCTATGCAAAAAAATAATCCCGTCAAAATATTGAAATTTGAGCGAGATATTTAAAAAGAAAGCTCCCATAGACTTTACATTATCATCCGGGTGTTTTTGAGTACTTTTTCTCTGACTATTGTGGGGCCTTAAACTGATGAAAGTATTGCAATATTAAAAGCTGTAGTAAATAGTGAAATCGTTATTGCTTTCTTTGGTTTTAAACTTCTTGTTCGTGTAACGTGTCCACTAACTTCAATATTAGATAATACGTGCATTTTGAATTAAGAAAAATAACTGAAAAATTAATATTACATTACAGAAAGCAAAAAGAGATTTAATTCTAAGTAAGAAGGTTTTTACATAATTTATTTTGAATACATAATTACATAAGCGACTCGTTTCTTAAGAAATTGTCGAAAAAGTCAAAATATAACAAGAATCGTGTACTACAGCTTTTGGCTAAGGCATCATCAAGGTTTAAAAACGTTGTTGCGAATATTACTTGATCGCATCACGTAGGAAGGAGAGGTTTTTTAGTGGAATATGGACAGATAGCGTTTGCAACAACTGTTTATATTTTCATTTTTGATGATGGGTAAGTGTTAGCTGAGAGTAATCGCATTTTCAATGTCTTTTTAATTCCTTAAACATCTTTTAAACAATGAATCATTTATCTAATTTTATATTGTATTATTATGATAATTTAAGTATCTTCAACTAGTTTATTTTATTTTTATTTTGGTTCTGCACTTCAGCTTTAATTCGATTTTTTAATTCACTCGAGTTTCCTTTCTGAGTAAATCTTAAAGACCTATTAGATTTTTTTTAAAAAAATTACATAAATAAAAAATAAAAAGTATTTTAATTTATGTTCTATAATTTGGGAAGGTCAGGTTTAATCTCTTTCAGTATTAAAGGGTAAACCAACACACATATTGAATGAAAGACGATTTTCCTAATAAAATACTAGATTTTCACTAGTAGAAAAAAAAATCACAAATTTTACACAATTTATATGTAGATTCTTTTTGTAAGGTGATACTAAAACACAGGCACTTCGAAAAATAATAATGTGCGATACCTTTACACTCAAAAGAAAATTTGCTCGAAAAATGCATTATGATTCGTTTTGTAAATGTTATCAAAATGTAAAGAGAAAGACAGCATTTATTTTATTTTTCATCATTCAAGGTTAAAAAAGGAATGATAGTAGTAACATACAAGAAAATTTTATTTTTTCAAATGTTTGCTGATGCTTTGTAGTATGTATTTATATTTGTATTCCAATGTTTTGTAAATTTTTATTATTTAAAACTTAATAATGATTAGTTTAGTCTTTTACATTTTATCTTATGTAATATTTTATTGCTTTGCGAATTCTTCCTATATGTATACAAAGAGTTCCACACAGCAAGACAATATTTCATAAATTAATGAGCGTATTATAAAATATAAAAGAAGTACATTTTTCAATTGGGGTGAAAAATGTCCGGATCAAAATTCAAACTAGGAATGTATTGACTGAAGCCACCAATGCTCTTCCTACCTAACCATCCCGTACGCATACTAAAGGATTAATTCTTCCAACCAACCTTAACGATCACACTATCTGGTCTGACACTTTGTTAGTTGGATCAGCTCAACAGAATGAATCGAAAGTCAGTGTATGGAACTGCAGAAATTGCTTGGAAAGTTTGATTAGAAGAGCATTGAAGACTTCAGCAAATGCATCACTGTTTCGAATTCTGACCCGGACTTTTTCCACCCACTTAGAAAATTTAAATCTGTTATATTTCATGTTAAGATTGTATAATCGTGTTAAAAAATTAATCTAATATAATTTCGTGTACAGCATTTTCTGCAGTTCTATATATTAACCTTCGAATTATTCTGTTAAGCTTATACAAAGTATCGGATCAGATTGTGTGATGCTTGAGGTTTGTTGAATGAATTACTCCTTCAGACAAATATATGTGGGGTACGCATATTCACAGTATCCGCAAAGAAACTCTTCGGGAGGGTTGAACTCTGATGGGGATAGGCCGAGTTGTATCATATGACTTGGCGGGAAATGGCGATATGTCAAATGTGCTGTGCCAATATCAATCACTATTTTATTTTGCCCAAACAACAGACTTTGCGTTAGTGCGTGTACTTTTTTTCGTTTATCTTCATTTATGAAAGTTCTCTTTTAGCTTGATCGTTAATTTTATAAAATTTTGCTGCCATAAAACTTTAGTGTATAAAAACAATAATTTTATTTCAAAATTGAACACATTACATTAGCCCTATGGAAGCCTTAGCATTCCTGCCTTTATCCGATTTACATCGTTTTGACAGACGGTAGCCAAGTCATTTCCCGCCAAGTCACGTGATACAAGTCTGCCAATCCCTATCAGAATTCAACCCTCCCGAAGAGTTTCTTTGCGGATACTGTGAATATGCGTGGGGTACAAATTTTTCAGGGCAGTGCGTCATGCCACACGAATACGTGTTTCACCAAAACTTCCATTGTTAGCAATTTATTGCTGTCAATTGTGACTGTCGATAGTTAGACAATTACGGCGATACTTGGCGCAATACAAATAGATAAAACAATTAACAGAATTACGCTTTAACTTCTAACAGAGCATTTTCAGTAGGATTTAGCATACAGTCATCAGTGCAAAAAATGAAGTAAGTTTGCACAATTTAATGAGAATAATTTTTTGTCTAATATTTCAGAAATCTGATAATAGGGAATAGCGATGTTATAATTGACAATATTTTAATGAATTTCTGTACATTTGTAATTGTTAAAGCATTGTTTTACGTGCCTTCACTAAGCCCTCATTATGTAGTTGTTGAAAATACTCTACAAAATATTCTTTCTATTAAATACTGCGATTGTTTTTTCATTACCAGTTCCATTCTCTATCCAATTTTTATAATGGCTGCCCCTGTAAACTCCGATAAGTATCTTGGAAAATAAGCCTGTTCCTCAAATTCGCTTCTCTTCGATATAAAAGAGCAAAATTCTGCCATGTTTTGCTCAGATGTCGGTACACTGAAAGCTATCGAAACAAGTGTGCTATAAGATAAAATGTTCTGATAAAATTTGATATTTTGGATCAAAAATACATAAAATTAGCACATTGTATGAAATCACAATCATTTCAGCGAGTGAAAATTCTAAATCAACGGAATGCACACTAAAACCCGCTTTTGTGAAATTTACAATTTCTACCAAATAAAAGAAAGTGTCAGATTCATTAGTGATCAAATATTGTTCAAATATTTAAAAATATTTTGGTGTATATTAAAATATATTATACATTTCAAATCTATCACGTATATTTCATATCAATCAAACAGACATAAGTAACTAAGAGTTCAAATCTATAAATAGTAGGTAAAAATATATATTTAAAGTGTTAGGTTTGAAAATTTTTAATTATGAGTGCAGCATTATCTTCATATATTAGTATTCAGTAAATGTATTAGTTAATGACAAATTTGTTTAGATAGAGCTAAATTCGTTTCCAGATAAGGTCTGTTTAAAAGATAAAATAAACTACTTCGATATTATTATTTCCCAGAGTTTATTCATATATGAATACTATTTGATGCAGGAGTTGACGCTCAGATCCTAATCAAAAGTATTTTAAATTAGTTAGTTTTTTAAATAACTTAAAAATCAATTTCACTAATACATTATCTTTTAAAATGAATAAATGCATCCAAATAAAATTCTTGCTGTTAAAATAGTATTTTTACATAATTCTAGAAGCTTGAATTCTGTATTAATATGTAATTTCAAGCATGCATTAAGAGTTCCAAAGACAATCATTGCATTACATTCCCGAAAGTCAATTAAGTGCATTTTCGTTCACCTAATGCTGTCCTTTATTGCAAAATTATAAAAAGAAATTTATTCAAGAAAATGTTAAAGAAATTTTAAAATAATCTTGATTTAGAATGTCAAATTTTTGAATTTACTTGTGATAGTTAATTATATCATTGGTAAACAAAATCATATGATGAAACTTATCATACTTTTTTTAAAGAATTTTTTTACTTAAAAAGTGGAAAAAATTAGAATTGTTATAATTTGAAATATTATTTATAGATTTTCAAGTTTTTGCATATAAATAAACTGAAGTTTTTAAAATTCTAGCTGTTAAACAGAAGAATCAAAGGATAAGTACAACTAGTAAATTTTCGGTATTTGGTTTAAAGCTTCATAGAAAAAAAAAGAAAGACTATTTAAGTATAAGCCTATGCGATGTAATTTAAGGTGTGACCGCTAAAGCCTATTTAAATAGCATTAAACTCTGTCAACAGTTCTTTAAATTTTTAAGAAGAACAGTGACTTTGAAGAGTAGAAAAACCTCGAATACTCTAAGAGGAAATTATTTGAAGAAACAATAATTTTAGTAAATAAATATTTCTCAAAAACTGAAGGTTTAAAAAAGAAGTACTCCTGTTTGTTTGCTATTGCATTTAATAATGTTTTTAAAATATTTCTAAATAACATACAGGAATTAACGACCGCGGAGCTATTATAATGTTTACTTTTATTTGTTTTATTTCGGATAAAATTTTTTAAATGTTATAAAAAAGGAAATCTATACTAATAAAAGAACAAATCAGTATGCCTGATGTGTATGTGTGTGTGCGACTGCTGGCGAAAACTATGGAACATACGAGGCTCAATTTTTGTGATGTTAGTTCAAGGTTTCTCCTGAGGTATCTGAAACTCAAAATTTAAATTTTTTGTTTAATTTCCGAGACATTAATTACGAAACACAACTCACATTCATCAAAATTCATTTTTTTAATGCTTGGGGAACGAAAAAGGTAGCACAATGCACATGCGGACAAACATATTTACGTACCGAAATGAAGGAAGAAACATTTTCCAGAGTTTATTTCTGTTTTTGGATCATTTTGTTTAACTTTGAATCAACCAAACTGCTCATCGCAGTTAAATTTGAAACATATATTTCGAAAGATTTTAGTATTAGGTCTCAAATGATATATCTGATTCGAAAAAATGCTACAGTTAACCATTTGAAAAAAAAATCAAAAACAGTCGTTTTTACCAAAACCATTTTTCTCCCTTATGTCAACGCTTCGCCAGGACAGAATTTTAAAAATAAAAACAAACCAAAAAAATCTTAAATTTAAAATTTACTTTTAATCGGTGATGTAACTATTTTTTTTTTTTTTTTTTTTTTTTTTAATTTTGGAATTTAAGCTTTTCAAATACATTCGCAAAAGAAATTCACGTTGTCACTCACTGTGAGGATCATTTTTCTACTTTAAAATCATTTAAATTTACATATTTTAAGACAATCTTTAAAAGAATCTCAATACATCAGAGGTTGCCATCACCATTAATTAATTGCCTATGATGACACCCATGTGGAAAATGTGTAATCAAAATAAAAGTTTTAGTTTCTCCGATCTGTATTGTAATCAGAGATTAGTGTACTGACTCTGTGTCATATGCAAATTTCCTCCTTTCGCCCCAATCGAGTTTTTTTTATGGGGGGGAGGATTCGCAGAACGGTTATTTGTGCGTGCATAACATGTCCGTTTCTTGCGATACACGTACGGTTCCAACGCTCTTTAGGGTTTTCGCATGCGCTGAGCATTTTGCGATGAAAAATAATGGGTATTGCCATTAGAAAATTTTCGAGTTTCTGTAACTATAACCGTAACCGTGAGCGCCATTTTGTTGTTGTTCACAGAATCTCGAGCTCATACCTCTGAATAGCTATATCTGAAATTTCATTTCGATCGGTTGAGCGGATTGGCCGCTAGAGCTCCGTATATCGGTAAAGTTTTTTTATGACCATCCTGTATATCTAAACATTATACAGGAATTAAAGAGTGAATTCCAGCATGGAGCCTATATAGTATTTACTCTTATGAGTTTCATTTCCGTCAAAAAACATTTACCCCCCCCCTACACCCCCAAAATAAAACAATAATTAAATTAAATTATATTATTCTTGACAGTAATGAATAAAATTTAACATACAGTATACAATGTCTTTTTAAACTAAAGAATAAAATAAAATTCTGAATCACTCTTCTTTAATACCAGATATGTTTAACTGTAGTAAAAAAATCCCCATACTTAAAAAAAAATCCCCATACTAAAAAAAAAAAATTCACAAATCTAAAAAAAACCTATCATACCTTCTGCAGTATTTTTTTATGAACAGGTACAGCTTTAAAACTTCTTCACTAGTAATATCGCTTTGCATCTTCTAATACTTCGTTTTTTATCACCAACATTTCTCTTTTCTTTTTTTCCTTCAAAAATATCAACAAAGCAGATTACTCAAACCGCATCCTCTACGCCTATTAATTTATTCTTGAAATTTCTGTAGCTCTACAGAAAAAACAAAGAATAAATACACCCGATATATTTCCAGTGAATTGTTTCAAGGCTCATATATGAAAATTAACTAATTATATGACGTAATTTAAGTTGTGCCAGCTAACGCTTATGTAAATACCATGAAAATTTGCCAACATTTTTTTTTAAACATTAAAAAGGCTAGAAATTTTTCATAGTGAAAAAATTTGACTATTTTAAGTTGAATTGTATGAAGGAAAAACATTTTTAGGAATTATTTATTTTATTTATGAAGATTTAGAATATATAAAAAAAATGATTTAAAAAGAAGTGTTTCACATTTTTTCATTATTCTACTTAAAAAATAAAATTATTTTTAAAAAATAAGAATGTCAAATTTTTGTTATTGTGTTTCATAATATTTAAATTATGTATGTTAATATTATATAGATACTAAAATGTAAATGTTAGTATGATACTTATATTCTATTTACATTTAATAGTTTCATTTTCGAGAAAATGAAAAACAAAATCAAACTTATTTGAAATGTCTAAAAGTTTAATGTACAATGTCTTTTTTTCATAAGGAATAAGAAAAAAATGTCAGTCACTTTACTCTAATAAACAATATGCATAGATACACTGAAAAGAAATTTTTTCTACTCTTATTTTTTGTTTTTATATGCTTCAAAAATCTAAAGTTTTCAACAATATTTTTGGTAATATTTTTTAGAAGTAGAAACAGCTTTGAAAAAAATTTATTTTCTGACAAGTAATACCCTTCTAAGTTTCCTTAGACATATTTTTTCATAATCCATGTTTCTCTTTTCTTTTTTTTACCTTTCAAAAATATCAACAAAGAGAATAACTCAAACCGCATCTTCTTCATCCATTAGTGTATATTCTTGAAATTCTAGAAGTTCTACAGAGGAATCAAAGGATAAGTATATTTAGAAAATTTCGGTGCACGGTTTAAAGCTTTATGTATCAAAAAAAAAATATAAAGGTTATTTACGTATAAGTCTGTGTGACGTAGTTTATGTTGTGACAGGTAACGCCTATTTAAATACCATGAAAATATGTAAACAGTTCTTTAGAAATTTTAAAAATAGTAGTGACTTTATAGGAGTGGAAATGCTTTGAATATTATAAGGGAAGAATATCTGAAGAAACAACATTGTTAGGAAATAAGTATTTCTCAAAAATTGAAAATTTAAAAAAGGGTACTCCATGTTGTTTGTTATTGCATTTTATATTTAAAAAAACTAAATAATATACAGGAATTAAAAGTAAATTCTAGCACAGAGTTTTTATCGTATTTACTTTTATCAATTTCATTTCCAATAGAAAGTTTTGAATGAAAAAAAAATATTTTTTAAATATTCTTGACAGTAATGAATAACACAAAACATTTTTTTACAATGATTAAAAAAAAATGAAAATAAAATAATAATTTTAATAACTCTTTATTAACACCAGATATGTTTAAATACAAATATCTGTACATTAAAAAAAAATTCATAAATATAAAATAAAAAAACCCTTCTGCAACATTTTTTTACAAATATACACAGCTTTAAACAGTTTTGATGATCTTGACAAGTACTATCCCTCTGCATCTCCCAAGACTAATTTTTTTTATCATGAGCATATATATCTCTTTTCTTTTTTTTTACTTCAAAAATATCAACAAAGCATATTACGCAAACCGTACCTTCTACATCTATTAATATATTCTTGAAATTTTACTAAATCTGCAAAAGAATAATAAAAAAATGTATACACTCGACATATTTCCAGTGTATGGTTTTTTAAAATCTAAATTTTTAGTACCTAAATTTTTAAACAATACTTTCTGCAATATTTTTAAAAGAAGAAACTAGTTTGAATAAAATACATTCTTGATAAGTAACATCCTTCTAAATTTCCTAAGACGTATTTTTTTTTCATAATTCACGTTTTTCTTATCTTTTTTTTTACCTTTCAAAAACATCAACAAAGTGGATTATTCAAAACGCAACTTCTTCATCCATCAGCGTTTACTCATGAAATTTTAACAGCTTTACAGTGGAATCAAAGGATAAGTACATCTAGAAAATTTTCGGTGTGCGGTTTAAAGTTTTATGTCTGGAAAAAAGAGAGAAAGATAATGGACATATAAGTGTGTTGACGTAATTTACGTTGTGACAAGTAACGCTTATTTAAATACTATGAAACTTTATCAACAGTTCTTTAGAAATTTTAAGAAGAGAATGACTTTGAAGACTAGAAGGACTTTGAATGTTATCGAGAGAAATCCTCTGAAGAAACAATATTGTTGAGAAAGAAATATTTCTCAAAAAATGCAGATTTAAAAAAGGTCTTTGTTATTGCATTTAATTATGTTTTAAATACAGTATCTAAATAGAATACAGGAATTAGAGAATAAATTTCAGCGCGGAGTTTATATAGTATTTACTTTTCTCAGTTTCATTTCAAACAAAAAATTTTAAGTAAAAAAAAAATTTAATATATTCTTGACGGTAATGACTAAAAATGTAACATTCAGTGTACAATGTCTTTTTAAAGTAAAGAAAAAAAATGAAATTTTCAATCACTGTTCTTTAATACCAGATATGCTTAAATATAGTAAAAAAAAATCACTATACTTTTATAAAATTTTTCATAAAACTAAAAAAAAGTACCTTTTGCAGTATTTTTTACGAAAAGACACAGCTTTAAACATTTTATATTCTTGACGAGTAATATCGCTTTGCATCTTCTAATACTTACTAGGGAACTGCAAGAAGTGTAAGTCACCGATTTTCACGAGGGTGGTATAGTTGGAAAGATCTCATCGAGAGCAGTAAAAAACTCAATGGAACTACCCGTCGCAAATGAGCCGTTTTCGAGATATTCGATAATTTATGTCATGTACCTAGTGCACACTTAATCGGGGACAGCAAAAAATTTTATTCTCGATTTTAACGAAAGTGGTATCATTGAAAAGATATCATCGTGAGGATTAAAAAACTCAAAGGAATCACCCGTCGAAAAGGAGATGTTTTCGACATATACGACAATTTGTGTCATATTGCTAATGCACACTGCTGGGAAACTGCATTAAGTGGCATAAATTGTTGTATATTTCAAAAATGGCTCATTTCAGATGGTTATTTCCATTGAGTTTTTTACTTCTCATAATGATATATTTGCAACAACACCATTTTCATCAAAATCGAGAAAGCAATTTTTTGCGGTCCCCGATTAAGTGTGCACTAGAAGCTACGTGACATAAATTATCGGATATCTCGAAAACGGCTCATTTCCGACGGTAGTTCTATTGAATTTTTTCTTTTTTATGATGATATTTTTTCAACGATACCACTTTCGTAAAAACGAGACTAAAATTTTATGCGGTCCCCCATTAAGTATGCACTAGTTACGTGACATAAATTGTTGGATAACTTTAAAACGGCACATTTGCGACGGGTAGTTCCATTGAATTTTTTACTGCTCTCGATGAGATTTTTGATGAGATCTTTCCAACGATAACACTTTCGTAAAAATCGGTGACTTAGATTTTTTGCAGTTCCATAGTTAGTTTTTTTATCATCAGCATGTCTCTTTTTTTCCTTCAAAAATATCAACAAAGCGGATTACTCATACCGCATCTTCTACACCCATTAATTTATTCTTGAAATTTCTCTAGCTCTACAGAAAAATCAAAGAATAAATTCACCCGATATATTTCCAGTGAATGGGTTCAAGGTTCATATATGAAAATTAACTTCATTATGTGACGTAATTTAAATTGTGCCAGCTAAAGCTTATGTAAATACCATGAAAATTTGCCAACAATTTTCTTAAAATATTAAAAAGGCTAGTAATTTTTCATAGTGAAAAGATTTGAAGATTTTAAATTGAATTGTATGATTGAAATACTTTTTAAAGAATTTTTTGGTTTATTTATGCAGAAATATTAAAAAAAATTGTTTTAAAAAGAAGTATTTCACATTTTTTTATTATTCTATTAAAAAAAAAATAAGAATGTCAAATTTTTGTTATTGTGTTTCATAATATTTAAAATATGTATGTTAATATTATATAGATACTAAAATGTAAATGTTAATATGATCCTTAAATTTTATTTATATTTAATAGTTTCATTTTCGAGAAAATGAAAAACAAAATCAAAATTATTTGAAGTATTCTTTTTAAACATGTCTAAAAGTTTAATGTACAATGTCTTTTTTCATAAAGACTAAGAAGAAAAATCAGTCACTTTACTCTAATTATAAATATGCATAAATACACTAAAAAGATTTTTTTCTACGCTTATTTTTTAATTTTTTATGCTTCAAAAATCTAAAGTTTATAACAATATTTTTGGTAATATTTTTTTTTTAAAAAAGAAAACACCTTTGAAAAAATTACATTTTTTACAAGTAATATCCTTTTAAATTTCCTCAGACATATCTTTTCATAATCCACGTTTCTCTTTTCTCTTTTTACCTTTCAAAAATATCAACAAAGCGGATTACTCAAACCCCATCTTCTTCATCCATTAGTGTAAATTCTTTAAATTCTAGAAGTTCTACAGAGGAATCAAAGGATACGTATATTTAGAAATTTTTGGCTTACGGTTTAAAGCTTTATGTATGAAAAAAAAAAGAAAAAAATTGTTTAAGTATAAGTCTGTGTGACGTAATTTATGTTGTGACAGGTAACGACTATTTAAATATTATGAAACTTTGTCAACGGCGCTTTAGAAATTTTAAAAGAAGCAGTGACTTTATAGGAGTGGATATGCTTTGAATATTATAAGGGAAGAATATCTGAAGAAACAACAATGTTGGGAAATAAATATTTCTAAAAAATTGAAGATTTAAAAAAAAAGTACTCCAAGTTGTTTGTTATTGCAATTTATATATTTTTTAAAAATTCTAAATAATATACAGTAATTAAAGAGTAAATTTTAGCAAAGAAATTTTATCAATTTCAATTCCAAGAGAAAGTTTTGAATAAAAAAAATTATATTTAAATATTCTTGACAGTAATGCACAATATATAACATTTTTTTTTACAATGATTTAAAAAAAATGAAAATAAAATAATAATTTTAACGTTTCTTAATTAACACCAGATATGTTTAAATACAAAAAAAAAATCTCAGTACATTTAAAAAAAGTTCACAAATATAAAATAAAAATAAATCCCTCTGCAATATTTTTTTCCGAATATACGTAGCTTTAAACATTTTTGATATTCTTGACAAGTACTATCCCTATGCATCGCCCAAGAATATTTTTTTTTCATGGACATATCTCTTTTCTTTTCTTTTTTTTTTTTACTTCAAAAATATCATTAAAGCTGATTACGCAAACCGTACATTCTACATCTATTAATATATTCTTGAAATTTTACTAAATGTGCAAAATAATAATAATAAAATATATGGGTGATTCTCAAAATAGGAGACAATTTCAAAAGTGAAATCTTAAAAAAATTACTGTTAGCAAAATTTCTAAAAAAATAGTTGTTGTTAATATAGTATTAGGTGTACTTTACATGTAGTCAGCAGACCTAAATATTTAAAAATTAACTTTAAAAAAAATAATTAGTATTTTTTGAGCCATGCTAATGACAAAACAAATTGCATGGAATAAATATATTAAGAAATTTTTATTTTCTTCCTGTTTAAATATTTTTTCTATATTTATTAGTCTTCCTTTTCAGCAAATAGTTTCCATTTTTATATATATACATATAAGGAGAATAAAAACATTACCAAAGAGCAAACTTTGTTTGCATGAGCAACATTCTGACACTAAGAATGTAAGAAGCTGTCTTAGTGATTTTCTGACAGATTTAATGCATATTTTGGGGATAGTAAATGTAATACTCAAATTTATATGTAAAATTAAACTTTGTAAAAAATACAATGTAAGCAATGGTTATATTTATGCACATAGGAGTCTTTAGCATGGACAGAAAAACCATGCTAATGACACTGATATTTGTCCATGCTAATGACAAATTTTAATTTAAATAAGATTATGAGCCATAATGTAATCACAATGCAATAGTCCTTTCTGGGGCTTTTTAAAACACAAAAATCCTATGCAAATAAGTAAAATAAAAATTTTAATTATAAAATAAACATAAAAATTATTATCCATTCTAATGACATACAATTGATGTACGCCCCTAATACTCAACTTCTATTCTTAAAATACAATACATGCTTCTATTTTCATACTTCTATTTGCTGGGATAAAATGGCTACTTGTTGCCATGGACAAACTTTATATTTTCAAACTATTGTCATATGTGAAAATGAAATTTTGATTATTAACCAGCTGTTATAGTATGACCTTATTTTGAAAAAAGTATATGGAGGACAAACTTTAATTTTTTTTATATACTATAATTTTATTTTTAAAAAGAAATTTATTGGATAAATCCTCTCCTTGATTAATTTAAAGAAAGAATAACATTTGTTTTATTTTATAAACATAATATTAACTCTTTAAAAAGCTAGTATATACAAGGCACAGCTGCTGTGGAGATCCATGCTAATGACATTTTGAACATTTATTCTGTTATTTTAAGGTGTTTTTAACTAAAAAGTGAGTAATTCTTGAGTGCAAATAATGAATAATATTAAGTCAAACATATCTATATATAAAAACATGACAGAAAACCTCTCATAATTTTTTTTGTATGCCGAAAGATATAAATTGTCCCCTATTTTGAGAATCACCCATATACACTCGACATTTTTCCAGTGTATGGTTTCTAAAATCTAAATTTTTAGTACTTAAATTTTTAAATAATATTTTCTGCAATATTTTCTAGAAGTAGGAACTAGTTTGAATAAAATACATTCTTGATAAGTAACATCCTTCTAAATTTCACAAGACGTATTTTTTTCATAATCTACGTTTCTCTTATATTTTTCTACCTTTCAAAAACATCAACAAAATGGATTATTCAAACCACAACTTCTTCATCCATCAGAATTTACTCTTGAAATTTTAGCAGCTTTACAGTGGAATCAAAGGATAAGTGCATCTAGAAATTTTCGGTCCGCGGTTTAAAGTTTTATGTCTGAAAAAAGGAAGATTTTTGACATATAAGTCCGCGCGAAGTAATTTAAGATGTAACAGGTAACGCTTATTTAAATACCCTGAAAATTTGTCAATAGCTCTTTAGAAATTTTAAGAAGAGCAGTGACTTTGGAAAACTGGAATGTCTTTGAATATTATCAGTAGAAATCCTCTGAAGAAACAATATTTTTGAGAAATAAATGTTTCTCTAAAAATAAATTAAAAAATATACTCCATATTGTTTGTTATTTCATTTAATTATGTTTTAAATATATATATCTAAATAATATATACGAATTAGAGAATAAATTCCAGCGCGGAGCTTATATAGTATTTACTTTTATCAGTTCCATTTCAGACTCAAAAATTTAAATTAAAAAATAATTATTTTTAATATATTCTTGACAGTAATGACTAAAACTGTAACATTTAATGTACAACGTCTTTTTAAAATAAGGAATAAAATAAAATTTACCGTAATTCTTCTTTAATAGTAGATAGGTTTAATACGGTGAAAACAAATCTCCATACTTTTTTTCAATTGTTTCATAAATGAAAAAAAAAAACACTTTTTGCAGTATTTTTTTTTACGAATAGACTCAGTTTTAAACATTTTTGATATTCTTGACAAGTAATATCTCTTTGTATCTTCTAAGACTTTTTTTTATATGATCGATATTTTTCTTTTCTTTTTTTTTCTTTCAAAAATATAGATAAAGCATATAGGTATATAGTATATATACCTATATGATTTAGCTAGGTATATCTATATGTTATACCTAGTGGCTTATACATATAGTATAAGCTAAAACTGCATCTTCTACACTGTAAAAAATAAAATCTGTAAAGGTACTAAACATTTTCTAGGAAACTGGGATTCCAAGAACTTTTCATGTAACGGTAACAGGAAAAATCCATGTAACCGATTCTAAAACTTGAGTTTTTGTTGTTACCATTACAGGAAAAGTTCTTGGAATCCAGTTTCCTAGATAAAGTGTAGTACCTTTACAGATTTTTTTTTTTTTACAGTGTACATCCTTTAAGGTATTCTTGAAATTTTATTACATCAAGAGAGATAATCAAAGAATAAATGCACCCATTATATTTCCGGTGCATGGTTTCAAGCTTCATGTATGAAAAAAAATGTATGTGACGTGATTTAGATTGTGATAGTTACACTGTAAAAAAAATTCTGTAAAGGTACTAAACTTTTTCTAGGAAACTGGGATTCCAAGAACTTTTCCTGTAAAGGTAACAGCAAAAATTTAAGTTTCAGAATCAGTTACATGAATTTTTCCTGTTATCGTTACATGAAAAGTTCTTGGAATTTCAGTTTCCTAGAGAATGTTTAGTACCTTTACAGAATTTTTTTTACAGTGTATGAATCTATGTGAATATGAAAATTTGTCAACAATTTTTATTTTAATGTTGAGACTGGCGATTTTCAAAAGTGGAAAGAATTCGAATCTTATAAATAGATTTATCTAACGGAAATGTGTGTTTGAGAATTATTTAGTTTTTAATGGCAGAATATTTCTCAAAAATTAAAGATTTAAAAAGAGGTACTTCACATTTTTTTATTATTCTATGTAAAAATAAGGATAAGTTTTAAAAATAAGAACTTTTGATATTGTATTTAATATATGTTAATGTTATACAGATACCAAATGCAGAGTAGCATGCTTCTTAAATTTTATTTCGATTTATTAGTTTAATTTCCGAGAAAACGTGTTATATGAAAAACAAAGTCGAAATTATTGAAAATAATCTTTTAACAAATGACTAAAAATTTAAATATAATATTCGATGACTTTTTTTATAAAGAATAAAAAAAAAATCATGCACTGTACTCTACTACTATGTATGCATAAATAAATCAAAAGAAAAATTTCTTTTCTATTTTTTTTTCTTTTCCGCTTTTTTTTTAAGTTTCAAAAATTTAATTTTTTAAACAGTAGTTTCGACAATATTTTAGGAGTAGAAACAGATTATATATATGTATATATATATATATATATATATATATATATATATATATATATATATATATATATATATATATATATATATATATATATATATATATATATATATATATATATATATATATATATTCTTGGCAAGTAATATCCTTCTACATTTCCTTAAACATTTTTTCTCATTTCTACGTTTCTCGTTTCTCTTTTTTTACCTTTCAAAAATATCAACAAAGTGGATTACTCAAACCACTCATTCTCCCATTAGTGTAGTCTTGGAATTCTAGCTTCTCTACACAAAATTCAAAGGATAAGTTCTGTCAGGATATTTTCAATACAAAATCCCAAGTCTTATATAAGTCGATGTGACGTAATTTAAGTTATGACATCTAACTCTTATGAAACCATGAAATGAAACCGACCATTAAATTTTGCAAACATTTTTTTTAAATAAATTTTAAGACCTCCGGTGAATCTAAAAAGTGGAAAGATTTTAAATATTATTAGATAAAGTCGTCTGAAGAAAATGCTCTCTTTAGCAATATTTATTTTTTAAAACAAAAATATTTCCAAAAAAAAGAAAAGATTAAATAAAAAGTATATTTACTTCACATCTTTTTATAATATTTAATATATATATTTTTAAATACATATTTCAATATTAAATAAAGCATAGGAATAAGTATTTTCTTTAAATGGTGCTAATTGCTAGCAATTTCACTTATGACAAAGGGTGTTATAAAAAATTGAAATTATTTAAACATTATATTCGGAAATGACAAAAAAGTTACGCCTATTGTATAATGTCTGATTTATTTCTCTTTTTTACAGATGAATAAAATAACAGAATTTTTTTTTCAGCATTCTATTCTATTACCAGATCTGCTTATACACAAGTAAAATATCTTTATAAGAATTCTCTTACAGCTTGATTTCGAGTAAGGAGTGGATTTGTTTGCTTTTAAACAGATATTAAAGGCAAATTAGACTTATACCACTGCAGAGTTTTTATATGAATAAAATTTGTGATAACATATTATTATACTTTCAAAAGTTAATCAGTAACAGAACAATTGACGCGTATTTAATTATTTTCGCATAAAAAATGAAATATGACATTTTTACTTAACAGCAAACGGAAAATATTTAATCATGTTATTACGAATATGTATTTTTTTATATCTTTCATAAATACAATAGTATAAAAAATTTATGGGCTGGGATGTCCCAAAGCGAATGGAATATGGATCATATAATATTTGTTTTAAAATATTTTTAAAAAAATTCAGCAAAAATATTTGCTTATAAAGCTTCTGTTTTTAACCTATTCCTAAATATGAATGTTACATAATTATTTCATACCAGTTTTTTAATGCATGTGTTCACAAAATATGCCACACATAATTGTTGCTCTAAATTTATTTTTCACTTTTCGCGGCGATTTCACTTTATAATATTCAAAATCTTACCACGCTTCAAAATCGCCTCTCGTTTAAAATTTCAACAGAGTTGTTGACAAAGTTTCATAGCTAGTGTTAGCTGTCAAAACTTAAATTCGTCACATCTACTTGTACATAAATTTTTGTTTACTTTTATACGAATTTTTTAAACCATACATTGGAAATATCTTGGATGTATTTATTCTTTTTTAAATATTCTAGATGTAATTATCCTTTGATTCTTGTATATAGCTGCTAGAATTTCAAAAGTACAAAAATGCTGGACCAAGGTGCGGTTTGAATAATCAGTTCTGTTGATATTTTTTAAAGAAAAAAAAGAGAGATATGTGTATGATATAGTCTTGGGATATGTAAAGGGATATTACTTGTCAAGAATACAAGAATTGTTAAAAGGTACTTTTACGCATAAAATATGTAGCAGAAGGTGTCTGTTTAAAATTCAGATATAAATTTTTTCTTTTTCTTCTTCTTATTTTTTTATAGAAAAAAATTATTTTTAGTATCGATTAGAGTACGTTGTAATAGAGCAGAGTGACTGAAAAATTTCTATTGTTTCTTTATTTATTAAAACATAAAATAGTTGTGCATTGGATCACAAGATGTTACATTATTAGTCACTAATGGAAACACTTTAAATTTTTTTCCATGCCATTTTCCCTTTGTCAGAAATGAAACTTCTAAAACTAGCAGCATTTTAAGCTACACATTTTTTTCAACTTTCTATATAATTCCAAGATATATATTTAAACCATCACTAAGTGCAAAAACAAAATGTGTGATGCTTATTTTTGAATTTTTAGTTTTGAGAAATTATCTCGCGTTAAAAACCAAATACTTCCCAACATTATTTTTTCTTCAGACGATTTTATTTTTTATAATCAAAGTCTTTCTACTACCCAAAGTCACTAGTCTTCATAAAATATCATATAATTACTGGCAAAGATCTTTTGTTATATATGGAGCTCAATTCCTTATTCTAATACAATGAATACAGAGCATTAGACAGACCGCCCATGCATATAATGCCAAAGAATTTTCGAGGAAAAATATGGAGAGTATTTGAAATTCCCTCCCATAGAATATGGGGTGGACACTTTCAAGCTCAATTTTCTTTAATAATAGGATGAAGTCGGTACCATTTTTACTGAAATATATTTTTTATTTAAAAAAAACTATAAATTTTATTTAAAATGATCGAGAATTTTTATTTTAATGTTAGTTACAAATAAAATTTTATGTGAGCTCAAAAATTGATTACATTAGATCATAGGTTCCCAAAGTGTGCTCCGCGGAGCCCTTGGGGCTCCGCCTGAACTTTCTAGGGGCTCCGCGGTGTTCCAAGAAAATAAACAAAACGTGAAAAAAAATAACATATTGCAAGTGAAAGATTTTGAAAAGTATGTAGGAATTTGTGTGTGTGTGTCAAAAATAAATATACCTATACCGGGATAAAAAAAAAAATACAGCAATACACTCCAAAACTATTGAAGTGTTTACATTATACATGTACCTATTTTCTGTATAATATTTTTGGTTTGAATTGCGTTATTTTTTGCTCCTGCATTTAATGTGCTTTGAAAATTCAATTTAAATTAGGCTACAAGAAATAGTATTGTAAATCGAATGCACAACATGAATCAAAACAGAAAAGGTCCACCAGTGCTGTTAACTCAGCTTGCCGAACAAAAGGGAGAACGATTTTGTTCTTTGAAGCTCCGCCTATTTATATGTTTGTAATTAATTCTTTATTTCTCACACTTCATAATCAGATGAACCAACAAATGAGCTTTTGGACAATGAAAGCATTTCTGAATCGTTGACCACAAATCAAGTATTGTTATCAAGGCAAGTCAGAATCGAGACATTGGGGAAAAGCAATCTCAATAAAAAAAAAAAAAATATGATGAAAATTACTTATAAAATGGAATTTATTGAAACAGATAATGATCGGCCTCTCTGTGGCATTTGTGGTAAAGTTTTGAACAACAGTTCAGTGTTTTATGTTTATCGTTTAAAATTACCCTTTTTTGTAATATCTTGTATCCTTTAACAAACCCCTCATTGGATCATTTAATATTTATATACGCTGTGTACATAGTTTTTTTTCTTTTCGTAACTTTAATTGCTTTAATCTGTTTATTTTATTTTGTTAATTACTTAGTTCATTAAATTTTCTATGCTATTTTACATAATTGTACTTAATTTCAGAAGCAATGTATATTACTGAAAATGCATTTTTTTAGCATTTTGTATCACTTTACAACTCCTGTCTAAAATGTTCTTTTAATTGGTCTCTGCCACATTTTCCTATCAGAAATAAGTCTATAGCAATTTAAAGAATATATATTGGCCCTTTACATTTGTCATCGCACTAAGAATTTAAAATTTTGCTCAGCTCCAACTCTTGATTAGACTTTTTGTCAATGAGTGCCTGCCCTGATATAAATTTAATCCCACCCATACATTTCATTTTGTTCGTAAAGTTTTTCTACTAGTTGAAGTTCGAGGCAAAAATAATACGAAAGAAAGCTTCTTTCAAAACTATAATTAATTGCCAACTTTAAATAAAATATTTAAAAAAGTGAACAATTCTGCACCTAAAAATTCAGCTTATAGATTTTGCCCCTCCAACTGAAATCTGAAAACGATGACCTGCTTCTAAATGTATATTTTAAAAAGGATTAAAAAAAGAAGCTCAGATGGGATTCATTTACGTTTCATGTTTAGATGTAGTACTAGAAACTTCAAGAAGAACGAAAAAATGTTCCATAATCGCATATTTCTAATGCGGGTAAGTGGTACTAGCGAAAACGTGTTACATATTTTCTCATAGATGCCTGGAACTACCCATTTCCTTTTTTTAGCGAGTAGAATATTGTAGTTATACAGAAGTATCACCCTGCAAACGAAAACTGTGTAACTTACCTATATTTCTGTGTGTGTGTGGTTCTCGCCATAAATAATAATAGTTTTACATAAGCCCCCAAGCAATACATAATCCAGACATGGTTACAATTTTCATCTTTAATTCAGAATTCATACTGGAATTCTAAAAAAAAATATTTTATATTTTAAATATGAATGTCATTAACCCGTAACACTTTGACTGTCATGGCTATCATATGTGATAGCCAATGATGTTTCCGTTGGGCCACTGTCTATCACATATGATAGCCATGGTGTTTCAACACTTCAGGCCTTGTCTATGAAAAACTGTACGAGTTACATGAAAATGGTTTTGGAGTTTGATTATTGGGTTCCTTACGATGTGATATATATACGTGGTTTGTGCAAATTGATATATGTGCCGATTGTATGCGCTAAATGTTGTAGAAAATGAAATATTTTCCACAGTTTTCTCTTTCTTATTGTAATAAAAATTCGAAAAATACTAACCTAAAATAATATAAAAAATAAAAATATAAAAAAGAAAATAATAGAAAAAATAATAGAAAAGAAAATCCAAACCAATAATATCCCAAACTCATCCTTAAATATATTTAAAAATTTTCCAATTTAAGAGATTATACTGTAGAAACATAAATCTTAATAAATGATTTTAGAGATAAATGACAAATTTAGCTGGCTTTCAAATAAGCCTTAACCAACCAGGGAAGAATTTACACTAACCTTCGTGGGTGCTTTGGCTATTATTTTTGATAGCCAGGATGAAAATCTCCCTATGTGTTGCAAAATGAATCAGAAAAACATTGATTTTCTGTATATAGTTTTATGTTGAAAGTAATCAAATTACACACACAAAATTAGATCCCTGGTGAACAGTTATCGCTGGTCAGTCAACATGTCAACAGTATTGCTTGATCATGGCAGTGGTAAAAAAAGTTTGTTTTAATATTTAAGATTTTAAAAATTTCTAGTATGAATTCAGAATTTCTGTATCAGGAAAGGGCCAAACTGAGAACCATCTGAGACTTTTCTGTGTTCCACAGGCATAAAAAAAATAATTTGTAAACTATAGAATATCGTTGGGTTCAGGGGCTCCGCCTTCGAAATTCTTCCCAAAAAGGGCTCCGCGAGCCCAAAAGTTTGGGAACCGCTGCATTAGATCATGTTGAGTGTTACGCAAAAAAAAAATATATAAAAAAATGGAAGTACAAATATCCAAAATGCATAAAAAGTGTGTAGAAAAGATTAATAAAAATTCTTCTAGTATTAAAAAACTGCAGGATCCATTACTTTCGAGTGAACTGAAAGTGTGAAGCAATCCCATCACAAAGCGGACTGGCGAGTTGCATCCCATACCTTATCAAAATCGCAGATTCTGCACTGTTAAAAATATGTGCCATTTGCTGCATAGTCACTCCAACTTTTTTATAGAATATCTCTAATCTTACAAATAAGAATGATCCATAATACAGTAAAGTAACAGTTTTCTACAAAAGAGATTGAATGACGATGCAGCAAATGGTATAGATTTTTAACAGTGCATCATGGTACTTACATAGGAGTAAACTGTCACAAATTAAGTTACGTTATATCGACTTATACTTAAATATTTCTTTTCTTTGCATTGAATTTGAAACCATGCACTCAAAAAATATTCTGGATGTAATTATCCTTTGATTTTGGGGCATAGCGGCTAGAATTTCAAAAGTACACAAATGCAAGAAGAAGGTGAGATTTAAATAATCAGTTTTGTTGATATTTTTGAAAGAAAAAAAAGGGAAAATATAATGTGCTTGATAAAAATAAGTCTTAGGGCAGGTAAAGAAATATTACTTGTCAACAAATATTAAAACTGTTTAAAAGTGCATCTACTCATAAAAAATGTAGCAGAAAGTGTCTTTTTAAAATTTAGATACATGAAACTTTGAAAAAATGTAGGAAAAAATGTATTTTTAATTTTTTTCTATATATTAGCATATATGGTCTTATAAAAGTGACTGTTGTTTTAAAATTAAAACACAAAGAAGAATTATACTTGATTACTGAATGTTAAATTTTCAGTCATTACAGAAAAGGATATTCAATATTCATTATTTTCAGATCGTTTTCCCTTTGTTAGATATGAAACTTCTAAAACTAAAATACTATTTAATCATCATACTAAATTTTTATTTCTACTTCCTTTATAATTCTAAGATATATATTTAAACCATAAGTAATTACAGTTACAAAAATCGTGTGATACCTATTTTTAATTTTTTAGCTTTGAGAAATTTTTGCTTTAAAAGCTAAATACTTGCCAAAACTATTTTTCTTCAAATGATATTATCTTTTAATATTAAAAAATATTCATCTCTCGAAAATTACTGATCTTCATAAAATCTTGAAAAATATATACTGACAAAGTATCACGGTATTTACATAGGAGTAGCTGTCACAATTTCAATTACATCACATAGCCTTATACTTAAGTATATATTTTTTCATACTTGAAACTTTAAACCATGCGCCTAAAATATCCTGCATGTACTGATCCTTTTATTCATCTGTAGAGCTGCCAAAATGTGGATGATAAAAATGTAAGTATTAGGAAACGTAAAGTGATATTACTTGTCAAGAATATCAAAATTGTTTAAAAGTGCTTCTACTCATAAAATATGCAGGCGAAGCAACCTTCTTAAAATTTAGATTTACGAAACATTTTAAAAAAAGTATGAAAATTTTTTTTTTACTATGTATTAGCATGCGTGATATTAGAGAAGAGGGACTCATTTTTATTTATTTTTTTACCAAAACACAAAGAACAATTGTACATTAAATCACTAGATGTGACATTTTTAGTCATTACTTAGAAGAATATTTAAAATTTCCAATTTTTTTCATACAATTTTTTCTTTTCTTTGAGATGAAACTTCTAAAAGAAAATACCATTTAAGAATCACACTAAAATTTTCAAAATGATTCGAAGATAAATGTTCAAACCATCACTAAGTAAATGACAAAGATCTTGACACCTATTTTTGAATCTTTAGATTTGAGAAATTTTCCTGTGTTAAGCCGCAACTCTAGTCATAGAAAAAGACCCGAATGATAATGTAAAGTCTGTGGGAGCGTTTTTTTTAAATATCTCGCTCAAATGTTAATATTTTTACTTTTTTTTCTTTTTTTACATAGGATAGCAAGGACGATCCACAACCGGACTAGTTTTTAGTTTTTCAATTTTGGTTTCATATTTAAAAAAAAAATTAAATTTCAAAACTGGTTTAAACCAGTTCTGAAAATGAAACTATCATAGTATGAAAAATATATAAGCAAAATCGAAAAAGTAAAACCTTTGCCGGTTGTAGATCGTCCTCAGCTATCCTAGGAAAAAAATGTAAAAACATTAAAATTTGAGCGAGATATTTGAATAAAACGCTATCATAGGCTTTACATTATCATCAGAGTCATTTTCAGTAACTATTGTGGGCTTTTAAAAGGTTTTCTTCGGACGATTTTATTTTTTTTATATTCAAAATCTTTCCACTCAAAAAAGTCACTGGCCATCCTTAAATCTCAAAAAATTACTGACAAATGCTATGTATATAGAAGTTATCTGTCACAAATTAAGTTAAGTCACATTGACTTACTTGTACGTAATACGCTACACTTGTCACTGAAAAAGACCTGAATGATAATATTAACACAATGGGGGAGTTATTTTCAAATGCCTCGCTCAAATTTTAATAATTTTACATATATTTTTTTCATATGACAGCTAAGGACGATCCAAAACTGGGCTAGTTTTTGGGGTTTTTTATTTTGGCTTCAGATATATTTTTTTTATAGATTAGGATAGTTTCAATTTCACAACCGGTTCAAACAGGTTCTGAAAGTTAAAGTATTTTTTTTAATCTGAAACCAAAATCAAAACAGTAAAAAGTTGTCAGGTCGTAGATCGTTTCAGTCATCAGATGGAATAAAAATCATGTAAAAATATTAAAATTTGAGAGAGATATTTGAAAATAACACAGTAATATTCGGGTACTTCCCAGTAATATTCGGGTACTTCACAGCAATATTCGGGTACTTCACAGAAATATTCGGGTCTTTTTCAATGATTTGTGTGGCGACTTAAATATATATATGTACATTTTTCCATACACGAAATTAAAAACCATGTATTGAAAATATCCTGAATGTACTTATCCCTTGGTTCTTCTGTAAAGCTGCTAGAGTTTCAAGAGTACGCTAATGAACGAGGAAGATGCGGTTTGAGTAATCCTCTAGTAATCCTCCTTGAGTAATCCTCCTCAGTAATATTTTTGAAAGAAAAAAACAAGAAAAGAGAAATGTGGATGATAAATATACAAATCTTAGGACATGTAAAGGGATATTACTTATCAAGAATTTGAAAATTCTTTAAAGGTGCTTCAACATTTCTTTTTTTAGGTGTATTAGTACATGTAGAATTAGAAAAGTGTGACGGATTATTTTATTACTTATTTATTAAAACACAAAGAACAATTATACACTAGATCACTAGATGTTGGGAAAGAATATATAAAAGAGAAAAATGGAATTGAATTGTAAAGTTTATTTAAATTTTTAATTTCTTTTTTCATACCATTTTTCCTTTGTTAGGGAAAACTTATAAAACTAAATAACATTTAAGCACCATATTAAAATTTTCTTTTATTTTTCTGTATAATTCTAAGATACACATTTAAACCATTACCTAACAGAATAAATATATTATGACATTCCTGTTTTTAAATCTTTAGTTTTGACAAATATTCGTGTGTTAAAAGCCAAATACTTCCCAACAATATTTTATCTTCAGACGATATTATCTTTTAATATTCAAAATCTTCCCACTCTCCAAAGTCACTGATATTCATAAAATTAAAAAAAACTACTAACAAATTCTCAATGTATTTAAGTAAGTGTTAGCTATTACAACTTAAGTTACATCACATTGACATATGCTTAAGTACATATTTTCTTTTCATGCATGAAATTTGAAACCATGCACTGAAAATATCCTGAATCTACTTTTCCTTTGATTCTTTTGTAGAGCTGCTTAGAGATTCAAGAGTACACTAATGGACGAGGAAGATGCGGTTTGTGTAACCCTCTTTGTTGATATTTTTGAAAAAAAGAAAAGAAATAAAGAAAAGACAAATGTGGATGATAAAAATATAAGTCTTAGAACATATAAAGGGATGATACTTGTCAAGAATATGAAAATCGTTTAAAGGCGCTTCTACCCATAAAATATGTATGGTCACCTTTTTAAAAATTAGGTTTATAAAACATTAAAAAAAATAGGAACACTTTTTTTTTACTATGTATTAGCATATGAAGTATAAGAAAAGAATGATTGTTTATCATTATTTTTTAATCTATTGAAACAAAAAGGAAAATTTGCCGCTAGATCACTAGGTGTTACATTTGCAGTCACAAGTGAAAAGAATATTTAATTTTTTTTCTCGTACCATGTTCTCTTTGTTAGAAACGAAACTTCTAAAACAAAGTACCATTTAAGCACCATACTATTTTTTTAGCTTTCTCTATAATTCTTCGAAACACATTTAAACGATAACTAAGTACAATAACCTAAAATTGTGATATACCTAATTTTGAATCATAATTTTTTAGAAATATTTTTGCTTTAAAAGCCAAATACTTCTCAACAATATTTCTTCAGACTATTTTATCTTTTAATATTCAAAATCTTTTCACTCTCGAAATTCCCTGGTCTACACAAAATTAAATATATATATATGTATATATATATACATTCCTGACAACGTTTCATGGTATATAAATTGGAGTTAGCTGTCACAAATTAAGTTACGTCACTTTGACTTATACTTAAATCTATTTTTTTCCATACAATGAACTTGAAACCATGCATTGAAAATATCCTGGATGTGCATATCTTTTCATCTTTCTGTAGAGCTGCTAAAGCATGAAGAAGATGCGGTTCGAGTAATCTGCTTTGTTGATATTTTTTAAAGAAACAAAAGAGAAAAGAGAAATGATGATGATAAAAATATACGTTTTTTTACGTAAAATGGGATGTTACTTATTAGCAATATAAAAAAATGTTTCATGGTGTATCTACTCATAAAAATTGTAATAGAAGGTACCTTTTTTAAAATTTAGATTTATGGAAATTTTTTAAAACGTAGGTAGAAAAAAATGTTTCTTTTTTTTACTATGTATTAACATATGTAGTATTAAAAATAAGAAACTAAAAATTTTCTTTTTTTGTATTTGTATTTGTATTTTTTTTTTTTTTTGAAACACAAAGAAGAACTGTACACTAGATCATCATATGTTAAATTTTTAATCATAGCTGCAATAAATATTTAAAATTTCCCTTTTTCTCATAACATTTTCCCATTGTTAAAAATGAAAATTGTAAAACTAAATACCATTTAAGAATCACACTAAAATTTTCTTTGTACTTTCTATATGATTCCTGGATATATATTTAAACCATCACATCTCCAATAACAAAAAACGTGACACTTATTTTTGAATATTAAGTTTTGAGAAATATTCTTGCGTTAAAAGCCAAATACTTACCAAAATATTTTTTCTTCAAACAATCTTATTTTTTCATACTCAAAATATTTCCACTTTCCAAATTTACTGTTCTTCTTAAAACTTAAATAAAATTATTGACAAAGTTTCATGGTATTTACAGAGGAGTTGGCAGTCACAACTGAAGTTACGTCACATCGACTTATACTTAAATATATTTTTTATCCATTCAGGAAACTTGAAACCATGCACTTAAAATATCCTGGATGTACCGTATTTACTCGTGTATAAGGCGCACTTTTTTTCCAAAAAATATATTTTACTGTTGCATGCAGTCGAGCGATATACATATGAAAAAAGAAATTATTCAAAGAAGATATTAAAACTCGGAAAATGCCACTTAATTGAAGTATTACTGCATATTTATTTCACTCCTTGCCGTTTTTTTATACAACAGAGCTAGTGACTTTATGTAAACGCTAATTAGCAATTCTCTTTACCGTTACTCATTCCTATTTCCCGTCATTCTCTTATAATCCGAAGTCTAAAAATGCATTTTCGTCTTGTTTTCTGGTCTGGTGTAATGTTTGTTTCGACTTTTTTTTTCTACTGAAATTCATTTGGATATTCTTCATTAGTGTTTCAAATTTATGGTGCGCCTTATATACGAGATTTTAAGAAATCGACATATTTACTTGTAAAGTAGGGGTGCGCCTTATACTCGCGTGCGCCCTATACACGAGTAAATACGGTATTTATCCCTTGATTCTTCTGTAGAGCTGCTAGAGTTTCAAGAGAACACTAATATGGACAAGGAAGATACAGTTTAAATAATTCGCTGTGAAAATAAATAAATAAATAAAGAGAGAGAGAGAGAGAGAGAGAGAAAGAGAGAGAGAAATAATATAAATATAAGTCTCGGGACATGTAAAGGGATATTACTTGCCAAGAATGAGAAAATTATTTAAATGTGCTTCTATTCATAAAAATGTAGCAGAGAGTATCTCTTTAAAATTCAGATTTATTTAATTAAAAAAAAAGTAGGAAGAATATATATATATATATATACATATATATTTGCTATGTATTAGCATATGTGGTATGGGTGATAAATGACTGAAAATTTGTTTATTTTATTTTTTAAAACACAGAGAAAAATTTCAATTTTTTTTTACAAACCATTTTCCTTTTGATATAAATAATACTTCTAAAATTAATACTATTTAAGCACCATGCTAAAATTTTCTTTTCATTTTCTATATTATTCGAAAATATGTGTTTCAATCATGACGAAGTACAATAAAAAATCGTGACATACTTACTTTAAATTTTTTTAATTTTGAGAAATATTCTTGCGTTAAAAGCCAATTACACTGTTGCATTTTTTTCTCTAGTTTGAACCAAATTTTGGTGTTCAGTAGCTGCCACCATAAGATGGGGGAAATCTCGTACCAACATTTGGACCTTCCTATTTCAACCTCGTTCCAACTATTGAAATATGCTTAAACAGAAGCTCCGAATTTTGGTTCAAGGTTTCACCATCTTAAAGTGGCAGCGATTGAGCACCAAAATTTGGTTCAAACAAGGATTTTTAACAGTGTACTTCCGAATATTTTATCTTCAAACGATTTTATATTGTAATACACAAAATCTTTACTCCCTCCATAGTTACAGATCTTCATAAAATCTCAAAATTTTTTTTGTTGGTGTTGGCTGTCACAACTTAAGTTATGTCTCATCGACTTATACTTAAGTATTTATTTTTTTCGAACATGAAACTTGAAAATATGCACTGAAAACATGCTGGTGCTGTATGTACTTATCCTTTGATTCTCCTGTAGAACAGCTAAAGATTCAAGAGTACACTAATGGACGAGGAAGGTGCGGTTTGAGTAATCGTTTTTGTTGATATTTTTCAAATAAAAAAAAAAAAGAAAAAAGAGATGTGAATTCTAAAATGTATGTCTAAGTACGTTTTAAGCGATATTACTTGTCAAAAATATCAAAATTGTTTAAAAGTGCTGTCTACTCATAAAATATGTAGCAGAAGGCATCTTTTTAAAATTTAGATTCCTGAATTCAAACGGCATTAGAGAAGAGTGACTGAATTTTTTTTTTGTTTGTTTATTAAAACACAAAGAAGACTTGTACCCTAGATTACTAGATGCTACGTTTGTAATCATTTCTAAAAAGAATATTTAAAATTTCATTTTTTTCATATCATTTCCACTTTGTTAGAAATGAAACTTCTAAAACTAAATACCATTCAATCACTGCACTAAATTTTTTATTTTACTTTCTATATATTTCGGAGATATATATTTTAACCATCATTAAGTACATGAACAAAAATCGTGACATATCTATTTTTGAATGCTTAGTTTTGAAAAATATTCTTGCGTTAAAAGGAAAATACTTTCTAATAATAAATTTTTTCAGGCGATTTTATCTTTTAATATTCAAAGTCTTCCCACTCTCTAAATTCATTGATCTTCATAAAATCTCAAAATAAACTGACAAAGTTTCAAGGTATTTACATAGGAGTTAGCTGTCACAACTTAGTTACGTCACATCGAATTATACTTTTGTATATTTTTTTCTTAATATATGGAACTTAAAGTCATGTACTGAAAATATCCCGGATGTACTTATCCTTTGATTCTTCTGTCGGGCTTCTAGAATTTCAAGAGTACACTAATGAATGAGGAAGCTGTGGTTTGAGTAACACGTTTTGTTGATATTTTTTAAAGAAAAAAAATAGTAAAAAGAAAATGTAGCTGACGAAATAATATGTTCCAGAAGTTAAAGTGGGATATTACTTGTCAAGAATATTTTAAATGCTTAAAGCTTTTTCTACTCTTAAAAAAATATTGCGGAACATATGATTACAAAATCTCAATTTATGCAACCTAAAAAAACGCAAGAAGAAAAAAAAATATATTGCTTTTAAATATACAAAATAATGCAGTATTTATAGTAATTTATATATTATCATACGAAATTTATGTGCTTTTATGTAAAAAAAAAATATGTTTCTAGCCATATGATGGTATTTAGTTAATCATTTGTTAGAAGAAACACACTAAAAGTTTAACGCGATATTTAAATTTGCAGTTAAGGAATGAAATAAATTTTATTACGAATTAAATGTTAACATAATTGATAATTTGCTTTTCAAATTAGAACAAGAACTAACTTTGCATTATGCAGATTAAAATGTTGTTAAAAATTCTTCTTAAATTTTCCATACCGTGAAATATTAATAAACAAATTTTTAAATGCATAATGCAGTAGCAAAAGATTTTGAACACCTGCTATTTAGCCAGTAATGTGTATAATTACTTGCTTGAAGCTCTTATCTAAAGTATTTATACACATTATGTAATACACTTTAAATTAGTTAATTTTTAAATTAAACTTAACAACTAAAAACGCATTTTCAGGAATTTTCGCTCATAGTTTATCTGATAGCTGAATTATTTTGTATATCTAAATGGACGTTTAAGGTTGTATGAAGGCCATATTCCATTTTTAAAATATTGTCGTGACACTTACTAATGTATAGTTTTAAATTACTTTTCCTGTAGCATAAAATCATTGAAATACTCTTGAAACTTTTCTCTATAACTCACAGTTGTATACTTCTGTGCTTTTAAAGAACTGTACATATTATTCATTACTATATATAAAACATGCTACTAATAGTGACAGCCATAATAGACACATCCATTATAGAGATTCATATAAATTTCTTTCTTTTTTAAGTACCAAAAACTTACTCAAATGTATTGTAAACGATTTTTCCACACAATAAACGCAACATCACTTTAACCCTTTATCTACCGACGGTACTTATAAGTACCATTAAAATTACTTATTATAAAATACGTAAATTAGTTGTAATACTGCATATAATGAGTTACAGATACATTATTTTATTTTTTTCCAAAAGCATTTTTAGGTACACAAAGCAAAAACATTTTTTAAAAGGTTGATTTCTTTTGCATTTGTATTGTTTCAGCGTTGAGGAAGAGGAATGGGAATTTTTCATTTCGGAAATCTTTCTATATTTATATTATAATAACATCATATTTATAAAATTTTTAATTCCATAAAATATTAAGATAACAATTAAAAAAAAAGATTTCTGTGGGGGTACAAATATTGCACAAAATCCCTGTAAATTCAAATTTAATTAATCATTCTAAATTCTTCAATCCTTCTAAAATCCTTCAAAAAATTTTAAATGATTATGTAAATCTTTTAATTTAGTTCAAACAATTTACTTAATGCGCTTTAGAATGTAAAGTTTTCATGAATTGATAATTCGGAAGATAAAGGGTTAAGAAAACTATAAATACTACACATTGCACTTCTA
The DNA here is from genome assembly GCA_964019185.1 of Maratus speculifer. Lineage (NCBI taxonomy): Eukaryota > Metazoa > Arthropoda > Arachnida > Araneae > Salticidae > Maratus > Maratus speculifer. Next base: position 279,317,297 of record OZ025294.1, read on the forward strand.
GTATAAAATCTGTTGCAATAAACATCTATACATAAATTATATGATAATCCTTATATGTTTGTCACGGTTAGATTCCGAAGAAACAGATAAACGGACCACGAATCGAATACATAAACATTTTTAAACTATGTCGGAACGTTTTAAAGAAGGGTTAGTAAATCTTCATTATTATTTTAATAGTATTTCAAAATGATGAAATTGTACAGAATTTTTAAAAGGCATAATTCTCACAAATCAAATGTAGTTCATCACCACAATTTTTTTTACTCAATCATGTTACAAAATACAGAAATTATGTTATTCTCGAACTATTAATTTTATTTTAATTTCTAAATTACAGCATATCAAGTTAATTATATTATTTAGTTATATATCATTTAAAAAAAAACACAATGTTGCAAGAATATATTTTTGTCTTATAAAATTTTGACCACTTGTTTTTTCTGTTTCATACATTTCTAAAAGTATTTATTTATTTAATGAATTAATATTTTATTATTAGGTAATTTCATTATTCATGAAATCTAAAGTATTCAAAATGGGCTTACAGTTATTTAGATTGAACTTTTATACTATACAAATCAGAAATAAATGTATGTAATGTATAAGGCATTGTTTATAAAGTTTCATAGTATTTACATACAATTACATACAATACACAGTTGCATAAATAGTTACATACAATTCTATAAATGGGCATTAAATTGTCGACTCATTCTTTATTTTGCAACTTATCAGTAACTTGATAATATAATAATAATAATACGTAATTAAATAATAATAATGATAATACGATATTGAATAATGTTATTCACCATATTATACTCAGAGTACAGTTATCTATGGTTATTTAACTTTTTTATGAAAAATATCTAATGACTGGACAGTTTGTTGGAATTGACAACATCCAGATTTTCGCAGCTTAGAAGTAGGCCCGCTAAATGTGTTTGGTCCAGAAGTTAGCCTATCAAGAGCAACCATAATTTTTCTAAATGGTAATTCATTTAAATGTAATAGACACACAACTGCCTGCAGTGGCTGTTGTATTTTATTTTCAAATAAGGTGATAACTCCATTTGAAGGGTCTGTGTTTGCTGCCATACCATCACAACCAATACCTTTTAATTTATTAAGAACGACAGTTTTTTCTTCACAATACTTTACAAGTGATGTAACTATTTCCTTTCCTGATCCATTTATGGGCATTAGATGTCCGAAATATTTGGATCCAGGTTCTTCAACAATAGATATGTGTTCTTCCATTAAAGATTTTCGGACACTATCAGCTTCAATTTCTTTTGTTTTGGTTCCATCTTTACGACCATCAAAGTAAATGGCCAACAGATCGGAGGTTCCAGTTCAGCTTACTTCTTTACGAGTCTTAAGTCTTTCATGTAGGGGGAACTGGGGGACATTGATACAGCTTTTTTCAAAAAACATTTTGGTGTCTAGAAATCAGAAATTTCAAGTTATTTTTCTATGTGATGTCAGCAAAACCTGTGTAGTGTGTTATAAAAATGTGCAATCGTCGTTTTATGTATTATTTTTGCATGTAAATATTAAAACATCTAAAAAAGTAATTTGTATCACTGTGCCCCATCCCCGGGGCAGATTGATACACTTTGACACGTCTGCATAGCTGCCAACATCTTCCGCTTTTTCAGCCCGGCAAAATTTTATAGAAATTTTTACCATTTCAAATCGCCGAAATCTGCCGTTTAAATAAGTCAAAAATTTCTGTTAAATTTTTCCGGGTCAAAAAATCAGAAGAGTTGGCAGCTATGCGTCTGGGAAAAATGGAGATAAAATAACATCATTCCATATTTTTCATAAAAAAATAGTTAGCAAACCATTTTATATATATTTATAGACATTAAAATCGCACACAATTTATTTGTAAGCGATATTAAAGCAATCAAAATGAAATGTATAATGACCTGATGTTCTGGCTGTTCCTTGTCTGTTTGTTGGCTATGGTAACTTTGTCATATCTGGCACTTTAACCCCAGAATTATCTTCTTTCTTAGGAAAGGTGAAAGAATTACCAGGTTTTCTGTTTATAAATCGGTTTACAAACAGAAAATAAAGGATAATTATATAAAAAATATGTTTATAATATAATTATCCTGTACTGTTCTGCAGCTTGTTTCTCTTACATAACATTTCTCATGTCGATAATACTTTTTTCTCTGGAGAATCGATATAAATTTGAGATTTGCCAGGATGCCGTCCATTTCTTTTGTTAATTCTACTAGCACTAGATATTGTGTAAGTCTGTACGTCTTCTGTTGCAAAAATTCTAGAAAATGTTCTAATATAAAGAAATTAGAGCTATTTCCCTTCAATAAAAACTAATAATAGAAATTTTTGATGAAAAATGGTTGAATTAAGGAGTTTATGATAAAAAAAATAAAAGGTAATGGAAAAATGAACTAGAAAATGATTTAGGTTGTATCTATGTGCCCCGACAAAGACTGTATCAATGTGCCCCATACAGCCATTTTGAATAAAATGAGTCGCAAATCCAACACTTCATAATTTATGTAACAATAAGGAATGAGAAACTGATAAAGAGTAGCTTTACTTGCCAGGGAGGGTATTCTTTTGGGTTGAAAATACTGGAACAGTTGTATAATACCATTTCAATTGTACAACTCAAATTTATTTTTGACCTACAAAAACAATTAATCACCCATCCCATTTAATCAAACTATTGAATCATTCCAAAACTTTCTGTATGTAGTTAATTTCACAAGTATCACCTTTTGGAGCTGTTGTGAAACTTCCTACAATGACCCTGTGTGCTGTACAGGGTGTCTATCAATGTGTCCCAAGTATCAATGTGCCCCAGTTCCCCCTACTACTTTTGAGTTGTCGATTACTGCTTCTTGGTTCTCCGCAGTAACGACATTTTAAGTCTCACGAAAGTGCAATAGCTAACTGAGCTCCTGCTCTACTAGAAATGCCCCTGCTGTCAGAAGCTCGTGAAAACAAAGACAAGCGTTGTGACAGTTCTTGTTTTACTTCTACACTTAAAACATTTGTTTGACTCTTATCAAGTATATTTATTTTAAAATCACTATCTTGGCATGATGTGTGAGACATTGAATCATCTGTACTATCACCAGAATCAATGTTATCAAGAGATTTAAGTTTTCATCCTCAGTCATTTTTGCAAATACTTGCATTAAAGCTTGTGATCTGGATTTTCTTTCTAATTGCTTTTTAGTCTCATTTTTGTCACACTCTGCAATTGAAATCAATCTTGGACCACGTTGTTCGAGCAAAAACTCATGTTCTAGTGCCGGGACTTTTTTGTCAATAGAGCAAATACAGTTGCTGAGGTCACATTTGCAAGTACAATTATCAAATAATGCAGTTTCAGTTTTTGACTGAAAGCTAGTTACTGCATTGTTGTAGGAATTATGATACTTCCTTTTAAGCCCTGAACACTTTTTAATGTTCTCAAGCTGCTCATGCAGTTTTATAACCATAAATATTGTGTTTTTGGTGTCACAAACAAGAATTGAAGCTCTTTTCCATATTTTCTCAAGCTTTAAAGCAACTCTTAACACAATTATCTGCTTTGTAGGCTGATGTATTCCCTCTTGTTTCATTTCAATGCGTACCCACTCAAAATACTTCAAAATATCCATCTTGGTTGGCAGAACATTAAACTCACTTACATTAATAGGCTGACCAATGACCGGCCTGTCGGTAGTTTGTCTAGTTAAATGCGGTGTTTTACTCATAATTACCAGCAACAAAACTCACTGTATTGATTCTTACAACAAGACTATCGCACTAAAACAGAACCGTAATATTCGCGCGCGGGCAGTTGACTACTGACAAGTCTGCGCGGCGATTCATAGGTGTCGCGTCACCGCAGCGCGACTGTCTGGCCTTCCTCCACCCCAACGCTTCAAGTTGACGCTTCGCGTATTGAAATGTAATTTATTATTTCACTTATTTCAACAATTCTAATCAAACCTAACGAGGCTTTGTTACATTTAATTTTTAAACCAGCAACAACACAAATATCAAAACACTGAAAAATGTTCAAAAATTGGCTGAAATTTACGACTTTTAGGCCTTGTGCTGGAGACCTAATTGTTGTGCTAAGATTTTAAAATACATTTTCTATTGTATTTTGTGCTTATTGTTAGTGGAATTTTAACTTGCAATTTAGAAAAAAAAGTGTCTTAGTTTTTTTTTAATTTTGTAAAAATTTACTTTTTAAGTAAAATATCTAAAATTTAGGATTTGTGCGGGAGCACTAAAAAATTTTTTCTTAAATCCAAATTTTTTTGTGGTAAGTTGTGGTGTCTAGTAGCAATATTTTATCAACTTGGAATTTGGAAACAAAAAAAGTTAGAAATCGATACACCCTACTGACTAAATATTTTTCAATCGGATTTCTTGAGTCACAGAGGGTTAATAGCTGTTGTATTTTTTTTCTGTTAAATTTACTGAAAATTCAATTTTCTAATTTCAGCATACCTCTAAACGCATACAAAATCATAAAGGGAACATTTAAAACTTAACTTTTAAAGAACTAATAAGAACGTTTAAGATTCTTCCACAGTTGGATTCACATTCTATTTTTTAAAAAATGTATTTAAAAAATAATACAGATAATTTTAATGTATGACACACGAGTCGCAGACACATATATTAACGGCATTAAGCAACAAATGTTTAACCATTTCTATTTATACACAAAAGAAGTAAAACTTTTTCTCCTTTAATCATTAATTTAAAACCGAATTGCCAATATTTTTTTCCGCGTGATGCGCAATTTCAGTTACGTATTGTTTTATAACGCAGTTTTGAATATTAGGCGCGAAACTTCCTTATCTTGTTTCCGTGCATCACATCCTTCGTCATTCCAGTCTGCCATTAAACAGCTTTTCATTTTCGTAATTTCAGTTTCCAGTGACTTTATGCAGAACATTTTACGTAAAAATGCTATTAGATATTTCTCTGTGAGGTATGATTATCATTATGTTTTTGTTCCATTGTTTCAGTAGATTTTATCACTGCTATTTATATACCTGTGAATTTTTAACCAGTGCATAGCATTTTTTTTCGAAAAAGCAATTTTTTGTAGCAATTAGATGTCAGATAGGGAAAGATAAAAGTGAATTTTTTTAACATTCTCTGCAGAATGTTTTTTTTTTGTTGCCAACCTAGGAAAGAGAAATTGTAGATTTTTAGTTTTGAAATATACTTCGTGAATTGAAAATCTAAAAAAGGGCATTTATTTAAAAAGCTTATTTTTTCTTACTAGTATAGAATTACATTTATTTATCCTAGTCATGTTTAAATGAAAAAACGTATAAAAACCAAATTCTGTCTGTAGCTCTACACAAATATGAAAAAAAAAATTTTATAACCTGTAAATTGTATATTCTAAATAGCTAAATGACTATTATGATTATGTTATTAAAAGAAAATGACACTGACTGAAAATAAATTGACACTATTAATATGAAATTTGTATTTTTCTGTTTATTAAAGATGTGAAAACGTACAGTTTAGTAAATATTATTTTATTTTAATGCTCTACGTTATTTTCGTTTTTTACATGCTTAAAATGATTTATTGTAACAACCAAGTAAACATTTTTCAATTGGATTTGTTGAGTTACAAAGTGTTCATAATTGTGGGATTTTCCTTTAGTTAAAGTTATTAAAAACTGAATTTTCTAATACCATCATATGACTAAACAAATACAAAATCTGTAAAAGTAATATTTAAAGTTATTTCTCAGTTGAATTTCTATTTTCTTTTTATAATTGTTTGAAAAAAAAATCATGCAGATAAATTTAATGTATAACACGAGGCACAGACACATGCATTAACTGCATAAAGCAACACATGTTTAAACCATTTCTATTCATGTACAAAAGAAGTAAAACTTTTTCCTATAGTAATTAATTTAAAAGCGAATCGCCAATATTTTTTTCCGCGTGGTGCGCAATTTCAGTTAGATATTGTTTTCTAACGCAGTTTTAAATATTAGGCGCGAAACTTCCTTATCTTGCTTCCGTGCATCACATCCATCGTCATTCCAGTCTGCCATTAAACAGCTTTTCATTTCCGTAATTTCAGTTTGCAGTGACTTTATGCAGATCATTTTACGTAAAAATGCTATTAGATATTTCTCTGTGAGGCATGATTATCATTATGTTTCTGTTCCATTGTTTCATTAGATTTTATCTCTGCTATTTATATACCTGTAAATTTTTAACCAGTGCAAACTTTTTTTTTTTTTAATTAATTTTTTGTAGCTGCTAGATGTCAGAGGGGAAAAGATAATGGTAAAGAAATTTTTTAACGTTCCCCGCAGAATGCTTTTTGTTGCCAGCTGAAAAACATAAATTGTAGTTAAAACTGTTGTTAGCTTTTGTTTTTTCAAAACTAAAACAAAATCTCTTCACCTTTTTCATTCACGTATAAAAACATTTCATATTTATTTACTTAGAACAGGTGTCACGAATAAAAATTAAATTAAAAAGTTGACATGTTTCGGTTCATTCATAAGAACCGTATTCATAACACATAAAATCAGTAGAAAACTAAATGACACTGGATATAAATACAATTTAAAAACCAAATAAGGGGCGGTATATAATACCAAATAGGGGGCGCAATGTTTTGTTTTGGTTTTTAAATTATATTTATATCCAGTGTAATTTAGTTTTCTACTGTTATGAATACGGTTCTTATGAATAAACCGAAACATGTCAACTTTTTAATTTAATTTTTATTTGTGACACCTGTTCTAAGTAAATAAATATGAAATGTTTTTTATACATAAATTGTAGGTTTTTAATTTTGAAAATATACTTCATGAATTGAAAATCGAAAAAAAACATTTATTTAGCATAAAATTTCATTCTTTTTTACTAGCATATAGTAAAAATTATTTGTCCTGATTATTTTTTTTGATACGAACAGATATAAAAATCAAATTCTGTCTATAACGCAACAAAAAATGAAAAAAAGTTGCCCATAATCTGTAAATTTTACAGTCCAACCACCTAAATGATGATTAAAATCAATTGTCAACAAGGGAATGATTTCCTTTTGTATCATAAGGGGATAGCATCCGTGTTTAGCAATTCAGTTCTTTTACAAAAGCATGAAGAATCTTTTATTTTACATAGAGGGTTACATAAGTAATGAGCCTTTGTTGAAAAGGACAGATTTATTGAGCAAATTTATAAAATTGTAGCATTTCTTCAAAATAGGTATCTCCTGCATCAATATACTTTTGTAGGCGTCATTTCCACGACTCGAAGGCGTCCACTCAGGCTCGAAGGCGCCCACTTATGTTCTGGGATGGCTTCAAGGTCTGTATTGACATCTTCTTGGATGTCCGCAATGGAGTTGAAGTGATTACCTTTCAACTGATTTTAAGTGCGGAAAGAAGAAGATATAAGGAGGAAACAACTCCGGACAGCAGAGAGGATGTGGTACAATTGGAACGTTCAGCCAAAACAGGTAAGCACTCACATTGAAGGAGGTGTGGATGGGTGCGTTATCGTGGTGAATCTTCCAGACCTACTTTATGTCCCTTCGCTTGCGCGCGATGCTTATTTTCAGCCTTTATATGACAATATATAAGTCAACGCCTCCCACCATTGATCATTGCAACAGGTGCGTGCGCCAGTGTACGCTAGCGTCAAAAATAATTGAGTCTCATTACTTATGAATCTAACCATGTACTTATGAATCCAACCAGGAATTCGCCAGGCGTTGACCGGGTCAGTGCTAATAAAGCCTAAATGAATTTCCAATTTATATGATTTTATAACTCGACTTTATCTGAATTTGTAATTTTTAAATGAAAAAAAAAAGAAAAAAAGAAAAAACATGAAGAAATATTGAATTGTAAGCATGCGCATTTAAAAAATATTTATAAGATTGTAAAAGACGGGATATACATGTATTATAAATAAGCATGTGTTACATTTCATTTTTTTTACGGAAGAACGGAAGTTTTTTTTAAAATGAACTTGATTAATACCGTAGATTTTCAAACAAGATCCAACATTTCCATGCAGCGTAATGGTAAGACGAGTGTGGTCGCAACGCTCTTCGTGACAACGGGGAAGAAATTCACCAAACTTGTAATATTTTCACTATTGAGTATCTTACCTTATTGCGATCTTTCTTTTTTTATGATCATGTTTATATTTTTAATAGATTCTTGGACCAATGCATGAACATAGAATAGCTATTCATTTTTATATATCTGATATATATTCAATGTTAATGTACGGATATGTGGTGGTAATGTATGGATCTATGGACGGGGGGGGGGTGTTGAGTGGGAGGCAAATGATGAATGAACGATTTAAGTGCAAAGAAAAACAAGGTAAAATACCAGTTACCAAGGTAAAATACCAAATTTCAAATACCAGTATTTATAATCCGAAACTATCTACATATTCATTTACAATTATGTTAATAACGTATTACAGAAATAGTGAAAGTCATCCTCCGAAAATTGAATCGCTGACTTTACAAAAATATGCATTAGACTTAAAAAGACAGGATAAAATAAAAATACAAATTAATAAGCACCATTTTGGCTTAGTCGTAAAAAAACGTGAAATTTAAATATGACATACATTTTATGTAACATAACTTTGTAATATTATTCAGTTACACAGTTCAAGAGAATTTCTGTTTTAATTATCTGTATTTCTCATCTAAAACTATCTAAGTATTCATTTACAAACATGCTAATAATGTATTTCTCAAATAAGTACAGGCACCTCTGAAAAATTGAATAAAACTATTTGTATTACATTGTAAAGGACAAGATAAAATAAAGGAAATTCCAAAACAACCATTTTTGTTTGCCATGCAGCCAAGACTTCGAAATGTTTGTTATATGATAAATTTCATGTGATTTATCTGTATCACATATTATGTTTTATAGTTCCGTTGTATTTCATATTCAGATATCTGTATTTAACATCTGAAACAAGCAAACTGAATCTCTAACTTACAAATAAAAGTTAGATTGAAAAAGACAAGATAAAAAAAGAGAATTTAATAAATACAATTTTTGCTTCGCCGTATAGCCAAAACCAGAAAAAGTTTATTATATATCTCCTGTGACATCACTTTGTGACGTTCTTCTAGTTGCGTAAATGAACTGAATTTCATTTACAAATACCCCTATTTATCATCTAAAACTATCTAAATATTAATTTACAAATATGCTAATAACATTTTATTTAAATAATAAAAGCTATTTCTGAAAAAAATCTGAATCTCTAACTTTATAAAAATAAACATTAGATTGAAAAAGACAGAGTAAAAGAATATTTTGTGTGGTGTAACTTCGTGACATGTTTCTCTAACTTTATAAAACTAAGCATTAGATTGAAAAAAAAAAAAAAAAAAAAAAAAACAGGATAAAAGTAAGTGAATTTAATAATTATCATTTTTGCTCCTCCGTACAATCAAGACATCGAATTTCTTTTATATGATAAATTTTATGTGACTTACATGTGTAATATCTTCTTAGTATCATAGTTTTAATTGTGTTTCATATTCAGATACTTATCATCTAAAACAAACAGCAACAAAAGAAAAATGTTAGATTGAAAACGACAAGTTTAAAGAAGCAGAATTTAATAAGTACCATTTTTGTTTCACCTTATAGCCAAAAAAGAGAAAAACTTTATTATATATATTCTTCTGTGACATACGTTCGTGCCAGTCTTCTAGTTTTGAAAATGAACTGAATTTCATTTACAAATACCCCTATTTATCATCTAAAACTATCTAAATATTCATTTACAAATATGCTAATAACGTTCTATTTAAATAATGAAAGCCATTTCTGAAAAAAAATAAAAACTCAATCTTTAACTTTATAAAAATAAGCATTAGATTTGAAAAAGACAGCATAAAAGAAAGAGAATTTAATAAGTACCATTTTTGCTCCGGCGTACAACCAAGGACGTGATCATGATATGGCCTGGGAACGAAATTCAGTTATCTCTCTTTCGGGTTCCATTTCCTATCGTCATTTGCCCCGACCATTATTCTTTTCACCATTTTCTCTCACGTCATTTAGGGGCTCTTTTATTATGGCTCGTTTTGATAAACGGATTTAATTTTAGAACTTTGTTGAACGATATGACGCAAAATGTTTATTTTTATGCGCATATTTCGGAACATTTAAATTTGTTCTCTCGCATTATGATTTGGAGATAGAAATGCAAAGTTTTCCACTGGAAATGTTAAATGATGTTTCTTTTTTCGCGTTTATTTAATTAAATTTCGTGAATTTTCGTTATGAGTAGAGTTATCGCATTATATATAGTTTTGTAAAAGTTGTTTGCTTGTTAGATTTAATAAATTTTTTTTTTTATAGTTAAAAGGAAATATCAGTGTCTTAAATATCATTTTCAAAGTTATGAAAAAAGAACTTTGTATTGAATTATTAATGTTTCCTTTTTTATCAAAAATGTGAATTTTTCGGACTTTAGTTTACATTTCTTTAAACTAATGTACTTTATAATATTATAAAAGTAAAGATTTTTTTTCAATCTGTGCTCTACAAATCAATTATGTATCTTAAACAAACATTAATGTACATCAGTACGTACTGTATATGTGTTTGATTTTGAAATGAAGGAATTTAAACTGATATTTGAATGAGCATATGATCTTTAAAAATAAATAAAAAAAATAATTTTTTAAAAGTAACGCATTTTTGATGTCCAGAAATTTAAGGAATTTTTGGCAGTATGCTTTAAATGTAGGTGAAGTATCGATAAAAATCCATTTACACTAAGTTATTATACATATAAATATGATATTTATGTATCTATGTCTCAAAAGAAAAAATACTTCTCTTTACTTGATATACAGGGATTCGAAAAATGGCGTCCAATCTCTGCACAGTCAGACTCTTTGTTAAAAGTACATAAAAAATGGTCAAAGAAATGTACATGTACAATCTATTATTTACAAAAAAAAAAAAAAAAAGGATGAAGCACAGTTAGTACATGTAAAAGCGGTTCCCAAACTTTTGGGCTCGCGGAGCCTTTTTTGGGAGAGATTTCTTAGGCGGAGCCCCTGAACCAAACTACACTCTGTATTTTACAAATTAATGTTTTTTTTATGCCTATGGAGCAGAGAAAAATCTGCTTGATAAAAATCCAAGCCAGTAATTTCCAACATTGGTCCAAGATTCTCAGTTTGGCCCTTTCCTGATACAGAAATTCTGAATTCATACTAGAAATTTAAAAAATCAAATTTCCTATTATATAACCCTTTAACAGTTTTATTTAATATTAATATTATTGGACATAAAAAAATAAAAATAAGGATTAAAAACCTCTGTATTTCGATTAAAATATCTACCTTGTATAATCGATATATTTTCTTCAAATACAGCAAAAATTATAGTTAAAAATTTGTGATTTCTGAAAAATTTTAGTAACGGGAGGAAAAAAACTCTTTTTTTACTCGAGCGATATTCAAGCAATACTGTTAAGGGTTAATGACATCCGTTTTTAGAATAAAAAACATTTCTTTGGGATTTCCTGTATGAACTCAGAATTAAAGATCAAAATGGTAACCATGTTTGGATTATGCATTGCATTGGGGCTTACGTTCTTACGTAAGACTATTATTATTCATGGCGAAAACCACACACACACACAGAAAAAAGGTAAGTTGTACAGTTTTCTTTTGCAGAGAGATATTTCTGTATAATTCCAATAGGGTACTCGCGAAAAAATAGAAAATACGTATTTGCAGTCATCCAAGAGTAATTATGTAACACGTTTTCACTAGTTCCGCCTACCCTTAATAGAATCATGCGATTACAAAATATTTTTTCGTTCTTCTTTAAGTTTCTAATACTTGTAAACATTCAACGAAAATGAAACGCCTCTCAGCTTCTTTCTTTTAAACCATTTTACAATATATTTAGAAGCAGGTCGTCGTTTTAGTGTTCAAGTGGGCGGGGCAAAATTTATAAGGTATATTGTTAGATACAGCATTGTTCCCCTTTCTGGATATTTTATTTAAAGTAGTTGGCTATTATAATTTTGAAAGAAACTTTCTTTAGTCATTGTTTTTGCCTCCAAACAGATAAACAGTTAATACTTACACATATTAAACGAACTGAACTAGTAGAAAACTTTACTAACAAAATAGGATTTACGGGTGGGATTAAATTCATATGAAGGCGGGTACTCACTGACAAAAAGTCTGAGCAAGGGATGGAGCTGACAGCTGAGCAACATATTAACCCTTAACTGCTGTGACAAAAATTGTCGCATAACTACTGTGAGCGGTCTGTCAGACCGCTTAATCTAAAGATTAATAAAATATTACATAAATTCTCAGAATACTTATTTATGTATTAATCTGTATATACAGGACTGTTATAAATGAAATTCAGGGATTCAAAAGTCTTTAGAGATAGAAAAAAAATTCAAACAAAGCAAAATTTGATCAGTATCTATAGTTAAATTGTGAAACTTTAAAAACTCAGTGGTCTGTGAGACTGCTAACAGTAGTTAAGGGTTAAATTCTTAGTGCGATGGCAAATGTAAAGAACCAATATATATTTTTTTAATTGCTACAGACTTTATTCTGATTGGAAAATGTCGCAAAGAACATTTAAAAGAAAATTTTAATGAAGGATTGTAAAGTGATACGAGATGTTTAAAAAAATGCACAAACAATTCAAACCAAAAATATTATATAGAAAATAGATACATCGATAATGCAAATGTGTAAATTGTACTGAAGTGTATTAGTATTGTATTTTCAACCCAGTTATAGATATATTTATTTTTGACACACACACACAAATTCTTACATACTTTAACTTTCACCTGCAATATGCTAATTTCTTTTATGTTTTGTTTATTTTCCTGGAAAGTTGAGGCGGAGCCCCAAGGGCTCCGCGGAGCACACTTTGGGAACCTCTGATGTAAAAAAAAATACTTTTTTGACGCATCAACAGAAGTATTTGCAAATTATAAAGGCAGTTATAAGGCCAGTTCGTATGCTGTTTCATTTACATTACCCATACATCAAATGCATGTCCCAATATTCAAGAACGGAATATATGATAATCATACGTAGAATACTGGTGGATGCAAGATGCAATAGCGAATTCAACGAAGGCAGCTTAATGTCATTCTACGGCCCGTGCATGCGTGATGCGATATGCACAGCGAATTTTTTTAATTTTATCGCTAGGTAAATTATGCAAATACTGTTGTTGATGAGTCTAATACGGCGGTTTTCCTCGTATCGGCTATGAACGTCGTACTTTGTTTTTAGCATTGTATTCGAAATTACGGCTCTACAAAAAGCTTTGACCATACTTTATATACCTTCAACAAGAAATCTGGCTGTTCAGAGTATGGACGCTATTTTTGGGACACCCCCGTATTATGAAACTAGCGAGCTACGCCCGCTAGCTGGGCCACTTTTTCCAAACGAACCTCGATATTAAACAATATATAATAAACAAAAAAATTCATTCAATAAGCAAGTCTTGGTGTTCGAATCCTCAGCACAAAAAAAGTAAATAAAAGAGCTATGGTTGTTATGAGCCCATTATCCCGTTAAAATATGTGATTTCGCACAGTGGGCGGTACGGGCCCATCGTGCGAAGCCGGTCCACCGGCGCTACGCGCCATGGTCGCCATTGTCCCGTTAAAAATATTTGGTTTTGCACGGTTGGCGCTGCGCGTCCATAATACATTTTCTCGTATTTTTTGGATCATCAGAAGCAGACTTTTACGCTGATTCTGAATATGTAATCAGTTTTTTCTACTTTAAAAACTGTCTGCATGATGGTTTAAGAAAAAACGCGCAAAAAAAGTTTGTTTATTAAAAACTGCAAAAGACTGCTATTAAAAAAAATAAGTATTTTCATTAATATCACAAAGAACATAACTAACAAATAATTTTGGCAGCTCGTTTTCCGTTTGTACTAACAGAAATTGGTATTAATCGCGTAAATCTTAGGTTACACAATATTCGTGTATGCTACCAAAAAGAAAAAGTATGAAAATGAGCTACAACGATTAATACTCACATACAGAATAAATATATGAATAGCCAGTTACATCTGAGATCCTCAAAATATTAATTAGCAACACTATTACCTCTTGGTGAACATATCTTGCTGTGCTTAAATAGCTGTACTTATATTAATTAAACAGTGTTTAATATTTTTTACCAATTACTTCTTTTTCTTTTATACATTCTTTGACAAATTGACGGGAGAAAAATAGGTTTTCGGCTGCTTCTTCTTTTAGCCAAAGGGGAAAAGTTCCTGTTCTTCACCGCAAGGTAGCGCAGTGTTCTGCCTCAGAGCTCCATTTGAGACCTGTTTGGGAAATAAAACGTTTTCCGTTCCGATTCCCGACCGGTTTTTAATTCATAACTTTTTTAATTTTGGTCCCACGGTCTCGAAAATGCCTGAAATGACTTTCCCGGAATTTTTCGAATCGAAAGACACCTCTCGCGACTTCCAACTCGCCCGCGTTGCGAACTGTAATCGGTTTCAAGCAGACAGACAGACAGAGGCGCACGGATTTTATTAGTATAGAAAAGGCCGCTTCAAAAGTGATGGTTATTATTCCTTAGTCAAAAAAGTAAGATCAAACGGCAGACACATAAAGTGATCGCAGACTTGATTTAAAACAATGTAACAAAAAATGTTTTTTTTTAATTCCAAAAGCAATTAAAATAATGCCTTTAGAAGAAAATTTATTTTTTGAGAAGCAATATTAATTAAAAGTAAAGTATACGTTTTAAATTACATATTTTGTTACTTAAAGCCACTATTTCGAAAACATCCACTGCTGATATGTAAAAATTCGTTTCTATAAATATTGATTCATTCGCTGAAAATTGGCGGAAGTAGTGGGTGCACCAAAGCAGTTTCATGTACAATGTGTTTTGATAGGTAAAACTGGCAATTTGTTGATATGCTGAACCAACTAATTAGGCAATTGTGTCAAGCAGGATATCATTTGGTTATATGTATAATACAGAAACAGCCCTGCAAACCAATGTCACAAGTTTGAATACTGTTCTTTGTTACTGGCCCAGCAGAAATTTAACTACGCTTAGAAAATTTATACAACTTCTCATTTCGTCTAAAAAATATCAATATCACTAATAAAGGAGCTATTTATATGTAGCTTATTGACAAAAATATTATTAGAATTCCAAATACAGCTTCCAGGAAGAAAGTTAAAAATTACTGTATAGCATTTTCGCTCATAATTTTTACTATGACTAAAAGCTAAAATTTCCAGATGATTTCAAGTTATCGCAGAATAATAAGCATTATAAGATATGAGACGTTCAGGATTAAAACGGATCAAGCCCACACTTGGAGCTATTTCCTTGAATTGCTTTTTCTACTTTTCTGCTTATTCTACTTTTTCAGCGCGTATATGGGTGAAGTCCATATTTGTTATTCTTACCGATAGATGGAAGTAGTAAGTTTTGGTTAAATAACTTAAACGCAATCAAGGAACAACTTTAACTCGACGTGTCTCGAAAGTCTGAAAAATGGACTTGATTCACTTCACTTCTGAACGAATCATATGTATACATATATATGTGACATTTTCAGATAGAGCTAGCAAAACCTTTGCAGGTTTCGCCATATTACTTCACAGGAGACATAGCGAGATAAAAATTAAGTAAAATGATAAACGCAGAAGCTTCACCAAATTACACAGTTTCTGCTCCAAAATAGTTTATTAAAGTCATTCAGATAGAGCGGGAAATGCTCTCACCGTAGTGACATTCCATCATAAAAACATAATTCCCGCAAGTCGTCTTAAACCGAATCATCGAAAGAAAAAAGAAAGAAAATCCCATCATCTCTCGGCTCCCTCACTTAAATAAAAAATAAAAGCTTCTAGAACATTCTATAATCTTTAACGATGATTTTCTTATGTAAACAGAATTTAATGTCTAGCGTAGAGGTTAGACATAGCATTCTCTAAACATTTTCAGGCGATAACTTTTATTTTATAAGTTTATTATTTAACTAATTTGTAATTGAAATCAAAATTCGAATGTTCTACAGACGATTAATTTAAAAGAAAAAAAGAAAAGAAAAGAATTTATTTATACTCAATAAATATCAAACGCGAAGAAAAAATAAAAATAAATAAAAACAATGATATTTTTGAAAGATATGGTATTGGAATTAATTTAGAATGAGTTTCTTAAAAAAAGGTTGATAAAAGCAGGGACAAAAGTGAGTTTTATTGGGAATTTTAAGAAATAAAGTTTAATTAAGAATATTTTTAATTTAGAGCCATTTTTTTTAATTTACGCATATTGGAATAAATGTTTTTTTAATCGAATTAAGAATCATTTTATATTTTCAATTAAGAATTATCGAATTAAGAATCATTTTATCATTTCATTTATTAAATAATTTCTATAAAGATTAATAGATTAGATCTAGTAACTGGATTTTAATTTAATAAGTTGAAATAAGTACGGAATATTGTTAAAAGGAAATTAATATAGTATAAGGTTAATTTTGGTGAACAAAAATTTAAATTTATAATATATTTATAAATTATGTTCTCTAAAGAAAAAAAAGATTGCTCAAAAGCGCATTGTTAACTGAAACATAAACCTTCTTATCCCTTTCGGCTCTGATTTTTTTTCAGTTTTCAGGAGAAAATACTTTTACGTTAATAACATTAACACTAGTTATCTGGATGGCTTAATAACAGTAATAAAACACAGTGTTTAACAAACATTTCACAGTCTTAAACATAACGAATATCGTTGTTTTGCATACTATGCAATTCATATTCATATGACAATAGGCTAAGGAAGAGTTTTTAGAGAATCTTTAGTAAATACTATTTTACAACAAAATTTATGTGATATTGAAGCTTTCTAATACTTTTTGCGCTTTATCACGCATGATTCTTTCAGGAAAGCAACCTTGTGTTAAAATATGAAGAGTGAACCTGCGAGTTATGGAGGTCATGAAATAAACATTAACATTCTTGAACCAATCATAAACAAATTTTAAATGAAATTTCAGTTTTATAATTTTTGATACTACAAATTGTTAAACTTGCAAACTTTTTCACTTTTACACCGTTGTATAATATGTAAAAAAATTATTTTTAAATGCAGTTGAAACCTAGATTTTAATTTGTTTCTGAGTTATCATTTTTTCTGTAGTTTTTAATAATTTTTTTCGCATCCTGACAGAAGAAGTACTCCATCTAAGGACATTAAATATAGACCAATCAGAATACGAATGAAATTCGGACATCACAAAGATTCAGATATGCCTCAAATATCTCTAAGCCGAAAGCAACAACTATTTTTAAAATGGTTAAAAACAAGTTATATCCTGATTTACTCATATTATAAAACCTTGGTTTATAATGAAAACTTATAGATGCAGACAAATTTTATTGCATTCGGAGTTTCCTAAATTTAGATTTTCTGGATAAGGCGAGTTTTAAAATTTACATCCTCAATTACACACATTTTTTAACATATAGATTATAGCTATTGCAATTTGACTTCTGTTCTCTTCCACCGACAATCACTCTTGTTTATTATTTGTAACATTTATAAAATTATTCACGTCAGAGGTCATTATAAAGCACTTTTAATTAAATCTCTGAGTAACGAACCATCTGATTGTTCAACCTATCATTTTTCCAGTCATAAAGTAATTTTAAATTTTTAAGCAAGATTTTCCATATTTTAAAGGTAAATTAAATCTATTCCAAGGAAAACGCCAGATGTTTCTTCGTGAATGTCATCTTCGAATCTGCGTTATTAAAGATGAATAAGGATATCTGATTAACTTTTCAATTATTATTCAAGCTGCTAAAGAGATTCAGATTCTTTACATCAAGTTTTGATTTCCTTTTAAGATTAATGAAATTTCTGTAATGATGTCAAAAATGTATATCAAAGTTATTTAAGATCATATGAATAAACATGCCTTCAATTATTATGTGTCTAGAAATATAAATTGAAACTTTAGAAATACATTTACCATAAATAAAATATGCTGCTCCGAAAAATAATACATTTAAAAAAGACAATAAATACGACCTTTTGTAATTTAAAAAATCTTGGTATTCTTTCGTAGAATGTCCTGCCTGAATGTGCTTTAAAAAATGCGAATAATGATGATTGATTAAACCTTTTATTATTGTTGGAAAAGACACTGTCACTGTGACGTTACTGTAATTTTATCGCCAAACATATGCAGAGAAAAATAAAAATAGCCATTTTATTATTAGTTATGTTTATTTTTAAATCTTAAATTAAGATAACACGACATGAGTAGAGTAAAAAAAAAAATAGCCTATTATGGCGCATATTAATTTTACAAATTTAATAATTTTTGCGTTAAAATTTCAAATTAATTTTAAATATTTGTAAAACTAACTGTAGTCAAGGGATATGTACCAAAACATATAAGCATTTTAATAGAAGCAAGGAAATGAAAATGCATAATAGATTTCAGCAATCGATACAGATTTATCATACTTGAATTGACTTAAATCGTAGAAATAACACGCATAGTAGTATCATTGCATAAGCCAAAACATGCTAAAATGTGTACAATTTGGATTACCATGCACAGCAAATCCAGAGAAAAAGAAACTTGAATTAACACATTAAATAAAATAAAAAAGAGAACGAAATTGATAAAAAAAAAATATTTACTTCTTAAAGCCATCCATGAAAAAAAGGAGCTGAAAAAGGACTAAGAAATGGCTTGCAGCTATAGCCAGGAAATTGTCGAATAAAAAACTGTAAATCAAACCAAGAAATTCAGAAAAAAGTATAATAACATTGAAATAAATAAGATATAATGTAATTAAAATAGTCTTTGATATATTTCCACCCAGAATTATCAAAATACTTCTTGAAATATCATTTTTGAATAGTATGTTATATAAGGTGTCCTGGGGTAATAACGCCAGGGTGGGTAAAAAGCTAAATGATAATATTACGCATAAATATCAAGGAATCTAAGAAATGGTACTTACTGGCTCTGCGTAGAAGGTCGCTGAATCATCTAAATGAAAAACAATCTCTAAAAGTTAATTTGTTCCATATTAGACCTTATTGGTGGAAGAAGCACTTAACAATAAATGACAAATCTAAAATTTGAGAAGTAAGTTCTTAGAACTGAAGACTATATATTTTTCAGAAACCATTTTCTTTATTAAATACATTTATATTTTATTACACGTACTTTCAATATCTGGTGGGAGGTTTAACACCGCAATAATGCGTTATTGTCGATTGGCATAATTACTTCGGTTGTTTCTTTTCAGTGCTGAAATTAAGTACAAAGAGGTCTTTTTAAAATTTTATGCACGAGAGAGCATTATTGTCGTAGTTGAAAGCAAAAAAAAAAGGGTAAAACCAAATTTGTAAAACATAAGTTCGGCTATTTTTTATGTCAGAAGTATAAGCTATCAAATGCTTATTACTGTATCCTGATATCGCAATTATTAGTAATTATGTAAAATCTGTCAATTTCTAGAGCTGTAAAACTTTAGAATTGGACAATTTACATGCCATTATTTTACCATATTTTTTAGTGTTGTTTGCATGAAGATATTGCCCCTATAGATGGGTAATGACATTGGTCAAGAAATCAATCAATTTCTTTTCATGAATCCGTGTCTTCTAATGCATTTTTCTTGTATACGTAATTATTAAATTAAGATATCAAATTCCATATTTAAAAAATAAATCTAAAACTAAGACGTGAAAATTGGTAGAAACTTAATGTGGCGTTATTCCTCCAATCAACTTATTTTAAATATATATATATATTAAAAACATATTTAATAGATTATTTATATACATATATATGAGATGCATACGAAAATGCATAATAAAAGCGCCACGAAACGTACAATTACAAGCACCACTAAATCATAGAACATTTAATTTGCAGTCACACGTGGTACACGATGGTAGGATATGGAATGAAATACTTGAGATTTTCCGATTAAAATCACTCAAAGACGTCTCTTTTCCATTAAACAACTTTATTCATAATTTACTGGATAACGAAACAATTCTACCAGATTGTGGTTTGATTTCATTATCAGCATAATATGTAGCAATACTGAAACATAAAGATAATCATAAAAAATAGAACTGTACTATATTAAAGGCATTAAACTCCGCGCCAAGTGACTAGGATTTTTTTAGCATTAGAAAAATTTCGAAAAACCTGCTAATAAGCCAATGTAACGAGGTTATATTCAAACATGTGCTGGAATATAGGATTTGCCCATTAATTTACGAAAAAATATTACTTTAATCAATGCAAAATTTTACCCAGCAAAAAAGTGTTCTCTTAGACTATCAGAGGAATAAATGATGCAATCAATCAACTGGCGTCTCTAGAAGTGAACTGTGGGTAATCGAATGATTTTTCTAGAACGAAAACATAAAAGTTATTATGTAACAAATAAAATAAAAAAATAAAAAAATGGGATTTAAAGGAAAGAGTTAATGTTTTTTGGAATAAAATAAAATAAAGAAAGCATAGATTACAGTTATGGAATACAAATATTACGTCAATTAAACGAGAGAAATTAAAGGAATTTGTAAATAATTGATTTCGAATTAAGGCAAAAAATTTTTATTATTACGTATATGTCTGTATTTATACATTAATATGTATCTATATAATATATATATGTATATATATATACTAGCGGACCCGGCAGACGTTGTCATGGCACCGACTTCAAAAAATCAAATAAATGTACATAAATATAATAATACGCATGATAAATACTACGCTCTTAATTTAATTTCTTTACAATTATGGAAAGAAATTATTTTTCACCTTGCAGCAGTTTTTGAAGTTAGTCCAATTTTTGATAAAAAAGTTTATTTTTCTCTTTTTAGTTAAAAGTTAACCATTTTCTGAAGTCGGTTAATTATAGTACAGAAAAAGTTATTGTATATTATACACGTAAGTCAGGAGTGGGGTTCGAACACACTACCTCTTTCTTCGAGGGCCAGGGTTTAAATCTGGCGCCTTAGACCAATCAGCCATTCTGCCCGCATCCTATTCAGTGAACTTATTCAACACTTTTAATTAGCGAAAAATCACTATTAGTTTTTGCCTAATTACTAAAAAAGTACAAAATCAATTTCGATGAAATGTGAATCTAAACCATTCTAGAATCCACTGGAACATACACAAAAAGTTTCATTAAAATCGGTCCAGTAGTTTAGGAGGGATTCAGTGACATACACACGCACAGAACAGTTATATATATAAAGAATTGCATTGAATACTTAATTTTGATTTTGAAATTGTTTGGCTGGCACCGACTCCAAAAAATCAAATAAATGTACATAAATATAATAATACGCATGAGAAATACTACGCTCTTAATTTAATTTCTTATTACAATTATGTAAGGAAATTATTTTTCACTTGGCAGTAGATATTGAAGTCGGTTGAATTTTTTATGGAAAAGTTTATTTTCCCTTTTTAGTTAAAAGTTAACGATTTTCTGAAGTCGGTTAATTAAAATTATAACACAGGAAAAGTTATTGTAAATCATACACGTATGCCAGGAGTGGGATCCGAACACACTATCGCTTCCTTCTAGAACCAGAGCTTAAACATGGCGCCTTAGACCACTCCGCCATTCTGTCAGCACTCTATCTAGCGAACTTATTCAACAATTTTAATTAACAAAAAATCACTAACTTTATTAGTTTTTGCCTAATTACTAAAAAAGTACTGAATCAATTTCGATGAAATGTGAATCTAAACCATTCTAGAATCCACTGGAATACGCACAAAAATTTCATTAAAATCGGTCCAGTCGTTTAGGAGGAGTTCAGTCACATACACAGGCACAGAAGAAATATATATATAAATATTTGCATTGAATATATAATTTTAAAATTGATATTAGTTTGGGTGGCACCGACTCCAAAAATTCAAATAAATGTACATAAATATAATAATATGCATGATAAATACTACGCTCTTAATTTAATTTCTTATTACAATTATATAAGGAAATTATTTTTTACTTTGAAGTAGTTTTTGAAGTCTGTTCAATTTTTTTTTATAGAAAATAAGTTTATTTTTCTCTTTTTAGTTAAAAGTTAACAATTTACTGAAGTCGGTTGATTAAAATTATAATACAGAAAAAATATTGTAAGTCATACACGTATGTAAGGAGTGAGGTTCGAACACTCGATCCCTTTCTTCGAAAACCAGAGCTTAAACATGGCGCCTTAGACCGCTCGGCCATGCCGTCCGCACTGCATTCACCGAAATTATTCAACACTTTTAACTAGCGAAAAATAACTAACTATTAGATTTTGCAAAATTACTAAAAAAGTACTGAATCAATTTAGATGAAATGTGAATCTAAACCATTCTAGAATCCACTGGAACACACACAAAAAATTTCATTAAAATCGGTATAGTCATTTCGGAGGAGTTCAGTAACATACACGCGCACAGAAGAGTTATATATATATATATATATATATATATATATATATATATATAATTATTTAATGTATATATAAATGTTACAGTTATATAGTTTTGAAAGTCAATTATATTTTTTTCTTCATCCTAAGTAAAAGTTTTTGTGATTATAAGATAGTTCAGCTATCCGATATATTATTATTTTTAAACTATAAAAGAAATAAAAAGTTACATCGCAATCATAAAGCCAAAAATTATTTCTGGGAAATCAAAATCATATTAGACAAAATTTTTTATCAAAAAGCTATATTTCTACTATAAATAAATTTCATATAAATAATGACCAACCTCAGCTCTTTTTCACATTCAATTAAACTTAATGAAGACTTTTCTTTAGGAATGAGATTACCGTTCCTTAAGTTAATCTTTCTTTTTTTAAATTAAGATCTCTAGTTAATATGAAACTTCTTCAATTATTCCTTTACTCTAAAGCCATCTGCCACTCGCCTTCGCTTATTTTTCCAAACACATTTTAATTCCGAAATTTGATAAGAAGGCTATTAGTCTGGATACGCCTAAATTAGGAGAACGCCTAAATTAAAATATTTAAGTAAAAGAATTACCTTCTCAACTATTCTGCTGCTTTGTAAAATAGGAAAGGGTACAACAGATACTAAATTTACTCTAAAAGAATGTACAAAAATAAGACTGTTATGATTATATGAAACTATTGCAAAAAATAAATAAGGGTATTAAAATAAAAAAATTGAGGAAGGTGTATATCAATTAAACATCAATATTTTGAACTAGCGCCCTCAATTGTACATTGAAACTGGCTTGTTATATATACCGGATGTCCCAAAAATGACTGATGGATTTTAAAATTCAATAACTTGCAAACGGTGACAGCTATTTCAAAAATTTTTGCAGGAGGGTTATGTATAATGTCAGGAGTTTGTTTACCGTAATTTTTTATTTTAGTTCGCATATCAAACAATAGGTGGCGCTGACGGCGATTGAAGGCCAGGTGATCAGTGCTGGGTGAAGCGTCGACCTGGCCTTCAATCGCCGTCAGCGTCACCTATAGTTTGATATGCGAACTAAAATAAACGGTATAATTACGGTAAAAATACTCCTGACATTATACATAACCCTTCTGCAAAAATTTTTTAAATATGCTGTCACCGTTTGCAATTTATTGAATTTTAAAAAATCCATCAGTCATTTTTGGGACACCCGATATATACGTAATAACCCTGTAAAGGGAAAGTCAATTAGAATTATTTTTCCGTGTGAAGTAAAATTTTTTATAGTTATAAAATAGTTCAGCTATGCCGAAAGTTTATTAATTTCAAACATGAAAGAAAAAAATTACCATGCAATCATAAAACCAAAAAATATTTATTGGAAACCAAAATCGAATTTGACTATATTTTTTCCATAAAGATATATTTCTCCTATGAGTAAATTTCAACTAGATAATGATCGACGTCAACACATTTTCACATTCAATTAAACTTAATGAAGACTTTTCTTTAGGGATGAGATAACCGTTTCTCAAGTTAATCTTTCTATTTTTAAATTAAGATCTCAAGTTAATATGAAACTTCTTCAATTATTCATTTACCGTAAATCCATCTGCCATTCGCCTTCGCTTATTTTCCGAACACTTATTATTCCTAAATTTGATACGAAAACTATTAGTTTGAAACGCCGAAATTAATACTTTTATATAAAAGAAGTACTTTCAACTACTCTGATGCTTTGTAAAATTTTTCAGAGCCTTAATGGATAGTTCATGTAATGGATAGTTCATGTAATGAGTATTACATCTTCTATATTTATTATCAGTAAATAAAATATAATAGTAACTTTCTATGATAATGTATGTGATATAAATATAGCGATGTCATCTGTATTCTGGAAAAGAAATTCTAATATATCAATTATTACAATTACTTGTCTTTCTTGTCTTTCTTGTCTTCTTAATCCTTAGTTGGGTGAATATTTTAATCGATTACTTTACTGCATTGGAATTGATTTAATAATTATGAATGTCGATTTTTATAACATGTCCCTGTAAGCGCACTACAGTTAACCAAGGAGTCCCATCCGTGCTCTGAATCTAGGGTTAATATGGATTCAAACATGTGATTATTTATTTACTCAACAGAAATTTTATATTTAAAAAAATAGATATATACAGAGTTGAGTATTAAGTTAATAAGCTACCTATGAGAATATTCTAACAGGTAAATATAACATACAATTCACTCGATGCCGGGATTAGTCCGGAGCATCTAATTGCGGGTTAAAGTGGATGAAAATATACGATTCTTTATTTATTCATGAAATATTTTATATTTGCATTATGAAAAAATATTATGCATATACAGGATGCAATCGAATTTGAAAAAAAATTATCCTTTTAAAGAAAATCTTTATTTCTTGGAAACTCATATTAGACAAGATTTTTATCAAAAATATATTCCTCTAACGAATAAATTTCAATTAAATAATGATCGACGTCAGCTCATTTTCACAATCATTTAAACTTAATGAAGACCTTTTCTTTAGGAATGTGGCAACCGTTTCTTAAGTAAATCTTTCTATTTTTAAATTAAGATCTCAAGTTAATATGAAACTTCTTTAATTATTCCTTTACATAAAGCCATCTGTCACACGTCTTCGCTTATTTTCCGATCACATATTAATTACATTTGATACAAAGGCTATTAGCCTGAAATGTCTAAATTAAATATTTAAGTAAAAGAATTACATTCTCAACTATTCTGATGCTTTGTAAAAAAGGAAACATATAACAGACACTAAATTTACCCTAAAATTATGTAGCAAAAATAGACTGTTATGATTATATGCAACCATTGTCATAAATAAATAAATAAATAAATAAATAAGGATATTATAAAAAGTATTGACGTAGGAGTACATCAATTGACTATCAATATGATAAATCTTTGCAATCAATTGTACATTGAAATTGGCCCGTTATACATATATACATATTTTTAAAACTTACTTAATAAATTTATAATATAGATATATTCGTAAAAATCCTAAAAAGAGAAAAACGAATTAAAATTATTTCTCCCTATGAAATAAAAGTTTTTATAATTATAAGATAATTCAGCTATGTCTAAAGTTTTTAATTTCAAATAGAGAAGGAAAAAAGTTATCTCGCAATTATAAAGTAAAAATGATTTCTTGGAAATCGTAATCAAATTAGACAAAATTTTTATTAAGGCTATATTTCTGCTACGAATAAGTTCCAAATAGATAATGATCGACGTCGGCTCATTTTCACATTCAATTAAACTTAATGAAAACTTTTTAGGAATTAGATAACCGATTCTTAGGTTAATCTTTCTATTTTTAAAGTAAGATCTCGAGTTAATATGAAACTTCTTCAATTATTCCATTACCATAAAACCATGCGCCAATCGCCTTCGCTTATTTTCCGAAAACATATTAATTCTGAAATTTGATGCGAAGACTATTAGTTTGAAACGCCTGAATTAAAACTTTTATATAAAAGAATTACCTTCAACTAGCCTAATGCTTTATAAAATTTTCAGATCCTTAATAGACAGATAATGTAATGAGGGAATATCTATATATTGTATTTTCTATATTTATTGTGAGTAAATGAAAAGTAACAGTGACTTTCTAAGATAAAATATATGAGCAATAAATATATCTATGTCATTTGCATTCTTGAAAAAAAAATATTAAAATATATCAAATATTACATTTACTATTTTATCTTTAATTCTCAGTTGGGTGAATCTGGTAAATCAATTGGTAATGCGTTGGAATTGATTTAATAATTATAATTGGCGATTTCCTAACAGATGCTTCTTACGCGTTCTACAGTTGAACCAAGGAGTCTCATCCGTGTGCCAAATGGAGGGTTAATATAGATGAAAACATATTATTATTTATTTACTCAAAGAAATTTTGTACTTTCATTACGAAATATATATACATATTTATATATATATACAGGCTTGAGTAATGAGCTAATTAGCTACTTAGGAGAATTTTCTAACAGGTATATAAGAAACAACGCGCCCGATTCCGGGATCAGACAGCAGCATCAAATTGTAGGTTAATATGAATGGAGACATAAGATTGTTTAATTATTCAATATTTTTTTTATATTTTCATTAAGAAAAAAAATATTATGTATACACAGGGTGCAATAAAAATTACAAAAAATAAATAAAATATATGAATTATTTAAATAACTTTACCATTTTAAATAAAATCCTTATTTCATGGAAAATAAAATCATATTGGACAACATTATTAGCATAAAAATATATTTCTCCCACGTATAAATTTCAAATAGATAATGATAGACGTCAGCTCATTTTCCCATTCAATTAAACTTAATGAAGCCTTTTTTTAGGAATGAGATAACCGTTTCTTAACAAAATCTTTCTATTTTTAAATTAAGATGTCAAGTTAATATGAAACTTAAGCCATCTGATATCCGCCTTCACTTATTTTCCAAAGGCATATTAATTCCGAAATTTGATACGAAGGCTTTTAGTTTCAAACGGCTAAATCAAAACTTTGATATAAAAAAATTACCTTCAACGACTTTAATTCTTTGTAAAATAGGAAAAAATATACCATACACTAAATTTACCCTTAAGTGATGTAGCCAAAAAGACTGTTATGATTACATGCAATTGTTTCCAAATAAGTAAGTAAAAAATAAATACGGATATTGTAAAAAGAAATCCACCTAGGAGTATACCACATCAAACTTCAATATGTTAAACCAGTGCTCTTTATTGCACGTTGAAACTAGCTTATTTTATATATAGATATCTATATATATTTATTTAAAATATATTTAATAAACTTATTATACATATACTTAATAATCATGTAAAGGGGAAAGTCAATTACAATTATTTCTTCCTGCGAAAGAAAAGTTCTTGTAATTATAAGATAATTCAGCTATGCCGAAAGTTTTTTAATTTCAAGTATGAAAGAAATAAAAATTTACATCGCAATCTTAAAGCCAAGAATTATTTCTTCAAAACCATAATCATATTAGATAATATTTTTATCAAAAAGGTATATTTCTACTACGAATAAATTTGAAATAGATAATGATCGACATCAGCTCATTTTCACATTCAATTAAGCTTAATGAAGACTTCAGGAATGAGGTAACCATTTCTTAAGTTAATCTTTTTATTTTTAAATTAAGGTCTCAAGTTAATATGAAGCTTCTTCAATTATTCCTTTAACGTAAAGCCATCTGCCACTCGCTTTCGCTTATTTTCCGATCACTTATTAATTCCGAAATTTGATACGAAGGCTATTAGTCTGAAACGTCTAAATTAAAACTTTTATATAAAAGAATTACCTTCAACTACTCTAACGCTTTGTAAAATTTTCGGAGCCATAATGGATAGTGAATGTAATAAGATAATATAAATATTGAACTTCCTATATTTATTGTGAGTAAATGAAATGTAGCAGTAAATTTCTAAGATAAAATATGTGATAGCAGTAAATATATCTATGTCAATTTTATTCTTGAAAAATATTAAAATATACCAATTATTTCATTTACTATTGTTTCTTTAATCCTCAGTTGAGTGAATCTGGTAAATCATTAGTTATTGAGTTGAAATTGATGTAATAGTTATAATTGGCGGTTTTCTAGCAGATGCCTGTTAAGCATTCTACAATTGAACGAAGGAGTCTCATCCGTGTGCCGAATAGAGGGTTAATATAGATGCAGACATATTATTATATATTCAATCAACAGAAATTTTGTACTTTCATTACGAAGTATATATATAAACAGGGTTGTGTATTGAGCTAATTAGCTACTTATGAGAATTTTCTAACATATATATATAAGATCCAATGCACCTGATGCTTGGATCAGACCACAGCATCCAACTGTAGGTTAAAGTGAATGCAGATATAAGACTGTTTATTTATTCAAGAAATATTTTATATTTCTAAATATTATGTATAAAAAATATTATGTATATAAAGGGTGCAATCGAAATTACAAATATATATATATATATATGAATTATTGAAATAGCGTTACCCTTTTAAATAAAATCCTTATTTCTTGAAAACTAAAATCATATTAGATAACTATTTTAAAATAAAAATATATTTCATCTACGAATAAATTTGAAATAGATAATGATCGACGTCAGCTCATTTTCACATTCAATTAAACTTAATGAAGACTTTTCTTTAAGAATGAGATAACCGTTTCTTAAGTTAATCTTTCTATTTTTAAACTGACATCCCAAGTTAATATGAAACTTCTTCAATTATTCTTTTACCGTAAAGCCATCTGCCCCTCGACTTCGCTTATTTTCCGAACACATACTAAATCCGAAATTTGATGCGCATACGCTATTAGTCACAAACGCCTAAATTAAAACTTTTCTATAAAAGTATTACCGTTAACTACTCTAATGCTTAGTAAAGTTTTCAGATCCTTAATGGATACTTAATGTAATAAGAGAATATATAACAGTACACTTTCTATATTTATTAGAGGTAAATAAAAAGTAATAGGGAATTTCTAAGATTAAATACATGAAATGAATAAGCGTAACTATGTCATTTGTATTCTTGAAAAAAAAAAATTTTAAATATCATTATATATTACCAATTATTATATTTAATAATTTTGAATGGAAGGTTAATATGGATACAAATATATGATTATTTATTTAATCAAGATACATTTTATACTTTCATTGAAAAAAAAAGTTGTATATATAGGGTGCGAATATTGAGTTAATTATCTACCCATGAGAATTTTTTAAGGGGCACGTACAGACAAAATGTGCCCGATGCCGGGATTAGATTGATACCCCCAACTATGGGTTAAAGTGAATACAGACATACGAATGTTTAATTATGCAAGAAATATTTCATATTTGTATTACGAAAAAATTATTATGTATATACAGAGTGCGACTGAATTTGGAAAAATAAATTTTGAAAAAAAATCATTCTTTTAATGAAAATTATCAGCAAAAACACTAGGAATCTCTGAACCTGAAAACATCCATCGTCTAAAGGGCCCATTGTCTTTTGAAGAAATTATTTGACGATGCCCTTCATTCTGTGCACTTTACCAGGACATGCGCAATCCTTGCATGCTTTAATTTTTTCCTTTTTTTTTTTTTTTTTTTTTTTTTTGTATTCGACAATAGAAAAAGCATGATACTTATTTTTTAAATTGTATCTGTTTAATAATTTTAATTGTTGTATAATTTTATTAGAATTCATAATTTTCGTATATTGTATCTTGTATGTAATAATTGGTACGTAAGTGTTACGTACAAAATTGTATCTTTTACGTGAAATAATTTTATTAGAATTCATAATTTTCGTTTGTCATTATTTCTCCATGTTGTCTAGATATTACGATTTCTTTTAATTTGTATTTCTCTGACATCTAATGTTATTATCATTAAAAAAAATTTCCCGGAACATTTTTTTAAACTTATAACTTTAAAAAATGTAGTTTTTTCATAATCAACAAGTAACACTTGAAATAAGGAAATACTGTGTTGATATGACATTTTGATTTTATCATACATCAATTTATCGCTATGATTTTAAACAGCTTTAATAGATTTTAAATCCACTTACGTAAATTAAATATAAACTCTGTGTGGTAACAATAAATAGTATATTAGACTATAATTAGTTAATTATATAGACTATAATTATATATATAGACTATATATATTATATATATAGACTATAATTAGTTAATTTTAAGATTTTACGAAATAAATTCATTTTTCTAACACAAGATCATTTTTAGGAATAAGAAAATCAAATGAAATATAATGAAGAGTTTTTTTTTATGAAAAACATTTATACTAAATTTTTTGATAAGAGTAAATACAGATTTCTAATCCATATTAAGATTAGGGTACCACTCTGTTATCCCGTCGACCAATTTCACCAAATTATACAAATCGCCAAACTAATAGACAAATTATACATATTGACATAATTTTTATTTTAAATAATTAAAAAACAAATAATTAGTAGAACATTAATAAAAATAAAAATAAAAAGTCGAAGCAAAAATCCCTTAATGACATTTTAAACACCTGAATTGTATTTAATGTCATTGAATGTGGCATTCACGATCATCCATTATTGGCATTTGATCTTAAAATTTGGCGATATTTTTTTGGTCGGCGGGATAACCTAGTAGTACCAAGATTATTATTATTATTCATATAATACCGTGTATTAAGCATGTTGATATGGCTGCATTAAAGATTGATTACTTAATTATTAATTGCATACTTTATACTTTGTTGAAAAAACCTTCATGAAAATTTTATATTATTTTCTTCATGATATTTTTTTTGAAATAGAATACTATTACTCGTTTTTTTCTAAATCTGCCCTGTGTAATTCCTTTCGATAGCATGATTTATATTTGTTAGAAACTATGGTTTCGTTTTTGTGTTTTATATGTGTTATATTAAAATTCTCTCAAACAAATTTATACGTTTCAAATACATACGATTTTTTTTATGTGTATTTAAAATCAAAGTTATTTAAAAAATATATTTTCCTAAAATACACTGCAGGAGAGAAAAGCTCAAAACTAACAAAGTAACATCAAACATAAATGCCTGATCAAGTATCTAGAAAGTATTACTTTTTTCACATAATATCAGAAAAAGATTCATTTATATAGAAATATATAACGTATGTAATTGTATATACTGGGTGCAATGTATTATCTATCGCCGAACTTTAATTTCTCAACCGTTTATCGTAGACATATAGTTCCAATTACAAAAACGTTTCAAATGAAGTAATATTCATGTTGTGGCATTGTTTTTTTTAAATCAATTTTATAAAGGTTACGAAAATAACTTTTCATACGGTTCCCTAGTCCCCATATTTATATTTAGTAAAAGTTTGCAATCATCATAACATATAAACACAAAAAAATTCACTTATGTACTACAAAAATTGACGCGGTTATTAAATTTCAAAGTTTGATATTTTTACAAATAATTTTGTCTTTCATTGCGGGACCGGTTTAAAAAGACATTAAACTAATTGGAGAACGAAATCATGATGTAATGTCCTTTTTATGGCAAAACTACATTTAGCCGGTATCGTCAAATCCGGCTATTACCAAAGACTTATACGGATTGTATAAAAAAGAAAAACTAAACATTGAAATTAAACATAAAAATAAATATAAATTTGAACAATCAAAAAACGGTCTGACATAAAACATGAATGCGTAAAATGCTGAAATATTCCAGATTACTTTTAGGGTAAAACAGCATTTAAAAAACAAAGTAGTTAGTATGAACACCCGAAAAATAAAGTATTCTTATTCAGAACTATGAAAATGGCAGCGGAATGCAAACAATCATTCGACGATCCAGAAAATCTGAATCATTTAATTTGTAATAATATCGTGTAATTTGTAATAGTCACATGCTCGGATAAAACGCAAGCCATCTAGATGTGGATATGGTAGTCAGCACTGAGTTCGTGATGACAGACTGCACATACACGCAATGTGCCGAAATGATACTTATTTATGTTGGATCCCAAAGGAATGCCAGAACGGCTGCGAGGGTATATTCAAAATGTTACCCTTGGAATCAACATCAATGCAATAAATTTTATAACTGATATAATGTTTATAAATGATGATATAATGATATAACTAATGCATTGCACCGTCTTAGAAAGGCCGGCTCAGTTGCACCACGACCTAGAAAAATTAGATGGGCAATGTCTACTATTCGAAGGAGTATTCGCCCTTTTATATCATTCGCCTTACCATATAGTTGAGCATGGTGCAAACAAACGATACATTTGGATACAAGAAACTCTAGCTCTGGCATTTATGGCATGTACATGGTGAGTATCCATACCATCAGACACTGGTGCAAGCATAGATGTTGGGTGACCACGCACGAAAATTTGATTATTATAATTTCAATACCTTAAATAAAAAAACGTCGTTCTTTTCTGAAGTTACAGTGACAGATGAGTTAATATCAACATGAGCTGGAATTGTAAAAATGCTTGATGTGCATTATTGATTTCAGGAAAAACCCATATCCCCCACACAGCACGACACCATATACGCTGGTAAATGAACGTGTGGCGCAGTACATGGAGAATCCAGATTCTTGGATTTATTTTCTACATTGGAATCATAACAGGCGATCATTACCTGCACCTGATACAAAACACGATAAGTGATTGTTATGAAGAGGTGCTTCTCCGAAATGCATGCCGGGTTTCATTTAAACGTAATGAGAGCTTAAATAATTAAATATCCATTCGTATCCAAACAGGGCATACAGTAAACAAATCATTGCTTATGGTGGCTCCGCAGAGTGGCCAAGCCTTCTCCGGACTTGACTCCCAAGCATGTGTGGGGTTTTATCAAGGCACAGGTCTATAAAACTGACCTTGCTTCCCTCGTTGATTTGAAGCGCACCATCCTTGCTTGTTGCACAATTATACTTAAAATTCCCCAATGTGTTCAGAATTCAGTACTGTCACGCATTCAGTTGAAGGCTGTCACAAATGACGAACACTTTGAGACGAACACATCTCCAGTAGATTCGGGCATTTCATATATCTATTTTTTTTTTTTTTTTTTTTTTTTTTTTTTTTTTTTTTTTTTTTTATAGAAAACCGTTTTCTGAAATATTAATAAATAAATACTTATTTTTCTATTTAATTTCGATATTTCATTCTTCATTTTTTAATGATCATTATTTAATGATTTGATTTTGATGAAAAGTTAGTTAAATTGTTTAGATGAAATAATCATCTTAGATGATATTCCGATTTTGCAATAGTGGCTAAAAGTGGTTTCGATATAAAAAAAAGTTGCACTTTGATTTTGATTTCTAATTATTTCATTTCATTTTGCAACTGATTCCTGAATAAAAAAGAAAATTATGTGTAAAAGTCTCAAACTTTAAAACTTAATAACTCTTTTATTTTTTGTAATGCAGAAGTCAAATTTTTTTGCGTTGTATCTGTAATGATATGTGTAATAGGGTGGATCGAAATTTTTTTTTCACTGTGTCAAAACCTACCTATACGGAAAAGATGTTCTCTTGGATGGAGATTAAGAGAAAAATAATTAAAAAAATTAATTTTAAATTTTACTACTGCCACAATAAGGTTGAATTTTGGAAAAAAGTGAAAAAAGACCTAAATGTAGCTAGATGATTTTTGATTCTAAATAATAGATTAAAAAATTATCCAAAACCTGCCTATGCGTAAAAGATGTTTTATTATATGCTAAGTATGAGAAAAATAATTAAAAAAATTAATTCCAAATTTTAAATCTGCCACAATGTGGCTCAAATTTATGTATTTGAACGTTTTTAAGGTAAAAAATCAATGTTTTTTTTTATAAAATAAAATATGAATTTTAGAATTTTTAACATTTATTGCAATTAGGGTATATTTATTTGCTTACAAGATTAAAACTTTATTTTCTTATTTAACAGCTTATTTATTATTAAATCAAGAAAAATCGTCAACATTACAATTGGCGATAATGACGTTTGGTATTGAAAATCGGCATGAGATTTTGTAATTCAATTCGATTTTTATAAAATCGTCCCTTATATATTGCCCATACACAGCAGAAAATGCTATCGTGACTATTTTGATTATTAGTTTTGTAGAATGAGCATTGCGGAAATAATATTATTGATAGTAGATGGCTGATATTGACAGTTGCCACTGGAATGATTGCTGGATTTACTATTGCTTTTGAAATCATGTCGTTACTAAATCCCTCAGTTAGTGGAGGTTCGACACATTTTCCTGTTTAATAAAATCTATGTAATCCGTCGCAAAAGGTGAAAAGCTGGTAAATGGAAAATATAGGTATTTTTTAATGTAATGATTAGGATTACAGACCATTTAATCTCACTCGTGCGCTTTTAGAATTCATCTACTGACATAAATGAGCATACAAAACGCTTCTCACATGCAGCGAATATTTTTTCTCCACCATTGAAAAATTTGTTCCCAACCGCGGTTCCATCCACGCTGCGAAAAGATGACTTAGTGGAATCTCATTGGTGTGTAACTAGCACAAAAACCATTGTAGTGGACTTGAAGATCAGTTCCATATTTCGAATAACAAATTCTTTAACATCTATGTTAACAGATATTCCGTCACAACCAATCGCAACCAACTTTGTTATATGCATATTATTGTTAACACATGGCAAAAAAAAAAATGTACGTCGTGTTTTCAAATTTTTTGGCACTCTCCCAGAATTTACATATATGTGGCCCATGTATTCGGAAACAAGTTCTTTTTTCAAGCTCAAGTCTGCTTCCATTATGATTTTTCTTCTGTTGTCTTCTAGTGATGTAGTCTTGTCTTTACACTCATCGAAGTTTATAGAAAACGGCCATGATCATAATCTTTTACAAATGACTAAAGGGAATGACTAAAACGATAGAGTGGTCTTTGGTTTGTTTTGTCATGCCGAATTTTTTTCTGTCTATAGCATTCGATTGATAGTTTTGTGAGATAATGCCTATATCATTAAGTGCATCTCACCCGATGGCAGCGCCTGCTTGGTCGGAAATGCCCAAACTGTCCAATTTTCTGGCTGATTCCAATTTTCGTCACTACAGGTGTTGTGACACCAGCTCGTCAGCTTTTTGGCTTTTCAATGATAGTTGATGACGCAGAAAAGTGGTTTGCTCGAACTACGTCGGTTTAGTTTCCACCCAATATTCATATTCATACTCAAATCTATTGAACTGAAAAATATAGGCAATGTTTTCGTAAATGGTCCACAAGACTATAATAGCTTTCAATATCTTATTTTGTTTTATCAGAACTACGAAGAGCGCAATATTTGTTTTGAGACAATTTTTCTTAAAATACTGCAGTGGTAAATTTTTGAGATTGAAACTCATTTACAGATTACTTCTAACTTATTAGCAACTCCTTCTCACTGGCAAGATATAAATAAATGTAGACCGATTCCTTGCTTTGGTTATTTTTTAAATACCAATGTATAAATTTTATAACGTTTTTGTAATAGGAAGCATATTTACTGGAATGGAAATTCATATATATATATATATATATGTATATATAATTTTTATTTTAAAGCCATGGTACAGTAGTATTTAAAGTACACGAAGCTACACAATACACAAGCAGACAAATTCTTCACTGAAAAAACTGGAACTGTCAGTTTTTCGAAACTTTAAAACACTTGCAGCAGTATTAAATTTTGAAATTATTTTTTTTTTCACTTAATCTCACTGCAATATAGCATCTCTTACGCAAAGGTAGGTTTTGATTGATATTAAAATGATTATTTTGCGTCAAAAAATTTCTAACCAAAATTACATATTTTTACATTTTTTCCAAATTTCGTCGAATTTTCAACTTTTTTGTGGCAGTATTAAATTTTGAATTTATTATTTATTATTATTTTGTACTTAACCTCGATACGATAAAAGATGTTTTCCGCAATGTTGGATTTTAAAAATTATTAAAACAATTACTTTTTGGCAAAAATCATCTAACCAAAATTCGGTCTTTTTTCAAATTTTTTCGAAAATTCAACCCTTTTATGGCAGTATTAAATTTTAAAATTAATTTTTTTATTATTTTTCCCTTAATCTCCATACTATAGAACATCTTTTCCGCATAGGTAGGTTTTGATGAAAGGTAATTTTTTTTTCGCCATAGACAATCGATTCACCCTAATGTGTAATTTGTTACTAAATGTATAACTATAGGTATTGGTGGACCACATAAAAAGTTAAATTTGGTTTTTTTTTAAAAAAAGAGTTTTTGCTTTAAACAACACCACAATATGAATATTTACTTCAATTCAAACATTTTTGTAATTGAAAATACACTATAAATAATCTTGTCCTAGTTTGAACCAAATTTTTGTGCTCAATAGCTGCCACTGTAAGATAGAACTACTATTTGGATCTTCTATTGAAGCATAATTCCAATAGTTCGAACGAGGTTGAAATAGGAAGATCCAAATTTCAGTACGAGATTTTAACATCTTATGGTGGCAGCTACTGATCACGAAAATTTGGTTCAAACTAGAACAATATTTTTAACAGTGTATATGTTTATGACCAACGGTTCAGAAATTAAATTTCGGTGATACATGAAATACTGTGCTCTATATAGTAGGTAGTTGTATGGTTATGCATGAAAAATTTTAGATGGAAATATATTTTATGCAAGAAAAAGGCGTAATAGAAATTCTTATTACTTAAAATATATGCATATTTAGCTTGGAATATAATGTACACATTTATTTTATGCTTTGTCCCGACAATAATTATTTCTTCAAATTAAATGTTTTAATGCTATTAAAGATTAACATATTATAAAATTGGATAAAATAGCTTGTGAGAATGTAAAGATTATATAATTTGATGTAATTACTCTTCAAATGAATAAATTATATAATTCTTTTTAATGAAGGCTTACAAATTTAATAAAAATATTATAAGTGAGTGAAAAAATATGGATATAATATAAAATAGGTAAAAACGCTTAAATGATATTAATAAACTTTAAATAAAAATTAGAATTGTGCAAAAGTAATCCTTATTATATTGTATGTGAATCCCTAACAGTAACTTATTCATAAAATTTCTCTTTTATCGATGAAATAAACTGGAAAATATAATTTTTAGAACTAAGGTTAAAAGATTAAGTTAACTACTTTAAATATTCGAAATTGGATACCAAGTTAACATTTCGAAGTTTAACATTTCAACTAAGTTAACACACTATAATTTTACATAAGCGCTGCTTGCATTATCGAGTAACGAATATAAGATACTAAATACTTTCCAATGCTTGCTGGATACACATATTTTGGTTTCAAATTTCTTCACTATTCTAAAAGTGAAGTTCCGATTAGCTGAAAATTCCGATGATTTATTTTGTTAAGCGCAAAACAGAATACATGTAAGGTGAGAGTGATTATTATATAAAAATATAAATTTCGTTAAGAAACTTTGAAAAGAAGTTAATGGACCTGAAAAGAAATAATTATTATATGGAAAATGTAATCACTTTACCGAATCGCAATACAGTGTATCTGATTCTTACACGAAACCTTTATAATTTTAGCAAAATAAATATATTTAAAGGTATTTTGGAACAGGTTTATTTTGATATTAGAATAACTAAATATTGTTTAACTTCTGATATACAAAATTTTAATGATGAAAAATATTCTACAATTCAGTAGTTATATAAGTAAAAAAATTGCATAAATACTTAAAAAAAATTGCAAAATTTTAGTCTTAGTGTGAGCCAGTTAACTTTCTTTGATTTTAACTTTAGTAATTACTAACTGTAAACATGATATGTCGTTTTCTATAGTCGTTTGAATGTTATTACACTGATGAGGGGCTAAAACGTACCCGAATAATTTTCATTTTTAATAGTATATTTATTTATTTATTTATTTATTACTTGTATGTCTTATGAATTATAGTATGCTTCTAAATTTTTAAGTTTATCTTGCTGCATATAAAATAAGATTACAACATGGAAATTAATGTGGCGTATATTTTCGCTATGTGAAATGAAACAAACATTTAAAAATATACAATACAGGGTCGGTTCATCAGTATTTAAGTGAGGACAAAATCAATTTCATCAAGTTTCGGAATAATATTGATAATCACACAAATTAAAATCAGCGAGTTTGAAATCTAAATATCTCTATTATTGCTAAAAATAAAAATCTTAGTTTGGAAGCACTGTATTATCGTACTACTCTCATTTCTTATTCAAAACTTGGTAGTTGCGGTACTTTATGCCGCTTCTTAATATATCTCCACCCTTTTCTCGTTCTTTCTAGAAATTAATAATAAATGATTATTTATGCATAAAATACTTGTACCAAATTAAATTTGGTTATATTTAAAAATATTTTGGCGCCATCAAACGAATGAAATAAAATAAATTATCCAAATATTTGAGTTTTATGGAAAATTAATTGTATGGGAATTGTGTTTTATGAGAAGTCAAGTTTTTGAGCAATATCGGCATTATAATAAAAATAATCGTTAGATAGCCTTTTTTTAAATCGAATTACTTGAATGACGAAATCACTTTTAGCTGCATTTGTGTATTTCAGTGACATCATATGCATGTTTCATCGGTAGATATTTTTCAAAGACTGAATTTAAGTGTGGAATTCTACAGCAGAAGCGAATAACGTCATTATATATAAAATAAAAATGTGTATTTTAAATATTAAAACTGAAATATTTTTTTACTATACATTTTTATATGCATATATATTTTTTTCATCAGGAGTGACACTAAATTATGATATGGCAGAATTTCTGTTTTCCAGTAGTTATTTTTTCTTTCTCTAAGACAGAAATTGTTCAAAAAAGTCTCAGCAAACGGCATTACTGCGCGGTTTTTTTTCAAAATTTTATTCCTTTTTTTAACAGTTTCGCATTCATACTACTTTAAAAAGTTCTGTAATCTTTTAAAAATAAGTTTTTTTGCAAATATTTGGCATACTTTACAAGTTTGTATTAGAACATTAGGAATATTTATGAGAAGTATGTAGTTTTTTGTATAAAGTAGATGTGGAAAAAAGTACATTTTAATCAACAATTTGTATTTTATGTTCTTTTTTTCACATGTTTAACCTTCTAAGTGTTTGGAACGTAATATTCCGTTCACCTAGCGCCTGTTTTCATAGCAATAAAAGTAATATTTAAGATAATATTATTCTATAGATTTAATGAATTCCCAGTGCATTGTAGACTGATTAATACTCTCAAGGTTACATTCATATTTGTTATTACGCTTTTTTTAATATAATGTTGAATTATTTATATTTTCTTGACATTTCTTAGCAAATAAAACGCAGAGAAAACAACATTACAGTTTTGACGTTTTGCAAGACTGTTAGAGGGTTAAAATGAAGTATCCTGACAGCTAAGTATTCTTTTTTTTCGCATTGGCGTTTTATAGTCAAAGAATTTAAATGTATTTTTTTATATTGTGTTAATAAAACTTCATAATATGGACAACAAAAATTTCCACCGAACAATTGTTAAAAGGTATATGAACTACCTTCAATAAATTCTTCACGGTAAAGAAAAAAAATGTAATCTTACCAATCTAAAGTTTCGGAAATCTAATGCTTACTAAAATTTAATCTATACATTGTACAAAAAATATAAAAAAATAAACGGAAATTTGCAAAATTTGTTTTTGTAAAATAGTCCACTAAAATTATAATAATCTTACTAAAATTTTGTATGTCATCCGGTTTATATGGATATATGGTTTACATGGTTGTAGTAAAAAGTTTTACAAATCGAAGTTTCAAAAAAAAAAAATCTTGGTAACCTTACAGATTTTTTTTTTTTTTTTTTTTTTTTTTACATTGTAAACGAAAATTCAGGTAACAAATACACTGTTATATGGATTTTGTTGTTGAGGTTACATAAAAATACTCGGAACCCCACCTACTTAAAAAAACTTTAGTAAATTTACAAATTTTTTGCAGTTTTTTTTTAATTATATCAGATGTTTTGGTAGTTGGTGTACATGTGTGCAATTTTATATATCCGATTATTTTCTTTTAAATTTAGAAAACGAAATTTTACAAAGAAAAGTTTTAAATTTTTAATACATGAAGCGCAGTTTATCTAAACAGTTAGCAATCACTATTACAAAAATTGCATGAAAAAATCGAAAAATTAAAAAAAATGCATTAGATTGGTATTATTGAAGTAATAAATTATACTTAATTTTCTTTGAAAAATACAAAATGAAAGAAAAGTGCGATTAAAAGTCTTTAAGTACATTTTTAATACATAGAAAACAAATTCAAAAGTGTTGAAAAAATATCTAATTTAAACACTAATTATAATGCCAATATATATATTTTGTTTCAAAGAAAAAAAAAAGACATTGAAAAAGTTTATAGTTACTCAAGAAAGAAAAAACAGTTTAACTTCTCCTAAAAATATATTCTGATTCTATGATTTTGGTATGAAAATTTAAAGGGGGAATAAGTTTTGAAATTACAAAGAAAAAAAATATGAAGATGATAAATATTTCCAAATAACATGAAAATATTGCTAGCGAAATATTTCACGGCTATGTTGACCTAAGTGACGGCAACCAGATTATGTAAGCTCATCCATCCAAGGAAGAAAATGCTTGAAGCATCTCCTCTAGAAATGTAAAGTGAAGGTTTTTTTTTATGTTTTTATTTTTATTTTTTTGTAATTTATCTTACTGGTTTTTAGAGTATTTTTTAATACTGCTGATTACTTTGAAATATATATTTTTTCGATTTAAAGTTTACACAACAAATAAAATTGTTAGTAGATTATCTATTGCATTATTTTTATGGTAATATATGAATAGCAAAAAGGTGTTAAGATGGAAGAATTTACTTATAAAGGGATAAAATAAAAGATAAATGTGTATTTGTTTGTAATAGTTAAAAATTAGTATTAATCCATTTTATATTCTTTTAATTTTCCTCTATAGATAGTGTTGCGAGTATTTGATCTATTGCATTACCTTTTTTACGATAATAATATACGAAGAATATAAAGCTGATAAATTGATAACTTTTACTTATTAAATGACAACATAGACGCAAATAACATTATTTATACGAAATATTTTTAATTTAACTTTATATTTTTTACAGTGTTTTTTAAATGATATTAGACGTTTTGTTTATTATATACGTATACACAATTGTTCATATCCGGTTTTTAAAAAAGATAAGAATACAAAATATTACGAAGATAAATTCTTCGTTTTTATTACATGAAGTCTTTATATATATATATATAAATAATGTAGCGCAGTGCATCTAAACAGTTAATAGCTATTACAA
This sequence comes from Maratus speculifer, assembly GCA_964019185.1. Taxonomy (NCBI): domain Eukaryota; kingdom Metazoa; phylum Arthropoda; class Arachnida; order Araneae; family Salticidae; genus Maratus; species Maratus speculifer. The sequence goes on from OZ025294.1 coordinate 279,358,817, forward strand.
AAAAAGTATGAAAAATCGTAATGCTTAAAAAAATAATGCATTAAATCGATAATATTTAAGCAATAAAATATTTAGTTTTATATGAAAAAAAAACTAAAAAATAAGTGCAATTAAGTACTTTTTAATTCATTAAAACAATCGAAATTTTTTTAAAAAATATCTAATTTAAACATAGATAATTATAATATTAATATACATATTTTGTTTCAAATAAAAAAGATTGAAATAAGCTAAAAACTATTCAAGAAATAAAAACAGCTTGACTTCTCCGAAATATATATTTGAATTCTCTGATTTTGATATCAAAATTTAAAGGGGGAATAAGTTTTGAAATTACAAAGAAGAAAAAATATGAAGATGATAAATATTTCCAAATATCTTGAAAATATTGCTAGTGAAATATTTCACGGCTATGTTGACGTAAGTTACGGCAACCAGATTATGTAAGTTTATCCATCCGAAGTAGAAAATGCTTGAAGCATCTCTTCTAGAAAAATAAAGTGAAGTTTTTTTCCTTTCTGCAATATATCTTTCTGCTTTTTAGAGTATTTTTTTAATACTGGTGATTACTTCGAAATACCCTTTTTTTATTTAAAGTCTTCACAATAAATAATGTTGTTAATAGATGATCTATTGCATTATTTTTTTAATAATATATGATTAATAGAAAGGTTTTAAATTTGGAGCATTTACTTAGTAAGTTATAAATCAGTATAAGTCTATATCAGTATTCCTAAATAATAATTAAAATTTAATAAAAGTGCAGTATGTATTTTTTGCGATATTATACGAAGAATGTAAAGCTTGAATATTTATTTATCAAATGCAATAAAAACGCTAATGACAGTATTTGTAAGAAATAGTTTAAATTTAAAAATTATCGATTATTTTCTCTATTTTTTTCGATTTAAACTTTCCACAATAAATGTTGCTGTTATTAGCTGATTCATTAAATAACTTTTGTGACAATACATGAATAACAAAAGCTTAGAGTTAAATAATTTTTGAACATTTTCTTATTAAATGGGAAAACAGACCCTAAATCATTATTTCCAATAATGCTAATATGAAATATAAATTCAATAATTTTTCTGTTTTTTCTTTTTTCTTTTTTCGATTTAAAATTTGTACAAAGTAAATGTTGTTTGTAGCTGATCTATTGCATTATTTTTAGTACATATATATATGTACATATTTTATAATTTATGAATAACTTAAAGTTGATAAGTTTGGAAAATTTACTTATTAAGTAATAATACCGTCATTACAGTATTGTTAAACAATAGTTAAAATTTTATATGATGCCAATATCTTTCTTTTTTAAATTTAAATTTTTCGCAATAAGTAATTGTGTTAATCTCGGAGACCTTTGCAATATTTTAAATGGTACTATATAAATAGCATAAAACTGATACATTTTGAAGATTTACTTATTAAATGACAAAGCAGTTGCTACACCAGTATTTATAACTAAAACCGAAAATTTAATAAAATCAATATATTTTTTCTCTTATTTTAGTTTTAATCTTTCGCAAACTAAATGCTGTTTGTAGCTGATCTATTACATTATTGTTAATATTCTTTGATAATATACTAATCACATACAGCTGATTAATTTGAATCATTTACTTATTAAATGATACAACAATTATTACATCAGCTATCTTAAACAATAGTTAAAATTTAATATGTTTCTTTTTTTTTCAATTTTACTCTCGCACAATAAGTAATTGTGTTAGTTGCTGATCTTTCCATCAATTTTCTGTGATACTATATGAATAACATGCAGCTGGTAGGTTTTGAAGATTTACTTATTAAATTATAAAGCGGTCGCTACACCAGTATTTATAACTAATAGTTAAAATTTAATAAGAATCCAATATTTTTTCTCTCTCTCTCTTTATTTAAAGCTTTCGTAAACTAAATGTTCTTTGTAGCTGATTTATTGCATTATTACTAATATTTATGATAATATATAAAAGACATAAAGTGGATAGGTTTGGAACATTTACTTATTAAGTGATAATATAGTCATTACATCAATATTCTTAAACATGAGTAAAACTTAATATAATTTTTTACTTTTTAAAAAAATTTAATTTTTTCACAAAAAGGAATCGTATTAGTAGCTGATCTTAGCATTATTTTTAATGATACTATATGGATAACATAAAGTTGATAGGTTTTGAAGGATTTACTAATTAAATGATAAGGCGGTCGGTACACAAGTATTTATAACTAAAAGTGAAAATTTAATATGAATCTAATATTTTTTTCTCTTATTTTTATTTAAAGCTTTCGCAAAGTAGATGCTGTTTGTAGCTGATCTATTGCATTATTATTAATATTTTTGGACAATATATAAATGGCATAGAACTGATCCGTTTTTGAACATTTTTTTATTAAGTGATAGAGCAGACATTACATCAGTATTCTAAAAGAATAGTTAAAATTTAATATGATTTTAATATTTTTTGTTTCTTTTTTCAGTTTAAATTTTCCACAATTAGTAATGGTGCTAGTAGCTGATCTTTGCATTATTTTTAATAATATTGTATGAATAAGATAAAACTGATAGGTTTTGAGGCTTAACTTATTAAATTGTAAAACAGTCAATTCAACAGTATTTATAAATAATACTTAAAATTAAAAAAAAATTCAATTTAAATCCAATATATTTTTTCTTTTTCTTCGATTTAACGTTTCCACAGGATAAATGTTGTTTGTAGTTGATATGCTGCATTATTATTGATATGTTTTTGAAAATATATAACTGACATAAAACTGATAAGTTTTGACAATTCATTTTTAAAGTGATAAAACAGTCATTAGATCAGTATTCTTAAACAATATGTAAAATTTATTATGATGACAATATTTTTTTGTTCTTTTTCAAATTAACTTCTCCACAATAAGTAATATTGTTAGCAGTTACTTTAATAAAATTAGAAAAGTTTACAATAAATAATTTAAATAATATACAAAATTCCAAATGTTTTGAAAACATGAAATAAGAAAAATATCAGAGATGCAAATAAAATTTTTAACTTTTAAAGAAGAAAAAATTTGTTTAAAACTAAATTTAAAATATTGAATCATTATAAATTGCTATAAATTTTAAAATGCATAGAAATTGAATTTCATGAAATATTATGAATATAAATAATAAAAAGTAATATATATCTTTAAATTTTTTTGAAAAAACGGAATTTGTTTTAATTAAATCCATCGTAACATGAATGTTTGAACTTCCAGCACCGGGGCTGGAACTAAGACTCTGCTGTCTACTAACGACATGTTTTACCTTCAAGCTATAATGTCTATACCCAAAGCCTTGAAATTAGATTTTTGTTTTAAATTTTAAATCATTAAAATGAACGGGTGATATTGGAAAAATTAATTTAATTATAATAATAGAGTTTTCCAAAATTTTATGATTATTCGTTGACACGAGCTGTAAGTACACAAAGTTTAAAAACTGGCTTATACAGTTTTAACGTATGGACTCAGTAACAGATAGACATATAGAAAAGAGAGACGAGTAGGATTTTGTCAGACGAACGAAAACCTAAAAAATATTGTGTATACCAATAATGCATTCAAATAAAGATGTGAGTTGGATTAAAAGCGATACTTTTTTTTTATTATAATCGCGTCAGGGTTTCACAGCCGCAAGTATTACCAGATATCACTGTTTACAATCGGCCTTCCGGATTTGGTTCATTTTGGTGTTTTAAAAAGTCTCAAGCCTCTTAAAATTTGTAAAAAATAGTAATTATAAAGAAAAGACAATATTCAACATATTAATATCTTAAAATGTATATGGTTTTAAAATACAACTATTCAAGTGAAAGACGTTTCTTTCATTTTATGTATTTAAAAAAATATCAAGATACGTAATTAAAATTTACAGGTGTTTCAAAACTGTCACATATTTAATTAGCAGAAAATTGACATAACAGCCTGCGTGCGGAATTACAAAATAAATATTGCAAGTAGAATTACCATTTTAGTGCCTGTTTACAATTCACTTTGCAATAGGTACTTTTTACAAAAATCCAATTTGTATTTAAAACATTTTTATACTTTTTACACAAAATTGTATTTACCTAATACAAAATGTTGAAAATTTCAACAACATATAACCATTTATTTATTTATTTATTTATTTATTTTTTTTTTTTACAATAAAAAGGAAATTTAGGTTCAGTATATGAGTTAGGTTAGGATAAGTATTTAAAAATTGTGTGAACAAATATATATCATATATTTTAGATATCAAGTTTAAATGTTTTGCCCAAAAATGTTATTTAGAGAAAGATGCATTCTAAGTTTTAGAAACACTGCTTCAACTATTGGGTATTGAGTTCTAATAGTCATAACTTATGTTTTAATGAGTATTTCAAGCAAACAATTATGTGAAAAAGTTCAGAAAAGAATGTAACATCTAAAAACATAAAAACATTTGAAAACTTTGAAGCTTTAAGAGTCTTCAAACACTTGAAGTGCATAGCGATTACATATTTTAATTTTTTGTTCCTTTAATTTTATCCTTTTGCTTATTGATTAATGATGTATTAATTTCGTTATAGAATATAAGCAAGTAAAAAATATTTGAGCTATTTGTATTAGCTTAAGTGCAAGCTGATATATGTTTCACAATTGTCAGCACAGATCAATCAGATTAAGATTTGAAAAAAAATATTTCATGCTTGAAAATTATTTGTAAATCAGTAAAAACTGAATAAATGACGATATTGTTTTGAAACAAACGTGGTATAATTTTTTTAAATTGCATTTGAATAAACATTTCTTTTCTTAATCAACGGTGTAAAAATTAAAAAGATGCGATGCTTAAAAGTCAGAATTTTTTCTTTAAAAAATTATGTTAACGCGATCGATTGTCTCCTTTTGCCATTCAAAAATTGACTTCAGCTTTATACACTAACATGCGTGTCCTTTGTCATATAAGTAGCAAAAAATACCATATATATTTAAATACTGCTTTTCCACTGTTACTATTCTGATTTAAACTATTTCTGTATTTCCCATAATCATTATCCCAAATACAAATACACATAAAAATATTTCTTTAACTTAAAATAGACTAACTATTCCTAAAGGAAAACAGTCATGCAAATAAATAATTTCCAGACACATAATTGAAATTACTTCCGGAGAAGGTAATATCTTTCCAAATCCTTCTATTGACGATGATTTATTGGCATAAAGTCAATAACATCTGATACAATACTTAGCTTTGTTCAGAGTCTAGAAGTCACACTGTCAAATATCGAGATTTCGGATTAATCAGCTTGCAGAAATCTGATTACAGATATCGAGGGACTACAAATTGTTACGTTTGGATTTAAATTAATGAACTAGCCGAGGCAAGTGCTATATAATTCAAGATACGCTTCTCGTAATTCACTTCGAGGCAATTCTTATTTAAAGATGCTTTCTCTATGAATGCTACGTTTAATACAATGCATGTCTTAGATAAAATTATATGACATGTATACTTTAGTTAATGACAAAGAGAAAGTTTTTTTAAAATATTTCGCTGAATTGTTAGATGTTTCTGCGTTAAGAATGTTATAAATGTGAAATAACATTTCGATGTTAATTAATATAGGCGATATTTTTCTGTTTTATAAATTTAGATATTTTATATTCTTCTGTTTCAATATATGTACGGGTTGTTTCAATTTCGAAATGAAAACGTTTGACTAAGAAATTATTTCTTTGACAAAGTTAGATTAAAAAATATTTATTTACATTTTTAATAATGCAAGTAAAAGGTAAGCTGAATTTTGTATCCGTTTCTGATAAGAATAAACAAAGCTGTGCTGGATTGTTTTAAAATTCTTTGCAAGTGATGAAATTGTACATTTGTTGAAAAATACAGTAAACATCCCGTACTAAGTCCTCAACAAAATATCGTAGAAAAAACGTACTGGTACCGAACGATTGGAAATAAAGTCTACTTTTAAATTACGTATATAAAATTTTTTTAGGGGGCCATCAACATATTAAAAGAAATCCTAACTTTAAGTAATAGGTTGTTGCCTGGTGCAATATGATAAAGTTAAAATTAACATTAAAACTAATTTTTCTTAACCTTTTAATGCAATTCTCGCAATATCTTTTCCATTTTCTACCCAATTTTCCTATTAGCTGTTCCCTGTTTTCCTATTGGCTGTTGCCTAGGATCCTCTGTTTTCCTGATGGTCAAGAAACTTGTCGCTTGAATCCCCATCCTCCCTGTATATATATGAGCAAATTTCTTTAGCACTGAGGAAGGTATGCTATATGCTACCGAAACCGGTATGCTTGGAATACGAATATTCTGGTGTTCTAACGTTGAAAATAATTTTAACTTTAAATCCTAACTTTATTTTTTTCAATAGCACTACCCATTTCTGACAGCATAACTGAACACTACATTCTTCAATTAGCCTAAGAAAAGAAATAAGTAAAAATATTGAAATAAGTAAAAAATACAAAAGGGGATTTGAGAGGAAAACAAAATTTTTGAGATGCTAAAAATAGATCTATTTATAGCGACTTATTATTTATTATTCCATTCTTTTATCACTGTTTCAAAACATTATTCGTAATAATGGTTATATTATAATAGGAATTTCGTACGTGTGCGTGTAGTTCAGGAAATAGAAAAATTATATCATAAACACCAAGAAGCATTTAAAAAAATCTAATAAAAACGTTATAGAAAAAAGCGGTAAATTTTATAGATGTTTATTTTTGTTTGTTCTTTATTTCCCAAGGTAAAATTTTGTATAGTATTTCAAATAATATGCGATCCAGAGACTTTTCAAAAGGAGTTTTTTGAACCCTTATGCTTAAAATTTTTTTTTAATTCAGTAAGTAACACACTTTATTTAACATAAGCCAAAGTTTCATAATATTATATTTTCGTATAGTTTTCTGTTATTAATTTTAGCTGTAGTCTTCTTACATAATGTTCTAAAATTAGAAAAAAAACGTAATAAATATAAATAAAAAACAGTACCCACATTAAGATGGATATATTAATAGCATAACAAAGATAAACATAAAATAGTATAACTGATATTTTCTGACAGTAATGCTAAGTTTATTTAATGATAGATTAATATTACACTGTATTAGCATTTCAGCAATAAATAATTTATAAATAAATCAAAAATAGTTCTATTAAAATAGATGTATTAATAATAGAATAGATTTAAGTATTAAGAGCATGACTGATCCATTCTGTAAGTAATGTTAAGTTTATTGAATGTGAAATTAACAATACACTATACAAGCGTAGCAACGATAAATACTTAAGAAATAAATCAAATAGTTGCTAAAGTAAAATGCTTGTACTATTAATGGAATAGATTTAACACGTTGAATAATGCTATGCCTGTCGTGACACTGTGTGACTGAAAATACACTGTATACGTTTTTGGCCGGGTTAGTCACGTGGTGACTGAAAGTCTAAAGTATGCAATAAAACTAAAATATTTAAGTAATTACTGAAAATGTATTTAAAATTTATATAATATACTATTTTATTCTGTCAGTCACCGGTGACTAACGTGGCATAAAAGGAAAGTTCAGTTTCAGTCACTGTGGTACGCAATGTGTTAAACATAAACAGAAAGACTGTTATTTTCTGTCAACAATACAAAGTTAAATTTAATAAGAACTTAACCTTACACTATACAGTCATTGCAATGTTAAAAATTTTTATATATCTACAGACCTTTTTCAATCTTTATTTTAATATTTTTTTTTTAATTTTTATAGGTTTTTCTTACAAATGCATTTGTTTAACTTTTAATATAAATCAGGCCTAACATGTTAAGACATTTTTTTTAAGTATGCGGATTTTGAAATCAAGTAAATCATTTTTTATGAGTCTTTTATTGCTGAAAATTCTACGATGGTAGTTTAAAATCATATTTTTGTGAAACATTATTATATATATTTTTATACAAATATTTGTATCGAGATTACCCCGATATGTTATACTCGATTTTCTGCTACTGTCACATTTTTTAGCTGTTTCTTCTACCTTTTTTTGATTTACAGATTCAATTTTTATACTTTTATGAACCTATGAGAAAAAGAAAGACTCCTATTTTTCAAAGTTTCACTTACACAATGCTTTTAATTTTTGTATTTTGTTTTTTGAAAAAAATTTAAACAAAGAGGTGCATTTATAAGTTTTTTTTTTTTTTCTAGTGTTAAAAATGAAAATTATATGTTTATTTTTTGCACATAATAAAAAAGTGAACGCATATGAAAAAATCCGATCAATTTTTTACTTTTAAGCTTTTTTGTTTATTTTTGTTTAATATAGCTGTAGAAAACATAGATTTCATTAGCATAATTTAAGCTTAACAAATGGTAAGTGAATTTTAGAATTCTGAAATAATGAAACAAAAAACACAGTAGCGTATCTTGACAGACAAATAATACATTAATAATACAATTTTAGCTTTCTTTTCTCAGAATATACAGGGTAGTTATAATTAAATATAAATAGTATGACTAATATTTTCTGTAAGAAATGTTAAGTTTATTTAAAACGAAATCGATCTTACACTAAACGAACATTGCAATGACACAAGTAATGTTTATATTTTATATATTTAAACACGTTTATCAATCTGTATTTTAATAGTTTTTTTCTTTTTCTTTTGTTTAGGTGTCTTTTACAAATATATTTGTTTATCTTTTAATATAAATCAGGCTTAACATGCTGAGAGATTTATTGTTTTTTTCTCAAGTATATAAATTTAGAAATCAAGTAATTCATTTTTATGTGTATTTTCTTCCTGAAAATTTTACGATGGTACTTTAAAATCATATTTTTGTGAAACACTATTATATATATTTTGTGAGAAATATTCGTATTGAGATTACCCTATATGTTATCCTTTATTTTCCGCGACTGTCACATTTTTTAGCAGTTTTCTTCTACTATTTTTTGATTTACAGATTCAATTTTTATACTTTTATTAACCTGTAAGCAAAAGAAAGTCCTTATTTCTCAATATTCTTCTGACAAAACGGTTTCTTGGTTCTTTGAAAAAAAAATTAAACAAAGAGTAGCATTTATAAGTTTTTTCTCCTATCGTTGAAAATGGAAATTATATATTTTGTTTAATCTGGATTTAGAAAACAGAGAAATTTGTTTTACATGATTTAAACTTAGCAAATGGTCAGTATATTTTAGAATTCTGAAGTTGAAAATAGTTCATAACTATTTTCAACGTTAACAATAACGTTTACAACAATAGTTCGCACTAGTTTATCTTTTTTAGACCCCAGGTTTTATATACATACACACACACACACACACATATATATATATATATATGTATATATATATATAACAACGACAAAAGCACTGTTTCTGTGTTATATGTTTAGCCTTTTATCAATCCTCATTTTAATTTTTTTTCGTTTTTATAGGTTTCTTTCACAATTAAATTTGTTAATTTTTTAATATAAATCAGGGCTTACATGCTAAGAGCATTAAAGTTTTTTTATTTATATTTTTTAAATATGTGAATTTAGAAATCAAGTAAATCATTTTTTATGAGTCTTTCCTTACTGAAAATTTTATAATAGTGGTTTAAAATCATATTTTTGTGAAACACTATTATACACATTTTTTGAGAAATATTCGAATTGAGATTACCCCTATATGTTACCCTAGATTTTCTGCTACTATACCTTTTTTAGCTGTTTCTTCTACCTTTTTTGATTTACAGATTAACTTTTTATACTTTTATCAACCTATAAGCAAAATAAAGACCCTATTTCTCAAAGATTTACAGACAAAATACTTTTTCTTTTTTGAATTTTTGTTCTAAGAAACAATGGAAACAAAGAGTTGCATTTATAATTTTTTTCTCCTATTGTTGAAAATAAAGGAAAATTATATCTTTATTTTTTTGCACAGAATAAAAACGTGAATGCGTATGAGAAGATGCGATAAATTTTTGAGTTTAAAACAATTTTGCTTATTTTTGTTTAATATAGCTTTAGATAAGAAGGATATTATTTGCATAATTTAAACTTAAAATAAATTTTAGCTTTCTGAATTTGAAAATTATTTGAAACAAAAAACGCAATGGATTATCCACTTGAGACCCTAGAGTTTATTTATTATTATTATTTTTTTAAATTTCAGTTATGAATTTTTATTAACAAAAAAAATAACTAAATAAAAATAATGTTGTCCAGTTAAACTGATGGCATCGAGCTCACAGGCTAAGCATACTAATTGTACATTACAGCCTTATATTTTCAAGGAATAATTCTGTTCGTAAACAAATTTAGGATGGGAAAGAGCTGCCCCGATTTACCCTTTTTAAATTTAATTATTGAACCCCCTAAACTAATCAGGGACATGCTTTATCATATAAAAATTTATATCCAAAATTCAGGTAAAATCGGAAAATTCTTAATAAAAACACATTTATATAATTTAAGAGGAGTTATCCCCCTCTTTTATACTTAACAATTAAACTTCCAAAACTATTCAGAGATTCGCCTTATGAGAAAGAACCTACATCTAAAATTAAAAGCAAATCGGACAATTCTGCATAAAAACCCATTTATCAAATTTAAGGGGGGGGGGGGTAATCGCAAGTACCCCTTAAACAAGAATTTAACAAAAGAACCACACAACTAATTAGGGAAGCATCTTATCACAATGAACCTGTATCAAAAATTGAAGCAAATCGGTTAGTTCTGCAAGAAAAAACATTTAAATAAATTAAGAGAGTAATCCCCCATTTATACTTATCCAATGAATTCCCAAAACCAATCAGGATTGCTCCTTATCAGAATGAACCTATAAACATAATTTGAAGGAAATCGGTAATTTCTTGGGGAAAATCCCATTTAGCTTAAGTAAGTTGGGGTTACTTCCCATTTCCCCCCTCTGAGACTTATCCAATGAACTCGCAAAACAAATCATGGCAGTGCCTCATCAAAATGATCCTATGTCTAAAATTTGAATGAAATCTGATAAATTCTGCATGAAAAACATATTTATGTAAATCAAGGAGAGATGCATTAGCCCCCGTTTCCCCTCTTTATACCTATCCAATGAAAACCTAATGCAAATCATGGTGGCGCCTTGTCAGAATGATCTGATATCTAAATTTTGAACGAAAACTGATAATTCTGCATGAAAAATCCATTTACGTAAATTAAAAGGAGAGGCATTAGCAACCCGTTCCTCATGTTTAAACTTATCCAATGAACACCTAATACCAATCACGTCAGTGCCTCATCAAAATGGTCCTACATCTAAATTTTGAACGAAAATTGATAAATCTGCATAAAAAACCTATTTATATCAATTCCGCGGAGGGACATGAATCCCCTGTTTCCCTTCTTATACATTTCGAATGAACTCCAAAAGCTAATCAGGAAAGCGCCTTATCAGAATATACCTATATACAAAATTTAAAGTGGATCTGATATTTTTATCAAGAGTTATTGCGTTACGCACGTACGCGCGCACGCACGAACGAACAAACGAACATACATACAGAACATACATACATCAGGCTTTGATAGCTTGTGAGCTAAAAATATTGAAAAAAATAAAATTTAATATTTTTACATAAAATTTAATGCTACCTGAGGACTCAATAAGTCCTTTTTTTGGCAATTTTGTTAGGATTTTTAGATGCATTTGTAATTTTGTAATACTTAGCATCTACATTTGTCGTTCAGTCCATCCTTCCATTGATCTGCCCGTCTTTCTGTTTGCATATAACAACGCAAAAACTACCTAGTCGAATCCTTTGAAATTTTAAATACATCATTTATGCATAATATTATCAAAATATTTCTACTTTTTTGAAAATAGAATGCGCAGTTCAAATAAAGGGATAATCAAAGTATTGGGAAAAATAACAATAAACGTCCAATGAGAAAAATAGTATAAATCAAGCATAACATGCTCAGAAATTTAAAGTTGGTGTTTTCCTTTTAAGTAAACAAATTTAGAAATCAAGTAAATCATTTTTTATGAGACTTTTCTTGCTGATATTTTTACGATGGTAGTTTAAAATTATGCTTTTTTGAAACACTATTAAATACATTTTCTGAGAAATATTCGCATTGAGATTACCTCTATATGTCATCCTTGATTTTCTGTTACCGTCATATTTTTTAGCTTTTTCTTCTACCTATTTTGATTTACAGATTCAATTTTTATACTTTTATGAACCTATGAGCAAAAGAAAGACTCCTATTTTACAAAGATTCACTTACACAATGCTTTTACTTTCTGCATTTTGGTTTTTTGAAAACAATTTAAACAATGAGTTCCATTTATAAGTTTTTCTCCTACCACTGAAAAGGAAAATTATGTGTTTATTTTTTAATTATTTATTCATTTTTTTCATGTAATAAAAACGTGAATGCATATGAAAAAATGCAATCATTTTCTTTGTTTAAAACAATTTTTTTTTGTTTACTATAGCTGTAGAAAACATTGATTTTATTTGCATAATTTAAGCTTAACAAATGGTAAGTGAATTTTAGAATTCTGAATTTAAAAATAATATGAAACAAAAAAGCAGCAGCGTTTGCTGGCAGATAAATAAAGTATTGGTAATGAAATTCTAGCTTTCTTTTCTCAGAATATACAGGGTAGTTATAATTAGATATAAACAGTATGACTGATATTTTCTGTCAACAATGTAAAGTTCATTTAAAACGAAATTGACCTTACACTAACCCAACGTTGCAACGGTAAAAGCAATGTTTATATTTGATATTTTTACGCACGTTTATCAATCTGTATTTTAATAGTTTTTTTTTTCTTTTTCACTTTTTAGATATCTTTTACAAATATATTTGTTTATCTTTTAATATAAATCAGGCCTAACATGCTGAGAGATTTAAAGTAATTGTTTTTTTTTCTTAAGTATGTGAATTTAGAAATCAAGTAAATCATTTTTATGTCTTTTCTTTCTGAAGATTTTACGATGGTACTTTAAATTCATATTTTTGTGAAACACTATTCTATACATTGTCTTGAAATTTTCGTATTTAAATTACCCCTATATGTTATTCTTGATTTTCCGCTACCGTCACATTTTTAGCTGATTTTTCTACTTTTTTTTATTTACAGATTGAATTTTTATACTTTTATTAACCTGTAAGCAAAATAAAGTCCCTATTTCTCAATATTCTACTGACAAAATGGTTTCTTGGTTCTTTCAAATAAAAATTGAAAACAAAGAATTGCATTTATAAGTTTTTTCTCCTCTAGTTAAAAATGAGAATTATATATTTATTTTTTTCACGTAATAAAAACGTGAATGCATATGCGAAAATGCGATAAAATTTTGATTTTAAAACAATTTTGTTTGTATTTGTTTGATCTAGATTTAGAAAACAGGGAAATTTATTTTGCATGATTTAAACTTAGTAAATGGTAAGTAAATTTTAGAATTCTAAGGTTAAAAATAATTCGAAATAGGAAACGTACTAGTTTATCTTTTTTAGACCCCAGGGTTTATTTATATACACACATATATGTATATATATATTTAATTTCAGTTTCGAATTTATATTATCAGAATAATATCTAAGAAGGATTGATATTTTCTCTCAGCAATGCTAAGTTTATTAAAAGATAAATTAATTTTACACTATACACTGTAAAAAAAAAAAAAAAAAAAAAAAAAAAAAAAAAAAAAATTACGTTACCAAAATTTTTTTAGTAAATTTGTATTTCAACAACTTTTGATGTAACGATAACAGCAAAAGTTTATGTAACCGATGAAGGTTACATGCACTGTTTTTAATTTTTTCTGTTACCGTTACATGAAAAGTTCTTGGATTACAAATCTACTACAAAAATCTTACTACTTCTACACTTTTTTTACTGTGTACAAGTATTACAACGACGAAAACGCTGTTTTTATTTTATATTTTTAGCCTTATATCAATCCTCATTTTAATTGTTTTTTTCCTTTTATAGGTTTTTTTCACAATTAAATTTGTTTAGTTTTTAATATAAAACAGGCCTAACATGCTAAGAGCTATAAACTTTATTTATTATATATAAATTTAGAAATCAAGTAATTCATTTTTAATGATTCTTTCCTCTCTGAAAATTTTATGATACTAGTTTAAAATCATATTTTTGCGAAACACTATTATACACATTTTGTGAGAAATATTCGTATTGGGATTACCCCTATATGTTTTCCTCGATTTTCTGCCACTTTCACATTTTTTAGCTGTTTTTCCTACCTTATTTTAATTTACAGATTCAATTTTTATACTTTTATTAACCTATAAGCAAAATAAAGAGCCTATTTATCAAAGCTTTACAGACAAAATGCTTTTTACTTTTTTAATTATAGTTCTTAGAAAACAATGGAAACAAAGAGTTGCATTTATAAATTCTTTCTCCTATGGTTGAAAATGCATGAAAATTATAGCTTTATTTTTTTGCACGTAATAAAAACATGAATGTATACGGGAAGATGCGATAAATTTCTGAGTTTAAAACATTTTTTTTTTGTTTAATATACCTTTAGATAAGAAAGATGTAGGAATTTAATTCATTTTTAACAATATTAATATTTTAGTTAAAATTTCACTCACTATTTATTTTTCTTACGTTTTTTAAGTAAAAAATAAGAAAAAAAACAGAAAAATGCAATTTATTATTTAAAATTTATATTTTTTATTTTCATTATTTCATTCATTCTGTGTAATATGTTTTTAGAATATTAATGTTTTTTTATAGCCCACTATCCAATGAAATAATAATAATAACAATAGCATTGCAATAATAATAACAGTTCTGAAATAAAACGACACAATTCATTTTCAATCCTTTAATTTTTTTTCACAATATTTTTTAGCCGCCCTGGGGTTTGAACGCAAGTCCGCAAAGTTAATTTAGAAGAGCATCACAATATTGCAAAGTTTCTGGCATATGAAAGAAGCAACTGCAAAGTTGTAGTCAATTAAAATCCCCATCAACTACGAGGAGATTATTTTTCTCTCTTTCCCTTTCCAAAGTATTCTGAGTTAAAAAAAAAATAATAATACTTAAAAAAAAGAAAAAAATGCTGAATAATTTCGTGTGTGTTTTGAGGTACAAGTTTTAAAAAATTAAAAATATCTTTAAAAAAGATATGGAAATCCCTACGGGAAATTAGATGTAAAATAAGGGAAAAGTATGTAAAAAGATGACTGAGAATCTCGATCAAACGCATTTAAGAGGCTACTTCAGTCAAATTAAAAGATCCGTTCGCTAATGCTAATTTTATGGAAGAAATTTATAAAGATACATCGGTTGCATTTCAGTATTTAATTTTTTTTCAGTAGATAGTGAGATTGATCAGAATGCAGGCTGTTCATTTGTTTTTCTATTTCGGTTGCAAATATTTTTTACGAGGATGCTTTCGCTTTCGAAACCGGTTCCGAAGATGAGAATGTTCACTAAAAAATATCTGTAAACAAAATAAAAAAGTAAAAAACAACCTGAATACAAATCGATATCAGATATCCAATCCAAAAATAAATAACTAAAAATAAAAATTAAAATTAAAATGTTAAAATGCAACCGAAATGTCTTAAAACATTTCTTCCATGGGATTAGTATCAGCGAACGGGTCTTTTCATTTTAATGAAGTAGCCTCTAGTATGAACAAGTGTAGCGAGAACTAGAGTAAATTTACAGAAAGTCTTGCTTTTTTTCTGTGTTTTTACTTACTTTTTAACAATATATGCTTGACATGGAATTTTCACTTGTTTAAAATTTATCTTTACACACCTATGTTTTAACAGCAGTGTAAAAAAAATAATCCTACAGATGTAAAGCTATGGAAATATGTATATTTACTAAAATTTTATTTGCGTACTATACTAAAAAGAAAAGGTAAATCTAAAAAAATAGTTTTGTGTAAGGCTTCAGGATTCTAAAGTGTTACAATAATTAACTAATGTCATAGTAATCTTATTAACATTTTATCTGCAACCAGAGTTACAGTTGTATAAAAAGTTCTAGGCATTACAGTTTCCTATAACATTCCTTGAAAATTTATAGATTTTACTGATTTACAGTGCAAACGTGTATCTATAACATGAACTTTTGCTGTTACCATTGCGTAAAACGTTCTACGAATCCCAGTTTCCTAGAAAAATTTAATAACTTTACAGTTTTTTTTAACATTGTATGCTCAAGTGCGTAAAACATAAAAAATAAAACTGCATATTTATATCATACTATTTCTTTTAATTTAGCCATAGGCTAAAAATGCTTCGTAATATGCGATTTTATCTCGATAGGCCTTACGTACTATTTTTCTGCAATAGATACTCAACATGCTGAGAGCCACATTTTTACATTTATCTTTTCTGTTAAGTATGTGATTTGTGATATAAGGTAAATCATATTTTATGAGTTCTTCTTTCTCGAAACATTACGATGGTAGTTTAAAACCATATATCTGTGAAACATGACAATATTCATTTTCTTAGAAATATTTAAATTGAGATTACCTCTATATATTTTATAAATTACCTACTACTGCCGCATTCTTCCGTCCTTCTTTCTAACTTTTTTGATTTACACATTCAATTTTTAAACTTTTATTAAACTATAAGGAAAACAACGGCCCAATTTTTCACTGTTGTACTGATTCATTCCTTTTTTCTTGCTGCATTTTTATTCTTGGAAAAGAATGGATATAAAAAAATGTATTATGAGTTTCTTTCTGTCACGTTCAAAATGAAAATTATATCGCTTATAGTAAAAAGGAATTTTTTAGCTTATATACATAACGGGGAGTGGAATGCATATGGAAAGATGCGTTATTTTTTAATTAAAAAGATTTCTTTATTTTGTTAAACATTGGAAACTCACTAAGGGACGTTCCCAGGTGTAAGTTGTGGATTTGGACGAGTGTGGTATCAAAAGAAAGATTTCGTCAAGATTCTGTGCAATGAAACTACCCTTCCGAATCCAACCGTTTTCGAGATACTTGCACTTGGATTCTAAATGAAGCCGTACCCGAAAACTTCGTAGAATGCGGAGTGTCTGTCTAAAAGAGTGAAAAAAACCGGCAATGTGTGGGTATAAAGGATCTGACTCGCAGCTTGGGAAAAGTTATTGGAGGGAGGATTAAAAACAATGCAAAGAAATTTTTAACTTGCGAACAATTTATATACCTTTCTGTCTATTTATTTATTCATTCACACTTCAAGTGCTGATATCTCGAAAACAACTGGATTCGGACAGATAGTTCCATTGCACTTTTTAACGTACACTCGTGACCAAAAGTTAAGCATAATTGGTAATTAAGTAAGTAATGAAAGAAATGTAAATCAGAATGAGGTGAAACGTGATATGTAAGTGTAAAACGGTTATAAAGTAAGGAAACAATTCAAAAGAACGATAATATTTACTTTTATGTATATAATATGCCATGTATATAATATTTACTTTTATTATCCAAAATAAAAGTTTGAAAGAATATTGAGCACAGTAAGGCTTCACACTTTAAAGGAAAAAATGAAAGAAAATATTAAATAAAATAGTGATGCTGCAGTTTAATAAGGCGTGTGTTCACATCTGACACCCAAACAGGCTGCACAGTGATTTCCGATACCTGCTACGAGATAATAAATGAGTTGTGGGCTCAAACAATTTGGAGCTTCTTTGAGAGCTCTTTTCCGTTCTGGAACGGAGAGTGGTGAGTGCGAAAGGGCTGCAAGTTGTCTCCCGAGCATATCCCATTCATGCTCGATAGGATTTACATCCGTGGAGTTAGCAGGCCACGACATGCGTTGGATATTTTCAGTTTCAAGGAAGTAGTCAACCAGTAACGTACAGTGACAAGGTGCATTATCATTCATGTATATGAAGTCAGGACCATCATCATCTCAAAACAAGCGAACATAAGGCTCAAGAACTTCGTCTCTGTATCTTTTACCAGTCACAGACTCCGTATGGACAATATGGAGGTCTGTGCGGCCGTCAAACATGATGCCTGCCCATACCGTTACTCCCCCTGATGGAAAAAGATGTCTTTCTTTTATGTTTCTTGGTTCAAAACGTGTTCCGCGTACCCTTCATATCGTTACCTGACGAAAATCACTACTCAGACTAAATCGGGATTCATCACTGAGCATCACATTAGCCCCCTCTGCCTCACTCCAATGTTGATGTTTCAAACTCCAGTTTTAACGAGCGCGTTTTTGCGCAGACGTAAGGGAAATGCTAACTGCTGGTCTTTTGGTATACAGGCCAGCATGATTGAGTCTCCTGTAAACAGTTTGTCTCGAAATTCGTGTTCCTGTGGCGACTGTGAGCGCCGACCCCAGTTCCTCTGCCCCATTGCCTCTCTGACGTTCCGCACTTATTGCCAGATATCTGTCTTGGCGATGGGTCATGACTCTTGGTCGATCAGATACTGGTCGTCGTGTAACATCTCCTGTACTTTGAAACCTCTGCCACAGTCTTGAGATCACAGATTGGTCCACGTTCAGAATTCGAGACACTTCGGTTTGTGATCTTCCGGATTCAAGCATTCCAACGATTCTTCCTTTGGCAAACATGTCCAGTTGGCGTCTTTGTGACATCATTAATCCTCTTTGATCGTTACAATGTTTCTTGGAACATCAGCTGTACGAAATTCGTCTAAACTGCCTATACCGAGTCAACCGTTTTATAACTGTTCCCATGTGCACAAGTAATTCGCGCATGACGTAGTCGACTGAAAACTTTTGCATAAACCCAATGTTTCTTCTTCAACCAATTAATCACCACAAGTAATTTTGAATAATTTTACAAATATTTACTCCACGTTTTCGGTATTTTACGAATTATTCTTAACTTTGGACACCAGTGTATATTAGGAGATATTTCTTTTGATATTACACTCGTCCAAACCCACAACTTACACCTGGGAACGTTCCCTTGTCAGTAATGTTTCCACATTTTTTTAAAAAAATCTTGTTATATTTTAAAATACAAAAGATATTTATTAACAGTTGATAATTATTAAAGTTACTCTTGCAGTTTTACTGAAAGTAAGATTTTAAAAAGCCAATAACACTATGAGCATGTGAAGAATATTTCCTGATCAACAAGGAAATGCATGAACAAAGAATTTGAAAAGAAATTAACCAATTTTCAGTGATACTTTTCTTTTTGAATTTCCAAAGGTGTAATATATTTTGAAATATTTCAGGTAATCTTGTTGTTCGACTATTAAAAACGTCGAACATTTGAATATTAGCCATTTTTCATATTTTTTTAAACTATTGCATTTTAAAATATGAAAGATATTAGCCGTTAAAAATTATTCAGGTTAAACTTATAATTTTAAAGAAAGTAAGATATTTTTTCTAACCAATCTATACTATCCTCCTATGAAGAGTATATCTTGATAAACGAGGAAATGGATAAAGAATGAAAGAATTTGAGAAGCGATTAACTATTTTTTAAAGATAGTTTTTTCATTGAATTCCGAAAGATGTAACATTTCATAGAATATTTCAGGTAATCTTGTTGATTGATTATTAAAAGCATCAAACGTTCAGAACTTAGTCATGTTTGTACATTTTTTTAACTTATTATGTTTTAAAATATGAAATATATTAAGTGTTGAAACTTATCAAGATCAGTCTTATAGTTTTAATGTAAAGTAAGATAATTTTTATAAACAATCGCCTATGAAGATTATTTTTGATAAACGAGGAAATGGATTAACAAAGAATTTGACAAGTGATTAACTATTTTTAATGAGGATTTTCTCCTTGAATTTTCAAAGATATAATATTTCTCAAAATTAATGAAGGTTTAGTAACTTTACAGATTTGTATTGTACAATGTAAGAAGATGAAAGTTTTATCCTTTCCTTATTTAGAGATAAAAGGTGAAATATAAAGGTCATATTTTACATTTCGTAACATTTCTCCGCTTTGTAAGAAATGTGAATATGCTTAAACATATACGAATATACGAAGCATTATCTTTCATATGAAATTATTGCTGTTCTTTAACCGAAGTGGAATCATTGCGACAGTAATTGAAATTAGTTGCGTTCCAATAGTCTCATAGATCCAACATCTCATAGATCTCATAGATTCAAGGTGATATGTCGCTGGCTTCCATGGTCAGTTTTTCCACACTGCTGTAAAGATTAATTCATAAGCGAGGAATTGGATTATGAAATAATTTTCCATTTAATATGTAATGAAAGAATTTTTGCCTGTATCCTTCATTTTAATTTAGTGCTATACATATGTAACGTTATAACTTTAAATAGAAAGGGGAGGGTGCGATAGGGTCTGGCTCATAATTTATAAGATATATATAGGTGGAGCGGAGTTGCTTTATGATATTTTTATTATTTTTGATTCATCCAAAATTTTCTCTTTTGTTAAGTTTTCTTCTTTAAAGAAATCTATTATTTATTTTTATTAAAATACATATTTATTATTAAAGTAATAAAATAATCAATTTAATATGGATTTTATAATTTAATGATAATTTTAATACTGATTTATATGTCTTTTAATATCGTTTTCATTTTTGATCGAAAAAATATTAATTTTTTGGTAACTTTTTTTATCTACAATTTTTATCACTACTATTGAAAATATAGTTGTAGCAATCGATTTCCTTCATAATATTTCCCATAACTGTGCACAGTGACTTACTCCCATTAAAACTTCAAAAGTAACTTTAATAATTTTCAACAGTTGATATCTTTTGTATTTTAAAATGTAACAAGATAAAAAAAAATGTGGAAACCCAAAAATGTGGAGTTCCAAGCGTTTGATAGTTTTAATAGTCAAACAACACGGTTACCGGAAATATTTCAAGAAATATTACATGTTTCTAAATTCAAAGAGAAAACTATCGCTGAAAATTAGTTAGTCACTTGTCAAATTCTTGGTTCACCCATTTTCTCGTTTATGAAGAAATACTTTTCACAGGTGGATTAAATAGATTGGTTAGAAAATTTATCTTACCTTAAAAATGAAAGGTCATCCTTATTAATTTTCAAAGATTAATATATTTTATATTTTATAATGTAATGAATTTAAAAAAATATATTCAAACTTAATTAAATTCTAGACATTTGACTCTTTTAATCACTGGAAACTCACAAACACAAAAATAAACATTTTAGAACACTTTCTGTCACCAAATTAACAACGCATTAATGTGTCGTGAATAATAAAACTTCAGATACAAAGCATTTTGTGTGTTGTGATTGTGTTCTTAATATGCTGCAAAAACGTTGCTATCTAGCAATGTGTTCTTAATATATTACAAAGGTGTTGCTATCTCTAAATGTGTTCTAAATAAGTGTTGTAATAGGGTTGAAATACTGATGTAAATAATAATGATGAAAATATGTTCTTAATGTAATGTTGTACTGCACAAAACTTTGTCACTAAATTAATAACACATTGTAAACATCAAAATTTAGAACACAATAAAACAATACATGTAAAAAACTTTCAAAATACTTTCTACATGGTGCCTTTAAAATTATGCAATTTTAAAAATGAATGTTTTGAAATATGTTTTGAAAACATTTTTTTTATCTTATTATTTTTAAAAAGACTTTTACTCTATCTTTTTATTTGGTACAACACATTCACAACATATTCACACTACAATCAAAAAGGATTTTAGTTAGAAAGTGTTAATTATTAACTTGAGTTAGTGTTGAAAATATTGATTCATGCATTTGCAGTGTAGTCAAACATCAAAATTATATGAAATATTTCAAGTAATATTACATCAATAGGGATTCAAGGAGAAAACAAATACTAAAAATTAGTTAATCTCTTGTCAAATTCATTGATTATTCATTTCGTCGGTTATCATGAAATACCTTCACAGACAGATAGTATAAATTGGTTAAAAATTTCCTTTTTTCTGAAAAATGAAAGGTTATCTTTAATAATTTTTAAAGGTTAATGTCTTTTATATAACAATTCAGCATAACATTCAAATGACAAGATTACATTAAATACTCAAAGCAATATTACATCATTGGAAATTCTAGGAAAATACAATCACAAAAAATTAGTTAATATTTTGTCAAATTCTTTGATTATCCATTACTTCGATTATCATGAAATACCTTCACAGGAAGATGGCAAAAAAATTCATCCTTCCTTAAAAATAAATCTTTAATAATTTTCAAATGTTAATATTTTTTATATTTTATAACGTACTAAATTCAATAAAGTACATTAATATTAATACGTTCCAAATGTTTGATTTTTGACACATTCAAATGACAATATTGCATTAAATACTCAAATCATTGCTACATCATTGGAAGTTTAAGGAGGAAACGACCACTAAAAATTAGTTAACCGCTTGTCAAATTCTTTGATTATCCTTTTCCTCGGTTATGAAGAAATACCTTCACAGGCAGATAGTGTACACTGGCTAGAAAATTTTTCTTTCCTTAAAAATGAAAGCTTATCTTTAAAACTTTTCATAGGTTTGTCATATACATTTTATAACATGCTATGTTCAAAAAATTATAGTAGCATGAATACGTTCCAAACATTTCACGTTTCTAATATTTAAACGACAAGGTTACATTAAATATTCAAAGCAATATTACATCTTTGGAAATTCAAGGAGAAAATTATCACCAAAAATTAGCTAATGTCTTAGCAAATTCTCTACTCATCTATTTCCTCCTTTATCACTCTCCAAAGGCGGCGGAAGCTGACCGTGAAAACAGGAATACTTCACAGGTATTGCTGTGAAGTTATCAGAGAATATTGGAATGCCACAAATTTCGATTACTATCGTAGAGATTCAACTTCGTTTGAACAAGGGGGCAATAATTTAAAATAAAAGATATTAAATGAAATAGTAGTGCTATATGTTTAAGCATACGATAAATTGTTCGGACCGCAAACAATTGTAAAAGATCCAGGCAAGTTCATTTCAAAATGCGGGAATGGGCATAATGTTTTGGCTTTTAAGTGTACGTTGGTTATAAAATTTATATTTCCTTAAAAATGAAAGATTACCCTTAATTTTTTTCAAAAGTTAATATACCTTATATTTTATAATATACTAAATTTAAAAAAAATATTTCAACACGATTACGTTCCAAGCTTTTGACGTTCGTAATATTCAAACCACAAGATTAAATTAAATATTCAATGCAAAATTACATCTTTGGAAATTCGAGGAGAACATCATCTCCAAAAATTAGCTAATGTCTTAGCAAATTCTCTCCTCATCTGTTTCCTACTTTATCACGAAATACTCTCCAAAGCCTCAAAAGCTGACCGTCAAAACAAGTCCTTTATCACTCTCCAAAGGCGGCGGAAGCTGACCGTGAAAACAGGAATACTTCACAGGTATTGCTGTGAAGTTATCAGAGAATATTGGAACGCCACAAATTTCGATTACTATCGTAGAGATTCAACTTCGTTTGAACAAGGGGGCAATAATTTAAAATAAAAGATATTAACCCTCCAAGCGTCTTGCAAATGAGTAAATTTGTAATGTTGTTTTCTCTGCATTTTGTCTTAATTGCTAATAAAATATGATTCTTTCAATATTACATAAAAAATCTTATTTAGGAATATAAATGTAATCCTTGAGAGTCTTTATCATTCTTCAATGCTTGAAAATTCATTAAATTTATAGAATTATAATATCTTAAACATTGCTTACATTGCAGTGAAACCTGGAGCTTAGTGTACGGAATATTACGGGCCAAACGCTTAGAGGGTAAAATGAAATAGTAGTGCTATATGTTTAAGCATACGATAAATTGTTCGGACCGCAAACAATTGTAAAAGATCCAGGCAAGTTCATTTCAAAATGCGGGAATGGTCATAATGTTTTGGCTTTTAAGTGTAGGTTGGTTATAAAATTTATATTTCCTTAAAAATGAAAGATTACCCTTAATTTTTTTCAAAAGTTAATATACCTTATATTTTATAATATACTAAATTTAAAAAAAATATTTCAACACGATTACGTTCCAAGCTTTTGACGTTCGTAATATTCAAACCACAAGATTAAATTAAATATTCAATGCAAAATTACATCTTTGGAAATTCGAGGAGAACATCATCTCCAAAAATTAGCTAATGTCTTAGCAAATTCTCTCCTCATCTGTTTCCTACTTTATCACGAAATACTCTCCAAAGCCTCAAAAGCTGACCGTCAAAACAAGAATATTCACCGGCATTGCTGTGAAGCTATCAGGGAATGTTGGAATGCCACAAATTTCGATTACTATCGTAGAGATTCGACTTCGTTTGAACAACGGGGCAGTAACTTGAAGTAAAAAATATTAAATGATATAGTTGTGCAATACGTTTAAGCATACGGTAAATTGTTCGGACCGCAAATTGTAAATGATCCAGGCAAGTTCATTTCAAAATGCGGGAATGGTCATAATGTTTTGGCTTTTAAGTGTAGATTGGTTATAAAATTTATTTTTCCTTAAAAATGAAAGATTCTCCATAATAATTTTTAAAAGTTAATATATCTTTTATATTTTATGATATGCTAAGTTCAAATAATTATATCAACACGAATACGTTCCAAGCGTTTGATGTTCGTAATATTCAAACCACAAGATTACATTAAATATTCAAAGCAATATTACATCTTTGGAAATTCGAGAGGAAAAGCATTACAAAAAATTAGTTAATGCCTTGGCAAATTCTCTCCTCATATATTTCCCCGTTTATCAAGAGTTATCTTCCAAAGGCGGTAGAAGCTGACCGTGAAAACAAGAATATTAATCGGTATTCTTGTAAAGATATCAGGGAATGTTGGAATGCCACAAATTTCGATTATTATCACAGAGATTCGACTTCGTTTGAACTGCGGCAACAATTTGAAATGAAAGATATTAAATGAAATAGTAGTATATGTTTGAGCATACGATAAATTGTTTGGACTTCGAACAATCGTAACAGATTAATATATTTTTTTTTTCGTTTCAAGGGAAAATATATTATTAATATTATTATTATAATTTGTAATCTTTTAGCGGTAGTTTGCTTAGGCACGTAGAAATAGTGATTTAAAAATAAAATAAAATGAGCTTAATTTGCAAAAAAATTATATTTATTTTATGATTTTAAATGTTTTTATAAAATATATTGCAAGTTATTGAAAATATAGTATTTGAAGTACACAAATAATAATATAATACTATTGGTGAAAAAATTGAATAAAGTTATATATGCTGTACTGCTTCGTAAAATTGTCACGTCACATTTATATGCGATATTTCCGTTTTAAAAGTAATAAATATTTCTATATTCTAATATGAAGTATTTTATTAAGCTACTACAATAAAAATTAAACCTTTTATAAGGAAAATTATTTTAAATAAGAGTAATTTATTGCTACATATTTTGTAAATATTCATCTTAATACCTATTAAGAAATGCTCTGCAAGTATTCGAGTTGAAAATTACCAAGATCATAACCAATTCCAACAACAAAACAGCATTGGTGCAGATTCATGGTCGCCAGTCACCACGTGCTGACTAAAGTATTTGCTTTGAAGACTAATTTTGGCGCTGAAATTGCCAATCTTTAATGAAATTATTTGTGATCCCATGGCGAAATTCAAGTTTTTACAGCGTTTCTTTTACGCAATTCTCGTTTTTTTTCCGGAAAATTCGGAACAGAATCACTTCGGTACTAATCTGAGATAATATTTTTTAAAGATATTTTTTCTTATCTGTTCTTGAAAAACAAATGTTTAAATTTTATTTAGATTTTTATATGCAAAATAATCTCACACATTTACAAATTTAAAAATAAATGCTCTTGTATGACAAAATATATATATATATATATATATTGTTTTCCTAATATTCTTCACTATCAAGATTACTTATTTTATTCTGGTAGATCCATATTTTTAGCCCCCCGTTTTTCTAAACATTATCAACTGACTGTACGTAACTTAAGACTTATATCCAAATTAAATTAATTGTGTGATTAAATGAAATATACATACTTGATGTAATTAGTTTGCGTTTCTTTTTGTACGTGTGTAGATATTTTTCACTTTGAATTCGTGATATTTTCATACAAATAAAACAAAATAAAATAAAATGAACCGTTTGTTTCACAAAATGGAGACTGGGTTATTTGGATACAGGAGCCACTTGCTCCTTAACATTTTTTTTTTCAGAATCTGCACCTATACCAAACAGCAATGAAAAATCATATATAGTGGATTAATTATGAAACATTTTAAACACCGTCAGAATATAATTAATGAATTTAAAATTTTTATTCAGTAAAATTAGGAATAAATAATATGTCCATCAAGCGATTTTTTCATATAGTTAATAATATAACGTAATCTTGAGTATCCCTGCAACAAATGCTTTATATATAATTTTTAATAGCGAAGTTTCTATAGTTAACTTAATCATTACGTAAAAACTGAATGTCAATCCGAGTATATTTACGCGAGGAAGAACATAGATAGTTAGACAGACATACATAATTGAATAACACTTTTTAACAACGTTGAAAAATTAAAAAAAAAAATGACAGTTGCACTGTTAGATATTATGTAACATTTAAAAAATGTAGCAAATAATAAAAATGTATAATAACTTTTTAATTTTTTGGAAAATGGTTGTTGTCAGTGGAGAATATATCCCTGACGTCCTCATTTTATATCTTTTACCATTTTTAACGTCCGTGATCCTTTAGCGTATCTTTTCTTATTGAGATTCTCTAGAGGAAGTGTCCCGAATAGCCGAGTCTCCAGTAGAAACCAGGTTGGGAAGGAAAAAGTCAAAAATTGAAATAAAACAGTAAAACGTAAAACGTTTAAAAGGAAAATTGATTAAATTAAGTCACCGAAAAGCAAGAATAGATAGCTCGGAGCTCAGAGTCTACCAAACATTCACAACGGCGGTGAGTTTTATTATTAAGCCATTAGCTTACCCTTTGCATTCGACAACTTCAAATCTGCTTCGGTAAACTTAGATCAGGTAAACAATCATCATCTGAATCTAAATCTAAAACGTGAAATTTATTAGAATTTCATTTTGTAAATGGTTGTTGTAATTTGTTTATTCACAATTTGTTAAACATCTGAAAAATGTGAATATATATATATATATATATATATATATATATATATATATATATATAATTTTTTCCTTCATAATCGAGAAAACTCGAGAAGTATTAATAATTACTAGATTCCTGCCACCGAATTCCGGTAATATTCTTTGTAATGTTTCTTTTATTCTTTCATTAATTTATTCATGATAAAATGAGTGATGTGGTCATGCTTCCGTGGTCAATTTTTCCGTGATAGTGGAGAGCATTGATCTTAAAAGAGGGGAAATGTATCAGCAGAGAATTTCTTGTCTGCCTTGAGTCTAAAGAATTTTCTAGATAATCTCCTTCAGAAATTTCAGCTCCTTATGACACATCCCCTTATGTTGATTTTCAAATGTTTATCTTATGTTAGATAATACTTGTCTTTAAAGTCAGTAGATCATTAAATGCATGTAACGGTTTTATATTTCCCTTTCTTTCAATTATTTAACTTTTCTATGTTTTTTATTAATATTTTAATGTATTTTCTTTAAATAATGACTAAGTAAAAGTAAGCTTTATTTAAAAAGAAAGACAGAAACAAGTGGCAAATCTAGTGAAGGAAAAGAGTTTGTAATATAAGTAGTTTTATAAATATGCTGATCTTACTGCAGCAACTATTGCTCATTAAGAATACAATATGTATGAATATTTATAAATATAATATATATTGCGATTATTTTTATTAAATTCAGTAACACGAAAATAATGACACTCCATTCTAAGTATGACTAAATCACCATAGGAAGTTAGAAGCGTTACCTATCACGGGATATATATTTACGTATAACAGAATTTAATAGAATGGAGAACACTCTTTAAAAATCTTTACATTTTTTATTCGATTTTCATAACATTTTAAATGACGCGACATAATTCTACTACTAGTATGGTTATTAAAATTCAAGCCATTTGAATGGGTAGTTTTTGCGATGTTATATGCAGATAAACGGACGAGTAACCTGGTGACAATAGATACTCGCTACTTATATAATTACAAACACAAACTAAAAGATAATTACTAATTGTTGCTAATTGTTTTTGCATGAAAATATCAATGAGAATAACTACAAGTCTGAAAGAAACACACACAAATGTCTAACTCAAAGAAAAATTTGAGATTATAAATGAAAAATATAAGTCTGCAATTAATCGTAATAAAAAACATCGTTCTTCTTAAGTCTTTCTTTATAAGAAAATTTTTTAATTTAATGCATTTCTTAAACATTTGCACATAATAAAATATTTATTATTTTAGCAATTACGTTCAACTGAAACTATTACTAGTAACCTATCAAACTGAACACTTTGCGACATTAATTGAAATTTGTCGCATTCCAATATTCTCTCCTCGCGACATTTTCTCTGTTTATTATTATTTTAATTTTTATGAAATCTCCACACAATTATATTCATGAAGAAAAGTTAATACAGCGGAATCTTTGCTTAAAGTATGTGTAATATATATATATATATATATATATATATATATATAACATTTTTATAGTAAGATTTTTTTTTCACAATAACTTGTTGCAACAATATGAAGTAAAAACTTGATAGGTGTAAATTTCTCAATTAAATGCATCTTTTAGACATTTTCGTATATTATAAAATGTTTATCATTTCAGAAATTACGTTCAACTGAAACTATTACTAGTAACCTATCAAACTCAAAGCTTTGCGACATTAATTGAAATTTTCGCATTCCAATATTCTCTCCTCGCGACATACAGCGATAAGAGCGAATATTCTCGCGTCCATGATCAACTCTTCCGGCTGGTGGAGAACATTTATTCGATAAACCTGGAAATGAACGAAGGGAAAATTTCCCGTTTGCTGTGAGCTAGCGCTTTGTATTTAAAGGTAGTTTTTTTATGTAAATGTTGCGAAGTTACCTTTACTTCCCTTTACATTTATTTTTCGAAAATATTAACGATACTAAATGTAACAAAATTAGTCTAATTATCGCTTGTTTTTAAAAGTAATGTTTTTTTCTGTTTATTATTATTATTATTATTATTATTATTATTATTTTATTTTTTATGAAATCTTCAAAGAATTATATGCATGAAGAATAGTTAATACAGTGGAATCTTTACTTAAAATATGTGTATATATATATATATATATATAAATTTTTTATTGTAAGATTTTCTTCATGTAGTCATCATTTCTTCTTTACTTCGTGTTACATTTGTGTTTCGAAAATAGACGGTAGTTTTAACGATAGTAAATATAGCAAAGTTACTTTAATTATTGCTTGTTTTTAAAAGTAAAGTTTTTTTCTGTTTATTATTATTATTATTATTTTATTTTTTTATGAAATCTTCAACCAATTATATGCATGAAGAATAGTTAATACAGCGAAATCTTTACTTAAAATATGTTTAATATATATATATGTGTGTGTGTGTACATATTTAAAATTTTTTATAGTAAGATTTTCTTCATACAGTAAAAACTTGATACGTGAAAATGTCTCAATTAAATGCATTTTTTAGACATTAACATCAGACATCTTTTAAACATTACAAAATGTTTATCATTACAGAAATTAGTTCAACTGAAACTAATACTAGTAACCTTTGAAATTCAACGATTTGAGACATTAATTGAAATTTGTCGCATTCCAATATTCTCTCCTCGACATACAGCTATAAGAGCGAATATTCTTGCTTCCATGGTCAACTCTTCCGGCTTTTGGAGAACATTTATTTGATAAACCTGGAAATGAACGAAGGGAAATTTCCCTTTTGCTGTGAGATTGTGCTTTGTATTTAAAGGTAGTTTTTTTTATAAACGTTACGGAGGTATCTATGTTTCACGTTACATTTCTATTTCACAAATATTAACGATAGCAAATGTAGGAAAGTACTCTAAATTTCACTTGTTTTTATAAGTAATGTATTATTATTTATGAAATTTTCAAACAATTATATGCATAAAGAATAGTTAATACAGCGGAAACTGTACTTAAAGTATGCGTAATATATATATATATATATATATATATATATATATATATATATATATATATATATATATATATATATATATATATATATATATATATATATATATATATATATATATATATATATATATATATATATATATATATATATATATATATATATATATATACGTATATATATATATATGTATATATATACATATATATATATATATAACATTTTTTAAGTAAGATTTTCTTCATGTAGCAAAAACTTGATGCGTGAAAATTTCTCAATTAAATGCATCTTTTAGACATTTTCGTATATTATAAAATGTTTATCATTTCAGAAATTACGTTCAACTGAAACTATTACTAGTAACCTATCAAACTCAAAGTTTTACGACATTAATTGAAATTTGTCGCATTCCAATATTATCTGCTCGGTATACAGCGATAAGAGCGCGTATACTCGCGTCCATGGTCAACTCTTCTGTCTGAGTGGAAAGCATTTATTTGATAAACCTGGAAATGAACGAAGGGAAAATTTCCCGTTTGCTGTAAGATATCGCTTTGTATTTAGAGGTAGTTTTTTTTTTTTTTTTTTATATATATATATATATATATATATATATATATATATATATATATATAAAATTTTTACCGGAGTTTCTTTTATTTTACGTTACATTTGTTTTTCGAAAATATTAATGATAGCAAATGTAGTAAAATCTTTCTAATTTTTGCTTGTTTTTAAAAGTGATGTTTTTTCTGTTTATTATTATTATTATTATTTTAATTTTTATGAAATCTTTAAAGAATAATATGCATAAAGAATAATTAAGACAATTGAATCGTTATTTAAAATATGTATATTATATATTTTTTAAAATTATTTTTATAGTAATATTTTCTTCATCTTGTAAAAACTTGATGCGCGAAAATTTCTCATACTAATGCATTCTTTACATATTTTCATATAATAAAATATCTATAATTTTAGTAATTACATTTAACTGAAACTACTATTAGTAATCTAGTAACTGGTAATTGCTTGGCATAAAACGATAAGAGTGATAATTCTCGCGTCCATGGTCAACTCTTGTGGCTAAGGTCGAACATTTATTTGATAAACCTGGAAAGGAACGAAGGGAAAGTTTCCTATGTGCTCTGAGATAGTGCTGTGAATTAAAAGGTAGTTTTTTTTTATGTTACTGAGTTATCTTTATTTCTCTCTGTATTTGTTTTCTAAAGTATTAACGATCGCATATGTGAGCAAAGTTACTATTATTTTTCCAGTTTTTAAGTGTGACGTTTTTCTTTTCCGTTTTTTAATTTTTTTATGGTATCTTTAAACAAATATATGAATAAAAATCTTTAAGACAATGAAATCTTTACTTAAATATGTGTAATATCTTTTCAATAATTAAAAATCGTGTAAAAGGAAAAAAAAGTTGTTATTCTTCTTTAAAATTATGAGTTGATGATTGCGCCAAATTTATTTTAATATTATATAAAGACTAACAATCGTAATTTAAGCATGTATAAAAATCAAAATAGCACTCGCAGTTTCTTTGTCCGGTATACAGATATAAAGTTTAATTATCAATATGAAAAAAATAGTCAAAATATAAAATATAAATGATTTAGCCACCCAAAACATCTGTTTAACAATTGCGGTGAATAAATAAAATCTATTTATTATCGAACAAATATGATTAAAGAAAATAATAAATCTACTTATAAAGAAATTATGGAATCATCTGAACACTTCCATTTTCATGAGCTTATCATGCTTTTTTTTTTTCTATTTAACAATTTAGCGAGTCTGCTTTGGTAGATTATTAATAGTATGAGAAATAATTTTAATTAAAAGACACGAATGATTTGATGTTGATTTTGGTGCACGGTAAACAGCTTTAACTTTTTACTGAACAAAAGTTTTCTACTTTTATGGAAAAAAAATTGAAATTGATACCTCAATCTAATCTTGGAAAATTAATTTTCCAATCTTTAGTTAAAATTTTATATTTTGTGGCTTGTCATATGTATAAAATAAAGGTTGTAAAATATTGTGTCGATATATTTAGCGACTGAATGAGTTTAAATTGATTATTTTATCTGTTTAACATACTGCAACTTTTTTATATTAATAATTTTAATCATTCAGTAAAATAATGAAAGTCATTCCTTAATAGCTTGATTGAAATTTCTTTTGTTTCCAAAGAACAAATTATATTTTTTCTTTAATGTAGCCATAGGATATGGATAAAATAAGTGTTATTCCATTCTTTTTATTGTTCTTGATCAGGAACAGAAATCAAATTGAATGAATTTATGACACATCGCGAAAGTTATAATGGTTTTACATATGAACAAGATATGAAACTTGGTGCAGTAAAAGGTTAAAAGCTGTGAAAAGTTAAATTTCGATGGAAAAAAATATTCGTGTAATACTCTTCAGATTTATATTTATATAAATAAATACTGTTAATGTCATTACGTATTTTTTTAGTTAAATGAATAAATATTTAATAAATATTTAATAAATTTTAAATAGAAGAATAATTTGTTTTATATTTTTTTATTATGTGTGATAATAGCTTGCATTTTTCAAATTAATATTCAATGCAGTTAATTTATACAACGTTTTTAATGCATTGTAATTTTTATCATAAGGATAGCAAAATCTATATTTCTAATTGGAAAGATATTTCAATATCCTAAACAGAAATTGTTTGCTTTAACGCTTTTTTTTCTCAGGTAGAATAACTCTAGATAGCATTTACTCAGTATTAGTTCATTTGAGAGCGACTGAATTAATATGCTTCCATTGAAAAATAGAAATATAAACACGTAAATAGAGTAAAAAAGTTCATTGTTTATGTTAACTTGGTATTTAACAGAGTAAACTAATAAACGAACGTGTCAAATTTATGTGTTGTGAAGTATACAAATGTGCACGTAAATGTGCTATAATTTGAGTTAAAATGTATCGAGTGGTTTCCTATTGAGCTTACTATACTAAAAACGTTTTTAAAATCTGTAAAATCGTAAATATTGCCGAAAAAATATTTATTCAATACTCTTTTCATAAATATTTCTATAACATTCTGCAAAATCGAACGCTGATATTAAGTAGTGCATAAATTTCTACAAGAGAATATTTTGCATTTATAAAACAATTATTTTTAATGCAAAGAAATTACATTTTTTATCAAAAATATAGCGAAGTTTATTTTTCCAATAAAAAAAATATTTGAACATCCTAATAAGAAATTACTTTCTTTAATGCATTCTTTCATATATATAGTAATGCTACGTATCAGGAATATGGTCAGTGGGAGCTAAGGTCTTTATATATAAGGATAGAAAAGCAAAGATTAGAAATGCGCAAATAAATCATGAAAAGGTAGCAAACAGCCGTTTCGATACTTTTACATTTTAATTTCTATTTTTTTTTAGTTTTAAGAGAAAATGGAGTGATTCTGTTGCCACAATTACAAAATTGCTACTAAAAATTATATAAAAAAATTATGTCTCAAAAAATAAATTGAGATACAGCTCTGAAACAAATTGCATTTAAAAGTACATTTTTTTTCTTTATACGAAGTTATAAAAAATTCAAATATACGATGTTAAGAAGTGTAAATTTTTCTGTACCGAAAATTGCAAAACCGAAATTGCATGGAAAAGTGTTGCGGGCTTTTTTTTTTCAATTTTATGAGAAAATGAAGTGATTCTGATTTGAAAAATAAAAAATCGGTACTGGAAACTATAAAAATAAATTAATATCTCAAAAACAAATTAAGATACAGATATCAAACGAATTGCATTTAAAAATACATTTGTTTTTCTATACAATGGTGTAAAAATTTAAAATGTACAATGTTTAGAAGTGTAAAATTTGCAGTACCGAATATTGCAAAACCGAAATTGCATCTGAAAGTGTTGCGCATTTTAACTTTTTTTTTTTTTTATTTTAAAAGAAAATGGAATAATGCTGCTTCCACAATTGCAAAATTGATACTAAAATCTATAAAAAAATAATGTCTCAAAAATAAATTGAGATACAGTTTCAAACAAATTGCATTTAAAACTATATTATTTTCTCTATACGGCGGTGTAAAAATTTAAAATGTACAAAGTTTAGAAGTGTAAAATTTGCAGTACCGAAAATTGCAACACTGAAATTCCAGGTTAAAGTGTTGGCATTCGCTTAATGATGTATGCGTTACACACAGATACGTTTGGCCTTTATAATATAGATAGTTTTGAGAAGGCGGTATTCGAAATTCCATATAAGGTAATGATGGAGTCTAATAGCATATGACGTCATACTGACTATGTTTTACATTATATCAATTTATGCATATATAATTGGCTATCTTATCAAAGATCTTTATTGGTTCTTTTATTAAAAGTTACCATTGGATAATCTGGAATCCTAATTAAAATCTATAAATACATGTGTTTTCCATAACTTTCTTTTCTGTTCTTCCTTGCTTGTATTCTGTCATGACCTACTGTAAATAAACCTTTCGATCCGATCCCATATCAACGCAAGGGTCTTTCGTTCTGACTCAATAGGTAAAAAAACATTTCATAGAAAATGTAGCCTGAAGTGAAAAGGGTTTTTATAACTATGCAAATATGTAATCCAATTAGAGAGAACATTACTTTTCTTCATATAAAAACATAAGCTTTACGCAATGCAAACTTTGATGCGGTTAGAACTTGTCGTTACATTAGCTGAAAATGAATAAGCAACATGTTTAATCGTTAACAATGAAACTTATACATGAAATTTCAAACGCAGATACTTACTACATTTGTGCATTTCCATTCGATTTGAATGCATCTTTTGTTTATGGTCCACTTGAATGTAAAACATTAAAAAATTTCTGTATATTTTCCTTTAATTTTTAAGCTTATCGCTACTTTGAAATTTAGATTTAAGTATAATGCAGTTTAATGTTTAAATATGTCTATGTATATCTATAAACATTATTTCATTCTTCAAAAATAAAACTACTCTATAAATATTAGGATATGTTCAGAAATTATTATTAATTAGAAGGTTTAAATAATCACAAAGTCTATTTCAAATCAAACATCTTATTGAATAACGGTGCTCGCTTTTTATAATTGAAAGTATTTAATCTTACCTTTTATATAATTTTTAAATCATCTATATATAAATAAAATTAACTCTATTTAATAATATAAACTATTCAGTTATTACAATACTTGTCATTATAAATAAATAAGTTTCTGATACATATTCAGTATTATAATTCGAATTTATGTATAATTCCGCAATATTACACATTTGAAATTATACATAAATAATATTAAAATATTTATATTATTTCTATCTAAAAATTAATAATTTCAAACAACATTTCAATTAACAGTAGACACAAAATACATACCATTTCAATGGCTTTAAAAATTGCTAAAAGTTGCATATTTTATATTCTAAATCTCTTTACCCACATTTTAATTCATAATTAAAATTAAAAAGTAATATCGCATCTAAATATTAATTAAAACACACAAAATTAAATCAGATTCTCGAATATGTGTCTCTTTTAGAGCATTTGCCTTAAGGCACACTAAAAATAAACTTCAAATCCAAATCTCGCCAATGCAATTAATGATAAATTTACCGCATATTTGCGGAAATAATAATAATTTGAAGAGGACGGAATTCCAAATTCCATATCAGGCAATTATCATTTCGCGGTAAATACGGCTTGAAAAGAAAAGGTGTTTTTATAACTATGCAAATGTGTAATCCAATTAGAGAATGTATTACTATTTTTTTATAGAAAGGACATCAATTTTGTGCAGTGCAGTCTTTTGTCCTGCTGTAATTTTTCGCTATATCATCTTAAAAAGAAAGAGCTCAAATCAAAGCAAAATTTTTTCGTTAATAATGGAAGTTATAGCTAAGATTTTAAAATTACAAGATGATTTTACTTATGTATGTTTCACTTGCATTTTTTTCAGGATTCTGTTTAATGTAAAATATTGAAATATTTCTGTATACATTCTGTGTGATTTTAAGCGGCAAATACTTTCAAATTCAGATTTAAATATAATTAGAGTTTCATTTCGAAATGTGTGTTTATCTATATCTATATCTATATATTTACCTATATCTATATCAAAGTCTATACATATTAATATATTTTTTTGCTCTTCAATAATAAAACTACTATATCATAATTCAGAAAATGTTGAAGTTATCTTTAATTAGAAGGTTTAAGATACCGCAAGCTCTTGTCAAAATCAATTGCCATTCGCAGCAGAATTGTGTTGAAGTTTTATAGTTGAAAGAATTTATTCCTACAAATTATATTACATTTAAAGCCTCTAACAATATATAAAAATATTATCATTTAATAATATGAATTATTTAATTATTATAATACATATCATTATAGATTAATACGTTTCTTAGCATAATCTGTGTTATATTTCAAATTTATCTATAAATCGGTCTTATATACTATTTCAAAATGGATATTAATAATATTGAAATATTTACAATAAATCTACTTAAAAATTAAAAAAATGTATTTTCATCTATTTTAACATTGGACATAAAGTTCATACTGATTCAATATTGCTTTAAAAATTGCTAAAACTTTGGTATTTTATACCCACATTAAAATTATTCACGTTTAAACTTATAATTAAAACTAAAAATTAACATCGCATCTAAATCTTAATTAAAACAAACAAAATTGAATCAGATTCTTATTTATGGGTTTGCTTTAGATAATTTTGAGCGAAGGCACAATAAAATTCGCAATCACATCAATTCATTTAATGATAAATGTACAGCAGGATTACGGAAATAATAATAATAGTATGAAGAGGGCGATATTCAAAATTCCATATAAGGTAGCGGTTCTACACCATTTCGCGGAAAATGTGGAATGAATAGAAAAATACTTTTTATAACTATGCAAATATGTAATCCAATTAGAAAAAGAATTGCGTTTCTTCTTATAATAACATCAGCCAGCTTAATGTAATTTTTGGTCCGAATTAAATTAATTGTTATGTTAGTGGAAAACTAATACGCCAATTTCTAAACTACATGTTTATTCTTTTATAATGACACTCATATTTGAAACTGTAAAACACACAATTGCTAACATTATGTATTTTTCACTTGGTTTGAATGAACCTTTTGTTTAGAGTACTTTTTGATATCAAGTATTGAAATATTTCTGTATATTTTCAATTGAATTTTTAACGAGTGCTACTTTGAAATTAAGATTAAGAAATAATAGTGTTTCCTACTGAAATATATATATATATATATATGTGTGTGTGTGTGTGTGTATACATATATTTAAATATTCTTTCAATCGTAAATAATAAAACTACTCTATGAAAATTCAGCAATTATCTTTCTTTTTAAGATTTAAATAATCACAAATTCTATTTAAAATCAATCGTCATTGGGAATAGCAGTATGTTCATTTTTTATAATTAAAAGCATTAAACTTAGCATTTTATATTATATTTAAATTCTCTAACTGTACATAAAATATCTTTGTTTAGTAGCATAAGCTTATCCATTATTATTATACATATCATAATAAATAAATAAATATATTAACAAATTAAGTATCATAATTAAATTTGTCTCTCAATCACCAATATTCCACATTTCGAATTATTATTAATGATATTGAAATATTTGAAACAAATCTATTATAAAATCAGAAACTACAAACAACATTTCTTTTAAGATTTGCCAAAAGTTTATACCGTTTAATATTGCTTTAAAAATTGTTAAAACTGATATATTTTATAATTTAATTATTTTTGTTCAAGTTTTAATTCATAATTAATTTTAAAATCAATATCCCAACTAAATCTTAATTAAGATACACAAAATTAAATCAGATTATCACGTATGTGTTTCCTTTAGAGAATTTTGGCTTAAGCCACACTAAAAATAAATTTCAAATTCCCAATCTCATCAATGCAATTAGGGATAAATACACTACATGTTTGCGGAAATTATAAAAATGGTTTGAAAAGGAATATATTCAAAATTCTATATAAGGCAATAACCATTTGCGGTAAACGTGGCCTGAAGGAAAAAAGAGTTTTTATAACTATGCACATAGGTAATCCATTTACAGAATATGTTACTTTTCTTTATATAAAAACATCAGTTCTGTGCGATGCGATTTTCGGTCCGGATAGAGTTTGTCGTTATATTAGCAGAAAATCAAATAGGCTCATTTCACAGAACATGTTTATTCTTTAATAATGGAACTTATACCTGATTCTTTAGAAGCACTTAATTGCTACATTTATGTATTTTTGACTTGCTTTGAATGCATATTTTGATTAGGATTCTATTTAAAGTATTGAAATATTTGTTTAAATTTTCTGTTGAACTTTTAGCGACCGCTACATTGAAATTCCTATTTAAATATAATACTGATTGTTTTTGAAAGATGTAGAAATATATATCCATAAATATAAAAAGTACTCTATAAAAATTCAGGAATTATCCTGATTTAGAAGACACAAATAACGAAAAGCTCTATTTAAAATCAGTCGTCATTAAGAACAGAATTGATTTCTCATTTTATAATTAAAAGAATTTAATAACTTTTTAAATTATATTTCAATTCTCTAACTGTATATAAAATACATTTCCTTAATAATATAAACAATTCCGTTTTTTTTTTAAAATCTTATCATAATAAATAAATAATTTTACCAGCATATGCAGTATTATATTTCAAATATAGCTATAAATAACCCATATTTCTCACTTTAATTGATATTAATAATACAGAAATATTTACAATAAATGTATTTCAAAATCAAAAACTTCAAACAACATTTTTTAAAAGATTCAACACAAAATTCATACCATTTCAATATTGCTATAAAAATTGCTTAAATTGGCATATTTTATATTCTAAATCTCTTTATTCAGGTTTTAATTCATAATTAAACTTAAAAATCAATATAACATCGAAATCTTAATTAAAACACACAAAATTAAACCAGATTCTCAAGTACGTATTTCCTTTAAAGCATTTTTCCACTTAAAGCACACTAAAAATAAACTTTCAGTACGCATTCTAATCAACGCAATTAATAATAAATACACTACATATTTGCAGAAATAATAAATAATAGATTGAAAAAGAATGATATTTAAAATCACATATAAAGCAATAATCATTCCGCGATTAAAGTGGCCCAAAGGGAAAAAGAGTTTTTATTACTATGCAAGTATGTAATCCAATTAGAGAATATAGAACTTTTCTTTAAATAAAACTAGTCGTTGGGGGCCACCGTAATACTTACCCATCATGGATATGTATATGAAAATAAAACATGTGAAACTATTTATACAATGCATTGCAATTCATAAACAAAATTTAAATATTGTTAATATACATAGTAATGCTATATTAAACAACTGCTGATGTACCAATTTCGACAAATTATATAAAACGCCAAACTACTCAAGTAGTACCGAACTGCGTAAAAGAAACATCCTTATAACTCCAAAAATAATAATTCTATTAGCTAACAATTAACTGCGTCGGATTAAGCGTCTCATTTCCAATTAAAATACACTTCTGAATTGAAATTTGAATGAAATACAGGGTCATGAAAAATCGAAGAATGTGGAAAACAAGATTACAAATATCTCGGTAACTAATAATCCGATCGACTTCGTTCTATATGCAAAATGTGTGTTATTTTATTGCCTTTTACGTCCATTCCTTAGAACAAAAAATTTCGAAAATTTTTATATACCTTTCATCAGAGCGAATTTTTCGAGAGTCCGAAAAAAATAGTTCCGGATAATCGAGGTTGCTGATATTAAATAGGATTCGTTCCATTCTTACATACTAACTACATACAAAATTTCAAGGCTCTATCTTAATTTGTTCGGGAGATAGAGCGTTTACAGACAGACAGACGGACGGCAAATTTTTTTTTCTAAAAATATGTTTTTCGGAATCTCCACTATCTAAAACGTGTAAATCCGTCAAAAAAAATTTTCGATTTTCAAAACGATTGCAAGACTTACCCTATACTACGTATGATGGGTAAGTAAAAACAGTGCAATGCAATATTTGGTCCGGATGGAATTTATCGTTATATTAGCAGATAATAAATATGCTCATTTCAAAGCAGCATGTTTATTCTTTAATAATGGAACTTATATCTGAAACTTTAAAAGAATATAATTACTACATTTATGCATTTTCCCCTTGCCTTGAATGCATCTTTTGTTTAGGGTTCTCTTTAATGTAAACTATTGAAATATTTCTGTACATTTTTTGCTGAATTTTTAAGCGAGTGCTACTTTGAATTTCATATTTAAATATAATAGAATTTTCTTTTGAAATATATATACGAAAGTATATACATATTTAAATATTCTTTCATTACTTAATAATAAAACTACTCTATAAAAACTCATTAAATATCTTTATTTTGAATAGATAACTAATCACAAGCTCTCTAAAAAAAAACAATCGTCATTGTGAATAGAATTATGTTCACCTTTTATAATTAAAAGTATTTAATCTTGCACTTTATGTTATATTTAATTTCTCTAACTGTATGTAAAATATAATTCTTTAAAAATATTAACTATTTCGTTATTACAATACTAATTCTTTTAAATAAATAAATTTATTAACATATATATTATTATGTTTCAAATTTATCTATCAATCAGCCGTATTTAGCATTTCAAATAAATATTGATAATATTTAAAATAGCAAATAAAGCCTTTGTGCAAAAATGTTTAAAGATAGAAAACCAACGAATATAGATGCACAAATAAAGTTTGACAATATAGCAAAGAGCTGTTTCGAATCTACTATCGAGATTCTTCATCAGTGCAAGACTCAGCGAGCTAGAAAAAGCAAAACTGAGCAACAGGCTCAGTTGGCCAGACTGGCTCAGTTTTGCTTTTTCTAGCTCGCTGAGTCTTGCAATGATGAAGAATCTCGATAGCAGATTCGAAACAGCTGTTTGCTACATTGTCAAACTTTATTTGTGCATCTATATTCGTTGGTTTTCTACCTTTAAACATTCATAATATTGTAATATTTGCAACAAATCTTTTTTCAAAATTAGAAACTTCAAATAACATTTCTTTTAAGATTAGACACAAAATTCATAGCGTTTCAATATTGCTTTGCAAATTGCTAAAAATGGCATTTTTCATATTCTCAGTCCTTTTTATTCACGTTTTAATAGTTCATAATTTAAACTAAAAATAAATAACGAAACTAAATCTTAATTAAAACACACAAAATTATATCAGATTATCAAGTATGTGTTTCTTTTAGAGCATTTTACCTTAAGGCTTACTAAAAATAAACTTTAAATGCGCAATCTTATCAATGTAATTAGTGATAAATATAACGCATATTTGCGGAAATAATAATAATAGTTTGAATAGGAATATATTCAAAATTCCATATAAGGCAATAACCTAACTATTTGCGGTAAATGGGCCTGGAGGAAAAAAAAGTTTTTATAACTATGCAGATATATATTTCATTTAGAAAATATATTACCTTTTCTTTAGATAAAAACCTCAGTTCTGTGCAATGCAATTTTCGGTCCGGATAGAATTTGTCGTTATATTAGCAGAAAATCAAAAGGCTCATTTCACAGAACATGTTTATTCTTTAATAATAAAAACTTTAAAAGGATAATAATGGAAACTTTAAAAGCACATAATTACAACATTTATGTATTTTTCACTTCATTTGGATGCATCTTTTGTTTTGCGTTCAATTTAATGTATTAAAATATTTCCGTAAATTTTCAGTTTAATTTTAAGCAAGCGCTTCTTACATATTCAGATTTTACAATATAGTAGAGTTTGATTTTGAGATATGTAGATATATTTATATTTAAATAATATTTCCCTCTTCAATAATAACGCTCGTTCGTTTATATAGAGTGTCTCTGTAAACCTCCGTAACTGTCTTTTATTTTCTAAACTTTTTTGGTATACGTCTACAGTTGAATAAAGTATTCGAATAAACAGAAATAGATCTATTAAAATATTTGCCACAATGAAAAACTTCAAACAAAAATTGTTTTACAATTAGATACAAATTTTATATTATTCCAATATTGCAAGAAAAATTGCTAAAACTGGCATATTTTATATTCTAATTCATTTTTAATTCTCTTTATTCGCATTTTAAATCATATTTAATTTAAAAATTAATATCGCATCCAAATCCCTATTAAAGCTCACAAAATTAAATCCGATTCTCAAGTATATGTTTCCTGTAGAGCATTTTGCCTTAGAGCAAACTAAAAATGAACTTTAAATGCGCAATATTATCAATTCAATTAGTGATAAATGTACCGCATATTTGTGGAAATAATAATAATAGGTTGAAGAAGGCAGTATTCGGAATTCCATATAAGACAATAACTATTTCGCAGTAAGTGTGGCCTGAAGGGAAAATAATTTTTATAGCTATACAAATATGTAATCCAATTAGAGATATGTTACTTCTAGTCGGATAAAAACATCAGTTTTTTGCAATGAAATTTTTTGTCCGAATGGAATTTGTCGCTATATTAAAAGAAAATGAATGCGCTCATTTCAAAGCAACATTTTTTTATATAATGGAAGTTATAGCTGAAATTTTAAAAGCACATTATTACTACACTTATATATTTTTCACTCACTTTGATTGCATCTTTTGTTCAGGGTTCTCTTTAATGTAAAACATTGAAATATTCCGGAATATATTCTGTTTAATATGAAACGGGCGCGACTTCCAAATTTAGTTCTAAATATAATAGAGTTTCATTTCAAAATCTCTCTCTCTCAATAATAAAACTACTCTGTGAAAATTCTGGAAGTGTTGAATTTATCTTCATATAGAAGATACAAAAAATCGCAAACTCGGTTTAAAATTAATCGCCATTCTGATCAGAACAGTGTTCAAGTCTGATAATTGAAAATACTTAATCTTACATGTTATAATATATTTAAAACCTCTAACAGCATGAAAAGGTATTTTTATTTAATTATATAAACTATTCAGTTATTATAATGTTTATCATTATAAAAAAATAAGCGTTTCTTAGCATATTCAGTGTTACATTTCAAATCTATCTATAAATAAGCTTTATTTATCATTTTAAATTATACTTTAGTAATATTGAACTTATTGCGATACACCTATTTCAAAATCAGAAACTATAAGCA
This sequence comes from Maratus speculifer, assembly GCA_964019185.1. Lineage (NCBI taxonomy): Eukaryota > Metazoa > Arthropoda > Arachnida > Araneae > Salticidae > Maratus > Maratus speculifer. The sequence continues at coordinate 279,402,207 of OZ025294.1, forward strand.
GCATTTTTTTTTTTTAACATTGGTCAAAAAGTTTATATTGCTTTAATATTGCTTTAAAAATGCTAGAACTGGGGTCTTTTGAACACTATTAGTCCTTATTCATGTCTAAAACTCATAATTAAATCTAAAAATTTAATATCGCGTCGAGATAGTAATTGAAACACAAAAAATTAAATCTGATTCTCAAGCATGTGTTTTCTTTAGAGCATTTTGCTTAAAATACAATAAAAATAAATTTCAAATGAACACTCTCACCAATTCAATGTATGATAATTATGTCGTATATTTGCAAAAATAATAATAAAAATAAAATATTCAGAAATTGTAGCCAACATTTCTTTTAACATTGGCTCCAAAATTCATATTGTACCAATATTGCTTAAACAATTGCTAAACCTGGGGGTCTTTCATAAACATATAATGTTTATTCATGTCTAAACTCATAATCAAAAATTCAAAATTAATATCTCCTCAAATTCTTAAATAAAACACACAAAATTAAGTTAGATTCTGAAGTATGTGTCTCCTATAGAGCATTTTGCCCGAAAGAACAATAAAAATTATCTTCAAAGTAATAGTCTCATAAATGCAATAAATGATATTTATACCGCATAGTTGTAGAAATAATAATAATAAAAAAATACAATCAGAAACTGTAAATATTTATTCTAAAATTTGACACAAATATCATACTGTTTCAATACTGCTTAAATTATATTTGAAACTGGGATCTTATTGTGCACTAATAACTTTTAATCACCTCTAAACTCATAATTAAAACTAATAACTAATGTCGTCACATCTTAATTTTAATTAAAACACACAAATTAAAATCAGATTCCCTAGTATGAGTTTCATTTAAAGCATTTGGTCCGAATGCACAGTAAAAATAAACATCAAAAGCGCAAGCTTATCAATGCAATAAATTATAAATATATTGCATATTTGCGGAAATAATAATAATAGTTTTTAAGTAGACAGTATTTGAAATTCCATGTAAGGTAACAACTTTTTCACCGAAAATGTGGCCTCAAGGGAAAAAGATTTTTTATATTTATGCAAATACACTGTAAAAAAAAAAAAAAAAAAAAAAGTTAAATTTAGGCAAAAAATGCTGACAGCAATGTTACCAGCAGTTTTTAACGTAAAAATTGCTGGAAACATTGCTCCCATTAGTTTATGTCGTAAATTTAATGGATTTGTTTTCAGTGTATTTAATCCAATTAGAGAAAGTATTGTTATTCTTTTTATAAAATTTCAGTTTGCTAAATGTAATTTTTGATATGGATCGAATTTGTTGTTATATTAACGGAAAATCAATACGCCCATTTGTAAGCAACATGGTTATTCTTTTATAATTTAACGTTATCTGAGACTGTAAAACACATAATCGCTACATTTATGCATTTTTCACTTGCTTTGAATGCATCATTTTGTAGAGGTCTTTTTAATTTTAAAAATTTGATATTTCTGTACATTTTCTGCTGAACTGTTTGAGAACGCTACTTTGAAATTCCGATATAAATGTAATAGTATTTCCTTTTGAAATAGGTTTTCCTATATATGCATATATTTAATTAATCTTTTATTCTAAAATAATAAAACAACTCTACAAAAATTCAGGATTTATCTTTATTTAGCAGATTTAAATAATTACAAGCTCTATTTAAAATGAATAGCAATTATGAAAAAAACTAAGTTCACATTTTATAATTAAAATATTTAATCTTGCGTTTTTTATTATATTTAAATCCTCTAAATGTATATAATTTTACATTAAATTATTTCTATGAATTATTTCGTTATACTTATCATTATAAATATATATGTGTCTTAACATATTCAGCATTATGTTTCAAATTTATCTATGAATGAACCATATTTCTCATTTCAATTAATAATATTTTTAAAATATTTGCAACAAATATCTTTTAAAATCAAAAACTTTAAACACCGTTTCTTTTAAGATTAGACACAAGATTCATACAATTTAACAATTGCTTTAAAAATTGCTAAAACTGGCATCTTCTATACACTAATTATCTTTATTCACGTTTTAATTCATAATTAAAATTAAAAACCAATATCACATCTACATCAGATTCTAAAGTATGTGTTTCCTTCAAAGCATTTTTCCTTAAGGCACACTAAAAATGAGTTTTAAATGCGCAATATCATCAATGCAATTATTAATAAATATACCGCATGTTTGCGGAAATAATAATAATAGTTTGAAGATGACGATATTCGAAATTCCAACTATTTTACAACTGTGCAAATATGTAATCCAAATACAGAATATTTTACTTTTCTTTAGATAAAAACATCAGTTTTGTGCAATGCAATCTTTGGTGCGGATGGAATTTTGTCGTTATATTAGCAGAAAATCAATGCGCTCATTCAAAAGCAACATGTTTATTCTTTAATAACGGAATTTATATCTGAAACTTTAAACGAACGTAATTACTGCATTTATGGATTTTTCTCTTGCTTTGAATGCATCTTTTGTTTAGGGTTCTATTTATTGTATTGAAATATTTCTATGTGTTTTCCGTTTAATTTTCAGAGAACGCTACTTTGATATTCAGATTTAAAATACAGTACGGTATCCTGGGGTAATAACGCCACGTTAAAGTTCTACCAATTTTCACCGCTTAGTTTTAAACTGTATTTTTCGAACAAAAATAGGATTTGATACAGCAACTCATTGACTATCCATATAAAAAAAGTAATTTAAGAGATATGTATTCATAAAATGCATTTCTTAACCAATGCTCTACAATGCAAACAAAACTACAAAATAAGATGGAATAATGGCATATAGATTGCCCAATTCTAAAAATACAAATTCTACAGCTCTAGAAATTGACAAAATGCATTCTAAACTATTGAAAATGTTCATTTTTTGTGAAAGTGTAAGAAAAAGAAAGGTGTGGTGGGGGGAGGAGGCGGCAAAAGAATATTAAATTCTAATCTACTTTTTGCTTAAAAGGGACCGTTTAAATAGAATTATTAGAAACCGTGTTTTAACCGTGTTTATTTAAATCAGTATTTATATTTCAATGTATGCATTATATGCGATTGAAAATATTCAGTTTTTAGTGAAATAAAAAAGAGTGAGGGGGAGCTTCAACAGAATATAACACCCTTTGCTTAGAAAGCCCCACTTAAATATAATATATAAAAAACATCGTATATTTTAACCATTTATAATGTAATATTTTAATTATGTGAAATTTTATAATAACTAGAGTCATATGTAACAAATATTTTTGTTAATACTACTATAGTATTAACAAAAATATTTGTTAATACTACAAGACTACTATTATAGTAGTCTTGTAAATAGTTTTTAGCCCATAACTCCACACTAATGCGGATTGTCCAAACCTAAAGTTATATTGTCGGCGTTATATAAAACATGCTTTAATAAATTTTTTATTAATTAAATAAGATTTTTGATAAAAAATATTATCCCAATGAGATCTTTTATTAAATTTTACATATGATTCATGTGGTTATATATCATTATCCCTATATTAGTATAAAAATAGAAAGATTAGTTTTAGGTATTGGACCCCCCCCCCCCCGATTAATCTTACAATTTCAACAATGATAATAATTCTGTCCCATGTTAATAAATAAACTAACTTCGCATGTAGTTTGGCTACTGTTGAGAATCAACCGGGTAATAACGCGAAGGATTGGCGTTATTAGCCGGGTATACTTATTGCGCAGCATGTTTTAAAATACAAAATATATCGAGAAGATATTCAAACTCTTCTACAACATTTTGAAAGTACATGAATTGCAATAAAAGATTTATGTAATAAACAAAGTATTTCCGAATTTTAAAAAAATAGTCTTCACATCACAAAACTTATCTCGTAAATTTTAGATCAAGCGTCAATTTCAGTTGCTTGTAAAAGCAATAAGACCTACAAATGGAACAAATTAACTTTAAGCTGTTTTTTGCGATTTATATGATTCGAAACCCTTCTGCGCAGAGCACATAGGTGTCATTACCGGATTATTTCATAATTATGCATAATATTAGCACTTGGCGTTATTACCCCGCCTAGCGTTATTACACCAGAACACCTTAGTTTCATTTTGAAACATTTAGATATTTTAGTATTTAAATAATCTTTCTTTCTTTAGTAATAACACTAGTTCGTAGAAATTCCAAAGGGGCTAAATCTATTTTTATTATTTTTTTTAAGTAGAAAGTTTAAATAAATAGCATACATGTATAGTATATTTTTTATATACAATGTGTGTGTAAATCTCCATAACCGGTTTTTATTTTCAAAAGCTTTTTGGTAAACAAGTACATTTACTTCAATAAAACATTCGAATAATTATTATTAATATTATTGAATTATTTGCAAGAAACCTATTTGAAAATCGAAAACTTCAAACAGTATTTCTTTTAAAATTACACAAAATTCATCAAATTCTATTTTTTCATAAAATATTTTATAACTAGCATCTTTTATACTCTAATTTTCTTTATTTACGTGTTAGTTAAAAATTAAATTTAAAAATCAATATTGCATCTAAATTTTAATTAAAAACCCAAAATAAATCAGATTCTGAAGTATATATTTCCTTTGGAGCATTTTGCCTTAAGACACACTTAAAAATAAAATTAAAATGCGTAAATGCATTTAGTGGTAAATCTACCGCATATTTGCGGAAATACTAATAATAGTTTGAAGAGGACAATATTCAAAATTCCATATAGGGCAATAACCATTTCACTGTAAATGTGGACTGAATAGGAAAAAAGTTTTTATAACTGTGCAAATATATAATCCAATTGAAGAACTTTCCTTTAATTTTTATAAAAACATCAGTCTGTTCTATGTAGTCGTTGGTCCAGATAAAATTTTTTGTCATATTGGCGGAAAATCAATCCACTAGTTTCAAGGCAGCATATTTATTATTTTATAATGAAACTTATATCTGAAACTGGAAAACAGAAAACATGTATAACAGTGCTACATTTATGCTTTTTCACTTGATTTGAATACAGCTTTTCTTATAGAATTTTTTAATGTAAACTATTGAAGTATTTCTGTATATTTTCTGTGGTAGTTTAGACATTTTCTTAAATATCCAAAAAAATACACGAGGAATTATCCTGAAACTCTAAGTGTGTACAGGTAATAATAGTACAGGCCATACATTTCCGTGAAGATATTTTAGTGAAACTGCATAGAGGACCTTTAACAAATTGAAAAATAACAAAAATGTTTTGGATAACCCTGTCAAAACTAATGTAGCAAAATTGTTCAATCAGTAGATTATGATTTAGAGGCTTATTGAAATAAACTTTGTTCATTTTTATGAGGATAGAGTAGATTCTCATACAGAAATTAAGGTTTTTAATAAAATATTCACAATATTTTTCATTTTTGGCTAACAATTTGCAGGATCTTAGTATAAAATTTACTTTTTTCCGAAAATGTGACAAACAGCTTTGTCCGCAATGCTCTAATCAGAATTAAAAAATAATAAAAATTGTATGAAAAATAAGCAAGTTTACTAAATAACTTTTCATTGCACATGCGTAAACGCCATCAAATTTAATTTAAACATTGTGTTAGCTAAATGTATAGAGAAACTTTTGCAAAAGTATGAAAAACTTAGATTGAAAATTCTAAAAGTGATCGCCGGTAGAATAAACTTAAAATCCGTTATTCCGAAAATGAAGCAAAAAGATGAGAGGCTGTATCCATTTATCCATTGATTAGTGTTAAAAAAGAATGCACACTACGGTACGTGCTGCTATATTTGGATACAAACCTCATTTTTTTGGCTTCACTTTGGTAACAACGGATTCTGAAATTATTCTACCAAAATTATTCTACCGATTACTTTCAGAATTATCAAGCTACGTTCTTGAAACTTTTACAAATCTAGTTCTGACCAACTCCACTAGTTGTGACCACAACTGCCACTAGAATTGTGTTCACTTTTTTTAACTATAAGTATTTAATCCGAAATATTACATTATATTTAATTTCTCTAACTGTATATAAAATTAATGTTTTTAATAACATAAACTTTTTTGTAATTATAATACTTATGATTAAAATAAATAAATTTATTTGCATACTCAGTATAATATTTCAAATTTAACTATCAATCAGTCATATTTCTCATTTCAAATTATTAGTTATAATATTGAAATATTTCCAAGAAGTCTATTTCAATATCAGAAACTTCAAACAACATTTCTTTTAAGATTAGATACGTAATTCATACCATTTCATATTACTTTAAAAATTACTTAAAGTGATATTTGTTTATTCTAATTTTCTTTATTCACATTTTAATTTATAATTAAAACTGAAAATTAATATCGCATCTAAATCTCAGTTAAAACGCAGAAAATTAAACCAGGTTCTCATGTGTGCATCTCATTTAGAGCTTTGTGCCTTAAGGAACACAAAAAAATTTAAATACGCAATCTCATCAACACAATTATGGAAAAATAACACGCATATTTGCGGGAACAATAATGCTAGTTGTAAGAGAACAATATTCGAAATTCCATATAAAACAATAATCATTTCGTGGTAAATGTGGCCTGAAGGGAAAAAGAGTTTTTATAAATATGCAAATATGTAATCCAATTAGAGAACCTATTAGTTTTCTTTCGATAGAAACATGAGTTTTGTGCAATGCAATCTTTGGTCCGGATGGAGTTTGTCGTTATATTAGAAGAAAATCAATACGCTCATATCAAAGCAACATGTTTATTCTTTAATAATGGAATTTATATGGGAAACTTTAAAAGCACGTAATTGTTACATTTATGTTTTTTAATTTTCTTTCAATTCATCTTTTGTTTAGAATTCTCTTTAATGTAAGGTATTCAAATATTTTTATATATTTTCTATTGAATTTTTCGTTACCACTACTTTGAAATTCGGATTTAAATACAATGGTGTTTCTTTTTGAAATATATATACATATATATAATATATATTTTTTTATAAACAAATCCAAAGTAAATCAAATATTACCAAAAACAAAAAATTACTGGAAACAGTATTTATAACTGTATATATAATGAATTCCTATTAAAAAAAAGAAAACATCATTGAAGTTAGAAGTATTGTAGGAAGTAGATTACCAAATATATGAAAAACTGATGAATGAATAGATATTTAAATGTTTTTTCATTCATAAATACTAAAACTACGTTAATGAAAATTGTAGAATTATCTACATTTAGCAGATATAAATAACCGCAAGCTATATTCAAATCAACCATCATCATGAAAAGATGTTTGTTTACATTTCATATTTAAAGTATTTTATCTTATTTTTAAATTCACTAACTGTAGATAAACTTCATTTGTTTGATAAAATAAACTACTCCATTACAATAATTCTTATCATTATAAATTTAATTGGCGTATTCAGTGTTATATTCCAAATTTACCTCTCAGTCTCCCATATTTCTCATTTCAAGTAAATATTAATAATATTGAAATATTTGCAGCAAATCCATTTCAAAATCAGAATCATTAATCAACATTCTTTTAAAAATCGAAAATAAAAATTATACATTTTCAATATTATTTTAAAAATTACTAAAATGGTTTTTTTATACTCTAATTCTCTTTATTCGCATTTTATTCATAATTAAATTTAAAAATCAATATCGCATCTAAATCTTAATTTAAACACAGAAAATTAAATCCGATTCTCAAGTATGTGTTTCATTTGGAGAATTTTCCTTTAAGGCACACTAAGAAATGGCGCAGGCTCATCAATGCAGTTAGAGATAAATGTACCGCATATTTGCAGAAATAATAATAATATATTGAAGAGCACGATATTTGAAATTCTATATAAGGTAATAACCATTTTGATGTAAATATGGCCTGAAGGGAGAAGCATTTTTATAACTATGAAAATATGCAATCCAATTAGAGAATATATTACTTTTTTTAAGTAAAAACACCAGTTTTCTGATATGCCATCATTTGTTCGGATGGAATTTGTCGTTGTATTAGCAGATAGTCTATATGCTCATTTAAAAGCAACATGTCTATTCTTTAATAATGGAACTTATATCTGAAAGTTTAAAAGCATGTAATTGCTACATTTATGTTTTTTTCACTTTCTCTGAATACACCTTTTGTTTAGAAGTGTCTTTAATGTAAAGTATTGAAATATTTCTATATATTTTCTGTTGAACTTTAATAGAGCGCTACATTGAAATTCAGATTAAAATATAATGGTGTTTCTTTTTTAAATATATATATATATATATATATATATATATATATATATATACATTTAAAAGATAAAACTACTCTATGAAAATTCAGGAATTATCTTTATTTAGAAGATTTAAATAATCGCAAGCTCTATTTAAACTGAATCGTCATTGTGAACAGAATTGTGTTCACTTTTTATATTTGAAAGTATTTATTTTGGCATTTCATGTTATATTTAAATTTTCTTAATCTATATAAAACACATTTTTTAATAATATAAACTATTCTGTTATTGTAATATTTATCATTATAAATAAGTAAATTTATCGGCATATTTACTGTTAGTTTTCAAATTTATCGGACAATCAGCAATATTTCGCATTTCAAATTATCATTAATAATATTGCAATATATGTAATGAAATCGTTTTTCGACATAAAAATCTTTAAACAGTACTTCTTTTAAGATTCGACTCGAAATTCATACCGTTACAATATTGCTTCAAAAATTTCTAAAAGTGGCATCTTTTATATTCCAATTCTATCTTTTTTACGTTTTAAATCGTAATTAAACTTTGTATTTCCTTAGGAACATTTTGTCTTAAGGCACAATAAAAATAAACCTTAAATGCGCAATCTCATCAGTGCAATAAATGATAAATATACCGCATACTTGCGGGAATGAAGAGGACGATATTCGAAATTCCATATAAGGCAATAACCATTCCGTGGTAAATGAGGCCTGAAGAGAAAAATAGCTTTTATAAGTATGTAAATATGTAATCCAATTAGATGCATGTTACATTTATTTAGATAAAAACATCAGTTTTATGCAATGAAATCATTTGTCTGGATGGAATTTGTCGTTATATTAACCGAAAATCTATACACTTATTTCAAATCAACATGTTTATTCTTTAATAATGCAACCTATATCTGAAACTTTAAAAGCAAGTAATTACTACAATTAGGGATTTTTTTTTGAATAAATCTTTTGTTTAATGTTCTATTTAATGTATTGGAATACCTTTGTATATTTTCCGCTTAATTTTAAGCGAGCGCTACTTATATAGATATTCAGCTTCAAATGTAGAACCTTTTTATTTAGAAATATTTAGAAATATTTGTATTCAAATAATCTATCCTTCTACAATAATAACACAAGTTTGCTGCAATTCATAAAGAGTTGAATCTAATTTTAAGTAGAACGTTTATATGAATAGCATACATATAATGTATTTTTATGTAACGCATGTGTATAAAACTCTGTAGCTGGTTTTATTTTCTATACTATTATTATACATGTACATTCAGTTGCATAAAATATTTTTAATGCATTAACTAATAATGTTACAATATCAGTTTTTCTTTCATTTATGATTTCTATATACTTCATAGTCTAACAGCCCCTATAGATTGTTTCGAAGACAATCTGTTAGTACAAAAATATACAAATTAAAAATCTTTTTTCTCTGTACAACAATAAATTCATTGAGACCTATGTATTTTTTTTTTGTCTTCTTTTTCTTGTTTCTATTTCTGTGTTCTTGAGAATAATAACAAAATTCTCGTCTAGAATTAATTTTTTTTTCCTCCGTTAAAATCTATAATTAGGTCATATACACAGAAGCATAAACATGAATACAGTCACCATAATCAGGTGAATTACAACGATTATCTATTAACTCGTTTATGATATCAAAATTAAGCTTAATGAATAGTAATATAAAAATACTAAAGAAATTAAAAACAATATAAATTAATAGATTTGCATCAGATGAACATACAAAACGTACATTTAAATATCCAACACTGTTTTTATTAGAGGCTGCAATTTGTAAATTTTATTTTTTTTATTATATTATTCGATATATATAGTTTATAAACTTGAATAATACCACCATAAAAACTTCAAACAACATTTCTTTAAAGATTAGACACGAATTTCTAGCTATTTCAATATTGCTTTAAAGATAGCTGAAACTAGCGTCATTTTTACTCTAATTCTGTTTATTCACGTTTTGTTTAATAATTAAATTTAAAAATCAATATCGCATCCAAATCTTAATTAAAACGCACAATTTTAAATCATATGCTCAAGTATGTGTTTCCTTTAGAACATTTTGCCTTAAGGCACACTAAAAATAAACTTTAAATGCGCAATCTCATCAATGCAATTAGTGATAAATATACTGCATATTTGTGGAAATAATAATAATATTTTGAAAAAAAAAAGATTCTCGAAATTCTATATAAGGCAAGAACCATTTCGGAATAAATGTGGCCTGAAGGAAAAACGAGTTTTTTATAACTATGCAAATATTTAGAGATCCAATATCCAATTAGAGATTATCATTTTCTTTAGATTGAGTTTAGAGAAAGCTTCACGGAAATGTATATTCTGTACTATTTTGTTTGCACTCTTGGAGTTTCAGTATAAGTCCTCAAGTATTTTTCTAGATATTTAATAAAATGTCTAAAATCGATAGCGACTGGTCATCTTTGGCCATACAGTGTATAACAGTGTTTCCTTTTGATATATGTATACGTATATGTATATATATATATACATTAATTTCATTCTTAAATAATAAAACTACTCTATGAAAAATTAGGAATTATATTTATTTAGAACATTTTAATAAACTCGAGCTCTATTTAAAATCATTCGTCACTGTGAACAGAATTGTGCTCACTTTTTATAACTATAAGTATTTAATCCGGAATTTTATATTCTATTTAAATTTTCTAAAGTATATAAAATTGATTTTTTAATGATATAAACTATGATGTTATTATGATACTTATTATTAAAAATAAATAAATTTATTTGCCTACTCAGTATTATATTTCGAATTTAACTATCAATCAGCCATATTTCTTATTTCAAACTAATGAATACAATAGTGAAATATTTGCAACAAGTCTATTTCAAAATCAGAAACTTCAAAGAACATTTCTTTTAACATTCGTCACAAAATTCACACCATTTCAATATTGCTTTCAAAATTTCTAAAACTAACATCTTTTATACAATAATTATCTTTCTTCATGTTTTAATTCATACTTAAACTAAAAATCAATATAGCATCTAAATCTTAATTAAAACACACAAAATTAAACAGATTCCCAAGTATGTGTTTCCTATATAGCGTTTTGACTCAAGGCACACTAAAAATAAAATTTAAATACGCAATCTCATCAACGCAAATAGTAATAAATACATCAAATATTTGCGGAAATAATAATACTAGTTTAAAAAGGACGAAATTCGAAACTTTATATAAGGCAATAACCATTTCGTGGTAAACGTGGCCTGAAGGGAAAAGAGTTTTTAATGCTATGCAAGTATGTAATCCAATTAGAGAATATATTACTTTTCTTTAAATAAAAACATCAGTTTTCTGCAAAGCAATCTTTTGTCCGGTTGGAATTTGTCGTTATATTAGCAGAAAACCAATACGCTGATTTCAAAGCAACATGTTTATTCTTTAATAATGGAACTTATATCTGAAACTTTAAACGAATGTAATTACTACATTTATGTATTTTTTCCTTGCTTTGAAGAAATCTTTTGTTTAAGGACTCTCTTTGATGTAAAGTACTGAAATATTTCTGTATATTTTTTGCTTAATTTTTAAGCGAGTGCTACTTTGAATTTCAGTTTAAAAAATAATATTATTTACTTTTGAAATATATGTACGAACATATATACATATTTAAATATTCTTGAGTTATTTAATAATAAAACTAATCTATGAAAATTTAGGAAATATCTTTATTATGAATATGTTATCATAAATAATCACAAGCTCTATAAAAAAAATCAATCGTCATTGTGAATAGAATTATGTTCACTTTTTACAATTAAAAGTATTTTATGTGATATGTTACATTATATTTAATTTCTCTAACTATATATAAAATATAATTTTTTAAAAATATAAACTATTCCGTTATCTAATTGTTTTAAATAAATAAATTTATTAACATATATAATATTATGCTTGAAATTTATCTATCAATCAGCCGTATTTCGCGTTTCAAATTAATAATATTGTAATATTCGCAACAAATCTTTTTTCAAAGTTAGAAACTTTAAATAACATTTCTTTTACGATTAGACACAAAATACATAGTGTTTCATTAATGCTTTAAAAATTGCTAAAACTGGCATTTTTTATATTCTCAGTCCTTTGTAACCACGTTTTAATAATAATTAATAACATAATTAATAGTAAAAATAAATATCGAATCTAAATCTTAAGTAAAACACACAATATTAAATCAAATTCTCATGTATGTGTTTCCTTTAGAGCATTTTGCCGTATGGCATACTAAAAATAAACTTTAAATGCGCAATCTCATCAATGCAATTAGGTATAAATACATTGCATATTTGCCGAAATAATAATAATAGTTTGGATAGGAATATATTCAAATTTACATATAAGGCAATAACCATTTGCGATAAATGTGGCCTGAAGGAAAAAATAGTTTTTATAACTTTGCAAATATATAATTCTTTTAGAAAATATATTACTTTTTCTTTAGATAAACAAAAACATCAATTTTGTGTAATGCTATCTTTGGTCTCGATGCAATTTGTTGTTATATTAACAGAAAATCTCTACGCTCATTCAAAGCAACATGTTTATTCTTTAATAATGGAATTTTTATCGAAAACTATAAAAGCACATAATTACAACATTTATGTATTTTGCACTTCCTTTGTATTCATCTTTTGTTTTGGGTTCTATTTAATGTATTGAAATATTTCCGCATATTTTCAGTTTAATTTTAAGCAAGCTCTACTTAGATATTCAGATTTAAAATTTAGAAGTGTTTTATTTTGAAATATGTAGATATATTTATTTTTAAATAATCTTTCCTTTTTGAATAATAACACTAGATCGTGAAAATTCCGAAAAAGCTGAATCTTTCTTTAAATAGAAACTTTAAATAAATAGCATGTATGTAAATTATATTTTTTATAAAGTGTGTCTCTGTAAATCTCCGTAACTGGCTTTTATTTTCTAAACTTTTTTGGTAGACATCTACATTCAGTGGCATAAAATATTGGATTAAACATTAATAATAACATTTAAATATTTTCCACAGTCAAAAACTTCAAACAAAAATTCTTTTAAATTTAGATACAAATTTTATGTTGTTCCAATATTGCATGAAAAATTGCTAAAACTGGCATCTTTTATATTCTAATTAATTTTTAATTTTCTTTATTCGCGTTTTAATACATATTTAATTTTAAAATCAATATCGCATCTAAATCTTTACTAAAGCACACAAAATTAAATCCGATACTCAAGTATATGTTTCCTGTAGAGCATTTTACCTTAGGGCACACTAAAAATGAACTTTAAATGCGCAATCTCATCAATTCAATTAGTGATAAATGTACCGCATATTTGCGGAAATAATAATAATAGCTTGAAGAGGGCGGTCTTCAGAATTCCATATAAGGCAATAACCATTTCGCAGTAAATATAGCCTGAAGGGAAAAGGTGTTTTTTAGCTATCCAAATATGTAATCCAATTAGAGATATGTTACTTTTATTAAAATAAAAAAAAATCAGTTTTGTGCAAATCAATCTTTTGTCCGGATGAAATTTGTCGCTATATTAACAGTGAATAAATACGCTTATTCCAAAGCAACATTTTTTTTTTAATGGAAGTTATATCGTAAATTTTAATTGTTACATTTATGTATTTTTCACTTACTTTGATTGCTTCTTTTGTTTAGGATTTTTTTAATGTAAAATATTGAAATATTCCTGAATACATTCTGTTTAATATTAAACGGGCACTACTTTCAAATTTAGTTCTAAATATAATAGAGTTTCCGTTCAAAATCTCTCTCTCTCTCTCAATAATAAAACTACCCTGTGAAAATTCAGGAAGTGTTGAATTTATCTTCAAGTAGAAGGTTTAAAAAATCACAAACTCTGTTTCAAATTAATCGCCATTCTAATCAAAATAGTATTCAATAATTAAAATTTTTTTCAAATAATTGAAAATACTTAATATTACATGTTATAATATATTTAAATCCTCTAACAGTATGAAAAAGTTTTTTTTACTTAATTATATAAACTATTCAGTTATTATAATGCTTATCATTATAGAAAAATAAGTTTATTAGCATATTCAGTGTTACATTTGAAATCTATCTATAAATAAGCTTTAATTATCATTTTATATTATGATTTAGTAATATTGAACTTATTGGAATACACGTATTTCAAAATCAGAAACTGTAAGCAGCATTTATTTTAACATTGGTCACAAACTCTATATTCATTCAATGTTGCTTTAAAAATTGCTAAAACCGTTGCCTTTTGAACACTGTTAGTCTTTAATCATGTCTAAAGTCATAATTAAATCTAAAATTTACTATCGCAACGAAATATTAATTAAAACACAGAAAATTAAATTTCTGATTCTCAAGCATGTGTTTCCTTTAGAGCATTTTGCCAAAAGATACAATAAAAATAAACTTCAAATGAGCACGCTCACCAATTCACTGTATGGTAACTATGTCGCATATTTGCAAATAATAATAAAAAGAAAATAATCAAAAACTGTAGCCAACATTTCTTCGGACATTGGCTACAAAGTTCATACTGTTTCAATATTGCTTTAACAATTGCTAAACCTGGGGGTATTTCATATAAACTAATAATATTTATTCATGTCTAAACTCATAATTAAAACTAAAAATTAATATCTCCTCTAAATCTTAACACACAAAACACACAAAAACACACAAAATTCAGTTTGATTCTAAAACATATGTCTTCAATAGAGTATTTTGCCCGAAAGTACAATAAAAATAAACTTCAAAGGAGTAGTCTCACAAAAGCAATGAATGTTAATTATACCGTATATTTGTGGAAATAATAATAAAAGAATACAATCAGAAACTGTGAACATTTATTTTAAAATTTGACACAAAGATCATATTGTTTCAATATTGCTTAAACAATTGCTAAAACTGGGGTCTTTTGTACATTAACAACTTTTATTCAACTCTAAACTAATAATTGAAACTAAAAATTAATGTCACATCTGAATTTTAATTAAAACGCACAAATTGAAATCAGATTCTCTTGTATGAGTTTCATTTAAAGCATTTGGCCCGAATGCCCAATAAAAATAAACATCAAATGCGCAAACTTACCAATGCAATGAATATTAAATATACCACATATTTGAGGAAATAATAATAATAGTTTAAAGAGGACGGTATTCGAAATTCCATTTAAGGTAATAACTGTTTCACCGAAAATTTGGCCTCAAGAGAAAAATATTTTTTATATTTATGCAAATACATTGTAAAAAAAACCATTAAATTTACATCAAAAACTACTGGCAGAAATTTTGCCAGCAGTCTTTAACGTAAAATTTGCTGGCAACATTGCTGCCAGTAGTTTTTTCCTTAATTTTAACGGATTTTTTTAATAGTCAATTTAGTTCAATTAGAGAATGAATTGTAATTCTTTTTATAAAAACTTCAGTTTGCTGGATGTAATTTTTGGTCCGGATGGAATTTGTTGTTATATTAACGAAAAATCAATACGCACAATTTTAAGCAACATGTTTATTCTTCATTAATGAAACCTATATCTGAGTTTGTAAAACACATAATCGCTACATTTATGCATTTTTCGCTTGTTTCGAATGCCTCATTTTTCAGAGGCCCGTTTAATGCAAAATTTTTAAATATTTATGTATATTTCCTGTTCAATGTTTAGCGAACGCTACATTGAAATTCAGACATAAGTGTAATAGTAATGCCTTTTGAAATAGGTTTTCACATATATACATATTTCGTTATTCTTTCATTCTTAAATAATAAAACTATTTGACCAAAAATCAGAATTTATCTTTATTTAGAATATTTAAATAATCACAAGCTCTGTTTAAAATAAATAGCAATTGTGAACAAAAGTAAATTCACATTTTGTGATTAAAATTATTTAATATTGCATTTTTTATTATATTTAAATACTCAAAATGTATATAAAATTCATTTATGCAAATCTATGAATTATTTCGTTATTTTGATATTTATCATTATAAATATATACGTTTCTTAGCATATTCAGTATTATATTTCAAATTTATCTATGAATCAGCCATATTTCTATGTTTCATGATTAATGCTATTGAAATATTTCAAACAAATCTATTTCAAATCAGAAACTTCAAACAGCACTTTTTTTAAGATTAGACACAAGATTCATACTGTTTCAATATTGCTTTAAAAATTGCTAAAACTGCCATCTTTGATACTCTAATTATCATTATTCACGTTTTAATTCATAATGAAAACTAAAAATCACACAAAATTAAGTCAAATTCTCAAGTATGTGATTCCTTCAAAGCATTTTTCCTTAAGGCACACTAAAAATAAAATTTAAATGCGCAATCTCATCAATGCAATTAGTTACAAATATACCGCATATTTGCGGAAATAATAATAATAGTTTGAAGATGACGATATTCGAAATTTCATATAAGCAATAGACATTTTGCGGTAAACGTGCCCTGAAGGGAAAAAGGGTTCTTACAGCTATGCTAATATGTAATACAAATAGAGAATATAGTACTTTTCTTTAAATTAAAACATCCGTTTTCTGCAATGCAATCTTTGGTCCGGATGGAATTTGTCGTTATATTAGCAGAAAATCAATACGCTCATTTAAAGGCAACATGTTATTCTTTAGTAATGGAACTTATATCTGAAACTTTAAATGCACCTAATTGCTTCATTTATGGATTTTTCACTTGCTTTGAATGCATCTTTTGTTAAGAATTCTATTTATTATAGTGAAATATTTTTGTCTGTTTTCCTTTAATTTTCAGCAAACGCTACTATGATATTCTGATTTAAAATGTAGTAGTTTTATTTCGAAACATTTATATATTTTTGTATCCTAATAATCTTTCTTTCTTCAATATTAAAACTAGTTCGTAAAAATTTCAAAAGTGCTGAATCATTTTTTTAAAGTAAATCTTAATAAATAGCATACATGTGTATTATATTTTTTATATACAGTGTTTCTGTAAATCTTCGTAACCTGTTTTTATTTCTAAAAGTTTTTTGGTATACAAATACATTCAGTTTTATGAAATATTAGAATTAATATTAATAATATTATTGAAATATTTGCAACAAATCTATTTCAAAATCAAAAACTTCAAACAACATTTCTTTCAAAATTCGACACAAAATTCATATAGTTCCAATATTGCTTTTAAAAATACTAAAACTGGAATCTTTTATACACAATTTTTTTATATTCACATGTTAATTCATAATTAATTTTAAAGTCAATATTGCATCTAAATCATAATTAAAACACACACATTTAAATCAGATTATCAGGTATAGATTTTCTTTAGAGCATTCCTCCTTAAGACACACTAAAAATAAACTTCAAATTCGCAATCTCATCAATGCAATTAACGTTAAATATACTGCATGTTTGCGGAAATAATAATAATAGTTTGAAGAGGACGATATTCAAAATTTCATATAAGACAATAAAAAATTCGCGAAAAATGTGGCCTGAAGTAACAAAGAGCATTTATAACTATGCAAAGATATAATCCAATTAGAGAATGTACTGCTGTAAGTTTTATAAAAACATCAGTTTGCTCTATATATTTATTGGCCATATAAATTTTTATGTTATATTGTCGGAAAATCAATACGCTCATTTCAAAGCAAAATGTTTATTATTTTATAATGAAACTTATATCTGAAACAGTAAAGCACATAATTGCTAAATTTACGCCTTTTTCGCTTGACTTGAATGCTCTTTTTGTTATATAATTCCCTTGTATGTATTCTATTGCAGTATTTCAGTATATTTTCACTTGAATTTTAAGCAATCGCTACTTTGAAATTTAAAATTTAGATTTAAATGTAACAGGGTTTCCTTTTGATATATGTAACATATATATATATATATATATATATATATATAGCGCCTTCAAAAATTAAAAAAAAATCCATCTTCTTATATTTTCTAACCTAATTCAATTTAAAACTTTTTATCATTTTAATAAAATTACATTAGTTACATTAACTTGCATAGCATGTTTTGTTTAATATTATTTTATTTTTTTTAATATTATTAATAATAGTTATTTTTAATTATAATAATAATCATACACTTATTTTATTTCTATTATTAATCTCTTTACAGTATACTCTTAACCTATCGCATCTCTTTTTTTGTTAATGAAATGAGCTTGCACATTTGAATTTTTTCCCACATGTTGGCGATCGTATAGTGTAACATTTCCCTTTTCTAATTCTATCATTATCTAATATATGATCTAATATATGTCTTGTTTTTTCATTGATTTAAGGAGGTTACGATTTATTGGGTAATATAGAAAGCATTTTTAGGACTTTCCTGATTTTTAATTAAAAAATAATCGTTACTGTTGTGTCTACCTTGTATTACCCTTGAGAACTAACCATGTAAAACTATTTCCAATTATATTCGTTATAGTTCAAACTATGCTAACTCCTCTTGTCTTATTAAGTTTGTATTGGGTTATTCTATATTCATTGTAGATGTTGATTAGATGTATTTCATAATGGTTATATATATATTCTTTTATTCTTTATAATAAAACTATATAAAAATTTATGATTTATATTTATTTAGAAGATTTTAATAAACACAAGATCTATTTAAAATCATTTGTCATTGTGGACAGAATTGTGTTCACTTTTTATAACTATAAGTATTTAATCCAGAATTTTATATTATATTTAATTTTTCTAATTGCATATAAAATTAATTTTTGTAATAACATAAAGTATTATGTTATTATAATATTTACCATTAAACATACATAAATTTATTTGAAAACTCACTATTTTATTTGAAATTTAACACCCTTATTTCTCATTTTAAAATAATAATTATAACACTGAAAAATTTTGCAACAAATCTCTTTCACTATCAGAAACTTCAAACAATATTTCTTTTAAGATTCTGCACAAAATTCTTACCATTTCAATAATGCTTTAAAAATTTCTAATATTGGTATCGTTTTCTTCTAATTTTCTTTATTCACATTTTAATTTATAATTAAAACTAAAAATCAATATCGCATCTAAATCTTAATTAAAACACATAAAATTAAACCAAGTTCTCATGTATATAATTCCTTTAGGACATTTTGCCTTCAGGCGCACTAAAAATAAACTTTAAATAGGCAATGTCATCAACGCAATTAGTGATAAATAAACCGTATATTTGCAATAATAATAATACTAGTTTGAAGAGAACAATAATCGAAATTCCATATAAGGCAATAAATATTTCGTAGAAAATGTGGCCTGAAGGGAAAAACGTTTTTATAACTATGTAACTATGTAATCCTATTAGAGAATATACAGTCGACTCTCGTTAATTCGAAATCGGATAATTCGAATCTTCGCTTAATTCGAACTACACATGAAGTCCCGAAATTTTCAATGGCAGAATAGCGTTAAAAACTTTCGCTAATTCGAACTCATTTTCTCTTGATATCGTTTAATTTGAACTAACGAGAATCCCGATTTTTCATTTTTCTTTTCTTTCTCACGGATTTCAGATAATTTGAATAACTTTCTTTCTTTGATTTTTGTGAAAATTGTTCCGAACGAGTATACATGTAATCCAATGCATTTGATATCCACTTTTTTATTGCCCCGTCTGTCCATCAGACACACTTCAAATTTTTCTTCCATTGTGCTTCTTTCTAATCATTTAATTAGATTTTATATTTATGCATTCTAATTTATTATTATGTCATACTCTAATGATAACGGACGAAATATATTTAAAAAACACTATAAATTAATTCCTTTGTAATAGTACCATATTAAGCATGTTTTTATTTCATATTTTCCATAATTCGAACTTCGGATAATTCGAACATTTCTTGTGGTCCCGACGAGTTCGAATTAACGAGAGTCGACTGTATTACTTTTCTTTAGATAGAAACACCAGTTTTGCACAATGGTACATTTTTTCCAGGCGGAATTGGTCGTTATATTAGCAGAAAATCAATACGCTCATTTCAAAGCAACATGTTTATTCTTTAATAATGGAACTTATATCTGCAACTTTAAAAGCACATAATTGCTACATTTATGTATTTTTCATTTTCTTTCAATGTACATTTTGTTTAGAATTCTCTTTAATGTAAAGTATTCAACTATTTCTATACATTTTCTGTTAAATTTTTAAGGAGCGCTACTTTGAAATTCGGGTTTAAATATAATTTAAATATAATGGTGTTTATTTTTGAAAATAAACTTCAAATGCGCAATCTCATCAATGCAATTAGAGATAAATATACCGCATATTTGCATAAATAATAATAATAGATTGAAGAGGGCGATATTCGAAATTCCATATAAGGAAATAACCATTTTGAAGTAAATACGGCCTGAAGAGAAAAGAGTTTTTATAACTATGCAAATATGCAATCCAATTAGAGAATATATTATTTTTTAGATAAAAACAACAGTTTTGTGATATGCTATCGTCCGTCCGGATGGAATATGTCGTTATATTAGCAGAAAAAACTTCACATTTATTTCAAAGCAACATGTCCATTCTTTAAAAATGGAACTTATATCTGAAATTTTAAAAGCACGTAATTACTACATTTATGTATTTTTCACTTTCTTTGAATACACCTTTTGTCTAGAATTCTCTTTAATGTAAAGTATTGAAATATTTTTTGATATTTTCTGTTGAACTTTTATCGAGCGCTGCTTTGAAATTCGGATTTAAATATAATGGTTTTCTTTTTGAAATATATATATATACATTTAAATGTTCTTCTACTCTTAAATATTAAAACTGCTCTATGAAAATTCAGAAATTATCTTTATTTAGAAGATTTAAAAAATCGCAAGCTCTATTTAAAAGGAATCGTCATTGTGAACTGAATTGTGCTCACTTTTTATAATTGAAAGCATTTAATCTGACATATCATATGTTATATTTAAATTCTCTTAATATATATAAAATATATTTTTATAATAATATAAACTATTCTGTTATTGTAATATTTATTGTTATAAATAAATTAATTTATCAGCATATACACTGATATTTTTCAAACTTATTTGACAATCAGCCATATTTTGCATTTAAATTATTATCTAGAATATTGAAATATTTGTAATGAAATCTGTTTCAAATTCAGAAATTTTAAACAACATTCTTTTTAAGATTCGGCACAAAATTTATACCGTTTCAATATTGCTTTTAAAGTTGCTAAAACTGGCATCTTTTATATTCTAATTCTTTATTTTTCTCGTTTTAAATCTTAATTAAAACTAAAAACCAATATCACCTCCAAATCTTAATTAAAATACACAAAATCAAATAGAAATCACATGTTTGTATTTCCTTAAGAGCATTCTAGCATAAAACACAATAAAAACAAACTTTAAATGAGCTATCTCATCAGTGCAATTAATGATAAATATACGGTATATTTGCGGAATTCATAATAATAGTTTTGCAGAGGACGATAGTCGAAATTCCATATAAGACAATAACCATTTCGTGGTAAATGTGACCTGAAGGGAAAAGAGCTTTTATAACTATGCAAATATGTAATCCAATTAGAGAATATATTATATTTTTTAGATAAAAACATCAATTTTGTGCAATGCAATCATTTTTCCGGATGGAATTTGTCATTATATTAGCAGAAAATCTATGCGCTTATTTCAAATCAACATGTTTATTTATTAATAATGGAACCTATATCTGAAACTTTAAAAGCCTGTAATTACTATATTTATGGATTTTTCACTAGCTTTGAATAAATATTTTGTTTAGTGTTCTATTTAAAGTATTGAAATATTTCTGTACATTTTCCGTTTAATTTTAAGCGAGCGCTACTTAAATATTCAGTTTTAAAATTCAAAACAGTTTTATTTTGAAATATATAGATATATATGTATTCAAATAATCTATCCTTCTAGAAAAATAACACCAGTTTGCTCATATTCGTAAAGAACGGAATCTAACTTTAAATCGAAAGTTTAAATAAATAGCATACATATAAGATATTTTTATGATGAATGTCTCTAAAACCGTGTAGATGGCTTTTTTTCTAAACTATTATTATACAAGTACACTCATATGAATAAAATATTGTAATGCATTTAATAATAATGTTACAATTTCTTTTTTTCTTTTTTTTTTACGATTTCTAAATACTTCATAGACTAACACTCCCTATAGATAAACTCGAAAACAATTTGTTAGTACAAAAATATACAAATTAAAACACATTTTTTCATTGTACAGCAATACATTCTTTGAGATCTATATATATATATAATTTTTCTTGTCTAAAAAATGTTTCTATTACTGTATTCTTGACTAATAACAGAATTCTTGTCAAGAATTAAAACATTCCCTCCTCCATTAAAATCTATAATTAGGTCATATGCACAGAGCATAAAAGTGAATACAGTCACCATAATCACATGAATTACTACAATTATAAATACTCGTTTATGGCATATAAACTAAGTTTATTGAATAGTAATTTAAAAAATACTGAAGAAATTAGAGACAATATGGAATAAAAGAGTTTCATCAGATGAACTTGCAAAACGTAAATTGAAAATTCCAACATTGAGTTTATTAGATGTTGTAATTTGGGAATTTTATTTATTTATTACATTATTCAATATATATCGTTTATAAATTTGAATAATACAGCCATAGAAATCTGAAACTTTAAACAACATTTCTTTAAAAATTAGACACGAAATTTTAACTATTTCAATATTGCTTTAAAGGTTACTTAAACTAGCATTTTTCATACTCTAATTCTGCTTATTCATGTTATGATTAATAACTAAATTTAAAAATCAATATCACATCGAAATCTTAATTAAAACGCACAATTTTAAATCACTTTCTCAAGTATGTGTTTTCTTTAGATCCATTTTGTCTTAAGGCACACTAAAAATAAACTTTAAATGCGCAATCTCATCAATGCAATTTGTGATAAATATAACGCATATTTGTGGAAATAATAATATTTTGAAAAGGATGATACCTGAAATTCCATATAAGGCAATAACCATTTCGCGTTAAATGTGGCCTGAAGGGAAAAATAGTTTTTAAAACTATGCAAATATTTAATCCAATTAGAGAATAGAAAACACTTTTCTTTAGATTGGAATTTCGAGAAAAATGCTTCACGGAAATGTATAACCTGCACACAATGAGTTTTCCATTTTGTTTACACACTGAGAGTTTCAGGATAATTCCTCAAGTATTTTTCTAGATATTTAACAAAATGTCTAAAATCGTTAATACAAAAAACAACAAAAAATTTTAAAATAAAATGTCTAAAATCGAAATTGGCCGGTGAACTTTAGACATATAATGTATAGCATTGTTTCCTTTTGATATATGTATACGTATATGTATTTTCTTTAATTCTCAAATAATAAAATTACTCTATGAAAATTCAAGGATTATATTTACTTAGAAGATTTTAATAAACAGAAACTCTATTTCAAATCATACGTCAATGTGAACAGAAATGTATACACTTTTTATAACTATACGTATTTAATCCGGAATATTATATTATATTTAAATTCTCTAACTGATTTTAAAAAAATAATTTTTTATGGTATAAACTATTCTGTAAGTATAATACTTAAAATTAAAAATAAATAAATTTATTTGCATACTCATTATTGTACTTCGAATTTAACTATCAATCATCCAAGTTTCTCATTTGAAATTAATCATTATAATATTGAAATATTTGCAACAAATCTATTTCAAAATCAGAAACTTCAGATATATTTCTTTTAACATTCGACACAAAATTCATATAATTTTAATATTGCTTTAAAATTTTCTAAAACTAACATGTTTTATATTTTAATTCTCTTTATTGAAGTTTTAATTCATACTTAGAATTAAAAATCAATATCGCATCTAAATCTTAATTAAGACACACACAATTAAATCAGGTTCTCAAGCATGTATTTCTTTTAGAGTATTTTGCCTTAAGGCACACTAAAAATAAAATTTAAATACGCAATCAACGCAAATAGTAATAAATAATCCACATATTTGCGGAAATAATAATACCAGTTTGAAGAGGACGATACTTGTAATTTTATCTAAGGCAATAACCATTTCGCGGTAAATAAGGCCTGAAGGGAAAAATAGTTTTTATAACTATGCATATATGTAATCCAATTAGAAAATATATTACTCTTCTTTAGATAAAAATATGAGTAAAACATTGCGTAATACAGTATTTTGTCCGGTTTAAATTTGTCGTTATATTAGCAGAAAAAACCAATACCCTCATTTCAAAGCAACATGTTTTTTCTTTAATAGTGGAACTATATCCGAAACTTTAAAAGCACGTAATTACTACATTTATGTATTTTTGACTTGCTTTGAATGCTTCTTTTGTTTAGAGTTTTCTTTAATGTAAAATATCGAAATATTTCTGTATATTTTCTCTTATATTTTACACGAGCACTACGTATATATTCAGATTTAAAATATAATACAGATTTATTTCGAAATATGTAGATATATTATTATTTAATTAATATTGCCAACAATTCTTCAACAATAACATCAGTTCGTCGGAAAGGGCTTTATCTTTTTTTAAGTAGAACGTTTAAATGAATAGCATACATGTATACTATATTTTTTTATGTAGAGAGTGTATATAAAACTCTGTAACCTGTTTTCTCAACATTTGGCTTGATAAACTTTTTGTCTTGAGGCACACTACAAATAAAATTTAAATGCGCAATCTCTTAAATGCAATTAGTTATAAATATATCGCATATATGCGAAAATAATAATAATATATTGAAGAGGATGATATTCAAAATTCCATATAAGGCAATAATCATATTGTGAAAAAAGGGGCCTGAAAGCAAAATGGTTTTTATAACTATGCAAATATGTAATCTAATTAGAGAATATAGTATTTTTCTTTAGATAAAAACATAAGTTTTGTGAAAATGAAATCTTTTTTCCGAATGAAATTTGTCTTATATTAGCAGAAAATCGATAAGCTCATTTCAAAGCAACATGTTTATACCGGGTGTTCCAAAAATGACTCATGGATTTTAAAATTCAATAACTTGCAAATGGTGACAGCTATTGAAAAAAATTTTGCTGGAGGGTTATCTATAATGTCAGGAGTTTTTTACCATAATTTTTTATTTTAGTTCGAATTTCAAACAATAGGTGGCGCTGACGGCGATTGAAGGCCAGATCAGTGCTGAGTGAAGCGTCGACCTGGCCTTCAATCGCCATCAGCGCCACCTATTGTTTGAAATTCGATCTAAAATAAAAAATACGGAAAAAAACTCCTGACATTATACATAACCCTCCTGCAAAAATTTTTTTAAATAGCTGTCACCGTTTGGAAGTCATTGAATTTTAAATTCCATCAGTCATTTTTGGGACACCCGGTACTTTAATAATGGAGCTTATATCTGAAACTTTAAAAGCACGTAAGCAGTTAAATACTTTTCACTTGCTTTGAATATTTTTTTTTTGTTGAGAGTTCTCTTAACTGTAAAGCTTTGAAATATTTCTGTATGTATTCCGTTTGAATTTCAAAAAAGCGCCACTTTGAAATTCAGGTTTATTGATTAAAGTTTAAAATATCTATATACATATTTAAAAAGTCTTTCATTTATAAGTAATAAATCAACTCTATGAAAATTTAGGAATGATCTTTATTTAGAAGATTTAAATAATCACAATTTGTATTTTAAATCAGTTGTCATTGTGATCAGAATTGTTTAAACTTTTCATAATTATTAGTGTTTAGTCTTGCATTTTACATTATATTTAAATTCTCAAATATAATATAAAATTTATTTGTTTAATAGTATAAACTATTCCATTATTATAATTCTTGTCATTAAAAATATATAAATATATTTGCATACCCAGTATTATATTTAAAATTTAACTGTCAATCAGCCATATTTCTCATTTATAATGAATAATTATGATATTGAAACATTTGCAACAAATGTATTTCAAAATCAGAAACTTCAAACAACGTTTCTTTTAAAATTCGACACAAAATTCATACCATTTCAATACTGTTTTTCTAATAAATAAAATTTCAAAAACTGGCATATTTATATTCTAATTCTCTTTATTCACATTTTAGTTCATAAGCAAAATTATAAATCAATATCGCATCTAAATATAAATTCAAACACATTAAATTAAACCAGGTTCTCAAGTATGTATATTCTTCAGAGCATTTTGCGTGGTACGTTAAAAATAAACTCCAAATCCGTGGTCGAATGATCGAGGTACCACGCTACTAATCACCTGCGAGTTTAGGAGATTGTCGTTTCGAATCCCACAGGCTTCGTTGCTCACACTCTTTCTGTGGAGCTCCAGCTGTATTTCCTTCGTTTTCTTCTTAGATATTCAGATTTAAAATAAGGAGGTCTGGTGTACTAACGCCAGGCTTGGTAATAACGCCAAGTGCTAATATTTTGCATAATTATGAAATATTCTGGTAAATGACACCCTTGTGCTCTGCGTAGAAGGGTTTTGAGTCATATAAATCGCAAAAAACAGCTTCAAATTAATTTGTTTCATTTTTAGATCTTATTGTTTTTACAAGCAACTAAAATTAACGCTTGATCTAAAAATGCGAGATACGTTTTGTGATGTGAAGATTTTTTTTTTTTTTTTTATCCGGAAATACTTTGTTAATTACATAAATCTGTAGTACATTTCATGGACTTTCAAAATGTTGTTGAAGATTTTGGATATCTTCTAGAGATAATTTGTAATTTAAAATGTACAGCGCAATAACTATAACGGGGTAGTAACGCCAATCTTTGGCATTAATACCCCGGTTGATTCCCTACAGTGATCGAGCTACATCCTAAATACTGATTCAAATAAACACAGTTAAAACTGTGCAATGTTTCTAATAATTCTATTTAAGCGGTCCTTTTTAAGCAAAAAGAAACTCACGGTCTGATATTCTTTTGCCTAATCCCCCCCCCCCCCCCTCACACACACCACACCTTTATTTTTCTTACACTTTCACAAAAAATTGAACATTTTCAATAGCTTAGAATGCAATTTGTCAATTTGTAAGTTTGTGGAGTTTGTATTTTTAGAATTGGGCAATCTACATGCAATTATTCCATCTTATTTCATAGTTTTGTTTGCATGGCGTTATTACCCATATAGGTGGGTAATAACGCCAAATAGCATTAGTCAAGAAATCATGCCCTTACATTTAATAAATACATACTGTTAAATTATTTTTTTTATATAGAAAGTCAATGAGTTGCTGTGTCACACCATATATATGTTTGAAAAATGCAAAATAAAACTGAGCCGTGAAAATTGGTAGAACCTTAACGTGGCGTTATTACCCCAGGGTACCTTATAATACAGTTTTATTTTGAAATATGTAGACATATTTATATTTAAATAATCCTTCTTTTATTAATAATAACACTAGTTCTTGTAAATTTGGAAAAAGCTGAATATTTCTTTAAGTAGAAAGTTTAAAGAAATAGCATACTTGTATACATGTATGTATATCATATTTTGTACATAGAGAGTTTTTGTAAAATTCTATAACCGGCTTTTATTTCCTAAACTTTTTTGGTATGCAAGTACATTCATTTGGATAAAATATTCGAATTACGATTAATAATGTTATTGAAATATTTGCAGCAAATCTATTTCAAAATCAGAAGCTTCAAACAACATTTATTTTACGATTAAGAACAAAATTCATACTGTTTTAATATTGCTTTAAAAATACTTTAATATTTTACACTCTAATTTTTTAATATTATTATTATTCATGTTTTAATTCATTATTAAAACTAAAAATCGATACATCATCGAAATCTTAATTAAAACACACAATATTAAATCTGATTCTCAAGTATGTGTTTCCTTCAGTGTATTTTGCCTTAAAGCACACTAACAATAAACTTCAAATGCTAAATCTCATCAATACAATTAGTGATAAATATACTGCATATTAGGGGAAATAATAATGAGGACGATATTCGAAGTTCCATTTTGTGGTAAATATAGCCTGAAGGGAAACAGATTTTTTTTTATAACTATGCAAATAGGTAATCAATTTAGAGAATATGTTACTTTCCTTTAAATAAAAATATAAGTTTTGTGCAATACAATCTTTGGTCCGGATAGAATTTGTCGTTATATTAGCAGAAAATCAATTCGCTCGTTTGAAAGCAACATGTTTATTCTTTAATAATGGAACATATATATCTGCAATTTTAAAAGCACGTAATTACTACGTTTATGTGTTTTTCACTTGCTTTGAATGCATCTGTTGTTTAGGATTCTATTTAATGTATTGAAATATTTCTGTACATTTTTTGTTGATTTTTAAGAGAACATTACTTGCATTTGAGTTTTATTTTGAAATATGTATTCAAATAATCTTTTCCTTCTACAATAATAAAACTATTTTGTGGAAAATCGGAAAAGGCTGTATCTATCTTTAAGTATGAATAAATAACATAAATGTGTATAATATTTTTTATATAGATTGTGTTTGTAAAAGTCCATAACCGGTTTTTATTTTCTAAACTTTTTTTGTTATACAAGTGCATTCAATGGCATAAAATATTTTAATACATCAAATGTTAATATTACAATATCGGTTTTTCTTTTATTTTCAATATATAAATACTAGATAGTCTAACAGTCCCTACTGATTGATTCGGAGACAAATATTTTTACAAAAATATGCAAATTAAAAGATATTTTTCACTGTGCCACAATACATTAACTGAGATATATAATAATTATTTTTCTAAAAAAAATTCTTACTGTATCCTTGACCAAGAAAAAATTCTTATCTAGAATTTATATAACGGGTGTTGTCAAAAATGACTGATGGATTTTAAAACTCAATAACTTGCAAACGGCGACAGCTATTTAAAAAAATTTTTGCAGGAGGGTTATGTATAATGTCAGGAGTTTTTTTACCGTTATTTTTATTTTAGTTCGAATTTCAAACAATAGGTGGCGCTGACGGCGATTGAAGGCCAGGTGATCAGTGCTGAGTGAGGCATCGACCTGGCCTTCAATCGCCGTCAGCGCCACCTATTGTTTGAAATTCGAACTAAAATAAAAAATTACGGTTGAAATTATACATATCCCTCCTGCAAAAATTTTTAAATAGGTGTCACCGTTTGCAAGTTATTGAATTTTGAAATCCATCAGTCATTTTTGGGACACCCGGTATTACCTCCCCTGTTAAAATCCACAATTAGGTCATATACAAAGCATGGACGTGAATACAGTCTTCCTAATCGCATGAATTAATGTAATTATAAGTACTCTTTCAAGATACTAAATTAATCAAAATGAATTATAATAAAAATAATGAAATTACAAAAAATATGAACAAAAACATTTTACAAAACGAAATTTAAAAAATCTAACAATGATGTTATTAAATGTTGCAAATTGTAATTTTTTTTAATTATATTATTAGATATATATAGCGTATAAACTTGAATAACACCACCATAATAGCCTGAAACAGTATAGTATAGAATCATCTTCTACAACTGTTCAATCACCAATTTTTTTCAAAAGTTTTAATGAAAATGTAAAAAGTCTGAATTAAAATGATTTAATAATATTATTATTTTCAAAGAATAAATTGAAAAATATAAAAAACGATTATAGAATGCTCTAAAAGTAATAAAATGTTAAAAAAATTAATTTAAAATATGGCGTGATATTTAATTACATTGAAATTATTTGTAGGCGTATTTTGGAGTGAAGCAAAACAGTAAGAAATATTTGAAATTATTCTTTAGGCTTCATATTACATTTTTATTTCAACATATTTTTTTTTAAGTAGAACTTCCACTTTTTTTTATAAAAAAAAAAAATAATAATTATATAAATTTACTTTTTAAAACTTAACTAATTATTTATATTTTTATTAAATATGTCAAAGTAATAAAATAAAGAATTTTAAAATTTAGAATTAGTTTATGAACTCTTTTCTGTTATGATTAATATATATCCACATACAATGCGGTACAGCAACGAAAATGGTCAGATATCATGTAAGAAATATATGATATGTTTCACAAGTTGGTCTGCAATGCATTTATATCACCCTATTATGCACGTGTTAGAATTTCCATCAAAATAAAACAAAAATTACTTTAATATTAAACAAGATTACATGTTTTATGAGAAGTTTAAACACAAATGTAATGTATATTTTCAAACAGAAATACAGTTTTTTTTTTAACTTTATTTCAAAAACTGTTTCCCAAAGTCTATATGGATGAAAAATATCTGTTTCTATGAATGAAAAAATTCACGTTTATTAAAGTTTCGGAATTTTTAAAAACTTTTCTTACTATGATACACATTCTCTGGGATGGGTAAAATTTGTAGTATTTTAAATCGGTACAAATATTATGAACAATAATAAAAGTAACGTTTGTTTACGTATTTATTTTCAGGGGATAATATCGGGAACTAAAGAACCGATTTTAAAAATAATGTTGCTGAATTGCTAGTGACCATCTCGTAAGTTACAGTTTATCTGTAAAAAAATGTAAATTCACGGTACTTTACCGTGTGTTATTTAGTAAATTTACGGAACATGTCAGATTTTTCGCATAAACTCCCGTAATTTTTTGTGTTTTACGGAAAAAAACCGTTATTGTAATGGCAAAGTCCGTAGATATTGGAATAAAGTCCGTTTTTAAAAGACATTGTCTGGAATATCTGCTGCAGCTTTTTTTACAGTGTGCGTGAGGGATGCAAAAACTATGTGTCTTATAATTATCATTTTTATGATATTCTGGAGCTAGAAAGTTTAAATTTGATTTGTTCCTTACTTTTATGCTATAAATAATCTCCACAAACAATTTTTAAAAAGTAATATATTTAAAAAGATGAAAAACTTTTTAAAGTCTAATTTAATTGAAACTGTCAGCGATAGATAGTTGAACTTGAAATCGCTAGAAGTAAAGAGTGATAGAAAAATAATGTTGCAAAATAGAAAAATAATGTTGCAAAATGCTGGTGATCATCTCATAGGTTATATTTTGTGTCAGTACAACAATTCCTATGGATGCAGAAGCAAAATGAGTTTTGCATTTTGGATTCTTTGATATTGCTGAAACTAGGAAATTGAAATTCGATTTGTGGGATATTATTTAAGATGTAAATAATCACCATAAATGGTTTATAAACAGTTGTGAATTTAAAACGGTGAAATGAACGAAAAACGTTCTAAAATTTTATTTAGTTGAAATTGTCAGAGAAAGAGATTTCAGATTTAAAATTTGTGGAACTCAATAGCCGATTTCAAAAAAATTGTTCCCAAAATGCTGATGACCATTTGACTTGTAGACAATATTTTAAGTCGTCATAGTAACCTTTAAGATCACAAGCAAAATATGTTGTAGAAATGTGATTTCGGTGGTTTTGTTGGAGCGATCGATAAAATCGATATTTGGTTATTTTTAAGATGTAAATAATCGCAATGAACGTTTTCCAAAAGTTCTAAATTAAAGCTGGTTAAATGAGAGAAAAATATTTTAAATTGTTATTTATTCGGAGCTTTCATCGATAGATATGTTGAATTTAAATTTTCTGTTACATTTAAGACATAAATACTTCGCAGCAGAACAAATTAAATAAAAAAGAATATTGCCCAGTTAAACTGATGGCATTGAGCTCACAGGCTACGCATACTAATTGTACATTACAGCCTTGTATTTTCGTTAATTCCGTTCGAAAAAAAAAGTTAAGAAGGGGAAACAGCTCTATCTTTCTCCTTTTTTATACTTAAACATTGAACCTCCTAAACTATCAAGTACATGCTTTATCATATTAAAAAACCTATATCCAAAATTCAGAGCAAATCGGATAATTAATAATAAAAACCCATTTAGCATTTATATAATTTAAGAGGAGTTATTCTCCTATTTTATACTTAACCATTAAACTTCCAAAACTATTCAGAGATTTGAACGAAATCTGATAATTCTGATTGAAAAATCCATTTATACAAGTTAAGGGGAGGGGCATTAGAACCCCCGTTCCCCCTGTTTATACTTATTCAATGAACACCTAATCACAGCCACGGACTCGCCTCATCAGAATGATCCTATATCTAAATTTTGAACGAAAACTGTTAATTCTGCATGAAAATCCCGTTTATATCAATTAAGAGGAGGGGCATGAGCTCCCCGTTCCCCCTGTTTATACTTATTCTATGAACACCTAATAACAGCCATGGTATCGCCTCATCAGAATGATCCTATAACTAAATTTTGAACGAAAACTGTTAATTCTGCATGAAAATCCCGTTTATATCAATTAAGGGGAGGGGCATGAGCCCCCCGTTCCCCCTGTTTATACTTATTCTATGAACACCTAATAACAGCCACGGTATCGCCTCATCAGAATGATCCTATATCTAAATTTTGAACGAAAACTGTTAATTCTGCATGAAAATCCCGTTTATATCAAATAAGGGGAGGGGCATGAGCCCCCCGTTCCCCCTGTTTATATTTATTCAATGAACACCAATAACAGTCACGGAATCGCCTCATCAGAACGATCCTATATCTAAATTTTGAACGAAAACTGTTAATTCTGCATGAAAATCCCGTTTATATCAATTAAGGGGGGGACATGAGCCCCCCGTTCCCCCTGTTTATACTTACTCAATGAACACCTAATGACAGTCACGGAATCGCCTCATCAGAATGATCCTATATCTAAATTTTGAACGAAAACTGTTAATTCTGTATGAAAATCTCGTTTATATCAATTAAGGGGAGGGGCATGAACCCCCCGTTCCCCCTCTTATACATATCGAATGAACTCCAAAAACTAATCAGGGAAGCGCCTTATCAGGATATACCTATATACAAAATTTCAAGTGGATCCAATATTTTTATCATGAGTTATCACGTTACGCACGAACGAATATACGAACGTACATACAGAACGGACGGGCACATAAGCTCTCAGGCTATGATAGCCTGTGAGCTTTACTGTGGTAAAAAACAATTTAATTAAAGGTTTTACTACAAAAAGTATCCGAAATTAGGACCAGAAGTAGTCGGGCATGCTTGACAGTAGCGTCGCATGCAATTCCTTACGCTTTGAAAGATTCCTGGCATCTCGTATAGCTTTCTGTCAGCTACAAAAATTCGAGAAGAGGGGTTTTCCGCTGACGGTACGGGAGTCTCATACATTCAACTTTTCATTTGACTCCAGCAGAAGAAGTCCACACAGATTCAGATTCAGATTGAGCCAGATGGGGAAGGGCTACTAATTGGTTTGAACTCAACTAGCCCCACCCAGCAATGTTTATTTAAAAAATACAGAACAATTATACAGTAATAAAATAAAAGTAGGTAACAAAAAGCAATTGATATAATGAAGTAGGTGCGACAATCTGGCAGGCCAACGAACCGGGCCACCATTATATTTCCACCGCTGTCCATATGTTACGTTCAGGTGTCTGTGAACATCATTGGTAAAATGCGGAGGAGCCCCATCGTGCTATAGAGTGGCGCAACGAAAGAGGAACATGTGCTTTTACCAGAATTTCGACAGAACGTATTGTAGAAATATCAAGGTACTTTCTTCGCTTCTTTTAACCCTAACTCGTAAAAAAGGCATTTTCGACGTTACGTTATAATATGATTCCGAGTCATCTTTGCATCCCTAACACTTCCTGGAAGTATGTTGGTCTGGTAGTAAAACACCCAGGAGTAATGCCATTGAAATTTCGGAGATGTGTCGGAAGCGCCCCCTGTGAAAAAATGTGGAACCCAATGCTGTACGTCATTTTGAATAAAATTATTACCAAGGGAATGACCTACACGCAAACCGCAACAAAATCGATTAGTTTGTCAAATGTTTGTGAGCGTTCAAAATCCCCTCCTCTGTTCACAGTTCAATTTTACGCGATAGATAACAATGTTTCCGATTTTGGGCTTAAAATTTAACACTAGAATTACCGCGTTTCTTGTATACCTAGAAATACCGCGGTGGGTCACATCTGACCCATGGTTTTTAAAGACGCTACTCTTGATTTATACGGAAGATAATGACACAAAATAATTACTGACGAATAATACAATGGTTTTTAATTAATAACTAAT
The DNA here is from genome assembly GCA_964019185.1 of Maratus speculifer. Lineage (NCBI taxonomy): Eukaryota > Metazoa > Arthropoda > Arachnida > Araneae > Salticidae > Maratus > Maratus speculifer. The sequence goes on from OZ025294.1 coordinate 279,436,730, forward strand.
ACAAGCTAGCATTTAGACTATTAAAAATATAAAATTTCGAGAATAAATTCCACAAAGGAATTTTTTTATTTCTAATTTTTTTTTAATTGCTTTGAGATTTTGATACTTTTTTAATAATATACATACATATGATTTATCGATTTAAATTGTGTAATAATGTTCCTATAGATATATTAGATATTCAAACACAATCAATTTAAATATCTATATACATATTTCTGATTTTTTTTTACTTACACTTTTACGTTTTATACAGTTTACTGATCATTTAATTCATACAAAATGCCATGGTCTTTTTTTCTTTTTTTCTGTGCATAAGGCACACAAAAGTTATAAGCAGATTCCGCAAACAATGTTAGTTTTTTTTAGCATTGCTTTATGTGAGAACATTTTTCATTAGTTTGAAATTTTAGTGCTGGTGCGTGGATGGATATCTTCACGTTCTTTTGTAATGTTTTTATTTATAATTTTAGCAAGAAGACTTTTCTACTTATATTAGAATCTGTCTTATCTTTAGAAACTACCGAAATATTTAAGACCACTAGATCTTGAATCAGATTTTGCATAACTCAGAAGATATTGAACACTGCGGCTCCACCGTCCATATAGTAGTTCGATGTTCCAAATAGCTTTGAAGAGTGATTTATTTTGTGTCTTTCTCACTTTTTAGATATGATTCTTTTATTTTTAATTTTCTGCAAAATACTTACAATTTATTTGTGTTTCTTAATTTTTCCCACAGCATTTATTTGGTTACTTTCATTCAGCTTGCTACTACATGTATTGAACAATACAATTTTATTGTCATTTTATAAATCATTATAAGTCATCATAAGAAAAATTGCTTCCTCATTTATGTCAAGATTGTCAGCATCATCAGATGATAACAATATTAACTTTGTCGCTAAATTTTTTCACTAATGTACTTTAAAGACAATTCACGTTACAATTTTAAAATTTTCTCATTCAAGAAACCTTCGTAATGATGGCATTACTATAAATGTACGAAAGTCAAATACCACAAACATTTTTTTTATCCAAGTGGTTTATGAGAGGCAAACTATTTATTTAGTTGTTTTCTAAGGTATAACATAAAAAACAATTATTTACATCATCCTTTCAGAGGTTTGAAATACCATAAAAACTCACACATTTATCTTCCAAATACATAAAAGATATGTGATCATGACCCGCCCCCTCTCCCCCTCTGCGCATGTACATACGCACATTCCTTTTCCTCTTTTGTGAAAAGTAAGTGTGGAACATATCCATGCACTATTCTTATCTTAATGAAAAAAATTGAGTTGAAATCCTTGTTGAAATAAATGAAAAAGGCAATCATTTTGTTTGGGTCAACGATGACCCAGAATGGTAGTTCTAGGTATAAAGATGTGTACATAAAAAAGTTTTTGACCGATCTCAACTAAATTCGAGCTAAGACATTATACTAAATATTTAGGAAAAGTCAACCAGTTTCAAAGTTTTAGTTTGAAAAGCAACAGTGATAACAGCGAAAGATCACGTCTTGGGTCACGGATGACCCACCTCGGTAATTCTAGTGTTAAGTTAGAGTCTAAACTTTGAAATAATTTCAACCCCGTGCACAAAATAAGGGTAAAAAGTAGTTATTTGTTACTCTAAGGTCTAAAGCGCCCTCTATCGACAATTTTTGAACGTAACCGTTAAATATTTTTACAAACAAATCTTGATATAAAGAATGATTTTAGTGAAAACCGTAAACGAATCCACCCTTTTTCCGTTTTTTATAATCGTTTGAAGTTTTGGACTTTTAACTTTAATGTCCCCTAGCTCCTACCGAAGACGTTTGCGCCCCATGGTTTCCTATTTAATAATGATTGTCTTCATGTCTACTATCGCCCCTCAAAAATTGTCGGTCTGGTAGCAGACACCCTGTATATATGTAAATATTGCAATTATGTTGGAACTGCTAAAACTAGAAACTTTAAACTTAACAAATGTCTAACTTTTAAAACATGAATATTCATATTAAATACTAAATAAAAAACTTTGGAATGTGAAAGAGGGGTGGAATAAAGAATGTTAAAAATCGAAATTTCTTTCATTAACACAGCGCTATGTCAAATAATATCAAATCAAAGTGAAATATCCTTCGATTTACAAAAAGATTTTTCTTACAAAAAGATTTATATAACCTGTGTTTTCCACAAATTATTACTTCCTGCCTGTAATTTTCTAAAATGTGTGTTAAATTCTAATGAATCACTGAAAGAAGTTTTGAAAGAAGCACTCCCGGACGAACCGCTACTGTAAAGAGCATTAAATCATTGTGCGCGCGGCAGCGCGCTACAATAATATGATTGAGCGATGGTGCACACGGATTTTTCAATTTTTCTTTTTGCAATAACTAACTAAATATTTATCCAATTTTGATGATTTTTTTTTAAATGTTCGTCTGACCAAGAAGCACAACATAGCACAAAAATTATTTTTTTATGGCATACGGTAGGTGTACTGTAGAGTATTCTGAAAATCGGACAAAAAATTTTGTGTCACAGCACTTTTCTCGAAAACTACTAAAGATAAAAACTTAATTTTTTTTTTAAACAAAAGACAAACTTTTTATTCCGGGGTAGTCATCGAGAAAACGTTATTTCGCTGGGCGGTTTTTCTGAAATTGCGTATTTTCCAAACTTGGTCATAAATGGGTATATCTAACGTTCTATTGCAGATAGAATGTTGCGGTAAAGTTTATTTTAAAGATTTTGCGATGCTAATTAATCCTGCAAAAATTCATAGCTTTACGTTAAACAGTTTTTTTACAAGATGAAATAAAAGAATGACAGTCATCAATCTAAGGTACTTGTGATCATCGGATAGAAAAACCAGTTACACCATTCGATTAAGCATAAAAAAATACAGAATGCTTTTTTTTCTTTTATTTTTAACTTAATTTTTAACGAATTATGAATTTTTTTGAAATTTTTGACATGCTGATTTTTGTCATTTTTTAATGAATCATTTACTGAAGAATTATGCACGGTGTCTAGCCCTGGTGGCTGTTAAATTTGATTTTTAATTTTAAATTAGGCAATTTTTTGCACCATACCAAATTTATATTTTATCCATTTTTTTCATTTATTTATATTTTGTTTTTAGCACAATGGCATCAATGGCAAAAATGCCTGGCATACCTGTCAAATATTGGGGCCCTGTACTTTAACAAAGTGTATTTACTATAAGTATATACCGTATTTATTCTAATAGAATGCGCCCTCTAATAGAGCGCGTCTTCTAATAAAGTACGCACCTTGGTGCTGATGGAAAAAATAAATATACGGAAACGATATAGTAGATAAGTAGAAAACGATTACTTAAATGCATTATCGAGGATTCTCATCGATCAATAGAGTTATTCTATCAAAGCGATGGAGTGGCGATGCAGCAAAAGTTTCAAATTTTGAACAATGTACCACTCCTGTAAACTATAGCGCCAAGGATATGCACACTGTTAAAAATCTGCTGCATTTTGCTGCAACGCACTCCCCTGCTTGTATAGAAAACGGTTACTTGGCCGTGAAATGGCGCTTTCTCATTGGTTGGAATAGAGATATATACAAGTGGTGGAGGACGTTGCAGCAAAATGCAGCAGATTTTTAACAGTGCACTGTTAAAAATTTGACCCATTTGTTGCAGAGTCACTCCACAGCTTTTATAGAATGTCTCTTTATGGCCAATGAGAATGCTCCATAACACAGTAAAGCAATCGTTTCCTATAAAAGCGGTGGAGTACGTTTTTAATAAGTCCGTAATAAATACGGATTAAGAAAACAAAGAAGCATGGTTTTTGTATCAAACTTTACTCTTGCATAAAAAAAGTTCCTGTTTTTGGCAAAAATAATGGATATTTGAATGAAAAATCTATTCTTTGAAAGAATTTATTATTTTATTCCCTTTAGTAAAAAACTGATTTTTTTTTTTTTTTTGAAAACCACCGTAGAATTTTGGTATAGAAAAACCTGTTTAAAATTTTTTTTTTAATTTGTAACACCAGAGTATTAGAGTATGTAGCCTTTTTTAATTTCAATACAAATAAGATTTTGTTTTCTATATATAAAATACAAAACAAGTTGTGCAGTATCCCTATGGAATATGGAAAAATAGAAGGACTAGTGAAAAATGCTCCAAGGAGCAGTGCAAAAGCAGAATATGATTTTAATTGAGCATTAAAAAGTAATGGACAAGTGCTTCTGTTAATTACTGAGCATGAGGAAGGATAAGGGATCCCTTCTTGGCTACAACTCACTTCAATGCCAACTTTGAAAAAATCATATTTGCGCTTTTTTCGTGAAAACAAATCAGTCGCAGTTACTATGAAAATGTATAGTGTAAAGACGTAACCATTAAAGATGCAGCTTAATTAGACATAAATGTAAAGGAAGGCGACATAATGCCAGATACCTAGTTCCTGCAGGTATCACATTCATGCACTGCCACCAAGCATACCCTAAGTGTATAATTGCACAGAAAATTGATTTGTAGTATAGTGCAGAGTGAACAGTGCAGTTAACATCAGAGATGTAGTACAGGCTATACGCCGCACACCTTCTGGACTTTTTAATAGAACACCATATACCCTCTGTTTTTCAAGAAAGCTTATAGTATACACATTCTAGAATATCCCTCTGCTTAGAGCATATATCTTATGTTATTTTTATGACTACACCCCTGGTTAACATCTAAAGCACGGTGGAAAATTCTACTAAAGAACCGCAAATTTCTTTTATATGGAAAAAGCGCAAATATGATTTTTTCAAAGTTGGCATTGAAGTGAGTTGTAGCCAAGAAGGGATCCCTTATCCTTCCTCATGCTCAGTAATTAACAAAGGCACTTGTCCATTACTTTTTAATGCTCAATTAAAATCATATTCTGCTTTTGCACTGCTCCTTGGAGCATTTTTCACTAGTATTATTTATGCTTATGTGTTAAAAATAGCCTATGATTGTAGTTACAAATATTTAATGTTTATGTGAAAAAAAACTAATTTACTGAAAAAAAGCATTTAAGAAAAGAAAAGATTGGTTGCAAGCATTTAAAAAATATTGCACATTTAAAACTCGTTTCCTGGGACACCACCCAGCCGATTTTGGTGAAATTTAAAATCCATATTTAGTGCATTATGCTCAAGGTATAAGGCTGACAGCTTGTTTTCTGCAACAAAAACTTGTTATTTTAGCACAGTATGAATTTTCCAGAAAAAAAATTCTGAAACTAATTAAAGCAACTTGCTATGTCCAGTAGCGCCCACTTTTGAAAAATATTGGGTGGGCGTTTTTGAATAAAATAACTCAATTTTTCCAAGTGCTAACTATTGAAAATGAAAAAAAGGTAAATGTCAGGAATTAAATACATTTGTTTAGACTCCTAAATGCGCTATCAATTCAAGACATTAAAACATTCAAAACTACGCAGAACGTTAATTTTTGTGAGAAATTTAATTGAGCGTACGCTGATAGGACTTTTAATTTCCTATAAGCTTAATTGATGCCTTTTGAACGTAAATAAATTCAAAAATTCATTTCAACGTTTAAATAAATGAATTAATAGATACCAAAATGAATCAATTGGAATGAGTGGGTGCAAATATCAAATTATTGGGTAGGCTCGCGCACCACGGACCATATAAGTGGCCCCACTGATGTCTGTTCTTATATTTATTCTCTACTATCAAGAATATTTATGGAAATCGAGATGTTAAGATTTTTATCTGAAATTACGATTTTTACGACGATTATTAAATTACGACTTGTGTGAAAGTTGTTGCACAATTTTATCAAACACGAGTCAAAGTATATTTAACATCACCAATTTTTTGCAGTAAGAAAGACTTTTATTTAAACTGTGAAAACATGTGCACGCTACAAATATATTTTTTTAAATATAGCGGTGCGAGTAGAAATAAAAAATAAAAATAAGTATAAAATGTTAACATAAAATTGATATGAATAGGCGTGGCATCAGAGTCGCTGTATTCTCTTGGATTTTTGAGATTATTTCTAATGTTCTGAAAAAAAAACAGGCATACTAATGGATTTATGAAGATTCAAAAAACTTTGAAAGCCAATAAAAAAACACATTTTTTTCAACAAATTTCAATCACATCTTTCTTTAAGCAGTTGCATATATCCTCCCCCTCCCCCGAAAAAAAATAACCACACTGTTTAACTATTGAAGAAATCTCTCTGGTAATTTTTTGTTTCACGTATTAGTAATCTTTTAAGGTTCTTTTTATTTTCAAATGTTGTTTTGAAAAATAATAAAAAACTCATGTTTTTTCCATTCATGTTAATTGCTAATGCAGATGACATTTTACTGATCAGTAATTTATGAGTGTCAAATAACAATTATAAATCATTAATCTTTAAAGAAAAATAAATTTATTTGTTTAAAACAGTCTACATGCTTTAATAAACTAAATGCTTTAATCAATAATACAGAATGTTAAAGAAAAGCATCTTTTAAAAAATTACACACACCAGAAACTCTTTCCTTACGATTGGAGATTTAGTTTTGAAGATTTCTGGAAAACTTTCGAATTAATCCACTTTATTATCCAATTATAGATTTAGTTTGAACTATAACTTTCATAAATTACTTTCATTGAATGTTATATATTTTTCTACCAACCAAGATTGCTATTGTACATGCATTATTTTTTTATTTTCTAATATTTTGAGTCTCCTTGATGTTAATTACTGGTAACTTGTCAGTTGTCGGTGCAGTCACTATATGAACGATAATAAAGACCTCGGATATTTTCTTTAGCTTGATAGTTTACTCATCGAATTTTACTACAAAAATAAATAATTTCATCAATATAAAAAAATAATCTCTATCGGTACATATGATCGCTATATTTTTCCTAATTGCTAAAAAAAACTAGGAAAAATTTAAAAAAACAGAAAAATAATTTTATTTAACAGTCGACATATGTCTCAACTCATCGCCGAGTCATTTTCAAAACAAATAAAAATGCTATTCCAAAGTAGCATGGTCCATGGTGCATTGATCTGAAACACCATCTTTCAATTTTTCATGCAACGCACGTTATTTTTTTTTCTTTTACTTGGATTTTAACTTTTATTTTTTTAAACCATTGAACATGTGTTCCACAGTTTTGGTAGATTGAACGATTTTATATCGTTACATATGGAGTCTGTACGTGTTAGAATTATTATTATTTCTCTTATAATGTATGGATAATATATTTCGGCAGTTAAATAAAACTATTTTTCTGTTTTTTTAAATTTTTCTTATGCCTTTTTAGTAATCAGGAATAATATATTAATACAATGTGTTATTTTGGTATATATGAGCACATTTCGAAAGAAATGCATAGTAAAATTGCAGAATAGCTTTAAATTAAAAGATTATAAGTAAATAATTTTAAATAATATTTATTTCCATGAACAAATAATCCAAGAGCCGATCACACAAAACTCTAAGTGATCGAGCACAAGAAAAAATAATTTATTTTATAAAAGAGTATTAATAGAGGAATGTCTGGATCCATGTCTACAGGAAGTGAAGTGGTGCATAATCCAAACATTAATACCACTATAATCGCAAAACAATTATAATATTAATTTTAATTATTTTTTGCGGTTGACTCATAGGTTTAGCATTGTGTTTGCCGTACGATAAAAAAGTATGAATACACGTAAAACTGGGTGTAGAGAAAAAACGATGCTAATCCTGTGACGGTATACTCATGCTGGGTGTCATTTGTGACGTTATATGCAGACATACTCATTAATTTAGGTTAAAACAACACAGTTTATTAAAATGATAAGGGCTAAAGGAAAGTGGAGCCAGTCTATAATTTCACTCACTGAGAACACTATGAAAAGCTAAATCATACTCACAGGCTTCCGTCTAGCTCAGTCGGGGCACCGTCTAGCACTTGACACTATTTCCTGGCTGATCTACTAAACAAATCTTAATTTCACAGCCCGTGGCTGTGGATATTCCTTTATTTCTCAAATAATCAAAACTAAACTTTCTTACCAAGGCCGAATCTTTAATCCACTATCTGAACTCCTTTCCGCTTTATTGGAGGCCGTAGCTATTCTCTAATCGTCAGCACCTTACTAAACAATCATCAACTTCGTTGTCCAATGGCGGAACACACACAGAGGCTGCTGGCTGCTGGCTACTGCCAGGAACACACAGACGCTGGCTGCTGGCTAAGGCCAGAAACACCCAGACGCTGGCTAAGGCCAGAACACACAGACCACAAACTCACACCCAAGCTTTTATACGCGACAAACTGAGATACTTCTCATTAACATAATACTAATAACCGCGAGCTAACTGCGGAATTCGAAAGAGCACACACACTCTAGAAAGTTAAAGTAAAAGAGAGGATAGATGTCACTTTTACGCCTACAAAATGTTAAATTATTGACGTCACGATCTCAGAAACACTAGAGTGCCTTTATGACTAAAGGTCACTCCCTCACAACCCCCCCTCGAACTCCGCAGAGAAAAAGGGCTGGGCTAAATGCATGCCCAGAACTTTTTATTGTTATAAATTTAGAGCCGTAATAAAACACAGTGATGGGTGAAATTTAACGCCGAAACATAACTTTTAAAATATTAACTTTAACCCATCACAACCAAAAAAAAAAACTCAGTTTGCCTCACATAATCACATATCCAATCCAACCATTCTTCTATCTTACAAATAGCCTCCGTAAAACTTCCAAAAACCCGTAAAACTTTCAAAACTAATTACTTCTTCTCTCAAAACAACCCACTCCACTGGGAGTGCTAAAATTTCTCAAAACACTAACCTTCCGAAATTTTCCTCAATATTGCAATGCAACTATAACTTTACCCAAAAATTTCTCCATAACTTTCAATATACTAGAATTCGCACCAAGTCCAAAAAACCCAATGCGCAAAACTTTCCTCCTCCAAATTCCGACTTCATCTAAAATTACATTTACTTCATACTAAACTAACTCTGCTACTACGTAATACCTACATCCCCATTAGCCAATGAACTAACTCCCAAACTTCTTTAGACTTAACTCCACTTGAACAATAATTGGGGCACATACGTACAGCGGCATATCGCTGTGCTTATGCAACAATCAAAAAATATCAAAAATTTACAAAATGACGTCATCAATCTCTTCATCTGTATTAACTAAAAGAAAAATAGCAGAATCAATACATAACAAAAGGTATACTTCCCTGCAAGAAAATCACATTAACATTCAATTTTAATACAATACAATTTCAAATTCAAATGCAGCTTAAAACTTCGCAACTTGCGGAAACCATTCTCAACTAAAGTACAAAACGCAACTCATAAAACACGAACGATAAGAAGAAAGTTAATTCATTAAATGTTAGTATAAGAGATAGAAACGCGTGTCAAGGACTTCTTGACCGCAAAACACGTGCGCGTCTGAACCGCGGCGCGTGTACAAAATAACTCAAATTACTATCTGTACTTTCTGAAAATTTAAACATACATTAACATACATTTTATAACACATGAACAATAACAATATAGTAAAATTTTAAACAAATAATATAACAATTTAACAATAGATCCAGAATTTTTAAAAAGCAGTTAAGACCAAAATTTTCAACATACATAGAACTAACAATTTTGCAAACAAATTTTGAACACAATTAAGCACTAAACGTGAGTCCGTCAAAAATTCCAAAAATGGCCAAAAGTACAAAACAGTCTCTCTGCTTTCTATTCCTTCACATTGCTACCACATATATGCACTCTAATAGAAATTTAATAAAGAACATTATCACCCAATCATAGAGATGATTCACTGCTAGCAGGCTTCATACTGCAAGATGGCTTTCTCCTCCTGTCCCAGAAGGCTTGCACGAAGGATCTCTCGTCATCAGAACTGTACGGTGACGCCACAGTTGACTGTCGTGCCTGGAGCCTGGTTCTGAATGGATGCCGTGGAATACTCGTAGGTTCCACTCGACGACTCTGCTCTGGCCGGTTCGCTGGGTTCACTCCATGGCGAGGTTCACACTGTTGTTGCCGGTAATCTGAGAGTTGCCTCCTCTTTCTAGACGCACCCGAAGTTACCGAAGATCCTAGGCCACGTTTCTTTCCGGACCTATGTAGTTTCTTGTTAGGCAAAAATTCAGAATTTAAACTTCGCTTAACAGTTTTACGAGTGTCCAAACGAAATCTTTTCTGGGGATTAATCACTGAAGATGGTGAACTATTAGTTAATTTATGCTTGTGAGGTTGTTGTCTAATAGATGGAGGAACTGGACAATTTATAATTTTCTGTCTTTTATGACACACAGAGTCCGATGTATTTGACACAGTTCTCTTATTTTTATTATACTTTGCTCTCGGATTGCTAGGCTTTCGACTTTCAATAACAGTCTTTGGAGCTGTTTGACCAAATTTTCTTCTTGAATATTGATGAAAAGAATTAGACGAAGAAGTGCTGGACTCGGGACACTCATTGGATCGGGAATTTCGCGAAACACCACTCGACATATGAGAACCTTCACTACCATTTTCTCTAAACTTATACACTCTAACCTGATCCAAATTAACCGTCATTCTTTCACCATTGACATCAACAACCAAATTATTATTTCGGACTTCCAAAACCTCGAACGGACCTACAAACTTCGGACCAAACTTAGCTACTCTCTTTTGACGACTTGAACTTAACCAATGCTTTTCTACTAACACAAAATCTCCAACTTTCACTTCTAACTCCCTTCTACGCATATTATAATACTGAGCTTGCTTTTCTTGCGCTTTTCCCATTTGAATCTGAGCTTCCTTAACCAACCTCTCAATATCCTGACACATGTACTGACTTTCCGCATCTGACACCATAACTAACCTTTGGAATGGAGTAATAACTTTTCTACCCAAAAACAATTCAGCAGGCGTTTTCCCCGTTGACTCGTGAACTGCCGTACGAAGTGCGTACGCAAAATGCTGAAGAAACTGGTCCCAATTTGCATGATGAGAACCAACATAAGAAGAAATCATTTGAATTAATGTACGATTTACACGTTCAGCCATATTAGACTGAGTAAGTTCCCTACCGTCCTCAGTCTGCAACTTTTCACACAAAGACTTAAAAATATTGAATATAAAATCATAACGAAATGGTTTACTAGCAACTAGTGCGTCAAAACCAATATAAATTTCATTAGTTAAACTCGGTTTATCTGAAAAAACTTTACCACAATCGACTAAAGACTTATTAACCTCCATTTTCTCGATTTCACTTAACCCCGACTCCTCCAAATTAATTGACACTGAAACAGGCTCTTTCTTACTCACATTCTCATCATTATTCACGATTAACGACTTTTTAAAGAAATCCAAACTAATTCCTCTATCCTTCATATAATCCACACCAACTATACAATGCACTGTTAATCCATCTAACACACAAAACTCCCAACATGTCTTAACCGAACGAATTTCAACTTCCAATTCTACTGAACCTTTATTATCGCAAGCTACTCCCTGTGCTGACTGAACCACCAGACTTGACCTTTTCAACTTCTTATACGAAAAATATTTCCGATAACAATCAAAAGAAATGAACGACTTATCTGCCCCTGTATCGAAGACACTTTTAACGACAATACCATCTAACACAATTAACACTTCAGGTAACTCAACCGGATTAATAGTTATTTTATTTAAACTCACAGAAGGCTTTTTCGATTTGACCTGCGACTGCATACCTTCCGAAATACAGTCACTTACCAGTTTAACTGACCCGACCTCCTCACACCTCTCCTTTGCACTGATCTACCTTCAAAATTCTCATCCGAAGTTAATCTCCTTACTTGCGAAGAAACATTCCTGTCCCGTACTCCCCCACTACGATCATAACCACTATTCTGTCTATTTCCATGCATATTTCTCTCACCACTTCTAAAATTATTAGCACCACCACCATTCCTATTACCATTACTCGTATTCGACATATTACGACCAAATCCATCACTTCTATTACGCACATTACTATCCGGAAATCGCTGTCCCCCTCTCACAAAATTACGTTCCCCCTCATTTCTCAAATTACCATCCGTGACAGGTCTCTGCCGAGGGTTACGCAAATCCCGTTGATCCGAGCTATGCCGAGACTCATACTTCGATAATATCTGGTGCATTTCTGCAAAATTCTTCGGTGCTCTAACTTCAATAAAGTCCTGTATATTTGGATTAAAAAGAGGAAAAACAATGTCCAACAATTCCTCAAATGTAATATCTAAATCTAATTTATTTTTTAGTTCCAGCTTACGAAGATAAAATTTTGACGCCGACTCATATATATTCTGCTTATTACAATAGAACTCTTTTCTCAAAATACTTTTATCTTTAACGGGAGGAAATGCCTTCTTTAACTCAATTACAGTTTGTTCAAATCTTTTCGCTTCCTCAGTAATCAAAAACTTTCCTATATTTTCTAACCACAAAAGTGCTTCGCCCTTTAACGAGCATTTAAGCACTACGTATCTACTTTTTTCAGGTATATTATTGAACAAAATATAATTATCTAATTTCACTAAAAATTCACTAATATCACCCTCACCGGTGAAATATACTCGTGGCACAATCTCAAAATGTCCGACATTTCGTTGGGCGCCATTTGTGACGGTATACTCATGCTGGGTGTCATTTGTGACGTTATATGCAGACATACTCATTAATTTAGGTTAAAACAACACAGTTTATTAAAATGATAAGGGCTAAAGGAAAGTGGAGCCAGTCTATAATTTCACTCACTGAGAACACTATGAAAAGCTAAATCATACTCACAGGCTTCCGTCTAGCTCAGTCAGGGCACCGTCTAGCACTTGACACTATTTCCTGGCTGATCTACTAAACAAATCTTAATTTCACAGCCCGTGGCTGTGGATATTCCTTTATTTCTCAAATAATCAAAACTAAACTTTCTTACCAAGGCCGAATCTTTAATCCACTATCTGAACTCCTTTCCGCTTTATTGGAGGCCGTAGCTATTCTCTAATCGTCAGCACCTTACTAAACAATCATCAACTTCGTTGTCCAATGGCGGAACACACACAGAGGCTGCTGGCTGCTGGCTACTGCCAGGAACACACAGACGCTGGCTGCTGGCTAAGGCCAGAAACACCCAGACGCTGGCTAAGGCCAGAACACACAGACCACAAACTCACACCCAAGCTTTTATACGCGACAAACTGAGATACTTCTCATTAACATAATACTAATAACCGCGAGCTAACTGCGGAATTCGAAAGAGCACACACACTCTAGAAAGTTAAAGTAAAAGAGAGGATAGATGTCACTTTTACGCCTACAAAATGTTAAATTATTGACGTCACGATCTCAGAAACACTAGAGTGCCTTTATGACTAAAGGTCACTCCCTCACAATCCTACGAGTCAAACACTAGCGGTATTAATTTTTAGCTTATGCACCACTTCGCTTCTGGCAAACATGGATCATTAGATTCCCTCTTCAGACCTGGGGTACACAAACGTGTATCTCCATCCTTTTCTTCATAAAAACTAAACTGTTCGCATTTTTTGCATTTTTACTTTACTTCTATACAGCTGAATGTTTTTTGCTTTAAAATAAAACCAATAAATGTCAGCACTGATTAATATTACCTCATAAAATAAATATTATTTTCATCCGAGTTTCGAAAATGCCTCCCAGACATTATGGCCAAGAGAGGAAGAAATATTCATGATTATTTAATTTAAATGCTTTTCAATAAAAAAATTTGAGGATTTGCTACTGATAGTTAACTACTAATGATTAAAACTACTGATAGTTAAACTGATGTTTAGTGGGTTAGTACTTTTATATCCATATGTGTAAACCTAAGTTACCAGTCCCCTAAAGTTCTGATATCATAAAAACGACTCTTTCTGTCATCTATGTTGTCATTTCGATTATGCAAAAGCTATGAATACATATTTGTAGAATTTTTTTATGCTCAGGTCTGAAGAGGATATCACTACTCTTCCATAAAAAAGAGTTTTTTCTTGTGCTCGATAACTCAGGGTTTTGTGCGGTTGGCTTTTGGACTATAATTTCTATTAGTGAGTAAAAATATTTCATTAGTTCAAAAAGGAATACGCTGAAAATTTTACATAAACCCAGAAACATAAACTATGATTAATATTTGCATCGATAATAGCACGTATTTATTAAATAGAGATTACATTTAAGTTCAAATGACAATAAAACATACCTATTAGTTAATGATTGCATTTAACTTTAAAAATAAGTACTATTTTTTCCTTTACCTCACAATAATTAATATTACTTCTTTGATAAATACGAAGAAAAAATACATAATTTTATTGTGATTTGGATTTCCGGGTTCTCGAAACCGTCAATTTTGCGCTACAATTCCAAAATATTAAACAATTACGTGTTTATTAAACAATCTGCAGCACTTATGCTTATTTAAATTTTAACTATAGAAAAAACAACATTACTACACTGATGTAAACTAAAAAAAAAAAAGTTCACTATGACTTACATTATATACTATAAAATACTTAAGTTAATGCTCAAAAATTATTTGAGTATAATTTAAAACAAATTATAAATTCAACTGTAGAGAAAAATAATGATAATACTAAAAATATTTTTTAGTACCAGAAACAAAAGAAAAATGAGCATGTACATAAAATTGAAAAATAAATGAACGCTTTTCTCTAAGCTTTATATTATTATGATTATTTTCATTTTCGAAATTCAAGAAATGGAAATGATGTTGAGGAAAAATAGTTATATATATGACTGTGTTATAACACGCTTTTCTATAACATTTCTTTCCGATATGAGATGAAGATGTAAAACAAATAATAGATGCGCTATACCCCCAGGGTGCTGGAGATGAATGCCAATACAACGGCAAGTATTTCGCATATGCCGCTTATATGATGATATTTATCTAACGAGGAAAGTGCTATACACATCGCGCTTTCGCTTTAGGACACATATGCGAGGTATTTCCAGAAAAAGCAGTTATCGCGCAGAGATTTCTGCTCCCTGAAATATTGAAGTTTTATTTTTTTACCGAAGACGTTTTAGATTTTTATCACCCTCAAAGTTATTTTCATTTTTTAACTTTAATTTTTTTTATGTGTATGGGTGTGCTACGATAACAGATATCTTTAAAAAATATAACTATGAAACAATATGCTACTCTTTTGTTTAACTCCCTCAGTCATAAATAAAAAATTTTTTAATGAAGATTTTTTTTTATTGTGTATGTGTGTATTAGAATACATAAAATGCTGCTCAAAAGTAAATAGCTGAAGATTAATGTATTTTGCGTGATTCTATTAACATTTTATGGCCCAGTAGTTTTTTTTTTTTTTTTTTTTTTTTTTTTTTTTTTTTTTTTTTAACAATGGGAAAAGTATTATTACTGCACTAATGTAAATTACAACAAATATAAGTTCATTATTACTTACATTATATACCATAAAATACTAAAATAGGGGCTTAATAATTATGTAAGTATGAATAAAAGAAATTATAAGTTCAATTGCAGGGGAAAAATGATAATGCTACAAATATTTTTTAGTAGCAGAAACAAAAGAAAAATGAGCATGAACATAAAGCTGAAAAATAAATGAACGCTTTTCTCTAGGCTTTATATTATTATGATTATTTTCATTTTCGAAATTATAGAAATGGAAATACTGTTGAGGAAAAATTTATATGTAAGACTGTGTTATAACACGCTTTTCTATAACATTTCTGTCCAATATGAGATGAACATGTAAAACAAATGATAGATGCTCCCTGTCCCCGGATGCTGGAGATGAATGCCAATACAACAATAAGTACTTCGCATATGCCGCTTATATGATGATATTTATCTAACGAGGAAAGTGCTATATACATCACGCTTTTGCTTTAGGACACATATGCGAAGTATTTCCAGTAAAAGCTGTTATTGCGCTAAGATTTCTGCTCCCTGAAATATTGAAGTTTTATTTTTTACTGAAGACGTTTTTGATTTTTATCACCCTCGAAGTTATTTTCATTTTTTAACTTCAAATATATTTTTATTTTTTGTATGGATGTGCTACGATAACAGATATATTTAAAGAAAATAACATATGAAACAATACTCGATTCTTTTGTTTAACTCCCGAAGTCATATTTATATTTTTTAATGATATTTTTTTTTTGTGTATATGTGTATTAGAATACATAAAATGCTGCTCGAAAATAACTGAATAAAGACAAATGTATTTTGTGTGATCCTATTAACATTTTATGGCCCAGCAGTTTTTTAACAATGGGAAAACTATTATTACTGCACTAATGTAAATTTAAAAAAATTCATTATGACTTACATTATATACCATAAAATACTAAAATAAAGGCTTGATAATTATAAAAGTATGATTAAAAGAAATTATAATTTAAATTTCATGGAAAAAGAATGATAATACTACAAATATTTTTTTAGTATCAGAAACAAAAGAAAAATGAGCATAAATGTAAAGTTGAAAAATAGATGAACGCTTTTCTCTAGGCTTTATATTATTATGATTATTTTCATTTTCGAAATTCAAGAAATTGAAATGCTGCTGAACAAAAATTTATATATATGACTGTGTTATAACACGCTTTTCTATAACATTTCTGTCCGATATGAGATGAAGATGTAAAACAAATAATAGATGCGCCATGCCCCCGGGTTGCTAGAGATGCATGCCAATACAACGGCAAGTACTTCGCATATGCCGCTTATATGATGATATTTATCTAACGAGGAAAGTGCTATACACATCACGCTTTTGCTTTAGGATACATATGCGAAGTATTTCTAGTAAAAGCTGTTATCTCGCGAAGATTTCTGCGCACTGAAATATTAAAGTTTTATTTTTCACTGAAGAAGTTTTAGATTTTTATCACCCTCGAAGTTATTTTAATTTTTTAACTTCAAATATATTTTTATTTTGTGTATGGATGTGCTACGATAACATATATCTTTACAGAAAATAACATATGAAACAATACTCTACTCTTTTGTTTAACTCCCGAAGTCATAAATAATTTTTTAAATGAGATTTTTGTGTGTATGTGTGTATTAGAATACATAAAATGCTGCTCGAAAATAAATGGATAAAGACTAATATATTTTGTGTGATCCTATTAACATTTTATGGCCCAGCAGTTTTTTAACAATGGGGAAAATATTATTACTGCACTAATGTAAATTACAATAAAAGTTAATTCATTATGACATACATTTCATACGATAAAATACTAAAATAAAGGCTTAATAATTATAAAAGTATGATTAAAAGAAATTATAAATTAAATTGCATGGAAAAAGGATGATAATACTACAAGTATTTTTCAGTATCAGAAACAAAAGAAAAATGATTATAAACTTAAAATTGAAAAATAAATCACCGCTTTTCTCTAGGCTTTAAATTATTATGATTATTTTCATTTTCGAAATTCAAGAAATGGAAATACTGTTGAGCAAAAACTTATATGTATGACTGTGTTATAACACGCTTTTCTATAACATTTCTGTCCGATATGAGATGAAGATGTAAAACAAATAATAGATGCGCCATGCCCCCGGGTTGCTAGAGATGAATGCCAATACAACGGCAAGTACTTCGCATATGCCGCTTATATGATGATATTTATCTAACGAGGAAAGTGCTATACACATCACGCTTTTGCTTTAGGACACATATGCGAAGCATTTCCAGAAAATGCTGTTATCGCGCGAAGATTTTTGCGCCCTGAAATATTAAAGTTTTATTTTTTACTGAAGACGTTTTAGATTTTTTATCACCCTTGAAGTTATTTTCATTTTTTAACTTCAAATATTTTTATTGTGTGGGTGTCTGCTACGTTAACAGATATCTTTAAATAAAATAACAAAAGAAACAATACGCTAGTGTTGTCTATAACTCCTTCAGTCACAAATAATAAGATAAATAAAATATTTTTTTCTCTCTGTGTGTGTGTGCGTATTGGAACACTTAAAATGTTGTTCAAAAATGAATAGAATAGGAGTAATGTAGTTTACGTGATCCTATTAACATTTTATAGGCCAGCGGTTTTTTAAAGAACATTGTAAAAAAGAGGGAGATGTTTTTAAATCTACAAATACGTACAGTATCCACACTCAACGTTGTCAAATAGCTAATTCAAAAAATTATTAGTCGTTAACATATAATTCCAACCACAAAATTATTTTAAATAAGTTAAAATTATTTTAAAATCATTTGAAGAAAAGAGTTGCAAAATTTGAAAAATAGTTTAGAAAATATCTTTTCCATAAAAAATTTTTTTAACGAAATTCTGAAAATTTAAATTAATTACTTTTCATCGTGTACTGTGGATTTAACTAAAACGAGTTTCGTATTTTTTCCATATTAAAAGATTATTACCTAAAATTAAATCATGCAAATAACCTATTCGGGTCTTGTATAAAAGTAATAAGTATTAATAGTACGTGTGTTTTCATTGAGTATTATGTTGTATTAACCATTATTTTTTAACTATTAACGGTATTAACCATTAGTATTAACCATTAACGGCAGTATGTGTCCATGCATTTCTTATTATGACTTCATTTATGCACCAACCATCAATAATAAAAATAACAATATAAGTTTAGTTAATTCTCTTTACACTATAGGTGATTCTTCTTTTTATTATAAACATATATTTCATTATTAAAATTTAAAATATAAGTTACTTTTTAAACACATCATGTGTAAGGAAAAGTAAAAAATATTAGAAAGTTGTAATTAGAATACCTGTCAAATAACATTATTATGTGATGTTTTCATAACGTCTCCAAAAACTTTTCTTAGCTTATTGTCTTATAAATATGATTTACATAATACCTAATATAACTACATTCTTTATATTTAAAATATATTCGTTAAACTTTAACAATTTATTTAAATGGCTACTATTGACTTAAAAGTAGTTTTCTTCACAAAATTGAAAACAAAAATCGTACTCGAAAGGGTAAAAATGCTTTTCAGATATTCAAACATATTTCGTTGAAAATGTCTGCAATTGCATTCTAAATTATCTTTAATTTAGTAAAAAATTATAATAGTTAGTAAAAAATTATAACAATTTTAATAGTTTCTAAATTTAATTTAATGATACTTCCATCTATATTCTTATTTTAAAATGTTAAGAATTATAAATTAACGATTCAGATTTCTTAATTTAGTATAAGGTGATTTGAAACGAAAGGTTAAAATGGTTTTCTTCTGTTTGATCTGCTATCACACTTATCTAAGTATTTGGTACTTATACTTTGTGACGTCTTAAATATTAGGGTTGAAGTGATAGCGTGGTAACTTCAATAGGGCGTAAGTCAAGTCAAATCAAGTGAAATCATCAAGTTGAGCGGAAAAAATAATCTTCCCTGGTTGCTGTTGTCATGTCGATATATATATATACAGGGGTTGGACAAAAATATGGAAACACCTGAAAAAAACACGTTTTCTTGCCTAGTATTATGTACGGTACCCGTTGTTATTCAAAACAGCTTGCAGTCTTCTCGGAATGGATAAATACAGTTTCTATATGTTTGCCAAGGGAATATTGTACCATTATTCCTGCAAAACAGTGGCAAGTTCAGAAAACGATATTGGCGGTGGATAGCGAGAACGCCCTTTCCGCTCCAATGTAGACCACAATGGTTCGATAATATTCAAGTCTGATGATTTTGATGGCCTGGGGAGATGCGGAAATTCATCCTCGTGCTCAGAAAACTAGCCCTGGACAATGTGAGCTGTGTTAACGGGGACGTTGTCGTCTTGGAAGATACCATCATCATTGGGGAACAAAGCTTGTACCATTGGATGGACTTGATCGGCCAAAATGTTCACATAAGTCTGAGCAGTAATACGCCCTTACAGAGTTATCATGGGGACAGAAGAGAACCACGATATGACTGCCCAAACCATCACCAACCCCCCGCCATGTTTCACTCTTGGCAACAAGCAGTCTGCATTATAGGCTTGAGATGGCGTTCTCCAGACGTAAACTCGGCCAGAAGTGGGGAACAATGTGTAAGAAGACTTATCAGACCATATTACGCTCTTCCACTGCTCTATAGTCCAGGTTTTATGACTTAAACACCACTTTTTCCTGTTACAGGCATTAGCATTACTGATGGATGGCTTTTCAATTGCAACATGGCCAGCGATTCCCTATTTGTGAAGCTCCCTTATAATTGTTTTGGTACTCACAGGATTTGGTAACACGACATTCATTTCAGCAGTAACTTTTGCAGCTGTGGACTGCTTATTTTTCGCGATAATCCTGCTTAATGATCGTCTGTCACGGTCACTCAGCTCACACTTTCGTCCGCGCTGTGATTTAGCGGATGATGTTTTTTCCGCATTTCAAATATGCGGAATAAATCTTCGATACAGTACCTCTTGAAACACTAAAAACCTCAGCTACCTTGCTTACGGAAGCACCCACCATACGCTCGCCAACAATTTGTCCACGCTCGAAGTCTGTTAACTCTGACCTATTACAATGATAATCTCACTTAACAGTGCTCCAAAAACGACTGGACGGTGCAGCGATTTTACGAAGTTGTATAGGTGGCGTCAGTAGGAGAAAACTCCAGTGCCATCAACATAGTGCATTATAATCAATCTTTCTTTTCAAACATGCATTTCAAAAGGTGTTTCCATATTTTTGTCCAACCCCTGTATATATAAGTATGTGTAATGACGAACTTCTCAGATACTGTCAAGCGTCCAGAAGACCATGGCCGCCATTTTTGGCGTTTCAAGACATTAAAGAATTTACCAAATTGGAGCATAAATCAAGTCAATAAGGCTTAAATCAAGTCGAATCAAGTGAAATCAATTTGAGCGGAAAAAATAATCTTTTCTGGTTGCTGTTGTCGTGTCGATATATCATATTTATATATATATATATATATATATATATATATATATATATATATATATATATATGTATATATATACATATATATACATATATAGATGAGGACGAAAGTCTCAGATATTGTCAAAGGTCCGGAAGACCATGGCCGTCATTTTTGGCATTTAAAGACTGTAAAGAATTTACCAAATTGGATCCACCAGCGCTAAACAGCCAAGCTATAAGATATCTGCGGCAATACATGGACACTCAAAGATGTGTTTCGGTGTGAACTGGGGTTCTGAGCAGTTCATTCAAAAAATATAGGTTTTGGCCCCATCAGAAAGGGCCATCATTCCTTTAAAAGGATTTGCTCTTAATGTAGTCAGTGTACTCATTAAATCTCTAGAAATCAAAATCAGGGATTAAACGTTTCCTAGATTGTTAATTAATAAGTTTGTATTTAGCCACAGCGTTCTCATCTGCAAGATGTTTTCTCGAAAGATTTCGGTATGTTCATGAGTATTTTTCTGAGTATCATTTATGTTTAACTGCAGAAAATTCAAGGTCCTCGTGGCATACTTCTTTTACATTAGTCCAGACTTCAGCTCCTGGCGCGCCGGCTACCTTGGACTCGGTAGCATTATCGTCACCACTAAATATTGCACTATCCGTAGAGAGAAATTTGTTATCGTCTCATTGAAGTTGGACTTCTACCTGGTCCATGGTAAGCATCTACTAACCAATGGTAAAATTTTGGAAAGGCATTCCTCTAACTGCCACCTCGAAAATTGCCCTTTAGAGGTTACAGGCTTTCCCAGGGGAACCTCCCTTGGGTTCAAAATTTATTTCTTTTCTTCAGATTTGGTCCGAAGTCGCAGCTGTATCAGAAAAGGCAAATGGAGATGACTCTTCATCTTTTATCTTTAACCCCTTGGAGATGAGCGACACGAAGGCTTAAGAATCTTTGCTAAACCCCACCAGTAAAATGTCACTGTAAAATTTACCTTATTTAATCGGAGCATTTTCATGATTTCTCGGAAGGCACAAATTTCTCTTTTTAAAAACCGGTGACAAAACATTAAAAATTTTGTAAAAGGATCCCGTTGCGAAGGGTTACTTCGTTTTCCTTAAAACAAATGCTATCCTTCATCCACTTAAAGCTTGTTTGAGTAACATCACTAAAAATTTTTGGGATTATAGATTACGAAAGATAGCGATTTCCTAAATAAGAAAGTTTCAAGTTTGATTTTTCTGTAGGACAGGCCTATTTAAATATAGGAATCGGGTGAATTATAAGGAATTTCGTGACTTCTACTCTGTTCATCTGCGTGTTTTTTTCCATAAAAAAAAGACTGGTTGAGATGAATTGCTTCCTTTGATCATCTCCTGTATAATGGATTTAGGGCTAGATGCCTTTACAATGGATTTAGGGCTATACCTTGGATTTAGGGCTAGAATGTTTACACACGGGTTTTCCTTCGTCTATACATATATAGACAGGTTTTTCTGTGAGGTTTGTTAAAATTATCACAAAATCGATAGTTAACTGGGATAATTTTAAAAATATATTAGTTGAAAGTAAAATAAAAATTATTCAACGTTTAATAACGTTTTAAAATTATTTAGTTTTTACGTTTTGCAATTATCATATTTGATCTGCTTTTAAACATTTTTAATAAAATGTAAAATTAAATTCAGTTGAAATAATAAGCATTTTAGGAATAAATATTGAACTACCAATCAAACTGTACTTTTAATTTATTTTACTGTATATTTATGGTTATTTGAGATAATTTAAATCAACTTATTACAAAGTTAAATAATAAGAGAAAAAAAATTGTTTTATTACCACTTGCAATAAAATGAATATTGCAGCAATAAAATATGTCTGAACAGCCTAATAAAGTAACTAATATAAATTTGTAATTTGTAATTTTATGATAACGTTTAAAATATTTTTGACAAAGCATTCTCATAAACGATGTAATTATGAATATTTAATGTATCATTTGTATCATATAAATATTTTGTTATGTCAATAAGCCGAATTCATTTTACATTTTTTTGAACGAATAATTGAACATAAATAGGGTACTTTTAATTAAACTCGTATTTGTTTTCTTAGATTCTTTTAATATCATGCTCTGTTGTAATTGAAAAAAAAGGAATTAATAAAACAAGCCTGAAATTAGAAAGATGTTTAAATTTCAACATTGGCATTTTCCAGCATTTTCTGTAATAGTCTCGATGGAAGATTAAAGATTTACAATGAATTGTGACGTAGTTATTTTGGAGCTTTCTATAGATTTTTAAAATCATTTTTATTTGCTTCACTTCAAATATATTCTGTTTTATAAAAAGGGATATATTACATGCATATTTTATTTATGAAACTATATGTTACTCAATTTGGATTCAAATATATTTTATTGGATTTTAATTAATTTTTTAATACAATTAATCAATAGCTTATATGAATTTTCGACATTGCTTTATTTGGAGGTTCCAAACAATCTTTTGAGTTATTTTTGTTTGTAAATAACAGTTTACTTTATTTAAACTCGCATGTTAACAGAGATTGTTAACTCCTGTTCTTTATAGAACGGAAGGAGGCCACAGAGACAATGGCTTCATCGAGTTCAGATCTGAAATTCCAGAATAATACATATAGTTTATACATTGGTTAAAATACATATACACAATAAATATAGTTTTCGCCTTGTCCTTCCAGACTCACATAAGCTGTGCAGTCGTTTTATAGATGGGTTTACATTTAGATAACGTTTTGCTAGACAACATAACAAACATTAAACAACCTAACAGACTCTGAAAATTAGCTGGCTGTAGGCGTTCAAATTAAAGGTGCATTTTCAGCCCCTTATTTGAGCACGTCCGGTGCTCTAAGAATTAAGTTTTGAATTTGATAAAGCCGGCTGCATCGTGAAAATTACATTTATGATTAGTCGCTAAATTAAATCTGTCTATATAACATAGTGGGATATAGTAATAATACATACTCACACAATAATACATAATCACACATATTTGCCGGTGTTTCAGAATCAATAATAACAGTCTTGTGATTAAAAATCTTCGTTTATCTGTTTTGTTTTACAGTGCCAAAACAATAATCCAAAGATCAAGAAACAAGGGGTTTAGAGACATTTCTAGTTAATTGAATACTTAAATTCCTTTTAAAAAAGTTATTAAAATTAATTTTAATGCATGATATTAAACTTTTGGGTCAAACGTAATTAAAAATACTAAATTACTAAACTTAAAATATGCATGCAAAAAATTATGTGTTTTCTAGAAATTGTATCCTTTAAAATCGTCAATTTCAATTTCTGTCAGGCTTGAAGGTAATTCTTTAAAATTAGATCACTTAAAGTTAAACTATCTAAATTAAATATTTTGCAATTTCGTCCAAAAAAATGTGGTCAATAGCTACATGTTTAAAACTAATCATACAAGTTGCGACTACTAATAATGTAACATCATCACATTATATTTTAATACATTTCACTTTTTACATTTTAACTTTAATAATCTATAAATATTAAAAATTGTAAAAAAAAAATACTAACATTTTTGTAATTGTTGTGTGCTAAATCATTTATGCCAAATGCAGTAATCATTGTCAACATAACTTTTGACTTCTTATTCTTTGCACCTTTTTCTACTCATCATCATTCAAGAGAATGCTGAATCAGATAACGCGTCTCGAAAACTAACCTAACATGAACTTTGGCTAGAATAAATATAATTTTGATCCTGTCCTCCCAGAATCACATGAGCACTGCAGTCGTTTTATAAATTAGTTTACATTTAGATTACGTTTCGCTAGAGAACATAACAACTATTCAACAACCTAACAGAGTCTGAAAATGCATTCGCAGTTGGCGTTCAAATTAATGGTGCAATTTCAGCCCCTTATTTGAGCAAGTCCGCTTCCCTTAAAAATTCAAACTGCTATTTGTATTAGATAAGGTGGGCTGTATAAAGGAAATTACATTTATGATCAAGCGCTAAATTAAATCTGTCAATATAATATAGTCATTAATTTACCGGTGTTTCAGAATCAATGTTAACAGTTTTATGATCAAAATTCCAATTATTCCGTTCCGTTTAAATTAATAATTAAACTGTTTTGTTTTACTGTACCAACACTACAAATTTATAGATCCAGAAACAAAAAGCATTCTAGGCAGTTCTAATAATTTGACTGCGTAAATTCCTATTTAAAAAAATAGTTAAAAATTCAATTTAACTTATTTTTAGATATTGTATTCTTTAAAAGCGTGATTTTCAACTTTTGTGAGGCTTACAGAAAATTCTATAAAATTAGATAAGCTAAAATTAAATTATTTAAATTAAATGTATTACAATTTCTTCTTCTTCAAAAATAAATAAATAAATAAATAAATAAAATAAAATAAAAATTTGAGGGAAGTAGGAACATGTTTAAAACTAATCAGAGACCTTGCTACTTATAATAATGTAACATTATCACATTATGTCAAATTTTAGCTATAATAATCTATAAATATTAAAATTATAAAAGAAACTGTTACAATTTTTGTAACCTTACGTAATCTAAATCATTACAGCCTAATGTAATAATCATCATTACCATAAATTTCAACATTAGATTCTTTACACCTTTTGATACTCATCATCCTTCAAGAGTATGCTGAATCACATAACGGGTCTTGAAAACTAACCTAACATGAACTCCTGTTAGAATAAATATAATTTTGGTCCTGTCCTTCCAGAATCTCATGAACTGTGCAGTCGTTTAATAGATGAGTTTATATTTAGATTACGTTTCGCTAGACCACGTAACAGCTATTAAACAACCTAGCAGTGTCTGAAATTGCGTTGCCCGTTGGCGTTCTAATTAATGGTGAAATTTCAGCCCCTTATTTGAGCACGTCCACTTGATCTAAGAGTTAAAACTGCTTTTTCGATTAGATAAAGCAGGCTGTCTGGTGAAAATTGTATTTATGTATCTAAATTAAATTTGTCAATATAAAATAACCATAAATTTACCGGGCTTTCAGATCGAAATTAATATACTTATGATTACAATTTTCAGTCGTTTCCTTATATTTAAATTAATTGAACTGTTTTGTTCTACAGTACCAAAACTAGAATTTTTATAGATTAAATACAGTATAATAGTAATTCGCTTTGAAATCTATAAATAAACATTATTGGAGGCGATTACAGTTATTTTAATACTTAAATTTCTAATCAAAAAATGAGTAGAAATTCCTTTTAATACGTGATGTTAAACTTTTGGATGAAATTTAATTAAAAAGTAATAAATATATCGGCAAAATAATATGAGTTTTTTAAAAATTGCGTTCTTTAAAAGTGTGATTTTTAATATGTGTCAGGCTTGGTGATTATTCTATAAAATTGGATAAGTTAAAAATAAAGTATCTAAATAAAATTTTTACAATTTCGTCAAAAAAGCTGTGGGCAGTAGGTACATGTTTAAAATTAATCAGGCGATTTGCTACATATTGTAATATAGAATCATCACATTATTCACTTTTTAACTATAATAGTGTATAAATATTTAAATTTTAAAAGAAGATGCTACAACATTTGTAATCTTGTGTTTGCTAAATCATTACAGCCTAATGCGATAATCATCATTACCATAAATTTCAACATGAGATTCTTTACACCTTTTGATACTCATCATCCTTCAAGACTATGCTGAATCAGATAACGTGTCGCGAAAATTAATCTAACATGAACTCTGGCTAGAATAAATATAATTTTGATCCTGTCCTTCCAGAATCACATGAGCTGTGCAGTCGTTTTATAAATGAGTTTACATTTAGATTACGTTTCGCTAGACAATATAACAACTATTCAACAACCTAACAGAGTCCGAAAATGCATTTGCAGTTGGCGTTCAAACTAATAGTGCAATTTCAGCCCCTTATTTGAGCAGGTCCGCTTGCTCTAAGAATTAAGATTGCTATTTGGATTAGATAAGGCGGGATGTATAGTGAAAATTACATTTATGATCAAGCGCTAAATTAAATTTGTCAATATAAAATAATCATTAATTTACCGGAGTTTCAGAATTGATATTATTAGTCTTATGATTACAATTTTCATTTGTATTGTTTTATTTAAATTAATTGAACTGTTTTCTTATACAGTACCAAAACCAGACATTCATAGATCTAGAAATGAAAAGTATTGGAGGCAATTATAGTTATTTAAATACTCAAATTCCTATTAAAAATAAATAGAAATTCATTTTAATACGGGATATTAATTTTTTGGATGAAATTAATTTAAAAAATAATAAATATATCTGCAAAATAATATGAGTTTTGTAAAAATTGCATTATTTAAAATTGCGATTTTTAATTTTTCTCAGGCTTGGAGAAAATTCTTTAAAACTGGATAAGTTAAAAATAAAGTGTCTAAATTAAATTTTTACAATATCATAAAAAAATTGGGTAGTAGGCACGTGTTTCAAATTAATGAGGCAATTTACGTATTATAATATAGCATCATTAAATTATTCATCCTTTAACTATAATAATGTATAAATATTAAAATTTTAAAAGAAGATGTTAAATACATTTGTAATTTTGTGTTTGCTAAATCATTACAGCTTAATGCAATAATCATCACTATTATAAATTTCAACATGAGATTTTTTATACCTTTTGCTACTCATCACCATTCAAGGTAATGGTTAATTAGACAACGCGTCTCGAAAACTAGCCTAATATGAACTCTGTCTAGAATAAATATAATTTTGATTCTGTCCTTCCAGAATCACATGAGCTGTGCAGTCATTTTATAAATGAGTTTACATTTAGATTACGTTTTGCTAGGCAACATAATGACTATTCAACAACCTAACAGAGTCTGAAAATGCGTTGTCAGTATGTGTTCAAATTAATGGTGCAATTTCAGTCTCTTATTTGAGCACGTCCGCTTGCTCTAAGATTTAAGACTGCTATTTGGATTAGATAAGGCGGGATGTATAGCGAAAATTACATTTATGATCAAGCGCTAAATTAAATCTATCAATATAAAATAGTCAGTAATTTACTGGTGTTTCGGAATCGATATTAATATTCATGGGATGAGAAATTCTATTTCTTAACGTTTTGTTTAGGCTGATTACTCTTTTGTTTTACAAAACCATAACGAGAAAGTGCTAGATATAGTAACAAAGTGTATTGTAGTTAATCCTTTTAATTGAATGCATAAATTTGTATTTAAAATTGTAAATATATATATTATATCTAAATTAATAAGTCAGACAGTAAAATGTACAGTACAATACCAACAGATGTAGAATAAAAAGTTAAACATGTGCATTTTATAGTATAAAACATTTAAAGTACGTTAAAGTTCCTAAAAAATCAAAACTAGTCAAGCGGACTAACAGACTAAGTACGGTAGAAAATGGTTTGATTTTAATGCTCTTTATTATGAAAGAGTACATAAATAATCTATTTGAATGAAAACTCAAATTCTTATTTTAAAACAGGTAAACATTATAGCTATATTATGTCGAAATTAATAAATAAGGCATTAAAATTTATTGAAAAATACAAATAAATCTAAAATCATTAGTCAAGTGATCATATAAAACTATATAAAAACTGAGTGTATTTAAAACTAATTGATTTTAAAAGACTTTAATATTTAAAAAATGTATATATTGTTTTGTATTCAACTTTAACTAATGGTATTATACTTTTCTGTATTTTTTTACTGATTTTAATATTTCATCAAAGTGAATTTAGCAATGAAGTTTATTTTTTTTCTTGAAGTATTGCATTTTTTATGTAAAGGAAACAACAAATATATTATACTCAAATCATTCTTAATTGTTGTTCATTTCCTTTATTAAACTTATTGATAATCTAAGCAAAACAATGTAATGTAGATAAACAGGGACGCTACGTTAATGTAGCATTAATACTTAGCATACAAATTAAGACATATCAAGTTAAAATATTTTTGATGCAGCAGTAAAACTGTACAGCCTTAAATGATATGCTTTAGTTGATATGCTGGACAAAATGAAAAACTCCGAAAATATCTATAAAGACTGGCGTAATCATAGACTCTTGTTAATAGACTGAGAGGCGGCAGTACGCGCACATCATCGAGTTCTTGGCTGAAATTCCAAAATTTAAAACTCGATTGACATACTAAAACGCAATCGGTCTACCAAATCAGATCAGAGAAGAAAATACTTGAAAAATTTAGCTGTCCATTCTTAAGTTTATCGTTGTGCTTTACTGCATGTGAAGGTATTAAATCATGGAGGACTGGGAGCAGGAAAAGACAGCCAGAGTCAACCACTGAATCGAGTATTTAGGAGTTAGTTTTCCACCAAGACATGGCGTAGAAGACCGATTGCATTCTCATATGCAAACATTTGGTTACAGTTCTTAAATTTGTGATTGCGTTAATTTAGATTAATGGTTATTAAATGGATGTTTTAAAGGGGTATGTAGATTTCGATCCCTATAATTGAACCTAAATTACATAGCGCCTAAAAGATAAATTTCAGAAATATATTATTTCTGTCATTTAAGTTGACATTTTAATTGGAAATGAATGCGTATTTGTATTACAATTTTAGTTTCGGAACTGAAGAGGTTAAGTTACCCGAATTATAATCTGTTTCAATGAAATTTAGCGTAGCATTAAAAATTTACTGCTTTATGTGTGAAAATGTGATCTAGCAAAACTTCATAACAGCTCATAAACCTAAATATCAAACCAGCAATATAAACTCTGTCATGTACGAAAATTAAAAATTGGAACCGAGTGATGATATTATGCAGAAAAGAGTGCACAGAAGGAGAAAGAAAGAAGTTAAATGCAGATACTCATTTTGTTCCGCCTGAAAACGATCTGCCATTGGCATAACCAGTAAATTAAGAAATCTTCTATTCAATATCAATATAAAATCCACTTGATCGAGCTCTTTCATTAGCATTATTGGATAATTTGCAATGATTCTAGCTAGAATGAAACTATTTTCATTGTTTAAACGTGGTGAACAGCACTTGTCACAACAGTACTGAAATCAAACATATAGAAATAATCACAATACAACACAATTTAACACGTTCGCTGCCGCTTACGTAAAGATGTGATGATAGTTAATGCCGCAATGTATAAGTTGGGTTTTCCCAGAAGCCGATTTACTTTTTGTAACAAAGAATCAGTGAAAGATTTTCCCGCGCCAGCGCTTGACTGGCTATTGCACATCACCCCACATCATGCGCTGGCGCGTGAGTGGCCCCTTAACGTTAGAGCCATATCACGCGCTTTTGCATGAGCGGCAGCAAATGTGTTAACAGCCAAAACATCGATATTCAATGATATCATTAAAACATTTTGCTTTAAAATGAGCAAAATTGTGATGCATGAAAAATTTCAAAATCTTATAAAACATAATGTTAAAAAAAAATTAACAAGGATTTTTAGAACCTGCTATATTAACTAGAGTTATTAGTGATGTTTATTTGAATTTATAAATTCCAAGGAAGGTGAGCTTCCATTAGACCACGTTGAGAAGTATTTTTCGTGATAAATTGAATTAATTTCAATATTCAATATCCAATTCCAATGTCAAACATGCAGTAACTAATCGCAAAATCTAATAAATACTAATAATCATGGTTGAACATGTTGGAAAAATCTGAATTAGAATCCTTAGAACCTTCTTGAATACAATTTAAGCGTATCATTTAAAACTTGCTGCTTTAAAATGTGTGAAATTGTGGTCAAGTAACAACTCATAAACCTGCATATTTAACCGGAAACGTTGTAATATAAATCCTTCCATGTACGGAAATAATGAATCGGAACTGATTGATGACATTATGCAGAAAAGGGTACATAGAAGGAGAAGGAAAGAATATAAGAAACTCTCAATGTAAATACTCATTTTGTTCCGTCTGAATGCAATTTGTTACTGACATTACCAATAAATTACAAAAGCTTCTATATAATACTAATATAAAAGCCCATTAATCATGAAATCTTATTAGCATTAATAGATAATTTGATATGATTATGTCTAGAAAATGAAACTATTTTAGCTATTCAAACGTGGTGTATAGCTCTTATCACAACAGTACGAAAAAAAAAAAAAAAAAAAAAAAAAAAAAAAAAAAAAAACTAATAGAAATAACCACAATACAACACAATTAATCAATCACAAATTCAATATTAAATGATATCATTAAAACATTCTGTTATAAAATGTGAGGAAATGTGATGTATGGAATATCTAAAATCATAATGTTGAACAAAAATTTCAAAGAAAAAAAATAAAACAAAAAAATGCATTAACAATGAATTTCGAAAGTTGCTAAACTAATCAGAATTATCAGTGACACACTTAGTTGGATTTATAATACCCAAGCAAAGCAGTTATTAAATTCATAAGGTTTAATTAGACAATTTGAGAAATATTTTTTAAATAAATTTAATTAATTTTACTGACCAATTTCAAACATACAGTGACTAATTCCAAATTCTAATAAATAGTAATAATCACGATCGAACATATTTAAAAAAAAAAAAAAAAAAAACAAATTGAATCCCTTTAACTGAAATTAAGCTTATCATTAAAAATTTGCTGCTTTAAAATTTGTGAAATTGGGATCAAGCAAAACTTCGTAATAACTCATAAACCTCAATATTATACCGGAAACGTTGTAATATAAACTCTTTCATGTACGGAAATAATGAATTAGAACTGAGTGATGACATTATGCAGAAAAGGGTAGAAAGAGTAGGAAAGAAGGTAAGAAACTCACAATGCAAATACTCATTTTATTCCGCCTGAAATCAATCTGCCACTGGCATTACCAGTAAATGACAAAAGCTACTTTTCAATGCCAATATGAAAGCCAATTAATTGAGCAACCTCATTAGTATTAATAGATAATTTGAAATGATTCTGTGAAAGTAATGCAACTATTTTATCTCTTCAAAACGTGGTGTTTAGCATTTGTCACAACAGTGCCGAAATTGAAACCAATAGAAATAGTCACAATACAACAAAATTAAAAAAATCCCGAATTCGATCTTAAATGACATCATATGAATGACATGAAAACACCCTGTTTTAAAATGTGCAAAAATGTGATGTATGAGAACTCATAAAATACCATAAATCATTAATGTTAAAAAAAAAGAATTAACAAAGAAATTTTGAAATTGCTATACTAGTTAGAACTACAGTGACGCGTTTATTTAGATTTTTAATACCATGCAAGGCAATCGTTTACTCAATAAGGTTTAATTAGATCATTTGAAAAGTGTTTTATGTAATATATTAAATTAAACTTAATAATCAATCCCAATGACAAATATACATTGACCAATCCAAAAATCGAGAAAATACTAATAATCACAATGGAACATTTTAATAAAAAATTTAATTTTACTTAAGAAAGGTGTTATAGTAAAAATAAAAGACATTGACATGTTTTGGAACCGTCAAATAAGTTCCATAATCATAATATAAATAAAATAAAATTTCAAACCCAATAAAATAAAATTTGAAATTTTATTTTATTTATATTATGACTATGGAACTTATTTGACGGTTCCGAAACATGTCAATGTCTTTTATTTTTATTACAACACATTTCTTAAGTAAAATTAAAATTTTTATTAAAATGTTTATATATAAGGTGAATGTTTTAAAATCTGGTGATTTAAAAAATCAGTTGGATTTAATTAACTTTTTATCACAATGGAACATATTTAAAAAATCCGAGTTAGAATCTTTATTTCAAATTTTGCATATCATTAAAAACTTTCTACTTTAAAATGCGTGAAAATGCGATCAAACCTTGTAACAACTCATCAACCTAAATATTAAACCGGAAACGTTGTAATATAAACTCTTTTATGTACGGAAATAAAGAATTGGAACTGAGTGATGACATTATGCAGAAAAGGGTACACAGAGAAGGAGAAGGAAAGAAGATAAGAAACTCGCAATGCAAATACTCATTTTGTTCTGTCTGAAAACAATCTGCCACTGGCATTAACATGGAATTTCGGAAGTTCCTATCGGAAATCTCAACTAGTTCTGTTGAAATGCAGTTGCTATCGTGGAATAAAATTCAAATGCCAAAAGCTTTTATTAAACACTAAATGCAAAAGTCTTATCTTATCAGTTGCCAATATGTGATTATTTTTTCTGAAAATAGCAAATGTTCAAATTAGAGAGGAGATAAGAGAGAGCGCGAGCGAAGTAGGAAGAGAGTTACCTCGATGTATCTTTATGAGACATAAAACGTTGGAAAGAAGAACGTTTTTGTAAATTTCAAAGAACAAATAATACGTATGGGAGTTTAGAAAAGTTATTAAGCAATTTTTATTCCTGCAATTATTTTCTTTCTCAAGCGATACAATATAAAGAAAAAATAAAGAAATTTAGACAAAAATCAACACAAAAATATCATTTAAAAACGTATTTAAATAAAGATTTGGGTTTATTTTAAATACATTTGCTTTAAACTAAAAATATTTCTTATATATATATGGGTGATTCTCAAAATAGGGGACAATTTCAAAAGTGAAATCTTAAAAAAATCGCTGTTAGCAAAATTTCTGAAAAAATAGGTGTTGTTAATATAGTATTAGGTATACCTTACATGTAGTCAGCAGAGCTAAATATTTAAAAATTAACTTTAAAAGAAATAATTAGTATTTTTTGAGCCATGCTAATGACAAAACAAATTGCATGGAATAAATATATTAAGAAATTTTTATTTTCTTCTTGCTTAAATATTTTTTTCTATATTTATTAGCCTTCCTTTTCAGCAAATGGTTTCCATTTTTACATATATACATATAAGGAGAAAAAAACATTACCAAAGAGCAAACTTTGATTACATGAGCAACATTCTGACACTAACAATGTAAGAAGCTGTCTTAGTGATTTTCTGACAGATTTAATGCATATTTTAGGGATAATAAATGTAATACCTAAATGTATATGTAAAATTAAACTTTATAAAAGATACAATATAAGCAATGGTTACATTTATGCACATAGGAGTCTTTAGCATGGACAGAAAAACCATGCTAATGACACTGGTATTTGTCCATGCTACTGACAAATTTTAATTTAAATAAGATTATGAGCCATAATATAATCACAATGCAATAGTCCTTCCTGGGGCTTTTTAAAACACAAAAGTCCTATGCAAATAAGTATAATAAAATTTTTAACTATAAAATAAACATGAAAATTATTATCCATTCTAATGATATACAATTGATGTACGCCCCTGATATTCAACTTCTATTCTTAAAATACAATACATGCTTCTATTTTCAGGCTGGGATAAAATGGCTACTTGTTGCCATGGAGAAACTTTATATTTTCAAACTATTGTCATATGTGAAAATGAAATTTTGATTAATAACCAGCTGTTATATCATGACCTTGTTTTGAAAATAGAATATGGAGGACAAACCTTAATTCTTTTTTTATATATTACAATTTTATTTTTAAAAAGAAAATTATTGGATCAATCCTCTCCTTGATTAATTTAAAGAAAGAATAGCATTTGTTTTATTTTATAAACATGATATTAACTCTTGAAAAAGCTAGTATATTCAAGGCACAGCTGCTGTGGACATCCATGCTAATGACATTTTGAACATTTATTCTGTTATTTTAAGGCGTTTTTAACTAAAAAGTGAGTAATTCTTGAGTGCAAATAATGAATAATATTAAGACAAACATATCTAAATATAAAAACATGACAGAAAACCTGTCAATTATTTTTGTATGCCGAAAGACATAAATTGTCCCCTATTTTGAGAATCACCCATATATATATATATATATATATATATATATATATATATATATATATATATATATATATATATATATATATATATATATATATATATACATATAAAGTTTGAAAATTTCATTTTAAGTGATCTCGAGATTTTAAAGCTCATAGATATAATAAACATTTAATTTCGTTATGTGTTAAACACCTATTTTGTCTGCACATTTTGATACAATTATTTACTTCAAATTTCCATTAGGAAAAAAGTTATTTCATTTAAAATTGTATCCCCTGAACAGCTAAAGCGGCGTTTCTGGAATTTTGAAGTCATTTTTCTACAATTCACGTTTTTCAGTGTAACGCACATGATATTTCAAACACTTCTGAATAGTTACTCCTAATTTTTTTTAAAATATATGCTTCATTTTGGTGTGTATTAGCTGAATTAATAATTTCTTTTTGCTGTTAAAAAAATTTATATTTTTAAATGATTATACTGATGAAAATTTGAAAATTTTGTATTTGGTAAATAACATTTTGTATTAAAAATTTAAAAATACATTCTAGCTGTAAAACTTATTTTGCAATTCGGCACGTATGCTATCATGCAAATTTTCTGCTCGGAAAATTTTCGATACTTTGAAGTCTCCTAAATATATTAGCTCTCTATCTTGTATTTTAAAAATATATGAAATAAAAGAACATACTTATATCTTTTGTCTCAAAAAAAAATTTTTTTTTAAATCAGACGCATTTTAAGATATTAAATGGTAAAATCGCCATTATATTATTTTTTTCAATTTTAAGAGTCCGGTAATTTAAAGAATTTAAGCTCAGAATAAAAAATTTTGAAAATCTAAAATGTACCTATTTGTCTTTTAAAATATATTTCTTTTGATGCTTTTAGCAATTTTTTGAACTAGACGAGCATTTTACAATAAGCTGCGAGTAAAAAAAAATATTCTAATGATCTGTTTTTTTAAACTAAAGAATATTAGTCTTTATGTATATATTTAAATTTTAAAAAATCTCCGTTTAAAGAATTTAAGTTAAAAACTTGTGGAAGTAGAAAATATATCTATTCGTCTTGAAAAGTGCGCCAATTCTGCCGTTTTTATCCCTCTTACGAAGGAGACGAAAATTTTATAATAAACCCCAGGACAATAAGATAAATCTTTTCATCCGAAAGTTGAAAATATTATGATGATTCGTAATATACCTCGCTTCTGATTGGTGGTCACAGTTGTTTGGTGGTGGTGCGGTTCTGTAGCAAAGATGTAAAATTTTAAATTGAATGAGTGAAAATATGGTATTTCAACAAAAATCTAAACAAAATTTTATATTAAAAGCGACATTTTTTTTAAAAAAAAAGGAAGATAAATGTTTTTCTTTTCCTTAGAAGCGAAGATTATCAAAAAAATCAGAAAGAAATGATCAAGACAAAATTAACCATTCTCGGATTAAATACATGCCATGAACAGACTCAATTTAGTAATATCCTTGTCATTATGGCCACTAGTTCAACAAAAAATATTTTAAGGTAAATACGTTTAAAACGTTTTGGAAGAGATTTTGAAGATTCGGTAGAAGTGTCAAACAAAAGCCTTTATAAAGAATAAAAGCCTAAAGAATATAATTTGTTTTAACTGTGTATTGAGAACAAAGGCATTGGAAATATAATGAAAATTTTACTTTATGTTATAAATAAAATAATTTTTTAATGCTTTTAACCTCCTTTGGCACCTCTCCTTCTTGATGAACTTGCAAATGCTAAAAGAATAATTACAATACTAACTTTATTATTACTATTTATAATAAATATCTAAGTGATACTTTTTTTTAATATTGAAGTACTCAAATTTTACGATGTTGTCAAATTTGAAAGAATATTGCAACGAAATTTTCTTTTGGAATTTTTCAAAAGTTACACATTTTATTTATTGGATTACAGAAATAATATTTCAAAATAATTACAAAGGTCTTTAAAAAAATTTGCATTTATGTATGTATATTTATGAAAATGACTATACGGGAATACTTCCAAAGAACATTTTGTTTCTTCATGTAGCATTCTTGTTTATATCTGTACCCCGGTAAAGGAAAAAAAAAGAAAATGACATAACGAACTAGGCGAAATCAAATTTGCTCTTATGATTGTATGTTAATGCAATAATGAAAAAGAGCGGGTATAGTCGTCATATATTTATT
This sequence comes from Maratus speculifer, assembly GCA_964019185.1. Classification (NCBI taxonomy): domain Eukaryota; kingdom Metazoa; phylum Arthropoda; class Arachnida; order Araneae; family Salticidae; genus Maratus; species Maratus speculifer. The sequence continues at coordinate 279,473,742 of OZ025294.1, forward strand.
ATTTTCATGTTTCTTTGGCATTTATACTTTTCTCCTGAGTCTTTTCGTCTTTTAAAGCAATATTAAATAAAATTATTGCTAAGAAATGGGTAAAATATTCTCTGTGCTAAGGATTAATTTCTAATATAAATTAATATATATATATATATGTGTGTAACACAAAAAATATAAAAAAATGAATTTTTTTTTCAAGATTCAATTGTTTTATAGTTTTTTCAGAGCAATGTGCACCATACCTCAGTAGTATTAATTTTACTTAGTGTCGTGTTACATTCATTATTTAACGCTGAATCAGTCATGCAGATTTGTTAAAATAGTAGTTTATTATTCTTGTTGGAGGTATACATTTTTTAATTCAAAAGGAAGTTTGTTAAAAAAAAATATATGCTGCATTTTCCGTGTTTATAAATAATTATTTCTTAATCATATAACGTGTCTCAAACGTTTGGACAAAACAAGTAAATATCGTTTGTTAAATAACAATATACAAAGAAACAAAGACACATTATTGGCTTAGGTCCTGAAAAATTATTCAAATATGTCATTTCAAAATTAATAAATAGGTATATTATCACCACTTTGATAAAAACTAAAAATGTCATTAACTATTGAGTGTCTGAAAAGTTTAGGTACATTGAAAAGAAGTACATCATTTATCACTTTTACATGATTTTACTGTTTAATAGTATTTACCTGATTTACCATAACTTCAAATAATCATGTCTCCATAAACTTTTTTTACTATTGAAATAATGTTTTTAGAAGAGACTACTATACTTTTTCAATGGCCATTTTTATTTCTGTAGTAGAAAAATATCGTTTTCATTTCTTGTATATTTTACGGATTAACATACCTGATTTTTTTAACCCAATCTTAGAATTCTACAGTATAAAACATTAACATTCTGGGAAGAAAAACATTGTTCATTATGATGTGATTAGTTGATTAAAACATTGTCTTGTTGAGATTTTAAATTCGAGAACTCTCTAAGATGTCGCTAAATGGAAGATTTAAATGTAGTGTGTTATACTTTGTTGATTTTATTGTCCGTGAAGGAATGCCTGGCAGGATTGGCCATTAAAATTCATTTGTCTCAAAAAACACATGATATTCGTATTCTTGTTGTTTAGTGAAGGTAAGATTTTCCTTTTAATCAAAAGTCATATCAGTAACAATTCTAGACATCAGGACTATCCAGACTCTATGCGTCACTGAATGATGTGCGGATCAAGTAAGATATGTAATTTCGCTCAATACAACCAACACAGAATTATTCTAGCCAAATTATGATGTGTTTTCAGGCTTTTTTTTACATAGAATTAAAACGAGAGCATTGCCATGCTCTTGAAATTTCTTATTAAGATTCGTGATCTTATAGACATTGGCACCAAAGATTACCTTCAATTTGCTTTGAAGACATATTATTACTTTCCTAATAGTTTTCAAATTTTTACATGAGTTAAAAATCTTATTGTTCGGTTCTTTTAGCATCTTGGCATTCTGTCTGCTGCCCTAATTCTAATCTTAAGTTTTCATCGATTTCAAAACAATCAAATCTTGAACAATCTTTCTATTTAAAAAAATGAATAACAAATATTATAATACATATTGGTAAACTGCAAATAACAGTGCAGAATGCAGGACATGATTTAGTCTTATTATACGTAGCAAATCGAAGCCAAGTATTAGCTCAAATTACTTCCCATTAAAAAAAATTAGGGCGTTAAAAAAATCCAGTCGAACAGGTTCAACCAAACAAATGCCCTAACAAAAAAGTTTTAACTTACATCAACAACGATAGAGAAGTTTAGCTGCGAGCCACAGAGGTGGAAAACCTCTACGTTTGGATTAACGGAGAAGGGACAGTGGAAAATCTCAAACACCTGGATTAAATTAATTTTAATTAATTAGGAATGTGCTGAAATTTCACAGGATAGAAAATACCTAAATAGAGTATAAAACGGGGAACTATATAAAAATAACAATATTCCATATTGTACTTCAGTGAACAGTTGACGGCACGCTTCTTTACCGTATTCAGTGGCGTAGGAACTTTGAAAAAACAGGGGTAGCTGGAGCATCAGCGCCGTTCGAAAGCAGGGGGCATATGGGCGGTCACCCCGGGCGTGGAATTTTAAAAGGCCCCAGATTTATACTGGCAACGGCATTTTTTGGCCTGTCAGAAGAAAAAGTTGGGGGAAAGCAGCTCCAAATTAAAACTTTCCCTAAGCGCTGTTTTATTTTCGCACGCCCTTGCGGAGCATATTGTTAAAAGCTAGTGGCGAGGATCATTTCATTTATAGTTTCATTCATTTCTGAGGGTTTCTTGTGTTGCACTTTTCACAAACAAGAGCATAAAATCGAAGCATATCAAAAGATCACCGACCTTTTAATCCAGTTTAAATAATTTATATTCGATATACTTGATGACACTAAATTTATGGACGATACCGAATAAAATATTAAAATTTTAGGCTACTCCCACTCCCATTTGCCAAAAGTTAAAGTTTTATTTCTGTTGTTTGGCTTACAAATTCTTTACAACCTCTTCTAAATCAATTTTAAAGGATTCTTATTTATAAATATGCAATAGCATCAAGTGATTGAGTCCATATTGATACATTGTTGTTCGGCGATGTGCAAGGGCGGACCTGGAGAGTCTTCAAGGAAGTGGGGGGGGGGGCGATTTTAGAAATTTGGAAACTCCAGTCTCATATACAGGTCGAAGTTCATTTTTTAATGCGGATCGTGTTTCGTTTACTTTTTTGCTTTTGGTCGCGTTTGGGTCCTGTTGGCTTCCATTTTTTTTATCCTGGTCGGGTTAATTTCTACTTGGGTCGTGTTTGGGTCCGGTTGGCTTCCATTTATTGATCCTGGTCGGGTTAACTTTTCTTGAATCGTGTTTGGATCCGGTTGGCTTCCATTTTTTTTTATCCTGGTTGGGTTATTTCTACTTGGGTCGTGTTTGGGTCCAGTTGATTTCTACGCTTGGCTGCCGTTCGAGTTAATTTCTGATTTTTTGCTTTTGGGTCGGGTTTGAGTCCGGTCGACTACTGCATATTGTTCTAGGTGGAGTTGAATTTTACTTTTTAGCTGTGCTTAGCGCATTCGGGGCAGTTTGACATACAATTCTGATTTGGGGCAATGTCGGATTTGATTTTTATTTTTGCGAGAAGGGTTCGGATTGACCCGAATTGATTGGGGTGAGTCCTTTGATAAAATTTACGTTCTTTATCGCAATTTTTGGACCAAATGTGCTTCTGTTTTACGATCCTTTGAAAAAATTCGTGTTTTCTCCGCGATTATTTCACAAAATTTGATGTCCGGTTAACTTCTATTTTTTGCTGCTGATCGGGTTAATTTTTACTTTTTGTTGTGGGTCGCGTTTGGATCCGGTTAACTTCTACTGTTTGCTGCGGGTCAAGTTAATTTCTCATTTTATACTTCGGGTCGGGTCTGGGTCCAGTTAACAATTACATTTTGCTATCGGCCAGATTGAGTTCTACTTTTTAGCTGCGCTTAGCGGATCGAGACAGATTGTCATACATTTAGGATTTGAGTCAGTTACAGATTTGGTTTTTACTTTTGCGAGAATGGTTGACCCAGTTTTGATTGCTATCCTTTGACGAAATTTGCGTTTATCCGCGATCCTTTAACGAAGTTCGAATTTATCCGTGAACGTGATCCTTTGATGAAATTCACGTTTTCTCCTTAATCCTTTCACAAAATTTGAGGGTTTTTTTAGACCTTTTGATGAAATACGTGTTTCTTTAAGAAGTTGCCCTTATTTGCGACTGTTTGATGAAAATCGCGTTTTCTATATTTAATAATTTTTACGATTAACAATTAAGAAAGTTTTTAACCCAACATGGGCTCGTGGGAAAGAATTTAGAGAAATGCACGGGTCGCGATCGAGCCAGTAATGTTTATCATACTATCTAGATCAGAGACGTACCGAATGTTTAACTGCGCGGGTTGCGGTCGGGCTAATAATGTTTATCATATTATTTAGATCAGAGACGGACTGAATGTTTAGCTTTTATTCCGGGCCGAGCCACGACCAGGAAATTTTGTCTAATGCAAAATTCTATGAAAAATCAAATCCAGATCAGGCTCGGTCTGGAAGGAAAGGAAGACTGTCTCCACCCGAATCTCCAAAATAAAGCAAGATCAGGACACGACCCGAATGAAAATGAGAGAAACCCGTACCCAGTCCAAGTCTCATGAACATAAACTGGCGTTATCTGTGCCAGGCCGTGACGGGCTCGAGCTTCGTCCCAAGTTATTTCTTCTGAGGATGCATAGTGTCAATTTGTAAATCCTTTATTAGCCCAAAGGGAGGGACTTCGCCTCCTCCCCCGCCCCTTAGATCCGCCAGAGCATACGTGCAATATCGATCCTAGATTGAGTCTTTAGCCTTTATACCGGACGGAGCCTGGTCTTAAAAATTTTGGGTCGACCCAAAAACTGGTTTCGTCAGACCCAACCTGGAAAAAACAGTGTGGCTCGATCCAGCTCTGCAGAAAAAAAGACCCGACCCGGTTCTGAAAGTGTGAAGACCTGACCCAGTCGCAGTATAATAAATTAAAGTTGGCGGGACCCGGATCGGGTCGCGCCGGTCTCGAGTTTAGGACGAACAACTTTTCCGCGCGGGCATCTAATGTTCGCAGATCCCTTATTGGGCTCAAGGGGGGGGGGCGATCGCACCAACGCACTCCCCCTTAGATCCGCCATTGGTGTGTCTGTTTGAAGAAGAGCATTGAAAGCTCTGATCTGTCACTAATGATATCGGAATAACAAAATAAATTCTGCCAAAAGATAAACTTTAGAAAATAATTTCTTTACTAATGTCTGTGATGACATTATTTTAATTGTGATCGACAACGTATTTCCGTCAGTTCCATTCGGGACTAGTGTTGGTAGAAGTGTCAATTTTTCTGAAAGATTTGTCAAATCAAAATCATCAGCATGTATTCTAAGTTTTTGTTTGAGATCTTCTGGCGTGGTTGAAGCTGTATTCGTGAATATGGAATCGATCTGTATGTGAGATCAAACGTTTTTTGATTAAATCGTTTTTTATGCATTAGTAAGGTCAAGTGCTTCGCTACAAACTCAATTTTTCTTATTGTGCTAGAGCGGAAGGATAGCTTGTCTGTTCTTATCTAATTAAAACAATCTTTTGTTTGGAGACACTCTTACTTTCTCCGTGAATTTTCTAGAAAAAGTAAATTTTATTTTTCAATTTCTCTTGAGGGAGCTGAGCCCGTCTGAAAAATCCCAGGGGGAGCCAGAGCTCCCCCAGCTCCCCCTGTTCCTACGCCTATGACCGTATTGAACTTCGGCGGCCATATGTCCACGAGACTGCCATTGCTCAATGCAGGTCGTCATTCAACACAACCTCCCTAGGCAAGAAGGTACGATGAATGCACTCTAACAGTAAATGATGAACACGGAACGATGAATCTGAATTTTTGTAACTTCACGCTGATAAAAAACTGAGAATTTGGTGATATGTTAATGAGTCGTGGATTATGCTTGAAAATTTGCTACTGTATAAGGTAATCGCGACTCAATCAAGATCTAGAGTATCTTGACTGTTTTTTTTTATCTTTTTATTCGTAATAATCCCTCTCGATACAATTTGGTACATATATTAGCTGGGCAATCACCTACAACCGTTCGTGTCTTCTGTCATCCTCATGGAATCGTGACGCAACATATTCAAAGTGACGCTGTATAGATTCCAATTCACTAATGTCTCGTTGAATGAACGGTTTTTGAACTTCTCTGTTTTCAAATGGCCACGTAGAAACCAGATTTTAAATCTTTTTAAGAAGCTTTGGGATACTTTGTATAAAGGCGTTGTAATTGATGAAAATACACCAGCCGCTATTACTAAATTATGTGCTGCTCTAGTAAATGTCAGGCAAGCGATGACTATGGAACATCTCCTTCCACTTGTTGAATCTATACATTGTTGTGTGTCAGCCCTTATCAAGCCCAGAGGAGCCCCAACATTTGATAACTTGTTATTTTTAATTCAGTAGCACTTCAGTGTGTTTTTGAAATTTCAATAACGGATTTATTTTTCGTTACATGTCTTTAAAATTTGCCTTTTTACGATATCCTTATACGATTTGTATTTCAAATAATCAAGAAAAATTAAAAATATATTGTTATAATTTTCAGCAAAAACGGTTGGCTCATTGAAACCATAATTTGATATCCACCTTTGATAACGTTGTTGTAATATGTCTAAACTTTTGATAATATACGTTGTATAAAAAATAAATAAATAAATAAAAAATAAAAATGCATGTTTTTTAAATAAACAATGCTTATAAAAGTATTATAAAATCTATGCTATGTTTCATTTCAATTGAAATTCGAATATTTACCATAAAATCATTCATAGATTTCTTTGTCCAATTTTACAATATATTTTTGTGTATGAATTAACTTTAGATACAAATTGTACCATAAGTCATTATAAAATTGTGTGTGCTACTGGATTTGAAATTAGCAGTGAATTTGCATTGAGACAAAAACGGCTGAATTTTTTAAGAACATACTTCTGAGGATTTTCAGTGCTCTTTATTCCTTATTTGATAGCACTGTTAAGAACAATTGAGATAGTATATTCCTATATTTAAGAATAAATTGATATAAACCAAGTAATTAACAGATATAAAATAGAAAATCATAGGAATATGGTATGCATCTCCAAAGCTTTATAAATTGAATTTAAGATTTTAATAGCAACGAAGAAATGTTTTTAGTGTCCCGGTTCTTCTTATGAGAGATAACATAAATATGGTTAAACAGCGCACTTTTTTTTGGCCTTTAATAATTTTCTGTATAAGTAAATCACGCATGAAGTTCAAAATCGCTTCGACCATTCTGTGTTTTAAACTCCCCAAAATTTTTAGATCTTGTTAATAGTCACTTTCTATTTTTACTGGTAAGTTCTCTGGTAATCGGGGCATTTTTACCAGCTTTCTCCTGAGTAAACTATTCTAGGTTCGAGGTTCTCCTAGTTCAGTAAATTATAGGGTCATGGTTCAATGGTCCGATTACAATACACTACAAATCCTATTATGGATCTCTGAAACAACTTAGATCTGTTCTTCACACATTAATTCAGCCATTTAATAGTTTAATAAAGCTGTACGCCATCTATATTTGATATATGGGTCTAAAAATGAAGATTCGGTATAAAAATGTTAAATTCACAGTCTAATAACTTACATATTAATTTCAAGGGCAGTATCTGTTAACATGTAATTGCATTTAAAAAATGTTCCGTTCAAAAATTTTTACCAGTTTTTTTCAAAATTTTATTTTTTACATTGATTATGCTTATCAAACTCAAGAATGAATATAAAAAAACAATACGGAAATTGTAATTCACACAATAAAATTCCTATTAAATGTTATATAAAGCAATTTCTTTTGCTTTATTCTCATTAAAAATATCCTAAGAAGTATTTTAAGAGATATTACATTTCTAACTACATAAATAAAGCAATTAAAAAACTTTGAATTTCAGATTGTCATTTTCCCGGCTGACACATTGTGATGTGTGCAAAGCAAAGAGCCCTCTGCTATTTTGTATAAATATATTTTTTTATTTATTTTAAATTTCTAATTAATATCTGTACGTTATACAAGAAATATATTAGGAGGGTATCGAATTCTGTATTTTACAAATAATTTTTCATAATTAAAATATCTTTATCGAACGTGAATATCATTTTCCTGGCCTGCATTTTCGTTTTTATCAAGTATAAATATGGTACTGAAGAGTAAATCTTCTCACTTTCTGCGCAATTTACGTCAGAAAAAGTAGAATCATAGCTATCAGCAAGTTCTTTTAGCTATTTCTTTGAAATAATTTGATTAAAAAGTCTTTGTAAAAATTGAATAGACTTTTACTATGATATTTTCCTAGCTTCTGTAAATGAACAATTAAAACTGAATATTTTATGGAATTTTAGCTACTTCAATAAAAACATGCTCATCTAAACAAATTAAAGTATTAGATGTAAAATATAAAAATAAAGGATGAAAAAAATGTTTAGAATAAAATTATCATTATTCTGGCATATATATTTCAAGAAATGATATATAATTACATATACAATTGCTTAATATTTAAGTTCGTTAAAATTTAGAAATTTTACATGAAAAATCCTTTGTTCTCTAATAGAAAATAAATTTACCACTTGAAATTCAGAATTGTTTTCAATGGATACTTTCAGCATCTCAGATGAGCAAAATTCGACATTTTGTGATATTCGCCCACAACCAAACATATCAGTAATCTGTATAGAAACTGGAATTTGTTAATTAGTTATGATTACTAACATTTTCACTAACATAATTTACATATTTACTTTCTGTAAATTATCGATGCGTGTAAAATTTTTATATATGTGCCAGAAATATTTGAATAATGATTCTCAACACCGAAGCAAGATATCAGAAAACGCAAGCAAGATAACAAAATGAACACACAAAATTTCATTTTTTCTGTCCAAAAACAATCTGCCAGTGGCATTAAGAATGAGTTCTCGAAGATTTTATCGAAATTCCGAACAATTTTGTTGAAATGCTGCCATTAATATCGAAATAAAATTCAAATCAGAGCTATTTTGGAATCTTGTCCGTGCAAAAGTTTTATCTTATAGTTTCCCAAAATGCTGTTAGTTTTTAATGTTTTGCTCTTCATAAATAGGGAAATGCTTCCTTGGAAATTTTGATAAGATATTCAAAAAGGCGTAGATATATTTCTTTTGTTGTTCAGTTAAGTTACTCATTTTGTACAGTAATGTGTATTTTATATTTAAGAACATTGGCGGCGAACTGCAAAATGGCTGTGAATTTCAGAATAATTGTGTTATTATCACCTGCGTCTCATTCATATACTTTCCTATCTCCAAAGTCCAGACAAAGTTTATACTTAAACTTTGTAATTTTTCTTGCTGTCTTTTACTATCTTTATTATTAATTACGAAAAATCAGCCGTGTATTCGTATTATTAATTCAAATATTTCTTTTTTAATTAAATAAAATTTTTAATGAATTTCATATATGTATTACTTTTATATTATTACTACATATCATATAAAATAAAAAAATCATTGAAAGTTGATATTTACGTTTAAAAAAATTGGTTTATAAAATATTCCACTTGTGATTTGTCTTTATTACATTAATGCTTATTAAACCAAACTTCTTCTTTCTATTTTAGTAATACTAAATTACTATAGTAGTAGTTAATAATATACAAGCATACAAGAATCATTTTAAGAGTTGTATCCGCTTACATATTATTAATATTAATTTTTTCCCAAACATTCATTGTTTATTTTTCTTTAAAATATTGGTTTGTATGAACTTTTTATGTATATGCCAGAAATATTAATAAAACTTGAATAATGATTCTCAACACCGAAGCAAGATATCAGAAGCGAGATAACAAAATGGATACACAAAATTCTCATTTTTTTTTTTTTTTTTTTTTTTTTTTTTTGGCTAAAAACAAAATGCCACTGGCATTAAGAGTGAGTTCTGGAAGATTTTATCGGAATTCCGTACAATTTTGTTGAAATGCTATCGTTAATATCGAAATAAAATTCAAATATCAGTGCTATTTACAAATCTTTTCCGTGCAAAAGTTTTATCTTATCGTTCCCCAAAATACTGTTTGTTTTTATTGTTTTGTTCTTCATAAAATAGAGAAATGCTTCTCTGGAAATTTTGATAACATATTCAAAAGGATGTAGATATTTTTCCTTTGATTTTCACTTAAATTACTCATTTTGTAGAATAATGTGTACTCTACATTAAAGAACACTGAGAATTTCTGAATAATTATGTTATTATCGCCTACACTTCATTTATTTCTTTGCAACTCGAATCATCGAACAATGTTTATTGTTGAAGCTTGTACTTTTTCTTGCTCTTTTAGTTATCTTTATTATTAAAAACGGAAAATCACCCGTGTGTTCCTATTATTTATTCAAATATTTCATTATTGTATAGTAATTATTTTTATAATTACTATACAATATATAAAATTTTAAACAAATCACTGAAAGTTGATATTTACGCTTAAACTAGTTTCGTTTAGAGAATATTCCACACGTAATTTGTCATTATTATATTAATACTTATTAAACCAACCTTCTCATTTCTACTTTAGTAAACTTACTATATTAATAGATAAAAACTTACAAGAATAATTTCAAGAGTTGTGTCTGTTTACACATTATTGAATTTTTAAAATGTTCGGTTCATTTAATACACTCTGTATCGATATTGAATTTTTATTTACTTTATTTTTCAAAAATTTTATTTGATCATGCTTATGAAATACAACAAAATATATCAATAATATGTATAGAAATTTGTATAGAATCTATTTATTAGATATGATTACAAGCATTTTCACTGATATTTATAAAATATCCATTTTTTTTTTAACAAAAAAAAATATTTTTCAAACTTTCAATATTTTTTTTCTTAAAATTATCAGCATGCGTAAATTTTTTACATATGTGCCAGAAATATTAATAAAAATTGAATAATGATTCTCAACACCGAAGCAAGATATTAGAAAACGGAAACTCGATAACAAAATGAATATACAAAATTCTCATTTTTTTCTTGCTAAAAACAATCTGCGACTGACATTAAAAGTGAGCTCTAGAAGATTTTATCGGAATACTAAACAATTTTGTAGAAATGCTGCAGTTAATATCGAAATAATATTCAAATATCAGTGCTATTTATGAATCTTTTCCGTGCAAAAGTTTTATCTTATCTTTTCCCAAAATGCTGTTTGTTTTTATCATTTTGTTCTTCATAAAATAAACAAATGCTTCTCAGAAAATTTTGATAAGATATTCAAAAAGGTATAGCTATTTTTTCCTTTGTTGATCATTTAAGTATAGGTATTACTTCTATTCAAAGACATATTAGTATTACTTCCATTTTGTATAATAATGCGTACTTGACACTTAAGAATACTGGAGGCGTACTACGAAATGACTGTGAATTTCAGAATAATTATCTTATTATCGCCTACGCCACCATTTATATACTCTCCAAACTTCAATCATCAAACAACATTTATAGTCGAAGTTTGTAGGTTTTTTTTCTGCTCTCATTTATTCTGTCTCATTACTTCTCTTATTGTTAAGTACGGAAAATCAGACGTGTATTCGTATTTTTCATTAATTAAATAACTTTTTTAATATGTTTGATGTTTATTACATTCATAATCTTACTACATAACATATCAGATAAAAAAATCACTGAAAGTTGATATTTATGCTTAAAATTTTTTTTAAGTATTCTACCCGCGATTTGTCCTTATTATATTATTACTTACTTCATTAACTTAAAACGTACATAAAATTAGTATGCTTCTACATTACTAGTTAATAAATTGGCAGATAAAGTATTATTTTTAAATTAGGCATACAATTTTTGATGAAATGTTATGCATTTATTCAAAAAATATAAAAATGTTTGACTTTTGCTTTCCATATTTCATACAACACGAATTTCCTTTTTTTTTTTTTTTTTTTTTTTTTTTCGTTTTCCTTTCATTTCCTTTAAAATTGTATTTTATAACGTATAAAAATATTAAAATAACCTCAATTACGGAAGATACAGCTGAAATTTGATGAGGAAAATTATCTTAATTAATATTTAATATTTGGAATCAATCTTTTTTCCCGTTAACTAACGATGTTGGTAATGTAACGGTTTAAATTGAATTTGGTTTCTATTTATAGACTACCACAAAAACTACTTTATAGTGGCAAATTACGTTTGCTAATATAGTCAATTAGCAAAGGATATGATTGTGATTTATGCAACAGATTTAGCCTACAAATATACCTATTTTTGGACAGTTCATATTACAAACGTGAAAGTTTGGAATTTAATTATATAAGATAGTACATCTGAAAATAATAAAATGACCACCAACAGTTTCCACGAAATAAATTATAAAAACATGAGAATTCTAAATTAAATATAAGTATAGTAAATCATGTTTACATTTTCAAAAGCTACTTCCACACGTGAGCTTTTATTCAACTTTCTTATAAGATGTAGATGATTCGTGATTACAAGATTCCTAAATCTTGATACTTGTATACAAGGATAATATGAAATCCCAACCTACACTAATGCTTATATTAATAAAATCACAGTACAAAGTACAAACCAAGCTGCACTAAAATAATGATATAGCAATATCAGTGGGAGACTGCAATGTAAAGTAATGAGATTACATGAAGATTCGAAGATTAAGGGTCAAAGCTTCTCACCTGAAGAAGTACTTTTGTTTTTGAAAAAAATTACATGATAAGTATTTCATAAGTATATCATCGGATAAAAGCGTGCTAATTGGATAATTTTGATGTCTGTAAGTTTCAAACAATCATTTATGTTTCTAAACATATGTATTTTACATATAACCCCAAACATTTAAATTGCAGATTATAAAACGTTAAATATTGTGCAAAGATACATTAACAAATAATTACTTGAAGAGATCATGTTGAGGTCCCTGATCTACAGTCTTACTGAGTTAACGCACTCGGAACGAGAGTCTTTTATGTATGTTTTCTTCGGCTGACACTACGTTTTGTCAAATAATTATATTTAGCTTATCAGTCAAAAAAAATGACTTCATTAAAATGAAGCAAATTTTACTTTATTTTTTCAGTGTTATCAAAAACAAGTGCATTTAGCATTTAAATAGCAAATAAAACATTTGTGCAAAAAATATTTGAAGATAGAAAACCAACGATTATAAATGCAGAAATAATGTATGAAAAAATAGCAAACAACTGTTTCGAATCTACTATTGAAATTCTGCATCAGTGCAAAACTCAGCGAGCTAGAAAAAGCAAGACTGAACAAAGATACAGAGAAACGCAGGCTTATATACACGTTACAGGAAAGATCCTATCAAAAGAAAAGCAACCAATGAGAAGAAAGCAGCCTGAACAACTGGGTGGATAAGTAGAGACATCTACCGGAGAACTAACAAAACAAAAACTAAAAAGCGAGAGAAAGAAAACAGCTTTAAATTAAAGATTTCGAAATGCTTGGAAAATAAGGAGTACTTGATAAGTCATTGATTAAGAAGTGAGAATTTCTAATGATTCGGTAAGCTTTCCAAAAATTAAGATAAATAATAGAAGGACACTTATGGATAATAGTGGCACAATTGCATCCATGCTCCCGAAGGGGTTATACTTAGATATCAATGGACAAAAATTTCCGGGACGAATTGATTTTCCCAAACGGAAAGGACTTTCCGAACGACCAAATAGCTGTTTCATTCTTACGCAATTCAATCGCATGAACACAAAATTCATCACGATTATGCACATTAAATTCAGTAATACTGAAATAATATGACTTCATCTTAAATATGACATAATCACCACGGCAACTTAGAATCATTAACTAGCATGGAATATCATTGAATAAATTTCGTATGATAGGGTTTAATAGACTAGAAAAAAACTTTTATCAATATTTTTGAAATTTAAATTTGATTTTAATAAAACTGCTAATGACACGACAAAATTTCAACAATTATATTAAATTTCAAATATTTAGATGGTTAGTTTTTGCGCTTTTATATGCGGAAAGATAAATAGACAGACAGCCAGACTGATGGACCAGACGTTAACTATAGGTGTTATGTTGTTATATAATTACAAAATAACCTGAAATGCTTTACTGCTGGCGGATGCAAGTAAAAGTACCAGAAATATAAATATAGATCTATAATAGATAGTGTTGCAAGCATTATTAAAACTTTAAAAGACCTAATAAAATTCACATCATATTATATTTTAAATTTTTTTACCCCATTGTGTTATTGTACTATAAAACATTCAGATATGAATAAAATAATTATTCTTTATATAAAAGTAATCTTAGATTACATATGATAATATTTTATAAATTCATTTCATTTCAACGAAATCTGCTATTTTATTCATTCATCCAATTATTTGGAAGTTATTTCTTGCCAATATTCTTTGACAATCGCTACAAACTAGAAAACATTTTTCATACATATACATAAAAATAAGCTATTAAAACTGATTCATAAATTAAAAGTATCAGCATTTCAGAAAAATATTTTTCGTTTCAGGAACAGAATTTCAACATATATTTTTATAAAATTCCCAGTTTGCGTAATTTTTTTTATATCAAAGACGTTTCGAGCGCCAAAAATATGAATAACAGTTGAATAATGATACTTACCGCCGACGAAAGATATCAGAAAGCGGAAACGAGATTACAAAATGAATATACAAAATCCTCATTTTTTTCTGCCTGAAAACAATGTGCCACTGGCATTCAATGTAATTCGGGAAGCTTTTATCGCAAATCAGAACAATTTTGTTGAAATGTAGCAGCTAATATCGAAATAAAATTCAAATATCTATGCGACGAAGCATTCAATGCAAAAGTTTTATCTTATCGTTTTTCGAAATGATATATTTTTCAACGAGTGAGAAGAAATGTTTATTCGAAAATTTAGATAAAATATACACAAGCATAATATGGTATTCTTTGTTTTTAAAACACATTATGTATTCTATATAATAATAGTATTTACATTTGTTTTTTAAAGCTAAAAAGTTTTTCTTTTTATGTACGTCTTTTTAAGTGATTGAAAGAAAGATTAAAATTATTTTTTTAACATAACGTGCAGTTTAAATATTTAAAGTATTCCTTCCATAAAATGTAATTAATAAGTTATTTACAAAATAATAATGAAATGACACAATAAAACAATGTCTTAGATCAATACTAATAATTAACTTTAAAAAGCTCATCGTTTTACTGAAAAGGTGACTAAATGCCTTCTTGCACTGTTAATCAGTGCAAGAAGGTTAAATTTTTTTGCCACATTATATTACACTTGTAGAGAACTTTCAGAGATGAGTAAAAGAATTATTCATTACATAAAAGAAATTTTAAATTACTCATGCTAATATTTTTAACATCACTTTATTTCAACGCAGTCTGCTATTTTATTTATTCATGCAACTATACGGAAATTTAATTTTGCCAAAGTTCTTTGAAAATAGCTACCAACAAGAAAACATTTTGCATGCACATATATATAAGATATCACATTGGATTCATAAATTAAAAGTATCAGAATCTCAGAAAAATATTTCTCTTTCAACAAACAGAATTCGAACACATATTTTTCCTATAATTGTCAGTTTGCGTAACAATTTTTTTTTTTTCAAAGCCATTCCAAGCGTGAAAAATAAATGTAAAAAATGAAAAGTCCTTCCGGCAGTGCCGGGAGGAAGAAGTAGCTTTCATATACTTATATATTTATTTATTTTAAATTAAGTTGTATTATTCAAAAATACTAAGCTCAAATTAGTGGAACCTGATTATAAGCTTGGTCGAAATCTTAATTCAGGTGCACATGCATACTCATATTGAAATCGATTAATATATACGAGTGTTATCGCGGGAAAATAGATTTCTTAAAAAATGTCACCCACGTTAGAAATTCAAACTGATCAGGCGTTTTTTTAAGTCAAAGACAAAGCAAAAAATACTCCTGAATTCATTTTTAAGATAAATACTTTAAAAAGAACCTTTTTTCAATTTCTAATTTTTTTTCTTTGTACATCATTACACATTTAAAAGATTTTTGACAAACTTAAATGGCTAGCATTTTGAAACAGGAGGATGGAAGAAGTTGGACAGAGAACGTGGTCAAGGCATTGCTATGTACTATATGCACCCGGAGTTACATCCAAATCAGTTTATAAATATGTGCATAATCGCGTGACAAATGTCAGTCCGTTTCAAAATGTGAACCACACTGGAAATTGAAAGTTCCCAAACCCAGCGACCAAAACCCAGCCATTTTTCAAGATATAGATGAAACAAAAAATGCTCTGGAATCTTTGTATCAAGGTCAAACTCACAAAAGAGAAATCTTTTTCAATTTCGTACATTTTGCACCTAATTTTAAAATTTAAAATTTAAAACAAAAAATTAATATTCCGCCATTTTGAAATAAGATGGCGGATGGAATTGGCCAACGAACTCGGTCTAAACATTGGTATGTACTATGTACACACCAAATTTCATCAAATCGGTTTATAAATACGCATGTTATCACGTGACGAAAATCAGATCATTTCAAGATATGAGCAACACTAGAAATTAAAAATGCGATAACTCAGACATTTTTTGAGATACAGACGAAACAAAAAATGCTCTGGAATCTTTGTATCAAGGTCAAATGCATAAAAAAAATCTTTTTCAATTTCTCACTTTCTTGTGTTTAATTTAAAATTTTAAAAATTATAAAAAAATTTAAATGGTCGCCATTTTGAAATAAGATGGCGGATGGAACTGAGTATCGAACTCCATTCAGGCCTCAGTACATACTATGTGCACACCAAGTTACATCCAAATCGATTCATAAGTACGCGTGTTATCATGTGACAAAAATCAGATCGTTTCAAAATGTTAGCCATACGAAAAATTCAAAGTGCTATAACTCAATCATTTTTTAAGATATAGACAAAATAAAAAGTGTTCTGGAATCGTTGTTTTAAGTTCTAACACGTAAAAGAAAAATATTTTTCAACTTTTAATTTTTTCTCATTGAATTTTAAACTTTAAAATTTTTAAAAAATTTAAAATGGCCGCCATTTTGAAACAAAATGGCGGATGATGCTGGCCAACGAACTCGGTCAAGACATTTGTATGCACTATGTACATACCAAGTTTCATTCAAATCGGTTCATAAATACGTTAGTTATCGCATGACAAAAATCAGATATATATATGGTTATATATATACTATATATATATATATATATATATATATATATATATATATATATATATATATATATATATATATATATATATATATATATATATATATATATATATATATATATATATATATATATATATATATAATGTCAACATTTGAACGGAGGGTGGTTTTGGGATCTGGGGGTCATGATCGGTGAAAATATACCAAAATTTTTTGGAAGTGCTTTCCTCCGGACGGCTGCAATAGGTAGCTTTTTACTTTTTGTAATGAAAGCTACCTAATAATGATACTTACCATCACTGAAAGATATCAGAAAACGGATACGATATTACAAAATGAATATACAAAATTCTCATTTTTTTCTGTCGAAAAACAATGTACCGCTGGCATTCAGTGTAATTTTGGAAGCTTTTATGGAAAATCAAAACAATTTTATGGAATTGTAGCTGTTAATATCAAAATAAAATTTAAATATGTATGCATATTACGAAGAATTCTGTGCAAAAAATGTATCTTATCGTTTTCCGGAATATGGTACATTTTTCAACTAATAAGAAAACTGTTTATACGGAAATTTGGATAAGATGTTTACATTTATATGTATGGTATTGTTTGTTTTTAAAACATGTTATGTATTGTATACAATAATTCTTTTTTACATATTTTAAGCTATAGAGTTTTTTCTTTTCATACTGTAACAGATAAAATGAAAGGATAAATGATTTTTTAACGAAATTAAAGTAATTAAAATTTTACTTCCATGTAACGTAATAGATTAATTATTTCAAAAATAATAATGGAATAGACATCAACAAACCAACGCAAATGAATAATAATAATTTTGATTTCCATAGAGTACAAAATCTAAACTTTAAAAAGCTTGTTGCACTACTTAGAAGACAAAGGAAGTATTAAAATAGATGTACGTCTTAAAAACATACATTTTATTTCTAAACAACTTAGTACTTTCAACATGTATTTCCTGCGTCCATCATCAGAGAATATTTTTATAAATTATTGCTGTTACTTCAGACAATTATGTCACTTAGTTTGAAATGGGAGAGCTATTCATTAATTCGGTAATAGAAAATAGAGTTACATGGATAGAAAAAGAAAAGAAAATATACATTATTTGAAGTTTCATGTATTTCATTAGCTCTTTTTGTTTTCATTTATTACTTTCTTTTTTTAGTGCGTAGCTGGACTGTAGAAGTAGCAGTGTTTCACATAAAATTTATGCATTGGAAAATATTTTACTAAATCACCATTATTTGTAATACTTTGTCACTTTGCTCAAGTTTTCTGCATTTTTTTTAATATATTTAACAGTATATTTGGAATATCACATGATAGGGTGACGTTACATACTTGATTGTTTTTACATGGGATTTCTATGGATTCTCTAATAGTAGATGCATTTTAATTTGATGGGTGCTATGTAGTTTTAGCGTGATCGAAATTTATTTTGATATTCTGTTTAAAAATTTAAAGTAATAGAACTATAGATAGACAATAATTTTTTTTTTTTTTTTTTTTTTTTTTTTTTTTTTTTTTTTTTTTTTTGCTTTATGCTCTTTGTGATTCCTTCTTTGACTTTTTCTTTTAATAATTTCTACATATTCTAATATTCTAATGCTTCTAATTCTAAAATAGATAGAACATATAGAAGACAATTCATATTTACGTGTTGGATTTCTTTCCATCTAAAATAACTTATACGAAATGAATATGGCCAACTGAGCGAAAAATTGCCCAGGCCGGGAATCAAACCCAGATACTTAGTGTACAAGGTTAATGCTGTAGGAGTTTTGGGTATGATGTATGTATATGGCTTTTCTTTTAGAATATTTTGAATAGGTCTTCGACAACAAGAAATGAAGACATTTGCTTTATTTTCCAAATAGTGCCATCTTTTGATTCTTCCAAATCGCTTTAAAGACGCATTTTTTTTTGTTCTTTGCTTAATTTTGTATTTTTTATAACACTTTTTTAAATTATTAGTGTTTCAGCACTTTCTCCACTGCATTTACTTTGAGTATTTTCATTTATCTCAATGTCACATGAACTGGAATCAAATGTGAGATTCTGTTGGCCCTTTCAGAGACACTTGATTCATCATTTATATAAAAATTATCATCATCAGACCTAATTTCGTCGCAAGACTCATTTTCAAATAGTTCATTTAACAATTTTATATTTTCTTCATTAGAAAACTTTTTACAGCACGAAGCCACCATTCTACATGTGCGAAGATCGAATGTCACTAACAGTCTGTATTTCTTTTCTTTTTTGAGCCTTCAACTTGGAATTGCAAAATAATATTTTTACTTAGCTTTACTCATAATAGAGATAAGAACATTCCACAACATTCCAAATAGCTAGATACAATAGCTTGAAATTACATGGAGGCTCACACATGTGTCTTCTAGGTGCATGGCAGATGTCTGAACTCTCCTTTCTCATAAATAGCAGGTGAAATAGACTTTCTTACATTATTCTTTTATTACTAAAAAATTTAATGTTGAAAACTCTATAAAAATAAAGGAAAATGCCGTTATTTTGTTTGGATGGCCCACCATGGTAGTTCTAGGTATACATGCCTGTAGATAAAAATATATTCATTGGATTTCATTTAAACTTGTATGAAATATAGACCCAACAAACGCTCGACTTGCGGCCAGAAGCCGTATTCGGTGCGGCCATAGTGAGTTAAGGCCATTTGTAGTCAAACATTACCGTACCGTAAGTGAGGCGCCGCTACTTGCGGCAGCAGTTGCCGAATTGTACACGTTTCGGCAGGGAGAAAACGGTTGCGTTTATTTGACCTGTCATCACTGAGGGGCAGTTTCGGGCAAGCTTGAAACGGCCCCTCATGATTTAAAAAGTGCAGGCCCGGTATTACCCAACCCGAATATTTAATTAATGAGAGAAAATGTATTTTTTTTTCTTCATTTCTTTTAAAGTAAGCTTAATTATTTCAAATGTGGCATTTATTAAAAATGTAAATACATTATAAGATTTATATCTAGGATAGTATAGATGATTAATTTATTCTTTTTCGTTTAAAACTATTTAAGGAATATATATATATATATCAGTAAAAATGTAAAAATATTTACATTTAAGAGATGTAAAATAATATATTTCCAAACTATACTTCGATATCTTTGCATAGATATATTTTTATGGTCATGCTAGAAAGAATGAATGCATTAATTTTCAATTTCTCTAGATTTTAATAGCTGAAATAAACAAAATACAAATTCATAGGAAGTGCACAAAATATTTAATTACAATAAGATGCATTCATTCATTGAGCTTTCATATTATAAAAAAGTATGCTGGAAAATTAATCAGAGGCGTGAATTTTTTTTATATTTTTCAAGTTTCATTAAAAAATATATTTGTTATGAACAAATGAAAAAAATATTGCATTCTTTGTTTTAACAAGCCCATGTTGTTGAATATAAGGGGGTAGAAAAAGTGGAAAATAAACTGTTTTATAACAAAAAATTTTAATTCTATTTAAAATTTATTTTCCTGTAAAATAAATTTCTTCGAAAATAAATTTTATTGTTTTAAATTCAGTGTAAAGTAAAAAATAAAAATGTTTTTATCAAATTTTTTACAATTTATGTTTGTTTGTTTTATTATTATTCTTAAATTATTAATAAAAAACACAGATGTCATACCTGACTTTAAAGAAGCAAAAACCGGAATTTTATTTGAAAACATTAGTATTTTGCACGATTTATTATCTATTTAATAATATATAAATAAAAACTCCCTATTTAGTTAAAAGATTTTTTATGTAGGAAAAATTGGAATAAAAATGGATATTTTTAATTTCCGGAATATAAATTTATAAAATAGCAAGAAAAGAGCAAAAGTAATATTTTTGTTGCATTGGTTTTAAGTGATGAACATCATGAATTATTGGATAAAAGTTTTAAACAATTGTTTAAAACTTTCATTTAATGATTCATCACATTTATTTGTTGAAAATTCTTCTGCCTCTTCCCCTTGTTGAAATTTTATCATTTTTTTTTGTCTTGGAAAAAAAAAAAATAATAATAATATATATATATATATATATATATATATTGTTCATTGAGCTTTCATATTATACTTATAATTTACTACAAATTTAATGGTAAGCGTTATTTTTTTTTTTTTTTTTTTTTTTTTTTTTTTTTTTTTTTTAAGATTCATGAAAAAAATATTTGTAACGAACAAACGAAAAAAATATTCCTTTCATTGTTTCAGCAAGCATATGTTACTGAATACAAGGCAGCAGGAAAAGTGGAAAATAAACTGTTTTTATAACACAAATTTTTGATATGATTTGAAATATATTTTCAGGTAAAATAAAATTGCTCTTTTAGTGTAACTGAAAGTAGTGCTGTTTTCCCGCAGCCTTGGAGAGGTATCCATCTACTTTCTTTGCTTCCCGAAAGGAATTCACTCGCGAAGGTCATAGGGGGAACAGAGCAATTTCTAGGAAACCTCTCCCTAATTTTCGACCCCCTTCTATTTTTGCAAAGTCACCACGCTTATTCATTCGATATCGTACTGAGAGAGAGAGAGGATGTTTTAAAAGTTACAGGAATTTTACAAGTACTATAATGCTGAAATATGCACAAGAGCATAAGTAAATTATTAGTAAGTCTTATTATTTTTTGTTTATTCACTAAAGAATTGTAAATTTAAGCTGTTTTAAATATTTTGATTTTATTTTGTATAATATATAGAGTATTTATGTATTAGATTATAGAGTATTTTTAACATTTTTATTTTGGCAAATGTAAAATATTTTTTTTATACATAGCATGATTTAATGACGTTCCGTTACATTAAATTCTTTTTTTTTTTTTTTTTTTTTAATCAGTAAATACTGGGGCTTTTTTCAATGAATTGCGAATGCTTGGACAGTTTAATTTAAATAAATCTTATTCTTATGGGTGAAATTTACTTTTTTTTCCCATTCTAATTCTTTAAATACTGTAAAATTTACTTCAAATAGTGTAAAATATTGTAAAATTTAATTTAATAGATAATTGTTTAATAATTTATTTTCTTTTTGCTAAGGACTATCGATATTACTTTGAAATGTTATATTTATATATATCATTTGAGATTCTTTAAAATAGCTTGCTTCAGTGGAAAAAAAAGAGAGAGAGAGGGAGAGCTTGAGAAAAAACTGTTTTCTTTTTGTAAGTAAGAATATTAATAATAAAATTTAATTGAAGTAATTGAATAAAACTCTCGGGTGTTTAGGAAAAGTTAAAATACTTTGTATGTATATTTTTTATCTTTGATTGATAAACTGTGCCCCGAAACTTCATATATTGAAAATAAACATTAACTATTTTCTAAGTTAAATAGAATTTTAATGTATTAGAATATCGGTGAATCATACAATATAAAGTAAGTATTATCTTGCATTTGCCAAAATGAAAGCGTTTAAAAATTTCTTACAAAATAAAATCAATATACATAAAAAAAGGAATTATAAGAAAATAATTAAATAATTCTTTAATGAATAAGCACAAAATACTGGTAAAAGGCTTGCAAATAAATGTATAAAAAATAAACAAAAGTATATCACGAACACATTTTATATTACAACATACATTTTATATATTAACAGACTTAACAATAAGCTAAACAAAACACCACATACATACATAAAATAGATCTATTTTAAAATAAAGTACATAATAAATCATATTAAGATAATAAATCATATTAAGAATATATGTTATTTAGGCGTAAGTTCAAAATGTGTTGAATAAAAAATAATTGTTGAATAATTGCTTGAATAACAAATGTTTCTTCATGAAAAATAAATATAGTAATAATGATTTCGGTTCATTTTTCAAAAATGTATAAATTTATTTATCTTGAGCTTATTGAAAATACAATGTTTGGCATACTAATTTTATTTTTCAAATTGTATATGAAATACAACTGTTTATAAATTGCATTATTTATATATATATATATTTAATGCATAATAGAATAAATAAACAAATTATTAAATTCAATATGCGAAGTATTGTATTTTGGAAAATTTTCGAAAAATTCAAGAAAAGTAAATTATATATACATATATTTTATTGTACCTAAATTATTCTTAATATATTTATTTTTTATGCAAAAACATTTAATCATTCAAGCAGTTCTTTAATAAATATTTTTTATTAAACAGATTTTGAATTTATGCTTAAATAATTTTTATGGCATGGTAGTGGCAGGCTTTTGGATAGAATAAATCCTAAAGGGCTCTTTTGTGGGCAGCTTTTGGCTAAACTTAATTCTTACAAAACACAAATGGCATGGCTAGGGCACACTTATGGCTAGCTCTGATTGTTAATGGCCTTTAAAAGAACAATTGTGGCAAGTTTGAGGCTGTCTGATATTTTGATAAAAAGTTTATGGCACATTTGTGGGCCTCATCTTGTGGCCGCGTTCTGGCCGGCGTGACAGTTTTTTGACGGAGCCGTTACGGCAAAGGATGGCGGGCCGTCACCAAACACTTTGGGCCAACGTTAACGACACCTTTAATGGCCCACAAGTTATGTGTTTGTTGGGGAGATTATTTAGGAAAAGTTAAACAATTTCAAAGTTTTATTTTTAAAAATAACACTGATACGAGCAAAAACCCACGCCTTGGATCACAGTTGATCCGCTAATGCAGTTCTAGTGTTAAGATAATCCCTCATGTATTTTTCTAGATGTCACCATTGGTCATGTAGTGTATCGTAATGCATTGTATTAGAAGTTAACATATTTAGAATGTGGTAAAATGTTTTTTTTTTCTAAAAATATAACATAATCTTTCTAACAAATAATCTATACTATTAAAAATTTGCAGGAAAGGGACTAATCATTTGACTTTTTTTTATCAAAAAACGGTTACATACCAGTAATGTGGAAAATTCTTCTAAAGTTCAGTTCTTTAAATCATAATTAAATTCACAGACATAAATTCTGACACCATTAAACTTTTGAAACTTATATTTAAACATTAATTATTTACACAGGTAATATTTACAAAATTCTATTTGTAATTTAAACACTCATAAGTATTAGTTAATTAGTAGACGTCTCACAGGGGAAGTCATCATCATCGAACATTCTTTTTTACGACCCAAAACAAAACGTTCCATCAAACGTTATCTTCGTCTCCATTCGGCATTTCGCTTGAATGTGATCTACTCCTTGAATCGTCTGCCTTGCTGAGAGCCTTGGTCTCAGAGTAGTGATATGGGGGAGCTACGAGACACACTGTTGCTTGGCTGTGGGAGAAAGAATCGCTCCCACAACGGTCTTCCTGACTTGGCATTCACCTTCGAATGCATGTTAGTTTGGTGGTAGCAGCATTGGATCCCCTGGAAAGATTTAAAAAAAAACAGCAGTATCCAAAGTCTTATTTCGAAAAAAAAAGAAGTTTTCATTATTGAAGTCCTCTATGAAAGTTTAAATTATTTCTTGAAAAAATTCGTATTCTTTTTCTTTCTCTTTACGTCTTTTCGTCCGATTCTTCCTCCAGTTGCATTACATATTTTCGTCGTCTATTTTTATATTACGTCTTTTCGTCTTCTTTTACCTTGCGTCTTTTTGTCTTCTTCCTTCTTGCGTCTTTTCGACTTCTTTTTACTTACGTCTTTTCGTTTTAATTTAATACGTCTTGTCGTCTTCTTTTACCTTACGTCTTTTCGTATTCTTCTTTCTTACGTCTTTCCGTCTTCTTTTTACGTATGTCTTTTCGGGAATAATAAAATTAAGATTCTTTAGTTGTCAGTCCAGTGGTGCGTCATAGTCTATATAGTGTCACAATCGGTGAAATTCTTTTTTTCTTTGTCAAGGTTCGTCCGTCCACGGCTTCATGTACTCTGCGCAAGTACTGGTGACCATGGGACCTTCATTAAATCCAAGTTTCTTTACATCGTAGGTGTCATTATTTTTTATTTTGATGACTTTGTATGGACCTAAATATTTTGGTTTTAATTTCAAACCGGGACCTTGCTGTGTGCGTTTTATAGCAACTATATCATTAAGCTTAAATTTGTTAGGTTTTTTCCGTCTGAGATTGTAAGTTTTACGGTTCTCTTCTTGGAGTTATAAAATTTGTTTTTTAGCATTTTTTCTCAAATCTTCGCGATTATTAGTAAAATCAGATTGTATTTCAGCATTCAGAAGGCTAGTAATCTCAATGTTATTTTTTTCATTCATCGTTTTTTGTTTCATTTTAGTACCAAACATCAATTTAAAAGGGGTTGTCCCAATATTGCTGAATTTAAACAAAAATTAAAGGTCTACGAAAAAATAAGGTCGGGGTATAAAAATGCAAAATGTCATAAATATGAAGAATCTAAGCCTAAAATTAAATCCGAAGTTGAAGTTAAGAACAAATTTAAGCCTGTAAAGTCAAATATGCGCTGTTATAATTGTGGCGGAAATAATCATAAGAGCATTAACTGTGTAAATAAGGATAAAGGACGCCTTTGTTTTTCTTGTAATACTTATGGTCATAAATCATTTCAGTGTAATAAATCTAAAGATACAAATGTTAAAAATGCTCAGTCGCAGGTAAACATTATTACATCCCAAGATTTAATTCTGAAAGAGATAAAGCTTTATTATTTGCGTTTAATCTCTTTAATAGATACTGGTAGCCAAAAGTCTCTGTTAAAAAAAGTACTTATGATAACTTGAAGAACTTTGTAGAATTAAAACCTACGAGTATCACTTTGACCGGTCTAGGAAAAGCCTCAATTAAACCAGAAGATTATTTCAATTCAGAAATCGAAGTAGATGGTTCAAAATTTAAAGTTACCATTTTTGTCGTTAAGGACAGTTGCATTAATTTCAATTTAATTATTGGCATTGATGTTATTCATCAAGGTACATTAACTATTTCTGAGAATGAAGTGAAATTGTTTAAAGCGGAAGTTCAGTCTAATGATTTTTTAGTTAATATTGTAAATGTTTTGGATGAGCCTAAAATTGATTTAAGTCACATTGCTGACAAAAATTTACATACAGAGTTATCCTCTTTAATTGAGAATTATATGCCAATTAAAACTAAAACAGTAGATGTTAAAATGAAAATTAATTTCTGCTGATGAAGTCCCAGTTTGTTCTTCCCCTCGAAGATTACCGCCATACGAGAAAAAAATAGTCGAAGACCAAATTGAGGAGTGGTTAGCTCAGGGAATCATCCGAAAAAGTTCTTCTAATTTTTCTTCGCCGGTTGTGTTAGTTAAGAAAAAAGATAACACAATGAGACTTTGTGTTGATTACAGACGTCTTAACAAAAAGACAATGCATGAGCATTTCCCTTTGCCAGCTATCGATGATGTAATAGACCAATGAACATTCTGCCGAAGTATTTACCACCATAGATTTGAAAAACGGTTTCTTTCAGGTAGATATTGAAGAAGACTCGCGGAAATACACCTCTTTTGTCACTCATGAAGGACAATACAAATTTTTAAAATGTCCATTTGGTCTGACCAATAGCCATAATATTTTTCAAGAGTATATTTATAATGTATTTCGAAACCTATTAAAAGGTCACACTGTAGTTATTCATATGGATGACTTAATAATACCTGCTAAAAACGAAGCTGAAGGTCTAGAAAAATTAAAACTTTTTCTCGAAACTGCATAGTTTTTTAAATCATAATTAAATTCACAAACATAAATTCCGGCCCCGTAAAACTTTTTAAACTTATATTTAAACATTAATTATTTACAAAGGTAATATTTATAAAATTCTATTTACAATTTCAACACTCATAAGTTTTAGTTAATTAGTTCACGTCTCACGCGGGAAGTCATCATCATCGAACATTCTTTTTTACGACCCAAAACAAAACGTTCCATTAAACGTTATCTTCATTTCACTTTGACATTTTGCTGGAATTTGATCTACTCCTTGAATCGTCTATCTTGCTGAGAGCCTTGATCTCAGAGTAGTGATATGGGGAAGCTACGAGACACACTGCTGTTTGGCTGTGGGAGAAAGAATCGCTCAAACAGTAATATAACTGTGTTCTGATATTATCTGGTCAGAATAGAGTTAATGGTTATATATAAGTTTTTGATATGAGCGATCAAATGATTGGACAGTTTGCTGCAAATTTTTAACAGGATAATGCTATTATACTTGGTTACAATAGGTCGTAGAGGTGAGTAATCGTTATGGTTTTTCAGTCTCTTGATTAATCTTGGTATCATTGAAGTACGATTAACTTTACTATGATCTTTCACATATGGCGTTCATGTTACATTAATTATCAGGTTTTGATATTCACATTACTTAGAATTCATGTTATTTAATTTTCTTCATGTTTCTTTTCATGTCTTATTGCAATGAAATTAGTAAAAATTATATATTTTATGATTAACTCAATGTAAAATATAGCATTTCGTTTCATATCTTTCATTTATTTCAATTTTTATTTTCATTTGGTTGTTATTTAAGAGAATGAAAAAGATGTTTCATATTTACAATGTTATCTATTGTGTTAAATTTATTTAACAATATCCTTTAAATTAATAAAAAAAATAGTTTAAAATATATCATATAATAAGATTCAACCTACGTAACTTTTCGTAATCACTATATACGATTTTAGACAAATTTTGCAATGTTCCACAACATCTGAATTAATATTTTACATATTAATTTAAGATTTTACAATTATTGCCTAATACTATTCCAATCTATCTATATATTAACCTTATATGACGAAAGCATATACTATTTTCAAATAATACCCAATATCCGAGTAATTGAGTTAGAATTTTATAGTTATATTGTCACTATTTACATTTCTTAAGAATTTGTTAGAATTGTACCCAGAAATCTGTCCATATCTAGACAAAACTGACAACATTGTAAGGAATATTGCAGTTATACATGATTTGATATTAGTGGTCTAACATTTAACATTAAAAATGTATTATTTAAATTTTTTCGAGACAATAAGTACTTTTTTAGCTAAAATATTCCTTATATACATGAAAATATCTGAAAGAAATTTGATGGGTATATTGGAATTACAAATTTGCAGGTGAGTTCTAAAAGAAAACTTTTCAGCATGTTATGTAATGAAGAAACTCTCTTTTAAAGAAAAAAAAACATCTACTAAGCTACCCCATTTACCTGCCTAAAAAATAGTTTCGAAAGTGCATTACATAAAAGTTCAAATAGATTTAGAATAGCATCATATTTCCATGATTTTTCCTTAGTGTCATTGAATTTCCTATTTGAAATTCTTACTTTAAATATTAGAAAATAATAATGTTTAAAACTGAATATGCACATTTGCCCCCATCAATTCATTTTATAATTCAATTCAAACATGCGTAATGGGAGCACTAGCGGATACTTTTCGAGGAAGGCTGAAATATGCTGAAAAGAAGGGGTGCGTTTATTGCATATCTTGAAAGAGGAGGAGAAAAGAGGAACTGGATTTTTTTAATACCCCTTATATGGCATAAAGAGGAAATGGCTCTGACGTTCTTTTTCGTGCAAAATGGAATAGAATGGATCATTCAGATGGTATCACGTGGCAATAAGAATACTCATTAAAAACCTGTTAGGTTCATATTGCGAAAAAAATTATATGTTTTGAGAATGATCGTAAAAATCAGTCACACGCACACACACACGCATATATATATATACATATATATATGTATGTATGTATGTATGTATATGTATATATATATACAGTAGAGGTAAAAAATTTTGGCCAGTTAGTTTCTTTGACTTATTTACCAGAATGTTTCAGCGAAGAAGAATCAAAATTGCTTCAAAAGTTAGGTATACGTAAATGTCCTCTGAGCACCTGATTATTTTGATTGGATACTGAAGACACTTCATGGAAAGGGGCAAAATTCGAAATTCGTGTGTGTAAATGTTTCCGGCCACCCATCATTCCTAAGTTTTTTCTATAGGCAAAGTGTTAGGTAATGTTTGTGAATGAATCAATAGTGTATAGGACGGGCCATTTTTGATATATTTGAAAAACTGTTAATTTTTCGGCTTTTCCCTTCGAGGATTATATTACAAATAACAATCTATTTAACATTTAAAGTCTAACGTACAGGAATATCATTGTGGTATCAAGATTTACAATCCAAGCTTACATAAATTACAATAATTTGAAAATATTACTAAGAAAGTTCACATATTAATTTATGATTACATTTTTTAAGTTAAGAATAATAATAAGAACTTACTATCTAGATCCTCGGAGTTACTAAGTCATGATAATATTTTATATAGATATATTTCGGGCTTTTTGCCAATTTTAATATTATTTTAACATTTACAAACATAGCTAAGAAAGTGTATATGGATTCGATTCGGCTGACCGGCTTTTTTATTCTAATTCACGGACGTATAGTGCATGACTGTTATGTAAGGGACACATAGTGGCGCAGCCAGAATTCGGTTTTAGGGAGAGATTTGAGTTTCTGCTAAAGTTGTTTGCTGGTTATTTGAATTGCCTGTTAATAGAATCCGTAGTAATTAGAATATTTCCTATATAATAATTAAATTGAAAGAGCATCTGTGTGGAAGGAAATCATCATTCCTTCCAAATAATACGTCTCAGAAAAGTGATTTAGTTCAAATAACCAATTTTTACTTAACTAATTCGTGTAATATGTGCTTTACAGTTTTAAGTAGAATTTTTGCCATTTAATTTAATCCCTTTATTAAATGAAATCTGATTCAATAAACTGGCGGAATCCGAAGTACGCCAAAATGTTTAATTATTAAGTTTGGTTTTGATTCATATAAGCGACAATTATAGCGATCTTTCTTAGCTGTGGGAGAGGTTTTAATCTCAAAACCACCCCCTTGACTGCACCACTGGGGACTATTTATTAATTTGACAGAACAAGATCCTACTTTAGTAACTTTAGCATAGACATGGGGGTAAATATTATATCATTTTGCGTCTCATTAATATTTTGACTAAATACGTTTTAAAAACATATCTCCTGTTTTGTATCAGTACAACTTCTTGTTAGGCGAAAAAATCATGCTTTTCATATTTAATTTCAGACTTTGTAGCAGATACTGTAAAAAAACACATTTTTTTTACTAGAAATTATGCAAACTATTTGGTTTACCCCTTAAAACATTAATAACTTCACAAAATGGATATTAATTGCATTTAACAATATTTCATGAATATATACAAGAAGCTTTTATCTTACTTTTTCATTAAATTTATCTTAGGGTTTGTTATCCTCGCACGAAATGTATGCATCAAAATGAAATTGTTCTACTTACACAGAATTTTCTGATTCCAAGAAACATATTTCTTTCTTTTTAGAGAACAAAAAAAATTACATTTCTTCATCCACCCCTCTTCGAACTTTACCTTCAAATATACAAGGCAGATCAGCAGTCTCCTCCAAAAATCAACCAATTTCTTCAAAAAAATGTGATTGGGGTAGATTTTATACTAGGGCTTGTGCTAATGGTTTGGAATACTATGCTATGTTCGATGTTGGAAACGAAGAGTTTAGTATCTATGATTTGCTTACAGGGACACACACAAAAAAATGATACGCCATAGTCTATGGAGGGAAAATTGTTTGCAGTGACTTTTAACGATGTAACACTATTTTAAATATATTGAAATTGATATACATTAACACTAGAACCGCGGAAAAATTCATTCAAGTTTAATAAACATATTTCTCACCGGAATTTTTATTTTAAACTGTTTGTTTTTTATGGAAAATATTTTTGTTCAGCTTATATTTAGATTATTTTATTAAGAGTTTTCTGGTTCGAATCGACATCTCTCCATATGATACGGGTCAATATGACCCGTCGCCGCGGTTCTAGTGTTAAGGAGCTGCTTTACAAAATGTTTGCTATTGAATGAGGCATTCATACAAATTATTGTTTATTTATAGGGACAGAAAAAAAATCTTGCTTCAGTACTCTTTGTGAGGAATAATTTCTGGAAGAACGTTTTTAATTATGATATGCGTTTTTGAATTTAAGCTAGATTTTTATTATATTAATTGGTTTCTATAAAGTCCATGCATCATAAACAGGGTTGTACAAAAACGCTTACATTTCGACTTATTTGCTGATCTTCCAACAGGGGAATTCTCAACATGTTGGGTTGGGTGGATGGTGGATTACATTTTGCCAACATGGTGGATTAAATTTTGCCATAATGTGAAATATGTATAAAAATTTATATATTAAATACAGGGCTCCACACAAGAGAGCAGATATTTCTTCGACTATCTAGGATAATTGTTGAAATTTGGTTCCATATGTGTTATGCAGGGCTTCCCAAATGGTTCGCGAACTAAACATCAATATTTTTAAATAGAAAATTTTATTGTAGGTTCCTGCAGCATGTCCACTAGAATTAAATTTTAAAAGAGGTTTTCGATAAGTTTCTAAGGAAAAGCTAGAAGAAAAATTTCCTATGAAATTATTAGTGTTCAGTTCGTGGTCCATTTGCGAGCCCTACTTATGTATTTTCCAAGATGTTTAGGTTATTAACGCGTCCATTGCCTCGTCAGTCACCGATGAGTGACACTGAATTTCATCTTTAGACTGCGGACTTTCACTTATGACTAACAGTCTTAAACATGATATAAAACTAAAACGATTTGTATTGTTTTAAATAATTACTGAAATATTACCGTATTTACTGGCGTATAAGGCGCACTTTTTTATAAAAAGTTAGGGCAAAACTCCTAGGTGCGCCTTATACACGGAATAATTTTTTACTGTTGGATGCAGTCGGACGATATATATATGAAACAAGAAATTATTCAAAGAAGATATTAAAAGTCGGAAAACTGCATATTTATTTCATTCCTTGCAGTTTTTTATACAACAGAGCTAATTACATTATCTAAACGCTAATCAGCATATCTCTTTACCGTCAAACATTCCTATTTCCCATCATTCTCTTACAACCCGAAGTCTAAAAATGCATTTTTGTCTTGTTTTCTGGTCTGGTGTAATGTTTGTTTCGACTTTTTTTTACTGAAATTCATTTGGTTATTCTTCATTAGCGTATCAAATTTAGGGTGCGCCTTATATACCAGATTTTAAGAAATCGTCATTTTTACTTGTAAAGTAGGGGTGCGCCTTATACAAACGTGCGCCCTATACACGAGTAAATACGGTATTTAAAAGTTACTCAATTTTTATTTATTACAGGATTATACTTTTTTAATAATTACTTAAAACAATATAATTATTTTAGCTTCAGTGACAGTCACAGTAGTTGTCAACATGTTAAACGTTTTCTTACAGTATTTTGTATGTGTTCGAAAGAAATTCCTAATCTATAGTTCACACATTATTTTTTTCCTGCATATACTTTTAAAAAATTAATAAAATTGCCACCTACATAGATTTCACAATAATCAATATTATACAATAATTTATGCTCTTTATAAATTAATGTCAGCATTTTAACATTTTATTTGATTTAAATAGAAATCAGGAAAATGTTTCAGCTATTTTTTTCATATATGCATTAAACATAGCTATTTCAATAATTGAATAATTTTCAAAAGAGATAGGGTAACATCCCCAGTAATTGGCATGCACCAGTGATTGGCACATCCTACAAACATGTCCTAAAATAAGATTTATATCCTGTCTTTTAAAAATGTAAGACCATATACCAGTTATATGCTCATTTACGTTAAAGATTATAATTTTCATTTATGCTACTAGATGACAATAGTGCCTAGGAAAGAGAAACAATTATGGCTTGTATCAAATTAGCCATTTTTGTTGCAAATGCTTCTTCTTTGGCTTAAGGAAGGCATGCTTTTCAATTCATTATTATCTGATTTATAATATATTTTAAATTTTAATTGACAACAGTTTTGTTTAGTTAAAAAGGGTTACTTTAATTGTGTAAAAGTACTTTCGATACATATATTTGGATTTCTGTATTAATGATAGATGCCAATTAATGGTGCTTCAATTTTGCTAGTTCCAAATAATTGGCACTTATTCCAATTTCAAGAAATTCGCAAGGAATTTGAGATTAAACCACTTATTTTGGAAGTACTTTTAAAGTTATAGACTAATTGTGTTTATCATTTGTTTTTATTTGAAAATATGAAATATTATCAGTAATTGGAATCCATTAAAGCTTCATATGACAATTACTGGGGACAGCATGCCAATTACTGGGTATTAATATAAGTATATTGTATTGTTTTAAAGTGTTCACATTTCAGACTAATATGCTGATTTCTTATTCCAAAAACCTGAAGTATGGCACATTCATCTACAGTAAATTCATTTAAAGCGATTAAACCCAATGCAAAATTTAAAGTTTTTTTAAATATAAACATGTGCCAATTACTGGATCACAAGGTGTCATACATTGGTGCTCTAGGTGCCAATTACTGGTGATTTCAGCAACTTTTTATAAATATATTTTTATAAAAATACTTTTTCAAAGTTTTTTGCTTTTAGTGGGCAAAATAGATGCACAGATATGCATTCTTTGATTTAAAAACATTTTCAAGTAAATATTTTATTTGTAATGAAAATTGAAGTATGTTTAAAAACAAATTTTTAATGTGTCAATTAATAAGGATGTTACCCTAAGATAATTTTTTTGTGTATGATATTAAGATATTTTGTGTATGACTTCTGGATAAAATGTAATGTAAAAAACTAAAATATATTGATAAAACGATATGCTTATGTATTCTTTAAAACTATAGTTTACGATTTTTTTTCAGACTTGGCAATCATGCTATAGCATTACATCAATTAAAAGTGTATAATATAATCAAAAATATTTTGTAGTTACATAAAAATGCTTAAAATTCATCCGACAACATGCTACTCATAATAATATAGCTTCATCACATTAAATCACGTTTAAACTATAATAATCTACAAATATTAAAATTTTAAAAGAGACTGTTACAAATTTTGTAATATATTACTAGCTAAACTATTACAGTTTAATGCAATAATCATCATTATCATAAATTTCAACACCAGATTATTTCCACCTTTTGTTACTCATGATCATTCAAGAGAATGCTGAATCCGATAACGTGTCTCGAAAACTAACCAAACATGAACTCTGGCTAGATAAATATATTTTTGGTCTTGTTCTTCCTTAATCACACGAGCTGTGCAGTCACTTTATAAATGTGTTTACATTTAGATTACGTTTTGCTAGACAATATGTTTACTATTCAGCAACTTAACAGAGTCTGAAAATACGTTGGCATTTGGCGTTCAAATTAATGTTGCAATTTCAGCCACTTATTTGAGCACTCCCGCTTGCTCTAAGAATTAAGACTGCTATTTGGATAAGGCGGGCTGTATAGCACTAATTACATTTATGATCAAACGCTAAATTAGATTTCTCAATATAAAATAGTCCTTAATTTACCGGTGTTTCAAAATCAATATTAACAGTCTTGTGATTAAAAACTCCTGAATCAGTGAAAAGTCATGAAAAAAAGTCAGGAATTTTAAGTTTAAATTTAGTATTTTAAATAAAATCAGTGATAAGCTTTTATTTTAAATGAAAGTAATGAAATTGGAAAAATGCAACGGTAACAATGTTTGGCGATTTACATTTTGCGTCTGGGTGACATTAATGTACCATTTTTTTCTACCAGAATTTACCGATTTGCCGAAGGTCTGTCCACATAGATTAAATTATGAATAAAAGTAATATAATTAAATGCTTAGCATTACATAAGCGAGACCTAGCTGTTCGCCAAGTGCGGCTAGTATATTAATAT
Source organism: Maratus speculifer (assembly GCA_964019185.1). NCBI lineage: Eukaryota > Metazoa > Arthropoda > Arachnida > Araneae > Salticidae > Maratus > Maratus speculifer. The sequence continues at coordinate 279,508,436 of OZ025294.1, forward strand.
TGATATTATTTGCATTTAGCATTTAGAAAATTTGAATCTCTGAATTTATGTTTTAATAAAGAGAGACTAGCTTTTGAGTGCAAATAATAAATTACCAAAACAATTCATATTAAAAAGTGACAATTGTATCTGAAATATATTTTTATTTCAATCGGTCTTCAAAAATATAAACAATATGCCTGTGCTTCAAAAATGATCTGCCAAACTCTGGCATACCTTAAAAAAGCAAAATATTTAAATTTGAGCTTAAAAAGCTTAAAAATAACACATATAAAAAAATTATTTATTTTCATTATGTTAAAAAAATGCTATTGAATTTTTCAGTTTATAAAGCAGCAAAAAATATATCTTCAAACATAATTAATCGTAACAACAAAGTTAATATGTAATAAAATAAAATGTCTTCTTGACATGATATCTCCCATCCAAGCGTGTCTAGAAACCGGTGGACACTGCTCATATCCCTGAAATAGACATAGGTCGATGCGCCAGTTATTGAGGTACTAGAAAATATACGTTTTACAATTTTTGAGAAAATTTAAAGTTTTTTATTTCCAGCAAGGTTTTTGCGTCAAATACTTCATCGTACGACGGTGTAAATATTAAGAATCTGCGATGTGTAGAAGTTATAAAAAATTGCAGTATATTATCTGTATTTGCAGATTATTTTTCAATCGGATAATGTTTAAGTGTAAAATTAATTTTTAGTGATGAGAGTTTTAATTGTTATCTGAAAGAAATAGAATATAGGGGGATAAAAAAATTCGATTAACTAATAATATACAGCTTATTTACTGCAGTCTTTGCGCTGAAATCACTCTATTTAGAATTTTCTATTCACAAGCCGCTAGGGATAGAATTAGATAGTCTAAAAGAGTCACAATTCCACTAGTAATTGAAATTCCGTGATTGGTAACCGAAGTTAAGAGTTAATAGTTTAACATTTCGTGTAGAATAAAATTCTTATCTACTTGGCTTACCCAGGTTATTACTATCCAATGAAATTTAAAATAGATGCAAACTACTCCTCAGCTAATCCTAGTGTTTTACTTTTGCAATTGATATCACAGTAGATCATCGCTCTATTAAGTATCGAACAAAGTTATCTATCGCAAAAGAATAATTGGCTGTGCTTTTGTAAATTATTATTTTGTTCATATTTTAATTATTGAAAATAAACTCACCAATGGAATTTTATCATTTTCAAATTGAAAATCTTAAACCTTCCTATTTGGATCGTGCAGTATTTATTTGGACCCCAAAACTGTAGTAACTAAATACTTACAAGTCTATTCAAGTCTATTGATAGATCAATTGCCTTCAAGTAAATTATTACTTAACCTTTTACAGTACAACGACGAATTTGACTCGACATTGTGTTTTTTTTAGGAAATTTCGGTTTTTGCACCAATAAGCAGAAAAAGTAATATTTTTCTTGTACAATTAGAGCACTACTGAAATCATATTATTCAAGTTAACATTTTTGTAAAAAATAGTGTCAACTTAATGAAATATGTGTAAGAGAAATTTGCTTCGAAACGGTTAATACAGCTTTTCAATTACCTATAATAATAAACGAGTAATTTTTTAAGTACCTCTTAAATCGTAACAAAATCCTTTTTTATTTATAACGTAGAAATTTTACATCCCTTATATATTTGATATAAATGTTTGTTATTCTGTTGAATATAGTTTTATTTTGCATAGATCTCATAAAAAATATTTTATTACATTCCCAACACAGAAATTCCAGATATTATGGAAATAAATGGCCATTGTTTACCTGAATGCCTCTTTCCATTTTTATATTATTGCTTTGCACATAACAAAGCATTCTCGCCTGGATTATTATTATATTTCCCGAAAGGAATGTTCCTCGACACCATGAAAATATAACAGGTATTATCAGCTACAAATCGTGTCACCTGTATCTACAGTTACCTTAGACAACAAAATTCTACTAAAATAATCTTAATGTTATATCAGTTCGATTTTATTGTGCATTATGAGTTTTGCTTTCGTATGAAATAATAATTTATTTATCAATTCCACAGTTAAATGTTTCATTCTCAAGTCATTAACTTTTTATATAAATAGAATTGACCAGTAACATGATTTTCCACATACATTTTATAAGTATGTGTCTAAAATAAATAGTTTTCCATTAAAAAAATTATTTTCTGCAATTCCGATAAGAAATGTTTGCAAAGAATCTGAAAAACTATTTAAATGAAGCCATATGATTGCATTCATTTTTTATTCCCTATTGCTATTATAATCGAATTGTTGTTACGTAACATTTTGTTTAATGCAATTAAAAGAAAGCAACAGCATAATGTATCATCTAGAAATATGTCTTAATTATAAGTAATATGCTCTTATATATGGACTATTTTCACAATTCGCTTACATTTCATGCGGTAACGGACTTGACAAGTAACGGATTTGACATTTCAAATAAAACTAAAAAAAATTATTAAAATGAACTAGCTTGTATATTTTCTAACTTAACTAATAATTTACATACCTTCTAAAACTATTAAGTAAACTTACTTAGCAGCTTACATTTCATCGCTTATATTTCAGGGTAACAGATTTGACATTTCAAATAAAACTATTAGAAATGAACTAGCTTGTATAATTTCTAACTTAGATAATAATACACATACCGTCTGAAACTATTTAGTAAACAATATTTAATTACAAAAGTGCAAAAATCATTATTTTAATATTAAAATTTACGGTAACGGACTTGATAGTAAAAAAAAAAAACCTTGATAAAAGCTTTTTTTTGCCATTATTACATTGTTTCACAATTGAAGAGTGAAAATGGCAAATAGTAGTTGCGTGAATAGTTTAACAAATCACCAAATATTTGCTGCTAACTTTAGGCAGCATTTGAAACCTGTTTTGATTAAAATAATCACAAGGTAACGGACTTGATAAAAAGTGGGGGACAAAAGATTTCTGGTAATTTCTTAAGGAAAATATCTTTTGTAATAATTTTTTTCTTTAATATAGAGCAATAACAGTTCATATCAAAAATAATTAAACATTTTTATTTAAAAAGGTTAGATAAAATTTAAAAAAAAAGCTCAGTTAAAAACATAAAACTTGGAATGGAAAATTTTAAAGATTGAAAATTTTAAAGATTTAAAGATTAGAATGAAAATTTTAAAGATTTATATCTCAATAATTTTTATTGATTTTTTTTTTTAATTTTTCATGTTAGAAATGTTCAATATAATTTTCTTTATCTAATGCATACCTCAAATCAAACTTTAAATATTAATTTATGCTCGAATTTTCTTTTTTTTTACTCTGGGGCAGTATATGTAAGCGAAATTTAAAAATGGCCGATATATATAACTGTGTATGCATTCCTTAATATCATAAATAAACTTTCATAAAAATATTCATTAACTTAATAAATATTTTTCAAACATTCCTGTGTTAAATTTTAATTAAATAACAAAACTATATTTTATAGTCATTTAAATTATTACTATCTATATTTGCTTGTTAAAAATTCTAGAAATATAGCTGACAAAATAGCTCAACTAAATGCGAAAAAAATTCAAAAATACTAGTATGACATAAAATTAACCCTTTTCAAAACTGAAAAAATGTACAGAAAAGTTGTTATTAAGATTTTATGAAGCTTATTAAATGGGAATAGAGATCACCATTTTAAATTGTGAAAAATGTATGTAACGGAATGGGGACGTTGTGAATTTGCAAATGCTTTGGCCGAGTATGGCCCATGATAGATTGGGAAGTACTGGTATAATCGAGCTTCTCGAATACAATAAATAAACAAATAAAAAATGGAAAATGTTCCTTCATCTAGCACGGATATTTTTCATTTTTTATTTTCATATTGGTTATAAGTTTTGTTTCTCTGTGTAACTGTTCATGTAATTTCACATGTGGATATTTTAAAAGGAACTGGATATATTTGTCTAACATTTCGGGAAGAACTAAGAACTAGTATATATAAATAAAGATATCCTGCACATATGTGCTATTGTATCAAGTCGTGATAAATATTAAAGTTTATCAAATATAAATTACAGAAGGGAAAATAAAATTATTTTAGATAATATTAAATAAATAACCATACGTAATATAATTAAATATTCTATTTTATTCTATTGTGCATATGTTGCATTTTCATAAAAATTGAACTTGTAATATACATTTAAAGATAATTAAAAATGTTTTCTTTAAATATAATACATATTTTCTATTAATTGTAATTATTATTACTAAATATATTAAATAAAGCATAAATATTTTCTATTACTAAAAATGTATGAAAGTTGTAATATTTTACTATGTAATTAAATATGCAGATTTATTGCGTGCAAATGAAACTAAATCCATATTAAATGTTGAATATTAGTCGATGAATACACTATATTGCCATTGATTATGGGACACTTGCGATTTTAGACATTTTACTAAATATCTAGAAAAATACATGAGGAATCATCTCGAAACTCTTAGTGTATAAATATAATAGTATACGTCATACATCTCCGTGAAGATTTTTTACCGAAACTCCATAGGGGACCGTCAACAAATTAAAAAAGAATGAATATCTTTTGAATAACCCTGTCAAAACTAATGTAGCAAAAGCGCTCAAACTCTAGATTATGATTGAATGCCTTATTGTAATACACTGTGTTCATTTTTATGCAAATAGCATGCATACTCGCAGAGTAATTAAGGGTTTTATAAAAATGGCTCCAAATTTTTCTAAGTTTTTCCCTTATAATTTTCAGAGTTCTTAATATAAAATAATATTTTTTTCAGAAAATATGACAAACAACATTGCACACTAGGGTGGAGCGAAAAAAATTTTTTTTTGAAAATCAAAAACGGGTAGGTGCCAAAAGTTGCCTTTATACTAGTACATCAACTGCGTGAAATTTTACCGCTGAAAAAAAATTGCTTGAGTCTGCGCTTTTGCTCCAAAAATCGAAATTTTGGGTAAAATTTGTCATTTTTTGACATTTTTTCAAAAAAATTAAAAAATTCCTACAGAGCTGGTTAGTATTTAAAAGTGTTGCTTAGACCTTTTATTTATCTGCTTAACATATTTAAACTATAAAACAATATCTGTAGTCTGTATATTTGGAGCAAATATAACAACTTTTTGCGAAAAATCAGCGTTAACCTCTCTATTGGAGCATACAACGAAATGTTGTTTTGGATACATTTCTTACCTAGCTGCATTCAAAACTACTGTGTATATAACTCATAGAGGTGGTTGCATTATACCACCCGTCTCAACCACCCAATCATCTAGGCCCAGTGTTTTATTTATGTATTAATTGTTATTTTTTTTTCCCGAAGACGAGTATAAGTTTTCTGTGTATCAAAGTAATATATCGCTTCTTTGTATTCACTGACTTTGGATGATTTGGATCATGCTGGTGTGACCTGCTGCACGTATACCATGTATAACAGAAGAGAAGCTGAGTAATGTATTGGGTATGTTCTTAATTGAACCTATTCAGCAGTCTATTATCTTCATTAAAATTTCATGCAATTAGTACATTATGATTAGAAGTTCTGTTATCACAGCATTCTTTCAATCAATTACATTTTATATGCAATGATTTGCCTAAACATTGATTGTATGAATTCAATTTCTAGTATGTCATCATTTATTGAACCTATTACATTGAATATATGCTGAGAAGCTAACTGTTTAATATTATGACGATCGTCACAGATGATTGCAAACAAAATTTGCGTGTAAAACAACAATATTTCTAAAGAAGCTTTAGTATGCTTTATGTCGTTTCCTGTGTTATTCCGTAGTCTAGTAATTTCTAATAAGATTTTAGATCTATTATTTAGGTGTGTAGTACATTTGGTATACCCGCGGCATAAACTTGGATTATACATTTTGTGAGTAAACATATAGACGCTGATTGCCAATCTGTGCTTATATAAAGCGGAAAATTTCATTAACTTTATGAGCTGTCTTTTGTGTGACATGTTTTCTAAATTCCTATTCCCCATTCTTTCTGAGAAATAGCTTTCCTTATGAATTAGCTTTGCAATCTCCGACAGAAATTTCTAGTGTGTTCTGAGTATCTTTTTCTCAATTTGAGAAAATAATTTTTCAAAATTATTCTCTATTTTATAAAAAAAAAATTGCAGTAGGAAGTGAATAGTACGTAGACAAAGATTTTCCTTATTGATCCAGTGAATCCATGTAGCTTAGAACGTTTTATATCGACTTCTCTAATAATTGACGCAGAGGAAATTCACTGGAGTTGAAATAGCGAATGATTCAATATTATACACAATTCTAAGCTTACCCCATGCAAAATGGTTCACAGTGACAAATAAAATTCTCCTAATTTTAAATGAGCACTTAGTCGTACATTCCCTCATAAAGTACTATGCATTATAAGTTTATGCCCAGGGCATTTCACCATCAAATGCTGTCCACTCATAAAAATGGGATCTAAAAGTTAATAGGAAATTACCTGGATACGAAAACACTTAGAAAACGGCATAAAACTAATGCAAAAAAAAGTTATTTACAAACGCGGTTGCTTTACACATGCAGAACAAATTTTCATTGCAATTCTCTCTGACGATCACCATCACATTAAACAGCTCGCTTCTCAACGTATAAGAAATGCAAAAGTAGAATAAATGATGGCATACTTATAGTTGAATATCTGAAATCATCTTTGAAACAAATCATTACGTAAAAAAAATACAACTGACTGAAAAAAATGTTGTGGTAACAGAACTTCCAATCACTATTCATCAACTGAATGTAAGTTTGATAAATATAATAGATGGCCGAATATTAATCCCTTTAATAATATTCCCGTGCATTACTCTGCTTGTCATTTTTTTTTGTATAAACTGTAAAAATATACATGAAGATAGTTACAGTAGTATGTGGATGCAAAGAACAGATAAACAAGGTGGAAGCATCGAAAACATGCCAAATTTTTATAAAGAAAATCTCAAATCAATGTATAAATAAAACACTGTACTAAGATGATCGAATAGTTGGGCCGGGTCGTATAGGAAATATAGCCACCTCCACGACGCATGTCCAAGGTAGTTTTGAAAACAAGAGCTGCATTAAAAACAACAAATCGTTGTATGACCCAATAGAGTGGTAATGCTGTTTTCTGACTAAAAGTTGTCTGTTTTGCTCCAGCTATAGGGAATAAACATATTGTTTTATAGTTTAAATATGTTAAGCAGATAAATATAAAGGTCTAAGAAACACTTTTAAATACTAACCAACTCTGTAGGAATTTTTTAATTTTTTTGAAAAAATGTAAAAAAATGACAAATTTTACCTAAAATTTCGATTTTTGGAGCAAAAGCGCAGACTCAAGCCATTTTTTTTCAGCGGTAAAATTTTACGCAGTTGATCTACTAGTATAAAGGCAACTTTTGGCACCTACCCGTTTTTGATTTTCAAAAAAAAAATTTTTTCGCTCCACCCTATTGCACACAGTACCTTGTAATCAGAATTAAAAAATAATAAAAATTGTATGAAAAATGAGTAGGTTTACTAAATAATTTTTTACTGCGCATGCGTCAACGATATCAAAATTTCATTTGCATATTATGTTAGCTAAATGTATAGAGCAACTTTTGTAAAAGTCTCAAAATTATAGCTTGAAAATTCTGAAAGTAATCGTCTATAGAAAAAGGACAAAATCCGTTGTTTCCAAAATGAAGCAAAAAATGAGGGATTTTATCCAAAAGTAATCGTAACATCCCGTATTGTGTATTCTATATTGACACTAATCAATGAATATATGAATACAACCCCTCTTGTTTTTGCTTCATTTTGAGAATAACGGATTTTCAACTTATTCAATTGACGATTATTTTCAGAATTTTCAATCTATGATTTTGTGACTTTCACAAAAGTTGCTCTATACATTTAGCTAACATAATATGCAAATGAAATTTTGATATCGTTGACGCATGCGCAGTAAAAAATTATTTAGTAAACCAACTTATTTTGTATACAATTTTCATTATTTTTTTAATTCTGATTACAAGGTACTGTGTGCAATGTTGTTTTTTATATTTTCTGAAAAAAATATTATTTTATATTAAGAACTCTGAAAATTATAAGGAAAAAACTTGGAAAAATTTGGGACCATTTTTATAAAAACCTTAATTACTCTGCGAGTATGCATGCTATTTGCATAAAAATGAACACAGAGTATTACAATAAGGCATTCAATCATAATCTAGAGTTTGAGCGCTTTTGCTACATTAGTTTTGACAGGGTTATTCAAAAGATATTCATTCTTTTTTAATTTGTTGACGGTCCCCTATGGAGTTTCGGTAAAAAATCTTCACGGAGATGTATGACGTATACTATTATATTTATACACTAAGAGTTTCGAGATGATTCCTCATGTATTTTTCTAGATATTTAGTAAAATGTCTAAAATCGCAAGTGTCCCATAATCAATGGCAATATAGTGTATTAAATAATGACTGGAAAACCTTAGTAACATTGAAATCAATGTCTTCAATAATTTTCCATGATTGTGTTCTTTAAAAGCACTCAAGGGAGATATCATTGGTACATTTAAGATGCTGAGTGTTTAGTTTTATGATAGTATAATTTAAAAGGGATGTAAGGTGGAATAACTTTTGTATATGTTGCTTTTCTCAAAGAAGTATAAAATTAAGATAAATAATGCTAGCAAGTACCCGATTTAAATAACGTCCTTGGAATAAAAAGATTTTATCCGTTTTGCTTATCCTTTATGGATGTAAAATAATCGCATAAAGTTTAACATTTAATTAATGTATTTATTACCATTTCGAAACACAAATTTTTACAAAGAATAATTTGGGCAAAGAAATCTTGTTTTAACACATGTGCACCATATCATATAAGCAAAAATAATTATTACACTTTTTTAAAGTATATTAAAAATTCAAGATTTTTTTAATGCTAATATATGTTTATAAAAAAAAACTGCTTATTACATTTTTTTTTTTTTTTTTTTTTTTTTTTTTTTTTGCTTAAACATGATATATCTTAAAAATAAAAAAAAATATTTTCTATTAAATATAATTATTATTATTAAATATATTAAATAAATCATAAATATTTTCTATTACTAAAAATGTTTTAAATTTTTAATATCTTAAGGTGTAATTAATTATGCATGATTTATTACTTGCAAATGAATATAAATCAATATTAATCGATGTTGAACATTAGTCGATGAAAATTAAATAAATAATAACAGGCACTCCTCAGTAACATTGAAATCAATGTCTTCAATAATTTTCCATGATTATGTTCTTTGAAAGCACTCGAGGGAGATACATTGGTACATTTAAGATGTTGAGTGTTTAATTTTATGATAGCATAATTTAAGACGAATTTAAGGTGGAATTACTTTTGTAGATATTGCTTTTCTCAAAGACGTATAAAATTAATATGAATTGTGCTACGAAGTACCCATTTTAAATAATGTCCTTAGGCTCAAAAGATTTTATCCGTGTTCTTTAACCTTTATGAATGTAGAATAATTGCTTAAAATTTAACATTTAATTAAATTATTTATTGCCATTTCGAAACGGAAATTTTTACAAAGAATACTTTGAACAAACATATCTTGTCTTAAAACGTTCGCAATATATTTTATAAGAAAAAATAGATATTAAATTTCTTGAATATATTAAAAATGTAACAATATTTTTTGTTTAACTTTGCATATGTATAATAGAAATTAAATTTCACATTGGTAATTAAACTTGCATGATTTATTACGCGCAAATGAAAATAAATCGATATTAAATGTTGCGACATATAAGTCGATGAATATTAAATAATAGATGGAATATCCTTACTAACATTGAAATCAATGCCTTCAATTATTTTCCATGATTGTGTTCTTTAAAAGCACTTAAGGGAGATATCATTGTTACATTTAAAATGTTGAGTGTTTAATTTTATGATAGCATAATTTAAAACGAATTTATGGTGGAATTGTTTTTGTAGATAGTGAATTTCTCAAAGACGTATAAAATTAAGATAAATAGTGCTAGCAAGTACCCATTTTAAATAACGGCCTTGGGCTAAAAAAATTACCCATATTGCTTAGCCTTTATGAAAAAAGAATAATTGCATGAAATTTAGCATTTTTATTTAATAAGCATAAATTAGTTATTGCCATTTCAAAAAAAAAAAAAAAAATACAAAGAATAATTTAAGCAAACAAATCTGGTCTTCATACTTTTTCAAAATATCATATAAGCAAAAATAGATATTCTTCATTATATTAAATACTCAAGAATTGTTTATTGTTTAATTGCGCTAATGTATAGTTATAGAAAATAAATTGCTTATTACAGATGTTTTTTCTCTTTATCTTTTTTAGGTGAGGTTCTTTAGGTTAAAATATGTAGTTTTCCCAAATAAGAAACAAAAGGTTTTAAGTATTGAGACCTCAAATATATATTCAGCAGCAGATTTGAATAAGCATTCGGTAAGAAAATACCTATTATAGCGAATAATTTTCACTTTTTTAAAAATCTTGTTATAATTTGTTTTCTGTGTGTATGTAACAGTTTACGTAATTTTATATGTGGATATTTTAAAAATGTGGTTGACGTGATCCCGTAATTTTATATGTAGATATTTTAATTAATTTTATATGTGGATATTTTATTTTGTCTAGCATTTCTGAAAGAACTGTGAATTATGTATAACTAAAGATATCCAGCACATATGAGTTCTTGTATGAATTCAAGCTAAATATTGAAGTTTACGACAGATAAATTCCAAAAAGGAAGATAATTTTATTTTATATGATATTAATTAAATATCGTATATGATATAGTCAAATATTACATTTTATTCTATTTTACGCAAATAGTATTCACAGATTAAAAAGAAAAAAAAAAAAAAAAAAAAACTTGTAATATACATTTAAAAATAATTATAATAAATACTTGTAATTCAATATGCATGGTTAATTACGTGCAAATGGGAATAAATTGATATTAACTGTTGAATATTAGTCGACGAATATAAAATAATAACTGAAATATCTATAGTAACATTGAAATCAATGTCTTCAATAATTTTCCATCATTGTATTCTTTAATTGTACTCAAGGGAAATATCATTGGTACATTTAAGATGTTGAATGTTTAATTTTATAATAGCATAATTTAAAAGGAATTTAACGTGGAATTACTTTTGTAGGTATTGCTTTTCTCAAAGACGTATAAAATTAAGATAAATAGTGCTAGCAAGTACCCATTTTAAAAAATGGCCTTGGGCTCAAAAGATTTTATCTGTATTGTGTAACCTTTATAAAAATAGAATAATCGCATGATATTTACCATTTAATTAAATTATTTATTGCCATATCAAGACACAATTTTTTACAAAAATAATCTAAGCAAACAAATGTTGTCTTAGTACGTTTGCAAAATATCATACAAGCAAAAATAGATATTAATTTTTAAAAATGTATTAAAAATTCAAGATATTTTAATGGTGCAAATGTGTAGTTATAGAAAATAAACTGCTCATTACAAATGATTTTTACTTTTACCTTTTTTTTTTCTTAAACGTGAAATACTTTTCAAGTAAAACATTTGTTATTTAAAATATAAAAAAAAAATCAAACATATTGTTCATCTTTCTGTTAGATTCTGATGTAAAGATATGCGAAAAAGTGTGATTATCAAAGATTAAAAATATACAAATTATGCATATTGCATTCACAGATGAAAAATTTTTAATATATATTTTAAAATAATAATAAATAATTTCTATTAAATATAATAATTATTATTAAATACATTAAATAAATCATAAATATTTTATATTACTAAAATTTTTTGAAAGTTTTAATATTTTACGATATAAATAAATATGCATGATTTATTACATGTAAATGAAAATAAATCGATAATAATCGATGTTGAACATTAGTTGATGAAAATTGATTAATAGCAGAAAATCCTTTATAACATTGAAATCAATGTATTGAATAATTTTTCATGATTGTGTTATTTGAAAGCACACAAGGGAGATGTCATTGGTATATTTAATACGTCGAGTGTTTACTTTTATGTTAGCATAATTTGAAAGGAATTTAAGGTGGAATTACTTTTGTAGGTATTTCTTTTTTTCAAAGATGTATAAAATTAAGATAAATAGTGCAACAAATTATTTGTTTTAAATAATGGCCTTGTACTCAAAAAATTTTATCCGTATTATTTAACCTTTATGATTGAATAATAATTGCATAATATATTTCATTAAATATTATATTTATTGCAATTTCAAAATAGTAAATTTTACGAAGAATACTTTGAATAAACAAATCTTGTCTTAAAGAGTTTGCAAATAATTTTATAAGCAAAAATATATATTAAATTTCTTGAATATGTTAAAAATGCAACAAAATTTTTTTGTTTAACTGTGCTGATGTATAGTTATAGAAAATATATTGTTTTATTGGTAATTAAATATGCATGATTTATTACGCGCAAAGGAAAATAAATCGATATTAAATGTTTAGTATTAGTCGATGAATATTAAATAATAACTGTAATATCCTTAGTAACATTGAAATCAGTGTCTTCATTAATTTTCCATCATTGTATTTTTAAAAAGTACTCAAGGGAGATATCATTGGTAAATTTAAAATGTTAAGTGTTTAACTTTATGATAGCACAATTTAAAAGGAATTTAAGGTGGAATTACTTTAGTAGATATTGCTTTTCTCAAAGACATACAAAATTAAAATAAATAGTATTAGCAAGTACCCATTTTAAATAATGGCCTTGGGCTCAAAAGATTTTATCATTATTGTTTAAACTTTTCTAATTGTAGAATAATTGCATTAAATTTAACATTAATTAAAATTATTTATTGCTATTTTGAAACACAAATTTTTACAAAGAATAATTTCAGTAAGAAAAAATTGTCCTAACACATTTGCAACATACATTTACGTAAAAATAGATATTGAATTTAGATATTAGATATTATGTACATATAACTAAAGGTATTCTGCACATATGTATTCTTGTAGGAATTAATGTTAAATATTAAAGTTTATGAAATATAAATCACAGAAGGAATAAGAATTTTATTCTATATGATATTAATTATGTATCGTATATGATATAATTAAGTATTCGATTATTTTATTTTAGTTTATGCATGTTGTAATCTCATATAAAAAAACTTGTAATATATATTTCAAAAATAATTTAAAATATTTTATATTAAATATAATAATTATTATTAAATATATTAAATAAATTCTAAATATTTTCCATTACTAAAAATCTATGTTTTTTTTTTTTTTTTTACGATGTAATTTAATTGCATGATTTATTACATGCAAATGCAAATAAATCGATATTAAATGTTGAAATTTAGTCGACGAATATTAAATATTAACTGGAATATGTAGTAACATTGAAATCAATGTGTTCAATAATTTCCCATGATTGTATTCTTTAAAAGCACTCGAGGGAGATATTGATACATTTAAGCTTTTGAGTGTTTAATTTTATGATAGTATAATTTAAAAGGAATATAATGTGGAATTACTTTTGTAGATATTGTTTTTCTCAAAGACGTATAAAATTAAGATAAATACTGCTAGCGGGTACCCATTTTTAGGTGCGTTCGTAATTATATAAATACGTAGCACCTATTGTTGTCGTTCAGTCCGTCCGTTGTCGGTCTGTCTGTCCGTATATAACAACGCAAAATCTACCCAATTGAATCGTTTGAATTTTAAAATACAAAATTATTACATAATTTTGTCGAGTCATTTCAAATTTTATGAAAATCGGGTGCATAGATCAATTACATGGACAATTAAAAGGATTCCGTTACATTACGGTCAATGCGGAAAAAAGTTTCAAATGCATTTTAATGGTTTGAAATTTTAAATACATAATTATTACCTAATTTTGTCGAGTTATTTCAAATTTTATCAAAATCGTATGCATAGTTCAACTGCAGGGACAATCAAAAGTGTTCCGTTATATTACGATTAATGGGGGGAAACGTTTCAAATGCATTTTAATGGTGTTACACTCATTCTAACGTAATAAAATTGATATGCATTTATAAAGTACATATTATAATATACATTTTGCATAATCTGTGGTGCAGAGAATATTTGTTATTGATTTACAATGCCACACAAAAGTATTCCATTGCATAATGGTAAAGGGAGAACATTGTTTGTTGGACATTTTAATTGTAATTATTTACAATTTTATGAGATTGATATATGAGAGAGATATTTTTAAAACTTCGTTATCGTACGAACGCACCTCATTTGCTACGCTTTACGTGCAATTTCCAACTTGTTAATAATGGCCTTAGGCTCAAAAGATTTACCCGTGTTGTTCAACCTTTATGGATGTAGAATAATTAAATAAAATTTAACATTTAATTAAGTTATTTATTGCCATTCAAAACACAACTTTTTACAAAGAATTGTATGAGCTAACAAATCTTGTCTTAACATGTTTGCAAGATATCATATACGCAAAAATCAATATTAAATTCCGTGACTATATTAAATAATTCAAAATTTGTTGTTGTTGTTGTTTAATTATGCTAATGTATATAATTATGGAGAATAAATTGCTTATTACAAATGTTTTTTTCTTCATTTTTTTAAGTGAGGCTCTTTAGATTAAACTATGTAGTTTACCAAATAAAAATCAAAAGATTTTAGGTATTCTGACCTGAAATTTGTATTCAGTAGCCCATTTGAGCAAGCATTCGGCAAGAAAATCCCCATTATAGTGAATAACTTTCCCCTTTTTTAGATAGCTTTCATTACAAAAAGTAGAAAGCTACCTATTGCAGACGTCCGGAGAAAAGCATTTCCAGAAAATTTTTATATTTTTTCATCGATCATGACCCCCAGACCCCAAAACCACCCTGCATTCAAATGTTGACACACAAACACACACACACACACACACACACACACACACACACACATATATATATACAGCGCGTATCTAAACTACTGGGTAAAACTTTAAGGGGTGATATCACAGATCAACACAAATAATATTAAATGGGAAAATAAGGATCTCAAACGTCTTCCGAAGAATATAGACTCCATCAAAGTTTAGGGTCCAAAATTTGAAATGATTATAAAAAACGGAAAAATTGGGCGATTGATTTGCGGTTTTCATGAAAACTATTCTTTATGTTAGTATTGTCTTGAAAATAAATTATACAGATAAATTTCAAAAAATGTCGATTGAGGGCGCTTTAGATTTTGGAGTAACGAACAACTATTTTTTTACCGTCATTTTTTGCATCAAATTAAATTTTTTTAGAAGTTTAGACATAAACTTAAATTTTGAGCTCAAAATCCGTAGTTAAATAGCGCAAACAGAACTGTTTTCAGCGGGTGTGGATAGGTTCAAATTTCAAATTATTATAAAAAACAGAAAAATTGATCAATTGATTTGCGGTTTTCACTAAAATTATTCTTTACGTCAGTATTGTCTTGAAAATAAATTACACAAATAAATTTCAAAAATGTCGATAGAGGGCGCTTTAGACTTTGGAGTTACGTACAACTATTTTTTACCGTTATTTTATGCATCTCATTACATTTTTTAGAAGCTTAGACATAATCTTAAATTTTGAGCTGAAAATCGGAATCGTTGAGAGTGGTTAAGTTGCGTAAACTGAACTGTGTTCAATGGGGTGGGGAGGTTCAAATTTCAAATGATTATAAAAACCGGAAAAATTGGTCGATTCCTTTGCGGTTTTCTCTGAAACCATTCTTTATGTCAGTATTTCCTTGAAAATAAATTTTAAAGATAAATTTCAAATTCCGTTAGAGGGCGCCTTAAACATTAAAATAACCAATAACTAATTTTAACCGTTATTATTTTTTTTAATCTAGATAAATGTTTTAAAAACTTAGAATTAAATTTTGAGCTCAAAATCTGAACTGTTGTGAGTAATTAAGTAGCGAAAAATTGAACTGTGTTCGTATTGCGGGCAGGGTAAAATATCAACTCCTGAACACAGTTCAGTTTGCGCTTCTTAATCCCTCCCAACGAATCAGAATTTGAGCTCAAAATTTAAGTCTAAGCTTTTGCAAGAATTTAATTAGATGCACAAAAAAAAAAAAAAAAAAAAAAAAAAAAAAAAAAAACAGTTAAAATTTGTTGTTGGTTACTCTAAAGTTTAAGGCGCCCTCTAACGGAATTTTTTGAAATTTATCTTTAAAATTTAATTTCAAGGAAATACTGGCAAAAAGAATGGTTTAAGAGAAAACCGCAAACGAATCGACCAATTTTTACGTTTTGTATAATCATTTTAAATTTGAATTTTCCCATCCCCATTGAAAACAGATCAGTTAGCGCTACTTAACAACGATCAACGATTCAAATTTTCAGAACAAAATTTAAGTTTATGTCTAAGCTTCAAAAAAATTTAATAAGGTGCAAAAAATAACGGTAAAAAATAGTTGTACGATACTCCAAAGTCAAAAGCGCCCTCTATCGACATTTTTTGAAATTTATGTTTATAATTTTTTTCCAGGCAATACGGACATAAAGAGTAGTTTTAGTGAAAACCGCAAATCAATTGACAAATTATTCTGTTTTTTATAATCATTTGAAATTTGAACCTACCCACTCTCATTGAAAACAGTTCAGTTAGCGCTACTTAACCACTCTCAACGATTCAGATTTTGAGATCAAAATTTAAGTTCATGTTTAAACTTCTAAAAAAATTTAATGAGATGCAAAAAATAATGGTAAAAAATAGTTATTCGTAACTCCAAAGTCTAAAGCGCCCTCTATCGGCATTTTTTTTAATTTATCTTTATAATTTATTTTCAAGACAACACTGACATAAAGAATATTCTTACCCCTTAAAGTTTTACCCAGTAGTTTAGATACACCCTGTATATATATATCTGATTTTCGTCATGCTGTAACTAACATATTTATGAACCGATTTGAATGAAACTTGGTATGTACATGTACATACAAATTCCTCGACCGAATTCGTTGGCCAGCATATTTTGTTTCAAAATGGCGGCCATTTAAGAAATTTAAAAAATTTAAATTTAAAATTAAATGCGAAAATCTAAAAGTTAAAAATATTTTTCTTTTATGTGTTAGAACTCAAAACAACGATTCCAGAAAACTTTTTATTTTGTCTATATCTTAAAACTGATTGAGTTATAGCATTTTGAATTTTTCTTATGGCTGACATTTAAAACGATCTGATTTTTGTCACGTGATAACACGCGTATTTATAAATCGATTTGGATGTAATTTGGTATGTTCATAGTTCCTAATAAAGCCTGGACCGAGTTCGTTAGCCAGTTCCATCCGCCATCTTGTTTCAAAATGGCTGCCGTGTAAAAAATTTTAAAAATTTTAAAATTTAAAATTAGGCACAAAAAAGTGAGAAATTGAAAAAGATTTTTCTTTTATGCATTTGACCTTGATATAAAGACTCCAGAGCATTTTTTGTTTTGTCAGTATCTTAAAAAATTGCTGAGTGATAGTATTTTTAATTTCCAGTGTTGCTCACATTTTTAAATGACATGATTTTCGTCACGTGATAACACGCGTATTTATAAACCGATTTGGATGAAACTTGGTGCATACATAGTACATACCAATATCTGTACCGAGTTTGTTGGCCAGTTCCATCCGCCATCTTGTTTCAAAAAGGCGGAATATGAAGTTTTTTTAAATTTAAATTTTAAAATTAGGTGCAAAAAAGTAAGAAATTAAAAAAGATTTTCCTTTTGTGTGTATGACCTTGATACAAAGATTCCAGGGCATTTTTTGTTTCATTTATATGTTGAAAAATGGTTATAGCACTTTCAATTTCCTGTATGGTTGACATTTTAAAACGGTTTGAAATTTGTCACGCGATAATACGCATATTTATAAACTGATTTGGTTTAAATAACTCCGTGTGTACATAGTACACAACAATGTCTTGACCGAGTTCCCTGCCAAATTCATCCGCCGACTTGTTTCAAAATGGCGGCCATTTAAGTTTGTCAAAAATCTCTTAAATGTATAATGATGTACATACAAAAAATTAGAAATTGAAAAAAGATTCTTTCTAAAGTATTTATCTTAATAATGAATTACGGAGTATTTTTTGCTTTGTCTTTACCTTAAAAAACGCCTGAGATAGCAGTTTCAATTTCTAATGTAGGTGACATTTTTTTCTGTTTTTTTAATCAATTTGCCCGCCCGACAGCACTCGTATATATTAATCGATTACAACATGAGTATGCATGTGCATATGAATTAAGATTTCTACCAAGCTCATCGGTTTGTTTTATCCATCATGTTGCTTTAAAATGACATACACTTCATGATATCGTGGAATTAGATGGCTCTCTAAATTGCTTAAATTAAAACCAGGTCTAATGAAGGATGACTAATTTCTAAAAATTTCTATTAATATTCAATATTGACAAAACCTAGTATTCAGTCTTATAAAATCGGGTTCCACTAATTTGAGCTTCGTATGTTTGAATAATATAACTTAATTTAAAATAAATAAATAAATAAATAAGTATATGAAAGCTACCTCTTCCTCCTGGCACTGCCGGAAGGACTTTTTTGTTATAAGTTGTTTTTTCTATGTATTTTTTCTATGTAACAGTTCACGTAATTTTATATGTGGATATTTTAAATATATGTTTTACATGATTAAGTAATTTTTATAAGTGGATATTTTATTTTGTCTAACATTTCGGGAAGAACTATGAATTATGTATAACTAAAGGTATCCTGCACATATGTTTTCTTGTATGAATTCGTGCTAAATATTAATCTTTATGAGATAGAAATTACATCAAGGAAAAGAATATTATTTTTTATGATAATAATTAAATATCGTATATGATAGAAACAAATATTCTATTTTATTGTATTATACGCATAAAGCATTTACAAAAAAAATTTATTATATATTTAAAACTAGTTAAAAGTATTTTTTTAAGATAATAAATAATTTATGTTAAAAATAATAATTATTATTTAATATATTAAATAAATCATAAATATTTTCTAATATTACAAATATATGCAAGTTTTATAATTTTACGATGCAATTAAAAATATATGACTTATCATATGCAAATGCACAAATTGATATTAAATGTTTAATATTAGTCGATGAATATTAAATAATAGTTGAAAATCCTTAGTAGCATTGAAATCAATGTCTTCAATAATTTTCCATGATCGTGTTCTTTAAAAGTACTCAAGGGAGATATCATTGATACATTTAAGATGTTGAGTGTTTGATTTTATGATAGCATAATTTAAAAGGGATATAAGGTGGAATTACTTTTGTAGATATTGCTTTTTCAAAGACGTATAAAATTAAGATAAATAGTGCTATAAAGAGCCCATTTTAAATAATGGCCTTGGGCTCAAAAGATTTTATCCATATTGTTTAAACTTTATGAATGTAGAATGATTAAGTAATGTTTAACATTTAATTAAATTATTCATTGCTATTTTGAGACATAAATTTTTACAAAAAATAATTTGAGAAAAAAATCTAGTCTTAACACTTTTCAATACACATCATATAAGCAAAAATAGATATTAAATTTTTTGAATATATTTAAAAACTCAAAAATCAATTTTTGTTTAACCGCGTTTATGTATAATATAAAATAAATTGTTTATTATTTTTTTTATCTTTATCTTTTTTATGTACATTCATAATTATGTAAATACGTAGCACATATAGTGGTCGTTCAGTCCGTCCGCCCGTCTGTCCCTCCGCATATAACAGAGCAAAAACAACTCTATAGAATTTTTTGAAATTTAAACTATATATTTGTTGCATAATTTTGTCGAATTGCTTCAAATTTTATAAAAATTGATGTATATTTAATTAAAGGAACAATTATTCTGTTACATTACGGCGAATAGAAATAGTTTTAAGTGCATTTTAAGGATGTTATATACATTCGAACATAATAAAATTGATATGCATCTCTAAAATAAATTCTATCACTATTTTCTGCAAAGACAACTCGTGTTTCACAGAAATGTCTAGAAAGTCTCATGCTTATGTCCAAGATTAATATTTGCAAAACAAAAATACCTTCAGGCATTTAGAAAAAAAAAATAGCATTTTGCCTTGAAATTTCGCTAATTGTTTTGTTTACCTACATGCTGGCTCAAACATTACATATTACAATATTGTAAAATTTCACCATTAAAATTATAGATTTTAGCTTTTAAGAATGGGGTATTTAAAATCTGAATCTCGTGTAAATGTCCATGAATATTTCAAACATATTTCAGGATTTTTAGAGCTATTTTCACTTTTTTATTACATTTGTGTAATGAAATAAGAAATCTTATAACTTGCAATTTTTCGTCGTAAATTACTTTTTTATTTCACGTATCATTAATATTTTCTTCGTTTAACTCTATAATCAAAATGCTTTCAAAAGATCAAAAATCAATTTGTGATAAAATTACCAACACAAAAGAAATGGGAGGACAGATTTGTTTTAATCGAACATCATGACAATTGATGGAGAAATTATTTATGAAGATTATACCGGGGCATCCAAATGGAACTTTTTCTTAATGACGTTTTACGGTTGAAAATATAATGACTAATATGAAGTTTTTGAATGCTATATTAAGAAACTATTTAATAAAGGAAATGCATTTTTCAAGACACTTTTAATGGACAAAAATTAATGTAAATATCGATAGATTATATCGGGGCATCCAAATGGAACTTTTTCTTAATGACGTTTTGTGGTGGAAAATATATTGACTAATATGAAGTTTTTGAATGCTATATTAAGAAACTATTTAATAAAGGAAATGCATTTTTCAAGACACTTTTAATGGACAAAAATTAATGTAAATATCGATAGATTATATCGGGGCATCCAAATGGAACTTTTTCTTAATGACGTTTTGTGGTGGAAAATATATTGACTAATATGAAGTTTTTGAATGCTATATTAAGAAACTATTTAATAAAGGAAATGCATTTTTCGAGACAATTTTAATTGACAAAAATTACCGTAATTTCCAGCGTATAATCCGCGTATCAAACATTTTTTTTTTTTTTTGGACCCAGAAATTTTATTTAGTTATTGAAGCCAAATATTTACCGCGATCTAAAAGTTACATTTTATTTTAAAATTTTTCTGGGTTAAAAAATAATTTTTGATCCACGGATTATACACCGGAAATTACGGTAATATAAATATCGATAGATTATACCGGGGCATCCAAATGGAACTTTTTTCTTAATGACGTTTTGTGGTTGAAAATATAATGACTAATATAAAGTTTTTGAATTTTAGTTTTTTTTTTCTTAAGAAACTATTTAATAAAGGAAATGAATTTTTCAAGTCATTTTTATTCGAGAAAAAAATATGTAATTTTCGATTTTTAAACAGTTTATCAACTCATTTAAAATTACGAATGCATTTAATTTTCACATCGTATGCATTGAATATAGTTATAATGCTTTTTAGAATAAATCGATGTAAATTTTAAAAGAAAATATCTCAGAAAATTCTTGAAGGATCAACTAAAAACAACTTTATACAGGCTAAGAAAGTCAACGTTTTAACAAATTTAAAAAATGAGCAGTCTCTAGTTTTGTAAATTTGATCCTTGTCCAATTTTTAAGCTATTGCATAGCTTTTATCGCGGGCTTTGAGCGCAGCGACCGAATCTAGAAATTCCGTAACGAGAAAACCTAACACTTCCGTAAAGAAAAAAACCTAACACTTCGGCTAGCGTCGTTTCAGTTCTGTAAACTTCGGCACGGTATCCTTCGGCAGTCTTTGGCAGACATTGACGCGGTATTTTTCAGATATTAGGATATCAAGTTTCAAACTTATGTTTCTTATGATCTAATTTTCATAACACGGCCAAATTTCGTTTGGTAATTTATTATGAGACAGTGTTAATTTTTGGTGACAGGAGACCCCCCACGGTGAGGGTCGAAAAATTTAAATTGCTTATAACTTGCGATCTACTTTTCGTAGCGCGGCCAAATTTTGTTTGGTAATTTATTATGAGACAGTGTTAATTTTTGATGACAGGAGACCCCCCCCCCAAGGTGAGGGTCGAAAAATTTAAAATGGTTATAACTCGCGATCTAATTTTCGTATCGCGACCACATTTTGTTTGGTAATTTATTAAGCTATTGCATAGCTTTTATCGCGGGCTTTGAGCGCGGAGACCGAATCTAGGAATTCCGTAACGAGAAAAAATCCTAACACTCCGGCTAACGACGTTTCAGTTCGGCAGACTCCGGCACGGTATCCTTCGATAGACTTCGTCAGATATTGACGCGGTATTTTTGCATAAGTTGATAAAAAGTGCTATGCAATAGCTTTACCGCAGCAGTCCCCGAGTGCCACACACTTTTTTTTTTTTTTTTTTTTTTAAACACTTGATGGTTCTGTTTTTCAGCAGATTGGAAAAAACACAGATATACACCAACTGAGAATCATCCTATTTTATTTAAGAATTGGACAAATTGCATCATATATTATGCTAAAAATATATACTAAAATAAATACAGATTGTTAAATGGTACACTTCAGAACATGCATTTAAAATACACCTAAAAATGATCCACGTTTCATATCGCTTCTGCGAACGTCGTCAGGATAAAATAAGCAGATGTTAAATTCAATTTAAAGTTTTAAAATATGAATACATATATATAAACATACAATTAAAAAAGCAATTTTACGCGCTCTCAACTCAAGTATGTTCGTGGACTCTTGGACGTATGTGTTTACATTTTGAAACATTAATTTGAATTTAACATCTTTCCAGTTTATCCTGATGACATTCGTAGAAGCGATATGAAACAAATTTTTTGAAAAAATTGTATATACAGTGATCATCAAAATTAAACGAAAAACAATTTGCTTACAAAGTTAATGTTGCAACCAATGCCCGATTCTGCAATTATCTATGTTAATTATATACTGTTGAATACAAAATTGCACTTCCTTGCATATATTAGCGTCGGAATTATGCAAATTAGATGATTGACAATGTGATACGTAATGGGCGAATGTTGGGATTTTAATTTGTAGTGTTAGTTAAAGTGAATGTGGTGTCAGAGTGTGATTAGTATTCATTAGTTATGGCTCAAAGGTGTCATATAATTTAAGGTAAAACGTAGTGAATTATAGAATCGACGAAAGTCAAATGCAATTGGAGTTCACCCAAGATTTAAATATTCTTCAAAGAATCATATCAAGAGCTGCAAACAGCTGTTTATGCACTGGATCCGTTGATAGACAGCCTGGTCAAAGAACACTAAGGAAAACTATTGCATCCGAAGACCGTTTTCTGCCATTATGGCTCAAAGAATCGGCGAAACGACTTCAAGAGATTTGATATCACACATACAGACTGCAACATGAACTTAAATTAGCCGTTATACTGCTATATGAAGGCTTATCATTGGTATATACATATGATAAGATAATACACAGATAATATTAAAGTGTATTTTAGATATATTTTTTAAAGCGTACCATTTAGCAATCTATGTTCATTTTAGTACATACTTTTAGCTATTCTATTTTGTTGTATGTAGAGACTGAGAGTATTACAGTGATAGTTATGATTAAAATCTAAACGAAAAAATAATTATCAGCCATTCAAGGCTTCAATATTTTCATGGCAGAGTAATCCTGTGTCTAAAGCTTTCTGTTAGTCAAGACACATACTCCATTTTGATTTGATACCATAAACCTTTTCAAAATATATTTATTTTAACATCTTACAAACTAGTTTATTTTTCAATTAAAACCATAAACTGTTCATGAACAGTGAATTTCAATTAAAATAAATTTCAATTAAAATCATTAACCCTTCATGAACATACAAAGATTTTTCGCGTTTATAGGTTTTGGAGTTTTGATCATTATCAATATCTATAGCGTATACAGCAACAAAATACTAGATGGCCATAAGTTATTTACCGTACATTTGTGACGTTCTTTTCTATCTCTATCATGTCCATAAGTAATAAAAAATAAGAAATTATTTTTAATATTGAAGAAGTGATTATCACACTGATGAACAGAAGGTAAAATGTCCAAGCCGGGAATCGAACCCGGAACCCTTGGAATAGTGCTCCAAGAGCTCTACCATTTAAGCTATAGGAATGATGACCAGTTGGTTACTTATTCCTCACAATTTGTTGGTAAGACTGCAACTGCAGTAAAGATGGAATTGTCTACATGAGCATACAAACCTGTGGCGTAACATGAGATACAAATAAATCCAGCATCGATGATATTTAATTACAATTAATTTTTCAATTAATTATGAGCAATGAATTTATACATGAAATTATTGAATATTCAATAAGTGATTATCAAATTGCTAGCTAAACGTAGAACCACCAGAGTGAAAAATTTCCAAGCCGTGGACCGAACTCTCTGTTGGCTCTGATCTTAGCTAGCATTTTAGTGACTTTTTTAGTCACTTTTAGTAACTTTTAGTGATAGTCACATCTTTAATATTCAATAATTTCAAGTGTAATTTCACTGCTGATAATTAATTGAAAAATTAATTATAATTAAAAATGTATTCACCGATACTGGTTTTATTAGTGTCTGATGTTACGTAACAGGTTTGTGTGCCCATGTAGACGATTCCATCTTGTGCTACAGTTGCAGCATTACGAACAAACTGTGAGTGTGAAATGACAAGATGGGCATTGTCCTCGTAGCTAAAATGGTAGAACTCTTGGAGCGCTATTCCAATGGTTCCGGGTTAGATCCCCGGCTTGGAACAGTTTTCACTTTGTTGGTTGACGCTTAACGAGCAATGTGATAATCACTTCTTCAATACTTAATAATTTCAACCGTTATTTCAAAGCTGATAATTAATTAAAAAATTAATTGCGATTAAACTCAATAACAAAAGTTTATTAAGATAAATAAGGTTATGTATGGTAAAAAAGACAAAAATTATTTAATCAGTTTTCTATTTAAAAAGTTGTTTTGGGATTAATAATTAGCAACTAAATGAAATAACACTGTATCGGTCGATCGATAATACACTTTTCTGGTTACAATTTTCCATTAAAATTTTCCTTTTTCATCCTTTCAAATAAACTAGTGCGGAGCACATCACATTTTATACATTCTGCGCTATTTATGACTTTTAAAAATCTTTGTTGTCCATGGTATTATTGGATATTTTTGTGTCAATATTTGTTTGAGGAAAACATTTATATTTATTTTTATAAACAATGCTAAATGTTTTACAGGGTTCGCACATTCCTTATATTTTTTAAGGACTCTGTCCCCACTATTAATGATAAGAAAATTTGTATTTAATTTTTAAGAATCGAAATTTCCAGCCACCACCTTTATTCTCAATTTTCGCAATATCTTTCTGCAAGGAAATACTTTGAAAATACTGTAAAAAATTAGTAGTAATATTGTGCGAGCCCTGTTTTAGAATTAATTTTTAATTAACTGCAATTTTACAACACGATTTAACTAAAAGTGAGTAAAGCAGGTTAAAAAACAATCTTTCGGATTTACCTCATTAATGATTGTCCGTTTTATATTTATGTTTAAAAAAGGATGTTGAAAACATAACTACAGTGCAACCTCGTTTATCCGAGCTAATTGGGACGGCTAGTACCTCGGATACCGGAAATATCGGTCAATAGAAATTGCGCATAAAAACAACTGGCGAATTTCACATCTCTTAGAATAAAAGACGAAAAAAAGTTTTTTAAATGATAAAAATAAACATATATAAAGTTTTGTGTCACAGTTCAACAAATGTAAAAAGAAATCAACTACTAGCCGTAAATTTATAATTTGTAGATTTTTTTTCTAAATAAACTAAGTTAAATATTAAAAAAATAATAATAAATAAAAAACAACAATAAAATCTCAAGAATTTTTTGTTAATTTAATTACATTAATTTGTTTAATTTACTTTTTTTGTAAAAAGAAGTCTGTTACTTTTCATTGAAAATGTCTAAAGTTACGATGATTAGCTGTCCGATCAGGCCAATTTTTAAGTAATGCAATATGTATGCATTGTTTCATTGCTGCATATATTTTTGACTATTTGTTATTGCTTGAACAACTTCAGTATGATTGGTAGTTGTTCAATCAAGAAGAGCCTGTGGAGAGGATAATAAACTAAAATATGTGTGTTTTTTTTTCAAAGTTTATTCACAAAATAAATAAAAAAATAAAAATTATCGGCTTGGATAACAGAAACATCGATTAATCGAAGCTCATTTAATGGAGGTTCTACTGTAATATTACATAACATACGTTTTAATTGGTTCTAACATTTGTTTTTTATGGTAGTGCAAAATCTAGTTCAAAGTTAGAAATTACCAATGCAGTAAAAATTATATGGAAATTTGCATTCGCAAGGCTTATAAATCTTTTACATTAAAGATAAATAATGAAATAATTTGCTAATATTTACCTATTAAAAGTCGCAATAAGTACAAAAATTATTACCGTGAAACACAAATATCTTTAAATATATATTTTAAAATGTAAGGAAAAAAAAAAAAAAGAAAAAAAAAAGCAATTTTGTCATAAAACATATTCAAGTTTCGTTAGCTAAAATTGTATGGGGAAGTTTGAAAAGTTATAAAAAAGTATCTGTCAATAAGAGCAAATTTTGCTTACATATCAACACCATTTTCAAGAAACCTATAAATTTGCTTGAGAACGCAAGTGGTGCGTTTAACAATAGCGTCAATAGCTAATAACTACCCTCCCAACCCTCCCTTCAAAAAAGAATAAGAAGCACATTGAGAACTGGAAATACGTATTTTTTTCATATTTCATACAGTTTTTTCTCATTACCATAACATTATGTACTATTCCGAATTTGAAATTACTTCAGATTAAATTTCGTCTCATGGAATTTTCTCTCTGAGAATTTAAACTAAAAAGCATTTAACTATGATTGAAAATAAAAAAATTATATCTATACAGTAATTTTACTTCATTAAACATGTTTGAAAAAGAAAAAAATATATCCTATTACATAAGTGAAGATTATTTATCTTTTAAAATTTCAATAGCACGCCAAACATTTTGTTTTTTCTTGTAAGTAGAAATTTCACAAAAAAGATTTTTAAATGCAATTTTTTTTTTATATTTTTGTAAGTTAATTAACGTAATTGCTGATACGTGAACTTGCTCTTTTGAAAAGAAAATCGAACATAATTAAACTAGGCCACTTTACTCTTAAACTATTTCCAACTGATTCATAACCCGTGATGCCAATACAGGAAGCATAATTTTGAAAATAAAGGAGAGAAGATGATGTGCTCAAAAACGGGGTGTGGTCAATATTCAAACGAGTCCATGGATGGAATGCAGTTTTAGGTCACCGTTAATTACTCCGATACGATGCTTTTGCATTTGACGTTTTAGGGCGGAGAATATGAGAAATGATCTGTGCTTTTATTATTTAAGTCGTTTTCATGGTTTTATTGCTGCGTTTATTTTTTGAAGATATTTATAGTGTTTTGAAAGAAATGAAATTTATGAAATTGGAAGGAATTAGTGAGAAAAAACATTAGCTATAATGAATAATAATTTTATACCTGCTAGTTTAGATAACAAAATATAAGACATGTTTTATGTAAAGCTATTTCATTCATGTAAATTAGAATTATAGAAATTTAATGTTCGTTTTTTATATTTAATACCATCGGTTAAAAATATCACACACACTTACATTTAAATTTAAACAAGGTCTCAAATATATTAACTTACTCATTATAGCTGTTATTTCTTTCGCCACTATTTCCTTCCCAGATACAGTGGCCATCAAAATGAAAGGATAATGAAAAAAATTATACTCATTAACTTAACGCTGCAATCAATGCCTAACATTGCACTTATTTATGTTAATTAAATGCAAAATTGTACATCCACGCACACGTTGAAATCGGAAATCTGCAAATTATGTGATAGACAAAACGATGCACATTGGTCATATCGTCACCTGAGAATAATAAGGTTGTATCTTTGATTTTGAAAAAAAATTACTTGTCGATATAGAAAAGGCTCTATTTCTATCTATGAAGGCATTTTTGCATCAAAATGATGTTGTGTATAACTTACATATGGTACTACGATTATGTTATGACATTATTTTTATCTAGAAATGCCTTCATAAGATACAAATAGAACATTTCTCTGTCATTAGATCATTTTTTTCAAGAACACAGATAGAACCTTCTTATTCTCAGGTGACGAATGTTGTCGTTCTGGTCTGTAGTGTTGTTTAAAAAGAATGCGATGTCTGAGAATGATCAGTATTCATTAGTTATAGCTCAAAAGTATAATTTAAGTATAGGTCAAAAGTGACGAATACTTGGTAGAATCAAGAAGGTTCAAACACAAATGGAGGTCTTCCAAGATTTAAATATCCCTCAAAGTGTCATAGCAAAAGCTACGAGCTGCTTTTTAAACTTTGGATCCGCAGATAAGCAGTTTGGTCAAGAGAAACGAAGAGAAAACAACTGTATCTGGAAACCTGTTTCCGTCATTATCACCTGGAAGGAACTACGGAATGACTACAAGAGATTTAGTTTAAAACATACCGGCTGTCACATGAGCTTGAATTAGGCGGTCTATTTCTGCACGAAACCTTAAAGATGGTAGACTGTAGGCGAGAAAAACAATAGTTTGTGCCCCACTCACCTGAGCTTCCAAAGGGGCCACTTTAAACTGTTGCCATTGTCATGTTCGATGGAACCAAGAAGACGACGCTCGGACTGGTTATTTCACAAACGAAGGAAGCCAAGTTACGTATTCCTTCCTCTTGCCAGTCAAACATGTCTAGAATCTATGTCCAGACTATATCTGGACTCGTTAGTAAACAATAATTGAGCCCAATCTTCTAGTGTCGATTGAACATGACGACGGCAACTGCTTAAACGGGTCGCTTTGAAAGCTGGGTGAGTACGACACAAACTATTGTTTTCTTTACCTACAGTCCACCCATGATAAGCCTTCATATAGCAATATAACCAGGGGTCAGAGCATATAGGACAAACTTTATTGTTCTAACCAGTATCTCTTATCAAATGGCTTCATCACATAGTCCTATTGCATATCTTATAATAATGTCTCTTGAAGATTATTGACTGACGTTACCGGTGAAAACAATAAAATTTGTCCTATATGCTCCGACCCTTGTATAATGCATAATTTAATTTCCTGTAGCAGTCTGAATGTCAGATACCAAATCTCTTGCAGTCGCGTCGCGGTTTCTTTGAGTCATAATGACAGAAATCGGACATCGGATGCAGTTGTTTCCCTTGATCTTCTTTGATCAGGCTGTCTATCAATGAATGCAGTGCATAAAAGGCTGTTCCTAGCTCTTAATGTGGCACTTTAAGATATATTTAAATCTTGGGCGAACTCCATTTGTTTATGACTTTTCCCGATTCTCCCAATAACTCGACACTTTTTTCCTTAACCAGGATTCGCACCGCTCCTAAAATTTTTGTACTTTTCTACCACAATTTTTAAACGGTAATATTTAATGTATAATTCTATTGTAGATGTTATGCGGACCTTCCATGAAGAATTTTGATTTAAAATACTGGTAGCAACGTGTGAAAATTTTAGGAACGGTGCGGCCCAGCCTTAACATATATGACACCATTGATTCATAACTAAGGAATACTAATCACACTCAGACACCACATTCACTTTAACCAACACTACAAACAAAAATTCCAACATATTTCTATTACGTACCACGTTCTCAATCATCTAATTTTCATATTTCCGATGCTAATATAAGCGAGGAAGTGCAATTTTATATTCAATGGTATATAATTATCATAGATAATTGCAGCATTAACTTTGTAAGCACATTTTTTAATCGTTTAATTTTGATGACCGCTGTGTAAACAATTTTTTAAAAAAAATTTGTTTTGACTTACACCTGATCAATCATGTTTCTTAAAGTGATTATATATATATATATATATATATATATGACGAACTCAGAAGCTAAGAGGTGCAAGCGACAAAAATTCCATTTGAGTATTTTAAATTCAGTTTAAAGACAACTGACGTTAAATATGAACATCAATAATAATTGACTGAATTGAAATAGGAAACTACCGCCTATTTCATTGAGGTCTTTGAACTCTCTTTTCAATGACTGTAAAAGAAGTAGAGCGCCATTTTCTTTACATTTATAATTAATCAACATTGATTATTTTTCGGCAAAAATGGTTTATCTCTAGAACGCAGCACATAATTAAAAAATTCACTTATACTTTTTTATCGGAAAAGAAAAAAGCAAATTTCCAGGTCTTCTGTGCATTTAGATCATTTTTTTTTTTCAATTTTGTTACTTATATCACTTGGCGTCTGGTGTTCTCATATATTATCTTCAGTATTTATGTTAAAAACTACGTTCATAAATCTTTCATCTTTGAGAAATTACATTACTTTATTTCACAAAAATAGGAAAGAATCCTGATTCATAACAGCATTAGGATTATCTTTTGCTGTCAATTAATATTTTATTCAAAGTTTGAAAATAGTGGTATCGATTTTCTACAGCGAAGATCTTAATGTACTTAATTCGTTTATTAAATAAGATTTAGTAAATTGTCTCTCTACAAAACGAGCTCCCTTGTTCTTGCTATCTATTATCAATATATTTTTCTTACGTTTTACATGAGAAACACTTCTAAAACTTTATATATTATTTTCAAAAGTCGTGTGAAGAAAAAAGAAATGTAAGATAAAACTTATCTCTTTAAAGAATATCGGAAGCATACTTGGTATTAATGCCGTGCTCTAAAGATCGATTGCCTAAAATATTTGACAATTTTGAATAACATTCAAAATTTAATTTTATATTTTAAAATTTACATAATTATTAAAAATTGCAAATAATTAAAAAACAATTAATAAACTATAATAAATAATTAGCAATATCTATAAGCTATGCTATAACATAAATATATAACTGTAATAAGCAAATGAAAAAATGCAATAATAAAAAACTATTAAGTGAAATAAATAAACAAACTACAACAAATAAGAATTATTGTAAGTTATAATATTGTAGTTGTTGTAGCTTCAGGACACTGATCGCAAAAATTATGTTTTTTTATTTTCTTTATATCCATTCCTTAAAGAAAAAATATATCTACCTTTCATCATTACGAATTTTTCGAGAGTCCAAAGAAAACAGTTAAAGATAATCAAGGTTATTGATATTAAAACAGCTTTGTTTCAATACTATATGTTACGTACATGCCAAATTTTAAGTCACTATCTCAATTTGATCGGGAGATACATCGTTTACAGACACACAAACAGATAGACAGCATTTTTTTCTAAAAATATGTTTTTTGCAATCTCCAGTATCAATCAACTGTAAATCCGTCGAAAAAAATTCTTCGGTTATAAAAACGATTGCAAGACTTACCGTGTACTACGCATGAAGGGTAAGTAAAAATATAGAGAACAAGCTATATAGAACAAGATATATAGAACAAGCATAACATAAAATTATTACTTTCACTTTGGAAAAAAATAAATTAAACCAGAGCAAATGAAAAAGAATTTTTTTATTTAATATTTATTTATTACTTTTTCATGCATAATTTTCTTCTAGAGATGAGATTCTTTTATACGTATTGTTGTATGAACAATTTAAGATCTAGTAAATTAAATGACAAATTAATATGAGTACTAATTTAGTTTCTAAGGATTTAAATTATATAATAATTTCTAATTTAAATTTAATGAATTTAAGTTAGTAATTATAACACCTTTAATTAAATTCAAGTAATTTGATTAATTTCAAAAAATATTAATTTTTACACTTTAAATAATGTTAGATAATTTTATTGAATTTAAATAATTATTTCAAATATTTTAACTCCGATTCATTTTTTAAATATCGTTGTATAAACTAAAACTAATTTTCGAAAAAAAAGTTCCAAACTTGTTTATACTCCTATGAAAATTAATACCAACATTTTGAGTATGAAAGAATTTTTTTTGCAAAAAGAGTGCAGACTTTTAATGAGATTTAATAAATAACTGTAATGTTTTATCCACCATAAAATGGATCAATTTCCTGATTCTTAACAGCATTAAGATCTCTTATTCTGTCAATTACAACTTCATTCAAAGTTCGAAAAGAGCAGCATCGATTTCTTACAACGGAGATCTTAATGTACTTACTTTGTTAAGAAAATGAGATTAAATAGAAACTATTCTTACGTATCATGATCCTCTTTTCTTGCGATCTGATATGAATCCGTGTTTTTTCTCTCTTAGTTTACAGTAAGTAGTCTTCGAATTCGATAAATTGTTTCCATAGATTATAAAAAGAAAAAAAAAACACAAAAATTATAACATAAAATGGCTAGCTCTTTTTTCTAAAAAAAACCCCTAATCAAATATGAACAAATGAAATATATATATACATATGTGATATATATATATATATATATATATATATATATAAAACGAATCAAAATACAAAGATACGTTAAAATAACAAATAAAGCCTTTGTGCACAAATGTTTAAAGATAGAAAACCAACGATTATAAATGCACAAATAAATTTTGCTTGTTCTCCGATAGATGTCGCTGCTTGTTCCAACCAGTTGTTTTGGCTGCTTTCTTCTCATTGGTTGCTTTTCTTTAGGCGGGATTGTTCCCATAGCAGGTATATAAGCCTGCGTCTCTCTGTCTCTTTGCTCAGTTTTGCTATTTTTTTAGCTCGCTGAGTTTCGCACTGATGAAGAATCTGGATAGTAGATTCGAAATAGCTATTTGCTACCCTCTCATACTTTATTTGTGCATTTATAATCGTTGGTTTTCTATCTTTAATACAAAGATACGGGTTTGTACCAAACGGATAGAAAAGAAGCTCGGTTTTGTATGGCTACGAAAAAAGTAGTTTTATTGGTAAGCAACAGATGGCGCTGTCGGATTTCTAAATTGCAAGAGCGACAGGCACTCCAAACAGTCACCTTTATGCAAGTAGGAGCACCACCTCATATTGCTCTGCTTGTGTAACGCCTGCTACGCTCAATATTTGGGAAGGATCGCATTATCAGTCGCCAAGCATGGCCTCCAAGATCTCCCGATCTGACACCCTGAGACTTTTGGCTGTGTGGATTATTGAAGTCAAAAGTGTACTGGTGACATGCCGGCATCAACAGCAGCACTGAAAGATGCCGTCCACCAAAATGTGTCTGCCATAAAGCAAGAAATGCTACTCTATGCTGTGAACGGTGAGGTGCATCGTCTTACAGCTATATTTCAGAATGATGGACAGCACATAGAAAATTTATTGTAGTACTAATTAACTGTAATTAAGCTGACTTGTAACTTGTCAAAAAATTTTTCATTTGTAAATCATCTTTTGGAGCAATAAATCACTATAGTGTCATGTGCTGGTCGCTATTTGCCCTATTTTTTCGTTGCCACACAAAACCCGGCTTTTTTTACATCAATTTGGTGCAAACCGTATATTTGTATCTTGATTAGTTTTCGAATTATTCATTTTTAAAGTTCGTATAGACTTTTGGATCACCCGGTATATTATATATATATATATACAGGGTGATTCATAAAAGATGGGCAGAACTTTAAGGGGTTATAGTACACTTAAAGACAAATAATATTAAATAGGAGACTAAGGGTCCCAGACGTATTCCCAAGGAGATAGGGGGCATTAAAGTTTAGGGTCCGAAATTTCAAATGATTATAAAAAATGGAAAAATTGGTCGATTCGTTTGCGGTTTTTGCAAAAAATTTTCTTTATGCCAGTATTTTCTTGAAATAAAATTTTAAAGTTCAATTTCAAAAAATGCCGATAGGGGGCGCTTTAGACTTTGGAGTAACAAACAACTATTTTTAACGTTATTTTTTGTATTTCTTTAAATGATTTCGAAAGCTTAGACTTAAACTTAAATTTTGATCTAAAAATCTGAGTCCTAACGAGTAGTTAAGTAGCGTAAACTGAAATTTGAAATTTGAAATCCTTCTTCCCCCAGAACAAAAATCAGTTATTCCCGATCTTTGTGTCGTAGATTAGGCTCTAACTACTGCCGCGTTTTGCTAAAATTATTCTTTATGTCAGTATTTTCTTGAAAATAAATTTTAAAGAAAAGTTTCAAAAAATTCCGATAGAGGGCGCTTTAGACTTTGGAGTAACGAACAACTATTTTATACCGTTATTTTTTGTGTCTCATTAAATGCTTTCTAAAGCTTAGACTTAAATTTTCAGCCCAAAATCTGAATCGTTAGACGTGGTTAAGTTTCTGGGGAGAGGGGTTTGAAATTTCTACTCCAGAGCACAGTTCAGTTTACCATGTCCACACATTGTGTGCTGTGATACGAGGTAAAAAGACACAAATTAGGATTATGTTACCAAAGCATATTTATTAACATGTAATTACAATAAATGTTCAAAATTGTGACCACCAGAGGTTACCCAACAAACACATGACTTACGGCCTGCAGACGATTTCATTGCGGCCAGAAGGAGTTAAGGCCATTTGTAACAAAACAATGCGGCACCGCAAATGACCCGCCGCTAGTTGCGGCAGCTACCGCCGAGCCAGTAACGGATAGGCGATGAGAGAACAGTTACATTTGCTTTGCCGGCCAACTCCTAAGGGTCAGTTTCCGGCAATAATGTAATGGCGTATCATACTCTAGAAAGCAAAGGGCCGTTATAATCTAACCAGCTTTTTTATTTAAAGAAAGAGAGAGTATTTTTCGTGTCTTCATTTCTTTCAGAAATTACTTCAAATCTGGGTTTTAATAAACATATAAATATGTTGTAAGTTTTATATTTAAAACAGTAATATAGATGTCATATTTTTATTTAGTTTAAAAATATTTTTTTTTTATAAATAATAAAAATTGCTCCCAAAATGTATAAAGTATTCCAAATAATTTCTTCAGGCGCTCTTTTGCATTCATTATTTATAAAAAATAACTAAAAGAAAATGAATAAATGTTTAAAATACATTAAAGATATTTAAAATAAATATTAAAATAGAAAAAGTCTTTAGATTGTTCCTAAATCAGTCTCTGTCTGCTCTCCCCACCTACTCTGTAATGTAAAACTCTCGTATACATACATGTATAATTTTTAGTTGTGAATGCATTAATATTTCTAAAATTGCCTATTACAGTATTTCTAAAATTGGCATAAAAGCCAAATTACTTTTTTTTTTTTTAAGGAAAGATTTTTTTTCTTAAAAATAAAAAAGGTTGTTTTTGGGGGAAAAAAAAGAAAAAAGAAAGGAAAAAAGAAAGAAAGAAAGAAAATAAATACATTTCGATTTCCTTGCCTCTGCAAGCGTGGGTGGAAGACATAGGTTGTGGGCTAATAATTCTCCCTTAAAATGAATAATTTTTCTGTAGAACAGTACATTTTTTAAAAATTCTTTTGTTCATTTTGTTTAAAAAGTTTTTTACTTTTTTCCTGTGTAAAAACATGCTTTTGACACATTTTGTTACATCAATTACTTTCTGATACATTTAATTATTTTTGTACAGAAATGAATAAAAATTGTTTTTGTAATCGAACAACTTTTTTCATTTTTCATGAATGTGTATATCGGAAATGGAATCCACACTTCCATACATTTTTCTTAACCGGCGCCCTTTTACACTCATCATTTATATATTTAAAAAAAACTGAAAGAAAATGAAAAAAAAATGAATAGATTAAAATAATTTAATATAAATAGTTAAACAAAAAAGTCCTTATATAAAAGTAAATTTCAGTAAAGGTAGCAGATCTTTCAGAATATGCTGTGAAGTTTGATGTTTTGTACCAAAAATCTGGACGCGAGAGATCGGGAAATGGTAAAAAAAACGGAAATAATAAAAATTCAATCGCTTACAAGTTGTAATTCATGCCTAGATTTTAAAAAAATGAAACGAAAACTGCTCAATGACAAATCGCTATAATAATCATTTGGTCAAGATTAATGTTTTTGCGCTTAAAAATACATCACAAAATGTGTAGAAAAGATTCGGGACATTGAAAGGGGCGAAAAAAAAAACACATTTTTAAAAGAATATGCTTTTAAAAAAAAAAAATTAAAAACATAAGCCCACTAGAATCTCAAGTTAACGAAAAATTTTCAATGATTTCTTTAAAATTACTAAAGATGGTACAATCATTTCTTAAAGTTCTTTCTTAGAGAAGTAAATGCCTAAAACTTTGATAAAAGTATTCTATCGCTATGTATATTTTTTAACTTAAATTTCTGTAATATGACTTTTTATTTTGTTTCAAAAACATCATACAATCTTTTTATTTATGAAAAAATGATTAAAATGCAGTAAAACACTGTGTAAGATGGAAATCTATATATTTCGCAAAGATTTTCAAGTCTCTGCGAATTTATTGAGATAGAATAAAAATTATTTATGGCGGAATATTGTCTACGATAGGAAACTTTCTCGATTCAAATCTATTTCGCCTTACACAGTTTACTGTATTTAAAATCCTGAAGAGTTGTCGTTAAATTTGCGAAACGTCTCCTTAAAAAAAATTCCATTAAATATTAAAATACATAAAAATGTATCCGGGCTGTAAGAATGTATCGTTAAATAGACATAATTTTTAAATCCAGATACATCAAATAGACGTTTATTTTACTATATCTGTAAAAAGATTCCTTATCTTTCTCCCTTTTTTTCCGAGGAATTTCAAGGACACATCAGTGACCTAGCAGTTTTTCGCTGAGTCACTCACCCCTCCTCTCTCCCGTTCCCGTCTTTGTCAATTATCTCTGTCATTCCTTATTCCAACTTCACACCTGATACTAGCTGGCACGCTGGTGCTGCAGTCTTTATCTCTGAGGATATTTACACATAAAATATTGTAAGTCTTTTCAATTTTTGTCTATTCATTAAAAAATTTTAACTCTAAAATATTTCTGCATCATTTTATTACTTACCCATCATACGTAGTATAGGGTAAGTCTTGCAATCGTTTTGAAAATCGAAAATTTTTTTTGATAGATTTACACGTTTTAGATAGTGGAGATTCCGAAAAACATGTTTTTAGAAAAAAAATTTTGCCGTCCGTCCATCTGTCTGTCTGTCTGTCTGTCTGTCTGTCTGTCTGTCTGTAAACGCTCTATCTCCCGAACAAATTGAGATAGAGACTTGAAATTTTGTATGTTGTTAGAATGTAAGAATGGGACGAACCCTATTTAATATCAGCAACCTCGATTATCCGGAACTATTTTTTTCGGACTCTCGAAAAATTCGTTCTGATGAAAGGTATATAAAAATTTTCGAATTTTTTTGTTC
The DNA here is from genome assembly GCA_964019185.1 of Maratus speculifer. Lineage (NCBI taxonomy): Eukaryota > Metazoa > Arthropoda > Arachnida > Araneae > Salticidae > Maratus > Maratus speculifer. Next base: position 279,545,872 of record OZ025294.1, read on the forward strand.
TAAGGAATGGACGTAAAAGGCAATAGAATAACACACATTTTGCATATAGAACGAAGTCGATCGGATTATTAGTTGCCGAGATATTTGTAATCTTGTTTTCCACATTCTTCGATTTTTCATGACCCTGTATTTCATTCAAATTTCAATTCAGAAGTATATTTTAATTGGAAATGAGACGCTTAATCCGACTCAGTTAATTGTTAGTTGATAGAATTATTATTTTTGGAGTTATAAGGATGTTTCTTTTACGCAGATCGGTACTACTTGAGTAGTTTGGCGTTTTATATAATTTGTCGAAATTGGTACATCAGCAGTTCTTTAATAAAGCATTACTATGTATATTAACAATATTTAAATTTTGTTTATGAATTGCAATGCATTGTATAAATAGTTTCACATGTTTTATTTTCATATACATATCCATGATGGGTAAGTATTACGTTGGCCCCCAACGACTAGTTGTAATTGTTTTTATATTAGAACCGTATTAATACGTATTTTGGTTTTCGCAAACGCACAATAACATTTATTTAATATTTATTAAATTTAGTTTTCTTCAAAATTTCATTTAATTTGTATCATTAAATGTATTTTTTTTACACGAAATGTTTTATTGTTGGAATTATATAAATCGATTTTAAATATTGTGAATTTCCGATGTTACTTTCTTAACATTTTAGTTTACATAAAATTAATTGTTTCCATGAGGTTTTTTTTTTTTTTAAATATATACAACTTTTAAAGAAAAGGATTTTTCCCCCTTTCTAAGTGCGGATAATAATTTCTCCTTGGTGAAAATGCCATTAAAACCAATAACTAAATAATTTTAATGCACTAAAGAAATAGGGTAAAGATAAAACGCAATATTAATTACTCGAAATACTTTTCTGAGAAAAGATTATAATTATTTTGCTCAATTTCGAAAGGAAAAGCTAATATTATCTGATATAAACAAACTAAAAATGTGCACAAGAACGAGAGACAGTTATATATATATATATATATACTAGCGGCCTTCGCCCGCTACGCTGGTCGGTTTATCTAAAGAAATCTTGAAGAAGTAGTTAGATAAGGTTCAGACATACATTAAAAAAAAAAAAAAAGCAAGTCGATCATTCAAAAAACGTTGGGAAATATCAAATATTTACTGTAATTTTTTAAGAAAAACAAAGTTTCGAAAAAAAAAATTAAATCGAAAAAAAAATTACACTGACATATTAATGCAAGGAAATTTTCCCAGAGAGAAAATTCGCCTTGAATACAATATTTCAAATTCTTTTAATTGCTTATAGGCGTTAATGCCAACATAGTGAAAAAAAATTCCATGCTGGGAATCGAACCCGGGCCATCAGTATGGCGCACTGACGTTCTACCGACTAAACCACATGGAACGACAGCCAGCTTGAAACTTTCTCATACTTAAGTAGACTGGCGAAAACATAACGATAGCGCGTTTTAAAATCGCACAGTGACATCTATTGGATTTTATATGTACTAAAAAACGTGAGCAGCGCACCTAATAGTTTCTTTTGTTTCTTTTTGTTACTTTTTTGTCTGTTGTCCGATTTTGATGAAACAAAGCCTATACACTGCCCGGGAGTGTGCATTCTTCATTAGTGAAAACCGCATAAAAATCCATTCAGTAGTTACGAAGATAACCTCGAACAAACAGACAGACAGACAGACAGACAAAAAATTCAAAAAATTTTTTTTTGTGTTTCATTGGTTTTCTTTTATCGCCCTGACTCCATTTTTGTCAATTATCTTCAATGTACAGACACACCGGGTCCTACTGTTTTATTATATGTATAGATATATATATATATAAAAAAAAAAAAAAAAAAAAAAAAAAAAAGGTTCGTGACTTATATAAACATCAAACTCTATTTTTATTTATTTTAAATAGCTGTGTGATTTTTTTTTCATAAATTGAAAATGATGCAAAAATAATTGTGATTTAATGTACTTTAATGAATAGACATCAAATATTAACAGACTTAACAATAAGAGAAACTAAACACCACATACATATATAAAATAGATTTATTTTAATATAAAATACATAATAAATCATATTAAGAATGTATGTTATTTAGGCGTAAGTTCAAAATGTGTTGAATAAAAAATAATTGTTGAATAATAGCTTGAATGACAAATGTTCCTTCGTGAAAAATAAATATAGAAATAATAATTTAGGTTCATTTTTCAAAAATGTATAAATTTATTTATCTTGAGCTTTTTATAAATATTATGCTTGGCATACTGATTTTATTTTTCAAATTGTATATGAAAAGCAACTGTTTATAAATGGCATTATTTATACCTATATTTTTTTAATGCATAATAGAATAAATAAACAAATTATTAAGTTCAATATGCCAAGTATTGTATTTTGGAAAAATTCAAGAAAAGTAAATTTATGTATACATATATTTATTGTACCTAAATTATTCTTAATATATTTATTTTTTATGCAGAAACATTTAATCATTCAAGCAATTCTTCAATAAATATTTTTTATTCAACAAATTTTGAATTTATGCTTAAATAATTTTTATGGCAAGGCAGTGGCAGGCTTTTGGAGAGTAGAAATCATTAAAGGCTCTTTTGCGGGCAGCTTTTGGCTAAATTTAATTCTTACAAAACACAAATGGCATGGCTAGGGCAAACTTCTGGCTAGCTTTGATTGTTAATGGCCTTTAAAAGAATAACTGTGGCCAGTTTGAGGCTGTCTGATATTTTGGTAAAAAGTTAATGGCACACTTGTGGGCATCTTCTTGTGGCCGCGTTCTGGCCGGCGTGACAGTTTTTTGACGGAGCCGTTACGGCAAAGAACGGCGGGCCGTAACCAAACACTTTGGGCCAACGTTAACGACACCTTTAATGGCCCACAAGTTATGTGTTAGTTGGGTATGCACGCAGAACAACGGCGAAGAATGGAACGGCGAACATTCGCGAAAACATCAGGCTTTTCGAGCACTTCCCCTACAGCGGCGGAAAGTCTGGCGACCAGTTCCTCGGGGGATTCAATGGATGTCTCATACATAAGAGCCTTCAATTGTCCCCCAAAAAGAAATCGAGGGGTGAAAGATCTGGCGAGCGAGCAGGCCAAGCAACAGGACCACCTCGACCAATCCATCTGTTCGGAAATGTGATGTCCAGATAGTTGCGGACGTCTCGTACGTAATGGGCTGGCGCTCCATCGTGCTGGAACCACATGACCCACCGGATGCGTGGAGGAACAACGTTTAACAGGTCTGGCAGCACATGTTGCAGAAATGTGAGGTATGTTTTACCGTGGAGGCGTTCAGGAAGAAGGTACGGTCCGATTAGGTGGTCTCCGAGGATTCCTGCCCAAACATTGATGGAAAAGCGTCTCTGATGAGCATGTGGATACGTAGCATGTGGATTGACATCCGCCCATACATGTGCATTGTGTGTGTTAAATGTACCTTCACGTGTGAAGGTACAGTCATCGGTGAAAAGCACAGTTCGTCCAAAATGTGGATTTAGCGCGTTCTGCTGCAGAAACCAGCGGGCGAATTCAATACGATTTGGATAATCCCCTGGAGACAGTTTCTGGACTCGTTGCACATGAAACGGGAGCAAATGTTCATCCTTCAGTACCCTCCAAGTCATGGACTGTGAGATATCCACCTGCCTAGCCACTGTTCGTGTACTTGTACATGGCTGCGCCGCTACTACATCCAGAATGGCTTCTGCAACAACTACTGATTCGTCCTTTTTTGCACGACCTGCATTCGACCGGGAAACGAGAAATGATCCCGTCTCACACAACTGTCTGTGCAAGCGCTCGAAAGTTTTGCGGTTAGGCAACCGCCTGTTGGGAAATCGCTCTCCGTACATTCGTTGTGCCTCTGCACCATTTCCATCTGCCGCTCCGTAAATTAAATGCATCTCAGCCTTTTCCTTATTCGTGAAGGGCACCATCTTCCGATTCATTACTAGAGCGACTTACACTTGACTCACCGTTCAGTGGTTTTTATGCCTGAATCGTGTCGAAATTTTGCATACATGTTCTACTTCTTCCCCATTTGACATTTGCATACTTTCTGTCTCCTTCTTCACCCGGTGACTAGCGTCAGGAATGGAGCTTTAACGTTTGCATGAGCGACGTTTCCAACTGTGCTAGTGCCTTTATGAGTGAATTCCGATTATGCAGTCCTTGACGAAAGTTGTATTTTTGCTTCGTATCACAGCACAGAATCGTTGGGCATGGTTAAGTAGTGCAAACTGAACTATGTTCAGAAGTTGAAATTTCAACCCCCTCCCCTCGCTACTGAACCACGCTCAGCGATTCAGATTTTGAGCTGAAAATTTAAGTTTAAGTCTAAGCTTTAGAAAGCATTTAATGAGACGCAAAAAATAACGGTATAAAATAGTTGTTCGTTACTCCAAAGTCTAAAGCGCCCTCTATCGGAATTTTTTGAAACTTTTCTTTAAAATTTATTTTCAAGAAAATACTGACATAAAGAATAATTTTAGCAAAACGCGGCAGTAGTTAGAGCCTAATCTACGACACAAACATCGGGAATAACTGATTTTTGTTCTGAGGGGAGAAGGGTTTCAAATTTCAAATTTCAGTTTACGCTACTTAACTACTCGTTAGGACTCAGATTTTTAGATCAAAATTTAAGTCTAAACTTTCGAAATCATTTAAAGAAATACAAAAAATAACGTTAAAAAATAGTTGTTTGTTACTCCAAAGTCTAAAGCGCCCCCTATCGGCATTTTTTGAAATTGAACTTTAAAATTTTATTTCAAGAAAATACTGGCATAAAGAAAATTTTTTGCAAAAACCGCAAACGAATCGACCAATTTTTCCATTTTTTATAATCATTTGAAATTTCGGACCCTAAACTTTAATGCCCCCTATCTCCTTGGGAATACGTCTGGGACCCTTAGTCTCCTATTTAATATTATTTGTCTTTAAGTGTACTATAACCCCTTAAAGTTCTGCACATCTTTTATGAATCACCCTGTATATATATATATTTGATTAAATATTTTCCTCTTTTTTAGCATGATTGAGTTCCATGTAGCACTGAAATTGCTGTATTGTAGTAAAAACATTTTAATGAGTCAGAAAATATTGAATAAGGACTAATGAAGATCAATAATTTAATTTCTAATAATTTTAAAAGAATTTTAATTTTAATTCATATTAACCGATTAAAAATATTTTAAGTGAAAAAGAGATTTTTGCAAAAGGAGTGCAGACTTATAATTTGTTTTTAAAAATAGCTGTATTTTATCTCACAAAAACTGTACCAGATTCCTAATTTTTAGCCGCATTAAGATTTCTTATTCTGTCAATTACTACTTTATTCAAAGTTTGATATTGCAACATCAATTTCCTACGACGGATATCTTAGCGTTCTTACTTTGTTAAGAGAATATGATTAAGTTTATTCTATTCTTATACACATTGCTCCGCGTTTTTTGCGATCTAATATTTTTCTTTTCATTTTTCTCTTTTTATTTAGAGAAGGTAATCGGCGAATATGATAAATTGATCGCATGGATTAAAAAGATTGTTAAAAAAGATATATTATAAAAGTATAATATAAAATCGTTAACTTAATTTTGGAAAAAATCTAATCAAATTAAAGCGAATTAAATTTTTTTTTCATTTAACATCTTCTTTTGTTATTTTTTTAGGATTGTATTCCATGTAGCATTGCTGTGTTATAATATAAATAATTTAATGGCTTAGAAATTTTAAATAATGGCTTAAGAAAATTATTAATTTAATTTCTAATGATTTTAATTCTAATATTTTTTCCTAATTTTACTTTAAGAATTTAAATTATTATATCAAGAAATTTTACTAAATGTTAGAAAATTTAATCAATTTTAATTAATTTTATTAGTTTTAATGAATTTTAATTTTAATTTATAATAATTAAAAATCTTTTTTCTTAAAGTATCCTAATATGCACTGAAAATATACTTCTAAAAAAAACTTTTAGTCTTGTTTATACTTATATAAAAATTTATTCATTTCAATAGATTAAAACTATTTTGAGTGTAAAAGAGATTTTCGCAAGAGAAGTGAAGACATCTAATATCTCTTAGTAAATAACTGAATTTTTTTATCGCACATAAAATTGATTAATTTCCTGATTTTTAACAGCATTAAGGTATGTTATTCTATCAATTACTAGTTAATTCAAAGCTCGAAAATATCAGCACCGATTTCTTACAACAAAGATCTTAATGTACTGACTTTTTGTTAAGAGAATGAGATTAAGTAGATTCCAATGCAGCATGATCCGCGTTTCTTGTGATCTAATATCAATCTTTGATTTGTTTCTCTCTTCTACTTACAGTTATATAAGTAGTCGAATTTAAGAAATTGATTCCATAAATTTAAAAAGAAAGAATAACATAAAATGGTTAGATTAATTTTGGACAAAGTTTAATCAAAGAAAAAAAATGAAAAAAAAAACATTTTTTTTTTGTTATTTATTTTATTTGTTAAGATTAAGTTCCATGTAACAATAAAATTGCTGTGTTATAGTAAAAACAATTTTGTGATTCGGAAATTTTTTAAAAAGTGACTTAAGAATGTTAATAATTTTATATCTAATAATTCTAATTCTAATTACTTTTTTCTGATTTAATTTCTATTTGTTTTTAATTAATTATTTAAAATAATTTTAATGAATATGTTAGTGAATTTAATGCATTTTAGTTGATTTCATTATATTCATTGACTTTAATTCAATTTAATGAGTTTTAATTTGAATTTCTAATCATTTAAATTCCTTTTTTAAGTATCATAGTGTAAACTAAAAATATACTTCTGAAAAAAAAATTCAATCTTGTTCATACCCGTACATAAATTGATTCCTATTAATAGATAAAAAATATTTTTAGTGTAAAAGAGATTTTCGCTAGAGAAGTGGAGACATCTAATGACACTTAATAAATAACATAAATTTTTTATCGCACATATAATGGACCAGTTTCCTGATTCTTAACAGCATTAAAATCTCTTATTCTGTCAATTACAACTTCATTCAAATTTCGAAAATAGCACAATCGATTTTTTACAGTGGACATCTTAATGTACTTATTTTGTTTAGAGAATGAATTTAAGTAGATTTTATTCTTATGTACCATGATCTGCTTTTTTGTGATCTAATATCAATCTTTGCTTTTTCTTCTATCTTCTTTGCTTTTTCTTCTTTCTTTACAGTAGGGAGTCGTCGAATTTGATTAATTGATTCAATAGATTGTAAAAAAAAAACTTTATAAAGATATAAAAAGTATTACATAAAATGGTTAGTTTAATTTTGGAAAAAGAGAAAACTTACCACATGATAGTAAATGAAAGAGTTTTTTTTTTTAATTTAATTTATTCTTTTGTTAATTCCTTTTCTTTTTTTCATGATTGAGATCCATGTATTACTTAAATTTCTGTACTATAATGTAAACAATTTAATGCTGAAAACTTTAAATGACTTAAGAAGTTTAATAATTTAATTTCTAATAATTTTAATTTTAATTTTTTTCTAATTTAATTTTAACGAATTTAAATTATTATTTCAAATAATTTTATTGAATGTTCATAAATTTAATGAACTTTCATGTATTTAGAAAGTTTTAATGAATTTTAATGTATTTTAATTTTAATTTCTAATAATTTAAATTCATTTTTTAAGAATCATAGCATAAATTAAAGATATACCATTGAAAAAAGTTCCAGTATTGTTTTACTCATTTAAAAATTGATAATTATTTATAGGTTTAAAATAATTTGAGTGTAAAAGAAATTTTCATAAAAGGAGAGCACACATCTAATGTCTTTTAATAAATAACTGTAATGTATTATTCACCATAAAATGGACCAATTTCCTGATTCTTAACAGCATTATGATCTCTTATTCTGTCAATTACTACATTCAAAGTTTGAAAATAGCAGCATCGATTTCTTACAATGGATATCTTAATGTACTTACTTTGTTTAGAGAATGAGATTAAGTAGATTCTATTCTTTCATACTATGATCGCCTTTTCTTGCTATCCATTATCAATCTTTGGTTTTTTTTTCTTTTCGTTTACAGTAGGCAGTCTTCAAACTTGATAAATTGCTTCCATAGACTGTAAAAAAAAAGTTAGAAAACATAGAACAGGTATGTATAAAATAACAAATTTAATTTTGGTATAAAATCTAATCAAATGAGAGTAAATGAAAATATATCTTTTTTATATCTTTTTTTGTTAAAGTTTTCATGACTTTAACAAACTTTTTTTGACTATGAATAACGACTTACACTCTTAAAACGAAAGAGCTGATTTAGCTTCTCATGAAAGAGCTGTAATTTTTTCGATAATAAAAGAGTTGTTTTTAAACGATTAAATCTTCTTGATCTAAATTGGTTATTTAAATAGCTCAACTTCATTTAAATTGGTTAAAACTCGAGTTATTTCAACTCATTTTTGAGAAGCTGCCTTTCAACATTGAGATGAGTGGATTTCAGCTCAACTTGAGCTATTTTGTGACTGACTTTTTAAGAGAGTAAAAAAGGGAAAATAACACTACGAAAATAAGAAAAAAATATACAGGATGTTTCGAAATTGCATGTCAGAAATATAAAGGTAGGCAAAGGTACCCAAATGAGTCGATTTCTAATCAGAATGTGTGTACAAAAATGCAGAGTTGAGGCAATAGAGAACGCTGACTTGAATCGCCACTTCTTCAACGATCTTGAAAAATAACCATCCTTACACCAATGCGAAGCTTGCCGACATGTATCTCATGTACCGGGCTAATTATGTAAATCTCTCACATCCAACAGTTCGCGACTTTGCCGAAGGACTATTCTCTAATTGAGTAATCCACTGCAAGAATACGGGAATATTTTCCATTCTCCACATCAAATCTGGAAGCATAAATCGATCCACTTGCGAAAGATTGTCTGTGATCACCTTCAATTATTCGGCGATCCGGCAAATTCCTACTTTGTAATTTTTCCATGTGTATACTATAAAAGAGTCAATCTATTACCTTCATAATATCTTCCATACCATACATAAAGTGCATGTCGGTAAATTCCGTATAGTTGTAAGAAAACATGTTTCTCGAGATCACGCGGAGTATATTTATAATTCCTACTAAAATGTTACGTCTTCCGTTGAAAGGCAGTTATTTCACATAAAATCTTTCAATTTTTCGATTTTCCTTCAAAATTTAGTGAACTATGTCCCCCCCCCCTTTTTTTAAGTTCTTAGGGTTAGGGTTGAGCTTTGTCTGGGCTTTCTTTTTTAAGTCTGGCAACGTAAGTGTAGATTTCTTAAAATTTTTAGAAAGTCATTGGGGTATAGTATTGGGGGTATATTTACCTCGGTGCTCCAACTCGAGAATGCTAAGCTTCACGCGAGTCTCCAAATTCGTAAAATTTTAGAATGCAATTTTTTAAATCGTATCTTTATGTTTTTACTTCTTTTTCGTTGGAGGTTTAACAGGGGTTGCGACTCACAGTAAGAACTCCTAAAGCACCAGTGTTGACTTGATTTGACACATAAAATCAGATCTATGTAGATACAGATTTTTTTCCCGGTGTTGTTGTAGTAAAACTGCCAATCATTGTAATAACTTCAACTGACTAATAAACCGGGAAGCGGCAGCACAAACAATCACCTCATCGAATTGACGAATGAATGTCTATGGTTAGTTAAACCTCAATTCGCATATTAGAAAGCAATCAGCTTGCCAAGTTATAGTCGAAATGTTGGTGGAAAACACATAAAAACACGATTTTAGAGGTTAGCTCGTATGTTTTCCATTGTATGTTCCTGCACCCAAAAGTATGAAAATATGGAGGACTGGTAACAGGAAAACATAATGACAAATCAATGAGTCAACCAATAAATTGGTTTTTAGGGTGTTTTACACCAAAATATATCTTGGTACACCGATTGCGTCTTTCGATTTAACTAATTCTGGAATTTCAGCCTCGAACTAGATATAGTCAGTGTCTAGTGAGAGTCCCTGTCTATAAGTAATACCGCATTAAATAGAATTTCACGGACATTAAAATAACTTTCTAAGCATGCACAAAGAGTTGCCTCGTTATGTAGAATGAATGGTAGTGATTATCTTAACGATGAAATTATACAGGATATTTGGTGACAGTCTTTGGTTGATTTAAAACTTTAATAATTTCCAGGAAAAGAGATTCACAGGACAAAATAATGTAAAAACACGGGGAAGATAGAAAAATTTACAGAATATTTAATATCCTTTCTGTTAAAGTACTGAAACAAGTACAATTATTGATAATGTGGTCATTTTTACAGCTTTGTTTAAAATCAGTACTTATAAAAATTTATATAAAAGGATATATATAAAAATATAAAAAATTGTATAAGAGAAAATTTGAGCAGATGATAGGAGACGGTACTTCTACTTATTTATTCTGTTTATTTTAATGAAGAATCATCATGTACACTGCATCATCATCATCATCGTCATTAAGATAAAATATATTATAAAAATACGACTTTTTATTTAAAAATCAAATTTTTTATTAAAAATATATTTTTATTATAGAAATTTTTATAAAAAAAAAAAAAAAAAAAAAAAAAAAAACCATTATCAGGCATAACAAATGAATTCCTTGAAAATCTAGAATCCTTGGCATAAATTGGGTTAAAATATTTTTCATTCAAGATATATACCAAAATTTCGAGCATAAATCTTAGCATCATTTAATCACAGAATAACTGCCGCTAAATAAAGAAAAGTATACAATTTGAAAAATTATGGTATATATTTTAAAAAACTCTTTGAATTGGCAATTCCGATTATGGCACGGTGACGATTGTATGGTACATTCAATCAGAAATATATACGACAACAAGTAATTTATCCTATGTCAGTTAATATGTTAATAAGTAAATTTACATCGATCTCCTCTGTAATAAACAGCATAAAACTAATCGCGCAATTTTTAAGTTGCTTCTGAATTTCAAATGGAATTAAAATGACGGTGTTATTGTAAAGAAATTTATTAAAATAAAGTTAGTTTTAAAATGAGGAAAAAAGTTCAAGATTTATACAAACTTTAAATACAAAGCATTTTGTGACAAAAAATTAGAAATTTCTTATTCAAGTTTCGCAGAATCATTCCTAAAAAATGACTTTTCGTAAATGAATAGATTAAATATAATTTTCTTTCTCATCTGTACATTTTATTTTTTAATCTTATTAAAATTTGTTCTGGGAAATTTCACCCATGAAATATATATTTCAAAAATCTTTATGTAAACAGATTGTAATCTGTGCGTACATATACTCGAAGAGTTTTCATGTATGTATATATATTTGAAATAGAAGATTTCAATATTTGTTGCAAGCATTATTATTCTCCTTGATGAATATATTTATGTATTTAATACTTTTTCATCTATCTTTACTGCCAAACATTTATTATGAGTTCTGAAATGTGAATATTTGATTAAACATTGTCTATTACTCTTGTTATTTAAAGTATTATCTTCTTTTAAAAATAATATGCATTTTTTTTACTTTTAATGCAGGATATTTAATATGAGAATAAACAAAGAAAATTATTTAAAATAAAATACATAAAATTAAAATATACAATATTTATTTTTAATGAAATTCTCTTAGATATCCTCTAGTATCTAAAAATAAATAATTATTATATTATGCAATTTTTTTCGTGATCTAAAAAATAAATAAATAAACGAAACATATCTAAAAAATTTGTAAGACGCTCGGCCTTTCTTTTTCTCTGTTTCTAAATAGCTCAACAGAATGAAGGTTAAAACTAAATGTTTCTTCTTTCCTTTTGTTGAACTTCAATTTGAATCTTTTAAAGGATCTCAGGCATCTTATTTTTTTACCTGTTAGTGCAATTTAGCAACATGCCACTTTTCATATTTTTTTCTCAGTACCTATAAAATATAAATACATAAAATTTTTAATAGCGACAGCATAATATATCTTTAATTTAATAAATATATATATTTTATATTCTACATTGAAATTTTTTCGCTTTTTTAAAGTTTAATTTTGATAAAAAATAAAAAAGTGTTTTTTTTACTTGCATCCACTGTGCAGAAGGCTGTAGTAAAACTATTAGTTCAAAAGCCACCCCCCCCCAAAAAAAATACATACATATATATATATATATATATATATATATATATATATATATATATATATTAAATTTTGCATTTACGATTATTTGGGTAATTTAGAAATCATTTTTTAGGTTTATCCTGATTTCTAATCACAAATTAATCGTAATTAATGTTTCTATTTGGTATTACCCTTGATAACGAACCAAATATCATATTTCCAATAATTCTTTACCGTTAAAATATTGCCAACTCCTCTTGTCTTGTTTTATTTTGTTATTTCATGGATTATTCTATATTCATTATAGATGTTAAATAAAATATTAATATATTGTTAAATATAAATGCTAAATACTTTTAAAACTTCCTTATAGTACGAATGCACTTCATTTGCTAAGTTTGACGTGAAAACTTCAATTCGTTTTTTCTAATACCATTTTGATTAAAATGTAAAGTCGATGGAATATCTCAAAATTTTAGATGCATCGACCATTTGAACAATTCATTTAAAATTGAAAATTAAAATTAGAATTAGATTTTAAATTAGAATGCGATTGGAAATTTCTTTTAATACACTCTTGGTGAAATGCACATTGACACACAATTTTATATATCTATAATATAAAAAATAATAATAGTGTCCACCGTTCGGTTGAAAGAACTTTATAAAATACTCAGTAATGAAATATTTAATAAATGTAAATTCCAGTTTTTTCTTTCGTGATGAATTTGAAATTACTCAAGAATTAATAAAATCATTTACAAAGATAGACTGCGTTTATAAATTACATCAGCTGTGCAGGGAAAAAACAGAAGGTTAAAGATTTTTTATAACTGTTTTAAAAAATGTGATGTTTTCTTTTGTGTAACCACCATATTTTCTCTTTCATTTTCTCTGAGATGATTAATTACATTTCTTTAAGTATTCATCCCGCAAAACCATATTTAGACAGTAGATTTAAAAAAAAATTCGGAAACAAATACAGATACTCGTAAGTTTAAAAAGCGATATTTGAGAGAGAGAAAAATGTAAAACAACTACTGCAGAGATAAAAGAAAAACGAAAGAAAAAGTAGAAAAATATGTAACTTTAAAGGATATTTTTTCTAAATCTTAAATTATGAACTTTTTTCACATTTAACTTGAAAAATAAACTTGTTTTGAAAGAATAATTATGTAAATCTACAGTGTGACTGAAATATTATTGCGGTAGCGTGCGCTATAAGCAATTTTTTTTCTTTCTTTTGTTATTAAAACTAGTTTTATAATTGCTTTGTGCAAACATACTTTTTTGGCGTTGTATTGAATTCCGATTTTTATTCATAATTTTTCGCAATCATGAAAACATTTTCACAAAATTTGAAATCGAAATTTGATGCGAAAGTATAGAAATGGACATAATTTTTCAAACATATTAATTTCGATAAAGTTATAAACGATACTTATGATAGAATTGAATTGGTTATCTTTTATTTTTAAATGAAAAGATACACAGAGTAAACCAAAAGTCTTGTTCTGATTATAAATATTTCTTCCCTTAAACTGTTATAGTTTGACATGCATTTGCTTGGACACGGTGTAAGAACAATTATATGTTTTATTTATTTATTTGTTTATTTATTATTTTTTAAATCACGTATCTCAGTAAGTTTTAACGTGCGGTCCTATATGATTAAAAGAGTGTCTAATTGGTATTCTAGTTCCCGAAAATAGTTCTTTAACATGTCTTCTGTTAAGCTGCTATCAAATTTGCCAGTTTTTCGAACAACCAGCTTTTCAGTTGATTTTTCCTTCAAATTTACAGTGTACAAAGTGAAAAAAAAAATGTTGCAATTGTCGTTACTAAAAACGGAGGAAAAACCACTTCGACAGTTAACAGTTAATGACGTTTATCCCTCAGTGTCGACATGAAATGAATGACGTTGAATACCGCCTATCTCTAGTTGGCTGAAATGCAGATGCTGATATGCGGCACTACAGACCAATCTCATTGTGATTTGATATGCCGGAAGCCGCAAAAGCTCATTTCGTTGGAGAGAGACGCATTCATGCACTGTTAAAAATTTCGTGCTACTTTGAACCAAGATTTGGTGCTCGCAGCTATTACCAGCTGCCATCATAGGATGGTTCAATCGAAGCTCCAAATCTTGGAACGAGTTTACACCATATTATTTGAAAAAATGGTACTATGGTTCAACCGAAGTTCCAAATCTTAGAACAAGATTTCACCATCTTATGGTGGCAGCTACTAAGCACCAAATTTCGGTTCAAAGTAGCACAAAATTTTAAACAGTGCGATCAGAAGGAACAGAAAAACAACGATCTATTGTTTTGCTCACCATTAGAGCTGACGACTATAAATTGACACTATATGTGATTTTAACCCTTTATCTGCCGAATTATTTATCAAGAAATGGCTTCACATCAAAAAATAGTCTTCTTTAATATCTGAAAATTTACTGAAAGTTTTATATAATAATAATGTGAAATTTAGAAATGTTTTTTTTAACATTAAAACTGATTAAATATATCGGTATTTATATTTTAATTTTGTAAAATATTTACAAAAATAATCAAATTAATTAACCAAAAATACTCTTATGAAAAAATTACAATTCTTATAAAAGGAATGTATTTAAATATATTATGATTCTCTCTGTAAATGGAAAGGCTTTTACCGTCGAAAATATTTCATATAATTTTTTTCAAAGAAAAAAATATATATACTTATGAATATGATAAAGAAAATTACCTCTTTTTAAAAATATTTAACTTCGACTGTTTTTCTCTTCTTTCTAAATTAGATCGAGTAAAGTATATTGTCTGGTAAGAAAAAGAACTTTTATTAATAGACTGATTAAGTTACCTTTTTTTATTAAATTTTCCACGATGGTACTTATAATTACTGTGGGTAGATAAAGGGTTAAAACGTAAAACTATGCTAAAAGATTTTTTCCAGGTGGTATAGTTGTAATAACCCGGGAAAAAGGATGACGATGGATGAGCTCGTGAAAAAAAGGTTTAAATATGCTTATGAATGTGCTAAGTGCTTTACGTCAACTATCGAGGCTGGCGCTGGACAGCTTCCGTGGACACACGACGCCTGGAGTAAAAGCCAAAAATCGCGGATAAAGTTATTTGGTTTTGATACCGGGTGGGACGATGAAAATGCTGAAGACTATAGATGTTGTTCTCGAGTAATCATTTAAAATTGCCATTGTGTAACAATAAGCCTTATGTCTTTTAGTTTCGAGTCGCCCATTTTCAAAATATATGTATATGTTCAAACTTCAATTGTTTTCAATAAGATGATTGTAAAAATACTAGTTTCATTTGTTTATTGTAGGATAATTCTGAATTACTTTGGTTATATTTATAAAAGTATTTATATACAGGGTGTCCGAAAAGTCTGGAAACGGCCGAATAACTCGAGAAATACATATGAGATTGAAAAACGTAAATATATGTGTTAAATATTTTTAAATAAGCTACTCTGTGATCCAAATTTGACCTTCGAAACCGACCCCCTGGGGGTCAGAGGGGGTCCAACTTTGAAATCTTAAATTATAACCCTTATTTTTTATTGCAGATTCGGATTCTAAGGACAAAAATACGTAACTTTTGTATTTGATGTTTATTTCGAATCCTCGTTTATCACGGTGTAATTGAGCATATTAAATCGATACATATTTCGGCTTTTCCAACGGGATTTTCCCTAATCGAAACTAATTGGGGAGAATTTATGACATCAAATTCCTCGTCTTTTGCAATAATAGCGTTTCCTGAAAATCACCCGTGCCGATTATTTCGGTAGTGCTACACAGTTAAAAATTTGATCCATTTGCTGTAGCGTCAATCCACAGCTTTTATAGAATACCTCTTTCATGACCAATGAGAATGTTCCATAACACAATAAAGTACACTGTGAAAAAATTGACCCTTTTGCTGCATCGTCACTACACCGCTTTTATAGAAAACGATTACTTTACTGTGTTATGGAGCATTCTCATTGGTCACAAAAGAGATATTCTATAATAGCTGTGGAATGACGCTGCAGCAAATGGGTCAAATTTTTAACAGTGTAGCACTATTGAAATAATCGCCACGGGTGATTTTAAGGAAACGCTATTCCTACAAAAGACGAGGAATTTGACGACAAAAATTCTACCCAATCAGTTTCGATTAGGGAAAATCCCGTTGGAAAAGCGGGAATATGTATCGATTTAATATGTGATTTAATCGTGTGTTTTAATCGTGATAAGCGAAGATTTGAAATAAACATCAAATACAAAAGTTACGTATTTTTGTCCTTAGAATCCGAATCTGCAATAAAAAATAAGGGTTATAATTTAAGATTTCAAAGCTGGCCCCCCTCTGACCCCCAGGGGGTCGGTTTCGAAGGTCAAATTTGGTATCACAGAGTAGCTTATTTAAAAATATTTAACACATATATTTACGTTTTTCAATCTCATATGTATTTCTCGAGTTATTCGGCCGTTTCGAGACTTTTCGGACACCCTGTATATATATATATATATATCATAAATATACAAATGAAAAAACAATTGTAAATTCAATGAAAAGGTGTATATCCATATATGTAACAATTAACAAAAATATGTAAAAAAATATTCATATATAAACATTTATTTATTATTTAACTGTAACGTATTTCTACTTTAAACTTTTTTGGGTCCGTTTTTTCCCGAATTTTGAAAGATAAAATAATTTTACTTAAATAATGTTAATAATGACTATCTATGTAAGTAGATTTCCTGAAATTTAACAAATATGTCCCTGCCAACGAAAGTAATTATTTTCAGTGATACTCAGTTTATATTCATAAGACAACAGGCTAAGGAAGAGTTTGTGGTAATGTTTGGTGAATATAGTATTAGAACAGAATTTGACCCTCATTACAAATTTTTAAAATATTTTTGAGTTTTACCACACATGAGTCGTTAAAAAAGTATCACATTTTAAGTATGAAAAGTAAAATATATATTTAAAGTAAAAGTTGTGCAAAGAGAATTCACCAAGATTTTATTATTATTATTACTACACATCGAAACATAAATGAAGTTATAATAATAAATTCAAATATATGTATTAGCATTACTAAATACAGATACTAGTAAAAGTGATTGTTAAGACATAACAATACTCGATGAAAAGACATGAACTATTAATACTCCACCAGACCGGAACGGGTTATCTTATTCTGTGCTTCACTGGGTAATTACGCAAGCATTGCGTGAACCATGAATTTTCATACACGAATTTTTCAATAATAATACTAACTTCATTTAATCATACAAATTCTGCCTATAAATAAAGCCCGTATTACGTATCTGAAAAAATGATATTTTTCTTTTTTAATACTATATAGTTTTTACGTAGTTTAAAACTTTATATATCCAAAAATTCTCTGTAGTTAACTTAAATAACAATATTTTCATATATATATATAAGCTGATATTTTAGAATCTATAACTATCACGACACTTTTATATGTTGGTTAGAATATTTTTAAGTCTTTCTTTAGAAAATTTTCAGGCATGTAGCGTTTTTTTTCTGATCTTTCGACATGTGCGATAAAACGAAACATTGTTACGTCTTTAAGTATTTAAAATGCTTTCATAAAAGATGTTATTAAATTCAGAATTTGAATCAAAGTTATAAACAAGATTTTTAAACATAGCATTAAAAAATTTTCATTCGTATTGAAAAATACTAAAAATGTCTGATATCAATAAAATATGCAATTTTGAATCTGCTAATTCTTGAAAAGTTTACTTGTCTGCCAATAAGTCTCCCTCCGTATTTTTAAATTATTTTTCCTCATATATTCCTTATTGAAATCCATAAAATTTAAATAACTAACATTCGCATTCTTCAGAAAAGATTTGTTCATTTATGCATATTAAAAATCTAGAAATATTCAAGTTTTCGTTGAAATGCCTCAGATTTCATCCGCTGATTACTTAAATATTCATATGAATTTTTCATTCATATGCAATTTTGAGAATCTTCCCGTCATTCAAAATTTTTAGAAAGCTCGCATTTTCCAAATTCAACTTTCTCTCTTTTTTAAAATTTCTGATTAAATATATCCGAATATGTAATTAATAGACGAAACATGGAAATATTCTAAATTGGAGAAAGGTTGATAAAAAAATAATAATAATTATAAAACATGTATTTTAGTAAACTTCAAAATATTTAATCTTTTTTTTTTTTTTCAAATGTGAAAATTTTCAAATATTAAATATTATAAATGCCTAGAAACATTTTTGTTTCACAAAAATTCCCGACATAAAATAGAACAAAAAGAAAATTCTTCTAAACTTTTTTCAAAATATAATGATAATTTAATATTCAGTTTAAATGAAATATACAGGGTGTTTCCAAATGAGTTAGATAAATTCAGGGTGTCATAAAAGGAATCAAGAGAATGCGAAATTACTATAGAGCATGGGGTCACAAAGTACGGATTTAACTAAAAAAATGCAGGGTGTTTATCCTAATCGAACTTGCGTTAGCGGTAGTAACTTTCAGAAAGCTTATATATTATATAAAACTATTAATAGGTATTTTCACATTTCTTATAAATATGTAATGTAAAAAAAGGTGTTAGAAGTTTTTATTATACGCGCCAGCAATGTGCATTTGACCCTACCCATTTTGCTCTGTAAAAACACAGAAAAAATATTTGGATGCTGATAATTCCAAAACTTTCTTCTATCTCATACATACATCTTAATATTTCAAAGAGTAGGTACACATATTAATGCTTTATATTTTTAATTAAACACTGTACCGACTTTGATTGTCATCTTAAATTATTGCTTCAGTCAATTAATCGGAGTAAAACCAAGTTAATCATGATATATATTAAAATCTCGAGTCAAAAATCGAGTGGATCATGGTATTTATATACAATCTATAGATTTTCCTTATTCTGTTATGATCAGCTGTTTTATAACAGCCGACTTAGAAGTATGCAAGTTCCCGTCTCTGCACGAGCCGATGGACAACAGAACGAAGACGTATCGAAAAAAATGTTACAAAAATAGTATCATGATGCTCCTTTTCCAAAGAATATTTCTAAATTCAAGAAAGATTTACTTGCTATAGCCGAAAACATGCACAAAAATTTTGGTTCAGTTCTATAAGCAAATTTATAAACTTTTCGGTGGAACAATATTGAAAATGACACAAAAAGCACTATTACAGAACCCTCTTTCGGCAGATTGTTTTTCAAATTCAGGAAGGACCTACTAGGCATAGTCAAACACTTACACAAAAAAAATTGGTTCAATTTTATGCATAGCTTCATGCATTTGTCGGTGGCGCAATATTGAAAAAGGCACAGAAATCGCTATTACAGCGCCCTCTTCTGGCGGATTTTTTCCGAATTCATGGAAGACCAACTAGTCATAGCCAAACACTTACTCAAAAAATTTTGGCTCTATGCATAATTTCATACACTTTTCTATGGAACAACATTTAAAAATGCACAAAACTCGCTAGTACAGCGCCCCGTTTGGCGGAATATTTCAAAATTGAAGAAGGACCTGCTTGCTACAGCCAAAAACATAGAAAAAATTTAGTTTAATTCTATGCATATCTTCATACGTTTTTTGTTGGTAGAAGGTCAATAGACGGGCATACAGACGCACGAACAGACACGCGCACACACATACAGATATCTTATAAAACATGTTTTTTAGAATTTCTGACCCCTAAAACGTGTAAATCCGCCGAGAACCGGAAGTCAAAAAATTTCGATTACAATACTTTCTTCGATTGAAAATAGAAGAAAGTAAAAAACGTAGTTCTACACTAGTCCTCGGTTAAATGCATCCGATTAAGTATCTCTGTCATCATTTTATACTCACTTCCCTTATCTTATATCTATTTCCTTATAAAGATTTCCATGTCTTTATTTAATGATATTTTTATTTTTGTTAAATTTTGCAATTCAAAATACTCGCTTTTAAATTTCCTTTGATATTTTATAGAAATATTAAAAAAGAAAATTTAAATTCAAGATTGTCTTTTTTCTTAAACTTGGAATAATGTAGAAAGAAAAAATTATTTTAAGGGGATGCAGATTTAGTGGGGACTTTTCCCCGCTGAATCATAAAAGAAATACTTTGTCTTTTATGCTTTTATTTTTCTTAAAATCTAAATCCAATCCTTTTATTTTTCTTTAAAATATAACGGTCAGCTCGAGTCCAGTCAGGATTAAATACCCTGTATTTGTAACAAAATAAGTGGTTTGAGATCTATTCTTTTATGGAAATTTTTCATGATCCTAAAGTTAACTGTTACTTTCTGAAATTTTTGGTCGTATTCAAGAACACCCTGTATACGTTTAAAGATTTCATTCTACACTCAATGCAGTAATATATATATATACACACTACATGAACAAATGTGACCGGTCACTAGTGATTTTAGGCATTTTGCTTAGTATCTAAAAAATACACAAAGAATTATCCTGAAACTCCAGATGTGGAGCCATAAATTTCCACATCATACATTGACTTTTTTTCTGAAAATCGATAGGGGATCGTCAACAAATTAAAAAAAAACGAATATCTTTTGAATATCCCTGTCAAAACTAATGTAGCAAATCATCTAAACTTCATATTATGATTAAGTAGCTTATTTTAATATAATATGCTCATTTTTATGAGGCTAGCGTGTGTACTCTTGTATAAATTAAGGATTTCAAAAAACAATCCCAAATTTTGCCAATTTTTTTTTGTTTGTTTATAATTGGAAGAATTCATAGCAAAAAAATGTTCTTTGCATTAAATGTAACAAACAACAATGCTTAAAATGCCCTGTATTAAAAAATAATAAAATTTGTATAAAAAACGAGCAGATTTGCTAATTAATGTTTTACTGCACATGCAATAAAATGTAAAGTACATAATGTGTTAATTAAATGTATGGGGCAACTTTTTTGAAAGTCTCCAAAACACAGCTAGAAAATTCTGAAAATTATTGTCGATAGATTAGTCTCAAAATCCGTTATTTCCAAAAGGAAGCAATAATATGAGGGGCTGTATCCAAACATAGTGTATGCTATATTGACGCTAATCAATGGATATGTGGATACAGCCCCTCATCTGTTTGCTTCATCGCCGAAAACAATTCTCCCTTATATTACTTAGTTGTATGAAATTTCTGAACTAAAATAAAATCCTTAAAGATTGAAAATAAAGTGGAAATATGTATTCAATAGAATTTCTGCAATTGCGACACTGGTCACAAAAGCTGGAGTGGGTAGGCATCAACATGAAACTTTAACCGATGCACAGTAAGACAAAAAACCTTCAAATCTGGCAAAAAATCGAAAAAATTAAATTAAATATAATTTTGAACTACTGGCATACGTCACTTTAATAGAGCAGATGTCAGTACACATCTGCCTAGTATTAAAAATTGCTCAAAGTTATTTTGGTCGTCACTAAAGAAAGAAGTTAACTGCCTATTGTACTTTCATAATAAATAAAAAAAATCAATAATTTTGTTTCAACATTAGTTTGTTAATTTCGCTGTAATAATAAAAAAATATTTTTTTGGAACTATGGAACCTTTAACTACAAGTACGTAACAATAATTCAGTAACTTTCAATTTGTTTTAATACAGTTTTTATAGATATACAGACACTTAGAATATATAGTTGTGAAATTTATATGAAAAATTAACAGTCTCGACAAACATTGAAGGTTTTAGTTATGAATTAAGGCGAATTAAGCGTTAACTATAATTTTTTCTACTAAGTTTGAGTTTTAGAAGGGTAAATATGTCAGAAAATCTTGCTACTTTTTTGATTGTATGGTCATTTTTATAGTTAACAATCCTTAAATTTTTGTTAGTGTACGAGTGTGCCAAACATGAATATATATTGTTTCTTCGTTAAAAAGGAATTTAAATATATTATTTATTGCAAAATAATGAATTTAAATGAAACAGACTATCATGAAACTTTAAACAAAAAATTTTTGAAAAGTAATATGATTTTTTGATATAAGAGCATCCTAATTGGAGAAATTACGAACAAGTAGTTTAAATGAAAATAAAATTAAATGTTTTAAATTTTAATATAAATTCCGATGGGAAAACGCCTGGCGAGACAAGGGAAATTCTTTAGAATTAATAAATAGTAGCTTGGCAAATTGCTTTCATTTCCTCGATTTGAAAAGAAAACAGAAGCGTCAATGAAAAACAAAAGTGTCCGTCTTCATATTCCGTCTGGATTTGTTCTGGGCGATGAAAATTAAAGAACAAGAGCAAAACGGTTACATATTTCTAGTTCTACGTCTTCGTTAGTGTACGTAACATGTATGAGTTTAAGATCTGGAAGACAGGAAAAGAAAAAGTGTATATTAGCACTAACAGAGCAGAAACAGTTTTGCTTCTGCTGTCTTTATAGTAATGCGGGCATTTTGCCTGAGAAAGGTTGATTCACTCCTTCAAAACTAATCGCTACAATTCACTTTAAGGTTTTCTTAAGATTCATTAAAATTATTAGTTATGTTTTTTTATTTTTAATGTGATATTATGGATGATTTATAAGTATTTAATTTGTATAAAACTATCTTAAATTCTTGTTTTTAACTCATTTTTCTACAAAAAATATTGAAAAAGGTTTGTAAATTAACTAATAAATTACTCTATGACTTATGTAAAGGTTTAAAGTTTTACTAGTTTTAGTCTACAAAAGAATCCATGATGTGCTTTTTTTGTTCAAAGTAAATTTATTTTTTGCCAACTTTGGAGGCTTGCTGCCGCACTGTGCGATGGGGGAAATTGACAAATTGAATTTTTGATCGACGAGGGAAAGCACAGAATTGAAATTTTGCTCTGGGCTCAATTTTCTTTTCGCACACCCCTGTTTAAAAATGTAATTAAAATTTAAAAACTATACACACACACACACACACACACACATATATATATATATATATATATATATAATATGTATAATGGGTTTTATACTCAGAAATAGTGTTAATATAATCACTTAACTTTAAATTTGTTAAAAGGGAAGCGCATAAATACAAAAATGTGAGCAGATTGTAATATAATAATCGCTGAACTTTGGATGTTGTAAGTGCAGAATAGCAAAATTAAAAAACAACCGGTTGATATTAATATAAAAATACCTCAAATTTCCATTTCTTAGATACAAAAATACAAACAGATATATTTTAATTTAATACATTCATACTTGAGAAATTCAAAGATCTACCACGATTTTTTATTATTGTTGTAATTTTAAAAATGAATTTGAAATTAAAACTTATGTTTCATTAAAAAATTGTGCATAAATATATGCTTTATTCTATTTTTTTCCTTTTTATTTAAGAAAATCACCATTGTATTAAAAAAATTATAAACATTTTACATAACTGCTTCACGGATATAACACATAATTATTGGAGATAAAACAGAAGAACAATTTATTAAAAAAATCGAGCTCATTTTTTCCAGAATTCCACGCTGACAATAGAAATAACACGATATCAACTCAGCTGACATTTGATTCAAAATTGCACTTCTTTTCGTATGCATGCCATTTTCATTATGCATGCCATTTTCATTTTTTATATTTAAAGATCATCTGCATACCGTAAATTCCTGAATTTTATATTCATTTTGGAACCATCAGAGGTTATGAAAAGTTCTAAATGCATAACAAAGTATCTGTGTCAGAAGTTTTTGACTACAATGGATGTTATATTGCTTCAAAGGGACTGATTTGATTTTAATTTTAATTTTTTTTTTGTAATGATAGGAGTTAAAAATATTGGATTTGCAGAGGGCACTTTTGTTATGCGTTGCTTTTTTATTTTTAAATGAAGATAAAATCGAAAATCATTATAGAAACTGAAATGTAGTTTTAAGTTTTACATATATTTTATAAATAAATAAAATATATGAAATGTGAATCTATACTCCGGCTTAGTACTTTTCTTGTTTTAAAATAAGAATAGAGTATTTAAAGAAATTATATGACCACGAACGGACTGGTGCAGTTCTGAAGAAAAAGACAGGCATGCAGGTTTTTAAAATGCATATTTAAAAACTTAATTAAATGCACTAGATTATTAAAATTACAAGATTTTAAGAACTTCAACTTTTTATAAACATATTAATAAACAATTTATATTTCTTGAGAGACGTGTATAAAATATATTAAAAACAGATAACTTTGACAAATTTCGTTTCAATTCTGATACGAACCATAATCATAATAAAAAGATAAATACAAATCATTTTACTATTAATACAAATGACATGCAAAAATGTGATGTAGAAAAAAAACATGCAGTCCTATTGTAAAAAATTAATTTAAAAATAGACCATGATCTAACATTATTTCCCAATGTAGCTCAACCGATTCCACGAAGTATTTAGTCATTAAATCTAAATATAACTTAGAAATAATAAAAGAAACAGTATCATTTCAAACAAACATTTTACGCGTATAAATTTAAACGGACTCTCTTATAATGGACTTAAGAAAAAAAATATAGAAAGCATAATTTGTTTTCGTTAAACAGAATTTTTATCTACTCGTCTAAATATAATCTAAAAAAAGCCGTGATTGTACGACCATATTTAATATCGGAAATTTTTTTATCGGATTGTAATGTAATAAATTCATATTTGAGAAAATTAAAGAACTGATAATAGGAAAAAATCTTGACTGAATTTGGTATCACATATCATGAAATAATACATCACTAATTATTTTTATTCTAATGCTTTCTTTTTTTTTTCTATTTTACAAAATCGCGATTGTATTACATAAGATTTTTCATAAACATTTTACGTAACTGCTTTACAGATATAATACAGAACTATTGGCCATAAAACAGAAGAACGATTTATAAAATAGATCGAGTTCATTTTTTGCAGAATTCCAGGCTGACAATAGAAATAGCACGATAACAACTCAGCTGATATTGTATTTAAAATTGCACTTTTTCTTTTCGAAGAAATGCCATTTTCATTTTTTATATTTTAAAATCATCTGCATACCGTGAATTCCTGAATTTTATATTCACTTTGGAGCCATCAGAAGTTATGAAAAGTTCTAAATGCATAAAAAAGTATCTATGTCAGCAGTTTTCGAGTAAAATTGATGTTATATTGCTCTAAAAGAACTGACTTGATTTAAATTAAATTTTTTGTGGTAATGATCAATGTTCAGAATATTAAATTTGCAGAGGGCAGTTTTATTATGTATTATATTCAGATTTTTAAATGTAGATTAAAGAAAAATTATTATTAAAACTTTGACATAATTTCAAGTTTCACTTATTTTTATTAAATTTTTATTATCTGTACTCCGTCTTAATACGTTTCTTATTTTAAAATAATAATACAGTACGTACACAAATATAAAAAGGTAACAATAAAAAAGAGGTTGATATTAATATAGTAATTGCTCAAATTTTGATTTTCAGGTAGAGTAAATAAAAACAGGTAGATTTTAATATAATACACTGACACGTGTGAAATTTAAAGTGTTAGCAAAAAACTTTATTGATAACATTTTTTTAACCCCCTGACTGCCCAGCCAAAGGGTAATATTGTAATGCTCTTTTCTCTGTAATTTATTAAAAATATTTAAAAAAAAAGATGTTTTTTCCAACCTGATACAAATTAGTATCAGTGTATAATCTTTGATAGCAGCAATCCTAACTTAATTTTTCAGAACTGGTTTTTATTTGTGGAATTATACTAATTTAAATATTGCTTATGTTGCAGTGAAACCGCAGCTTAGTGTGTGAAAAAATCAGCCAGCGTCAGTCAGGAGGTTAAACTTTATACTGTATTTGGTATTTCAAAACACTACATCACTACATTCTTTATTCTAATTAGTTTTTTTCCTTTATATTTCACAAAATCACAATTGTATTAAAAAAGATTTTTTATAAACATTTTACATACCTTTTTACGGAAAAAAACAGAAGAAGAATTTATAAAAAAGGTTGAGCTCATTTTTTGCAGCACTCCAGGCTGACAATGGAAATAACACGATATCAACTCAGCTGACATTTCATTCAAAATTGCAGTTCTTCTTTTCGTATATATGCCATTTTCATTTGTTATACTTAAAAATAATCTGCATACCGTAAATTCCTGAATTTTATATTCACTTTGGAATCATCAGAGGTTATGAAAAGTTCCGAATGCATAAAAAAGTATCTACATCAGAAGTTTTCGAGTAAAATGGATGTTACGTTGCTTTAAAGGGGACTTATTTGATTGAAATTATAAATTTTTGTAGTAATGATCAGTATTAAGAATATTGTAATTGCATATTGCACTTTTTTTATGCGTTGTATTTTGATTCGTTGGATGTTATAAAAAGAGTAGCGCAGAATAACAAAATAAGAGGTTGATATTAATATAATAATCGCTCAAATTTTGATTTTCGAATTAGTAATGGAGATATACAAGCAAATAGATTTTAGTATAAAATATTCATACCTGATATATTAAAAAATTAAGAAATAAAAATAATTTTATTGATACACTATAAAAAAAAGAATATGAAATTACAACTGTATTTTGAATTACAAAATAGTATCAAACTAAATTCTTTATGCTAATATATTTTTCCTTCTATTTTACAAAGTCGCCATTGTTAAAAACAGAATTGTTAGTGATAAAACATGAAGAACAATTTATTAGAAAGTTCGAAATAATTTTTTGCAGAATTCCAGGCTGACAATAGTAATAGCACGATATCAACTGAACTGACATTTGATTCAAAATTGCATTTTTTCTTTCCGTATGCATGCCATTTTCATTTTATATGTTTAAAAATCATCTACATACCATGAATTCCTGAATTTTATATTCACTTTTGAATCATCAGAGGTTGTGAAAAGTTCCAAATGCCTAAGAAAGTATCTATGTCAGCAGTTTTCGACTAAAATGGATGTTATATTGCTTTAAAGGGACTGATTTGATTTTAATTTCAATTTTGTATGGTAATTATTGGAGTTAAAAATATTGGATTTGCAGAGGGCACTTTTGTTACGCGTTGCTTTTTGATTTTTACATGAAGATTAAAGCGAAAATTATTATTGAAACTGAAGCATAAATTTAAGTTTTTCTTATATTTTATAAATAAATAAAAGATATGAAATGTGAATCTGTACTACGGCTTAGTACGTTTCTTGTTTTAAAATAAGAATACAGAACTTAAAGAAATTATATGACCACTAACGAGCTAGCGCACGTCTGAAGAAAAAGACATAATATGCAGGTTTTTAAAATGCATATTTAAAAAGTAAATTAAATCCACTAGATTTTTAAAATTACAAGATTTTAAGAACTTCAACAATTTTTAACATTTTAAAAAACAATTTCGATTTTTTGAGAAGAGACGTTTACAAATATATTTTTTAAAAAATAACTTTGACAAATTTCGATTTCAATTCTGATCAGGACCACAATCATAATAAAAATACAAATCATCTCACGATTAATAAAAATGACACGCTACAATGGGATGTAAAAAAAACAAATACGCACTGCTATTGTAAAAAATTAATTTAAAATATACCATTACTTAAAGTTATATTCTAATATAGATCATTCCCTTTATGCTTTCCAAGAGGAATTTATTCATTACCTCTAAACATAACTTAGAAATAGTAAAAGAAACAGTATCATTGCAAACAAGCATTTTACGCATATAAATTTCAATAGACTCTCTTATAATGGACTTAAGACAAAAATTTTATACAAAACTTAATTTGTTTTCATTAAACAGAATTTTTATCCACTCATCTAGATAAAGCAGTGTTTGTCCGACCAAATTTAATGTCTGAATATTTTTTATTAGATTTCAATATAATGCATTCATATTTGAGAAAATTAAAGAACGAACAAGAAAAACGTTATTTATATATTAAAAAAAAGAATTTGAAAATATGACGGTATTTGGTATTATATATTATGAAATAATGCATCACTACTTTCTTTATGCTAATGATATTTTTTTCTTTCTATTTCACAAATTCGCCGTTGTATTACAAGAGATTTTTCATAAACATTTTACATAACTGCTTTAACGATATAATGCAGAACTGTTGGCGATAAAAGAGAAGAATGATTTATAAAAAAGATAGAGCTCATTTTTTTGCAAAATTCCAGGCTGACAATAGAAATAGCACGATATCAACTCAGCTGACATTTGATTCAAAATTGCACTTCTTCTTTCCTTATGCATGCCATTTTCATTTTTTATATTTTAAAATAATCTGCATGCCGTGAATTCCAGAATTTTATATTCACTTTTGAATCATCAAAAGTTATAAAAATTTCCAAATGCATAAAAAAGTATCTGTGTCAGAAGTTTTCGAGTAAAATGGAAGTTATATTACTTTAAAGGGACTGATTTTATTTTAATTTCAATTTTTATTGGTAATGATCAGTATTATGAGAATTATATTTGCATAATTCACTTTTGTTATGCATTGTATTTGTATTCGTTGGATGTTATAAAAAGAGTAGTGCATAATAACAAAATAAGAGTAATACAAACAATAATATAAAGAAACATTATAAACAATATATAAATAACAAAATAATAGTATAATAATCATTCAAATTTAGATTTTTAGATTTGTAATGGATATATACACTATATGGCCATTGATTATTGGACACTTGCGATTTTAGACATTTTGTTAAATATCTAGAAAAATACATGAGGAATCATCTCGAAACTCTTAGTGTATAAATATAACAGTATAAGTCATACATCTCCGTGAAGATTGTTTCTCGAAACTCCATAGGGGACCGTCAACAAATTAAAAAAGAATGAATATCTTTTGAATAACCCTGTCAAAACTAATGTAGCAAAAGCGCTCAAACTCCAGATTATGATTGAATGCCTTATTGTAATACACTGTGTTCATTTTTATGAAAATAGCATGCATACTCGCAGAGTAATTAAGGTTTTTATAAAAATGGTCCCAAATTTTTCCAAGTTTTTCCCTTATTATTTTCTGAGTTCTTAATATAAAATAACATTTTTTTTTCAGAAAATATGACAAACAACATTGCACACAGTACCCGGTAATCAGAAGTAAAAAATAATAAAAATTGTATGAAAAATGAGTAGGTTTACTAAATATTTTTTTACTGCGCATGCGTCAAAAATATCAAAATTTCATTTGCATATTATGTTAGCTAAATGTATAGAGCAACTTTTGTAAAAGTCTTAAAATCATAGCTTGAAAATTCTGAAAGTAATCGTCTATAGAAAAAGGACAAAATCCGTTGTTTCCAAAATGAAACAAAAAAATGAGGGATTTTATCCAAATGTAGTAGTACATCCCGTATTGTGTATTCTATATTGACACTAATCAATGAATATATGGATACAACCCCTCTTCTTTTTGCTTCATTTTGAGAATAACGGATTTTCATTTTATTCAATTGACGATTATTTTCAGAATTTTCAAGTTATGATTTTGTGACTTTCACAAAAGTTGCTCTATACATTTAGCTAACATAATATGCAAATGAAATTTTGATATCATTGACGCATGCGCAGTAAAAAATTATTTAGTAAACCAACTCATTTTGTATACAATTTTCATTATTTTTTAATTCTGATTACAGAGTACTGTGTGCAATGTTGTTTGTCATATTTTCTGAAAAAAAATATTATTTTATATTAAGAACCCTGAAAATTATAAGGAAAAAACTTGGAAAAATTTGGGACCATTTTTCTAAAAACCTTAATTACTTTGCGCGTATGCATGCTATTTGCATAAAAATAAACACAGTGTATTACAATAAGGCATTCAATCATAATCTAGAGTTTGAGCGCTTTTGCTACATTAGTTTTGACAGGGTTATTCAAAAGATATTCATTCTTTTTTAATTTGTTGACGGTCCCCTATGGAGTTTCGGGAAAAAATCTTCACGGAGATGTATGACGTATACTATTATATTTATACACTAAGAGTTTCGAGATGATTCCTCATGTATTTTTCTAGATATTTAACAAAATGTCTAAAATCGCAAGTGTCCAATAATCAATGGCAATATAGTGTATAAACAAATAGATTTTAATATAAAACATTAACAAATAATAAATTAAAAAAGTTAAGAAATAAAAAAAAAACTTTAACGACACACTATAAAAAAGAATGGGATAATATAACTGTATTTTTTACTATAAAATACTAAATTACTCTACATTCTTTATTCTAATGTCTTTTCCTTCTATTTTACAAAATCGCCATTATATTAAAAATAGAATTGTTGGTGATAAAGCATGAAGAATAATTTATTAAAAATATCGAGCTCATTTTTTCCAGAATCCCAGGCTCACAATAAAAATAGCACGATATCAACTAGAGCTGTTGCAAACTGCATCTATTCGTTATTAAGAAACGAGTATTTTCTAAGGTACGAAGTGCTGAATTGTTACTTAGGAGTACGACTCGCTACTCGTTAGCAGGGGTGTGCGAAGAAAAAACTGCGGCCGGGCAAAGTTTGAATTTGGCGATCCCTCCTCCCCCAACTTGACGCTAAACTTCCCGAAATGACGTTGGTTGCATAAATGTAGCTCCCCCCCCTAAATTTCCGCACTCGGGGCAATCGCCCCCTTCAATCCTCCCTTTCGCATCGTGCTGGCCGTTACCATTTCAGTAAGCAACCGAACAAAATGAAACTAACTACAAATGCTGCTTACGTGATCCTTCCTTTAGCACGGCGTTGGTCGTTACATAAAAGTATCAATTCGTTGATCGTTACTATAGAAGTATTCTTGTATTGTTCTATGGCCGTTACCCGAGTCAATTCAATACGCAACCGAACGAAATGAAACTAACTTCAAATGCTACTAACGTTCGTTAGCATCTGTGATTGTATGAATGCACCCAGACACTCGAATGCGTTAAAGATGCGAAATTGAGTTCAGACTTTGACATTAAAGCCAGTTTCAGTTATTTCCGTATCCAGTGTATGCTGTTTGTATCAGGTATTTTAAAATCTCAAATGATTTGGATTTCGTACGAACTTGTTGATACTTTTATTTATTTTATTATGAAAAGAAAAAGAAATGAAAAAGTGGATATACTTTTCTGAAGCATCAAATGATAAAACAAAATGTGATTCATATTTATGCCAAGTTAATTATTCAGTTAAAGGGAGTTCAACAACAAATTGGGAGGAAAAAAACCTTTATTGGTAAAGTATCTCAGAGCTTGTGCATTTAGCAAAAAGTTTCTATCTGTGGTGTATATTAGTACCATCTGAAAGATTTATTTCAAAATCAGGTTATTCATTATCTGAAAGACCCCCTCTCCTCTCAGGACCGAGACAAAGGGAGGGGGGGCAGCACCAGCGCCGTGCGAAAAGAAGAGCGGAGGTTGCGGTCGTGCCGATTGCGAAACTATATGGGTCGCCAAATTTATGCTATCAACGTCATTTTTGGCCTGTTACCAGAAAAAGTTGGGTGCAGTTAGCAGTCGCGTCCGGAAATTTAATTTTAAGTGTCAAATTTCATGGAATTTTTTAAAAGTTTTTAATTTGATTTTTTTTTTTTTAAATGGAAAACACTTTTTAATCATATAGTTTCCAAATAAGTACACTTACAAACTTCTCGAGATTAAAAATGCTTTCACAAATGTGTTAAAAGTTAACTAATTTTGATTTGAGTAGACTTTTACAGAATGAGAAAGATTCGCACAATTGAACGGAAGGGGGGGGAGGAATAAGGATTTAAAGTATATCTAATTTTTAAAGCAATTTTAAGAACATTTCTGAAGTTCAGCGCGTACGGGGGGGGGGGGTCATGACATCCGTGACTTCACCGTTAGACCCACTATTTGTCCTATGAAAATACGAGCTCTATCCTATATTTTCTTGAGCCCCCGCCTATTAATCACTACTAATTGAGGACCCCAGAAGCCAAGAAGTATAAGTGACAAAATTGAAAAAAATAAACTAAGTACACAGACGACCTGAAAATATGCTGTTTTCATTTCAGGTAAAGAAATATAGGTGATTTTCTTATTATTTGCTGAGTTATAGAGGTAAACCACTTTTTTCGAAAAACAAACAATATTGATTAATTATACATTTAAAGAAAATTGTACTCTATTTTTTAAAAAGTTATTGGAATAAGAATTCAAAGACCAGAATGCAACAAGCAGAAGTTTCCTATTTCAATTTAGTCAATTGTTATTGATGTTCCAATTTAACATCAATTATCTTTAAACTCAGTTTATTCCAAATCGAAATTTTGTCACTTGAACCCCTTGGCTTCTGAAGTCGTCAATTACAGCCGTGTGTAAAATTATGCATTTAATTTTAATCAAGGCTGTAGATGAGAGAGTGACAGGGGCGGCTCAGACCCCCGACCTTAAAACATTTTGAGCCACCTGGAAAAGATTCAAAGGTTACTAAACGAATTTATGTTCCAAAAACCCAAATGAAATTCGATTAAAAAATCTAATTTAGTTTTGAGGACTTTTCACAGTTTTGCAAAAGTATTAAATTGTAACTAAAATAAGTTTTCAGCACTTGTTCATTCTATTTCCACATATGAAGGCAACATGATGTTTAAAACTGCACTAATTATAGCACTCGAATTTTCCATCATCCTATTATTTTCTTAGCATAAAATGGAATTATTGCAACAGTTTAATCAGAAACGTAGTAACTACAGTGTAATATGCATTAAATTATCTTTCTGCGTGTAAGAGAGAGAGAAAATAAAAAACATTTAAGCCACCACCCTACATTTTAGCTCCCCCCCCCTTTTTTTTATGCACTTCTCGCTATGGCCGTGATTTTAATATTTCGTTTCATTTTTGAAATAAAATTAGAAACTTGGAAACGGATAGATGGCAGAGCATAATTAATAAAAAATTTTCGAAAGACTACTCTTTGCAGTATTTTTTGTTTTTAGCACGTTCGATAGCTGTGAATGCCTGATTTTTGAACAGTAACGAGTAACGAAACGAATACTTTCTAACGGATAGAGAATTCGAAATTAGTGATATCATACGAGTATTCATTTTGTCGTTATTTTTACAGCACCAATATCAACACATCTGATATTTGATTTAAAATTGCACTTCCTTTTTTCGTATGCATGCCATTTTCATTTTTCATATTTTAAAGCTCTCTGCATGCTGTGAATTCCTGGAAACTTTGGAACCATCAGAGGCTATGAAAAGTTGCAAATGCATAAAAAAATATCGATGTTAGCCGTTTTCGAATAAAATAGATGTTATATTGTTTTAAAGACAATGATTTGATTTTAATTTCAATTTTTTGTAGTAATTATCAGTGTTAAGTATATTAAATTTGCAGAGGGCACATTTGTTATGCGTTGTATTTAGATTTTTAAATGTAGATTAAACTGAAAGTTATTATTTAAACTGTGAGATAGTTCTATGATTCACTTATATTTATTAAAAAAAATAAATGATATGGAATGTGAATTGGCACTCCGGCTTAATAGGTTTCTTGTTTAAAAAAAAAAAAATACAATACGTAAAGAAATTATAAAAAGGTAACAACAAAATAAGAGGTTGGTATTAATATAATAATAGATCAAATTTCGATTTTTAGATAGAGTAAAAGATAAATACAAACAGGTAGATTTTAATATAATACACTCACACTTGTGAAATCTAAAGAATTAGCAAAAAACTTTATTGATAAATTTTTTTAAAAAAATTTCAAAGCAAAACTGTATTTGGTATTACAAAATACTACATCACTACATTCTTTATTCTTATGGCTTTTTTTCTTTCTATTTCACAAAATCACAATTGTATTAAAATGATTTTTCATATACGTTTTACACAACTGCTTTAAGGATATAAAACAGAAGAACAATTTACAAAAAAGACCTAGCTCATTTTTTGCAGAATTCCAGGCTGAAAAGAGGGGACACTTTTGTTATGCTTTTCTTTTTTACTTTTAAATGAAGATTAAAGCGGAAATCATTATTTAAACTGAAGCATAGTTTTAAGTTTTACTTATTTTTTTTATAAATAAATAAATTACATGAAATATGAATCTGTACTTTGGCTTAATATATTTCTTGTTTTAAAATAAGAATACAGTACATAAAAAAATTATATGATCACTAACGAACTGGTGCACTTCTGAATAAAAAGACAGAATATGCAGGTTTTTAAAATGCATATTTAAAAAGTTAATTAAATCCCTTAGATTTTTAAAATTAAAAAATTTTAAGAACTTCAACTTTTTATAAACATTTCAGTAAACAATTTATATTATTGAGAGACGTTTACAAAATATATTAAAAACAAATAACTGTGACAAGTTTCGGTTTCAATTCTGATAAGAACCATAATTATAATAAAATTAAAAATGTAAATCATCTCACGATTAACACAAATGATACGCTAAAATTCTATTAAACGCGCAGTCTTATTGTAAAAAAATTAAATTAAAAGTACACCATGATCTAAAATTATTTCTCAATATGGCTCAACCAATTCAAGCTTTCCACAAGGTATTTATTCATTAACTCTAAATATAACTTATAAGTAATAATAATAAAAAAAACAATATCATTGCAAACAAACATTTTACATGTATAAATTTCAATGGGCTTTCTTATAATGGACTTAAGATAAACATTTTATACAAAACATAATTTGTTTTCGTTAAACAGAATATTTATCCACTCATCTAAATATAGTCTAGATAAAGCAGTATATGTACGGCCAGACTTAATAAAGGAATTATTTTCATCAGAAATTTAATGTAATACAGTCATATTTGTGAAAATTAAAGAACTAACAAGAAAAAAAACTTTATTAATAATTTTTAAAAAGAATTTGAAAGTAAGACTGTATTTGGTATTACATACCATGAAATAATACATCAGTACATTCTTTATGCTAATGATTTTTTTCTTTCTTTTTTACAAATTCACCACTGTATTACAAAAAATTTTTCATAAACATTTTACATAACTGCTTTACGGATGTATCACAGAATTGTTGGTGATAAAACACAAGAAGAATTTATTTAAAAGTCGAACTCATTTTTTGCAGACTTCCAGGCTGACAAGAGAAATAGCACAATATCAACTCAACTGACATTTGATTCAAAATTGCACTTCTTCGTTTCGTATTCATGCCATTTTCATTTTTATATTTTAAAATCATCTGCATTCCGTGAATTTCTGAATTTTATATTTACTTTGGAATCATCAGAGGTTATGAAAAGCACCAAATGCATAAAAAATATCTATTTCAGCAGTTTTCGAGCAAAATGGATGTTTTATTGCTTTAAAGGGACTGATTTGATAATTTTTTTGCGGTACTGATCAGTGTTAAGTTTATTAAATTTGCAGAAGGCACTTTTATTATGCTATGTATTTAGATTTTTAAATGTATATTAAAGAGAAAATTATTATTTAATGTCAAAATATAGTTTTTATTTTCACTTATTATTTTATAAAAAAATAAACTATATGAAATGCGAATTTCTATACCAGTTTAATACGTAAAATCTCAAAATTTGAAATCGTTTAGATGATAAGTTTTCGAATAATAAAACCTTCAAAATTTAGAGCTTCTAATTTTAAATTACATTTTCATATTTTTATTTATATTGGCTGAAGTTAATTTTTGTGATGTTATAACTTTAAAAACCAAAACATAAATATATTGAATTTGTAATTTTTAACATTTTAGGTAGCTTTGATTGCAAAAAGTAAAAAGCTACCTATTGCAGCCGTCCGGAGGAAAGTACTTCCAGAAAATTTTGGTATATTTTCTACGATCATGACCCCCAGACCCCAAAACCACCCTCCGTTCAAATGTTGACACACACACACATATATATACATAGTGGTCATAAAAAAAACTTTGCCGATATACGGAGCTCTAGCGGCCAGTCCGCTCAACCGATCGAAATGAAATTTCAGATTCTATTCAAAGATATGAGCTCGAGATTCTGTAAACTACAACAAAATGGCGCTCACGGTTACGGTTATAGTTACAGAAACTCGAAAATTTCCAATGGCAACACCCTTTTTTTTCAGCGCATGCGAAAACCCTAAAGAGCGTTGGAACCGTACGTGTATCGCAAGAAACGGACATGTTATGCACGCACAAAAAACCGTTCTGGGAATGCTCCCTCCCATAGAAAAAACTCAATTGGGGTGCAAGGAGGAAATCTGCATATGTCGCGGAGTCAGTACACTAATCTCTGATTACAATACAGGTCGGATAAACTAAAACTTTTATTTTGATTACACATTTTCCACATGGGTGCCATGCTTGTGATGGCGCACCCATGTGGAAAATGTGTAATCAAAACAAAATTTTTCTTTTCTCCGATTCGTGTTGTAATCAGAGATTAGTGTACTGACTCTGTGTCACATGCAAATTTCCTACTTGCACCCCAATCGAGTTTTTTCTATGGGGAGAAGGATTCCCAGAACGGTTTTTTGTGCGTGCATAACATGTCCGTTTTTGCGATACACGTACGGTTCCAACGTTCTTTAGGGTTTTCGCATGCGCTGATTATTTTGCGATGAAAAAAAATGGGTGTTGCCATTGGAAATTTTCGAGTTTCTGTAACTATAACCGTAACCGTGAGCGCCATTTTGGTGCCGTTCATAGAATCTCGAGCTCATACCTCTGAATAGCTATATCTGAAATTTCACCTCGATCAGTTGAGCGGATTGGCCGCTAGAGCTCCATATATCGGCAAAGTTTTTTTTATGACCACCCTGTATATATATATCTATATTAATAAAATAACAAATCGCTCTGTGTGTGTGCGTGTGTGTCTGCGATAGTTAGAGAAAACTATAGCACGTACGAAGTTCAAATTTATTTTGCAGATTGTTCAAGGCCTTTCCTAATGCACCTGACCCTCAGAATTTTAAAATTCTAATAATTAGTTGAGAAATTAATTAAAATCCCTAAATTAGAAGAAAGGAAAAGTATTCATAATTCAATAAGGGCATTTATTTATTTTTCTTAAACCACAGAATATTTCTTCAAAAATTCAAAGAAAAGGAAAAAGGTTACTGTAAATACAGGGTTGCCATGGCGATGAATGTACTAGGCGTTTTAATAAAGGGCTGTATTTTAAATACTTCTGGACCTAAAAACTCAAAAATTAGATAGGTACATGCAGAAAAAATTCCTCTTTCAGAAATTCTAAAAATAATTTTCATACTCCTGTAAATAGTTGAAAAATCCGTAAAAATCCATTTATAAAATCTCATTTTATTTCCTTTCAAAGAAACAGAATTTCCAGAAATCTTTCTGAATGAGAGCAGGTGTTTTGTAATTCAGACAGCTGAGCGTCAGATAGTAGTGGCTTTTTTTAGACGACCTGTAAATATTTTCGAATGTTTAATTTATGAATTTAATTTTCGTCAATTCAAATGAAGAATTTTTTGCTGATATTAATTATATAAATTTCTTCGCAGTCGCTCAATTACAACCTTATAATTTGTTACTTGGATGACTTGCTCTATTTAAAAACCAAGTAAGGTGGTCTGGGGTAATAACGCCAGGCGGGGTAATAACGCCAAGTGCTGATATTTTGCATAATTATGAAATAATCTAGTAAATGACACCCATGTGCTCTGCGCAGAAGGGTTTTGAGTTATATAAATCGCAAAAAACAGCTTCAAGTTAATTTGTTTCATTTTTAGGTCTTATTGTTTTTACAAGCAACTAAAATTAACGCTTGATCTAAAATTCGCGAGATACGTTTTGTGATGTGAAGACTATTTTTTTATCCGGAAATACTTTGTTAATTACATAAATTTGTAGTACATTTCATGTACTTTCAAAATGTTGTTGAAGATTTTGGATATCTTCTCGAGATAATTTGTAATTTAAAATGTATAGCGCAATACCTATAATGGGGTAATAACGCCAATCCTTGGCATTAATACCCCAGTTGATTCCCTACAGTGGCCGAGCTACATCCTAAATACTGATTCAAATAAACACAGTTAAAACTGTGCAATGTTTCTAATAATTCTATTTAAGCGGTCCTTTTTAAGCAAAAAGAAGCTCACGGTCTGATATTCTTTTGCCTCATCCTCCCCCCCCCCTCACCACACCTTTATTTTTCTTACACTTTCACAAAAAATTTAACATTTTCTATAGCTTAGAATGCAATTTGTCAATTTCTAAGTTTGTAGAGTTTGTATTTTTAGAAATGGGCAATCTACATGCAATTATTCCATCTTATTTCACAGTTTTGTTTGCATGGCGTTATTACCCATATAGGTGGGTAATAACGCCAAATAGCATTGGTCAAAAAATCACACCATTACATTTTATGAATACATATCTGTTAAAATTATTATTTTTACATAGATAGTCAATGAGTTGCTGTATCAAATCCTATATTTGTTTGAAAAATACAAACTAAATCTGAGCCGTGAAAATTGGTAGAACCTTAACGTGGCGTTATTACGCCAGGGTACCTTATATGGAAACCACAAATGTTTTTGGTACACTGTTATTTTTTTAAAAAATACACCATTTAGAGGTTTTTAAGTTATGCATTGAGCAATATCCTTAAACGTTGTTTAATAATATGTAAATTTATAAAAATCCAAGTTTTCTTTTAAATAAAAAGTTGATTTAAAAAAAGAAAAAGAAACGCTGAAACGCGAATTAACTAAAATTAAGAAAAAAAACTCACAAAACGATCCTTTTGAGCTTTCAGATACATTATAACGCAAGAAAATATTTTAAAGGTCAGTGAGCATGAAATCTAGGGCGGTGGATTTTTTAGGGGGAGCGATCAAATATTTAAAATTGTACCGGTTTCTACCATTTCAAATGAGGGATTTTCACTAAGCCCTGGAAAAAATATTACTTATTTAATATAAATTTTCAGATTGTTTATAACACTTAATTAAACAGTAGGGTAGGGGGGCAATAATTATTTTAGAGAGGTATTGATCAAATATTTGAGACCGTAACGTTTTAGATGCGGATATTTCAGAGCCCTCGGATAAAAATGCATATTTAATGTAGAATTTTAAAAGTGTACTCACCCGCATTTTCGAATAATAATCTCATGAAATATCTTTTTTCAGTCCAGAAACGCTTTTGTTAAGAAAAGAGTTCGCCATCTGGTGGTAGAATGTGAAACTTATTCCCCCCTCTCTTTTTTTACCGTGTGTGCACAGCATTTCTGCTAAATGGTACCGTAGGCCGGGGATTAAGTTCGAGATAAGGTCTCTCTACAACATTTTGTAGTACGAATTTCAGGTGTATTTTAGAATATTATTACGGGCCCGAGCAACGCCGGGCGACTCATCTAGTATAACCATATATATGATATTTGTCATTCTGTAACTAACATATTTATGAACCGATCTGGGTGAAACTTGGTATGTACATAGTACATACAAATGCCTTGACTGAGTTTGTTGACCAGCATCATCCGCCATTTTGTTTCAAGATGGCGCCATTAAAAAATTTAAAAAAATTTTAAATTTAAAATTAAATGGCGAAGAAATTAAAAGTTGAAACATATTTTTCTTTTATCTGTTAGAACCTAAATAACGATTCCAGAACACTTTTTGTTTTCTCTATATCTTAGAAAATGATTGAGTTATAGCACTTTGAATTTTTCTTATGGCTGACATTTTGAAACGATCTGATTTTTGTCACGTGGTAACACGCGTATTTATGAATCATTTCGGATGTAATTTGGTGTGTACATAGTACATAAGAAAGCTTGGAAGCGAGTTCGTTAACTAGTTCCATCCGCCATCTTGTTTCAAATTGGCGGCCATTTAATTTTTTTTTAATTTAAAATTTTATTAGGTACAAGAAAGTGAGAAATTAAAAAACATTTTTCTTTTATGCATTTGACCTTGATACAGAGATTCCAGAGCATTTTTTGTTTTGTCTGTATCTTAAAAAATGGCTGAGTTATAGAATTTGTAATTTCTATTGTTGCTCACATTTTGAAATGATTTGAATTTTGTCACGTGATTACACGCGTATTTATAAACCTATTTAGATTAAATTTGATGCGTACATAGTACATATCGATGACTGGACCGAGTTCGTTGACCAGTTCCATCCGCCATCTTGTTTCAAAATGGCGGAATGTTATATATTTTTTAATTTAAATTTTAAAATTAGATCTAAATATTAAGAAATTAAAAAAGATTTTACTCTTGAGTGTTTGACATTGATACAAAGATTCCAGAAAGTTTTTTGTTTCATCTATATCTTTAAAAAATGGCTGAGTTATAGCACTTTCAATTTCCAGTGTGGTTAACATTTTGAAACGGTCTGAAATTTGTCACGCGATAATACGCATATTTATAAACTGATTTGGATATAACTCCGTGTATCAGTAGTACATACCAATGTCTTGATCGAGTTCATTGGCCAACTTCATCTGCCCTCTTGTTTCAGAATGGCTGACACTTAAGTTTGTCAAAAATCTTTTAAATGTATAATGATGTACAAACAAAAAACTAGGAATTGAAAAAAGGGTCTTTCTAAAATATTTATCTTAATAATAAATTCCGGAGTATCTTTTACTTTGTGTTTACCTTAAAAAACGCCTGAGATATAGCAGTTTGAATTTCTATTGTGAGTGACTTATTTTTTTAAAAAAATTGATTTTTTTTAAGTTAAAAAAATAATTTGCCCTCGATAGTACTCGTATATATTATTCGATTTCAATATGAGTGTGTATGTGCACATGAGTTAAGATTTCGACAAAGCTCATTGGTTTGTTTTATCCATCATGTTGCTTTGAAATGGCATACACTTCATGATATCGTTGAATTTGTCGACTCTCTAAATCGCCTAAAATAAAACCTGGTTGAATAAAATGTGACTAATTTATAAAAATTCCTATTAATATTCTGTTTTGACAAACACTAGAATTTAACGTTATATAATCCGGTTCCACTAATTTGAGCTTTGAATAATATAGTAGTTTGAATAATATAGCTTAATTTAAAATAAATAAATAAATAAATAAGTATATGAAAGCTACCTCTTCCTCTCGGCACTGCCGGAAGGACTTTTATAATATGAATATGAATTATAAAATCGATGTGTGAAAAAGTCTGAATTGCAACCTATATTTTTATTTTCTTCTATCTTTACAAGAAGAAAATATTGGATTAGATAAAATTTTCGAATTCCGGTCTTTGACTGATGTACACGTTTTAGGAATCAGAGATTCCAAAAAGCATGTCAGCATTTTTCGCTTAAAATCGATGTTATATTGCTTTAAACGGACTGTTTTGATTTTAATTTCCATTTTTTGTGGTAATGAACCATATTAAAAATATTGGAATTAAAATAAACATTTATAATACAAAAAAATATATATATACAGTTCAATTAACGTTGCAGTATTTTTCTCGTGGTATTTCACAATCCGCACGATAACTTAATTTACACAAGATACATAAAAATCAAAGTTATGTTCAATTGAACTGAAATCTATACTTAAAAAAATAAAAATATTTTTCAAATAAGTAAATATTTTCATTATTTTTTAGTCATTAATAGTTTTTTTCAATATTCTTTTTATTTTTCAAATTTAATTGAATTTTTAAAATAGTTTCAAAAAAAAGAATTTACATATCAATTAATCAATCTAGAAAGTAGAGTTTGAAATTCATTTTAACACAAACTTTATGTTAATGCATCTATTCGAAGTTAAGTTATCATGCGGACAGTGACATACTATATCAAGAAACATTGAAAGATTAATTTACTGATAATTTTTATTTTACTATGTTTCAAATCTTTATATATAAAATATTTATACATATATATTATAAATCCTTAAATGTGGTTTAGATGCGTCACAAAGTTTTAGGTAATTTCAATAAGTATTGAAAAAGCTATGACAACTCGAAACCAAATCACTTTAAAAATGGATACGGGGATTTTAAAAGGTTTGATACCCGATTATACGTTTCGTGTTTTAAAAAAATAATGCAATGCGTTAAGAAATTATAAGACCATTAATGAATTGGGTACTTCTGAAGAAGAAGACTCAATATGCAAATTTTCAGCGACTGTATTTAAAGTTGCTGGTAGAACGTTTTGTAATATAATGGGTACATTAAAATTTAAATTACACTTAACTAAAACTCTCCTAATTCTTTAACAACGTAATTAAGGTGACCATTAAGAAATTATAAGATCAACTGAAGAAATTTGCATATTATACGTCAGAATAATTATAAAACGTATGCGTTTGTGTGTCGTGAAAGAAGTCTCAAGTAGCAAAGGCGCCGGATTAGATAGTGTTGTTTACGATATACACTATATTGCCATTGATTATGGGACACTTGCGATTTTAGACATTTTACTAAATATCTAGAAAAATACATGAGGAATCATCTCGAAACTCTTAGTGTATAAATATAATAGCATACGTCATACATCTCCGTGAAGATTTTTTACCGAAACGCCATAGGGGACCGTCAACAAATTAAAAAAGAATGAATATCTTTTGAATAATCCTGTCAAAA
Source organism: Maratus speculifer (assembly GCA_964019185.1). Lineage (NCBI taxonomy): Eukaryota > Metazoa > Arthropoda > Arachnida > Araneae > Salticidae > Maratus > Maratus speculifer. The sequence goes on from OZ025294.1 coordinate 279,588,588, forward strand.
CTAATGTAGCAAAAGCGCTCAAACTCTAGCTTATGATTGAATGCCTTATTTGAATACACCGTGTTCATTTTTATGCAAATAGCATGCACACTCGCAGAGTAATTAAGGTTTTTATAAAAATGGTCCTAAATTTTCCCAAGTTTTTCCATTATAATTTTCAGAGTTCTTAATATAAAATAATATTTTTTTCAGAAAATATGACAAACAACATTGCATACCGTATCCTGTAATTAGAATAAAAAAATAATGAAAATTGTATGCAAAATGTGTAGGTTTACTATATAATTTTTACTGCGCATGCGTCAAAGATATCAAAATTTCATTTGCATATTATGTTAGCTAAATGTATAGAGCAACTTTTGTAAAAGTCTCAAAATCATAGCTTGAAAATTCTGAAAGTAATCGTCTATAGAAAAAGGACAAAATCCGTTGTTTCCAAAATGAAGCAAAATAATCAGGGATTTTATCCAAATGCAGTAGTACATCCCATATTGTGTATTCTATATTGACACTAATCAATGGAGATATGGATACAACCCGTCTTGTATTTGCTTCATTTTGAGAATAACGGATTTTCGACTTATTCAATTGACGATTATTGTCAGAATTTTCAAGCTATGATTTTGTGACTTTTACAAAAGTTGCTATATACATTTAGCTAACATAATATGCAAATGAAATTTTGATATCGTTGACGCATGCGCAGTAAAAAATTATTTAGTAAACCAACTCATTTTTTATACAATTTTCATTATTTTTTAATTCTGATTACAGGGTACTGTGTGCAATGTTGTTTGTCATATTTTCTGAAAAAAATAATATTTTATATTAAGAACTCTGAAAATTATAAGGAAAAAACTTGGAAAAATTTGGGATCATTTTTATAAAAACCTTAATTACTCTGTGAGTATGCATGCTATTTGCATAAAAATGCACAAGGCCTTTTTACAATAAGGCATTCAATCACAATCTAGAGTTTGAGCGCTTTTGCTACATTAGTTTTGACAGGGTTTTTCAAAAGATATTCATTCTTTTTTAATTTGTTCACGGTCCCCTTTGGAGTTTCGGAAAAAAATCTTCACGGAGATGTATGACTTATACTATTATATTTATACACTAAGAGTTTCGAGATGATTCCTCATGTATTTTTCTAGATATTTAGTAAAATGTCTAAAATCGCAAGTGTCCCATAATCAATGGCAATATAGTGCATTTGAAGATTCCGCAGGCTAAAGTGTTGCCAGCGACCTAAGTATGAAAATTTTCGATTTTTTGGTAGAGTAACAGAGAAGTACAAACAAATATATTTTAATGTAATACATTCATAGTAGTGAAATTTCAAGAATTTGTAAAAAAAAAAAAAAAAAAAAAAAAAAAAAAAAAAAAAAAAAAAAAAAAAAAAACTTTATTGATCTACTTTAGATAAGAATTTGAAAGTAAAATGATGTACCAATGTGCAAAATTGAAAATTTTGAGTTAATGCACGAATGAATTCTGGATGTGATATAAAGTAATTGTTAAAAGTGCCAAAATCCTCCAAATATTAGATCATTAAAAAATAAAATATTTTGTTCAGGTCGATGTTACTTTTAATGTAAAAATGACCAATGTCGCTGTAAAAAAATGAATCAATGTAACTATAATGTCTTTAAATATATTAATTTAAGACATAAAACAGTACTCAGTAAATAATCGAGGTGGACGAACTTTTACACATAACATATTTAATACACAGAATTCACTGCACACGACATACACACATTGTAAACACAGAACAATTAATCTGGAACGCAGATCCATTATGTTCTTTACATAATTCCATGGAATGGACAAGGGGCGCCATCTACCGTTTTACCTGAAAAGTAAAAGTATAAAATACCACAGCTCTTCCCCACTTAGTAATGAAGTCGGTCAGGAGCTCTCCTATGTCTTCCGGATCTTCTAAGTACCTGTGGAGAAGAAGAAGAATTAGTTTTTACATGTTCAGGAACATCAACTGTAGTACTAGTAGGAACCGACGGTTTTGGGAGAATGTTATCCGAACTAGTTGAATTAGAACTCGAAGAATCAGGATTATCAAAGTCAGTTGGAGTAGGATCTGGAGCAACTGGAACATGAGAGTCAACTGTTTGCGGGTCTGTGAAACTTGACTGTAAGGGTGGAAAATCATCTTGCTTCACCTTTGCATTTTCGCTTCTCAAATTTTCTGTGACATTTTCTTCTGAATTTGGATCCTTAGTTAGAGAAATATCTTCCCCTACATTAGCTATTTGATCAACATGCCTTTTCCAAATATTCGAACCAACTTGAACTCTGTAATGTAATTTTCCTTCTCTTGCTACGATCCGACCAATTTTCCATTTGGCTTCTGGAGTATAATTTTTTACAGCTACTTTCTGGTTGACTTCAAATTCTTTTACTTTAACTTTAGATTTCCTTGCAGTTTGCTTTTCATGAACAAAATTTGCAACATTCGGCACGATCAAATCTATGTTTGTTCTTATGTGACGCTTTAGAAATAAAGATGCAGGACTTTCCCCCGTTGTAACATGTGGCATCTTCCTGTACTGCAAAAGAAAGTTATTCAACTTCATTTGTAAAGTACCTGGTTCAGAAGCTAAGGCTTTTAATCCACGTTTGACCGTTTGTACATATCTCTCAGCCTGTCCATTTGTAGATGGATGGTACGGTGCACTAAACTTATGTTTTACACCATGACTTTTTAAGAATATTTCAAATTCTTCAGATGTAAACTGCTTAGCATTATCTGATACCAAAGAAATAGGAAAACCGTATCGTGCAAAGAGAGAAGAAAGACAAATAATTGTATTTTCTGAAGTTGTACTAGGAACTATAAATACTTCTGGCCATTTACTATAAGCATCAACCACTAACAAAAGCATTTTTCCATTAACAGGACCAAAATAATCAATATGAATTCTCTGTCATGGAGCAGTAGGCCATTCCCAATGATGTGTATCAACTTTAGGAGGATTATTTTTCAAATTTACACAAATAGAGCAATTTCTTGCAATATCTTCTATATCATGGTCTATTCCTGGCCACCATACAAAACTACGGGCTAAAGATTTCATTTTCACTATACCAAAATGACCAAAATGTAATTCCTTTAATATCTGTTGTCGATGAATTTCTGGGATAACTACCCTACAACCTTTTAAAATACAACCATGCTGAAGAGTAAATTCTTCTTGTTTTCCGCCAAAAAGTAAATTCTTAGGAATTTCTGAACCAGAAATGAGATGCTGAAAAATTTGTCGCAAAAGAGGATCGGTTTTTGTAGCTGAAGCAATAGATTCAGCATTTAAAGGTAAAACAGAAAGCTGATTTATCTGAATGATTTCAGATTCATCAAGTCCCTCATTTGAATTATATTCGTGGGGCAAATCTTCACTACGTAATGGAAGACGCGAAAGTGCATCGACATTCCCGTGTTCAGTAGTTTTCTTATAACGAATGTCATACTGGAACGTTTGTAAATATATGGCATATCTTTGCATTCTAGCAGCTGATAAAACAGGAATACTTTTAGAAGGTGAAAAAATTGAAACTAGTGGTTTACTATCAGTAAACAAAGTGAATCTGTTACCGTACAAATATTGAAAAAATTTCTTAACACCAAATATTATTGCTAATGCCTCCTTATCTACTTGACTATACCGTTTTTCGGCATTATTCAAGGTTCTGGATACAAATCCAATAGGCTTTTCAGTATTGTCTGGCATAACATGCGAAAGAACTGCAGAGATACCATATGGAGAAGCATCAGTAGCTAAGATGAAAGGTAATTTTGGATTGAAATGGGTAAGCACTCTGTCAGAAGTAATTTCTCTTTTTATTTTTTTAAACGCTTGATCACATTTGTAAGACCAGTTAAACTTCACATTCTTTTTAAGCAAATTATTCAAAGGATGTGCAATTGTCGATAAATTCGGTACAAATTTAGCATAATAAGTTACAAGACCAAGAAATGCTTTTACCTGGGAGACATTTTCTGGCTTAGGGGCATTTACAATTGCTTCTATTTTATCTGGTGTTTTATGAATACCATGTTTATCCACTTTATATCCACAATAAGTAATTTCATCTGCCATGAAGAATGATTTTTCCTTATTTATCCGAATATTATATTTTTTCAATCTTTCTAATACTTGCTTTAACCTTTGTAAATGAATTTCGTCCGTTTCCCCAGTTATTCCTATATCATCAATAAAAATTGTAATTCCCTCAATTCCACTTAAAATTTGCTCGATTTTTCTTTGCCATATAGCAGGAGAACTACTAAGACCCATTGACAATTTAAGAAACTGAAATAATCCTTTAGGCGTATTAATGGTTAATAATTCTTGGGATTCTTCATCAACGGACAATTGGAGGTATGCTTGATTCAAATCAATTTTTGTAAAATGAACACCACCATTTAAAGTAGCTAACATATCTTCTATTTTAGGCAAGGGATATTTTTCTACTTTCAGATATTTATTTAATGTAACTTTAAAGTCTCCGCATAATCGTATTTTACCATTAGATTTTACCACTGGAACAATCGGGGTTGCCCACTTGCTATTTGTAACCGGTTTAATTATACCAGCATCTTCTAATCTTTGTAATTCCTCATTGACTGCAGCACGTAGTGCATAAGTAACAGTCCTAGCTTTACAAAATATGGGTGTAGCATCCTTTTCAAGGTAAAGCTCTGCCTTTAACCCTTTAATTTCCCCTACTTTATCAGAAAATAAATCAGAAAAATCATTTAACAATTCTTGTAATTTATCAGAATAATTTACAGTCTCATTAACATAGACATATCTTAAATTATGCGGAAAAATATCGAATGCAGAGGCCCAATCCCGGCCAAATAATAATGGAAAAGTATCTTCTTCTATCAAATATAATTTTAACTTTTCTGTTTTATTTTCATAAGTAACATTTGCTTCAACATAACCTACAGGTTTAAAAATTTCACCAGTTGCAGTTTTTAACTGAACATCTGGGGGGAATATTTTATAATCAGGAAAAATTCTGCGAAATCTTTTTAAAGGAACAGCAGAAATTCCCGAACCGGTGTCCAATTCCATATCCGCTCTGGCTTTATTTTCAATTAACACAGATAATTTAATAGGATTTGCACCTGTATTTTTTGTAGTTAATACATTTACTGTATCTACTGAATTTACGTGTTTTTGGAAAGTTTTACTTCTACATACTTTTCCAATATGGCCTTTTTTCTTACAAATTTTACAAGTAGCATTAATAAATCTACATGAATTGGCTAGATGAGAAGTATTTCCGCATCTATAACATTTTAATTTACTTCTATTTGCTTCAGGAATTGTATTATTTACATGATTGTTGACATTTGACTTCTGACAATCGTTAGAAAATTTCTTTGGGTGTACATTCTTTGAACTTGAAATTTTATTAATACTGAAATTTTTATTTTTAATTTCAGAAATTTCAATATCTACATTGTGTAAGCACAAAGCTTTTTCAACTGCTTTCTCAAAAGTTAAATCTTCTACTTGCGTAATCAATTTATTTTGAATACTTTCGTTTTTCAAACCGCGTAAAAATTGTTCCAATAAATTTTCATTTAATATATCACCCGTAAAACAACAAAAAGTTGTATTTTTCTTTAATCTAGCAGCAAAATCTTGAACTGATTCCGACTCATTTTGGTAATACTTACGAAATTTTATTCTTTCAATAAATTTTTTTGGGGGCGGGGCTTAGATGCTTTATCAATATGTCAACAATCTCAGAATATTTTAATGTTTCACATTGTTTCGGGAAACATAAATTACTCAGTAAATTATAAAGCTTAGGGCCCATGCAAGATAAAAGGGTCGCAACTTTTTTTCCTCTTTTAATTCATTCAGAATAAAATTCTGCTCCAGGCGTTTAATATAAGCCTGAAATGTTTCTACTTTATCATCATATTCTTTAAATGAAAACATCGTATTTTTTATGCAACAAGACAGGAAAAAAAAAAAGTAATTTAAAATTCAATGCACTTACCACCCCCTTGTTTTGTAGCTTCTGATATATTCTGGAAAGCTGCTGTTACCTTGTATAGTTGTCGAACTCAAAAACGAAAGAAGGAGCCATTTCTATTTGGCGCGCCGTTATTCTTTTAAAATTTTTACGGTAGAAAGCTTTTATACATCGTCGCCATTATAATGTCTTTAAATATATTAATTTAAGACATAAAACAGTACTCAGTAAATAATCGAGGTGGACGAACTTTTACACATAACATATTTAATACACAGAATTCACTGCACACGACATACACACATTGTAAACACAGAACAATTAATCTGGAACGCAGATACATTATGTTCCTTACATAATTCCATGGAATGGACAAGGGGCGCCATCTACCGTTTTACCTGAAAAGTAAAAGTATAAAATACCACAGTAACATTAGTTCGTACTGAATAAAAAAAATTACTGAATTGAAAGGTTCAACTTTGGAAAATATTAGTACGGAAATCGTAACAAGATTCTTAAAATTTGTCAAACTTAAATTGCGTTTTCTGCCATTTGAGAAACATAGGCATAGGCCCTTTTTGTTCTAAGGCACAGAATTGTAAATTGCATTACAAAATACTACATTACTACATTCTTTATTCTAATGTTTCTTTCAATTTTTAAAATAACCACTGTATTAAAAAAAGATTTTTCACAAACATTTTACGTAACTGCTTTACGGATATAACACAGAATTTTTGGTGATAAAACAGAAAAACAATTTACTTAAAAGGTCGAGCTCATTTTTTTTTTTTTTTTTTTTTGCAGAATTCCAGGCTGACAATAGAAATAACACGATATTAACCCAGCTGACATTTGATTCAAAACTGTTCTTCTTTCTCATGTAGGCTATTTTCATTTTTTATATTTTAAAAGCATCTCGTGAATTTCTGAATGTTATATTCACTTTGGAATCATCAGAGATAATGAAAAATTCCAAATTTATAGAAAATTATTTATGTCAGTAGTTTTCAAGTAAATTGGATGTTATAATTGCTTTAAAGGAAGTGATTTGGTTTTAATTACAATTATTTGTGGTAATAATCAGTATTATAAATATTATATTTGCATATTGTACTTTTGTTATGCGTTGTATTTTGATTCGTTGGGTGTTATAAAAGAAGTAGTGAAGAATTAGAAAATAAGAGATGGATATTGATATCATAATCACTCAAATTTCGATTTTTAGATTATTAATAAAGAAATACATACAGATTGATTTTAATATAAAACATTTATACTTGATAAATAAAAAGAATTAATAAAAAATAAAATTTTATCGATACAATATAAATAAATGAAATTGAAAGTACAACTTGATTTTGTATTAAAGATACTACAACTCTACATTATTTATTCTAGTGTCTTTTTCTTTCTATTTTACAAAATTTCAATTGCATTGAAAATAAAAATGGTGATAAAACATGAAGAACAATTTACTAGAAACATCGAGCTCATTTTTTGCAGAATTCCACTCTGACAATAGAAATAGCACGATATAAACACAGCTGATATTTGATTCAAAATTGAATTCTTCTTTTCGTATGCGTGTTATTTTCATTTTTTATATTTTAAAGTCATCTGCATACCGTAAATTCCTGAATTTTATATTCACTTTCAAACCATCAGAGATTATGAAAAGTTCTAAATGCAAAATGTATCTGTGTCCGCAGTTTTCGAGTAAAATGGATGTTACATTGCTTGAAAGGGATTGATTTGATTTTAATATCAATTTTTGTGGGTTTTGCTAATTCTTGAAATGAATGTATTACATTATGAAGTATGAATGTATTACATTAAAATTTACCTATTTATATTTCTCTTTTACTCTACCAAAAAACTGAAATTTCAGCTATTATTAAATTATTGTCAATCTCTTATTTTGTTATTACCTCCTTATAATTTCTTTACCTACTGTATTATTATTTTAAAGCAAGAAACGTATTAAGCCGGAGCACAGATTCACATCCCATATCCTTTATTTATCTTTAATTAAAAATAAATTAAACTTAAAACTGTGATACAGTTTCAATAAAGATTTCCACTTTAATTGTCATTTAAAAATTAAAATACAACACGTAACAAAAGTGATCTCTGCAGATTTAACATTATTAACAGCCATCATTAACACAAAAAATGAGATTAGTCCCTTAAAAGCCAATCAATCCCTTAAAAGCAATGTAACATCCATTTTCAGAGTTGCCAACCTCCGGCTTTTTTAAAAACATGAAAACGTACTTTGAACCTGAAAATTTATTTAATTAAAAGTGTCTTGTATGAACTCAGAGGGTCATTTGAAATTTACTTATTTTCGTTTTACAATAACGTTCTGGTTAGAAGTACAATTGTTTGATTTTTAAAAAGCCGGAGATTGGCATGTCTGCATTTTTCTCGAAAATTACTGACATAGATACTTTGTGCCCTTTTTTATGCATTTGAAAATTCCATAACCCGTAATTCCAAAGTGAATATAAAATTCAGGAATCCTCAGTATGCAGCTGATTTTAAAATATAAAAATGAAAATGGCATGCATATGAAATAAAAAGAGCAATTTTGAACCAAATGTCAGCTAAGTTCATATCGTGCTTTCTATTCTCAGCATGGAATTCTGAAAAAAAAAAAAAAAAAAAAAAAAAAAAAAAAAAAAAAAAAAAAAGACCTCGACCATTTTTATAAATTGTTCTTCTGTTTTATCACCAACAATTCTGTGTTGTATCAGTAAAACAGTTATGCAAAATGTTTATGAAAAATCTTTTTTAACACAATGGTGATTTTGTGGAAAGAAAAAAAAAACTTTTCATTACAGAATGTAGTGATGTAGTAGTTTGTGATAATAAATACAGTTTTACTGTCAAAATTTTTTGAAAAAAGTGTATCAATAAGGGTGTTTTTCTTCCTAATATTTTAAATTTCTCAAGTTTTAATGTAAATAAAAAAAATACAAACGGGTATATTTTAATATACCCGTTTGTATTTTTTTTTATTACTGTATCTAAAAATTAAAATTTGAGAGATTATTATATTTATATGAACCTGTTATTCTGTGATTTTGCTTACTCCTTTTATAATATGCAAATTTCGCCAGGTGGCCTTATAATTTCTTAACAATCACCTTGTTTGCATTTTTGAAAAAATTGAAGATTTTAATAAAATGTAACTTAAATTTTAATATAGCAATTATAACAGAAAACGCTCTACGATCAATTTTAAATGAACACGCTGACAATTTGCACATCGTGTCTTAATCTTCGGAAGTGCAACAATTCGTCAGTGGCCTTCTAAATTCTTAACGCACTGTATTATTATTTTAAAACAAGAAACATATTAAGCTAAATTTCAGATTCACATTTCACATCCTTTATTTGCATTTAATTTAGTATAGAAGACCTATTGAGTGATTTACACCGAAAACTAAGCACCGTGCATTTTTATCGGGGACTGCCTGAATGTAAATTTTTATTAAAAACCATGCATTAGTTCTTGAGGTACTTCGCCCACAAAACGTATGTCACATACAGACAGGCAGAAAGTGTCACAGACTCGGACAGATATTTTATAAAAGCATGTTTTTTGGAATCTCTAATTCCCAAAACGTGTACATCAGTCAAAAGCCGGAATTTGAAAATTATTACGAATACAATATTTTCTTCTTGTAAGGATAGAGGAAAATAAAAATATAGGTTAAAATTCACATTTTTTCACATATATATTTTATATTTCTTAACTCATATTATAAAATGATAAAAATTATAAATTTGATGTATTTATGCTTCGGTTTTAAGTGTTATAACAACACAAAAATTAACTTCAAATGATATGAATAAAAATATGAAAATGTAGTTTAACGTTAGAAGCTCTAAATTTTGAAGGTTTTCATTATTCTAAAACCTATCATTCTCACGTTTTGAAATTTCGAAATTTTAAGTATTAAGCTGATGTAGAAATGGGGTTAAAATTGAAAAAAACGCCGTGAACACTGGTGACAATTAATAAATAAAGTAAAATACTTTGTAAAATCACCATAAAATGAAAATAAAGTAGAACGCATTTCGATCTACAACAATAACAGCTCGTCATCAGCTAAACCAACACGTGTGCGTAAGAGCACAGAGTCGAGATAAAGTGATGGGTTTTTTCCTTTCTATATTACAAAATCACAACTGTATTAAAAAAGGTTTTCAAAAACATTTTACATAACTGCTTTACGGATATTACACAGAATCTTTGGTGATAAAACAGAAGAACAATTTATAAAAAAAAGCGATAACTCATCTTTTACAGAATTCCAAGCTGACAATGAAAATATCAAGCTATTAACCTCAGCTGGCATTTGATTCAAAATTGCACTTGTTATTTTCCTATGCATGTCATTTTCATTTTTTATATTTTAAAATCATCTGCATGAATTCCCGAATTTTATATTCAGTTTGGAATCACCAGAGGTTATGAAAATATCAAAATACGTAAAATAGATATCTGTAGCAGACGTATTCGAGTAAAATGGATGTTATATTACTTTAAAGAGACTAATTTGATTTTAATTTAAAATTTTCGCGGGAAAGATCAGTGTTAATAATATTAATTTTACAGAGAGTATAGTGCTCAAAGTTCATTACCGCGTATTATAAAAAAAGTTAAAAAAAATCGTTCTACTTGAAAACGTGTTCATACTTGAAATCACACTTTTATTTGTTTTTTAATAACTTCTAATTGCTTCATATACTTATAGATGTTTTTATCTCCAGCTCATATTTAATATTCCATAAAAAATGTTCAATAAACATCACTGATAAACATCATTTCTTGGTGGAATAATTTTGTTTAAAGTAAATGAGTCGTTGAACTTTCTATTGTTCTTCTCATAGAACGATCTGTTCAAAACTTTATAAGAATTCTTTTAATTGAACTGCCTTTTTGAAATTTAAATACACGCTTCCTTTCACTTGACATATCATAAAGCCGAACATTTAATGGGTTTTTGTAATTACTGAGATTCAACATGCAGAACGGTTCGAAGTCTAGATGGAATTCCATTTTCCTTAAAAGGATACTGTAAAATTTCGAATCACTCATTTTAAAATCAGCCGTCTCAGAGACTTTCTTCTTTTATTTCAACTGTGCATTGAGACTTACTCGAAAATAGAACTGGTCATGTGTTACTGATTTTAATAATTCTACTTTTTACTTTAATAATTCTACTTCTCCTTAATAATTCTACTTTTTCAAGGAGACATTTTGCCGTACTCTTATTTCCATTTTAGAGATTCTCTTTAAAATTATATTTCTTATGTATGTATTTATAACTTTAATTGATTTCTTTGCTTACGATGAATGTTAGTTTATCTTATTATTATTCTGCCAGTGCGAAATGAATTAGTATATAAATTTTGTCAAAATAAATAAATGATTTAATAGCTTGATAAATTGATACATTACGTTTGGACTAACATTTTAATTTTAATATTTACGTTTAAAAATATGCATTGTTTAAATTCAAAAAAAAAATCGCTACTATTTATTAATCATTATAAGGTATTCATTTCATTTAATCAATATATTCGCGTCCATATTTGTACTACAATGAGATTTTGAATATTAGTCATTTTGACACTCGTATTACAATGTTACATTGTGCATTGACAATATATCGTTAAACATTTATATGTTTTAAAAAATAATGAGAAAAAAATCTACTTGTTTGACACTTAAATATTTGCAATCATATAGCTAAGTAAGTAATTGTTAAAAAAATAGTCAAAAGAAATTTATTCTGTATATTTAAAAACATAGTTGGTTTTATTTAAAGTAAATATTATATAATTGCTTCGTATATCTGAAACTGTTGTAATCTTTGGTGCATATTTAATATTCCATAAAAAATAATAAACATCACTGATAAACATCTTTTTCTAGTTAAATGTTTTTATTTCAAATGAATTTTGCCTTGTTCTTATCACAAAAATATCTGTTCAAAACTTTATAAGGATTCTTTTAATTGAACTGCAGTTTTGAAATTTAAATACTCGCTTCCTTTCACTTTACATATCATAAAGCAGAACACTTAACGGGTTTTTGTAATTACTGAAATTCGACCTGCAGAACGGTTCGAAGTCTAGATGGAATTCCATTTTCCTTAAAAGGAGACCGTAAAATTTAAAATCACTCATTTTGAAATCAGCCATCTGAGAGACTTGCCCTTTTTTATTGTTTCAACTGTGCCTCGAGACTCACTCGAAGATAGAACTGGTCATGGCTTTCTGATTTTAATTCCTGAATATTTCCTCTTTCTCAAGAAGACATTTTATCGTACTTTTATTTCAATTCTGAAATTTTTCTTAAGAATTTTATTGCTTATGTATTATGTGTAACATTAATTTTTTAACCTATTTCTTTACTTAAAAAAATTCCCATAAGAAATTTGGGCAACTTTTATATCAGAATAGTGAAACACAATTTTTCAACACTTTTACCCCAAGTTATAAAAGTGAAACTTAATTAAAGTTTTCTGTGGCAAATCTTAATTAAGCTTAGATGTTACGTAATATTCCCCCCCCCCACCCCTCAAGAGGTTAAAATATTAATAGGTAAAAGAAGTTGGTTTTGTATATTTAAAAATGTAGTTACTTTTATTTAAAATAAAGAGCATATAAATGCGTTATAGATCTATAGTCATTTTAATTTTCAGAGCATATTTAATATTCTATTAAATAATAATTAATAAACATCACCGATAAACATCTTTTCTTGATGTAATGATATTATTTGAAATAAATTAGTCGTTGAACTTCTCTTGTTCTTCTCATAGAAAGATCTGTTAAAAACTTTATAAGGATTCTTTTAATTGAACTGCAATTTTGAAATTTAAATGCACGCTTCCTTTCACTTCACATATCATAAAGCAGAACATTTAATGGGTTTTTGTAATTACTAATATTCGACATGCAGAACGGTTCGAAGACTAGATGGAATTGCATTTTCCTTAAAAGAAGGCCATAAAATTTCAAATCACTCATTTTAAAATCAGCCGTCTGAGAGACTTTCTTTTTTTTATTATTTTAACTGTGCATTGAGACTTACTCGAAAATAGAACTGGTCATGTGTTACTTATTTTAATTCCTGAATAATTCTACTTTTTAAGGAGACATTTTACCATTCTCTTATTTCCATTTTGGAGTTTTTCTTTAAAATTATAATTCTTAGGAATTATTTATAACTTTAAGTGATTTCTTTGCTTTCGACGAATTTTCATTTATCTTATTATTATTTTGTCAGTGCGAAAAGAATTAGTACATCAAATTTTTCAAAATACATAAATAATTTAATAGTTTAATAACTAAATACATTACGTTTGACTAACATTTTAACTTTAAAATTAACGTTTAAAAATGTGCATTTTTTAAAATGAAATAATCGGTACTATTAATTAATTATTATAAGGTATTTCATTTAAATAGTTTGTGTCCATATTCTACAATGAGACATTGGATATTAGGCATTTTGACACCCGTAATACTATGTTACATTGAGCATTAGACAATATATCACTAAACATTTATATGTTTTAAAATAATGAGAAAAAATCTATATATATGACACTTAAATACTAACAATCATAGCTAAGTAGGCCAATTACAGAAAATTATGTTGATTCGTACATTCATAATACCATTGGAATTTAAAGTACGAAGTCCTTAACACAGAGCACATATTTTAAAAAAATAGCCAAAAGAGATTAATTTTGTATATTCAAAAACATAATTTGTTTTATTTAAAAAGGATAACATATAATTGATTCACATAGCTATAACTTCTGTAATATCTGGTGCATATTTAATATTCCATAAAACAATAATAAACAGCACCGATAAACAGCTTTTCCTAGTTTCTCTTTTTCAAATGAATCGTTTAACCTTTTTCTTGTTCTTATAATAAAAATGTCTGTTCAAAATTTTATAAGGATTATTTTCATTGAACTGCAGTTTTGAAATTTTAAATATATGCCTTTTTTTACTTAATATATCATAAAGCCGAACATTTAATGGGTTTTTGTAATTACTGAGATTCAACATGCAGAACGGTTCGAAGTCCGGATGGAATTCCATTTTCCTTAAAAGGGGGCCGAAAAATTTCAAATAACTCATTTTGAAATCAGCCATCTGAGAGACTTTCTTTTTTTTTCATCTGTGCATTGAGGCTCAGTCGTAGATAGAATTGCTCATGAGTTACTCATTTTAATTCCTGAATAATTATGCTTTTTCAAGGAGACATTTAACCATATTCTTATTTCTATTTTGGAGATTTTCTTTAAAATTATGTTTATTGTGCATTATTTATAACTTTAATTCATTTCTTTGCTTACGATGAATTTTATTTTATCTTCTTATTTTTTGTCAATACAAAATGAATTGCTCCATCAATTTTGTTGAAATAGATAAACATTTTAATAACTTTTTTATCATAACTAAACACATTACGTTTTAGATCAAAATTTTAATTTTAAAATACATTTTTGACAACAGACATTGATTAAAAAAAATCGAAAATAGTTAGGTAATTATTTCATATCCTTGCAAAGCTTATATACATATTTTACTACAATGTGACATTGAGTATTAGGCATTTTGACACTGATATTGCAGTGTTACATTGAGCATTAGACAATATATCGCTAAACATTTATATGCTTTAAAAAATTATGTGAAAAATAAAGTCTACTTATTTGACACTTAAATATTTGCAATCATACACTGTTAAAAATTTGAAACTTTTGCTGCATCATCATTTTACCGCTTTTATAGAAAAGAGTTACTTCATTGCATTATGGAGTATTCTTGTTGGTCAAAATAGAGATATTCTATAAAGACTGTGGTGTGACAATGCTGCAAAAATTTCAAATTTTTAACAGTGTAGTTAAGTAAGCCAACTCCAGAAAATTATGTTGGTTCATTAATGCATAATATCATGTGGTTAAAGTTTGAAGTTGTCAACAAAGAGCATGTAATGTAAAAAAATGTACAAAAAATAGATTTTGTATCTTTCAAAACATAGTTATTTTTATTTAAAATAAAAAACATTTAATTGCTTCAATATATCTGTAGCTCTTATATATCAGTAGCTCTCTTATAATATATACCGCATATTTAATATTCAATAAAAAATGTTTAATAAACATCACTGATAAACATATTTTCTTGATGAAATGCTTGTATTTCAAATAAATGAGTCGTTGAACTTCGTCTTGTTTTTCTCATAGAAAGATCTGTTTAAAACTTTATAAGGATTTCTTTAATTGAACTTCAGTTTTGAAATTTAAATACACACTTCCTTTCACTTTACATATCATAAAGCAGAACACATAATGGGGTTTTGTATTTACTGAGATCGACATGTAGAACGGTTCGAAGTTTCGATGGAATTCCATTATATTTAAAAGGAGACCGTAAAATTTCAAATCACTCATTTTGAATTCAGCTTTCTGAGAGACTTTCTTTTTATTATTTCAACTGTATATTGAGACTCACTAGTAGACAAAACTTGTCATGAGTTACTGATTTTAATTCCAGAATAATTATGCTTTTTCAAGGAGACGTTTAAGCGTACTCCTATTTCCATTTTGAAGTTTTACTTTAAAATTATATTTCTTATGTATTATTATTAACTTTAAATGCTTGTTTTGCTTGCGTTGAATTTTCGTTTATCTTATTATTATTCTGTTAATACAAAATGAATTACACTATCAATTTTGTCGAAATATATAAATATTTTAATAATTTTTTTAACATAACTAAACACATTACGTTTTGGATCAAAGTTTTAATTTTAAAATAAATGCTCAACAACAGGCATTGATTATAATAAAAAAATCGATAATAGTAAATAATTATTATAAGGTACTTGTTTCATATCCATACATCGCATATGTCCATATTTGTTCTACAATGTGACATTGGATATTAGGCGTTTTGACACCGTTATTACAAAGTTACATTGAGCATTAGACAATAAATAGCTAAACATTTATATGCTTTAAAAAATATTAGAAAAATAAAATCTACATATTTGACATTTGAATATTTGCAATCATACACGATTTAAAATTTGAAACTTATATTGCATCGTCATTTTTTCGCTTTTATAGAAAACGGTTACTTCATTGTATTAAGGAACATTCTCATTGGTCAAAATAGAGATATTCTATAAAAGCGAAGTAGTGACGAATGTTTCAAGTTTTTAACAGTGTAAGCCAACTCCAGAAAACTATGTTGGTTCATTAATGCACAATAGAGTGTGGTTAAAATTCGATATCGTCAATCAAGAGCACATATTGTAAAAGAAACTTGAAAGAAAATTATATGTTATATTTAAGGAGTCAGGTACCTTTTAAAGAATCCCAAAATAGATTTTTTAAAAAAATAGCTTATAATTAAATGTGATTCTTTAGAAACATTTAAAAACAAACCGCATTCAAAAATTCGCATTAGAAAAAGAGTTATGTCTAAAACACTTTGCGGTTTTCCTATACGATCAATGGTAAATTTAAACTTTGACGTCAATTTTCTCAAAACAGCGATTTTGATCACTGGGCGCACGATTTCTGAAAAACGGTTCCGTAGAATTTAACAAAATTTTCGCTAAATATATTAAACGTACTCAAGCACAAAATGACCTACTATTATGTTCTTCAAATTAGAAGTTTAGAATTCACGACTACTTTTTTGTAAAAAAAAATCTCGATATTTCGAATTAATTTAAAAAATAATTTTTTTCTCGGGATCTATAAGTTTTATTTTTTTCATCATAGGTCATTTTGAAAATACATTATATTTCTACTCAGAAAAGAAATCTTGCTTTGTTTTAGCTATTCAAATTTGAAAAAACGTGCGCGCAAGGCATGCAAGATTTATTCTTCCGTAAAAATTGTATTATCTTTAAAAATAATTAAATCTTTAAAAAGCATTGCATGCGTGTATACTTTTTTTAACAACTTTAACTAATAAAATGAATCCTTCTTAATATGTGTATTCAATTTTATAATAAAAAGTCAATTACATATAGAGTGACTGCAGCTCTTACAGAGGTCATTTTTTCATGTGTTTTGTTAGTTCGATAGGTACCTGACCCCTTAAAAACATAGTTATTTTTATTTAAAATAAATAACATTTAATTGCTTCAGTATATCTGTAGCTGCTATAATCTCTAGCCATATTTAATATTCAATAAAAAATGTTTAATAAACTGCATTGATAAACATCTTTTCTTTATGAAATGTTTTTATTTCAAATAAATGAGTCATTGAACTTCCCTTTGTTTTTATTATTGAAAAGTATTATCAAAACTTTTTAAAGATTCTTTTAATTGAACTGAAGTTTTAAAATTTAAATGCACGCTTCATTTTACAATACATATCATAATGCAGAACACTTAATGGGTTTTTGTAATTACTGAGATTTGACATGCAGAACTGTTCGAAGTCTAGATGGAATTTTCCTTAAAAGGAGACTGTAAAATTTCAAATAACTCATTTTGAAATCAGCCATCTGAGAGACTTTCTTTTTTTTAATTTCATTTGTGGTTTGAGACTCACTCTGTAGATAAAAACTTTTAATATTTATTTTTTTCAACTGTAAACACAGCCATGGACCTATAATATAAAATAAAGTAAAAATACAAATGTTAACATATTAATTTTCAAATGTCACGTAATTGGAGTGAAAATCAAAGTCAAATTTTTAGATCGAAAAATTAAGATGTTGATATTGAGGCACGTGGACTGTTACTAGTATATTTCTCTAAGTAAACTGATACAAATTCTTGGTATGTTGTAATACAAAACTTCGTTACAAACATAATTTCTTTTAGTAGTAACTTCTATTTATTATCGTATGATTAATTCATGGTAATTCTTCAAGGGACATATAATTTCTGCATCTTCAAAATTAACTTGAATATTTTGCTTCTGGTTTAGTCATGACAGGACTGCTGGTGGACGGTTGTACTTTAAATCTCTCAAATGTTCTTTAATACGATCTTTAAATTTACGTGAAATCATGCCTATGTATTTGAGATAAATATTTTCTGTTTTAAGAGGAATTAGATATACAGTAGAAATTTCATCTTTCGGAATCGGATTTATTTTGGCATTAATTAGACCTTTTAATTTTATTGGAGGACTAAGTACTAAGGATCAAAAGTAATTTAAAACCTTTTTAAATATTTTTTGTCATCTTTAAGTAATTTACACATAGTGTATTTTTAAGTTTATCTTTTTTAAAAATGAATATAGCATTCTATTTATTTATTGATGATAGAATATGTCATGGGCTACTAATTTTGATTTCTGAATAATTCCGCTTTTTTTAGAAGAAATTTTACCTCACTCTTATTTCTATTTTGGAGTTTCTCTTTAAAATTATACTTCTTATAGATTTCTTATATCTTGAATTTTTTGCTTTCCTTTAAAAGACTTTTAGTTGATCTTATTATTATTATTATTATTATCAGTTGAGAAATTAATTTGTATATCAATTTCGGAATAGATAAGTTTTTTAAAAACATGTATAAAATAACTAAATATGTTACTTTTGGATCACTATTTTAATTTTAAAATTAATATCTAAAAGCTGGCACCGATTAAAACTACTGAACAATTTGTTAATATTAATTAATTATGAGGTAATTAAAAGGCAAAAATTTAATTAACTTTCATAGCATATTTCCAAATTTTTATTACAAAGTTACATTGGGCATTTTGACTCTCGTATTTCAACATTCTTGCGTGATATATTGCTACTATGTTGCTAAAAACTTAAATTATTTAATAAAATGTTGTGCAAAATAAAAATCTTCTCATTTGTAACTGTTAAATATTTGCATTTTTAGTTAAATCAGCCAGATAGAACTGTTCATAGTTTTCTGAATTTAGTTCCTGAATAATTCTGTTTTTTCAAAAAGAAATTTTACCATACTTTTATTTCCCTTTCGGAGTTTTCCTTCAAAATTTTCCTTCTAATGTTTATTAATAACTTAAATTGATTCCTTCATTTAAGAAATATTTTAGTTTATCTTATTATTTTTCTTCGTCGTTGTGAAATTAAATACTGCATTAGTTTTGTAGAAATAGTTAAATATTTCTTTAAAGCTTTTTAAAATAACTAAACATATTACGTTTGGATAAGAATTTTAAAATTAATGCTTATAATTAGATATTTAATAAAACTAAGAGACAACACCTTATTATAATATAAAAAATAGAATATCATTCAGTTAATTATACAGTATAAATTGGGTAAACTGCATTACAGTTTTCAAGGAAACTGTATTAAAAAGACATTTTTCCCATTCCACGGCATAAAAATTAATAAATTGGGACAAAAGTAAAAGAAAAAAGATTAAAATCATGTTTAATCATATACTATTACCGGCATCAAAATTTAAGCCAGTGTCGCACACATAAACGTTTGTTCTTTACCTTTTTCAGAAGCAAGCAAATGTGTTTAGGTAATGTTAAATTCCCATCGGTAATTTGGGCAACATTTATATCACAATAAAGAAACACAATTTTTCAACTTTTTTCCCCCAAGTTATAAAAGTGAAAGTTATTAAAGTTTTCTGGGGCAAATCTTAATTAAACTTAGATCTTACATAATATTTCCCACCACCCCTTAAGGGGTTAAAATACTAATAAGTAAAATAAGTTGGTTTTGTATATTTAAAAACATAGTTGTTTTTATTTAAAATAAAAACCAACTTATTGCTTTATATATCTATACTTGTTTTATTTTTAGAGCATATTTAATATTCTATAAAACAATGTTTAATAAACATCACCGATAAACATCTTTCCTTGATGGAATGTTTTTATTTCAAATATATGAGTCGTTGAATTTCGACTTTTTCTTCTCATATAAAGATCTTTTCGAAACTTTATATGGATTCTTTTAATTGAAGTGCAGTTTTGAAATTTAAATGCACGCTTCCTTTCACTCTACATATCATAAAGCAGAACATTTAATTGGTTTTTGTAATTACTGAGATTCGATATGCAGAACGGTTCGAAGTCTAGATGGAATTCCATTTTTCTTAAAGGAGACCGTAACATTTCAAATTACTCATTTTGAAATCAGCCGTCTAAGAGACATTCTTTCTTTTTTTACTTCAACTGTGTATTGAGACTAAGACTATTGATGATAGAATTTTTTTTATAGGCTACTAATTTTGATTCCTGAATAATTCCGCTTTTTTAGAGAATATTTTACCTCACTTTTATTTCATTTTGGAATTTCTCTTTTAAACATATTTAAAACATAGTTACTTTTATTTAAAATAAAAACCAACTAATTGCTTCATATACCTATAGTTGTTTTAATTTTTAGAGCATATTTAATATTGTGTAAAACGATGTTTAATAAACATCACCGATAAACATCTTTTCTTGATGGAATGTTTTTATTTCAAATAAATAAATCGTTGAACTTCGTCTTATTCTTCTCATACAAAGATCTTTTCATAACTTTTTATGGATTCTTTTAATTGAAGTGTAGATTTGAAATTTAAATGCACGCTTCCTTTCACTTTACATATCATAAAGCAGAACACTTAATTGGTTTTTGTAATTACAAAGATTCGACATGCAGAACGGTTCGAAGTCTAGATGGAATTCCATTTTCCTTAAAAGGAGACCGTAAAATTTCAAATTACTCATTTTGAAATCAGCCGTCTGAGAGACTTTCTTTTTTTATTTCAACTGTGCATTGAGACTTGCTCAAAAATAGAACTGGTCATGTGTTACTTATTTTAATTCCTGAATAATTCTATATTTTCAAGTAGACATTTTACCGTACTCTTATTTCCATTTTGGAGTATTTTTTTAACTATATTTCTAATGAATTATTTATAAATTTAATCGATTTCTTTGCTTACGATGAATTTAATTTATGCTATTTTATTTTGTCAGTGAGAAATGAGTTAGTGCCTGAATTTTGTCGAAATGAATAAATGTTTTATTATCTTTTTTAAAATAACTAAACACATTACATATGGATCAAAATTTTAATTTTAAAATTAATGTTTAAGAACAGACATTGATTAAAATGTAGAAACAATTTGGTAATATTAATTAATTTTATAGGTTAATTATAACATAGTTATTTTATTAATTTGAAATGGATACTTCCATATTTTTTTATTACAATATGAAATAGAATATTAGTCTATTTGGCACTCGTATTACAATGTTACGTTGAGAATTAGATAATATATCGCTAAGCATTTCAATATTTAAGAAAAGGATGCGTAAAAAAATCTAAATTTTTTACCCTTAAATAATTACAATCTTTGCCAAATACGCCAAATACAGAAAATTGTATCGGCTTGTAGACGCATAATAGCAGGGTTATTTCAGTTTAAGTTCATTAACAAAGAGCGCATATTGTTAAAAAAAGCAGGTAAAAGAAATTGGTTCTAACGGTTTAAATTAACACAGTTAAAAACCATAGTTAATTTTATTTAAAATAAAAATCTACTAATTGCTTCACATACGTATAGCTGTTTGAATATTTAGAGTATATTTAATATTCAATAAAAATTTTTGTAATAAACATCACTGATAAACATCTTTTCTTTATGGAAAGGTTTTATTTCAAACAAATGAGTCGTTGAACTTTCTATTGTTCTTCTCATAGAACGATCTGTTCAAAACTTTATAAGGATTCTTTTAATTGAACAGCAATTTTGAAATTTAAATGCACGCTTCCTTTCACTTTACATAACATAAAGCAGAACACTTAATGGGTTTTTGTAATTACTGAGATTCGACATGCAGAACGGTTCGAAGTCTAGATGGAATATCATTTTCCTTAAAAGAAGAGCGTAAAATTTCAAATCACTCATTTTGAAATCAGCCGTCTGAGAGACTTTCTTTTTTTATTTCAACTGTACATTGAGACTTACTCGAAAATATAAATGTTCATGTGTTACTGATTTTAATTCCTTAATAATTCTACTTTTTCAAGTAGACATTTTACCGTACTCTTATTTCCGTTTTGGAGTATTTTTTTATTATATTTCTAATGAATTATTTATAATTTTAATTGATTTATTTGCTTACGATGAATTTTAGTTTATGTTATTTTATTTTGTCAGTGGGAAATAAGTTAGTGCATTAATTTTGTCGAAATAGATAAATATTTTTTTTTTTTAAATAACTAAACACATTACATATGAATCAAAGTCTTAATTTTTAAATTAATGTTTAAAAACAGACATTGATTAAAATGAAGAAACAATTTGATAATATTAATTAATTTTTATAGGGTAATTATAAGACAGTTATTTCATTAACTTGAAATGGATACTTCCATATTTTTATTACCATATGAAATAGAATGTTAGTCCATTTGACACTCGTATTACAATGTTAATTTAATTTTAAAATTAATGTTTAAGAACAGACATTGATTAAAATGTAGAAACAATTTGGTAATATTAATTAATTTTATAGGGTAATTATAACATAGTTATTTAATTAATTTGAAATGGATACTTCCATATTTTTTATTACAATATGAAATAGAATATTAGTCTATTTGGCACTCGTATTACAATGTTATGTTAAGAATTAGATAATAAATCGCTTAAAATTTGTATATTTAAGAAAAGGAAGCGTAAAAAAAATTTACCTTTTTGACCCTTAAATAATTACAATATTTGCTAAATACGTCAAATACGGAAAATTGTATCGGCTCGTAGACGCATAATAGCATGGTGATTTCAATTTAAGTTAATTAGCAAACAGCGCATATTGTAAAAAAAGCAGGTAAAAGAAATTGGTTCTAAAGATTTAAATTAACACAGTTAAAAATCACAGTTAATTTTATTTAAAATAAAAATCTACTGATTGCTTCATATACGTATAGCTGTTTGAATCTTTGGAGTATATTTAATATTCAATAAAATTATCTGTAATAAACATCACTGATAAACATCTTTTCTTGATGGAATGTTTTTATTTCAAATAAATGAGTCGTTGAACTACGTCTTGTTCTTCTCATAGAAGGATCTGTTCAAAACTTTATAAGGATTCTTTTAATTGAACAGCAATTTTGAAATTTAAATGCACGCTTCCTTTCATTTTACATATCATAAAGCAGAACACTTATTGGTTTTTTGTAATTACTGAGATTCGACATGCCGAACGGTTCGAAGTCTAGATGGAATACCATTTTTCTTAAATGACGAACGAAAATTTTCAAATCACTCATTTTGAAATCAGCCGTCTGAGACACTTTTTTTTTTACTTCATCTGTGCATTGAGACTACTCGAAAATAGAACTGGTCATGTGTTACTGATTTTAATTCCTTAATAATTCTACTTTTTCAAGGAGACATTTTGCCGTACTCTTATTTCCATTTTGGAGATTATCTTTAAATTTATATTTCTTATGTATAAATTGTAACTTTAGTTGATTTCTTTGCTTACGATGAATGTTATAGTTTATGTTATATGATTTTTGTCAGCGAGAAATGAATTAGTGCATAAATTTTGTCTAAATAGATAAATATTTAAATATTTTTTTAAATAACTAAACACATTACTTTTGGATCAAAATTTTAATTTTAAAATTAATGTTTAAATTCAATGTTTAAATGAATGAGGACATTGATTAAAATGCAGAAACACTTTGGTAATATTGATGAATTTTTATAAGGTAACTATAAGATAGTTATTTCATTAACTTGAAATGGATACTTCCATATTTTTATTACAATATGAAATAGAATATGAGGCATTTTGACACTCGTATTACAATGTTACGTTGAGAATTAGATAATATATCGCTAAACATTTGTATATTCAAGAAAAGGATGCGTAAAAAAATCTACATTTTTTACCCTAAAATAATTACAATCTCAGCTAAATACGCCAAATACAGAAAATTATTTTGGTTCGTAGACGCATAACACCATTGTGATTTCTGTTTTAGTTCTTTAACAAAGAACGCATATCGTAAAAAAACAGGTAAAAGAAATAGGTGCTAAAGATTTAAATTACCACAATTAAAAAACATAGTTACTTTTATTTAAAATAAAAATCTACTAATTACTTCATATACATATAGCTGTATGAATTTTTAGAGCATATTTAATATGCAATAAAATTATGTTTAATAAACATCACTGATAAACATCATTTCCTCATGGAATGTTTTTATTTCAAATAAATGAGTCGTTAAACGTCGCCTTGTTCTTATCATATAAAAGCCTGTTCAAAACTTTATAAGGATTTCTTTAACTGAAATGCTGTTTTGTAATTTAAATACAAGCTTCGTTTCACTTTACATATCACAAAGCAGAACATTTAATGGGTTTTTGTAATTACTGAAATTCGACATGCAGAACGGTTCGAAGTGTAGATATAATACCATTTTCCTTAAAAGGAGACCGCAAAATTTCAAATCACTCATTTTGAAATCAGCAGTCTGAGAAACTTTCTCTTTTTATTATTTCAACTGTACCTTAAGAGATACTCAAATATTATGGTTTACTGATTTTAATTCCTGAATAATTCCGCTTTTTTAAGAAGAAATTTTACAGTATGTTTACCTCCATTTTGAAACTATTCTTAAGAATTTTATCTCTTATGTATTATTTATAACATTAATTTTTTAACCTATTTTTTTACTTAAGAAGATTTTTAGTTTATGTTATTATTTTACGTTGTTAGTGCAAAACGAGTTATTGCATCAGTTTTTTTTTTCGAATTAGATAATGATTAATTTCTTAAAATAACTAAACATATTACTTTTTGATCATAAATTTATTGTTTAAAATAAGATATTTAATAAAACAAGGAAACAACACATTAATATTAGATAATAAAATCAACTACATTTATCAAAATAATCATTCATGTTATTTTCTCATTTATCTCAATTATCTTAATAATTCATTTCTTTATATAACATTAATATGTTTATTGAATGTCTGATTTTAAATATATTGTTTTTAATTTTAATAATTGTATTATTCAAAATCAATTTCCTCATACTGTATTTTTATATGAATAATTCATATTTTTAATTAGCAACATTGTTTGCGAAAAATCTCGGGTTTTTTCTTCGTTTATCATGCATTTAAGCTGTCATTGTAAAATTATTTAAAGATACATTTTTAGTTTCAAATCATCATAACATTATTATAAAATTTATTGTTCATCAAACATATTAATTACTTATAAAATTTATTATATTATCTTTAATTAACGTTTCTTACATTTTAAATGCATCTGATTGTCTATATAAACTACAGTAGCATTATTATTTCTCATCTTATTACTTTTCATTATCAAAGTGAATAATTTCTAGAACAAGAAATAATCTCAATATAATTTCGAAAAAAAGTTAACAAAGGATATATTTTAGATACTTTCATATTCGTTTATATTAATTCCAAACACTCTTTCTCATAATTCATTTACTTATCATTCACTATGAAAAAACAAAAATTTTTCTTTTACAGTGAGAAAGAAATTTTATAATATTTTTTTGTTTGTATATACAAATATTTATCGTATCTATTTTAAATCTGTAATCCCCAACATTTAGTTAATGGAAGAAATTAATACTAATTACTTTCAGTTGGCAAAACTCATCAAATAATATTAATAAAAATTGTACTGGTTTTGATAACGTCAATCCTTATCCTTATATATATTACTAGCAGCCCGCCCTCGCTTTGCTTCGGTCTGGAGCAAGTCGCTCAGTCCCGTGCCACTACTGACACCACAAATTGTTACTACCACTTCATCCCATTGAATTCAACTACTAAAAACATTCCTCCTTTTAGGTATTCGGGTAAAAAGTATCCTATATGTTAATCTAAGGTGTTAAATACTTTCACACAAAATTTCATAAAAATCGATCCATCCGTTCTTGAGTTATAAATGGTGTAAAGAAGCAGACTTTGTTTCATGTATATAGATTATAATCAATAGTATAGGCAGCGCACGCGATGTAAGGATTTTTTAACATAATTTTTCTACACCTTGTGTTATATTATTGGCATTTTAGTAAGGAGGTCTATTTTTTTAAACATAATATAGCCCATGTTCACGGAAATAGTATAGCTTTCCAACAGTGAAAGAATTTTTCAATTCCGTCAAGTAGTTTCGGAGCCTATTCAATTCAAACAAACAAACAAATCTTTCCTCTTTCTAATATTAGTATAGATAATCATTAGCATTGACAGTGCACGCGATGTAAGAATTTTTTTAACATCATTTTTCTACACCTTGTGTTACATTATTGGCATTTTAGTTAAGATATCTAATTTTTTTATATAATATAGCCTATGTTCACCGGAAATAGTGTAGCTTTCCAACGTTGAAAGAATTTTTCAAATCTGTCAAGTAGTTTCGGAGCCTATTCAATTCAAACAAACAAACAAATCTTTCCCCTTTATAATATTAGTATAGATAATCAATAGTATTGGCAGCGCACACGATGTAAGGATATTTTTACGTCATTTTTCTACACCTTGTGTTACATTATTAGCATTTTAGTAAAGGGGACTTTTTTTTTTCAAATATAATATAGCTTATGTTCACCGGAAATAGTGTAGCTTTCCAACGGTGAAAGAATTTTTCAAATCTGTCAAGTAGTTTTGGAGCCTATTCAATTCAAACAAACAAACAAATATTTCCTCTTTATAATATTAGTATAGATAATCAATAGTATTGGCAGCGCACGCGATGTAAGGATTTTTTTACGTCATTTTTCTACACCTTGTGTTACATTATTAGCATTTTAGTAAAGGGGACCTATTTTTTTTCAAATATAATATAGCCTATGTTCACCGGAAACAGTGTATCTTTCCATCGGTGAAAGAATTTTTCAAATCCGTCAAGTAGTTTCTCAGCCTATTCAATTCAAACAAACAAACAAATCTTTCCTCTTTATAATATTAGTATAGATAAATGTGAAAGTGTGTCCGAAAATTGAATTGAAATTGGCTTCAAAATGGATGGATTAATGTCTTTGAATCTTTACATATAGATCAGTTAAAGCCCGGACATGAACATAGACTAATTTTTAATTGATTTATTTAAATATTTTCATTAATAATTCAAAATTTCATTATTTTTCACACAGAATCAATTAACATTTTTCGGATAAAGAAACTATTTTTCTTTCCTGTTGCCAAGAAAATCAATTCAGGAATAATAATATTTCCTCGGCAATTAATTTTCAGTTAAAAAATTAAAATTAAAGAATTAAAAGAAAATAAATATGACGTCATACCTGAAATAAAAATGAATTTTCTTGTATTACGTATGAAGCATGAATATCGGTTACGTTATTAAGAGGTTTTCTGTGAAAAATGGCGACATAATTAAAAGTAAAGTGAATGAAAAATAATTATATTATTAATAAAATATTTCATTTGGGAAAATATGACGTCATACTTTAAATAACATAGAAATTTTGAAGAATTCGTTAGAAATGCAAGGGGCATGGATATGTGTAACTAATAAAAATCGGCAAATAATGAAGTCACATTTAAAATAAAAGAACAATGTTTTTTACTAATACTTATTAACAAATTTGAATGTGATTTACATACAAATGAAAGTTTGCATTCAAGTTAACGTTACGAGTCTCAGTTTTTGTTTGAAAAAAAAGAGAAATACTACTGCATGGCTGCCAACTTCTACGCCTTTTTACAGCCAAACAAACCCATTCGAATCAAAAATTTCATTTAACAAGCTAAAAGAGTATGCAGTATTACATATCATGAAATAAATTCAGAACGATATTATTTAATAAATTTTCTGGTTAGAAACGCGTTTTTTCATTTAAAAAGGCGTAGAAGTTGGCAGCTCTGCTACTGATTAATATGTATTTTTGACACTATTTTCTCGCTAAAATAATAATAAGAAATGAATAGGAATCTGTAGCGATGGCACGAAAACATGATTAAAGTAAAGTTAAACTAAAATTAAGTTTTCACACATTATATCTTCATGTATGAATTTATTTCACAGAAGTGAAAATCGTCTGTAACATACACCGTTAAAGGAATTTCAACTTTTGCTGCATTGCCACTCCATCGCTTTTATGGAAAACGATTATTTCACTGTATTATGGAGCAATCTCATTGGACCAAACAGAGATATTCTATAAAAGCGGTGGAGTGACGATGCAGGAAAAGTTTCAAATTTTTAACAGTGTATTGACATTTACAACCAAGGATGTAGTTTAATATTCCGTACATTTAAGTAGACAGTTATTGCTACTAATTCATACGAATTGAATTAAAAAAAAGTAATATACTATTTTGATTAATTATTTTTAAAAGATGGCAGTTAAAACAGGTGTCAAAGGCGTTTTTAGCAAAAAGTTTTATTGAGTTAAAATGAAGTAATATTTTTTCATGTAAAGCAATCACTTTAATTAGAACACAAAAATATGCATTTTAATTTCATCAAAGTGATGTCCTTTTCATTTCAGTAGCATCGAAATTAAAATCGAAATCTAAAAACAACAATATACATTTCGAAATTATGTTTTGCATTTCTTTAAATGATATTCTTTGTCACTAAAACATAAACCAATATCTATGAACGGAATAAATAAAAAATAGAGTAAATATAAATAATAAAATAAAATAACAGAAATTTAAATTTATTTATCATTTAATCATAGAAAAAAAATATGAAATGTCATGCTCACGAAAGAAATTTTAAATGATCCTATATATATAGACAAAAATAAACAAGTTGTTACCATGAAAAGTCTTTCTGCAATAAAATATAGTAAAAGTTTAATTACGCATGCTTTTAATTATCGAAATTGTTTTCTTAATTGATGGATTTGTACTTCTTTAAATGTTATGTGAACGAAGTCATGGGTAACAACTAGTAGTATTATAAATGTGAAAGTGTTTCTGAAAGTTGGAGTAAAGTTGGCGTCAAAACGGATAGATCATTGGTTTTTTGGGTTTATTGGAACAAAGTCCAAATTTGGACATGCTGCGCCAAAACAAAAGTAGAGAAAATAGAAGTATAAATTCAGAATCTGTAAGTAAACAGACTTATCTGGATGAGGTACCCATCCAGATTAACGTGGCTCCATTAATAGTACAGATTAAAAAATAGGTAAAAACTCATTGAAAACTAGAACAAATTGTTGAATAAAAAAAGAGCCATAACAACAAAGTTAAATATCATGGTAAAACCCAGCATGTTTTAAAAACATTAAAATATTCTCATTGGGGTTTTGTCCAATGAGGTCTATTAAATAAGGAGATGACACTTTAAAGTAATCCCTGTTCAGATGTCTAAGTGCAGGGCAGTTTGTTAAAATATGATGAATGATGAGTTCCGTGAAGTAACGATGTGGACACATGGGAGCTGGATTTAAAACGGATGGAATAATGCCTTTGAATCTTTGCATATGAAAAAGTTAATGCCCAGAAATGGACTTAGGCTAATTTTTAATTGTTTTATTAAAATATTTTCCTTAAAAATTTTAAATTTCATTCTTTTTATGCTGGATCTATTGGCACATTTTTTTTGAAAAAAAAAACAGTCAATTTCTTTTCCCGTTGCCAATAAAATTAAAATCTAATGTAATAATTTCTCAGCAGTAATAAATTTTCAATTGAGGTATTTCCATGCGAGAAATGAAAATAAAAAGAATAAAAAAAATAATAAATATGACGTCATAAGTGAAATAAAAATAAAGGGAGTATTTGTTGTTACATATTTAACATTGATGTTGTTTCGTTAATAAGAATTTTCTTGTTAAAAATGGCCACTTAATTCGAAACTTAAAAAAAAAATGGAAAAGAATTTTATTTTTAACAAAATATATCACTTGGAAAAATATGACGTCATAATTGAAATTAAACAGATATTTTATAGTAGTCGTTAAAAATACACGAGTCATGGATATCAGTAATTATTGGAGCTAGATAAATAATGACGCCATATTTAAAATGAATGAGAAATATTTTTTACATATGCTAATTAATAAGTTATAAGTTACATACTAATAATTTTCATTCAATATTTACTATTATTATTGGAAGAAATTTTTGGTTGGAAAAAGGGGAAAATAAAATTAATTAAGATACATTTTTGAAGCATTTTTTTCTTTAAAATTAAAAAGAATTTAATTTCAAATCGTATAGATCAGCGCTGTCCAACGCGGCGCCCTGTACCAGATTTATGGCGCCCTTTTGAATGTTTCCTATTATTAACATATTTTTTAAATAAATTTCCATTTTAAAAATGCTTTATTTTAAATCCTTGATATTTGCTTGAGAAATATATTTGAAACCTTTGCAGGTATATTACTGGCATCAAAAATGAAAATGTGTTTTATTAATTTAACCATGTGTTATTGTGTTTCTTCACTAATTTACAATTATTATTTTATGCAAAATAGTATGGAAATTATGGTCAAGCCTCCCCTACTGTGAACCCTCCCCATACTCCCAATTATACTCCCTACTATATTAAACAAACAATCAATCATTTGAGCTCCATTTGATAATTTATAACAATAATTACTGTCTGTTTAATTATAACTCAATGGAAATTTACGATTTTTAGAGTCTGTATTAAAAGTATACTCTTATACACTTATAATTTATTAAAAATTATAAGGCACAAAAAAGCTGTTATAATTTTATATGATATAATATTAAACTTGCAATTTTTTATTAACCTTTAATTTACTTCCAACTAAATTTATACAACTCCAAGTAAAATACTCCTAACACTTTAAAATATAATTCAAATAAATTATTTCTGGAAGGCAATATTTGTATTCTCCATAATCTTATTTAAATGGGAAGATTTGGATAATTTATTAATGATAAAGATAAATGAAAATGTAAAATTTATTAAAACATTTAGACAAAAAAAATCAATATCATTTTGTCTGATAACGTTTTGATAATTTTACTAATCTCTGATAAATTGCAATAAATTTTCACATTTCGATACATATTTTTTTTAATTGAGAATAAACTCATACAAATTCTTTGCCAAAAGTGAAACAAACTACTAAATAACTATTGTACTAGATAAGTATTCACTGCAGAAATTACTTATTAACTGCAAAGTGTGCATTCATTAAAGCCTAAAATTCATGCAAAATATTTTATTAATAAAAAATTTATTGCTCAAAAACAGATGATATTCTTTTTGTTATAAAGTATTTAAACATATTAAGATTAAACATTCGTTTATTTTAGTGAGTTTTTCCATTCATGTAAAATACTGCCAACATTTAAAAGATAAAATCATAGATTTTTTGTGGAAAAGCAATAAAAATATTCTAAAAACTCTACTTAAATAAGAAGCATGGAACAATTTATTGATTGATTGTAAGAATCCGGGATCATAAGAAAAGTAAATGCATTAAAATTATCGAATTGAAGGTTATTTCACTCCCCGCTCTTATAGATTCATTCAGTTCTAGCTTTACATTTTCTGTTCAAGAAACTCTTTTCCTTCAGACTTGGGAGACATTGTTAACATCGATTTTTGTTGTCCTTTTGAAACGGTTATGCGACTCTAATGTTAGTTATTTATTGTTGTAGCATCATGTAAAAATAAAATGAAAGGCACTCCCACTTCATTTTTTGCAACTTATTGTTTCTGCCTCCTTTGTATTAGGGAAAAAAATGATTACAATATCGAGATCTATTATGGCAGATGTTTCTTGTTTATAATATATAAGCATTCTTTTGAAAAGATTTTTTGCGATATGTGGTTCAGAATTTGCTCATTAATTTGCTAAAATCAATAAAATAATGTGTTAAAAATGTTTAAAGCATTTTTGCATCTTAAAATAAACAAGCATGCTTTTTCTCCATAAAATAGAAATTTGTAATAAGCCGTAATATATAATATATATACCCTATAATTATATATACCCTTAATCTACCAACGATACATATAAGTACCATTAAAATAAATAATTACAAAATTCTCTTAATACTTCGGTTAGTTATAATACTGTTTAGAATGAGTTACAGATACATTACTTTATCTTGTTCCAAAACCATCGGTTTGGTTACACGAATCAAAAATATTTTTAAAAAGATGATTTCTTTGCCTTTGCATCTTTCCAGTTTTCCTGGTGCTGAGAGAGTCGAATGGGGATTTTTAATGCGGAAATATTTCTATATTTATATTGTAAGAACATCATATTTGTACATTTTATAATTCTACAAAATACTAAGAAAATAATTAAAAATAAAAGATTTGAGTGGCGTTATGAAATTTGCACAAAAATCCCTGTAAATTCAAATTTAATTAATCTTTCTAAATCCTTCAATCCTTCTAAAATCCTTTAAATATTTATTAAATGATTATATAGTTTTTTTATTTAGTTTAAACAATTTGCGTAAAATGCTTTAAAATGTAAGATTTTCATGAATTCTTAATGCAATAGATAAAGGATTAAACAAAGAATGTGTCATTTGTTTTTCTTTAGGAAATTAATAAAAATAATATGCAATACTTTGTTAAATTTAAAAAGAAAGGAAAATTACGGATTTTTTCTAAGAGTTTTTTTTAATAAATATTTAAACTGATATAATAGTTTTATCATCCTCAAAAATAGCAGTTATAATATTTTTATACAATATAAAACATAATGTATTATTATTTATCTTCACTTTAAACATAAAATACAAGAATTTTATATGCCTTAATTAAATCTAAATTGTATACAAAATATTTAATTAGAAATTTTAGTACTACTAGGTTATCCTGTCGACTAAAAAATTATCGCCAAACTATAAGATTAAATGCCAATAATAGATGATTGTGAATGTCACATTCAATGACATTAAATATGATTCACGTTATTAAAATGTCATTAAGTGATTTTTATTTCGAGTATTTATTAATATTTTTATTAATATTCTACTAATTATTTGTTTTTTCGTTGTTTAAAATAAAAATTATGTCAATATGTATAATTTGGCTATTAATTTGGCGATTTGTATAATTTGGCTAAATTGGTCAACGGGATAACAGAGTAGTACCGAAATTTTAATACTCAAAAACATATGGCGTCATGTTTCGGGAATAAATATACACATAATTATATTCAGACTAAATTTTCGTTTCTTTTCGTGTATTTTGCCATTTTCATGTAAAATACTCTTAACATAAAAAAAAATAATAAAGTCATGGATCTTTTGAGGAAAGTAATAAAAATATTCTCAAAAATCCCACTTAAATAGGATGCATTGGACAATTTATTGATTGATAGTAAGAGTCTGGGATCATGAAAAAGGTAAATGCATCGAAATTATCGAATTGAAGGTTATTTCACTCCCCGCCCTTTCAGATTTCATTCAGTTCTAGCCTTACATTTTCTTTCATAGAAACTCTTTTCCCTCAGACTTGGGAGACGTTGTTAACATCGATTTTTGATGTCCGCTTGAAACGGTTATGTGACTCTAATGTTAGTTATTTATTGTTGTAGCATCATGTAAAAATAAAATGAAAGGCATTCCTACTTCATTTTTTGCAACTTTTTGTTTCTGCTTCCTTTGTATTAGGAATAAAATTATTGCGATATCGAGATTAATTATGGCAGATGTCCCTTGTTTATAATATATAAGCATTCTCTTGAAAAGATTTTTTTGCGATATGTGATTCAGAACTTGCTCATTAATTTGCTAAAATCAATAAAATAATGTGTTTAAAATGTTTAAAGTATTTTTGCATCTTAAAACAAACAAGCATGCTTTTTCTTCATAAAATAGAAATTTGTAATAAGCCGTAATATATAATATATATATACCCTATAATTATATATACCCTTTATCTACCAACGATACACATAAGTACCATTAAAATAAATAATTACAAAATTCTTTTAATACTTCGGTTAGTTATAATACTGTTTAGAATGAGTTACAGATGCATTACTTTATCTTGTTCCAAAACCATCGGTTTGGTTACACGAATCAAAAATATTTTTAAAAGAATGATTTCTTTGCATTTGAATCTTTTCAGTTTTTCTGATGCTGAGAGAGGAGAATGGGTATTTTTCAATGCGGAAATATTTCTATAAGTATATTTTAAGAACATCATATTTGTACACTTTATAATTTAACAAAATACTAAGAAAATAATTAAAAATAAAAGATTTGGTGGCGTTATAAAAATTGCACAAAAATTCCTGTAAATTCAAATTTAATTAATCTTTCTAAATCCTTCAATCCTTCTAAAATCCTTTAAATATTTATTAAATGATTATGTAATTTTTTTTTATTTAGTTTAAACAATTTGGGTAAAATGCTTTTAAAATGTAAAATTTTCATGAATTCTTAATGCAATAGATGAAGGGTTAAACAAAGAATGTGTCATTTGGATTCCTTTAGGAAATTAATAACAATAATATTCAGTACTTTGTTAAATTTAAAAAGAAAGGAAAATTACGGATTTTTTCTAAGAGTTTTTTTTAATAAATATTTAAACTGATATAATAGTTTTATCATCCTCAAAAATAGCAGTTATAATATTTTGATACGATATAAAACATAATGTATTATTATTTATCTTCACTTTAAACATAAAATACAAGAATTTTATATGCCTTAATTAAATCTAAATTGTATACAAAATATTTAATTAGAAATTTTAGTACTTCTAGGTTATCTCGTCGACTAAAAAATTATCGCCAAACTATAAGATTAAATGCCAATAATAGATGATTGTGAATGTCACATTCAATGACATTAAATATGATTCACGTTATTAAAATGTCATTAAGTGATTTTTATTTCGAGTATTTATTAATATTTTTATTAATATTCTACTAATTATTTGTTTTTTCGTTGTTTAAAATAAAAGTTATGTCAATATGTATAATTTGGCTATTAATTTGGCGATTTGTATAATTTGGCTAAATTGGTCAACGGGATAACAGAATAGTACCGAAATTTTAATACTCAAAAACATATGGCGTCATGTTTCGGGAATAAATATA
The DNA here is from genome assembly GCA_964019185.1 of Maratus speculifer. Taxonomy (NCBI): domain Eukaryota; kingdom Metazoa; phylum Arthropoda; class Arachnida; order Araneae; family Salticidae; genus Maratus; species Maratus speculifer. Next base: position 279,623,664 of record OZ025294.1, read on the forward strand.
CACATGATTATATTCAGACTAAATTTTCGTTTCTTTTCGTGTATTTTGCCATTTTCATGTAAAATACTCCTAACATAAAAAAAATAATAATAAAGTCATGGATCTTTTGAGGAAAGTAATAAAAATATTCTCAAAAATCCCATTTAAATAGGATGCATTGGACAATTTATTGATTGATAGTAAGAGTCTGGGATCATAAAAAAGGTAAATGCATCGAAATTATCGAATTGAAGGTTATTTCACTCCTCGCTCTTTCAGATTTCATTCAGTTCTACTCTTACATTTTCTTTTATAGAAACTCTTTTTTGCCTCAGACATGGGAGACATTGTTAACATCGATTTTTGACGTCTCCTTAAAAAAGTTATGAGACTCTAATGTAGTTAGTCATTGTTGTGGCATCATGTAAAAATAAAACGAAAGACATTCCCACTTCATTTTTTCAAATTTATTGTTTCTGCCTGTTTTGTATTTGGGGAAAAATGATTGCTATATCAAGATCTATTAAAGTAGGATTTTCTTGTTTGTAATAAATATATAAGCATTCTTTGAAAAAGAAGCTTTGCTGTATGTGGTTTTATATCTGAACATTAATTTGCTAAAATCAATCCAATAATGTGCCAAAAAAAGTTTTAAAAGGATTTTTGAATCTTAAGCCAAATAAACATCCTTTTCTTTGTGATATATGAATGTGTATCAAGCCGTAATATACATTAAATAAAGAATTAGTCATTTGAATTCTTTCCGAAAATTAGTAATATTAATAGTCAGCACTCTCAGAAAGGAATTTTACTGATGGTTTCTAAAAGTTTGTTTTAATAAACATTTAATCTTGTCTAATTATGCAAAATCATGCGTAATTAAAGACTCTTTATTAATCTATTGTACGGTTCCTGAGCGTCTTCCGACATTTGCCAAATTAGCAATAATGATGAAGATATTATTTCTTTGACATTAATAATTAGGTGTGTACTGAAATAGGCATACAGAACCAGAGATATAGTTCAGCAAATCTACGAGCTGTTTGTAAGAAATTTTCTTTTCTAAATAAATTAAATAAACGACATGTCTACAAAAAATTGCTTATGACGTAGATAAGAGAATCGAGGTAGAATCGTTTGTTCAAATCTTTACATACGATCGTCATAGAAATAGAAATAGTTACGTTTTTAAAGAATGCAGCTACATTATCATCATTTGTGTTTCTAAATATGCCTTTTTTGTTTATGGACGAGAAGTAATAATTGCAAGAAAATTTTTTTATATATATATTTTGTTTTGCAAATTCAGTTTTCTTCTCATGCGGAATTCTTATTTCTTTTTCTCCAGTTTATATGTCAGATGTAAGCAACTCTCAAAACATCTTAGCATATGCTGCGGATATTCCAAACTGTAAATTGTCTTCTTTTACTATTAATTTTAAAATAATCTCATATCGATAAGAAACTGTTTTGAGGTTTCCTGACATAGGTAGCAACGTTGAGTATTACACTAACTCGTAATTAATGACTACTTCATCTCTATCAGTAATTGTATTAAATGAAATAAATTTATTTTCCTGATGTTTATTTTAATCTGTTTCATTGACGAAGGCTTCCGTATTTTCGTACAAAAAATAAATCTTGTAGGGCCTAGTGAAATGGAGATCTCGGATTTCTCAAGATAACGATTAATTAATTATTCGCAACATTTATGTGTTCTAGCACGGAAGAAATGAAAAATACATTAGAACATGTTTCCTGTCACCTACATCGCTACAATTTTGCTTAAAAGTATTTTGACCAGATTTTGCCATCACATTCTCAATCAAAACCAGATTGCTAATGTATTCGGAAATCAGAATTCTACATTCGCATTGATAAAATATACTCCACAGTATGATCTAGCAAAGATTAGCATTGATAAAATAATTCGTCTAATTATAACACATTAATGAACAAAATTATCATGTATAAAGACAAGAAAATCTAACTCTATCGAATTAATAATATAGAATTATGTTCATTTTTTTTATACTTAACTTACTTATAAAATTAATTTGTTCTTTTAGTAATAGTACTTGTTTGTAATATAATAGGCAAAAATTACAAAATTGAATAATCCAAAAAAAAAAAAAAATGCAAAAATATTTGTCAGCTAAATTAATGCGCAAAGTTATCAAATTCAAAATTTTTGAAGCGGCCAAGAATGTGGTATTTTTACTTGTCATTACTAAAATATGCGTGAAATTCAGAACGGTAGTTTATGGAAACTCTTTTTTCATGAATTGTTAGATAATAGTACAGGCTATTATTTCGATTAAATTTCGTTGCGGACACTATGGAACATTTAAAATTTTGATGTTCATAAGCAAAATAGTACAAAAAATTTTTAAAGTATTTTATCAAAAAAAAGTATGAAATTAATTATTTTTGTGTACTTAATATAATTTTTGTAATATAGGCAAATAAAGTATACACTATCATAGTGGGTGAACCCATTTTAAATCATTAAAATCGGATTATATAGAACAATTTAGCGCTATTTAACAGAACCGTTGATATGCTCATTTTGTTCTCTCCAAATGATGCTCTTTAAAATTCACTTTTGAAATAATGAAATTTATCGGTAAAACAAAACTATTTTTTTTAAATACAGATTATAGCTCTCCAAACATTATTCTATCGAATATAGTCAAAAGTTCCTAAATCGTAACTTCATTTTTTGACTTGTAGCAAGCTTTTTGGGTTTTCACCCGCTGTACGTCCCTTTGAAACGGTTATGCGATCCTAATTTAGTTTGATATTGTTGTGACATCATGTAAAAACAAAATGAAAGACATTCCTGCTTTATTTTTTGTAATGTCTTGTTTCTGTCTGCTTGTATTAAGGAAAAAATAGATTTGGATATCGAAATTTATTAAGGCAGATTTTTCTTGTTTATAATATATTAGCATACACTATAGAAAGAGGTTTGACGATAAGTGGTTTAGAATTTGCACATTGATTTGCTAAAATCAGTAAAATGATATTTCAAAAAATTTTAAAGGTATTTTTGTTTCTTAAACCAAACAAACATGATTTTCTTTATAATATAGAATTGTGCATCAAGCGGTAATGTCGATTAAATTAAACATAGAATGAGTCATCTGAATTCTTATCGGAATTTAGTAATAATAATATCCGGCAACCTATGAAACTAAAAAAAGGATTCAAATTTATGGATTGTTTCTAAGAGTTTGCTTTAATAAACAAATAAGCTGATATAATTTATTCTAAATTATAATCTAAACATTTGCTGTAATGTTTTAAAAGAAAATCAAACATACATATTTTTATTCACCTTTCCTTTACAACGCATTAATTATGTATGCCTTAATTAAAATCTAAAATGCTTAGAAAATATTTTGTTAGAAATTTTAATACTCAAAAACAAATGAAATCAATATTTGGTAATAAATATATCAATATATTTAAACTTAATTTTCGTGTATTGCAGGGAAATTTTCCAGTTTCATGTAAAATATTCCTAACTTTAAAAAAATAAATTCATGGATTATTTTCAGAAAATAATAAAAATATTCTCCAAGATCCTCCTTAAAAAAGAAACATGGGACAATTTATTTAGTAAGAATTCGAAATCATAAAAACAGGAAAATGCATTAAAATTATCGAATTGAAGGTTGTTTCAATATCCGATCTTTCAGATTTCATTCAGGTCTAATTTTGCATTTTCTTAAAAAAAAAAGAAAAAAAAATCTTTAGATTTGGGAGCCATTATTGACATCGATTTTTGATGTTTCATTGAAGCTGTTATGCGACTCTAATGTAGTAAATTATTGTCGTAGTATCATGTAAAAATTAAATAACAAACATTCCCACTTCGCGAATTATTGTTTCTGCCTGCATTTCACCCGGGAAAAAATCATTAGGTATCGAAATCTATTAAGGCAGATTTTTCTTGTCTATAATGTGTTTACATTCTCTTGAAAAGAATTTTTGCATTATGTGGAAAGAATTTGCATGTGAATTTTCTAAAATAAATGAAATATTATGCCAAAAATTCTTAAAAGTATTTTTTCATTTTAAACCAAACAGACATACTTTTTCATTATAATACAGAAGTCTATAACAAGCCGTAATATATAATATATTAAACAAACAATCAGTTGTATGGATCCTTACAGAAATTAATAGTAATTACGATCAGCATTCTGTAAATCTAAAAAAGAATGGAAATGTACGAATAGTTTCTAAGAGATTGTTTTAATAAAATTTTAAATTATATGATTTATTCTGAATTATAATCCTCAAACACATCCTTTATAATGTTTTGATAAAATTATGAACATGCATATTTTTACGTATCTTTACTTTACTGCACATTAAATTTATATCCCTTAATTAAAGTCTGAAATACATAGAAATTATTTTATGAGAAATATTAATATTTAAAAACAGATTATAACAATTTTTGTAAATAAATGCATAAATATAAACTTTTGTTTATTTTAGTGATTTTTTCTCTTTATGTAAAATAACCATAAAATTTGAAAAAAAAAATAAACTCATTGATTATTACGGAAAGTAATAAAAATATTCTCGAAAATCCTAGATAAATAAGTCACATTGGACAATTTATTGATTGATGATAAGAATCCAGGATCGTAAAAAAAGAAAAATGCATTAAAATTATCGAATTTAATGTTGTTTCAACCCCCCGCTCTTTCAGCTTTCATTAAGTTCTAGTCTTACATTTTCTTTTCAAGAAACTCTTTTCCCACAGACATTGGAAAAATTGTTAACATCGAATTTTGACGTCCCTTGAAATGGTTATGCAACTCTAATGTAGTTAGTTATTGTTGTGGCATCATGTAAAACTGAAATGAAAGACATTCCTACTTCATTTACGGCATATTTTCCTGGTTTATAATATGTAAGCATTTTTTAAAAAGAAGTTTTGTGATATACGGATTAGAATTTGTTCATTAATTTGCTAAAATCAATAAAATAATGCGCCAAAAAGATTTAAATTATTTTTGAATCTGAAGCCATACAAAAACGCTATTTCTTCATAAAAAAAATATGTAACAGTTCAAAATCTAAGTTAAACGAAGAATTGGTCACTTGGATTCCTTTTGGAAATTAATAATAATGTCATTTAGCACTCTATTAAATAAAAAACATGAAAATAATGGATTATTCTTAAGAGTATGTTTTAATATTAATAAATATTTAAAACGATATAATTTAATTTAAATCATCATTCTGAAAAATAGCTGTTACAATACTTTGATAGAATATAAAACATACGCATAAATATTTATCTTTACTTTATTACACTTTAATTTTATATGTCTTAATTAAAATCTAAAAAGCATACAAAATACTTTATTACAAATTTCAATACTCAAAAAAAGATGACGTCGTTTTTTGGGAATAACTATACTTTTACACATATTTATACTGAACTTTCGTTTGTTTTAGGGTACTTTTCCGTTTTCACGTAAAATACTCCTAGCATTTTTTTAAAAAAAGGTCATGGATTCTCTGCGGAAAGTAATAAAAATATTCTCCAAGCCCTTACTTAAATAAGAAGTACGGGGCAATTTATAGATTGATAATAACAATCCGGGATCATAAAAAAAGAAAAATGCATTAAAATTATCGAATGTAATGTTGTTTCACTCCTCGCTCTTTCAGTTTTCACTCAGTTCTAGTCTTACATTTTCATTCCAAGAAACTCTTTTCCCTCCGACTTACGAGACATTGCTAACATCGATTTTTGTCGTCCTTTGATACTGTTATGCGAACTTAATGTAGTTAGTATCACTGCACAATTTACTTATTAACTGCAAAAATGTGCATTCATTAAAGCCTAAAATGCATGCAAAATATTTTATTAATAAAAAAATACTGAGTGAGCAAAAAGTCCGTAAAAACTTTAAAAATTCATAAAAACCGAAAAAATAACCGAAATGAAAAACGGTTTGCAGGGTTAGTATCTATAGGTCACGGGGATGTTTTTAAGACATGAAAAAAATAATTCAAAAACAGCCAATAGGTGGCGTTGACGTACCCAAATCAAAGAAAAGATACCAAAATATAGAACAGAATGTTTCCTCAAACCGCCGAACAAGCTTTCTGAGGCCTGCCGCTGTTAAAGGCCCTTTCTCGTCCTCAAATCCTTTTGAAATCGGAATTTACGCAAAGCAATAGTCGCTGATTCCTTGTTCATGTAAAATAACTTCCCCAACAAAGCTTTGTCCTTCGCAGTGAGCATCCTTGATCAAGTTCACGGCTCACAACGGTGAACTAGTTGTGGATTAGGAGCGCAAGCTCTTATAACCGGTTCATTTGCATATTTCCGCGGAAATCGCAAGTACCAGCGCCATCTGTCGGCTGTTTTTTGAATTATTTTTTATTTCTGTCTTTAAAAAATCCCCGTGACCTATGGATGCTTACCCTGCAAACCGTTTTTAATTTCGGTTATTTTTTCGGTTTTTATGAATTTTTAAAGTTTTTACGGACTTTTTGCTCTCCCTGTATATTGCTCAAAAACAGATGATGTCCTTTTTGTTAATAAATATCTAAATATATTAAGACTAAACTTTCGTCTACTTTAATGAGCTTTTCCATTCATGTAAAATACTTCCAACATTTAAAAGATAAACTCATAGACTCTTTGCGGATAATTAATAAAAATATTCTCCAAGACCCTACTTAAATAAGAAGCATGGGACAATTTATTGATTGATTGTAAGAATCCGGGATCATAAAAAAGGAAAATGCATTAAAATTATCGAATTGAAGGTTATTTCACTCCCCGCTCTTTCAGATTTCATTGAGCTCTAGTCTAGGCTACGGGAAAATAGCACTACTTTCACTTACACTAAAAGAGCAATAAATCTATCTTTGTTTCCGAACGGATCAAAAGCTTGCTAGTTTTCGAACGTCTTTAAATGGTTTTTGAGGTAGGAAGCCTATTGAATTGACAAAGGAAGGGAAAGTGTATCTCCCCCCATCTTCAATCGTAAAGCTGTCAACTGCTTTCGAGTTCCATTTCTCTCTTGAAGTTCAAATTCAGCACTGAAAAAGCAATTTATACATCAAAGCGCCGACACGAAAGATAAAAAATAGCGACGCCTGACCACAAGAAGTTAGTACTATGTTTTTCCCTCGGACTTAGGAGTCATTGTTAACATCGATTTTTTTGTCGTCCCTTTGATACGGTTATTCGACCTTAATGTATTTAGTTATTGTTTTGGTATCATGTAAAAATAAATAAAAGACAATCCTACTTCTTTTTTTCTTTTTTTATTCCTGCTTTGTGTTCTGAAATAGCCCCACCAGTGGCCGCGAGGTTCTGACCTCCAAACTGGTAGACGGTACACTGTTAAAACTAATGGTGACACATTGCACCTTTTAGGGGTGAAAGGCTTGTCTCGCTGGTGACACCCCTAGAGGAGCTAAAATGGCACCCTTAACTAGGGTGAAAGGATGGCACCCCTAATCTAGGGTGTTTGATAGGGTGAAAGGACAGCACCTCAGGGGGGAATAATGGCACCCCTTATCCAAAGTGTTCAAGAAGGTGAAAAGATGGCACCACAGGGAAGAGTAATGGCACCCCTTACCCATGGTGCCCCAGGGGGTGAAAGGATCGTATCTCAGAGGAGAATAATGGAACCCCTTATCCAGGGTGCCCCAGGGGGTGAAAGGATGGCATATCTAATCCAGGTTGTCCTGTGGCACCCTACCCATTTACAATCTTTAGTCCACAGTGGCACCCTCCGCTTGTCTAGAAATTGTAATGGTTTGAATCATGAAGTACAAAGTATTCATCCATTTTTAAATTGAATTCTACAGAGAAAATTATCAGGATCAATCAATATTTTGAGTCTTTTTTTTTCTTTTAGATTGATGGAATATTATATATTTTAAACAAATTAACAGGTGTCCAAAGAAAAATTGTAGCATATTTTTGTAACTATAAGAGGCATAATATAAACTGAAAAAATAATCATAGAAAGCCAGAGAATTCAAATTACACTTTCATTTACATGGGAAGTATTTTTAAAAAAAATTAAAAGATTTAACTTTTATGCTCTCTGCATTTCAATATCCCAATCACTATTGCACTCTTAGTCCTACCCAAAGGGTTTTGTTTGAATAAATCACAAAATTCACGTAACCTGTACACCTACTTTGTACCGCGAAAAATCACCGAGTTATAGTCGGATATTGTGACTTTGTCATGCAATTTGAAGACTTATTTTCGATTTCATGTTTTGGATTTCTTGGTAAAATGATATGAATCATGATCTTTGACTGTCTATAACTCAGATTTATGGATAATTTTTTTTTTGGGGTATGATTAAGAATGGGACAGTAACTATTTTTGTGATTGGGCATTTGTAGATACAGGAACAGTATAAAAATTTGATGTTTTTTGTCCCCTAAATAAGAAAAAGCACAATTTAAATTATCTGCCTTCATATGGATATTTTTATAATTTCTTTTTTAGAAATAATCCGTTACCGTCTTTTTTGACAGACAGTATATTGCTTGAAATGTGTTTTCATTATTTTATATACAGGACAACTGAAAAGTATGGGTGCACAAAAAATGCTATATCCTGTAAATATATGCGATATTTTAATGTAACGAAACAAAAATATAAGAAATAATAATATTTTTAGAAATTGTTCACTGACTTGACATTTATTGACTTACTGACGGATTTATTGTTTAAAAACGAAGGTTCACAGAATTGACAGTCCGTTGCAGATAATTCTAATTTAAATCGTTCTATGCCTTGATAATTTCGTATCACATACAATGCGAACTAGAGATTTTCTTGTTCTAACTTTTCTACAGAAATCAAGAGGGTTAAGATCTGATTGTTCGAAGGCAATACACCTGTTGTTAAATATCCACGCAGATATGTGTTGAAGGTCAATATTGTTTTTGCTCCATGTGAAGGCATCAATACGGCTGGAAGCTCTATTAAAATTATTTTGCTTCCATGAGGCCAACACCTCGTCTAACTACATATTTACCATTAATCTTAGTAACACTAATTAGTTTTTATCAATAAAAATTTAAGGTTTTTCCCTTATGGGAAGTCTTGCCAAAACCATTAATCTTTTCATAAAAAATATTAGTGTAATGATTTTTTTTTTTTGTACTGAACATATCAGTTGCTGGTCATTTTGACGGTTGTGCATTTTTTTAGGGTTAAGATTTTTATATAATAATAGAAAAAATGCTACAAAATTTTAAAATAAGCATTTCTCAGATTTTAGTTGTGAAATATCAATTTCAAACAACGCACCCATATTTTTCAGCTACCCTGTATCTAATTAAGAAAAATGCAAAACACAAATAAGAGATGAATATGTAATAAATGTTGTAACTTTTAAATTAGTAAGAATATTTCATAGTCCTAAAAAATTTTCCAGAAAGTTAGCCATCAAGCTATGAACTGAAATGTAGAAAATAAGATAATTTCATAGTTGTGGTAAAATCACAGATGAAATTGGTCAAATAATTCTTACATTATATGTAGTACATCTTTATACTGAACTTATGCAAATCCATATTTTATTGCATGTATCCACACAAGGTAAAAAATTAGAACTGTATGTAATGTGTCAAAATAATGCCTACATTTTTTTCTATGTGCTAACTGCATTTTATATTTCCTTATTTATTTTCGCAACCATGTTAATAATAATAATATTGCATTGCATATTTAATTTTTATGTGTTGAAGGCCAGTGGGGAGGAGAATATATATTAAACACTTTATTTTACTAAAACAAAATAAAAACTCCCTTTCCATAAGTATGAAACCTGATTAAACTACAATATTTGGATTCTAAAAAAACTTATTCTTTTTATAAAGCTAATATGCATATAAATCAGATAATCAAGCAAATATGTCCACTGAAAGAAAATATGAGCTTTTAGATATAACTAGGAATAAGCCAAATTGAAAAAAAAATCCTGAGACTAACAGTAAACAGAAAATAAAAATTAGCAAATAAACGAATCTTTGATTACTAATTATGGTGTGATATTTAAAACATTCCCAAATCACACATTTTTTTTAAAGGGAGGGGGGGGGGGAGAAAGCACAAAAATTTTAAAACATTCTTGATACTGTATTTATTTTGGAACAAATAAGGATGGAGATATATCGCTTAATAAATGAAAATCTTGTTTATAGGGGCGTAATTCCCAAGGATCAGTTTTATCAGTCATTGGTTAAAGGGAAGTTAACTTAGAGGTTATTGACAGGTGCAAAAGAGTCCTAAGGCAAGTGCTGTTGTCATGGTGCAGGGGGCGGGGGAATGTATGCTAAAATACAAATGAAAGCATCTGTTAAACGAAGATTTAAGCAAAAGAAAGCTAGGTATCAAGATTTGACGACTAGGAATAATTTTTCTATAATTTAGTTGCATTTGACGACTAACGACTGCTGATTTCTAAGCCTGTATCCACATCAAGACACTTTATGCCAATTTTTTTTTTTTATGTTTTGACTTATTGCATCTGAAATTTTAATACACAGAAAAAATATAATGAAATGAATAAAACACCGAATAAAAAAAAATTTAGTTCAAGTAATCTTTTTATTCTAAACATCAAGAATAAATTAAATATTATTAAACAAAGACTTGACACTTCGTGGAACGATGCCACTTTGAAATGTTTGAAGACAAAAGTATCTAAAAGTAATAAAAATTTTATTTGGCTTTTGCTATAGCCAACATTTGAGTTGCGGTACAAAATCACAGGTTGAAACACAGAAATATCTGCAGCTTCTTCATGATAAAGAGTCGGAAACTTTTCTTGCATCAAGCATGATAATGTAAGTACTGTAAATGCAAGTTCACTATCTGAAATAATAATAATAAGACATTAAGGAAAACACACAAGAAGACAGTCCAGTTAAAATGTATCATCAAAGTACAGCAAAAAGAGGTAGATCAACAAAAAAGAAAGAATAAAGTTTAAAAAAGAACAGATTTATGTGTTTACAGTGCTAAAAATTTTAATTCATGATGTTTTTAGCTCACAAGGCTATCAAAGCCTGACAGCTAATGTTCCCGCATGTTCCGTATGTAACGTGATAACTCTTGATATAAAGATAAGATTTGCTTCAAATTTTATATGTAGGTTCATTCTGATAAGGTTCTTCATTAATTAGCTTTTGAGGTTCATTGATTAAATATGAAGGAGGGAAGGGTGCTACCCCCCTTAATTTAGATAAATATCCAGAAATCATGCAGAACTATCAAATTTGCTTCAAATTCTGTATATAGTTTTACTCTGATAAGGCACTTCCCTGATTAGTTTTAGGAGCTCATTGGTTAAGTATAAAAAGAGGTGGTAGCTAATCCCCTGCCCATTAACTTACAGTTGATTTTTTTTTTTTTTTTTTTTTTTTTTTTTCGGTAAGGACATTATTCTTTGAACTAAGAGTATAATATACATCATTAAATATGGGTTATGGAAGTGAAAAATAGGGTTAAAAAAAACATCATGAATTCGTCAATTTTCAAAATGTAAAATTCCCTAATTCCCTTATAAAAATTCTTCTTAATCTTATACACAGCTTTTATATTGGCATGTTTTTGATAGGACCAATTTTTACAGAAAAAATGTTAAAAGCAACGCAAAAAGGAGAAGGGGGGGGGGAGATGTAAAATATAAAAAGCTTCTGATTTTTCATATCGTAAGATATCAAATGTATTTATAATTATTGTAAATTCTCTTTATATTATCTACATTTCTTATACTGACACATTTTTGATAACAGAAATTCTTACAGCAAAAAATAAATAAATAAATAAATAAATAAATAAAATAAATAAATAAATAAATAAATAAAAATATATAAATGAAAATAAAAATAATAAGATGAAGAAATGATTACTGTATTATTATGATTCTGATAAAACCAGCTTTCACGGAAAAATAAAATTAAAAACCCCAAAAGTTAACACATAAAATTGTTAAACTAAGTTTATCTCTCATCTTTATTTAATTTCTATTGGTAAAATTAATACTTAACTACGAGATTTACCTGTGCTTGTAGTCCAAGCCGGCAGGAATTTATCGATTTTATTGGCAGGGTTGAACGGTATTTACCGGTTTTTACCGTTTTTGGAAAAATTTGTTAGTTTGACTGTTTTTGTCACTTTTTATTAAAAATTTACTTACTATGTTTTCTTTTTTCCTAGGGGTAAAACTTTTTTGAGCATTAATACTGCAATTCCATATAGAAATATTCACTAATTTAGTTTCCAATTAGGTAGAACTTTTTAAGTGTGTATTCTGAATCAGTAAAAGAATACTATATTAAAATAATGGGTTTTAATAAACATAAAAAAAAAAACCAGAAAACTTTCATCTTTGTCTTCCAACTGCAAGAATTCAAAATTTTAAAGATATTATTGTACATTTATTATTGCTAAATCTAAAAAATATCATAGCTTTTATAGGAATGCACATTACAATATTTATTATAGTTTATCTTAACCCATAACTGCTGTTAGCGGTCTCACAGGCCGTTGAATTTTTCTAGTTTTACAAGTTAAGTTGCAATTTTTAGCTTAACTATAGATTCTGATCAAATTTTGTTTCGTTTGGAACCTTATTACTATCTTTAAAGACTTTTGAATAGCTTAATTTCATTTAAAATAGTCCTGTATATAAAGTTTAATACATAAATAATATTCTGAGAATTAATTTAACATTTTATTCATCTTTAGATTAAGCGATCTAACCGACCACTTACAGTAGTTCTGCGACAATTTTTGTCACTGCAGTTAAGAGTTAAAGGAGAATAGTTTACTAATTTTTATTTAAACTACATTGAAAGAAAAAACTATAAGTACACATTTTCTACACTTTAAAATCCTTATCATTTTGATAAAAAATAAACGCTTACAAATATTAACTGACTTGTAATGTAGTCTTTATACACAAATATTAGTACATTTTACCAATCTGTCCTTAAAGCTTCTTAGCATTCTATAAAAAAATACAAGCTTAGTAACTTTCTGTACACCAAGTCTGTTTCTTAGTTTTCTATGATTATATATGAAAAGTTTGAAAAAATTCGCTCTAGAAGGAGTGCAGAATCACCTTTAAATGTAGGAATTAAGGATGTATTTCTTTAATATTAAATGTTTTCCACCAAATTTTTCCTGTTACGTCTTTTTGTTTAAAGAACCTCTTTGGAAATGGGTAAAAGTAAAAAAGAGTACAATTGAAATGTAAACTTTTTTTGTAAAACAGTAAACAGTTAACATCTGTTGCATAGATTTGGAATAGAAAATATAAAAAATCTCTAAAATTAAAAGTGTATCAGCAGCTTTAAGGAACTGGCTAATTCTTTATTTCCATTTTGTTATATTTATAGGGGAAAGTCGGGTGGAATGGGACAGTAGGTTTTTCTCTTTATGCATTATTCCAAATATTTCATCCATGGCACACATGATGAAGCAATGGTAATTCATTCTTCAGTTAAAAAAAAAAATGTTGATTTGTACAAACTTGCAAATGTATGAAGGAAAAAATCATTCCAAGAATCAAATTTAAATTTGCTTTATTTGCTTTCAATATATTAATGATTTGTTTATGTATAAATGTAATAGTTTCCCTATGTATGGAACATTATACTGTATATTATCCTTAATTTAAACTAAGCCTAAAAGCAGCATTTTTAGGTGCGTTCGTAATTATATAATACGTAGCACCTATAGTGGTCGTTCAGTCCGTCAGTCTGTCTGTCCGTCCGTCCGTCTGTCTGTCCGCATATAACAACGCAAAAACTACCCAACCGAATCGTTTGAAATTTAAAATATATAATTATTACATAATTTTGTCGAGTCATTTCAAATTTTATGAAACTCGGATGCATAGATCAATTACAGGGGCAATCAAAAGTATTCCATTACATTACGGTCAAAGGGGGAAAAAGTTTCAAATGCATTTTAATCGGTTGAAATTTAAAATACGCAATTAATACATAATTCTGTCGAGTTATTTCAAATATTTTGATAATCGTGTGCATAGATCAATTACAGGGGCAATCAAAAGTATTCAATTACATTATGGTCAATTAGGAAAAAGTTTCAAATATATTCTATACGTTTGAAATTTAAAATACATAATTATTACATAATTTTCTCGAGTTATTTCAAATTTTATGAAAATCGGATGCATAGATCAATTACAGGGGCAATCAAAAGTTTTCCATTACATTACGGTCAATGGGGAAAAAAGTTTCAAATGCATTTTAATCGTTTGAAATTTAAAATACGCAATTATTACATAATTCTGTCGAGTTATTTCAAATATTTTGATAATCGTGTGTATAGATCAATTACAGGGGCAATCAAAATTATTCAATTACATTATGGTCAATGGGGAAAAAATTTCAAATATATTCTATACGTTTGAAATTTAAAATACATAATTATTACATAATTTTGTCGAGTTATTTCAAATTTTATGAAAATCGGATGCATAGGTCAATTACAGGGACAATCAAAAGTATTCCGTTACATTACGGTCAATGGGAAAAAATGTTTCAAATGCATTTTAATCGTGTTATACTCATGCGAACTTAATAAATTTATATGCAACTATAAAGTACATATTATACTATACATCATATATAATTTGTGGTGCAAAGAACATTTGTTATTGATTTAGAAGGCCACACAAAAATATTCCATTACATAATGGTATAGGGAGAACATTATTTGATGAGCGTTTTAATTGTAATTCACTATTTACAATTTTATGAGATTGATATATGAAAGTAATATTTTTAAAACTTCGTTATCGTACGAACGCACCTAATTTGCTACGCTTCACGTGCAATTTCCAACTTGTTGTTTATTTGTGATTCTACGATAAGAGGTTCAAAAACATAGAGAATTCGGCCAAACAGAAAAGTTTGAGTTTGATCAAAAACCTTTAAATTATGATTTTTGTCCCGTTTATTTACTTTTTCATATAAGGGCAAGTCACTTTATACATATTTTATAACTTTTTCTGGTCAGTGACTCGCTCCTCTGGCAGTTATCTTGCCAGGGGAAATACGGCAGGGGAGAGACTTTTTCATGTAAATTCAAATTTTTTAACTGACTGAATTAGTTTTTGGGTTAATTGTGTATTTCCCTTTAATTATTACCGTATTGTTTAATTAGGGCAGTAAATGCAATTGAATTAAATGAATATTATACGCTTTATGAATTACCAGGGGAGACACATGATCACCGTGCGAAACCACTACACCGCACGGTCGCGTCGCAGCAACTAAAAATGGCGACGCTTAAATGGCTTGTGCGTTTAGTATTGCTAACTTCAAGCCAATAGATGTCCTTAAGCGCTACTTCCAATATAGCCTTCCTTGAATTTATATCTGTTTCAGCGGAACAAAATTTGACAGGGTATTATACACAAACAAGTTGGAAATTGCACGTGAACGTAGCAAATGAGGTGCGTTCGTACGATAACGAAGTTTTAAAAATATTCAGATCTTGCTGATATAGTAGAGTTTACTTCGGATACAGTATAGTAGTCGAAATCTTTGTGTTTCTGTAAATATGCTGAAAGTAATTTTTATTACACCTCAGAAACGTATATGGGTGATTCTACGATAAGAGGTTCAAAAACATGAAGAATTCGGCCAAAAAGAAAAGTTTGAGTTTGGTCAAAAACCTTTAAATTATGATATTTGTCCCGTTTATTTACTTTTTTATATAAGGGCAAGTCACTTTATACATATTTTATAACTTTTTCTGGTCAGTGACTAGCTCCCCTGGCAGTTATCGTGCCAGGGGAAATACGGCAGGGGAGAGACATTTTCGTGTAAATTCAAACTTTTTAACTGACTGAATTAGTTTTTCGGTTAATTGTATATTTCACCTTATGTATTACTGTATTGTTTGATCAGGGCAGTAAATGCAATTGAATTAAATGAATATTATAAGTTTTATGAATTACCAGGAGAGATACATGATCAACGTGCGAAACCACTACAAAACACGGTCGCGTCGCAACAACTAAAAATGGCGACGCTTAAATGGCTTGCGTGTTTAGTATTGCTAACTTCAAGCCAATAGATGTCCTTAAGCACTACTTCCAATATAGCCATCCTTGAATTTATATTTGTTTCAGCGGAACGAAATTTGACAGGGGAGAGACACAAAAAAGCGGGACAAAAGTTAATTTTAAAAATTATTTGAAATTAACAAAATTATTTTATTTTTTATTTTATAATACGTAAGTATAATTACTTAAATTCCAATTAAACATACTTTAGTCAAGCAACTGGCGGAAAAAATATATGTATTGTTTGAAAGTTAAATTGAAACCGGCAAGGGGACATGCCAGGGGAGGGGACTTTTTAGAATTTGTAAGAAATTTTTGAAAAATATGTTTAAATTAGGCATTCAATCGTGATGTTATTTAATAAAGTATATTAAGATGATGCGACTCATTGCAAAAAATAGCAACATATAGAATAAAAAATCTGTTTTAAACGGATTGCCGTACAAATTACCTCTTATCGTAGAATCACCCATATCTTATTCATAAAATGTGAAATAGTTGAATATAATTAAAACACTCCTCAAACAATGTTTCCCCGTGTAGCATTATGTAGTGGAATACTTTTGTGTGACCCTGTAATTTAATAATAAAAATTCTTTGCATCACAGATTGTACAGAATGCATATTTTAGTATATATTTCATAGATTCATGCCAATTCTATTATGTTCGAATGAGTGTAACATCATAAAAATGCATTTGAAACTTTTTTTTCCATTGACTGTAACGTAATGGAATACCTTTGATTGTCCCTGTAAATGATCTATGCATCCGACTTTCATAACATTTGAAATGACTCGATAAAATTATGTAATAATTATATGTTTTAAATTTCAAAGGATTAAAATGCATTTAAATTTTTTCCCCATTGACCGTAATGTAACTGAATCCTTTTGAATGTCCCTGTAATTGATCTATGCATCCAATTTTCATAACATTTGAAATGAATCGACAAAATTACGCAATAATTATATGTTTTAAATTTCAAACGATTAAAATGCATTTGAAATTTTTTTCCCCATTGACCGTAATGTAACGGAATCCATTTGATTGTCCCTGTAATTGATCTATCCATCCGATTTTCAGAAAATTTGAAATGACTCGACAAAATTATGGTATAATTATGTATTTTAAATTTCAAACGATTCGGTTGGGTAGTTTTTGCGTTGTTATATGCGGACGGACAGACGGACAGACGGACGGACTGAGCGACAACAATAGGTGCTACGTATTTACATAATTACGAACGCACCTAAAAAGCGAGACAAAAGTTAATTTAAAAAACTATTTGAAATTAACAAAATTATTTTATTTTTTATTTTATAGTACGTAAGTATAATTACTTAAATTCCAATTAAACATACTTTAGCTAAGCATTTGACGGAAAAAAAATATGTATTTTTTGAAAGTTAAATTGAAACCGGCAAAGGGACATGCCAGGGGAGAGACTTTTTTAGACTTTGTAAGAAATTTCAGAAAAATGTGTTTTAACTAGGCATTCAATCGTGATGTTATTTAATAAAGTATATTAAGATGATGCGATTCATTGCAAAAAATAGCAACATATAGAATAAAGAATCTGTTTTAAACGGATTGCCGTACAAATTACCTCTTATCGTATAATCACCATTATGTAAGAAATTTAACACAAAACGAGGAAGTGGCGAGGAATAGGACATGCCAGCAAAGATAGGAATGGGACGTGTCCAGTTCCTTTTTAAATTAAGAATAATGTAAATTGCTAACATGCAAACATTTTTAGAGGATAATATATTAATTATAACATTGATAATATATGGATTTATACTGAAAAGTATAAATAAATTGAAATTCATGATTATTTAATTTCATCAATGACAGAGAATCCTGAATTTTCATTCCAGTTATGAAGATACTGGAATTTATTGTGGCACATATATTATCAATTTACAATCTTTGTTTGAATTATTTATCTTGCCGACACTAGGTTATTTGTGCCTTATAGCCTTTTTTTTAATTGTTGTCCCATAACTCTTAATGGGGAGGTAAGGGACACATTTTGAAACTTACATCTTCTTTAAAATAGCTTTTGCACTTTATGTTTCTATAGTGTTCAGGGAGATTACAAAAGGTTTTACATTGCACGCTATAAATTGAAATATTTCTTTTTGTATCAAATAAAGTTGATTCTTTTACTTTAAAAAAAAAATGTCCCGCACCACCCCACTCTCCCCATTATAGACATTATATATTAATACACCAATTACATGAAAATAGAATTTTTATCAATAGTATTAAAATACAGTTTAAGGGCTAAGATTTTATTGTATATCGTTAGGTTTTTACCACTTTACCCCCCAGGTTTTTACCTGTAAAAAGCCAACCCTGTTCATTGGACTTGTTTCAGAGCGGGTGGAATAAAAGATTGTTAAAAATTATGTAATTAGAAAAATGTTTAAGATTTATGAATGAAAGAGCACATTTTCTTTAAAACACAAAATTTTAATCACCAACGGAAAAATTTCACATTTGTGTAAAATTTGGATCTAAGTTTTTATTCATTGTTATACTTTTTGAACAAACACTATTTCTATAAACTATTCTGAAAGTCGAGGGGAGTAAATACAGATTGTTTTCCATTTGTAATTTGAATGCTCATTTTGAATTCGCTTTGAAATTTGTGATATTGGATGATGTTGATGATTGAGAAGGGGGGGGGGGGTGACTGACATTTTATTCAACCATAAAATTCTGCTACTAAATAAGGTATAATGCGAAAAAATACTTTTGAAAAAAAGGCGTTATAAATCTGCATATTCGATAATCAGAACCTAAGGAGAATTCAATTTAATTTTTTTTTCACTTTTTGAAAGATAATGAAACCAAAAGTTGAAAATATGGAAGATTGGGAGTAAGAAAACATAATGACAAACCTATGAGACCGCTAAATACGGGTTTTTAGGCATTTCCCGCCAAGATATGACGTGGCAGACCAATAGCGTTTTAATATGCAAATCGAGGTTTAACTAATCCTAGATTTTTATCCATGAACTAGACGAGATTATTGTCTGTGCTGCCGCCTAATCTAATCTTATTAGGAAATTATTTCGGAAATAATGATAGCTAATAAGGAAAATGTTAATAATGAAAACCCCATAAATAAGTTTTAATTACTTTAAGATTTGCAAGTATTCTATTGTCTTCCATGAAAAAGTTACCCCCCCCCTCAAACAAACACAAATCTACTAAATTACTGAAATAGTATTAGTGAAGTTACGTGAGGCTGCAATATTGTGTGAATTAACCTTTACAGGAGGGGCTCGGATAGCATCTATCCGGCAATACATGCAAAGCTGGCCAGATGCTGTCCGAGATCTCGTGTAAAGGTTAAAATTAAAACTTCGCGAATAAAAGTAATTGCTTTTAACTGTATATAGACGCAAAAAAAAAAAAAAAAAAAAAAAAAAAAAAAAAAAAAAAAAAAAAAAACATATTTTAATCCTTAACAGCTGTGACGAAAATTGTCACAAAATTACTGTGAGCAGTCTGTCAGATCGCTTAATCTAAAGATGAATAGAAGGATACATTAACTCTCATAATACTATTTTTGTATTAAACTTTATACACAAGACTATTATAAAAATTCAGCAATTCAAAAGTATTTAGAGGTAGTAATAAGACTCTAAACTAAACAAAATTTGACCAGCATCATTAGTTAAGCTAAAATTTACACATGAAACTTTGAAACTCTTTAAAACTCAGCAGTCTCTGCGACCGCTAACAGCAGTTAAGGGTTAAATCTAAACAGTTGAGCTTAAACATAAAGGTCAGAAAATGGTCAAAGAACAATGATCATAGGATATTCCGATTGCAACAAGATTCGTCTATAATAACTGATTTATTATGAAAAAAATATACAAATATTTTTACAAATTTTTATTTCGCTCTTTCTAATTGTGCGCCCTTAGGATTCGCAAGCCTGGGGCAGTTTGATCCAATTGCTCCACGGTAGCTACGGACCTGATAAATCATTTTAAAATATCGACATGCAAACGAGAAACTGTAAAATATCAGCCTTATAGGATAACACTAGCAAGCGGGTATTTTGGTGAGAGTGTAGCTTGTAGCTTCACATAATAAACTTACTGATCAATCATACTAAAAATATATATGTATGTATATCTAATTTACTATTTTTATTTTGATCAATTTATTTTTTTAAATGATATTACATATAGGGATGTACGATAAATTAACATATCAATAAAATAAAATAAACTTAAATCTTACCTTTAATCAGACTTTGAAAGACTTAAAATGTAGAATAAGCTTTACAGCCGTAGATTTTACTTGACGACACCGAAAATAGAAAGATACACATCACAGCACATGCGCAAGGTTCCAGTCACCCGATGAGGTGCCACATTGCTGCCATTACGAAGTGCATGGCACCTTATTTAGCACCAAACATCCAGTAAGAGAGCTGTGGGCACCTCAACCACATATCCAAGTCCCTATGGCACCCTAGGGTTCCAAATGGCACCGCCTTTTCACCTCCGGGTCCCAAATGGCACCGGTTTGTCACCTTTAGTTTTAACAGTGTAGGTGCTGGGTCCAAACCCAATCGCGACCGTCGGCCTAACCGTTCGGAGTTTTCCGTGGTTTTCTTCGAACATTGCGTAAATACGGGTTAGGTTCCCTTAGAAAGACCCCCACGGAGGGGATCCCATCCATTAGGTGCCTATATCCCATAGCGTAGATAATTGGCCGACATAAATGCAAAACAAAAACAAACAAGAGTTCTGAAATATTTGATTGGGATATTAAGATCTAGTAAGGCATATTTTCAGGTTTATAATATAAGCATGTACTTGAAAAATTGTTTTGAGATATGTGCTTTAGAATTGGCTCATTAAATAGTTAAAATCAATGAAATATTAACTGCAAAAAGTTTTTAGAAATATTTTTTGCATCTTTATTTCGTGCAAATTTTTCTCTAATTTTAGAAATATTGTGTAGTAATATTAATAAACTGTATTTAAAAATAAT
The DNA here is from genome assembly GCA_964019185.1 of Maratus speculifer. Classification (NCBI taxonomy): domain Eukaryota; kingdom Metazoa; phylum Arthropoda; class Arachnida; order Araneae; family Salticidae; genus Maratus; species Maratus speculifer. The sequence goes on from OZ025294.1 coordinate 279,644,805, forward strand.
TGATTAGTTATATTTCTTACAGATACAAGAATTTCATTCAGTAGGTAATTTTAACTGTTATATGTAAATTTCCTTTTGCTGTGAATACTAGAGTTGTACAAATTAAACTTTAAGGTATTAGTTTATCATCCCCTCGATCATTTTTACCAAATTATATAAATCTCCAAACTATTCGCAAATTATATAAATTGGCATAATTTTTTTATTTTAAATAATAAAAAGACAAATAAATTAGCAAAACATTAATACAAATACAAAAATGACACCGAATGATACACAAATTTCCCTAGATGTCGTAACAAACTCGTGTAACATCATTAATGTCAAATGAATTCAAAATACGACCAGTTATTTTTGGGGTTTAATATAATAATTTAGTCAACAGAATGATCAAGTAGTACCAATTTTAAAATATGACATTACTTCCTTAAAAGTTAATCATAAACTCATGTTTTCTGGAACATTCGTTACATGTGACTAACTAACTACTTCGCTGTAAAATATAACTGATGTAAATTGCAATCGATATCTGACAAAATTTAATTTAATTTATTTTTTCTTTTTAGGTGTGTTCATATTTATGTAAATACGTAGCACCTATAGTCCTCATTTAGTCCGTCCGTCCACATATAACGGCTCGAAAACTTCGTAAATGAATGGTTTGAAATTTAATATGTAAAATAAGTTGCAGAATTTTGTCGAGTCGTTTCAAATTCTATGGAAATAAATTCAAAACTTGCAATGATAATAATAAATTTTCTTTTTTTTCTATCAAATTCTATCATACGTAATTAATTGAATGATAGGTTAAGATAAGTCCGATGATAGATAATGATTTCAAGGTTGGGCATCATGATTATTATATTAATAATAAATAGGCAGTTAAATAAAAGATGTCAGATGATAGGTAATGATTGTAGGTTTTGATGGTTATTACATTCTATTTAATAAGGGTACATATATTTCGTACTACTGGATTTAATATACACAATCGGAATAAAAAATAAATTTTGCGTTTTCATATAAGAGTACGATAAATATTGCCACAAGATCAGATGTTTATTAAATTAGGTATACAGATGATGATTATTGAATTAATAATGAGTACGCAATTTATTAAATGTTATCACATGATAGTAATGATTATAAGTTGTCATGGTGATTACATCCTATTTAAAATGACATTGCAAAGTAGAGTATTTAAAATTATTTGATCAGTTCGCCTGTTATTTTACTCTTTTATCCGCACTTTCTATCTATTTTGACTTATTAAATTTGTGCAGAAATATGTTAGATGATTTCCTATTTATACTGATGTTCGTAAGTTATTCCCAATTTAAACTAGGATTTATAGTAGAAAACAAAAAGTGAAACTTTGTTGCATTCTAGGTTATTATATTTTACTTTAAATTTTTGAAATATATGCATAGTATATTCTTAGCAAACATGTTACTTTAAAAAAAAAATAAGTATTTTTTTATGATTAAAAAGTGGTGATTTTTAACAAAACATATCTATTAATAATTATACAATTACATTTGTTACTAATAATAAAAACACTACAACTTAAGCAGCGCAAACTTTCATCTGTTTCAAAATAGTAACTGTGTCTGTAATTCGATGGCAGATAAATAAGAAGAAAACATGCTATTACATTAGATATATCAAAAAAGACAAGGTACTAATTTACATATAAAGTATGCCTTTGTAGTTATATATTTAAGTATGATTTTCGTGTTATTCATTAAAATAAATAAACAATTTACTACCTCCATTAATTTGATTATTCATGATGCGTATTTAAAAAATTAAATAATCCTAAAAATATTTTTTTATTAATTTTGTTCATAAATTTTTACAAACAATAATAATAATAGTTTTTTTTCAATTTAAAAGGGCAGATTATCTTTTCTATAATTTTGCTTATTTTAAATAAATAAAGTTGAAATAGTTAACTAAATGCACTTCAATGTTCATCTAAAAGTGAACTGTGGAAGAAAAATAATTTTATATTTAATTAAAAATTTAAAAAAAAAGTAACGAAAATTTGAACTTTTAAATGCACTACTACTTTTTTAAACGTTGATTCTTTTGACCGATTTATCTTTGTTTAACTATTTCGTGTCTCTTTTTTTTTCAATTTTTAGAAAAAAATTATTTTATGCTAATCACATTAACACTGGCTATCCAAATAGATTATTAATGTTTAACGAAAATTTCATTGTCCAAAAGCTAACAAATGTTGTTTGTTTTGCGTATTAATATTCATATTCAATATTCAATTTAATATTCAATTTAATATTCAATGTAATATTCAATTTAATATTCAATATTTAATATTCAATTTATATTCATTTGACAATAGGCTAAGGAAACTTTTTGGAGATGTTTAGAAAATATTCTATTACAATAAGATTTAATTTATACTACAATTTTTTAATACATTTTGTACTTTATTACACATGTGCCGTTCAGGAAAATAACTTTTATTTTTAATTTAAAGAATGTATGTTTAAAATAGAAGAATCGCAAACGGCAAAAAGAAAATTAAGCAAATAATAATAATAATAATAATTAAGAAATGCCTAAACATAAATGAAGTTATATAGTAAATGCATATACATATACTAACATTATTACATGTAAAGTGTAGGAAAGGTATTTCTTAAAACAAAATAATATCCTATTAAAATACATGTTCTATTAATAGTACACGAGCCACGACAGGATTAAGATTTTTAAATGTGTATTACAGATACTGCTCGTGAATTTTTAAATGCATCTAACGTTACATTTGACATAAAATTTTTACTGATATATATATACATATATATATATATATGTGTGTGTGTACTGTAAAATATCGAAATCTGACATATATGTATTCTTTTATATTTAAAAATAATAAAAAAAAACTAAAGACTTATTCCAGGTGTAGTTGTGTCATATATAAAATAAAAAAAAAACATGGACAAAAAAAAGTTTTAATCTCAATCGCGAATACAAAAAAGCCTTGATATTTTTAAACATAAGTGGTGAAAATAAGAAAAAAATAATTTAAAGTTTTAATTTGAGTAAGTGATTACGCTGAGTATATTAACAAAATGTACAATACCTCCCGATATAATTACCGTATCAGTAAAAATATGGTAAACAAAATATTCAACCATTAAACAGGTTTTCACATAATATTTAAAAACAAAATTAATTATTGGATCTGCTTTGAAGTCGACTGTCCGCGTAAATATTGTAAACTACCACCAGTTTCGAAATAATAATTTTCGCCTTATTTAATGGTAGATAAAAAAAAGTGTAACTTACTATTACACTAGATATATAAAATATCATAAGGTGCTATTTTGTATATAATATAGGAAAGAGGGGGGCACGTTAGAATTGGGGACACCTTTGAACACTCAAAATATTTTCCTTCAAATAAATTATTTTTAAAAAATGTATATGGCAATACATTACTGCTGCTTCAAGAGAATAATTATACAAAGCTGTGCCATTTTGTATGAATAGTAATGTTTAAACAAGTTATGTATTTTTCTCTATCTTGAATCCTAAACATAAGAAAATAAAGCCGTAACATTTTTGTCTACAAACTTCTATACCTAAAATTTTAATTTATCGTTCAATGCTTAAACAAAGATGTTAGCTTTAGTTTATAAGCTTTTTTTATTCAAATTCTTTAGCCGAATTGAGTAAACCGTTGTAATGTTGAACTCCATGTGATGAGGCACCATTGAACAAAATAGTTGGGGCAGCATTAAACAGCGAAGGAGCACCGAATAAATTGGTGATAAATAATATTTGAAATAATTTAAAGAGACCACTTAAAACTATAAAGCAAAGAGTTGTTAATGTATCTAAATATTATTATTTCTGATTTTTTTAATGTGAAAGAAGTTTAATTAAGAATGTCAAAGAACATGGACTTATACTGCTAACCATTCCCCTTACTGCACACATGGGTTCCAACCTCTGTATGTATCCGTGATGGGAAGTTTCAAATCTAAATTGAATCAAATTTAAATTCGTTTATTGGATAATTGCAAGTCCTGAACACAAAATAATGATTCATGATTTAACAGGTTTTCGAACATTATTTCAGTTTTCCGTAACGGATAAAACGGAATTTTATATCAAGTCTCTTAAAAAAGTATAGCGAATGAAAAAATTTAATTTTCCTGAAACATCAGATATCACATTGGTGTATTTCAAGGATATTGTAAAAACGTTTTCAGAACCAAACACAACTGGAAAGACACTTTGTTTTGTATCAACAATGAGTTTTGACATCAACTTTGATGGATTTAAGTTTTTATAAATAACAAAAAAATAAGTAATTTCAACAAACTGTAGTTATTTAATTTTATTCATATTACTTTATATTTATGTAAGGTATGCAACTTTTTATAAAAACTCTCACTATTTACATACTTTATTCATTTGTTTAAAGGTGCCCCTTGTTTGTTCAAAGGTACCCCTACATGGGGCAAGTTTGAACAAAAATCTTTCAACTTTTTAAAGCTTCACAACTTATTTAAATTCTTTAGAAAATATTTAATTCATGGTTCATATGATGAAGAAGTGCGTTTATTTATTATGTAATATTTAAAACTCAATAAATATAATTCAAATAAGAAATATAGTGATTTTCTGAAAAATTGTTCAAAAGTCCCCCCTTCTCCGCTACATCTTCATAAATATATATTTCTTTAACTCTAAATGTCCCGTTACTAATTACAACAAATGTCTAAATTTACTAAGACTATCAATTTAAAAATACATGAAACACATTTTGAAAATTAAATATTCTACATTAATTATATATATATAACATTTTCAATTATTAAAAGAAAATGTTGTATTTACTTATTAAAGATAATTTATTCGTAGAGGAAATGCTAAACATCTTCTGTTTTTACAGATTTAGTTATACATAACTAGACACGTTCTAAAGACGCGCGCTTCAATTTATCAAAACTTATTTTAAATATGCATTTATTCAGTTTCACACTTCAAGTGCGAAATTATTTAATTGTTTAAAAGCTATCAAACGCATGATCACGAATTTATAGGTATTGTACGCGAGTTATGAATTAATATAAAATGAAACCGTTAAAGACTATTAATTCTTAAATGATATATTGTCACAGTTAACATCCCTTTTATTAAATTTATTGCAAGGTTTTTCCCCAATTTCGATAATTATAATATAGTTTTACTAATGGACAAAAAATATAGACATAAATCAATATAATTGTAATTTCAGTAGATAATTTGCAGAGCGTCTAATCATCATTACCAAGACCGCTTAATTATCCGCACGTCGCCATTTGTTACATCGTATAAAATGCAAACATCTCCTCTGTCTGATATTTATTAACGGTAGAACTACGCATACTTAAAAGACTAACGTCTAATTTTATTGAGTAATTACCTCAGAACTTTTAAAGGTCATACTTTAATAAATACGAAAGTTTTCCCTTTTGGTCTTGATTAATAACATAATTATTCCAAATTCTCTCGCTTATAATATTATAATCAGCCCGTGCACACGCAAAAGTTTTTAACACTTTTTGAAAAATGGTTATCTTCTGCGAGACCCTGGGTTTTTTTAATGCATCTTTTCAACGTAATGATAACAGTTGAAGCTATTAAATCAAAAGTAGTAATAAAAATTTCCTATATATATATATACAGGGTGGCCAGCAAATAACACCCTGATTTCAAAATTAAATTTCTCAAAAACAAAGATCGATAGTAATATGCGGTAAACGGTTTTTTCATTAGGTAAGTTGTAAAAATCTTATACAGAAATTTCAAATAGTGAATATTTTGAAAAAATTGCGTTCTGATTGCATAGAATGTTTTGATTTGACATTTTTCTTGTTTTAGATTGTCTGCAGAGAAATAATTTTTCAGCTTACAATGCAATATTTTAAAGATTTTTCGAAGCAAATTTTTAGAATTTCAAAATTTCAAAAATTTAATTAAAAAAAACTATGAAATATGGCACTTTAAGCCAAAAAACAAATTCTCTGGCAGTAATCTAAAGCAAGAAAAATGTCAAATCAAAGCATTCTTTGCAATCAGAACACAATCTTTTCAAAATATTTACCGTTCGAAACTTTTGTATAAGATTTTTACAGATTACCTGATAAACAAACCGTTTACTGCATAATCCTATTGATCTTTACTTTTGAGAAATTTTATTTTTAAATCAGGGTGTTATTTGCTGGACATCCTGTATATATATATATATATATATATATATATATATATATATATATATATATATATATATATATATATATACATATTGCAATATTTATGCAAAAATATTTACACTGAAATTCAAAATACAATTGAATGCAAAAGGTTTGAGGTTTCAATACTCTTAAAATTGGAAAAAAAAATTTTAGAAAGAGACCATTTTCTATACTTAAAGCACTCTGTGCATATTAGTCACCGGTGACTGGCATTGGACATTCCGTTTTTGCCAGCGTTAGTCACCGGTGCCTGACAGTCTTAAAAAAGATATAAAACTAAAATATTTATATTTTTTTAACTTCTTCTTTGTTTTGCCCGTACGTACACACGGTCAATGTGTTTTTGACAATCGTGACTTGCCCGTACCACTTAGGATCATCCATATTCCAATCATGATTTATTACTGTCACCGATATTTATTTATTTATTTATTTATTTGGGTGAAATGCAGTTTACTCTCCTTCGCCAAGGCGACTTTTTTTTTAGCTATAAATGTTTCAATATGGCAACCCTGCATTATCATTTAATCCGGAGCAAAACAGCGTGTTCCGGGAGACAAGACGCAAAAACGTGCCAATTTGGCGATTTTTGAAAATCGTGCCAAGAAGGAGAGTAAACTGCATTCGCACCATTTATTTATTTATTTTGAAAATTTTGCAATAATTGGATCATTTTTCTGACTCATTTAGGCAAAAATTTCTGTTTTTAAAAACCAGTGTTAAAAGATTAAAAATTCTGTAAAATAGAGAAAAAAAATATAGCATTATTTGAAAGTTTTTTTTTTTAAATATTGATCAGATAAATAGTTAAACAGTTACTAAAAATTTATTTAAAATTTATATAATAACGTATTTTACATTTGAATCACTGGTTATTGACGCAGTCTAAACGGAAAGTTCAGTGTCAGTCACCGTAGCACTCAACGTGTTAATATCTTAAAATGTATATAATTTAAAAATAATTTTCGTTTGAATAAAAGATATAAGTATGTTCTTTCATCTCATGTATTAAAAAAATGTAAGATACAATATTAGTATTTACAGGGTGTTTCAAACTGTCAGATATTTGGAAAGAAGAAAATTGGTATAAGAAGTTATGCACAGGATTAGATGATAAATTTTAATAATATAATGAATTTTTTTGTGCATAATTATACTTCAGATTATAAAAATTACCCTGAACGTAACTAAATATGTATTCAAAGCATTTTTATATATTTACTACAAAGTTGCATTTAGCAAACAATCTAATTTAAAATTTCAACTGTCAAGTCACAAAATATTCAGAAAAGCGTCCCTTTATTATTAGAAACCCTAGGAATTATAAATAAAAAAAAATAATTTATAAAAGAAATGTTTATTAGCATCCCGTAGTTCACGAAAACATTTTCAAGCAGCTTTTCTAATGCATTGTTCAATTGAAGTTAACAAATATTAATTTTAAATGTTAATGTAATCGTGAAGTTATTGTTAATGATAAATCTGATTCTAAAGCTCTATCTGTAGTCTGGAAAAACCTTTTCAGCACTGCTTCTTAATTAGATTTTTTTTCTTTTTTAGATATATATATATATATATATATATGTGTGTGTGTGTGTGTGTGCGCGTGTGTGTGTGTGTGTGTGTGTTTATAACTATAAACAAATAATTTTTTACTTACTAATTATTATTATTATTATTATTATTTTTATTATTGTATTTACTTTTAATCTGTCTTTTTACTTACTTTTATTTTTTTCCCGTGTTAACATTTCCTTTTTACTCCCCTCCTTCAATGTATCCCTGGTACGTTTTGTTTATGCTCTTCCGTGATTGGCTGTTGCCTTGTGCTTTCCTATTGGCTGTTCCTTCACCTTGCTCCCTTTTCCGCCTTTTCACTTGAGTTGTGCCGCTACATTCACAGTAGACGCACGTCTTTTTTTGCGACTGATGAAGAAAGACTAAGTTCTTTCGAAAGGCCTTGCGCAATTTAATGATTTTTTGGTGTTTTAAATAAGTTTTTTTTCCCCTTCAATTGATTAAAACCAGTATCAACTTTATCTGGATGCATTAATCAGTTTTCTTTACTTCTAAAATATGTTTTTCGGATGTTATTAGACGTTAACTATGCATTTTCAGTGGCATAAATGAAATTGCGTATGTTATTGAAAAAGAAAATGTGTTCATGTTGTTAATTCGATACATTTTTCAGTTAAATATATTTTCTGAATATGAAAATATTTACTGGAGATCTCATAATGTTTTCAAAAGATTTAAATGAACTAATAATGTGATAATTATATTTATAGGTGCTACCATGCTAAATTAGTTAAATAGTTCAGTGATTTTCCTATATGATGAAACTCAATAATTATCCTGATATTTGGGAGATTCTGAAAATGGAAAACGGAAAAAAAACGTTAGCTTGCTTAATAATATTTTAAAAGACAATATCATATATATAGTCAACTACAAAGAATAAAATATCTTATTTTTTGTAATTGAAATTTTTAAATATATTACCTGAGTGAATATTTTTTTTTTCATAATCTCCGTGTAATAGATTTTCTATGAATTCGATTATATTTGAGCATGCTGTTTAATTTTTTTTAAATGTTTCTTTAAATTCTATGAAATATAGTTAAGTATCGCCTTCGAAAACATTGTTTAAAAATGCACTTTTCATAAATTTGTTCTATTTAGGTCCAATTATAATTTTTTTAATTAATTTTTTTTCAGAAATCCAATAGTTTTCCCTTTATATTACTGAGTTGCAAATATGCATCATACCCAAAAATCAATAGTACTTATAGTAAGTTTTAAAATACAATCTTATTTGTTGTTCCAATTTCGTAACATACCTAGACCCGGGGGGGAGCGGCCACACAGAATATCACCTAATAAAGTTCACAGATGAAATTATAGGTTTAGTTATATCTCGATTTACATATTAAAGTGCAATCGGTCTACCAAATCCTATCTTGTTTGAAAACACATAAAAACCCGGATTTAACGGTTGATTCATAGTTTTACCATTATGTTTTCCTACTCCAAATCCTCCATGTTGTGATATTTTTGTGTGCAGGAAAGCATAATGGTAAACCTACGGATCAACAGATAAAATCGGGTGTTTAGGCGTTTTCCAACAAGATATGACTTTGGAGATCGGTTGCATTTTAATATGCGAATCGATATTTAAATAATCCTAGATTTTCACCCGTGAACTCGATGAGATTATTGTCTGTGCTTCTGCCTCCCGGTTTAAAGGGTCGATACAAATTGATCATTAGATTTCTCAACAGAGGATAGAATTGAGTTTATTTTCATACCAAACTTTTGTTTAGTTTCGGATCGTTAGTGAAAAAAATTAACTTAGTAAATTTTGTGAAATAAAAAAAAAACTGGAGAAGTCTAAAAGTAGATTTTTTAAAGATAATTTAATGTTGTATAATTTAAAATTTTGCAATAAAAATGGCAGAAACATTAAATGGACAGAACATGGATAGAATGAACATTTCTGTTTTTTATAGATGTGAAAAAAGTACTTTTTTTTCAATAATTAATTTAGTTTTACATTCTAAAGTTTTTAATTACTTTTTATGTGCTTAAAATTAATTATTGCAACATCTGTGTCAGTAATTTTCAAATCGGAGTTATTGAGCCACAAAGTGTTAAATTTATAGAAAAAAACCCTGAATACAACATAAAAAATCTCGTTTGAAATATCAAAACTAGAAATAAAAAAAGAATTTTAAAATTCTTAAATCTATACATTTTTAATTTATTAATTTCTTAATTTACAAACAATTTAAGATGATAAATAGTATAATTGAATACTATCTTCATTGAATTTCTCTATTGAATTTTTTTTTTAATACAGGTTTTTTTTCGGAACAAAATTTTCGTACAATGTCCACCTTAGGTATAAAGTATTCAGATAAAAAGAAATTTAAAAAATTGAAAGGTTTTTTTTTTAAATTTTAATATTCAGACACAAAAATAAGATATTTGAATAATTCAGTTTTTTTTATTCTTATTTCATACTTTTATTTAAATACCACCACATTTTTTTTTTAAACTTGTAAATTCGATACATTTATTGATTTAAAACAAGTAAATGACAAAAATTTCGTCAAACAAGTTGAAGGTAATCCCAATCAGTAATGAAAGGGCGATAAATCAAGTAGGAAATATAAAAAGAATATTGTTAATAGATGAAAGTTTTTACATAATTAAGAGATGGTTAGACGTTTAATCATGATAAATTATACATCTCGAGGACCCTGTGTAAACAGTTGTAGCAAATCTCTGTCAACTCCCAAGAAAAATTATTTAACAAAGACATGTAAACCCTAAGTAAATTAAGCGATAATAAATTTTGATTACAAAGAAAAGAAAAGGTTTGAAAAGAAAGAATGCTCTGTACTTATGTTATATTAGGTAATTATCCGACACGTATGACGGGTGAAAATATATTAAAATTAAGTAAGTAAGATATTATCAATTCTGTACTGTAAAAAAAATTATGTAGTGTTACTTCATAGAATTGGTTGTAGCCTTGCTGCCTCCATTTTACAGAGTAATTTAATCACTATAATTTGTGATATGTTACACTTATGTGTAATATTACATCACTTTTATCAGTTTAAATTACATCATTAGGCAAGTTAAATTACTAGGCAAAATTGGAGCAGGATGCTGTCAACAATTTCGTGGATTAATACATATATATATATGTATGCATTTTTTTTACAGTGTATTTTGTATTTATATTTTTAACGAACCTAACATTGTGCGCTCTACTGCGCTCGTCAGCATACAGCCTCGTATTTGCATAATTTATATTTTGATATCTATCCAAACGAGCTAAGGGACATTGTTAAAGTAATCTGGCATTTATATATATTAAATTTCCCATTCTAACCAAAAATTCTTGAAAAAAAATTATATAAAACGGCCTCCTACTATCTTCTCTTTTAATAAACTAATTATATAAAGAGCCAATATGCATTTTTGAAGCAACAAAGTTGTCTCTGAAAGTACTGAGAAAAAAAATGTCAGGAAAATTCGTAAAAAAACATCCAAAGAACATGTTGTTTAAAACAGAAAATTTGAGAAAATTTTTAACACAAGATATGGACAAAACAATAAAAGAATCGGGAATATAGTGGGGTTTATATATATATATATATATATATATATATATATATATATATATATATATATATATATATTAACCCTATAAATGTTTGCTGACTTTAAAAAAATCCTGACTTGCGTGCTGCTAACGATGCAAATGTGTTATTTTTTTCCCGTTTCGTCTTTCCTTCTAAGTTAATTTCGAATATGTTTGTTTTTTCATTTTTTACGAGCAGCTGCCCTGTTGTGTTTTTTTTCCTTCAGAGCAGTGCATGAAGACTATAAACTCTTTGGTGATTCGTCTCCTGTAAACGATACTAAAATCAACTACGCAAATACAAAATCATATTTCCGACTGAACGAAAAAATACCTAGGCTGTAAATCAAAGATTCTTGGCTTACAGGGTCATTACTCTACCGTTTAAGCTAACTAGGCCTACAGCCAGCGAGCATATTTCGTTCAGATAACCTTATAAGTAACAACATCTGGTCTAACATGTAGAGAGCTGAATAGAACAAATCTCAGGTAAAGAAACTCCAGACAAATGATGGCTACGTAGATATACTATTATTTTAACACAATAAATTACCAGTTTTTACTAAAGTTATATGAGCGAAATTTGCTTGTTAGTTGTCGTCCCAGTTAGCTTAAAAGGAAGAATGTTGGCTTATTAAGCCAAGGATCTGCGTTCGATTTCCAGCCTTTTTTCACTCAGTTGGAAGTATTAAATTCGTATGGGAACTCTACCAAACAGTTTGATTGTGTTAAAATAGTAACACATTCTGATAGAATAATATAATATTTGATTTTGTTAAAATGATAACACAAATACATTGCAGGGTGACGAAAATGCGTTAGATTTTACACATCCTGCAGATATTCGAGAAAAAATAAAAATCTTGTGTTTAAATGTCTAACTGAAATATTATAATATAAAAATACCTGCACTTTTTTTCTTACCGATTTTTTATTTTAAGTAGGAGGCTCAAAAAATACATGAGGGTGAACATTACACAAATGATTACAATGATCTTCCTTAATTTAGCAAAATTATTCTAATTGGGGAAATTATACTAGATGCAATTTTTGAGTGAGGGAAGAAGCGTCCAGAACAGAATGTGAGCCAGTGATCCATGGCTTGAGTTGCCAACGCTCTGTAAACTGAGCTATCGTTGATAAATTTCTAAAGCACAATTCGCTCAGAAAAAGTTTTGATGATTATATCTGTTCTGTTATCTGAAACAGACTGCAATTATGCTATCTTTGATTTGTTGTGTTGAGCTCTTTGAGAAAACATACTTAGTGTTTCAATCAAATGGTTATTTGATGATTTGGGTCCACCTGATTTGTCCAGGATATCTCAATTGGCAGCATGGAGATTGTTCGAGTATTGTTGAATAAATAAAGCATTAAAAAACACACAAACATTTAATAAACATTTTACAAGATTCACAAATACAACACTTAAATGAAAAAAATGAAAATGTAAACATAACATCCTTTGTTGCTATGCAGTTGTTGTTGTCATGCGGTTGGTATAAATTCTTTTCTGTCAAAAATAACGTTTCCTTCATCAGTGGATCGATGATTTGAAAGAAACACGCGTGCGAGAATAAATGTATTTCTTCATTAGAGAAATACTACATGAGTATCCCCCCGGCGACGAAGGGACGATATAACAAAAAAGAATGTGAAGTGCAATACATATGTAAATAATACAATATATTTATTAAAAGAAAATCAATTATATCAAATATAGTTTATTTCAGTTATTAGTCTTTTGGGAAATCTTATTTATCTACCTGATTTGGTAGTTGGTGGTCCTGATTTTATTGGCTTGCTATTTGCTGGAAAACTTTTAATTTCAAGATTATCTGCGTTTTTTGGTAAATCATTGAACACAAATGCATGTTTAACTCTGTCAATTAAAGACAACTTTTCTTTCCATTTATATTGATGGTTATGTGCTTATCACTTCTTGATAGAACTTCATGAGACCCATAATAAGGTTGAGATAAAGATGGAAAGACTTTATCTAATCGGAGAAACACATGCGTCCAATCCTTCAATTTAGATTGAACAAAAATTTTTGAGTGCCCATGAGCAGATGTAAATGAAGATTTTAAACTATTCATTCTTTCTTTCAATTGTTGAATGAAATTATTGTCACAGGATACCAAAGATGGGATTTCTGAACACAGTTCAGCAGATAGTTTGAGTGAAATGCCATGAACTAACTCAGCACTTGAAACTTTTATATCAGGTTTAATAGCAGCTCTTATCCCAAGTAGAGCTGCAGGCAAGCTCTCTTATTATGTTCGTGAGCTTTTAATGCGCTCTATAAGACTCTGTAAAACCGTTAAACTAAACCATTTGCTTGAGGATGAAATGACGTCATTCGTATGCGATTTGTACCTAAAATTCTTGCCAGTTCTTTGAACAGATTTGATTCAAATTGTCTACCTTGGTCGGTTGTAATTATGATTGGGCAACCGAATCTAGACATCCATCCATCAAAAATGGCACGACAAACTGATTCTGCAGTTATATCTTTTAAAGGCACCACTTCTGGCCATCTTGTAAATCGATCTATCATTCTTAAAAAGTATGCTTTTCCATCTGATGGAGGTAATGGACCGATCAAATCTATGTGAATGTGTGAAAATCTTGCATCGGGTAATGCGAAAGTACCTAGAGGCGTTTTGATATGTCTGGGTATTTTTGAACATTGTCAGGCACTACAACTTTTGACCCATTCTTTCACATTTTGCTTCATAATAGACCATACATGTCGTGATACATATCGATATTTAATCCCAAATAAAAAAGACTCCTTCTATGCATGCAGAGGTATTAATTTAACTTGCTTCTTTCAAAATTCATTTTCACGTATTTGCTATTTTTAAAAATAAAAGAAAAACATTCTCAATTAGTCTCTGTACTAGATATATCTCAGCTTTCATAATGCGGCGTAATTTCATCTCAGCATTTTTGCGGGCATAATTTAAAGGTAGCCATATTGTAGTTAGATTGGTTGAAATGAAACTGACAATTGTGGTATACACTTTCCTCGTTTTGGACTTGACTTAAATTTTAATATGCATTTTAAATCTAATGTAATTACCTCTTGTCAAAATAATTCTAGTCAAATAAATATCGTTAGCATTGCCAAACAATCACTTCTTTCGGAATTTTCATGGCACAAAGTTACCGTTCTCAATACGTTGAGGCGGGAACTCCATTTCATTCATTATTCTCGATACTAAAATAAAAGTTCCTTTTCCATACCATAGTTTGTATTCGATTTTGTAAGTCATGTATTTAGAAACCTGGTTGTGGAATTTATTCCATACCATAGTTTGTATTCGATTTTGTAAGTCATGTATTTAGAAACCTGGTTGTGGAATTTAAAGACACTGTATACAATACTATAAATGAAATATTTTCTTACAATTTATCCAAAAGTTGCTGCTGAAGTTTCCAAAACTACAAAATTTCTTCCATATTGATGAATTACGCCAAGGATATCTTGTTTAAAATTTGGGCAAGAAACTTTTTCTCAGTTTTCTGGTTTTTTTTTTTTTTTTTTTTTTTTTTTTTTTTTTTTTTTAATGTTTTCTTATATTACATAAGGCGTCTCAAGATTGTTAAAATTTACAATTTTCGAAGTTTTATTTCTTTTTCATATTGAATTCCTACTTTTTGGTGGGATATAATCATTTCCTTGAAATTCCCATTAACCCTTTATCTACCGACGGTACTTATAAGTACCATAAAAATTACTTATTATAAATTCTTTTAATACGTCAATTAGTTGTAATACTGTTTATAATGAGTTACAGATATATAACTTTATTTTGTTTCAAAAGCATTATTGGTTACACAATACAGAAATATTTTTAAAAGGATGATTTCTTTTGCCTTTGTATATTTTGAGCTTTCTTGGCGCTGAGGGAGGGGGATGGGGATTTTTCAATTCGGAAAAATTTCTATATTTATATTGTAAGAATGCCATATTTGTACATTTTCTAATTCTGCAAAATACTAAGAAACAATTTAAAATAAAAGAATTGAGTGGGGTTATATATAAAATCCCTATAAATTCAAATTTAATTAATCTTTCTTAATCCTTCAATACTTCTAAAATCCTTCAAAAATTTATTAAATTATTATGTAAATATTTCAATTTAGTTTAAACAATTTACATAAAATGATTTAAAATGTTATTTTTTATGAATTCATAATGCGGTAGATAAAGGGTTAAAACAAAACTTATGGCTTTTAGAATTATACACGCTCATTATCTAAAACGATGTTTTCGAAATTTTGGTGTAATTTTTCACAAAAGAGAGTTTGCATGGGTCCTGTAATCTAAGGCTCAGGAAATTCTTCGGTAGCAGTATTTTCTTTTAGAAAATCTTTCATTAAATAACGTGAAATTTTGCACGACTGAACTAGATTTTTTTTTTTTTTTATTACTGGTAACTCTTTGGAAAATAACGGTACCCGTACGAACACTGATAAATGACGTTTTTAGCACAACGCGCACGATACCTTCAAAATAATATTTTTTCATGAAAATTTCAAAAGATGTGTTTTATTTTAGACTATGTAAACTGAACCATTAATTTAATTTTTATTGTCTGAACAAGTATTTTTTTCATGGTTGTATACCGCTGAAAGCTTTAAATTTTCTTATTAGCTAAATACAATTGTGTATAAAATTATGAAGATGATGTAAATACAATTTTATTTAGCTCCAGTGTATATTTTATCTGCTAGACATATGTCTGACAGTTTCAAATCCCCTATAAATAATATTTCTGCATTTAATAAATTTTAAAAATATGAAGTAAAAGAACATTCATCTGTTATTTATTCCTATATTAAATGCTGAAAAAATAATCTTTTATCTCTATAATTTGTTTAGTCCGGAAGCCTCTTAAAAATTAAGAAACTGATCTGTAAGAATTTCAGAGGTACGCAATTGTGTTTCTCTAATGTTAAATGCACACGAGATTTTTCTAAAAATCCTATCTAAAAATCTAAAAGTCCTATTTGTTAATAAGAAAAAGTATTTGTACAACTTTTTTTTGACCAAAGTTAAACAGATAAAATTTAATTTAAAACTTCTAGTAGAAAGCTTTAGTAAAATTAAGCGAGATAAAATATATCCCACGGACCTTCAAGGGTTAATATTACTGAATAACACAATGTTACAAAAACGTTTGTTGACATGCCTGTTTCTATTTTAGACTAAGCAATTTCTCATAGTATAAAGAAGTTTGTGTATACTTGTGAAAAGTCTGAATTGGAGAATGATTTTCGAATTGAAATTTAGAAATCGAATTTATTTGTTTATTGTGAATCACTTTGAGTTGAAAAAACATCAATTCTTCATTTTCAGCGTCGCTGTATAACACAATGGTTTTTGTTAAAAAGGAACTTGCTTTTTCTTATATTATGGAAATTGTATGGCGTTATTTATGTTGATTTCAGTATACAAATCTTAATGCTTAGTTTCAAATGTATTTATTTGATTAGACATTAAAGTAAGATATTTTTATTTGTTTACTTATTTATTTATTTTCATTTTTATTTATTAATTAATTAATTTATTTATTTATTTATTTATTTATGTAGAATTATTATTACATAGAATGAAAACTATCCAATTTATAAGTTCTTCTTTTTCTAAATAACTTTATTTTGAAATTCTATAAACATACACAAAAATTAAAAGTGTGAAAACTGTATAGTTATACATTTATAATCAAACCTTCGTGTGGCACGTTTACATTATAATGTCATGATAATGTTTAAAATCTGTTTCAAATAGCAAAATTGATAGTTATCATCCAATCACTGGGAAAAATGTTTAAAAGTTTCAATTCTTATGCTTTTAAAATATCATTTTTCAATTGTAGCAGAAAGACAGTTGTAATTTGAAATGGAATAACATTATTTATGTTGATTTCAGTATACAAATCTTAATTACTAGTTTCAATTGTATTTTATTTGATTAGACATTAAAAGTTAAATTTGTTTTCTAGAATTACCATTACATAGCATCAAAGCATTCCATTTTATAAGTTCTTCTTTTTCGAAACTACTTTATTTTGAAATTCTATAAACATACAAAAAAAATCAAAAGTATGAAAACTATATAATTGTACATTTACAATCAAACATGCGCGTGGCGTATTTTCATGGTAGCGTATACATGATAGTGTAATGTAATGCTGAAAATTTGCTTCAAATAGAAAAATTTGTATTTATAATCCAATCACTGGGAGAAATATTTAAAAGTTTCAATTCTCATGTTTTTAAAATATCATTTTTCACTTCAAGCAGAAAGACAGTTGTAGTTTATATTTCGAGTAATTCTGAAAAAGTCTTCGAACAGAAAACAAGAAAAGGTAATGAATATCCCACGACATCTTTGCGTTGCTATGATTGACATTGCAGATGTTTCAGAATCAGAATCTCTCGCCATTTATCACATCGACAACAATTCAGTTCCGTTAAAACTCATTTAAAAAAAATAAAAAGACACTTTTGGAAACGTTGACTACATTTTTCTTTCTCCAAATGGCAATTTATTATTTATTTGTTTATTTATGTATTGCATTTTGATGATAAATAACATTTAACATTGAGCCCAGTTCATCAGAACACGAAGACTGGCTTAAAAATCGAGCCGGAGCCCTTTTCGGGCCCTGGCTCAGGCTGAGCTGGCTTCGTTTCCAATTTTCATGTGTCTCTATCTTATTTTGAATTTCAAAACTACTCGATTAATGTCATAAAAATTTGTCAATAAAAAAATTGACGGTCCCATAAATAAATTAGATTTCGAAATTAGTTTTTTAAATTGGCAGCTAGAAACTTCGAAAATTACCACATTTTATTTATTAAAAGCTATTTCAATAGTTTACGCAAGATCTGTCAGTAATTGTCTCAAATAATGGAATTGAATAATTCAAAAATCCTAATCGAAGCCTTATATTATCCTTGCGTTTTAAAAGGCGTTTAAATAAAAGTATCAAGTGAATTGGGTTTCACATTATTTTTGTTTCATGAGTTATGATTGTATAAGATTTCTGTAAGTGCGATATGTTTTTATTAAGTCGATAAATTCAAAGTTTAATTCATTCATCTGTGCCTCTCAAATAAAAAAAGTCATAATATAACTTTATTGGAAATTAAAATTAAATTATTGATATCTATATATAAATTAATTCAAAATTCTATTGTAAATTTAATTGATACTTTAAAATTTATAGCTTTATCTAAAAGCAATATCAGTAGCTAACTAACAATGATTGTGGTTTTTATAGTATTTTACATCAATCGGAAGTATATATAAATAAATTTTAACATTGGATTTAATTTTCAACATTTACAATATAAATAATCACGTTAAAGTTTAATACCATGAAAATATGGGCATTATAAATATTAACAAAGACATTAAGTGAAATTTCTTTCCAGAATTAGCAAACATAAACCGTTCTAACATGAGGCAATATTTTAAGTCTATTTTGCAGACATTGATGAAGATATAGTCAATTAAAAGAACATTCAAAATATTGCATCGATACTATTCTTTTTTTAAGTCCTTTATTTATTTCGTTGTTTTCAAGATTTAAAATTTTATTATAAAATTAACTATCATAAAATGCTTCGAAATCCATATCATATTAAATCAATATATTTCATGGATACTTCTTTTGAAAAAAAATAAAGTTCGACTATAAAATTACAGTGTTAAAATTCCTTAAAATCCATAAATTATAAAATCCATAAACTTAAAAGTTATTTACTTAAAAATTTAAATTCGATTATGAAATTGATACAACTATGAATTATAAAAAAGTTTCCTGCAATCGATAGTTAATTTTATTATAAAATTAACTATCATAAAATGCTTCAAAATTCATATGATATCAAATGAATATATTTCATGGATACTTCCTTTGAAAAAAATAGTGTTAAAATTCCTTAAAATCCATGAATTATAAAATCAATAAATTTATTGGTTATTTACTTAATAAAATTAAGTTCGATTATGAAATTGATACTATTATGAATTAAAAAAAAAAGTTTTCTGCAATCGAGCAACTCTGAAGGAACTCAGTCAGGAGTCTTACAGAATATTAAACAGTGAAAGGCAGGGATTTCAGATCAGCGTTAATTATTCAGAGATGACGCTTTTGCGTTTGACATTTTTGGGTGGAGTTTCTAAGAAATGATTCTTTATTCTCCCCAATGTGCTTTTCTGAAATATACCATTAAATATTATACCAAGCCTCTATTGTTAAAAAAAGGAAAAAGAAAAAAAAATTAAAGATTTAAAATTCGATTATGATATTAACACCCATAAAATGCTTCAAAATCCATATGTTAACAAATAAATGAACTTAATGGTTACTTTCTTTAAAAAACAATAACTATAGAATTAACATTGTTAAAATTTCTTAAAATCCGTATGTTTTAAAATCAATAAATTTAATGACTAATTACTTAAAAAAATTAAAGTCGAATATGAAATTTATTAAACAATAGATTTAAAAAAATGTAATAGAGCAACTCTGAAGGAAATCAGTCAGGACTGTTACAGAATATTAAACGATGAAAGGCAGGGATTTCAGATCAACGTTAATTATTCAGAGATGACGCTTTTGCGTTTGACATTTTTGGGTGGAGTTTCTAAGAAATGATCCGTTATTCTCCACAAAGTGCGTTCCTGAACTTTACCATCACATTTTTCCTTTGGATTATTGATAAACTCGTAATCTCACCTCTTATTAAAAGTTTAGAACTGCAAATATTATATCAATCCTTTATTGTTTAAAAAAGGGGAATATGAAACTCAATTACAGAAACAAAACATATGATTATAAAGACTCACAAGTCGGATAAGGCATTCCCAATATTGCTAATATTAATGAAGATATAGTGAATAAAAGAACATTTAAAATATTGTATCAATACTGTACTTTTTTAAAAAAGACCTTTATTTTTTATTGGTGTTGTTGTTGTTAACATGTGAAATTTTATTTTAAAATCAACTATCATAAAATACTTCAAAATTTATGTGCTATAAAAACAATATATTTCATGAGTACTTCCTTTCAAAAAATTGCATTCGACTATAAAATTACAGTGTTAAAATTCTTTAAGATCCGTAAGTTATAAAATCAATAAATTTAATGGTTATTTACTTTAAAATTTTAATTCGATTATAAAATTGATACTACTATGAATAAAAAAAAAGTTTCCTGCAATCGAGCAACTCTGATGGAACTTACTCAGGACTGTTACAGAATATTAAACGATGAAAGGCAGGGATTTCAGATCAACGTTAGTTATTCAGAGATGACGATTTTGCATTTGACATTTTTGGATGAAGTTTGTAAAAAATGATCCTTTATTCTCCACAAAGTGCTTTCCTGAACTTTACCATCGCATTTTTCCTTTGGATTATTGATAAACTCGTAATCTCAGTCCTTATTAAAAGTTTACACCTGCAAATGTTATACCAAACCTCTATTGTTAAAAAAAGAAAAAAGAAAAATTTAAAGAATTATAATTCGATTATGATATTTTAACAGCCATAAAATGCTTCAAAATGGTTACTTCCTCTAAAAAACAATAAGTATAAAATTAATATTGCTAACATTTCTTAAAATTCGTATATTTTAAAATCCATAATTTTAATTGCTATTTACTTTTAAAAAATAATTACTGTTGTGAAATTGATTGAACTATAGATAAAAAATCAGCTTTCTGTAATAAAGCGACTCTGGAGGCAATCAGGACTGTTATTGTTTATTAAACGATGAAAGGCAGGGATTCCAAATCAGCGTTTATATTTCAGAGATGACGCTTTTGCGTTTGACATTTTTGGGGGAGTTTCTAACAAATTATCCTTTATTCTCCACAAAGTGCTTTCCTGAAGTTTACCATCACATTTTTCCTTTGGATTATTGATAAACTCGTAATCTCAGTTCTTATTAAAAGTTTAAACCTGCAAATATTATACCAAGCCTCTATTGTTCCAAAAAAAGGAAAAGGAAAAAGGAAACTCAATTACAGAAACCAAACGTATGTTTTGTTATCACCAGTCAGAAATATATCTGAAGAAATTCCAACTTTGGTTTAAATTTGGGTTCCGTTTACATTATGAAAATTGTACATTAAATGTTCAATATAACAGTACTATTGGTATTTTACTTATTAGTAAAGGCATTAAGTGAAATTTCTTGCCAAAATTAGCAAATATAAAAAGCTGTATCTTGGGTAAATATTTAATGGCAGTATTGCTAATTTTGTTGAAGATATAGTCAATTAAACGGCCACTCAAAATAGTGTGTCAGTACAGATCTTTTGTTTTTTTCTTAATCATTTATTTTTTAATTGTTGTTGTTGTTGTTTTCAAGATCTAATTTCTTTCCATAAAATTATCTATCATTAAATATTTTAAAATCCATATGTTATTAAATCAATATATTTTGAGGAAGCTTCGTTTGAAAAAAAAAATAAATGGAATGAAAATTACAGTGTTAAAGTTCCTTAAAATACATAGTTTAAAAAATCATTGAACCGGAAGGTTATTTACTTTGAAAAATTTAAACTCGATTATGAAATTGATAATACCATTTATTTTAAAGAAAAAAAGAAAAGAAAAAACAGTTTTCTATATTCGAGCGACTTTGGAGGATCTGAGGTCTGTTACAGTATATTAAACGATCAAATGCAGGGATTTCAGTTCAACGTTAATTATTCAGAGATGATACTTTTGCTTTTGAAATTTTTGGGTGGAGTTTCTAAGAAATGATCCTTTATTCTTCACATAATGCTTTCTTGAACTTTACAATCATCTTTTTCTTTTGGATTATTCATAAACTCGTAATCTCAATTCTTATTAAAAGTTTAGATCTGCAAATATTATATCAAGCCTCTACTGTTAAAAAAAGAAAAAAGAAAAATAAATTAAAGATTTAAAATTCGTTTACGGTATTAAAAACCATTAAATGCTTCAAAATCCATATGTTATCAAATCAATGAACTTAATAGTTACTTCCATTAAAAACAATAAGTACAAAATTAATTTTTTTTTAATTCGTATGTTTTACATTCAATAAATTTGATGGTTATTTACTTTAAAAAAATTAAATTCGATCATGAAATTGATTGAACTATGGATTTAAAAAAAACAGTTTTCTGTAATAAAAGCAACTCTGAAGGAATTCAGTCAGGACTGTCACAGAAAGTTAAACAATGGAAAGCAGGGATTTCAGATCAGCGTCAATTATTCAGAGATGACGCTTTTGCATTTGACATTTTTGGGTGGAGTTTCTAAGAAATGATCCTTTTGTTCTCCGCAAAGTGCTTTCCTGAACTTTACCATCACATTTCTCCTTTGGATTATTGATAAACTCCTTATGTAAGCTGTTATTAAAAGTTTGGACCTGCAAATATTATATGAAGCCTCTATTGTTAAAAAAAAGGGGGGGGGGAAATAAAGATTAAAATTCGATTATGATATTAACAGCCATAAAATCCTTCAAAATCCATAAGTTATCAAATCAAAGAACTTAATGGTTACTTCTTTAAAAAAAAAATAAGTATAAAATTAACATAGTTAATATTTCTAAAAATTCATGTGTTTTAAAATCACTAAATTTAATGGCTATTTACTTAAAAAAAATAAATTCTATTATGAAATTAATTGAACTATAGATTTAAAAAAAAAAGTTTCCTTCAATCGAGCAACTCTGAAGGAACTCAGTCAGGACTGTTACAGTATATTAAACGATGAAAGGCAGGGATTTCAGATCAGCGTTAATTATTCAGAGATGACGCTTTTGCGTTTGACATTTTTGGGTGGAGTTTTCTAAGAAATGATCCTCTATTCTCCACAAAGTGCTTTTCTGAACTTTACCATCACATTCTTCCTTTGGATTATTGATAAACTCGTTCTACTCAGTTCTTATTAAAAGTTTAGATATGAAAATATTATACCAAGCCTTTATTGTTATAAAATGAGATTAGAAAAAGGAAATTCAATTGCAGAAACCAAACTTAAGATTATAAAGAATCAAAATTAAAATGACGAGGGACCTTCAAACAAAATTAAGTTGTTTTCATAAATATATAAATCCACAGCACTTATAGTCTTCGAATGTCTGTGCGTCCGTCCGTTCGCCTATAACAGCGAAAAAACTTTCCAACCGAATGGTACATTCATATTTAACATACATAATTTTGCATAATTTTGTGAGTTCATTTTACATTTCATGAAATCGGATGCATAGTTTATTTACAGGACCATAAAAAGTATTCTGTTACATTATGGCAAATGGGAAAAATTATCTCAAGCGCATTTTAATGATCTTGCACTCTTTTGAACCTAATTAAATTGATATGCATCTATGAAGTATACAAAAAAATATATATTCTTTACAATATGTTCTGCAAATAATATTTGTTATTGATTTACACATCCACACAAAAGTATTTCATTACATTATGGTAAAGAAGGGGATTGTTTGAGGCTCATTTCAATTATTACCTAAACTATTGCTCATTTTATGAAATTAATACACATTGCTGAACTTTTCACAATTTACATTCTGTATAATAGAAAGGAGATAATCTTTACAGGGACGCACAAAAGTTTTCGGATACTGTACTGTATCCGAAGTACTGTACATTATTACATCAAGATCTGAATATTTTTAAAACTTCGTTATCGTACGAAACTTATTTCTATGTAGGACATGCAATTACGGCTGTTTTCTCTTAATTTTCGACTAATTAACTTTGACTGTCTCTGCTTCTGTATGTTTGCACTTTAGATATTTTTCAAGGGCACACTATATAAAATATAGCATATATTTATCGGACAAAAAATCTTTAAAAAATGAAGAAAATTAAGGAAATTTCTTGAATACTTTAAGCGTTATGAATGCCTCATACATATTCTCAACAATTGAAATCACCAATATTTTTTGTACCAGTTTGATTTGAATATGCAAATAAAAATGTGCATTGAATTTTATATAATAGAATATAAATTTAAGAAAAAAATATTTTCTAAATTTTGTGAATTTTTTAGCATTTTTGCATCATATTTCTGCATTTAACTAACTTTAATATTTCTAATTATTATATTTAGTTTAAGAAAATCTCTTCACAGTTTCATTTGTATATGTAATCCAAACTTATATAAGGAATGATTTGGGAATTTTCCTGTATGAAAAATCTTAAATATTCAGAAAAATTACTTTTTTTTTTTCCAAAAGAAACTTTTTAAAACTTGGGTACTACTTGTTTATCCCGTCGACCAATTTCGCCAAATTATACAATTCGCCAAACTAATAGCCAAATTATACATGTTGACATAATTTATATTAAATAACGAAAAAACATATAATTTGTAGAATATTAATAAAAATAAAAATAAAAATCACTTAATGACGTTTTAAACACGTGCATCATATTTAATATCATGTCACATTCACGATCATCCATAATTGGCACTTAATATTATAGTTTGGCGATTGTTTTTTGATCGACGGGATAACCAAGTAATACCAAAATTTGTTATGTGATATGCCATAATCCGTATTGTGTCCGCTCGAATAGTATTTGCAATACAGTTTAAAAACTAGTCGGATGTGGATATCACCAAACTTTCTTCTACCTCATCCCTGTTAGCATTTCAAAATTCGTTATCACAGTGCTAAAATTTAGAGTCATTATTTTCAAAATCAGACAAAGTGCGATTGTTATGTTTTTTTATTTTCTTGATTTTTTTTCTGTTGAAGTAGATTATATTTAGTGTATAATGTGCTATTTATGAAGCCCTGAAATTTCCGCTTTCCTATTGGAAAGATCAAAGTTCAAGGCTGCAAATTAAAGTTTTATTTGTATACATAATCCAAATTGACATAAAGAATATTTGTAATTTTTAACTGTATGAAATGTCTTAAATTTTCAGAAAAATTCCTTATTTTTCTCCAAAAGAAACTTTTTAAAATCTGTTATGGGGCATACCATAATCCGTATTGTGTCCTCTTGGATAGTATTTGCAATACAATTTAAAAACTAGTCTGATGTGGAAATTGCAAATTTCTTCTATCTTATCCATGTTAATATTTCAAAGTTCGTTACCACAGTAAATTATTTTAATAATCACACAAAATGCGATAGTTATGTTTTTAATTTGCCTTTTTTATGTTGAAGCAGATCGTATTCATTAAATAATGTGCAATTTTGACTTTTCTCAAAAAAAAAAAAAAAAAAAAAAATTCTTTTTAAAACTTGTTATGTGATATGCCATTATCCGTATTGTGTCCAGTTGAATAGTATTTGCAATACAATTTAAAAACTAACCGGACGTGGGTATTGCAACTTTCTTCTATCTCATCCATGTTAATATTTCAAAATTCGTTATCACAGTACATTATTTTGAAAATCAGACAACGCGCAATAGTTTTGCTTTTTAAATTGCTTGATTTTTTTTTTTGTATGTTGAAGTAGATCATATTTAGTGATCATATGCATTTTATGAAGCCCCGAAGAAATTTCCTCTTTCCTATAAAAAATATAAATGTTCAAGACTGCAAATTACAGTTTTCATGAAATGCACTTTAAACATATCGGCATTTCATTTTTCATGAAAAATGGCATTCACAGCCTTGAAGTTTGGCATTTTGTATAGGGATGAGGAATTTATTTCAGGGCTTCAAAACTGCACATCATTCATTAAATATGATTTACTTCAACGTAAAAAATATAAAGCCAATTAATAAATACAACTATCAAAACATCATTTTATTTTGTCTGAATTAAAAAAATAATGGTCTTAAATGGCAATTTTGCTCATCATGCGATTTCTAATGATATTAACTTCCGTGCATTAGTTCTTTAGATGTGATTATAGATAAAATAATGCAAACCATGCAAAAGGCAGCATAGCAGCGCCACTTGATAGGTGATTTACAGCGAAATGTAATTTGCAACAACTTATGTCAACATCTAATTGAATCTGAAGTTTGATAAAAATCCGTGCATTAATTCTTCAGATAGGGCTATGGCGGAAATCATGAAAAATGCAGGGTAGCAGTGCGACCTATTGAATTATTTACACCCTAATGTAAACAACACCAAGTCAGATTAAAGAATACTTAATCTGAAGTTTCATGAAAATTATGCATTATATGTAGAGATAGAGATAATGGGCAAATTACAAACTATGAATCATAGCAGTGCCTATTTCTTGACCTATTTAAAGAAAAATAATGAAAATATCAATTCATGTTACGGACTAAAGGTTTATGAAGTTTGATGAAAATCCGTGCTTTAGTTCTTGAGATAGAGCTGTTGCGGAAATCGTGAAAAACCGATATAGGATGGCCACCTGTTGAGCGATTTTCACCGAAAACTGATCAGCACCAATTTATATCAGGAACTAACTGAATATCTATTTTCATTAAATGTCGCACATTAGTTCTTGAGATAGAACTCTCACAAAATTTCTGTTACATGCAGACAGACAGACATTTTGTAAAAACCTGTTTTATGGTATTTCTGATCCCCTAAAATGTTTAAATTCATCGAAACGTAATTTTCGATCATTGCGACGCAATTTTTGATCAATATTTATGAAATTGATAAGGACGTATCCTGATGTTGTTTAGAAAAAAAAATTGTAAACTTTTTAAAATTCGTCTTCATTAAGATAGTCAATTTTGGTTTTTTACTTATTAATAGACAAAATTTTGATGAAAATTGATATAGAATTTAGAAAAAAATTCTGTAAAATATTAACATTTCAAGAGTTTAAAAAAAAATCTTGCACAAATTTGTTTATAATAGAGTTTTAAGTGATAAAAATGCAAAAGCAAGAAAATATCCCAAAACTTAAAACACGAGGAGTACTTTAAAATTTCGTTTTAAAATTTCAAAAAAATTAATGAGATGGAAAATTTTTTGAAGGTGTTCTATATGCTTTTGGTGAAAGCATATATGCACAAAATTTCATATTACTATGATGAAAAAAAAAATGACGTCTACCGTCTTCTTAACACAGCAGTTTAGTTGGCTGCTGAAATCCCCTTTTCCAAATAAGTATGCAAAAAAAAAAAAAAAAAAAAAAAAAAAAAAAAATGCATCTCATTATCACTTGGTTTACATTGTGACCAGATTTTATATTTCTAAATTTCTAATGTATGATTTTTTTTTATTTGAAAAATGGTTGCTATTCTCAGACGAAAGTGTAGATATGTGCGAATTTTCGGAATCCTTGTGATGTTTTCACACTTTTGAAATACTTCTGTTGCTAGAAAAAAAAAAGTATTAATAACTTTTTAAGAAAAACAAAACTTTAAAAGAAAGATAAAGCTTATAAACAAAATGCACTTAAATTTGCATTTTCTTACCTATACGTCGGTGTAAAAGTAAAAAATGTGCGATGTTTAAGTTTAAAAACTTGCAGTACCGAAAATTGTAAAGCTGAGGTTTCATTTAAAATTTGAAGGTGTTGCCATCTGCAGAAGGACTTCTTCGTTCTACACAGATATGTTTATCCTTTATAATATAGATATGTAGGATAAATACAACTGTATAACAAACTGAATGAATGAAGAAAGGAAAAAACACTATCACATTATTATTATTAATATTATTATTATTATTATGTACAAAAATAATAAATCCTTTAGGAGGAAAATGACTGTATAAATGATAATCTCTTCTGGATGTTCCATCTGTATTTAACTTTAACTGTAGATTAAACATATATTGTTTACAAAAAGTAAGGAATATATATGTTATATACTTATATTAATGTAGAATTTTTTTATGTAAGTCTTAAATGTTAGTATTAAAAAAAATCATTTTTCAAGTGGTTATTGTACTTTGTTATTTTGTTATTTATTTATTTTACAGATTATGATGTCCAAGAATCTTTTTGAAAAATTTTAATCAATTGTAATTGTCCTTATTTTGCTATTTGTTCAATTTCTTAAATATTTCTTAATTTTTAATGTGCAGAAACATCCCGAAAAAAAGGAATTTCACAAATAAGAATTAAGAATTTCACAAAAAAATGGTTACAGAGAAAAATCACTTTTAAAAATATAAATGCAAGTATACTATTATTACAGTTGAAAGGCTAAGATTTTTTTTTCACATGAAAGCAAATTACAAAACCCACAATGCTATAACAGAAAAATACATTCTAACAGTTGACAAACCGGTACTAAGAAATTCTACAGCAAATATCAACTTAAACTGAAAGTTTTCTGTCTCCTTTTTCATTTTTTTCCAGTTTAAGTGACTCTTTTCAGTAACAAACACTTATTTGTATGATGAAAGGGATATTGTTAACATCGATTTTTGACAGTGCATTGCCCCTAAAACTGCTTTGGGCTCTGTAATGCAGTTAGTTTTCGTCGTTTTACATTGAGAGATAAAGAAATTGGTTTTTTTTTTCATTTTTTTATAGAAAGGCAGAAAAAGATATTTGACAGGCTATTTTAGCAAGCGACTGATTTACATAGAAAATTACTGAAGAAGATTTTTTTTTCAACTGCATTTAGAAAGTATGGATATGAAAATTTACAATCATGAATTTAATATTTTAGCAAGTGAGTTTTCGTAGAAATCAGCGTATCGTTTTTTATGCGAAAAAAAAAAAAACAAAAATAATTTTGAATATACGCATATATATATATATATATTCTCTTTAATTTTTTTTCACTTATGCATAAATTAATCGGTTTTGCATAACTTATATTAAATATTTATTAAATAAAGCATTTTAATATTGCACATCGGATTATATTTTAGTTAAAATTTATTTATAGAACATTTACTGATGTTTCAATTTTATAAATAATAATAACTACACTTTCTTTATTCATATAGTTTTATTTTGATTTTCAAATATTTGCTGTTAAATTTCATTTAAGCGTATTCGTTTTTAACTCGGCATGAATCTGAAATGAGCTTGTTATTAGACAAAAATCCCTTCTAATCCATGCATACTATTTTTACAGCGATAAAGCTAAGCTTTATATATATATATATATATATATATATATATATATGAAAGTAAATTAGAAAACGCACAATTTTATAACAGAAAAATATTTTGTAGTAGTTAACATATTATTATAGTTAAAAAGCTAAGTGTTTTATGTTTTTTTTTTTTTTCTCATGAAAGTAAAAACAAAACCCACAATGTTATAACAGAAAAATACTTTCTAGCAGTTGACAAACGTTACTAAGAAATTCTACAGCAAATATCAACTTAAACTGAAAGTTTTCTGTCTCCTTTTTCATTTTTTTTCTAGTTTAAGCGATTCTTTTCAGTGACAAAAACTTATTTGTGTGACGAAAGAGACATTGTTAACATCGATTTTGGACAGTGTATTGCCCCTAAAACTGCTTTAGACGATGTAATGCAGTTAGTTTTCGTCATTTTACATTGAGAGATAAAGAAATTGGATTTTTATTCACTTTTTTTATAGAAAAGCAGTAAAAGATACTTGGCAGGCTATTTTAGCCTGCGACTGGTTTACATAGAGAATTATTTAATAAGAGTTTTTTTCGCTTTGCATTTAGGAAGTGTTTAAAAGAAAATTTATAATCTTGAATTATCATGTAAGTTTCCGTAGAAATGAGTGTGTCGTTTTCTATACAAAGGAAAAAAAAATATTTTTAATATTTTTTGCTTTCTTACTTTTTTTTTTTACTTATGCATAGAGCAATTGGTTTCGCATGTATTATATTAAATATTTTTTTAACTAGATCATTTAGAATATTATCAGTTTTGCGTATCATTAATTAAATATATACTAAGTAGATCATTTAGAGCAGTACCTATTGAAATATATTTTAGTAGAAAATTATTTATAGAATATTTATTCATGTTTCAATTTAATAGACAATGATAATTTCACAATTTTCTTTCAATATTCATATAGTTTTATTCTGATTTGCTGTTCAATTTCATTTAAGTGTATTTGTTTTAAACGCGACTTGAATCTGAAATTAGCTTGTTTTTAGAGAAAAATCACTTTTAAAACATAAATCCGTGTATACTATTATTGCAGCTATAAAACTAAACTTTTTTTATGTTTATATATATATATATACGAAAGCAAGTTAGAAAATGCACAATTTCATAACAGAAAAATACTTTGTAGCAGTTAATATATTATTATAGTTAAAAAGCTAAGTTTTTAAATGATTTTTTTTCTTTTTTTATGAATGCAAATACAAAACCCACAATGCTATAACTGAAAAATACGTTCTAGCAGTTGACATATGTTACTAAGAAATTCTACAGCAAATATCAAATTAAACTGAAAATTTTCTGTCTCCTTTTACTTTTTTCCAGTTTAAGTGATTCTTTTCAGTGACAAAAACTTATTTGTGTGACATTGTTAACATCGATTTTGGACAGTGCATTGCCCCTAAAACTGCTTTAGGTGCTGTAATCCAGTTAGTTTTTGTTGTTATACAATGAGAAATAAAGGAATTATTTCTTTTATTCATTTTTTATAGAAAGGCAAAAAAAGATATTTGACAGGCTATTTTAGCCTGCGACTGATTTACATAGAAAATTACTGAATAAGAATTTTTGTCGCATTGCGTTTAGGAATTATGGAAAAGAAAATTTATGGTCATGAATTTAGCATGTGTGTTTTCGTAGAAATAAGTGTATCGTTTCTTATTCAAAAGGAAAAAAACCTTTTGAACATGTGTTTATATATGTTATTTTTTTTTATTTAATTTAATATTACTTTTTATTTTGCTTATTTGCTTGTTTACATTTATGCATAGGGTTATCGGTTTTGCATATCTTATATGAAATATTTACTAAATACATGATTTAGAATATTGCACATAGGATTATATTTTAGTAGAAATTAAAAACATTTATTCATGTTTATATTTAAAAAAACAATAGAACTTCACGATTTACTTGCTATTTTCAAAAAGTTTTATTGTGATTTTGAATTAATTGTCTACAATTTCGTTTAAGGGTATTCGTTTTCATTTGTGGTTATTTAAACTCTCAAATCTTTGCTTCTTTTCTTATATATTGATTATGATGTCCAAGAATATTTTACGCGATTTTAAGCAAGTCCTACTGTACTGATTTTTATTGTTATTCAATTTGTTAAATAATCCTCATTTTTAACGCACAAAAAAATCCCTAACTAAAAATAAAAATGGATTTCATAAATAAGAATTGAGATTTTTATAAAAATTTGTTTAAGAGAAAAAATTACTTTTAAAACATAAATCCAAGTATACTATTATTAAAGTTGTAAAGCAAAGATTTTTTTAATGATTTTTTTCATGTGAAAAGAAAATACAAAACCGACTTTTTCTGTTATAACAGAAAAATACTTTTTAGCAGTTGACAAACGTTACTAAGAATTTCTACAGCAAATATCAACTTAAACTGAAAGTTTCTGTCTCCTTTTTCATTTTTTCCAGTTTAAGCGATTCTTTTCAGTGACAAAAACTTATTTGTGTGACGAAAGGGACATTGTTAACATCGATTTTGGACAGTGCATTGCCCCTAAAACTGCTTTAGGCACTGTAATGCAGTTAGTTTTCATCGTTTTACATTGAGAGATAAAGAAATTGGTTTTTTATTCTTTTTTTTGTAGAAAGGCAGAAAAAGATATTTGACAGGTTATTTTAGCCTGCGACTGATTTACATAGAAAATTACTGAATAAGAATTTTTTTTTCGCATTGCATTTAGGAAGTAAAGAAAATTTACAAACATGAATTTAACATTTTAGCAAGTGAGTTTTCGTAGAAATCAGCGTATCGTTTTTTATGCGAAAGAAAAAAAAATCATTTTATATATATATATATATATATATATATATATATATATATTTTTTTTTTTTTTTTTTTTTTTTTTTTTGCTTCTTTTTTTTTTGCTTTTTTTTTTTTTTTTTTTTTTTACTTATGCATAGAGTAATCGGTTTTGCATATCTTATGATAAATATTTATTAAATAGATCATTTAGAATATTGCACATTGGATTATATTTAAGTAGAAATTTACAACATTTATTCACATTTATTCACTTTTATGACAAACAATACATCTTCACATTTTGCTTGCTGTGCTCTACAATATTTATTGTGATTTTTAATTAATTGCTATACAATTTCATTTAAGTGATTTCATTTTCATCTGTGTACATTAAAATTTTTAAATATTACATTTCGTTTAATTGCTGTCTAATTTTTCAAAAAAAAAAAAAAAAAAAAATAACGTTTTTTATTGCAAAACATTTATAAATTCGTCATAGGCAGTAGGACATGGAAGGCTTCAAAAAGTAGTTATTGAACTTTTTTAACAAAAATTCTTTCAAGCCATATTCTACTCGATAAATTCATGAAATATTTGAAATATAAAGTCCAGTTACTGAAAAGTTTGCATGTTTTGTAAACGTTAATCATTTTTTATACTCCACGAGTTTCCAATTTTCAAAATATTTTCCATGTTACCCGGTTTATAGTCTAAAATCATCTTATTTAATATAAATACACACACATACACACACACACATATATATATATAATATTTTTTCTCAAATGAACGTTCATTGCATAGTATTGAACATGTATTGATATAATCTATCGTTTGAATAGCAATTATAATAAGAAATCATTTCTTTTAGATTTAAACTACCATCCTAAATCCTAAAAATAATTTTATAAATTGCTTGGGAATCCAATTTATTAACGTCGTAAAATCGGCAATAAATTCTATTAACATGTAAATTTCAGTTTCCTAAAGTTTAAGATTTCGAAAAAATATATATAATATCCCTTAGGGATAATCTCCATACGTTTTACAACAAATCTGTGCATGTGTTTGCAAATTCTATAATTTAAAATATCGTAAAATTTTTAATAAATTCTAATAAAATACAAATTACAGTTTTTTATTATTATTTTCTTAGCAATGTAATTTTGTGCTTATAAAACGCATGCATATACTTGTATATACATATATTCATATATTGTAATACAATGAATGGTTTTATATATATATATATATATATATATATATGTGTGTGTGTGTGTGTGTATATATATATATATATACAGGGTGTCCCCTCTCAACGGTGGCCAATGGCTAATTTCTGAACCGTTGGTGATAGACATATAGTTCCAATTGCAAAAATGCTTTAAAAAAGGCAAAGAATTGTTTTTTAAGCGATTTTGGTCAAAAAAATGTTTTACTAAAAAATTACGAAAATTAAATTTTTATACGGTCCCCCGGTCCTATAAGTGGTATTTAGTAAAAAATTTTCAACACTCTAGCAAGTAATAGAGAAAAGGTCCCATTCATGTAACATTAAAATTGACCGAGTTATGAAACTTTAAATTTCATGACTTAAACCACTTTTTTATAGCTGAAAACGGATGAGTTCGACTGAGCTTTAAGGGAACGTACACTAAGTGCTTAAAGTATTATAAAGGGAGTTGATTTCCAACGCTGTTCAAAGGCTGCCTCCTAAACTATTTGTCACAGACATATAGTCCCAATTACAAAATGTTTTAAATGAGCGATTTAACTGAAGGCGCTGTCACCGTATAAGTTTTACGGTAGTGTTAATTATAATTAATTAACTTCTAGATTGGTTATTAAAATAACTGAAGACGTGAATTTCAAAATTCTCTTTATCGGAAAAATCAAATTTTGGGAAATAGCGAAAAAACTTTAAATGCATCTATTGGTTTTCATTATAAATTTTGAGATTGCATTGTTACAATAGTGGAGGTTTGTATAGACTGATAGAGAAATCAAAAAGCGAAAAGTAGAGTTTTGAAATTCATATCCTCAATTGTATTTTTACGTATGTTTTATTTTGTAAGCAAATGAAGCTGATTCTTTTTGTGATTTTATTTTAAAAAGGTATGTTATTTGACAAGCTTTTATTTTATTCGTAGTTTTCGTATGTAAATTTTCCTAGTTCAAAACTTATATTCAAATTTTAACTCACTTCCAAATATCTGATTGAGGTTCAATTCCCATACTTATTTAAACCCGATGACAATGTAATATTATTACGATTTTAGGTGCGTTCCATTTATTTATTTTATAGGACTACATCAAATTCTATTAGGTTGAGTAATCTAATAGAGCTTTAAATATGTATCATTTTGTAACGATTTGTGACTGTTGCTTTTCATAGTTTAATTTAACAAAATTTCTGTTACTTTTTTACTTATATTTTTAGCACAAATTGCATATTTTACTTTAACATGTAAATGTCAACATAAATTCAGAAACAACATTCAAAAATTTTTTTTTACTCTCAATGTTTAAAGTTATATTTTCTATCTGATGTTTATTTTTATTTCCAGTAAATTTGTGACTGACCCCTATTTTGCAGCAAAAAATATGCTTCAACTTTGAACAGCTATAACTCGGTCAATTTTGATCGCAGAGGAATGGGATTTTTTTTGTCTTACTTGTTAGAGTAGTGGTAAAAATTTTCTAAATATCCCTTATAGGACCGAGGGACCGTATAAAAATTTAATTTTCGTAAATTTTTAGTAAAACATTTTTTTTTATCTAAATCGCTTAAAAAATAATTCTTTACCTTTTTTAAAGCATTTTTGCAATTAGAACTATCTGTCTATGACGAACGGTTTAGAAATTAGCCATTGGCCACCGTTGAGAGGGGGTACCCTGTATATATATATATATGAACTCTTTCAGGTATCGATTTAAAAAAAAACGGTCTTAGTATATTTACATCGTAAAAGTAACCGACATTGTTATATTTAAACTTTGTATCCCCAGCAGTATCAGAAAAAGCACAATTTCAGAAAGTTGTTTCCTTCTGTATCTCTTAGGGATTGTGCGACTGACATCAAATATAAATTATGTTAGAGCGGAGACTATCAGTATTTTTTATGCTTTATTCATATTTTAGGATTATTATTAATTCAACTCTATTGTTTTAGCGATTCCACACAAACACACAGATAAATGTACAAACGTTTCTTCATTACAATATTAATACAGTCGAGTCTCTCTATAACGAAACTCCATACATCGAATTTCTCTATATAACGAATTTTTAGTAGGAACGGTCCCCTTTTCGCATGATTACAGTAAAAACCGTCTCTATTTAGCGAAATACCTATCTCCATATAACGAATTTTTTCATAAATTGGTCTTAATTTATACAGTTTTAAAAAAGTTTCGAAATCATATGGAATCAATTTTCCGTCACTTATTTTTGATTTATTGTTCAGTAGTGAGTTTTTCTATATTACTTCTCTCCTTGTTCTTTCCAACGAATTCTTCCCACCTACCACACACCTTTTAACATCTTTCTCAAAACAGAGTCAATTGGATTGTTACACATATAAGAGAGGGATTAATGCGAGGCACATAAGAGAGGCCTTCAAGTAGAGGAAAATCTTAACTACAATTTTTCATTCCTTGCTAAAATTTGAAAACATTTTTTGAGAGCGTAACTATTTTAAAATCAAAACAACAAAAAATTACAGCTTTCTTCGTCTGAAATTAATGCAAGGTGTTTCTTATTTGATTTTCATTAAGCTTTCAAATAAATGTCGGTTCTCTTTTTTGAAACTGCTTAAATAATTAAGAAATAAAACGTTAGGTTAATATTTACTTTTAAACATTTAAAATTTTTAATTAAAATCATCAAAAATATTATTTGTTCAAAATTTACACATTAAATATGATTTTTAACATCATTCTCTATAGATCGAATTTCTCTATATAACGAACTTTTTACTTGAACGATGGATTTCGTTGTATCGAGTCTCGACTGTATATAGTAAAACCTTCCTAAAGAAACCACATTCCGTTCTAATAAATATTGGTCGCTCCGAGAGGAAGTCGTGTTTAAACCTAGAATTTAATTGCTGAAAAAGGATAACATTACTAAAATTTATTTTTCACATTAGCAGAAAATATAAAAATTCAAGTATTAAAACAAAAGGTAATTACGTCAGTAATTACCAGTATGGAGTTATAACATATGGAGATTGGTCATAATTATATTGGATAAGTTATATTGAATAACGTATGTTTATAACGTATGGAGATTATTACGTCAGTAATTACTGCAGAGTTAAAAAAATGAATTCCCGTTTGCTTTGATTTTTACGGCTTTATCTTTTATAACTTTTATTTCCAAATATTTTCGATATTCAATAAATAAATACGGTTCATTTTTGACAGGAAATAATAATGACGATTTCATTACTATATCTCTTTCTTTGAAAATTCCCTTACGTAATAGGACACTCAAGTTTATTCACCGTCATTTATAATTCGTCATTGAAGTTGAATTCATTGCCCAAGTTAAATTCATGTTTTACATAATCTTAAAAGTATCGGAATTTAAGAAAAATCTAATTTAAGTTTAAAATGTTGATGAATGATTCGCTCTTCAGAATTACTTTTCTAACAAAACCTTCAAACGACCAAGAAATAACGAAATTTGTTTCATTTTCTTAGAAAAAAAAAAGGTCGTTTATGCAGGCATTTTAACTGGGATGGTCTTGGTAAATTTAGTACTCAGCCTATGGGAATAAATTTCGTTCCATGAGAAAATTGTCGTTCAGGGAGAGGATTGTATAGAGAGGTTTTACTGTAGATGAAAATAGAAAACAATTTTTAAGAAATTAATAATATTTATTTTCTTCTGTTTCAGGTAAGAAGCCATTTCTCATAACGTGAATATTTGGACAAACAGGTATTTTATGTGGTTTTTTTTATGTAAACACAAATGTTTAATATGAAAACACATATGATAAAAGTGGGAAGTGACACAATTATCATGTTTAGAAAAATAAGCAGGATAGTTCTGTAAGGAATTCGTAACTCCGTTATAAAAAGCCTCTTTTTTTTAATTATTATTATTATTATTTATTGAACGTGATGCGTTTTTTCTAGGTTTCGTCTATTTTTCTTCGCTTTTTTAACTACAACATTTACGAATATAGTATGAAAATTGAAGTCACGTTAATTAATAAAAATATTTCAAAGAAAGGAAATTTTAGTGGGAAGTTACATTTTTTTTAAAGGAAAGCGTCTATCACCATTTAATAAAATCAGGTTATGTGAGTTATTTTATTTTCATTTTAATCTTTGCTAAATTTATTGAAGTTTCTCTTGCCTAAACTCTATCTCGGAAGTTTTGAATAAAAAAAGTTTTATGAGTTCTGCTGTAAAAATGAACTCGTATTTAAGTGATGGCCTTGCCGAGTCATCACATCTACATGTATAATTTGTTCATTATGAAAAGTCTCTTTTATCACTGTTCTACATACATAATTTGTTCATTGCGAAAAGCTTCCTTTCTGATCAAAATCACTGTGAGTCTTGCGTTTTTTTCAATGATATTAGAGGACCGATGATTATCTTTAATTATATGCATAACTCTCACTTTTTTTGTCACATATCATTTCTTCTTATGTTAGTTAAACGGTATATGGAAGAAAAATATTTTTTTTAATAAATGCGTACGTATAGATCGGGAGGTGACAGCATAGACAGTCACCTCATCGAATTCACGGCTGAAATTCTAGAACTAAAGGATTAATTAAAACTAGTGACATGATTTTTATGTACGTGTTATTTATGTATATTTTTATCAAACCTCTTCATACTACACGCAATATTTCAAGAATATTTATTCTCAAATAAAGTTTGCATGTGTTTTTAAAATATATAAGAAATAACTGCAATTTTATGCACAGAAATAAATTTTAGCACTCGGAAGAATATGTTATCAAGCTTTGAACACATTACACATGAAAACATAGAATGCATTAATTCTTAATAGTTGAAAATACAAAAATAAAAAAATAGGAATGGAAATAATCACTTATCTTTTTTTGTTTTAAAATAACATTTTAGAAAATACATGTATCCATTTTATCTAAACTTGAAATCATTTCACAATTATTTTTCTCTTCGAAAAAGTTACTTAGCCCTGACAACCACTGAGCTGCTTGTCTAACAGTCGGTCACTGGGTTATTTCATTTTCTTAAAATTTAAAATCTCAAAGTTCTTCATTTTCATTCATTATATCAGCAACAATTTGTTCATCTGATATTTATTCCGTACAAATCACGTCTCAATCAAATTAACATATCAAAACATAATTGGTCTGCCAAGTCGCATCTTGGTGGAAAACACCTTAAAACTCAGTTTTAACTGTTTGACTTGTAGTTTTACCATTATATTTTACCTGCAACTATAGGTATGAAAACATACAGGATTGGAATGAAGGCAATAATAAACTTACGAATCAGCTGCTACAATCGGGTTTTCAGTTGTCTTGATGTGGCAAGGCAGACCGATTGCTGGTTTATACAAGAGTCTAGTTTTAACTAATTCAGGAATTTTAGCCGTAAACTCGATGAGTTGATTGTTTATTCTGCCATCTCCGGGATTACTAGTTGCATTAACAGATGCAGTGTTGCAGTTGTATTTTCAAAAATTTATCACATATGTTCAAGTGAAGTTCCTATTTGAATTTTTTGTCACATGACCTTTTTTAAATATTTATTTAAAAAATATCTCATTATATAAGAGCTCACGGAAATATAGAAGCCCGTCATCAAAGCAGATAAGGTATATTAAAATTTTACAAATATACAATTCTAAAAATATTGAGATTTTAAAGTAGTATGTTAGTTTTAAAATTTATACCCATGTTGTTGATATATAAATAAACTTGGGAATGCAGTCTGAAATTTATCGTCATTTAACTCTTTCCGACGCACTGTGCCTAATCTGGGATACCTAAATTTAATACCAAACTTGCAAACGGCGCCAAAAATTTTTTAGTGAAATTTTGTTTTCACAGTAAAAGATTAAAGGATTCTTAATTTCTGAAAAAAGTTGTTTCTAAATTCCGATGTCAATCGATAATTTCTAATTTTACTAATAGAATTTGCCCGTGCCAAACAGGATTAAGGAAATTTATTTATTTATTTATTTGGCTGCCCATATTGTACTCATTTATTAACGCTAGTATTCGTTACATAATTAAAGTGCTATATAAAGTGGAAAACCTAAATCGAACGTTTCAAAGAACCACTTTCAAACTATCTGGATATTAATCGGTTGAAGTCTAATCAAAATATCAATTAATACCATTTCAGACCTTTAAAACGAGTATTTCGAGCTTATCTTGCAGATGTAAATATGAATATAATTAGAGATTGAAAAGTCAAAAATTGGGTATTTTGTGATGTTTATATGAATAAATTGCAAAAGCACTTATTAAATAATCAATAAAGCATAGCTACCAACTTTTACACACTTTTGCTACCACTAAAATTGCTCAGAGATTTTCCATTTGTTTAATCGTAAGATTTCGGCGATTAAATAAAACAATATTTACTATAAAATTTTTGTAGTAGTAAAAAATGCGTAAATGTTGGCAGCTATGAAAAAATGCGTATTAAAACACACAGGTGTTCCAGAATTAATGGGACAAACTTTAAGCGCAGGAAGAGGACATCACAAGGAACCAGATTTGCACAGTAACCCATAGCCGGGAACGTTTATCTGGCGTGGTAGTGACAACAAAAATCATAATGAAGAAGAGACACGAACAAGGACATGAAATATGTTAAATATTCTCACTGATTCAAAAGTTCCGGAAGAATGCTGGAAAGTGTTGCGGAACGTGTAGCATGCATCATGACAGCTGTTAGTTTGCTTGTTAGTTTGTTTATACAGGAAGTGCGGGACACTCCCGCTATTTTCGATAACATTAGATTTTCCAAGCGCAAGATATGCTTTTCTATTACATAATGGCCTGGGGTCGTAATTTCTAATACGTACTTTGATGATGATTATTGTCTCTTTATTTTTTCCTGTAACATAAATAAGAAGATGTATAAGAAGATGTATGGATAAGAAACATGTGTTCTTCTGTTATTAGTGTCCTGTTTTTCTTGTGTTTTGTGCCATCACTTACGCACCAGGAAAATGTTTCCGATCACGTGTTACAATACAAATCTGAGTCCTTGTGATATCCCTTATCTCCCCTCAAAGTTTATCCCAATAATCCTGGGACACCCAGTATAGGGTTATTTATACTAGCATACATATTATATTATATAGGTTTTATATTAGCATATTTGATTAATTTTCTTTAAGCTGTATACATACATACTAATTACATAGTTTAAAAGTAACAGTGGATGCAATCTCCAAATTTTCTAACCTGAGAAGACGCTTTTTAAAGTTTTATATGAACGGACATTCAATTTTACTCACCGTCAACAATTGATTAAAACACAAAAAATAATGCAGATTTTGTAAAGGCGTTGCGTGCAGTGTTTTCGAGAAAATTATCTTAATAAGAGTCAGAATAAAACAAATCCAAAATCTGATTTTTGAAAGCTTAAAAATTCTGCGATCCCTTAGAAAATTGGTAAAACAAAGATATATACAGGGGTTGGACAAAAATATGGAAACACCTTAAAAAAAACACGTTTCCTTGCCTAGTATTGTGTACGGTACCCGTTGTTATTCCAAACAGCTTGCAGTCTTCTCGGAATGGATAAATACAATTTCTGTATGTTTGCCAAGGGAATATTGTACCATTATTCCTGAAAAATGGTAGCAAGTTCAGATAATGATGCTGGCGCTGGATAGCGAGAACGCACTTTCCGCTCCAATGTAGACAACAAAGAATCGATAATATTCAAGTCTGATGACTTTGATGGCCTGGGAAAATGCGAAAATTCATTCTCGTGCTCAGAAAACCAGTCCTTGACAATGTGAGCTGCGTGAACGGGGACGTTGTCGTCTTGGAAGATACCATCATTCTTGGGGAACAAAGCTTGTACCATTGGATGCACTTGATCGGCCAAAATGTTCACATAAGTCTGAGCAGTAATACGCCCTTACAGAGTTATCATGGGGCCTGACGAGAACCACGATATGGCTGACCAAACCATCACCGAACCCCCGCAATGTTTCACTCTTGGCAACAAGCAGTCTGTATTATAGGCTTAAGATGGAGTTCTCCAGACGTAAACTCGGTCGGAAGTGGGGAACAATGTGAAAGAAGACTCATCAGACCATATTACGCTCTTCCACTGCTCTATAGTCCAGACTTTATGACTTAAACACCATTTTTTCCTGTTACAGGAATTAGCATTACTGATGGATGGTTTTTCAATTGCAACACGGCCAGCAATTCCCTATTTATGAAGCTTCCTTCTAATTGTTTTGGTATTCACAGGATTTGGTAACACGACATTCATTTCAGCAGTAACTTTTGCAGCTGTGGACTGCTTATTTTTCGCGATAATCCTCCTTAATGATCGTCTGTCATGATCACTCAGCACACACTTTCGTCCGCGCTATGATTTAGCAGATGATGATTTTTCCTCATTTCAAATATGCGGAATAAATCTTCGACACAGTACCTCTTGAAACACTAAAAACCTCGGCTACTTTGCTTACGGAAGCACCCACCAGGCGCGCCAATAATTTCTCCACGTTCGAAGTCTGTTAACTCTGACATAATGCAACGATAATCTCACATAACAGTGCTCCAACAACAACTGAACGGTGCAGCGATTTTACGAAGTTGCATAGGTGGCGTCATTAGGCGAAAACTCCAGTGCCATCAACACAGTTCATTATAATCAATCTTTCTTTTCAAACATGCATTTCAAAAGGTGTTTCCATATTTTTGTCCAACCCCTGTATATATATGTTACAGGCCAAACCCGATTTTAGGCCAAACTAGATTGGCCTAGGCCAAACCGGTCTATCCTAACGCCCATCGGATAAACTAGTTTTTCCTAGGCCAAACCGGTCTATCGTAACGCCCATCGGTTAAACTAGTTTTTCCTAGGCCAAACCGGTTTATCCTAACGCCCATCGGATAAACTAGTTTTTCCTAGGCCAAACTAATCTATCCTAAGGCCCATAGGACAAACTAGATTTTTCTAGGCCAGACTAGTTTGGCCTAACTCTTATAGGACAAACTAGTTTAGACTGCTGTTTATTGGTCTGAACTAGTTTATCCTAGGCCAATTCAATTTGGCGTGATTTTATTGAATTCAATGACCACCTCAACGCCAACATTCTTGTTTGTCCTAGGCTGATTTAGTTTTTCCTAGGCCAATGTAGTTTTTCGTGTTTTTAGCTCACGGGCGTCAAAGCCAGAGAAATAATAGGCTCACAGGTTCTGTATGTATGTACGCATGTCTGCACGTATGTATGTACGTATGTAAGTAACGCGATAACTCTTGATAGAGATATCCGGTTTGGTTCAAATTTTGGATGTAGGCTCATTTTGATAAGGTACGTTTCTGATTAATTTTGGGAATTCATTCAATAGCAATAAAGGGTAATAGGAATAAATATGTATAGGAATAAATATGTATGTACGTACGTATGTGCGTAACGCGATAACTCTTGATAGAAATAATGTAATTTGACATGTTTTTAACTCATAAGGCTACCAAAGCCTGAGAACTAATGTGCCCGTAGGTCCTGTATCTATGTATGTACGTAAGTACGTAACGCAATTATTCTTGATAGAAATAATCGATTTGCATCAAACTTTCATTATAGGTTTATTCTTATAAGGAACTTTTTTGATTACTTTTGGAGGTTATTGGACAAGAATAAGTGGAGAGGGGGAAGAGGCTGATTCGCCCCTTCCCTTAATTCAAATAAATGGGTTTCCATGCATTATTAGCATATTTTATTCAAATCTTAGATATAGGAGCATTCTCTTGAAGGGCCTCCATGATTAGTTGTGAGTGTTCATTGTTTAAGTATAAATGGAGGGGGAATAGGAGTAAGGCCCCATAATTTATGTAAATGCTTTTTTTACGCAGAATTTTCTGATTTGCTTCAAATTTTAAAAATAAATTCATTCTGGTAAAGCGCTTCCTTAATTAGTTTTGGGGGTTGATTGAATAAAAACAACGAGAATTACCCGGGGGGATCCCGCCTAATTTTGGCAAATGTGTTTTTCATACAGAATTAACCGATTTGCTGCAAATCTTGGATTTGTTCATTCTAATGAAGCGCTTCACTGATTAATTTTCATGGTTCTTCGGTTAAATATAAGGGGGAAACATACAATTTATTTCTTTCCTTAAATTAGATAAATTGGGTATAATTCAGAATTATCCAATTTGCTTAAAATTTTGGACATGAATTCATTTGATCATGCGCTTCTTTAATTAATTTGAGTTTTTCTTTTGTTTAAGTATAATGGGGCAGTGGACGTTTTATCGCATTTCTAAAATTAGATAAATAGGTTTTTATCCAAATTTATCCGATTTGCCGTAAATTTTGAATATAGTTTTTTAAGGCGAATCCCTGAATTGTTTTGAGGGTTTAATGATTAAGTATAAAGGGAGGAATGGGGGATTACCCTCCTAAAATCAGATGAATTGTTTTTGAGCAGAATTATCTGATTTGCTTCAAATTTTGGATAATTGTTTAACTTTATAAAGCGTATCTGTGGTTAGTTTTGGGGGTTCAATGGTTAAGTATAATTATGGGAAATAGGAAAAAATAATCCAACTTACTTTATTTTTTGAGGGTGTTATTCTAAAAAATAAGGCTGTAATACACAATTAGTT
Source organism: Maratus speculifer (assembly GCA_964019185.1). Taxonomy (NCBI): domain Eukaryota; kingdom Metazoa; phylum Arthropoda; class Arachnida; order Araneae; family Salticidae; genus Maratus; species Maratus speculifer. Next base: position 279,688,900 of record OZ025294.1, read on the forward strand.
AAATAGCCTGTGAATGCAAAGCCATCACTTTAATTGGGCAATATTCTTTTTAATATTGATCCCGACTACTGCTCCATAGCTAACCTTGTGCAAAGTGGTTTTGTTATCACCCTTATATAATGTATTTTATTCGAAGGGTTGTAGAATACTGTCAGAGGTTTGCACGGGCTGGAATTTCCACGACAGGCCTCTAAATTATGTTGTGTTACCTACATTGCTCTTTCTTTTAGAGTTGTGCATTTTTATTGTTTAAGTCTAAAATTTAGAGTTAAACAATAAACATCCACAACTAATCACGGAGGCGCTTTGTCACAATGATCCTATATCTAAAATTTAAAATGAAAACTGATAATTCTGCATGATAAATCCATTTCGCTAAATTAAAGTTGGGGGATTAGCAGGTTGGGGGATTCCGGTTTGGCCTAGGAAAAACTAGTTTATCCGATGGGCGTTAGGATAGACCGGTTTGGCCTAAGCCAATCTAGTTTGGCCTAAAATCGGATTTGGCCTTTAACATATATATATATATATATATATATATATTATGAAATAAAATTTGCGACTGATTAAGTTAAGTATTTGCGAATGTTGAAATGTAATTTACTTTTTTATTTTGCGAATAATAAAAACGCGGGAATATTAAGGAATTATTGTGTTAACTCTAACCGGCATAAACGCATGCATAAACATATCCATACAACCTTCCATCTGCTGTTTTTAGCAACTGAAGTTCAAGACTTATTTTCTGAACAAATTTTTAAGAACTACGCTCTGACACTGTCAACATCTTGTATAGACACTTTAATCATCCCATGCTTTTCCCTTTACAAACACTCGTAAATAATTGCCTATACCAGGGATTGCAAACTTATAATACGCGATGGTATATTTTCTACACGGTGTTGGTTGAGATCCCAAAACCCCCCAAAAATTTAAGTTAAACACACGAAATGATACAAGCTGCGCTTTTCGTTCTTTACTTTTAATATATTTTTTTTTAATTAGGAAATAATTGATTGAATTTTGAAATTATTTCAATGCGCATTCAAATGAATTATCAAATTAAGATAAGGTTTGGAAAATATCAAAGAGAAAATATATGGCATGACAAATAAAACTGCCAATGATGAAATTATCGCGACTAAGCATAAAATTTGCCTTTTTCGACATTTTATTTTCTATTTATTCTTTCGCATCATCATTTTTAGAAAAGAACTATACGAAAATTTTAAATATTAAAAAATACTTGACAATTGACTTGAATTCAGTTTGCATCCCTTTCAAAGTAACCAGGTCGAACCCCATATCAATAATTGGCAGAATCCAAATTGTATTACATTATAAAATATATTAATCCAATTATTACATGTATGTTATCCCATATTTTTAAATACGAATAAATAGACATTTTTAGAAATTGTCATTGATTAATTTTGATTCTCTAAATTTGTTTCTGGGCCTTGGCACGTTACGGTTACGTAAAATTGTTTTTTAAAGAAATGATGCACGAGTTTTTAAAAAGGTTTGCCGATTCTAATGTATACCATAGGCGGATTTTTTTTTCTTTTGCCACAAGGGGGTTTACAATTAAACTTTAAATAAAACGAAAATTGAACTGAAATTATGAATTCAGATTAGCAAATCGCTGAACGCTTGGTAGTCCCATTTGGCGCAAGTGGCTCGACAAATGAGTAAATAACAAATCAGTATTTGTACATATGCTTATATAAAACCGTTTGGGTTGCTCTTTATTTATGACCTTGGATCAAAATTCTGCAACATTTACAGCTGATACTATTAAAATTTATATCTGAGACGTATTTTTATGGCTACCGTGTATTTTGTACTTTCTGAGAGAGAATTATTATTTTTATTTCTGAGATAATTATTATTATTTCTGAGACAGATTATTATTTTTTCTATTTGTTTTTACTAGTAAGAATTTTTCAGAATTAAAATTTTTTTTTCAAGAAATAGATTGTAATTTTGTTTATACAACTTACTTTTTGTATATAAAAGTTTTGAAATAATTCACGATCGTTTAAAAATTAAACTTAATTTACTTACGTACCGTAAAATGGGGGTGAATAGGAACAGCGGGGTGAATAGGAACGAAACTTCCCGGTCATACAAATAAATTCATTATAAATATAAGTGGTGATATTTTTAGCTGCCATTTTTTTATAAGAAGAAAATAACATTAAGAGTTGGGAAATTCAGTTTTAACATGTTTGCACAACTACTGGGGTATATAAAAAAACTTCCAGAGGATCCTCATAAACCTCATTTTTTCAACGTCTTTAAAACGTTGTATGTAACTACAGTATTTTTCATATTCTTAACCTAAGAGATGGTATTTTTAATTAATGATAGACCTGTAAACCATATGCTGTATTAAATTCTACTTATTTCTAAACTACATAATGAAAAAATGAAAAATGGCTTGTAACATTGGGAGTTTAAGATTTACGGGGTGAATCGCAACACGTATGTGTATGAATATGTATTGTAACAATATTTTGTTTGTTCTAATTACTTGAAGAGCTTAAAGGTGCTAAAAAATTACTTGGTTATAACAAAAAAGTCAACGCCTAATCCAACAGACACGGAACACACAAGAAAAGAATTTAAAAATAGCAAATTAGTTAGAAAAACTGCACAGAATTATTCTCTGACATCCACAACATTACACAAATATCTCGATATGAAAAACCAATTGAAAAAGAGAGGGATGCAAAAAGTTCTAAGGGCTGGGGATGAGGGCGTATTAGTAGATCGTATTAATACATGCAGCGATTGGGGCTACTCAATAGATTCACTTACCCAATGGCTACTAGTAAAGGATAAGACAGAAGAGGGCTGAATTTGTATTAAATTCTACTTCTGCAATTCGATTATAATTAATTAAAATAAATTTTAATTTTTCTTGATTTCAAAGTTGTTTTCTATTTTTTAAAAAAGGTATATCTTTACTTGCATATAAAATAAAGGTTTGGTTTCACAGTAACTACGTGTTCCTATTCCTCCCTTACCATTATTACCTCTTTTTATTAACTCTATTAAAGTTTGAATCGGAATAAATAAATATTATAACATTTGTTCCGATTCACCGCTATCTGCAGGGTGAATCGGAACACCATTAAAAAATAATATATAAATAAACTGTAAAAATATTTCGTTTTTGCTTAAAAAGTAAAGAACAAAACAAGACCGAAGTGTCTAGTAGAAAAATAAAAAAAATAAAAATCAGTTATTGCTCTTTTTATAACGTTAAAGTTGAAAAGTGTTCCGATTCACCCCATTTTATGGTAATTAAATTTTTTTTTGTTTCTATATTTAAAAACTATCAATCGCTTTTTACGTTACGTCACTTTACAAATAAGTGCGAAACGTGTTTAGTATTTTCAAGTTCGATTTCTGTAATGCTCAGTATTACAACACGTATCATTATGTAAAGCGCAATATAATCACATTTTCGCTAGACAGATTTTAGAATTGTGCCCTTTACTTTTATCCATTGGATGATAAAATGAAAATAAAATTTAATTTGTTTTCACAGATGTTTCATTTTTTAAATAGTATTCTTTTTTCGAATGATACACTTCGAGTTGCAAGCAATATTACGATATTTTAACTATTTTAGTCTTCTGTTTCACAATCTTCAGAATTACAAAACATAGCTTTATGTAACACGAAACGTAATCGAATTTTCGATCAATTTTGAGATTTCAAAATAATGCTCCTTCATTTTCTTGTTTAAATAATACGTTAGGTGGAATCATTATACAATAAAAGAATGCCCATCACAATTATTTGATGCAACTTTATAAGTAACATTACGACATTTTAACTATTTATGTCTTCAATTTCACAATCTTCAGAATTACGAAACATATCTTTATATAACACGAAACGTAATAAAATTTTTGATCAATTTAGAGATTTCAAAATAATGCTGCTTCATTGTTTTGATTTAATAATTCGTTAGATGAAACCATTATATGATTAAGAATGCCCATTACAATTATTTGATGACTCTTAGGACGCTCGACAAAAAATGCGTTAAGGGATTGAAGTAAAATTATGTAATGATTAAAGAGTACAATGCAAATGTGTATTTTCTATACATTTTTTTTTTTTTTTTTTTTTTTTTTTTTTTTTTTTTTTACGCAACAAAATTTAAATAGGTATTTGGCATTTTTCAGTTATTTTCAAATAAATTCATATTTTTTAAGAGAGATGTTTATTAGCTTACACGGAAAAAAACATTGGCCATGTAAGCTAAGGATATGAGTTCGATTCCTGTCTTGGACAATTTTTCGCTTAAATTGCATTTTTAACACAATCAAACTAGCTGATAAAGATATCATGCGAATTAAATATTTCCAACTGAGCAAAAAATTGCCGAGGCCAAGAATCAAGGTCAATGCTTTACCGTTTAAGCTACCTGCCCACGACAGCCGGTGAGCATATTCCGCTCAGATAACCTTGTAGGTCATAACATGAGATCCGGCGAGACTAACAGAACAGACAGTCCAACAGACCAGATGTTGTGACCTACAATATTATCTGAGCAGAAAATGCTCACCGGTTGTCGTGCCCAGTTAGCTTAAACGGTAAAGCATTGGCCTTGTAATCCAAGTATCTGGGTTCAATTACCGGCCTCGGCAATTTTTCTCTCAGTTGGAAATATTTTATTCGTATAAATTTTCCCTTTGTTTTAAATATTCAATCTGATGCCTGCATTTATTATTTTTAAAATTAATTTTCGAAATGAGGAGAAATGCGATGTATATCCTTATATAGCACGAAATGTTATCTTATTTTTGGTGTTTTTTTTTAATAATTTTTATTTTTAAACTCATTTATATTTTAAATGTACAAAACAATATAACGGCAACTCTGGATGTAAGATGCGTTTAAATACAGAATATAATTTCCTTTCCTTAATTTGATGTTTGCATGTATAATGTTTAAAATTTATTTTCGTAATGTGCAGAATTTCGATTTATACCAATATATAGCACGAACTATGTTTTTTATTTTGTATGGTTTATGTTTAAATTAATAAATAAGAATAAAAACCCATTTGTTTTTTACACTTGATTTTTAAACTAAAACGTATTTGCATTATGCACAAAGCGATATAATGACAGCTCGGAATATAGGATGCATTTTAAGCATAGAACATGACTTACTTTTCTTAATTTCATATCTACGTTTATTATTTTTGAATTTAATTTTTGTAATGCTCAGAAATGCGATAGATATCATTATATATCACGAAACATAATCAAATTTTCGTTGAATGGAGAGATTTCAGAGTGATGCCCTTTCATTACATTGATTGGATAATACACTAGACGTATCCGTTACACAATTTAAGAATACCCATCTGTATTACTTGATGACTTTTATGATGCCAGTCAAATAACGAAGAGAAGTGATTGAAGTAAAGTTCAAAAGTGAATAATGGGTGTGGTGCTGTTAAACAGAAATTTGATTCAGTGTTTTACAAAATAGTTTTTCTTTTCTGTAGTTAATCGTGTAAATTATTAAATAAGAATAAAAACCCATGACTTTAAACATTTATTTAAAAATCTTTACAAATAATTTTATATTAACATAAACTGAGTGTGATTAGTCATCGCTTTATATTTTTTTTCACTAGTTAATTTTTAAAGAGATTTTATTTATGCGCTCTATTTCGAATGTTAGCGTTAATTTTGAATAGCTATTTTAAATTTATTTTTAAGTGTTTCGATTATCTGGAAAATATAAGGAAGACAAGATAAAGTACGTGCATTAATGTAAAAAAATACATCATATAATTTTGATATGTTTGAAACCGAGGAGAATAAAAATAACAAATCTTTATAATCATAATTACTTTACTTAAACTAGATGGTTAACTATTGAGTAAAGTATCATATCATGTTATTATATATACATTAACGAACTATTGAATTTATATAAAAGTAAACGCATTCACCAACGATCAAATCAAAAAAAAATTCTCGAAGTATATGCGATCTCCAGAAAAGCTAGTAACATAGGGCACATCTGGTAATCTCTAATTTTCCGGTTTACATTTAATGTCACTTAATAATAAGTGTCTAGAGTTAAACGTCTGAGTTATTTGCATTTTAAACGTATAAAACGAAATAATGGCAGACCGAAATATAAGATGCGTTTAAAGATAGAACATGACTTACTTTTCTTAATTTCATATCTACGTTTATTATTTCTGAGTTTAATTTTCGTAATGCTCAGAAATGCGATAGATATCATTATATAGCACGAAACGTAATCAAATTTTCGTTGAATGGAGAGATTTCAGAGTGATGCCCTTTCATTACATTGATTGGATAATACACTAGACGTATTCGTTACACAATTTAAGAATACCCATCAGTATTACTTGATGACTTTTATGATGCCAGTCAAATAGCGAAGTGAAGTGATTGAAGTAAAGTTCAAAAGTGAATAATGGGTGTGGTGCTGTTAAACAGAAATTTGATTCAGCGTTTTACAAAATGTTTTTTCCTTTCTGTGGTTTATCGCATAAATTATTAAATAAGAATAAGAACCCATGACTTTAAAACATTTATTTAAAAGTCTTTACATATATTTTTATGTTAACATAATCTGAGTGTGATTAGTCATCGCTTTAGATATTTTTTTAACTAGTTAATTTTTAAAAAGATTTTATTTAGGCTCTATTACGAATGTTAGCGTTAGTACTGACTGGCTATTTTAAATTTATTTTTAAGTTCTTTGATTGTCTGGAAAATATAGGAAATATAAGATAAATTGTGTGCATTAATGTAAAAAATAAAATACATCATGTAATTTTGATAAGCTTGAAACCGAGCAGAATTAAATCATTTTAAGTGTACAAAAGGATATAATGACAGACCGGAATGTAAGCTACATTTAAATATCGAACATGACTTACTTTTCTTAATTTCATATCTACGTTTATTATTTCTGAGTTTAATTTTCGTAATGCTCAGAAATGCGATAGATATCATTATATAGCACGAAACTCAGTCAAGTTTTCGTTGAATGGAGAGATTTCAGAGTGATGCCCTTTCACTACATTGACTGGATAATACACTAGATTTATCCGTTACACAATTTAAGAATACCCATCAGTATTACTTGATGACTTTCATGATGCCAGTCAAATAACGAATTGAAGTGATTGAAGTAAAGCTCAAAAGTGAATAATGGGTGTGGTGCTGTTAAACAGAAATTTGATTCAGCGTTTTACAAAATGTTTTTTCTTTTCTATGGTTTATCGTATAAATTGTTAAATATGAATAAAATCCCATGACTTTAAAACATTTATTTAAAAATCTTAAGCTAAGTGTGGTGAATCATCCCTTTAGTATTTTTTTCTTTACTAGTTAATTTTTAAAGAGATTTTATTCATGCTCAAATTCGAATGTGACAAGCTATATTTCAAACGTATTTTTAAAAACTTTTATTATCTGGAAAATATACGGAAGGCAAGAAAAACTGTGTGCATTAATGTAAAAAAAAAGCGCGTTATAGTGATCGCAGATCGCACACAGGGCTTTCTTTAATATTTCTTTTAAAAAAAACTTATTCTTTAATCAATAAATCCAAAATGTCAATTTATAATTATTAAATTATTACATAGACCAAAATCACCAAAAAAACTTATTTTAAAATAGTTATAAAAGGAAGTTATTTATTTTAATCAAATTAAAAAAATCAAATCAAATTATTTAAATAAAATCGAAAATTCCATTTTTTTTTTTTTTTTTTTTTTTTTTTTTTTTGATAATCCGAAATTTACAATAAATTGCGGAGATATAAAACGAATTTTAAATTTCTAAAAACGAAAAAAATATCTAAACGAAATTTAAAAGAACAAATCATTAATAAATCACATTAGTTTTTAAATTAGAAAGAAAAATGAAATCCAAAAAATATTATGAATGTCAGATAAACGATGCTCTAATATTATATATCCTTAAATTGGTAAAAAATACGAAATTTCTTTTAATTACATATTTCTTAATATGAAAATATAAACTTCTAGCAGCGGGATATGAACTAAGAACTTTCTGTTTACTAGCGGGATGCTTCATCAATAACCTATGAAGTGCAGACACAAAGTATTCGAATTAAGGTTCTGTTTTAAAATTTAAATCGCAAAATCGACTTAATGACAAACAAAACTTAGACTTTTTCAAAATTTTTGATTTGGCTTGTCATACGAAGTATTCAGCTGTAAGTACACAAAATTTCAAGTCTCTCACTTATGCAGTTTATGAGTAAGGACTCTGTGACTAACAGACAGACAGAAGATAGAGACGAATAGGGTTTCTTCAGATGAACGAAGCCCTAAAACATACACCATGTAATCTAGATATGATTAAAACCGAGAACAATTAAAGAAATAAAGCTTTATAATCTTAAATACTTTTTTTAACTAGATGGTTAATTAGTACATAAAGCATCAGATGATGTTATTTAGTATACACTATTAAACTATTGCATTTGCATACCATTGAAAGCATTCACAAACCGTCAAATAAAAAAAAATCGGAAAGTATATAGGATCTGAGGGAACTTTAGTTACCTGAGTTATCTGTTATCTGTTCTAGTTATCTGTCATATAGTTATCCTAGTTATCTGTTAATCTAGATTTTCCATGTTACACTTAATGGTCGTTAACGTTCGAACAAATGTCTGGAGATAGACACCTAAACATGAAATCAAAAACTTGTTACCAAGTGATACATTTACAACTTTTATTGCGGATACTATTTTTATTACGGATTACATAAACAACGGTCTAGGTCAATTTTTAAAGTGACAAGCGTCTATTAAAGCGTATTATTTAAAGTGTCTATTATGTCTCTACATTACAAAAATAAACAAATACATTACAAATACATTAAAAAATACATTACAAATACATTAAAAAAATGTAAATTAAAAAAAAATAAAAAAATAAATGCAATTTGTTTGAAAGCTGTATCTCAGTTTATTTTTTAGTTAATTATTGTTTTGTAGTTTTTAATACTTTTTATCTTTGTGGCAACAGAAGTATTCCATTTCTGGACATTGAGCGTGGATCATCCAGTAAACGAATAAAATCCTGAGATCCCTAGATTTCAGATATATCTATTCCTGAGGGACAGAAACAACCATTTTTGAAATGATTAATAAAAATTTAACATTGACCAAAATTCACAAGAAAACATTACACGATCAGATTTATTTTGACTAATGTGAATAAAACGTTGGTTTACACTGTTGAATAAACATTTACCAGATGTGCACAATCTTCTTCAAAATTCAAATTAACTGATTATTAAAACTTGTTCCTCCAGATACTCAATAAATAATATAGCAAGTATACTTTTCTGAAAACTTCCTTTATAAGGCTACAGCAGCAAATTTTCTTAAACGTCAAAAGAATTTGATCGATCACTCCCTTCAATTAAATTTTAATCAAGAGTTCTGCGTCTCATCATTAACTCGTTTCTGTATATAAATATGCTAGCGACAGGAAGGTCTCAATAAAGCTACAGTCAGTAGCTGCAGATAAAAGATGTAATAATCACACTGGGTTGACTGGGGAAAGTAGCAGATTTTGAAAAATTCAAGACTTTCAGGGATAAAAAGCGTAAAATTTCGAAATATTAATAAAATATTCTTCTTTTTCAATAAATAGCAGAAGTAATAGGTAATAAAATAACTTATAAAAGCTCGTATGTTTTTTTAATATAAATAGCTACACTAATGAACTATTTCATTGTATACCATTAAACGTTTTCACCTACCATCAAATCAAGAAAAAAATCGGAAAGTATATAGAATCTCAGGGAAAATTAGTTACCTATGGTACATCTGGTAATCGCTGTTATTTAGTGTTATATTTAATGAGACTTAATGTTCGAATAAATGTGTGGAGATAAACACCTAAATATGAAATTTAAAACTTGTTATCAAGAGACACATTTCCTACTCCTGATAACATTACGGATTACATAAACAATGGTGAAAATCGATTTTTAAAGAGCTAAGCGATTCTACTATGTCCTTATTAAGTTATTTTTTTAAACTATAATTAATGGAAAATGAAAAATAAAAATTTAACAATGGCCAAAATACACACCAAAACATTTGGTTTTATCTTTACTATCAGATTTATTTTGACTAGTGCGAATAAAAACGTTGTTTTACACTGTTGAATAAACATTCACTAGATGTGCGCAAGGCAAATATCTTCATACTTCAAATTAACTGATTATTAAAACTTGTACCTCGAGATATTCAATAAATAAAGTAACAAGTATACTTTGCTGAAAACTTTCTTTATAAGGCTGCAGCAGCAAATTTTCATAAACGTCAAAAGAATTTGATCGATCACTCCCTTCAATTAAATTTTAATCAAGAGTTCTGCGTCTCATCATTAAGTCGTTTCTGTATATAAATATGCTAGCGAGTGGAAAGTCCCAATAAAGCTGCAGTCAGTAGCTGCAGATAAAAGATGTCGTAATAATGACACTGGGTTGACAGGGGAATGTAGCAGATTTCGAAAAATTCAAGACTTTCAGTGATAGAAAGGCTTACGATTGCGTAAAATTCAAAATATTATTAAAATGTTATCATTTTTATTAAATCAAAAGTAATGGTACGTAATAAATTGAGTTATAAAAACATTTATGTTGTCTCTTCAATAAACTGCAGTGTATTTCGGAGCTCACCCCGGTGCACAATGAGAGATTTAACGTTTTATGTAATGGTTTAAGACTGTATTTATTTTAACACTTCCCAACAAAGTTGAAAAAACTTTATGAATTCAGTTTGTCTGGCCGTCCGGACACACTCTAACTTTAGTAAAAATACTTTGATTTGCAAGTAATTGTTAAATTTTATTTAGTATCCCCTTGGCATGTTTGGTATTGTTTATGAAGTATAAGGACTTAATATTTCATTCACAGGGGCACTCAAAAGGATCCCATTACTTTATGGTCTACGGGGGAAGATTGCGGAGTATTATAATGATATATTACACTATTTTAAATGCATTGAAACTGATATAAATCACGGAATTTTATTAAGATTACACTAAAATAGGATTAGCTGTTTTAATCTGTACACCAGCTGTACACTATATTAGCTGTTTTAATCTACTTACAGTGACACACAAAAGAAATCGGTTACAATTCTGTCTTTGAGTAATAATTGCTGAAAATGCCTTTGAAATTTCGGCATGCGTTTTTAAATTTAATTGTATTTTTCATGCGTTCGTAATTTTATAAATATATAGCACTAGCCCTAATGTGATCCGTTCGTCTTTCTGTCCGCATATAACAGCACAAAAACTACCAAATTGAATCTTTTGAAATTTTAAATGCATATTTGTTTCTGAATTTCATTGAGTCATTCCAAGTTTAAGCAAAATCGAATATATATTTCAAATACCGGTATAGTCAAACGTATTCCGTTACATTACAGCAGATGGGATAAAATAGTTTCAAGGGCTTTTTAATAATGTTACATCCAAGTTATTTCCTGTGTAACAGAAAATTGAGTTTCCATATTGTTGAATTAGATATAAAATTTTAACTTATTATACAGTGCAACTTTGTTAAGTTATTCTGAATGTGCTGGAAAGTGTTTCATAACCTACGCTTCACTCATGATTTTTTCTTTCTTGTTTTAGGTATGTATGCCGTATTACGCGAACTTAATTTTTTTTTCAATGAAATTTTTATGAGATTTGTAGCATTATAATGCAATAAAGAGGATTAATGGCATAGTTGCTATACTGTAAAAAATGACACATCTGTTATTCTACAAAAATGTACAATAATCACGATCAGTCATCCACAATTCCGAAAGGAATTCTTTTATTTTCAGAAACTTCAAAAAACAATTTGTTTTCAAAATTTAATTAAGAATTTACAAAATAAATCTAAAAAATGTTATTTTTTTTTATCAATTTTCAAATAAACATTTTCAGCTGCATAACTGAATTTGCGCATGCAATTATAACAAAATAATGTTCATTTTCATAATAATCTTGTTTATATGGAATAATAGTCTGTTAAACATATTTTCTTAATATCAAAATATTTACTTGGAAATTGATAGCATCAGAATAAGTGATATTTCGACCTGAGAAAACTGATTTTTGGATATTGTGCAAATATAACGTTATCAACTTTATCCTAACGAGGTGGAATCCGTCGAACTTCGACAAAAGAAAATGTTTTAAAAGGGACTGTTTCATGGATTTTTAACAACGTACAAAATTAGCTAGAGTAAAAAAATCTTACATTGATCAGTTTAACTGTAAAAAATATTATTTTAAGCTAAAATTGAGAAAATACCATTTCATTAAAGTCAATTGTCCATATTATTAAAATTAAACTTTAATCACATATGTAATAAGTAAAACATGATAATAATAAGTTATTATGATGAAGTTATCAATTGAGGCCCTTATGCTTGGTAAAAATGAAATATAAAAAAAATCAGATTGACACAATCATAAAATTGACACAATCTAAACCCGTCATCATTTTCATCCTCTCAAAATTTACCACTTTCAATATCTTTGAAATAGTGCAATCTCATTAAATTTTCTTCAAACGATTTTTTCACATATACCATAATGTAATGAAATTTATTTGAGTACCTACGTATCTCATATACAATACAAGACGTACTCTGGGGACACTAAATAACCTGTATAAATCGCATGAAAATCGGAGTACATTTTCGGCTGTTAGAGCGTGGACAGATAAACAGACGGGCAGGCAAACTAAACGCATAGAAAAACGAACTTTCAGCAAAGACAGTACTGTAATCGATTTTTGTGGTATGACCCAGTAAAGAAACGTCAAATGCTTTGAATAGCGTATTCTATTGTAATCATCTTGCAATGAAATTTAATGATATATGTCAGTTTTACTATATTTGAAATATCGTAATATCACAAAAGATTTTGCAAAAGATTTTTCCTCGAATGCCATATACAGTGCAATTACATTGGTAGCCTGTACACGAACTATTTATCCCATATACTTCATACGCAATACTAAACATCCCTATAGGTTACCTTAAATAAGGTTTATTCATTGCATGAAAATTCGAGTCTATTTACAGGGGTTAGGACGTGGACAGATGGACAGACAAACCAAATACGTATACACTTTTCGGTTTTGTTGGAATGTGTTAAAAGGTGAATTGACAGATATTTACCTTACATTACACTCCGTTAATTTAAGAAAACGTACGACTTGATTTTCCTGTTTTGTTTCACAAAACACGGAAATTTCGCTAATTTCAATGTCAAAATTCACTTCTATTCGAAACGGTATTTGGGTTTAGAAATGAAAAGTTTATGCTTGTCCTATTCTCTTCAAATCACACAAACAATCGAAAGTCAAACACAAAATTTTTTACATTTTCCAGTCAACAGACGAAAAATTCTACAAATAGAGACAAATTTCTTCAAATCACAGGGTTATCCTGGCAACGAGCTGCCGATACTTTTTTTTTTCTTTTTAAAGTACAATACACATTTTGATCTCTAAATTAAAATTAAATTAGATGTTTTTAAAGTAAATATTTGAAAAAATTCTGAAGTAAAATCTCAGATTTATTTATTAGTTTTAGAATTGGTTTAAAGCAAAATTCGATGTAATTTTTATAATATTTTCGTTATTTAAATATTTTGCAAAATCCAATGAAATTTAATTTCATAATTGGATTTAATAATTTAATCATACATTAAATGGAAAATCTCGTATCCAATTAAATTACCAATACACTTCATAAGGCAGAAAATCTGTCGGGATTTTTTTTTTTTTTTTTTTTTTTTTTTTTTTTTTTTTTTTTTTTTTAGTGTCTTCGTCTTAGCAGATTTTATGGTACATTTAAAGCTTAAAACATATTTTAAAGTAATGTTTCAGTAAATCATGTGTATTTAATTTATTGTTGCTGTAAAATATATTCTTTTCTCAATAATTAAATACATTTTGATACTAAATGTATAATTCAGAAAAATATAGCTGAAAAAAAGTTTCAGTAAATATTTTTATTTAAGAGCATTACATTTAATTAAAATTATAATATTTTCGTCATCGAAATATTTTGTATAATTCTTCGAGCTTTAATTTCTTTGTTGGGTTTATAATTTAATGATACTTAAAACATAAAATTTCGTATCCAATTAAATTACCAGTACACCTCATAAGACAGAAAGCCTGTCGGAAATTTATTTTTTCTGGTGTCTTGCTATTCCGTCTTAGCGGTTTTTCTATATAAACATTTAAATGTTAAACAAATTTTAAATTAGTAAATCAGTAAATGATATTCATTTAACTTGTTATTGCTTAAAAAATATAACATATTCTTTACTAAATAAATAAATATCTTTTGATATTTAGTGTATATTTCTGAAATATGTACCTCAAGAAAGTTTCTTGAAATATTCTGATTTCATAGCATTACATTTAATTAAAATCACTTGAATTAAATAAAAACAGGAAAGAAATCTTCAATTTTTGTAAAGTAATATTTAAGTATATTAATCAAAGATCTTAATAATAAATGGGAAATTATACACTGAATTTAAAATGCACTGATACATAAAGATTTAAAATAAGTAAAGTGAACAAACCCGCACTCACGAATTGCAAAGATATACATTTTTTAATTTGTATTGATAAAAAAAAGCTATTCTAACGTATTTATTATTGAAGGTTAATTTATATGTACAAATGCAACAACCTCTGATGGGTGGAATACCAAAGTGCTTCTGTTCTTTGCTTAAGGCAAAACCGTTGATTATAAATTCCCCTCAAGTTCTTCATCGCTGCTCTCATTTCATTAAAATTGCAGCTAGAATATAAATTTCCTGGATACACTAAATACTTAATTAAATTTAGAATTAAGAAAATCTAAAATAGCTTTTCTTCTTGTTTTGCGTTATTATTAAAACCGATAATTCCAAAGATATTTAAAGCAATATTTATCAGTAAGAGTTTTTCACTTTTATATATTATTATAAAAACAGAAAGATTTTATTAAGTACATATAAATAAACTTTAATAATATTACTAAAAAATCGCAGAAAAATTTCATGCATTTTACGTCATATGTAGGCAATACCAATTTTTCAAGACAAACAAATGCATACTGCAAAAGGAAAGGAAAAGAGAGAATCAAATTAATTAACATCATATAGAGTCAATATCGGTTATATGGTCACTCATGCAGTCCTGAAAAATATGACCTTATACGCGGGGTGACCTTACATGCGGTGTAAGCAGTAATTTTTTTAGGCATTAAAATTTTATTAATAATTTAGTTAAATTAGTACAATAATTTATAATATAAGTATTATAAACAAAAAATTGCTTTTCATTTAAATTTTCGAATTCATAAGTACATTTGTAATAGTAAAAACAATCTTTTTTGCAGGTTTGTTTGTTTTTATCGTAATTGTTAAAACTACCTTTTCTTACCCACAAATAGTTTTAAAATGTTCTTCTGTGCGTTTGGGATTAGTAAAAAAGGTACTTCTAGGTTAACCCGTCGACTAAAAAATTATCGCCAAACTATAAGATTAAATGCCAATAATGGAGGATCGTGAATGTCACATTCAATGACATTAAATGCGATTCACCTGTTTAAAATATCATTAAGTTATTTTTATTTCGACTTTTTATTAATATTTTTATTAATATTCTACTAATTATTTGTTTTTTCGTTATTTAAAATAAAAATTATGTCAACATGTATAATTTGTCTATTAGTTTGGCGATTTGTATAATTTGGCGAAGTTGGTCGACGGGATAACCTAGAAGTACCGTAAAAAATATCTGAGGAAATTTAGTGCTTTAAAAGCTTCTGTTCCTGTTATCGCTTCAGCTTTGCACTCACTGTTATTATCATCGTTTCCATCAGTGTTTATACTTAAAATATCGGAAACGATTTCCAGTATAGAAGTTTCACCATGGCCTTTACCCATGTCACGTCAGCTGCGAGTATCTAGAAGATAAACAACAATATGCATGAAGAAATTTTAACACGGCTTCCCTTCGTACAATAAGCAATCTTTTTTTGGACAGATAAGAGCAAATTTGTAACTGTTACCACTCGTGGATAAAGGCCATTAGTAACAATCTTATTGTTAACACCTGTTTATGTCAATCGTCCCGTATTGATCAAACGGCATTCCATAATTTTTGTGCAAATTCAAATGGATGTACATCATCATCATCAGCATCGTCTTCAAATGATAATTCTTCACGTTCTGAAAGCCAAAGATGCTTAAAACAATCTTCAATTGTCTTCTTTAATATTGTAAAAATTAATGCACACACTACACAAATTATTTCATAGGCACTGGTTATATTAAAAAACTCTTTATTAAAGGAATAACACTCACTCGCAGCTCACTGCTGCATTATCGTCTGCATTTATCTCAAAAACAACTTTAGAATAAAAACAGAAAAACATTTCACTTCTCTTCAGTTTCTCAACACTGACATTTTAATTTAGGTAGCACGGTATCGTCTGCCTACATGGAACATACCGGCCCCCATTGACATGTTTCACATTCAATAATAACTCTTTTTTTACTAAGTACACTAATTACACAAATAAATACAAAAGTTCACTATATATGTTACTTAAATATAAAATTGAAAGAAAAAAACAATATAACTCTCACACACACACATATATATATACACTTTTTTTTAAGTACTATGGGTTTCAGGCATAGGTAAAATACATATTTTACTAATCGATCTTTTAAAAATTCCATTCTGAGTTTTTACCTGAACTACGCGAATTTTCTTATCATTACCATAATATACTTCAATAATTCTGCCTAAAGGCCACTTATTGCTGGATATATTTTCCTCTACTAACAACACTAGATCTCCTATTTTTACATTATCCTTTTCAAATCTCCACTTACCCCTCTGTTGTAATTCACTTAAATAATTATGGTGCCATTTGCGCCAAAAAAGTTGTACAATTTTAGTTATTCTTTGCCATTTTTTGAGGCGATTTTCTTTTATATTGGTTAAATCAGGCTCAATAATGACATTTAATGGTCTGTTTATAAGAAAATGAGCTGGAGTTAGGACTCCAAAATCATCTGCGTCATCTGATAACTGACTCAAAGGCCTCGAATTTAATATTCCCTCTATTTGTATCACTACTGTAAGAAATTCCTCATAAGTGAGATTAGCACCTCCCACAATTCTCTTAAAATGAAATTTAAAGGATTTTATTGCGGCCTCCCAAAGACCCCCGAAATTGGGTGATCTGGGGGGAATAAATTTCCACTCAATGCCTTCACTAGACAAATATGCTGCTAATTTCTCATCAGGTTTTCTTACTAATTCATAAAAGACCCTAAGTATTTTATCTGCCCCAATAAAATTTTTTGCATTATCAGAATACAATTTGGCACATTTACCTCTGCGTGCTATGAATCTTTTCAGTGCCGCAATAAATGATTCGGAAGTTAAATCTGAAACAATTTCTATGTGTATAGCCTTAAATACAAAACAAACAAAAATACAGACATAAATTTTTTGTAAGATGGTCCTACGTGCATAACCAATTTTGATCATAAATGGCCCACACAGATCAACACCCGAAATATTAAAGCAATAGTCTAATTGGACTCTATCCCTGGGCAAATCGCCCATCAATTGATTTGCAATAACTGGTTTAGCTTTAAAACATGGAATGCACTGATGAACCACCTTTCGACACATTGCACGACCATTTATTGGCCAAAATTTATTTCTTACTAAGGATAGTAAAGTTGACGCACCAACATGCAAATATTTCTTATGATAATAATTTATAACAATTACAGTAAATTTATTACTCTTTGGTAAAATAGCTGGGTGCTTTTTTGAAAAATTTAAATTACTATTATTTAACCTGCCACCAACCCTTAAAATTCCAAATTCATCTAAGTAAGGGTTGAGGCCTTTTAACTTGCTACTCTGACTTACCGATCCTTTAGTCTGAAGACTATGTATGTCGGTACTGAAGGCTTCATTTTGCACTAATTTAATTAAATATTTCTCTGCGAATTCAAATTCTGAAGTACTCAAGGGTCCATTACACTTATAAAGAGGCATACCTGCATTCATCACAAATCTGAAAATACAACTAAGAATACACACAATCGTTAAATAATTATTACTAAGATTAATCAAGTTATTTACAAAACAATTATCGGTAATATTATAATTTACAACATTAAATTCATTAACGGTTTTAACATTAATTTTGAGCTCTTTATTGAACTCATCATTTGTTCCTGGTATGGTTATTGTACGTTGAGGATAATCACTATTCTGAAGAAATGAAGATTCTTTAAACAGTTTTTTAACAGTCATCTGTGCTTCAGGTTTTTCTGAATCATCACGAGGAACAGCTCTCTTAAGCTCCACTTCACGGCCATCAACTTTATGAGGTCTAACAACATGAGCATCATCAACCATATGAGCACGTCTAAAAGTCACAAAGTCAAATCCATGTGATCTGAGTTTATTGCGTTCCCTCCTCACAACACAATCAACAATTTCATCCCATTGTTCAAAATGAGATTTGAGTGACACTTCTGTAGTTTTATAATTGAGTCCACCAATAAATAATTTACGGAAATGTTCTGCTTCAACTTCATTATTAAAATTATACCCTTCTTTATATGTCAGTGAAGGATTTTTATCACTTGTACACCACTTATGGAGTCTCATACCTTCTTTATGCATAATCGCTATGAGCTGCCGCTGCAACTCTTTGGCTACTTCAAGCGTAGGTGCACCGCACAAAATATCATCCATGTAAATATTTTCTCGAAGAACCGATGCTGCCATCGGATAATTATCTCCTTCATCAATCGATAGCTGGTTGAGAGTTTTCATTGCTAAATAAGGCGCACTAACCGTACCGTATGTAACGGTCTGTAGTTCAAAAATTTTAGGCTCTTCTTCGAAATTATCGTTCCACAAAATTCTCTGCAATGCGTGCTGACTAGGATCAATATTGATCATTCGATACATCATTTGAATATCCGCAGTCAGTGCATAAATATGCTCTCGAAAACTAACCATAATTGTGAATAAATCATTCTGAATAACACCGCCATTATATTGCAATGAATTAAGTGATGTGCCATTTGTTGTTGTGGCAGAACAGTTAAATACAACTCTCAGTTTTGTGGTGGACTTTTCTGATCTAAAAATGCCATGATGTGGAGCATAATACACGACGTCAGGTTCTTTCACTTCTTTAACCTGTTTCATATGCCCCAACATTCCATATTCATTTAAAAAATCTTTATACAATTTGAAGTATTTCTTATCTTTTGATAAGCGAGTCCACAGCGATTTGAGTTTTTTAAGAGCAAGCTCCCTAGATTGGCCTAAACACGAAGGATTTTCCTTTAAAGGCATTTTCACCACGTATCTCCCTTCCTCATTTCTCCAATGCGTACGCGCAAAATGCTGCTCACATATCTCAAATTCCTTACTTTTTGATAACTCTACTTCGACGTTTTCAACTTCCCAAAACTTTTTTAATGTTTGGTTTAAATCTTCCTCCCGAATCAGCCCACAATGAACTTTTACATTACTTTCCTGCTCTATGCATCCACTAGCCACATACCCAAATACGGTATTTTGCAAAAGTAAATTTGAACTCTGAGAATATATTTGTCCCGGTCTTAATAACTCATAAAATATTTCTGCACCCAACAACATATCAATTTTATCAGGGAAATTAAATCTATAATCTGCTAATATAGTTAATTCTGGTACTTCAACATTTATGTTAACCACTTGTTGCGGAATTAAATCTGTAATTTTCCTTACTACTAGCATAGTCAATTCTCTTTCAAAACTTTTATCTCTATTCGCGATTTTTGTATTTACGCAGCCTTTTATTGTCATAGAAGTGTCATCCAAACATGAAATTAAAGTATTCATTTTATTAATTCTAAGCTGCAATCGATTAGCACACTGCGAAGTAATCAAACATGCTTGTGAACCGACATCTAGTAAGCATCTAACTTCCTGCCATTCCGAGAACTTATCTTTAATGAGGATACGTGCCGTACTTAATAAAACGGATTTTGTTTTATTTTTCACAAAACTAGAGGCGACAGTCTGACTCGGAGGGTAGGAAAGGATTTCCTCGGGTTGTGAATTTTTTATTCCTGCAGCCGATTGAAACACATGACCAACATTTTAATTTTTATTATTTAATTCCTTTTCTTCTCTAGAAAAATGTATTAGCTCAGAATGCGGTAGGTTACATCTAGCACAATTTTTAGACTTACATTTCTGTACGCAGCAATTATAATTTAAACATTTGAAACATGCTTTATTTAATTTCACAACTTCTACTCTATCTTTAATGGACAGTTTTTTGAATTGCGGACAAGAATGTAAACCGTGATACTCATTAGATTTACACAAGACACATTTTACATTTTTTGTTTCCGAAAAAAATATATTTGAAGTGCTCTTTTGAGGCCGATTTTGAAATTTATTTGTCGCTATACGTTTATTTTCATTTATCGTGTTTCTCGAATACACATTTGATTCACCTTTAGATTTATTTTTAATCGACAAAAAAATATCGCATTCTCTTCCTAGTTGCTGTGGTTTAAAATATGACTCTGATTGTTTAATTGCGATATGATTCATTAATTCGCGATCTAAAGAACTGAAAATTTTATCTGAAACAATCAGATCGCATAATGATTTAAAATCATTTACCTCACGCAAATTACAGTAATACTGAAAAATTGAACTCAGCCTAGCTGCAAATTGAACGTAACTGTCCGACGGTAATTTTTGCGCACTCTTGAAATTGTTTAAACATTCTTGTGCCGTAGGTTGAAATTCCCTTAACACTATATTTTTCAATTTATCATAACTAATCAACTCTTCCTCTGATAAATAGATCATTAAATTGCTCGCTTTTTCGCCGAGAATATTTAACAGAATTTCGGCCTTAAACTCTTCAGTTACATTTTTAGTTCGAAACGCTTTCTCAAGAGATTGAAAAAAAAGATTAAATGACTCAGCTCTCGTTGGTAAAGGAATAGTTAAAGTTTTAATACTTTTAATAAAACTTTCCAAGTTATTGTTCCCTATTTCCGTTTCCGATTTTTCTGTTACGGACAGCAAATTTTCCAGAGATTCTTTTCGCAATTTGGCTATTTCTAATTCTTTCTCTAACTGAGCTAGTTTAATTTTTTCAAATTCCGAATTTTGGGATGGTTCTTTACGAATATTTGCTAATTCTATTTCTTTTTCTAATTGCGCTAATTTAATTTTTTCTAATTCTAATTTTGTTTTCTCAGTTTCTGTTCGTGATTTATACTCCTCAACAACCGAATTAACGATGCTTTTTAATAACTGCTCATTTGAGTAATATTCACTATTCTCTATAATATTTCTTAAATCAATAATTTTACTACTTTCAGGAGCAGTTAAACCCAATTCCTCAACTACAAGCTTAAGCTCGTGTTTATTTAGATTATCAATAACAGACATAATTAAATCAAAATAAACTAAAAAATTGCTCTTACCTCACTCAAATCGCTGCGAAATTCCGAGGAAGACTCATTATAATTCTTAAATTTATCATCTTCAACACAATATTTCACTTGTTGAGCTCGATATTATTCGAAGATTCTCATGTTAAACGTTGACAGATCTATAATAGAACTCTTAATATCACATCAGCACATCGTTCAAATTCCATGATTTTTCACTCTCATAAATAATTATTTTCACCTTACGGCTCGGCGGTCCATGTTAATTATTAATGCACACACTACACAAATTATTTCATAGGCACTGGTTATATTAAAAAACTCTTTATTAAAGGAATAACACTCACTCGCAGCTCACTGCTGCATTATCGTCTGCATTTATCTCAAAAACAACTTTAGAATAAAAACAGAAAAAACATTTCACTTCTCTTCAGTTTCTCAACACTGACATTTTAATTTAGGTAGCACGGTATCGTCTGCCTACATGGAACAAATATCATACTCCAACTTTACATAACGCATGACATCTAACACAGTTACGCGAAACTTCTTTTTTTTTTATTAATGACAGCAATGAAGTATTTAAAAAGCTGCTTCGATAATTTATCTTAAAATATTAAATAATCCTTGATGGGCTCAGTAACATTAGTTCTGTTTGGAGGCATAAAAATAAAAACAAGTTCGATCGAATTTAAATTGAAAATCATGCAAAGGGCAATACAATTGTCTGCAATTATAGCAATTTTTTTTGTGTGTCTGTCCAAATTCAATAGAAACACGGAATTTCTTTTCCCTAAATGCTGGTTGTCATCCAGGCCTTTCGGTTCGCATCGTATGATACAGTTAAAGATTTAGAGTTTTTCAAACAACGAGGCTTGAGAAATTTATCAATAACTAATGAAGTCAATTTCTCTGAACCATCCATATTCGCTGCTAATAGAATGGTAAATCTTTGTTTATTTATATACCCACGACTTCTGTTTTTGTTCTTATAAGTAGTAGACGTAACTAAAAAATATGAAAAAATAGCCCACATTCATCAGAATTAAAAACATCACAAAGTTTGTACCTATCAAGAAAGTCGCTTAATACCAATTCCTTCAATTTTTTTTGTACATTATCATAAACATTAGCAGCTTCACTAAACATCTGTGAACAATAAGAATGTTCCGTAAGGTAAACCTTTGTCACCACACTTTGCTGACAGTAAAATTCAGTTTTCCTAGTTCAGCAGCAATAAGGCTTTTCTTTTTTGATAGTACATGATAATGGAACATTCTGGATATGGGATATCCTATCGAAGTGAAAAAAAATTTCTCAATATTCCCAAATGTTAAAAAAAATGTTACCGTTTTCTCTTTTGATTGATTACATCTTTCTGCTAAACAAGATTTGAACCCTAAAATGTTATTTAGTATCGTTCTTCCTATTCTACGAGTCTTCGCAAAAGCTGCTTCTATTCATTCAATTTTCAAAGTTTTCAGTCATTTCATTTTTTTCAACTATTGTCAAATTTTTCGTTTTGCTGACATATTTTAACCACAAATAACAATTAACAAACTAACGAACGCTTTACACGCAACAACACATAATGAAAAATACAAAACACAAAAAAATGATTTGACTTTTCTCTGCGCGGATTTAACTTTTCTCATGCATCAGTTCTCATTCGGTCACAAGAGATGATGGTATGTTTTTCAAAATCGTTATCAAATGCGGTAGCTGAGGGAGAAATTCCTAGAACTTTGAAAACTCTTACCGACAGGAAAAAAATGTCGAGTGTGGACGCGCATCTATCATGCAATATTAACACGATCTCTAAGGTTCCGTTTTAAAAGGAAAAATTTACCACACCATTCTATATCTATACAAATGCCATCTGGTCTTTCTTTACCATACGGAAGTTCGTACTTGTGGTTTTTAACACAAGCACGGAAAATTCAGCGATTGAGAAAAAGACCGACTAGAAGGAAAATGTTCCTCCTTTAGTATGTCCATCTACTTCTTTTTAAAGCTGTTAAAAATTAAAGGTACCGCTTGAGCAGCACAAAGAAAATGATAATTGAATGATACGTCTATTCGGCACTGAACGCTCTAAGAAAGGGAAGGAGAAAGCATAAAATAATAAGATTTTTACCAATAAAATGAGAGACAAAAATGATCATATATCCGATAAAAGTCATTAGAAACTGACCATATAGGCGGTGTATTTTAACACATAATACTTATTTTGTCAGTACGGACTTACGAAAAGTGACTTTATAAGCGGGATGACCTTTTAAGCTTGTGACTATATATCCGGTACTGGCAGTAAATTCTTTTTTGCAATATCTAAACAGATGTATGCATATAAAACAGCAATTTTGATATCAATCAATAAATTTTATTTCTTTTATTGTATACGTGTGCTGGGAATTTATGTGGAAATAAAAATTTAGAAAATCCCCATATAAAAGTCGGAAATTCTATGCCAAAATTGATGAAATAGTTGATTTACTCTCATGCAAAAATGTATGAGTGCAAAACTCATTATATTTACATTTACATTAAATTCAGTAATACAGAAATAAAAAGACTTCATCATAAATAGGACGTAATCAGCATAAAAAGTTTCATTACCTATCATGAGATATAATTGAATTAATTATGTATGATAGTATTTCCTAGAATAATCAACATGAACACCAAAATCATTACCTATCATAGAATATCATTGAACTGAAATATGATTCGATGTAATAGAATTAAGAAAACTTGTATCAATGTCTTTTTAAAAATTTAATTCAATTTTCATAATATTTTAGATGACTCGACAAAATTCTGTAATGTTTATACATATTAAATTTCGAGCAATTTGAGATAGTTTTTGCACTGTTACGTGTGAACAGAAAAAAAAACAAATGAACAGAGCAAATTATAATTATTGCTAATTATTTATTTATTTACGAAAACAGTGTGAGGTAATTTGGAAAATTGTCAAATTATTCGTTTAAATAACTTAGTTTTAATGGATAAAAGAAAATTTATTACATAACAAGGCGACAAACGCCACAAGCCAGGAACAATTTTTAAGAAGAACAAAATTGATAAACCAAAATATTCAAAATGAAATTGTGTTGCCAAAGAAGTAATAAAAATAGTGACACCAGAATTCAAAACTTAATACTCCCTCCAATTATGTTGTCACTAAAATTTACAAGATAAATACACAAAACTTACTTAGATAATTACTCGGTACATTTACATTGCATGAAATTACTAAGAATGAATTATGAATAACATAAACAAACAAAAAAAATTACAGTTTCATTTTCAAAGAAATTGTGGGCTGATTATGAAAAGTGTAACCAGAGTCACGCATATAGTTTATTGCTTTTATGTTGAGTACTTCTCTTAATTTTTCAAATCTTAAGGTTGGTGAAAAGATTTCGCTGAAGTCTACTCCCTCCACTTGGGAGAACCCTTTGGCACAGAGTCTAGTTTTATATCTGTCTCAATTTTTCCATCAGGAAGGTATTTTACTTTAAATATCCACTTTGATCCAATTACGTTACTTTTCTCTGGAAGGGGTACGAGATCCCAGGTCTCATTCTTCTGAAGAGAATTCAGTTCTTCATTTATGGCTTCTTTCCAGTTATCTGCTTGAGAATTCATTGCTTCTTAATTTGTTTGTGGTGTTACAATGTCGGCTACATTTAATTCATAGCGAGCAGGAGGTTTTAAAGTGTTTCTGAGACGAAGACCACAATGATTAACATTTTGCAAACTGGGAGGATTCTTGCATAAATTTTCAGAAACTTTATAAACAGTATCTCTATTCATATCATCTTCATCAGTATTAAACAAGATTTTTGATGAATTCGGTGAGACGTTCAACTTACAAATTTCTTCATTAAAGATGACATCTCTTGATACTTTGATGGTTTTAGTGACTGGATCAAAGAGGCGATAATTTATAGAATCCTTGTCATACAATACAAATATCATCTTCTTGCTTTTGGATTCTAACTTCTTTCGTAGAATATCAGGTACATGCGTGTAGGCTTCTGAACCAAAAATTCTTAGATGATTAAGTGTTAAGGATTTTCCAGACCATAATTCATAAGGTGTTGAATCTGGAGCTTGTATTGTAGGAGTTCTATTCAAAATGTATACAGCTGTGTTTACAGATTCAGCTCACAGGTACAAAGGCAATTCTTTGGAGTAGATCATGGAGCGAGCACTTGCTACTATTGTACGCATATCTCTTTCAAATCTTCCATTTTGCTGCGGAGTAAATGGAGCTGTTGTTTCTAATTGAATGCCTTTCTTATTTAGATACTCATCAAAATGTAGATTGATATATTCTCTACCATTGTCAACTCGAAGTGCTTTAACTTGATGACCAAACTTATTTTCACATAGTTGAACAAAGTTCTTGAACGCTTCTAGAGCGTCACTTTTATGCTTGAGAAATTTAACAGTTCTGTAACCGCTGAAATCATCTTTCATTAGAATGAAATAGTTTGAGCCACCTATTGATTGAACAGACATGGGACCACAGATATTACTATATATCATTTCTGATGGTTTAATTGCCTTGTATTCTTTTGTATTGAATGAAAATCTGTGTTGTTTACGATATTGACATCCTTCGCAGAAAAATTCTTCTTTCGTTGAAATGTCTAGATTTTCAATTAAACCTGTATAACTTAGTTCATATAGAGCTTTCAAATTTATATGCCCTGTTCTTTCGTGCCATACTTTCAAACTATTTTTCTAAGAAATGTTAGCTTCAGGTGAGCTTAAAGTTTAAAAGAGCATGTGATATAAGTTGTTTGCAGAACGTATCGCAGTGCCAATTAATTCATCTTCACAGTTGCAGATATCAGCATGATCCTACATTTTTACTATTTTCATACCTTTACTTGCTAGTACATCTTCGGAGAGATGATTTTTCTTCAGATCAGGAACATAGAGAACATTATGTATTTCTCCCTTTAGCAATTTTCCATTAACCAACTTTTGAATATTTACATTTCCTCTTCCTCTAACGGATAGTTCTAGATTGCTGGCAAGACGAATAATTCATTATTATTTGATTCAGTGAAATTGTTGAAATAATTTAAATTATAGTTCATGTGAGCAGATGCACCACTGTCCAGAATCTACTGTTCAATTTCTATAGTTTTCCCTACTTCACTGCTAAATGCATTGTAATTTGATAAACCCTTATTTCTTTCTGGATAATCATTACATTTTTCACTAGACTTAGAACGGCATTTTCTTCGTTTTTTTTTTTTTTTTTTTTTTTTTACATGAATAACAGGTTATTTTCAATTTATCAATGCTTCTATTTTGAGTTTTGAATTTATTCTCACTTCTTCGATAACTTGTAGCCTTTTTCTCTTGGATTTTCGAGCGACTGGAAGCATAAAATGCAGACTCACTCTGTTCAGATTGCGATAATGAAGTTTCTTCATTGATGAGTCTCGCGGTTAAATTCGATAAATTTTGTTTACTATCATCAAGAGATAACCAAGCTTGTCTGAAGTTTCTGTATTTCGGAGGTAGTGTCCCTAAAATTTTCGTAATGATAGTTGCATTGCTAACATTTTCTCCACAATCCTTGATTTGATGGGCTGGGCAAGTTTTTCAATTTTTGAAATGTATTGAACAACGGTTTCGTTATTTTCCATTTTAACCTGATGGAATTTATCTAGTAACAACATCTTGTTAAAATCAGATTTCAATTTGAAAATAGAATCTAATTTTTCAAGCTTTTCTTTTGACGAGGAGAAACTTTCAATAAGTATGACTTGCGACAAATCCATGGCCGTAGATATCATGAACATAGCCACCCCATCATCTCTTTTGCATTTTTCTATTTTCGATTCATCAGTAGCTGGTTTTTCTTTAGTACCGTTAGCAATGGAATATACGGATTTTGCTTTTAAAGCACACACTATTTGAAATCGCCATTGCGAATAGTTTTGTCCATTAAACTCATTTATGGCTGAAACATCAAGTCTGGTCATTCCGATAGTTAGGCTTATTATCTGGCCCAAGATTGCAAGCCATTCTAACGAAAAATAGCGAAACAAATTCACTTTACTTAACAAAAATGCAGCTGGAAGCGTGAACTGGTGGCCATAACTTATCAAATTATTCGTTTAAATAATTTAGTTTTTGTAATATCTTTAAACATATTAATTTAAGGCATAAAACAGTGCTCAGTAAATAATCGAAGTGGGCGAACTTTGACACATAACATATTTAATACACAAAATTCACTACACACGACATACACACATTGTGAACATAGAACAATTAATCTGGAACGCAAGTACATTTATGTTCCTTACATAATTCCATGGAATGGACAAGGGGCGCCATCTACAGTTTTACGTGAAAAGTAAAAGTATAAAATACCACAGCTCTTCCACACTTAGTAATGAAGTCGTTCAGGAGCTCTTCGATGTCTTCTGGATCGTCTAAGTACCTGTGGAGAAGAAGAAGAATTAGTTTTGACATGGTCAGGAGCATCAACGGTAGTACTAGTAGGAACCGACGGTTTTGGGAGAATGTTATCCGAGCTAGTTGAATTAGAACTCGAAGAATCAGGATCACGAAAGTCAGTTGGAGTAGGATCTGGAGCAACTGAAACATGAGAGTCAACTGGTTGCGGATCTGTGAAACTTGACTGTAAGGGTGGAAAATCATCTTGCTTCATCTTTGCATTTTCACTTCTCAAATTTTCTGTAACATTTTCTTCCGAATTTGGATCAGTAGTTAAAGAAATACCTTCCCCTACATTAGTTATTTGATCAACATGCCTTTTCCAAATATTCGAACCAACTTGAACTCTGTAATGTAATTTTCCTTCTCTTGCTACGATCCGACCAATTTTCCATTTGGCTTCTGGAGTATAATTTCTTACAGCTACTTTCTGGTTGATTTCAAATTCTTTTACATTAACTTTAGATTTCCTTGCAGTTTGCTTTTCATGAACAAAATTTGCAACATTCGGCACGATCAAATCTATGTTTGTCCTTATGTGACGCTTTATAAATAAAGATGCAGGACTTTCCCCCGTTGTAACATGTGGCATCTTCCTGTACTGCAAAAGAAAGTTATTCAGCTTCATTTGTAAAGTACCTGGTTCAGACGCTAAGGCTTTTAATCCACGTTTGACCGTTTGCACATATATCTCAGCCTGTCCATTTGTAGATGGATGGTACGGTGCACTAAACTTATGTTTTACACCATGACTTTTTAAGAATATTTCAAATTCTTCAGATGTAAACTGCCTAGCATTATCTGATACCAAAGAAATAGGAAAACCGTTTCTTGCAAAGAGAGAAGAAAGACAAACAATTGTATTTTCTGAAGTTGTACTAGGAACTATAAATACTTCTGGCCATTTACTATAAGCATCAACCACTAACAAAAGCATTTTCCCATTAACAGGACCAAAATAATCAATATGAATTCTCTGCCATGGAGCTGTAGGCCATTCCCAATGATGTGTATCAACTTTAGGAGGATTATTTTTCAGATTTACACAAATAGAGCAATTTCTTGCAATAGCTTCTATATCATGGTCTATTCCTGGCCACCATACAAAACTACGGGCTAAAGATTTCATTTTCACTATACCAAAATGACCAAAATGTAATTCCTTTAATATCTGTTGTCGATGAATTTCTGGGATAACTACCCTACAACCTTTTAAAATACAACCATGCTGAAGAGTAAATTCTTCTTGTTTTCCGCCAAAAAGTAAATTCTTAGGAATTTCTGAACCCGAAATGAGATGATGAAAAATTTGTCGCTAAAGAGGATCGGTTTTTGTAGCTGAAGTAATAGATTTAGCATTTAAAGGTAAAACAGAAAGCTGATTTATTTGAATGATTTCAGATTCATCAAGTCCCTCATTTGAATTACATTCGTGGGGCAAATCTTCACTACGTAATGGAAGACGTGAAAGTGCATTGACATTCCCGTGTTCAGTAGTTTTCTTATAACGAATGTCATACTGGAACGTTTGTAAATATATGGCATATCTTTGCATTCTAGCAGCTGATAAAACAGGAATACTTTTAGGAGGTGAAAAAATTGAAACTAATGGTTTACTATCAGTAAACAAAGTGAATCTGTTACTGTACAAATATTGAAAAAATTTCTTAACACCAAATATTATTGCTAATGCCTCCTTATCTACTTGACTATACCGTTTTTCGCCATTATTCAAGGTTCTGGATACAAATCCAATAGGCTTTTCAGTATTGTCTGGCATCACATGCGAAAGAACTGCAGAGATACCATATGGAGAAGCATCAGTAGCTAAGATTAAAGGTAATTTCGGATTGAAATGCGTAAGCACTCTGTCAGAAGTAATTTCTCTTTTTATTTTTTTAAACGCTTGATCACATTTGTAAGACCAATTAAACTTCACATTCTTTTTAAGCAAATTATTCAAAGGATGTGCAATTGTCGATAAATTTGGTACAAATTTAGAATAATAAGTTACAAGACCAAGAAATGCTTTTACCTGGGAGACATTTTCTGGCCTAGGGGCATTTACAATTGCTTCTATTTTATCTGGTGTTTTATGAATACCATGTTTATCCACTTTATACCCACAATAAGTAATTTCATCTGCCATGAAGAATGATTTTTCCTTATTTATCAGAATATTATAATTTCTCAACCTTTCTAATACTTGCTTTAACCTTTGCAAATGAATTTCGTCTGTTTTCCCAGTTATTCCTATATCATCAATAAAAATTGTAATTCCCTCAATTCCACTTAAAATTTGCTCGATTTTTCTTTGCCATATAGCAGGAGAACTACTAAGACCCATTGGTAATTTAAGAAACTGAAATAATCCTTTAGGCGTATTAATGGTTAATAATTCTTGGGATTCCTCATCTACAGGTAATTGGAGGTAAGCTTGATTCAAATCAATTTTTGTAAAATGAACACCACCACTTAAAGTAGCTAACATATCTTCTATTTTAGGCAAGGGATATTTTTCTACTTTCAGATATTTATTTAATGTAACTCTAAAGTCTCCGCATAAACGTATTTTACCATTAGATTTTACCACTGGAACAATCGGGGTTGCCCACTTGCTATTTGTAACTGGTTTAATTATACCTGCTTCTTGTAATCTTTGTAATTCTTCATTGACTGCAGCACGTAGTGCATAAGTAACAGTCCTTGCTTTACAAAATATGGGTGTAGCATCCTTTTCAAGGTAAAGCTCTGCCTTTAACCCTTTAATTTCCCCTACTTTATCAGAAAATAAATCAGAAAAATCATTTAACAATTTTTGCAATTTATCAGAATAATTTACAGTCTCATTAACATAAACAGATTTCAAATTATGTGGAAAAATATCGAATGCAGAGGCCCAATCCCGGCCAAATAATAATGGAAAAGTATCTCCTTTTATCAAATATAATTTTAACTTTTCTGTTTTATTTTCATAAGTAACATTTACTTTAACATAACCTACAGGTCTAAAAATTTCACCAGTTGCAATTTTTAACTGAACATCTGGGGGGAATATTTTATAATCAGGAAAAATTCTGCGAAATCTTTTTAAAGGAACAGCAGAAATTCACGAACCTGTGTCCATCTCCATATCAGCTCTTGCTTTATTTTCAATTAACACAGATAATTTAATAGGATTTGCACCTGTATTTTTTATAGTTAATACATTTACTGTATCTACCGAATTTACGTGTTTTTGGAAAGTTTTACTTCTACATACTTTTCCAATATGGCCTTTTTTCTTACATATTTTACAAATAGCATTAATAAATCTACATGAATTGGCTAGATGAGAAGTATTTCCGCATCTATAACACTTTAATTTACTTTTATTTGCTTCAGGAATTGTATTATTTACATGATTGTTGACATTTGACTTCTGACAATCATTCGAGAATTTCTTGGGGTGTACGTTCTTTGAACTTGAAATTTTATTAATACTGAAATTTTTATTTTTAATTTCAGAAATTTCAATATCTACATTGTGTAAGGATAACGCTTTTTCAACTGCCTTCTCAAAAGTTAAATCATCTACTTGCGTAATCAATTTATTTTGAATGCTTTCGTTTTTCAAACCGCGTAAAAATTGTTCAAGTAAATTTTCATTTAATGTATCACCCGTAAAACAACAAAAAGTTGTATTTTTCTTTAATCTATCAGCAAAATCTTGAACTGATTCCGACTCGTTTTGGTAACACTTACGGAATTTTATTCTTTCTATAAATTTTTGGGGGCGGGGCTTAAATGCTTTATCAATATGTCAACAATCTCAGAATATTTTAATGTTTCACATTCTTTCGGGAAACATAAATTACTCAATAAATTATAAAGCTTAGGGCCCATGCAAGATAAAAGGGCCGCAACTTTTTTTTCCTCTTTTGATTCATTCAGAATAAAATTCTGCTCCAAGCGTTTAATATATGCTTGAAATGATTCTACTCTATCATCATATTCTTTGAATGTAAACATTGTAATTTCACTTAATAAGACAGAAAAAAAGTAAGTTAAAATTCAATGCACTTACCACCCCCTTGTTTTGTAGCTGCTGATATATTCTGGAAGGCCGTTGTTACATTTCTGAAATGTTCAAATAAAAACTGAAAAGAGCCATTTCCATTTGGCGCGCTGTTATTCTTTTAATATTTTTACGGTAGAAAGTTTTTTACATCGTCGCCATTATTATATCTTTAAACATATTAATTTAAGGCATAAAACAGTACTCAGTAAATAATCGAGGTGGGCGAATTTTTACACATAACATATTTAATAAACATAATTCACTACACACGACATACACACATTGTGAACATAGAACAATTAATCTGGAACGCAAGTACATTTATGTTCCTTACATAATTCCATGGAATGGACAAGGGGTGCCATCTACAGTTTTACCTGAAAATTAAAAGTATAAAATACCACAGTTTTAAAGAAAAATAATTACGTAACACGGCGACAAACGCCACAAGCCAGGAAATTTTTTTTAAGAAAAACAAAATTTATAAACAAAAATATGCAAAGTAAAATTGTGTTGCCAAAGTAGTAACAGAAATAGTGACAACAAAATTCAAAACTTAATATTTTATTTTATTAAAGTAGACTATTCATAGCTATTTTGTCTGTTTGAAATGTTGAGGACTTTGCCAATCACAAGCAAAGTTGCCGACCATGAAACAAAAAATGACTGGAGCACTCTTCATCTGTCAACGGATAGAAACTTTTGTTTTTTACTCCGCTGTAGAATATGTTACTCTCACGTGATTGTTGTGTCATCTGCTCTAAAATATCCCATTTTCATAATTATTCCAATAAACCTTGCCGAATATAATAATTTGAAGAACTTTTCAATATATAAATTTCTGTCTGTAATAAAAAAATAACTACGATTTAATGGGAAAATTATTGTAAAGCACTTTCATTTTCCAAATAAGTGGTTTATTAAAAATGACCTGAATTTCAAATTTGCCGTAAAATTTCACAACGTCAACACATAACATAATGTTTTTCAACGGAGTTTTATGAAAGTGTGCATAGATAAGTGACACATGCATTACATGCATCATCTTCATGTACAGTTAATCATACAAATCAGTTGTGTTTCTCGCACATATGTAGCAACGCAAGTTGCTCTCTTAAAACTCAACCACACAATAAGGAGGGTGGCGGGTGGTCAGGGAAAAAAATTATCGTTTTAAATTAGTAAGCAAGGTGAATTCTGCACTGATTTTGTTCTCAACTCCAATTCAGATTTAATTTGCTCTTTTTATTCCCTTTTATTATTTCAAGTATTTTCTATAAGAGAATAACGGTAGATTTCTGTTTTTTTTCTACTCTGTTTTTTCCTGACCACTCTTCACTCTCAATAACGCAAGATAAGCCGAAATTCACTCAGCTCACAATTTGAAAGTCAGCTTCCCGTAAAGGGTTGAAACAACTCGAGTAAACGAATTGTTTTTAAACAATCTAAATCAAAATGAATGATTTAAATAAGTGATTTAAATTAAGATGAGTAAAATGTTTAAAAAACAACTCATTCACTATGCACTAAATTACAACTCTTTTCTGAAAAGCCAAAGCCACTCTTTCGTTTTAAAAGTTTATACTCCGTTAATTTTACACGGAATAATAAAAATATTTACTATTCTCTTGATATTAAGTTTGAAATTAAATCCAAACTGTCTCCTAAAAAAGAACAAAAAGTTTTGTTATAATACATTGATATCTTTGCTAACAGTTATGATTTCCAATTAGAAAACAGCATCTTTTCAAATAAAATTTTCAAACAGCTTACATAACCTGTCAAAGCACATCGTAACATTAATGCATAATGCAACATTTTTCGACAGAATTTTCTGTTATATTCTTGCATATATTTATTATTCGCTAATCTTTAAAGTAAACTGCATAACTGTAATAAATACCGCATGAATATTGTACATATTCCACTGAGAGATAACGATGACTGAAATAGATTTCAGGATTTTAAATATATGTTTGAAAAGTTTACTGGAATAAATTGTAAATAAATATATATGAAAATATAAGGATTTTTTGTATTAGTATTATTTAACTGTGCTGATACTTTATCTAAAATTTTAGGATAGAGAAAAAGATAATATATATTAATATGCAAAGTATATAATTTTGGTTATTTTAATTAACTTTATTTTATTTTTGGTTAATAATAATAATAATAATAATACATTTCTCAAACTTAGAGCATCTCAAAGAATTTTCTCTTCATAAAGATTCCTGTTTTAAAATACTGACATAAATTTACAAATTAACGTGAAGAATTTCGAAACAGTTTACAATAGTATACGCATACGTAACTTTATTTATCGTATTAACTCAAAAGTACAGCCCGTTCTTATCTCATTTGTAAAAAATAGTAATTATGTCACATCAAAAGAAAGGAAACTAGTCTGTTAAACCATGGCCATCTAGATATATAACGGCCTGCGCATTTAGCTGAAAAACGCCAGAATAGTGAAGTTGGATTCAGCTTCAAACCCTGAACCTGTTCTCTGGACCACGTGGCGCAAACCCTGCCCAAATTAGCATTGCCTAAGCTGATTTTTGTTCTGTGCACATGGTCATTGTTTTGCTTCAGTGTATGCATGATTGGTCAAAATAATTTGGGCAAGGTATCAGAGTCTTCTGACGGGAGGCTTCAAACATTAATCTAAAATATATGAACCGTATAGATCTAGTTGGTCATGGTTAAATTAACACGAATTATGGGATTTGGAAATACTAAAGCTGTGTAACTAAAGGGAATAAGTGTTTTTCGACTTCTTCAAATCTGACGATATTATGTGTAAAACTAGGTAAAAAATTTATTTTCTAAAGCAATGTAAAAATTATTGTTAAGTTCCATAGATTATGTAATCTACTGTTTCACAAATTTTGATTTGAAAGCAAATTCTTTTCAAAAGAAAAATACTTATAAACTGTCAAAAATATGTTAATATAATGAAACTTATTTCAATGATATTTCCTGCTCTGTATGTGCATATACATATTTACTTATCGCTAGTCGCAAACATACTTTAAGATCGTCTCAAGTAAGTACTTTGTGTGTGTTTAATGGAATGTATTAGAATTAAAATCATTGTAAAAAAAAAAAGAACTACAAAAAATACTTTAAAAATATAAACTTTATATCCTTAAAAAAATTAATTCTCGCTATTTAAATCATAATTAAAAATAAATGTCATACTTTAAGGGGGTCCGGTACACATTTTAAAATATTTTTTTATTTATTGAGTTCATATTTTAAAATATTTTGTGATGGTTATCCATATCAGTGTGAACAAAATTACGTGATAAAACCTGTCAAATTTGTTTTAAAATTAAGATTTAAAAATTATGGGTAATGGAATAATATAAAAATGGAGTAATTAAAAGTTATTATAATTCAAAATATTGCATGTAGTATTTCACACTTTTCCATTTAAATAAATAAAAATATATAATCTTTAATTTAGATTCAGCTTGTAAAAAATATTAATTTTAAAGAAAATAAAAAATGCATAAAAAATTTTGAATAAAATATGAAGCAACAAAAAATAAAATAAAATAAAGAAATCATATTTTTAAAAGTAAATATATTTTCCAATTTGCTGACACAAAATTAAATTAAACAATTAAAAAAGACTTGTTCCAAGCTTCAGAAATATATCTTTAATGTTTTTGACTTATAATAATTTAAATATGATAAATGGAGAAAAAACTCATCATGAAGAAAAACGCATTTTCACAAGAAGTAGTTTCCATAATAGCTATTGTTTGAAAGCCAGATTTTGGTAACAAGTCAATACATAAAATTTATATTTCACTATTCCAATTAAGACAAGAATATCATTTAAAGCGGAAAGATCATTTAAAGTAATTTTAAGCAGATTATAAACAAATTAAATTCTTAATGCAATAAATATTTTTTAGAAAGTTTTTTTTTTTTTTTTTTTTTTTTTTTATCTCGGACACCTCTTTATCAACGACAAGAAAAATATTTTGTTAGAAGACATGAAATTTAAAACTTCCATATGATACATCTACCAAACATATATCATATGTTTATATTATTGTTATAAATCAGAATTTTTCATCGTATGATTGCATATGCATATATAATCGTTAATCTTAAATTCGATTATTTTCTTCGATCAGCTATAGTAAATAAGACGGAAATAATGTGGGAATTCTAGATAAAGTCTTTTACAAAACGATGAAATTCCAGGATTTTTAAAATATTGAGTGTTTCGTGGCGTTGTTTTCGAATTACTTGTTTTCGATATTATGAGTGAAAATATATACAAAATTATTTCTTTAAAAAACATAAAACTTGTTGTTATCATACATAGATTATTTAATCTACAAGTTAGAAATTCCCATTCGAAACTTCTTTTCGAATAGTGTTTTCAAACAACTTGTGTAAATTGCAAAGCATTTCGTAACGTTGATGCATAATGCAACGCCTTTCGACGGATTTTCTGTTTCATTCTTGCATATATGCATTTGTTGTTAATCATAAAACTTTCCTTACGTGTTTCTAATAAATAAGGCACAGACTTTGTGTACGTTTTGCAGATAGATAACAATATTTGAGACAAAGAAGAATTGTGGGATTATAAGTAAGTATTAGAATGGATTAATGAAAAATATTCAAAGTAAATGTAATTTTTTAAGAATGGAATTTTTTGAAGTTACTTATTTCGCTATGTTCTATCTAAAATTAAGACTTACTTTAATATTGTCAAAACAGTTATTTTTATAATGTATAGCTGTTTAGAAAAAGAAAAGAAAAGATATTATGAATGAAAAAAAAATAAAAAATTGTTTCTTTAAAAAAGCACAAAAATTGTCGTTATCATGCATATATTATTTAATCTACAAGTTAGAAATTCCCATTCGAAACTTCTTTTCAAATAATGTTTTCAAACAACTTGTGTAAATTGCAAAGCATTTCGTAACGTTGATGCATAATACAACGCTTTTCGACGGATTTTCTGTTTCATTCTTGCATATATGTATCTATTGTTAATCATAAAACGAAACTGCTTTCCTCACGTCGTTGTAATAAATAAGACACAGACTTTGTGTAAGTTTTGCAGATAGATAAATATACTTTAGACAAAGATGAACTTTAGAATTATAAGTAAGATTACAAGGGATTAATGAAAAATATTCCAAGAAAATGTAGTTTTTAATGAATGGAATGTTTTTATGTTGCTTATTTAGCTATATTTTACGTAAAATAAGGACTTACTTTACCTTTCGTCGGATTTTTTGTTTTATTCCGTGTAGTTAACTAAAACAACGCTATAAGAAACAAACTGATATTTTGTTTAGCTCTGTTATCTGTTAGACTCAATTCACACCAATTTTTCTTCTTGTAATATTATTTATGTTTGTGAAAAACTGTAAAGATATGTATCTTATAGGGTGCGTCAGGCCTGAAAAAGCTAAAAGATAGAAATAATTCAGAATATGTTATTTAAATTTAGTTACATTTAATATGTTACTACTACTACAGAAACATATTTATAATTATTCAACGGAATTGTTGAAAGAATGATTGCATTCCTATATTTCTATCTAAAAATAAAAATATTTTACGTTCTTTTTCTAGATGTAGTAAATAAAGTAGATATAAATATCAATTATACAGAAAAGAAACAGCCTTATAGTCTAAGAGAAATAAAATAAATTAGAAAATATTCTTAAGAAGAAGATTAAGGGGGGGGGGGCAGTTATTTTTAAGACATTCAAGTTTCACGATATTATGTTCAAAGGTAGATAGAAGCAAGGTTGTTTATTTAAAAAGTCCACGAAAAATGTTGTTAGGACAGATGCGTTATATAATCTACTAGTCACAGTTTTTCATCTGAAAGCAACGGATTTTCAAAATAAATAAATAAAATAAAATAAAATAAATATTTTCAATCCGCTAATATAAATTTTCAAAGTATTTTGCAGCAATAATGCATAATGCAACATTCTCCGATAGAAATTTCTGTTATATTCTTGATATATTTAATTGTTATTATTTATAAAACTAAACTCAATTTTCAAAGAGTTTTTGCTATACTAAGTTTTCAAAGTATTTTGCGCCAATAATGCATAATGCAACATTTTTTCGATGGAATTTTCTGTTTAAATCGTGATTATATTTAATTGTTATAATTTATCAAATTAAACTCATTTTTCAAGCATTTTTGCTATACTCAATTTTCAAAGCATTTTGCAAAAATAATGCGTAATAAATGCATGATAAATTAATGGGTTTTATTGAAAATATTCCTACTGACAGATTAAGATTTTTAGATTAAGAAATTCAATAATGTGTTGATTAAAGATATGCGATTGAAATATAATTAGATATGTTACAGTATTATTAAAAGATAGGGAAAAAAAGTTGAATGTAAAAAAATGGAAAAAATTATTTAAAGTAAATGGTGAGTTTCTTTTTATTATTGTACACACACATATATATATACGTGCGTTTATTATTTTCCCTCGAAACAGTTCATCCGAAATTAAATACAAAAATCTTATTTTGCTTATTCTTTTTCTTTAAAATTTTGTTACCTCAATCCTGTTAATAACGTGTAATTTCTGTGGTTTAATTCCTTTGAAATCTACTTTTAAAAGAGGAACATACTGACAAACTTTGTCAAATTACTTTACATCATCAAATCTTAATACTCTATTTTGAAAAATAGATTAAAGTTATTTGTATGCATATTTCTTTTTATAATTAATAATAAAAATCTATTACTTTATGCAGCTATATGAAATAATGTAGCAATACTTTTTTAATTCCAGTAAGAGGAAATAAACATGAGAAAAGGAATTACAAAATTTTAAATGCCTTGGAATTAATTTGCTTAAGATGAAAAAGATATTTGTAAAATAATCTCATGATATTACTCGAAAAATAAATGCGAAGGTATTAGTTTGATAACAGTTTAAAAATTATTGTTTAAATATACAGATTATTCAATACATCAGTTAAAGTATTTCATTCAAAAGATTATGTTAAGGAACAACAGACATAAACTCTGAAAACATTTGAGTACATATAACTACATTTTCCGAGAGAGTTTTTTGTTGACCTCCTGTATATATCTCTATTTGTTGTTAGTCATAAAATTCCGTTCCATTACCTGCATAGTTGTAGAAAATACAGCGGAGGCACTCAGTGAATACTGGAAAAATTCAACAATCTGTCATACTAAGAATTTTAAGATTTAAAGTAAATATTTGAGTAGATTTTAATGGAAAATATTGAAATTAAAAATTATTTAAGTAAAAAGAAAATGTTTTATGTACGAGAAAATTTTTTATGTATTTTTTAACTACGAGAATTTATGTTTTTTTTCAACATTTTAATTCCACTGAGAGGAAACAAACTTTTAAGAGGAAAAGGAATTAAAAAAATTTAGATGTGTTGGAAATAAGTAGCTTAGATAAGAATGATATTTGTAAATTGAATTCTTATTCTTAATTTTAGCATAATTATTCTTCTTACTTAAAAACAGTGCAGTATTATTTACCTTTATGTCTAAAGCAGTACATATTTTTTTTTTTTTTTTTTTTTTTTTTTTTTTTTTTTTTTTTTTTTTTTTATTAAATCACGAATTGACACAATTTATCAATACCATTGCACTGATAAAGAATATATAACATGCATTTTTAAGGTGATTTTAAAAGAATTGACAGTTTTATGATGTTTGTACAACAATGTAATTGTGAAAAAAATCACCCATTTTTTTAAAATTTGTAAATAAATTGTTTTAAAAGATTTTTAAAATGATAATTGATGCACAATTTGCAGTTTACAATGATATTATTAAATTTTAAATACAAGTGTATTTATAAAACAAAAAATATCACATGCTGTATGTTCCAGCATCGAACCCGAGTTATCAAAACGAAAAGCAAGCATCGTACCGATCAGGTTATGACTCTACGAAATTATTTGTTACAAAGTAAGTGCATTACTAGCATAATAATATAAGATCCCCCTGTTTCTCGGGAATTACGAAGCGTTGTACAAAATCCGTTGAACCTGAGACTAAGGGAGTCAAACAACATACTACCTCTGACAATAAAGTTCGGTGAATAGTCCTGTAACATTAATGTAGAGGAAATATTAACGAAAGTTATCATACCAGTCTTCGAAATAGTCCTCTCCCATAACTATGCACCACTGAGATCTGTTATAAAAGTCCAGCTAAATCGCAAGAAGTCTTCTTTTGGAATGGAGTTCAAAAGCTTCGTCACGTTTCATTGAATGTCAGCAATATGGTCAAATCTCTTTCAAAGAGAGTTTGAGTCTTGGAAATAGGAAGAAGTCTGGAGGATTTCGATCTGGCGAGTATGGTGGATGTTGAATTTGCACCACGCCTCATGAATTTAATTCGGTGTCTTGCAGAGCTTAAAACCAAACTTTAAACTGATCGTTTGATCGTTCATTACCCTGTTCTCAGTTAAGAATCAGCACACTGAACAAGCACATAGTAAAGCACGTCTTACACAAAACATAAACGACGCTCAATTGAACAATGGTGATGGGAGATGGCCAACACTTGCATCTATGTAGGTGTAGCGTTTTGTTTTTCCAGTGTTGCCATATTGGTCGTTCTGAATTCATTCACCGGACTTTATTGTCAAAGGTAGTATAAAAAAAATAATCAGAATCTGTAATTATCAAAGTTGGTCCTCTCCTTGTCAGTTCCGTTACATGTATATTTTTAGAAAATGTAGCAGAGGTACTCTGTGAATTCCGGAAAAATTAAAAATCTGTCACATGAAGAATTTTAGTTTTAAGTAAATACTTTGTAGAATTTAGCGGAAAATATTGGATTTAAAATATATTATAATGAAAGGAATACTTTTGACTAATTTGTACTTTCGATATTTTTCTCAAAATAATAAGTGTCTTACTTTACCGACGGGAATAAATGTTCTTTTCATAATATTTTAATTCCACTGAGAAGAAACAAACATATAAGAGGAAAAGGAGATACAAAATTTTAGATGGGTTGACAATAAGTAGCTTAACATGAAAAAGTTATTTGTGAAATATTTTCATGATATTATTTGGAAATTAAATGCAAAGTTCATAGTTTGATAGCAGCTTTTAAAATGTTGTTTTGATATGTAGATTATTCAATCTATTAGTTAAATTTTCTATTTCAAATCTATTTCTAATCAAAAGATTATGTTTTGAAACAGCTGACATAAACTGTGAAAGCATTTGTGTACATGAAACAACATTTTCTGAGAGATTTTTATATTGAACTCTTAATATCTCACTATTTGCCGTTAGTCATAAAATTTCATTCTGTTGCCTGCATAGGTGTAGAAAATGTAGCAGAGGTACTCTATGAATTCCAGAAAAATTAAGAAAACGTCACACGAAGAATTTTAGGATTTTAACTAAACATTTTGTAGACTTTAGAGGAAAATCTTGGAATTAAAATTCATTAAAATGAAAGGAATATTTTGAATATTTTATATTTTAGATATTTTTCTCAAAATAATACGGGTCTTACTTAAACGACAAGAATAAACGTCCTTTTCATAATATTTTAATTCCAGTGAGAAGAAACAAACATTTATTAGAGGAAAAGGAATTACAAAATTTTAGATGCGTTGACAATAAGTAGCTTAAAATGAAAAAGTTATTTGTGAAATATTTTCATGATATTATTTTGAAACTAAATGTAAAGTTCATAGTTTGATAGCAGCTTTAAAAATATTGTTTTGATATGTAGATTATTCAATCTATTTTGATTCAGTCAAGTTTTTGATTTCAAATCTATTTCTATTCAAAATATTATGTTTTGGAACAACTGACATAAGCTGTGAAAGCATTTGTTTACATTAAGCAACATTTTCTGAGAGAGTTTTCTATTGAACTTCTGCACATATCTCTATTTGCCGTTAGACATAAAATTCCGTTGTATTACCTGCATAAGAGTAGAAAATTTAGCAGCGGTACTCTGTGAATTCGGGAAAAACTCAGCAATTTGTCACACGAAGAATGTCAAGATTTGAAGTTATATTTTGGTACACTTTAATGGAAAATACTGGAATTAAAAATATATTAGAATGAAAGGAGTATTTTTGAATGTTTTATATTTTCGATATTTTTCTCAAAATAATAAACGTCTTAGATTAATGCCGAGAATTAAAGTCCTTTTTATAATATTCTAATTCCAGTGAGAGGAAACGAACGTATTAGAGAAAAGTTAATTACACAATATTAGATTAATATTTAGATACACTATTTCAAATGTATTTCTATTGAAAAGATTATGTTTTGGAACAACTGATATAAACTGTGAAAGAATTTGTATACATTAAACAACGTTTTCTGAGAGAGTTTTCTATTGAACTCCTGCCTATATCTCTAAAATTCCGTGCTATTACCTGCATAGGTGTAGTAAATGCAGCAGAGGTACTCTTTGAATTCTGGAAAAATTCAACAATCTGCCAGACGAAGAATTTCAGGGTTTGAAGTTAATATTTTGGTAGACTGTAATGGAAGTACTGGAATTAAATATATATTAGAATGAAAGGAATATCTTTAATATTTTATACTTCCGACATTTTTCTCAAAATAATTAACGTTTAATTTTAGCTACGAGAGTTCACGTTTTTTTTTAAATATTTTCATTCCACTGAGAGGAAACAAATATGTAAGATGAAAATTAATTACAAAATTTTAAATGTGTTGGAAATACGTAGCTTAAGATGAAAATGATATTTTAAAAATATTCTTTTGATATTATTTGGAAACTAAATGCGAAGTTCTGACTTTAATAGTAGCTTAAAATTTTTTGTAGAGATATACAGATTAATCAATCTGTCAGTTAAAATTTTCTATTTCAAATCTAATCCTATTCAAAAGATCATGTTTTGAAACAGCTGACATAAACTGTGAAAGCATTTGAGTACGTAAAGTAACATTTTCCAAGAGAGTATTACGATTGAACACCTGCATTGTATATCTGATTAAAGAACTGCAAGAAGTGTAAGTCACCGATTTTGACGAAAGTGGTATTGTTGGAAAGACTTCATCGAGAGCAGCAAAAAACTCAATGGAACTACCCGTCGCAAATGAGTTGTTATCGAGATATTCGACAATTTATGTCACGTAACTAATGCATACTTAATGGGTTACCGCAAAAAATTTTAGTCTCGATTTTAACTAAAGTGTTATCGTTGAAAAGATATAATCGTGAGGATTAAAAAATTCAATGGAATCACTCGTCGGAAATGAGACGTTTTCGAGATATCCGACAATTTGTATCACATTGCTAATGCACAATGCTGGGAAACTGCATTAAGTGACATAAA
This sequence comes from Maratus speculifer, assembly GCA_964019185.1. Lineage (NCBI taxonomy): Eukaryota > Metazoa > Arthropoda > Arachnida > Araneae > Salticidae > Maratus > Maratus speculifer. The sequence goes on from OZ025294.1 coordinate 279,732,425, forward strand.
TTGTCGGATATCTCGAAAACGGCTCATTTCAGATAGTCAGTTGTATTGAGTTTTTTACTTCTCACAATGATATCTTTGCAACGACACCATTTTCATCATAATCTAGAAAACAATTTTTTGCGGTCCCCCATTAATAGCGCACCAGAACAGTAGGCACTAGCTACGTAACATATATTATCGGATATCTTGAAAACGACTCATTTCCGACGGGTAGCTCTTCTGGATTTTTTCTCCCTCATGATAATATATTTTTAACGATACCACGTTCGTTAAAATCTAGACTAAAATTTTTTTGCGACTCCCCATTAAATATACACTAGTTAAATGACATAATTTATCGGGTATCTCAATAACGGCTCATTTGCGACGGATAGTTCCATTGAGTTTTTTACTGTTCTCGATAAGATTTTTCCAACGATACCACTTTCGTCAAAATCGGTGACTTATACTTCTTGCAGTTCACTAGTGAGCGTCGTTAGTCTTAACATTTAGTCCCATTACCTGCATAGTTCTAGAAAATTAGCAGATGTACTCTGTGAATTCCGGAAAAATTAAGAATCTGTCACACGAATTTTATGATTTTAAGTAAATATTTTGGCTGAAGTTATAGCATAGTTTGACAGCAACTTTAAAAATATTGTTTTGATATATAGATTATTCAATCTATCAGTTAGATGTTCTACACTGGTGTCCAAAAGTTAAGCATAATTGGTAATTAAGTAAGTAATGAAAGAAATATAATTCGAAATGTGGTGAAACTCCAGGTGTGTAAACAAAATAGTACGCGTCATATATTTTCGCGAAGAATTTTCCCCGAAATCGAACAGGGGACCGTCAACAAATTGAAAAAGAACGAAGATCTTTTGGATAACCCTGTCAAAACTAATGTAGCAAAAGCGTTCAAACTGCACATTATGATTAAGTGGCTTATTGTAATGTACTGTGTTTTTATTTTATAAGGATATCATTCATACTCGTAGAGAAATTAAGGTTTTTATAAAAACAGTCCTACGTTTTTTGCTTATAATTTGCAGAGTTCTTAATATAAAATAATGTTCTTTTCTAAAAATATGACAAGCATCATTGTACACAATACCCTGTCATCAGAATTTAAAAATAATAAAAATTCTATGAAAAATGAGTAGGTTTAGTAAATGATTTTTCATTGCGCATGCGTCAACGATATCAAAATTTCATTTGCATATTGTGTTAGCTAAATGTATAGAGCAACTTCTGTAAAAGTTTCAAAAACATAGCTTGAAAATTCTGAAAATTATCGTCTAAGAATCAACTCAAAATCCGTTATTCCTAAAAGGAAGCAAAATATCAGGGGTTTTATCCAAATACAGTTGTACGTGCAATATTGTCTAGGCACGAAACAATGGAATATGGATACAGCCCCTCATCTTTTTGCTTCATTAGGGAATAAAATATTTTGATCTCATTCTATCAACGATAATTTTCAGAATTTTTAATCTATGTTTTTGAGACTTTCAAAAAAGTTGCTCTACACATTTAACTAACATAATATGCAAATGAAATTTTAATAGCGTTCACGCATGCGCAGTAAAAATTATTTAGTAAACCTGCTCATTTGTCATACAATTTTTATTATTTTTAAATTCTGATGACAGCGTATTGTGTACCATGATGTTTGTCATATTTTCAGAAAAGAACATTGTTTTATATTAAAAACTCTGCAAATTATAAGCAAAAAACTTAGGACTGTTTTTATAAAAACCTTAATTTCTCTACGAGTATACATGCTATCCTTATAAAAATAAACACAATACATTACAATAAGCCACTTAATCATAATGTGCAGTTTGAACGCTTTTGCTACATTAGTTTTGACAGGGTTATCCAAAAGTTCTTCGTTCTTTTTCAATTTGTAGACGGTCCCCTGTTTGATTTCGGGGAAAACTCTTCGCGAAAATATATGACGCGTACTATTTTGTTTACACACCTGGAGTTTCACCACATTTCAATTTATATTTCTTTCATTACTTACTTAATTACCAATTATGCTTAACTTTTGGACACCAGTGTATTTCAAATCTATGGCTATTCAAAAGATTATGTTGTGAAATATCTGACATAGACTGTGAAAGCTTTTGTGCACATTGAACAACATTTTCTGAGAGAATTTTCTATTGAACTCCTGCTATATCTCTATTCGCTGTTAGTCATAAAATTCCGTTCCATTACTTGTATAGTTCTAGAAAACGTAGCAGAGCTACTTTGTGAATTCCATAAAATTTAAGAAACCCTCACACGAAGAATTTTAGAATTTTAAGTAAATATTTTGGTAGATTTTAGTAGAAATTATTGAAATTAAAATATATTAAAATTAAAGGAATATTTTTGAATATTTTTTTAATTCCGATATTTTTCTCAAAATAATAATCGTCTTACATTAAAGTACCAATTTCTAAGAGTTTTACGAATGAACTCCTACATATATATCCGTTTGTAGTTAGTCTTAAAATTTAGTTCCAATACCTATATAGTTCTAGAAAATGTAGCAGAGGTACTCTATGAATTCCGAAAAAATGAAGAACCTGTCACACGAAGAATTTTTGGATTTTAAGTAAATATTTTGTAGACTTTAGCGGAAAATATTGGAATTAAAATACATTAAAATGAAAGGAATATTTTTGAATATTTTATACTTTCGATATTTTTCTCAAAATAATAAGGGTCTTAATTTAACGACAAGAATAAACGTCCTTTTCAAAATGTTTTAATTCCAGTGAGGGAAACAAACGTATAATAGAATGGAATTACAAAACTTTAGATGCGTTGACAATAAGTAGCTTAAAATGAAAAAGTTATTTGTGAAATATTTTCATGATATTATTTGGAAATTAAATGCGAAGTTCATAGTTTGATAACAGCTTTAAAAATATTGTTTTGTATGTGGATTATTCAATCTTATAGTTAAATTTTCTATTTCAAATGTATTTCTATTCAAAATATTATGTTTTGAAACAACTGGCATAAACTGTGAAAGCATTTGTGTACATTCAACAACATTTTACGAGAGAGTTTTCTATTGAACTCCTGCATATATCTCTATTTGCCGTTAGTCATAAAATTTCGTTCCATTACCTGCATAGGTGTAGAAAATGTAGCAGAGGTATTTTGTGAATTCCTGAAAAATTTAACAATCTGTCACATGAAGAATTCCTGGATTTGAAGTTAATATTTTGGTAGACTTTAAAATGGAAAGTACAGGAATTAAAAATATATTAGAATGAAAGGAATATTTTTGAATATTTCATACTTACAATAACTTTCTCAAAATAATAAACGTCTAATATTATTAGTATAAAATTAGTTACGTTAAAAGACGTTAATAATAAACGTCTCAAAATAACAACGCCGAAAATTATTGCCCTTTTTTAATATTTTAATTCCAGTGCGAGAAAACAAATATATAAGACGAAAAGAATTTACAAAATTTTAGATGCGTTGACAATAAGTAGCTTAAAATGAAAAAGTTATTTGTGAAATATTTTCTTGATATTATTTGGAAATTAAATGGGAAGTTCATAGTTTGATAGAAGTTTTAAAAATACAGTTTTGATATATATAATATTCAATCTGTGAGCTAAATTTTCTGTTTCAAATCTATTTCTATTCAAAAGCTTATATTTTGACACAACTGACATAATCTGTGAAAGTATTTGTGTACGTTAATCATTTTCCGTGATAGTTTTCTATTGAACTCCTGCATATACCTCTATTCGCCGTTAGTCATAAAATCACGTTCTATTACCTATATAGCTCTAGAAAATGTAGCAGAGGTACTCTGTGAATTCCGAAAAAAATAAGAAGCTGTCCCACTAAGGATATGAAGTTAATATTTTGGCAGACTTTAATGGAAAATAATGGAATTAAAATATATTAAAATGAAAGGAAAACTTTTGAATATTTTATACTTTCGATATTTTTCTCAAAATAATAAGGGTCTTAATTTAACAACGAGAATTGACGTCCTTTTCAAAATGTTTTAATTCCAGTGAGAGGAAACAAACGTACAATACAATGGAATTACAAAATTTTAGATGCGTTGATAATAAGTAGCTTAAAATAAAAAAGTTATTTGTGAAATATTTTCATGATATTATTTGGAAATTACACTGCTCAAAACAATTAAAGGATATTGCAGTTTTAGATGGATTTTGTATCTGGGAAACCTTTTAGCTGATTGATACATGGTCGACAGACATAGTAGGTTATATGAGAATAAATTACACATATTTGGCAGAAAAAAATGCATTTTATTGCGCATTTGTGTACAAAAGGAAAAAAAACACAATTTGTGCATATGAGAAAAAAAGAATAAGAATAGGTGTTTTCTTCAAAGAAAATCATTTTCAGCAGGGGGTATGCTTTCAACGGGCGGCCAGCAACGTTGAACACCTTTGAGGCATGGACTCAATGAGGCTATTAATGACGAGTTAGGGTATTCTGCCCCACTCTTCCAGAAGAGCCCTTTCCAGTTCTTGGAGAGTTTGTGGGGGTTGTTGGCGGCCAGAAACTTGTCTTCCTAGAGCGTCCCAAACGTGCTCGATTGGATTCATGTCTGAAGAACACGCTGGCCATTCCATTCGAACGTTTCCTTCCTCGAAAAGGAAATCCTCCACCAGGTTTGCACGATGTGGCCTACAGTTAACGTCCATTAAAATGAAGTTATCTCCGACTGCTGCAGCGTAAGGGGCTACAATAGGTCTGAGGATCTCATCCCTATATCGGCAACCAGTCAGAACTCCATCTCGTATGATGTAGAGGTCAGTGCGCCCGTCAATGGAGATGCCACCATACACCAACACTCCTCTACCGCCAAATCTGACACTTTCGTGCACGAACGCAGGATTATTCCTACTGCCACGGTCTCTCCAGATGAAAATACGCCTATTATCCGGATGCACAGAAAAACGGGACTCGTCAGAAAACAGAATATTGCTCCATTCATTTCTCCTCCAGTTGACATGCTCGGTTGCCCACTCCCTGCGGTCGCGACGATGCCTTGATGTTAATCTAACACATACCATCGGTCGGCGAGCATACAGACCTACAGCATGGAGCCGGTTTCGGACAGTCTGAGTTGAAATCGTGGTGCCTGTAGCCGAGCGAAGGTGCTGTTTGAGAAGAGTAGCGTTCATGTTTCGGTGTCTCCGAGCTGTTAACGCTAAATACCGATCTTTATTGGGCGTTGTTGCCCGTCTACGACCTTGCCCTGGTCTTCGGCCTGCCCATCTACTCTCCAAAAAACGGTTCCAGATCCTGGAAATGACACTTTGTGACACTCCAATTGTTTGCACTACTTCGGCTTGAGTTTGGCCCCTTCTAACCTACCAACAATTCTCCAAGCTTCTGAATCTGTCAAATGACTTCGCTGAAACATCGTACTCATCGAAACAAAGCAATCACTGAATGCCGATCATCCTTGTCTTCATTCTCTTTCATCCAGTTGAAAGTCAAATTTCATTCGCTGCCGCTGAAGCGACGTTTTTGACGTCGAACTGAAAATTTGCATACTCCACAGTTTGAAAACCAGAAAAATTTGCATTTGTGATTCTCTTCTTCTATTTTCGGCAAAAAAAAATTTCGTTTATATCTTTATTTTATATAAAACTTCAAATATCCTTCAATTGTTTCGAGCAGTGTAAATGCGAAGTTCATAGTTTGATAACAGCTTTAAAAATATTGTTTTGTATGTAGATTATTCAATCTTATAGTTAAATTTTATATTTCAAATTTATTTCTATTCAAAAGATTATGTTTTGAAACAACTGACATAAACTGTGAAAGCATTTGTGAGCATTAAACAACATTTTCCCGAGAGAGTTTTCTATTGAACTCTTGCATATATCTCTATTTGCCGTTAGTCATAAAATTTCGTTCCATTACCTGCATAGGTGTAGAAAATGTAGCAGAGGTACTCTGCGAATTCCTGAAAAATTCAACAATCTGTCACGTGAAGAATTCCAGGATTTGAAGTTAATATTTTGGTAGACTTTAAAATGGAAAGTACAGGAATTAAAAATATATTAGAATGAAAGGAATATTTTTGAATATTTCATACTTCCAATAATTTTCTCAAAATAATAAACGTCTTACGTTAACGCCGATAATTATTGCCCTTTTTAGGTGCGTTCGTAATTATGTAAATACGTAGCACCTATTGTTGTCGCTCAGTCCGTCCGTCTGTCTGTCCGTCTGTCCGTCTGTCTGTCCGTCCGTCTGTCCGCATATAACAACACAAAAACTACCCAACCGAATCGTTTGAAATTTAAAATGCATAATTATAACATAATTTTGTCGAGTCATTTCAAATTTTATGAAAATCGGATGGATAGATCAATTACAGGGACATTCAAAAGGATTCCGTTACATTACGGTCAATAGGGAAAAAAGTTTTAAATGCATTTTAATCGTTTGAAATTTAAAACATATAATTATTGCGTAATTTTGTCGACTCATTTCAAATGTTATGAAAATCGGATGCATAGATCAATTACAGGGACAATCAAAGGATTCCGTTACATTTCGGTCAATGGGGGAAAAGTTTCAAATGCATTTTAATGATGTTATACTTATTCGAACATAATAGAATTGGCATGAATCTATGAAATATATACTAAAATATGCAGTCTGTACAATCTGTGATGCAAAGAATTTTTATTATTAAATTACAGGGCCGCACAAAAGTATTCCACTATATAATGCTATACGGGGAAACATGGTTTGGTACGTGTTTTAATTATATTCAACTATTTCACATTTTATGAATAAGATATACGTTGCTGAGGTGTAATAAAAATTACTTTCTGCATATTTACAGAAACGTAAAGATTTCGACTACTATATTGTATCCGGAGTACGCTCTACTATATCAGCAAGATCTGAATATTTTTAAAACTTTGTTATCGTACGAACGCACCTGATTCGCTACGTTCACGTGCAATTTCCAACTTGTTTAATATTTTAATCCCAGTGAGAGGAAACAAACATATAAGAGGAAAAGGAATTACAAAATTTTAGATTCGTTGACAATAAGTAGCTTAAAATGAAAAAGTTATTTGTGAAATATTTTCTTGGTATTATTTGGAAATTAAATACGAAGTTCATAGTTTGATAGAAGCTTTAAAAATATTGTTTTGATATGTATAATATTCAATCTGTGAGCTAAATTTTCTATTTTAAATCTATTTCTATTCAAAAGTTTATGTTTTGACACAACTGACATAAACTGTGAAAGTATTTGTGTACGTTAAACAACATTTTCCGTAATAGTTTTCTATTGAACTCTTGCATATTCCTCTATTCGCCGTTAGTCATAAAATTCCGTTCTATTACCCGTATAGCTCTAGAAAATGTAGAAGAGGTACTCTGTGAATTCCGAAAAAAATAAGAAGCTGTCCCACGAAGGATCTGAAGTTAATATTTGGGCAGACTTTAATGGAAAATAATGGAATTAAATATATTAAAATGAAAGGAAATTTTTTAAATATTTTATACTTTCGATATTTTTCTCAAAATAATAAGGGTCTTACTTTAACGGCGAGAATAAGCGTCCTTTTCATAATATTTTAATTCCAGTGACAAGAAATAAACATTTATTAGAGGAAAATGAATTATAAAATTTTAGATGCGTTGACAATAAGTAGCTTAAAATGAAAATGTTATTTGTGAAATATTTTCATGATATGATTTGAAAGTTAAATGAGAAGTTCATAGTTTGATAGCAGCTTTAAAAGTATTGTTTTTTATGTAGATTATTCACTCTATCAGTTAAATTTTATATTTCAAATCTATTTCTGTTCAAAAGATTATGTTTTGAAACAACTGACATAAACTGTGAAAGCATTTGTGAACATTAAACAACATTTTTCCGAGAGAGCTTTCTATTGAAGTCCTGCATATATTTCTATACGCCGTTAGTCATAAAATTCCGTTCTATTATCTGAATAGATGTAGAAAACGTATCAGAGATACTCTGTAAATACCGGAAAAAATCCAACAATCTGTCACACGAAGAATTTCAGGATTTGAAGTTAATATTTTAATAGACTTTAATGGAAAGTACTGGAATTAAAAATATATTAGAATGAAAGGAATTTTTTGAATATAATATTTTTCTCAAAACAATAAACGTATTACTTTAACGCCGAAAATTATCGTCCTTTTCTATAATATTTTAATTCCAGTGAGAGGAAACGAACGTATAAGAGAAAAGGGAATTACACAATTTTAGATACGTTAGAAATAACTAGCTTAAGATGGAAAAGATATTTGTAAAATATTCTTATGATATTAATTGGAAATTAAATGCTAAGTTTTTAGTTTGACAGCAGCTTAAATATTATTGCTTTCATTCACAATTTATTCAATCAGTCAGCTAAAGTTTTCTATTTCAAATCTGCTTCTAACCAAAAGATTATGTTTGGAAGCATAATCTGTGAAAACATTAGTGTACATTAAACAACATTTTCCGATAGAGCTTTGCACTGAACTCCGGCATATATTACTATTTGTCTTTAGTCATAAAACTCCGTTCTATTATCTGCATAGTTGTAAAAAATATAGCAGAGGTACTTTGTGAATTCCGTAAAAATTCAACAATCTGTCACACGCAGAACTTCTGGAATTTTAGTAAATATTTTTGTAGATGTTAAAGGATAATATTGGAAATAAAAATATGTTAAAGTGAAAAGAATGTGTTTTGACAATTTTATACTTCTGACAATTTTATACTTCTGAATAATAAATGTCCTATGTTAACGGCGGGAATAAACGTCATTTTTGCAACCTTTCGAAAATTTCGAATTACTATTTTAATATTTACTTCTTAAATTTGATATCTTACATATTATCAAACACAAACACTTTTTTTAAATGAGAGTCGCCATTACATGCGTATTTACATTTATTGTTAATCATAAAAAACACATTCCATTTCATCTGAAAGTGTTGTAAATAGAGCAGATTACAGAGCCTGAATTACACAGAAAACAGCGAATTAAGGCTCAAGTCCCGTTTCGGCAAAGACACTCACGAGCTCATGATGCTGAACTATGTGAAGATTATCTGATAATATCTCGCTTGCATTTTGACATTCTTCATCTTCTTGCTTTTTTTCATTACATAGTCGAAGTCCAATTCTAATCTTCCCTTTTTTACTTTTTCTATTTTGGTTGCACATATTTTTTTAAAGTTACTTTCCCTTTCGAAGACGATTCCGAAAGTATAAAATAGGTAAGACGATAAGGCATGTAAAATTTAATAAAAACATTTAGAATGCAAAAAAGATATATTTATTAATAAGTTTTTTGTTCACATGCGTAATAAACAAAATGAATAAATGTATATATATATATGTGTATGTGTGTGCGTATGTGTAAATATATTTGTCATAAATATTGTCAATATTTTAATACAAAATTTTAAATTACATAAACTTACATTCGTAACAATTCTAATCTTGAATATCTTCAGCTCTTTTAATCTTGCAAAATTTACGAAGTTCATTTTAATAATGGTGCGAAACAACTCTGGTGATAAATAAATTTTGGCATGAAAAATAAATATTTTCTAAAGTAATAAAAATGTACTTAAGTTAAAAATAAATATCCTTATTTATTTAGATCAAAATGTTTCATAGTTCTCACGGAGGCATTCTCAAGATTTAAACGGATAAATATGTTTTCAAAAAATTTTTAAATCAAACAACTCATAAACAAAAATCCCGAGATCTCATGCATAATGAAATTAATTGCAATACTAAAAATCCATATTTGTGAACGCGAATTATTTTATATTATTATTTCGTTAATCTGCACAGCACTTCTTTTCAAATTTTAGCATGCTCTATGAAGGTTGAATCATTGCTCAAATTCTCATTGAGAGAAAAGATCTTTATGGATTTTCGTAGAATGGACGGAAATAATACCTTAATGGATAAATTAATCTAATGAATAACATTTCTAATAAATAAAATATTCTAATAATAAATAATTTAAAATTCTTATTTTTATTTTCCATATTATTCATAAAATGTGACAGGAGATACACTTCAGAATAATATCTGACAACCAAGAAAGTTCTTGCGGTTTTTCTCAGGGATAGAAAACGAATCAAAAAATTCCTAACCACGTATTTTATCATTCGATATAATCACTATTGGTTACAATTATGTATTCTGTATGCGATAGCATCTTATAAATGTCCTTTCTGTAAAAATCTCTTTATTTAGAATCGAAAAAAAATCGTTTAGAAGCCTGTGTGATTGGGACTCGGTTTTGGAATTGTTGTTCCCACCGTGAGATACCTATGGTCAAAAACAGATAGTAATCCGATGGGAGATGTCCAGGGTGTAAGATAAATGAAACAAAACTAAACAGCCCAGCGTTTTGATCCCGTCCCAGTTACACGTCATTTGTACGTCACGGTTGCATTATCGTGTAGGATAATATCTCTTTTTCTGTTGACTAGCACTTTTTGTTTTTGGAGCACAACCGCTGAAATCTTTTATTAGTGTGGCAAATTGACATCGGCCGTGATAGTTTTTGCGCTTTCTAAGAACTTATAGTGAACTATATAAGCGATGATCAACCAAACACACGGAGTTACCTTTTTCTGAAGAAATTGGGCAACCATTTGTGAAACAATTGTACTTTTTTTAATAGTAATAATAAATGTTAGGTGGGAGAGTTAGGTTGTTGAGCTCAAGCCATATGGTAGGCCTCCCCACCTAACTGAATCTGAATCTGAATCTGATTGTTCGGTTTGGACGGCAATAAAATGATATCAAAAGCCGACAGTATTTTACCTTCCTGCTATCATATGTGAGTCGAATTTCGTCACATGTCAATATTTAGTCCAGGAATGAGGCTCTCTTACGGTGTGACAGCAATGACAAGCAGATGACAAGCAGCTTCTTTCCTTCAGACAGAATATAATGAAACCACTTGTTGAGTTTCCACGTCATCCGAAGGTTATGCAGAAGCAATTGGATGATTTTGTCATATATTCGAACCCTGTATATGATAGCTTCCGGAAAGTTTGATGAAAGTTGTATTTGATATTTTTCTACTGCATAGTTTTTTCTAGAGGGACGGACGATTAATATGGGGCTTATATTCTAGAGTTTCGTCTACGAACGAAAATCGGTGGAACCAAATTTGAGCGGTCCATTCTCAAACCTGAGTCCTTCTTAACGTGCCGCTTATTCTTATAGCGTTCTCTTCAAATTTGTTCACAAAGTTGAAGTCGGAGAGAAAATTAGATCTTTAAAACTCGTTTGCTAACGGTATGTTCTTTCTAAGATTGCGCTTGTGCAAAACAGAAAGAGAAATGCGTAATTAACTAAATAACTCTTGAATAAATGAGACTTCAAGGAAATGTGCATATATGACATAATATAAATCCATTTGACCACATCTATGCGACAGAAATAACTGCTCTCAAAAACCCATGGACTTATTCTGTTACCTGAAAAAACAATAGTATAAAATAATTCATGTTCTCAGATATAAAATCTTAATGAAACAATTAATTTCATGAGATCGCGTGATTTTAGTTTACCAGTTTTTCAAATTAAAATTCCTTGCACAAATATTTGCTTCAATTTAAATCTTGAGAATGTTGCCGTCAGAGTGATAAAACATGTTGATCTGAGAAAATAAAAGTATTTGTTTGACTTGTAAATGGATTTTTATCACTTAAAAAAAAACATTAATTAAGTTTTATGTTTCAGGTGATTTTTGTACTCTCTGAAAAAATGTCTGTTTAACCCTTTCCGGCACGGGCAAAATCTGTATTAAAATGAGAAATTATCGACTGACACCGGAATTCATAAACGAATTTTTTAAATATTTTGAATTCCTTAATAAAAGCTTTTAATTTAAAAGCAAAATTTTACTAAAATATTACTGGTGCCGATTGCAAGTTTGGAATTAAAATTAGGTATCCCAGACCGGGCACAGTGTGCCGGAAAGGGTTAATATGGCATCTACAAATGTATATCTTAAAGCAATTTCTTTTACAGAGCAACGTTTTCAAACAGCTGAAATGAACTGAAAAAGTGTTTTCAGACTTTCAGACAAAATTTTCAGTTGTATCCTTGCATAACAATATTTGCTTATAAAACTCCGTTATATTGTTCAAGTAATTGCTTTGAATTTAATCCGTATTATTACTGTAGATATTTTGTAAATGATGAAGATATTTAATACTCTTTTAGGACGAAGATCAATTTTTGTATTTAAAATAAATCGTTTGCGAAGATTTAATGGAAAATGTTAGAATTTAAAATATCTTAAACTGTAAGTAATACTTCCGTGTATTTGTATTTCCGGATATTGAGTATCGAGATATTATACTAGCAAATGAGACTTTGTTCTAATCAAAACTCTCCAGAAAATTCAGATTTGACAGTTGGGAACTTTCCATAATTATTGAGATCGCCGATAACTTTCTATAAATTTAGCAAATGTTTCTTTTTTTCGGAACTGTAATATTAATTATGCTGTTAGGTACATTTTCTCATTATATATAAGATCAATTCAAATTTTGCTGTTAAAAGGTATACATGAAATCGCATCTTTTTTTTAAGTGATAAATTTTTTAAGTAGCTTTAATTTATTTAATCCTATTGATACCAACAGTTACCAGATTAATTAACTCGATTTCAATAATAAAAAAAATTCTAAGAAACACATATTTATTGAAAAAAATATTATAAAAGATATTTTGAAAAAAAGTTTTAAAAAACGATGGGTGAATAAATAACGAATTAAAACACGATTTTCTATTAAACCATAATTATTAAATTAAAATATTAAAAAAAATAAATTGGCTATTATTGTGTTAAAAAGTTTTTCCTTTAAAATATTGTTACGAATTTTGAAAATAGTTAGTGTTTGTACTGTAAAATAATGAAAATAATCTTATTAAGCTCCATTCCTTTACTAATATTAGTTTTTGTTACATTGTCTCTGTTATCAAGCAAACTTGTCTATTATTTTCAGTGAATGTCTATGGCAGCTTGGCGAAATATTAAAGATATCGCCAAGTTGGCGTCACTTTTGACGACTATTTTTGGTCGCCAAATTTGGTGATATACCGCCAAGTTGGCGACGAACTTGGCGATTGTTGGCGATGGTAACCCCCCTTTAAATATGCTGATACATTGAATGTTATTCCGTGGTTTTCTGAAATATTCGAGAAGCCTGTGGAAATTTCCAGCACATGCTGTGAGCCTATATAAGGAGAGCAATACGAGCTGTTGTTGTTATTATTTATCAGTCAGTCATTGAGTGAACAACTAGACGATTGTTAAGCAAGTTTGCTTGAGTTTTATCTACGTTGTTTTGAATATTATTTAGTGTTGAGACGTTGTATAAAGAGTCTCTGGGACCTATATCTGTACTTGTACGATAGATTTGAGCAGTTATTTTTGAATATCTAGTAGTATTTGTGAGTTTCGAAGACTCTGTTGTTCTGAAGATCTGTAAATAAATTATTTTCTACTTTTCTAAGAGACAAGAGTTTGAAGTTGTCTAACCATAAGATCAAAAGAATCTTATATACGTCGGAACAATATAAATAATAAACAAATCAAAGCTAAATCTTATTTTAGTTTGTAGCTCATTCTAAAAAATAAACATTTTGACGTGCTTTATTAAACATTTTATTTATATTAATGAAAAAAAAAAGTAATTTTGCAAAAAATAACGAATACGCGTCTGGGGAATACGGGAAAAAGGGTGATATGACGGAGCATTCTTATAAAATATCATAAATATATAAATTTTTAAACGAATATAGCTTAAAGTTTATTGTGCATAAACCACAACCAAATTTTATATGCAAATACATTCATTACAAAATATATTGAATATTATTATTTTTTTGTGTATGTTGAGTGATAGATAATGTTTTTGAAAATAAAAAATGAAGGGATTTTAGGATTATTTAACTGTCAATAGCATAACATTAAATAAATTATTATTTAATAATCAAAATAATATTTATAATACTAAAATAAAAAACATTATATAATCTACAATATAAAAAAATAAATATTTAATAGAAATTTCTATGTGCATTGTTTGAGGTATAGATAAAATATCTATTTTTATTTTAAATATTTTATTGTCGGAAATGTATAATAATTACTAATATGTTCACTTTTTAAAATGATTTCGCTTAAATTATCTATTATACTGTGTGGTAGATTTTTTGTTCTGAGTAGAAAACTTATCCACGATTTTAAAAGTAATGATTATTTTGTTTGAGATTTTGAAGTTTTATTATTTTTTTAATTTATTATTAAGAACATATAATTTTTATTACATATATATGTGTGTGTGTGTATGTATAATAATATCTTTTTAAAGTTATTTAGTTATCTCCAACACTTTAAAACTTATTACTACATTATCTTTTTATATATTTTATAACTGCATTATCTTTTATCATTGTAATATTGCGATGAAAGGGATAAGAACTGCGCATTAGGGTGGATCGAAATTTTTTTTTTCACAGTGTCAAAACCTACCTATGCGGAAAAGATGTTCTCTTGGATGGATATTAAGGGAAAAATAATTAAAAAAATTAATTTTGAATTTTACTACTACCACAATGAGGTTGAATTTCGAAAAAAAGTGAAAAAAGACCTAATTTTGGCTAGATGGTTTTGAGTCAAATAATAGTTAAAAAAAAATATCAAAAATCTACCTATGCTTAAAAGATATTATATTGTATGCTGAGTATGAAAAAAATAACAAAATAAAATAATTTCAAAATTTAAATCTGCCGCAATGTGGCTCAAATTTATGTATTTGAACGTTTTTACGGTCAAAAATCAATGTTTTTTGTAAAATAAAATATGAATTTTAGAATTTGTAACATTTTGTACAATGAGGGTATATTTATTTGATTACAAGATTAAAACTTTAGTTTCTTATTTAACAGCTTCTTTATTATTAAATCAAGAAAAATCGTCGCCATTACAATTGGCAATAATTACGTTTGGTATTGAAAATCGGCGTGAGATTTTGAAATTGAATTCGATTTTTATAAAACCGTCTCTTATATATGGTCCATATACAACAGAAAATGCTTCTGTGACTATTTTCATTATTAGTTTTGTAGAATGAGCGTCTCGTGAATACATATTATTGATAGTAGATGTGATTGCCACTGGAATGATTGCTGGATTTACTATTGCTTCTGAAATCATGTCGTTACTGAATCCCTCAGTTAGTGGAGATTCGACACATTTTCCTACTTAATTAAATCTATGTAATCCGTCGCAAAAGGTCAAAAGCTGGTAAATGGAAAATATAGATATTATTTAATGTAATGATTAGGATTACAGCAGACCGTTTGATTTCACTCGTTCGCTTTTAGAATTAATCTACTGACTTAAATGCAAATACAAAAAGCTTTTTACATGCAGCGAATAATTTTTTTTTATTTCACCAGTGAAACTTTTGTGCCTAGCCGCGGTTCCATCTACGTTGCGGAAAGATGACATAGTGGAACCTCATTGGTGTGTAACTAGCACAAAAAACATTGTAGTGGATGCTTATAGATCAGTTCCATATTTCGAATAACACATCCCTTAACATCTATATTAACAGATATTCTGAAACCAACTTTGTTACATGTATATTATTGTTAACACATGACAAAAAATGTACGTCATGTTTTCAAATTGTTTGGGACTCTCGCAGAATTTTCATATATGTGGCCGTTATATTCGAACCAAGTTCTTTTTTCAAGCTCATTCGATTATGATTTTTCTTCTGTTGTCTTCTAGTGATGTAGTCTTATCTTTACACCCATCAATGTTTAAAGAAAATGGCCATGATCATAATCTTTTACAAATGATTAAAGCGAATGACTAAAACGATAGAGTGGTGTTTGGTTTGTTTGTCATGCAGATTTTTTTTTCTATCAATAGCGTTCGATTCATAGTTTTGTGAGATAATGCCCACATCTTGAAGTGCACCTGACACGATGGCAGCACATGTTTGGTCGGAAATGCCCAAAATGTCCAATATTTTGGCTGATGCCAATTTTCGTCACTACAAGCAGTGCGACACCTAGCTCGTCAGCATTTTGGCTTTTCAATAATAGCTGATGACGCAGAAAAGTGAGTTTGCTCACACTACGTCGGTTTAGTTTACACCGAATATTCATATTCAAATCTATTGAACTGAAAAAAAATCGGCAGTGTTTTCGGAAATGGTCCACAAGACTGTAACAGCTTTCAATATCTTATTTTGTTTTATAAGAATTAAGAAGAGCGCAATATTTGTCCTGAGAATAATTTTTCTTAGAATGCTGCAGTGGCAAATTATTGTGTTTGAATCTCATTTACAGGTCACTCCTAACTTATTAGCAACTCATTCTCACTGGCAGGAAATAAATAGATGTAGACGGATTCTTTAGTTCAGTTACTTTTTAAGTACCAATATATAAATTTTATAATGTTTTTGTAATAGGAAGCATATTTACTGGCATGTCAAAGCCAGACCCAAATAGGGGGTAATTCATTTTTTAACAACGCCATGGTACAGTAATATTCAAAGTACACTAAGCTACACAATACACAAGCAGACAAATCCTTCATTGAAGAAACTTCAAACTAATTTTTTTATTTTTTTTTCACTTAATCTCCATGCAGTATAATATGACTTAGGTTATAGGTATAATATCTCTTATAGTATAATATCTCTTAGGTATATAGGTTTTTATTGATATTAAAATGATTATTTTGCGTCAAAAAAAAATCTAACCAAAATTAGATTTTTTTACATTTTTTTCCAAATTTTATCGAATTTTCAACTTTTTGTGGCAGTATTAAACTTCAAATTTATTATTTATTATTATTTTTACTTAACCTCCATACGATATAACATCTTTTCCACATTATTGAATTTTAAAAATTATTAAAATATTTACTTTTTGATAAAAATCATGTAACCAAAATTCGGTCTTTTTTCAATTTTTTCGAAAATTCAACCCTTTTGTGGCAGCATTAAATTTTAAAATTAATTTTTTTTATTATTTTTCCCTTAATCTCCATACAATAGAACATCTTTTCCGCATAGGTAGGTTTTGATGAATGATAATTTTTTTTCGCCATAGACAATCGATCCACCCTAATGCGCATGGGCATAATTCATAAAATAACATTGCCTTCCACTAATCTTCCATCTTGTAAATTTATTGCAATTAAAACATTCATAAACGATAACTTCAAAAAAATTTTCAAAATTAACTGAATACATTTGAAATCAAAGCCTAGGCTAAATCTTTTTCACTACATACAAATAGGTTAAAAATGAAAAAATTGTTGTAATGAATCGACTTGTTTTGACCATGTTGCTATAATGAAAATATCTTCAAAAAGGACATTAGCCGGGACAGTGATCCTAATTATCGTTTTCATATAAGAAAAACTTTGAAAACTTTGCAGAGGGATCCCGACCGCTGTCGTTTGTTTCAAACCCGCGAACCTCGACTGAAAATCCTTATTTTGAGGCCATCATGAAAATCCCTGTGCAGATTGAACATTAAAAATAAAAGATATGAGAATAAAATAATCCGCAAATATTTATCTTAAAACCCGTAAGATTCTAATATTATTTTAGATTTAAATCATTCTTTGCTCAAAGAATTTATCATTTCAGTCAGATAATTATGATGTTTGTGATATTCATATCTATTTAAATCAAATACATTGTTTTGCAATATAAAACATGCTTTTGATTTCATATCTTGGATGTTTGGAGTCACCTTAATGAGGCCTGATAGGAGGGAAATTTATCACACTAGTGCACATTTAATATTTGTCAGTTTTTGCGCTTGACAGTGAAATATATCAAGAGCAAATTAATCTAAAATAATTTATGACTTTACAAATGCATTTACACTACAGTAATTATGGATGAATTTATTTTTACCAGTCTTTATTGTATTATGCATGCTCCCATGCATTAAATATTAGTGAAGAAAATGAATTATATTATCAGGGGAAAATATTCATCAGATATTTATCTTTTCCAGAGCTTAAAATCTCACACGATTCTAATAATACTTCAGATTTCAACAAATATTTTCTAATAGAATTTACTATTTTAATCAGATAATTAGGATGCTTAGATGAAATTCATATCAATTTAGATAAAGATCTTTGTTTTAAAATCTCACATACATGCATCCGACTTCATATCTCAAATGTCTGGGGTCACTTAATAAATCGTCGTGATAGGAGAAAATTTTATCACTTTAGTATACAATTATGACATGTCGATTGTTGTGAGAGACAGAGAAATTTATCAATATTAAATTAATCTAAAATAAATTATTATTTTACATATGATGTTTGGATAAAATTGGTACTCATTTAAATCAAACTCACTGTTTTGGAATATCACATGCATGCTTCTGACTTCATATCTCGCATGGCTGGTTGTTTTAATCAAGCATGATCATTTGACGGTTGTTGTGTTTCACATTGTAATTTATCAAGAGTATAGTAATTTAAAATGATTTATGACTTTTAAACATACTCAAACTAGAAATTCGGAGAGAAATGATTGCTGTCAATATTTCTTATATTACGTACACACTGAAGCATATATATATTTATATATCTATATCTATATATATATATATATATATAATAGTTAAAAATGTATATTATCGGGTGAAAAGAATCTGGAAATATATATCTTTGTGAAAGCTTAAATTGCAATACGATTCTAATAATATTTTTAATTTAAATCATAATTTGCTTATGGATTTTGCCATTCCAATCAAATAATTATGATGTTGAATGAAATTCATATCTAAATCAAAATCATTGTTTTAAAATATGACACACAAGCTCTTGATTTCATGTCTTGCATGTCACCTTTAAAACGTGATTGGCGGAAAAATTATCATACTACTGCACATTTAATACCTGTCGGTTGTTGTGCTTGACAGTGAAATTTATCAAGAGCAAATTAATCTAAAATAATTTATGACATTATAATTATATTCATACTAGAGCAATTTCGGGTGAATTTATTTGTACTAGTCTTTATTATATTGCATACACTCCCATGCATACATAATTATGAAGAATTTGAATTGTGATATCAGATGAATATATTCAGCACATATTTATCTTTTCCAGAACTTAAAATCTGAACGGTTCTAATAATACTTCAAAATTAAATAAATATTTGCTAATAGAATTTACTATTTTAATCAGTTAATTATGATACTTTGGTGAAATTCATATCAATTTACATCAAGCTCTTTGTTTTAAAATATCATGTACATGCATCCGATTGCATATCTCCATTATCTGGGGTTTCTTAATAAATCGTCTTGATAAGAAGAAAACTTATCACTTTAGTATGCAATTATAACATGTCGATTGTTCTGTTAGACAGAGAAATTTATTAACATATTAAATTAATTTAAAATAAATTATGATTTTTCAAACATACTTATACTCTAAAAATTTCGGGCGAGCTGAATGCTAGCAGTATTTCTTGTATTAAGTACGGTTTTTGGATGAAATTCATATGCGTTAAAAAAAAAGCTCATAGTTTTGGAATATCAATTGCATGCCATTGATTTTTTCTCTCTCATGTCTGGTATCACCTTAATAAAGCATGATTACCTGCCAGTACTTGTGTTTGACATTGAAATTTATAGAAAAAGAGTAAATTATTCTAAAATAATTTCTAACATTTTCAAATTTATTTATACTCTAGGAATCGGGAAAGAATTTATTAGTGTCAATCATTTTTATATAATTTACACACTGAAGCATATACATAATGGATAAAAATGCATGATAATACCAGGTAAAAATAATCAGGAAATATTTATCCTTGCCAAAGCTTAAATTGCAACACGATTCGAATAAAATTTTGGACAAAATTTGTTTATGGATTTTTTTTATTTCAATCAAATAATTATGATGTTGGATGAAATTCATATGTTACAATCATTAAAATCAACGTTTAACGCACAATAAATAAAAGCATGCTACAGACGTATACGTTTCACGAGCACCAGGGCTCGCTTCCTCAATGTACAAAAGGTAAAAATGTTTAAAATCAGAACCCTCTCCCCCCCAACTGACAGCAAGTCAGAGATCCAAATGACCGTAAACATAGTACCAAAATACCAACAAGCCTCGGCAACCAATAGGATCAAATCGGAAATGAGGTATTATGACATAATAAATCTAACCAGAAAGTTGAGATGCACGGTACACTATACAGATCATTAACCAAGGAGTTTTTTACTTTATGTATATGGAGTGCTTCAAAAAAGGCTAAGTCAAGCGGAGTAGTGCATATCTGGATAATAGTGGCTGAGGTAAAATGTAAATTATGGCCCTCCTCCCAACAATGAGAGGCAATAGAGGAATTCTTCAACTCTTTTCTCTTAACATAATCTATATGTTCCGCGACTCTTTTTCTGAGTTTACGTTTTGTTTGTCCAATATAGGGCAAACCACACTGACATTGTATATTGTAAATACCCCAATAATCCAGAGGAGAAATTTGATCCTTTAATTGAGAAAAAGTTAATTTATTGACTGGTTTGAATACTACTTTGAAATCATAATGTTTCAAAATATTTGCAACTTTAAAACTAATGCTTTGATGAAACGGTAAAATAATTAGACAAGAATAAGAAACTGGTGTAGCAGAAGAATCAGGATCATCGATATGTTTATTAAAACTATGAAAATAACCATAATATGAGACTAATACAACTAAACTATGAGAATAATATTTAATAAACATCTCGATGATCCTGATTCTTCTGCTACACCAGTTTCTTATTCTAGTCTAATTATTTTACCTTTTCATCAAAGCATTAGTTTTAAAGTTGCAAATATTTTGAAACATTATGATTTCAAAGTAGTATTCAAACCAGTCAATAAATTAACTTTTTCTCAATTAAAAGATAAATTTTTCCTCTGGATTATTGGGGTATTTACAATATACAATGTCAGTGTGGTTTGTCCTATATTGGACAAACAAAACGTAAACTCAGAAAAAGAGTCGCGGAACATATAGATTATGTGTTCCATTTGAAGAATTCCTCTATTGCTATATATCGGAACATTTGAAGAATTCCTCTATTGCTTTTCATTGTTGGGAGAAGGGCCATAATTTTAATTTTATCTCAGCCATTATTATCCAAAAATACACTACTCCGCTTGACTTAAGGTCTACGCAGATAGCACTAACTTCTTGCGCTATCTTTGATCTTTTGTTTCGGCGATTTGATCTAAAAATGCACTTTCAGTGCACTGAATCCGAACTTCAAGAGAGAAATCGAACGCGATGTCAGTTGACAGCTTTACGACTGTAGATTTGGGGAGATAAAAGTTCCCCTTCCTTTGTAAATTTGGGAGGGTCAGCCCCTCAAAAATCATTTAAAGAGATT
This sequence comes from Maratus speculifer, assembly GCA_964019185.1. NCBI lineage: Eukaryota > Metazoa > Arthropoda > Arachnida > Araneae > Salticidae > Maratus > Maratus speculifer. Next base: position 279,753,920 of record OZ025294.1, read on the forward strand.
TTACCCTTGTTTCGTTCGGTCAACAAAGATTGATTGATTGCTCTTTTAGTGTAATAAAAACTAGTGCTGTTCGCTCCGAGCCTTAGACTTTTAGGAAGCACTACATATACATAAAGTAAAAAACTTCTTGGTTAATGATCTGTCTAGTGTACCGTACATCTCAACTTTCTGGTTAGATTTATTATGTCATAACACCTCATTTCCGGTTTGATCCTATTGGTTGTGGAAGTTTGTTGATATTTTGCTACTATGTTTACGGTCATTTGGATTTCTGACTTGCTGTCAGTTGGGGGGGGGGGGGGCTCTGATTTTAAACCTTTTTACCTATTGTACACTAAGGAAGCGATCCCTGGTGCTCTTGAAACGTATACGTCTGTAGCATGTTTTTATTTATTGTGTGTTAAACGTTGATTTTAATGATTGTAATTTTCCGCACAAGGTTTTAGTGAAATTCGTATGTATTTAAATCAAGCTCATTTTTTGGAATATTACACACATGTATTGGATTTCATATCTTTCATACCTGGGGTCACCTTAATGTGACGTGATAGGATAAAAAGTTATCACTCCAGTACACAATTAATACTTGTCCCTTGTTGTGTTAGACAGTAAAATTTATTAGAATGAAAAATCTAAAATAAATAATGACTCTGCAAATATACTGATAATAAAGCAATTCTGGGTGAATTTATTTGTACCTATCTTTATTTTATGAAGTACAGTTTCATTCATACACATTAGTAAAGAAAATAAATTATGCTGTCATGTGAAAATGTTCATCACATATTTATCTTTTCTAGAGCGTAAAATATCACAGATTCTAATAATACTTCATATTTAAACAAATATTTGCTAATAAAATTTACTATTTTAATCAGATAATTATGATGCTTGTAGGAAACTCATATCAATTTAGTCAAACTCTTTTTTTTTTTTTTTTTTGGAAATATCACGTACATACATCTAATTTCATATCGCCCATGTCTGGTGTTAACTTAATGAGTCGTGACAGGAGGAAAATCTATCACTTTGTGTGCATTTATTACATGTCGATTGTTGTGTTACACTGTAAAAAATATTCTTGTAAAACAACAGAAAATATCTGGCAGCAAAAGTTGCCAGAGAATTTCTGTTAACAGAAATTCTCTGGCAACTTTTGCTGCCAGAATTTTTCCGTGTGTACAGATATTTCTTGTCAACAGAAATTCTCTGGCAACTTTTGCTGCCAGAATTTTTCCGTATGCACAGATATTCCTTGTCAACAGAAATTCTCTGGCAACTTTTGCTGCCAGAATTTTTCCGTATGCACAGATGTTCCTTGTCCACAGGAATTCTCTGGCAACTTTTGCTGCCAGAATTTTTCTGTACATACAAGTATTCCTTGTACATACAAAATTTTTCTGGCAACTTTTGCTGCCAGAAATATTCTGTATGTACAAGAAAAGTGTGTGGTCAGATATTTCTTGTACATACTACTTGTACTTTCTAGCAACTTTTGCTGTCTTTTTTTTTTTTTTTTTTTTTTTTTTTTTTTTTTTTTTTTTCACAAGAAACATCTGCGAGCAACCACTATACATTATACAGATTTTTTAGCCTATATTTAATGTACTATGTATCCTAAAATAGACTGACTGATTTTAAAATTTAGTCACTTGCAAATGGTAGTAGCCTTTTTTTAATAGCTGTCACCATTTGCAAATTATTGAATTTTAAAATCAGAAAATCCATTTGAAAACACACAGTATCTTACTTCTAACCTCAATGTTTTTAAATAAAATTCTTAGAACTAGGAATATTTTCTAGTTAAATATGTATTATTTCTTTAGTGTAGTCATTTAAATCCATTTGATTACATTTAATTAATTCTCAAATTTGAAGAAATTGGCTATACGGCAGCACATTGAATAATTTCCCTCATATCAGAAACTGATGCTGCCAAATTCCACATATTTAATAAATTTTGTACTTTAGTTTCTTTGTTGAAAATATCCTGAATTTAGTTATTTTTCACAAATGCTTGTATATCCAGTTATATATTGCACACTAAACATGAATGGTGATGGCAATAATGTTGTCAAATGCAGGGAAGAGTAAGAACTGGGAAGAAATGAATAATTTTGTAACAAAAGACCAAATCACTTATTCACACTCAAATTGTTTACTATTACAGTGAGTTTATTTTGGTTTCAAATTATAATTTCAAATAAAATACTAAGTACCACAAAATACACTGATGAGCAAAACTACGCACTCACTGTGTAACAAATTAAAATACATAGTCAATTTCATAACATTAAAGAAAAATTTTAGCAATATGCCCAGAAATAATAAAAATATATATCATGCATATTTTCCAAGTTTAAATATTATAAAATAAAACTGAATACTCAGAAACCCCCCCCCCCCCTCACACACACACACACAAAAAAATGCTCCAAAAGACTGCAAAAATATGGTGTGTATAGAAATTAAAAACAAAATACCCCTGATTTTTTCCTTGAGTAAATTTATCAGACTTCTTTGATTTTCATTATTAGCAATATACATACCATAAATATATGTTGGATTTCTCATATAATACACTTATTCCAAAACTATGGCATTACATTTCATGAAGGATCAGCCCTTCCCTATTTACTAGATACTGGGTCAGATACAGCCTGACCTGCAAATTCCATTTTAAATCAACCCACAACCTGACCAGAACCCGCAAAAATAAATTTCTGCAACCCACAACCCGACCGAAGTATTTCAACCTGCAACCCTACCCCAACCTGCAATGAAATGAAAGTAAATCGTGTTTTAAAGCTATTATGAAGAATAAACCTATCTATATTTAAATATAGTAAAACCTCTGAGTAGGGTTAGCTTAAATGTTTTTTCGGCTCAGAATGAATCTAATTTTTTTTCTGCAGATTGAGTTTACAAGAGAAAAAATTTGCAGGTCATGTATAGGTTTTTTGCAACTCAGATTGTTGGGACTTATACAAAATTTAAGCTAAAATTTGTTCCCAATGAAAATAAATACACATTTGAAAATGTGTGAATATACATTCCATTTAATTTATGAGAGATAAAATGAAAATGTGAAAAGAAATGCAATCACAGATTATGCTTTCTTTAAGAACCATTTCATTTTTGATATACACGAAAATACATGCATTGTATTTTTGATACTTTATATACACATATATACATTACATGTGTGTAGATTGAGAGGTGCACACTATTCAGAGATTCAAGCGCTCACATATATAAATTTGAGGAAGTGAAAAAGTGTACCCTTAAAAGAGGCATTCACCTTTCGAGAGAAAAGCCATTTTGGAAGTCTTTTCGTAAATGTATTTTGAACTTAAAAATATTTTGAATATGGATTTGTTACAACAACACAAACTGTGTCGAAGAATTAACAGAAGTGTAAAAAAGTTGGACATTAACAGTTAAGCTGACCATCTGGTAAAAGGTTATGCAAGTATGTAATTTAAAATTTTCAAAAATTGGTAAATTGTCTTTAATATATGAGCTATTTAGAGAAGATGAGAACATGTGATCATTTTGTGTTTATTAATAATGTGCAATTATTATTTAAATATTGGGAGCAACTGTAAAAAAAATGATACATTAAAAAAAAAAAAAGTTGACCTGTTTGGCAAGAAAACAAATATTTTTACATGCAGACATATTTCTCTGATTTTAGAATATTTTTACAAAAATCCTTTACTTTTGACAGACAAACCTTACTGATTTTCCATAATTCCCCTGATTTCCAAATTATGTCGGCACTTTGTGAAACTTATATTAAACCTTCACCTGATGAGATTTATTCATTGTCTATAAATTGAAACCACATACGACTATAAACAAACATGAATTTCAATAAAAATCTCAAAAATCGCAGCAAGACATAGAAAATAGTTTTATTCTTAATTCTTTAACTAATAATTAATTTAAATCACTCTGTCCACATGTTTTTACAGTTTGCCAAATCTTTCACAAGTTTCACACTTTTGTTCATCTCTCACTTGCTACTTGAAGAATCTGGAAGAATTTCCATCAAGCCCTATAAGAAACAAAAAAAGATAACATTTAAATTGAGTTCCATCTTTTCAATTTTGTGGAATATAGTATCAAAAAATCCCAGAGCAGGATAATGACAACCTTTTTGTCATGGTAGACCAAATTTCAAAAGCAAAGTTTTTTTAAATATAAAATATAAATTTTAAAAAACCAGTTTTTTTTTTCTTGTTTTGTGTGTGTTTGTGAATAAAAAGAGTTATTTCATGCAAATATGCATAAAAATTACTTTGTGTCGTTAATTACGGATTGACCAAAGTAAGAATTTTCTATACCAAACACTTTTTAATGCATTAGCTTTAATAAACTTTGGTTAAAATTAGATTATTAATAATTTAATTAAGTTACATACATTTTTATTCTTAAATCAAATTACACAAAAACATTAATAAAAGACTTACTAACATTAATTTTTATGATTACTAATTTAAATATTAATGACCACTTGCAAATTCATTTACACTTATTTTTATTATTTTACCATTAGTCAATATCCAAAACAACTTATGAAAGTAGTGAGTTATACAGACTACAATTAAGAATAAAAATTGCAAAAATTCATTCATTCAAAAACCTTAAATTGATTTATAGATTGTGTATGTCCAATTGTAATGCATCACTGTAGTTAACTTTTGATAAGTTTTAAGGGTTTTTTTCATTATTTTAAAGAAATACTTTGAAATTCCTTTTTTTAAACTCTGAATCACAAGAGACACACGTCAAGTATCATCTTGACTTAAAACTTCATAGCATTCCAATTTCGAATCTCCATTTATCTATTGTTGCATTGCATCTTTATGCTCAATTTCGAAAGTTTCAAATGTTCTAAGATTTCATCCTGCATATCAGTACTATCGTCATCTTCTGTTGGAATTTCAGTTTCTTCTTTTGATAAAATGAATCCTCCATGATTTCTTAATTGTAATGCTTTTAACTCGTTTCTTACTTGTATTCAAAACAGATTTTTACTCTCCCAGTTAATCTGCAATCTGGATAATTTGATCTCAATTAATCAAGAATCTACTGTATAAAAAAAAAACACTTTAAATAAATTTAAACAACTAATGAGATTTTTGAAAAAAGAACAGAAAAAATGAGCTGATTAAAAATGTTTGGATTTTAGATAAATATGAATTTTGAAATTCTGGATTTGAATTTGATACCTTGAACAGCACCATCAAGCCAAATTTTACCTTAGGGAAATAATAGAAAACACAACTTTTTGAGAGTTGGGCTTACCTCAGAATAAATTCCGTTGTTGCTTGGTATTCTTCTGAATAAACAAGACTGAAGACAGAATAAGAGTCAAACCAATCTTTAAAGCATCATCTGTCATTACATACTGACTGAAGCTTTTTCTTGGAATAAAAACTACAGCCGATTTGGTTCCTATTAATATGCAAATAATTCTAAGTACATTTTGCAAACACAAAATTTTACATAAATGAATAACAATTTTTCATCAAACATTGGAGTGCATAATTAGGGGGCTTGTCATCTCCCCCTCCCGACTCGACTCTAAAAATCAGTTCATTTGATGGGCTTTAAAAAATTTACAGAAGACTAATTTAAGTAATTATAATTTCGTTGGTCTGAGACAGGAATATTGGAAGAATTTTGTAAAAGTCAGGAATTTCCTGAATCAGGTTGTAAATATCGCGAAGTTCATCAATTGGCTTTGTAAAAATCGCGAATTTTGTCGGTCAGCTTCGTAAAATCAACAAATTTCGTTGAAAAGACACGGGAAAATCGTGAATTTTGTCGACCAGACACGAAAAAATGAATTTTATTGATTATGCGCTAAAAGATTGCGAATATCGTCGATTGGCTTCGTAAAAATTCTGAAGATTTCTGTATCAGGCTTTTCAAATCATGAATTTCGTCAGTCAAGCCCAAAACATCTCGAAATTTGCTGATCATGAGAAGAAAAATGAAGAATTTTGTTGATTAGTTCTGTAAAAATGGCAAATTACATCAATTAGGTGTTGAAAATGACGAATTTTATCGATCTCCTTCATAAAAATTGTTAATTTTGCCAATCATGCACGAAAAAAATAGAAAATTTTGACGATTAGGCTTGGAAAAAAACTCAAATTTTGTTGATTGGTTTAGTAAAAACGAAGATTTGGCTGATAGACTTCGTAAAAATCGCAAATTTGGCCTATCAGTTTCATAAAAATCATGAATTTTGTTGATCATGTGGAAAAAATCACGAATTTCGTCGATTGGCTTGGGAAAATCATGCATTTCATTGACTCGCTTCATAAAAATTGTAAAATTCCATCGATCAGGTTCATAAAAATCACGAATTTCATCAATCAGTTGCCGAAAAATAAAAAAAATCGCTGATTAGGTAATGAAAAACTAAGAATTTTGTCGATCATGTGCAGAAAATAATCGAGAATTTGACAATCATAATATAATCGAAAATTTCGTCGATCAGGTGCAGAAAATAATCGAAAAATTTATTGATGAACTGCAGAAGATAATCGAGAATTTTGTCGACCATGTGCAGGGTTGTTATGATTTTGCCCAGCCCAAAAAACCCGGGTGGGTTTTTTCTGAAAAAACCCACTTGAAAAAACCCAGGAAAAAACCCAAGTGGGTTTTTTCAAAATTTCAACTTTAAATTACATATATAATGTATTTATATTACACATTATATAATATATTGTAATATATTTCTTAATATCAGTACACACTCATAAAGTTTATAACCATCACCCCCCACCTCAAAGAAAAGAAATGTCCTAATTATACCATTACAATTTTTAAAAGAAATAATTGTTAGTTAATCTCTGTAGCATGTATAAGTAACACAAACAAATTCTTTCCCAGTAAAAAAATACTTTGGTGTGTAATCCGTTCTATGTTATACAATAGAAACTCATAACAAAATACCATATATGCTTAGAATCCTAATTTAATCATGTAGACATGTAGAATTACTTGGCTTATTCTATTATTTATTAATAATAAAAAATACTTTATAAATTATTACTAATAATAAATTTATCTAAAAACAAAGCATAATTTTGATTACTGTCATTGATTTATATATATTTGTAATCAATTAGCTACTTTAAATTTAGTAATAAGTACTTTTTTTTTTCAAGCATTCTGAACCACCTCCCATAACCCCCCAAAACCTGAAAAAACCCAAAAAACCCTGATAAAACCCAAAAAACCCTGATAAAACCCCAAAAACCCTGAAAAAACCCCAAAAACCCTGATAAAACCCAGTGGGTTGGGTTTTTTCTGAAAAAACCCGGGTATTTAACAACCCTGACCATGTGAGAAAAAAAACTCAAATACTGTTGATAGGCTTTTTAAAAATCAACAATTTCGTCGACCAGCTTCGTAAAAATTAGCAAATTTTATTGATCAGTAGTGAAAAAATCATGAATTTTCTCGATCGGTTTCATAAGAATTATGAACTTTGTTGATCAGACGAGGATACATCATGAATTTTCTCTACTGGCTTCTTAAAAATTGCGAATTTTGTCGATTGGTTTTGCAAAAAGTGCAATTTTGACTGATCAGGTGTGGAAGAATTACAAATTTCATTAATCGAGCCCAGAAAACTGGGAATTTTGTTGATCAAACTCAGGAAAATCTTGTTGATCGGCTCCTTCTCACTAATTTGTTCATAAAGTTCACATTTTTTTCAGCACCAGCCATTTATGCTTGTCTTTTATCACCTGAAATAAAACAAACTTGCTCTTTTGAATAAAATCAAGCAATATTTTTATTTTTTGAAAATAATTCTTGCTATATGTGTTATATGTAAAAACTGCTACTGCTGCTATATCCTTACCAACTGAGTTGGATATTTTAACTGGGTTAGTGAACTTAAAGGGATAACCCCCACCCACCTAATCCCCTCTAAAATTACATTTTTTATCCGATTATAGGACACAGATCATCACATTAAAATTGAATTATCTCTGTGTTATTGATGTGGCCCTCGACCACCCAAACATATTTGTAAATGGCCCTTCTCTTGGTTGTGCAATTCTAAACAATATAAATAACCATATGGTGAAAAAGAGTTTTTTTGCACCAAGATAAAAAACAAGAAGGCAGAATCTGATCTGGCATTATTTTTTTCCTTCTTTGAGAAAAAAAATCTTTTTCGCTTAGTAGCCAAATAAAAGATAAATTGTTAAATTATTATCAAAAATAGGGTTTTAAAAACCAGACAATTTATAAAAAGAAAATGCTTCCATATACTTAAGCAATAATTTGAAATTCGTAAACAGACAAAATAAATAAATAAATAATGAAATAAATAAAATAAAAAATAAATACTTAAAACTTTTTATGCATTCAACCAGAAATTGACATTCAAATGAACATAAATTTTCATTATCGTAATTTAATTTGCTTTATTTTAATATTTTCAAATTTTTTTATGAATTGTATGCTTTTACAACTGCATTTTTGAAGATAATTTAACAATTTATCTTTTACAGGGCTTGAATTTGAGGGCGGGATGGCAGGATTCGTGCCCAAAATTTCAAAAACCCGCACAAAAGAATAATGTGGGCGTTTCCTGCCTAAAAATTTTCCCCATTCCCCCCTCCCAAAAAAACCAACTGCATCTACGATTAACTCCTGCGACTGTTTCGCGATATTTTCGTGTGACTGATTGACACACTTTGCGAGTTTTTTACCTCGAAAAAACACAAATTTCTATAAAAGACCGTGGGAAAATGCCAAATTCGTCAGAGTCGCTTCAGGGATGATTCTTAATGAAAAAAAAATTCTAAAATTCACAGCAATTTTTTGGAAGGTTTTAGCAGTGTGTGTTTGGAGGGAAATTCAATTTACACACTATGTGTTTTTTCCATCGCCCTTTGGCAAAATTTGCGAATTTTTTGAGATTTTTGAAGAAATTTGCGAATTTTTTGAGATTTTTGAAGAAATTTGCGAATTTTTCATAATTTTTTTGACGAAATATCCAGATTTTTAGCAATTTTTGCTAAGTTTACAAAGTTAGCAAATTTTTCGCGATCTTGTGACAATTTTTTTTTTTTTTTTTTTGCGATTGTTTGTTAGAATTTGCCATTTTTCACGATTCTTTGCAAAATTAGCGGGGTTTTTTTTTTTTTTTTTTTCCGACTGTTTTTGTTTTCCCACGATTCTTTAAAGATTTTTGGTTTTTCTCTGTGATACCTGAACAAAATTTGCTTTTTTTCTTGATTCTTTGGTGAAATTTGCGATTTTTTTCATTATTAATTGACGAAATTTGTGTTTTTTCCATGATCTTTCAAAATTTGTGTTTTTTCTGTGATTTTCAGGCAAAATTGCATTTTCTCAGGATCATCTGACGAAATTTGCATTTTTTCGCGACATTCTGACAGAATTTCCGTTTTTCCGTTGATCGTCTGAAGAAATTCATGATTTTTCTACAAGCGATATACAAAATTGATATTTTTCAGAGACCATTTGTTTAAAATATGTAATATATATATATGCATTCTTGCTCGAAATTTCAAATTGATGTCAGATTTTTTTTTTTCCTCCCAGAACTGAAAAATTTAAATTTTTGGAAAATTCAGAACAGAATTAATCTGGGGTCCCTTAATAAATGTAAATTTGATCTCAGGACTGCGAAAAAAAAAATCGACAAAGTATCACAAAATAAATGTGTGAATTTCCCCTAAAAGTCGCAAAAAGCGTGAATTTCATAAAGGAGTCATAGAATAAACAAGAATTTAATCGAAGAGCCACTAAAAAAAAGCAAATTTTGTCAAAGAATCGCGAAAAAGCCGTGAATTTAGATGAAGGGTCGCAGAATAAATGCGAATTTTGTAGACTAGGCAATACAAAAGTTTGCCTTTAAACACATTTTGCATAATTATTCTGAGTTGTTGATAAAAATTGCTTCAATAATATTTTGTCATGGCTGTATTGTAATTTTTTAAATAGCACATAAAATAATAGTGAGTTTTAAAGATTTTTTTTTCTTTCTCCCAAATAGCTAAACTCCGTTCCATTTATAAATGTTGGTAGGGAGACTTGCCTCTTTTGAAAATTTGAATTTCAAGCCCTGTTTTATAATGTTATTTGAAATTTTCAGTATGCAACAAGTAGTATTTTTATGTATTGGAGTAAAAGACAAACTTTATTTTTGAAATAACTTACAATTTACATTTTTAAAACTTTTTTTCATTATTTTCACTATGTTATCAATATTTTTATGCATTTATGGCAATTTTTTTTTTAATTTATGGCTGTAATTTTTCAATTTATATTTTTAAAAATATATTTCTGTTTTTCTTTACATTTTAAATTTTTTATCTCAATTTATTTATATATTTATTATTTGTTCATTACAAAACCTCTCCCCTCCCCCATCCCACACCATTTTGTATATTTTTATTTACAAATAACATCAAAAATGCCGATTTCTGTTTAAGTTTAAAAATTTTAAGCCCAGCGCTTAAATTTTTTTAAAATTAAATGACCATTTGACAAAAAACAATTTTTTTTTTTTTTTTTTTTGCAGCATGAAAAAAACTTGCTTTCAGCAAGTCAGTGACACAGTCGAGATGGGTGACACCGCGGGTTGATGTGAATGATCTCAACCCCCCCCCCCCCCCCCCACTCGTCATATTTTTTCAATCACAACTTTATGTTATTAACAAAATACCATGCCATTCCTTGTTCACCCTTCAACTCACCTGCATATTAAAAAAAAAAAAAAAAAAAAAAAAAGAAAGAAAGAAAGAAAAAAAAAAAAACAGGAGCAACTTATTACTTATCCCATAGGCCGCATAAGTCAATACGGTGTCTATATGTAAAAGAAAAGTGTTTTAAGTTTGCTTTTTATCCACTCATTGAATAGATTGATTTTTATTCCCTTATGCATATCTTATTTAGACATCCTATTATGTAGCGATGCACAACCTTTTTGCCAGAAAATCGTTTGACACCAGAATATTTCAAGAGTGACGTTTGTCTTCTTTCACAGCAAAGTTTCTGTCATTATTATAAGGAAAATTATTCTGCATAAAATTACTGGTATCAGTGTGGCCCGCGGGCCACAGGTTGTGCATCCCTACTATTATGTATAAATTTCATATTAACCGAGAAAAGAAAATTGACTCTGATGTGTCGTGCTACAAATTTCATTTTATTCCAGAATTTTTTTTTTCCAAAATCTTATAAGATTATGTATATATATATTTGCTAATAAAGATTGGGTGTCACCCCTTAGAGGATGACACCCAGGGCGGACCGCCCCTCCTTCCCCACATAGCTACACCACTGCAGCAAGTGATCATTTATGGCAATGTTATGCTTCAAAATTTTTAAAAACTTAGAGGTTAATCATTAAAATATAATCCAAATAAAGAAGTTTGGATATAAATAATAAATAAATACTTTAAAACACTAAATTTTTATGCATTCAACAGAAATGAGCATATTTTTTTTTTTTATTATTTTGATTTAATTTTCTTTGTTTTAATATTTTAACATAGTTTTCATACATTCAACAGAAATCGACATTCCAAATGCTCATATATTTTCATTATTTTGGTTTAACTTGCTTTATTTTAATATTTTCAACATTTTTTATAAATTGTATGCTTATAAAACTGCATTTTTTAAAGTAATTTAACAATTTATCTTTTAAAATGCGATTTGAAATTTTCAATGCACTATATTTAGTATTTGTATGTTTTGGAGTAAAAGACAAATTTTGCTTTTGAAATAACTTAGAATTTACATTTTTAATATGTTTTTTAAAATTATTATTTTTATATCTTAGCATCTCAAATAATAAAACAAAAATTAAGTACTTAAATTAAGTAAAACAAAGTATAAATATTGTGAAATTTCATTATTTAGCACTGACCAGGAATTACCTCAAAAATATAGACTTAATTTGACTTATTTTTAATATAATACAGAGTTTTATAATCTTTTTTTTAAACACTGATATGTGATAGTTGAAATATAATAACTAAAACTTTAAGAATGACACTCAGTAGCAGAAAATTCACCATTCGAAGTGCCTGCACAACATAAATTCAGGGCAAAAATTAATCTGAAGTTAAAACATTTTCGCAATTAAACAGTTAATTAAACAAACATACAACTACATTATTAAATAAAAATGCATAGTACTTACATTATCTTTACTTGATTCTTGATCAAAGTAGCTGCTAAAAAACCGCTGACAATCTGACAACCAGTTTCACGTGGTATATTTCGCCAATATTAGTTTCAAAAGTTAATATAAGTCCTTCAGCATCATAAAGTATTTTCACAGGAACTCCCAATGATATTTTGACATAATATTTTAAAATTCGGGACATAAAACTAAAAGAAAAATGAATAACTTTAAAGTTTTTCAAAGCACGCGGAGCGGAGGCCGCGCTGTTTACAATACAAACAAACATGGCTGACGTGGACCTTCACTTCGCTTCAAATACAGAAATATTTCGTATGCACTTGTTGCGGCGTATGGATAAGAATCTCGTAACAGATTTTTGCGGTCGGTAAACACTCGGACTGGAGAAAAACAGTGATAGCCTGTTTCAAACAAAATAATACTGTTATAATACACTATGGCGTTTTTTAATAGTTTGAAGCTGTTAATAAACACATATGATTGAAAAATGGGCTGTTTTATTACAATTATTTTTTACAGTGTAGACAGCGAAATTTATCAATATTGACTTAATCTAAAACAAGTTGCATTTTGACAAATGTACTTATACTCTAGAAATTGCGAGTGAGCTAATCCTTATTAGCAGTCTTTCTTGATAAAAATCAAGCTCATTGTTTTGGAATACTTGCTTTTAATTTAATTTCTCGCATGTCGTTTTAATAAAGTATGATTACTTGGTGTTTGTTATGTTTGACGTTAAAATTTTTCAAGAGTTAAGAAATGTAAAATAATTTCTGATTTTACAAATATACTCATACTCTAGAAATTCGGTGAGAATTGAAGGAAATGTATCTTCCTTGTATTACGTACACACTGAAGCATATCTCTAATAGTTAAAGATGTTTGATATTATCAGATTCAAATAATCAGGAAATATTTAACTTTGTCAAAGCATAAATTATAATATGATTCTAATAATAGTTTAGATTTAAATCATTCTTTTCTTATGGATTTTTCCACTTCAATCAGATAATTATGATGCTTTGAGGAAATTCATTTGTATCTAAATCAAGCTCATTGTTCCGGAATTTCTCATACATGTATTTGTTTTCATATCCTGCATACCTGGGTTCGCCTTATTAAGACGTGATAGGATAAAAAATTATCTGTCCAGTGCACAATTAATAGTTGCCCTTTGTTGTGTTTGACAGAGAAGTTTATTAGGATGAACTTAATCTAAAATAATTTGTGGCTCTGCAAATATATTCATACTAAAGCGATTTAAGATAAATTAAAATATACCGATCTTTATCTTATTGTGTACACTGTAAAGAAAAAAGCGTCGATCTACTAAAAAAATTTTAGTAATCCTTGTAATTACTAAAAATTTTTTAGTAATCTTACTCGGTTACAAGGAATCTGTAAGAATTACTAGAAAAAAGCTAGCAACGAATAGAGTTAATAGTTTTACATTTTTAATAGCTATTACTAAAACTCACTTGGCGTGGTCCTGATAGCCTAGTGGTCATAGCACCGAACTTCAGGCTGGAAGTACCTGGGTTCGATGCTGGCCGCCGCCAAATATGCGCCGAATGTAAATAAAGGGATTATGAAAATCCTGTCGTAGCAGTTACTATGGGTAATGATCTCTGAACTTCCTTTCCCCTTTAGAAACATGTCAAAATACAGTAGGTAGAAATGTTTGGTGCTGCCATCTATTACGGCTTTACCGAAAATCTTCCGTTTCAGAAGTCTCTCTTTTTACCCACTGGATGCAGCTTGAAGGAAGTTCCTGCCCTTCGGGCACACGTAATGGTTACTAAAAATAATTTTGGAGCTATTACTAAAATTTATTGGTGGCTCATACTAAAAAGTTTTAAGTTAGTTATACAAAAAATTCTTTTGTTCAGTTTACAAAAGAAATGTTTGTTTTACTTGCAAAAAAAAGTTTGTAACGGTTACTAAAAAATTCTGTGGAATACAAAATTACTAAGAAATTTTTAGTAACCTCTTGAATTTTTTTTTACAGTGTATGCTCTCTTGCATACATATTAGTGAAGAAAATCAAATATGTTATGAGCTGAAAATATCCATCAGTTATTTATCTTTTCCTGAGCTTAAAAACTCATACCGTTTTAGTAATAATTCAGATTTCAACAAATATTTGCTAATAGAATTTACTATTTTAATTCGATAATCAGGATGCCTGGATGAAATTCCTATCAATTTAGATAAAGATGTTTGTTTTATAATCTCACGTACATACATCCGAATTCATATCTCACATGTCTTGGGCCACCTAATAAACCGACATGATAGGAGGAAAATTTATCACTTTAGTATACAATTATGACATGTCGATTGTTGTGTGAGACAGTGAAATTTATCAATATTAAATTAATTTAAAATAAATTATGATTTTACATATGAGGTTTGGATGAAATTGTTATTCATTTAAATAAAACTCACTGTTTTGGAATATCACATGCAAGCTTTTGACTTCATATCTCGCATGGCTGGGATAGTTTTGATAAAGCATGATAATTTGACGGCTATTGTGTTTCACATTGAATTTCATCAAGAGTATAGTAATCTAAAATGATTTATGCCTTTTTAAACATACTCTTATTCTGGAAATTCGGAGAGAAATGATTGGTACTTACTTATTGGATCTTACTTATTTTAAGTACACATTGAAACATATACAGGGTGAGTCATAAATATCGAAACAATAGGCTATCTCTTTAAATATTGCCCCTAGACCCATACTTCCAATCGCAAAAATTCATAAAAAAAAGGTGAAATTTTTGATAAGATAAGTTGCAAATCCATGGGGGGTCTATTTGAAAAATTACGAAAATTAACTTTTTATACGGCCGCCGTAGGATAAAAATTCCAATTAGGAAAACTTTCCTTATCCAGTCCTGAATAAGACTTAAAAAGTTGCATCTTCATATCTTTAAAATTGGCAGAGTTATAGACGTTTGAATTATTCATCAGGTTTTAAGGGACTAGACACAAATTGAAATGCGCGCAATTCAAAAGACAATGTTACGTTAACAGTTCTAGGAAACGGGTAAAAAAATTATCTTTTAAGTTAGAATTTTGATTTCTTATACTTTTTGTGGTGGTTAGCCATATAATTTGCTAAGAAAATCTCATCCTAAAATTTATAAAATTTTCATATGGTTAGTACCGGTTTAAATGGGATAATTAAAAATCGTTATAACTCGAAACATTATTTATCGGATTTCACTTTCTTTCCATTTAATTAAAAGTGAAAATCTGATTTTAGTTTTGTTTTTTAATATTAATTTTAAAACTATTAAAATATTTATTAAAAAATAATATAACTTAAAATATATCATATTTTCAAAAGTAAATCTTTTTTCAATTTTGCCCGAAATAAAACTAATGTAAAATAATTAAAAATGATATGTTTCAAATTTGTTCTTTTTTTCTTTAACAATTCTTAACTTTTAATAATTTAAAGACAAGAAATACTCGGGAAAAAATTCATTATGCAGAAAAATGAAATGTACTGTTTTACTGCCCGTCATTTATTTAAAAGAATGCTCTTCTAAGTCTTTTTTAGAAATTTACCTCTCACAACTTCAAGCATTTTATCGTACTGGAGAGGCTGTCAAAAAATCTGTATTCTGTGCCCAGGCCGGGTGAGGACAGACACGTTACTTTTTTCTGAACACTCGCCTCTCCAGGCCTAATGTATTTTTTCATATCGGATGGGACTGCTTCCTAGGTCTGCGCAGGACGAAGCTTTCAATCCCGGTCTCGAACAATCCGTATTAAAACCATTGTTTCTGACTGACCTAATACGTGCCTGAAATAAGTAAAATTTGGTTCAATCAAAATTTTTACAAAAACCACATAAATTTTTAAATTGCTTTTATTTTACAAAAAAAAAAAAAAAAAAAACCTTTATTATTTTTTTTTTTAAGAATAGTATGTTCAAATGCTAGAAAATTAAACAGAATAAATCGAAAAAAAAGCTGCCTATGACGAAATTCTGTCTTAAACGGAAAATGTATTGATCCATGTAAAATACATACAATAATACCTGAGAAAAAAATAAGCTCCACTTAACCCTCCTACACTGTAAAAAAAGGGTCGATCTACTAAAAAAATTTTAGTAATCCTTGTAATTACTAAAACATTTATAGTAATCTTACTCGGTTACAAGGAATCTGTAAGAATTACTAGAAAAAAGCTAGCAACGAATAGAGTTAATACTTTTACATTTTTAATAGCTATTACTAAAACTCACCTGGCGTGGCCCTGCTAGCCTAGTGGTCATACCACCGAACTCCAGGCTGAAAGTACCTGGGTTCGATGCTGGCCGCCGCCAAATATGCACAGAATGTAAATGAAGGGATTATGAAAAACCTGTCGTAGCAGTTACTATGGGTAATGATCTCTGAACTTTTCCCTCCCCTTCAGAAACATGTCAAAATAGAATAGGTAGCAATGTTTGGTGCTGCCATCTATTACGGCTTTACCGAAAATCTTCCGTTTCAGAAGTCTCTCTTTTTACCCACTGGATGCAGCTTGAAGGAAGTTCCTGCCCTTCGGGCACACGTAATGGTTACTAAAAATAATTTTGGAGCTATTACTAAAATTTATTGGTGGCTCATACTAAAAAGTTTTAAGTTAGTTATACAAAAAATTCTTTTGTTCAGTTTACAAAAGAAATGTTTGTTTTACTTGCAAAAAAAAGTTTGTAACGGTTACTAAAAAATTCTGTGGAATACAAAATTACTAAGAAATTTTTAGTAACCTCTTGAATTTTTTTTTACAGTGTATGCTCTCTTGCATACATATTAGTGAAGAAAATCAAATATGTTATGAGCTGAAAATATCCATCAGTTATTTATCTTTTCCTGAGCTTAAAAACTCATACCGTTTTAGTAATAATTCAGATTTCAACAAATATTTGCTAATAGAATTTACTATTTTAATTCGATAATCAGGATGCCTGGATGAAATTCCTATCAATTTAGATAAAGATGTTTGTTTTATAATCTCACGTACATACATCCGAATTCATATCTCACATGTCTTGGGCCACCTAATAAACCGACATGATAGGAGGAAAATTTATCACTTTAGTATACAATTATGACATGTCGATTGTTGTGTGAGACAGTGAAATTTATCAATATTAAATTAATTTAAAATAAATTATGATTTTACATATGAGGTTTGGATGAAATTGTTATTCATTTAAATAAAACTCACTGTTTTGGAATATCACATGCAAGCTTTTGACTTCATATCTCGCATGGCTGGGATAGTTTTGATAAAGCATGATAATTTGACGGCTATTGTGTTTCACATTGAATTTCATCAAGAGTATAGTAATCTAAAATGATTTATGCCTTTTTAAACATACTCTTATTCTGGAAATTCGGAGAGAAATGATTGGTACTTACTTATTGGATCTTACTTATTTTAAGTACACATTGAAACATATACAGGGTGAGTCATAAATATCGAAACAATAGGCTATCTCTTTAAATATTGCCCCTAGACCCATACTTCCAATCGCAAAAATTCATAAAAAAAAGGTGAAATTTTTGATAAGATAAGTTGCAAATCCATGGGGGGTCTATTTGAAAAATTACGAAAATTAACTTTTTATACGGCCGCCGTAGGATAAAAATTCCAATTAGGAAAACTTTCCTTATCCAGTCCTGAATAAGACTTAAAAAGTTGCATCTTCATATCTTTAAAATTGGCAGAGTTATAGACGTTTGAATTATTCATCAGGTTTTAAGGGACTAGACACAAATTGAAATGCGCGCAATTCAAAAGACAATGTTACGTTAACAGTTCTAGGAAACGGGTAAAAAAATTATCTTTTAAGTTAGAATTTTGATTTCTTATACTTTTTGTGGTGGTTAGCCATATAATTTGCTAAGAAAATCTCATCCTAAAATTTATAAAATTTTCATATGGTTAGTACCGGTTTAAATGGGATAATTAAAAATCGTTATAACTCGAAACATTATTTATCGGATTTCACTTTCTTTCCATTTAATTAAAAGTGAAAATCTGATTTTAGTTTTGTTTTTTAATATTAATTTTAAAACTATTAAAATATTTATTAAAAAATAATATAACTTAAAATATATCATATTTTCAAAAGTAAATCTTTTTTTCAATTTTGCCCGAAATAAAACTAATGTAAAATAATTAAAAATGATATGTTTCAAATTTGTTCTTTTTTTCTTTAACAATTCTTAACTTTTAATAATTTAAAGACAAGAAATACTCGGGAAAAAATTCATTATGCAGAAAAATGAAATGTACTGTTTTACTGCCCGTCATTTATTTAAAAGAATGCTCTTCTAAGTCTTTTTTAGAAATTTACCTCTCACAACTTCAAGCATTTTATCGTACTGGAGAGGCTGTCAAAAAATCTGTATTCTGTGCCCAGGCCGGGTGAGGACAGACACGTTACTTTTTTCTGAACACTCGCCTCTCCAGGCCTAATGTATTTTTTCATATCGGATGGGACTGCTTCCTAGGTCTGCGCAGGACGAAGCTTTCAATCCCGGTCTCGAACAATCCGTATTAAAACCATTGTTTCTGACTGACCTAATACGTGCCTGAAATAAGTAAAATTTGGTTCAATCAAAATTTTTACAAAAACCACATAAATTTTTAAATTGCTTTTATTTTACAAAAAAAAAAAAAAAAAAAAAAAAACTTTATTATTTTTTTTTTTAAGAATAGTATGTTCAAATGCTAGAAAATTAAACAGAATAAATCGAAAAAAAAGCTGCCTATGACGAAATTCTGTCTTAAACGGAAAATGTATTGATCCATGTAAAATACATACAATAATACCTGAGAAAAAAATAAGCTCCACTTAACCCTCCTACACTGTAAAAAAAGGGTCGATCTACTAAAAAAATTTTAGTAATCCTTGTAATTACTAAAACATTTATAGTAATCTTACTCGGTTACAAGGAATCTGTAAGAATTACTAGAAAAAAGCTAGCAACGAATAGAGTTAATACTTTTACATTTTTAATAGCTATTACTAAAACTCACCTGGCGTGGCCCTGCTAGCCTAGTGGTCATACCACCGAACTCCAGGCTGAAAGTACCTGGGTTCGATGCTGGCCGCCGCCAAATATGCACAGAATGTAAATGAAGGGATTATGAAAAACCTGTCGTAGCAGTTACTATGGGTAATGATCTCTGAACTTTTCCCTCCCCTTCAGAAACATGTCAAAATAGAATAGGTAGCAATGTTTGGTGCTGCCATCTATTACGGCTTTACCGAAAATCTTCCGTTTCAGAAGTCTCTCTTTTTACCCACTGGATGCAGCTCAAAGGAAGCTCCTGCCCTTCGGGCATACGTAATGGTTACTAAAAATAATTTTGGAGCTATTACTAAAATTTGATTGGTGGCTCATGCTAAAAAGTTTTAAGTTAGTTATACAAAAAATTCTTTTGTTCAGTTTACAAAAGAAATGTTTGTTTCACTTGCAAAAAAGTTTGTAATGGTTACTAAAAAATTCTGTGGAATACAAATTTACTAAGAAATTTTTAGTAACTTCTTAATTTTTTTTACAGTGTAGGAAGGGCATTTGTCTATAACGTATTTTTTCTTTCCTATGGGGTTCCGTCTTAAAAGATTTTAATGTATAACATTTTTCAAAGCCTCCAACGCACGGGATATGGATTAGCGATAATAAAATATAAGTGAAACATTTACATATAAACAGAAATTCATTAATAAAATAAATATATCACAGCCTTTAGCGCTTCTGTAATAATAGAACGTATAAATATAAAAAACGAAAAGCTATAATAAGTATTTCTGGTCAGAACTCCATACGAAAGAATTTTTATCCACATCGAAGTAAAAAACTATGTAGAAATTCACGACTGAGCTGGGCTATGATTAAAACTTTTTTCTAGGCCGGTCTGGGTTATGATTTTAACATTTTTCCATGCCGGCAGAACTTTTTTCCCTTTGGGTCGGTTTGGGACCGGACCTACCTAATTCGATCCATACAGATCTCTAGTGCTGACGATCAACATAATTTGAAAACAAGATTTGTTTTAAATCAATACGCTGCTTTATTATGTCCAAATAAGAGGCACTGTTTTAAATCGACATTTAATAACAGATAATTTGTGGACGATCCCTCAATTGCATTGAAAATCGGTGAAAAACGCTTGGTTTACAAGCATGGTAAAGTGATGTAAGTCACGAATTTTGGAGAATTTTGGATTTTAATAGCTCTGTCAGATTTTTAGATAAGAAGATGAAATTTTTTTGGTTCATTTTAGGAATGGATAAGGAATAATTTCCTAATTGGGAATTTTGCTCTATGGGGGCCGTATAAAAATTTAATTTTCGTATTTTTTCAAATAGGTCCCCCATGGGGTTGCAACTTATCTTATCAGAAATTTCGCCTTTTTTCATGAATTTTTGCAATTGGAAGTATGGGTCTAGAGGCAATATTTAAGGAGATAGCCTATCGTTTCGATATTTATGACTCACCCTGTATATAATAACTGAAAATGAATATTGTCAGGTGAAAATAATCTGGAAATATTTATCTTTGTCATTGCTTAAATTGCAACACAATTCTACTGGTATTTTAGATTTAAATAATTTTTTGCTTATGGATTTTTCAATTTCAATCAAGCAATTATGAAGTTGAATGAAATTCATATCTAAATCAAAGTCCTTATTTTTGAATATCTCACACATGCTTTTGATTTCATATCTTGCATGCCTGGAGTCACCTTAAAGCGTGATAGGAGGAAAAGTTATCACACTACTGCACAATTAATACCAGTCGGTTGTTGTGCTTGACAATGAAATTTATCAAGAACAAATTAATATAAAATAGTTTATGACTCTGCAAATATACTCATACTAATGCTATTTCAGGTGAATTTATTTCTACCTATCTTTATTATATTTAGTACACTCTCATGCATACTTATTAATGAAGAAAATTAATTGTGTTACCAGATGAAAATATCCAGCACATACATATGTTTTTTTCAAAGCTGAAAATCTCACACCATTTTAATAATATTTCAGATTTAAATAAATATTTGTTAATAAAATTTACTATTTTAATCAGATAATTATGATGCTTGAATGAAATTCATATCTAAATCAAACTCCTTGTTTTGGAATATCACACACATGCTTTTGATTTCATATCTTGCATGTATGGGGTCATCTTAAAGCGTAATAGGAGGAAAAGGTATCACACTAACTGCACAATTATTACCTAACGGTTGTTGTGCTTGACAGTGAAATTTAATTAATCAAGAGCAAATTAATCTAAAATAATTTATGACTCTACAAATATACTCATACCAATGCCATTTCGGGTGAATTTATTTGTACTATCTTTATCATATAAAGTGCTCACTCTCATCTCATGCATACATATTACCCTAATAGCATGCATGGTCACAGTGACATCGCTGTGAATCATGTTGGTCACATCACATCTGTGACCAAAATGCCACCACTCAGTGACGTCACATTGTGACTGAGATGTGACTTTCTTAAAAATCTTTAAAAATTTATAAATATCCTTCAAAACATGTTATTTACTTTAAAAAACATGTTTCTGGCAATTTAAATATTGCCGCTTTTGTCACAGTTTCGTCACAATGTTAATGTCAAATTAGTCACAAATGACATATTTTTCACAAATTTATCACATTGTGACCACTTTGTGAAACGTCACAAAAGAGTTCTAAAACGGTCATAACGACTTCACATTTTAGTCACAGTGACTTCGCATCGACGTCACGTGACGTCACATCGACAATCGATGGTCACAAAGTCACAATGTGACTTCACAACGACGTTGCAGTGACGTCACCATGCTTTACGGGTAATGAAGAAATTGAATTGTGTTATCAGATGAAAATATTCAGCACATATTTATCTTTTCCAAATCTTAAAATCTCACACCATTTTAATAATATTTCATATTTAAATAAATATTTGTTTATAGAATTTACTATCTTAATCAGTTAATTATGATCCTTGGATGAAATTCATGTTAGTTTAGATCAAGTTACTTGTTTTAAAATATCACGTACATGCATCCGATTTCTCCCATCTATGGGGTCACTTAATAAATCGATGTGATAAGAGGAAAACTTATCACCTTAATATACATTTATTACATGTTTGGTTATTGCGTTAGACAGTGAACTTTATCAAGATTTTATTAACCTAAAATAAGTTACGATTTTACAGGCCTGCTTATATTCTAGAAATTTCAGATGAGCTTATTACTAGAAATCATTCTTGTATTATGTATGATATTTGAATAAAATGGATATCCATTTAAATCAAGCTCGTTGTTTTGGAATATCACACGCATGCCTTTGATTTCATATCTCGCATGTCTGGGATCGCCTTAATAAAACATGATTACCTGCCGATTGTTGTGCTTTTCATTGAAATTTATCAAGAAAAAATTAATCTAGAATTATTTATGACTTTAAAAACATATATATAATCGAGAAATTTGCGGTGAATTAATTTGTACTAGTCTTTAATATTGCGTACATTTTTAAGTATACATACTAAAAAAATGAATTATAAGATCAGATAAAAATATTCAACATATATTTATCTTTTCCAGAGATTAAAATCCGACGCAGATCTAATTATCTTCAGATTCAAATAAACTTTTACTTGCAGAATTTACTATTTTGATCAGATAATTATGATGCTCGAATTAAATTAATATCAATTAAATCAAGCTCATTGTTTTGGTTTGTCACGTACACGTACATACATCCTATTTCATGTCTCCGATCTCATGGGTTACCTCAATAAGCCGTGATATTCAGAAAAGTTATCACTTTATTGTACAATTAATACATTTCGATTGTTGTGTTAGACAGCGAAAATTCTTTAGATTAAAATATTCTAATATAAATTATGATTATGCAAGTCGTATTCATGCTCTAGAAATTTCGAGAGAGTCGATTACTAGCAGTCATTTTTGTAATACGTATGATGTTTGGATGAAACTCATATCCATTTAAATCAAACTCATTGTTTTCTACATGCATACTTGTGATTTCATATCTCGCATATTTGGGGTCGTTTTAATAAAGTATCATTATTTGCCGGTTGTTGTGTTTGACATTGAAACTTATCAAGTAAAATAATCTAAAATGTTTACAAATATACTCATACTCTAGAAATTCGGAGATATTTGATTTGTGTCAATCTTTCTTATATTACGTGTGCATTCTGAAGCATATGTATAATAACAGAGTAATTTATTCCATTTTTCAATATTGGGTGAAAAAAGTCCGGGCCAGGATTCGAACCAGGGATGTATTGCCTGAAGCCGTCAATGCACTACCAACTGAGCTATCCCGGACACGAACACTGGAGGACTATTTCACCTAATTAACCTCAGCGATTACTTTATCTGGTCAGATACTCTGGATCAACACAACAGAATAATTCGAAGGTTAGTATATGGAACTGCAGAAAATCGCTGCATACGAAACTACATTAGATTAATTTTTAAACACGATTATTCAATCGGTAAATTAATTATAACAGAGTAATTTATTCTATTTTTCAATATTGGGCGAAAAAAGTCCGGGCCAGGATTCGAACCAGGGATGTATTGGCTGAACATTAATCTAATGTAATTTCGTATGCAGCGATTTTCTGCAGTTCCATATACTGACATTCGAATTATTCTGTTGTGTTGATCCAGAGTATCAGACCAGATAAAATAATCGTTGAGGTTAATTGGGGGAAATAGTCCTCCAATGTTCGTGTCCGGGATAGCTCAGTTGGTAGAGCATTGGCGGCTTGAGCCAATACATCCCTGGATCGAATCCTGGCCCGGACTTTTTTCACCCAATATTGAAAAGTGGAATAAATTACTCTGTTATAATTAGTTTACCGATTTAATTATCGTGTTTAAAAATTAATCTATATGTATAATAGTTTAAAATGTATGACATTATCAGGTGAAAATAATCAGGAAATATTTATCTTTGTGAAAGACTAAATTGCAAGACGATTGTAATAATATTTTAGATTTAAATCATAATTTGCTTATGGATTTTTCCATTTCAGTCGAATAAGTATGATGTTTGGATGAAATTCATAGGTATTTAAATCAAGCTCATTGATTCGGAATATCGCAGACATATGTTTGACTTCATATCTTGCATGTCTATGGTCATCTTAATAAGGCGTGATAGGAGTAAAAATTATCCCTGTAGAGTACAATTAAAGCCTGTTCTTTGCTGTGTTTGACAGTGAAATTTATGAAGAGCAAATTTATTTAAAAGAAATTATGACTTTACAAACATACTCGATTTGGGATGACCGAATTTTATCCCGACTAATTTGGGATGAATTTATTTGTACCAGTCTTTATTATATTACGTACACTCTTAAGCATATATATTAACACTAGAATTACCAAGGCGGATCATCCGTGACCCAAGACGTGGTTTTTCGTTCGTATCACTGTTGCTTTTCAAAGTAAGACTTTGAAACTTACTTTTCCTGAATACTTACTATAATACCTTAGCAGGAATTTAGTTGAAATCGGACGAAAACTTTTTTATATACACATCTTTATACCTAGAATTACCATGCTGGGTCATCGCTGACCCGATCAAAATAATTGCATTTTTCATTTATTTCATCAATGATTTCAACTTTTCATTTTTCAATAACATAAGAATAGTGTTAGATATGTTCCACACTTACTTTTCACAAAAGAGAGAAAGGAATGTGCGGGGGAGGGGGTCATGATCACATATCTGTCATGCATTTGAAAGGTAAATGTGCGAGTTTTTATGTTATTTCAAACTACTGTAAGGATGATGTAAATAGTTGTTTTTTACGTTATACCTTAAAAAGTAATTTAAAAGAATATTTTGCCTCCAATAAACCTCACCGGGAACAAAACTTTGTTTGTGGCATTTGACTTTCGCACATTTATAGTAGTGGCATCACTACGGAGGTTTCTTGAATGAGAAAATTTTAAAATTGTAACGTGAATTGTCATTAAATGGCTTTAGTGAAGAAATTTAGCGACGAAGTTAATATTGTCATCATCTGATGAGACTGACAATCTTGACATAAATGACGAAGCATTTTTTCTTAAAAATAACTATAAAATTTCATTGTTTGAATCCAATATATGAGTGGCAAGCTGAATGAAAGTAGCCAAATAAATGCTGTGAGAAAAATTAAGAAACAGAAATAAATTGTAAGCATTTTGAAGAAAATTTAAAATAAAATAATTCACTCATCGAAATAATTCTAAAAAGTGGGAAAGATACAAAATAAATCAGTCTTCGAAGCTATTTTGAATATCGAACTGTATGGACGGTAGAGCCGCAGTGTTCAATTCTTAGTCTTCAAGACTTATGCAAAATCTGATTCAAGATCTTGTGATCATAAATTTTTCGGTAGTTTTTAAATATACATCAGATTCTAATATTAGTAAAGAAGTCTTCTTGCTAAAACTACAGATAAAAACATTGCAAAAGAACGTGAAGATATCCGTCCACGCACTAGCACTGAAATTACAAACAAATAAGAAATGCTGCCACAAAAAGCAATGTTAAGACAAAGAAACTAACACTGTTTGCAGAAACTGTCTTTAACTAGTGTGTGTATCATGCACAGAAAAAAAGAAAAAGAAAAAAGTCTATGGTATTTTGTTTGAATTTATTAGACCGTAAACTGTATAAAATGTAAAAGTGTAAGTAAAAAATAGTCTCGAATATGTATATATATTTAATTTTATTGTATTTGAATATCTAATTGATCTGTAGGAACGTTATTACACAATTTAAATCGATAAATAATATGTATATATATTATTAAAAAGTTATAAAAATCTCAAAGCATTTTTTAAAAAATTAGAAATAAAAAAATTCCATTATGGTATTTAATCTCAAATTTTCACATTATGTAAAGGCCTAAATGCTAAATTGCATTTATTATTAATTAAAAATCATTGTATTCATCATCATTAAATATTATGTGTCTTTATCTTCTTTGTAAAACAAGAATAGCGTCTTTAAAAGCCATGGGTCATATGTGACCCACCCCGGTATTTCTAGGTATACAAGAAACGCGGTAATTCTAGTGTTAAACAAGAAAATGAATTACTATATCACGTGCAATTATCCAGCAGATATTAACCTTTTCCAGAGATTAAAATCCAACACAGATATATTAATACTTCAGTTTAAAATGAACCGTCACTTGTATAATTTACTATTTAAATCAGACAATTATCATGTTTGTATGAAATTCATAGCAATTGAATTAATCTCATTGTTTTGGCAAAACACGTACATACATCCCATTTCACATCTCTCTCCGATGTCTATGTTCATCTTAATAAGTGCGATATTAAGAAAAGTTGTCACTTTATTGTACAATTACTACATTTCGATTGTTGTGTTAGACAGTGAAATTTATCAAGATTGAACTAATCTAATTTATAATTTTCATAACCTATCCATACTCTATAAATTTCGGGTGAGTTGAATAATACCAGTCTTTCTTAAATCGAATATGATGTTTGAATAAAATTCATATCTATTTAAATCAAGCTCATTGTTCTGGAATATCCTAGGCATGCATTTGATTTCATATCTCACATATATGAGGTCACTTTAATAAAGCATGATAGGAGGTAAAGTGATCATTCTAGTGCACATTCAGTACCTGTCGTTTATTGTGTTTGACAAGAAAATTATCAAGGGTACATTAATCAGAAATAATTTATCACTTTACAGATAAAACATAGAGAATCAGAAGCTGAATCAGAAAAAACAATCTTAAATATACATTTACATATTTACCGATTTTTATCAGATATTATTAATCGAAAAAGTGTAGCCTTTAATAAATCATAATAAATGCTAAATGAATTATTATGATTTATCACAATGTAATAACTGAGATATGCTTTAGTTCGATACACAAAATAAATTAACATTTTTAGTTCCACGTCAGTCACCGGTGACTGACAATGAACTTTCTATTTAATCCGCCTCATATTTAAAGATATAATCCTCTAATAAATAAAAGTTATGTAAATTTTCAATAAATTTTCAATAATTACATAAAATAATATATATTATTTTTAGTTTTATATCATAATTTAGACTGCCAGTGATTGACCGGTGACTGACGCAGACAAAAACGGAAATTTCAGTGTTGGTCACTGGTGACTGGCGTGATATTCAACATGTTTATAATCGATTTCTAAACAAACATAACCATCTGCATTTTACTTTTAAAAACGTATTTTCGTTCAAAATTCTAACAAAAATCTAGCATTTTTTTCTAAATATATAATTTTTATAAAAGCATTGGTGCAAGATATTCACAATGATTACTCTAAAAAAAATAAATAAAGTTCATTTTACAAAATCGGCTTTGTCCTTTAAAATGACAAAAAGGTCAAGAAAGTCACATTCTACCGTGTATGTTGATTTATGAGATAGCATCCCGCTCGCCACTTTAATAGAACGTTTTTAGAAATCGTGATAGAATACGTGATAAATGTATTTTATGTGTTGAATTGAAACATTTTATAGTTTCTATAGTATGACTGTTTAGCATATATGAATAAACACAGACATTCACGGATGCCCCATTTTTTAGTACAATAATTTTACACGTAATATAGAATGAACCTTTATTAGATATAAAAATCGCCACAATCTCCTTTTATTTTTATACCCTACACCTTAATAAGCTGCTCATTTTTAATAATAAATATATAATAAAAATAATAGACAGTAAAAATCACCATAATTTAAATACTACGCCTCAGTAAAATGACAGTTTAAGGACCGTCCTATAAAAAACGGACAAAATGTTGTGCGTGCGACACTTATATTACTACCTATATCTATTGACTTATAAGTTGTTAAAACATAAGCTACACATTAATAAACAGTGCGAGAATTTCTCGCGTCAGAGGATACAGTACAATTAAAATATGAAATAGCAGTTATATTATTAGAAAAATAAATCACTTCTAACATAATAATAATAATAATAATAATAATAATAATAATAATAATAACTTAGGATTGGGTATAGTTTGTCCAGCTAGAAAACGATAAGTAAGAATAGGTATAAAATAAAAGATATGAAGCCGAAATAATATCCAAAAATGCTATTATTTTGTATAATTCCCAGTACAATTTAAATATGAAATAGCAGTTGTATTATTAGAAAAATAAATCGTTTCTAACAGAATAAAAAAAAAAATAAAAAAAAAAAAACTTAGGATTGGGTATAGTTTGTCCAGCTAGAAAACGATAACTAAGAATGGGTATAAAATAAAAGATATGAAGCCGAAATAATATCCAATAATGCCATTATTTTGTATTGTTCCTTTTCCAATCTTCTCTAAATGTGCTTATGGTGAACTTAATACGGAAGACAATAAAAGAAATTCATATTTAAACTTAATTTGACCTTTCACAAAACTAAGTTCAGCCTAATATTTATTTATTTATTGTGAAGCTAAAGCAAAACCATTTTTGAAACTTAAAATTTGGCATCAAAGTAAGCGTGCTTTCAAAGGGGGTCACAAATTTATAAGGCCGCTTTGGTACGTCAATATATTCATTAATTACTGTCAATAAAGCATACGCAATAATGCACGTACGACTATATTTCGGTACAGCCCCTTATCATTTTGCTTCATTTTGGGAATAACGTATTTTGAGCTTATTCTATCAAGGATAATTTTCAGGATTTTCAAGCTATGTTTTTGAGACTAAACTTGCTCGATATATTTAGCAAACACATTATGTAAATCCTGTTTTTTCATTGCGTACACCTATGTGGGGTAGTAACGCATTTTGAGCTTATTCTATCAAGGATAATTTTCAGGATTTTCAAGCTATGTTTTTGAGACTAAACTTGCTCTATATATTTAGCAAACACATTATGTAAATCCTATTTTTGATTGCGTACACCTATGTGAAGAGAAACATTATATAGCAAACCTGCTTATTATTCATACAATTTTTATTATTTCTTAATTCAGATTATAGGACATTATGTACAGTATTGTTTGTCATATTTTCAGAAAATAACATTTTTTTATTAAGAACTCTGCAAATTATAATTTAAAAATATAGCAAAATTTATTACCCTCTTCATAAAAATCTTAATTACTTTACGAGCAAACATGCTATCCGCATAAAAATGAGCCCAAATTATTACAATCAGCCACTTTTTCAGAATCCGGAACTTGAATGCTTTAACTACATTAGTTTTAACAGGGTTATCCAAAAGATCTTCGTTCTTTTTTAATTTGCTTACGGACCCCTATGGGACTTCAGGAAAAACTCTTTGTGAAAATATCTGACCTGTACTATTTTGTTTACACACGAAGTTTCAGAATAATAATTCATACATTTTTCTAGATATGTAACAAAATCTCCGAAATTGTATTTGTCCGGCTATGAGAGTAATAAATTGTATATGTATATTTCTCGAAATGTAATAGCATTTATGTTTAAAAAGAGTTATTTCTTTAAGTTAATTAAAGTAAATGATAAGTAAACGTTTGCGATTATTTATATTTCCGACTTAAACATTTCTGTTTGAAAATTTTATAATTAATGAAACAATATAATTTTTCGGTACAAACTGTAATATAAATGAAAAATAAATAATAATATAAGTATTTACAGTGGTTATAAGCAATTTTAAATTCTGAATTTCACCTTATTTTAAAGAAATAGAACTTTTTATATTTAATGTGAATAAAATGCCATAAAAATTTGTTTTTGCCAAAAGTAATCCTCACATATATATTTTTTAAATATATAATTACATGCATTTCGTCATTATGTCCAAACTGAAAGAAAAAAAAAAACTTTTAGGGCATTATAATTATGTTATGTGTCACACCATACCTCATTAAGTTGAGGTGCACTTCAACTCTTTAATAACGCGAATGAGTGATGAAAATCCTATACAAGTGAGTTGTAATAACTAATTACTTCTACTCTTACAACACTCTCATCTTTCTCCGAAAGTTGTAAAAAAAAAGATGATCTTTACCGTAATTCGAATATTACCAAAGCTAATGGGAGACCAACATAAAAACTTCATTTCTTCATTATAGCATACCTCCATACATTTCCTGCAAAAAAAAAGTTTTTCTCATTGGCTGTACCTATCTAACCTTGGCTCTCCCCACCGGTTTACTTCCCAAAGGGATGTGAGGGGTTTAACCCTAAGATTTACCTCCCCTCAGAATGAGTCATGCGCTGCAGGGTGAAATAGCAAGGGGGGACTAATTGAAATTGCACGTGAGTCCTGAGAAATTTGATATGCGTCACTATAATTTATCTGGTTTATCATTTTTATGGCGTGCCTGTGGTTAAAGCTCATGCATGTATTGGTATCCTGTATCACGCCATAAATTGCTTTTATGGGAGTTCTGATGAGAATGTTGGAAGGCATGCGTGTGTCTTCTGTTTACAAAAAGTGGGAATGAGGCATTACTACATCATACTGAGAAACCCTTTGAATATGAATGACAGAGTGACGTATTAATGGAACGTTTATTTAAATATTGGATGACGGTGTGAAACGCGTCCTGAAGCCTTATTAGTATTAGTAACGGGAGTACTGAATAGTGGGAAAAAGGGAAATGTTTACAAAATGTTACAAACAATATTAGAAGTAATACATTAAAAAATGTCATTTATTTAATCATTAACGCTTTACAATGTTTTGTTTCATTTTAAAATGTTTCCTTTATTATTATTTTTTGTCAGTAGTATTATTTTACATTACAAAATTACATTAAAACTGAGGTGCTGGTGAAAACTTGTATTTAGATTGAAATGGTCTCTTTATACATCACTATTTATAGCATAATATTTGCGCACTTACTCCGTAAAATTGTAAAATTTTAAAATGGCAATTTTGCATTTAAATTTTCAAAATTGTTAAGCAACTGATAGTAAATATTGTGCATATATAGTAAAAACATTTAACTGAGCAAAATTAGTTTATAATTATTTTAACTAAATACAATTGCACGTAAATTCTGAGAAATTTGATATGTGTCACTATAATTTAACTGATTTATAATTTTTATAGCATACCAAAGGCTAAAACTCATGCATGTATTGGTATCCTATGCCGTATGACGCCACAAATTTCTTTTATGGAAACTCTGATGAGAATCTTAGAGGCATCCGTGTATCATGTGTTTACAAAAAGTCAGAATGGATTTTACTACATCATACTGAGAAACGCTTTGAATATGAATGACAAAGTGAGATATTAATGGGACATTTGCGATGATTGAACGTCCGAATCACGTTTTTTTATAAAATGAAGAATGTACGGAACACTTTCTGAAGTTTTAGTAGTTTTAAAATGGTTATCCTTTAATTAAATAAAATCTGTATAAAAATATTTGGACTATTTAAAATTGCACGTGAGTTCTGGAAAAGTATGATATGTGCCATTATAAAATTTAGCTGTCCGCGCGTGTAGTTAGCGTGAGTTTAGCGTTCACTTTCGTAGTATGCCTATGGTTAAAGCTTATGCATATATTGGTATCCTGTTTTACGCCATAAATTGCTTTTATGGGTACTCTGATGAGAAGTTTGGAGGCATGTGTGTGTCTTGTGTTTACAAAAACTGGGAATGAAACTTTACAACATCATACTGAGAAACGCTTTGAATATGAATGCCAAAGTGAGGTATTAATGGAACATTTGCAATGATTGACCGTCTGAAGCACATTTATTTATACATTTGATGACGTGTAGAACGCGTTCTGAAGCTTTATTAGTTTTAATAAACATGGCAAAGAACGATATGAAAAAGACAACTTCTTCAAAAATATTATAAATAATATTAGAAGTAATAAATTCAGATAAAAATACATCATTTTTTTATTCATAAAAATTTTAAAATGTTTTGTTTTATTTAAAAGTATTTCCTTAATTTTCTTATTCAGTGGTGTCTTTTCGATTAAAAAATTACATTAAAAACTGAAATAACGTTATACTTTTTTTCATCATAGCTATATGAAATTTTGTGCATACATACATTTCCCCCAAAACATATAGGACGCCTTTAAAATATTTCCAATCTTATTAAAATCTTTAATTTTTTTAAATTTTTAAATTTTTAAAGGAAATTTCAAAATGCTCCTCGTGTCTTAATTTTTGAGATATTTTCTTGCTTTAGCATTTTTATCACTTATAACTAAACAAATATGAGTTAGAATTTTTTAATGTCTTGAATAGTTAATATTTTACAGATTTTTTTATAAATTCCATATCGATTTTCAACAAAATTTTGCCTTTTAATAAGTAAAAAATCAAATTTGACTATCTTAATAAAGACAAATTTTAAAATGTTTACACAGTTTCTTTCTAAACAATATCAGGATACTTTCTTATCAGTTTCATAAATATTGATCTAAAATTACGTCGCAAGAAGCATTTCAAAAATATAAAAACGCTGAAAAATTAGTTTTGAGAAAAACGGATTTAAAATATATAAATGTTTTTAATTTTATTATTTAATTCTTAAAACATTCATAAATGATATTTTACTAAGGGAAAAAAAAACAGTTTTGGTACTATTATACCACAGACATAGACATTTTTTGCAGCGATTTTGCTATAGACAGTTTTGCTCAAACAGAGGTCCATTGTCCCCTTAAAAATGTTAAATCAGAATTAGACCGTGAGGTTGCACAACAGACAATCCCCTCATCGAGTTCACTGATTCAAATATGAGATTTGTTAAATCTCAATTCACATATTAAAACGCAATCGACCTGCCAAGTCATATCTTGGTGGAAAACAATTAAAAGTCTGATTTTAACAGTTGACTCGTAAGGTTTATAATTACGCTTTCCTGGACCCAAAGTTATGAAAATATAGAAGAATTGGAAAAGATAGGGACAAACCTACGATTCAACCGCCAAAATCGGATTTTTAGGTGATTTCCAAAACGATATGAATTGCAGACCGGTTGTGTTTTAATATGCGAATTCAGATTTAGCTAATCCTTGATTATTATCCGTTAACTCGAAAGTCTGTGCGGACGCCTCCCGTTCAGATATATAGCTTAATCAATATTCATTGATACTAAAACATAAATTAAATCAATATTCATATTTCGAAAAATTATTAAACGGAATAAATAGAAACGATAAAAAAAAGAGTATAAAACAAGTTAATTTTCTTAAGACATTTAATCTTATTTTAATGTCTATGAAACACGAAGTAAATGCTTTAATATATTCTATACATAAACATATATGAATAAGCATTTTGAAGTATTATCCTCTAAAAAAGATGATAAGGAGTTGGTTAATTATAAGTGATTTTGATCGGGAGTGAAATTTTAATTAATGAATTGATTATTCTCTGTAAATATTACCTAAACAGAATCACGGGTAACAGCTATTTAGAACACAAATAAGACAAGCTATTTCAGAATTTCGTATTGAAATTGAAAGTGCCTGACACAATCACACCTGTTTAATTAATTTTATCTTGACATGCTGACCAATCTGGTTCTCGGAGATTCGAGAGAAGATTTACAAACATTCGCAGAGATTTGTCACACAATAATGCGATATTCTATATCCTGTGAGTTAATAGGTAATTTGGCTGCGAGGAATGTTTATCAAATCGATATCCTGAATAAATAATTAGTTGTCAGAGAACAGGATGCATCATCTAACTTTGCATTTGTGGACCATGATAAAATGACTAAAATTTTCGAAGATTTAAACTGCTATTTAAAAAAAAAAATTAGAAAGGTAATTTAAAAACTAAACGTGAATAGTATGACTGTAAACGCCACGCATACAGATTATACAATAATAATACAGCAGAACCCCGCTAATTCAGACCCCGTTATTCCGGATCTCCGGATAATCCTTATCGGTTAGTCGATTTTTTTTTCCAAGTTTGAGAAGCAATCGAAAAATTTTCATAACAAAGCGCATCTGAAGAAAATGAAAATGAATATGATACAGACGAAAATACCATTATAGATAATGATCAACCGAAAGTTATTAACTATAATGAAGCAACCTCCCATTCAAAACAATAAATAGCTTATTTTAAACATCATGTGGAAACTACACCCAACGAACTACATATGCTCAAGTGGATTTGTGACCATGCAACCCGCAAAACTGTCACAACCGAAGAACAAAATGTCTACATTTCAATAGTAAACATTTTTACAATTTGTAAATATTGAATATCTTTAATAGAAAGATGATTTTCTCTTATTTTATTTTATTTGTTTTCATTCCCCGGATAATCCAAATTTTTGATAACTCGGATTGGGTCTGGTCCCGATTAATCCGAATTATCGGGGTTTTACTATATTAATAATGAATAATACCCCAACAGGGATTATATTATATCCTTTTTAAATATACATATTTTAACACTAGATGCGCCGTTGGGGTCATTTCGCATTTTTTTTTTTTTTCCAATTTCCAATGCTTTATTTCAACATGTAAGCGAACACCGCAGCTCATATTTTTTTACTTTTTCTAAAATTATATTAAGCGTACTGTGACAATCTTTCTATATTAATTAATAAAAAAAATAATCAAAGAAATACATAAAACAGCCAACAGGTGTCATTTTGACCCCCATAAGAAAAATCATACATTTTCAAGACAAAGTCTGTTTTTTGAATTCGCCATATCTCGGTTTTGATTACTGCGCATGGGAGAACACACATTTCTTATCGCGATGACAAAAAAGAGAAAAGTAAACTCCAGTTTTTCTTTGTTTCGATGACGCATGGGGACACGGAGAGGGGGGGGTTGGGGATAGTCTTTTCTCTATTGCGCGCGCACCTTCAATTAGGGGGGGGGGAGTTGTTGCCTTGTAAGTCAAGGTGCAGATTCATTCAATACATGGCAAATAAACCGGACAAATTCGGCATCAAGTTCTGACTAGCAACTGATGTAAATTCGAAATATGTGTTAAATGGCTTTCCTTATTTAGGTAAGGATGAAGAGCGGCCAACTGATTTACAACTTGGAGAAAGTGTAGTTCTGAAATTACTACAACCATATCTAAACTTCGGTCTCAATGTCACTACTGACAATTTTTTCACGTCTGTAAAGCTTGCCGATGAACTTTCGGCAAAGAAAAATACAATCGTTGGGACGATGCGTCTAAACAAGAAAGAATTACCTCCCATTGCCCGCGACATATCTTCCCTACGATACTCATTTTCTGCACTGAAAAATGGAAATAAAATACTCACGATATACAGGTGCAAGAATAAAAAGAATGTCGTGATTCTGAGCACTATGCACACGAATGTGTTTGCAGAAAGTAGTGCAAAGAAAAAGCCGAACACTGTTGTTTACTACAATAAAACTAAATGTGCTGTAGATGTAGCAGATCAGATGCTACGAAAATATTCTATAAGATGTGGAACTCGCAGATGGCCTCTTCACGTCTTGTATAACATCCTTGATATTGCTGCACTAAATGCTTTGATAATTTTCAAGGAATGCTCAAAAACCTCAATTTCACGTCGGGAATTTATTCTTGCCCTTGTGGAAGAATTGAGAAGAAGCACGTTGCGCAACAGATGCCCCTCAATTGATCGACCACAGACCCTAGAGCGAAAGAAATGTGCTTTTCAACATTGCAAGGGACGAAATAAAACTTCTGCTAGCTGTGAGGGATGTCAGAAACCAATTTGTGGTAAGTGTGTTGATGTTACCATCAAGCACGTATATTGTATTACTTGTGGTAATGTCTAATTAACTTTGGAACACATTTATATGCTTATTCAGGAATTATGTTTTTTTATTTTCTTTCTCTGAAACATGTTGTACGCTAATTTCTATTATTTGTATTTTCATTTTTTGTTTCTTATCAATTTTATTCTGTAATATTATATGTATATATATATTATTAAATCAATTGTATTTGTGTAATATTGTGTAGTAAAATATTTTGAATTATACATTGTCATTTACATACTGTCATTTCAAAAGAATGTAAAAATTGGGATAAACAATCTCTAAAAATTAAATAAATAAAAAAGAAAAAGTTATAAAACCTTTAAAAACCTTTATATTTTTCAATTTAAACCTCATTTAGCATTTAAAAAATATATATTTATTTTAATATGGCTTGAATTTCTCATATGGGTCAAATTGACACCAAACGGCGGTTTTAGGTATGTCCAAAATCCGGCTGTTCTAGTGTTAAGTTATTTAATCACCATATATCCATTCCTATGCTTATTTTATCGATCTAATTAATTTTGTAGGTTTTAACGAAGCTAACTACATAACAGAGAAAATTTATCCGGAATTTGTTTAATGTTTAAATCAATATTTTCATTTTTCTAGTCTTTGAAAGGGACAAGAAACCTTTAAAATCATTTTTTTTCTTACATTTTTAAAATTGCACTTTAAATATTATTCAGGGGTTCATTGTATGCGTTATAGCATAAATTTATCATAAAAAAAAAATAAAAAAAATTTTTTTTCAAAAAAATAGGACATTTTTTGTAATACTTTAGATTTAATGAGAACTTTTAAAATGCTCCATGCGCATTTTTTCTAAATGCTTTCAAATTTTGTATAGTTATTTATCATAATGTATATCATAAAAATGTGCAAGGTTTTTTGAAAATAAATGTAATTGTAAAAGTTAAAGGTATTTAACTGTAAAAATAGGTTAAAAAATGCTCAAAATTTCAAAAAATTAAGAATACATACATATATATAACCTTTATATTTAGATATATAAGATTCAATGTACAGTTTTATTTATATACATAAATCCAACTTGTATAAATAATGTTGGAGATTTTCATGGATATGCAGTTTTGTTCTGACAGTTTTGCGGGCTACAAAATTTATCCGGAATTTGTTTAATGTTTAAATCGATAATTTCATTTTTCTAGTCTTTGAAAGGGACAAGAAACCTTTAAAATCATTTTTTTTTTCTTACATTTTTAAAATTGCACTTTAAATATTATTCAGGGGTTCATTGTATGCGTGGATTTATAATTTTTTTTTCAAAAAAATAGGACAATTTTTGTAATATTTTAGATTTAATGAGAACTTTTAAAATGCTCCATGCGCATTTTTTTTCTAAATGCTTTCAAATTTTGTATAGTTATTTATCATAATATATGTCATAAAACTGTGCAAGGTTTTTTGAAAATAAATGTAATTGTAAAAGTTAAAGGTAGTTAACTGTAAAAATAGGTTTAAAAATGCTCAAAATTTCAAAAAATTAAGAATACATACATATATATAACCTTTATATTTAGATATATAAGATTCAATGCACAGTTTTATTTATATATGTTACAGGCCAAACCCGATTTTAGGCCAAACTAGATTGGCCTAGTCCAAACTAGTCTATCCTAACGCCCATCGGATAAACTAGTTTTTCCTAGGCCAAACTAGTCTATCCTAACGCCCATCGGATAAACTAGTTTTTCCTAGGCCAAACTAGTCTATCCGAATGACCATCGGATAAACTAGTTTTTCCTAGGCCAAACTAGTCTATCCGAACGCCTATCGGATAAACTAGATTTTCCTAGGCCAAACTAGTTTGGCCGAACGGTCATTAGGATGAACTAGTTCAGCCTGCTATTCTTTGGTTTGAATTAGTTTATCCTAGGCCGAACTAGATTGTCCTAGGCCAATTCAATTTGGCGTGATTTTTTTTTTATCTAAAGACCTCCACGGCGCCAATTTTCTAGTTTTGATCTAATTTAGCCTAGGCCAATGTAGTTTGACGCGATTTTAGCTCACAGACATTCAAAGTATGAGAGCTAATGTGCTCGCAGATTCTGTGTGTGTGTATGCAACCATGTGCGTATGTATTCACTTATGTACGTACGTATGTACGTACGTATGTACGTAATGCGATAACTCCTGATAGAAATATCCAACTTGCTTCAAAATTTGGACATAGATTTATCCTGATAACGAACTTTCCTGATTAGTTTCAGGGGTTCATTGGATAAGAATAAGGGAAGGGGAACAAAAGGCTAATCCGCACCCCCCCCCCCTCCTTCCTTAATTTCGTTAAGTCAGTTTTCCATGCAAAAGTATCAGATTTTATTAAAATTTTAGGTATAATATCATTTTGATAAGGTGCATCCATGATTAGTTGTGGGTGTTCATTGTTTACATATAAAGAAAGGAGGAATGGGAGGTAACACTCTTAATTTATGTAAATAGGTTTTTCACGGATAATTTACCGATTTGCTTCAAATTTTGGATGTAGATTTCTTCTGATAAGGCGTTTACCTGATTAATTTTGGGGGTTCTGAGTTTAAATATAAAGATAGAGCGGATTATTTTTTCAATCGGATGGAAACTTTTGGTTTATGAAAAGATTTTTAATTCGTAACAGATATTGGTTTTCACACACATCACTTCACGCGAAATTGTTCATATTAAAAAAGTAAATATCCGAATCCTTTTAAAAATAAGAAAAAGCTTAAATAAAACATAAAGCTTGAAATTTAGGATACGGAGGGGGGGGGGAGGGTAGTGGAGTAAAAAGACGCTAGATTTTTTTTTTTTTTTTTTTTTTTTTTTTTTTTTTAAGGCTCAGCGTTTTTTAAAGTTTTAGCTGCTAATTAAATATTACCATTTTTTGAAACTTTTAGAAACATAATATAGCATGATGTTAAAGATTTAAGAAAAAAGATGCCGCGTCAAATACCACTATTTTCTATTAGTAATTTTTGTAAAAATGTTAAGTTCTTGTTGGAATTGTTGAAACTTTGTGATAGTTTATAACACGTGAAAAAAAAATTGTATAAAAAATCCCATTACGAAAGGAAAAGAGGGGGGGGGACAAAATCAGGAAATATAACGGAAATTCTAGGTTGATCTATTTGAAACTTTAAAATAGTTTATGACATATGATATAAATTTATAAAAATATATTTCGCGTTTAATGCCACTATTGAAGAATAGTGATTTTTGAAAAAATCTTAAATTCTTGTTTTGAAGCGAAATCGAATAACATATCTACTGACAGATTCTTTAACGGAGTTTTCTTAAGATACAGTTTTGTTGGTAATAAGATGCGCTCCCTGGTGTTGAATGTGAAACTAATGCGAGCACCCTGATGTTGGAATTTGGAACTAATACAACACGATTTAGGTATTTACGAATGTTGAATCGAAGAGAAAGAAACATGATGATAAATACTTGAGAAAAAGAATTCCGCATCGAAATTCCAATATTTTCTAATAGCAATTTTTGTAAAAATGTTAAATTCTTGCCGGAACTTTTTGAAAAATCCGTAACAACGTCTTTCAAATTCTAATTCAATCTGAAATTTGATGAAAATCTGTGTATTAATACTATTTAAGATATTTGAATTATCGCAGAAATCATAAAACTACTGGAGCCTATTCGCTTCCTATTGAGCCATTTACTCTAAAAACAAAAGAATATTAATTTATATCAGGGACTAACTGAATTTGAAGTTTGATGGAAATCCGTGCATTTCTTCTTGAGATAGAACTATTGCGATAATCATGAATAATGCCACATAGCAGCGCCACCTGTTGCACGATTTACTCCAAAAACTAAAAAGTACTTTTGTATTTTTTTATATCAAGGACTAACAGAATCTGGAGTTTCATAAAAATTCATGCATTAGATCCTGAGATAGAGCTATTGCAATAATCACGAATAATACCGTATAGCGGCGCTACCTTTCAAGACATTTACTCCAAAAACTACAGAATACTAATTTATATCAGGGACTTACTCAATCTAAAATTTGATGAAAATTCGTGCATTAATTATTGCGACAAAACTATTTCAGGAATCGTGAAAATTGAGCACAACAGCGCCACCTATTGAGCAATTAACAGGAATACGTAAAAAGATTTAGTTCATATCGCGGATTTACTGATTCGGAAGTTTGATGAAAATCCGTAAATTAGTTATTGAAATAGTGTTAATGCAAATCATTAAAAACGCGCTTTAGAAGCGCCATCATTTGAACTATTTACATGAAAAAGTAATCAGTATCGATTTATATCAGGGACTATCTGAATATTATTTTTTATTAAATTCCGTCCATTAGTTCTTGAGATACAGCTATTGTGAAAATTGTGAAAAATGCAGCATACCATAGCCATGTTGAGTGATTTACTTCAAAATAGAAACAACACCAACTCATGTCATGGACGAACTGAACCAAAAGTTTGATAGAAATTTGATGGTATTAGTTATTAAGATAAAGCTGATGCGTAAATCGTAAAAAATGCAAAACAGTAGCTCCACCTGATGAACGATTTACACCAAAAAATAATCAGCATCAATTTAGATCAGAGACTACCTGAATATAATTTTTTATTAAATTTCGTGCATTAGTTCTTCAGCCGCGTCCCAACAGCCTGCGGCAGCGTATAGCAGGTATGCTGCACGCGTACTGCTGAATGCCGTCTTTCTTTTCGAATGAACTTCGAAGCGAACAAAATTTAAATCATAGCAAGCGTGCTGAGCACGCACCACCGAATATAACCCTCCTTTTCGAAAGAACCTCGAAGCGAACGAAGTTCGAACCATATACCCGCTGCCCACGCCAGTCCGATAGCGGGCGAAGCCAGCAAGTTTAACTAAGCCACGTTATATTAGTTCCTCATTCCAACGCCAGGGAGCGTACTCTATTATTAACAAAACTGTATCTGAATGAAACTCCGTTAAACCACCTATTAGTACCTGGAAGTCGCGGTGCTTTAAAACATAGAATTTCCGTTATATTTCCTGATTTTGTTCGCAACAACATCCTCTTTCACGCCGAAATGTAACTTTTTTTATATAAATTTATATCATATGCCATAAACTATCACAAAGTTTCAAAAAGTTCCAGCAAGAATATAACATTTTTACAAAAATTACTATTAGAAAATAGTGGTATTTCGATGCAGAATCCTTTTTCTTAAATATTTATCATCATGTTTTTTTCTCTGCGAAGTTCATTCTCTTCAACATACGTCCGTTTCAAAATTTTATATAAAAGAAGCTGCCCGATAGCGGGCGAAGCCGGCTGGTTTGAACTAAATCGCGTCCAAATTCCAAAACCAGAGTGCTCGCGTTATATTAGTTACACATTAGTCCGTTATATTAGTCGTGTTATATTAGTCCTACATACGTACGTACATAAGTATGTACATACGTACGTACATGGTTACATACACACACAGAATCTGCGAGCACATTAGCTCTCAGGCCTTTGATAGTCTGTGAGCTAAAATCGCGTCAAATTGCATCGGCCTAGGCTAAATTAGATCAAAAATAGAAAGTTGGCGCCGTGGCGGTCTTTAGATTCAATAAAATCACGCCAAATTGAATTGGCCTAGGACAATCTAGTTCGGCCTAGGATAAACTAGTTGAAACCAATGAATAGCAGGCTAAACTAGTTCATCCCAATGACCGTTCGGCCAAACTAGTTTGGCCTAGGAAAATCTAGTTTATCCGATGGGCGTCCGGATAGACTAGTTTGGCCTAGGAAAAACTAGTTTATCCGATGGGCGTTCGGATAGACTAGTTTGGCCTAGGAAAAACTAGTTTATCCGATGGGCGTTAGGATAGACTAGTTTGGCCTAGGAAAAACTAGTTTATCCGATGGGCGTTAGGATAGACTAGTTTGGACTAGGCCAATCTAGTTTGGCCTAAAATCGGGTTTGGCCTGTAACATATACATAAATCAAACTTGTATAAATAATATTGGAGATTTTCATGGATATGGAATGCGCATGGGGCATTTTGTTCTCGTTAAACACAAATTACAAATAAATTTCTACTTTTCAAAAAAAAAAAAAAAAATGCATTCTTTTGTGATAAATATATGCTATAATTCATATAATTTGTACCTTAAATAATTCCTTAAATGCAATTTTGAGAATATTTAAAAATGCTTTTAAAGGTCGCTTGTCCCCTTAACATGACTTTTCTGAGGGAAGATTGCCGAATTTGAATTCCTCACAATTTGACAAAATTTAATTGACTCTTCATTACTTTATTAAAAAACTACGTAAAAATATTACTTTGTAACAACATCAAAATAAAAATGCTGCTCCAAAAAAAAAAAAAAAAAAAAAAAAAAAAAACTTTTGTGGTATTATCCTGCCGTAATCGCCACTTCCTTTTGCTTGCCAGCAAGGTCTCCATATGGGCATATTACGGAAAATCTGAAAATGTTATAGAATGTTCTTCTCATAAGAATAAATATGTTTAAAAAAAGTTCGGCGAAACCTTGATAGAGCGACCGTTAATAAATAATGAAAATTTCGTTATTTGGCAATTTGTTACCAATCACATTTAAAAAAATACTTTTTTATGTCAAATAATCTTTAAGGAATAACCGATTCAAGTTGAACGTGTTTAATTAAGTTAAATTTAAATAAATTTAGTTTTGATAGTTTTAGATTGTTTTAAATATAATTTATTCATATAGATATTGATATGCATTTATATTGAAATTTAACTGTCAAAAATCATGACTTAGTACGAAATTCGAAATTTAAATTAATTAAAATTACTAAAATCTGAAACTAAAATGCAACTGAGCACTGTCGATTCAATTTTGTTGCTATGGACTCAACGACTTATTTGATATTGAACTGTATGTCGATTTGATTTGAATTGTAACAGCATTCTTAACCTGGCTTTTATTTTTGAATACGCTTAAAAGAGTAATAATAATATTTTTTCCATCATGATTTCTTCTTTTCATATGAAAATATCTTTTGAGAGATAAAATAAATTAAATAACTGCTACAAAAATTAATATTTATATGTAACACAGTATCTATGTATGCATATATTAAATTCTGCCATTTTTAAAATTCATTAAATACTATTTACATGCATCCTAAAAATCCACTAATAAAGAATTTTTTAATGCCTTGGGGCAGTTTACTTTTGGCGAGGAAGTATACTGCTCGCCAAATCGCGTGCCAAATATTCGAACGCATTTTATTATTATTATTATTTTTTTTTTTTTTTTACAAAATTTCTACTGTAATTCAGCCATGAAATTTGACTGATTCTTTATTACATATTTAAATAGTTTAATAAGCTTTTTTTCAAAATACTCTGAGTATGCCGGTAAAGAGACTTTTCTTGTTAAATGTACAATCTTCTATGTAAAATCAGTTTTTAATGCCTTAATAGCAACTTTTAATGGTATGTTTGTATAATGAAATGTCAAATGGCAATATGAAAGCAATAAGCGTGAAATTGTTAAATGCAGCACACAGCAAATTTAGAATTGTTGGATACTCTCCGATTATTGGCATTTATGTCTAAGGATGAAAAATCTATTGTTTTGAATTGTATCTATTTGAAGTACATCACATGGATTTAGAAGTACTGGCCCAGCATTGAATCTTTTTAATATTTTAGGGCTACAAATTAGAGATGTAAATCTTTACTCTTCCATTATTGCCAAGCTGTTTAAAATATTCATAAGATTAGATTGTCATTCGGTTATTTTTGTTCATCGAACATTTTTTAAATATGTTTTAATAAATTCTCTTGTAAAATTATTAAACGCTGTTTGACAAGGTAGAATAAATTAAATATATTATTCTTATCGCATACTTATTTTCTGCATTGTTAGTGAAACTTATTTTTAATTATTTATAAAGCTCCGTCCATTCAAAGTAATAAATTAATATTTAAGAAATATCAATTAAGAAAAAGTTAAAAGGAAATTAATTTTACAAGCTTAGAAAGCCAAACAAATGAAAAAAACTTCATAAAATGAATACAGCCACTCTTTAACACTAGAACTGCCGGAAATTTTAACCAAGCATCCTAAAAAAATTACTTTCCAGAATTTTTATTTGCAACTATTTAGCTTATTTATTTAACATATCTCGATGGGATACATATTGAACACATTTTAGAAAGACATTACTGGTTCGAATCAAAATATTTCTATTTGATAGCGGTTAAAATGATCGCTACGGCTGTTCTCGTGTTAAATGAGACATTACAATGACTTGTTCTCAGGCATGCGCTGATGAGAACTTATATCAGTTCAATTACTGCCGAAAAAGCTCTGAAAGATACTAGTTAAAAATCTTGTCCTGGTTTGAACCAAATTTTGGTGCTTAATTGCTGC
Organism: Maratus speculifer; assembly: GCA_964019185.1. NCBI lineage: Eukaryota > Metazoa > Arthropoda > Arachnida > Araneae > Salticidae > Maratus > Maratus speculifer. The sequence goes on from OZ025294.1 coordinate 279,798,360, forward strand.
CACGGTTAATTGATAAATTCTTAAAGAAGTATTTTGAATTCGTATTGAAGAATAGTTCCAATACTTGGAACGAGGTTGAAATCGAAAGCTCCAAATGTTGGTACGAGATTTCACTATCTTATGGTGACAGTTACTGATCACCAAATTGTGGTTCAAACTAGAGCAAAATTTTTAACAATGTGCTGTTTTACAAGGTAATCGTCACTGAGTCACTTATAAAGGTTAAATTATGTATCAACATTCTCCGTTAATTATTGGGCACCATTTAACCTTTGAAGCATTCGTAAAACTGTCATGAATTTAGAATTTCCTTCATGGGGCCAACACTTTTCCTTTAAAATAATGGTAAATGTATTACTGAGCCAACACACTTTCATAACGATATTATTAATGGTATTGACATAACGAAGCTTGACTAATAAAAATTCGCATTTAAGAGTAAAAAACTAAATTAAGATGGACTCTTTTTTTTATCCTGCGCAAGTATAGTTCAAGAATATTGGAACAATGTTGTAAATTTCTGTTTAAACGCATTGGCTTATTTTAGGGCTATTGTCGTCGTGTTTACAGGAAGACTAATTTAAGCAGTATTAATCATATAAATACTATGGCATTCGCTATTAGTTTGAACTGAGTGGATCTCTCGATACGCATCTTGTGTCTTTAAAAGTTAATTAAAAAACTATCTGGAAAAACGCTGCAAGAAAAAAGGCGGCTTTGCAACTTTACGACACTTCAGCACAATGCCAATTTTAGACTTTAAAAAAGTTTTGTTTTAGATACACTGTAAAATATATAGATTGCTATTACGGTGCATTTGGTTACATGAAATGCCAAATGAAGTTTAATATGCGCTACTTTTAAAACAATCATTTTAATTTAAAGTCACTATTTTAGATTCACACGTATCGGAATAAATATTTTTTAAGAAGAATTAAGAATTTACATCGTTTCTATAAAGATTAATAATTTAGATCTTATAATAGGACTTTAATTTCATAAGCCGAAATAAATATAGAATATTGTTAGAAAGAAAGAAATATAACATAAGGTTATCTTTGAAGAAAAATATAAATTTTGTAATATATATATAGAGCAATAATATTAGTATGAGGATTTTAGTACAGCTAAATAATAATTATAAAATATATGCATGTATTAGCAATACATGTATAAGATTTACATTGCATTCATAATAAAATCTGAAATAAAATTGAACACAGAATTCAAAAATAATATATTCTTTATTTTTAATCATAATAAAAACTGAAGTAAAACATATAATTAGTTAAAAATAACAGTTTATATTAATTGTAACCAATTAATGCAATTTAACATAAGAAATCTAGTTTCTGTACATCATTTTTTTTCATATATAATTATATCAAATTTCTTTTAACTCAAATTTTCTTATGAAGAGCGGAAAAAAACAAATGTGAATAAGAATTCACATAAATGTTCAATTCCTATTAAATACTCTTGGAATAAAATCATTACACTTGAAAACGTCTCTTTTGTAAATATAAAGACAGTGTAAATACGTGAAAACTTCATATCGGATATTTGCTCCAATGAACTGATATTAAAAATTAATAGGTGACTCATGCTCCAATAAAATGTTCAATCTTTTAGACAATTACTGGAGGCAGACTAAGGAGATGCTGAGAATTACTTTATCGATCCGAGCAATGTCTTAAACGTGCCTCTGGGTCTAAAGACTTTCCATTATTGACTGTGCGGGGAACATTCTTAGCGGCAAAGATAAATAGATGTGAAAAACTTTGGGGTAAGAAGGACACTTATTTTGTAACTTGGGTCAATCCCAATAAATTCATTTTCTGAAAGAATGGGCCAAAGTTGGTATCTTATTCAATTCCTTATTTATTTTCTGATACCCCAAAAATATTGAAATTATTTTAAAATATTGAATGAAAATTAAAAGTAAAAAAGAAAATGTATTGCTTTAAAATATAGTTATTTGGGCATTTTTTTTCTATAAAATTGTATAGAAAACGACTGCATCTGAATCTTTGGAATATTCTTTGAAGAATTTTTTTTAAACAAATCTTTCTCTTCGAAACGGAATGCATTGTTTTACAGTTAATCAAAAGTCGAACTGTGAACTTAAAAATAATCTTATTACGACACAATACAATAATAATAATAATATGAACAAGAATTCAAACAAGACTTTTCATTATTGACTGTGCGGGGAACATTCTTAGCGGCAAAGATAAATAGATGTGGAAATCTTTGGGATAAGAAGGACACTTATTTTGTAACATGGGTCAATCGCGATAAATTCATTTTCTGAAAGAATGGGCCAAAGTTGATATTTTATTCAATTCCTTATTTATTTTCTGATACCCCAAAAATATTAAAATTATTTTAAAATATTGAATGAAAATTAAAACTAAAAAAGAAAATGTATTGCTTTAAAATATAGTTATTTGGGCATTTTTTTACTATGAAATTGTCGAGAAAACGAGTGCATCTGAATCTTTGGAATATTCTTTGAAGAATTTTTTTAAACAAACTTTCACTTTGAAACGGAATGCATTGTTTTACAGTTAATCAAAAGTCGAACTGTGAACTTAAAAATAATCCTATTACAATGTAATACAATAATAATAGTAATATGAACAAGAATTCAAACAAGACTTTCCATTATTTACTGTGCGGGGAACATTCTTAGCGGTAAAGATAAATAGATGTGAAAAACTTTGGGGTAAGAAGGACACTTATTTTGTAACATGGGTCAATCCCAATAAATTCATTTTCTGAAAGAATGAGCGAATGTAGGTTTCTTATACAGTTCCTCATTTATTTTCTAAAGTCCTAAGCTCTATTTTTAAAATACTGAAGCAAATTTAGAGAAAATATGAAAGAAAAAAATGATGCGTCAATCCCCATAAATTCATTTTCTAAAAGAATGAGCGAATGTTTGTTTCTTATACAGTTCCTCATTTATTTTCTAAAGTCCGAAGCTCTATTTTTAATATACTGAAGCAAAATTAGAGAAAAGATGAAATGAAAAAATGATGCGTCAAGTTTAGAGTGTGAGACATTTTCCAACACATTCGGAATGAAGTGACAAAACTGATAAATTTAATAAGTTAAAATATCATAATTAGCGTAAAATTCGGCATATATTGTGCATTGTTGTATAATACAGACCTACAGTTTTAGACTGTATTTTTCCGTTTTTAGGCATATTCGCCGCATAACGCTCATTCCTTTCTTTAGAGAGAAATCTGGAATATACCTACAGTCAAACCCCGATAATTCGGGGATCAAATCCAATCCGGATTATCAAAGATACGGATTATCCGGAGAATGAGAGAAAAATGACATCGAATAAAACATTCTTACAGAAAATCACCCTTATGTTAAACTTATTGAATATTTACAGACAGTAAAAATGTAAAGTAAAGAATTTAAATAAGAAAGGTATTCTCCCGAAAAGATTTCAGAAAAAGTTTTTTTATTCATAATAAGACGATGAAGCATGTTAATGTTACGGAAATTAAAAAATCGCTTCTCGAACTTGAAAAAAAATTACTAAACCGATCCAGATTATCAGGAGACCCGGATTAATGGGGTGCGAATTAGCGGTGTTCTACTGTATAAAGTTGATGCTCTTTTTACTATATTGTTCATTCAGAGCATTTTCAAGTGTTTCGAATAAAGGTAATCTTAAATGACAAGCAGTATACCTAACAATATTTTCAAACACATGTATTTTTATTTATCTTATGAATAAAAAAGTTATTTTTCTCATGACTAGTAAGTCCTAATTAAATCAACTCATGCAACTAAAATTATGAAAGTTCATAAATATAAATATTGAATGTGATATAAAACCAAAAAAATTATAGATTTTAAGTAATTACTGAAAAATTAATTACAATATATTTTTAAGTATTTACTGAAAATTTAATTACAATTTTCTTAACTTTTATTTATTAAAGGATTATAATTTCTTAATAATGACTTTGAACAATGTAAAATTTTATGCTTTGACTGAAAATTCACTGTGTCACTTAACATGCTAATATAAGGCTTACAAAACAAAACCACTGAACATTAGGGATCGAACACTACAGTTTATGCAAAGATCTAAATGCCACCAGTGAGAACTATTTTCTGTTTTCATTCAACTTTTCTGCCTTAAATTCTTTAAAATTATCTAGAAATAAACAACATTGTACGCATGGTATTTTTAGCAGCGCTGTGCAGAAGATATCATTTCATATTAAATCAGTGTTAGCTGTAATGTTTGTAACTCAATGTTTGTAACTCACTCAGTTATTACCTCGCATATGTTATAGTTTCAAAAATATGAACAATTATTCCTTACTTTGCCGCTAGGAGGCTCTGCAAGCAATCTCATAAAATACAAATTGACCCTATAAACGTACACAGGTACCATATTTATGACTGTAGGCTAAATACGTTAAAAATAAGTTAATAAAGAAAAGAACTTTTTCAGATATCCTTATTTGAGGTTAACATTTGAAATCGACAAGTTTTAATCATTGCTATTTTGTGAATTATTGATTTTTGAAATGCTTATCTAGTTTTCAGTTTATAAGACGATTATTTACACTTTAATCTTTACTCTGAAATACAAGTGGATATTTACTGTTGCAGCTTCGTAAATAACTTATGCGAAAAACCCATTCAATTTCATTTTCCAACTGATACTATTAATAATTTAAATCATAAAAAAGAAAATTAGAATTTTTTAGTGTTTTTAAATTTTATAAATTAGTTGGTACTTACGCTTACATAGAAAATAATATGTAAATAATATTTCAGAAAAAATAAAGTGTTGAAATTTTCAATAAATGCTGCAAACTTTATAATACAACGTTTCAATTCAAAGTGATAAAAATATATAACAAATATTTCAGAAAAAAATGTAGAAATTTTAAATAATTGCTACACACTTTATAATACAATCCAAAGATACCATTTCATTCTAAGATAGAAAAAATATGTAAATTATATTCAGAAAAATGTGTAGAAATTTACAATAAATGCTACATATTCTGTTATACAACATTACCATTCAAAGAAAGAAAAAATGTAGGTAAATAACATTTCAGAAAAAATAAAGTGTAGAAATTTCCAATAAATGTTATACACTTTATATTACAGCATTTCCATTCAAACTCAGTCTGTAAATACCTTTTAATAAATGATGTTGAGTATAAATTAAATCAAACGATTTTACATCTTGAAACATATTGTTTCTAAAGCCAGCGCATTAATCTTCAATATGCATATTGTATGCATAATTCCCTTTTAATATTAAGCTGGTGTTAGATTCTTTTGACAGTCTTAAGTCAATACATCCAATTACTTTTAGTGCTTTAGAAAGTGTAACTTTATAAATGAGATATGAATTTACTGGCTATGCAAATATTACTTGATTTGTAAAATATATTAACATGAGATGCTAATGCATTAAGGATTGCTTGCTTTCCCTAGTATTCAGGTCAAATAAACATGATTCGTACAAAAAAAAATCACTAAGAAACTTAACCCTTTGTTGCGTATGTTCACTTTTTTTTTTTTTTTTTTTTTTTTTTTTTTTTTTTTTTTTGCTATGCAATTTATTTTATTTACACTTCTTGTTCAGAGCTTATGCTGCTCTGGGATATCTAGATTCATATAGATAAATCCAGATAGCACTACGAGTGACATAACTTACTTATTAAGATGTTATCAAAGGAATGTATATTTACATTGCTGGTTAGTTATTTTGCATGAGCTGAAATATTTATAAATAAACAATAATAATAAATAAGTGTTGTTTTGTTGATTAATTATTCTTTTGTGACTTCTTGGCATAAATGAGTGAGTTATTTTTAAACAATATAAATCAAGCTGTGTAATTTAAATAAGCAATCTAAATCAAGATGAGTAAATCATTTAAAAACAACTCATTCACGATTTAATAAACTACAGCTCTTTCCTGAGAAGCCAAATTCACTTTTTCAATTTAAGGGTGTACAGAACATGGATTGGAATCTCCTAGTAATATGACAATGGGGGAAATCAGTAAAGCAGACATTAGTCCTAAGGAAAGCAATTGATATTCCATAAAGTAAAGAAGAATTCTGTAATAGTCCTAAAGTTTTGTGATATGAAATGCAAATTATGAAATGCAATGACGTGATTGTAAAAAGTGTTATGCGTTTTTGCAGATTTTTTTTTTTTTTTTGAACAAACTGACATCTTAAGGGGCGTGGTTGATAAATTACTAAATGTTTTTAAATGGTTGTATCGATAACAAGATAGAAAAGGTCAAGAAAAGATGTCCATATTAACATTCAGTACACCAGAATAGGTTATCTTTGAGCCTAAAAACACATGGAACATTCATTTTTGTAAGATATCGCTATGTGCAAACGAACACATGCTGTATAATCATAATATTTATTTCTTCTTTTAACCTTCCTATCCTGTTGAAATTTTATTAAAACTTGGTTAAAATATTTCACACCAGAATTTTTACTTAAATCCATTTAACATACTTATTTAACTTACATCTTTGTGTTATTTCTTTAATTTATTTTATGAAAAATTTTCTGGTTTGAATAGAATGAATTACATTATACGACTGCGTCGATTAGACCCATTCAGGGTAGGAAGGTTAATAAATTGCTACTCGTTTTTTTTTCTTGCGTCTAAAAAAAGTATGATTAATTTCAAGTCTTAAAATGCAATCAGTCTTCCGATACGTCCAGTTGTCGGGTTTTTGTTATTCAAAATTTTAAAAAGCATCCAGATTTATGATTTTCAGACTATTATATTGATGCACACATATAAACTTTCTGTACAATTAAATCATCCAAAAAATGTGTAAGCACTATTTATAAATAAAAGAAACAAATACTTATAAAATTATGCAGTTCTATGAAATGACTTATACATATATATGTTACAGGCCAAACCCGATTTTGGGCCAAATCAGTCTATCCTAACGCCCATCGGACAAACTAGTTTTTCCTTGGCCAAACCGGTTTATCCTAACGCCCATCGGAGAAACTAGTTTTTCCTAGGCCAAACTAGTCTATCCTAAGACCCATAGGACAAACTAGATTTTCATAGGCCAAATTAGTTTGGCCTAACTCTTATAGGATAAACTAGTTTAGACTGCTGTTTATTGATCTGAACTAGTTTATCCTAGGCCAATTCAATTTGGCGTGATTTTATTCAATTCAATGATCGCCTCAACGCCAACATTCTTGTTTGTCCTAAACTGATCTAGTTTATCCTAGGCCAATGTAGTTTTACGTATTTTAAGCTCACGGGCGTCAAAGCCAGGGAAATAATGGGCTCACAGCTTCTGTATGTATGTATGTACGCATGTATGTACGTAATTGCGTAACGCGAGAACTCTTTATAGAAATAATGTAATTTGATGTGTTTTTATCTGATCAGGCTATCAAAGCCTGAGAACTAATGTGCCCGTAGGTTCTGTACCTATGTATGAACGTAAGTACGTAACACAATAATTCTTAATAGAAAAACCCGATTTGCATCAAACTTTCAACATAGGTTTATTCTTATGAGGAGCCTTTCTGATTAATTTTGGGAGGTCATTGGAGAAGAATAAGGGGGCGGGGGGAGGAGGAAGCTGATTCATCCCTTCCTTTAATTTAAATAAATTTGTTTCCATGCATTATTGGCATATTTTATTCAAATTTTAGATATAGGAGCATTCTCTTGAGGCGCCTCCATGATAAGTTGTAGGTGTTCATTGTTTAAGTATAAAGGGAGGGGGAAATAGGGGTAACGCCCCAAAATTTATATAACTGCTTTTTTTAAATAGAATTTGCTGATTTGCTTCAAAATTTAGAAATAAATTCATTTTGATAAAGCGCTTTCCTAATTAGTTTTGGGGGCTAATTGAATAAGAACAACGGAAGAACCGGGTGATCCCGCCCAATTTTGACAAATGGGTTTTCATGCAGAATTAAATAATTTGCTGCAAATCTGGGATTTGTTCATTCTGATGAAGCGCTTCACTGATAAATTTTGGTGGTTCTTCGGTGAAATATAAGGGGGGAAACTTACAATTTATTTCTTTCCTTAAATTATATAAATATGTTATAATACAGAATTATCCAATATGCTTAAAATTTTGGAAATGAATTCATTTGATCAGCCGCTTTTTTAATTAATTTGGGTTTTTTCTTTTGATTAAGTATAATGGGGTGGTGGACGTTTCATCGTTTTAATTAAATTAGATAAAAGCATTTTTATGCAGATTTATCCGATTTGCCGTAAAATTTTAATATAGTTTTTTTTCTTTATAAGGAGAATCCCTGAATTGTTTTGAGGGTTTAATGATTAAGTATAAAGGGAGGAACGGGGGAATTACCCTCCTTAAATCAGATGAGTGGTTTTTTGAGCAGAATTATCCAATTTGCTTCAAAATTTGGACAGTTTTTTAATTTTATAAAGCGTATCTGTGATTAGTTTTGGGGGTTCAATGGTTAAGTATAATTGGGGGAAATGGGAAAAAGTAATCCAACTTAATTTATTTTTCGAGGGTATTATTCTTTAAAAAAAATAAGGCTGTAATACACAATTAGTGTAAACAGTCTGTGAATGCAAAGTTATCAGTTTAATTGGGCAATATTCTTTTTAATATTGATCCCGACTACTGCTCCATAGCTAACCTTGTGCAAAGTGGTTTTGTCATCACCCTTATATAATGTATTTTATACGAAAGGTTGTAGAATACTGTCAGAGGTTTGCACGGACCAGATTTTCGAGGCCCGGGCCCCGCCCTTCCCGAAGGAAAGTTATTTTGACGTGATCCGGTGTAAAAATTAAACGTTCAGCCCGAGCCCTGCCTGTAAAAAATTCAGTGAAAAGAGACTCAGTCCGGCTCAATCTGGCTCTACTCAATTTCTGCAAACAATTAATATTTTACATAATATACAATTAGGATTCCTTTAAAAAATACTGCATACATATTTATAGCAAAAATTTACAATGTATTTTTAAATTACGATGTGTTCACAGAATGCTAAATACACAGTGTATTCTTGATTATTTAGATTCTTAAATCTTTCAATATTCAAATAGGGATTTATTAAATAATTAATGTAGTTTAGAACAAAAGAAATTAAAGGAGAGTTATAAAAAGCATAACTATTGAATCTGTTCAGTAAAAAGTAGATTTGTGAATATGTTTCTCTGTCATTCCTTAAGGCTTTTCTCAAATCCAAAAGAGCTACATCCTAACACATTTAAAAACTAATTCATTTTCGGAAATGCATAAGATTAACAGGCTTTTTAACTCAGAAAATATGTAATCAAATGGCGTTAATCATTTTTTCATAAAAGCGATGTACCTTTGAGAAAATACTCTTACTAAATTTGAGACTATTAAAGCTACGTTTTGAATCGAAATTCCGCTTATGACTTTTCGGGAAAGAAAAACTTGACGCCTTGACAAGAATAGCTTATATGCCGACAGGAAATTAATTTCTCAAAATGGAAAACGCTGTTCGATTCCAAATTATGTTCAGCTCCGATCTGGCTCGAATATGCAATATAATAACAATAATAATAATAATAATAAATGCAAGTCTGATCTCAGTTGGCACAAATCTGCAGAAAAAAAAGCAAACACTATGTCTAATGAATCATGTCTGTACGGTGGACATATTAAATTTGTGTATTGATGTTATAAGCAATGACTCTTTACACACATTTAATACTTATTCTTGTGAAAGACACGTTTTTTACCGGCCAAACCCGATTTCGAGCCAAATTAGATTAGTCTAGGCCAAAAAATTTTATCCCAACGCTAATTGGATTTTTTCCCACGCCAAACTTGTTTATCTAAATGTCCATAGTTTGTCCATAGTAGTCCAATGTTTTATTTTTCCCAGGTCAGAGGGTAATCCTTCATTTTTCCCTTCATACGTAACCATTAAAACCCCAAATCTATTGAGGGAATCGCCTTATCGGAAAGAACCTATATCAGAAATTTGAAGCAAATTCGTCAATTCTGAGACAAAAACCATTTATCTAAGTTATGTTTTGTTACCTGCATTGCCCTTTCTTTTAGACTTAAACAGTAAACATCCACAACTAATCACAAAGGCGCCTTGTCACAATGATCCTATATCTAAAATTTTAAATGAAAACTGATAATTCTGCATGATAAATCCATTTCTCTAAATTAACGGTGGGTGATTGGCCTCCTGTTCGGCCATCTTTATTCTTATTCAATGAATTCCCAAAATCAGTTAGAAAAGTACCTTATCAGAATGAACCTACAAAATTTGAAACAAATCGGATATTTCTATGAATAGTTATCGCGTTACGTACATACGTACGCACATACGTACATACATGCATATACCGAACCTGTGAGCTCATTATTTCTCCGGCTTTCGCGCCCGTGAGCTAAAAACACGTAAAACTACATTGGCCTTGGATAAACTAGATCAGCCTAGGACAAACAAGAATGTTGGCGTTGAGGCGGTCATTGAATTGAATTAAAATCACGCCAAATTAAATTGGCCTAGGATAAACTAGATCGGCTTAGGATAAACTAGTTCAGACCAATAAACAGCAGTCTAAACTAGTCTATCCTATGAGAGTTAGGCCAAACTAGTTTGGCCTAAGGGCCTTCGAATAGACTAGTTTGGCCTAGGAAAAACTAGTTTATGCGATGGGCGTTAGGATAGACCGGTTTGGCCTAAGAAAAACTAGTTTGTCTGATGAGCGTTAGGATAGACCGGTTTGGCCTAGGCCAATCTAGTTTGGCCTAAAATCGGGTTTGCCTGTAACTTATACATATACACTATATTGCCATTGATTATGGGACACTTGCGATTTTAGACATTTTACTAAATATCTAGAAAAATACATAAGGAATCATCTCGAAACTCTTAGTGTATAAATATAATAGTCATGCATCTCCGTGAAGATTTTTTCCCGAAACTCCAAAGGGGACCGTCAACAAATTAAAAAAGAATGAATATCTTTTGAATAACCCTGTCAAAACTAATGTAGCAAAAGCGCTCAAACTCTAGATTGTGATTGAATGCCTTATTGTAATAAGCCTTGTTCATTTTTATGCAAATAGCATGCATACTCGCAGAGTAATTAAGGTTTTTATAAAAATGATCCCAAATTTTTCCAAGTTTTTTTCCTTATAATTTTCAGAGTTCTTAATATAAAATATTATTTTTTTCAGAAATTATGACAAACAACATTGCACACAGTACCCTGTAATCAGAATTAAAAAATAATGAAAATTGTATAAAAAATGAGTTGGTTTACTAAATAATTTTTTACTACGCATGCGTCAACGATATCAAAATTTCATTTGCATATTATGTTAGCTAAATGTATAGAGCAACTTTTGTGAAAGTCACAAAATCATAACTTGAAAATTCTGACAATAATCGTCAATTGAATACGTCGAAAATCCGTTATTCTCAAAATGAAGCAAAAACAAGAGGGGTTGTATCCATGTATTCATTGATTAGTGTCAATATAGAATACACAATATGGGATGTACTACTGCATTTGGATAAAATCCCTCATTTTTTTGCTTCATTTTGGAAACAACGGATTTTGTCCTTTTTCTATAGACGATTACTTTCAGAATTTTCAAGCTATGATTTTGAGACTTTTACAAAAGTTGCTCTATACATTTAGCTAACATAATATGCAAATGAAATTTTGATATCTTTGACGCATGCGCAGTAAAAAATTATATAGTAAACCTACTCATTTTTCATACAATTTTTATTATTTTTTAATTCTGATTACAGGGTACTGTGTGCAATGTTGTTTGTCATATTTTCTGAAAAAAATAATATTTTATATTAAGAACTCTGAAAATTATAAGGAAAAAACTTTGAAAAATTTGGGATCATTTTTATAAAAACCTTAATTACTCTGCGATTATGCATGCTATTTGCATAAAAATGAACAAGCCTTATTACAATTAGGCATTCAATCACAATCTAGAGTTTGAGCGCTTTTGCTACATTAGTTTTGACAGGGTTATTCAAAAGATATTCATTCTTTTTTAATTTGTTGACGGTCCCCTATGGCGTTTCGGTAAAAAATCTTCACGGAGATGTATGGCGTATACTATTATATTTGTACACTAAGAGTTTCGAGATGATTCCTTATGTATTTTTCTAGATATTTAGTAAAATGTCTAAAATCGCAAGTGTCCCATAATCAATGGCAATATAGTGTATATATATAGAACCCTTATACAATACTACTATTTAACATCTATAATGAATATAGAAATATATACATATTTCTATATTGTTAACTCCTTTTGTCTTGTTTAAGTTTGTTATATATTGTGTTATTCTATATTCATTGTAAATGTTGGATTGTAGTACTATATATTGGTTATATATATATATATGTATGTATGTAAACGTATAGGGGAAGATGGGGATACTTGAGCCATTTTTTGAATTTTAATTTTTTAAAATTTTTTATATTTTTTTAGAATAAAATAAAATATTGAAAATGAAAATTTGATATTTTTCCTTCAACTAAAAACCACTTTCAATAAATTTTGAACTATTTTTCTATGTATAATAAATGTTTATTTTTTGTTTTACATCATGGCTCAAGTATCCCCGCCATGGGGATACTTGAGCCATAGTGAAGGGATACTTGAGCCACTACGGAAAAATACCTACAAAAGTAATTTTTTTCGCTTTATTTTTGCACAAACATTTTACAGAATGATAAATTATGAAACGTAAAGTCTTTCAAAACCAATTGAGAAAACAAAGCTAGTAATACGATCATTTTTTGTCGTTAAAACTGGCTGTCGAAAGATAATTTGAACTTGAGTTATAACGACGGTAGAAACATCCTCAGTTCAGAGCCATTTAAATTTGGAATCTGCAATTCTTCGGACAAATTTCATTTTCAAAATATTAAGCACTTATCCAACAAATATTTTTACAGTTTTCTTTCTGGCATATTTTATTAGTAACCAACCATCAATAGAAGGTTTTCTTTCACATCATCACCATCATTGACAGAATTTTCCTCTAATGATATTGTCGAACTCATGCTTTTAGTTTAGTAGCTGTCGGAATTTAAGCCAGATGTATCATTCTACTATTTCAAACCCTTTTTTGATTTCACAGGAAAAGATTTTGTCTTCCTCTTTGGCTCCATGTAGGTAAGTTTGAACTGGGATTTTTGTTGCTTTTCTTGTTTTTGTGCGCTCTTTTTACCAATTTTTCTTCAATTTTCTTAGTTAAAAAAAAGTTACAGCAACAGAGGTTACGATTTCAATATAAAATACTAATCTTAATATGTTATATTAAAAAATAAATATCTTAATATGTTGGACCTAACTAATTAAAGTATTAGAGATTATAGCCTGTAAAACCGTTTTAAAAAGTTATTTTCATTTAATGAAAGTTAAATTGAAAACTATATTTACATTTATCTAGACAGGCTATTTTGTTAGTCAAATCGAAAAATAAAATAGACATTTTCATTTAAAAATATACATTTTTAAACATTTTTAGGTCGTTATTTTTTTAAGGAAAAAAAATAAAATGAAAAATTATTCTCCCTTTTCTCCAGAAAAATATCTATTAGTGAATATAAGGATGGAATTTTATTTTTTGTTTGTTTCACCCATGTTTAATTTCTAGTGGGGATGGTTCAGACATGGCTCAAGTATCCCCACTCTCATTGGCTCAAGTATCCCCACTATCACTATTTTTGTTTCCCAGAGTTTGACTAAATAAAACATACAGCAATTAGAACTATTTTAGACTCAAAATATAATTGAAATTATGCTTATTGAATGTATGTATATAGTTGCAACTTTAAACAAAACTTTGATTACAAAAAAACAAAAAAACCATTCACCCAAATATTTACTTCAGATAGGGAAAAGACAACTATTAATCACTATACTTTCAAAATGGTACCAAGATGTGTGATTTCTTTTTTACGTGTTCAGAACTATAAATATGTTATCATATTGGCAGTTTTAGAAAGAAAAATTAACCAACTGTAGAGATAATATTGGTGGCTCAAGTATCCCCTATGCTCAAGTATCCCCACTCTCCCCTATAATGTTTGTTATAAAACATCACTTTGCATCTTTCAATTTTAAATAATAATTTAATTAATTAATAACTTTTAGCTTTAAAAAAACTAAAATAACACGAGTGAATAAAATCCACATTATGGCAATATTTTATCCAATAACTACAAGTGGGAAGGGGGAAAACAATAAATCCAGTAGAAAATATAATTAGCAGAATTCAAAACAAAGTTTTGGATAAGTTATAAAGTTTATTGATTTTTTTTAAATATCCCTGATGTGCAATAAATGAATTTAAGATTAAATGGTGAAATATATTTAATGAATATTTCTAATTTATCAGATCTTGGATAATGCCCGATTTGTTCATGAAATGTAATTAAGATGCTTTAGAGCGTAATAATTATTATAAATGTGTTAGGCAAATTCATAGAGCAAATGCAACATTAATGGAAATTTTTAATTAAATGGAAAATGGATAAAGAGATAATTGGAATTAGAAATTTCTTTAGAAGTAAAAGTTTCTGTGCAGTGTGTCCAACTATATTCACCGTAATTGGGACGCTGAACTGCTTGCCGTACTCGCTAAAATTTAATTCGCATAATTTTCAGAAATTAAATTTTTATTAAACTAATTGTTGTATAGTATCTAAATTACATAATTAGAAAAAAATGAATCTTTTGATTTTAAATAGCACAGTTTAAAACAATACAATTTTCAATTAAAGTAGAAATATTATAGAAAAAGAAAATATTTTAGCAGATAGAACGAGGAAATTTCTTTGCAATATTTATTTCACACGCATAATTCTAATGTGATTCTATTGTAATAATGAAATTGTATTAATTTTTGTTATTTGTATTATTATTAATGAATTATTTTCTTACATAGATATTTCTTTAGCAGTAAACACCGTTACAGACTGCGTTTTTAGGATTTTATACGTCTGCTGAAACCCTATTCATCTCATTCACATGTATTTATGTCTGTCACAGAATCCGTATACAAAAACTGTGCAAGTCAGAGAGTTAAAATTCTGTTTTACAGCTAAATACCTTATGTCATAAGACAATGAAATTTTTTAAAAATTTATTGTTTTTTATTAGTTTAAAATAATAGAATGGAATTAGTTATTACTATTAAATTAGTTTTTTCAATGTCATTTGTATATTTTTACAATAAGATTTCTAAATAGAGCCTTATTTTTGAATTTTTTCCGTGTAGGCATCATAGCTTGGAGGTAAAGCACTTCGTTAATAAACAGAGCATTCTTTGTCCGAGACCGGACGATGGAACATGAAATTTTCATATTACGCTGGATTTATTTAAAAGAAACTAATTAAACTTTTTTTCCAATTTAAATGTTTATTACTGTGTGATAAATATTCAGTGACGATATTTTATTCAATATTTTTATAACAATATTTTATTCAATAAATACAAGAGGGAGTGAAAGAAAACAATATATCGATTAGAAAATATAATCAGCAGTATTAAAAAAATGGATAAGAGATGCTTATTGATTTTTTAAAATATTCCTGTAGTACAATATCTGAATTTGAGATTAAATGGCGAAATATATTTAATGAATATTTCTAATTTATCGGATCTAGGATAATGCTAATTTGTTCATGAAGTGTAATTAAGATGTTTTTAGGGCATAATAATTATTATAAATATGTTAGGCAAATTCGCACTGCAAATGCAACATTAATGGAAAATTTTAATTAGATGGAAAATGGATAAAAAGATAATTGAAATAAGAAATTTCTTTAGAAGTAAAAGTTTCTGTGAAATGTATCCAATTTTATTTACCGTAATTGGTATGTTTTATTGATGTATTGTCTAAAATTTAATTTTAATAATTTTCAGTATTTAAATCTTTATCAAACTGATTGTTGTGTAGTATCTGAATTACGTAATTTAAAAAAAAACTGAACACTTTGTTTTAAAAATAGCACAGTTTAAAATAATATAGTTTCGAATTAAATGTGGAAATAAATATGTAAAAATATTACATATTTCTGCACAAAAAATTAAAAAAAAATTCTTAATAAAAAATATATAACTCCATTGTACTAACGACTCTATTGTACTAACTAAATTATATTATTTTTTGCTATTTATTTATTATTAATAAACTACTTTCTTACAAGGATATTTCTTTAATTTTAGACATCATTATACACTGCGTTTTTAAGGTTTTGCTTATCATAACTTGGAGGCAAAACATCCCGTTAATAAACAGAAGGTTTTTAGTTCGAGACCGGACGATGGAAGTTAAAATTTTCATATTACGATGGATTTAATTAAAAGAAATTATGTTCTTTTTTTTCAGTTTAAATGTTTATTATTGTGTGTAAATAATCAGTGACATTGTCAATGACACATGACAATATTTTATTCAATAACTATAAGAGGGATAGAGGAAAACAATAAATCCATTAGAAAATATAATCAGCAGTATTCAAAACATAGTTTTTGATAAGAGATAAAGCTGATTGATTTTTAAAAATATCCCTGATGTGCAATAAATGAATTTGACATTAAATGGTGAAATATATTTAAGAGATGTTTCTAATTTATCAGATCTACGATAATGCTCAATTTGTTCATGAAATGTAATTAAGATGCTTTAGGACGTAATAATTATTATTAATGTATTAGAAAAATTGTACAGCAAATGCAACATTAATGGAAAAATTTAAATTAAATGGAAAATGGATAAAAGGATAATTGGAATAAGAAATGTCCTTAGAAGTAAAAGTTTCTGTGCAATGTATCCAATTTTATTTGCCTCAATTAGAGCGCTTTACAGCTGTACTCTCTAAAATTTAATTATTATAATTTTCAAGAATTAAATCTTTATCAAATTAATTGTTATATAGCATCTAAATTACGCTAATTTGAAAAACAAAATAAATATTTTATTTTTAAAATAGCACTGTTTAAAAGAATACAGTACCCATTTAAAAGTAGAAATATAGAAAAAGAAAACATATTTTAATGCATAGAACGTGAAAATTTCCTTACAAAATTAATTTCACGTACATAAATCTAATGCGACTCTATTGTTTGTTTGTTTGTCGGCCAATTATGTACACTGCGGGATACAGGCCCTAAGGGATGGGATGCCCTCCGTGGGGGTCTTTCTAAGGGAACCTAACCCGTATTTACGCAAGGAAATCCAAGGTTCGAAGAAAACCACGGACAACTCCGAACGGTTTGGCCGAGGGTCCCGATTGGGTTCGAACCCAGCACCTGCCGTCTACCAGTTTGGAGGTCAGAACCTCGCGGCCACTGGTGGGACGCGACTCTATTGTAATAATGAAATTATATCATTTTTATTTCTTTACTTTTTATTTGATTATTAATATGCCGTTTTCTTACAAGGATTTTTTCTTTAATATTAAACATCGTTACAGTCTGAATTTTTAGGGTTTAATTCGTCTGACGAAACACTATTTGTCTGACTCCTCTGTATATCTGTCCGTCACAGAATACGTCCACAAAAATTGTATTAGTCAGATACTTCAAATTTTGCGTATTTACAACTGAATACCTCGCTTCACATAACGCATTAAAAAATTTAGATCAAGCCTATCAGTTTAATTAAATATAATTTTTCCAATATCATCCGTCCATTTTTGCTATTTAAATTTTAAAACAGAATTTATAAAATGACTTATATACGCATATATAAGTGTATATAATATTGTTACAAAATATGATTTTAAATGTTTCAATTTTAATTTATAATTTAGTTAATTAACTTTTTCTTAAAAAAAAACTTTAATAACAGAAGTAGGTAGGATTTACATTATGGCAATATTTTATCCAATAACTGCAAGTGGGAGTGGGGGAAAACCATAAATCGATTAGAAAATATAATCAGCAGTATTCAAAACAAAATTTTAGATAAGAGATAAAGCTTATTGATTTTTTTAAAGTATCCCTGATGTACAATAACTGAATTTGAGATTAAATGGGGAAATAAATTTAATCAAAATTTCTAATTTATCATATCTAGGATAAAGCCCAATTTGTTCATAAAGTGTAATTAAGATGCTTTAGGGCGTAATAATTATTATAAATGTGTTAGGCAAATTCGTACAGAAAATGCAACATTAATAGAAAATTTTAATTAAATGGAAAATGGATAACAGGATAATTGGAATAGGAAATTTCTTTGAAGTAAAAGTTTCTGTGCAATGTATCAAATATAGTTTGCTGTAATTGGAGAACTTTACTGCTGTATTCTCTATAATTTACGTCTAAAAATTTTCAGAAATTAAATCTTTATCTAACCAATTTTTGTGTATTATCTGAAATATGTAATTCGAAAAAAAAAAATGAATATTTTGTTTTTAAAATAACGCAGTTTAAAATAATATAATTTCGAATTAAATGTAGAAATATATATATATAAATAATATATTTCAGCAGAAAAAACAAACACAATATTCTCGATAAAATATATGTAACTTCAATTCGACTCCATTGTAATAACGAAATTATATTATTTCTTGCTATTTATTTGATTATTAAAAAGCTATTTTCTTACAAGGATATTTCTTTAATATTAAACATCATTACACACTGCGTTTTTAGGGGTTTGCTTATGAGACCAAACCCTATCCGTCTCATTCCTCTGTCTGTACGCCCGTCACAGAGTCCAGACACATAACCTGTTTAAATCAGAGACTTAAAATTTTTAAAAGATTTATAACTGAATACCTGGCGATACAGTTTGAAAAAGTTTATTAGTTCAATTAAATTAATTTTTTACAATATCATCCGTTCATTTTTTAATTTAAATTTTGATATAGAATCTTAATTTTAAACGTTTTTCGTGTCTGAGTCATATCTCGATGTAAAGCATCCCGCTAGTAAACAAAATTTTTTATCTTCGAGTCTTTTGTTGAAAGTTGAAATTTTCATATTCGTATGGAATTAAAAGTAATTTTGTACTTTATTTCCAATTTAAGGTTTTATTATACTGTGAGAAATAATCAATGACATTCATAATGTTTTTTTTAAATTTTTTTCTTTCTATTTTATAAACTATTTCGAAATATTTATTATTCAGAATTTAAAATTTCATTTAAATAATTTTTTTTCGTTTTTAGAAATTTAAAGATTTGTTTATGTCTCATTTTTTCGGATTTTAAATTTTAAAAATGCAATTTTTCATTAAATTGAAATAAATTGATTTAAACATTTTTATTTTGATTAAAATAATTAATTTCCTTTTATAATTATTATTTAAACAACGGTTTCGTCTACCGATCTAACGACATAAATGTAAAGTACGCAGTTTTTTCCAAAATGAAAAATTAAGTCAGATATGAAGGATGGATAATAAAAGTACGCATAGCCTTAATATTATGCGTGAGATCTTAGATACAGACACGATACCTCTCTTGTTTTTAAATAGCATTATTCAAATCCGTCCAAGAATAATTATGCAAGTTATTTAACGTCTGGCATCTCCATTCACCTTGACTTATGTATCCATAAGTAAATTATAATAAAAAATAAATAATAAATTAAATATGTTAAGTCCTCATGAGTTTTGTAAATTTTATTTAAATTTATTTTCGAAAACTTAAACTTCGATTTATTTAAATATTTTCAAAATTTTCAATCCAAATACTTATAATGTTTTTAGTCCTTGTAAAGAAATAAATATTCTTTTTTAGTAATTCGTAAAAATATTATTTATTTTACTTAATATACTATTTTAAAGCTTATTTTGTGTAAATTTAAACAAAACATATAATTATGCATATTTTACTTTTATAAATATCGTACATGCAGTGCCAAAAAAAAACCAAAAAAAATTGACATTTATTGAAAAATGTGAAGTTTGTGACATATGGTCGTTACTGATATATTCATTAGTAATGTTTCTTTTTAACAATTCCCAACAAAGTTGAAAAGTGTTTATGATTTCGGTTTGTCTGTTCGTCTGTCCGTGTTCTAATTCTCGCCAATACACTCGGATTGCCCTGAACTTTTGGGGAGTTATTCACATTTTTAACACTTTCCAACGAAGTTGAAAAGTAAATAGAAATTATTTTCTTTTATTCAGAAAATAATTTAAAAATCCCTCTTTTCAAACCACCATCAGAACGAAAATAAATTAAGGGAGAACTCTCAATTATGTTAATTTGCAAAGTCAAGCACTTCGAGTAACCAGCACGTGATATAAACTTGCTTCTTCTATTAAAATCAGGGGGGAAATAAAACTTTCGAACAATGGGATTATCGCTGAAGTGTCAAGATTTTTTTTTGCTGGAACTGCATTACCGTGTTTAAAGCGTTTGCATTTTATTAAATAAGTACAATACATTTTAGCATAATTTTTTTAAATTAATTTTTAGTTTATTTTGCAACATTTTAAAGTGGTTTAACCGTCATATTTGGGGGGGGGGGAAATTCAGGCATAAATGACTTTATTTGAATAACACAAAAATTCACACAAGTAAAATGTATTTGAAAATAAAGAAATGCATATTTTCAGTCCATTTCGTTGTCCTAACAAAGTTATAACAGTAAAATTTTATTTAGAAGTACCAGTACAAATCTTGATAAAAAATATATGTTTATAACTAAAATTATGTGTGGAAAAAACTATAACGCCACTAATATACCGAAAAAATATACCTAAGCGAATATATATTAAAAATCGAAAAAGAGAATCTCTAAATTTAGGGTCGAATACTATGCCAATATCGGCATTTAATAATTTTTAAAATCATTTTAAAAGTTGGACATTCTTATGTTATTTTACTATATGTATATAGAATAGTTAAAAATGTCTGATGATGTTTTCTCTTGATTAAAAAAAAATGTTTCGCATAAAAACTAAATAAAAAGTGTATTATGAAATATTTTAGAATTTATCTTTATTTCCATTTCATGAAGGAAATAAACTAAATTGTATTAGAAAAATCTCGAGATACATAAATTTTATAACTTTATTAATTATATCTTACGAAAAATGAGGAATTTTCAGGAATTTCAAAATTTTTACAGTAAAATATAAAAGTTTGCGATTTTCCCTAAAGAATTATAATATTTAAATAAGACTAATGTCTAAAATAAATATTTGAAAAGTATTTACAAGAAACGCTAAAACTGTGTCTTGTAAGTTTTAATTTAATTTGCTACAGCAACCAAAGGGAAAAGGAAGATGAAATGATAAAATTTTCGCAGGAATTCTGGAATATATCTGATTAAACAGCGTTAAACAAGAACAAACATTTTTGTAGTTTTTGACACAAATATTCCTTTAGAATTCCAGAATATTTTAGTACATTAAAAGAAAAACTAATTTAAACATGTCAAAATTATTTATGAAATTTTATACTTACTTAAAACAGATGCAAGGAAAAGTAAATAGAAGAATTAGAAATTTCTAGATGTTTGGAAAACATTTGTTGTTCATTTGTTAAATAAAATTATTTGCTTAAGTGTGTACTTTAGGAAAAAAATAGCTTGCAAAAACCAAAGTGCAAAAACTACATTTTCATGAAGATGGGCATTAAAATTATTATTTTAAAAAATGCCTATTTGCAGTTTGAAGTATTTATTAAATTTTTAGGTTTTTAAAAGTACATTATTTTAATTTATTTCAACTAATTTAAATGCTGACTGTACAATAGTGTTACACACACACACATATATATATATATATGCTGCGGCCAATACCCGGAGCCTGGCCAATTCTAGAACTGGCCGGCCAATACCCGAACTGGCCAAGCTTCCTGGCCAAAACCCGAAATACATGAAATGAATAGCGTATTTCGAGTTTTGGCCGGACAATTCGCAAACTGGCCAGGAAGCCTTGGCCAACATCCGAACTATGATGCATAGTTACCAATTTTTTTGTAATTAAGATAATGTAACATTAAAATGTACAGTAAAAAAGATTCCCATTGATTATATTGAAACGAAATATTTTTGTGTACCCAACTAAATTAACCAAAAATAGTACACAATTCCATTTCAATATCGAAATTAATTGATAAACCAAATACGATGACAATTACAAGTTAACCGGATATTTTAATCCAGTTAGATCACGGATAGGCTGACGTCTAGACTATTTGAATTGATAGACACTTTCAACTATGCTAGAAAGGATTAAGCCGAGTGCTTATATCTATTTCGAGAATTGGCCAATCGCATCTGGCCAGTTCGCGAATTGGCCAATTGCATCTAGTCAGTTCGCGAATTGGCCAGTCATTTTTTAACGTTGCTGGCCAATTCGGGAATTGGCCGGCCAGTTCTAGAATTGGCCAATACCCGGAGCCTGGCCAATTCTAGAACTGGCCGGCCAATACCCGAACTGGCCAAGCTTCCCGGCCAAAACCCGAAATACATGAAATGAATAGCGTATTTCGGGTTTTGGCCGGGAAGCCTTTGCCAACATCCGAACTATGATGCATAGGTACCATTTTTTTGTAATTAAGATAATGTAACATTAAAATGTACAGTAAAAAATAATCCCATTGATTATATTAAAATATATATATGCAGGGTGATTCTAAATTTTTTTACAATAAAAGAGGGGTGATAGTACACATCAAGACAAACAATATAAAATAGGAGACCAAGGGTCACAAACATTTTCCAAAGGAGATAGCCGCCATTAAAGTTTAGGAACCAAAATTTCAAATAAACATAAAAAATGAAAATTTCGTTCGATTTATTTGCGGTTTCCACTAAAATTATTCTTTATGTCGGCATTTTCTTGAATTTAAATTATAAAGATAAATTTCAAAAAATGCCGATAGAGGACGCTTTAGACTTTGGAGCAGTGTTCCCGCTGACATTTGACCATCATTTGTAATTTGGCGAATTAAAAATAAAATACATTCACAAAACGAAAAAAATATTAGCAAAATAGATTCGTCGTGTAGCACAAAAAAATTATCTTTAATTCTTTAATGTACCCCCGTTTTTTCAATATGTTCTAAAATAATCTAAGTTTTTATAACTGTGACAACAATTGGTATTAATCTAATTTCAACTATGCATAACAAATATTATATATATATATATATATATATATATATATATATATATATATATATATATATATGCATATGTATGAAAAACGAAAAAGAAAAAACAAAAAGAAAAAATTGAGCACTAGCAATTTGGCAAATCTAATCGCTTGTTTACTCGCCAAATGAAGAATTTAGTCGCAATTTGGCGCATTGGCGAGCGACAGCGAGAGCACTGCTTTGGAATAATGAACAACTATTTTTTGCCGGTATTTTTTGCATCTCATTAAATGTTTTCATAAGCTTAGACTCAAACTTAAATTTTGAACTGAAAAATCTGAATAGTTGGGAGTGGTTAAGTAGCAAAAACTGAGCTGTGTTCATAGGGTTCAAATTTCAAATGATTATAAAAAACGAAAAAATTGGTCGATTGATTTGCGGTTTTCACTAAAATTCTTCTTTATGCAGGTATTTTCATGAAAATAAATTATAAATATACATTTCAAAAACTGCCGATAGAGGGCGCTTTAGACTTTGGAGTAACGAACAACTCTTTTTTGGGGTTATTTTGTGCACCCTATTAAATGTTTTTGTAAGCTTAGACTTAAACTTAAACTTTGAACTTAAAATCAGAATAGTTGGGAGTGGTTAAGTAGAAAAACTGAACTGTGTTCAGCGGGTTTAAATTTCAAATGATTATAAAAAACGAAAAAATTGGTCGATTCGTCAGTAGTTTTCCTAAAACAAATTTTTAAATTAGCATCTTCTTGAAAATAAATTTTAAAGATAAATTTTACAAAATGCCGATAGAGGGCGCCTTAGAATTTGGAGTAGCGTACAATTATTTTTAACTGTTAGTTTTTTTTATCTCATTAAATGCTTTCAAATGCATAGACTTAATTTTTGGGCTCAAATTCTGAATCGTTGGGAGTGTTTAAGTAGCGAAAAATTGAATTGTGTTGGAGGAGGGTGGAAGGTTAAATTTCAACTCCTAAACACACTTCAGTTTGCGTTTCCTAACCCCTCTCAACGATTCAGAATTTGAGCTCAAAATTTAAGCATTAAATCTAAGCTTCCGAAATCATTTAATAAGCTTTTACAAGCATTTAATTAGAACCAAAAAATCATGGTTAAAATTAATTGTTGGTTACTCTAAAGCTTAAGGCACTCTCTAATGGAATTTTTTGAAATTTATTTTTAAAATTTATTTTCAAGAAGATACTGACTTAAAGAATAGTTTTATTTTAACCCGCAAAAGAAATCCAGCAATTTTCCCATTTTCCATAATTATTTTAAATTTGAACCCTCCCTTCTTAAACACAGTTCAGTTTGTGCTACTTAACCACTCCCTACTATTCAGATTTTGAGCTCAAAATTTAAGTTTGAGTATAAGCTTACGAAAACATTTAATGAGATGCAAAAAGTACCGGCAAAAAATGGTTGTTCGTTACTCCAAAGTCTAAAGCGCCCTCTATCGGCATTTTTTTAATTTTATCTTTATATTAAAAAAAGAAAACCAACGATGAAGGCGATGGCTTATATACCCGCTACGGGGACGATCCCGCCTAAATTAAAGCAACCAATGAGAAGAAATCAGCCTGAACCACTGGATGGACAAGTCGCGGCATCTACCGGAGAACAAACAAAACAAAAACTAAAAAGCGAGGAAAAAAAGAGAGAGATTTAAATTAAAGAATTCCATATGCGAGGAAAAAAAGAGAGGTTTAAATAAAAGATTTCCAAATGCTAGGAAAATAAGGAGTACTTGATAAGTCATTAACTAAGGACTGAGAATTTTTAATGGTGTGGTAAGCTTCCCAAAAATTAAGATCAAGAATGGAAGGAAACTTATGGATGATGGTGGCTGAAGAAAAGTTAAATTTATGTTGTGAAGACCAACAATGTTGAGCAATAGAAGAGCGTTTCAGCGCTTGATTTTTGACATACCTTTTATGTTCAGTTAAACGAAATCTAAGAGGACGTTTAGTTTGGCCAATATAAGAAAGACCACAGTGGCAAGAAATCTGATAAATACCCCAGTTATCTAAGCAATCAATGGGATGCTTAAGATTTGAAAAGGCAATTTTATTAACAGGAGAAAAAATAACATTGAAATCGAACCTTTTTAAAATTCTAGCAACTTGCTGACTGATTTTGGGAAAAAAAGGCAAAACAACCAAAGTATTGGAGTTCGAATTAAAGTTTTTTCTTTCAGATTGGGTGGATTTTGTCAATTTTCTATGAATTGAATCAATAATATTAGGGGAATAACCACGATCAACAGCAATAGCTTTAAGATAATTTAGTTCATCACTGAGTAACTGAGGAGTTGAACAAATATTGGAAGCCCGGAAAACAAAGTTTTAAAAGCCGCAACTTTCTGGTTAGGAGGACGAGAAGAATATCTGTGAGGTGGCAGACTGACCGCTAAAGGTTTGCGAAAGACAGTAGTCTGAAAATTATCTTCATTGCGAATAACAAGGACATCCAGAAAAGAGAGGCAATTGTTCGATTCAACTTCAAAAGTAAATTTAATGCAAGAATCAATAGAATTCATGACAGAAAGAATATGATTTATCACTCTTATCTCAGTTCTGAGTTCACTTCAACTAAAGCATAGATATCATCTACGTAACGAACATAAAATTGAAATTTTAAGACTTCAAACAATTTTATTTCAAAATAGTGCATGTACAAATCGTATAGAATCGGACTAACAGGATTACCCATAGCCAAACCGTCAGTCATACGGAAGAAATTCGTGTTAAATACAAAAGTATTTTGAGATAAGCAAGCTCGAGTGAGATGAATGAGCTCCTCGATTTCGAAAAAAGAAAAATTAAATTCGCAGAGCCTTTTCTTCAGGCAATCTAAAGCACCCTCGACAGGAACATTACTAAATAATGATGAAACATCAAACGAAACCATCCTGTGGCCTTGTGGCTTAAAACTGTGAAGTTTCTTAACAAATTCAAAAGAATTCTTAACAGTGAAAGAATTACTGCTTGAGAGAGGAGAAAATATGGAAACAAGATATTTTGCAAGTTTATAAGAAGCCGTACCGATACTCGAGACAATGGGTCTAAAAGGAATGTCAGGTTTATGGACCTTAGGTAAAGCATAAAACCTGGCACAATGAGCAATTGAAGGAATAAGAGACCTCTTTAATTTAGCAGAAATAATGTGTGAAGACTTAATGGCGTATTTGATAATATTAATTTCACTTTAGGAAGGGTCTTTGTGGGTATCCACATAAGGACCATTATTAATTAATTTATGGGACTATAGTCTACTTATTTGGAATAGTCCCTTTTCCAAAAAAGGGATTTTCCCTTTAAAAAAAATGTCAAGAACCCATTGTCTCCAGTATCCCCCACTAAAAATAATCTTAAGAATATCTGAAGAAATCGCCACTTTCTACAGATATTCTACAGAAGTTTGAAGAAAATTTGCAGACTTAGCTTTCTTTTTAAAATATCTGCAGAATTTTTTAAGATATTCTTAAAAATATCTGCATAATGGGCCAAATACCTTCGGATTTCCCACAGATTTTGGGCCAAAAAGCTATAGATTTTCTACAGATTTTTTTAGTGTGGTCGGTACAGCTTCTTATAAACTTGCTAAATATCTTGTTTCCATATTTTCTGCTCTCTCAAGCAGTAATTCTTTAACTGTTAAGAATTCTTTTGAATTTGTTAAGAAACTTCACAGTTTTAAGCCACGAGGCCACAGGATGATTTCTTTTGATGTTTCATCATTATTTACTAATGTTCCTGTCGAAGGAGCTTTAGATTGCCTGAAGAAAAGGCTCTGTGAATTTCATTTTTTTTTTCGAAATCGAGGAGCTCATTCATCTCACTCGAGCTTGCTTATCTCAAAATACTTTTGTATTTAACGGGGATTTCTTTCGTATGACTGACGGTTTGGCTATGGGTAATCCTCTTAGTCCGATTTTATGCGATTTGTACATGCACTATTTTGAAATAAAATTGTTTGAAGTATTAAAATTTCAATTTTATGTTCGTTACGTAGATGATATCTATGCTGTAGTTGAAGTGAACTCGGATATAAATTATATTCTCTCTGTCATGAATTCTATTGATTCTGGCATTCAATTTACTTTTGAAGTTGAATCGAACAATTGCCTCTCTTTTCCGGATGTCCTTGTTATTCGCAATGAGGATAATTTTCAGACTACTCTCTTTCGCAAACCTTTTGCTGTCAGTCTTCCACCTCACAGATATTCTTCTCATCCTCCTAACCAGAAAGTTGCGGCTTTTAAAACTTTTGTTTTCCGAGCTTCCAATATTTGTTCAACTCCTTAGTTACTCAGTGATGAACTTAATTATCTAAAAGCTATTGCTGTTGATCGTGGTTATTCCCCTAATATTATAGATTCAATTCATAGAAAATTGACAAAATCCACCCAATCTGAAAGAAAAACTTTAATTCGAACTCCAATACTTTGATTGTTATGCCTTTTTCCCCCAAAATCAGTCAGCAAGTTGCTAAAATTTTAAAAAGATTCGATTTTAATGTTATTTTTTCTCCTGTTAATAAAATTGCTTTTTCAAATCTTAAGCACCCCATTGATTGCTTAGATAACTGGGGTATTTATCAGATTTCTTGCCACTGTGGTCTTTCTTATATTGGCCAAACTAAACGTCCTCTTAGATTTCGTTTAACTGAACATAAAAGGTATGTCAAAAATCAAGCGCTGAAACGCTCTTCTATTGCTCAACATTGTTGGTCTTCACAACATAAATTTAACTTTTCTTCAGCCACCATCATCCATAAGTGTCCTTCCATTCTTGATCTTAATTTTTGGGAAGCTTACCACACCATTAAAAATTCTCAGTCCTTAGTTAATGACTTATCAAGTACTCCTTATTTTCCTAGCATTTGGAAATCTTTTATTTAAACCTCTCTTTTTTTCCTCGCATATGGAATTCTCTAATTTAAATCTCTCTCTGTTTTTTTTCCTCGCTTTTTAGTTTTTGTTTTGTTTGTTCTCCAGTAAATGTCGCTACTTGTCCATCCAGTTGTTCAGGTTGTTTTCTTCTCATTGGTTGCTTTCCTTTATGCGGGATCGTTCCCGTAGCGAGTATATAAGCCTTCGCCTCTCTGTCTCTTTGCTCAGTTTTGCTTTGTCTAGCTCGTTGAGTTTTTGCACTGAAGAAGAATCTCGATAGTAGATTCGAAACAGCTGTTTGCTCCCTTTTCATAAATTATTTTTGCATTTATAATCGTTGGTTTTCTTTCTTTTAACTTTTTTGCACAAAGGTTTTATTTGCTATTTAATTTATCTTTATAATTTAATTTCAAGAAAATGCTGACATAAAGAATAATTTTAGTGAAAACCGCAAATCAATCGACCAATATTTCCGTTTTTTTATGTTTATTCGAAATTTTGGTCCCTAAACTTTAATGGCGGCTATCTTCTTTGGAAAACGTTTGGGACCCTTGGTCTCCTATTTAATAAGGTATTTGTAACCTATATGGACAGGGCACTCAATATGGACACCCCTAATATTTTTAAAGGTACTAATTTTTATCGAGAGATTGCTCAACATTTTCGCGAAGAAAAGCAGTTGAAAAGACAATTAAGGCTGGAAAGTGTAAAAAAGCGCGTTATTCGCCATTTAGGAGAAAACTTGTTGTTTCGAGATGTGCTGATCTTAATTACTTGTAAGCTTAAATTCTTATTAGATATGATAAATTTACATTAAATTTTGAAAAGTGGAGTATTTTTGAAAACTCATAAAACATATTTTCGATTGCTATTGCATATTTTGCTTAAAAATATTTTCCTTATTCATTTTCTACACGATTTAGTAAAACTACGCCCGGTTCCCAATATAGACAGCTTATGTCCCCATCGACTACAACTGTAAGAAAGAAGAAAATTCAACGTTGCCAAGCAATAAATTGAAAAAGGCATCAAAGTGGTAAAATCTTTGTTCAACAAGATGCCAATTGAACAATCTCCCTATAACTTTCCTCCAAAAAACCCTTGCAGAAAAATTAAAAGAAGCCTCCCCCAGTAGGATATCTGTTGGCGAAATCGTAGGTACCAATGGTATGATTTCCTCGACAAAGGAGAGCTGGTACTGTTTCTTTTGCAGTATTGATGCTTTTTCAAACATGCGGCCATGCATCACATGTGGCAGATATGTTCATGAGGATTATGTGGGACTTACTGCCCATGGTGAAAAAGTTTCTATTTGTCCATGCTGTGAGGACTGAGTAATAACAAATGTAAATTGGCAGACAGATGCAATAAAGCTAAGCGAAACCAACAATATTATTTCATAATATTTACTAGTAATTGAGGGGCATGCATGGGTCTTCGAAGGGTAAAAACCGAGAATGACCCCCCCCCCCCTCTTTCTAAAATGCATGTTCTGAAGATATTTACTGTCCCCCCTCCTCTTCCTAATACTTTAAGATGCATTTTTTAGGTAGATTTCGTATGAAATACCTACCTATTGCATTCGCACCAGTTTATATCTATATCTATATATATATATATATCACTTTTTTATGGACACGATAATTTCTACAATTCTTCACCAATCTCTACCAAACTCGTACATAAAATCAAAGGGGATAAAATCTCGGCTAAGTTCGTTAATGGGCAAAATCGGACCAAGGGGGTCGAAAGAGGGGGCGTTTTTGTGAAAACATAAAAAAGCCCATAACTTCTTAATGAAAATAGATATCGAATCAGTTTAAATGGCTTCTAAATGATGGGCCAAAAGTTTAAGCATTACAGATTTTTGATAAAGTTAAAAATGGGCTCAAGGAGCGAAAAAAATAGGGTTTTTGGGAGAAAAGATTCATAACTTTGTCAATTCTCTAGATATCAAATCCATCTAAATTTTTTATAAATATTCTTAAAATTATCTAAAACTTTTGTATTTGCAAGTTTTTGATAGGGATAACTATTACCGGTAAAAAAAATTAAAAACGAAAAGTAAAAAGGCTTTCGAAAAAGAAAAAAATCCATATCTTTGTCAATTCTTAAACTAACAAATCCAATTAAATTTATTTTACATCTTCTTAATAATATCTACAACTTTTATACTAACAAGTTTTTCATAGGATCAATTCTTATAGCAAAATTAAATTAAACAAAAATTGGAGTTGGAGAAAAAACGTCTAATCCAAACTCCTTACATTCTGAATCGTTTTATAAATCAATTTTTAGGTGCGTTCGTAATTATATAATACGTAGCACCTATAGTGGTCGTTTAGTCCGTCCGTCTGTCCGTCCGTCTGTCCGTCCGCATATAACAACGCAAAAACTACCCAACCGAATCGTTTGAAATTTAAAATACATAATTATTACATAATTTTGTCGAGTCATTTCAAATTTTATGAAACTCGGATGCATAGATCATTTACAGGGGCAATCAAAAGTATTCCATTACATTACGGTCAATGGGGAAAAAAGTTTCAAATGCATTTTAATCGTTTGAAATTTAAAATACGCAATTATTACATAATTCTGTCGAGTTATTTCAAATATTTTGATAATCGTGTGTATAGATCAATTACAGGGGCAACCAAAATTATTCAATTACATTATGGTCAATTAGGAAAAAGTTTCAAATATATTCTATATGTTTGAAATTTAAAATACATAATTATTACATAATTTTGTCGAGTTATTTCAAATTTTATGAAACTCGGATGCATAGATCAATTACAGGGACAATCAAAAGTATTCCGTTACATTACGGTCAATGGGGAAAAAAGTTTCAAATGCATTTTAATCGTTTGAAATTTAAAATACGCAATTATTACATAATTCTGTCGAGTTATTTCAAATATTTTGATAATCGTGTGCATAGATCAATTACAGGGGCAATCAAAAGTATTCAATTACATTATGGTCAATTAGGAAAAAGTTTCAAATATATTCTATATGTTTGAAATTTAAAATACATAATTATTACATAATTTTGTCGAGTTATTTCAAATTTTTTGAAACTCGGATGCATAGATCAATTACAGGGACAATCAAAAGTATTCCGTTACATTACGGTCAATGGGGAAAAAAGTTTCAAATGCATTTTAATCGTTTGAAATTTAAAATACGCAATTATTACATAATTCTGTCGAGTCATTTCAAATATTTTGATAATCGTGTGCATAGATCAATTACAGGGGCAATCAAAAGTATTCAATTACATTATGGTCAATGGGGAAAAAGTTTCAAATAAATTCTATACGTTTGAAATTTAAAATACATAATTATTACATAATTTTGTCGAGTTATTTCAAATTTTATGAAAATCGGATGCATAGATCAATTACAGGGACAATCAAAAGTATTCCGTTACATTACGGTCAATGGGAAAAAATGTTTCAAATACATTTTAATCGTGTTACACTCATGCGGACTTAATAAAATTTATATGCAATTATAAAGTACATATTATAATATACATCATACATAATTTGTGGTGCAAAGAACATTTGTTATTGATTTACAAGGCCACACAAAAGTATTCCATGACATAATGGTATAGGGAGAACATTGTTTGATGAGCGTTTTAATTGTAATTCACTATTTACAATTTTATGAGATTGATATATGAAAGTAATATTTTTAAAACTTCGCTAATATTTTTAAAAACGCACCTAATTTGCTACGCTTCACGTGCAATTTCCAACTTGTTTATTTTAAACGCATCCAAATGGCAAATCCTCTTATTTAGCAACTATATAATGTGAAACATTGGCCAGATTTTTGATAAAGACAGAATATATTTCAAAAAAGGGTGCCAAAAAGGGTAATTTGAACAGAATTTCCCGAAGTGACAGTGATAGGAAATTTGAAGAAGTATTCAAATAACAAATTGCGTTTTTCCTGACTCATTTTTAGGTGCGTTCGTAATTATGTAAATACGTAGCACCTATTGTTGTCGCTCAGTCCGTCCGTCTGTCCGTCTGTCTGTCTGTCCGTCTGTCCGCATATAACAACTCAAAAACTACCCAACCGAATCGTTGGGTCGAATTTAAAATATTCGAATTTTAAAATAAATCGAATTTAAAATACATAATTATTACATAATTTTGTCTAGTCATTTCAAATTTTATGAAAATCGGATGGATAGATCAATTACAGGGACAATCAAAAGGATTCCGTTACATTACGGTCAATAGGGAAAAAAGTTTCAAATGCATTTTAATCGTTTGAAA
Organism: Maratus speculifer; assembly: GCA_964019185.1. Lineage (NCBI taxonomy): Eukaryota > Metazoa > Arthropoda > Arachnida > Araneae > Salticidae > Maratus > Maratus speculifer. Next base: position 279,830,689 of record OZ025294.1, read on the forward strand.
TTTAAAACATATAATTATTGCGTAATTTTGTTGAGTCATTTCAAATGTTATGAAAATCGGATGCATAGATCAATTACAGGGACAATCAAAAGGATTCCGTTACATTGCGGTCAATGGGGAAAAAAAAAATTCAAATGCATTTTAATCGTTTGAAATTTAAAAATATAATTATTACGTAATTTTGTCGAGCCATTTCAAATGTTATGAAAGTCGGATGCATAAATCATTTACAGGGACAATCAAAAGTATTCCATTACATTACGGTCATTTGGGAAAAAGTTTCAAATGCATTTTAATGATGTGACATTCATTCGAACATAATAGAATTGGCATGAATCTATGAAATATATACTAAAACATGCATTCTGTACAATCTGTGATGCAAAGAATTTTTATTATTAAATTACAGGGCCACACAAAAGTATTCCACTACATAATGCTATACTGCGAAACATTGTTTGGGACGTGTTTTAATTATATTCAACTATTTCACATTTTATGAATAAGATATACGTTGCTGAGGTGTAATAAAATTACTTCCTGTATATTTACAGAAACGTAAAGATTTCGACTACTATACTGTATCCGGAGTACGCTCTACTATATCAGTAAGATCTGAATATTTTTAAAACTTCGTTATCGTACGAACGCACCTCATTTGCTACGTTCACGTGCAATTTTCAACTTGTTAAATCCATTTTTACTCTCAAACGCATGCAGTTTACAAGTCCTCTTATTTAGGAACTGTATAATATGTCTCATTGGTCAATTTTTGATAAAGACAGAATACATTTCAAAAAAGGCTGGCAAAAAGGGTATTTTGAACAGAATTTCGAGAAGTTATCATGATTGAAAATTTGAGGAAGCATTGAAATAACATATTGCGTTTTTTCTGACTCATTTTTAAATTCAGTTTTGCTCTCAAACGCATCCAATTGACAGGTTATCTGATATAAGAGCTGTATAATGTCTCGCATTGTTCAGTTTTTTGATAAAGGCTGAATATATTTTAAAAATGCTGTCAAAGTGGGCATTTCGCGCAAAATTTCCCGAAGCCATCATGATTAAGAATTGAGGTTGTATTCAAAATTGGTTATTTTATAACTCATTAATTCAATTTTGCTCTCTAACGCATTCAATTGACAGTCTTTTGTTATTTAGGAACTATATAATGTACCGTATTAGTCGATTTTTTAATAAAGCCAGAATTATTTCAAAATATGTTGTCAAAATGGCCATTTGAGCCGAATTTAGCTTAAGATGATTCTGATAAAACCAGTCCTTACAGAAAAATGAAATTAAAAATTTTTCAAAAGAGGACAAATAAAGTTGTTAAACTGGGTTTATCTGTAATCATTTTTTTTTGTTTGAAATGAGCACTCTTCGAAATCTACCTCCGCCTATAGGCCAAGCCGACAGGGATTTTTTTTATTCCCCTTCCTCTAAAATCCCTTGGAAAAGTGGCTCTTCCATAAACACTGTGTAGAAAGTGAATAAGGAAACACCTGTCCATAATAGAGACAGGTAGTTCCTTATATGGACACTTGTAAACATTTTTTTGTTTTTATCATTTAAATTAAACCGGAACAATCACAAGATCGCTAATTTTGATAAAGATAGTCAATAGTCCAAGGATAGTGGTCACATATTTTTGGAGTCTTATGACTTGTAGATGGGGATGAAAAATATACATTTTCCTTAGGGTGTCCATATTGGGTACAGGTACCTTATTGTTTGTCTTGATGCGTACTATCACCTCACTTTTATTATAAAAAAAATTAGAATCGCCCTGTATATATTTTAAGGAACATTGTTATGACATTTTTTTTATTTTTAATTTTTTTTAAAAAATTAATGTTTTTTTTTATTATAAGCTAAATTTCCGTTTATATTTACCTGAAAATGTTTGTAATCAACTTCATGCTGAACAATAATGTCCTTATTGTTCTAGAAGTAAATATATATATACAGAAAAAGAAAAAATAGTAAGGAATATCTATGTAAATATTTACCATTAAATCCCTAAAAATCTTGTTATCCGGTCTGAATTTTTACCTCATGCAAACTATATAAATGCAAACATGACATTATTGAAATAGTGAACAAGTGGAAATACTGAGCTTCCCTAATATCAACATTTTAAATATCATATTTTTACTATTGTTATTTGTTATCACGATTCAGCCTAATGAAAAAAATGTATGAAATATTTTGAAATTACAACTGTGTAGTAAGGTTTCTTCTCGTCTGTTAAAAGTATATATCATAATTAGCGACAACCATTTTGCCGTAAAAAAGTTCTCTTAAAATTAAAATAAATGCTACATATATTAAAAAAATCTAATCACCTAATACATTTCACCAAATATTCAACCCTTCATCTGTATATTTATTACTTATTAAGGTAAAGGTAAACGCTAATCTTTCTTTTTTCTTCAATAGAGATGTGGAATTTTAAGTATAAATACACTTCAGCAATAGTATATAGTACACTTTAAAAGAATTTTTCAATCTCCAGTATAATTCTAACACTAAAAAAATAAAATTTTAAAATAAAATTTTAAAATTGTCCATGCGTTTTAACTTTGAGATATTTCCTAAATTTTATATTTTAATAATTTAATACTGTGTTTCAAACAAATCTGTTTTTTCTTAAGTTACATTTCTTTTTTTTATATTTTTAATTTTTATTTAAATTAATTTTTTTAAAATGCTGAATCAAATTTAAAACTTACATATTTTTGTTTATTTAAACAAAATTTATTATTGTTTATTTGAAAATTAATTAAAATTCTATAAATAATATTTAGATATATAATGGTTTTAAATTATCCCACAGGAATATCACTTGTGTACTTAAAGAATTATATTGGAGTTTTTTTCGACCACCTAACAGATCAATATTTTCGAAAAGAAAAATTCTCAAATATTGTCTGTTTTTTCATGTCTTTTTCAGAATTTTTAGTCTTTTATCATCTGATTTAAATTTAATTGTTTTTTTTTTTTTTCAAAAGATTCTGAGAAGTATTATCAAGTTATTTTGTAAATGATAAAATTTAAAACGATTACTTAAAATAAAAATATGCGTACTTTTTTTTTTACTACAGATACTATAAAAACTAAAATAAATGCTGTAGATGTCAAATGTATCGGATGTTCTTCTACATCCCAACGAAAATTCGACAATACATTTTACGATCTTTTTGTCCAGCTATCACTTCCATAAATCCATGTAATAAAAAACTACAACATGTATCATTGTCCATTAGTGAGTGTTATTTCCAAATAAATCTGCTTAGTCAGATTTATCTGATGTCCCTCTATATTCTGCCGAATATTCGACAATGGATTTTATGACCTGTTTGTCTATCAATCACTTCCGCAAATATGTATAATACAAAAATAAAATGTTTACCATTGTCCATCAAATGTGTTATTTCCACTTAATTTGCATATCCATTTAAAAAGTTTATGCAGATAAAATTTAAAGAAATTATTTTTAAAAAATACTGCATAAAATTCTCTTTTTGTTAATCGATACTTTTTCAACAAAAAATAAATAAAATATGTTCGTTATAAGGGAAGACACGAATAATATACCATGCCTACTTACATTAACTTTACTCTCACATTTTAAACTCATTTACCACACTTAACTAAATTTTCATCAAGTGTTTATACATATTGATTTATGTGTTTGATAAAATCTTGCAAGGCCTTCACACAGACTAGGAATGTCTAAGTTTTTCAGCTCTCCAAAAAAATATAATTTTTACCTCTTCCCTGATTTACCCGTGCGACATACGTGTAACGTACTTTTTGCCAGTCATGATTTGCTTGTAACACGTTTGGGCATCCATATTCCAATCATAATTTATTATTCACACCAATAAATCTTTACTGTAAATTTGTTTAATTAAATACGAGTAATTTTCTGATACAATTCGACAAAAATGTATGTTTTAAAAAACCGGTGATAAAAGATTAAAAATTCTGTCCCAGTAGCCAAACAATATTGGTCCAATATTGGCTACATCTTGGAGCAATATTGGCACATTGACACAATACTGCCATGAAATATTACTCCAATATTAGGGTGTTTACATTTTGCCCTTATTTAGCTAATATTTGCAGCCGATATTATGCCAATATTGGGGTTTCATTGGAAATATTGCCAATAAAACGCCAATATATCTTAAATATTGGGATTTCATTGGAAATATTTCCAATGTAAAGCCAACATTTGTATGATATTGGCATTTTATTGGTAATACTTCCAATGAAAATCCAATATTGGCATAAATGGGTGCAATTATTGGCTAAATAAGTCCAAAATGTAAACATCCCAATATTGAAGCAAAATTGACGTTTTATTAGCAATATTTCCAATTAATGAAATATTGGCGCAACGTTGGACCAATACTGGTTGTCTACTAGGGAGACATGAAAACAATAGAAATTATTTGAGAGGGTTTTTTTTCAAAAATATTCATCAGTCAAGCGGTTAAAAACTCCATTAACTCCTTAAGTACACGATTAATTTAGAAAAAAAACGTTTTTTGTTTGTATAGTATAAATATATGTTCATTTGTTGCAGTTTCAAAATATTTGTCTAAAAAAATAAATTTTCTGAATAATACAAAACTTAAAATTTGCTATTGTTCTAAAATAAGAAGTTTTAGACGCGGAAAAAAATGTCCTCCTTAAATCTTGAGACAATCCGGTGAATATGGATTCCAAATATTATCAAAATCGATTGAGTAATTTCCGTGGAAACGGGTCTTAAAACTTGCATGTATCCCATAGTATTCATCTAGTCTTATCTGCCCTAAATTACCACGCAAAGAAAACCGTAATTACTATCGATGAGTGTTTCGATTTCTATGAGTTTCAGCTCAAAGCAAATAACAGCTGGGATAGGATAATAATTAAATCCAGATTTTTACCGAATAATATATATATATGTGACATTTTAAAGTTAGGAGCCAGAAACATCATCGCCAGGGTCCCCGTTCTTTGCACAGAAGTCATGGCCAGCGAGGGAAAAAATAAAAAATAAATAAATGTAGAATATCCAATAAATCACTCATTGGTGGCTGTAAGTTTATTTATTCAACTGTAGTCATTATAGAGGGGAAAACTCCTTTTTGCAAACGATCTTTTACCGAAATGTCCAAAAAATATTCCATCATTTACTTCAACCAACCGTACTCATCGACGAAAGAACTCCAGAATCTCTCCCCTTCTCATCTGGAGACTTCCACCTTTTAAAACTAAAAAGAAAATTCTAGAACTTTCTGTAATCTCAAACCATCATCCTTTTATGTAAACAGAATTCTTGTCCAGATACGAGACTATTTTACTCGGACGATAAATTTATTTTTTTTTTAAAATATTATTTAACCAATTTATAATCGACTCATAATTTCTTAGGCAGACGATTTTTATAAATGATTAATTTTAAGAGAAAAAGAAAAGAAATGAATTTATTAATGCACACATCAAAGGTTGACGGCGGAAAAATAAATAAATAGATAAAATAAAATAATGATATTTTTTGAAAGGTATGGTTTTGGAATAAATTTAATAAGATTCTCTTAAAAAGGGTTGATAAAAACATAGAAGAAATCAGTTTTATTTGAAATATTAAGAAATAAAGTTTTAATTAAGAATATTTTTAATTTAGAGCCATCTTTTAAAATAAATGTTTGGAAATGTTTTTGGAATAATGTTTTTTAAGGCAAATTAAGAATTTATATCGTCTGCATACAGATTAACAGATTAGATCTAGAAACAAGATTTTAATTTAATAATTTGAAGTAAGTACGGAACATTATTATAAGAAAATTAAGGTAGTATAAAGGTTAGTTTTAGCGAAAAAATTTTGAATTTGTAATATATATATATATATATATATATTTAAAAAATTGTGTTGAATAAGTACAGTAATTCCTTAACATTCGCGAGGATTAGGTTCCCAAAGACATTCATGAATGTCAAAATCGCGAAAAGTGAAAATTTAGTTAAGTGTGGTAAAAGAGTTTAAAATATGAGAGTAAAGTTAATGTAAATAGGCATGGTATATTATTCGTGTCTTCCCTTATAACGAACATATTTTATTTATTTTTTGTTAAAAAAGTATCGATTAACAAAAAGAGAATTTTAAGCAGTTTTTTTTTAAAAATAATTTCTTTAAATTTTATCTGCATAAACTGTTTAAATGAATTAAACGCGATTATTGAGTTTATGTTCCTGTATATATAACAGGGATAGGTTCTAGTTTTTTATAGAAAAGAACAGTTGAAGATTAAAAATTATATTTATTATGTATTTATATTAAAAGCACATACTTTAAATTTCAATATTTATAAGCATATTGCGTACAAATTTTATTTTCTAGTACATAATAGAAAAAAAATAGCGATGTGCAATTCTTTGACAGAACAGATCTTAAGTTTATGAATTTTCATGTAAGGAAAAATTCTGGCTTCTATTTCTATTCTAAACTTATAACTCCACAACAATGAAGAATCGTATTCTGTTGATTCTTCAACAAGTTGTTGATGATGTTTTAAGATTTCCCCAACTACTTTTGTACAAAATATTTCACCTGCAATTAAAAATTAAAAATTTAGAAAACTAAAATAAAATGAGCAAAAAATTAAAGAAAATTATAGATCTATATTTTTCTTCAACAGAAAGACAGGTGTTCTCGCAATTTTGGCCATACAGTAATGCACTAGACTATACAGTACACAAGTGTCTATTCATAGAATTGGTAAAGCAAAGTGAATTTACTTCATAAAAAATATTCTTTATAAAGCAAAATTCGCTAATAAGCAATTTCAGTGTTTGCCAAATATCGAAAAGCTCTGCATTTTTTATTTTGCGAATAATCAAAACTCACGAATGTTAATACAACCTCTAACAATAAAGTTCGGTGAATAGTCCTGTAACATTAATGTAGATGAAATATTAACGAAAGTTACCATACCATAATTCGAAATAGTCATCTACCATAACTATGTACCACTGAGATCTGTTATACATGTCCTGGGAAATTCGCAAGAAGTCTTTTTTTAGGAAGAAGTCTGGAAGATTGAGATCTGGCGAGTATGCTGAATGTTTAATTTATACCACCCCTCATGAATTTCTTTAAGAGTCTTGCACAGCTTAAAACTAAACTTTAAACTGACCTTTTGTTCATTCATTTTCCTGTTCTCAGTTAAGAACCAACACACTGAACAAGCACAAAAACAAGCACTGAAACAAGCACATCTTACACAGAACATAAATGACGCTCAACTGAACAACGGTGGGCGAAGATGGTCAACACTTGCCTCTATGCAGGTGCAGAGTTTTGTTTCCCCAGTGTTGCCAGATCGGTCGTCCTGAATTCAGTCACCGAACTTTTTTGTCAGAAGTGGTATAAATTATCAGAAAATTGAGATAATATTTATTGATTTATTGATAAATAACTGAGGTAGTTGATAAAGTTATTTGTGTTCTCAAAACATTGATTTTCTCATCTAAATCCACACATCTTTTCATCATTTACAAAAACAATATAACTGTAAATCAAGTGATGTAATAAATAAGCCGAATTAAATTCAAAGGTCTGAATATAAAGTTTATATATTTTCATATGTCAGGTCTTTATTTTATGACAATATGAATAGTACTTTTCTAAAAATATTTCATAGCAGAAAAAATTTTTCTTTAACGGCATCTAAATTTGGGTCTTGTATGACAAGAACAAATTTTAGTTCATCTGTAATCATATCATATGCAGTAAATTTTACGTTTTAAGAGGAGAATAGAAATAGAAATCATGCATTTTGCTAGTTAATGTAGCGTGATGTCATCTTGGGAATTTGGTGAATTAAAGTTGCATTTCATTGTTATTTCAAGGAGATATGAGTTTGGAAGTATGGCATTATCTTGAATTTAAGCAATAATAGATATTTTCTTGTAATCAAAATATTCAAAAGTAGAAATTTTATTTGTTGAATATTCAATAAAATAGATTCGTCGGAAAACGAAATTAAAAAATGCTTATATACGTCTGTTTTAATGCTTTCCTTTTCTTTCTTTTTTTTCCAAATAGTTTTCTGAAATTGCAAAGATTAAACAGTCTTTCCTATTTGTTTTCTTGCAAGTTTAATAATGAATTAAAAAAGATAACAAATTGAATTAAAAAAACTGTTCATTCGAAGGTATAAAAATTTAAATTGTGCAATGTTTAAAAGTTAAATATATTTCAATGTTCATGTTGAATACTGTTGAATGGTTAAAATCTTCAGGCCAGATTTATCACCTGTGTCCAAATACCATTCAGATGAAATAAATGTTAATATTAATATATATATGTATATAAAAAATGATAAAAATGTTTTGAGATCCATATTTTTCATTTCTGCTTATCATGTTTGTCATGCACATGCATTTCCATTTTACACAACCTTTTTCCATATAAAAACAAAAATCAATACTTAAATTTTATTATCTTGTAAGAAAAGTTTTTGCTAGGAAGTAAAATTCATTATAAAAATTTGAGAAATACTCTATAAATATGAAAGAACGTGAATGAAAAAGTACATATCGAACAAAAAAAAAAAAAAAAAAAAAAAAAAAAATGAAAAGTGAAGTGTTGAGAAATGTCAAAACATCTTACCAATAAAAAATGCTTATATTTTAGCGCAGTTCCGGCTTTAACGTCATTATACTTTATTTCGAACGTCATAGTATCAAGGCAAAGAACGAATAAATCAAATCTTATGAGACACCAGCTGATTCCAATTCCATTACAGTGGAAATTCGATAAAATGCATACCAAGTGCTTCTTTTAGAATGTGGGCGACGTTTATTAATTTTCACAGGAATGGCATATACTACATGACGATGAGAATCATAGAGAGACAGGTTTTTTTTTACATCTTATTAAAATGCGTATTAAAAGAAAAAGTCATGATTCTGTAACATTTTTTGAATAAATGTTATTTTTGTTATGTTTTGTTGTGTCGACTTTAATAGATAAAAACATAATTGTACTATTGACAAACATATTGTACATGTCGACATAAACATATATACATAAACATATATACATAAACATGTATACATAAACATATTGTACATGTTTTATAGGTAAAAACATAATTTGTAAAGCTTAAAATAAAATATAGAGCAAAATTTTTAAACTATGAAATTTTCGTACACAAAATCGTACTTTTTTATTTATTGAAGTCTGTGCTTATATGTATATTGTTTTTTGATATGGATATATATTTTAAAATATTAATATGTGAGCTTTTGAAATTTCAGATATTTTATAATATAAAATAGCTTTTGAAAGAATTACATACATATAAGATTTTACTTACATTTTTGTATTTTGAGTAAACGTATAATAATATTACGTAGGTTTGGTTTATTTTTGTCGTCCGATAATCTACGCTAGGGATATAGGACCAGGGGGGGAGTTCCCTTCGTGCGGGTATTTCTAAGGGAACCTAACCCGTATTTAAGAGAGGTCCGAAGAAAACCGCGAAAACTCCGAACGGTTAGGCTGACGTCTCGATTGGGTTCGAACCCAGCACTTGCCGTCTATCAGTTGAGAGGTCAGAACCTCTCGGCAACTGGTGGGGCCAATAATATTACGAAGAAATAAAGCTAGAAATGATAGTTGATATAGGAATAATAGTTTACTTTTCTCAAATATTTACAAGTTATTTCATTAGAAAAAAATTAAAGGGAAAATATTTCTTGTACAGTATTTTATTTTACTAGAACAATGTATTCATATTTTTATATTAATCGAATTTTCTTTTACATTTTCAAAGACGAATTAAAGATTATATTGCTGAAAAATGTCATCAAAGCTTCATAGCTTTATTTTTCATAAAATTTAATAAACATCAAATTCAATATCATATATCTTGAAAAAAAAATCGTTTTAAGATGCCATAATATTCTAAGATACATTCTTCTTTTAAATTAAATAGGGTATTTCAAAAATAAAGATTCATTTCTACGAAAACACAAATTTATTTATTTCTGTTACGGGTGTTTGAAGGAAAAAGAATAATAAGTGAGAATAAGACGAGAACTTTACCTAGTCAACCCAAACTTAGTTAGGAGGAAACACCATGTGTTTTATTACATGTGAGGTTTTTGAATCCATGCATAGTAATTTTATCTCTTCTTGACTCCCCGTCAACCACTCTTCTGAATTTGTCGGTCGAATTTTGGAGTAACTTGTATACCCATATGTAGCACACACACATACAAATAGACCTTGATTTCAAAATTAAATTTCAAATCAAAAATCAAATCAGTTTAAAATGAAAATGATGCTCGATAGTATCATGCGGTGAAGAATTTGTTTATTATGTAAGCTGTAAAAATGCTATACAGACGTTTCGATCGGTGAATATTTTGATTGTGTTCTGACTGAAAGGAATAAACTTGACTTGACATTTTTCTTGTTTTAGATTGCTTGCAGAGAACGAGTTTTTCGCAGTGCAGTGCCATATTTTAAAGATTTTTCACAACAAATTTTTAAAGCTTCGAAATTTCAAAAATTTAATTTTAAAAATCGTTAAAATATGGTCATAAAATTGGTTCGCTGCAATCAACCAAAAACAAGGAAAAATGTTGTTGCAATCAAAATGCAATCTTTTCAAAATATTCACCTTTCGAAACTTCTGTATAACATTTTTAAAGCTTACCTAAAAAAAAAAAAGTTTATCACATCATTCTATCAATCTTTGTTTTTGAGAAATTTAATTTTGAAATGAGTGTTTTATTCGCTGGACACCCTGTGACTTTTTATATGTTCGCACGTTCGTGCTAAACAAACATATTAATTCAAACACCCGTAATTAAATTGCATTTATTTTATTCTTAAAGAAAAATGAATGTAATTTACGACATATATTAGGGCCAACAATCCTAAGTAAATTACACAACTTTGTATTGAATAAAAGGGGAAAAAAGATTTATCCAAGACGCAAAACTTAAAAAAAATATTCACATAAGTGCCAGATGATACACCCTGTACTTTATTATGTACGCGGTTTGATACAAAATGTATGGTAATATTATTTCCTCTTAATTCCACTTTAATACGCTTCTAAATCTGTTGTTCGAATTTTGGAGCAACCTGTATGCATATCTGAGACACATACAGACATATGTATTTCTGCACAATGTACATATGCACAAATATGTATTTATGTGCGTGTAATTGCGTTAAACAAAACATATAAATTCAAACACCCATAAAGATACTGTATTTATTTTGTTTTAAACATAAAAAACTGAATGCAATTTACGACATATCTTAGGGCCAAGTAAATTACATAAATTCCCACTGTTGGATTGAATAAAAAAGCAGAAAAAACTATTTATCCCAGACACAAAACTTTTTAAAGAAATTTTATCCACATGAGGTTCAGATAATTTCTTATTTACCCTAAGAAATAAGAGAAAAAAACGAAGAAGAATTTAAACCCTTATCAAAACAATTGCTGCCTTATCAAATAAAAGAAATTTTTTTTGGGGACACCAACAAAGAAAACCGCTTTGTTACTAACTTTCAGTTCTATAACTCAATAACTCTCTGACTCCAAGGAGGAATGGGTATGGAGAATCATTAGTAGACATAGCAAATTGATCAACGTGCCCTAGAGACAGACCTTAGTGGTATTACAGGGTCTCAAAGTTCAATAAGCTGACATAGACAAACGAAATAATTGAAAAACCATTTGGTATAATATGTCGATTTTTGTATTGAATATTGGACGGCACCTGAAATAGAAATTATATAAACTATATTTGTTATCATGTTACGAATGACATATATCATGTAAAGTAAACGATTTTTTCTTTCTCCATTTCAGTTGATGTGAATATATAATTGTATGTAAAAACATTAGCACTCTAAAGTATATTGACGCATTTGCAGTTTCTTAATTTGTGAGATAAATTGATACCCTTCTTTTTCAATACGCTGCAATTTTTTAGTGAAAAATGGCAATTTAATTATTTTTTTAGATTAGTAAGTACTTTTTTTTTATACTTAGATATTCTAGAACAGCAAAAAAATAGTATAATATACTACGTTTTCCTACACATATATACACATATATTCTATGTGTACGTATCTGGTTAAGCATACAGTATACATGCATATGTATATGTTACCGTTAAAATGTATAGCTCAGTTATAACCAAGTTGAAACACATAAAACGTATAGCTCAGTTATAACAAGTAACTAACCCAGTCCGTTAAAGTGTATAAAAATGTTGAATTCTAACAATTTAACTAATTATTTTCTAGAATAACCCTTTATTTTCCCTCCATCACGTTCGGTCAAATTTTGGAGCATCTTGTATACATATATGTACTACACACACGCATACACATGTAAATTTATATGTGCATCCGTTTGTGCTAAACAAATTTATGAATTCAAATGTCCATGAATAAACTGTATTTATTTTATTTTTAAAGAAAAAAAAAGTATGTAGTTTATAAAATGTCTTAGGGCTGTTAATCCTATGTAAATTACATAACTTCTTTCATTGAATAAAATAAAAGATAAAAAAAATATTTTTTATCCAAAACAAAAAACTTTAAAAAAATTATTCACATGATGGTCAGAAATTTTTTTACTTACCTTAAAAATTAAGGGAAAAAGAACGAAGAATTTAAATTTTTTTATAAATGTTGCTGTTTTATCAAATGAAATTAAATTCTTTCGGGACACCAACAAAGAGAACCGCTTCGTTATTAACTTTCCGTTCTATAACTCAATAACTGTTTGACTCCGAGGAAGAATGAGGGACGGAGAACCATTAGTAGACATAACAAATTGATCAGGTTACCGTAGAGATAGACCGTAGAGGTACACTGTTAAAAATTTTGTCCTAGTTTGAACCAAACTTTGGTGCTTAGTAGCTGCCACAATCGGATGGTGAAATCTCGAACCAAAATTTGGAGGTTCCTATCGCAATGTTGTTCTAATTATTGGAACCCTGATTCAACCAGAGCTCCAAATGTTGGATCGAGGTTTCACCATCTGATGACGGCAGCTACTAAGCACCAAAGTTTGGTTCAAACTAGGACAACATTTTTAACAGTGTATTACAGGGTCTCAAATTTCAATAAGTGGACATAGACAAACGAAATATCGGAAAAGCCTCTTGTATATTACTTCGATTTTTGTATTGAAGATTGAACGGCATTTGAAATAGAAATTACATTTGTCATTACTAAATTTGTCATTATGCTACAAATGAGATATATCATGTAAACTTAATTTCTTTAAGTTTTTTACTTCCCTTATTTCAGTTGATGTGAATTTAAGATTACATATAAAAACATTTGCGCCCTAAAGTGAATTGACGAAATTGGAGTTTCTTAATTTAGAAGAAAAAATGAAAGCCTTTGTTGTTCTATGCTCTGTAATTTCTTTGTGGAAAAGCCAATTTAATTAGTCAGTGATGAAACACCCTGAGTTTTATTATATATGTTGATTGCGACTTCATGCTTGGTAGTTTTCAGTCTGTGTCACCCTTCTATATTAACGGATGTATTTTAGAGCAACTTGTATATAGGCATATGTAACACACACCCATAGAAATATATATTCATATGTGCACGTGTTTGTGTTAAACAAACATATAAATTCAAACACTAATAAACTGTGTTTATTTTGTTTTTAAAGAAAAACGTAGTATTTTACAACATGTCTTAGGGCCATCAATCCTAAGTAAGTTACGTAACTTTCTATAATTGGAATGAATAAAAAGAGAACTATATATACTTATTCGAGAAACAAAACTTTTTAAAGAAGTTTTATCCACATGAGGGCTAGCAAAATTTTTTACTTACCTTTAGAAAAAAGAAAAAAACGAAGAAGAATTTAAACCCTTTTGAAAACCATTGCTGCCTTATCAAATAAAAGAAAATTCTTTTGGGACAACATACAGAACTGCTTTCTTTTTAACTTTCTATTTTATAACACAATAACTTTCTGACTCCGAGGAAGAATGGGGGACGGAGAATCATCAGTAGACATAGCAAATTGATCAACTTGCCCTAGAGACAGACCTTAGTGGTATTACGTTTCTCAAAGTTTCATAAGCTGACATAGACCAGAAAAACCTTTTGGTGTATTATGTCGATTTTGGTATTGAATATTGGACGGCACCTGAAATTGAAATTACATAAACTATATTTGTTATCATATTACAAGGGACGTATATCAGGTAAAGTAAGCGTATTTTTCTTTTTCTTTCTCCGTTTCACTTGATGTGAATATATAATTATGTGTATACACATTAGCACTCTTCTGTGTATTGACGCATTTGCAGTTTCTTAAGTAGTGAGATAAATTGAAACCTTTGTTTTTCTATATGCGGCAATTTTTTAAAGAAAAAGGCAATTTAATTATCTTTTTTTAATTAGGATGTTCTTTTCTTATATTTAGATTACGTAGAATAGTAAAGAAATATTAAAATAATATACCAAATTTTGCTACATATATATGCATGTAAATGTATATATGTATACATACATGGTTATGTATACATAATACATGTATATCTATATGTTACCGTTAAAGAGTATAGCTCAGACATTTCATAAAATAACTGACCAAGGCTCTTAAAGTGTATAAAATTATTCAATTCTAACATTTAATTAGTTATATAGAGTAACTCTTCATTTCCCCTCTATCACGTTCAGTATAATTTCGGAGCATCTTGTATACATTTACTTAACACAAACACGCATACGTCTGTTTGTGCTTAACAAATGTATAAATTCAAATGCCCACAAATAAACTATATTTATTTTGTCTTTAAGATAAAAAGTTATGTAAATTACTACCTGTCTTAGGGCCATAAATTCTAAGTAAATTACATAACTTTCTACATTAAATTGAATAATAATACAAAAAAAATTATCCAGGACACAAAACTCATTTTTCAGACATTTTATCCACATAAGGGTCAGAAAATTTTTTACCTACCTTAAGAAATAAGGGAAAAAAATAGGAAGAAGAATTTAAACCCTTTTTTGGTGCGTTCGTAATTATGTAAATACGTAACACCTATTGTTGTCGCTCAGTCCGCCCGTCTGTCCGTCTGTATGTCTGTCTGTATGTCCATCTGTTTGTCCGTCTGTCCGTCTGTTTGTCCGTCCGTGAGTCCGTCTGTCCATCCGTCTGTCTGCATATAACAACGCAAAAACTACCCAACTGAATCGTTTGAAATTTAAAATATATAACTATTATAACATAATTTTGTCGAGTCATTTCAAATTTTATGAATATCGGATGGGTAGATCAATTACAGGGACAATCAAAAGGATTCCGTTACATTACGGTCAATGGGGAAAATCGTTTCAAATGCATTTTAACAGTTTGAAATTTAAAACATGTAATTATTGCGTAATTTTGTCGAGTCATTTCAAATGTTATGAAAATCGGATGAATAGATCAATTACAGGGACAATCAAAAGGATTCCGTTACATTACGGTCAATGGGGAAATTTTTTTATGCATTTTAATCGTTTGAAATTTAAAACATATTATTATGTAATCTTATCGAGTCATTTCAAATGTTATGAAAGTCTGATGCATAGATCATTTACAGGGACAATCAAAGGTATTTCTTTACATTACAGTCAATGGGAAAAAAGTTTCAAATGCATTTTTATGATGTTACTCTCATTCGAATATAATAGAATTGGCATGAATCTATGAAATATGTACTAAAATATGCATTCTGTACAATCTCTGATACAAAGAATTATTTTTTATTAAATTACAGGGCCACACAAATGTATTCCACTACATAATGCTGTACAGAGAAACATTGTTTTGGGCGTGTTTTAATTATATTCAACTATTTCACATTTTATGAATAAGATATACGTTGCTGAGGTGTAATAAAAATTACTTCCTGCATATTTACAGAAACACAAAAATTTCGACTACTATACTGTATCCGAAGTACGCTCTACTATATCAGCAAGATCTGAACATTTTTAAAACTTCGTTATCTTACGAACGCACATTATTTGCTACGTTCACGTGCAATTTCCAACTTGTTTAAACTATTACTGCCTTATAAAATCTAAAAAAATTCTTTTGGGACACTAACATAAAGAACTGCTTCGTTATTAACTCTCCTTTCTATAACTCAATAACTCTGTGACTTTGAGGAAGAATGGAGGGCAGAGAATCATTTGTAGACATAGCAAATTGATCAACTTGCCCTAAAGACAGACCTTAGTGGTATTACAGGGTCTCAAAGTTCAATAAGCTTACATAGACAAACGAAATATAGGAAAACCATTTAGTATATTATGTCGATTTTTGTATTGAACATTGGGCGGCACCTGAAATAGAAATTACATAAACTGTGTTCGTTATCATGTTATGAATGAGCTATCATGTAAAGTATTTTTTTTTTCTTTTTTACTTTCTCTGTTTCCGATTGTAGATGAAAATAGTGAAATTTGTTTTTGAAATACGTTATATATTTCCATATGATTAAATGAGACATAATATTTTAATTTTTTGATAATGTGCAGTTTTGTTATAGTATTCTGAATGTGTTGGAAACTGCTACATTATCTATGCATTACGCATGGTGTTTTTTTCTTGTTTATTTAATACGTGGTTTGTGACCCCGTGCATGGTAATACTGCTTTCTTTTGATATCCTCTTCTATCACCCTTCTGTATTTGTTGGTAGAATTTCGGAACATCCTATATACACATGTGTGGAACACATATATACAAATATATATTTATATGTGCGCGCGTTTGTACAAAACAAACATTTAAATACAAACTTCCATAAATACTCTGTATTTACTTTGTTTTTAAAGAAAAACGAATAAAATATACATGTCTTATGTCCATATATTAGGGCCAACTGAATTTTTTGGTCGTATTTTGTAGCAACCTGTATTCATATATTTAGCACACACAGCCAAATATGCATTTATGTGTCTCTGTTAATCGGACATTTTAATTCAAACACCCATTAATAAATTATATTTATTATTTTCAAAAAAAAAAAAAAAAAAGATTGTAATTTAAGATATGTTTTAGGGCCATCAATCACAAGGTAAGTTTCTGTCATTGAATTGAATAAAAAACAAAAAAAAATATTTATCCAAGACTAAAAACATTTAAAAGAAATTTTATCCACATGAGGGTCAGCAAAATTTTCACTTAAATTAAGAAATAAGGAAACAAAAAGGAAGCATTTTAACCCTTTTTAAAACTATTGCTACCTTATCAAATAAATGAAAATTCTTTTGGGACACCAAGAAAAAGAACCGATTAGTTATCAACTTTCCGTTCTATAATAACTCAATAACTCTCTGACTCTGAGGAAGATTGAGAGACGGAGAATCATTAGTAGACATATCAAATTGATCAACTTGCCCTGGAGACAGACCTTAGTGATATTACAGGGTCTCAAAGTTTAATAAGCTGACATGGAAAAGAAAATATCGGAAAAAACATTTGGTATGTTATGTCGATTTCTGTATTGAAACTTGAACGGCACCTGAAATAGAAGTTACCAAAACGTATATTCGTTATGATGTTACGAGTGACAGATATCATGTAAAGTAAACCTTTTATTTTTTTTCTCGTTCTCCGTTTCAGTTGATGTGAATATAGGATTATATGCAAAAACATGTGCGCTCTAAAATGAATTGGCGAAATTGTTTATTAGATTCTTAGTTGAGAAGATAAATGGTAACCGTTGTTTCTCAATACTCTGTAATATTTTAGGAAAAAAGCCAATTTAAATAGGTTTTTAGATAAGTTAATTTCATTATTATAAAATACTTTAATTTTCTGAAAATTATTACAGTTAATCCAAATTTAGTTATGGTGAAACACCATGTTTTTATTATTATTATTATTATTATTATTATTATTATTATTATTATTATTATTATTATTATTATTATTATTATTATTATTATTATTATTATTATTATTATTATTATTATTATTATTATTATTATTATTATTAAATACGTGATAGGTGATCGATGCATGGTAATTTTACCTCTTCTTTATTTCCCTTCTATAACCTTTGGTCGAATTTTGGAGCAACCTGTATACACATATGTAACCCGCACACATACAAACATATATTTATATGCGCGTCTGCTTGTGATAAAGAAACATATAAATTGAAACACCCATAAATAAGTTGTATTTATTTTGTTTTGAAAGAAAAATGAATGTAATTTACGAAATGCCTTAAGGCCATCGATGCCAAGTACATTAATTTCTCTCATTGAATTGAATAAAAAGATAAAAAAATATTTATACAAGATACTAAACTTTTTAAAGAAATTTATCTACATGAGGGTCATCTTCTTTTTTTACTTACCCTAGGAAATAAGGGGAAAAACGAAGAAAAATTTAAACCCTTTTTAAAACTATTACTGTCTCACCAAATAAAATTATTTTGGGACACAGCAAATTGACCAACTTGCCTCGAGACAGATCTTAGTGGTATTACAAGGCCCAAAGTTAAATAAGCTGACATAGGCAAAAGAAATATTGAAATAAAAACATTTGGTATATTATGTCGATTTTTGTATTGAACGTTGGGCGGCACAATAGAAATCACATAACACATATTCGTTATCATCATATGAAATTATATAAAAAATGAAACATTAAGTAAAAAGTGAAATTTTAAGACAGAGAACATTTTTTTCTGTTTTAGTTGATGTGAATATAGGTTTATATGTGTAAACATTGGCATTTTTTATTTATAAGATGAATGGATATATTTCTTTCGATATGCTGTAATCTTTTACAGAAAAATTCAATTTAATTACCATTTTAGATTAGGATGTTTTTCTTATATACTTAGATAATATAGAATAGCAAAGAAATAATATAAGGTACTACATTTTACGACATTTTATACATATATATGCATATATACATACATGCATGGTTATGGATACATTATACATGTATATATACATATGTTACCGTTAAAGCGTTCAGTTCAGTTATTTAAAAAATAACTAACAAAGTCCGTTAAAGTGTATAGAATTATTGAATTCAATGATTTAACTAGTTATTTTCTAGAATAGCACTTCATTCCTCCTCTATATCCTTCGGTCGAATTTTCGAGCAACTTGTATACACATATATAACACACACACTTAAAAATCTTTATTTATATGTGGGCGTGTTTAAGCTAAACAAACGTATAAATCCTAAAACCCATAAATAAACTTTATTTATTTTCTTTTTTAAAAAGAAAAACAATGTAATTTACGACAGGTTTTAGGGCCACCAATACTAAGTAAATTACATAACTTTCTATCATTGAATAGAATAAAAAGTCAAATATATATATATATATATATATATATATATATCTAAGACACAAAACTTTTTAACAAAATTTATCCACATCAGGATCAGCTTTTTTTTATTTACTTAAAGAAAAAGAAACAAGTAAGAAAAATCATCCGTTAAGCATAGATTATGAAGCACTTTCCAACGCTTCATGAAATCTGTAACAAAACTTCGTTATTTATTTAAATAAAGATATAACGCGAAATATATATTCCAGTACTATTGAATAGTCCTATTTTTGATCTGTCAGCTAATATACATACTATATTGGGAAAATTTAGCTTAGCAAAAAATGCCTAGCAGCTTGAAATTTCTCTTTCAACAATTTATATTAATAGATGGAAACATATTTAAATACTTTGCTCAGCCTTGTATTTTTGCTGGTACCTTTATTACACACCAGTGTTAAGATAAAATTTATTTTAAACTAAAACACTCTTAAAACAACTGAAATCACTTTCTCATAAATTATCATCCATAGGCTCCATTTACCCAATTTTTTGCGTGGCCTTGTATATCATTTTATCTATATTCTGCAAACATTTCTTAGTAAATTTAATGCAGTTCAGCGTAAAAATGCAAAATTTATTTAAGAATCGCCTTTTAGTAATTTATGCTCATATTCAGTAACGTTGGCGAACTCTTTTGGGTAGTCCTGTATATTAACTATAGTATTTATACACAGCATATAATATGCATAAATTTAGTGAAACTTATACGCGCATATCATAATTAAAATGCATTTCATCCATCCATGAGCTATCATCGATACATATACAGTACTTCGGAAAGAATGTACTATTTGATATCCTTTGTGTGTTCCTGTAAATACTATGTATATTATGTTAGAAGAGGGAGTATCGTATAATTTATACAAAGCCTCATTGACATACATCAATTTTATTATACATGAAACAGTTTAATATATTTAACACTAGAACCGCGGGACATTCTCTATACCTAGAACCGCGGAGCGGGTCAATTTGACCCGAGATGGAAAAGGATAGATAGATATGCCCAGAAGCTTAATTTGGTTAGCTAAATGATTATATTTTTTATAATAATCGATATTTCTTAGAATTTACATTATATTTTACGCATCAAGTCAACAGAAATTACCTACATTTCAGAAAATGCTATAATTTAAAATTTGATTTCCTTAAGTATAATGAAAATATATTGAACAAATATTAAACATATATTTCAAACATAAATAAACTTGGACTTAATAAACATTAGTAGCAAATAGATTATCCCATTCAAATAAGTTTAGATATAAAATCTAAGAATAATTAAAAAAATATCAAAATTGCAACTTGCTTACTACTTTTACGGATTTATCCAATACTATTTATTGTATGCATTGTTTCAAAACATGATTGAAGATTTTGTGCATTTACCAGAAACGTATGGGTACATTATATTTTGAACAGTTATCTTTAGTTTTATTTTCATCTTTTTAAATTGTGATAACAAATTGTTTTATGCCTAGTATTTTTTCATATTTTTAGTGTTTCTTCTTGGAAAAATGACAAAGAAAATTGTAATTTGTTTTTTGACCATGAAATAACAAATTGTATGTCTTACACTAAGTCTTGAATAAATTGGCGTATACTAATAGATAATAGACGTATACAAATATACGTATACTAAATATATTTATAGTTACAGATTGCATAAAACCCAAGCATTGATAGCAGTAAAATAAAAAATATTATAAATTGTATTAATTGGACTCCTATAAGAAGCAGGCTTGGCATATGCAGACTTCCTGTCATCTGGAAAATCACATATCTACAATGTCTTTAGCTGCGTTGTAGTAAAAAAGTCCATTTAGTCTATTTTAGAATCATCTAAAATTTCAACAGTTAGGTGTAGACAGTTAAGCAGCAAAACATTTTTATAATTTTTCCCTTGGTAAAAAGTTACGCTGATTAAATGTGTTAGAAGAACAGCCGCATGAAATTCGGATTTTGACATTCTTATATATGATTTGTATTTCTTGTCTTGGGTATTTTACAGCTTCTGTAAGGTCAGATTTTTATCAACATCTGCAAGCAACTAGAAAATGATACGATACTTTATCTAGTTTTAGTAGACATATACAGAGTAAACTCACAGATTTTGAAAGAAATAAGTGCTCATCTGTGCTTATGTTAGGCACTTTTATATGGTTAGTCTTGCAGTTTTCTTGCCATCATCTTTATTGCCAGGAGTGGATGTACAAGGTATTGCTTATTTTTGCAGATTTTCATAAGTATAAACTTCAAATTTTATCATTTTTATTCGAATTCATAATTCGTCTTTCTAATATACGATTTTATCTGATAAATATTACGAATTTTCGTTTAATACTGATAAAGTTTCATCTATAATCTAATGAAAAAGTCCAAAAATGTTAAGTTTATGGGCAGAGTAGTCGTCACTTTCTTTTTTATCATTCAAATTAAATTTATCTTCTATTACAGGCAGATATTCATCCCCAGTCATTTGCATTCTCAATCATTTTCAGTTAATAGTTGCTAATATTCCAAAGATTCTTTGACAGTAATTTTTAAGACATTGAGAATCTAATCTATACGTTCAATAAATGCAGAATAAAAACAACTTCAATACTATTTATAAATATTTGTTGTAACTTTCCACTGCAATCATCCATTCTTTATATCAAGAATATAAGAGTATGATTGAAAATTTTTGCTATTTCCTCTTTCAATTCTGATTGTTAGAGGAATTAGATGTGAAACAGATGCACTTTCTTATTACTCCGTAAAATTGCATTTCTAATTTGTCATTTATGTGTAAAAACTTATTACGGGTCAAATTGACCCATCTTTGCGGTTATAGGTATAAGTAGTTATAACTCAAAAAATATTTATGTTATTTGCTAATAAATTTGGAAAGTTGTTGCTTACCTTAAAATATTAAAAGTCAGAAAAGTAAACCTTTTTACAATGAATACTTTTTGCGCAGCGAAAAAATTAAACATCAGTTTGGGTCAAATTGACCCGCTCCGTGGTTCTAGTGTTAAAATATGTTACACACAATTCCCCTCATTATCTAATGACACTATAAACCCACACATTATCTAATGGAATTCTTTTGTGTGGCCCTGTAAATGAATAATAACTACATTTTCACCTTATATTTTATAGAATGCATATTTTAATGCACCTCGTAAAAACATATAAATTGTAATATGTTCGACAGGGTATAAGATCTTTAAAATTCCATTGAAATGATTTTTCCCCATATGCCGTAATGTGGTGGGAAACTTTTGATTCTTCCTGCATATACACTAATCATAGTAGAAACTTCATTTTCAATAGGATTCGTGCAAGGGTAAACATCAACGTTCTAAAATTTCATGGCAATCCTACTATATTTACGTGGGTTACAGAGCGGCCAGACGACCAGACAAACCGAATGCATAAACACTTTTCAACTTTGTCGGAAAATTCTAAAAAAAGAAGAAGAATTTAAACCCGTTTAAATCTATAGCTGCCTTAAAAAAACAAATAAAATTCTTTTGAGACACCAACAAATAAAACCGCTTCATTATAAACTGTACATTGCGTAACTCAATAACTCTCTGACTCCGAGGAAGAATCAGGGACGGCGAATCATTCGTAGACATAACAAATTGATCAACTTGCCCTGGAGACAGATCTTAGTAATATTACAGAGTCTCAAAGTTCAATAAGCTGACGTATATTAACGAAATATCGGAAAAACCATTTGGTGTATTGTGTAGATTTTTGTATAGAACATTGGACGGCACCTGAAATAGAAATTACATAAACTCGTTATCATGTTACGATTGACATATATTATGTAAGCTAAACGTAATTTATTTTTACTTCATCTATTTCAGTTTATGTTTTAATATAGGATTATATGTAAAAACATTTCCGCCGTAAAAGGACGCAATTGGAGTTAAAACTGAAAACTTTGCTTTTCGATAAGCTGCAATTTTGTAGGGATACTCTATAACCGTCCGTCTCCGAGGAAGAATCAGGGACGGAGAATCATTTGTAGACATAGCAAATTGGTTAACTTGCCTTGGAGACAGACCTTAGTAATATTACAGGGTCTCAAAGTTCAATCAGCTGACGAATACAAACGAAATATATAATTGTAATGGATAATAAATTATATATAATATAAAAATGTTAATATATAAAAATAATAATGATAAAAATATAAAAATATAAAAAAATGGTATATATACATATATAGATCTATATATATACATAGATCAATTATTTCATAAAATATGTAACCAAGTCACTTAAAATGTATAAAATTGTTGA
Organism: Maratus speculifer; assembly: GCA_964019185.1. NCBI lineage: Eukaryota > Metazoa > Arthropoda > Arachnida > Araneae > Salticidae > Maratus > Maratus speculifer. Next base: position 279,854,434 of record OZ025294.1, read on the forward strand.
ATTCTAACATTTAACTTTTTATTTTATAGAATAACTCTGCAGTTCCTTTCTATCACGTTCGGTCGAACTTTGGAGCATCTTGTATACATATATGTAACACACGAACGCATACAAATGTACATTTATATGTGCGTCTATTTGTGCTAAACAAATTTATAAATTCAAATGCCAATAAATAAACTGTATTTATTTTTTTTAAAGAGAAAAACGAATGTAATTTACGACGACGTGTCTTAGGGTCATCAATCCTAAAAACATTACATAATTTCTTTCATTGAATTGAAAAAAAGGGAAAACCATATTTATCCAAGACACAAAACATTTAAAAAGAATTTCATCCACAGGAGAGTCAGCAAATTTTTTATCCAAGACTCAAAACTTTTTAAAGAAATTTTATCCACATGAGGGTCAACAAATTTTTTACATACCTTAAGAAATAAAGGGAAAAAGGAAGGAAAATTTTAAGCCTTTTTAAAACTATTACAGCCTTATCAAATAACAGAAAATTCTTCTGGGACAACAATAAAGAGAATAGCTTCGTTATTCCGTCTTATAATTGAATAATTCTCTGACTCTGAGGAAGAATGAGGGATGGAGAAACATTAGTAGACATAGCAAATTGATCAACTTGCCCTGGAGACAGACCTTAGTGATATTACAGGGTCTCAAAGTTCAATAAGCTGACATGGAAAAAGGAAATATCGGAAAAACCATTTGGTATGTTAAGTCGATTTCTGTATTGAACGTTGAACGGCACCTGAAATAGAAGTTACCAAAAAGTATTTTCGTTATCATGTTACGAGTGACTGATATCATGTAAAGTAAATGTAATTTTGCAGCAACTTGTATGCACATATGTAACACACGCACATACAAATATATAATTATATATTCGTCTGCTTGATTTAAACAAAACATATAAATTCTAACACTCATATATAAATTTGTTTATTTTATTTTGAAAGAAAAACGTATTTAATTTATTACATCTCTTAGGGCCTTGAATCCTAAGTAAATTACGTAAGTTTCTATCGCTGAATTGAATAAAAAGACAAAAAAATATTTATCCATGACACAAAATTTCTCAAAGAATTTTATCCACATGAGACTCAGCAAATTTTTTACTTCCTTAAGAAATAGGGAAAAAAACGAATGAGAATTTTAAGCCTTTATAAAACTATTGCTGCCTTATCAAATAAAAGAATTTTTTTTGGGACACCATCAAAGAGAACCACTTTGTCATTAACTTTCCGTTCTATAACCCAATAACTCTCTGACTCCGAGGAAGAATGAGGGACTGAGAATCATTAGTAGGTATAACAAATTGATAAAATTGCCCTAGAGACAGACTTTAGTAGTATTACAGGGTCTCAAAGTTCAATAAGCTGACATAGACGTACGAAATATCGGAAAAACCATTTGGTATATTATGTCGATTTTTGTATTGAACATTGGATGGCACCTGAAATGGAAATTACATAAACTATATTCGTTATCATGGTATGAATGGCATATGTCATGTAAAGTATAAGTTTTTTTTCATTGTCTCTGATTAAGTTCATGTGAATATACGATTATATGTAAAAACATTTGCTCCCTAAAATCAATTCACGCAATTGGAGTTTCTTAATTTATAAGATTAATGGAAATTTTTGTTTTTCAATATGCTGTATTTTTTTAGAGAAAAAGAAATTTTAATTAGCTTTTTTAGATTATGTTCTTTTTTTATACTTGGATAATACAAAGATTCAATAGAATTTGCACTTTGAGAAGAAATAAGGAACTAAGAATAAATAATAAAATAGCAAATCTTTTAACTTTGTGTTTAATATTTGTTGTAACACCTCTCTCAAGCGATATATATTGTTTTTTAAATGTTTATATAAAAGATGAAGTTCTTAAAATCTATTACTTTAAAAATCTAACGGATTTATTAAACATTTTATCATTCTTGAACTTTTCTGATAGTTCCTAAAGTCAACCCAAATTTAGTTAGGATGGAACAACCCGTTTTTTATTACATACATGGTTTAGACTCCATGCCAGGTAATTTTCCTATTCTATCACCCATCTAAATTTGTCGAATGAATTTTGGAGCAACCTGTACATGCATATGCAGCACACAGCCATAGAAATATATATTTATATGTGCGCGTGTTTATGCTCACAAACATATTAATTCAAGCACTTTTAAATAAACAGTATTTATTTTGTTTTGAAAGGAAAATGTATGTAATTTACTACATGTCTTAGGGTCATAAATCCTAAGTAAATTACATAATTTTATATCATTATAATTGAATAAAAAGACAAAAAAAAACCCAATATCCAGTACACAGAACTTTTTAAAGAAATTTTATTCACAAGAGGGCCAGCAAATTTCTTACTTACCTTCAGAAATAAGGATTAAAAAAAGAAGAAGAATTTTAACCCTTTTTAAAACTATTTTTGCCTTATATAAAAGAAAATTCTTTTGGGACACCAACAAAAAGAATAGTTTCGTTATTAACTTTTTGATCTACAACTCAATAACTCTATGACTCCGAGGAAGAATGAGGGACAGAGAATCGTTAGTAGACATAGCAAATTGATCAGCTTGCCCTAGAGACAGACCTTAGTGGTATTACAAGATCTCAAAATTCAATAAGCTGACATAGGCAAACAGAATATCGGAAAAACCATTTTGTATAATGTTTCAATTTTTGTATTGAACAATGAACGGCACCTGAAATAGAAATTGCATAAACTATATTCGTTATCATATTAGGAATGATATATATCATGTAAAAGTAAACGTAATTTATTTTTACTTTCTCTGTTTCAGTTGATGTGAATGTTGGATTATATGTCAAAACATTTGCGCCCTAAAATGAATTGACGAAATTGAAGTTCCTTAAATTATACGATAAATGGGAACCTTTTTTTTCGATGCACTGTAATTTTTTTTTTTTTTTGGAAAGGCCAACTTAATTTGCTTTTTTAGATTAGGATGTTCTTTTTTTTAAACTTAGATAATACAGAAGATTCAATAGAATGGGCACTCCGAGAAGAAATAAGGAACGAAGAATATTTAATAGAATAGCAATTTTTTTTGTTGTTTATAATATTTTTTGTAACACATCTCTCAATTGATATGAATTATTTATTAAAATGATTATATAAAAGATTAAGTTCTTAAAATATATTGATTTATAGAAGTTTAATGCATATATAAACTTTTTATCATACTTCAATTTTCTGAATGTTATTTCAGTTAACCCAAATTTAGTTAGGATGAAACACCCTTTTTAAAATTTTTACGTTATTTGCGACTCCATGCATGGTAGTTTTCCTACAGTATCACCCTTCTTAATTTTCGGAAGAATTTTTGAGCAACTTAAATTTAAGCATATGTAACACATATTCATAGAAATATATATTTATATCTTTATATATATACGCTCACGTTAAATACAACAAACTATGTAATCGGCCTGTTAAAATCTCATAGAATTATTAAGAGATAAGTGGAAAATAAATTTTACTTATTATTTTTATAGATATTTACTTTAAACCAAAAACAACAAAACCAATTCACGACGCAAAACTAAATCCAAAACCAAAGAGATTGCATTATTCCTTAAAAGACTTAGCGTTTGCTTTAAACTTTTAGGGGAATCCCGAGCCCCCGGGGGTCAATTCAAACCCATTCCCATTTTGATAGTCATTAACAACACCACCGAACATACATTGTTATTATTTACAATATGATATTCCAGTTAATAATTTGTAAGGCTTTTTTCAACCAAATTAATATTTTTACATTGAAAGGTATTTAAGACAATATTGAAACTAATTTACATACAATACTTAAATGAGAACATTAAATAATTAATATACATTCAAATGTTGGATGCAAAAAATGTTTTTCCTCACTTCCATAATTTTAATGCTTTGGACCATAAATCGCTGACATTGACATGCATTACAATATATACTTACATTATATAAGGCACAATACTACATTATGAGCATTAAGATATTGATCTAATAATAATATTTTTAACATCAGTAATTTTCACATATTGCACTATATATCACTGTTATCAGATAAAATTATGTTTTGTGTTAATCAATAATTATTGATAGCTATATAATAAACTCTAGAAGAAACTATATTAGCTAATAAAACAGAAATTATTTGACTCTTCTTAAAAATACTCAGAAAACATGTAACCGGGGGGGGGGGGAAATCAAGATCTTGGTAAAGAAAAATATAAATCCAATGAGCATAGAATAAATTAAAATGAAACATAAAAAGAAATACCAACTGTCCCATTCTTTTCCACTCTCTCCTTTTTATTGTACGGAACACTGAGAGAACACAACGTTATCTTGTTTCAGAAACCTACCAGTGCCATCTATCGGAATCCATGAGTAGCACTTTAGCTTTCTACCTCCTCCTTACCATAACCAGTTCTTCACTACCGGCCTGTGCATTTCGCTAAAAACCGCCGAAAAAGTGAATCTGGATTCAGCTTCAAACCCTGAAACATTTCATTGGACAACGTGGCGCAAACTGTTCAAATTAGCATTGAATAAGCTGATTTCTGTTCTTTGCACATGGTCATTGTTATGGTTCAGGTTTTGCACGATTGGTCAGAATAACTTGGGCATGGTATCAGATACCTCTGGCGGGAGACTTCATATATTAATCTCAAATAGATGGGCTTTATAGATCTAGTTGGCCATGTCCAACAAACTTCCATCCCCTATTTTTGGGGAAGTGGGGGGTTTGAAAGAGACAAAAAGTAGCCTATGTCACTCTCCATCCCGTCAAATATCTCCACTTAAAAAGTCACGTCAATTAGTAGCTCCGTTTTGCCGTATAAGACGGACAAACAGACACACACACGTCTCCGTTTATAATATTAGTATGGATGTGCGCGTTTGTGCAAAACAAACATATAAATTTAAACGCTCATAAATAAACTGCATTTATTTTGTTTTGAAAGAAAAACGTATGTAATGTACTACATGTCTTAGAACCATGAATCAAAATAAATTACATAAATTTCTACCATTGAATTGAATTAAAAGATTTAAAAAAATATTTATCCAGGACACAAAACTTTTTAAGATCTTTTATCCACATGAGGGGTAGCAAAATTTTTTACTTACTTTAAGAAATATGGAAACAAAAAGAAAAAGTAGTTTAATCCTTTTTAAAACTATTGCTGCTTTATCAAATAAATGGAATTTCTTTTGGGACACCAACAAAGACAACCGTTTCATTAAAAAATTTCCGTTTTATAACTCAATATCTCTCTGACTCCGAGGAAGTATGATGGACAAGGAATCATTAGTAGACATAGCAAATTGATCATCTTGCCCTAGAGACACACCTTAGTAATATTACAGGGCCTCAAAGTTCAATAAGTTGATATATCTAGAAAACCATTTGGTATATTACGTCGATTTTTGTATTGAACATTAGACAGCACCTAAAATAGAAATTACATAAACTATATTCATTATCATGTTACGAGTGACATATATCATGTAAAGTAAACGTAGATTTTTTTTTAATTTCTCTGTTTCAGATAATGTGAATATAGGATTATATGTAGAAATATTAGCACGCTTAAAATGAATTTACGCAATTGGAGTTTCTTAATTTATAAGATTAATAGAAACCTTTGTTTTTCGATATACTGTAATCTTTTAGTGAAAACGCCAATTTAGTTTAGGTTTTAGTTTTAGGTCTTTTTTAGATTAGGATTTTTTATACTTATAAAAAACAGAATAGCAAAAAAGTTAAATAGCAAAGTATAGCAAACGACGGAAGGAACGGATTATTTAATAATGTAGCTGGCTAATTTAATTTTTTTATTCTCAGTTAAAGAACAATTGATTTCCATCCATGTCGTGGCCTGCAGATGGGCGATTCCACTGGATTGTTTCTCCAATAGAGTTAAAGATATACGAGAATAGCTGGAATCAATATTTATTATTGTACTATTTCACATGCTACTCCACATATCATTCCAATCTCCATCATTCAAGAATAAATAAAAAATGTTATAATTTCAATCATTTCCGTCAAAAAATGCCTTATAACAGATAAGCAGTTCCTTTCCAAATCAGTTTCACGGCCATTAATAAGGAAACTAAAAGGGGTCTTTGAAAATACACAGCTTGGAATATATCGCAACTCATAATAACATTCGAAAATATTCTGATAATTTGCGGGGGTCGTTTAACAGATTCAAGGTCAGTCAATCTTGCTCATTTTCTCGCCCATCTTCGAGTTTTGATCGTACATCCGAGAATATTGCCCAGGCTCCCGTAGACGCAAGCATGTAAAGTAAGCATGAACAGTTTAATCAACGGAATCAGAAGGTATGCGTAGAAAGTTTCCAATGTTTCCATTGGCCAGTAGGAGGAGCTTCATCCCGTATTCTTCTTCCAATCGCAGTAGTTTGCAAAATTAAACAGAAGTGAAAAGTCCGTAATCGCAATCTTTATGGAATTGCCCAAACGATATTTTAATAAAATAAAAAAAATAAAAAAATAGCTTTTGACAAATGTTTTTTATTCTAAAAAGAAGAAATGGACTAATAAAATAAATTTAATGTTTTGAAATAAGAGATTCATGTTTAGGTAATATTGTTCAGTTCTTTTTAGGAAAATAAATAATAGGGGAGAGTGGGGATACTTGAGCATAGGGGATACTTGAGCCACCCCTATTATCTCTACAGTTGGTTAATTTTTCTTTCTAAAACTGCCAATATGGTAAAATATTTATAGTTCTGAACATGTAAAAAAGAAATCACACATCTTGGTACCACTTTGAAAGTATAGTGATTAGTAGTTGTCTTTTCCCTATCTGAAGTAAATATTTGGGTGCATGGTTTTTTTGTTTTTTTGTAATTAAAGATTTGTTTAAAGTTGTAACTATATACATAAATTTAATAAGCATAATTTCAATTGTATTTTGAATCTAAAATAGTTCTAATAGCTGCATGCTTTATTTAGTAAAACCCTAGGAAACAAAAATAGTGGTAGTGGGGATACTTGAGCCAGTGAGAGTGGGGATGCTTGAGCCATGTCTCAACCACCCCTACTAGAAATTAAACATGGGTGAAACAAACAAAAAATAAAATTCAATCCTTATATTCACTAATAGATTTTTTTCTGGATAAAAGGGAGAATAATTTTTCATTTTTTTTTTCTTAAAAAAATAACGACCTAAAAATGTTTCAAAATGTATATTTTTTAAATGAAAATATCCATTTTATTTTTCATTTTGACTAACAAAATAGCCTGTCTAGATAAATGTAAGCATAGTTTTCAATTTAACTTTTATTAAATTAAAATAACTTTTAAAACTGTTTTACAGGCTATATCTCTAATACTTTAATTAGTTAAGTCCACATATTAAAATATTTATTCTTTAATATAACATATTAAGATTAATATTTTATATTGAAATCGTAACCTCTGTTGCTGTAACTTTTTTTTTTATTTAACTAAGAAAATTGAAGAAAAATTGATAAAAAAAAAGCACACAAAAAACAAGAAAAGCAACAAAAATCCCAGTTCAAACTTACCTGCATGGAGCCAAAGAGGAAGAAAAAATCTTTTCCTGTGAAATCAAAAAAGTGTTTGAAATAGTAGAATGATACATCTGGCTTAAATTCCGACAGCTACTAAATTAAAAGCATGAGTTCGACAGTATCATCAAAGGAAAATTCTGTCAATGATGGTGATGATGTGAAAAGAAAACCTTCTATTGATGGTTGGTTACTAATAAAATATGCCAGAAAGAAAACTGTAAAAATATTTGTTGGATAAGTGCTTAGTATTTTGAAAATGAAATTTGCCCGATGAATTGCAGATTCCAAATTTAAATGGCTCTGAACTGAGGAGGCTTCTACCGTCGTTATAAGTCGAGTTGAAATTATCCTTCGACAGCCAGTTCTAACGACAAAAAATGATCTTATTACTAGCTTTGTTTTCTCAACTGGTTTTGAAGGACATTATGTTTCATAATTTATCATTCTGTAAAATGTTTGTGCAAAAATAAAGCGAAAAAAATTACTTTTGTAGGTATTTTTCCGTCGTGGCTCAAGTATCCCTTCACCATGGCTCAAATATCCCCCCCCCCCCATCGGAATACTTGAGCCACGATGTAAAACAAAAAAAAACACTTATTATACATAGAAAAATAGTTCAAAATTAATTGAAAGTGGTTTTCAGTTGAAGAAAAAATATCAAATTTTCATTTTCAATATTTTATTTTATTCTAAGAAATTATAAAAAATTTTAAAAAATTAAAATTCAAAAAATGGCTCAAGTATCCCCATCTTCCCCTATATTATGCTGAATTAAAGAAAAAAGGGAACTTTAGCCAATAATTAAATATTAGCAGATTACTTAAAAAATAATGAAAGTGTATTTTTAAAAGAATTCAGACCTAAATCGAAATAAGAAAATGGTGATTTTTTTTTTACATACATACATATATATGTTACCGTTAAAGCATATAATTCAGTTATTTAATAAAACAATTAAACAAATCTGTTAATTTATAAAATTCTATAATTTAGCTAGTTCATTTATGAAATAACTCATTATTTCTCCTCTTCCATTTTCGGTCGAATTTTGGAGTAACCTCTATATACGTATGTGGCACACACGCATACAAATATACATTTATATGTGCGTCGGTTTGTGCTAAACATACATATAAATTTAAACAATCATAAAGAATCTGTATTTATTTTGTTTTCAAAGAGAAAAAAGAATGTGGTTTATGACCTGTGTTAGGGCCATGAATGCTAAGTAAATTACATAACTTTCTGTCATAGAATTGAATAAAAAGACTAAAAAATATTTATCCAAGACTAAAATTTTTAAAAGAAATTTTATCCACATGAGGGTCAGCAAATTTTTTGCGTACCTTAAGAAATAAAGGGAAAAAAATGCGAGGAGAAATTTAAACCCTTTTTAAACCATTGCTGCCTTATCAAATAAAAAAAAACTCTTCTGGGACACCAACAAACAGAACCGCTTCGTTATTATGTTTCAATTCTATAACTTAATAGTCCGAGGAAGAATGAGGGACAAAGAATCAATAGTTAATCATAGCAATTTGATCAACTGGCCCTGAAGACAGACTTTAGTAGTATTACAGGGTTTCAAATTTCAATAAGCTGACGTAGACAAATGAAAAATCAGAAAAACCATTTGGTATATTATGTATAGAAATTACATAATATACCAAATGAATATGTTTAGAAATTACATAAACTATACTTCTTATCATGTTACAAATGGCATATATCATGTAACTTAAGCGCTATTTTTTTTCTTTTTTGTTTTACTTGATGTAAATATGTAACTATATGTTAAAACATAGGAACTCTAAAATGACGCAATTGGAGCTTCTTAAATTGCAAAATAATTGTAAATATTTCTTTGTCAATACGGCTGTAATTTTTTATTGTAAAAGCAAATTTAATTATTTTTTCAGATGAGGATGTTATTTTTTTATACATAAATAATATAGAATAGCAATGAAATAGTACAATTTTCTACATGTGAGGAGCCCAGAAGCCAAGGGGTATATGTGACAAAATTGAAAAAATTGAGTTAAGTGCACAGGGTATCGGGAAATATGCTTTTTTCATTTCAGGTAAAGAAATATAGGTCATTTTCTTATTATTTGGGGAGTTATAGAGATAAACCACTCTTTTCGAAAAACAAACAATAGTGATTAATTATACATTTAAAGAAAATGGTACTCTACTTTTTTAACAGTTATTGAAATGAGAGTTTAAAGATTAGAATGCAACAAGCAGAAGTAGTATATGGTACCGACTCTGGGACACTTTTTATATTCCACTAAACGCAAATATTTAACGAATTTTGTAAGATTTTCATCAAAAAGTTTGTCTGTTAAAATATCGAGGATGTAACGATTTTAGTACAATTTATCGAGTAAATGATGATAAAAAATGCATTGGTTGGCTATTTTATTTTTTCTACTAAATTATGTAAAGACGAAGTTTTAAGAAAGGGTTATGGAATAAAGAATCATGATTATAAATAATAACGTAATCAATTGAGATGAAATATTTATCAATTTTAAAAGCTAATATTTAATTATTGTATTGATGAAAAAATTTTGCCTGACGCCGTTAGTCTACGAAATGCTAATAAACAATCTTCCTCTAGGATAGTCTTGATAGGAAAAGCAAAGAGCTGCATTGTATAATAAATTATCAGCATTATAACCAATCCTAAAATCTTTAGTTGCATTAAAAGCTATAAAATAATGTACGTTATTAGCTCCCGGAATATAAATATCAAACCATTCTTTTGTTTCGGGTATTCTAATCCAATTGTCATCACATTTACTTTCTATCCAAAAATAAACACCTGGTTGAGAAAATTTAGATGCTTGATCCATTTTGTATATCTTTGCGGTCAAAGTTAATTTTATTGTATGATTGAGGTTATGAAATATAGTATAATTATTAGAGTTATCTATGCTATGATTTGTAATAACGGGGTCAAATTTGAAATAATGAAAGGTAGGCGAAAGACAATTAAAGAGTAAAGTACTTATGACAAAATATTGCAGCATTTATTTGGAAATAAATTTTCGATAGATGATATTAAATAAAAAAATAGTTTGTGTCAAAATGAACCCATGTATGACAGGAAAGAAATTTGTACTTAAAACAGATATATTTTGAATTTCAGTAAATACTATTCTGTTAGTTTCATCGTTCGATTATTGTAAGATTTAAACCAAATTGTAGGATTACGCTTTTTCTAATTCATAATCATAAAAGCCGTCATTATTTTTTCCTTTAAAATGAAAGATATAACCTCCTTTATTCAGTTTTGTTATTGCATTTTCAGATATTTTTCCATGACTCTTTTTAAGAAAATAATCTTTTTCTGCATCATTAACTTCCAATCTTGCAATAGTCGCATTTCCAAATTTAGTTTGAATTTTCTTTAACGAAATCAGTTTGTATTTCCCTGTCTCTAAATCTTTTAACTTTTGAATTACAGGGAACGATCTGAGACTGTTGAATTCTTCGATTTATTAAGGTATATTTTTTGAAAGACAATTTTTATAGTACAGACATCTGTACATAGAACAACCCGGTCCTAGGATTCTTACGCATCTCGGTACTTCTAATATTTTTATAGGAATTCCCCATTCTTCAAAGGTACTTTTCGGAAAAACGCCTCCTTTAAAAGCAAATGTGCCGCCGTATATCTGATGCAATTGTATGAAATAATCTTTTACATTGTCACTACTAATCCATAAGCCTGTATTATCTGAATATCTTTTAAATCTTAAACCATGGACATCGTTTGTACATCGACGAACTATTCCATGGTCTTGATCACTTAATTCATAGTTAGGTGTAAACACAGAAATAGTTTCACCTATTCCCTGTTTTAAATGAACCCAGCTTATTTCTCTCGCTATAGACTTAAAAGGAAGTATAAAACCTTGAACATTTATGATAAGGGTGACATCGTCCATTTTATTAGAAAACAATTTTTATAAACTAAAAAATTCGGCTTAAAATCCAAAAGGTACAGTATCAAACTTATCTAAAATTCTTCTTTTATCATATCCAAACATATATCTTTTATTCATTTTATTCACTTTAATATTTCTATCTTTTTGTATCTGAAATTGATTTATTTCTACATCTATATGGTCAATTTTCCCAGTTATTATTTTCATTCTTTCGTCAAAATTCAGCTTAGTTTCGCTCTCATAACTCATTTTAAAACCTTTTACTTTTCCTTTTACAGAACCGTCGTTCAGAATATAACCATAATCTTTACTTGCTCCAGATATCCACGATTTCATATATTTATCTTCTCCTAATTCATCTGTCCATTCGCCTAACATACAACCCGTTTTTACTTTATTAGAGCCGTCGTCGATATAAACAATACTATCTGTATCGTAATACATTACTTTATCTCCTAATCTATCAAGCATTTCATATAATCTTATTCTAGCCGAACTGGTAGTAAAAGCCGCTATATAAATATTCGTATTAAAGTTATTCTTGACATATTCATCTTTCATCTTATAATCCATTTGCACACACTCATCATTTAAAAATATCATATTCAAGTCTTTAATGCGGTCGTTCAGTATAATTCTATAAAAATCGGTTAATTCCATAACATTTTCTGTCTGTTTCATATTTTTTCTCTGTCCGAACTTTCCCCATAAAGAGTTTAAACAAATTTTGGATATAAATCTCATTCCTGGATTTTGTTTGATTTCTCCTAACCTTATACCCAATTTCTTTTCTACGACACTTTTATATTCTTTTTCAGTTTTGAAATTTTCAGACCATTTATCATCTGTTTCTAATTTGATTTTCAAAAACATTTTAACATAATCCTTAAATAATGTATTAGATTTTTTTTCAAAATGCCAAACTTCATAGATATTTAAAATCTTATAACCTTTTTCAATAGCCAGTTCAACTTCGGTAGTTGTCCATGTACCAGTAAAACTTCTTTCGTCATCCGTATGATTACATTCTTTATTCCGCATTTCATAACAATTTCGATATTGTTTCTTTTCGCATTTTATAGGTTTTGAACATAATTTACACAAACTAAATATTAATTTTTCTCCTTTATAAGGTAAAACAGGATGATAGAGCTTTCTAGGTGGCAGTACTTTGCATTGTATCAAACCATACCAATTCTTATCATATTTTTCTGGATTATAAATTTTTACCGGATAACCAACAGGATAGTAATCAAAGTAATTCACTGTTGGGTAAAGTGAACAAACATCGATATATCTACCCTTTTCGTTTTCTTTCATTTCGTACATTAATTTGGTAGGTTCACACCTACCTCCGCTGAATGCGTTTCTAGGATTTAAAGGTTCTACAAAATTTCTTTTCCATTCATTTTTCATATATTTTTTAATTTCTTTGTGATTATCAAAATCACATTCCCATATTTCAATCAATTCAAATCCTTTATCTTTTATTTTTTTATTTATTTTTTGAGTTCTTTCATACAAATCTTTCATACATATCTGATTTTGAAGATTGACAGTGGATTCTGTAAAACAGCGAGGACAACCGTGCCAATGACATCCTTGAAACTGATAAACGGTATTCTTATAAAAACCGTCTACTTTATAAGTTTTATCACCTAATTTCAGTTTTTTCTCACCACCGTTTAAAGCATGCTGTATTTTGATATTGTGTTTTTTGGACAGATAGTCTAACCAAATGATCGATTTCTTACTGTATTGATCCTTTGAAATACACTCCTCATCAATTGCTATTGTATTCACTGGTATGAATTTATCTCTGTATATAGCCATACAAACGCCTGCTAAAGTGATATATTTAAAAGGATCAATATTAGCAATGTTTAAAAATAATCTTCGCAATTCTAAACATCCTTTTCTTAAAATATCAACATCAGATCTACAATATTTTATAATTTCTTTTTGAAAATCAAATGTTTCGTTTTTTACCGATATATACCATTTATCAAAAGTTTTTCTTTGATCTAAAGTCATAGTATCATAACCATAATAGTATTTTTCAGGATATTTTCCTATATAATTTTGATTTTCCACAGTGTTAAACAAATGAGGAAAGTAACCTTTAGCCAATTCCGTTAGTCCAAACGTTTTAGGAAATTTTCTTAACGGAATCAGTGTAAAATTAATAGAATCGATAAACCTTATATTATATACGGTTGCTTGCATATATATGAGTTTATTTCCTTGATATATTGTAAACACTTTAATTTTATTTTTAAAGCAGTATTTAGCTAGAAATTGAAAATCGAATCCTTTTCCATAATGCGCTAATACTGTATAACCGCAATGTTTTCTTTGGAATAACCATTCACAATATTCATTTTCATTCTGAAATATTTTTTCATTTCCGTTAAAATCATGATTTATAACTAGATTGACTTGGTGATTTCCTGTCTCTTGATTCGTTTCAACGTCAAAAAACATATATTTTTCTGTAAATTCTGACTTTTGACATTTCTTACACCATTTCTCTCTGTCTTTTATATTTTTGGGACAGCTATTTTTACAAGTTCCCCCCTTAGATTCTTTCCTACGTATATAACATTTATGATCTTCCAAAACCCACTTTCTGCAGTTTTTACACTGTCTTTCTCCACATTTATGATCTTTCGATCCTCTTTGGCTTCTATTGATATTTCTCTTACATTTTAAACATTTCCACAGTGTTTCACAGACTGAGTGATTTTTATGATTTTCGAAGCAGTTTTTTCCTTTAAACGATCTAAAACAATCATTACACTTAATATCATCTCCTTCGCAATTACTCTCTTTTCTAAAACATCTATTGCATTTTAAAGAACATTTATGTTGATCACTTCTACTATAACTGACTTTACAATAATGACAAAAATGTTTTTTTCCTAAAAATCCTGTAACCGTTGTAATGACATCAAAATGATTTCTATTTTTTAAAATGTAAACACAATTAAATTTATAGGCGCCGCTGTATATTCTTTCATTAAAATTTTCTCTGCAAAATATAGTTATTTGAATATCTAAAAAATTTTCGAATTGTTTAACATGCTCTAAATTACATATTTTTAACGGAATATGACACATTTTATGCAATATTATCGCTAAACTTTCTTGTAATTTTCTACCTTTTTTTATATATGTAACAGCTAAATCTGTAAGTTTTCCCATTTTTATGTATTTAACATCTAAATCTGTAAGATTTTCTAGATTCAATTTTTCGCATAAAATTGTAGGATTTTGAATTGCTAGGGCTGTAACGATGGATCTAGCTAAACAAATATTATCGTCATTTTTAATTTGAAGAATACTTTTTTTATTGACAATATCGTTATCGTTCAGCAATTTCAAATGTTTACCGCCTTTAGGCAAATCAACGACAGTAAAAATAAATTCACAGTCTTTAATATCCAACTCTTTGTATTCAATTTTATGCGTTAAAACATCTAAATAGGTGTCATAGG
Source organism: Maratus speculifer (assembly GCA_964019185.1). Classification (NCBI taxonomy): domain Eukaryota; kingdom Metazoa; phylum Arthropoda; class Arachnida; order Araneae; family Salticidae; genus Maratus; species Maratus speculifer. The sequence continues at coordinate 279,869,485 of OZ025294.1, forward strand.
CTTCTTTCGTTGACATCATTTTAGGGTGGAATGGTTGTGTTAAATAGGGATTGAATACAATTATATCTACCTTTCCTTCAATTTTTCCAATTGCTCTCCTGAATAAGTCTTTTAAGATACTATAATACTGGCCCGGTGTGAGTTCGTTTATTTGTCTTATTTTATAAACATATCTATAAGTATTAAATTTTTTTATAAATTTTTTATCTTTCTCAACAATTTCATAATCGGGTCTAAACAGATTTTCCAAATTTGTTTGTAATTTGACTTTTTTTTCTGTCTTTTTGATCAATTTTTCATCTTTATATTTCAATCCGTAATAATCAAAGAGTTTCTTAAGTTTTGGACGGTTTTTCGGTTCATTTATAAATTGTTTCAATTTTTCATTGAAATCAGGAAATAACTTTTTAAGGTTTACCGCTGTTTTTATCTTTTTTTCTTCGTTATTTTTTGGATTAAATTCTGCTGTGTTATTGTTAAATTTTAAATCGAAAGAATCGAATATTTTTTTCAATTTATTTCTTTTTTTAGGGTTTTCGATAAATTTTTTCTTCATTTCATTTAAATAATCTGTGACGTCTAAATTTAATAAATCTACTAAAAGAAATTTATAATTGCCTGTTCTTTTTATGTATCTCATTATCAATCTAATTAATTCATCTTTTTTACAATTTTTGGGTTGTTTTATATTTAAAAATTTCACGACCTGCCTTAATTTTGAAATATGTATTTTTGAATTAGATATCAAATTTAGAGTAGACGCCATTTATTATAGATATAATTTTATAAATACTTTTTGTTACACATTTTTAATAGCTACCACTATTTATGAATGCAATGTGTCCTACTCACTTTTTTAATCTCGGTATTTCTTCGTATCAAACTCATTAAAAGACTTTCACAAAAATGACCCCGGAAGGTCAATTGACTTTATCAAAGTGGATATCCTTCTGAAAGAACAAAGTTCGTTTGTTTGAAGCATTTTGATATCAGTAACAAGGAAGTGACGTAAGATTTATCGAAACGTTAAGAATGTTTTGAACAAAATTTGTTGAGAAGTGTTTTTGCTTCTCAACTGGAGTTGATCGTTTTATTAAAATGCAACAATATTCAGAATTAGATCGTTTAAGAGATGAAATTCGAAATTTAAAAAATGAAAATGAAATGTTAAAAGAAACTAAAGGTAATAATTTATCTATTTCGGATTTAAATTTTGAAATCTTAAAGCGGCAAAAAGATATCGAAAAATTAGAAAAAAGGATAAGATCTAAAAAATACAATATTAAAAAATTAGAAAATGAAGTACAAACGGATAAAAATACCATTTCAAAACTTTTAAATGAAATTAAATTCTATAAAAATAAAATTGATACTTTTAATAAAGAAAATTTTAATGATAAAATGGATATTACCTAAATAAAACAACCAACTTCGGTTGTTGGTAATTTTAGATTAAGCGGTTTAAAATAAATGTAATTTTTCTTTAAAATTTTGAATAAACTTAAATTGTTTAATCTAAAATTACCTGTAAGGCCACCGATGAAGGTCCGAAGTCCTATGAAGCGCTGACGGCAGGTAATTTTAGATTAAATTAGTTTTTATTTAAATATGATTTTTTTTAAAACACAATATCATAAATTTATTTTGATGTTCGTTTGATATGATAATTGCTTTTTAAATGTCGTTTTTTATGAGATAGAGTGTATGTTTTACCACATTCGCAATCAATTTTTTTATTTTTCATAGCTAAATGACAACTTTTGCAATTAGCGTAACGTTCTATTTTGCCGTAACGAAATCGAGTATAAAATTGGTCTAAATTTTTTGTCATCTCACAATGCTTGCAAACTTTAGACAGCTCCATTTAATAAGAAAGAAATTTTAGAAAGGAATTCCAGATGTCTTCGTTTTTCTTATTAAATTTTATTTTCAAATTATTTTCTATTTGACAATAATCTAATATTTTTTTAATGAAATACAAATAATTTATCGATTTTTTATAGTACGCGAAATCTAAAAATTTATAAAATATTTCTTCAACTTCATTTGTAATATTTAACTTAAATTTCCATTTCAATGCGTTAAAACGACTTATTCGGGATTTACGTCTTTCGCTTAAAAAAGCATCTATATTTTTATATGTAAAATAACAATCATTATCCGAATCGTATATAATTTCACATTTTTTCATCTGGTCATAAATTTTGAGATAATTTTCAGGACATTTATTTTCTTTGTCAAAAGAATCCATTAAGCTAGAATCATCTATTAAAACGTCTTTAAAAAAAATCGCAATTCATTTATTTAATCTTATTTTCTTGCAATGCAGTTCACTCAAAGTAGATAGAGCAACACTGCAGACGTCATTTCCTTCTAAGTACATTTTTCGACGGCCGAGTTCGTTAGTTGACGCTCGAAAGAAATTTCGACTTAACTTAGAGGTCATTCAGCTGATAAAGTTCAGTTTCGGACGCTTTACTTAAGGAAAAGAGGAAGTATGTGTTTGTTTTTCAACGCACTTCTGTGATATCAAAGTTTGAATCGGTATCAATTTTTTCAATCTCGCCTCACTTATCAGTGCTTAATGCAAGATTCTATAAATGCCAAACCACAGCCATTTTGTTTCTGTAGAATGTGAATCATTTGCAAAATTAGCAAACAGATATCAAATTAAAAAAAGAATAAAATATTTCGAAGATAGAAGAACATGCAATCACTGGCCTCATAAAATAAAAGTTTTTAGTAGATTTCCTAGAACTTATGGAAACACTGTACCAGTAGTTGATTTGGATAATATCGAAGTAACACCAAAATTAGTAGGATACTATTATATTTAATTTTTTAAAACGAGTAAAAATACTAAATCGTATTCTATTTTCGAAACGTGTAAAAATACTAAATCGTGTTCTATTTTCGAAACGAGTAAAAATACTACATCGCGTTCTATTTTTGAAACGAGTAAAAATACTACATCGTGTTCTATTTTTGAAACGAGTAAAAAAACTACATCGTGTTCTATTTTCGAAACGAGTAAAAAAACTACATATTTAAATGTATATATTTTTAACAGTGTTTATATAAAATGTACGATACTTAATTTTTTAACTGTGAGGTAATTTTGGAAAACTAAATTTCCACTCTACACAGTGTTAGCACTTTTCCAAAAAAGACGCTGAAAAATTTCTTGATTGACATAAATACCAATTTATTTCATATCTAAAATGTATTAATACTAGTAATAGATACGATTATTTAAAAGTAGATAATTTTGATATTTTAGCATGTTTATATTTTAATACTTCATTATTTGATACTTTGGCATGTTTATAACTTAATATTTGGTTATATTTTAATGCGGATTTCTAAATAGACTTGATATCTTTTTCGTCAACCCAAGAATTGAATTCGTCGGAATAATTTAACCACTTTACAAGACATTTATTTCCTTTCTTTTTTAATATTTTTTCAATTTTAAACAAATTATTTTTTTTATTATATTCACATAATTCCTGTTCATAATATGTTCCTTTTATTTCGTTTCCATTCAAATCCTTTATTCTGTAAGTAATGGGGTCAGTGTTTAATATTTCCGAAACGATGAAAATTTCTTCCGTAAAAGTGGGCTGGTATCCGCGAGTGAAAGCAGTCTGGTATTTCGAAATTCTTATTCTATCGCCAACCTTAAATTTTGGTTTTCTTATTATTTTTTCTTCGTATAAATTTTTATAAACTTCAGATTCATTTTCTTCCTTACTCGCTTCGTTAGGTGTCATTTGGATAGACCTATGCTTGGTATTATTATAATTTTTAACTAATTTGTCCAAAACATCTATATATCTTTTAGTATTGTTGGCCGCTAGATAGGTTCTAATTTTTTTATTAATTGTCCTGTTAAAACGTTCGACTACAGAACATTTTATTTCAACATTTTCAGTTGTAAACCACTGAATATTATGATCTTTAAACAACTTTAAAGTTAACTTATTTAAAAATTCTGTACCTTTATCCGTCTGCAGTTTTTCAGGAATTCTTTCTTTAAATATCTTTTTAAATGCTTCCGTTACTTCTTGTCCAGTTTTTCTTTTTATCGGAATAGCCCAAGCATATTTACTAAATACATCTATCACTGTCAATAAGTAATTAGTTCCGTTATTATATTTACTAAAAGGTTTGATAAACAATAAATCTGCTTGCCATTGATCATCGATATGACTTACATAAATGCGTCTTCGTTTAAATTTACGAATTAAAGGCTTATGTCTGGTATAAACATCTTGGCTTTGTAAAAAATCTGTAATTTGCTTTTGACTAAAACCTGTTTTCCGTTTTAATTCATTGATCCCACAATAACCACTTTCAGGATGATAATATATTTTTTCTAAGATATTTTTAGGACCTAAGGTTTTCCTAAAAAAACACTCTTTTTAGAACCACAATCTAAACAAATACCTTTCATCATTGGCCTGTTATTTTTAGACATTGTATTTTTAATATCTTTTGTTTCTGTATGGTTTTTACATTTTAAACAATAGATATTTGTATTTCCCATACCAAAAGATTTTTTAGCTTTAATAATCGGTTTTACAATTCCTCTTTCAATTCTTTCTCTAATCGTAGGATTTTCAATAATATCTAGTTCATCAATCATATTCTTATCGCATACTTCATTTCTACTTTTTGTATCTTTATTTTCTAAATAACATTTGTCATGTTTATATGCAATTTCATCCACTCTGTTAACAGGTTTAGACGAATTTTTATACGTTAAATCTGGATTTAATCGTGTTTTCCCCATAATAACTGTGTCCCCGGGCCGGTAAAAGAATGGCCTGGTAAATGCATTTCAAAAGGTAAATTACTAATGACTTTATTCAGAAAACCCGATCCAACTTGTCCGCATTTTAAACAACCGCCTTTAAAATTACCCTTTTTAGTTAAAGACGTCACAACAAATTTTTTACTTTTACAACTCATTTATTAGACAGCAAAAAGTTGACGCTTTCTAAGAAGAATATTAATATCCATTCAACTGTACTTTTTTTACATACTTTTCGATTGGGAAATATACTAAATTATTTATAAAATCTTGTTCTCTAACATACACTTCTTCTTCTGAAATTTTTTTAGCTTTCAACAAATTCAATTGTTGTTTATAAAAATTATAACATTGCTTGTATTCTTCTTTTCGTTCTAAAATATTTAAAGATTTCTCAATAACTTCTACAATTCCGACGGTCAAACTCAATGCAGCCAGTGGTATGAAAACAAATGCTGATAATCCCGAAGCACTTAGCATAAATTTACTGACAGATAAGGAAATACTTATCTTTTGATACAAATTGTAACTTTTCCGATAAACATATAATCTCTTTTCTAAATATTCTTCCATATTTATATAGGTTCAAAATTTTTTCTGTATCTCATTTCAGAATTTACTAAGTCTAGCATAAAGAAGTTACCCTTACAAGAATTATATTTTTCTAGAAATTCCTTTTTCGTTAGATTTCCGTCTATTTCTCTGATTATCTGACTGATTTCTCTAGGCTGTAGCTTAAAAAATATGAAATAATTGCAATTATTTCTAATTTTTTTAGGAGTTGAGTAATAAGACTGCGTTAAATAAATAATGGATGCATTTTTCTTTCGACCTCTTATAAACAAATCCTCTATAACTTTCTGATCTTTTTCTGTAACACAATCGTCGAACACAACGAGGTTTTTTTCTGAGGAATCTAAATCATCGACAGTAATAAATTCACTCAAATCTAAAGAAAATAATACATTCTTTTTATATTTATCATACAATTTTAATATTTCCGTTTTTTTATTTTTATTTATTTTTTTACATTTTAAAATATCGTCTCTTTCAACACCTTCAAACAGTGTATAATCTTCTTGCAATTTAGAATACTTTGGCTCAGAAATGTCTTTTGCGCATAAATATAGCGCGTCGAAATCTAATCTTACATTACTAGGATTCTCAAAACCGTTTAATAAATTTATTAGTAAATTTGTCTTTCCACAACCTGATGGGCCGATTATTAATAATTTGAAAGGATGTCTGGGTAAAAAAGATGTTGTTTAGGGTCAGGCAATTCTTCCGGTTCTGTGTAATCTTTAATTTTAATCATTTATTAGACAGCGAAAAGCTGACGCTTTCTAATGTTGCTGCCAGTAAAAACATATTAGCTTTCAGTAAAAATAGACGTCTAAGCTATCGCTTCTAATTAGCTGTCACTAAAAATTTGAAAATAGAAAGCGACAGCTTTTCGCTGTCTATAAATGGATAAAATAAACGATTTAGAAAAAAATCGAAATAAGAAACAAAAAGAAGAATTAAAAAATGCAATAAAACTTGTCAAATTACAAGCAGATATTAGAAAAAATAATGAAGAACAGCGTGATAGAAAGCTAGGTATAGACAAAAGTTTAACTCAATTTCATAAACCTGTCACTAAAAAATTAGAAGAACAGGATAAAAGTAGAAAAGAAAATATTAAAGCTATCAATGATAAATTGGACGAATTAAATATATCTTTACAGCCTATTGCAGAATCATCTAGAATTATTCCTGAAGCGATCGGAGATGTCAAAGAATTATATAAAGAACCGCCGCTTACTTATAACGTTGATCAAAATTTTGATCTAAGCTATTTAAAATCTGTACAATTATACAGACCTTCGAAACTCCTAGACAATCAAGAAAAATTAGATGAAATGTATACAAAGGCAAAGCATTTAAAAGAAGAATTATCGAGGAAAAAAGGCAACTTACAAAGTACAATTACGAGGGCTAAAAATCTTTCGGAGGAGGAATTAAGTCAGAAAAAGGTTGAATATAAAGCAGTTGAATATAACGAAGGGGAGCTACAAAAATATATGGCTAGATTAACTACAATTCGAGGTAGCGAAGTAATGAAAGTCGGTAAAGGATTAGGTTTATTATCTGAATTGCTGGATAAAATATGTCAAGGTAGCAAGTCGAAAAAATTAAAAAATGAAATCAAACTGCTAATAGACAAACTCATTAAAGCTAAAAAAATAACTAATGGAGATAAAGAACGATTGTACAATCAATTTCTTCTTTGAAAGCGTCAGCTTTTTGCTGCCTAATAAATGAGTTATGTAAAAAAGAAGATTCATTTGAGTGACGGGCAGATTAGTAAATTGAAATCTGCTCTTAGAAAAAAAGAAGAACTGACACTGCAGATAGACAATTCTAAACCTCCTAATTATGAAATGTATTTAACTAAAACACAGATTAATCAGATTAGTAAAGGTAAAAGAATAAATATAAGCAAAACTCAATTAGATAAAAACGGTGGATTTTTACCCTTTTTAATTCCTATTTTAACATCACTAGGACTCGGTGCTGCGAGTGGTGCGGCGGGTTGGGGAACTAAAAAAATCCTGGATAAAATTTCAGGATCTGGAGTTTATCAGCCTTGGGAAAACAAAGGATCTGGTCTAAAAGCGTCAGCTTCCCTGTCTAAAAAAAAATTCCGATAACAAAATGGGGTATATCGGATAAAACGATTAAAGAAAATATGAAAGATGAAAAAGGATTTAGGGATGTTTTCACTTCCGATTTACTTCCTAAAAAGATTGGAAAGTTTGAAAGTGGGATTATTAATTTAGATATCTCGACCGGCCCAGGAACACACTGGGTTTGTTACTATAATGACCCGAAATATAACTATGTAGAATATTTCGATCCTTTTGGGGAATATATATATATAAAAATATTAAACTCAAAGAAAAATATATTCCTGAAAATATTATGAAATTTCTTAAACTTTCCAATAAAAAAGTCAATATAGCTCACAATGATAGTTTTTTACAAAAACCTACTTCTGTAAACTGTGGATTATTTTGTATGAAATATATAAAGGAAAGAAATAAAGGCAAATGTCCAGAATGTGTACTTAATTCATTTACTCAACAGCCTAGCGATTATAACGAAAAGCTTGTTTTTCATCTTTAAAGATTTTTTCTGTCTAATAAATGATCAAATTGAAACCAAAAATTCATGAAAAATCAGAGGATTTCACTGTTGAATTTCCAAAACCTCTTAAATTAAAAAAAATAGCATTGCAATCTTTTACTATGACAGTTTCATGGTTTAACATAACAGATAAAACTAATACATTTGACGTATACACAGATGAGAATAATGTTAAATCTATCACTATTCCTTATGGTAATAAAAATGTTGAAGATTTAAATATAGATGTGATGAAAGCGTTTGGTTCAGACGATCCTCCGGTAAAATTTGGTAGAATACAATCTAGACTAAGAATGCTTATTAAATTAACTAAAGGTTGGAATATCGACTTAACAAAAAGCGATTTTCATAAACTAATAGGCTTTGAAAAAAAAGTTTACAAAAGTCCTGATGAAGAGACTGTAATAGAAGGTGAAAATATAGGGGATATAACGAACGGAAACGACATTATATATATTCATTGTGATGTAGTGAATGGATCTTTAATCAACCAGAATAATTCAGAAGTTATTTATTCTTTTACACCGAGGGATGTACCGGGTGTTATCATTTCGAAAGAATTCAATAATTTAATATATTATCCTGTCAACAATAGGGATTCAATTCGTAGAATAAGGATGAGAGTTACGAATCAAAATGGTGAATTAATTGATTTAAATAAAGGTTTGATTGAGTATAATTTTAGAGTCGTAGAGGAAAAAGAAGACTATGTTGAAAAAATATATCAATTGATATTAACTAAATTTTCTCAATAAATAAATGAATCAACACAGAGTATATAGGAAAAGTAAAAGAATTCAAGGAAAAGGATTTTTTAAAGCTAAAAAGGTAGATTTGAATGAAAAAGCAGTTGTTGACAAATTGACTGATGCTGACATATTGAAAGAAATATTTTCAAAAAAGATGAAAGGAACAGGTCTGAAAATTCTTCCTAAATAAATGGAAAAAATTTATGATCTGAGAGATACTCATTATTATTATAATAACGATATAAAAAGTAGCGAATTAAAAAAAATAAGATTGCCTAGTACAAGCCATAATGACAAAAAAGAAAATACGACGTTTCATTTCGAAATTACTGATACCAATGATCCTATTTCATTATCGGAGAGTTATCTGGAGACAAAGTGGAAAATTGTAAAATCCAGCGGTGCATCTATAAACGACGATAATGTCGCAGCTGTATGTTCTATGAAAGGCGTAAAACTTCAGATAGGTAAACAAATAATTGAATCAGTTGGAGACTATCACTCCTACATTCTGCAGGTTAAGAGACTGAAGGATTATACCAGAGATTATTCAACATCAGAAGCCACCAATATAGGTTTTTATCCAGATACCAGTGATAGTGCTGATAGAAATAAAAGTTTACTTCAAAGCGATGGTACGATAACGGCTACCACCTCTGTAACAGATGTCGTCAATAAATTAAAAATTGTAAAAAATGAAAACTACAATAAAGGATTTAAAAAAAGATGGGAATTGTCGAAAAATAGTAATTCAGTTACAACATGGACGCCTTTAAAGGAAATTTTGAATTTCGTCGCAGAATATAAAAAAGCCATTTCAGGTTTCATAATAAGACTGGAATTCCAAAGAGACGATAGCAGAAATATGATTTACACAGACGATGCAAATCCAGATTATAAAGTAGAAATTGAAGACATAGCGCTCTGGGTGAGATACGTCGATTTTAAAAATGGAGCGGAGATTCTCTATAATGAATTAAAATTATCAAATACGGATATAGAAATAAACTGGAATCAGTATGAAATTAACAGATCTAGTCCTATTAATAAATATAAAAGCGGTTCCGATTCTATATCGGCTACATCCGATGAAGTTTTAAGATTATTCGTCATACCACAATATTTCGACAGAAATGAAAATCCTAAAAAAAATAATATGATATTTGATAATTTGGATATGATCGAATGTTGGTTGATGATTAACAGATCGCCGTTACCCGCAGAGCGATATACTATGGATTTTGGTAAAAAAGAATATAATAGATTATATGAATCTTTTCTGGAATCAGGTCTCAATAATCTAAACACAGAAACCGGTTGTATGGTAAACTACTCAGATTTTGGTAAATTATATCCCATAATTCATTTTGATTTGTCAAATCATGTAAACTATACTACTCTTGAAAATTTGAGAATAGAATTCAATTGGAAATTAGAAAATGAAACAACCAAAGAATATGTATTTTACTATATTTTAGAAGTAAGGAAGAAATGTATTTTAAATATGAATAAAAAAGAAATTACTATGATTAAAACGTTAGGAGAATAACATTTTTTAGTCTTTATAAATGGCTGCTTATTATCCACCGTATGATAATCCTGTACGAAAAGGCGCTGTAGGACCTCCAGGTATCGGTTTTAAATTAACGCCGGATGGAAATTTCGATATGGATAATAAGATATTAAAAAATGCTTCAGATCCAATTGATGATTTAGACTTAACCCCTAAACGTTTTGTTTTGAATAAAATAGAAAACAATCATTTTGAACTAAAAGATTTTATAGAGAAAAATAATATTAATTACGATAGTAATTTTTTAACCTTCACCGAAGAAATGGGTAAGAGAATTAAAGAATTGGATGAAAACACTTTACATCTAATCGAAGGAAAAGCTTACGACGCCAAAGGAAAAAGAATAGGAAATGTCGCAGATCCGAAAGATGATAAAAATGTTGTGAATAAACGATATTTAGAAAAAAATGCATTAATATTAAAGAATGATAAATTTGATGCAAAAAATAAAATAATTATGAATATTTCGGTACCCGAAAACGAAACAGATGTAGTCAATAAAATATATGTAGACAATAAAGATATCTGGGTTACAGTGAAGGATTTTCAGACTTTTACAGGAAAAGAATTTACCAAAGTAAATTTCGATATGATGAGTTCTAAATTACTGGATCAAGAAATGCGATTATCTACAGATATGCATATGAAAATTACTATATATTTAATATATAATAGTTTAATCGGCAAAAATAGGACTACAGAGATAGAACTAAAAATCGAAGATAAAATAATTTTAAGCGGAGAAATGTTTGATGATTATTCCGTAACTCGTTTTGATTATGGAAAAAGTGGTGACATGATTACATTTTTGATAAAATCCAAAAGTAATTCTCCAGTTACCTTAAAACCTTGGATGCATATTGAAAAAATTCCTTTTTAAAAATATTTCATTATTAAATGGATATCAACTGGGACGAATTTTCTAAGACGAAAATTTATCCGAAGATGTCCTTCGAAATTTGAAGGATAAACTCAATTGGAAGTTAGTTTGTAGATATTCAGTATTATCCGAATGTTTTATGGAAGAACTCATAGATTATATCGAATGGAATGTTATATGCATTTTTCAAAAACTTTCGGAAAAATTTATAGAAAAATATAAAGAAGAATTAGACTGGAATTTAGTTTGTAAAAATCAGAAGCTGTCTGAGGAATTTATATTAAAACATTCGAATTATATAAATTGGGTTGTTATATCTCAATATCAAACCTTAAGTGACGAATTTATTCAAACCTATCATGAAAAATTAGATTTACATAAAGTATCTCAATTTCAAAAACTTGCAGAAAATACTATGTGCACATTGGAAGAAGGACTTAATTGGCTATTAATAACCCGTTTTCAAACATTTGGTGAAAGATTTTTAGAAAAGTATATGCATAAACTAGATTTTTGTAATCTCATTGAATATAAGTTTGATCAATTACCAGGTAATTTTTATAACGATAAGTGGAAAAAAATACTTTCCGTTCAACTGGGTGAATTAAATAAAAAATTTGGCCATTTTTACGAAGAAGAACTACCGAACAGGGAAAGATTAATGGATGAGATTTTCGAATTAAAAAATATTTTAATACGATTTATTAATGAATTGAGAGTACTTTTGAATAAAGACGAAAAATAAAAGTGTTTATAAAAATTCTTCTGTATAAATGGTGTCAGCTCAAAGATTAGACGATATTATAATTCATAAATATAAAGATTTATTTGTCGAATTATTCCATCATAAAGAATTTTATACATTTATTTCATTATATATGAATAAAATTTATCTTCATTTAAGTAAAAATATTATGAAATTACCCATTGAATTTATAAGAAAATTTAAAGATAAACTTAATTGGAATTGTATATCACAGAATGAAAAATTATCAGAAGATTTTATTAGAGAATTTCAAAATAAAGTTGACTGGTGGTGTATATCATTTCATCAGACATTATCCGAAGATTTTATTAGAGAATTCCAAAATAAAGTTGACTGGGAAGGAATATCCTTTCGTCAAATATTATCCCATAATTTTCTAAAAGAATTTGAAGATAAAATTGATTGGGAATGGATATCATATATAAATGGCTTTTAATTAGCATTTCAATTTTAAGCCGAAGGATTGTATCCTTTATTTAATCTATCGAAAAAAAATTTCTAAATAAATGTTACAATAGTTTGTCATAAGTACTCTTTAATTGTCTTTCGCCTACCTTTCATTATTTTAAATTTGATCCCATTATCACAAACCATAGCATCGATAACTCTAATATTCTCAACCTGGTTTATTATTAAGAAAATGCGTCAGTCAAACTTTTTGATCACAGTAATCGTTATATATTAGCATTTAGTGGGTCCATTCAAATACTATTTTATAATCATCATTTCATCCAATAATATTAACATAAATCAGAACTGTCGTCTTTCGACACACACTAGCTCTACATATATGCTGAAAGTTTGTTCCGACAGTAAGCGCGCGCTCCCGCTCAGCCGATTGCACTCCGTCATACGAGACTGGCGCGGGAACTTCCCCGAAGCGAAGAACGAAAATCTCAAATCTGAGACTCTTCCTAGGCGGACCCACAACCGGATAGATGGGAATATACAAATTATGGTTATATTCATTTCTTCGATATTTAGACAGTCAAACTTTTTCATCTCATTAAATATTAATATTGTATGGATTATTTCGAATTATGAAACATTGTTCGATAGTCAAACTTTTCGATGAAAATCTTACAATAATCGTCACAATACTCGATATTTTAACAGTCTAATTTTTTAAGCAAAATCTTACAAAAATCGTTAAATATTTGCGTTTAGTGGAATATAAAAACTGTCCCAGAGTCGGTACCATATACTACTAGCAGATGTTTCCTATTTCAATTTAGTCAATTTTTCTTGATGTTCCAATTTAACACCAATTATCTTTAAACTCAATTTACTGCAAATCGACATTTTGTCACTTGTACCCCTTGGCTTCTGAAGTCGTCATATATATGCATATATATATATATTTATATGTATATATGTAGACATGCATGGTTATGTAAACATGATAGTGTATTTGTAAATGTTACCGTTAAGGTGTATGAAATTACTGAATTCTTTGATATAACTATAGTTATGTTATAGAACAAATCTTCATTTCTCCTTTATCACTTTCAATCGAATTTCGGAACAATCTGCGTACACATGGAACACACACACACAGAAACATATTGATATGAGCGTGTGTTTGTGCTAAACAAACATACAAATTCAAACACCCGTAAATAAACTGTATTTATTCTGCTTTAAAAGAGGCTAAAGAATGTTATTTACGACATGTCTTAGGCCATCAATAATAAGTAAATTACACAGCTTTCTATATTTGAATTGAATAAAAAAACTAATTAATTTTTATCCAAGAAACAAAACTTTTTAAAGAAATTTCATCCCCATTTGGGTCAGAGAATATTTTTTCCTTACCTTAAGAAATACACAGAAAAAACCGAAGTCGAATTTAAAACCGTTTCTAAACTATTGCGGCCTTATCAAATAAAATTCTTTTGGGACATCAACAAAGAGATCTGCATTGTTGTTAAATTTCCGTTCTATACCTCAATAACTTTCTGACTCCGAGGAAGAATGAGTGACGGAGAATCATTAGTAGACATAGCAAATTGATCAACTTGCCCTAGAGACAGACCTTAGGTATATTGCAGGTTCTCAAAGTTCAATAAGCTGTCATAGACAAAAGAAATTTCGGGAAAACCATTTGGTATTGAACATTCGACGGAACCTGAAACAGAAATTACATAAAGTGTATTCGTCATCACGTTAGGAATGAAATATATTACGTAAAGTAAATATAATTCTTTTATTTTTTTAAATTTCATAAAACTGATATACCCCGCTGAGACTTGATATTTAACGCATAATATGAAGTGCATAGCATTTACAGAGACACACAATATATCTCAAATCTTATATTTTTATCCGAAGTACTGTATATTATCGATGACAGCCGATGGATGGTTGAAATGCATTTTCAATTATAATATGCGCTTTTGAGTTTTACAAAATGTTCTGCAAATTATATGGTGTATATAAATGTTATTGTTGATATACAGGGTTACACAAAAGAGCTCATACAGGTTGCTGAATATGAGACCAATTAACTTAAAGGTGGTTTTTAAATAAGTAAAGCATTTTTGCGTTGAACTGATTTCATTTTACTAATAAATGTTTGTAGAATATAGATAAAATGATATACAGGGTCACGCAAAGAATTAGCTACATGGTCACCCATGGATGATAATTTCTGGAAATGTGATTTAAGTAGTTTTAAGAGTGTGTATGTTTAATTAAATTTTAACAAAATACTGGCGTATAAAAAAGGTACTAAATAAAGTACAAGGCTGAACAAAAGTATCGAAGTTTTTTCATCTGTTAGAATAAAGTACTGAAAGAGTAATTTCAACCAGTTAAATATTTTCTCGCTAAACTAAATTTTCCTATTAAAACGTATATCATATCAACCGACGGATGAAAAACAGGGCTGTTAAACAGTTTTGGAATACATATTTGGCTATGAACAGTAGAATTTCTTTCGCTAAATAACAAAGTTTTGTAAAGATTTCAGGAAGTGTTGGAAAGTGTTTCATAATCTATGCTTAACGCATGATTTTTCTTACTTATTTAAATTATTATTAAATACGTGATATGCGATGGATTCAGGGTTATTTTAGCTCTTTTGTATTTCCCTTCTATTACATTCGGTCGAATTTTGGAACAACCTGGATACACATATGTAACCCACACACATACAAATATGTATTTATATGCGCGCCTGCTTTCTCTAAACAAACATGTAAATTCAAACATTCGTAAATAAATTGTACTTATTTTTTTTTAAAGAAAAATAAATTTAATTTACGAAATGTCTTAAGGTCATCAATCCTAAGTAAATTACATTACGTTCTACCTTTGAATGCAATAAAAAGACAAAAAAATATTTATTCAAGATACAAAGGTTTTTAAAGAAATTTATCCATATGAGAATCTTTTTCTTACTTATCTTAAGAAATAAGGAAAAAAAAGAATTTTAACCCTTTTTTAAACTAATGCTGCCTTATCAAATAAAAGAAAATTCTTTTGGGACACTAAAAAACAGAACAGCTTTATTATTAACTTTCCGTTCTATAACTCAATAACTCTCTTTGAGTCCGATAAAAAAATGAGGGACGGAGAATCGTTAGTAGACATAGCAGATTGATCAACTTGCCCTAGAAACAGACCTTAGGTGTATTGCAGTATTCTCAAAGTTCAATAAGCTGATATAGACAAACGAAATATCGGAAAAACCATTTAATATATTATGTCGATTTTTGTATTGAACATTGAAATTGAACCTGAAATAGAAGTTACATAAACTATATTCGTTATCTATAAATTATATCGTTATGTTACGGATAACATATATCATGTAAAGTAAACGTATTTTATTTACTTTCTTTGTTTCAGCTGATGGGAATATAGGATTATATGTAAAAACATTTAGCGTACTAAAATGAATTGATGCAATTGGAGTTCCTTAAATTAAGAGATTAATAGAAATCTTTGATTTTCGAAACACTGTAATTTTTTAGTGAAAATGGCTTACTTGGATGAATATGAAACTTTAGTGAAAATAGCTTACTGCCTTAAAATGTCAATTTAATTAGCTTTTACAGATTAGGATGTTCTTTTTTTATACTCATATAAGGCAGTAGATTCATTAGAATGGGCAGTTTGAGAAGAAATAAGGAACTAAGAGTAATTAAAAGAATAGCAAATTTTTTTAATATGTTTTTAATATTTTTGTAACACCTCTCTAGTAATATAAATTGTTTATTAAAATGTTTATATAAAAGATTAAGTTCTTAAAATCTATTGATTTAAAAATCTATTGAATTTAATGAACTTTTTATCATACTTCAATTTTCTGAAAGTTATTACAGTCAACCCAAATTTAGTTAAGGTGAAACAACCTGTTTTTTATTATATACGTGGTTTCGACTCTATACAAAGTAATTTTCCCCCTTTATCACTCTTCTGAATTTGTCGGATGAATTTTGGAGAAACCTATATGCGCATATGTAGCAAATAGTCATAGAAATACATATATACATATATATATTGTACGCGTTTTTGTTCTAAATAAAAATATATAAATTCAAACACCCATAAATAAACACCATTTATTTTGTTTTTAAAACGAAAAATGAATGCAATTTAGAACATTCTTTGGGCCATCAATCCTTAGTACATTAGATAACTTTCTATCATTGAATTGAATAAAAAATAAAAAATATTTATCCAGGACACAAAACTTTTTAAAGAAATTTTATACATATGAGGGTCGGCAAATTTCTTACTTACCTTAAGAAATAAGGGAAAAAAACGAAGAAGAATTTTAAACCTCTTTAAAACTATTGTTGCCTTATAAAATGATAGAAAATTCTTTTGGGACACCAACAAAGAAAACCGCTTCGTTATTAACTTTCCGTTCTATAACTCAATAACTCTCTGACTCCGAAGAAGAATCAGGGACGGAGAATCATTACTCGACGTAGCAAATTGATCAACTTGCCCCAGAGACAGACCTTAGTGGTATTACAGGGTCTCAAATTTCAATAAGCTGACATAGGCAAACGAAATATCGGAAAAACCATTTGGTATATTACGTCGATTTTTGTATTGAACATGGGCAGCATCTGAAATAGAAATTACATAAACTATATTCGTTGTCGTGTTACGAATGACACATATCATGTAAGTTAAACTTAATTTATTTTTACTTTATCTGTTTCAGTTGTTTTGAATATAGAATCATATGTAAAAGCATTTCGCCCGAAAATGAATTGACGCAATTGGAGTTTCTAAAATTTATAAGATAAATGGACAACTGTTGTTTTTTGATACGCTGTAATTTGTTGCTGAAAAGGGCAACTTAATTGTCTTTTTTGATTAGGATAATCTTCTTTTATACTTAGGTAATATAGAATAGCAAAGAGATAATATAATATACTACTTTTTACTATATATGTATACCCACATATGTATATATGTGCACGTATATTTTTATGTATACATTATACATGCATATATATATGATACCGTTAACGAGTCTGTACGTGTGTGTAATAACTAACCAAGTCAGTTAAATTGTATAAAAGTACTGCATTCTACTATTTATCTAGTTATTTTATACATTAACACTTCCTTCTCTCTCTATCACCTTCGGTCGAATTTCGGAGCAACCTGTATACACATATGTAACTCACACAGTACAAATATGTATTTGTATGCGCGTCTGCATGTGTTATACTGACATATAAATTCAAACACACATAAATAAACTATTTTTTGAGAGAAAAACTAATGTAATTTACAATATCTCTTAGATCCACCAATCGTAAGTAAATTACTTAACTTTATATCGTTGAATTCAATAAAAAGGGGAAAAATATTTATCCCAGACACTAAGCTTTTTAATGAAATTTTATCTACATGAGGCTCAGCAAATTACTCGCTTACCTTAAGAAATAAGGAAAAAACGATGAAGAATTTTAACCCTTTTTAAAACTATTGCTGCCTTATCAATTAAAAGCAATTTCTTTTGGGACGCGAGGTTGAAAATTCAGAATTGGGCTGCCTCTTGAACTGTCAAAATGAACCCCGCCAAGTGCGAATTGATTCGAATGTTTTCTCCAAGCTGCAGAGTTTCGAAGTTCCTTTTTTCTTTTTTCTCTTTAAATTACTATGACACGGATTTAGAATTAAGAAGTCTAATTCTGATAATGGATTAACGACGGAAATAGTACGATAAAGCGGTTTTTGTATTTTACTCTTAGGAGGAGGTTTGAATCGTTCTATTTCGTGAGTGGCGTATTAATAGAGATTGTAATATTATGTGGAGTAACCGACTAAAGTTAGGCAACAATAAAGATTTATAACATTTATTTCTTTATTCTTTGGAAGAAATCACTTAGAATTAAATCTTCATTCTGCCAGATTTCATCGGTCACGACGCATATTAAAGCTCACTTTTTCAGCTGTAATATAAGTTTACAGAGTAATCACGGACACCATGTGTATAATCATTTTTATTTCGTTATATCATCGTCGTTCTATGATCACGTCCTTCTCTTATTACATGTATACTTACCTGGTTATGAATGCATTATATATGTATATGTACATGTTACCGTTAAAATGTGTAGCCCAGTTATTTCATAAAATAACGAACCAAGTCCGTTTAAGTGTATAAAATTGTTAAATTCTAACACTTAACTAGTAATTTTCTAGGCTAACACTTCATTTCTCTTCTATCACGCTCGTTGAAATTTCGGAACCTCTTGTATACTTATATGGAACATACACACGTATACAAATGTATATTTACACATGCATCTGTTTGTGCTAAACAAATTTATAAATTCAAATGCCATTTAATAAACAGCATTTATTTAGTTTTTAAAGAGAAAAACGAATTTAGTTTACGACACGTCTTAGGGTCATCATTCCTAAGGAAATTATATAACTTATTTCATTGAATAGAGTGAAAAGACAAAAAATTTATTTATACAAGACACAAAATTTTTTAAAAGAATTTTATCCACATGAGGGTCAATAAAATTGTTTACTTACCTGAAGAAATAAGGAAAAAATACGAAGAAGAATTTTAACCCTTTTTAAAGCTATTACAGCCTTATCAAATACAAGAAAAGTCTTTTGGGACACCCACAAAGAGGACTGCTGCGTTATTAACTTTCCGTTCTATAACTCAATAACTCTCTGACTCCGAGGAAGAATGAGGGACGGAGAATCATTCGTAGACATAACAAATTGATTAACTTGCCCTAGAGATAGACCTTAGAGGTATTATAGGGTCTCAAAGTTCAATAAGTTGATATAGACAAACGAAATATCGGAAGAGCCATTTGTATATTACGTCGATTTTTGTATTGAACATCGGACGGACCTGAAATAGAAATTACATAAACTAGCATTACATAAACTCAGCATATTTCTTACTTATCTTAAAAAATAAGGAAAAAATCCGAAGAAGAATTTTAACTCTTTTTAAAACTATTACTAGCTTATTAAATAAAAGAAAATTCTTTTAGGACAACAACAAAGAGCGCCGCTTCGTTACTATTTTCCGTTCTATAACTCAATTACTCTCTGATTTCGTTGGAGAATGAGGGACTAAGAATAATTAGTAGACAAAGCAAACTGTTCAACTTGCCCTGGAGACAGACCTTAGCGGTATTACACTGTCTCAAATATCAATAAGCTGACAAACGGAATATCGAAAAAAAAAACATTTTGTATATTATATCGATTTTTGTATTGAATATTGAACCGCACCTGAAATAGAAATTATACAAACTATATTCGTTATCATGTTACGAATGACATATATCATGTAAAGTAAACTTAATTTATTTTTTCTTTCTTTCTTAGAGTTGATGTGAATATAAGATTATACGTAAAAATATTTAGCCCACTAAAATGAATTGACGCAATTAGAGTTTCTTAATTTATAAGATTAATTAAAACCGTTGTTTTACGATACACTGTAATTTTTGAGTGAAAAAGCAAATTTAATTAGCTTTTTTAGATTAGGATATTATTATTTTATACATAGATAATACAGAAGATTCAGTAGAATGGATACTTCGAGAAGATATAAGGAACTAAAAATAATTAACAGAATAGCAAATTTTTTAACTTTATTTTTAATATTTTTTGTAACACATCTCTTAAGTAATATAAATTGTTTATTAAAATGCTTATATAAAAGGTTAAGTTCTTAAAATCTATTGATTGAAAAATGTAATGGATTTAATAAACATTTTATCATCTTTCAACTTTCTGAAAATATTTACTGTCAATCAAAATTTAGTTAGAATGAAACATCCTGTTTTTTTATATACGTGGTTTCCAACTCAATCCATGGTAATATTCCTCTCTATTACGTTTATAAATGTGCCGGTTGAATTTTGGAGCAAATTGTATACGCATATGTAGCAAACAGCCATAGACATATATGAGGAGCCCAGAAGCCAAGGGGTATAAGTGACAAAATTGAAAAAATTAGTTAAGTGCACAGGCTATCTGGAAATATGTCTATTTATTTGTAGGTAAAGAGTTAAGAGTGATTTATTCATTATGTACTGAGTTATAGGGGTCAGTCACTTAACCTCTTTCCCAAAACTGTGAAACGATTGGAGGCCAAGGGGTATAAGTGCAGTTGTGTCCGTTAACGTCTATATAGCAGAAGCACGACCAACGACATACATACAAAACCATTTGCTTTTTTTATGCATTAAATATATGCATTTTAACTGTTATCAAGTAAGAAAAATCATGCGTTAAGCATGGATTATGAAACACTTTCGAACACTCCCTGAAATCTTTAAAAATTTTTGCTATTGAGGATAATAAAGTGTTACAGTTCATTGCCAAATATGTATTCTGATACTTTTTAACAGCCCTATGTTTTATTTGTCGGTTTATATATACTGTATAATGGGAAAAATTAGTTTAGCAAGAAAACGTATAACAGTTTGAAATTTCTCTTTCAGCAGTTTATATTAATAGATGGAAGCACACTTGTATACTTTTGTTCATCCTGTAGTTTATCTTGAACCTTTATTATACGCCAGTATTTAGCTGAAATTTACTTCAAATTAAACACACTTAAGACTACTGAAATTACATTTCCAGAAATTATCATTCATCGATGACCATGTATAAAAATTCTTGTGTGATCCTGTATATCATTTTACCTATATTTTACAAGCATTTCTTAGTAAACTGAATGCAGTTCAGCATAGAAATACAAGACTTATTTAAAAGAAATCTTTAAGTAAAGTACGCTCATAGTCTGTAACCTTTACGAATATTTTTGTGTAGCCCTGTATATGAACTATAGATTTATACATATCATATAACGTGTATACATTTAGTGAAACTTAAAAGCGCAAATCATAATTAAAATAGCATTTTGTTCATCCATCAATCATCATCGATAATTATACAGTAATTCGGATAGAAATTCGGTCCTATTTGAAATCTTTTTTGTGTCCCTGTAAATACTGTGTACTTTGTATTATGTGCGAAATAATTTATATTAAGCCTCAGCGATATACATTAATTTTATTATACATGAAAATTGTAATATAATTAAAACAAGTCGCAAACAATTCCCTCTTTATTATTAGGTAATGTAAATCTTTGTATGGTCCTGTAAACAATTAATAACTATTCTTTTCACCTCAGATTTTATAGAATGTCTATTTTAGTGCAATTCATAAATGCATATAAATTTTAACATGTGACAAGGTGTAACATATTTCAAATTCATTTAAAACGATTTTTCCCATAACCCGTAATGTAACGGAAAATTTTTGATTGTCCCTGTAAATAAACTAATCGTGTTAGAAATATGTGCAATAAGTTGCACAGAGTCATTGCAAGGGTCATTTGCAATAAGTTCGTGTTGAAGTAAACATGAATAATTCCCAAAAATTTCAGGGCAATCCGAATATATTTACGAGAGTTAGGACAGACGGACGGACAAACCAAAATCATATTCACTTTTCAACTTAGTTGGTAGGTGTTAAAAAATATGAAATTCCAATGTTTCTAAACTTATAATAAAAATTTAAAACTTATATTAGAACAAAAGTTTTTCATTTCATTCATTATATCAACATTGTTCATAAATTTTTCGTAAATTCATTTTTTTATTTCATATTTTTTCCTTTTTTAGAATTTATATTGAAACAAAATTTTGTCCTTTGATTTATTTGTATCAACATTAATCTTTATTTTTCATAAATACAATTTTTTTTTTTAAATTTTTCATTTCTTGTGTTCATTCGGCATTTGTACCCTTTAGTTTTCAAGCAGTTTTCATTACTGCTTGGAAGCCCAGGGGTATAAGTGCCGAATGATGATAAATATTGCTTAGTTATAAATTAAAAAAATACCCTATTCCACCTTTTTTTAAACAGTTATTGAAACAAGAGTTCAAGGATCATTAAGAAATAAGCAAAATTTTCATATCTCAATTCATTCAATTACAGTCGATGTGTAACTTTGAACTCAATTTACTCGAAATCTAAATTTTGTCACTTGTACCCCTTGGCTTCTGGGCTCCTCATATATAAAAAGCGCGTGTTTGTGCTAAGTAAAAACATATAAATTCCAACACCCATAAATAAACTGTATTTATTTTGTTTTTAATGAGAAAAATGAAAACAATTTACGACATATCTTAGGGCCATCAATTCTAAGTATATTACATAACTTTCTATCATTAAATTGAATAAAAAGACAAAAAGAAAATATTTATTCAAGATACAAAACTTTTTAAAGGAATTTTATCCGCATGAGGATCAGCAAATTTCTTATTTACTTTAAGAAATAAGGATTAAAAAACTAAGAAGAATTTAAACCCTTTTAAAACTATTGCTGCTTAATGAAATAAAAATATTTTGGGACACCAAAAAAAGGACCGCTTCCTTATTAACTTACCGTTTTATAACTCAATGACTCTCTGACTCCGAGGGAAAATGAGGGACGGAGAATCATTAGTAGACATAGCAAATTGATCAACTTGCCCTGGAGACAGACCTTAGTGGTATTACAGGGTCTCAAAGTTCAATAAACTGATCTAGACAAACGGAATATTGGAAAAACCATTTGGTATATTATGTCGATTTTTGTATTGAACATTGGGCGTCAGTTGAAATAGAAATTACATAAACTATATTCTTTATGAAGTTACGAATGACATATATAACGTTAATTAAAAGTTTTTTTTTACTTCCTTTGTTTCAGTTGATGTGAATATTGGATTATATGTAAAAACATTAACACTCTAAAGTGTATTGATGCATTTAGAGTTTCTTAATTTTTGAGATAAATTGAAATCTTTGTTTTACAATACGCTGTATTTTTTAGTGAAAAAGGCAATTTAATTATCTTTTTAGGTTAGGATGTTCTTTTTTTATATTTAGATAAAATAGAAAGGCAAAGAAATAGCATAATATACTATATTTTCCTACATATATATACATGTAATTGTAGATATGTATAAGTTGCGGCCAAAACCCGAAATTGGCCAATTCTAGAACTGGCCGGCATATTCGGAATTGGCCAGCAGTGTTAAAAAATGACTGGCCAATTCTAGAATTGTCCGGAAAATTCGCGAACTGGCCAGATGCAATTGGTCAATTCGCGAACTGGCCAGATGCGATTGGCAAATTCGCGAAATATATATAGGCACTCGGCTTAATCATTTCTAACATTGTTGAAAGTGTCTATGAATTCAAATAGTCTAGCCGTCAGCCTATCTGTTCTTTAACTCGTGTAAAGGTTCCGGTTAACATGTAATTGTCATCTTATTTGGTTTATCAATTAATTTCGATATTGAAAAGAAATTGTGTACTATTTTTGGTTAATTTAGTTGGGTACACAAAAATATTTCGTTTCAATATAGTCAATGGGAATCTTTTTTACTGTGCATTTTAATGTTACATTATTTTAATTACAAAAAAAAAGGTACCTATGCATCATAGTTCGGGTGTTGGCCAAGGCTTCCCGGCCAGTTCGCGAATTGGCCGGCCAAAACCCGAAATACGCTATTCATTTCATGTATTTCGGGTTTTGGACAAAAAGCTTGGCCAGTTCGGGTTATTTGCCGGCCAGTTCTAGAAATGGCCAGGCACCGGGTATTCGCCGCAACATATACATAAATAGTTATGTGTACATTATACATGTACATTATACAATAGTTAGTTATTTCATGAAATGTCTACCCAAGCCGATTGATGTGTATAAAATCGTCGAATTCTGACATTTAACTAGTTATTTTATACAAAACACTGCATTTCCTCTCCATCACGTTCTGTCGAATTTCAGAGCATCTTGTATACACATATATAACACACATACGCATATAAAAATACATTTATATGTGCGTCTGTTTATGCTAAACAAATTTATAAATTCAAATGCCTATAAATAAACTGTATTTGTTTTTTTTTCTTAAGGGAAAAACGAATGGTATTGTCTGAATAACTTTGGATGTGTTTATAAAAGACAAAAAAATATTTATCCAAGACATAAATCTTTTTAAAGAATTTTTATCCACATGGGCATCAGCAAATTTTGTACTTACCTTAAGAAATAAGGGAAAAATACTAAGAAGAATTTTAAACCTTTTTTAAACTATTGCTGTCTGATCAAATGTAAGAAAATTCTTTTGGGACTTTTCATAGAGAACCGCTTCGTTATTAACTTTCAGTTCTATAACTCAATAATTATCCGACTCCAAGAAAAAATGTGGGACAGAGAATCATTAGTAGACATAGCAAATTGACCAGATTGCCCTAGAGACAGACTTTAGTGGTATTACAGCGTATCAAAGTTCAATAAGCTAACATAGACAAACGAAATATCGGAAAAACCATTTGGTATATTACGTCAATTTTTGTATTGAATATTAGACGGCACCTGAAATAGAAATTACATAAACTATATTCGTTATCATGTTACGAATGACATATATCATGTAAAGTAAATAATTTATTCTTTCTTTCTCTGTTTGAGTTAATGCGAATATAGGATTATATGTTAAAACATTTGCGCTCTAAAATGACGCAATTGAAGTTTCTTACTTTATGCGAAAATTTGAAGCCTTCGCTTTTCGATACGCAGTAATATTTTAGAGTAAAAGTCATTTTAATTAGATTTTATGATTAAGATGTTCTTTTTATATTCTCAAATAATACAGTTCAGAGACTCAGATGATTCATTTTTCATACTTCCTTATTCAGATAATTAAAAAGAATGGGTATTTCTAAAAGAAATAAAAAACTAACATTTATTAATAGGATAGCAAATATTTTAACCTATTCAGGAGTAAGGCCATAGTGGTCGCATATTTTAATGAATCAATGCAAACAAAAAATTATAGATAACTATTTAATTCATTATGATGAATTTTATATTGACAATTCAAGCTCTCGGATACGCCTTCTGGTAGACGTAAAAGACGTAACTTTCAAAACAGGATAAGGCCTTTCTTCGAGATATAGACGGTTTGTGCATCCATTATGATAGGGGCGGATTACTCTAGATAAAATCGGCTTTTAAAGCCTAAATAATAACTTTCAGGTCTATATTTATATAAAACAATTGAAAGTAGCAGTACATAAGCAATAAACATCAAATGGTTAAAAGCAGATTAATTATTAAAATAAATCACATAATTATGGTGGTATTTGCGGCTAAATTTCATTGAGTAGCTCTGTCAATACGCCACCTGTATCTCAGTTAGTTAAAAACCTATTTGGAAAATCGCATGACGGACTATAGTGGTGGTGCTAATTTTGCTACCTCCTTTCGAAGCCCGCTTAGCACAATGCAAAATTAAACCTTTAAACATAGGTTTTGTTTTATGTACACAAGATTATTACTACGCTGAATTTTAATGTTTGAAATACCAAATAAATTTTAAATATGCTCATGTTTTACTGTCACCACAAAATTATGTTAAGGGGTCAGGTACCTTTCAAATGGTCAAAATTTCGATTTTTTTTATTGCTTTATATGAAAGTATAATCTTTTAGATGCATATTAAAACAAACCCCATAAAAAAATTCTCATTAGAAACGAAGTTATGGGCAAAATAGTAAGGCCTCTTTTCATGAAACAGTGATATTTAAAGGGCTAGACTGTTTGTTTACATTTTTCACGCAGCTGGCGCCGGCCGTAGCTGATAAGATTCAAGGATTTCTACTCTTATTTTTCCTTTCCTTTCAGGAAATCAAGCAGAAATTAGCAACTGCTACTTCAGCTTTAGATACCAAGCTATGAGCGTGTTCAGCAGTTACGCGCGTCAAGCACGCGCGCTCAGGAGTCAGGGATATGGAGTGTTTTTATATTGCGCCTGTTCAGTGCACCGAACCAAGCGCACAATACCCGGTACTGTGCGCTCAGGGACAGACTAAGAACAGGTCATGGATTTGATTGGACGGTGCTAATGTAAAGATCATCTGTTACCATCAAAGGTGAACATGGGAATGGAACCAAATGGAATAAGCTGTGTTTATGGGTTTTATTATTATTATTATTATTGGTTGCTTTATATTAATAAATAAGACATTTTTATTAAAGATAAATCTTTTTATTAATAGTACAGGAGCACATGTATTTCTATTATAATAATGAAACAGTTATTTAAATACCAGAAAATAGGATGTTTTAAGAAGAAAGTTTTACATTTGAACCCATTTTAATATATTCAAAGTATCGTTCCAAAGTGATTTATATATACATATTAAGCAAATGAACCAAAAAGAAAAAATTATAAATAAATAAATAAATAAAGGTACTGTGCGAAAATATTATACGCGTAAAATAATTTCTTGATGTTTTTCATTCATTCATTCTTTCTTTTCTTTTTTTTAAGTACTTTAGAAGTAAGTTTAAGATGCAAATCATATTTTATAGTGTTAAAATGCACAATAAAAATATTATAAAATGAAAAATGTAATAGATATACATTTTTTAAACTAAGAAAACTAAAAATATCTGCACCTATATTTTTAAAAGAGATATCTCTTTTAAAAATATTAGTCTTGCAAGAAATAAAATATGATATGTTTTTCATTCTTTCTTTTCTTTTCTTCTTCTAACTTTAGAAGAAAGTTTAAGATGCAAATCATATTTTATCAGTGGCGTAACTAGCGGACACCCAAACTTTATTTGCAAATAAAAAATATAATCTTATATGATTTAGTTCTGAAATAAAATGAAATTTTTAGCTCACAATGCAGTAAAGTTAATTTTTTTTTTTGTGAATGTGAAATTTTATATGGAATGGTGCATCTAAATAAGACATGCACCAGTGAACAAAAACCTACCTATCTAACAGGTGGGTGCCAAAAGAAAAAAAAATTCTTCTACATATAGAGACTACATTGACTTATGCGAACTATGGGTTGAGTGATAGTCGCTCCTGTGGTTTTTATGCGGGAGGGCAAAAGGTAAATAAGGAATGGTATGGTCATTTGTTATAATAACGTAGAATTGTGATTGAGAAAATATGACGGATCGGAAGGGGGGGGGGGATACCGTGATAACTGGGGTGACACCATTTTCATCCGCCCCGGTGTCACCCACTCTAGCTACGCCACTGTATTTTATAGTGTTAAAATACACAATAAAAATATTATAAAAAGCAAAATGTAATAGATGTATATTTATTAAACTAAAAATATTAGTTTTGTAAGGAATAAAGTATGATTAGAATGTTTATAAATTTTCTCCTGATAATATTATTTAAGTACATAATATTATATAAGTACATTGCTTATATTACGAGTTATATTAACATGACTTTGAGTGCCATTTGTTTCTCTTATCTTATGCTGCATTTTAGTCTATTATCCACACGGTATTAAAATATGCAATTATTAAATAAGAATTATATATACTAAAACCTACTCTGAAAATTTTTCTAACAGTGCAAATTCCATTGAAATACATTCAATATACTAGATTAAAAATAGATCTTATAATACGTTAATATCCCAATCTTGGTTGATAACAGAATTTTATTTATCGCGAAAAATATAAAGCAACTAATAAATCATTTTTAAATAAAAAAAAAATGTTAAAAAATTAAAATTTTTAGATCCCCAAATGAATTGTTAAATTGTATCAATCAACCTACCAACCAAAGCACAACCAATAAAAGAGAAGCACGAAATGCACAATCACGTGATCAAATCACCCACGTAAATTTTTTGAGTAGCGCACGCGATTTTTAACTATGGTTGGTGGTCATATTTTAAATGCTGATCGGGCTTAATTAGATAAAATAGGTCACGTGATTCTTTTCTGGAATAGTTTAGGTTTTATTTGAGTGTCCACAGGTATGTATTTCTGTTACGATAATCATGTTTTGGAACGATAAAGGTATATAGTATGTGTATTTACCTATTTTGAACCATAAAAATGATGCAGTAATTGAATAACTTTAAAAGTTTCTTCTTAGAGAATGCCTACTCCATGCAGAATCTTCTCAGCGCGCGCGCTTGACGCGCGTAACTTCTGAACACGGCCTATTTAGCTCGATTTAGAGATAAATCTATGCACGTTGTGTTGTTTACTCTTTCGATTCTAAATTTTTGATTGTTTTTATAGTGATTTTTTTGTGGATAAGTTTTATTTTAGCTTTAAATTAATTTTATTTATTTCGTTAATAATCTTCTGCTACAATGAGTGAAGTTCTTAGCGAAAACACACCTAAAAGGGCTTCTGGGATACGACCGAAAAAAAGGAAATTTACTAGAAATATACACACTAGAAAGCTGACGAAAAGTGAAAGTGATTCACTGAATAACAGTGCTTCACAGAGAAAACTTTCTGTAAACAAGGAGTTTGAATATAATTCTAGTTTTGATGGATATCTTATTATGGATGTCAGTCACATGTTTTCCATTCTGGAAAAGTTTTTATGCTGTAAAGCTTGTGGTGATGAAGTAAGTATAACAGAAGAAATTGAATGTGGCTTATCTAAAATTTCGATTTTATGTGAAAATTGTGCTGAAGTTATTAAATTTAAGAATTCTAAGAAGATCGACGAAAATAACAAAATTTCAGAAATAAACTATACATATATTTATGCCATTAGATCAATTGGACTGGGGTATGTAGCAATGAAACTGTTTTGTGGAATCATGAATCTGCCTCAACCGGTTTCCAAAATATCTTACAATGCTGCTATAAAGGTGCTACAGAAATGCTTCGCATCTGTCGCAGAAAAATCTATGATATCTGCAGCTTCAGAAGAAGTAACTCTGACTGATTCTTCGTACTTAAACATCAATGGTGACGGTACATGGAAAACTCGGGGTCACACTTCACGAATAGGTGTGTGCACTGTCATCGGTGACAAAAGCGGCAAAGTTATTGATACTGAAGTCCTTTCCTCATTTTGCAAGTCGTGATGCATGGAAACTAAAAAAAGGGACGCATGAATATAATTCATGAAAAAAAACCCATGAAAACGATTGCCTCAATAACCACGATGGATCTGCTGGAAAAATGGAGCTAAGCGGTATGGTTCGAATATGAAAGAGTGTTTGAAAGAATTAGACGACTAAAGGATTGCAACTTCTAATTTACGCTTTTTCCAAAACACAAAAGAAGCAAGAAAAAGTAAGCGAATGAAAGAAATTGCTCAGAAAGAAAAATTTCTCTTGGAGGAAGGTGAAATTTACAGTGCCGGTGCTTTTTAAATGTGTTACGTTTTGTCAAAATCTTTGAGCAATGTTTTTTTCCATCTGTTATCCCATGAGATGATAGTTATCAAAGTATATGTATGTAAATTAGTGTTCAAATTTCTAAAAGGTTTATTTATTTCACGCAATAGAAAACATCAGCATGAATTTATAGATTTTTGTTTCACAAGTCTTCTAATTTATTGGCAGTATGATGAAAAATGATGCGACAAGTGCCCATACAATTAAAAGATCATCTGTTATTTTTTATTTATTATGTGTAAATCAATTTCTACATTCTACAAAAAGTTTATCAACCTAATTATCTAAGTAAACAGATGATGCAGTATTGTCCTTGTAAAGGTAAATTTTATTTTTATTTCTACTTTTATTTTTCTTGATTTAGTGCACAATATTTATTATTTTTTAATATTTATTAAATTCATGTGTATAAATAATAAGATAAGTAAATAATTATATAAATTACTGCAATACTTAAAAATTATGTTTCATAATAAGTTCCTAAGTCAATCTTTTCTTTCAATTGAATTTTCACAAAAATAATTTTCGTTTTTACGTTTACGATTCAAAAGCGCGCATGATTTTTCAGAAATGGTTGGCTAAAATGTTATAAAAAATTAATAGCTCTTACAAAACATTCAAATGTTGAAAATGACGAAGTATTATCAGTGTCATGTAAGGATTTATTAAATAATGGTTATTTAGAAGAATGATATGAGGAAAATTTATTTTCGTTTTTACGTTTACGATTCAATAGCGCGCATGTTTTCTCCGAAATTGTTGGCTAAAATTTTATAAAAAATTAACAGCTCTTACAAAACATTCAAATGTTGAAAATGACGAAGTATTATCAGTGTAATATAAGGATTTATTAAATAATTAATGGTTATTTAGAAGAATGATATGTGGAAAAATTATTTTCGTTTTTACGTTTACGATTCAATAGCGCGCATGTTTTCTCCGAAATTGTTGGCTAAAATTTTATAAAAAATTAACAGCTCTTACAAAACATTCAAATGTTGAAAATGATGAATTGTTATCAGTTTCATGTAAGGATTTATTAGATAATGGATGGTTACTTAGAAGAACGATATGACGAAAAATTATTTTCGTTTTTACGTTTACGATTCAACTGCGCGCATGATTTCTCCGAAATGGTTGTCTAAAATGTCATAAAAAATTAACATCTCTTACATAGCATATAAATGTTGAAAATGATAAAGTATTACCAGTTTCATGTAAAAATTTTGTAAATAATGAATAAATATAAAGAAAAATTTGTATCAGTATATGTTATTTGTGTATTTATATTCATTTTGCATGTTTTATAGCACACTATTTACTATTTTTTTACAATGAAACTTATTGAATTTATGTTTTTATATAAATAGGTAAGTAAATAAATATACGTATACTTAAATATCTAAAGATATATTGCATAATAGGTTTTAAAAAGAAATTTTATCTTTAAATTGGATTTTCTCAAAATGCTATTTTTTCAACTTGCGCGCATGATTGCTCGAAAATGGTTGGGTAGAATTTAATGAAATTTTTACAGAAATTACATAACATATAAATGCTTAAAATGACGAACTACTATCACTTTTGTGTATGAATTTTTCAAGTTATGAATTATTATTTACAAAAAAAGTGCTAAATTTTGTTATTTTTCATATTTTTATGTATTTTTTATACAAAGACAGAATTTAAAGTAACTGGGGTTCGTCATTTTGATTATTGACTATTTTTCTTTATATAAAAATTGGTTTTATGTCTTTATGATATTTTTTATGCATGTTAAGCTGCGCGCAAGACTATGTATGATTTTTCTTCGAGAAAAAAAGACCTTTTATAATTTTTTAATTTTATTTTATGGTGAAGGCATAAAAATATTCTATGACCTGTAACAGTTACAGGAAGAATATTTAAATATGTGTTAAAAATTTGAAGTTTTTAAAAGCAATAGATTTAAAGATATTGAGATCAATACTGTACACAAATTTTGCTTCTATTTTCATCGATCAAAGGTACCTGACCCCTTAATCAAAAACAGAATATGACAACATTATAAATGGAGTAATAGAAAAGCGAAATTGATTGGGAGGCAGCGACACAGACTATCTTCTCATAAAGTGCCCAACTGAAATTCGAGAAATTATTAAAACTTGAATCTTGTATTAAACCTCAATTGGTGTACCAAGTCATATCGTGGTGGAAAATATCTGAAAACCCGATTTTAGCGGTTGACTCAAAAGTTTACCATGTTTTTTTCTGCACCCAAAGGTATATGCAAACATGGTAGACTAGGAGCCGGAAAGCACTATGTTAAATCTACGAGTCAATCGCTAAAATCGAGGTTCGATGTGTTTTCCACCAAGATACACTTTTGTAGACCGATTGCGTTTTAATATGCGAATCGAGTTTTAACTATGAAATTTCAACTATGAACTCAATAAAATGATAGTCTGACCTGCCGCATCCCCGTCAATGATATTTGATAATATTTAGGCTACATTTATCGCAGAGCATTAATGATATATCCATCTATACTTTTGGGATACATACAATTCTACATAATCTTACGTTTCATAACTTTTTTAAGCCTTATTATTCTTTCATAAATTTTTTTTGTAATACCTAATAATTCTGTTACTAATTAATATTTTTGTTGTACAAAATCGTCTCCGTGCAAGTAATACTCGAACTTTACTATTCCTGTTTTAGAAAATATACAGCTAAAATAATCCGTTCTGAAGAGACAAAAGTTTACATAATAAATATTTATCAAATTCAAGTATCTTTTAATTAAAAATTTCTTGGGAAAAATTATACTTAGGTTTAGAACTTTTGAATGAGATGTATATTATGGATGTAGGGTGTATGGAAGGTTGTATATTCGCAATATACAATCAATTAACGTGTGAAGCCAGTTTACAAAGAGGCTTGTGCATTTGAAATGAAGACCAATTTTTCTATCGACCACTAACTTTCGACATCGAACATACTAAAGGAGAAAAACGATATGAGAACTGGGAGTAAATAAATGTTCTAATATGGTAGCGTGAAAGATTCCTGTCAGACACTTTGCGTACTTAATAATCATGATATTTTTTACAAATATAATATCATAGTGTTATAAAGTAAGTTCCTTTTTTTCGAATACCAAATATCCTTTGTCAAAATAGGTTTAAACGCGTCAACGTGAACTCTTTGTGCATACACTTGAAAAAAGCTGCAGCAGAGATTTACTGCAGCAAAGATTCCTGACAATGTCCGTAAAAAAAGGACTTTATTCTGATATCAACGGATTTTGCCATTACATTATCGGTTTTTGCCCGTAAAACGTAAAAAATTACGAAAGTTGATCGTTTATGTGAAAAAAGTGGTATATGCCATAAATTTGCTGGATAATTCAGTGTAAAGTACCGTAAATTTTCATTTTTTTTACAGTGTACGATATTAGCTGCGGCGGGAAGTTTTTGTTAAAGTTACACTGTTAAAAATCTGCAGCATTTTATCCAGTCATTTGACAGTTTTCTACAAAAAAAGTAAAAGAACCGTTTTTTTACGTTTTTCTGAACCTATTATTACCAATTTTATGGTCAGAATAGAGTTAAATTACGGTTATGTTACTGGTTTTTCAGAAAACGGTGAAATGACTGTACAAAATGCTGCAAGATTTTTAACAGTGTACCCTATATAGATTCAACGAAGTATAGGACATCAAAAATTTTTGCGTGGTTTATGTACAAACTTTTCGAATGTATATTTATATATATTTAGGAATATGAGAGGGTGAAAATTCTAGAATAGCCCTTCTGGTTTTACTCGCTCTCAAAGAATTTTAAAAATTGCTGTTTTAGATTTTTAATTGTTTCTAAAGTTAATGTTCTTTCTATTTTTAATTTAGATGGAGGTTTAGTGCGGACGTTTCACGGACTACCTTCACACGTCTAAGTAGCGCTTAGACTTGAGTAATATTTCTATGTAGCATTTCTAATGTTTTCGAATTTGAAAATAAATAACAATTATTTTCTTCATTCATCCAAAAATACTCAAAATTTATTATTTGAATTTGGATAAGTTGAATAAAGTTGAATTTACAAAATTATTTATACATAAATATTTGCATTTAAAATATACTTTAAGTGAACACATTTAAAAGATAATTTAATTTAAAAATTAAACGCAAAAAATTCGATATTAGTCGAAAAAAATCTTATTGAATAAAAATAGAACATCCATATTTTTCCTCTAGCAATCTGCGTAAATATATTTAAACTTCACAATTTTTATGCTATATTAATACTAACGTATAAAAACCCCAGCCACAATAAAGACGAAAACTTCCCGAAATTTACTTCGAAATTAAAAACTTAAAAAAAAAAAAATTGATCAAGTGTAGCCCATTTAAACAAACACATTTACTTCAAAGCATTTTGCCGCTGTACAACTGTGGTCCTGTGCTTGCGCATTTGCCTTCGAAAGCTGGAGTATTTGGTATGAGCCCGGCGTCTGCCGCTTTGCTTTTTCGAAACATTCTAGAATTGAGGGATGTTTTACCTCTTGGAACGGAGAAAAAATAAACGGATATCCGTCAATTGAAAGAAATGTACCGGCGACACTGCTGCCAATAGGTTTTTCGTCAAAAGAAGAAATCTATTTGAGAATATATTTTCCATATTCAGTTATACTTTAAGCACAAAAAAGCTTTTATAAATCAGATTTTACTTCATATGAATAAACCTTTATACGAACATCCTCTTATCTGTAAATGTTTAAAATATTGCCATAAAATTTAAATGAATCCTCGACTTTCACTATAAATAGCTTCAGAATAATTCGACTTATACAAGATATCTACAAAAGATCTTAATCAAGCTACATTCTAAGTTAAATTCTGTCTTTGCCGTTCAAAATCCTGCAAAATGTTTATAAATAGACTATATAGATTAGAAACATTGTAATGCGTTTTCGATATCATTTATTACGTTATCTAAATTCCATAACGCATAATTGTTTATTGAAGCGGTTTATGAAATAATTAATTAGTTAATGAGATTTCCGTTATAAAGGCTATAATGTTTTCTTGAAATTTCCTTAGGAAATCAATATTGATTACTAAATTGCCAGCTTGATTTATGTGTTTGGAAAGTAAAGGAAAACGTATAATGTTCTGTGATTTGATTTGTATCTTATTTTCAGAACAAACTATTCAATAAATTTCATTCATTAGAATTGTTTTATTACGTTTCATTCGAAAAGTTATTATTTTCCCTTTTTTACCTACCCATCACACGTAGTATAGGGTAAGTCTTGCAATCGTTTTGAAAATCGAAAAACTATTTTTGACGGATTTACACGTTTCAGATAGTGGAGATCCCGAAAAACATATTTTTAGAAAAAAGTTTTTGCCGTCTTACAGTGTGGGGAACTTGTGTTTGCTGAAAAACCTGGTCAAAATTATTTAAATTATTTTGTGCGTTCTATAGCAGATAAAATGCTCTAAAGAAACGTAAAATATATTATTATTATGATAGAAATGAATCATTTTTCGAACAATTTACGCAAATTATTGTCCTACTACCCACCATTCTTTAAAGCATAATCTTCCATGTCAACCTCTTCAGAATCGCTCGAAAACTAGATTCTGGCAATAACAACTCTTAAATAAAGATCGAAACAAAAAAGTAAGCCATTAAGTGTATTTTTATTGCAGTCTATGAGCAAATCTTTTTTTGAAAAGTTTTGACTATATGAACGAAAATGCAATGTGCGGGCTTCAGCCGCCATCTCTGATAGCTGCCGGTTTGGGTGGTATGCATGTTCTTTAATAGTAGCTCCGTGATTCAAAATTTTGTGTAATGCATGTGACACTGGGTCCCAACTGTAAAGATTTACACAAAGGTTAGAAGTGTTATGCGCAATTTCTTGAATTTTTTTAGTATATATTTTATAATCACTAGGTAAACAATGCATTAATTTTATCTCAGTTCCTGTAATTTAAGCTGATGTTTCTCGATCTGAGAAAACTTTTTTTTGAGCTATTTCCGAGACCAGCTTTTGCAGTGTGTAACAGAATCGCATCTCAGTTTAAAACATACCTTGCATTAGTTTTTTTTTATTATTGACAGTTTTTCTCATTTTTGCTTCTTACTAACAATTTTTTTATTGGAAGCTTTTTAATTACAAGCAAGATGTAATATTGACTCGAAAAATCTGATTCCAACATGGAATATTGAAAGATCGAATTTCAAAGAATCAGGATCAATGTCTGAAATTATTTTTAGCTTATTAAAATCTCTTCTATGATTGTTTGCAAATATAGCATCCTATCGATGAATTGACTGCTAGTAATAGCATTGCAAACTTTAGAAACGACACTAATCAGCACTAATTTGAATTGAACTTGTAATAAACCATAAGCTGTGAGGATCTCTGTATTTATTAAATTTTTTGCTTGCTATTGTTTGCAAATATAGCATCGTATCGATTAATTGATTGCTAGTAATAGCATTGCAAACTTTAGCAACGACACTAATCAGCACTAACTTGAATTGAACTTGTAATAAACCATAATCTGTGAGAATCTCTGTATTTATTAAATTTTATGCTTGTTGTTCATTGTATTTTACCTGCTTTTGGATCATGTCATTATTTTCATAAATAAAGCTTGTTAGTATAAGAAAGAAAAAGCGTGGATATGAAGATACGGGTTCTGCCACCATACTTTTGAAATCAATTTATTTGCTTATTAATCTCATAGAAGCTAAAGAGTTTTTGAAAGTGTTTGAATCATTGAAATGTTCAAGTCATGTTTGAGTCAAAGGGATTTTCAGACTTTTGTTTAAATATATGTTGCGGAGATCTGTCACAACCCCATTTGCAGAGGCGTTCTAAACTTATCAATTTTCTTCACTTGCTGTTGTGAAAATATTTTCTATGTATTAACACAGTCTTTGTGTAAAGTGATGTAAAAGATTTTACAGTTTTACTTCCGCCATGTTTTCAGTAATGAAGTTATCTTTTCAGAATTGTCTTTTAGCTGCCTGAAGAAGTATAAAGCGAAGACATACATATTTATTAAATGTTCGAGTGATATTAAAACGATTGTATGTAAAATCTGCTACAACAAACATGGCCAAAGCCTCAGTTGGTAATAACTTCAGTGTACTTAGGTTTGAGTTCTAAGACAAAGAATTAAACTTTTTCGATGATTTGCTGCCCTTGTTGGCCTGAATGCAATGTCTTTAATAATTTGTGAAACATCTGGATGCCCTGCAGCTTTTTTGTTCAGTCGAACTGCAATTGTTCTTGGCTAATTTCAGATTTTAATTGTTTCATTTTATATCTCTTACTTCTGCCAATAAAATTTTTAAACTTATCTGCTGAGTGACCGAGTTTCTCTACTATCCTTATAGAAAAATAAAGCGTTCTACTGCGTATTTCTACTGATTCTTTTATTCAATAGAATTAAAAAAAATAATACATATATGTCTAGTAAATTTTTTCTTAATAATATAAAACTTTCTTACCTCGTTAGTGATTAAAAAACGCAATTTCTTATGGTTGATTAAAAATATATTATTCAAAAAGATAACATATAATTCACATATTACAAACTCTTGGTAGAAAACCAAAATGTTACATTATTCACAAAAAAATCATTTAGTCCGCGTTATGGATGTACGATCAAAAAACGTTTTACTTAAAGAAAAGAAAGAAACATCCCAACGACTCAAAAAAAGGATTTTTCCACTTCAATTTAGAGATTTATCATCTGCACACCAAAGGGTATTCAGTATTAATAAAAAACTACAGTATATATTAAATGTAAACAGTTAATAAATTTTAAAAGTTTAATAAAGTAAAAAAAATTGCTTTTCAGAATTTTTTTTTTTGAAAATTTTTTTTACTTATTAAAATAATGGGGGGGGGGGGGCAAATCGGGGCGAATTTTATTTCATATCTTTTAATTAGAAGGTCAATACATTATGAAAACACAAGAGTTCTGACTGAACTCAGTTTAACTCCCTATTAAAATTATAATTTTATCTAAAATATTTAACAACCAAAAAAATCTATGGTTTCAAACTTGAAAATCATAATGAACATGTACTTTATTTACAAAAATATTTATGTACAAGAGAGTATATACCTTCGTCTTTAAAAACTGTAAAATGTTTCTGAAGTTCAACTTAAAATATTTTTTTAGAAGTTCAATAAAATGATGCATAGATCAATAGCATAAAATGAGAAATGCAAAAACCAAGACTTCCAAGTAAAATACCAGAGAATTGGAGAGTCTACAGAAAGAAATGAATCCGTTATCGTATGCTCAGGATAGTCCTCTTATACCAACCAGAAAACGATCAACTAAATGCAAAATTTAAAATTTTGACTTTTGGCCAGCATTTTTGAGCGAAATACCACACTGTGCGTCCGTCTGTCTGTGCGTCTGTAAACAATCTATCTACCGAACAAATTGAGATAGAGACTTGAAATTTTGTATTTAGAATGTAAAAATGGGACGAAGCCTATTTAATGTCAGTAACCTCGATTATCCGGAACGATTTTTTTCGGACTCTCGAAAAAATCGTTCTGATGAAAGGTGTATACAAATTTTCGATTTATTTTCTTTTAATGAATGGACGTAAACGACAATAAAATAACACAAATTTTGCATTAAGAACGAAGTCAGTCGGATTATTAGTTGCCGAAATATTTGTAATGATGTTTTCCACATTCTTGGATTTTTTATGACCCTGTATTTCATTCAAATTTCAATTCAGAGGTATATTTTAATTGAAAATGAGATACTTAATCTAACTCAGTAAACTACTAGTTAATATTATTATTATTTTTAGAGTTATATGGATGTTTCTTTTACGTAGTTCGGTATTATTTGAGTATTTTGGCGTCTTAAAAAATTTGTCGAAATGGATACACCAGCAATTCATTAATACAGGATTACTACGTGTTAAAAATATTTAAATATACGCTTACATTTTGTTTTGGAATTGCTATGCATTATATTAACAGTTTCCACATGTTTTATTTTCATATTTTTTATTATGCATATCCTTGATGGGTAAGTATTACGTTGGCCCCCAACGACTAGTAATTTTGGATCCAAGTTTCGCGTTTTCGAAAAGTACCGCACTCCACGCAGCAATCTAAATCACTTAGTTTACTTCACTCACATTTTTATACATTTTTTATTTATAGATTATTGCAATTCATAATGAAATACAATTCTTAGTCATTATTTTACATACATATTTAAAAAGTGAAAGCAAATTTACTTACATTTTCAGTTTTACATCAAGCACATAAAAGCTTACATGAATTGGTCTAAACTTCATCATGCGTCTTTGACAGTTATTCCTTTAACAGTAAATGATTAAAATATTGCCATAATATTCGACAGAATTCTCCATATTTAACATAAATAGCTTCTGAATAATTCGACCTATACAAGCTACCTATGAAAGATCTTAATCAAGCTTATTTTTAAATTAAACTCCGTCTTTTATGTTCAAGATCTCACAAACTGCTTATAAATAAAATATAGATTTAGAAATATGATAATGAATTTTCAATATAAATTAGGATGTTACCAACAACACGATAAATCATAAATACATATTGAAGCGGTTTCCAAATAATTAATTGAATGAATAGATTCTCATTATACAAGCTATATATAAAAGATCTTATTCAAACTACTTTCTAAATAAAACTCTGTTTCTCATGTTCAATATCCAGCAAACTATTTATAAATAGACAATAGATTTAGAAAGATGATAATGAGTTTTCAATATAAATTTAGCACATTATCAAAATTGCGATAAATTATACATAAATATTGAAGCAGTTTCCAAAATATTTAATTAGTTGATGAGATTCACGTTTTAGAAGCCACTTTACAAAAGATCTTAATCAAGTTACTTTCTGAATCAAACTCTATCATTCCTGTTCAGTATCCCACAAACTGTTTATAAATAGACTATAACTTTAGATAGACGATGACGAGTTTTCGATATAAATTAGGATGTTATCAAAATTGAGAGAAATCA
Organism: Maratus speculifer; assembly: GCA_964019185.1. Classification (NCBI taxonomy): domain Eukaryota; kingdom Metazoa; phylum Arthropoda; class Arachnida; order Araneae; family Salticidae; genus Maratus; species Maratus speculifer. Next base: position 279,909,239 of record OZ025294.1, read on the forward strand.
TAAATACTTATTGAAGCGGATTCAAATTAATTAAATTATTAATGAGATTCCATTATATGAGCCACTTATAAAAGATCTTAATCAAACTACTTTCTGAATCAAACTCTGATATTCATGTTCAAGATCCCGCAAATTGTTTATAAATAAACTATAGATTTAGAAAGATTATAAAGAGTTTTCGATATAAAATAGGATGTTATCAAAATCGTGATAAATCATAAATGTTCTATGAAGCGGTTTCCGTAATAATTAATTAGTTGGTGATATTCACTTTATAAAAGCTGTAATGTTTTCACAAAAATTCCTCAGGAAATAAACATTGACTATTGAAATTGCAGTTTGCTTTAAGTGTTTAGACCAGCCAAGAAAAATGTATAATGCTCTAAGAATTGATTTGTGACGTTTTTAAACAAATAATAGTCATTTAAAATTCTTGATGTCGAGCAGTTATATGTTTTGATCTTTTCAGGTGCGTTCTTAATTATGTATGTACGTACTATTTATAGTTGTCGTTCAATCTGTTTGTCTGTTCGTCCGTTCGTCTGTCCGTATATAACAGAGCAAAAACTACCCAAACGAATTATTTTAAATTAAAAATACACAATATTTGCATAATTTTAACGAGTCATTTCAAATTTTATGAAAATCGGATTTATAGTTTAATTTCAGAGACAATCAAAAATATTCCGCTACATTATGGCCCATGGGAAAAAATAGTTTCAAGTGCATTTTATTCATGTTATAATCTTTGGAACACAATAAAGTTGGTATGCATCTATAATATGTATACTAAAGTAAACTGTACAATCTGTGGTGCAAAGAATATTTGTTATTAATTTACAGGGCTACACAAAATGTGCTGTAAATGTTTAAAGTATTGCCACGAAATTCGACTGCATCCTCGATATCTACGATAAATAGCTTATGATTAATTTGACCTATACAAACCTTTTATGAAAGATCTTAATCAAGTTACTTTCTAAATTAAACTCTGTCTTTCATATTCAAGAACGTCAAATTGTCTATAAATAGACTATTGGTTTAGAAAGATGATAATAAGCTTTCTATATAAATTAGGACGTTATCAAAATTGCGATAAATCATAAATGTTTATTGAATTAATTAATTGATGAGATTATCGTTAAAAATCTATAATGCTTTCTCCAAATTTCCATAGAAATTAAACATTTTATATTGAATTTCTATTTTAATTTAAGTATTTATTTAACCCAAGTAAAATGTATAATGTTCTAAGAATTGACTTCTAGTGCTTATCAGATAATTGACATTTAAAACGTTTGAAGTCGACCAGTTTTACATTTTGTTCGTTTCAGTTAGCATTGAAATCAGCAATTAAAAAATTTTAGGAAAAAATTTTATATAAAATAATCCAGAAGAAACTTATAATAAGGAAGTTTATACTATCTACGTATCGATATTCATACTTGTATCACTAGTTTCTTGTGTGTTTATTTAAGTTCTTAATGCTTAAAATTATTAAATATTACATAATATATATATATATATATATATATATATATTCTTTTATAAATGAATAGTAGCTGCCGAATTTTCGTTTATTTTATGTGCTTAGAAGAATCAAGAAAAATGAATAATGTTGTATAAATTCACTTGTAAGTTTTTTGAAGAATATTGTATTCAAATGAAATTCTTTAAGACGAATAGTTCAGGTGATTTATTTAATTACCCTATCAAACAATAATTTAAAAAATCTGGAAAATATTTTTTTGGAAAAAAAGGCAACTTTTAAATACACATATGAATATTAATGTTATCAAATGTATTCATTTTAAAGTTGTTTCATCTATTTTCTGGATACTTATATAATTTAACGAGTGTAATATTTAGGATTATCATAGACCTTATTTTAATTATTTTTTATTACAACAATTGTATTTATATCACATTTATCAGCAAAAGTAGATACACAATACAGTAAACTCCTAATTATTCGTGTAATCCAAAACCGATTTCGCGGGTAATACACAAAATTATTAAAATATGGAACACATCAACATAAATATGCACTTAAAGGTTTATACACACAATAGTAAATTAAAAATTAATTTGAACAATTTATACAAACAATAGGTAACATAAACGTATTTTATATTTAAGGACTAATAAAATTATTCTCTTATTAGAAATTTGTAGCTATGCTTCTACAAGAAATCGATAAAAGTTTCTTGTTTTTTCATTCTCTTTCTTTCTTGTATTTTTTCTTCTTTTCGTATTGAATCATTTCATTTTTATTTGGGATTAGAGTCTTTTATAACTATTTTATCACAAAGTGACGCGTGATCTTCTTCCTCAGCATGCTGTATAAAGCCCTCGATAGTGCCTGATAATGATTGATAGTTCCCCCGTAAGGCAAATTGATACAAATGACTATTTTGGAGTTTCTTTTTAAATTACATGCAAAAATACTATATAAAACAACGATTTTAAATTTTTATAAGACACTACACAAGTATTTCTGATACCAAATGGAAAAATAAATTGAAATTTCTATTTTTTGGACATCAAAAAAATTCTTATATAAAAACCGCATCAATGTGCCCAGTTCCTCCAACATGAAATACTCTTAACTTCATATAAAAGCATCTTTAAAGGAGGCTTATTTATTCTGCATTTGTTTAAAATACCGTCACGAAAATGCATTGAAGGTTTACTGTTTGCGATAAATTGTTTCAGAATAATTTGATATATATGCAAGTCACCACCTATGAAAGATCTTAATCTTATAATTTAAGCTGCTTACTAAATTAAACCATGTCTTTCGTGTTTAAGATCCCGCAGCCTGTTTATAAACAGACAATAGTTTTCAAAAGATGCTAATGAGTTTTCGATAGCATTTAGGACTGAATATAGATTGCAATAAAATACAGACGTTTATTGAATATAATTCAGAATAGTTTTTTAGTTGATGAGATTTCCGTAACAAAAGCTATAATACTTTCTCTAAATCTTCTTAGCTAAATTACATTTATTACAGAAATAACAGTTTAGTTTATGTATTTAAAACATTCAGGTAAAACTTAGAATACTCTAAGAATTGACTAATAGATTTTTTAAAGCAAATAATATTCAATTAAAAGACTTTCTGTCAAATATTTTATGATTTTGTTTTGTTTTTGTTTTCGTTTTTATAACTAGTGAAAAAAAAAAAACAATAATAAAAAATTCTAGGCTATAAACGTGTGTTTAAAATTGGCTTGTAAGTTAATAATACCCAATATTTTATATTCTGAACTTATTTCAATAGTTTCTTGATGAAAACTACATTGATTAATTTGACCACTTATATGTAATATTTAGGATTATTATAAGTCATATTTTCACTTTTTTTATTCAATCTACAGTATCACTATTACATTTATCATCAAAACTAGATAAACAATTTTTATAAAAAAACTTTTTAATTCCGCGATTTGTATATATATTTCAATTGAAATTAGCAGATAAATTCGAGAAGAAAATTCGAAACTATTAAGTTAAATATTATAATAGTTTTATGGTTTTGTCATTACTTGAATTATCAGTTTATCTTTAAGGCACATGCAGCTTCCATAAATTATTCTTAATTTTATATAAATTCACCTTTGTAGGAACATTCTCTTATATGCAAATGTTTAAAATAGAGAAGAAAATTCAAAACTATTAAGTTAAGTATTAGAATATTTTTATGGTTTCGTCATTTCTTGAATTTTTAGTTTATCTTTAAGGCACATGCGGCTTTCATGAATTATTTTTAACTTCATATGAATTCACCTTTGTAGGAACATTCTTTTAACGCAAATATTTAAAATACTGCTAACAAATTCCGTTAAAGTTTCTATGTTTACGATGAATAGTTTGTGAATAATTCGACCTTTGTACAAGCACCTGTGAAAGACCTTAAGCTACAATTTAATCTACTTACTTAATTAAACTATGTCTTGCATATTTAAAATACCGCAAACTGCTTATAAACAGACAGTAGGTTTCAAAAGATGTTAAAAAGTTTTCGATACCATTTAGGACGTTATCTAAATTTCGATAAATCATAAATGTTTTTAATATATTTCGAAATAGTCATTTATTTGATGAGATTTTCGTTAAAAAGGCTATAATGATGACTCTAAATTTCCTTAGGAAAATTATATTTATTACAAAATTAACAGTTCATTTTAAGTGTTTAGAGATATAAAGTAAAACATAGAATGCTCTAAAAATAACCTTTTTTTTTTTTTTTTTTTTTTTTTTTTAGCAGATAATATTAAAAAATGTCTTTCTGTCAAATAGTTTTATGTTTTTCATTTTGTTGTTTTATTAGCGTAGAAATCAATAATTAAAAATTCTATTTGAAAAACATTTCTTCAAAACAATCCTTAAAAAATTGGTATGTAAGTTAATATTACCTATAATTTTATAAACTGAACTTGTTTCAACTATATCTTGTTTTCTTTTATATTATTAAAAGTAATTTATGTTTAGGAATACTACATATCGTATTTTATATATTTTTAATGTTTATTTTTTGTTCCTTTAGAAATAAATATTAATTACAGGATTTCTGTTTTATTTCATGTGTTTAGAACAGCAGAAAAAAAACAAGTAATGTTGTATAAATTAACTTGCAAGATGTTTTTATATACATTATTCAATTGTAATTCTTTCAGATGAATATTTTTTATTATTTTGTTTATTTAGCATATAAAACAATAATCAAAAATTCGAATAAATATTTTTTTTGTACTTAACATCTCTTAAATTACACAAATGAAAATTAATGCCCTTAAAGATGTATATTTTAATGATGTTTCATCAGTTTCATTTGTGATTACATATTTTGACGACTTTAACATTTAAGATTAACATGCTCCGTAATTCCACACTTTTTTATTCAAACTATTGTATTTCTATTACATATATTAGTAAAACTGGATACACAATTTTTGAAAAAAATTCTAATCAAGTGATGTATTTAAGAATGTCAGTTGTAATTAAGATGAAGTCGACAAAAAAATTCGAAATTAATGAAAAAAAATAATTTAATATTTTTATAATTTCGTCAATTCTGTATTTTCAGTTTACCTTTAAGGCACATAATGCTTACATTAAATATTCTATACTTCATATAAATGCACCTTTATAAAAACAGTCTCTTATCTGCAAATGTTTAAAATATCGTCACGAAATCTCATTGAAAAGTTACTGTTTACGATAAATTGCTTTTGAATAATCCTATATACAAACCCCCTATGAAACATCTTAAGCCATAATTTAAGATACTTACTAAATGAAACCATGTCTTTTATGTTTAATAACCCGTAACCTGTCTATAAACAGACAATAGGTTTCAAAAGATGTTAACGACTTTTCGATATCATTTAAGATATTATCTAAATTGCGATAAATGATAAATGTTTATTGAATATATCTGAAAATAGTTACATAGTTGATGATATTTTCGTTACAAAAGCTAAAATGCTTTCTCTAAATTTACTTAGAAAAATTATATTAATGCAGAAGTGACAGTTTAGTTTATGTGTTTAGAACAGTTAGGTAAAAATTAAAATACAGTAAAAGTTGACTAGCAGTTTTTTTTTCAAGCAGACTTTACATAATTAAAATCTAGTTGTCTAATAGATTTATATTTTTAGGGTTTCGTTCATTTTGCGAAACCCTATTCGTCTCTGTCTTCTGTGTTACAAAAAATCAAAATAAACTTTCTAAAATAATTTGACCAAAACTGATGTCACGATAAGAAACACGCATATTTCCAAAAAGCTGTTACAATTCAGTACTTTTTAATTCCGCTGATACTGAATTTTAGCTGAAACGCTTCACGAGGTAAAATGACACATTTAAATGAAAACGATAACTTTTCTTCGATGAAACTACATGATTTATTACGTATGCCTCTAAAAAATACAATACAAGTTTCTTTATTTGACTCGCCGATACAGAGATAAAATTCTTAAACAGGAATGTTCACATGTAAGACATAATTGACAAAATTAACTTCAAGTTTTGAAATGTATATGCTAATAACCTATTGCGCATTGAAAGATTTTTGAAATTGTGAATATAAATATAAGAGATGCATATGTAAAGTGTAAAACGATAAAAATACCATTAAATTTGATTTCAAGCATAAAATAATGCTGTGACTGACTCAAGGTGAAATCATTTTACCTGATTTTTAATCGGTAATTTCAAACATACGATCCTCAATGGATATATTCTTTATAGATCAGTTTCAACTGGCGTCACACCAAAATTGTTTTTTGTTCACCCCTCAAAATTAGCTGATTGTGATTAGTTAGTTCATAATACAAGCTACAAATTGTTCAATATGATTGATTAGATAAAACTTTGTGCGCTGGTGATCACGTGGTTGAAACTGATTTATGCAGCACAATTTTAGGTAGATTTCGTAAGAAATACAACCTATTGCAATCGCACCAGTTTATCTATCTATCTATATATATATATATCTCACTTTTTTATGGACACGATAACTTCTATAATTCTTCACCAATCTCCACCAAACTGGTACATAAAATCAAAGGGGATAAAATCTCGGCTAAGTTCGTTAATGGGCAAAATTAATGGGAAGTTTTTGTGAAAACCGAAAAAAACGCTATAACTTCTTAATTAAAGTAGATATCGAATCGGTTTAAAGTTTATATTATTTCTTAAAAATGGGCCCAAAGTATACGCACGACAGATTTTTGATTAATTTAGAAATGGGCTCAAGGGGCGAAAAAAACAGGGATTTTGAGAGAAAAAATTCATAGTTTCGTCAATTTTCAAGATATCAAGTCCAACTAAATTTTTTGGAAATGTTCTTAAAATTATCTAAAACTTTTGTATTTACAAGTTTTTGATAGGACCAATTTTTATCGATGAAATAAATTAAAAACGAAAAGAAAAATGGCGCTGAAAAAAGAGAAAAATCCATAACTCCGTCAAATTTTAAGATATCAAACCTGATTAAATTTATTTTACATCTTCTCAAAAATATCTACAACTTTTACATTGACAAGTTTTTCATAGGACCAATTCCTATAGCAAAAATAAATTAAACAAAAATAGGAGTTGGAGAAAAAACCTCAAATCAAAACTGCTTATATTCTGACTCATTTTTAAATTCATTTTTGATTTTAAACGCATCCAAACGGTAGGCCCTCTTATTTAGAAACTGTATAAAGTGACGCATTGGTCAATTTTCTGATAAAGAAAGAATATATTTCAAAAAAGGCTACCAAAAAAGGTATTTTGAACAGAGTTTCCGAAAGTCATCGGGACTGAAAATTGAAGGAAGTATTCAAATAAGAAATTGCGTTTTTTTTTCTGATTCGTTTTTAAATCCATTTTTGTTCTCAAACGCATCCAATTTACAGATCCTCTTATTTAGGAACTATATAATGTGATGCATTGGTCATTTTTTGATAAAGACGGAACATATTTCAAAAAAGGGTATTTTGAACAGAATTTTCAGAAATCATCGTGACTGAAAATTTAAGGAAGTGTTCAAAAAAGAAATTGCGTTTTTTTACTCGTTTTTAAATCCTTTTTTGCTCTCAAATGCATCCAATTTACAGATCCTCCTATTTAGGAACTATATAATGTGATGCATTCATCGGTTTTTTGATAAAGACAGAATATATTTTGAAAAAGGCTACCAAAAAGGGTATTTTGAACAGAATTTGCCGAAGTCTTCTTGATTTGAAAATTTAAGGAAGTTTTCACATAGCAAATTGCGTTTTTTATGACTCGTTTTAAAATCCATTTTCGGTCTCAAACGCATCCAATTTACAGATCCCCTTATTTAGGAATTATATACTGTGACGCATTGGCCAGTTTTTTGATAAAGATAGAATATATTTTTTAAAATGCTGTCAAAGTGAGTATTTCGCACAAAATTTTCCGGAGCAATCATGATTAAAGTATTAAGGATGTATTCAAACAACAAATCAGTTATTTTATGACTCATTTTTAAATTCAATTTTTTTCTCAAATGCATTCAAATGACAGTTTTTTGTTATTTAGGAACTGTATAATGTACTGTTTTGGTCGACTTTTTAATAAATTTCAGAATGTAATTTAAAATATGTTGTCAAAGCTGTCAAAGTTGTTTGAGCTGAATTTTTCTTAAGATGATTCTGATAAAACCAGTTTTTGCAGAAAAATGAAATTAAAAATTTTTCATAAACGGCCAAATGAAGTTATTAAACTGGGTTTATCTCTAATCATATATATATATATATATATATTGTTTAAATGAGCACTCTTCGAAATCTACCTCCGCCTATAGGCCCAGCCGACAGGGATTTTTTAATACTTTGATCTGTCGAAGTTTATGGATTTAGAAGTTTGGTACCTTTAAAAGAATATTTGTTTTAAGAGAGTAAGTATTAATCCTGTAGGAGTTCTTTCTTAAAATAACTTCTTTTATGAAAATTTAACCTGTTTTATTTTGTTATTAATTAAAACATTAGCTCCATTGTTGTACATTATGCATTCGAATTGTTATGGCGTCATCACCAATTGTGATCTGACATATAAATTGAATTTCAGAAGTTTTACTTTCTATGCACGTAACGCCTCCCTCCCTTTTTTTGTGCGAACTTTCATTTTTTCGCTATTTTTCAAATCGAATTTTTTTTTTTTTGCTGTTTTCATTTATATTTGTAATCTATACAATCTTCGATTTTCATAATTCTGTGATTCATTCAAATTTAAATTCAAAGTTGTATTTAATTGGAAATGAGACGCTTCATCCGACGCAGTAAACTGTTAATTAATATGATTAATATTTTTAGAGTTATAAGGATGTTTCTTTTACGCAATTCTTTATTACTTGATTTTCCAGTCGACCATAAAAATGTCGCCAAATTTATCACCAACTTGGCGATATATTGGCATATTAGCGATTTTTGAAGCTCTCCCCGCAAATTGTTTTGAGTATTAGGCGGAAATTTTATTACTTGATTACGATAGTTATCAAGAAAAATATAATGTTACATATGTATTAGTTACATTTGTATATTCTTATGTATGTATATTTGTATTGAGATGTTTGTATGATTGTATTGGGAAATTTCTTTTATCGGATTCCTACACAATTTTATTATTTAGTGAGCGTCGTTTGATGTACAAATTTAACCTAGCGGTCCCAATTACAGCAAGTTTCTCTTATTTCTTTAATTTACCGTAAATGAATGTGTTGTGACTGAAATGAAAGCGAATATTCTGAAATTTTTTAGATCAGCATTTTTCATCAGGATGCACACTTAAAAATGGAAATATGCTGATTACAAAATTAAACATTCCTGTATGGGTTGGAAAAAGTAGCTTCCCTGTTCCTTAGGTTTTAAGATTTTAGCTAATTTTACCGGAAAACACGGAGTTAAAATGAGAAGAAACCTACAGAAGAATCAACAGTGGTAAATTTCAATGGAGATTTCGACAAATTAATGAGCTATAGCCAAGATTGCTTCACTTATGGCGTCTAATTTTTAGCCATCAAATTTGGCACTATTTTCAAAATATCGCCAAGCTTGGCGAGTAATGGTATCGTAATGAGATTGACGTTAATGTAATTAGCTATATAGTTTTATGCATATAATCGGGAAAAGTTTACAACGGCGAAAGACAATTCATCTTAAATAAGCTTCACTAAACGTCATAAATCAATCTTTGAACTTTATTTAATCTGCTGTTTAAACTTAATGCATATTTAAAAAAATGTACATTATTTTTATATGTGTATCGTTTGAAAAATGCTGATTAAAAGAAAGCAATCGAGATGAAAAAAAAAAATATTTATCGGAAATCTGTGTGGAAAAGTCGCATAACCCAGATTTCTTACGAGTATTTGCAGAATAACGATTTTACAACAACGCAGATGCATGAAGATATCAAGTTTTATAGAGGAGTGTAGAAGATTACCTATGTGTATGTGTGTTACATACATGTTGCATACGTGTTACAAAACTTACTTTTATATTATGCTGAATTTGTCTGAGCTCTGCCAGACATGCAAATCCTTCAAGAGCGTTTGATGTTTCTTGTTGCTAACTCGATGGAACCAGTTCCAATTTCCGGGTAGTCTCAAAGATCTGAGCTACATTAAAGAAACAAAATCGCTCAAACACATCCGATGGTTACTCTTTTGACAGATTTTCAATGATCAAATGTTTTTTTATGCCTGACCTTGAATAAAGATGTCGCAAAGGTAAAACACATAGCACCGAGCCTTTTAGAAGCTTATTTGTTTAAATCCTTGGAGGTATTAAGTAGTTACAACACGTGAAATAGATACCTGTAGAGACATTCTACAAAAAACTTTTTGGCTCCTCGCGGACAAAAAAAGCTTAGGTCTTTTGAAAAATATTTCACATTAACAAATTTACTGAGATAAAATGACTATTAGCAAACGCAATTTCAAAAGGTTCTTAACTCACTTTGAGTGGAGGAAATTTTGAACTACTTCTGCTCACTTATGCAACGACGTAAATATGTACTGCTTCCAGCTAACTTAAATGATTTAAAGAAGCCATACGTTTTTTTCTCAAAGACAAACAAGAGAAAGAACATAATCAAGACGTAGTTCTTAAATTAAATGGCCAATGACAAGAATTTTAGTAGACCACAATTATTAAATAATAAGATGGAGTGAGGATGACCATGAGTCTGAATTTCATTCTGGACATAACTCAGCAGCTGAATTCAGAGTTCTATTAAATGCCAATATCTGGATGGAGTGAGAATCGGGAAAAAGTTCATTAATTATGATAAGAGATTTTGCCTGTGGCCCGAGATTTGAACCTCGAGGCTTGAGTAACAGTCCGTAATGGTTCATTTTGATGATTATCAAAGGCCATTTCAAACGGGAAGATTTTTCCATATCAAGCCTATTTGTAAATATTGGAAATAAGAAAATGTCTTATGCTTGCGAAGTCAGTTACCTTTAACTGCTGCATGTCAAGCCGTCATACACAAATCCCAGACTTTAACCCCTTGGGGACGAGTGACACGTATACGTGCCACAAAAAGGCTTAAGAATCCGTATTTATTCCCACCAGTAAAATTTTACTGTAAAATTTGCCTTATTTAATTGGAACATTTTCTCGATTTAACCTTCCTACCCTGAATGGGTCTAATTGTACCCAGTCCTATAAAGCGTTTCATTTGATTCAAACCAGAAAAATTTTCATAAAGTAAATTAAATAAATAAAACAAAGATTTAAGTTAAATAAGTATGTTAAACGGATTTAAATAAAAATACTGGTGTCAAATATTTTAATCAAGTTTGAGTAAAATTTCAACAGGGTAGGAAGGTTAATAAAGCACAAAATTCTGTTTTTAAAAACCGGTGACAAAACATTAAAAATTTCGTAAAAAGCTCCCGCCGAGAAGGGGTTAACATTATCAAAAATTCTATGCAAATCTGTCTAAAGTTACACCATATAAAACAATTTATGTTACTTTTAGTACACTTTATCGTTTACACGAAGTGTTCATTAAAGAACTTTTCGCTAAGAAGAGGCATAACCAAATTAAAAGGATAGAAGAACTTACTGAAAATTTAGCCTTAAAGCATTAGATGAAGCAATTGGTTACTGAATTAAACACTTTAAAATGAAGATTTGACAATTTTTGTTTCGAACTTACTTTTATACTATTAAAAAGTAATCATAAAAGCAGAGCATTTCTTCAAATATTATCTTATATGTTTATAATTCTCCATGCTCCGACATTTCGACCTGACGAATAGTAGTATTAAATTTACAGTCTTGTTGTCAAATAATTTTTGTTTAAATTGGCATAGACAACAATAATTAAAAATTTTAGTCGATAAGCGTATGTTCAAAACAACACATAACATTAAGATGTATATTTTAAAGATATTTCAATGGTGAATACATGTTTTGACGACTGTAATATTAAGGATTATCATACACAATATTTTCACCATTTTTTATTCAAACTATTGCACATTGATATTTTATTTATTATCAAACTGGATACACAAATTTGAGAAAAAATTCTTAATTACGTGATTCTTATATGAATTTCAGTTGTTATAGGCAGATAAAGGCCAGTAGAAAATTCGAAATTAACAAATATTTAAACATTTTATTGCTTGTCTATCTCACATTTTTAGTTTAAAGCATATAGTGTTTACATGAAATATTCTTTGCTTCATATAAATACACCTTTATAGAAACATCGTCTTATCTGCAAATGTTTAAAATTCCATTACACAATTTCAGTGAGTGTTTTGTGTTTACGATAAATAGTTTCTGAGTAATTTGGTCTATATACAAATTACCTTTCAAATATCTTAAGCTATAATTTAAGTTACTTACTGAATTAAACCACGTCTTTCATGTTTAAGATCCCGCAGCCTGTTTATAAACAGCCAATAGGTTTCAAAAGATGTTAATGAGTTTTCGATACCATTTAAGACGTTATCTAATTTGCGATAAATCATAAATGCTTATTGAATATATTTCGAAACAGTTATTTATTTAATAAGATTTACATTACAAAAGCTGTAGTGCGTTCTATAAATTACCTTAGAAAAATTACATGTATCATCGGAAAATAATCCTGCTGACGTCCTATCTCGAGGTCTAGATGCTAAAGAACTGACCAACTGTAATTTTTGGTTTTGTGGACCAAATTTTCTTCGGGACAGAATTCAATATGCAGAAAGTTATTCAGTAATCCTGGAAAACAATACTGACTATAATTCAGAATTTAAGACATATAAGAATATTAATCTATCGATCAAAACTGAAAATTATTTTTATAATTGTTTATTTGCTTTAACTAATAATTTTTTTTAATTAATTCGTATTATTAGTTATATTTTTAGATTTGTAAATAATTATCAAAGGGGTAAGGAAAAAAATGTGGGGCCTTATCTACTACTGAATTGAGAGTTGGAGAAGTTTTTCTGATTAAAAAGGTACAGTATTCAACTTTCTCTGACGAGCTAAAGCATTTGAGAAACCAGAGGAGCATTCCAGGTAATAGTAAATTAAATTTTCTAAATCCTTATATAGATTCAGAGAATTTGATTAGTTGGAGGTCGTTTAGACAACTCCAGTCTAACCTATGAGAGAAAACACCCTGTAGTGTTACCACATGATCATAAAATAAGTGAAATGATTTTTGAATATTTTCATTCCAAATTTTTCCATTTAGGGCCACAATCATTGTTACATCATGTTCGGCAAAACTATTGAGTAATAAATGGGCGATCTTTGGCTCGTAAAATAGTTCACAAATGTGTAACGTGTTTTAGTGACAAACCAATAGGGGCAGATCAAATTATGGGAAATTTGCCAGCCGAACGAGTAAATCCTAGCCCGCCATTTCAAAAATGTTCAATTTACTTTTGTGGACCCTTTATGATTAAGTATAAAAATCAGAGAAATAGGATATATAATAAAATTTAAGTTGCAATTTTTGTTTGTCTCGCTACAAAGGCAATCCATTTAGATACAGTGACAGATTTAAAATCTGAATCATTTATTGCCACATTGAAATGATTTTTCGCTAGAAGAGGTAAAAGCTCAACCATAATGTCGGATAATTGGACTACATTTGTGGATAGAAATAAAGAGTTGAAGAAATTACATGCCCTTGTATGCAAACCCGATGATGCTTTGTCAAATTATAGTTATGAAGTGTGTCTCTAAAATTTGCCCACTTCCTTTAGAGAATTGTTGAATTCTGTTATTTTGGAAGATTTAAATATTTATATTATAGTTACCATTACTGTATATTTGTATTTGAATTGTTTATTATGTATAGCAATTTCATTTTGGGTTTTAAAAATTTTTAATTTTTAGCTTCATAATTTGTGTAGCTTAGCTTCATAACACAAAGTGAAAACTTACGTGTCTTCGTCTCTATATATTCTTGATTAACTACTATTAACTTGTTAAATTTATTAGAATCTTACATTTATTGTGTATTAATTGATAATTATCGTGCATAATATTCAAGTGTAATTATTGTTTAGTATTATAACTTACCTATTTCGCATTTTGGTAAACTTATATTAAGTAATAATTTAAGTAATAATGTTGAAAGAAGTGTAATTATAATTTATCGAAAATAGTGTATTATTGGTTGAAGAATTGTAATTACTATTATTTGCAATTGCTTATTGTTAAATTTAGTATTATTGTTGAATGTTGGCACATATCAACCGGGGCCGGTATGTTACGGCTTCCCCATAATCTTGGATGTCGCGCGTCTCCTTGGCGCATTCTACTGTACTTTAGTTTTGCAGTTTTGGTAACTTTTGAAAATCGTCTGTTGTTGTTTTGATTTTATCGGCGATCATAGCGGACCTATCGTGTGTTCGCTGGATCATTATTCTTTATTTAAAATGTAAATATAGTGTGTAAATAATTTGTATATAAGGAATTTTTATGTAATATTAGTAGTAATAATTAAACCAGCGACCAAATGAGTATTTTAAATATACTCGCATCATTCGACAGTTCGTCACAATAGCTTTAGAAAGATGATAATGATATTTCGATAACATTTAGGACGTTTTCTAAATTGCATAACGTATAATTGTTTATCGAAACAATTTATGAAATAATTAATTAGTTGATGAGATTCCCATTATAGAAGCTGTAATGTTTTCTCGAAATTGTCTTAGGAAATCAATATTAATTACTAAATTGCCAGTTTGATTTATGTATTTGTGATAGACAAGGAAAACATACAATGCTCCAGGATTTGATTTTTAGATTTTTTTTTCAGCAGAAAATATTCAGTTAGTTTTAAGCTTAATTCTTTTTAACCAGCGATTGTTGAATTTTCATCTTAATATTCGTCGCCCCAGTGGCGTGGTCGGTAGCGGAAACTACTGTTACGCTGAGGGGTTCGGTTTCAAATCCACAATACGACATGGATGTAACTATGGATGTCTTTTGTTTTTATAAACATATATAATGGATACGATTCTGATGGTATTGATTGGTTGTATTGCCGTTATAAAAGCTATAAAGTCATCTCCAAATGTCCTTAGTAATTCAAAATTGATTACTCAAATGCCAGTTTGATTTATGTGTTTGGGACAGTCAAAAAAACATATAATGCTCTATGATTTGATTTTAGGTTGTTTTCAACACAGACTATTCATTTAAATTTCTTTCATTTAAATATTTTTAGCTATAATTTTTTTTAACCAGCAATTATTTGTTTCTAAATTTATTTATATTCTCCAATTTTATTTTCGTTACAGATTTCACGTTGATGATTCACGCTCCATGTAGCAATTTTAAGCACTAAATTTACTTCACTCACATTATTATATATTTTTACTTTCACAGATTTATCTCTATTTATATTAAAACGTAATTCTTACTTATTGATATGTATGCATATTTAAAAAGTTAGAGAAAGATTACTTTCATTTGGGGTTTTACTTTAAGCACATAAAATCTTATATGGATTACTCTTTACTTCAAGTAAATGCATGTTTGCACAGACATTCCCTTATCAGTAAATGTCTAAAGTACATTTAAAGATTCAATGTTTACGATAAATAGTTTTGGAATAATTCGTTCTATGCAAGTCGTCTATGAAAGATCTTAATTTATAATTCAAGCTACTTTCTAAATTAAACTCTGTCTTGTTCAAGATCCCGCGAACTGTTTATAAACAGACTATATCTTTAGAAAGACGATAATGAGATTTTGATATCATTTAGGAGTTATCTAAATTGCATAACGCATAATTGTTTATTGAAGAGGTTTATAAGATAATTAAGTACTTGACGAGATTTCAGTTATAAAAGCTGTAATATTTTCTCCAAATTTCCTTAGGAAAACAATATTGATTGCTAAATTTCCAATTTGATTTATGTGTTATATGTTATAGGAAAACATATAATGCTGTAAGATTGGATTTATAGGATTTTTTCAGTACAGAGTATTCAATAAATTTTATTTCAGTCGAATAATTTTATGTTTAATTCTTCATAACCTTCGATTACCCAAGTCTCATCTTAATAGTGGTGTGATCGGTAGCGGCAACTACTGTCACGCCGAGGGGTTCGGATTCTAAACCTGAATGCGACTGTCAATTTGTTTTGTTGTTATAAATACAAGGTAGAACCCGCCAAATATTGACGAAAGAAAATATTTAAGAAGGAAGTGTTTCATTAACTCATAATAAACCGACAAAATTAGTTATAGTAAAAAATGCATTTTATATTGGTACGTCTAACTCTTAAACAAACAATATTCAAACAAAACAAACAATATTCGTCAAAATAACAAAACACTATTTTTATAAAACGCATTTGTAGAAATTGTTAAAATTAAACTTTAATCGTATATGTAAGCAGTAAAAAATAATAAAGATCTGTTAGTATGATAAAGTTATAAATTAAGGTTCTTATGCTAGTATTCCAAAATGATAAAAAGCAAAATTTATTCAACTTTGAATCAATCATAGAATTTTTTTTCCTGTGAAATCTAAACCCGGCATCATTTTCACCGTATCAGAATTTACAAATGTGCATTTCACATCTGTATTCACGTTTCAAAAAAAATTAGCATTTTAATTTGATAATTTTGATTCAAAACTTGAAGTCTCAATGGGAGAGCTATTAGCTGAAATAGATATTAAACTGCTGATATTCTTTTACGTGTAAATAAAATTTTGTAAATGAAGTCAAAATTGACCGGGTTTTATAACAGAAGTTATTAAAATTTAAATTTTTTCCCTTTTAATGAGAAAATGGCAACATAAAGATACAGGACTAAATTTTTCCCTTTTTTCCTTTCCCCACCCTTTTTTCCTTTGCTTTAAATAGAAATGGAGTACTCCTGTTGCCACAATTAGAAAAAAAATGTATTAAAAACTATAAAAAATTAATATTTCAAAAAAAAAATTTAAGATACAGTTTTCAAACAAATTTCATTTAAAAGAATATTTTTTTCCTACACGATGGTGTAAAAATTGAAAATATGCCATATTAAGAAGTTAAAAAAACTTTTAATAGCAAAAATTGCAATATGAAATTCATTTAAAATTTGAAAGTGTTGCTATGCGCAAAATGACGTATGCGTTACTCACAGATACGTTTGGCCTTTATAATATAGATATGTAATAGATACAATCGCGATAGTTCTGATTGTATAACATGAAAAATATATGTAATGGATTAAAATTGTGATTGATCGGGTAGTATAAATTGATCTTAAGATGATTTTATGTTCATCTGTATTGTACAATTCAAGTATATTATTATTATTTGTTTATAAATTTACTTTTATTTTCGACGCAAATGTCATGTAGGTGTTTCACGCTCCACGTAGCAATTTTAAGCACCAAATTTACTTCACTCACAATATTATATATTTTTACATTTATAGATTTATTTCAATTCATTATGAGATATGATTCATTCATATTAATATCAATGAGTTCACCTTCAAATTTTAGTCGTTTTTTTATTTATTTTGACAAATTCGTGAAGAATTTTTCCAAAACTATATTTTTACATTTATAGATATTTTTCAATTCGTAATGAAATATTATTCTTAATTATTGATGCATATTTAAAAAGTTAACACAAATGTACTTACATTTTCAGTTTTACATCAAACACATTAAAGGATATATGGATTAGTAGTACTTATACGTAGTACTTTTATGCGCCAAATTCACTTCACTCACATTATTATGTATTTTTATACTTAAACATTTATTGCAATTCATTATAGAGTATAATTTTTAGTTAATAATACATATATATATTTAAATAGTTGAAGCAAAGTCACTTACATTTTCAGTTTTAATTCAGGCGCATAATAGCTTATATGAATTACACTAAATTTCACATAAATTTATAGGGGCATTCCCTTATCCGTAAATGTGTAAAGTACTGCCATGGTATTCCATTAATGTTTCGATGTTTACGACATATAGTTTGTGAATAATTTGACATATATAAAAGCCATCTAAGAAAGATCTTAATCTATAATTCTGACATATAATTAAACACTGTCTTTTATGTTCAAGATCCCGCAACCTGTTTATAAATAGACAATAGACTTAGGAAGACGATAATGTGATTTCGACTATACAGAGGGGTTCAGGTTCGAATCCAGTGTAAGTTATGGACGTTTCTGTGAACGTCTTTTGTTTTTATAAACATATGTAATGGATTCAATTCTGTTGGTTCGGATTGTTTAAAGTGAAAAAATGTACATGATGAAAAAAATTTTTTTGATTGGTTGGATTGTATGAAATGATATTTTGATTTTCATGCAACACTGTTATTGCATTAGTCTGTAGTGTGTATTTCAGTTATGTTAGTATTATTTATTTGTATTTTTTTTCCTTTTTATTTTCGATTCAGGTTTCGCGTAGACGTCCACGTAGCAATTTTAAATTCTGAATTTACTTAACTCACATTATTTTTACATTTATAGAAATAATGCAATTCATACTGAGGCATAATTTTAATTACTGATATATATACAAAGTTTAAAAGTTAAAGCAAAATTGCTTACATTTTCAGTTTTACTTCAAGCCCATAAAAGCTTATAGGAATTATTCCAAACTTCATGTAAATGAACCTTTATAAGGATATTCCGTTATCTAAAATGTATAAAATACTACCATGAAATTACATTAAAGTTGCTATATTTATGATAAATAGTTTGTGAATAATGTAATTCGACACATATAAAAGTCAGCTAAGGAACATAGTAATCTATAATTTAAGCTATTTTCTTAATTAAACTCTGACTTTGATGTTCAAGATTCCGGAACCTGTTTATAAATATACAATATCTTTAGAAAGACGATAATAAGATTTCGATATCCTTTAGGTCGTTATATAAATTGCATAACGCATAATTGTTTATTGAAGCGGTTTATGAAATAGTTAATTAGTTGATGAGATTCCCGTTACAGAAGCTATAATGTTGTCTCCAAATTTTCTTAGGAAGTCAATGTTAATTACTAAATTGCCAGTTTTATTTATGTGTTTGGACATTCATGGGACATTCAAGGGAAACACACAACGCTTTGGGATTTGATTTGTAGATTTTTTTCAGCACAAAATAGTCAATTAGTTTTATGCTTAATTATTTTTAACGAGTGAATATCGATGTCAACATAATTTTCGTAGCCCTAGTGGTGTGGTCGTTGGCGACAATACTGCTAAGCTGAGGTTTTCGGGTTCGAATCCACCATCAGACATGGATGTAAATGTAACTGTGAATGTCTTTTGTTTTTATAAACATATACAATGGATAAATTTCCAATGATATTACATGGTTTTTCCGGAAAGTATTAGGACTGATTTTCTTTCGCCGCGACTGTACTTCGGAGCGTGCGCGTACCGACTGGATTCGGTAGAGGGAGCTCCTAGCTAACGAACGAGAGGCTGTTCATTTGTCTCCGAGTACCTAAAGAGTCAGGACAGGCATTTTCGCGCGACGTGATTCTGTGAGTGGTGCAAGCCGAAAAATGCAGCGTTCGTTAGAGCAGAGGTATGCGATTAAATTCTGTGTGAAACTGGGTAAATCTGCGACAGAGACGTTTGATATGATCAAGCAGGCTTACCCAAATGTTGCTTTAGCAAGACGTGGTGTGTTTCGGTGGCACCAGGCCATTTTGGAGAGCTGGGAAGAGATCGCCGATGAAAATCGCTATGGAAGACCTTCGACTTCGACAAACACCGACCATGTGACTCGTGTGCGCTACGTTTTGAACTCAGACCGTCGACTAAGTATTTGTTTAATTGCCCAGATGGTAAATTTACCAAAATCTGTGGTTCATGAGATTGTGAGGGAGCATTTTAACATGCGCGTCACACCGCCTTTCTTGTGATCAGCTACCTGACCAAGGCCAGCATCTCAACGCTTCCGCAGCCGCCCTACAGTCCAGATGTGGCTCCCCAGGACCTTTTTTTGTTTCCTCGCCTGAAAAGGCCGATGAAAGGCAAGCATTTTGAGACGACAGAGGGGATCCAAGCAGCATGCACCGCAGCTCTCAAGGCTATTCCGGAGAATGCCTTCCGTGACGCCTTCAATGCTTGAAAATCGCGCTGGCAGCGCTGCATCGACGCAGAAGGAGCCTTTTTTGAAAGTTTTTAATGAATTGTAATGATTGGCTCAATAATTTTTTTTTTAAATCGACTCAATCCTAATACTTTCCGGGCAAACCCTGTACTTGGTCAGTTTGGCCGAATTGTATATTATGAAAAATATATATATAATGGATAAAAGTTCTGATTGGTCGGATTGTATACAATGATCTTATGATGTTCTTCCAACACTGCAATTGGGTTTGTCTGTAGTTTGCATTTCAATTACATTATTATTATTATTATTAATATTGTTATTATTATTATTATTATTGTTGTTGTTATTATTATTATTTATTTCTAAATTTATTTTTATTTTGTATTTTTATTTCCGATGCAGTTTCACGCTCCACTCGCAATTTTAAGCTCAGAATTTACTTCACTCATATTATTATGCATTTTTATATTTATAGATTCATTGCAATTCTGAATGAGATATGATTCTTATTTATTGATACGTATATATATATATATATATTTAAAAATTTAAAACAAAATTACTTACAATTTCAGTTTTACTTCAAACACATAACAGGTTATATGAATAATTCTATACTTCATGTGAATACACCTTATACGGACATTCTCTTATCTGTATATGTTTAAAATATTGCCACAAAGTTCCATTGAAGTATCAGTACTTACGATAAATAGTTTCTGAATACTTTGATCTATACAAGACACCTATGAAATGTCTTAATCTATGATTTAAGCTACTTTCAAACGTAAATGCTGTCTTTCAATTAAAAATATCGCACCTGTTTGTAAATAAACAATAACTTTTGAAAGATGACGATAAGTTCTCTATTTCTTTTAGGATGTTATTTAAATTACGATAAATCATAAATCTCTATTAAAGAGGTTTCCGAAATAATTAATTTGTTGATGACATGACCGTTATGAAATCTCTAACGTTTTCACTAAAACTCTTCAGAGGATAAACATTGATTAGTGAATTTCCAGTTTACTTTATGCGCTTATGTCAGCCAAGAAAAATGTATAATGCTCAAAGATTATTTTAGTCGTGATTATAGTACATTTTTCTAGTTTAAGAAACATCTTAAGTAATATAGGGTAAGTTATGCAATCGTTTTGAAAATCGAAAGAAAAAATTGACGGATTTACACGTTTCAGATACTGGAGATGCCGAAAAACATGTTTTTAGAAAAAAAAATGCCGTTCGTCTGTCTGTGTGTGTGTCTTTAAACGCTCTATCTCCCATACAAATTCAGATAGAGACTTGGAACTTTGCATGTACTTAACATGTAAGAATGAAATTAAGCCTATTTAATATCAATAACCTCGATTATCCGGAACTATTTTTATCGAACTCTCGAAAAATACGTTCTTATCAAAGGTACATAAAAATTTTTGAACTTTTTTATTTTAAGAAGTGGACGTAATCAACAATAAAATAACACAAATTTTGCATAAAGTACTAAGTAAATCGGATTATTAGTTGCCGAGATATTTTTAATCATGTTTTCAACATTCTTAAATTTTTTCATGATCCTGTATTTCCTTTAAATTTCAATTCAAAGATATATTTCAATTGGAAATGAAACGCTCAATCCGACACAGTAAATTTTAGTTAATATGGTTATTATTGTTGAAGTTATAAGGATGTTTCCTTTGCGC
Source organism: Maratus speculifer (assembly GCA_964019185.1). Classification (NCBI taxonomy): domain Eukaryota; kingdom Metazoa; phylum Arthropoda; class Arachnida; order Araneae; family Salticidae; genus Maratus; species Maratus speculifer. Next base: position 279,931,038 of record OZ025294.1, read on the forward strand.
AATTCGGTACTACTTGAGTAGTTTGGCGTTTTATATAATTTGTCGAAATGTGTTCATCAGCAATTCATTAATAGAGCATTACTGTGTATATTAACAACGTTTAAAAATACGTTTAAATTTTGTTTTGGAATTGCGATGCAATTTATAAATAGTTTTGACTTGTTTTATTTTCATATATTATATTATGAATATCCATGATGGGTAAGTATTACGGGGGTCCCCAACGACTAGTTTTACTTTATAGTCTAATATTGATCGAACCATTTAAATTAGTTTTCCTCTCACCATCAGGAAAAAACTCCCCTAAAACACATGTTTCCTACGCAACAGGTACTTTTTACAAGAGAAACTGAAAAAAAGTATAAAACATTGTTCAGTATTTTTTATGGTATACTCGGGTCAATGTTTTACTTTTATTTTTTATTTTACATCTATTTTAACCCTTAAATACCATCTGTTGCTTTTCGCAACATACCCAAATTAGGTTTCTAAATTACTATTAGAATTATATTGCAGCTATAATATCGAATGTTGCCAATAAAATAGATAATGAAAATATTATTAAATCAGTTTTCAACATTGAGAAGCTAACACGTGTGCTGTTTAACAATAACGATAGATTTATTTTCTCATCTATTTTTCCATGTGCTTTTTGTTCCTTTTGGAAGCTTGCAAAGCACTCTATTTTCCTCTGCTGTAAACATGTAAAATTTAATGCCTGTTATAGTTCTTAAAATTCAAATGTATATAATATTATTAAACTTTATCAAATAACATTATTTTTTCAGTAAGAGACCAATATTCTCGAATGGTAACAAATTGTTTTTTTAGCCGTAAACTATGCTTAACACGATATATGTTTTTTTTTATAATATTTTTCCCATATTTTATTTAAGAAATGAAAGCCGGAATTTTTTTTCTAATTGATTTTTGAAAAAACAGGCATTTAAGGTATAACGATTTTTTTCCTTACCGCGTATCTTTCCATAAAATATTAATTTTCAAACTAAAAAAAATATGAAAACATTTTAAAAAATTCCAAAAACTATTAAAAAATAAATAAAAATCATTTACAAAATAAATTAATAATGTTAAAATTATTTAACTAAACAACCTCCTCAATCAATCAAGCCTGATTTCAGGTAATTTCTTACATATGTCACCAGTTTACAGACTGTTCATTGTGGGAGCGTATGAAATAGATTTTAAAAGCTCCAAATGGACTCTATCTTATGTTTTTTAAAATAGATTTAGGCTAATAAGGTTGTGAGTCCCTCATTACATATTTCATCAAAAAAAAATTATATTTGACAAACAAGCAAGAGACGCTTTTGGAAATTAGGCCTATGCTCAATCCCAGTAGAACTTATAAAATCATTTATTGCCTGGAATTAATTTATTAATTAATATATTTATTTATATTTTTACATATTCTGTATTATTTATTTAAAAAACATATGTTTTGTAACTTATAGAAATTCTAAAATAAATCGAATTTTAGAACTTTCAAAAATATTACTTCGGACATTTTGATGGTTTAGACAAGAAATCTTTTTTGAGTTTTGCTTAGAAATTTAAATGAAATTAAAATTGAATTTTAGTTTAAGAGTTTCTTTGTGAGTTCCTAATCACTTCATCCAATGACTTCAAATTTTCAAATCTTAAGTAAATTTCCCAAAGAATCCACATATGATGCCAAAAACAATCACCCGTAATGATGATTTTGATGTTTCTTACAATTTCATCACGACGACAAGCCGTATATGTTGATAATGAGTAGGAGTAATAAATATGTTGGAAACATATTATTACTAAATTATACTGTATACATATCTAGTCAAGGAAAAAAAAGTCATATTTAAAAATACGTACTACAACTGAAAACGCGCTTTCAGTAATTATTGTTCATAATACATTATAGCCAGAGTCCTTTGTAAATCCCTGTAAATAAACAATGAATTCGAAACACTCCATATTCTACAGTAAGTGTTTTTTAGTATACTTCAATAGTAAATAAATTTCAAAATATATAAAATAGTGGAAATAGTGTAATGAAAATATTTCCCAACCGATTTTTCCCATAGAAAGTGAAGTAAAAAATTCTTTTCGTGCCCCCGCAAAAGAACCGTTTAGTATGGTACATGCCGTATAATCCCTCCCCAGAAAAATAATTCAATTTCATGTCAATGTGACTGTGTTTACGAGCATATACATAGATATTAAGAAACAATCCAATTTCAGAAATACTTTTCAATTATGCTTGAAAGTGATATAAAGAAGATAATATAATCAAAATATATTAATTTTTGTATGATAAAAAAAATCCATTATAATTTTTTGCTAGGTTGACAAGGTAATATACACCATTCATAAAACTTCAGGTGGAAAATATTTGTTTCTTTATGCTTTAATTATTTTGTATTTTTCTTCGAGATTTATAAAAAAAAATGAAATTACACTCAAAATATTTTGATTACTTTTGTGTATTTAAAAAAATTTCTTTAAAAAAATAAATAAACAAATAATAATAATAATAATAATAATAATAATAATAATAATAATAATAATAATAAGCTTTATTCGATTTAATCTTGCTGCAAATTTAAACATATAAATAAATATTACATTTTAAATATTTCTATTTTGAGTCGGATCTAAATGTCCTTTATTTGTGTTTGAAACTTCTGTATCCGTCTCATACATATAGACAGATTTCATAAAGTCTTGTTCTGTTCTGTGTAACATTCTTTCTTTTTTGTCAGTGGAGTTTCAATAATCATGGCATTTTCTTTTAAGCTAAAAGGGTGAAAAAAAAGGTTTGTTGATATCAGATAAGCAAAAAGTTCCCCTAGTAAAAGATCAACAAAGATATTAATGTTTGAAAATTAGAGGATATATGTATACATATATATATTTGTTTTCTATTTCGTTACATTGACAAGAATGTGTATGGTCTGTTCATAATTTTTAGAAATAAAATAGCTGTTTCATAAAACTATATTTACTTTTTAGCTCACATGCTATTAAAGCCTGAGGATATGCATTTATGTATGTGCATATGTATGTATGTACATCAGTATAACGATAACTTTTGATAGAAATAACGTATTTGCCCAGTTTAACACTTTCGACAAATTTTAACACTTTTCTACAAATTTGAAAAGCATTTATGAATTGGGTTTTCTGTCTATCAACCTATCTGTCCGTCCACGCTCTAATTCGCGTAAAAATTCTTTGATCAGCATGAAATTAATCAATGTTATTCGGTATCACTAATGGCATGTTTAATATGGCAGATCAAGTATATAGCATTGATAATTCATTTACAAAGACACTCAAAAGGATTCGGTTACATTACGGTCTATAAAGAAAAATTGTTTGGGGTGTTTTTATTTTATTTTTTTTCTCTATAGTATTATTCTACTTTAAACATACTGAATCTTATGTATATTACTGAGATGAACTGCACAGCAGCTACTGTAGATTATGGTATGTATAGAACATATCATTCATTTACTGTGACATATTAAAGTACTTGGCTTCAGACAAAATTGAACTACTGAAAATGTTGAATGAATTTCAATTATAAAAAAATCTTTAAAATATACCTTTTATATCAATTTAAAATAAGAATTCAAATCTTTTATTGATCGTATATTTTTTCACTAATTTGTGATTTTTTTGTGAGAACTAAAATAACAAATAAGTAATTTCATGGAAAATATAAAATTGGTTTAGAAATGTAACTCACCCAGTGGCGCCAACTTATATGGGGTCATGGGGCGCGAGCCAACCCAAAAATTTAAAAACTCTATCCACCCATTGTTAATTGAGCCCACCCAATATATATGTATTTGTTCAATTTTTTTAAGCCCATCCAATATTTTTCAAAAGTTGGCGCCACTGAACTCATCTACATACTTATGAGATCAAATGTGGGTATTCCTTTAGTGCGGGAGGCAACAACATTTACATAATCATTTTATACAAGGTTATTTTTAAATATGCAATTAATTCAATTTAATCAATTACTTAAAAATCGATTTACTTATCTCACTTTTGAAAATGATTGTAATTCAAATGATAATTCAAATATAATACATTGAGAAATTTTCCAATGACTGATTATCTTACATTGGATTTTGTATCCCTTAAAATTTAATTTAAAGGTTAATTTAAAATACTAATAATTTACATTATATAAATTTACATTATATAATTTTTTTTCTCTTTTTGAGTAGTCTAATAAGTTTTTTTTATAAATCTAGAAATGAAATTAAATTTAGAAATTCCTTTATTAGTAATGACGTCGATGTGTAAATGAAATTTTAGTTAAATGCATTCAATTCCCCACTTGTTATAATAAATAAATTTACTTTTAAACATTTAGATTTTAGAAAACCGGGCTAAGTTGTTTGACAAACAATTTTCATACGTGAATTCACTTAAATCTTAAACTAGTTTTTCGCTTTAAAAGATTAAATTCCGAACATAGAAAATTGTTTTCATTAAATCTTCCCATGTAGAAATTATATGCAGCCCTATAAATTACTTAAGATTGCAGTTTACTCTGCAGCCATTTCTTCATTCAAATTAGGCAGGAGTATCTGTGCATGACTCTGAATTCTATTAGCAGTTCATTTGACTGGTTTAAAGAACTTTTAGGTATCACAGACACTCAAGGGAATTCAGAAATATTTTATGTGAGCTGCGTTAAATATCTACAAAGTAACACTGGATTCTGATTAGATATTTCAATTCAAAACAACATTGGAATGAATTTATATAAGGTAAATTTTCATTTTGGATTTTTGAGCGTTGATTATTAAGCATAATATTAAAACCTATTGCGCTCTTTATGAATAACTACGTTAAAGATACTTTAGTACGTCTTTGTTTTACCTTATAAAATAGTGCATTTTTACACGAATTTATATGCATGTGTAATACATATGCGATTAAAATAAAACAATAAATTTCATTTTAACTAACTTAACGAAATCTCTAATTTAAAGAAATTATTTAATTTTAGTTACGGAACATTTTTAAATGAATTTAAAAAAAATTAAGCATTTACTTACTGAATTTCTTTTTTTTTTTAATTATTTTTTTGGAAGTTTAAGAATTTATTTTCAGAAATACCAAAATAAAACTAAATTTCGAAATTCATTTATCATATATGACATCGGTGTGTGAATAAAATTTTAGGTAATGCATTAAATTCCCCACTTGTTATAATAAATAAAATTTACTTTTAAACATTTGGATTATAGACAACCAGGCTAAGATGTTTTACGAAACACAAATTTCATATGTGAATTCACTTAAAACTTCCACAAGCTTTTCGATCTAAAAGATTAAATTCCGGACACAGAAAATTGTTTTCATTAAATCTTCCCATGTAGAAATTATATGCAGCCGTATAAATTACTTGAGATTGCAGTTTACTCTGCAGTCATTTCTTCATTCAAATTAGTCAGGAGTATGTGTGCATGACTCTGAATTCTATTAGCTGCTCTTTTGACAGGTTTATAGAACTTTTAGTTATCACAGACACTCCAGGGAATTCAGAAATATTTTATGTGAGCTACGTTAAATATCTACAAAGTAACACTGGATTCGGATTAAATATATCAATTCAAAACAACTTTGGAACGAATTAATATAAGATTAATTTTAATTTTGGATTTCTTTAGCGTTGATTAATAAACATCATATTATTAAAGTCTATCAGGATGCTTATGAATAACTACGATATGTCTTTGTTTTTTCTTATAAAATTATGCGTTTGTACACTTGTCATACACATATATAATACATTTGAGATCAAAAGACAACAATAAATTTCATTTAACAAAATTATCTTTAAAAGTTAATCTTAAACAACACACATTTTATTTCTTAAAAGTATTTAATTTATGTGCTATAAAAAATTACTAAAAATTATTTTATTGAATGCATTTTTTTATGTATTTTCAGAAGACTAAAAAGTTATTTTCATAAACCCAAATATAAAAACGAATCTAGAAACTCATTTATCATATGTGACGTTGATGTGTGAATAAAAGTTTAGTTAAAGGCATCAAATTCCCAACTTGTTATAATAAATAAAATATACTTTTAAATATTTAGACTTTTGAAAATCAGGCTAAGAAGTCGTACGAAACACAAATTTCATACGTGAATTCATTTAGACATTCCACAAGTTTTTCGCTCTAAAAGGTTAAATTCCGGACAGAGATAATTGTTTTCATTAAATTTTCCCATGAAGAAATTATATACAGCCGTGTAAATTACTTAAAATTGCAGTTTACTCTGCAGCCATTTCTTCATTCAAATTAGGCAGGAGTATCTGTGCATGACTCTGAATTCTATTAGCAGCTCATTTGATCGGCTTATAGAACTTTTAGGTATCACAGTCACTCCAGGGACTTCAAATATATTTTATGAGAGCTACGTTAAATGTCTACAAAGTAACACAGGATTATATATTTCAATTCAAAACAACTTTGGGGAGAACTTATATCAGGTTGAATTTCATTTTGGATATTTTAGCGTTGATGAATAAATATCATATCTTTAAAGCCTATCAGAACTTTATTAATTACTATGTTAAAGAGACTTTATTTTGTCTTTGTTTTACATTATAAAATAATGCATTTCTACACGCATTTATATGCATGTGTAATGCATATGCCATTAAAAAAAACAATAAATTTCATTTAAACAAATTTAACGAAATCTGTAATTTAAAGATGGACATTATTTAATTTTGTTCAGGGAATATTTTTAAATAAATTAAAAAAAACTAAACATTTATTTACTCAATTTTTTTTCTATTTTTTGAGAAGCTTAAGAAATTATTTTCAGAAATCCCGAATTAAAATTAAATTTAGAAACTTATTTATCATATATGACGTCGATGCGTGAATAAACTTTTAGTTAACTGCATTCAATTCTTCACTTGTTATAATAAACGAAATTTACTTTTAAATGATTAGATCTTAGAAAAACAGGCTAAGATGTTTGACAAAACACAAATTTCATTCCTGAATTCACTTAAAATTTCCACAAGCTTTTCGCTCAAAAAGGTTAAATTCCGGACACAGAAAATGGTTTTCATTAAATCTTCCCATGTAGAAATTGTATCCAGCCTTATAAATTACTTAAGTTTGCAGTTAACTCTGCAGCCATTTCTTCATTCAAATTAGGCAGGAGTATGTGTGCATGACTCTGAATTCTATTAGCAGCTCATTTGATTGGTTTATTAAACTTTTAGGTATCATAGACACTCCAGGGAATTCAGAAATATTTTGTGAGAGCTACGTTAAATATCTACAAGGTAACACTGGATTTTGATTTGATATTTGAATTCAAAACAACTTTCGGGAAGAACTTATATAAGGTTAATTTTTATTTTGAATGTGTTTAGTGTTGATTAATAAATATCATATTATTAAAGCCTAGCAGATCTTTATGAATAACTACCTTAAAGAGGTTTTATTGCGTCTTTGTTTTATCTTATAAAATAATGTATTTATAAACGCATTTATATGCATGTACAATACAGATGCGATTAAAATAAAAATAAAAAATTTCATTTAAACAAATTTGACGAAATCTGTAATTTAAAGATGATCATTATTTAATTTTGTATAGAAAATATTTTTAATTAAATAAAAAAAAACTAAACATTTATTTGCTGAATGTATTTTTTTCTATTTTTTGAGAAGTTTAAGAAGTTATTTTCAGAAATCCCGAAATAAAATTAAATTTAAAAACTCATTTATCATCTATCCATGGCTTCGCTTACGCGGATTATAAGCTGTTCTGATACCATTTAATTATTCTGTCGACCGCTTTCGCCAAATTATACAGAATACCAAACTATTCGCCAAATTATACAAATTGGCGTAATGTATTTTAAATTATGAAAAACAATTAAATCTGTAAAACATTAATAAAAAATAGAAATAAAATTTCGAAACAAAATTCACTTGATGCCGCGGACAGGTGGACAGAATAATAAAGTTTATAATATTTTACAACAACTTTTAATACTAATACTTTCTAAAATGTTTTTTTTCGACGCATTGATATTTTGGATTTAGTCTAATTTTACACCTTTTAATTTATTTTAGTTCGAATGAATGTAAAATGAAAATTTGAAATACTTATAGTTGGTTGGTTTACTTTGGTTTCGTTTCCGATGGCGACACAACAGATTAATATTTTGAATAATTAATTTGATACTTTTCAATTGGTAGGATGCCAGTGTTATATCTACATGTATATATACATGTAAGAATGCATAGTGGGTTTCTAAGACATTTGTAAGAGAAATGTGCAAAAGAAAAGTACGCATCATGTTGGCGAAATTTTCCCACCATCAATTTTGCAAAAACTTTGTTTTAGAATATTGCTTTAAGTGTTAATATCTACGATTGATTGTAATTTTTATATTTATTATTATGTTTATTTTTTAACTGTTTTTTATTGTTTCAACTGTTTCTTTTGTAAAATAATTTTTTGAAAGAAAATAACCGGGCTACTATGTGAGGCATAATATCGCCATTTCTTGCTATTCCGCCAACATGGAGCGTATATGACGCCTGAGACGAGTCATCAAAAAAGAAAAAAAATTCTAAGCAAGTAGTGATGGTGTAAATAGATATCACCCTCAACGCCTATACTATTAAATAAAATAACCAATTTCGGCATCAAATATGAGTAGTATATGGTACCTACTATGGAACACTTTTTATATTCCACTAAACGCAAATATTTAACGATTTTTGTAAGATTTTCATCAAAAAGTTTGTCTGTCTAAATATAGAGGATGTAACTATTTTAGTACGATTTATCGAGTAAATGATGATAAAAAATGCATGATTTGCATTGGTTGGATATTTTATTTTTTCTACTAAATTATGTAAAGACGAAGTTTTAAGAAAGGGTTATGGAATAAAGAATCATGATTATAAATAATAACGTAATCAATTGAGATGAAATATTTATCAATTTTAAATGCTAATATTTAATTATTGTAGTGATGAAAAAATTTTGCCTGACGCCCTTAGTTTACGAAATGCTAATAAACAATCTTCCTCTAGGATAGTCTTGATAGGAAAAGCAAAGAGCTGCATTGTATAATATTATTATCAATTGCATTACATTGAAGTCTGAAATAAAAGTTAAATGCTTTTTATCCTATGTTTTAATAGATAACCAATTCTTTTTACTTATAGTTATAAATACTAATCTGGTAGTTTGATATTTTCATAGTTCGATAAAATTAAAAAAAATAGTTTGTGTCGAAATGAACACATCTTTGACAGCAAGAAATTTATTTTGAATTTCAGTAAATTTTATTTAGGGGTTTGAAATTTTCATAGATCGATAAATGGCCCATTCGATTATTGTAAGATTTAAAACAAATTTTAGGATTAAGCTTTTTCTAATTCATAATCATAAAAGCCATCATTATTTTTTCCTTTAAAATGAAAGATATAACCACCTTCATTCAGTTTTGTTATTGCATTTTCAGATATTTTTCCATGACTCTTTTTAAGAAAATAATCTTTTTCTACATCATTAACTTCTAATCTTGCAATAGTCGTATTTCCAAATTTAGTTTGAATTTTCTTCAACGAAATCAGCTTGTATTTCCCTGTCTCTAAATCTTTTAGCTTATGAGTTACAGGGAATGATCTGAGACTGTTGAATTCTTCCATTTATTAAGAAAGAATTTTTGAAAGACAATTTTTATAGTACAGACATCTGTACATAGAGCAGCCAGGTCCTAGGATTCTTACGCATCTCGGTACTTCTAATATTTTTATAGGAATTCCCCATTCTTCAAAGGTACTTTTCGGAAAAACTCCTCCTTTAAAAGCAAATGTGCCGCCGTATATCTGATGCAATTGTAAGAGATAATCTTTTACATTGTCACTACTAATCCATAAGCCTGTATTATCTGAATATCTTTTAAATCTTAAACCATGGATATCGTTAGTACATCTACGAACTATTCCATGGTCTTGATCACTTAATTCATAGTTAGGTGTAAATACAGAAATAGTTTCACCTATTCCTTCTTTTAAATGAACCCAGCTTATTTCTCTCGCTATAGATTTGAACGGAAGTATAAAACCTTGAACATTTATGATAAGGGTGACATCGTCCATTTTATTAGAAAACAATTTTTATAAACTAAAAAATTCGGCTTAAAATCCAAATGGTACAGTATCAAAGTTATCTAAAATTCTTCTTTTATCATATCCAAACATATATCTTTTATTCATTTTATTCACCTTAATATTTCTGTCTTTCTGTATCTGAAATTGATTTATTTCTACATGTATATGGTCAATTTCCCCAGTTATTATTTTCATTCTCTCGTCAAAATTCAGCTTAGTTTCACTCTCATAACTCATTTTAAATCCTTTTACTTTTCCTTTTACAGAACCGTCGTTCAGAATATAACCATAATCTTTACTTGCTCCAGATATCCATGATTTCATATATTTATCTTCTCCTAATTCATCAGTCCATTCCCCTAACATACAACCTGTTTTTACTTTATTAGATCCATCATCGATATAAACAATACTATCTGTATCGTAATACATTACTTTATCTCCTAATTTATCTAGCATTTTATATAATCTTATTCTAGCCGAACTGGTAGTAAAAGCCGCTATATAAATATTCGTATTAAAGTTATTCTTGGCATATTCATCTTTCATCTTATAATCCATTTGCACACACTCATCATTTAAAAATATCATATTCAAGTCTTTAATGCGGTCGTTCAGTATAATTCTATAAAAATCTGCCAATTCTGTTACATTCTCTGTTTGTTTCATATTTTTTCTCTGTCCGAACTTACCCCATAAAGAGTTTAAACAAATTTTGGATATAAATCTCATTCCTGGGTTTTCTTTGATTTCTCCTAACTTTATACCCAATTTCTTTTCTACGCAACTTTTATATTCTTTTTCAGTTTTGAAATTTTCAGACCATTTATCATCTGTTTCTAATTTGATTTTCAAAAACATTTTAACATAATCCTTAAATAATTTATTAGATTTTTTTTCAAAATGCCAAACTTCATAGATATTTAAAATCTTATAACCTTTTTCAATAGCCAGTTCAACTTCGGTAGTTGTCCACGTACCTGTAAGACTTCTCTCCTCATCCGTATGATTACATTCTTTATTCTGTATTTCATAACATTGTTTCTTTTCGCATTTTATAGGTTTTGAACATAATTTACACAAACTAAATATTAATTTTTCTCCTTTATAAGGTAAAACAGGATGATAGAGCTTTCTAGGTGGAAGTACTTTGCATTGTATCAAACCATACCAATTCTTATCATATTTTTCCGGATTATAAATTTTTATCGGATGACCAACAGGATAGTAATCAAAGTAATTCACTGTTGGATAAAGTGAACAAACATCGATATATCTACCCTTTTCGTTTTCTTTCATTTCGTATATTAATTTGGTAGGTTCACACCTACCTCCGCTGAATGCGTTTCTAGGATTTAATGGTTCTACAAAATCTCTTTTCCATTCATTTTTCATATATTTTTTAATTTCTTTGTCACTATCAAAATCACATTCCCATATTTCAATCAATTCAAATCCTTTATCTTTTTTTTTTTGTTTATTTTTTGAGTTCTTTCATACAAATCTTTCATACATATCTGATTTTGAAGATTGACAGTGGATTCTGTAAAACAGCGAGGACAACCGTGCCAGTGACATCCTTGAAACTGATAAACGGTATTTTTATAAAAACCGTCTACTTTATAAGTTTTATCACCTAATTTCAGTTTTTTCTCACCACCGTTTAAAGCATGCTGTATTTTGATATTGTGTTTTTTGGACAGATAGTCTAACCAAATGATCGATTTCTTACTGTATTGATCCTTTTGAATACACTCCTCATCTATCGCTATTGTATTCACTGGAATGAATTTATCTCTGTATATAGCCATACAAACGCCAGCTAAAGTGATATATTTAAAAGGATCAATATCAGCAATATTTAGAAATAATCTTCGCAATTCTAAACATCCTTTTCTTAAAATATCAACATCAGATCTGCAATATTTTATAATTTCTTTTTGAAAATCAAATGTTTCGTTTTTTACCGATTTATACCATTTATCAAACGTTTTTCTTTGATCTAAAGTCATAGTATCATAACCATAATGGTATTTTTCAGGATGTTTTCCTACATAATTTTGATTTTCCATAGTGTTAAACAAATGAGGAAAATACCCTTTTGCTAATTCCGTTAGTCCAAACGTTTTAGGAAATTTTCTTAACGGAATCAATGTAAAATTTATAGAATCGATAAACCTTATATTAAATGCGGTTGCTTGCATATATATGAGTTTATTTCCTTGATATATTGTAAACACTTTAATTTTATTTTTAAAGCAGTATTTAGCTAGAAATTGAAAATCGAATCCTTTTCCATAATGCGCTAATACAGTATAACCGCAATGTTTCTTTTGGAATAACCATTTACAATATTCATTTTCATTCTGAAATATTTTTTCATTTCCGTTAAAATCATGATTTATAACTAGATTGACTTGGTGATTTCCTGTCTCTTGATTCGTTTCAACGTCAAAAAACATATATTTTTCTGTAAATTCTGATCTTTTACATTTCTCACACCATTCCTTTCTATCTTTTATATTTTTGGGACAGATATTTTTACAAGTTCCCCCCTTAGATTCTTTCCTACGTATAAAACATTTATGATCTTCCAAAACCCACTTTCTGCAGTTTTTACATTGTTTTTCTCCGCATTTATGATCTTTCGGTTCTCTTTGGCTTCTACTGATATTTCTCTTACATTTTAAACATTTCCACAGTGTTTCACAGACTGCTTTATTTTTATGATTTTCGAAGCAGTTTTTTCCTTTAAAAGATCTAAAACAATCATTACACTGAATATCATCGCCTTCGCAATTACTCTCTTTCCTAAAATATCTATTGCATTTTAAAGAACATTTATGTTGATCACTTCTACTATAACTTACTTTACAATATTCACAAAAATGTTTTTTTCCTAAAAATCCTGTTACCGTTGTAATGACATCAAAATGATTTCTATTTTTTAAAATGTAAACACAATTAGATTTATAGGCTCCGCTGTATATTCTTTCGTTAAAATTTTCTCTGCAAAATATAGTTATTTGAATATCTAAAAAAATTTCGAATTGTTTAACATGCTCTAAATTACACATTTCTAACGGAATATCACACATTTCATGCAATTTTATCGCTAAACTTTTTTGTAATTTTCTACCCATTCTTATGTATTTAACATCTAAATCTGTAAGTTTTTCTAGATTCAATTTTTCGCATAAAATTTTACGATTTTGAATAGCCAGGGCTGTAACGATGGATCTAGCCAAACAGATATTATCGTCATTTTTAATTTGAATTATACTTCTTTTATCGACAACATCGTTATCGTTCAGTAATTTCAAATGTTTACCACCTTTAGGCAAATCAACGACTGTAAAAATAAATTCACAGTCTTTAATATCCAACTCTTTGTATTCAATTTTATGCGTTAAAACATCTAAATAGGTCTCATAGGCTTCTTTTGTTGACATCATTTTAGGGTGAAAGGGCTGTGTCAAATAGGGATTGAATACAATTATATCTACCTTTCCTTCGATTTTTCCAATTGCTCTCCTGAATAAATCTTTTAAGATACAATAATACTGGCCAGGTGTGAGTTTGTTTATTTGTCTTATTTTATAAACATATCTATAAGTATTAAATTTTTTTACAAATTTTTTATCTTTCTCAACAATTTCATAATCGGGTCTAAACAGATTTTCCAAATTTGCTTGTAATTTGACTTTTTTTTCTGTCTTTTTGATCAATTTTTCATCTTTATATTTCAAGCCGTAATAATCAAAGAGTTTTTTAAGTTTTGGACGGTTTTTCGGTTCATTTATAAATTGTTTCAATTTTTCATTCAAATCAGGAAATAATTTTTTAAGGTTTACCACTGTTTTTATCTTTTTTTCTTCGTTATTTTTTGGATTAAATTCTGCTGTGTTATTGTTAAATTTTAAATCAAAAGAATCGAATATTTTTTTCAACTTATTTCTTTTCTTAGGATTTTTGATAAATTCTCTCTTCATTTCATTTAAATAATCTGTGACGTCTAAATTTAATAAATCTACCAAAACATATTTATATTCGCCTGTTCTTTTTATGTATCTCATTATCAATCTAATTAATTCATCTTTTTTACAACCTTTGGGTTGTTTTATATTTAAAACTTTTGCAGTGTGTCTCAATTTTGAAACAGATATCAATCTTAGAGTTTCCTCCATTTATATAGAAGAAATTTTATGAATACTTTTTGCTACACATTTTTAATAGCTATCTATAAATCCAAATTCGGTAGCAGGTAATTTTAGATTAAGCGATTTAAAATGAATTGAAGAATTTCTGAAAACGACTATTAAAAAATATATTTCAAAAATAAGATCGTTTACTCAAAAGGACTAATTGCAGTCCATTGAAAGAAATCTAAATTTTTTTCTACAGGTTCGCCATTCAATTTTAAACATTCAAATCGAAATCCGTTTTTATCTATTTCTGTTATTCTAACGAAAAATGGTTCGCTGTATTTACATACAGGTGTTATATGAACATTGGGATGAACATTAAAGGTATGATTCCAATCAACATTTATTCTTTCAGTTGTACAGTTACCTGTCAAAATCTTTGTACTTTTTGAATTACCCATTTATTTAGCCTAAAAATCACTGTCATAATCAGGCACTTCTATTTTACCTTTAAATTCTAAATAAAATTTTTCTGATAGATTTGAATATAAAATGCCAATCTACTCTGTCTTGGAACTTTTCTATAAATGGTTCTGATAGCAATTTTATGAGCACTTTTCCCCCCACAATTCTAATTTTGAAACTATCAAGGTCCAATTGAATAATATTTCTGAAAATGCAACATTCAATATAATATTTTAAACAAGAAAAAACTATATCGTGTTCTATTTTTGAAACGAGTAAAAAAACTACATCGTGTTCTATTTTTGAAACGAGTAAAAAAACTACATCGTGTTCTATTTTTGAAACGAGTAAAAAAACTACATCGTGTTCTATTTTTGAAACGAGTAAAAAAACTACATCGTGTTCTATTTTTGAAACGAGTAAAAAAACTACATCGTGTTCTATTTTTGAAACGAGTACAATATCATAAATTTATTTTGATGTTCGTTTGATATGATAATTGCTTTTTAAATGTCGTTTTTTATGAGCTAGAGTGTATGTTTTGCCACATTCGCAATCAATTTTTTTATTTTTCATAGCTAAATGACAACTTTTGCAATTAGCGTAATGTTCTGTTTTGCCGTAACGAAATCGAGTATAAAATTGGTCTAAAGGTTTAGTCATCTGACAATGCTTGCAAACTTTAGACAGCTCCATTTATTAAGAAATAATTTTTAGAAAGCTATTCCAAATGTCTTCGTTTTTCTTATTAGATTTTACTTTCAAATTATTATCAATATTATAATAATCTAATATTTTCTTTATGAAATATAGGTAATTTATCGACTTTTTATAGTACACTAAATCTAAAAACTGAATAAACATTTCTTCAGCTTTATATGGAATATTTAACTTCAATTTCCATTTCAATGCTTTAAAACGACTTATTCGGGATTTGCGTCTTTCGCTTAAAAAACCATCTATATTTTTATATGTAAAATATTCACCATCCGAATCGTACATTATTTCACATTTTTTCATCTGGTCATAAATTTTTAGATATTTTTCGGGTATTTGACATTTGTTTTCTTTTTTAAAAGAATCCATTAAGTTAGAATCAGAATCATCTATTAAAATGTCGTTAAAAAAGTCACAATTCATTTATTTAAACTTATTTTGAGTTTTGATGAGTTATTTTAATAACATAATAATATTTGAAAAAGTCCCGTAAAAAAGTCCCATCTAGACGGGAGTTTTGATGAATTATTTTAATAACATAATAATATTTGAAAAAGTCCCGTCTAGACGGGAGTTTTGATGAGTTATTTTAATAACATAATAATATTTGAAAAAAGTCCCATCTAGACGGGAGTTTTGATGAATTATTTTAATAACATAATAATATTTGAAAAAGTCCCGTCTAGACGGGAGTTTTGACATTATAGCTTGTTTATATTTTAATATTTGAAAAAAGACCCATCTAGACGGGTGTTTTGATGAATTATTTTAATAACATAATAATATTTGAAAGTCCCATCTAGACGGGAGTTTTGATGAATTATTTTAATAACATAATAATATTTGAAAGTCCCATCTAGACGGGAGTTTTGACATTATAGCTTGTTTATATTTTAATATTTGAAAAAAGACCCATCTAGACGGGAGTTTTGATGAATTATTTTAATAACATAATAATATTTGAAAGTCCCATCTAGACGGGAGTTTTGACATTATAGCTTGTTTATATTTTAATATTTGAAAAAGTCCCGTCTAGGCGGGAGTATTGATATTATAGCGGAAAAATTAAATTGACTTGATATCTTTTTCGTCAACCCAAGAGTTAAATTCGTCGGAAAAATTTAACCATTTAACTAGACATTTCTTTCCTTTCTTTTTTATTATTTTTTCAATTTTAAACATCTTATCTTCCTTATTATATTTAACTAATTCTGGTTCATAATAAGTTCCTTTTATTTCGTTTCCATTCAAATCCTTTATTCTGTAAGTAATTGGGTCAGTGTTTAATATTTCTGAAACGATGAAAATTTCTTCAGTAAAAGTAGGCTGGTATCCGCGGGTGAAAGCAGTCTGGTATTTCGAAATTCTTATTCTATCGCCAACCTTGAATTTCGGTTTTCTTATTATTTTTTCTTCGTATAAATTTTTATAAACTTCAGATTCGTTTTCTTCTCTACTCGCCTCGGTAGGTGTCATTTTGATAGACCTATGCCTGGTATTATTATAATTTTTAACTAATTGATCCAAAACATCTATATATCTTTTAGTATTGTTGGCCGCTAGATAGGTTCTAATTTTTTTATTAATTGTCCTGTTAAATCGTTCGACTACAGAACATTTTATTTCAACATTTTCAGTTGTAAACCATTGAATATCATGATCTTTAAATAATTTTAAAGTCCATTTATTTAAAAATTCGGTTCCTTTGTCACATTGTAATCTTTCAGGAATTCTTTCTTTAAATATCTTTTTAAATGCTTCCGTTACTTCTTGTCCAGTTTTTCTTTTTATCGGAATAGCCCAAGCATATTTACTAAATACATCTATCACTGTCAATAAGTAATTAGTTCCGTTATTATATTTACTAAAAGGTCTGATAAACAATAAATCTGCTTGCCATTGGTCATCGATATGACTGACATAAATGCGTCTTCTTTTAAATTTACGAATTAAAGGCTTATGTCTGGTATAAACATCTTGACTGTGTAAAAAATCTGTAATTTGCTTTTGACTGAAACCTGTTTTCCGTTTTAATTCATTGATCCCACAGTAACCACTTTCAGGATGATAATATATTTTTTCTAAGATATTTTTAGGATCTTTCATCCCTAAGGTTTTCCTAAAAAAACACTCTTTTTAGAACCACAATCTAGACAAATACCTTTCATCATTGGCCTGTTATTTTTAGACATTGTATTTTTAATATCTTTTGTTTCTGTATGGTTTTTACATTTTAAACAATAGATCTGTGTATTTCCCATACCAAAAGATTTTTTAGCTTTAATAATCGGTTTTACAATTCCTCTTTCAATTCTTTCTCTAAGAGTAGGATTTTCAAGATTATCTAGTTCATCAATCATATTCTTATCGCATACTTCATTTCTACTTTTTGTATCTTTATTTTCTAAATAACATTTGTCATGTTTATATGCAATTTCATCCACTCTGTTAACAGGTTTAGACGAATTTTTATACGTTAAATCTGGATTTAATCGTGTTTTCCCCCATAATAATTGGGTTCCTGGGCCTGTAAAATTATGGCCTGGTAAATGCATTTCGAAAGGTAAATTACTAATGACTTTATTCAGAAAACCCGATCCCGTTTGTCCGCATTTTAAACAACCGCCTTTAAAATTACCCTTTTTAGTTAAAGACGTAATAACAAATTTTTTACATTTACAACTCATTTATTAGACAGCAAAAAGTTGAAGCTTTCTAAGAAGAATATTTATATCCATTCAACTGTACTTTTTTCACATACTTTTCGATTGGGAAGTATACTAAATTATTTATAAAATCTTGTTCTCTAACATACACTTCTTCTTCTGAAATTTTTTTAGCTTTCAACAAATTTAATTGTTGTTTATAAAAATTATAACATTGCTTGTATTCTTCTTTTCGTTCTAAAATATTTAAAGATTTCTCAATAACTTCTACAATTCCAGCACTCAAACTCAAAGCAGCCAGTGGTATGAAAGCAAATGCTGTTAGACTCGAGGCACTCAGCATAAATTTGCTAACAGATAAGGAAACACTTATCTTTTGATACAAATTGTAACTTTTCCGATAAACATATAATCTCTTTTCTAAATATTCTTCCATTTATAGAGGTTCAAAATTTCTTCTGTATCTCATTTCAGAATTTACTAAGTCTAACATAAAGAAATTACCCGTACAAGATTTATATTTTTCTAGAAATTCCTTTTTCGTTAGATTTCCGTCTATTTCTCTGATTATCTGACTGATTTCTCTAGGCTGTAGCTTAAAAAATATGAAATAATTGCAATTTTTTCTAATGTCTTTAGGAGTTGAGTAATAAGACTGCGTTAAATAAATAATGGATGCATTTTTCTTTCGACCTCTTATAAACAAATCCTCTATAACTTTCTGATCTTTTTCTGTAACACAATCGTCGAACACAACGAGGTTTTTTTCTGAGGAATCTAAATCATCGACAGTAATAAATTCACTCAAATCTGAAGAAAATAATACTTTCTTTTTATATTTATCATACAATTTTAATAATTCCGTTTTTTTATTTTTATTTATTTTTTTACATTTTAAAATATCGTCTCTTTCAAAGCCTTCAAACAGTGTGTAATTTTCTTGTAATTTAGAATACTTTGGCTCGAAAATGTCTTTTGCGCATAAATATAAAGCATCGAAATCTAATCTTAAATTACTTGGATTCTCAAAACCGTTTAATAAATTTATTAGTAAATTTGTCTTTCCACAACCTGATGGGCCGATTATTAATAATCTGAAAGGATGTCTGGGTAAAAAACAGTTTTGTTTGGGATCCGGCAATTCTTCCGGTTCTGTATAATTTTTAATTTTTATCATTTATTTACTGTTAAAATTTACAGCTAGTAAAAAATAAAATTGCTACCAGTAAAAACATATTAGCTGACAGTAAAAATAGGCGTCTAAGCTATCGCTTCTAATTAGCTGTCAGTAAAAAATTTAAACTAGAAAGCGACAGCTTTTCGCTGTCTATAAATGGATAAAATAAACGATTTAGAAAAAGATCGAAATAAGAAACAAAAAGAAGAATTAAAAAATGCAATAAAACTGGTCAAATTACAAGCAGATATTAGAAAAAATAATGAAGCACAGCGTGACAGAAAGCTAGGCATAGACAAAAGTTTAACTGAATTTCATAAACCTGTCACTAAAAAATTAGAAGAACAGGATAAAAGTAGAAAAGAAAATATTAAAGCTATCAATGATAAATTGGACGAATTAAATATATCTTTACAGCCCATTGCAGAATCTTCTAGAATTATTCCTGAAGCGATCGAAGATGTCCAAGGATTATATAAAGAACCGCTATTTACTTATAATGTTGATCAATATTTAGATACAGATTATTTAAAATCTGTACAATTATACAGACCTTCGAAACTCCTAGACAATCAAGAAAAATTAGATGAAATGTATACAAAGGCAAAGCAGTTAAAAGAAGAATTATCGAGGAAAAAAGGCAACTTACAAAGTACAATTAATAGGGCTAGAAATCTTTCAGAGGAGGAATTAAGTCAGAAAAAGGATGAATTAAACGCTGTTAAATTAAACGAAGGGGAGCTACAAAAATATATGGCTAGATTAACTACAATTCGAGGTAGCGAAGTAATGAAAGTGGGGAAAGGATTAGGTTTACTGTCTGAATTATTGGATAAAGTTTGTCAAGGTAGCAAGTCGAAAAAATTAAGAAATGAAATCAAACTACTAATAGACAAACTCATTAAAGCTAAAAAAATAACTAACGGAGATAAAGAACGATTACACAACCAATTTCTTCTTTGAAAGCGTCAGCTTTTTGCTGCCTAATAAATGAGTTATGTAAAAAAGAAGATTCATTTGAGTGACGGGCAGATTAGTAAATTGAAATCAGCTCTCAGAAAAAAAGAAGAACTGACACTGCAGATAGACAATTCTAAAACTCCTAATTATGAGATGTATTTAACTAAAACACAGATTAATCAGATTCGTAAAGGTAAAAGAATAAATATAAGCAAAACTCAATTAGATAAAAACGGTGGATTTTTACCCTTTTTAATTCCTATATTAACATCACTAGGACTCGGTGCTGCGAGTGGTGCGGCGGGTTGGGGAACTAAAAAAATCCTGGATAAAATTTCAGGATCTGGAGTTTTTCAACCTTGGGAAAACAAAGGATCTGGTCTTAAAAAAAGGCCAGCTTTCCTGTCTAAAAAAAAAAAATCCCGATAACAAAATTGGGTATATCGGATAAAACGATTAAAGAAAATATGAAAGATGAAAAAGGATTCAGAGGTGTTTTCTCTTCCGATTTACTTCCTAAAAAGATTGGAAATTTTGAAAGTGGGATTATTAATTTTGATATTTCGACGGGTCCTGGAACACATTGGGTTTGTTACTATAATGACCCGAAATATAATTATGTAGAATATTTCGATCCTTTTGGGGAATATATATATAAAAATATTAAACTCAAAGAAAAATATATTCCTGAAAATATTATGAAATTTCTTAAACATTCCAATAAAAAAATTAATATAGCTCACAATGACAGCTTTTTACAAAAACCTACATCTGTAAACTGTGGATTATTTTGTATGAAATATATAAAGGAAAGAAATAAAGGTAAATGCCCAGAATGTGTACTTAATTCATTTACTCAACAGCCTAGCGATTATAACGAAGAGCTTGTTTTTCATCTTTAAATCGCCAGCTTTTTTTCTGTCTAATAAATGATCAAATTGAAACCAAAAAGTCATGAAAAATCAGAGGATTTCACTGTTGAATTTCCTAAACCTCTTAAATTAAAAAAATTAGCATTGCAATCTTTTACTATGACAGTTTCATGGTTTAACATAACAGATAAAACTAATACGTTTGACGTGTACACAGATGAGAATAATGTTAAATCTATCACTATTCCTTATGGTAATAAAAATGTTGAAGATTTAAATATAGATGTAATGAAAGCGTTTGCTTCAGACGATCCTCCGGTAAAATTTGGTAGAATACAATCTAGACTAAAAATGCTTATTAAATTAACTAAAGGTTGGAATATCGACTTAACAAAAAGCGATTTTCATAAGTTAATAGGCTTTGAAAAAAAAGTTTATAAAAGTCTAGATGAAGAGACTGTAATAGAAGGTGAAAATATAGCGGATATAACAAACGGAAACGACATTATATATATCCATTGTGATGTAGTGAATGGATCTTTAATCAACCAGAATAATTCAGAAGTTATTTATTCTTTTACACCGAGGGATGTACCGGGTGTTATCATTTCGAAAGAATTCAATAATTTAATATATTATCCTGTGAAAAATAGGGATTCAATTCGTAGAATAAGGATGACAGTTACGAATCAAAATGGCGAATTAATTGATTTAAATAAAGGTTTAATTGAGTATAATTTTAGAGTCGTAGAGGAAAAAGAAGACTATGTTGAAAAAATATATCAATTGATATTAACTAAATTTTCACAATAAATAAATGAATCAACACAGATTATATAGGAAAAGTAAAAGAATTCAAGGAAAAGTATTTTTTAAATCTAAAAAAGTAGATTTGAATGAAAAAGCAGTTGTTGACAAATTGACTGATGCTGACATATTGAAAGAAATATTTTCAAAAAAGATGAAAGGAACAGGTCTAAAAATTCTTCCTAAATAAATGGAAAAAATTTATGATCTGAGAGATACTCATTATTATTATAATAACGATATAAAAAGTAGCGAATTAAAAAAAATAAGATTGCCTAGTACAAGCCATAATGACAAAAAAGAAAATACGACGTTTCATTTCGAAATTACTGATACCAATGATCCTATTTCACTATCGGAGAGTTATCTGGAGACAAAGTGGAAAATTATAAAATCCAATGGCGATTCTATAAACGACGATAATGTCGCAGCTGTATGTTCTATGAAAGGCGTAAAACTTCAGATAGGTAAACAAATAATCGAATCAGTTGGAGACTATCACTCTTACATTCTGCAGGTTAAGAGACTGAAGGATTATACCAGAGATTATTCAACATCAGAAGCCACCAATATAGGTTTTTATCCAGATACCAGTGATAGTGCTGATAGAAATAAAAGTTTACTTGAAAGCGATGGTACGATAACGGCTACCACCCCTGTAACAGATATCGTCAATAAATTAAAAATTGTAAAAAATGAAAACTACAATAAAGGATTTAAAAAAAGATGGGAATTGTCGAAAAATAGTAATTCAGTTACAACATGGACGCCTTTAAAGGAAATTTTTGATTTCGTCGCAGAATATAAAAAAGCCATTTCTGGTTTCATAATAAGACTGGAATTCCAAAGAGACGATAGTAGAAATATGATTTACACAGACGTTGCAAATCCAGATTATAAAGTAGAAATTGAAGACATAGCTCTGTGGGTGAGATACGTCGACTTTAAAAATGGAGCGGAGATTCTCTATAATGAATTAAAATTATCTAATACGGATATAGAAATAAACTGGAATCAGTATGAAATTAACAGATCTAGTCCTATTAATAAATATAAAAGCGGTTCCGATTCTATATCGGCTACATCCGATGAAGTTTTAAGATTATTCGTCATACCGCAATATTTCGAAAGAAATGAAAATCCTAAAAAAAATAATATGATATTTGATAATTTGAATATGATCGAATGTTGGTTGATGATTAACAGATCGCCATTACCAGCAGAGCGATATACTATGGATTTTGGTAAAAAAGAATATAATAGATTATATGAATCTTTTCTGGAATCAGGTCTCAATAATCTAAACACAGAAACCGGTTGTATGGTAAACTACTCAGATTTTGGTAAATTATATCCCATAATTCATTTTGATTTGTCAAATCATGTCAACTATACCACTCTTGAAAATTTGAGAATAGAATTCAATTGGAAATTAGAAAATGAAACAACCAAAGAATATGTATTTTACTATATTTTAGAAGTAAGGAAGAAATGTATATTAAATATGAATAAAAAAGAAATTACTATGATTAAAACGTTAGGAGAATAACATTTTTTAGTCTTTATAAATGGCTGTTTATTATCCACCGTATGATAATCCTGTACAAAAAGGCGCTGTAGGACCTCCAGGTATCGGTTTTAAATTAACGCCGGATGGAAATTTCGATATGGATAATAAGATATTAAAAAATGCTTCAAATCCAATCGATGATTTAGATTTAACCACTAAAAGTTTTGTTTTGAATAAAATAGAAAACAATCATTTTGAACTAAAAGATTTTATAGAGAAAAATAATATTAATTACGATAGTAATTTTTTAACCTTCACCGAAGAAACAGGTAAGAGAATTAAAGAATTGGATGAAAACACTTTACATCTTATCGAAGGAAAAGCTTACGACGCCAAAGGAAAAAGAATAGGAAACGTCGCAGATCCAAAAGATGATAAAAATGTTGTGAATAAACGATATTTAGAAAAAAATGCATTAGTATTAAAGAATGATAAATTTGATGCAAAAAATAAAATAATTACCAACATTCCAGAACCCGAAAACGATAAAGACATAGTCAATAAAATATATGTAGACAGTAAAGATATCTGGGTTACAGTGAAGGATTTTCAGACTTTTACAGGAAAAGAATTTACCAAAGTAAATTTCGATATGATGAGTTCTAAATTACTGGATCAAGAAATGCGATTATCTACAGATATGCATATGAAAATTACTATATATTTAATATATAATAGTTTAATCGGCAAAAATAGGGCTACAGTGATAGAACTAAAAATCGAAGATAAAATAATTTTAAGCGGAGAAATGTTTGATGATTATTCCGTAACTCGTTTTGATTATGGAAAAAGTGGTGACATGATTACATTTTTGATAAAATCCAAAAGTAATTTTCCAGTCACCTTAAAACCTTGGATGCATATTGAAAAAATTCCTTTTTAAAAATATTTCATTATTAAATGGATATCAACTGGGACGAATTTTCTAAGACGAAAAATTTATCCGAAGATGTCCTTCGAAATTTGAAGGATAAACTCAATTGGAAGTTAGTTTGTAGATATTCCGTATTATCCGAATGTTTTATGGAAGAACTCATAGATTATATCGAATGGAATGTTATATGCATTTTTCAAAAACTTTCGGAAAAATTTATAGAAAAATATAAAGAAGAATTAGACTGGAATTTAGTTTGTAAAAATCAGAAGCTGTCTGAGGAATTTATATTAAAACATTCGAATTATATAAATTGGGTTGTTATATCTCAATATCAAACCTTAAGTGACGAATTTATTCAAACCTATCATGAAAAATTAGATTTACATAAAGTATCTCAATTTCAACAGCTTGCAGAAAATACTATGTGCACATTGGAAGAAGGACTTAATTGGCTATTAATAACCCGTTTTCAAACATTTGGTGAAAGATTTTTAGAAAAGTATATGCATAAACTAGATTTTTGTAATCTCATTGAATATAAGTTTGATCAATTACCAGATAATTTTTACAACGATAAATGGAAAAAAATTCTTTCCGTTCAACTGGGTGAATTAAATAAAAAATTTGGCCATTATTACGAAGAAGAACTACCGAACAGAGAAAAATTAATGGATGAAATTTTCGAATTAAAAAATATTTTAATACGATTTATTAATGAATTGAGACAACTTTTGAATAAAGACGAAAAATAAAAGTGTTTATAAAATTGCTTCGATATAAAATGGTGTTGGCTCAAAGATTAGACGATATTATAATTCATAAATATAAAGATTTATTTGTCGAATTATCGCAATGTAAAGAATTTTACACATTTATTTCATTATATATCAATAAAATTAATTTTCATTTAAGTGAAAAAGTTATGAAATTACCCATTGAATTTATAAGAAAATTTAAAGATAAACTTGACTGGGATTGTATATCACAGAATGAAAAAATATCAGAAGATTTTATTAGAGAATTTCAAGATAAAGTTAATTGGTATTATATATCGTTTCGTCAGACACTATCAGAAGATTTTATTAGAGAATTTCAAAATAAAGTTGATTGGGAAGGAATATCCTTTCGTCAAATATTATCCCATAATTTTCTAAAAGAATTTGAAGATAAAATTGATTGGGAATGGATATCATATATAAATGGTTTTTAAATAAAATTTCAATTTTAAGCCGAAGGATTATATCCTTTATTTGACGAACTTTCTGATAACACAATAATCAAATGGATTCTACTCAATACCACTTATTGAACTATGAAAGTATCAAAATAATATTCACATTAAAAAACATATGATAAAAAGCATTTAACTTTTATTTCAGACTTCAATGTAATGCAATTCATTTCGTAAACTAAGGGCGTCAGGCAAAATTTTTTCATCACTACAATAATTAAATATTAGCATTTAAAATTGATAAATATTTCATCTCAATTGATTACGTTATTATTTATAATCATGATTCTTTATTCCATAACCCTTTCTTAAAACTTCGTCTTTACATAATTTAGTAGAAAAAATAAAATATCCAACCAATGCAAATCATGCATTTTTTATCATCATTTACTCGATAAATCGTACTAAAATAGTTACATCCTCTATATTTAGACAGACAAACTTTTTGATGAAAATCTTACAAAAATCGTTAAATATTTGCGTTTAGTGGAATATAAAAAGTGTTCCATAGTAGGTACCATATACTACTAATATGAGCCAGGAATTGCTTTATAAGTAAATAATGTAGAATAATGTGTTATATACTAAAATCTATTTTTGAAAATTAACAAATTAACAGTGCAATTCCCTTCAAAAACCATTTATCAGAACTATTTAAAAAGACTAATATTTGATAAAATGAGTCACCTGATTGAAAATTCCCCTCCCCCCATTTCTTTATAACTCTATAACTAAGCAATGTTGAACAGTATGGTAATAAACTCTTACGGGAAAAATATCTAGCTAATAGAATAAGTTCTATCGAAATCCATTTCACAAAATTTTACAAAAAGACTAAATTTTCACATCCAGTTCATATGATTATAGAAATTTTACCGAAATTCTATAAATAATCAATGCATAATGTTATGTTACGTACGGAAACCATCCATAAAAAAATATCTACCAGTACAAAATCGTCAAAATCCATTCAGCCAAACTCGAGTTAAAACAGACGAAACGAAATCTTCATTATATAAACTACACTAGAATTTAAATAGTAAGTCTATTTTCCTAATATTACCTGCTATTTATATAATTTATATTTGAATGTAACAAGTTATTCAAAAAAGTTGTTGTACATTTAAAAATTTTCCATTATTGAGAATATCGTTTGGACCAATGCGATGGATTCATGCGTTTTTGGCTTAAAATCAAATTGTTTGGCGAGAAAGGCAACAAAAGTAAAATTAAAATCCTAATATATTCATATTGTATCATATTAATTAATATCGTAAAATATTAAAAAATATCTTGGTATAATTAAAAGGAAAAAAAAACTTTTTTAAAATGGAATTTATGTTAAGTTTTTTTCTTATCCAAGGGCAAAATATCTTCACCAAATAGGATAAATCGCCAAATCTTCCTCCACTGGATCGACTTTGGAAATGAATACTTCCTTTAGATTATACAAACATTTTTCTCATATTTATGTTACATATATTTTTAAATAATATTATTTCTCATTGAAAATATATTTTAAAAATTTTCAAATAAAATCATTAATCATTTTTTCCATTTTTAGGTGCTTTCGTAATTATGTAAATACGTAGCACCTATTGTTGTCGTTCAGTCCGTCCGTCTGTCTGTCCGTCTGTCTGTCCATCCGCATATAACAACGCAAAAACTACCCAACCGAATCGTTTGAAATTTAAAATATATAATTATTACATAATTTTGTCGAGTCATTTCAAATTTTATGAAAATCGGATGCATAGATCAATTACAGGGACAATCAAAAGGATTCCGTTACACTCCGGTCAATGGGGAAAAAGTTACAAATGCATTTTAATCATTTGAAATTTTAAATACATAATTATTACGTAATTTTGTCGAGTTATTTCAAATTTTATCAAAATCTGATGCATAGTTCTATTACAGGGATAATCAAAAGTATTCCGTTACATTACAGTTAATGGGGAAAAATGTTTCAAATGCAATTTAACGGTGTTACATTTATTCGAACGTAATAAAATTGATATGCATCTATAAAGTACATATTATGATATACATTTTGCATAATCTGTGGTGCAAAGAATATTGGTTACTGATTTACAAGGCCACACAAAAGTATTCCATTGCATAATGGTATAGGGATAACATTGTTTGGTGCGCATTTTAATTGTAATTATTTACAATTTTATGAGATTAATATATGGGAGTGATATTTTTAAAATTTCGCAACCGTACGAACGCACCTCATTTGCTACGCTTCACGTGCAATTTCCAACTTGTATTATTTGAGCTAATTGTACCTATTAATTTGTAATTGATATAAACATTTCAATTTTTATCAAAATTATAGAATAATATGCCTTCGCCAAAATTGTAAACTTATGAAAATGGTAAACTTATTGTCCAAAATAACGGAATATTTCATCATAATTTTACAATTAATCTACGTAGAGCAATTTATTATATACGAAAAACGTCCTTAAAGTACTATCTATCTAACAGTGTAAGTTATATCAAAATACCTTCAGTAGAACCGGAGGGGTTAGCGGAAAACCCTAAATTTCCGTTTGTATTATATATATATAAGTAGATGAAGTCGATAAGAGAATAAAATGTAAATTAAATGCATCAAATTCCCCACTTGCTATAATAAAAAAAATACTTTCAAATATTTAGATTTTAGAAAACCAGGCTAAGATGTTTGACGAAAGACAATTTCATACGTGAATTCACGTAAAACTTCCAGAAGCTTTTCGCTCTAAAAGGTGAAATTCCGGACACAGAAAATTGTTTTCATTTAAACCTTACCACCTAGAAATTAAATGCAGCCGTGTAAATTACTTAAGAGTGCAGTTTACTCTGCAGCCATTTCTTCATTCAAATTAGGCAGGCGAATGTGTGCATGACTCTGAATTCTATTAGCAGCTCTTTTGACTGGTTTATAGAACTTTTAGTATCGTAGACACTCCAGGGAATACAGAAATACTTTATGTGAGCTACGTTAAATATCTACAATGTAACACTGGATTCTGATTAAGTATTTCAATTCAAAACAACTTTCGGGAGAACTTGTATAAGGTTAATTTTCATTTTGGATTTATTTAGCATTGCTTAATAAATATCCTATTATTAAAGCCTATCAAATCTTTTGGAATAACTACGTTAAAGGGACTTTATTGTATCATTGTTTATCTTATAAAATAACGTATTTCTACACGCATTTATATGCGTGTATAATACATATGCGATTAAAATAAAACAATAAATTTCATTTAAACAAATGTGACAAAATCTCTAATTTAAATGTGGACATTATTTAATTTTGTTTTGGGAATAGTTTTAGATAATTTTTTTTAACTAAAAATTAATTTACTGAATGTATTTTTTCTATTTTTTGAGACGTTTAAGAAGTTATTTTCAGAAATCTCGAAATAAAACTAAATTTAGAAACTCATTTATCATATATGACGTCGCATTGTGGATAAAACTTTAGTTAAATGCATTCAATTCCCCACTTGTTATAAAATATAAAATTTACTTTTAAATATTTAGATTTTAGAAAACCAGGCTAATATGCTTGACGAAACACAAATTTCATGCGTGAATTCACTTAAAACTTCCAGAAGCTTCTCGCTGTAAAAGGTTTAATTCCGGAATTCATAGATTTTTTTTTCATTAAATCTTCAAATGCAGAAATTATATGCAGCCGTATAAATTACTTAAGATAGCAGTTTACTCTGCAGCCACTTCTTCATTCAAGTTAGGCAGTAGTATCTGTTCATGACTCTGAATTCTATTAGCAGAACATTTGACTGGTTTATAGAACTTTTAGGTATCACAGACACTCCAGGGAATTCAGAAATATTTTGTGTGAGCTACGTTAAATATCCACAAAGTAACACTGGATTCTGATTAGATATTTCAATTCAAAACAATTTTAGAAATAAATCATATAAGGTTAATTTTCATTTTGGATTTATTTAGCGTTGATTAATAAACATGGTATTAAAACCTATTACGATCTTTATGATTAACTGCGTTAAAGAGACATTATTAAGAATTTAATTTTACCTTAAATATAATGCATTTCTACACGCATTTATATGCATGTATAATACGAATGCGATTTAAATAAAACAATAAATTTTCATTTCAACACATTTGACGAAATCTCTGATTTAAAGATGGACATTATTTAATTTGTTTAGGGAATATTTTTAAATAAATTAAAAAATAATTAAACATTTATTTACTGAATGTATTTCTTTTTATTATTATTTGGGAAGTTTTAGAAGTTATTTTTAGAAATCCCGAAATGAAATTAAATTTAGAAATTCCATTTAATTTTATGGCGTAGAGGTGCGAATAAAGTCAAAGTTAAATAGATTAAGTTTCCCACTTGTTATGATAAATAAAATTTACTTTTAAATATTTAGATTTTAGAAAACCAGGCTAAGATGTTTGACGAAACATAAAATTCATACGTGAATTCACTTAAAACTTCCACAAGCTTTTCGCTCTAAATTGTTAAATTCCAGACACAGAAAATTGTTTATATTAAATCTTCCCATGTAGAAATTATATGCAACCGTATTAATTACTTAAAATTGCAGTTTACTTTGCAGCCAATTCAAACCAATTCATTCTTCATTCAAATTAGGCAGGAGTATATGTGCATGACTCTGAATTCTATTAGCAGCTCATTTGACTGGTTTATACAACATTAAGTATCATAGACACTCCAGGGAATTCAGAAATATTTTGTGTGAGCTACGTTAAATATCTACAAAGAAACACTGGATTCTGATTAGATATTTCAATTCAAATCATCTTTGGGAAGAACTTATATAAGGTTAATTTTCATTTTGAATTTGTTTAGCGCTGATTAATAAATATCAAATTATTAAAATCTATAAGATCTTTATGAATAGCTATGTTAAAGAGCCTTTATTATGTCTTTGTTTTATCTTATAAAATAATACATTTTTACACTTATTTATGTGTATATATAATATATATGAGATCAAAAGACAAGAATACGTTTCATTTAACAAAATTTGACAAAAGCTCTAATTTAAAGGTGTAAATTATTTAATTTTCTTTAGGGAATACATTTAAATAAATTTAAAAATAAATTAAAAAATTTGAACAACAAAATGAACGAAACTTCAGATTAGAGTATGGCATTTGTAATATTTTATTTAATTTCTAAAGAGAAAAAAAATCAGAACATTATACTTAAACCCTATTATGAGATTTCAATATAATAAGAAGTAAAAGCATATTTAAATTTAAATAAAATCATAATAATACAAAATTTAAATAAAAGTTGTTTATATTTCTGTCTGTCTATCTATCTATCTAACTATACACACACACACACACACACACACGTATATACATATATATATATATATATATATATATATGTTTTATATATATATATATATATATATAATATATATCTTGGGGAAGTTTTCACTTCTGATACATGTTATCGTATGATATATTTTTTTAAAGATAAGCGCAAGGGAGCATTGGAATTTTTAAAGAATTCAAACGTGTAAAAAATGAGTGCGAGTTATAAAAAAATTGTCTCAGCACATAAATATATATACATATATACAGGGTGAGCAAAAAGTTCGTAAAAACTTTAAAAATTCATAAAAACCTAAAAAATAACCGAAATGAAAAACGGTTTGCAGGGTTAGCATCCATAGGTCACGGGGATTTTTTTAAGACAGAAATAAAAATAATTCAAAAAACAGCCGACAGATGGCGCGGGTACTTGCGATTTCCGCGGAAATATGCAAATGAACCGGTTATAAGAGCTTGCACTCCTAATCCACAACTAGTTCACCGTTGTGAGCCGTGAACTTGATCAAGGATGCTCACTGCGAAGGACAAAGCTTTGTTGGTGAAGTTATTTTACATGAACAAGGAATCAGCGACTATTGCTTTGCGTAAATTCCGATTTCAAAAGGATTTGAGGGCGGGAAAGGGGCCTTTAACAGCGGCAGGCCTCATAAAGCTTGTTCGGCGGTTTGAGGAAACATTCTGTTCTTTATTTGGGTATCTTTTCTTTGATTTGGGTACGTCAGCGCCACCTATTGGCTGTTTTTTGAATTTTTTTTTCATGTCTTAAAAAAATCCCCGTGACCTATAGATACAAACCCTGCAAACCGTTTTTCATTTCGGTTATTTTTTCGGTTTTTATGAATTTTTAAAGTTTTTACGGACTTTTTGCTCACCCTGTATATATATATATATTTGATCAATCACAATTTTTTATTTGTTTTTACCATAGAAAAGGGGTAGGAAAATATTGTTAAAATGTAGGGGCGATCCGGACATAATTATTAATGTTAATATGCAACGTATCTTCATATACAAGTTTCAAAATGTTGAGTACATTGTTTTGAAAGAAAGAAATAGTTTAAATAAATACTCTTCAAGCATTTTTCCCTTTCATATAATATTAATAATAACAATAATAATAATAATAATAAAGAAAAGAAATCAGTGATTTTACAATAGTCAAAAATAATCTTATCGCTTTATTTTAATTTTTATGCTTTAGAAAATATGCGTGCACATTTTTAATATTTTGCTCTATTTTAATTTATATACTACATCAAAAGTAATGGAATTAGATGTTCTTTTCTGCATTTTTTAAAAACTAAAATCTGTAGCCCACATCTTAAAGTTTAACATTTTGATTTGTTATTTTGAAGAACTCAATAACAAAATCGATGTTGGAATAAAAAAATATAATGATGCTAAATTAAAATGAAAAATTCACTTCATTATATGTTTCATAATATTGCATATTAATCATAAAACATAAGTTTTCTTTTATTACTATACTCTATTTTTAATATGTATAACACTCCAATGCTATGATATCGTCAGAAGACGTCTTTTAGAAAAATGAAGCACTTTTTAGCGTGATTAAATGGAAATCATTTCTCTATTGTACTCATTTTTTCCATGTTATATATGAAATCTGGCGGACACAAAAATTATCATTTTTCTTTTTCGCATTTGACGAAGAACAGGGGAAATTTTGATGTCTTTGAAGTCAAAGCGAACTAATGATTTATTAATAGTACATTTTATTCTATAGAAACATTTTCCCAATTTAATCAAAATATATGTTTTTCTGAGTTAACTAGCACTTACAATAAATCATGATTAACAAAAAAGAAAATGAGGTTACCTTTCCTTATGGACTATTTTTGCCAATAACAAATTTTTTTGTGTAGGTTAATTCTTTAATTTATAGCCATTTCTTTTTAAATAAAGACATTTTTTTCTCTTTTATATATTTTCTATTGCTGTACTACGTATATATGGCATATGTAGAAAACTTAGCGTTAAAATTCTAAATAATTAATTTTATGTTATAAGGAAAAAATAGAAGTTTTCCTTATTTACTTTTTCCGCTTTTACTTATTTTTTTTCTAAATGTAATTTTTCTAATCTATATATAAATACGACTTCTAAGTAAATCTATTAAGAGATAACACCGATTCAGGAAGTTAAAAAAACAATCGATTTTTCTTTTTTTTTTTACAAAAGAATTATCCTTCGAATACTGAATATGGTTTTCAAGTTTTTATTAGTTATCAAACTTATAACATTATTTTTTTCAAATGAAAAATTAAATTAAAAAAATGGAGCTGGAACTATAGCAAAATGGTCATGCAGAAAATGTATTTTTCTTACACTTAACAGTTCAAATGCTCTTTAGTTGAACCTTGAACAAAATAAATTATGTTAGTTTACGTCGTATTTTAAAGATAAGTGCAAGAGATCATTGAAATTTGAAAAAATATCAAACGTGTAAAAAATAAATATGTGTCATAAAAGATTGTATAAGCGCATTGTTTAAAAATATTTCATCAATCATAATAATCTTAGTGCGTACACTATAAAAAAGTTCTGAGAAAATGTGGATAAATTGTATGTGTGATCCGAAAATATTTTTTAAAGTTAATATGAAACTTAACTTCAAATGCAGATTTCAAAATTTTGCATACATTGTTGTTGAAAGATAGAAAATAGACTAAATAAATGTCCTTCAAGCCAATTTCTCCCTTTAATGAATAATGTTTAAAAAAACGAAAGAAAGAAAGAACAAAGTAACGGAAAGAACGTTATGACAAACGTAAATCAGAGATCAAACATATCGAAATAATGCCTTTTAAGGAAAATCATTTATGCTTGGGCAACTCAAAGAATATTCTAATATTTTAACACAATCTAACTGATTGGTAAAGTTATTTTACGAATTGAATATTTCCAGCTGAGTGAAAAATTGCCCTGGCCGGGAATCGAACCCGGATACTTGGCTTACAAGGCCAATGCTTTACCTGATAAGCTAACCGGGCAATAACCGGTTGGGATTTTTTGCTCAGATAACCTGAGCGAAAAATCCCAGCCGATTATCGCAAGGTTAGCTTAACAGGTAAAGCATTGGCCTTGTAAGCCAAGTATCCGGGTTCGATTCCCGGCCTGGGCAATTTTTCGCTCAGCTGGAAATATTCAATTCGTATCAAAGAATATTGTTCTTATTAAAAGACTGAATATAGATAAATTAATGTTTCTGAGTATTTAAAATCGTACTGTGATTTTTTTAAAGTAATATACAAAAAAATTAGATGCATGAAAGAGATATTGAAATATGCAGGTATGAATCTTCACAAGTAGTGTGATTATAATCCCGAACTTGCACTAGAAAATAATGATTATCCATTCTTGATCGAGTACCCAGGAAACCAATGGATACAAGTGACTAAAATTCGATTTGGTAAATTGAGTTTAAAGATAATTGACATTAAATTTGAACATAAAAAATAATTGACTGAAAAAGAAACTATCACTTGTTTCATTGCTCTTATTTGAATAACTGTTAAAAACATAGAGTACGTTTTTTTTTAAAAAATTTGTATTTCATCAAAATTGATTATTCTGCAGCAAAAGTGGTTGATCTCTAGAAAGCAGCACATAGTTAGAAAATCACTTAAATCTCTTTATCTGGAAAGAAAGAAGTATATTTCGAGGTCTTCTGTGCATTTAGCTCATTTTTTTTCAAGTTTATCACTTATATATCTTGGCTTCTGAGGTCTTTATATATTACAACGCTTGGAGTTTTGTAAATATCCATAAGAGATTATTTTGGTTTTAAAGCTGAAGTTAGAAGTCAATACAGCTATCATGAAACGTATATTTTTACATCAATGGCTATTTTGTATGCTATCCACTTCATAGGGCTAGTGATTAACAAGGCTTAAATCTATCTTCATTGGCTTTGGCAATTGAAACTTAATTCGGATGATATTCTACTAGACATGGAAGCCAAAAGGTGAAAACCTTTTTCTTCTGAATTAAAGATATTAAATTGTCTAGAAATAGAGTAATGCATTTTAGCAGAAAACACTACCTTAATAGAAATCCAGTTATTTTCTGATTCGGCTGAGGTAGCTTATGTCAATTTAATATATTGTTAATCACGCGCTAACAGTGGTGAAGTGAAATAGTGATTATAAGCAAGTCTATAGTATTAACCACTAAAACTACTCACTTCTCCAAAATTTAGAGTTGTGTTCATCTGTTTCACTAACAAAGCTGATGTCTCGAGTGTTATCTGCTTTAAAACTTGATGATAGCAATATATTTTACTGGAGTGATTTAATGATAGTCCTTTCATGGCTTCAAAAAACAGCTTCAGCTCTGCTTTGTCCGGTAAAAAAGAATTGGTACAACAGCTTACGCGTAGGATAAAAAATAAATTTTGCAACTACAACGAAATTTTTCCTGGTTAATTCTACATCAGATTATTATCTGATAATTACCCTGAACCTAAATTAATTATTTATATTTAAAGCATTTTGATACATTTAAGACAAAGTTGTAGTTAGCTAATACAAAATTTTTAAATTTTCAATAGTATATAATCACCTAAAAATATTTTTTTTTACAATAAAAACTAAATTTTAGAATCAGTTTATACAGACTATCATGAAACATATTTTTCATAAAAAATAATTTCAGAGGTTTTTCAGATATACTGCGCGTTATATACGAAAACATTATTTGGAGAAAAATAATTTCAAAATTTCGGAAATATCGCTTCAGCTATTAATCGCATATAATTCTAAAAGTGCTAATTTCTTATCAAATGGAAATTTCAAGGGAGCAATTGTATGAAAATGATCAGAAAAAGTGGATTTTGGCATTTAATAAAATGAAAAATTTCAAAAAAATTGAGACGCCAAGAGCACATTTCAACACTTAATGAATTGATTATTTGTTTTAGTGCTGATTAATGAATTAATTTTTTTAAATACTTTTATAAAAATTTAATATATTTTTGCTACCTCATGCAATCATAACGTCTGCAGACACGAAGGTAAAGTAATACTGCTAATATAAATTTATTCAATTTTCCAAAATACAAAAAATACCATAGATGACATAAAGAGTCTTTTTTCATAAATAGATACCTCAGGGGCTGATAATTTAGGTTCATAAAAACAGATCTGAAATTGCTAATATCCTTAAAATATCGATTTAGTTATTGATAATATAAATTAAGAAGTAACAAATTAAAGGTCTTTAATTAATTGATTGGTCCACAAATCCTCAAAAATCTAAAAGTAAATAATTATAAAAATGTGTTGCTTTCTTGGGCACGCTGTCTGAAATTCATTTCGCAAACCCTGATAATAGTAACACTAATTTTATAATAAAATAAACACCATTCTGCCATTTCTTGGTTTTGATCCAAAGTTAAAAACATTCAGTTAGATAAAAGCAAAGAAAAGAAAAAAAAATCAATGACTTTAGTTTGTATCATCGTTGGTTCGGAAGTATAATATGTGATTCTTCAGAACCCATGGGGTAACTAGAGTTTGTTTGAACCTTTTTTTGTACACACTTCCTGAAAACTGTAATATTAACTAAAGTAATAAATAGTTAATAAAAATAAAATTATTATTATTAACTAAGATAAAATTTTATCACCTGAGCTAGCGGGTGATAATTAGCATTGTAATCATTTAATAATAACAATAATAAAAAAGAAAAGAAAAACAGAAGAGATAAAAGAAATTTGATGATTGACGAAAAATAAAAATCTTTTTTGTAATTTGTTTTACTATTTCGTATCTTAACCATAAAGTTTAAGTTTTCTTTTATTGAAATAATGTATTTTAAGCATGTGTAACGCAACAGCGGTGCGCAAACGTCAAAAAAAATCTTTTAGTATAATGAAGCACTTTCTATCGTGATTAAATGGAAATCATTTTTCTATGGTGCTCTTTATTTTTTCTTTCATGTTATGTATAAAATCTGTCTTACATAAAAAATTACATTTTTTCATTTTTTCATATAACTAAAGAACATGGAAGATTTTGACATATTTGAAGTTACTAGGAAATACATGACATCTACTAATTTATTAATAATATATTTTATACTTTACAGATATTCTCTCGGTGTAAATCAAATATTTATGGGGTTTTTTTGTTTACATTAACTAAGTTTTGCAATAAACGATAAATATGAAAAAAAAAAGAAAATTTGAAAAGAAGCTTTTTCTGCTATTATGGAATTTTCTTTTGAATATGATTTTTGTAATCCATACATATAATATCCATAAGTGAAATAAGTAAAATGTTTAAAAGATGACAACACCTCCGGCATCCGTAAAAAAAAAAAGAAAAAAAAAGTCCTACACAAAGAATTTTTAAATTTTCTTTCCAAGTACTTGTTATATCAATGTTTACCATCATCATTATTTTTTTTAATAAAATTATCTCAAATGCAATATGATAATACGAAAAATGTCGCTCTCAGCAACTTTAATTCAGATCCCTTATAAATGAACATGGAACATTTTTTTTATTACTTGCATAATAATTCCAAGAGAAATACTCAAGGTCATTAAATTATTTTGATATTTGTAAAAACTGTAAACGTGTAAAAAATGAATATGGTTTATAAAATTTTAAATGTGGGCATTGTTTAAATTTTTTTATCAATTATAACTATCAAATGTACTTTCACTGTAGAAAAGTAGTAGAGAATATACGATTAAAAGTTATAGGAAAGTTATTTAAAGAAAATTATTAAATTTAAAATTCACACTAAACTTCAAATAAACACGTTTGAAAGAGTTTTTAAACGAAGAAAACATTATAAACAACTACCATTTTTATAGATTTTTTTCCAATGCACCACTTTCTTAAAATAAATAAAACAAAGGTAGAAAGAAAAAGAAACAAAAGAGGAAAAATCAATGATTCTACGTGTTAGAAGTAGTATTAATACTTACTTTAAATTTTTATCTTTTAAAAACAGGCTGTTAAAAATCTTGTCCTACTTTGAACTAAATTTTGGTGCTCAGCAAGTGCGACTGTAAACTGGTAAAATCTTGAACCAATATTTGGAGCTCCTGTTGAATCTTAGTTCCAATAGTTGGGGCAAGATTTCACCATCTTATGATGGCTGCTAACGAACATCAAAATTTAGTTCAAACTAGAACAAAATTTTTAAAAGGATGCGTATGCACATTTTAAATATATTTTTTTCTTTTTAATTTTTGTTACCGCATTAAAAGGTCAGAAAAAAATGTATTCATTTATATAGCTTTTTTTAAAAAAAATATTGAAATCTGTGATCTACATCTTAAAATTTTGTATTTTGATCATATATTTTGAAAGTCCTTGAAAGTAGAATGTCAAACAAAATCCATGATAAACTAAAAATATATATATACAAGAAATAAAAATAAATAATTCACATTATCTTTCGCAATTTCGCATTTTAATCATAACACATATTTTTTTTTTATCTATATTCTCCATCATACGTGTAATATGACAATGTTACGCAACCGTCAGAAGGAGTCTTTTAAAATAATGAAGCACTTTTTAGCATGATTAAATCGAAATTTTTACGGTGTTATTGTAATCATTCTTTTTATGTTACGCATAAAATCTGGCTTTTTTTAACCTTTTGTACAACAGGGAGAACCTGTTCTTCAACTCTTTTGAAGAACAGGAAGAGTTTTCAGTCACAGAAAAATCTATAGGAACTACTGATTTATTGGAAGTACAGTTTATTCTATAGACATGGGCGTATTTCTGTGTTAACTAGCACCAGGGTTCAATTTCATACGGAAGAAACTGGAAAAAATTGAAAGAAATGCTAAAAACTGGAAGAAATGGAAGAAACCTACAGAGACGAGCAGGGTTTCATCAAATGAACGAAACCCTAAAAAAGAAAAAAAAATCATCGGTTTTAAATGCAGAAGTAGTATTAATAAGTATAATATCGCAATGTGTAATGTCTACGTCTTAAATTTGGTATTTTCATATGATATTTTGAAAGTCCTTGAAATCAAAATGTAAAACAAAATCTATGTTTAACTAAAACATTTATTAGAATTAAGAAAAAACCTTCAAAATTTCGTATATTAACCATAAACATTAGTTTTCTTTTATTAATATTCTCTATTTTTAATATGTGTAATACCGCAATGTTACGTAACTGTCAGACAAAGTCTTTTAGAATAATGAAGCACTTTTTAGCATGATTAATTGGAAATCTTTTCTGCATTTCTGTACCCATTTTTTTCATGTCATGTATAAAATCTGGCAGGTACAAAATTTTCTTTAATAGTTTGACGAAGAACAGGGGACATTTTTATGTTTTTGAAATCACAGAGAAGTCTAAGGGATCTCGATATTTATTTGTAATATATTTTATTCTATTTATTTTTTATTATTTATCTATTCTATTTTATTTATTATTAGAAACATATTCTCGATTTTTTAAAAATGTATGTTGTTTTTTAGTTAAGTAACACTTGCAAGAAATTATGATTAATAAGAAAGAAAAGCAGGTTACCTTTCCTTTTCGACTATTTTTGTAAATTTAAGTTTTTTGTAAAATTTGTGTTTTGTGAAATTTAAGTCTCTAATTTATAACTCTTTCTTTTATTTTAAAAACAATTTCATTTTTTCTATTTAAAAAAAACATTTACTTTAACATTATGTCACATGTATAGTCCAGAATGTAAAAAAAAAAAAAAAAAAAAAAAAAAAAAAAAACTTCTAACGGGCTTTTTATGGAAGAAACTGGAAGAAATGGAAAAAACAACATAAACGAATAGTGTTTAGTCAAATGAACGACACCCTAAAAAGAAAAAAAAAATCATTGGTTTTAAATGTCAGAAGAAGTAGCAATACATAATATGTGTAGTACCGAAATGTGGAATGTCTACGTCTTAAATTTTGTATTTTAATAAGATATTTTGAAAGCCCTTCAAAATAGAATGTCTAACAAAATCCGTGGTTAACATAAAAATATATATATATACAGAATGGTCATAAAAAGACTTTGCCGATATATGGAGCTCTAACGGCCAATCCGTTCAACCGATCGAGGTGAGATTTCAGATATAGCTATTGCTAGGTATGAGCTCAAATTCTGTGAACGGCAATAAAATGGTGCTAACCGTTACGGTTTTAGTTACAGAAACTCGAAATTTTCCAATAGCAAGACCCATTTTTTTATCGCAAAATTCTCAGCGCATGCGAAAACCCTAAAGAGCGTTGGAACCGTACGTGTATCACAAGAAACGGACGCGTTATGCACGCACAAAAAAACAGCTCTGCGAATCTCCCCCCATATAAAAAAATCGATTGGGGCGCACGGAAAATATTTGTATATGACACAGAGTCAGAATATCAATCACTGATTACAACACAGATCGGATAAAAGAAAACTTTTGTTTTGATTGCACATTTTCCACATGGGTGCCAGCACAGGCAATTAGAGATTGCATGTGGGCGACTGTAGACAATACAGCCAAACTTTACATCGCATGAGGGATGTTTGCAATCTCAACTTTGATAGAATCTTTCAAATCCGCCAAAGTTGGCGGATTGCACATGTACACGCTAGATTTTGTATACCCCCAGAACCAGAAATCCATGGGAGTGAAGTCGGGGGATCGCGGAGGCCACTGAAATAGAAAATGGCATGAGATGACACCAATATGCTGTTCCTGGACTCTGCGAACAGACTTCACTCTACGTGGTGGTACACCATCTTGCATCCA
Organism: Maratus speculifer; assembly: GCA_964019185.1. Classification (NCBI taxonomy): domain Eukaryota; kingdom Metazoa; phylum Arthropoda; class Arachnida; order Araneae; family Salticidae; genus Maratus; species Maratus speculifer. Next base: position 279,971,851 of record OZ025294.1, read on the forward strand.
AACGAAGTCATTCAATGCATTTCGCTGCAACAATTCTGGTATGACGTAATTTTGCAGCATTGCCACATAGCGAAAGCCTGTTACAAAACAAGTTACAAATCCCGTTGGTGTCACTTCCTCAAAGAAGCACGGCCCGAGAATAATTGTGCCTGCAATGCCGCACCACACAGTAAATTTCACGTCGTGTAAAGATAAATGGTGCCACATCGTTCGGATTCATGTCTGCCCAGTGCACACAATTTTTGGTGTTGATGTTGACGTTCCCAATTAAGGTGAAATGTACTTCGTCCGTCCATAATATGCGATGAAAGTCGTTATCTCCATCATATTGGATAGGAAATTCATTGATAAAGTCTCTACGTTGTTGGTGGTATAGCACTTCCAATATCTGGGCGCGCTGGCACCGGTAAGGAAGCATGTGGATTACAGAGCGCAATAACTTTAGGACCATTGATTTCGGTATGTCAAATACACGAGATGCTTCTCTTGTAGTTTGCATGTGTCCTGCAATCACTATGTGATGCACTTTCATAACAGTATTTTCAGCAACATTTGGTCGTCCGGGTCGAGGTCTATCACAGGTGCAGCCAGTTTCTTCGAATTTCCTTATTAAATCACGATGGGCTTGTAAGGGTGCATGGGCCACGTGTTTTGCGATGGTTTCGATGGAAACACGCGAACATTCATCCCATTTTGATAATAGAGTTTAAAAAATTGACCACGAACGAAGTCATTTTGTTGGCATCTGCGAGCTATCGACTGAAGAACGAACATTCCTACCTCACTTTTTATCCATTTTCTACACGGACTATTGCGCAAACGGCGTTCCGTGATTGGTATTTTGTCTCTGCCATATTCAAATTTTCTTCGTGCACCCGGATCATGTTTTTTGAGGGGGCCGTTTACAGAGTTGTTTTTGTGCGAGCATGACGCGTCCGTTTATTGCGATACACATACCGTTCCAACGATCTTTATGGTTTTCGAATGCTATGAGCATTTTGCGATGTTGCCATTTAAAATTTTTCATTTTCTGTAGCTATAACCGTAATCGTGAGCGCCTATATGTTGCCGTTCACGGAATACCGAGCTCATATCTGTGAGTAGCTGTATATGAAATCTCATCTCGATCGGTTAAACAGACCGGCCGCTAGAGTTCGATGTATCGACAAAGTTTTTTTTATGACCACCCTGTATATATATATATAAGAAATAAAAAAAATCCTTCACGAATCTTTCACAATTTCGTATATTAATCATGAAACATAAGTTTTCTTTTGTTAATATTTTCTGTTTTAAATATGTGTAATGCCGCAACGTTATGCAACCGTCAGAAGGAGTCTTTTAGAATAATGGAGCACTTTTTGGAATGATTAAATGGAAATCATTTCTGTATTATTGTACTCATCCTTTTTTTTTTTTGTTATGCATAAAATCTGGCAGAAACTCTTTTTTTAACCTTTTGATGTTTATGAAGTCACAGACTCACAGAAATGTCTATGGAAACTAATGATTTATTAACCGCTTCACTGTTTTAACCATACGTCGTACAGGCAACGTGATTTTGCCAATTATGATTAACCCGCACCACGTACGGGCATCCAAATTCTAATCATAATTTATTATTATCTCGAGTAATGCCTTATTTTAAATTTTGCATTATTTAATACGAGCATTTTTCTAATCCAAGTACAGAGAAATTTCCGTTTTAAAAACAGATGATAAAGGATTAAAAATTCGGTAAAAGACATGGAAAATATAGGCATTATTTGAAAGTTTTTATCAATAATATTGATCTGTTAAGTGGTTAATTGTATAATTTACTGTATAGAAACACATTCTCGAATCAATCAGAATGTATGTTTTTCTGAGTTACGTAACACTTGTAGTAAATTATGATTAATAAAAAAAGAAATGAGGTTACCTTCACTTGAAGGCTGTTTTTGCACAGTCAAAACTAAAGGTGACACATTGCACCTTTTAAGGGTAAAAGGCTTATCTGACTGGTGACACCTCTAAGGGAACCAGAGTGGCACCCTTAATTAGGGTAAAAAGATGGCACCCTTAATTCAGAGTGCCCAACATAATAAAAAAATAAAAAATATACAAACCGACTTTCGGCCCTCGATGGATTCGAACCCACGAAGTCTGATTACAAGCTCAACGCTCTAACCACTCCGCCATCAAGTTCACCTCCGGAGTCTCCCATGTTCGACGATCGAACATGGTCGAAATATTCAAATGTGTTGAAATTCAAAGGTTGCTTTGTATAATAAATCTTGCCAAAATTTAGCCGAGTGAAGTTCTAAGCAAAATTGGGATAGCGTATAGCGGTAATAGTCATCGTAGGAAAAAATTGCTGTGTTTATCCACCAGTGATAGCGAGTTAAAGGGCAAGGATACACATCACAAAGCATGCGCAAATGACTAAGGGGTGAAAATCTTCCAAGAGTATGCGTTGCGCGGCACCCTAATTAGCGTGAAACACCCAACGGCACCCCAAAAACATCTTCAAGCCCACGGGTGTCAAATGGTAACACTTTTTCACCCCTGGGAGCCAAATGCAACCGGTTTGTCACCTTTATTTTTAACAGTGTGTGTAGATTATTTTTTCTAATTTACAGTTATTTCTTTTCTAGTGAAAACAATTATTTTTTTCTATTTTAAAATATTTCTATTGTGACATTGTATCACGCGTATAGTCCATTTAGAAAAATCAGAGTAAAAAAATACCTTATAATTAATTTAATGTACGGTGAAAAGCAACAAAATCTAAAAATATCCGCATAAAAAAGATTTAATTACATATAGCGATATTAATGGTTTCTTAAATTTACTTTATTCAATATATGTTTTAAGTTGAAATAAGTCTAGATTGAATACATCACATTTTCAATTTTACAATATCGTTTCTTAAGCAAGGTGTCTGCTACATTATTTAATAATTAATTTCTAAAAGAAAAATAGTGAACAAAAGTATGCATGATTTATGATAATTATTGAATTAAAATGAAATTGTATTTTAATCAGATGATCATTTTGAAAGTCCTTGAAAATAGACTGTCAAACAAAATCGATGTTTAGCTAAAAAAATGTATAAGAAATATAAAAAAAGTTCCTTTCACAATATATTTCGTAATTTCGTATATTAATCATGAAACAAAATCTTTCTTATATTAATATACTCCATTTTTAATATGTGTAATACCGGAATGTTATGCCACCGTCACAAGAAGTCTTTTAGATTAATAGAGCACTTTTTAGCATGATTAAATGAAAATAATTTCTGTACTGTTGTACTCATTCTTTTCTTGTTATGTATAAAATCTGACAGACACAAAAATTACACTTTTTACCTTTTTCTGCACTGAGAATAAAAAAACATACCGCTTTGAACTAGAATGAATAGTTAGTCATTTTCTAAATCCCTAAACTAGAATTATAAATTTTCGAATTATGTGAATAAGGGAAACACCTAAGTTTAATAGATGAAATGATCTAAAATTTCTATTCTCTTGTTTTCTAGAAAACGAAACTATATTTCATCGCTTCAGTAACGAGAAATTATCGCTTAATTCCTGAAATTGTTTTATAAACTAAAATTATAGCTACTAAAACTAACCTCTTGTGTTTGCATCTATTTGAAGAGATTTTTAAATAAGTTTTACTACGAGGATATAGGGAAATGCTCTTGAATTCTAATAGCAGTCTCTAGAATTCTCTAGCAAAGGGAACTAGAATTTATAAGGATGACACGGTACTATTTTTTCTAGAGCCACAACTTTGATTTTAGAGAGCTGAACGATATTTCTTTCTCAGTAGTCTTTAGAAGAAGAAAGCATTGGATTCGTGAAAATTTTCGAATTCTGGTTTTAGACTTGAGACGAATTTACACGTTTTAAAGGGTCAGATATTCTAAAAATTTGCAGAAAAAGATTTTTGCAAGATATATGTCTGCGAGTCAGTCTGTTATTCAATCTGACTGTCTGACTGTGCCATAAATATTATGGGCGCTCTATTTCAAGAACTAATGCATGGAAGTTTATAAAAAATTATATTCGTACCGTCTGTGATATATGTTGATGCTGATTTGTTTTTGGTATAAACTGCTCTACAGGTGTCGCTGCTATGCTGTCTTTTTACCATTAGAACAGGAATAATATTGATGTTTTAACAGTCACTGAATATTCTATAGGAACTAATGATTTATTAATAGTATATTTTATTCTATAGAAAAATGTTCTCTATTCAATCAGAATATGTTTTCTGTCAGTTATCTAGCACTTACAATAAATTATGATTAATAAAAAAGGAAATTTTGATCAGATATTTGGAAAGTCCTTGAAAATAGAATGTCATACAAAATACATGTGTAACCAATATATATATATGTATATATTCTTTTACTATATATTTCACTATTTCGTATATTAATCATGAAACATAAGTTTATTAGTATTCTCTGTTTAATTATGTGTGATGCCGCAATGTTATGCAACCGTCAGAAGAAGTAATTTAGAATAATGAAGCATTTTTAGCATGATTAAATGGAAATCAATACTGCATTGTACTAATTCTTTTTAATGTTATGCATAAAATCTGGCACTTTTTTTTAATCTTCACAGAGAAAGCACTATCTAACAGAGAGGATTTTGATGTTTCTTCAGTCACAGAAACGTTTATGGGAAGTAATGATTTATTAATAGTTTATTTTATTCTACAGAAACATGTTCTCGTTTCAGTCAAAATGTGTGTTTTTCTCAGTTAACTAGCACTTAAATAAATTATGATTAATAAAAAAGGAAATTTTGATCATATCTTTTGAAAGTCTTTGAAAATAGTCCTTGTCAAACAAAAAATATGTTAAACCGAAAAAAAGAAAGAAAAATCCGTTGCTATATCTTTCACAATTTCCTTTATTAATCATGAAACATGAATTTTCCTCTATTAATATTCTCTATTTTTAATATGCGTAATACCACAACGCTATGCAAATGTCAGAAGAAATCTTTTAGAATAACGAAGCACTTTTTAGCATGATTAAATGGAAATCATTTCTGTATTGTTGTGCTCATTCTGTTCATGTTATGCATAAAATTGGGCAGACACAATATACATATATAGATATAACCTTTCAGGAAGAACAGAAAAAAATTAAATATTTTCAACTCAACACACAAAAGTCTATGGGTACTGATGAATTACTAATAGTATATTTTATTCTATAGAAATACATTCTCGATTCAACAAAAATGTATAGATTTCTGAATTAAGGACCTCAATTATATTATAAATAATTAGAATTAATAGCAATATCATATATATTAAAACAGTAGGCTACTTCTTTAACATCAATTTAAATTCGTCATTGCGCATGCATGAACTTGAACTTATTAGCCCTTCCAGTTAGAGAAAAGTCGTAGCAAGTCTGGTTAGCTCAGTGGTTTAAGGCACGGATTCATATCTCTCATCTTTTGTAGAGGACTAGGGTTCGATCTCACCGCTTGGCTATATATATATATATATCTGAATAATGATACATTTTACTACGAGGGCAAATTATATGATTTTTATTCTTTGATTACACTGATAAACAAGGATGCTGTTTCTAGCTAAGTATGTGGTGACTTTTGTAATTCAGGTGGTGCTGTGAAAGAATATGCCATTAAAAAGTTTCCATCACCCACAGATTTTTAAAAAATTCAAAATCCTGAAAATCTCAATTTTGTAGTATTTATTCAACACATACACCTTATGAAATTTATCATTTGGTATTTTAGTAATGACAAAATTTTAAATAAACATTTATAAAGCTTAAAATTAATATTTAAAACACTGAAAGTATGCATTGTTTATAAAGTTTCAGAATAATATAGACTTTTTTGTAAAAAGAAATGATATTAATAAGAAATTTAATACTTTATGTAGCTGTAAATGTCTTAGCTGTGGGTGCTCTCTTATAGGTCATTGTTCCGAGTTATATTGAGAATTTAAAGCAGACATTAAGCCACTTATATCATTACAGTAGCGTAAATCATCTTTTCTTTTAAAAAACGTTGAATATTTCTTATATCAATCTCGACAAATAGATATCTTTGTATTGTTTTTCAGGAGATTCCAACCTTGCAATCTTGATCAAGTAATTCTGAGTTTTTCTTTGATAAATTTAAGTCTCTCACAAAATCATTTAATTCTCTTTGAGTTATTAGGTGTGGTTCTTCATTTATGCCAGGAGAATAGTTCATATCAAATGTAGAGGAAGTTTCAGTTTCATCGATTTCCATTTCTACTGCTGCATCATCATATGTAAAATTCTCTGGAGGTTTCGGTATTTTTAAATCATCATTATGTAATGCTGGTCACATTGCTGAATCTAAGTTCGTGTACTTAATTTTATGTTTACTTCTTGCAAAGAATCCTTTAATTTTTGTAATACATTAGTAGCAGTCAGTTATTTGATCCTTCGGCATGTATCATATCATGGGTATAGCATTGGACATACACTTTTTTTTACATTACACACCAACAAGAACGAGGTGCTTATTTCTTACCTCGTTCAACTACTTTATATCCAAAGTACATATGATAGGCGCATCGATGCTTTTTCAAAGTTAGCTCCCCGCACACACAGCAAAAAGAATCGGGTTCAATAACGCATCCTCTAGACATGTTTTACATATTGTAGAGGAAGATATGATAATTATAATAAAAATTTAATCAAAAAGTCTTACAGAACAAAGAAACAGTTCTATATTTGCCCCGAAAGATAAGTTTCCACTGTCAGGGATTTGCATTAAAGTCAAATACTGTGGAGGTGGCTAGAGCTGTATGTTCAAGGTCGCTAACATAAAATTTATTAGGGGGACATCTCTTTTTACTCTCTTGCTGTATCTTATATCGTTGTAATAAGAAAAAGGAATGTTTGTGTGAATCAAATACATGAAAGAGAATAATATAATTTAATTATAATGCCTATACGATGCCTACATACTCCAAAACGTATTAATGAAATTTCTCAAAATTGGAGGGTGATAGAAAATTTTTACAAACATATTCTTTTTCAGCAGCTGAAATCTATAAGAAACAGCCAACGTATATAGAGAAATCGAAAATTCGTTAAAATTTGTTTATCAGTGTTATTATTAGTTTGATGATTTACAATTAAATAAAACTTAACACTCAACAATGATTTTTTTCAGTAACAATTTTATTTTAAAAATATTTCAAGTAATTAAAACATAGTAATTATTAGATATAAACAGCCAATTTCCAATTCAGGGCTTTAGAGATACATTTGTAAGAATAAAATTATTGAAAATCTTTACAAATTGCATTCTTTAAAAAAAGAATAAATAAATAAATAAACAACAATAAATGAACACACACAAATAAAAATTGTAAAAATGTCGTAAAATTTAATTTAACATGTAGCAATATTTTTTAAAAATGTACGCTAATTTTCTAAAAAAATGTTCTAAATTTATGTTTAAATTTCTAAATAAATTTTTTAATTTCTAAGTTTTTTTTTCGGTAGGTAGTAGCAGCAATTTTCCACTTTCCTGTCATGTGCGTGGAATCTTAGAAAACGTAATCCATTTGTAATCTGTAATAAACGTGAATTATATAAATAAATAAATGTTATACATCATTTAGACCATATATTAAATGATTTTTAACTAAATCCCCGAGTGCCGTTATGAAGTAATATCTGAATTTTTAAAATTGTGAAGCATGCTAAAATATTTTAGAAATAGTTTAACAATTTTAACTTAAAATATTTAAGCTAAAGTATTTTTCATTTAATTGTCTTTTAAATATATTAAACTAATCTACAATTTTTGTTATATTTCGTATGAGCATTGCAAGGAAGATATATGTTTGTGTGCATATTAGGAAAAGTATTAATTATTTTCCAGGGACAAAATTAAAATTAAGAAGAGAAAACAGGGGGAAAGAAAAATATTCATGTAAGACTTAAAATTGAACTACTTTGTGATACTCATGGTTTAATAATTAAATAATGTATGAAACGTTATGAAAAATTCAAATAATTCAAATATATTATAAATAGTTACTTGGTAGCATGAAATTTTAAGTTTCGGGATTTAAAATGAGACTCATAAAAATAAAATTAATAAAAACTTTTTAATATGATTTTAAAAATTAGAAAATACTAAACATTGTTATTTTTTAAAACACTAAGAAAATTAACCAAAATAAATATCAATTCAATTAATTTTAGTTATCCTTCTGCTAAAAAGCAAGCGCTGTTAAAATTCTTAAAATTCTGCTTAAATTCTTTCAGATGATTACTTGAGTAAGTTAATCTGACAGAACTATGAAACGCTTTGAATCTGTTGGAATCACATAGATAACATTCAAATAAATCAAGATTTAAAAACTTTATTTACAGATTCTAATTAATCTTTTAACATGTTTATCGTCAAATCTTGATGGGTACCATCTAGTATTATGATGAATAAGAAAGGATAATAGGTTATTTAGTAAGCTGTTTTCGTCGATCATGAAAAATTTTTTGAAGCTTAATTCTCTAAGTTACAACTATTTCTTAAAAAAAATAAATTTTTTCTATAAAAAATTACTTTGACATTGTGACACATACCGGGTGTCCCAAAAATGACTGATGGATTTTAAAATTCAATAACTTGCAAACGGTGACAGCTATTTAAAAATTTTTTGCAGGAGGGTTATGTATAATTTCAGGAGTTTTTTTACCGTAATTTTTTATTTTAGTTCGCATCTCAAACAATATATGGCGCTGATGGCGTTTGAAGGGCCAGGTGATCAGTGCTGAGTGAAGCGTCGACCTAGCCTTCAATTGCCGTCAGCGAGACCTATTGTTTAAGATGCGAACTAAAATAAAAAATTACGGTAAAAAAATCCCGACATTATACATAACCCTCCTGCAATTTTTTTTTTAAATATCTATCCCCGTTTGCAGGTTATTTAATTTTAAATTCCATCAGTCATTTTTGGGACACCCGGTATTACTCTATACTGTACAGAAAGTCTATTTATTTTACGGCAAAAATGGCTGACATCAACGTTGCCATCAGTTTTTGCGTAAAAGATGCAATAAAATTAAATGCAATTTCTTATTACATCCATTTTTACTGCAACTTTAAATGCAAAGACTGCTGGCAACATTACTGCCAGCAGTTTTTATCTTTTACATACACTTTAACCTTTATTCTGGGGCTCACTCAGTTCTACCTGAGAATGCATGTAAGCCCGTACGGATGCTGTCACAGCCCCTCCGTAAGAACATTTACAAGAAAAATATGCAACGAAATGTAATGTTTAATAATAGTTGTGCGATGAATTGAAATTCATTGAATATAGTCTTAGCTTTTGATATTCAAGAAGAAAATTGTTTATTTATTCGAGTTGTAAAAAATCAATGAATGAAAGATGAATGAAATATTGTGGAATGATTTGATAATTTTAATAAATAATTTAAATACTTTTTTTGTACATTATGTAATATGGGTATTTTTTTAAATCAAAAATGTTACACATATTATGCATAACATAAGGAATACATGAAGCTATAAAGGATCATGCCATGCTTTTTTGATTGTTTGAATTTGTTACGAATGTTTGACGTGCGAACTTATCGCAATACAACGAACATCAGATATTTACCCAATTTCGTTCCAAACATTTGGCAGTTCGCCCGGTCAACGAGTCTTATTGCATCAGTGCTGTATTAGGAATCGTTGCTTGTGCACAAATATCAAATGATAGAGACAATTTGATTAAAGATTCAGTATTATTCGTGTTACAAAAGATTTACGCACCGAATATTTAAAAACTGAGAAAATAAAAAAAGAACGTAAAATGTTCTTTATTTTTATGAAACGTCTTTCTGTTATTTAATTCTTTATTCAAAATCTGGGTTTTAAGTTGAATAAAATCGTGTGAAATTCATAACTTACCCAAAGAAACTTCTAATTGACAAGAATGGAAGCTACTACTACTTTTCAACATGAACTGTTTCGCTCGTTGTCCTTCTCGTCTTAACGCAAGACGTTTTATTTGCAAATTTGAAAACTTTGTATCTCGATACAGGAGCGATAAGGGGAAATGTTTTACGCCTCAATATGATTTTTTGAATATTACACTGTAAAAAAATCTGTTAAATTTATGGGAAAAGCTGCAATGTTGCCAATAGATTTTGTTGTAAAAATTGCAGTAAAATTAAATGTAATTTTTTTAATTATATCTAATTTTACTGTAATTTTTACGGCAAAAACTAGTGAAAACATTGCTTTTGGAAGATTTGGCTTCAAATTTTACGGATTGTTTTACAATGTACTCATTTAGATGTTTTTCATTATTACATTGTTCGGGTAGCTGCCTGGTTAGAAAAATTTTACAAATATTTTTATTTTCTCCGTTATCTCCTGTGTACGTATTTAAAAATTCAATTTTATTTTTTAAGCATTTGCAGCATATTCCACAAAGTTAACAAGTTATATTTTTAACTGTCCTAATTTTCACTCACAATGAAATTAATTTTGCATTAATTTTCAGTTATGTGGCACATTAATTAAATGTAGCAAGAACTTCAGAAACGTTTACAGACTTGGCAGTTTTATGGTGTTCTTCAATGCGAAAACATTAATTAGTGAAGTAAATTTCAACGCACTAACCTATTGTCCATGTCTTTTAGATCGTAGTAGAGGCATATTTTAAAGAATTATTCATCACGCAATGTAAAACTTTGTAATTAAATGTAAAATTAACACAACAAATGACCATTGCACTGACTTAAATAGCTATAAATTATAAGTACACAGCATTTCCCTTGGATTATTACACAATAATTTCTCTTTGTAATTTCCAAAAGACCAAAAAAATCGAAATTTAACTATAGGCATGAAAAATGTACAAAATATGACATACTATGTAAACTAATTGCGAAAATTATTAAAAAAACTATTAGTATATCTGGTTATTCCAAAATCAATGGACATTTGCGCTAGAGTTTGGAATTTTTTAATTTAAGCTATTTGTATAGTTTCATGTGGATAGTTGCTTTTTACTTACCCATCATACGTAGTATAGGGTAAATCTTGTAATCGTTTTGAAAATCGAAAAAAAATTTTTGACGCGATTTAGATAGTGGAGATTCCGAAAAACATATTTTTAGAAAAAAAATTTTGCCGTCCGTCTGTCAGTCTGTCTATCTGTAAACGCTCTATCTCCCGAACAAATTGAGATAGAGACTTGAAATTTTGTATGTAGTTATTATGTAAGAATGGGACGAAGCCTATTTAATATTAGCAACCTCGATTATCCGGAACTATTTTTTTCGGGCTCTCGAAAAATTCGTTCTCATGAAAAATATATAAATTTTTTCGAATTTTTTTGTTGTAAGGAATGGACGTAAAAGGCAATAAAATAACACGCATTTTGCATATAGAACGAAGTCGATCGGATTATTAGTTGCCGAGATATTTGGAATCTTGTTTTCGACATTCTTCAATTTTTCATGACAATGTGTTTCATTCAAATTTCAATTCAGTAGTATATTTTAATTGGAAATGAGACGCTTAATCCGACGCAGTTAATTGTTAGTTAATAGAATTATTATTTTTGGAGTTATAAAGATGTTTCTTTTACGCAGTTCGATACTACTTGAGTAGTTTGGCGTTTTATACAATTTGTCGAAATTGGTACATCAGTAGTTCTTTAATATAGCATTACTATGTATATTAATAATATTGAAATTTTGTTTATGAATTGCAATGCATTGTGTAAATAGTTTCACATGTTTTATTTTCATATACATATCATGATGGGTAAGTATTACTTTGGCCCCCAACGACTAGTTGTATCTTGTTACTGGGTTTGAGTACCGGTATTTTCCAAAGATGATTCACACCTTATATGAGACCCAGAAACGCGGATCATATAATCTTAAATATTGCTAATATATAGACGAGACTAGGTATGATTGACCCACTTTTTACTCAATGATTTTTTTACTTTTTAAATTTTGAACCTTAAAGAAAGGTTTATGTATCATTTTGTTTGTCATGCAGTCAGCTATCAGAATAAAATTATGACATAAGTGTATTGGTATAAGGAATAGAGTCAAGGAATAAAGGATAATTTATCAAATTATTCCTTGAACTAAGCTATTGCTAAAGTGATTTTGGTTTAAACCGCCTAAACTGTGAGCTGCTATGATGCATTTTTCAGGAAATATTAACAAGCTTCAGATAGAACAGACTATTGGGATTGCCACATCTGACTAGTTTTATATATATTTATTTCTAGAATATTAGTAGCTATGTAACTTTTATGCATATTATGTGCATTTCTTTTTTAAGATTTGCAATTACATTAAATTTTACAACTGCAATTATATATAAGAAATCTTAATTTTTAATTTGCTTTAAAGGATTTAATTTTATGCTACATGTTAATTAAGACTTTCACTTGTATAAATGGAGTATACGAGTTGCAGAATCATTCTAAAGCTTGACAGTTTTATATTGTTCTTCGGTGAGCAAACATTAATTTGGAAAGTATATTTCAAAGTATATGTTACAGGACAACCCCGATTTTAGGCCAAACTATATTGGCGTAGGTCAAACTAGTCTAGCCTAACGCCCATCGGATAAACTAGTTTTTCTTAGGCCAAACTAGTCTATCCAGCGCCCATCGGATAAACTAGTTTTTCCTAGGACAAACTAGTCTATCTGAACGCCCATCGGATAAACTAGATTTTCCTAGGACAAACTAGTTTGGCCGAACGGTCATTAGGATAAACTAGTTTAGCCTGCTATTCATTGGTTTGAACTAGTTTATCCTCGGCCGATCTAGACTGTCCTAGGCTAATTCAATTTGGCGGGATTTTATGGAATCTAAAGACTGTCATGGCGCCAACTTTCTAGTTTGGATCTAATTTATCCTAGGCCGATGCAATTTCTCTTGATTTTAGCTCACAGACTATCAAGCCTGAGAGCTAATGAGCTCGCAGATTCTGTGTGTGTGTATGTAACCATGTACATATGTATATACGTATGTACGTTATGTGATAACTACTGATAGGAAGGATATAAAAGAATTGGCCCGATAGCGGGCCCCTTCTTTCATATAAAATCTCGAAACGGACGTATGTTGAAGCGAACGAACCTCAAAGAGAAAGGAACATGATGATAAGTATTTAAGAAAAAGGATTTTTGTAATTTTAAAGGATTTTGGAAAACAGTTTTTTTAATAATAGAGTGCGCTCCCTGGTGTTGGAAAGAGGAACTAATATAAAAGCGGTTTACTTAAAACTTGCAGTCTTCGGTTGCTATTAGACTGCCGTGGGCAGCGGGGATACGGTTTGAAATTCGTTCGCTTCGAGGTTCTTTTGAAAAGGAAGGTTACATTCGGCGGTGCGTACTCAGTACGCTTGCTACGATTTGAGTTTCGTTCGTTTCGAAGTTCGTGCATATGGCAGTGCACGTGCAGCACACCTGCTATACGCTGCCGCAGGCTGTAGGGACACAGATGAAGAACTAATGCACGAAATTTAATAAAAAATTTATTCAATTAGTCTCTGATCTAAATTAATGCTGATAAGTTTTTGGTGTAAATCGCTCATCAGGAGGAGCTGCTGTTTTGTATGTTTTATGATATACACATCAGCTTTATCTTAATAACTAATACACAAATTTCCATCAAACTTCAGATTCAGTTCGTCCATGACATGAGTTGGTGATGTTTCTATTTTGAAGTAAATAACTCAACATGGTTATGCTATGCTGCATTTTTTACAATTTTCACAATAGCTATCTCAAAAACTAATCAACGGAATTTAATAAAATTTTATATTAAGATAGCCCCTGATATAAATTGATGCTGATTACTTTTTCATGTAAATCATTCAACAGATGGCGCATCTAAACAGCATTTTTACCGATTTGCAACAATACTATTTCAATAACTAATTTACGGATTTTTATCAAATTTCCAGATTCAGTAAATCTTTTATATGAACTAATTCTGCTTATGTTGTCATGTTAATTGCCCAATAGGTAGCGCTGTTGTGCCCAATTTTCCCGATTTCTGAAATAGCTCTGTCGCAAGAATTAATTCACGAATTTTCATCAAACTTTAGATTCAGTAAGTCCCTAATATAAATTAGTAATCTGTAGTTTTTGGAGTAAATCTATCGAAAGGTGGCGCTGCTATACGGTATTATTCGTGATTATCGCAATGGTTCTATCTCAAAAACTAATGCATGGATTTTCATCAAACTTCAAATTCAGTTAGACACTGATATAAATTAATATTCTTTTGTTTTTAGAGTAAATGGCTCAATAGCGCTTCTATCCAGTTTTTTATGATTTCTGCGATAATTCCATATCAAATAGTGTTAATACAAATATTTTCATCATATTTCAGACTGAGTTAGAATTTGAAAGACGGTGTTGCAGAATTTTAAAAAGTTCCAGCAAGAATTTAACTTTTTTACAAAAATTACTAATAGAAAATAGTGGTATTTCAATGCGGCATCCTTTTTTTTTAAATATTTATCATCATGTTTCTTTCCCTTCGAGGTTCGTTCGCTTCAACATACTTCCGTTTCGAGATTTTGTATAAAAGAAGGGGCCCGATAGCGGGCGAAGCCAGCTAGTTTGAACTAAATCTCTTACTATTATTTCGAAATTCCAACACCAGGGTACTCGAGTTATATTAGTTTCACATTCCATCATTAGGGAGCGCACCTTATTATCAACAAAACTGTATCTGAAGGAAACTCCGTTAATCAATCTATCATTAGATATGTTACTCGATGTCGCGGTGCTTCAAAACAAGAGTTTAAGATTTTTGCAAAAATCACTGTTCGTAAATAGTGGCATTTAACGCGGAATATATTTTTATAAATTTATATCATGTGTCATAAACTATCTTAAATTTTCAAATAGATAATAGATAATATTCAAATAGAAACTACCACAAAGTTTCAAATAGTACCAACAAGAATTTAACATTTTTACAAAAATTACTAATAGAAAATAGTAGAGATGCGGCATCCTTTTTCATAAATATTAAACAACATGTTTTATTATGTTTCTAAAAGTTTCAAATAATGGTAATATTTAATTAGCAACTAAAACGTTAAAAAACGCTGCGCTTTTTAAAAAAAATTCTAGCGTCTCCTTACTCTACCCCTCCCCCTAATCCTAAATTTCAAGTGTGATGCTTTATTTAAGCTTTTTCTTATTTTTAAAAGGGGTCGGATATTTAATATTATTAATATGAACAATTTCGCGTGAAGTGATGTGTGCGAAAACCAATATCTGTTACGAATTAAAAATCTTTTCATAAAACAAAAAGTTTTTATCCGATTGAAAAAATAATCCGTTCTCCCTTTATATTTAACCTCAGAAATAACCACCAAAATTAATCAGGTAAACGCCTTATCAGAAGGAACCTACATCCAAAATTTGAAACAAATCGGTGAATTCTCCGTGAAAAACCTATTTACATAGATTAAGGGGGTTACACCCCATTCCTTTTTTCTTTATACGTAAACAATGAACACCCAGAACTAATCATGGAGGTGCCTTATCAAAATGATCTTATAACTAAAATTATAATAAAATCTGATATTTTTGCATGAAAAACTGACTTAACTAAATTAAGGAGGGGGAGGGGTGCGAATTAACCTTTTGTTCCCCTCCCCTTTGTCTTATCCAATAAACTCCTGAAACTAATCTGGGAAGTTTGTTATCAGGATAAATCTATTTCCAAAATTTTAAGCAAATTGGATCTTTTTATCAGTAGTTATCGCATTACGTACATATGTGAGTACATATGTACATACATACGTTCATGATTACATACATACACACAGAATCTGCGAACACATTAGCTCTCAGACTTTTATGGTCTGTGAGCTAAAATCGCGTCAAATTGCATCGACCTACGATATATTAGGTCAAAACTAGAAAGATGCCGCAGTGGCGGTCTTTAGTTTCAATAAAATCACGCCAAATTGAATTGGCCTAGGACAATCTAGATTGGTCTAGGATAAACTAGTTTAAACCAATGAATAACAGGCTAAACTAGTTTATCCTAATGACCGTTCGGCCAAATTAGTTTGGCCTAGGAAAAACTAGTTTATCCGATGGGCGTTAGGATAGACTAGTTTGGCCTAGACCAATCTAGTTTGGCCCGGTAACATATATAATTGTCCATGTCCTTTGTTTGCAGTCCATATGGATAATGGGCGAATTATTCGTTTCATCATTTAATGTTTCCGAAGCGAATTAAATTTAAAATGACTGCAGCAAATAACCATCACAATAAGAATGTGTTAAGTAGATTGTTGTTATATCATTTGTGCAATGAGGCAGATAGAGCAGTACAGGTGAAGAAAATCTTCGGTGATTTCAGGGTAGAGAGTAGTCTCTCACATAAAAAAAATTAAATAATTCTATTTGATGATTTTTTTCGAAACTTTGAAAGTTTAAATTATATCTTTGCCTAACATATAATTAAAATTTCACAATATTTTCGGTTCAAAAGTTAAAGCTACAAATATATAAGTTTATTCTTACTGTAATACTCTATTTTCATAATTATCGTTTTTATCTCAAAAATAGCACCTAAATTCTTCACAGCGAGATTCCTTTTTGGGAGTACATAAAAAATTGTTAAAGAACTGTACTTGTACGATCCATAGATTAAAAGAAAAGTACGAAAAACAAAGTATGATGTCACAATCTATGCAAGGAAAAATATTTTATTTGACAATTGTATTTGACAACAGTATTATTTGCAGATTATAAAAGCAGTTGTAAAATCAGTTTGTATGTATATATATCTACCAAAAACAGAAGAAATGGGACATGTGATAGTTTAAAAAAAAAGAATTTTTTAAGTAGATTTGAAAAATAGAGTTTTGTAAAACATTCGTCGATAAGCAACATAGATGCTTATTATTCCTTTGTAAGCTTTGTAATTATATTAAATTCTACTTCTGCAATTACATATAAGGAGACTTAATTTTCAGTTTGCTTTATTAAGGATTTAATTTTATGCTACTTGTTAATTATTACTTTCACTTGTATAAATGGAGTATAAAAGTTGCAGAATCATTCTAACGCTTGACAGTTTTATTTTGTTTTTTGGTGAGCGAACATTAATTAGGGAAGTACATTTCAATGCATATAATTGTTGTCCACAGTTCTCTGTTTTCAGTCCATATGGATAATGGGTGAATTATTCGTTGCATCATTTAATGTTTCCGAAGCGAATTAAATTTGAATTGACTGCAGCAAATGACCATCACAATAAGAATATGTTAAATAGATTGTTGTTATGATATCGTTTGAACTTTGAAGCAGATAGAGCAGTACAGCTGAAGAAAATCCTCAGTAATTTCAGAGTAGAGAGCATTCTCTCACATATAGTATTTTTAAAAAATTTCATTGGATAAATATTTTTCCGAAATTTTGAAAGTTTAAATTATACCTTTGTGTAATATATTATTAAAATTGCAATATATATTCTATTTAAATGTTAAAGCTATAATTGTATAAGCTTATTCTTACTATAATACTCTATTTTCATAATTTTAGTTTGTACAAAGTGTGCTAAAAATGACGCCCAAACTCTGCACAGCCAGATTATCTTTTGAGAGTACATAAAAATCCCTAAAGAACTGTACTTGTACATCTATAGTTTACGGTAAAAATACGAAAAACAAAGTATGACGATACAAGTGGTGCAAGGAAAACACTTTATTTGACACTAGACCAGTATTACTTGAAAATTATAAAGACAGTTGTATGGTGAATTCGTATATATATAAATCAGAAAAGGACCATCACAATAAGAATATGTTAAATAGATTGTTTTTATTATATCATTTATGCAATAAAGCAGATAGAGCAGTACAGGTGAATAAAATCTTCGTTCACTTTAGAGTAGAGGGTGGTCTCTCACATCCAGAAGTTTTTAATCAATTTTATTTGATGAATGTTTTTTCAAAATTTTGAGATTTTAAATTATATTTTTGTGCAACATATAAATAAATTTTCAAAATATTGTCTGTTCAAAACTTAATGTCGCAAATTCATAAACTTATTCATACTATAACACCTGTTTTCATATTTATCGTTTATTTAAAACCCTCAAGGAATCCGTACGTGTAATATAAAATAACACAACATATACTAGTAATAAAACTCCTGTGGGAATTAGTGGGAAAATATACACACAATTGGCATCATAAAATATACAACATTTGTTCATAAATTAAACATCTCGTTGTTAGTATCTTAATACTAATTTGTATAGAATTGAAAAAAAAGTCATAATTATTAATCGCTGACAATGTAACTAGACGGGAAAGTTTTAATGTAACTTTTTGTATATCATTTCTAATTTCTTAAAAGATTAAACAATTAAAAATATTATTTAACAAATTAAAAATAATATTCCAAAATGTAACTTTGGAATATCATTTTTAATTTGTTTTGAAAATGACTCTGTGAAGAATTGAAACATGACAACAAAATAAAATTATTTTTCTGTTTTTAAAATCTTTATTGCACCTTTTAAGCAATTAGAAAAAATATATTAATACAAGATGTCATTTTTTATATATTTAGCTGTTTTTTCTGTTATATTTTAAAATGCTAAAAACTAATGGTTGTTTTCAACGTGATACAAACATTTTAATTGCATGAAAAAATATGTTCCTTAAGTGTGCCATTTAATACTGGATGTTTTAAAATGTCACCATATTTATGGAATTATGAAACTTAAAATAAAACGTGAAATTTAGTGAACGAATATTTTACTTAACTTAGAAAAGAAGTTTATAAAACAATTAGAGTAAAATGTTGATTTGATTTTTAAAATAAATATTAAATTGCTGTACATTTGATGAATATTTTTTCGCAACTCTGAAAGTTTAAATGATATGTTTGTGTAACATAGACTTTCAAAATATATTCTATTCAAAATTTAAACCTACAAATGTATGGACTTATTCTTACTATAACACTTTATTTTCATATTTGTCGTTTATATAAGACACACAAGGAAGCATTATGTGAAAAAAAAATAACACAATATACACCTGTACTAAAACTTCTCCGTAAGTTAGAGTGGAAAGTTACATTCAAATGAAATCGTAAAACATACAACATTCGCTTATAGATCAAGATCCCCATTGTTATTATGTTAGTATTATTATGTATAAGAATTTACAAAATAATACATAATTATTAACCCTTGTCTGCAAACCAAAAGGGGAGAATTGTAATGTAGTTTTTCTTTGTCTTTTCTTTTTTAATTCTAAAAAAATGTTTATTGTTTTCAACATGATACAAAAATTTTAATTATTTGTGTGAATATAGTCCTTAAATGTGTTAATCCATATTTGATGTTTTAAAACTGCAACATGTCTGTAGAATTATTATTATTAAAATAATGCTTCTGTGGTAGTGTAACCGGCAAAGAGTGAACGAATAGATCATATGATTTTTTTTATTAGAGAATTTTTTTATTAAGACTTTTGGTAAGCTTTCTAATTAAACAAATTATAATATACAACCATAACATTTGTCTCGTCTATAACTTGTAACAATGTATTTCATTCAAAGATGAACATTAATATGTTTTCTGCCATCCAAAGCTAATGCATCCGTAAATTATTCTTTGTTTCCTATAGTTTTGCGTCTCAGTTCTTAATTAATGGACCTGGTAAAATATTGATCTCACCTCTATTTCCCATTATGTATCGACGAAGTAGTTTCTTTTTATATCGCACATGTCAAAATGCAAATAAATAAAACCATTCAACTTAATAGAGGACATAAAAAATTAAGAATTATTATTAGCTATAAAGGGGAATTTATATTTTCATTCTCAAAGCAATATACAGTAATCCCTTAACAATCGCTAGGGTTAGGTTTTCAAAAAACTTCAAGAATGTCAAAATCGCAAAAGTTTAGGCTATCTTCCCCTGCACAAGTGGGGGTTTAGTCAAGTCATTTTACCACCTTTTTTTACAAATAGCGGAAAAAATTAGAACAAAGCTGAATTTTTGCATAGGTGCTAGTGTGGGTATGTAGTTTGACATATTAAAAGTCCCCATCGATCCGATGTGAGCTTTCCCCTCCAGAGGGCGCTAATGAGCTTGAAAATCGGTTTTCAGTGAATATCTCATGAGCAATGGTATCTAGACAAAAAAGTTTAACTACATAGATGTAGATAATTTAATTTCCTACAAAACGTGTCATTAGCATTTTCTTGCCACATCAATCTTTACCTGTCAACAATTAAAATAAAGTAAACATTATTGAAAAAAAAATGCGGAAGCACAATCATAACGCACCAAGGAAGCAGAACAAATACTGATTAACTTTCGATAATTGGACTTTCGAAAAATGGATCCTTGGCGGTCCCTTTATAATGCAATGGAGCTTATTGGACGCAACCTGAGGTCGAGGCTAAAATTCAGCTACTGGTGGCATGTACTGGCGGCGTTTAGCGTAGTAGTCTATGGAGTGTGAGTTATTAATGTTTATTTGGTAAAAAAAAAACCTGAAAAGAATTCTTTGTTGTAGCATCATATACTTAATATATTATAATATACATTTAAAATTGTTGTTCTGCTTGTGAAAAAATTTGTAAATTTGTAAATTTTCCGTGAAAATGTATCCATTCAACGTGGTTCAAGGCTGAAGTCGTCTGCTAGCGATGTTTGCGCCTGCGCATACTAGGAATCTGGTGGTGCATTGGCTAGAATATCAGATTAGCATACCGCCAGCTCTGGCGTCTGACGTCACGTGCATAAGGTCCGTTATATGAATCCCTAAAAGAGTTGCGTGGTCTCCGTGCACAATCATCCAATCAACACTATAACTATCGAGATTCTAGTGCATTAAGTGATAATGCAGATCTCAAGAAACTGGATGCATGGCTTGAAAAAAATCCACCTTTTCCAATTATTATTAAGTGCACCTCAGTCTACAGCGGCATTGTCGGAAATTACAGGCTAAACTTTCATGATGCATATAGTATCAAATGCAAAGTCATTGAAAAGACGGGGAAAAAATGGTGACTTGAAATTCTGATATATAGATCGAGTATTATCACTAGCGACGATAAATAATTCGGTCAAGTTTAAAAACAATACTGTGACCTGTGATCCACTGTTGTTATTTCAACGTATTTCCGTTTGTATGAAACAGCAAGAGCATTTGAAAACTTATTTTCAATAGAAACTGTCTCCATATACTTTAACATTATTTGATGAAAATGGTATGAGGAAAACCACCAAAGCATTATTATATTCAATCTTTGAAAAAAAAATGTGCAAAGAGAATTCAAATGAACATGTGTCCATGTACGTTATCGATAAAGGATGGCTTTTACATCACGTTCTTTGAAAGTTCCGTAGAACATACAAGAATGTCTTAGAAAGTTACATTTCTTATGTGCTAAGACACTACAGTGGATAAATATGCAATCGTTTTCGATGGTTACTCAGACGAAGTTTATAACACAAAAATAGCCGAAAGAACTCTCCGGTATTCGAAAATTGTAACTCCCAACATTGATTTTAATGAAGAAAAAATGTGTCATTAGTCAAGAAATTTTTTTATCTAATCATCAAAATAAGACACGTCATATATCTACGATAGTGGGGAAATTTATGGAGAATGATTTCGATGAAAAACAAGTAGAAGATGATGCAGACACACTAATTGTTAACACAGGTATTGAAGTAGCAAAGTCTGGTGCGCTTACTGCTATTGTTGACGATGATGACTTGCTTATACACTGAGGTGACAAAAATCATGGGATAGCAATACGCAACTATATAGATTTCAGTAGTGTCTCTTACATGTTGTATAAACGGTCATTGCCTGAGCAGGACTTTCATTTGCGGTCAAATGCTTCATGTGAGAAGGTTGTTTATGTCATTATGGCCACACGACGAGAATTAACTGATTTCGAAAGCGGTATGCTAGTTAGAGCTAGACGCATGGGACATTCCATTTCGGAAATCGTTACGGAATTCAGCATTTCGAGATCCACAGTATCAAGAGTATGCCGAGAATACCAAAATTCAGGCATAACATCCCATCATAGAGAGGGCAATTGTCGACAGCCAGCCCTTAATTACCACGACCAGCGACATGAGTAGATTTGTCAACCTGAGTAGATTTGTCAAACCTGAGTAAATTTGTCAGTGCGAGCAACACTGCGTGAAATGACTGCAGGAATGAATATGGGGCGTCCGACCAGCGTATCCGTTAGAACAGTCCTGCAAAATCTGGCTTTAATAGGCTACAACAGCAGAAGACCGACTCGAGTAACATTACTAAATGCACGACATCGCCAACAGCGACGCTCCTGGGCTCGTGACCATATCAGTTGGACCGTAGACGACTGGAAAAAGTAGCTTGATCAGATGAGTCAAGATTTCAATTGGTAAGAGCTGATGGAAGGCTACGCGTGTGGAGTAGACCCTATGAAGCCATGGACCCAAATTGTCAACAAGGCACTGTGCAAGCTGGTGGTGGCTCAATAATGGTGTGGGTCGTGTTTACATGGAATGGACTGCGTCCACTGGTCAAACTGAACCGATTTCTAAATATAAATGATTACGTTCAGCTACTGGGAGACCACTTGCATCCATTCATGGACTTCATGTTTCCAAACGATGATGGAATTTTCCAGGCTGACAATGCGCATGTCACCGAGCCATCACTGTTCGCGTTTAATTTGAAGAGCATTCTGGACAATTCCGGCGGATGACTTGGCCACCGAGATCGCCTGACATGAATCCCATCGAACATTTATGGGACATAATTGAAAAATCAGTTCGTGCACAAAATCTTCCACCTGCAACATTTTCGGAATTATGGATGTCTATAGAGGCCACATGGCTCAATATTTCTCCTGGGGACTTCCAATGAGTCGTGGAATCCATGCCACATCCTGTTGCTGCGCTTCGCCGGGCAAACGGAGGACTGACAAGCTATTAGTAGGGTATCCCATGACTTTTGTCACCTCAGTGTATTGTTGACTGCTTTAGCACCTCCAGAGACAGAGATATTTTTTTATTAAGCCTGGAAGAGGAAGAATTGCAACCACCTTGTATTCGTCGCTCAATCTGAACAATGATGCTGTTCTAAAAGATCATATATTGCTCCTTCACGCTTTTTCAGGCTGTGACTCGACATCAGCAATGTTTGGGAAAGGTAAAATGTCGTTAGCAAAAGTTTTGAAAAAGGAAGGCGATCATAACACATAAGCTGCCAGCACTTTTAAAAGGGATCAAGTATCCCAATTTGAAGTTTACGAGGCAGGCAAAACTATTTTTCTTGCTTTATACAGAAATAAATCAGAAATTTCTCTGAACAAGCACCGTTAAGTTTGTTTCGAGAAGAGAGTTGCTATTGGTTAAAAAAGCCTTTCATCGTTGCCGCTTACCGAAGACGCAGCTATATTGCACAGTTTACGTGTTTATCATCAAGTACAATACTGATTTGGCAATAAATTACTTCCTAAGAACTGGGCTAGCAAAATGTACCTAATTTGTTACCAATTCTAGCTATCTTACCGTCCGCACCAAAAAATATTATTGAATCTATTTCTTGTACTTGTTCCAAATGATGTGGAAAAGCATGTGGATGCCGAAAAATTGAATTTCAATGTTCTGATTTTTGCATAAACTGCTGCGGAATTTCATGTCATAATGCAAGAAAAACTGAATTTGAAGGCGAACATATTGACAGTATCCTGCTCTCTGCAAGAGAGCAGGGAAGCGCTACTACTAATTCAGTGATGATATCAAAAGGCAAACAGAAAATACTGAAAGCAGCACAACAACAAAATAAAGAAATAAAGATGATGACGAAACTGAACCGAGTGTATAAACTGAAGCTGTGCAAAGAACTACTAAAGCAGAAAAATGACTAAAATTAGATTAAGCCAGTCATTATAAGTGGAATATCCCTATGGGGGAAACCACAATTTAAAAAAACGGGCTAAATGCTTTACCTCAAGGTTAGTGTGGAAAGAAGCCTAAAATAATTATAAATATCCACTTTCTTCATTCAAAGGTAAGAGTTTTAAATCTGTGTACATATTTTTTTTAAGTAGTAGCAGATTTGTCGGATTTTCATATTTTACTTTCAAATGTGTTCACATTTTTATATTTTTGAAAGGGAAGGGTTGGTGTGACAAATAAATGTTAATGACACTTTTTATAACAAATAAAATTATCTATAACTTTGTAATTAGAGTTTTTTTTCTAAATGCCATTGTTCAGGAGATATTCACTGATAACCGATTTTCAAGCTCATTAGCGCCCCCTGGTGGTGAAAGCTCACATCAGATCGATGGGGACTTTTATATGTTGAACTACATAACCTAACTAGCATCTATGCAAAAATCCAGCTTTGTTCTAATTTTTCCCCTATTTTTGCTAAAATGACTGGGCTAGTTAGGTTCTGTAATATTTTCTTTAAATATAAAAAAGCAATTGAAACTTAAAAATGTATTTATTAAGCCTTAAGAATTACATACTCTAAATAAATATAAATGATTATAAACATATTGTATAAAGATTATTTGCTGGACTAAAAAAATAGTAATAATATACTTATTTAATGTAATAATATAATATAATATAATAATAATATAATTTGTTTGGTAGAGGAGATCTTTGGTTTGTAGATTTCAAAGTAATGTAAAGTTGCGACCTCAATTTTTCTTTTGAATTTAAGGCTCCTAACTAGCAAAGGATGCATATTATTGTTTTTTCAACAAGTGTTTTTTGAAGTTTCAAAATTTCTTCGACATTTTTGGCAGAAAATGTTTCACGTACAGTAAAAAATTTAATTTTAGAAATTTAGGGAAAAAATTACATAAAGAAAAGAAAAACTTTTATCTCCGATTTCAAAAGTCCTGCTCTGATCGTCAGTGTCGTTGTCTGGTTCTGTAATTTTTCCTTCAAAGATTTCTTGACGTTCTTTATAAGCTAGTCCAGTGTCATGGAATGTTTTCAGACTCACGTCTTTCCTTTTCCTGTCATCGAAACCATCAGATTCAGGTAGGTGAGGAGGCCTACCAATTGTCTTAAGCTCAACAAGCCCCATCTAGAATTTATTTAAAAAAATTACACATATATAAATATATATATTTATATATATATGCTTAAAAATCAAATGCTTAAACAGTGATTAAATTTTTGTATACAAAAGTGAACAAAAAACAAGAAGCCTGCACCGGAGAAAGAAACAAAATTGATGAATCAAATATATTTTTATAGGTAGTTATGGGTAAGAAAATGAAAGTTTATTAGTGTTAAAAGAAATAAATATGTAATAATTGGGTGCAAACTCCTGTGTTTAGTTTTTGACTTAATGGTTTCAAATGGAATGTCTGTACCATTTAATTTAGTGGGATTTTTTTTTTTACAAATGTCATTTAGTCTTTGAAGTCCAAGTTAAGGTCTATGAGTTCTAAAATTTTAAGTACCGTCTAAACCATCACTACGACATAGTGAGCAAGCTCTACGATTTTTTTCAACAGATTCAGAAATCGAAGTCAATTGGTTTTCTTTTTGTGCCTATTGTGGCCAAATATTTCACCAATTATCATTAATTAAATTTTCTCTAATTCCCAGACATGATGCATCAATCTCAGTAGTACAGTCTATAATGTTGATTTTTTTTCAAATCGATTGACTGCGGCTTCTGAATTTATTTCAATAGGTTTAAAAAATCGTTTGAATGATCTTCTTGAATAGCAAGCTTCTATCGCAGCGATGGTTCCTTGATCGAATAGTTCTATCAGCAAATTCCTATTAGGGGGTAAATAAACCACTTCAACGTGGTTGAAGAGGGCTATTTTAAAGAGTGTCATTGCCCTCTTTAAAACTAAGCGGATATCCTGGAGCAGGGTCAATGAAAAGTAGAACTTTAAACACACGATTTTCAGTTGAGAAATATTTCTTCACCTCACGAAGAAAACAATCTTTAACTCAATCCTAGTTACCCATGCTTTGTTATTTGCTCGCCAAAACACGGGAAAGTTGTTTTTAACTTTAATTTTAAATTTTCAGAAAGGTTCAAACTTTATCAATATTTTAGCTGGAGGTTACATGTTAAAATCTACCTCATTTACATTTACTAAAAATTATCATGAAAGAATATACAACAAATTGAGGCAACAAATGCTCTCTACGGTTTTTACGTAATTGAAAATGTTAAACGAAACAGAGAAGGAGCATGCGTATTATATACTTTAAATAAAGTTCGTTATATACTTTAAATACGTTTCGATCGTTTAATAGAAATAGAGAAATGACAAGGTTAAATAGAGAAAGGGGGATATTCTATTTTTATCATCAAGTCATGCTTCGGATAAAAAAAATATAAGTTTACTTTGTAATAAAATTTCTTTTATAAAACAAAAATTGCAAATGATTAATCATATATTCCCGAGTGTTGAAATTTACTACATTTTTTATTTTGCGAATAATCAAAACTCGCTAATGTTAAGTCCGCGAATGTTGAAATATTTTACAATTTTTATTTTGCGAATAACCAAAAGCGAATGTTCAGGGATTACAATAGTTTCGTTGCAGGATTTTGGGTTTATTTTACTTTTACGTTTTATTCTTTATTTATATAATAAATTAGTTCATTTTAGAACTGAGCATGTGCAAGAAATTTTATCATTTTAACTGCTTAGAATTATACGAGTCCTTAATTTTAAGACTGCTCAGTCATGGAATCCATTTTGTGTTAGTCATGAATTATGTTGTATATTTATATGAACTTACGAAGGGCAACAGAATTATTCTAATACTTGGCACTTTCATTGTGTTCCTCTCTGTGAAAACATTAATTAGTGAAGTAAATTTCAATGCAAAACAATGTCGTACATGGTCGTTTATTTGCAGGCGTTGTAGAAAGGAGGAATTATTCATTATGTAATATGTTTCCTAGGTGAAAACACTAATTATATGTAAAAAGAACATAGAAAATGGAAATCGTATAGTAAAATACATATATAATATATAATAAATCGTATAATAATCGTATAATAATCTTAAAAGAACGTTTGTATTGTATTATTAATTTTACAAATTCTAATTAATTATGTGCACAGTAGCAATTTGTTATGTCGCACACATCCGAATTCAAAAAAATGGAGGAATAATTTTTTATTCAAAATATTATTAGCAGGTTGGTTATAACTAACTTGTAGGTTAACATATATGTATGTTTCTATCCAAAGAAATATAGTTGCCCCAAATAATTATAAACAATAACAATATAACATTGCAGAATTTAGAATTTGTTTTCTTTTAAGTATTTATCGATATCTATACAGTCAAACAGCCGATTTTTGAGATCAGAGTTTACACCAAATTTTACCCTTTTGTTTCTTTAAGATTAATACGTACATCTCTAATTTTTGGACTGCTCAATCATGGAATGCATTTTGAGTTACACATGGATTATGTTGTATATTTATATAAGCGTACCAAGAAATACAGTAGAATTATTTTAACGCTTGGTAGTTTTATTGTGTTCCTCTCTGTGAAATCATTAATTAGTGAAGCAAATTTCACTGCAGAACAATGTTGTACATGATTGTTTGTTTGCATGTACTGCGAAAGAACGAATTATTCATTATGTAGTATACATAACCTATTTGAAAACACTAATTACACATAAAAAGAACATCGAAACAGACTAACATAATAAGAATTCTTTTAAAAAGCATGTTGCTATTACTTACTTTACAAATTGTATTCTATGATCGGCACAGTAGGGACTTGTTATGTCGATATACCAGATCTAAAAAAAGGGGGAGGCATATTTTTTTCTTAATATTATACCTTATAAGTAGTTTGTTATAAATAGCAATTGCTGTACCTGAACTTGTAAGTTACCATATAAGTATGTATGTTTTTACCCGAAACAATATAGTTTCATTGTAGAATTTATAATTTATTTTCTTTTACATATTATTCGTTATCCATATATTTAAACAGCCGATTTCAGAGCTCAGTGTTTACACTAATTTTCATCCTTTTATTCGTTTAAGATAAATAAGTATCTTTAAATTTATGACCTCTTAGTCATGAAATCCATTTTGAGTTATCGATGTTACAATTATGTTGTATATTTATATAAACATATCAAGTGTAGCAGAAATATTCTAACACTTGGCAGTTTTATTGTGTTCCTCTCTATGAAAACTAATTAGTGAAGTACATTTTAATGCACAACAATGTTCTACATTGCCGTTTATATTCAGGCGGTGCAGAAAAAAGGAATACTTATTATGTAATATACTTTCCTAGGTAAAAACACTAATTATATGGAAAAAGAACATCGAAAATGATTATCATAAAGATAATAATTAAAAAACGAGTATTTATTGTAGTATTTACTTTACGAATTCTATTTTATAATTGGCACAGTAGCAACTTGTTACGTCACGCATAAGAGTATTTATTAAAAAACGAAGGCATACATTTTTTTAAAACATTATTAGCATGTTTCTTATAACTTAGCTTGTAGGTTAACATATGAATAGATATGTTTTTACCCAAAGCAATATAGTTTCATTTCAGAATTTAGAATCTATTTTTTTAACTATTATTCGATATCTATATAGACAAACAGCCGATTTTACAACTCAGAATTTACACAAAATTTTACACTTTTGTCTGAGTTTAGAGCTCAGTTTTGTCTGATTTTAGAGATTTTGTCTGATATTAGAGCTCAGAATTTACACTAAAGTTTACACTTTTGTCTGATTAAAATCAAAGCGTATCTTAAATTTTTAGACTTCCCTATCAATCTAGAATGCATTCCCTATCTAGAATGCATTTTGAGTTATTCATTAATTATGTTATATATTTATATTAATGTAACCAGTGTAAAAGAATTACTCTAACACTTGACAGTTTTATTTTGTTCCTCTCTGAAAACATTATTTAATGACGTAGATTTCAATACACAACAATGTTGTATATAGACGTTTATTTGCAGCCGGTGCAGAAAGGTCGAATTATTCATTATGAAATACACGTTTCCTAGGTGAAAACACTAATTACATGTAAAAAGAACATTGAAATTGATTATCATAACAAAATTAGTTTAAAAAGCGTGTTGTTATTATATTATTTACTTCACAAGCTGTATTTTATTACTGGCACAATAGGGACTTTTTATGCCACATATATCAGAATTAAGAAAAGGGAATAAAAAAACTTTAAAGCATTATAAATTAAAAGTAGGTATGTTTTACCTAAAATAATATAATTTCATTCGTATAACTTCGAATTTATTTTCTTTAGCGTATTATTCGATATGTATATGATCAAACAGCCGATTAGAGCTCAGCGTTTACACTGATTGTTACACTTTTATCTGTTTAATAATAAGCATTCTTAATTTTAAGACACTTCAGCTGCTTAGTCATGGAACATATTTTGAGATATTCATGAATTATGATACATATTAACATAAACGTAACCATGTAAAAGAATTATTCTAACACTAGGCAGTTTTATTGCCGTCCTGTCTCTAAAAATATTAATTAGTGAAGTATATTTCAATGCACCGCAATGTTGGACAAGGTCATTTGTTACGGGGCGATGCAGAATAGAAGAATGTTTTATTGTGTAATATAAATTTCCTGGGTGAAAACACTAATTACCTGTAAAAAGAATATCGAAAATGACCAGCATGACTAAGAATAATTTAAAAAGCGTGCTGCTGTATATTTTTTACTTGAATCGTACAAAAGAGACATAATTTTCATCCTTGCCTTTCTATTTGTACGAGGTGAATAATCGATGAAATATCCACTATGTAATACAATGTTTTCGAGGTAACAATAAAGAAATTGTGTAAATACAATTCTGATCAGATTATTTGCTTTACGCACTCCTTTTTAGGTGTGTTCGTAATTGTGTAAATACGTAGCACCTACAGTCGACTACTGTTTCGTATATCTGTCTGTACCCCTCCCCGCATATAACAGCTACCTAATCGAATGGTTTGTAACTTAATTTATATAATTGATGCAGAATTTTAACGAGTGAGTTCGAATTTTATGAAAATTGAATCAAACCATAAACTACAGCAATAAAATTTTTCTTCATTCTATTAAGTCCTATCAACCGTAATTAATTCGATGATATCCCGTGATAGGTAATCATTCTAGTTTCTCATGATTACTGCGTTTTTTTGAAGATGGATTCATATTATTTCCGTTTTACCAAATTTATTATATATAATCGTAATAAAGTTTGTATTCATGCATTTTTGCATAAGAATGCAACAGCTTATGTTGGACTCTTATGCAATGTTGTTGTTGTTAATATTTATTAAACTAATTATAATACAAACGTGCCTCATTCGCCACTTCTGACGCACAATTTCCGATTTGTTTGATTTATTGTACGTTTTATAAGACAAAAGAAATAAACATGCAAACCGTAGACGCATTTTTGTCTCGAGTACAACAAAATTTTGCTTTAAAATTTGGTTTTTCTTTTACATATTCATATTTTTTACTTTATTAAAAATACCAATTATAGGCATTAGTTTTAGATCTTTTAAAAAAATCTCGAAAATAATTTTATATATCATAAAATACAATTGTCACTATCACAATAAAAGTTTGTATAACCTATCTGAGGTTAAGATGCTTGGCGAAAAAGAAGGGAAAAACAGAAAGAAAGAGGGAAAACCTGGAGATTTGCACGGTATATAAAGCTCAAGGGAAAATGATTTTCACTTACGCTGACTGAAGATGTCCTAGAAAGGACGAAAACGTTATCAGTTTTAAATTTCGGATTATACAAACTTTTATTGTGATAGTGACAATTGTATTTTATGATATATAAAATTATTTTCGAGATTTTTTTAAAAGATCTAAAACTAATGCCTATAATTGGTATTTTTAATAAAGTAAATTATACTTGTGATTGTGGTTATCTACAATTTCCTGAATGTTTTCATATTTTCTTTATACATTAACATTATAATACAAACGTACATCATTTGCCCCTTCTGACGCACAATTTCCGATTTGTTTGATTGATTGTACGTTTTGGAAGAAAAAAGCAACAAACATGCAAACCGTAGATGTATTTTTGTTTCGAAGGCAACAAAATTTCGCTTTAGAATTTGCTTTTTTCTTTTACGTTTTTATATTTTCTTTATACATTAACATATCCCTTGTAAGAGCTGCCTTCTTATTACAGATTATGCTCTTTTGAATATTTAAATTTTTATGCGTCCTGAAATTTAAGAGTATTCAGGCATGGAATTCGTTTTGTGTAACTGATGAATTTTGAGGTACATTTATTTACATATAGCAAAAGATGCAGAATTATTCAAAGTCTGTGTTCATGTGTCAGAAAACATTAATTAGTGAAGTAAATTTGAAAGCGACATTATTGTTCTTAATCCATTGTTTGCATTTGCTCATTGTGGAAGAATTATTCCCGCATTATATCTGTTTTAGAGGAACAATTATTAAATATAAAGGAAATATGTCAAATGACTGCACAATGACTATTTACATTAAAATGAAATTGATGTTATATAACTTATTTTACATATGCAATTTAATAATTGACAGTACAGTCAATATGTATAGCGATATAACCTCACTTTGTGTATCGTATTTTTGAAGATAGGAAAAAATGGTTTTTAATTGTAAGTGGGGATTAAATGAGATGGCTTAAAAAATGAGAAAAAGGGCAACCAAAATTTGTATGCTTTCAGATTTATTTCTATTACATAAGCCTTATACACATATTACAATGTGTATACATTTATTACAATGTATATTTCATCTTTGAGTTTTGCATATATGTTAAATTCCACTACTGCAACTAATTATTCTGATAACGGACCATTACTTTGAAATCGCGCAGTTATGGAATAAATGTTGTGCTACGATTATATAGGGTTGGATAGTGTCCCACGTAATTTAGGGTTCCAAATACTCTGCATTTCATTATTTTTTTTTACACTTCATTTCGTCATCTTTAATCTTAGATAATTCTGCTTATAAAGAACGCGTAGAAAGTTACTTTAAAACTAACCGCTCTTGGTGACCACCGTGTTCTGCCTTAAATATATGATAAATATTTCATCTTAATTCTTTTATTCATAAGTGCTCAAGTCTTTGCTAAATCAGAAGATTCTGCTAGAGAAATCAAGAACTCGGATATTTTTATGCTAACCAGGAGCAGATGATAGATGGCCAAAAAATGTTTCCGGGGCATTTTTTTCACATTTCATTAATAACATTTAAATTATAATCCTTTCACTTCTTTTATTAATAATACATAACTTTAATTTTAAACTAAAACGTTTAATCTTCATTACTTTTAGTTGTTTACTCTTTTAAGTGAAAAAGAACAGAAAATATTATAATATTTTAAAGCTCCATAATTGTAGTGAACAGAAAGAGAAGCGTAAACAAATCTGATTTACCTTTTCTTAAATCCTACCGATGGACTTTTTCACTGTAACCAATGAGATGCGTTTCTTTTAGACGTTGCCATTAAACAATTAACAAATAATCGAGGTTTCTGTGTCACGTGCGATAGAATAATATAAATATAAATAATGGTGTTAAGAGTATTTCGAACCTCCATTTCTGCATTACTTATGAATCACTTATTTCTACATTACTTATCAATTAGGTCGTGCATTTGTGTAAACGTGGAAAATAGAAGCATTTTTCAGCTTTATTTTGTAACTCAGTGACAAAACATCAATTAGTTAAATAGGTACATTTAAATGAACACAAATATTGTCCATGGACCTTTGTTTGTTCGAAATTTGGATTTATATGAAATTCTACTTCAACTACTGCTTAGACTTATAACGGATCTATGTTTACGGGGGCTGATAATTAATTAAAGGTTGTGTGACTTACGTTTTATCTCGTGAATTTGTATAAATGTTGAAATATTGTAAAATTC
Organism: Maratus speculifer; assembly: GCA_964019185.1. Taxonomy (NCBI): domain Eukaryota; kingdom Metazoa; phylum Arthropoda; class Arachnida; order Araneae; family Salticidae; genus Maratus; species Maratus speculifer. The sequence goes on from OZ025294.1 coordinate 280,004,891, forward strand.
TTCTAACACTCGGTAGTTTTATTTTGTGACTCAGCGACAAAACATCGCAATTATTTAATTAGTTGATAAATCATAATAGTAATAAATTTCCAAGTGCGTGAAAAATGTCCGGCACAGGGTTTGAACCAGGTATCAATTGTCTTACTCCGACTTTCGTCTATCCCAGACTAATATTGGAGTACTGATTCACCCAACTAACCTTTCACGATCGCATAATTTGGTACGATATCCGAATCATCTCAGCAGAATTAAAAAAAATAGTTAGTTTTTTTGAACTGTTGTAATTTATCTACTATAATTACAATATATTTCTGAGTATAATTAGATTCATATACGAGTATACATTTTTTTCAGCGTAAAAACATCTAAAACGGACGAATACTACAGTACTGATTCCCCCAACAAACCTTTCAAGATCACATAATTTGGTACGATATCCGAATCAGCTCAGCAGAATTTTAAAAAATAGTCAGTTTTTTGTTTAACTGTTGTAATTAATCTAATATAAGTACCATATATTTCCGAGTGTAATTAGTTTCGCATACGAGTATACGACTTTTCAGCATAAAATCGTCTAAAATAGGAAACCCGTATATAAAACAATTTTAAAAAATATTAATGCAAAATTTAGCGAACTTAAAACCTTTTCCGTACATAAATTTTAGAAAAAACATCGATACGTCGATCTGTGAAATTATTGATTTCTCCTATTTGTGTGTGCTGCAGAATCTAATTATTTAGGTTTCGTTCATTCTGTTCTGACTTGTTATGTTTGATCATAGAAAATTAATATCCCATTTGAGGCTTGAATTACCATAAGAAATGATCGTTTGATATTTGAAAAAATGTTCTCCAATAATGCGGTGGATAAAGCTGGAGCTGTGGCCATTTATAAAAAAACTGCGATTGTGATGATGGTGAATTAGACGCTGTTGATATTCATACTGAAGTATCAATGAGAAAAAGCGGTTTTAAAAAGTTGTTTGAAAATTTTGATAATGATTTGTTAAATGAATGAGGATTGGGAACTTTTTTCATCGTAAAAGAAAGAGTTTTAAAGTATTTATGGAAAATTGTAAGTCTTTGGAAGATTTTTATATTTACATCTTTTTTTCTCATTTTAGAATTTTAATTTTTGAAATTTCTACGATTTTACGAGTGTACAAGCCGACTTTGGAGTGAAGCCAAAAATGCCGAGAAAATCTCGGTTTCTGCACGGAAATATATAATATATACATTTAGAATATTAATATATACATTTTAATACACACAAATGTTTGCCAAGAACCTTTGTTTAAAGTTTAAACTTTTATTAAATTCCGTTATTACAACTCCTTAGCCTTATAATGGACCTTTTTATGAAGAGCACGTGTCCGTAAATAAATGTTGTACTATTTATGCATTATGTCGTAAACTTGTATATACGATAGAAACGTTTAAGTATCTTTCTAATGTTTGGTAGTTTCATTTTGTATCCCAATGACAAAGCATCAGTTAGGTAAGTAGACACATATTACGCGCACAAAAATTACCTATAGACCTTTGTTTGTTCGACGTTTGGATTTATACAAAATTCAACTATTGGAACCACTCATATTTATAACAGACCTTTATTTAAAGAGTGATCTGGAATCAAATGTACTACTTGTGAATTAAGTCAGGAATCTGTATAAATGTAGAAAACATTCACGAATCCTTCTTATACCCGGTGGTTATATTTTGTGTCTCAATGACAAAACATCATTTACTTAAGTAGATACATTTTAAAGCGCACAAATTTTGCCCATGGAAACTTGTTTGTATTTATATTTATTTCTATAATTACAACTACTTAGACTTATAACAGTTATTAATTTTAAAAGGGTTTCTTCTTAAAAAAATGTTGTTCTAGTTACAAATTATATCATGCATGTTAATAAATGTAGAAAATGTTGCCCAATCCTTCTAGTGTTGAGTTGGTTTAATTTGTATCTCAGTGACAAACCATCATTCCGTTAAGTACATTGTAATGCACACAAACAATTTCAGTAGACTTTTTTTTTAAGCGAACGTATAATGTAATATTTTTTTCTGAGTAATATATCGTTTCCGAGGTTAAAACGCTAATTAAACATAAGATAAATTCAAATAATGAATACCTTATAAAGAATAATTTAATTATCTTTTTTGTTATATTATTTGTGTTTCATATTCACTTTAATTTTTGGCACAGTATCTTTTATGGCAGATACCTGAAGGCTAATCTAAACTCTGGAAGGAACCAAGAAGATTAAAATTATTTAAAAATACGATAGCCTGAAAGTAATTTTTATATGTTTGTTCTCAAAGTCATAGCTGACAACTGTTATGCTCTCTACCACTAAATTTTATGAGTAAATTTTATCATTTATAATGGTCGTTATAATTTTGAATCAAAACAGCTAAACCACTATTATGTTCCTTTCACAAACTTAATAGACTTAAGTTTCGAACTTAAAACTTACTTTTGATTTTTCCATTAAATTCAAATTTACAATTTATATCTTTATATATGTATATATTAAGTAGTTTATCTGCACCAAATATTTTCCTGAATGGCTCATAACAACAGAAAATATCTCATTTTCTTAGACTGTATGTTAAGATATCACAAAAAAGTAAATTCTCATAGCTGCTCTACTATTCAGGTGATTAAATATGGAAAAATTTCAGCTAAATATTATTAAATAATGCAAATAAACATAAGAATTGGAAGCTAGGCTGAAAATGAGAAATTTTGGTTGTAGGATTTAAATTTGTTTTACAGTACGCATAATGATAATATACCTTATGCATAATGAAATATCCCATTTTCATAATATTTTCACAAGTGCGAAACGTCATCTATTAAGATATTGATTTAAGAGTATTTTACTTTGCATTATTTTAATAACAAATCCTTTGCAACATTCAGAATGCTTAATGTATTTCATTGTATTATTTTAGTTCAATTTTATTATTAGGTAGTAAAATTTCAACTGAAGTAATTATAAATCAAAATCTTAAAATATTTTATCCGAGCCCGAGAGAAATAGTGTCAACAATTAGCGTTTCAAATAAATTCTATTATTTTAACTACTTAGATTTAAAAATTACTTAATTTTACACTGCTTAGTCATGGATTTCATTTAACATTAAATCTGAATTATGTTGTACATTTATATAGTAGCATGAACTATAGAGTCAGTCTAACACTCCACTTTTCATTGTGTTGTATAGTAAAATAACATTTACTAGTGAAGTAAAACTCAATGAATAGAAGTATTCTCCAAGGCCTTTTGTTTGCAAATGATTCATAATGAAAGAATTATTCACTGTCAGCTATAATGTTTCCCAGGTCAAAAGACACAGGAACTATATATGAACTTAACATTTCAAATAACCTTCAAATTAAGACCTAAATTATCATATTGTTGTTTATGCATACTCCATTTAATTATTAATCAAAATCTTAAAATGTTTTATACGAACCCGGCAGAAATATTGTTAAGGGTTAGCATTTAAAGTGAATTCTATTATTTTAGCTACTTAGATTTATAAATATACTTAATTTTAGACCTGCTAAGTCATAGATTCTGTTTTTTAAGTTTGCTATGAATTATGTCGTAAATTCATATAATAGCATGAACTACATAATCACTCTAACGCTGCGGAGTTTATTATGTTGCATAGTGGAACAGCATTTATTAGTGAAGTAAAATTTAATGAATAGAAGTATTGTCTAAGGTCCTTTGTTTGCAAGCGATGCATAATGAAAGAATTATTCGCTGTCAGATGTAATGTTTACGAAATCAAAGACTAATTATATGTATAATTAACGTTTGAAATAACCTTCATATTAAGAATGTTCTTATCAGATAGTTATATATGCATATTCCATTTTATTATAAATGAAAATATCAAAATGTTTCATTCGAAGCCGGCAGAAATAGTGTTAATGGTTAACATTTAAAGTAAATTTTATTTTTTTAGCTACATAGATTTATAAATGTACTTAAATTAAGACTACTACGTCATGGATTTCATTTTACATTAGCTATGAATTATGTCGTAAATTTATATAATAGCTAGAATTACAGAATCACTCTAACGCTCCGCAGTTTTATTGTGTTGCATAGTGAAATAACATTTATTAATTAACAAAAATTCAATGAATAGAAATATAATCTAAAACCCTTTCTTTGCAAGCAATGCATAATGAAAGAGATGATGTTGCTGTCAGATATGATGTTGCTGAGGTCAAAAGACTAATTATGTATAAAATTAACATTAGAAATAGCCTTCATATTAAGAATGTTCTTATCAGATAGTTATATACGCATATTTCATTTTATTATAAATGAAAATATCAAAATGTTTTATTCGAAGCCGGCAGAAATAGTGTTAATGGTTAACATTTAAAGTAAACTCTATTATATTTACTAAGGTACCCTGGGGTAATAACGCCACGTTAAGGTTCTACCAATTTTCACGGCTTAGTTTTCGGTTGTATTTTTCAAACAAATATAGGATCTGATACAGCAACTCATTGACCATCTATATAAAATAAAATAATTTAACAGATATGTATTCATAAAATGTAATGGCGTTTTTTCTTGACCAATGCTATTTGGCGTTATTACCCACCTATATGGGTAATAACGCCATGCAAAGAAAACTATGAAATAAGATGGAATAATTGCATGTAGATAGCCCAATTCTAAAAATACAAACTCTACAAACTTAAAAATTGACAAATTGCATTCTAAGCTATTGAAAATGTTCAATTTTTTGTGAAAGTGTAAGAAAAATAAACGTGTGGTGTGGGAGGGGGGATGAGGCAAAACAATATCAGACCGTGAGCTTCTTTTTGCTTAAAAAGGACCGCTTAAATAGAAATATGAGAAACATTGCACAGTTTTAACTGTGTTTATCTGAATCAGTATTTAGGATGTAGCTCGGCCACTGTTGGGAATCAACAGGGGTATTAATGTCAAGGATTGGCGTTATTACCCCGGTATAGTTATTGCGCAGTACATTTTAAATTACAAATTATCTCGAGAAGATATCCAAAATCTTCAACAACATTTTAAAAGTACATGAAATGCACTACAAATTTATGTAATTAACAAAGTATTTCCGGATAGTCTTCACATCCCAAAACGTATCTCGCAAATTTTAGATCAAGCGTTAATTTTAGTTGTTTGTAAAAACAATAAGACCTAAAAATGAAACAAATTAACTTGAAGCTGTTTTTTGCGATTTATATTACTCAAAACCCTTCTGCGCAGAGCACATGGGTGTCATTTACCTGATTATTTCACAATTATGCAAAATATTAGCACTTGGCGTTATTACCCCGCCTGGCGTTATTACCCCATACCACCTTACTTAGATTTATAAATGTACATAATTACAAACTGCAAAGTCATGAATTTCATTTTACGTTAATAAATGTAGTACATTTATATAATAACATGAACTATAGAATTAGTCTAATACTCCATAGTTTTATTGTGTTGCATAGTAAATTAACATTTATTATCGATATAAAATTGAATGAATGTTTCAAACAAAGGGCCTGTATTGTTTCAGGCCCTTTGTTTGCAAGCATTGCATAATGAAAGAATAATTCGCTATTAGATGTAATGTTTCTGAGGTCAAAAGACTAAATATATATACAATCAACGTTACAAATAACCTTCACATAAGATCTAAATTATCATATAGTTGTCCCTATGCATATTTAATTTAATTATACATCAAAATCTTAAAATGTTTCAATTGAATGAGGCAGAAATTGTGTTAACGGTTAGCATTTCAAGTAATTTCTATAATTTTAACTATATAGATTTATAAATGTACTTCATTTTAGACTACAAAGTCATGGATTTCATTTTACGTTAGCTATGAATTATGTCGCAAATTTATACACCAGCATGAAGAACCTAATCACTCTAACGCTACGCAATTTTATTGTGTTGAATAGTGAAGCAACATTTATTAGTGAAGTAACATTCAGTGAATAGAAGTATTGTCTAAGGGTCTTTGTTTGCAAGCAATGCATAATGAAAGAATTATTCGCTGTCAGATATTACGATTCCAAGGTCACAAGATTAATTATACGTATAATTAACATTAGAAATAGCCTTTCACATTAAATATGTTCTTATGGTGTAGTTTTCTATGCATATTCCATTTAATTCTTAGAAGAATAGAGTCGTGACGTATCGAGCCTATGGAAAGACAGAATCTTCTATCATATACCGTAGAGCGCTGATTATCTGAATCGGTCGGGACCGAAACCGATTTAGTTAATGGAAATTTCGATTAATCGAATAATTGGACAACTTTGATAACTGTTATAGCTGTGTTTTTTAGGTATCGTCTCTTCCAACTTTTTCCAAGTTTAGTATTGTCAATTGTAGTAGTGCACATTTTAGCATATTACAATAGCGTGTCTTGAAGTTATTTTGTTAACTTTGTTTTAATTTTATTTACCAGAAAATTGTTTTAATGTTATAAATACAAATTTCTTACGATCTAGAAACAGCTGATTTTATGATCGTTCTCTTTGTATTTTTCGGTGATTTTATTATTTCAAGATTAGGAAATGGTTATTCAATAGTTAAATTTTGAAAAATCCAGCCGAAATTACCCTGCCGCTTTTAAAGGATTTAACTAAAAAAAATTTGGTGACGGAGGGAAAAAAGTACGGCTCTTGATCGATCCGATTATTTGGCATTACAAATTGGCTCTCTATTATGTATAAAAATATTATACGACTGAATATATCTTTAATTTTAAACTACTAAAAGTCTGATTTTCAAAAAATAAATTAAAAAATGTTTTTTAATTTTCATTTCTTAAACTAATCATGCGGGTAATACTTTTGAAAGTCATAGCTTGTTTTAAGCATCCGTCTCCTCGAAAAAATATGGCCCTACGACAAATGATGCCATAAATCTGCACCACACAGTGATCTTTGCAGGATGAGGTGGTATTGGGTTCGTTGTGAGTGGATTTACCGTTGCCCATATTCGGCAATTCTGTGTATTTACACATCTCGTCAGATGGAAATTCGCTTCGTCTGTCCACAGATTTTTCCACGGCCAATCATTGTCCAATTCCATGAGAGCAAGAAATTCCAAAAAGAAAATTCACTCTTGTTGGCAGGTCAGAAGGAAATAACTTCTGCACATGGTAAATTTTGTACGGGTAGCATTGCAGGAGGTTTCGTAAAATGTTATGCACCGAGCTCAATGTCCTGTCAAATGTTCGGTCAATCACCGTGCATTCCATGGTTGCACACCACTGCTCGACAACTCCTGAACTGCTGTGGCCACTTCTTCAACTACCGCCGTATTACATCTTTTCCTTTCTCTACCAGACTGCACGAACCTGCACGCAACTCTTCACGCTAATACTAACATAATTTTAATTGTTTTCTCCCTCCAGAGGAACTCATATTTCCTGTAATTGCTTCTAACACATTAAACAAAATATTCTGGAAAATTTTTAATCTAATAATTTCCAGGATTTGTATCGTATGTATGAGTACTAGAGGTGTATCGAAAGGCATTCAGGAATTTCGGTTCAAACGTGGCTCCATCCGATTATGGCCTCTTTTGATCAATGTAACACTTTTTCGAAGGTCGTAGATTTGAATTCTTTAATGAAATTGAAGAATTATGTCGATTCGAAAGGTGCCAGCATGGTACTTCTCGGTAATTCCAAATCTGAGACAACGGTCGCAAAAAATCATGGACTATGATGTTCCCTACTTCGAAGAACAACAAAAACTACCTTGTTACTTTTCTGGTAACAACGCAGCTTTCACAAGTTTTCCAGAACTTTGCTCAGCCTACTATATTGTTGTCAGTTTAAAATTTTAGACATGTCTTCAATGAATGAGGGTTGCTTTGAGCGTTTTGATTATTCTCGTCTCTTCTTATAATCTTAAACATGGTCTCCTATATTTCACAAATGATGATATGGAAAAATTAATGCGAAATTAACCGTTTTACAGCGAAATTAATCTTTTTTTTATGTCGACTCATAATAAAATCAGATCTGAGGGCGGATAAAAGTAGCAATTTATTGACTGGAAACATCGAAATAAAAGCTACTTTGCAACTTTTCTTGTTATTTTGCGAATAACAAGGGAACTTTCACAAGTTTCCCAGAACTTTTTGCTCATCCTAATATATTGTTCTCAGGTTAAAATTTTAAGTAGCGGATAGGGACAGCTTGATGCAACAATGTTAAAACTTAAAGTGAGTAATGAAATGGGGAAAAAAATCAAAAAATCCCTACATGGTTTCCGCGAGTTGTTTTCTTGGTATTGATGTTATAGTGGTGTTATACACTTATAAACTTAGACAAAAGTTAATATTATTTCTTCAGTTTTATTTTTTAATGATGATTTTAATTGCTATTTTATAGAAATGTACAATGAAAGCATGTTATAATCTTTTTAATATTAGAATATTCATAATTATAATGCATTCTTTTCAAATATTAATGACATAATCCTAAACCAAACGAGACACTGGATTTTGGCGATTTTAGTGACAAGCATTCTCGAGCGAACTAAATTTTCAGAAACCTAAAAATTCTCCCCAAAAACTACGCGGAATTTTTGGCAGACAATTAACGATCAGAACAGTTCCAACAATGATTCCTAAGCGCTGCGCGCAATTAAAACGAAACAAAAACAACAACAACAAAAAACATCATTGGGCACTTTCGGATACAATAATAAAATATCATACAAACTAAAAAAAGGTAAGTAAAATACTTACCATTCCAGGGTTATTCGCCTTCAGAAAAGACCAGAACACTAATACGAAATCCCAGTCAAGCAACGAAATCGAAACTTTGTGAAATAATCGGCAGCTTCATTCTTTTTATAATTATTTATATGACACTTAAACTTACAAAACACTTACTATTTACAATTATTTACAAAAATTGCTTTTCGTTTAAATTCTAAGAATCATATTCTGTTTTTCTAGAAGGGGAAAATAAACCCGCTTCTTCTTAACATCGTAAATAACATTCTAATTCTGAAAACATTAAAAAAGTGGCTGTTGCCAAAATTAAAAGAGAAAAGTTAATGTTCTAAAATAAATAAATGTTCATGGAGGCTTGCGTTTTGCAATATCCTCCCACCTTTGAGGTTCAGGTCTAGTGAAGCTCAAAACTATTCTATAAGTTCAGTCGTTGTGGCTGCTTCAGCCTTCTTCCAGATCGTGATCGATGGTTCTCCTCATCAGGCAAGGAAGACTGGTGAATAGGAGCAGGATCGGTGGCATGGTCCACAAGCTCAATCGGAGTTGTAGAATCTGAAGTCTCAGGCACAGGATCATAACTAGGAGTGCTGTTCGCAGGCTCAACTACAGATGCAGGATCAGAAGCACGGTCTACAGGCTCAGGAACAGGCGTGTCATCTAGAGGAACAGGAATTCTACGAACTAAAAAAGGATGCATTAGTTTATCATCAATTTTGAGAATATATAATTTTTTAATAGGTCTTAGTGAAGAACCGGTTTTTGTTTTCATATCATGCATTTCATCTTGGAGCTTCTGTATCATAATCAACTGATTTTTTGACAAATTTTCTGCAGCCTGACATTTGTTCTGAGTACATTTGAATTTATTCTGTAGGTCTTCAATGTATTTTTCATAATCTAAAGCTTTCTCTTCTGGTAGCTTTGAATTTATTTTATGCTGTAATTCACCGATCTGTTCTTCAAGTTTTTCTTTGTTTGCTCTTTCAAAAGCTAAAAGTTTCTGCAATTCTTTAAGTATCAAATCATAATCTGGCTGCTCCTTCTCTCGTTCTCTTTGTTGATTGCCAATTTTCCTTTTTAGATCCTGAATAAGATTTTCACACTTTTCTTTCTCTAAATACCATTTATTTTCATTTTCAACAACAGTTCATTCTAGATCTTCTTTTTCTTGCAATAATTTTTTACGATCTGTTCGAAGTTCATTTTCTTTTCGAGCTTTTTCAATAGTCAAAGCTCCAAGGCTTGATTTAAGTTTTATTTGTGACTTACAGGCTTGCAGTTGATCTTGCAATTGAGAATTCTTACATTTCAGCTCTTTGATTTCCTTTTCAGCTTTGACATCAGAGAGCAAAGAAGCAAATGTTTTGTTGTATTTCTCTTTAAGAGCATTTTCAGCTTTAGATTTCAGAACTTCTAACTTTTCTTTTAACTGTAGAATTTCGGCATGATATTTAATATGGACATTCTCTGAAGGTTTAAAACTAGAAACAGGCAAAATCCTAGTATTGGAATCAGGTTGAGGTTGGACATCTTTTAAGCAACTTTTATGAATACTTTTACCTTCAACTCTAGACTGCTTATACTTCCAAAACCTAAAAATCCAGGCAGTTACTTTTATCATTTTCAAATATGAAGATGTATTTTCATATAATTTAATTGGGCTTTGAGATATATTTATCACATTGATCACTGTCTTTCTTTTTCTTGTGTTAATGATTTCTAAGTCGGGATTTAAACTAACTTTAAGCCAAAATTCTTGAGGTTTTTTCAACCAATCAGGAACCTCCCACCAGAGGGATTGTTTAAGAGATTCTGCAGAATATCCACGGGAAGGTAGAACGGCTGGGTTAAGAGTTCCGGGCACATAGTGCCAATTTCCTGGATTACTAAGCGATTTAATTTCTTTTACATGATTGTACACGAAGGAAGCCCAACTTCCACTTTTCTTTATGCAATATAATGCATTACTAGAATCTGACCAGAAAAAAGTTGGAAGATTTCCTAACTTTAAGTCGGAATTAACCCTTTTAGACAATCGAGCACCATCTACTTTATTTTCAACTTCTTCATCAGATACTTCTATGCTTTCCTCTTCATCTGCATCTTCTTCAGAAACTTCTTCTTCTGCTTCAGATGCACTAGTTTCACCTTCTTCATCTGATTGGCTTGCATTGTCATCAATAGCTGATTCATCTGAAGAAAGATCATCATTAATTTCAGAAATTCCTAGTTTTGCTTTACAAGGTTCTATAGTTTCATTCAATTTTAAGTAAAATGAATCTGTTTTCTTAGTTGCTTCTGAGACTATGCTAACATCTTCATTTGTTTCTTGACTTTCAATTGGTTGAGAGGCAGGAAGAGTAATAGATTCCTTAAATATAGGTGATATCACTTTACATTTTTCTGTAGGAGTTCTATCTGTAACTTCAGGAATGTTTTTCTCACCTTCTTCATTTTTATCCTTGATCTTATCTTCATTCTGAATATCATCTTTCTCCGAATCAACATTAAGAGATACATAACCTTTAATTCTCTGAAGAGCTAATTCTAGTTTACGTGATTGATCTGAATCTGATAATTTAATAGATTCTTTTTCAGAAACATTGGTTGAATCAGTTCTTTTATTTTGAGCATTATCTTCAGGTTCATCTGTAGATTTTGTCAGATCTATAGACATCTGTTCATTTGTTGATTTTGTTTCATCTTTCAATTCATCAACAGATTTTAAATCTTCTACAGATTTTGATTCAGTAGTTGATTTGGAGTCATCTGCAGACAGTTCTTTTTCTGAAACATTAGAATCTGTAGATATCCTTTGTTTACTGAAAGGGAATGAGGGAGATTTAGCTCCAATTTTATCAAAAATAGGATTGGAGTGAACATCAGGTTGTTTTTGACCAAGGCTTCTTTCTTTTATGACCGCTCTGTGTGCCAATAAAAATTCGGTTTCCGTTCCTGGAGTTGATTCAACCTCTTCAATAATACCTTTTTGTAGCCACTCATTAGAGACCGCTTCATAGGCATCTAAATTGTCGGATTTCTTTAAGGAATCTACGCAGTTTTTCAATCTACGTTCTGCAATTTTCCGACCACTGGGGAGAGAGGGATGACCAACAATCCAGGGAAGACTGACCTGATAACGTCCTTCATTGTTTATTCGAATATTTCTGTTGAAATGATCTTTTACAATACCTTCAAGTTCTAAACTGGATTCTTTATCACCTGGATCAAGAATTCCTAAAGTATCTAATCTCCACAGATCTGTTAATTTGACTTCACTTACGTGCAGCGATAAAACAACTTTCGTGGAATCATTTGTATCTTCTTCATTAGTTTTTCCCATTAATGTCCACCCTAGTTTTGTCTGTATAGCAGTTAAATTACGGTTTAAGGATTTAATTTTCACCGTCAATAACTTCCCATAAATATCAGCTCCAATAAGTAAACTTATTTCCTGTTGATTTGTAATTTTTTGATTCCCTGTATATGCATCATAATCTGAGAATATTATACCATTTCTTTTAGCTTCCTTTATCCAAGGCCCATTTCTTATCTTAGGAACTTCAGTACATATTTTGTCTTGATCATAGACATCAAAATTGCATTTAAAGGTGTTTTCTAAATTACTCAAATGTATTTTATATCTCTTATGAAGGTGTGTTTCTTGAATCCCACCAAAAAGGCCGTGAACCATTTTTTCTTCTCCCACAGCTTTATATCCCATAAGATTAATAACATTCTTACTTAAATAAGACCTTTGAGATCCAGAATCTATTAAACAACGTACTAACATGTGTTTATTTTTATCTTTAAGCTCTAAACGTACAATTAAGGTCTGCATTAACACAGCACGATTACAAGTTTTATTTGACAAAGACGTGCTTTCATTATTTTCTTGTGATTTAGCCTTTTCTTTTTCAGGACATAAAATTCTATAATGCCGTTTTGAACAATTAGTGCATTTAACGAATTTTCTGCAATTTTTGGCTATGTGCCCTGCATTTTTGAGACAAATAAAACAATAACCATACTGCTTTAAACTTTCCTTCTTACCCTGTAATGATTTATTTTTAAATAATTCACACTCAGTCAAGAAATGTTTTCCTTTACATTCGGGGCATGTAATTTGTTTAGAAAATGATACAGTTTCATTAATCAAACCAGAGGCGGTAGGAATCGTTTTTGGCGACTGCTTGTCGCGAACTAACTTTTCAGACGTAATATCTACATTCGAAGACTCTTGATTAGAAATTAAAAAAATAGTTCTTTCTCGCGAAATGACTTCCATTTTCAAGCATTCTATGATATCTGTTACTTTTAATTCTTCATCATTACCGCATTTTTTTGTTATTTGTAACACTATGTCAGAAGGTAATAATTTAATCAGAATGGGGGCGAGTAACGCTGAATAATTTTCAATCTGTATTCCTAAAGAATTAAGACTACGGATTTCGGTTTGGCAAGTGTCCAATAATCTGCGAAGTGCATAAACATCATTGGATTTCTTAACTGAATTAAGTGATAATAATTTATTAAGATGTGAGTTTATTACCAAATGTTTCTTCCCGAATCTTTCTTTTAGAGTTTCTATTGCTGATAAATAGTTACTGTTAGTTAAGCTATATCCCTTTATTGAATTAGCAGCATTAGAAGTCAGATATGACTTTAAATAGTTGAATTTTTCTACGTCAGACAATTCAGAATTTTTATGAATTGTTGTTTCAAATTGATCCCAAAATCGTTGCCAATCCGATGGATCGCCGTCAAATTTTTCAATTACCAACTTGGGTAAATTTACACGAATGGAATCCAATCCCTGAATTACAACTCTTTCTTGAGAGCTATTCACTGTCGTAGTAGAAACATTCATATTAGATTTAGTTTCTAATTTTAATTTGGCCCGTTTTACTATTGTTTTCCAAATTACTAAATTCGAATTATATTCATCGCATTTCAAAACGTCAGCTTCTAAATCTTCTAATTTAATAGTGTTTTGAATTTCAGTATCAAGATAATGAAGCTCTTTTTCTTTTAAATCTAATTCAGCAAGAAATTGTTCTAACAATTCTTCATCGGCACTATTTTCAGAAATTGCCGCTTCTATTCTATTAATTAATTTCGTTGTTTGACTTCTCACGGTAGTGCGTTTTGTTTTGTTAATTGCATCCATTATTTAAATCAATATTCTAACTATCAATTTATCAAAATAAAACAATTGCAATTATCTATTATAAACAAAGCACTAAAATAATTCTATTTCATATTATTCAGTTCTGATTCAAGTATTAGGCAATCAGTACCTGTTCTCGGGCGCCATAAATTTCGCATACAATAATAAAATATCATACAAACTAAAAAAAGGTAAGTAAAAAACTTACCATTCCAGGGTTATTCGCCTTCAGAAAAGACCAGAACACTAATACGAAATCCCAGTCAAGCAACGAAATCGAAACTTTGTGAAATAATCGGCAGCTTCATTCTTTTTATAATTATTTATATGACACTTAAACTTACAAAACACTTACTATTTACAATTATTTACAAAAATTGCTTTTCGTTTAAATTCTAAGAATCATATTCTGTTTTTCTAGAAGGGGAAAATAAACCCGCTTCTTCTTAACATCGTAAATAACATTCTAATTCTGAAAACATTAAAAAAGTGGCTGTTGCCAAAATTAAAAGAGAAAAGTTAATGTTCTAAAATAAATAAATGTTCATGGAGGCTTGCGTTTTGCAATAGGCACAAAAAACTGACTGTGCAGCAGGCTCTAAAATGGACGAAACTCATCAATGCCGCGACCACCAATGTACGTATGAGCACTGCGCGCCCTTTTAAACAACAAGAAAAACATCACTGGATGTACGAAACTCTCTGTGCAGAATTTTCTAAAGTGCACGAAACTTGCTATTCAGCAATTTCTAAAGTGGACGAAACTCTCTGTGAAGCAATCTTTAAAGTGCACGAGACTCGCTGTGCAGTAATCTCTAAAGTGTATGAAACTCGTCAATGCCGCGGTTATTCATGTACTTATGAGCGCAGGGCGCCCTTTGTAAACCAAGAAAAAACATCATTGGATGTACGAAACTCGCTGTTCAGCAATCTCTAAAATGCACGAAACTCGCCAATGCTGCGGTTATTCATATACGTATGAGCGCTGCGCGCCCATTTAAACAAAAAAAAACCCATCACTGGATGTACGAAAATCGCTGTGCCGCGGTCTCTAAAGTGCATGAAACTCGTCAGTGCCGCAGTCAACGAGCTTATGAGCGCTGCGCCATTTAAAGAACAACGACAAAAAAACATTACTGGATGCACGCAACTCGTTGTGCCACAACGAAACTCGTCAAAGGTGCTGTCTCTAATGACGCTAAAACTCAAAGAAACATTTCTGGATGCACGAAAGTCGCATTGAAGAAATTTATAAAATGGACAATACTGGTTAAAATCGCGGTTACTAACGCCGGAATCAAACTATTAAAATATGTAAAATCTGTTAAAAAATACGCGATAAAATTTTGAAAGATTTTTCTAATGTTTATAACGCATAAATATTATGCTAATTTTTAAATAAGGAAAAAAGTATTTCTCATTTAGGAATGCGCTACCGTATTAACATCTCACATTATAATATTAAGAGTAATAAAATTATAAGAAAAATAAAATATAAATGCACAATACAATGGAAAGCACAGGGAAAAATAACCAAAACGAACATTAATAATAAGAAAACAACTCGACGAAACCGGGTAGGGATTTTTTGATTTTTTTCCCCGTTTCGCTATGCAGTCTAAGTTTTAACATTGTTGCATTAAGCTGTCCCTATCCGCTACTAAAATTTTAGACATGTCTTCGGTGAATGAGGCTTGCTTTGAGCGTTTTGGTTTCTCTCGTCTCTTTTTATAATCTTAAACGGGATATCCAACGTTCCAGAAGTGGTAGTGTTAAACAGTGAATGCGGAACTAGCTAACTTTCTACTAAACTAGTTTTATTTTTACGTCGATATTTTTACGTGAACGCATGATAAAAATAGATTTGATATTGGATAAATACCGCAGTTTATTGATTGAAGACTTCGATAAAAAATTGATGCTATTGCTCAAACCGAGTTGCATATATTTGTAATAAAATCTCTAAATATATCACTGAAGCCTATCACTAATTTAAAGTATCGACCAGCAGGTTAGGGTGGGATGGAACTCTTAATACGTCCGATGACTGCGGCTGCTTCGAGATTAATATATGCTTCATTCTTTTAGTTTAAAAATAGGATTTACTTGTTTGAACAAATAATTTAAGACGCCAAAAATGGAAATTTCTTTTAAAAATTTAATTCTATTTAATTCAGCATAACCCCATTATTTTCAGAAGCGTCCCGAAAAATTATTATCAAATGAATAGTCTCAATACACCTTTACTTTTGTCAGTTTGACATCTACTTTTCTTTTTTTTCCACGTTTTTTTCGCAATAATGGCAAAAAATAGTTTCGGAAAGAGTTAATGAAGACAAAATTTCAGTGATCTTCATTTTCACCCATTACTACATGCATTGTTTATGTTGCTGCTTGTCTGACTAATTTCGGCATAGGAAACCTTTTCGAAGGTTGGTTCATAATAGATGAAAATAAGCCATTACTGCAGTTCATTTTCACAAATCTGTAAATAAGAAACTTGCCTGGAGATCCATGATAAAAGTGCTGTATATAACTAAGTAACGTAGAGAAGTGCATGTAGCAATTTAGGAAGAAGCACCATATTTCTTTACATTACAATATATTTAGATTTCATTCTATGAAAAAAGTAGTTTTGTGGTTTACAGAGTAGCTTATAACTTCACGCGCTAATTTTTCAGAACTCAAAAGTTTATTTGCCACAGTTTCAATAATCCAAACGGATGCGTTAAAATATCCACATTACACTCTAAAAAATAAATGTGTAAATTGGCCAATTTTACCCATGGATATGTGTAAATTTGTAAATTTACACACCTGTCGTAAAATTTACACATTTTTTCTCGGAAATTTACCTATTTTTATGTGTATTTATCTTATGAAAGTAAGTGTGTAATTTATTATCACTTGAAAAACTCAGACAAGTGTGTAAATGTTGAAAATGCCATTATTTACACGAATTTGTGATTTATTCTAATTTAAACATAATTATATGTACACAGATAAGTGTGTAAACAAATGTGTAAATGTTGAAAAATGCCTGAAATTACACAAATGGCGTGTTAGACATAATTACAAGCAGAGAATATTCGAAAAATCCGTTTTGTTTTCGTTTTCGGCCCAAAATCTGAGTTCTGCTGAAAATTCGGTTTCGTTTTCGTTTTCGGTCCAATATTCGTATTTTGCCGAAAATTCGATTTCGTTTTCGGCCCAAAATCTGAAATTCACCGAAAATTCGGTTTCGGTTTCGTTTTTGGCCCAAAATTTGAGTTTCTCCGAAAACTCGTTATCGGCGGAAATGCTGTTAGAAATTCGGCTGGACCGAAACTCGGCCGAAACTATCTGAATTCTAGAAATCTTCTTTCTTCCGTTGGAAATTTTTGACATGACTTGTTGATTGAGCTGTTTCCGCTCAGATGAGAAACTCTTTATTTAATGTTATGAATAAAGTTTATTGTTTATAATTATCGACCACAGCTGATTCATGACGTGAAATCAAATTAAACATCCTCCTACATACGGCGCTCTTCACCTGCTCCTTAAAAGCTGCACGCTTAACAGTAATAGAAAATTTTTAGTTTAAAACCGCAGATGTTTCGATTGCTATTTCTAAAAGTTCTAACATTCTATGTTGTTGATGAATTAATTACATTTTATTTTACATGCAAATAAAAAGTTTTGTTCAAAGTAGAGATGTGCACGCATCCGAGCTTGGCTGACGATATGAATCAGAATTTTCAAATGGGCCGGTAAACAAAATAAACGGGTTTGGACCGATAAAATAAAATATTTAGCGGTCCTACCGGCCGACATAAAAATTTAAACCAAGCCGATAAAATATTAGCTTCTTTCAAAGAATTTGTTTTTCATCAGAATAAATATAAACCTGCGTCACGAGCTGATGCTTGATAAATAACATTAATGAAGAAATGTAACATGTCCACCGAAGAGACTGGGATCGGACATGGTGTCTGTTTAGATTTTTTCAGCACACTAGTGCGGTATTAAGATCAGATTTGCATTTTTTTATTACATAGTGGAGCTGGGCCGGAACTGAACGTAGCTGTTCCCAGGATGTGTGGGGCAAGCAATATGTTTTGTAAAAATATTAGTAGTGATAATGAACTTCTGCTTACGGAATCTTTGGAAATGTACCTTAAAATGTTTTTTAGCTCACAGGCTATCATAGCCTGAGAGCTTATGTGCCCGTCCGTTCTGTATGTATGTGCGTTCGTGCGTAACGCGATAACTCATGATAAAAATATCCGATCCACTTGAAATTTTGTATATAGGTATATCCTGACAAGACGCTTCCCTGATTAGTTTTTGGAGTTCATTCGATATGTATAAGAGGGGGAACGGGGGGCTCATGCCCCCCGTTAGTTGATATAAATGGGATTTTCATGCAGAATTAAGTTTTCGTTCAAAATTTAGATTAGGATCATTCTGATGAGGCGATTCCATGACTGTTATTAGGTGTTCATTGAATAAGTATAAATAGGGGGAACAGGGGTTCTAATGCCCCCCCCCGTTAGTTGATATAAATGGGATTTTCATGCAAAATTAATTTTTCGTTCAAAATTTTGATTCGGATCATTCTGATGAGGCGATTCTGTGACTGTTATTAGGTGTTCATTGAATAAGTATAAATCGGGGGGAACAGGGGTTCTAATGCCCCTCCCCCGTTAGTTGATATAAATGGGATTTTCATGCAGAATTAATTTTTCGTTCAAAATTTAGATTAGGATCATTCTGATGAGGCGATTCCGTGACTGTTATTAGGTGTTCATTGAATAAGTATAAATCGGGGGAACAAGGGTCCTAATGCCAACCCCCCCCCGTTAGTTGATATAAATGGGATTTTCATGCAGAATTAAGTTTTCGTTCAAAATTTAGATTAGGATCATTCTGATGAGGCGATTCCGTGATTGTTATTAGGTGTTCATTGAATAAGTATAAATAGGGGGAACAGGGGTTCTAATGCCCCCCCCTCTTAATTTATATAAATGGGTTTTTCAAGCAGAATTTTCAGATTTCGTTCAAATCTCTGAATAGTTTTGGAAGTTTAATGGTTAAGTATAAAAGAGGGGGATAACTCCTTTTATATTATATAAATGCTAAATGGGTTTTTATTAAGAATTATCTAATTTGCTCTGAATTTTGGATATAGATTTTTTATATGATAAAGCATGTCTTTGATAGTATAGGAGGTTCAATGATTAAGTATAAAAAAAGAGGAAAGGGGAGAACTGTTTCCCCTTCTTAATTTTTTTTCGAACGGAATTAACCCTTGAAAATATCTTATACTATAATACGAGCAAAAATTGTGTGTGTGTGTGTGGGGGGGGGGGGGTAAATTTTATCTCAAAAACGGCTCTAACGATTTTCGCAAAAATTTGGATTTTACCATTTTCGGGCACGAGAAGACCATTGGGCTAGGTCGCATGTTCGAGAAAATTCGATTATTGGGTCGTTTTGGGTCATAATGGGCCAAGATCAAGCTATTTATATCTAGAGAACGGCTGGATCGATTTTAAGGAAATTTTCTATCCAATCGTTTTTTGGCACAACAAAACTATTGGGCTGGGTCACATGTTCGAAAAATTTCGATTAGTGGGTCAATTTTGGGTCATTATGGGTCAAGCCATTTTTATCTAAAAAACGGCTCTAACGATTTTGACCAAATTTTATATTGTATCGTTTTGGATTACAGAAAGACCATTGGGTTAGGTAACATGTTCGAGAAAATTCGGTAAGTGGGTCATTTTTGGGGTCATTGTGGGTCATGCTATTTTTATCTAGCGATTTTCTCACGCAATTTTGACTAAAAATTGCATTCTATGGTTTTCGGGCACGAGAAAAACATTGGGCTAGGTTACATGTTCGAGAAAAAATTTCACTTGGTCATATTGGGTCATTAAGAGTCTGGGTCAAGCTATTTATATTTAAAGAACGGCGTGATGGATTATAACGAAATTTTGTATGTAACAGTTTTTTGACATGAGAAAACTAATGGGCTAAATCAGATGTTTGAGAGATTTCGACTATGAGGGTCATTTGGGGGTCATGATGGGTCATAATGGGTAATGGTCAACCTATATCTAAAGAACAGGTGGATCGATTCTAACGAAATTTTGTATGCAACATTTTCTTGGCACGATAAACTCATTGGACTAGGTTACATGTTCGAAAAATTTCGATTAATCGGTCATTTTGGGTCATAAAGAGTCTGGGTCAAGCTATTTATATTTAAAGAACGGCGTGATGGATTATAACGAAATTTTGTATGTGACAGTTTTTTGACATGAGAAAACTAATGGGCTAAATCACATGTTTGAGAGATTTCGACTATGAGGGTCATTTGTGGGTCATGATGGGTCATAATGGGTCATGGTCAAACTATATCTGAAGAACAGGTGGATCGATTTTAATGAAATTTTGTATGCAACATTTTTTGGCACGATAAAAATCATTGGACTAGGTTACATGTTCGAAAAATTTCGATTAATCGGTCATTTTGGATCAAAGGGTCTGGGTCAAGCTATGTATAATTAAAGAACGGCAGGATCAATTTTAACGAAATTCTGTATGTAACAATTTTTAGAAACGAGAAAACTAATGGACTAAGTCACATATTCGAGAGCTTTCGATTATAAGGGTCATTTGTGGGTCTTAATGGGTCGAGGAAATCTAAAGCTATATCTAAAGAATGGGTGGGTCGATTTTAACGAAATTTTGTATACAACATATTTTTGGCATGAGAAAATCATTGGGGTAGGTCACATGTTCGAGAAATTTCGATTAGTGGGCCACTTTTAGGTAATTCTAATTTTATCTAGACAACGTTTCGCGCAATTTTGATTAAATTTTGTATTTTATCGTTTTCGGTCACAAGAAAATCATTGGGTTAGGACAGATTTTTGAGAAAATTCGATCAATGGGTCATTTTGGATTATAAGGGGTCAGGGTCAAACTAACTATATCTAAAAAACGGCTCAATCGATTTTATCTAAATTTTGTATCTAATGTTTTCGGCATGCTAAAACTAAAGAGCTAGGCCACACGTTCGAGAGATTTCAATTATAAGGGTCATTTGTTGGTCATGATGGGTCATGCTAATTTTATATAGAAAATGGTACTCACCATTTTGACTATACTTTGTATTATATCGTTTTTGAGCAAGAGAAAACCATTTGGCTTGGACACATGCTCGCGAAAATTCTATTAGTGGGTCATTTTGGGTCTTAATGAACTAGGGTCATTCTAATTATATATAACAACGACTCAATCAATTTTACCTAAATTTTGAAACAAAACGTTTTTTGTCACGAGAAGACTACTGGGCTGAGTCGCATGTTAAACAAAATTATATTAGTGGGTCATTTCGCGTATCATTGCGGTATCATTGCTGAATGCTGTCAAGCTAATTTTACATAAAAAATGGCTTAAACGATTTTGATTCAATTTTATATTCTACTGTTTTTGATTACCTGAAGACGATTGAGCTATGTCACATGCTTGATCAAATTTGATTAGTGGCTCATTTTGGGTAATACGGGTCAGGGTCACGAGAATATAGCAAAAGCCAATAACTTGGTGATATTTGACAAAATATTGGCGACATATGGCCAAAAAATCGACTATAAAAATTACGAAAACCAAAACACGTATTTGGAGCCAAATGAAAGAATGCCTCCAAATTTGGCTATATCTAGCAAAAAATATTGTCTTTCAGAATGTAAAGAATTTTTTTATACATTCTTAAGAAGATTCGAAATGCATGGTTAAACCAATCAGAGTTGAGCTAATAAAGTGATTTAGATCGATGTCCTTTCGTTGTAAAATTTAAAATAAAATAAAATTTATAAATATGCACATAAAAACATAGTTTTCTTATTGATTGTTTTTCTAAACAATGTTATTATAAACATGTTTTACAGTAATAATACAGAGTTAATGATACAGTAAAAATACTATATCGATTTGAACACAAAGTTAATTTTGACCGAGCTAAGCTCGGTCTCCCCTGCTAGTAAGGCTTTAATGTACAATTAGTATTTGTAGCCTGTGAGCTCAATGCCATCAGTTTAGCTGGGCAGTATTTTTTATTAATTCCCTGCTCAACGTGAAACTTTGACACATATTCTGACTAATATTATTTAACAGTAAAGACTTAAAATTGACAAGCTTGACTATTAAAGGAATTTGGAATCGATAGCGTTTTCTATTTTTGATAGATAAATTATTTTTCGACAAATAAGAGTTTCTTATAGTGGCTTCAGGTTTTTCTCCTTTTCGTGATGTTGCTTTCGGAAATTCAATTCAAACGTTATCTTTTGCACGATTTTTTCAAAGCTACATTGCCTTTATCAAAAAATGGATAACGCCATTCGATTACATTATTTATTTATGAAAACACCTGTCTTATGGGTTCCAAAAAAAATATGAGTTCATAAATGTGTCAGAAAGTAGCTCTTTGGGGTTTAAAAATAGCCTTAGTAAAAGAAAGATAAATATTTTCACAAATCTTCTTTTTATAAAAGAGTTTTAAAAATTATGTTTTTAGCATTCATTTTTTTCTTTTATTCAAAGCAATATTAATTTTTTTTATGAATTTTTATTTGAATGTGGAAACGTCCAAGAAATCTAAGTAATCGTTACTGTTCTATTGTGTATTTTCCATCGTAATTTTAAAATATACGTTAAATTTATCCCATAGATATGTATGCAGTATTCTTTAAAAGAATCTTAATTGTATGTTAAGAAAAATCTGAATTTTTTGTAGAAATTGAGTTGGGCCATTAACTGTGAAAATCTGAATGGGCCGGGCCGGGTTCGAGTCGAATTTATATCATTTTTACACCGTACTGAGCTGTATCCAGGGCCTGAAAATTCCGGCCCTTGCAGACTTTTAGGTTAAAGACACAGAGATTCCGCCAACTTGGGCACAAAAGATAGATTTTTCAAACAAGGACGCTATTTCAAAGCATTCGTATAGAGGCGAGGGAGTGGCAAAGTTTTTTCGGGAGGAAGTAGCACTTATTTATTTAAGCATACGGCTTATCTATATTTAAATCTCCATTAAACTAATAATAAATTATCAAGTGGTTATTTTTTTTAAATAACAACTTACTTATAGATAGTTTTCTAAAAAAACTTTTAAGCAATTTATTTTAACTACTTTTAATGAGAAATATTAAATAACTGAAAAAATGTGTATATTCAAAAATTAAATATTCACTATTGATTTGTTCTTGATTATTAATTGCATTATTAATTAATTATTAATAAATATATATGAGTATTGATTGTCAATAGCAAAAGCAAATATAAAAGTTATATTATTATTTATATTTTGCTTTTGCTTGAACTTGTGCACATTTATACATGTTTATGTATGTTTGTTAAAAATGTGCGTCTAATACACACATAATTAATTAATAATTATGTGTATTTATGTATGTATTAATAACTTAAAAAATGAACATTTTCGTTTTCGGCCGAAAATTGACAGATTACCGAAATTCGATTTCGGTTTCATTTTCGGTATTACAGACCTGTTTCGGTCGATCCTTTTTATAAGTATATAAATCTGAAAAAAAAAAAACTGAAACGAAATAAACCGAACACGAAACAAAACATTTTTTTTTTCACTTCAAGCAACAAACATAATTTAGTGTTTGTTGGCTTATATTCCACAATCTATATTAATAAAATAACAAATCGCTCTGTCTGTGTGTGTGTGTGTGTGTGTGTCTGCGATAGTTAGCGAAAACTACGGTACGTACAAAGCTCAAAATTTTTATGAAAGTAGCCCAATATCTCTCCTGATGCTCCTGACGCTCAGAATTTCAAAATTCTATTTATTAACTGAGTAATTAATTAAATTCCAAACCTCACTCTCATAAAAAATCGCTTTTATTTTACCTTTTTTCCTTTTCATTCTCTTATGGTTGGTTGGTTGCATAAAATTTTCTGCAGAAAAAATTTAAAAGACTGGGACTGACCTTTAAAATTCATAGACTGGCAAACTGTCAGTTTAAATGAGGATTTTTTTTATTACAGCTGCTGTATGCCATGGAGGAAAAAGATAGGTGGTGGCGAAGTAAACGGAAAAAAAGGTTTGCAATTTGAAGCCATTTATCGCTGAAATTTTAATGCCTCAAAATAAAGCACGAGGAAGGAATTTTGTATTAATAAGACGGATTGGAAGAAATTAATTACAGCTGAAGCATATTTTACGAAGAAATAGCAACTTTTTTAAATGGTTTTTTCTATTATATATTATTTATTAAAATAAATATTTGCTTTTAAAATAATTGAAATGGCAAAACAAAATAAATAAAATATTGAAAACATATGATTTGAAGTAAAAAATTTTATTACTAAAAGTTTTCTCTTTTTTTTCAGAAATTTTTAATACTTTATAACGTAGATGAAAAATGTTTATGATTTAACAACATATTAATAATTCCATGTCAATATATAAAATATAGTGATGAAAAGATTCTTTTAAAATCATGCATGAACACTTAAATAATAATATTAATCTAAAATCAAGATTTCAGAGTGCAGACGATTTTAAGACATTAACGAAAGAATGTTGATTTTTCAAGCAAAGTCTAAAATGATGCTTCTATATTGATATTTCAAAGTCATATGATAAAAATAATCAAATAATTCTTGCATATAATTAATCTAATTGTATCTTTCATGCATTCTGATCGTGTATTACAGGCAATAATGGCACAAAACGTTATTTTTTAAACGAAATTTTAGTCATCTATTCAATAACAGTTTAAAAGGTAAAAAACAAAGACAAAGAAATACTGGTTTAAATCAGTTTGAATTGATCGGAGTTTCAAAGGACATGGTTGGTGCTTATTTGGACTTAATGTAGCTGATTTTAGAGTTACATTTTTTGCGTCACCCCAAAACATTATACAGCCACTCTATTAATTTCTTTTTACTATATGGTTTTACGCATATTTTTGGCATTTCGAACATTAGAATGAGAGTCATTAGCTGTGTTGCTGTAAAAAACATTACACAACACTTTTCTATGAGTTTATTTTTTTAATCATAGATTAAATTTAAATATGTTCTATTCAATTTAAAATTGTAATATGGCTTTAATTTGTTTTTAAAACAAAAATAAAATAGCTGTTTGGCGTACAATTGTTTGTATCCGCAAACGATTCATTCACCATAATAAATTATCAAATAGCGAAGTAAATTATCTATCAGAAATAGCCATAAAAATAATAGTAGCAAAACTGATTATAAACTTAATGATTAGACTAATTTAAACATAACCCGATCCCAAACAGAAAAAAACAGACCACACTCCGATCCGTGATACACAAAATTTCCATGAGTATAAACCCGACCCTGACCTATAAATTATGTTTGGAAAAAACTATGGATTTGATAACTGACCCGAAAAAATCTGAATCCCGCAAAAATGTTTAAGTGAAGCATAACCCGACTCAAACAAGGAAAAATAATTTTCTTGGGTATGAAACCTGACCCGAACCTAAATATTTTCTTGAAAAAAACCCGAAATATGACTCGAACGAAATCTGAAACCGAAAAAAATATTCCAGAGAACTATAACCCGATCCCAGCAAGACAAAATACTTTCCTTGGTCATAAACCCGACTCAAACCTAAAAAACTCCGTTTGAAAAATCCTGAACTTTTACCCAAACCACATCTAAATCTGACCAAAGTATTCGAAAGAACTATAACCGGATTCGAGTAACACAAAATAATTTCCGTGGACATGAACCCGATACGAACCTAAAACTCCCATTCAAAAAATACCTGAAATTTGAATCGAACCAAATCTGAGTCTGACAAAACTATTTCAAAGAAACGCAACCGGATCCAAACAAGACAAAATATTTCCATGGACATGAACACAATCCGAACCCAAAAAAAATCTTTGAAAAAATCGCGAACTGAACGAAATCTGAACCTGGCAAAAATATTCCAGTGAAGCATGTCCTTATTCGAACAAGACAGAATTATTTCCGTGAACATGCAAAAAGACCCCAACCCAGCAGTTATATTTGAAGAAAAAACCCGAAATCTGAATTGAACCAAATCTGGACCTGACAAAAATATTCCAAAGAACTATATCCCAATCCAAGCAAGACGAAATAATTTCTATGGACATAAACCCAATTTCAACCTAAAAAATTCGATTTGGAAAAAACTGAAATTTGACCCAAACCACATCTATTTCCACCAAAATATTCGAAAGAATAATAACTGGATTCGAGTATGACAAAATAATTTCCATGGACATGAACGAGATCCGAACCTAAAAATTCTATTTGAAAAAATACCTGAAATTTGAATCGAACCAAATCAGAACCTGATAAAAAATATTCCAAAGAATCGTAACCGGATCTGAATAAGACAAAAAATTTCCATTCACATGAACCGAATCTGAACCTAAAAAATTTCTTTGAAAAAATCACGAAATCTAAACTGAACCAAATCTGAATTTGAAAAAAATATTCCAGTGAAGCATGTTCTTATTCGAACAAGGCAGCATAATTTCCGTTAACACGCAAGAAAAACCGAACCCAAAAATTCAATTTGAAGAAAAAGCCGAAATCTGAATTGAAACAAATCTGTTCCCGACAAAAATATTCCAAAGAACCATAACTGTATCCGAACAAGGCAAAATAATTTCCATGGACATGAATACGACCCGAACATTAGAACTCAATATAAAAAAAACCTAAAATCTGAACCGAACGAAATCTGAACCCGACAAAAATGTTCTAATGATTCATAGCCAGATCCGAACAAGACAAAATAATTTCCATAGACATGAAACCAATATATGCTTTGGTAACATTTAGGTTGCAATTACATTACGGTAAGTCTTTGATTATATTTAATTTCCCGTTAGGTTACAGTTAGGTCACGGTTAAGTTAAAGTTAGGTTAAAGTTAAATTGCATTTATGTTATGGTTAGAATAAGGATATGTTACAATAAAGTGAAGGCTAGGTTACATTTATGTTATGTTTAATTTACGGTAAGGTACTGTTAAGTCAAAGTTAGATTATAGGCAGGTTATGGTTACGGTACAAAAGTTTACGGGTAGGAATTTATCCATAGAGTGAGCATTACGCATGATTTGATTAAAAATAACACTTACTTTTGTTAAATGGCTCTGAAATTATAATACTACATACCAACATTTTAGCTACCAGCGAGTATCGATTTCATTCATGGTATAGTCGGATTTAAGAGTGATATAATTAGTTTAAAATTCAAAATATTTCACTTGGGATTTCTATGTGAAAAAAAAATAATTAGTTACATGACTTAACAGTGATTTTTGATAAATATCAACACTTTAACACAAAAATGACGCAGTCATTGGATACATATTCCCTCCCGCGTTTCTCATCGTTCATTTTGAGTATTTTTAGAGCTTAACATTAGCTGTTTTTTAAACCGATTTTTCACACAGTCAGTGGCCACGTATTTTAGACAATGCATTTCTGCATGTTTCGAGTTAATGATAAAATCATACAAATTTCAAGTTCGTTTAATATTGTTAATACGGACCCGGGCAACGCCGGGCGGGTCAGCTAGTGAAATAATAAAAAAAAAACTTCAGTAAAAACACGTACCTATATAAAACAAAAATTTAATAGACATGTAATTGAACTAAGCGCATAAATTACTAAAATATTAGAATTAAAAAAATTTGCAGCCAGCAAAATCTATGATTTCTCAACTATTGCCTCTTGGTATGATTCCTAGCTTATTTTTAGGAACAAATTTTGCATTTGCGATGGAAGATACAAAGCGTACTTTTCTAATTTAGAAATATTTTGCATTATTGTCTATTAAAATCATTTTTAACTATTCTAAATTTGAACATTGTTTAATTTGGTATGCGATCTATATCAGTATAGTTATCGTTACAATTGACAAAAAGCTTAAACTTTTTTGAAATAAATCGAAAAAAGGCATAAAAAATGTCTTAATATAAGAAATTTTAAATTAAAAAGTCTTCACCACATAAAGAAACAAAAATAATTCACCACATAAAGAACAGAAGAAAACATCTGCCATGTGCCTAGATAAAGAACTCGAAAACTGCAGACGATTATCAAATATAAATAAATGAATAAAAAAAACATAGTTTATTTAGTCTTTGGAATACGCGGAGAACATTTGCAGAGAACAAAAATAGCCATTTTATGCGCGTATAGCCTCAGTCTCGATTTAAAAATCTTACCAAAAAATTCGTTGGAGTCATTCCATGCGTACTTTTGATGAAATATGTATCCGAGAAATGTACAATTGCTCTGGGCATGGTTAAAAATATTTATGCCAGTGTTATTGTACTTATTATCGGAACATTTATTAGATCTACAAACATCAAGGATTACATCAGAAAAGGAAAAACGAAGTCATTGAAAAATAGGTATGAAGAAATATTTTCCCTGTTTCTTTTCTTTGAATTATAACTATTTTATTAAAATAAATAACTGTCTTTCGACAGCTAAAATCAGATGATAAAAATCAATTATTTAAATTACTTCTTTTAAAAATAAGATTTGTTTACCTGTAGAATATCAATCGTTAAAATCGCATATTTTCTGAAATTTTAAAATTATGTGGATAAATATTGTAACCACAGTTTATCGTAATTAGCAAATATTTAAAGGTATTTAAATTACTGAATAAAAAACTTTCTTTTAAAATAAAATTGTTTGCAAATTTAATTTTTAAATTTTGCATTAAGTAATGACATGAAAATACTTTTATAAGAGAAAGTTGGTATTCTTTCCAGTTTTAAATTTGTAAATTTATAATATTGATGTGAAGCATATACTTTTCTGCTTATTTTAAATATGAAAAATTATTACTATTTGCTATTTATTCTTTTATATATTTATTTTTGTATATATTCTTAAAATGATGTCTTTCTAGCATCCGAATAAATATTTGAAATTTAAACATCTAATAGCATTTGAAATAATTCTTTGATTTAAAAATTGTCTGTTTCAGCATGCTTATCATAATGTTTGCTATAAAGTTAACCAGTTTTCATAGTTTTACATGCTATAGATTTCTCAATTCTATTTCTACTGATGTCAAATGAAAATTAACGGATTTTGATTCATGGTTTTTCATTTACGATTTTTAGATTGAAGCAATTAAAAATTGTTTTTAATTCATTGTAAACATTCATAAACTACAAACAAAATAAACAAAAATAAAAATTTTAATTAAATTAATTTCATTACCCTGTTTATAGTTTAAAGAATACAAAAAATACTGTATAATACAAGAGATTAGATTTTTATGTAAAATTAATTTTGATAATGCTTTGAACATTTAAGCAGCAATGTTTCTTATATAATTTTAAACCTTAAAAAAATCTATTACAAATATTGCACCTAATTTTCACGTAGATTGATAAAAAATAATTCTTTATCAAATTTAACACAATTATTATAATTGGTAAATAAATCACACAAATTGCCATTTTTCAACATAGTCCAAAAGCGTATAGGCCTGAATTTGAATCGGAGAGCTTTGTGAGAGCTTGCAATGTTCTGCCAATTGAGCTATCCAGGATAAATCTGGAAGACACAATTCAGCCAAAGAACTACATATATATAATAAATAATACTAGACTGGCAGTTTACTCCAAAGGTCCCTAGTTCCTGTCCTGCCCTAGATGCTTTTTCACCTATTTGGTAAAATTACATTATAATTCTTTTTGAACGTTATTATTTAGAACTAGTAGTTATTTTTAGAGCTTCTTAGAGCTCCTGGTGATAAATTTGGATGCAAAATTGAACAAAAGCAAGGGTATGTAATATGTGACTGTAACATTGCTAACAAAGCGTAGAACCAACATAGTGAAAATTATCCAAGTCGGGGATCGAATACGTAATCCTTGAAATAGCTCTCCAAGTGCTCTACCATTTAAGTTACGAGGAAGATGGCCAGCTTTTCAATTCTCACTCACATTTTGTTGGTAAGCCTGCAACTGCAGCACAAAATAATAACGTCTACATGAGCACACAAACTTGTGGCATAACATGAGACACAGATAAGCCCAGCATCAGTGAATACATATTTAATTATAATAATTTTTTAATTATTTATCAACAGTGAAATTACGCTTGAAATAATTGAATATTTAATATGTGATTTCCACATTACTAATAAAGCGTAGAACCAAAATAATGAAAAATGTCAAACCTGGGATCAAACCCGGAACCTCTGGAATAGCGCTCCAAGTGCTCTCAGCTCCAAGAGCACTTGAAGCCTTAATCGGAGCTTTCTCCCTTTTAATATTTATAATATTATCAGAGTTATAATGGACCTGGCAATACACATCTAACCAGCCACATACATCTTTGATACAAGAAAGCAAAAAATCATGCGTCAAACATAGATTATAAAGCACTTTCCAATACATTCAGAATAATGCAACAAAACTGCACTTAAGAAAAATAAATATAATATTATGTCTAGGTCCACCATATGGAAATGTATAACACATTTTAAAATAGAATTTCAGCTGTTCCTATTCACAATGGAAAAATTATCCGAATTTTTTAGCAGCCCTCTATATGATATAGAGATTTATATCTAATAATAGCATGCATTTCAAAATTTAGTTCATTCAAGAGATACATATATTTGGGTGATTCTCAAAATAGGAGACTTTTTCAAAATTTAAATCTTTAAAAAATTACTGTTAGCAAAATTTCTGAAAAAAATAGGTGTTGTTAATATAGTATTAAGTATTCTTTACATGTAGTCAGCAGAGCTAAATATTTAAAAATTAACTTTAAAAAAATAATTAGTATTTTTTGAGCCATGCTAATGACAAAAAAAAATTGCATGGAATAAATATATTAAGAAATTTATTTTCTTCCTGTTTAAATATTTTTTTCTATATTTATTAGCCTTCCTTTTCAGCAAATGGTTTCCATTTTTACATATATACATACAAGGAGAATAAAAACATTACCAAAGAGCAAACTTTGTTTACATGAGCAACATTCTGACACTAACAACCTAAGAAGCTGTCTTATTGATTTTCTGACAGATTTAATGCATATTTTAGGGATAATAAATGCAATATGAAAATTTATATGTAAAATTAAACTTTATAAAGGATACAATATAAGCACTGGTTACATTTATGCACATAGAAGTCTTTAGCATGGACAGAAAAACCATGCTAATGACACTGATATTTGTCCATGCTAATGACAAATTTTAATTTAAATAAGATTATGAGCCATAATATAATCACAATGCAGTAGTCCTTTCTGGGGCTTTTTAAGACACAAAAGTTTTATTCAAATAAGTAAAATAAAAATTTTAACTATAAAATAAACATGAAAATTATTATCCATTCTAATGACATGCAATTGATGTACGCCCCTAATATTCAACTTCTATTCTTAAAATACAATACATGCTTCTATTTTCAGGCTGGCATAAAATGGATATTTGTTGCCATGGGGAAACTTTATATTTTCAAACTATTGTCATATGTGAAAATGAAATTTTGATTAATAACTAGCTGTTATAGTATGACCTTGTTTTGAAAATAGAATATGGAGGACAAACTTTAATTCTTTTTTTATATACTATAATTTTATTTTTAAAAATAAATTTATTGGATAAATCCTCTCCTTGATTAATTTAAAGAAAGAATAACATTTGTTTTATTTTATAAACATGATATTAACTCTTGAAAAATGCTAGTATACACTAAGCACAGCTGCTGTGGACATCCATGCTAATGACATTTTGAACCTTTATTCTGTTATTTTAAGGTGTTTTTAACTAAAAAGTGAGTAATTCTTGAGTGCAAATTATGAATAATATTAAGACAAACATATCTAAATATAAAAACATAACAGAAAACCTCTCAATTTTTTTTGTATGCCGAAAGACATAAATTGTCCCCTATTTTGAGAATCACCCATTTCAGAAAATTCTCCTTCAGCAATTTTTTAATAATAAGGAGAATGGTAGGCGAATACTTTTTGTGCAGCCCTAATTATGAAGTATAATATATATATATATATATATATATATATATATATATATTTGTCCCTGTAAATTAGTGAAAAATGCTATGAATACTCTGTTTTAACGTGATCTGAGTTATATCAGCTTCAATATATTTGAAATAGCAAAATGTCATTAAAATACTCTCAAAACGATTTTCCACATGTACTATAATGTAATCGTATTCTTTTGAGTGTCCCTGTAAATGAAATATTAATCATACATACTTAATATGCAATACGAAACATGCTTTGGTGACCTTAAATAAGCTTTATCAATTGCGTGAAAATTATAGGAGTTAGAGCATCGACAGACGGACTGGCAAACCGAAGCACTTTTCAACATTTTTGGAGAGTGCTAAAAAAAGAACATAAAAATATCACATTATAGGGAAACTAGAGTAGATGCGGTGCTGTGTAATATATACAATTAATGATAATTTTTTTCTTTTAAATTGTATATTAAGATATATTATTAGTTTAAATGTATAATGTTCAAATTTATTATTTTAAATGTGTAATTTCATAAATATTTATGTAATTTTTGCAACCTGTTATTAAACTTATTTTTTAATAATAATAAAAAGTTTTTAAGTATTATTTTACTGCTTGTAAATTCTGACGTAAAATGAATTAATCCAAATGACACCTTTTAAAAGTTTTTATTCGTGTTTTTTTTTTTTTTTTTTTTTTTTTTTTGTGATTTTTAAAAGGGAGATAATTAAAAATTATTTTTTAATACATTGAAGACTTTTTTTATGCGTATTACATTCAAAAACTATTGATAGCAAGAACAAAAAAAAATAAATAAAAAAAATTTTAAATGTGTAATTTGATATCCGTAGAAATAGTACACGAGTAGACAGAAAAAGTCAAAAGTTTCAAAATATCAAATTACAGAAACAGGAAGATTTGCTAGTTTCCATTTTTTATTTTAATAGTATGAAAAATTATTATACATTTTAGAATCGAAATAGTTTGAATTTTTTTAGATGCATTGCATTATAATCGTATATTTCATTCATAGTAATTAGTATCATACAATTAATGTAGATAAAATATAATTACTTAATATCGGTTTTACTTTTTATCTTTTAATATTTTCTATAGCTGTTGTGTAATAAAGGATAACTAGTGACTTAAGGTTCAAAATGCACATTAAATTGCTAAATTTCATTTTTGTCAATAGTAAATTAATAATCTTTAAATTCAGGCAATCAATAATCTTTATTATTTAAATAATACAAAAAGTATTATGTATAATTCAGTGGATTATATTTTTATATAAATTTTACTCTGATAACACTTTGCACATTTAAGCAGAAATATTTCTTTAGTAATTTTAACTCTTAAAAAATACTGTTACAAATATTGCTCTTAAAATTTACGTAATTTGATTTAAAAAATATATATATCTATACATTTATTACTTTTAACACAGTTATTATAATTGGTAAATAAATCAAATGCCTTGTGAATTTTTCCAGCAGAATTAAAAAGTGTATAGGTGTGGGTTTGAACCGGGTACTTTTGTGAGAGTTGCCGATGCTCTACCAGATGAGCTACTATCCTGGATAAATCTGGCAGACACAAATCAGTCAAAGAACTAGAGTTACATACTAAGTATAGTTAACCAATGCCAGACTGACAACTTAAATTAAAGATCCGTGATTCGAATCCTGCCCTGGACGCTTTTTCACTCATTTGGTAAAATTACATTAAAGAAAAAAATTTTCTTGAACGTCATCGGTTAGAAATAGTAACTATCTGTAGTACTTTACATGTGTGATGATAACTTTGGAAGTTAAAGTGAGCAAAAGTTTTTAAAGAGAGTACATTTAACACATACAAAAAAATTGTAATAATTTATTAAAAAAGAAATAAAATGTATAGTTTTATTTTACATGGCAACAAGTGAAAAGAAGAAAATAGTATTCCGTCGGTTATAAATACAATTAAAGTTATACCATTTTCAGAATATGGAGAAAAAAATGTACATGTATTTCTAAAAGAGAATATTATGAATTTATTAAAAACAACACAAGCTGTTACAATTGTAAGATAGAGTGAAAAAAGTTTAATTTTTAACTTAATTTAGAAGACAGTCTCCACGCTGTCTGTATTCAAATTATACATCCCTGTTCATAAATTACAATTCGGATTACAAAACATCTCTAACATAAAGGAAATAGATTATAATTTGAGACGACCCTGTTTCTTGTAAATTAAGCGTATAATGATTTGTGGTCTTGCTTTAAGTCTACAAATCTGGTAGTAAGAAAAGACATGACAAGCATATGAGTTTGTTCTTAATGCAATTTTATTTCGCGATCATGAAAGCATTTTTTTTTTCAATTTATACCTAAACGCATAACATAAAGCTATGTACACAAAACTGTGCATTTTAAATATTACACAAAAATACGTGTTTTGCATGTTGTGCATACATATGTGTAAAAACAGAACATTACATACAAATCTGTGTATTCTGTATAAACACAAAAATATGTGTAATTTGCATATTACACAGCATTATGTGTATTTTCTTATTACGCAAAAACATATGTAAAAACAGAATATTACACAAATATATGTGTAAAAGTAGTACTCAGAAATATGTGTATTTTAGTGCAATTCACACATTAAAGTGTGTATTTTAAGTGTTATCAGATAACTTTTACACATTTGGACTTATCATCAAATTACACATTAAAATGTGTATTCTGAAATTTACACATTTGGCGCAATTTACACACAAATTTACACATATAGACATGTCGTTTTTGTATCATCGATTTACACATTTTTGTGTGTAAATTTACACATTTTTTTTTAGAGTGTATATTCTGGAAAAGTAAGCATTTCCTTTAAATAATTAAGTGAGTAGTATTACATAGATTACATATAATATAAATCATCACTTTAAAATATCAAATTATTTATATATGCTATAAGTAATCCATTAAAATAAAATAAAATGGCAAAAATATACCTTTTAATTTTACATGTTTCGTGTGCTCTGACGGCAACTTTTTCAAAAACAAAAAATGATATAAGAATTTTCGAAATATGTAAAATTGAAAGGTATTT
Source organism: Maratus speculifer (assembly GCA_964019185.1). Lineage (NCBI taxonomy): Eukaryota > Metazoa > Arthropoda > Arachnida > Araneae > Salticidae > Maratus > Maratus speculifer. The sequence continues at coordinate 280,040,029 of OZ025294.1, forward strand.
TTTTTGCCATTTTTTTGCCATTTTTTTTATTTGAATGGATCACTCTAGCATATATAAATAATTACATAATTAAGTGACAAAAATGTAGCATTAATAAAAAAATAATTATAAAATCAACTTTTTTTAATATAATATTTAATACACTTCATTTAACTATGATGAATAACTTTTATTAAGCAGAACGAGTTAGAAGGCATGCCCACACAAATATACAAAATTCACTTTCTTTTTCCTTTAAAACAAAATTCACGCCTGCTTTAATATGTTATAACAAAATACATCTAATCGGAATACTTTCATAAATTGTGAGCAGAGAAAACTTATATGGTACTTGTATGTTAAATTATTTGTAAAATTAAAACGAAACAGCAATAACTGAAATAACTGAATGTTTTCCTCCGGTTGTACGATTCACAACGCGTGCCTGATCATGTGATGAAAATTTGTGCGCCCGGCGAAAGGTTAAATTGCAGTCAATTATTTTGACATCAACCATTAAACAGGACACTTGATTGTTTTATTTAATTCCTGCAATGGTCTTACACTAAAATCTATGCCAATAAAACTGCCAATGCTTATTTATTTAACTCCCTCTATTAAGTATTGAATTTGATTCGTCTTTATTTCGAAATATGTTTAAATGAAAAGGTATAAAACGTAGTAACACCAAACCGATTGAAATTTCTTAAACTTATTTAATTCTAATTTAATCCAGCATAAATGTACTACTTTCAGAAGTTTCCCCAAAAATTATTATAAAAAGACTAGTAAGTAATATAACACTAACCCTTACATTTTAGGAAATGCCGCATTTGTTAAACTTCAATAAATCTTTACATTAGTCAATTTGACAGCAATATTTTTATCTTTTGTCATCCAAAAAAATTCCAATAATGGGGAAAATTTGAAATTGAAAAAAAAAATTAAAAAAATGGTTTCGGAAAAAGTTAATGAATACGAAATCTAAGTGATTCTCATTTTCACCCAACACAATTTTTTTCATCGATTTTTAGTGAAAAAATGTTTAATATGCTTCAATCTGCTCAAATAAATTAAAAAATAGTAATATAAAAATTTCTTGAAGATATCCATTCTTAATCTTAATATCCTTCTCTTATTTTAACTTGTCTTACCATAACTCATAACCAAGATAAGCGCAGCTTTGCCACAATTTTGTAATAATTTTTTTCACGGCAAAATATTATAAATTCAGAAATCTGTTTTAGTTAACCCTTTATTTACCGAATTATGAATTCGTGAAAATTTTACATTCTAAAGCATTTTACGTAAATTGTTTAAACTAAATTAAAAGATTTACATAATCATTTAATAAATTTTTGAAGAATTTTAGAAGGATTGAAGGATTGAGAAGGATTAATTATATTTGAATTTACAGGGATATTGTGCAATATTTTTAACCCCACTAAAATATTTTATTTTAAATTCTTTTCTTTGTATTTTGAAGAATTATAAAATGTGCAAATATAATTGTCTTACAATATAAATAAAGAAATATTTTTGAATTGAAAAATCCCCCCCCCCTCTTTCAGAGCGAAGAAAGCTAAAAAAATAGAAAGTCAAAAGAAATCACTCTTTTAAAAATATTTTGAATTTGGATAACCAATAATGCTATTGGAAAAAAAATAAAGTAATGTATCTTTAACTCATTCTAAACAGTATTACAACTAATTGACGTACTAAAAGAATTTTATAATAAGTAATTTTAAAGGTACTTATAAGTACCGTCGGTAGATAAAGCGTTAAATTAAACATACCGGGTGATCCAGAAGTTTCGGGAGTTTTGAAATGTTAATAATTAGGGAACTATATGCATTACAAAGGTCCGGTTTTCAGATGTATGCTCAGAAACATGTGGGATTTTTGTTTAGAATGATTTTTTTTTGAAATATATATAGTTACATTTTTTAACAACAGGTGGCGCTAATATACAAGACTGATTGTATCTATACCATGTGTTATATAGACACATGAGTTCATTGCGAATTATCTTTTCTAGAATATTGATGAGATTTCGTTTTAAGGGTGGTTTATGTTCAAACACTTTTTTGAAAGTAACCGAAATTGTATTGAAAGGGAATTTTGATAAAAATTTTGAAGAGTAACTGCTATGTTTAGACACTCTTTCTTTGCATGTCGAGTTGAGTTCTTATCATGCAATACGTGAAGTTAAAACTGAAAAAGATTCGATGGCCAATACAAATGTGAAATGCTATGGTAAGCAAGGTTTGAGAAAATGGCTCATAGGAAGATCTTAATAGAAGCAGGATATTCCAAATGTCTGTTGCAAACGTAGATGGAGGTAGAATTCTATGTCAATATTCAGTGGAAATCATCAGCTCGTGGTGCGTGCAGTACTCTTGTAATATCGCGATGAACTGAAATTTCATCTGGAATTTCTTTTTGCTCTGAAGATACTGCGCACGCTGTTTTCCATCGGCTCATGGCGGAACTTATAAGCTATGGGCGTTATAATGAAAATATGTAACCCTTGGACACTAATTCTTCCTTTTTTATAAGCTGTATCATACCATAGAAATATTACTGTAAATTTTAGCGCCACCTGTTGGCAAAAAGTGTACTAACATAATTTTTTTTCATCGAAAAAACAAATCCCATAAGTTTCTAAGCATTTCTGTGAAAACCGCGCACTTCTATTGTCTATAGTTTGTTAACTATTAGCATTTGAAAACTCCCGGAACTTCTGGATCACCCAGTATATTGAAAAAAGGGACAAGAACAGGAAAAATAATCTTTATACTAGTTATCTGCTCTTCTTTTCTTGTACCACCGGATGTCTTAACCAAATTGAATACAGTTTTAGAACAATAAAATACAATTTATCGTATAAAAATATTACAAAAATTATACGCTGCGTAATAAAATTAAAATAGAGCAATGAAAAAAAAAAACACGTTGGAAATTATACGTGAAGCGTAGCAAATGAGGAACGTTCGTAGTATGATAACGAAGTTTTAAAAATACTCAGATCTTGCTGTTATAGTAGCCAATGTTTCGGATACAGTATTAGTGATCGTAATGTTTTTTGTGTTCCTGTAAATATACAGAAAGTAAGTTTTGTTACACCGCAGCAACATATATCATGTTCATAAAATGTGAAATAGTTTAATATAATTAAAACACGCCCCAAACAATGTGCCCTGAAAAGCATTATGTAATGAAATAATTTTGTGTGTTCCTGTAAATTAATAACAACTCGTCATATTCTTTGCACCACAGACTGTATAGAATGTATATTTTAATATACATTTCATAGATACAAATCAATTTTATTATGTTCAAAGGAATGTAATACCATTAAAATACATTTGAAACTTTTTTCCCTATTGACTGTAATGTAACGAAATACATTTGATTGTCCCTGTAATTGATCTATGAATTCGATTTTCAAAATATTTGAAACGACTCGACTGAATTATGCAATAAATATAGAATGTATATTTTAATATACACTTCATAGATACAAATCAATTTTATTATGTTCAAAGGAATGTAATACCATTAAAATGGATTTGAAACTTTTTTCCTTATTGTCTGTAATGTAACGAAATACTTTTGATTGTCCCTGTAATTGATCTATGAATTCGATTTTTAAAATATTTGAAACGACTCGACTGAATTATGCAATAATTATATATTTTAAATTTAAAACGAATAAAATGCATTTGAAACTTTTTTCTCCATTGACCGTAATGTAACGGAATACTTTTGACTGTTCCTGTAATTGATCTATGCATCTGATTTTCATAAAATTTTATATGACTCGACAAAAGTATGTAAAAATTATACATCTTAAATTTCAAATGATTCGGTTGGATAGTTTTGCGTTGTTATATGCGGACAGACGGACGGAAAAACGTACGGACTGAACGACAAATATAGGTGATAAGTATTTACATAATTACGAAAGCACCTAAAAAGAAATAAGAAAATTCATTTTTAATCTTAATCATCTTTTTATCTAATTGTATCACCTTATCTCGCAACCACGTTTTCCGCGATTTTACCTTTATTAGATGCGTCCGTAATTATGTAAATACGTAGCACCTATAGTTATCGTTCAGTCCGTACGTCTGTCCGTCTGTCCGTCCGTCTGTCCATCTGTTCATATATGACAACGTAAAAACTACCCAAACGAAGTGTTTAAAATATAAAATATATAATTATTACATAATATTGTCGCGTCATTTCAAATTTTATGAAAATCAGATGCATAGATGAATTACAGGGACAATGGAAGAATTCTGTTACATTATGGTCAATAAAGAAAAAAGTTTTAAATGCATTTTAATCATTTTAAATTTAAAAAATATAATTATTACACAATTTTGTCGAGTCATTTCAAATTTTATGAAAATCGGATGAATAGATCAATTACAGGGACAGTCAAAAGTATTCCGTTACATTACGGTCAATGGGGAGAAAAGTTAAAAATGCATTTTGATGGTGTTACGCTTATTCGATCATAAAAAATGCATATGCATCTATAAAGTACATACAGTGATATACATTCTGCACAATATGTGGAGAAATTGGCATTTGTTATTGATTTACAAGGTTACACAAAAGTATTCCTTTACATAATGGTTTAGGGAGAAGTTTGGTGCGCGTTTTAATTGTTTTTAACTTTTTAATACTTTATGAGATTGATATACGTTGTTGAGATGTAATAAAAGTTATTTCTTGTATATTTACAGAAACACAAAAAGGATTTCGATTAGTATACTATATCCGAAGTACTGTCTACTATAACAGCAAAATCTGAATATTTTTAAAACTTCGTTAAAGTACGAAGTTTTACGAACGCACCTCATTTGCTACGCTTCACGTGCATTATTTTCAAATTATTTTGCAATTATAATCTATTGAGTATAAATATTAGAAATTCCTCAATCTTAGTAAGTTAAGTAAATCCAGCAATTCAAAGTAATGACAATACTAATTTTAATAATAGTATTTCTCACATTATCTTCTCTCACACTTTATCTCATAAACAAGGTGCCTACAGTTTTATCACTATCCTGTATCAAAATGTCTTGTAGAAAAATGTTACAAAATCAACAATCAAGCGAGTACGAGGCTACTACGTAATCGGCTGTTTTAATATAAAAGAGAAAATCTCCAAACAAAAACAGTACTGCATTAACCCATTTTCGGCCAAAGGTTCGTATACGAAACATTTCGATAAATATTTTTTTTTAACACTCTGACACATTTTTTTCAAGAATTTTATTTTTCTTCTATTTTTTAAGGCTTTTGAAGACATCCATAAAATATTAGTAATTCAATTGGAGTAAACACTTTCTCTTAAAAAATTTTCAAAATACGCTAGAGTTTTAATTTGAAACGCCTTTGACAAATTCGACTTTTTAAAAATATATTATTATTCCAATTGAAATGAATTATATGTTTTTAAAATAGATTAAAGTTGCAAATTCTGTATATGAAATAAGAATAAAACAAAAGTCATAAAAATATTATTCATATTCATATTATTCATTATAAGAAATAATATTTTATATTATTATACAAAATATTATTTCTTATATAAAATATTATTTTTCATGCACGAATCTTTTTTTGTGTCTTAATGTATGTAATTTAAGCATATTTCAATAAAAATAATGCTACATTTTATAAAATTTCTGTGCTTGGCCTAAAATGGGTTAAGTAAATCCAGCAATTCAAAGTAATGACAATACTAATTTTAATAATAGTATTTCTCACATTATCTTCTCTCACACTTTATCTCATAACCAAGGTGCATACAGTTTTATCGCTATCCTGTATCAAAATGTTTTGTAGAAAATTTTTACAAAATCAACAATCAAGCGAGTACGAGGCTACTACGTAATCGGTTGTTTTAATATAAAAGAGAAAATCTCCAAACAAAAACAGTACTGCATTGTAAAAAAAAAAAAAAATCTGTAATCCTGCCGATGTAAAGTTTCCGAAAACTATATGGTTACTAACATTACAGGGTGATTAAAAAAAAGCGGACAAAATGATATGACAAATCAAGCATACAACAAGGATAAAAAATCACATGGGAACATAGGGTCGCAAACTATTTATTGAGTCACAAATACAGGGTGCTTCTTTCTAGCTACAACCGGTTAAGTAATAATGCCAAGGAAAATAAAAATATTGTAATGGAAATCCAACGATACGTACATTATTTTGTGTGAAATGTGATAACGTTACCAAAAGATCTAAAACAACATATTGCTCAAGCAATCGATGATACCGTATAAACTGATAATCACAGTCCAAAATGTGAGGTGCCAAGTGCATATTGCTGGTGCGTATAATGCAAACTTCTACCACTTTTGTTTGATGTTATGACATTTAAAACAAAGGTGAGAATGTCTGTTAAATGTTTTGTTATAATGTACTTCAGTTTTCTGAAATTTATTACAATCAACCCAAACTGAGTAAGGATGAAACACCTTGTATATGTGACTCAATAAGTGGTTGCGGCCGTATGTTCCTATGTGATTTTTATCCTTGTCGTATGCCTGACTTCATCCTGTATATTTGTACACTGTACAAGAAAAAACGTACATCTACAAAATTAATTTCTGTAAAGTCACAGATATCTGTAAGTTTACAAACGAGTCTACTGAAATTACAGTTATCTTACTATAATTTTACCTGTAACAATGTTACCTGAGTTGCAGTTACATGAAAAACTATTGGAATCCCAGTTTCCTAAAAAATTCTTAGTAACCATACAGATTATTTTTTTCAGAGCAAATCTGTATTTGTTACATGAATTTTTGGTGTTGCCATATACATAAAAAGTTCTACGAATCCCAGTTTTCTAGAAAACTTTTAGTAAGTTTACAGATTTTTTTACAGCGTGCCAGATGTTTTGGAAACTACAAGAATTGTATGACACTTGCTGTTACACAATGTTTAAAAAAAAGTAATTTATAAAGGATAGTTTTCAAAAAGCTAAAAATATTTTTAAAAGATATTCAAAAGGATTCTCTTACGTGATAGGTCACACTTTTTACAATAATCAAGGTAGGAAGAGGAGGGGGGGGGAATCCACTTCTAGCACGCCATAGCTTACGTGTGAATATTTTCAATCATACATGTGTGAGCGCTGTTTACAAAAGCAAAATGATTGACTCAGTATACGGTCAACTAAAGCTCCACCCACCCAAAGCTGTCAAATTCAATAACATAAATTCTGTAAATAAATTACTTTTTAACGCTGCGAAAAAAGTGGGTTTATTTTCAAAATGATGTGGATAAATGCGTGTCATTATGATAACAAAAGCTAAAAGGAATCTTTAGGGTTTTTTTTAAAAAAAAGATAATAAATTAAAAAATTATAACAATTAATTTTTCTTTAACCACTTGTCTGATTTATCCGTAAGTGCACGTGTTTTTGCAAATCATGATGTAGTATTCTCACCAGTAAAATTTTATTGTAATTTTTTATTATTTAATCCAAACATTTTTCTGGTGAGTTTGGCAAAAATTTTTGTTTTAAAAAACCGTTGATGAAAGATTAAAAATTCTGTAAAAGACATCAAAAAAATAGGCATTATTTGTAAGTTTTTTAAAAAAAAAAGTTAATTTAATATATCCTTATTAGATCTTCCTTCGTGAAAAATTGCACTAAAATTATTTTTCTTATATTAAATACATGAGAATACTAAATTGTCATTCATTCAAAATGACTAAAAATCTGGCAATTTGAAAAGAAGTATGAAATACTTCGTTCCTGTCTGAGTTCACGCGATGCTAATGAAAGGTAAATCATAAAGACTAATTTTCGTAAGGGAAAATAGTACATAAAAATATATTGAAAAGGATGATTTAATGTGATATGTCATGTCTTTTAAAACATGAAGTAAGAATGACCACTTCAATCACGCCACAGTTTACGTGTGAATATTTTCAATTATATATGTGTGAAAGATATCTTAGAAAGCAAAACTTCAGACTTGATGTTTAGTACCAAAGCCCCACCCATCCAAAACTGTCAAGTTTCAAATTATTAGTGACGTGAGTGCGTTACACGCCAACTGCAAACTTTGCTAAAAAGAGTATAGTTAGTGATCAGAAAAATGAATAATTTTACTATCGAATTAATCACTCCGGTATACGCAAAAACATAATTTGCAACATTTGTATGTATTTTTCTTCAATTACCACCAGAAACTTTGTAGGAAAAAAAGAATAAAATATACAGTCGACTCTCGTTAATTCGAAATCGGATAATTCGAATCTTCGCTTAATTCGAACTAAACATGAAGTCCCGAAATTTTCAATGGCAGAATAACGTTAAAACTTTTCTTTAATTCGAACTCATTTTCTCTCGATTTCGTTTAATTCGAACTAACGAGAATTCCGATTTTTCACTTTTCTTTTCTTTTTCACGGATTTCAAATCATTTGAATAACTTTCTTTCTTTGATTTTTATGAAAATTGTTCCGAACGAGTATACATATAATCCAATGCATTTGATATCCACTTTCTTAGTGCCTCGTCTGTCCATCAGTGATGCTTTAAATTTTCCATCCATTGTGCTTGTTTCTAATCTTTTAATTTATGTATTTAAACATTCTAATTTAATGTTAAGTCATATTCTAATGATAACAGACGAAATAAATTTAAGAAACACTACAACATTAGTTCTTTTGTAATAGTACCATATTAAGCATGCTTTCATTTCATATTTTCCCTAATTCAAACTTCGGATAATTCGAACATTTGTAGTGGTCCCGACGAGTTCGAATTAACGAGAGTCGACTGTATATGGTTTCTAGACGTATCTGAAATTTGATTGGAGAAGGGAAATTGCAAATTGGATTCTTCGTCATATTCTTTACCTTTTGTACGTAATTGCAAACGTCAATTTTTATGAGTGTATTTTATTTTTATAACCGCACGGCTCTGTTTATTGCATTTGATTTTTCTATGAAATATTTCTTGGAAGATTTTTCTTTCCTCCTATTACGTTCTGGATCATTTTTAGGATCACGGGATAATTTTATGATCACTGATTTTTACACAATCATTTTTGCAACTAAAGATATGGACTTCGTCTCAGGTGCTCTAAAAGTGCTTCTACCAAGTTGCAAATTCTTTAATTAATTATCTTTTGAAATGAAGATAATAAAAAGACTTTTTAAATTTTTTTACATGTTTTCAAACTGATTCGAATAAAAAAAAAGAATGAAACTTCTTTTTTAATACAAAATTTCTAGTGGATGTTTCTTTATGTTGGCAGCTATTCGAGGTAATCAGAATTAAAAAATAATAAAAATTGTATAAATAATGAGCAGGTTTACAAAAATACTTTTCACTGCGGGTACGTCAAAGCAATCAAAATATAATTTGCATTATGTGTTAGCTAAATGATAGAGCAACTTTTGTGAAAGTCGCAAAACCATAGCTTGAAAATTCTGAAAATTATCGTTAACAGAATAAGCTCAAAATCCATTGATCGAAAAGGATGTGTTTGTCACACTGTCATGACGTATGAAATTTTCTGGGCACTCTATCTCAAGAACTAATACACAGAATTTCACAAAGCTTTCTATTCAGTTAGACCGTAATATAGACTGGAGATAATATATTTTGGTATACATCACCCAAGAAAAAACGCATCTAGGCTGCATTTTTCATAATTTCAACAACAGCTATATCTCAAGAACTAATGGAAGGATTTCAATTTCAGATTTCTTTAGTCTTTGCTATAATATATGGACCTGATTACTTTTTAGTGTAAATCACCCAACAGTAAAGCTGCTATGCTGCATTATTCATAATTGTCGCAGTAGCAGTATCTCAAAAGTTACAGCATTTTTTTAAACTTCAGATTCAATTATTTCTTGATATTATTTAGTTTTTGGAGTAAATTGCTCAACAGGTTGCGTTTCCATTCACATTTATTTACAATTTCTGTAATGATTCTATCTCAAAGTTAATGCATGAATTTTTCCCAAACTTCGAATTCATTAAAACTTATTGGTGCTGATTAAATTTTGTTGTAAATCACTTAACTGGTGACGCTGTTATGCTTCATTTTTCTGAATGTATTAACATGTATGTGTGATAGACGAAAATTTTGGAATTGCTACAACTGACTACTTTAAAGGTCATTTCTTGCTCTTTAGTGGCGGAAATCTTAGACTTGATAATACGAATATTTTATATTTTAAAAAAGTTATGTTTATCCCATATTTTCAATTTATTGTACGTAAAATGAATGTTATATGGTTAAAGTATATGTAAACACTTGGATAAAAGTTAGTTACTTATAATAAGTGAGTGTGAAATGTTCAGAGTAATAAAATTATTATGAGTGGGCGGGACATAATAGTCGTGTCTTACCTCAAACTGATATGGATAAAAGATACTTTATATTCTATATTTTTATAAATCAAATCGTTATAAAACATTTTTAACTTAATTAACGTAGCCAAATAGTTTTTTAACAAAATATAAACGTAATTTTTTCCAAAAAACCCAAAACAAATTTTAATTATTGTTCTTTTACGGATATTTATTGTTTTTGAAAATCAGTTTTTACATAGAGTCGTTATTAAAGTAAATACTACAAAATTTCAATACTCGAAACGCAACGAAAAAAGCTAATAATTTATTTTTCAAAAGCACTTTTTAAAAGCATTCTGACATTCAATCAACTTTTTAATTTCCGTATCGTAAATAAAAATGTTACCATATCTTTTGTGACATTTTGTGGAACAGTGTTTGTCATTTTAAAAATAAAATAATTTTTATTTCAGCAAAGAAACTTTTTTTATATTTCAATATCTTTCTTATAAAATTGTTCAGAGAATTAATTTTTGTTCTTCTTAGTTCTATATTAAGAAAAAGCCTCTATGTAATATTGTTTGATTATAAAATGAGATTAATGGAGTAAATCTCGCGATTATAAATGTAATTATAGTATCACAGGTGCGGATGGGTGAATGCAAGTATAGAAATGTAATACCAAATTTCAAAGCTCTAAATGTAACTATAAGAACTAATCATTTATTTTGAAGAGTACTGTTTAAAGACAATCTGATATATAATCAACTTAATTTCCGTATTTAAAATATAAATGTCATCAATAGTTCTTTGTTTCATTTTGTGGAACCATATTTATTATTTTTAAAAATGAAACAATTTTCATTTTCAACAAAAACCTTTTAAAAAAAAAAAAATTTAAATATTTTCCTTAGAAAATTGTTCCAAGAATTATTTTTTGCTCTTCTTATTTCTATATTCTAACGTAAAAAAAGCCTCTATGTAACATTGTTTGATTATCAAATGAGAATAATGGAATAAATCTCGGGATTATGAATGTAATTACAGTATCACAGGTGCGGATGGGAGGATGCAAGTATGGAAGTGGAAGTAGGAGGCTGTTTGCGTATCGACAAGAGCGAAATTGATTGGACGGGGTCGGAATACATCCAACAGCAAATACTTGTATGACATGCACCATATGTTCTGTCAGTAATGAACACAAATAAATGTTTCTCATGATTATCCATAACGGTATGCTAGTAATGCATGAGATAGTTTCACAACATTGCTAGAATACCAATCAAGTTTTTTTCATAAAACCTAAAACTAAATTTAAATCATTGTTCGTTGATGGATATTTGATGATTTTTAAAATTGTTTTGTATACAGATTCGTTATTAAAGTTAATGCTACCAAATTTCAATCTCGAAATGTAACTAAAAAAACTAATCATTTATTTTTCAAGAGGGCTGTTTAAAAACAGTCTGATATACAATCAACTTTTTAAATTTGCGTCTTTAAAATAAAAATGTCATCAATAGTTCTTTGTTTGATTTTGTGGAACCATATTTATTATTTTCAAAATAAAATAATTTTCATTTCAGCAAAAACATCTTTTTTTTTTCAATATTTTTCTTATAAAATTGTCTCGAGAATTCATTTTTGCTCTTGTTATTTCTATACTCGAATGTAAAAAAAAACGCTATGTAATATTGTTTGATTATCAAATGAGAATAATGGAGTAAATCTCGGGATTATGAATGTAATTACAGTATCACAAGTGCGGATGGGGGGGCGGGGTGCAAGTACAGAAGTGGAAGTAGGAGGCTGCTTTCATATCTACAAGTGCGAAATTGATTGGACGGGGTCGGAACTCATCCAACAGCAAATACTTGAATGACATGCACCATATGTTCTCTCAGTAATGAACAGAAATAAATGTTTCTCATGATTATCCATAAAGGTATGTTAGTAATGCATGAGATAATTTCACAACATTGCTAGAATACCAATCAAGTTTTTTTCATAAAACCTAAAACTAAATTTAAATCTTTGTTCGTTGATGGATATTTGGTGATTTTTAAAATTGTTTTGTATACAGATTCGTTATTAAAGTTAATGCTACCAAATTTCAATGCTCGAAATGTAGCTAAAAAACTAATCATTTATTTTACAAGAGCACTGTTTAAAAACAGTCTGATATACAATCAACTTTTTTCATTTGCGTCTTTAAAATAAAAATGTCATCAATAGTTCTTTGTTTGATTTTGTGCAACCATATTTATTATTTTCAAAATAAAACAATTTTCATTTCAGCAAATACCTCTTTTTTTATTTTTCAATATCTTTCTTATAAAATTGTCTCGAGAATTCATTTTTGCTCTTGTTATTTCTATACTCGAATGTAAAAAAACGCTATGTAATATTGTTTGATTATCAAATGGGAATAATGGAGTAAATCTCGGGATTATGAATGCAATTACAGTATCACAGGTGCGGATGGGGGGGGGGGGGTGATGCAAGTACAGAAGTGGAAGTAGGAGGCTGTTTTCATATCGACAAGTGCGAAATTGATTGGACGGGGTCGGAACTCATCCAATAGCAAATACTTGAATGACATGCACCATATGTTCCGTCAGTAATGAACAGAAATAAATGTTTCTGATGCTTACCCATAACGGTATGCTGGCAATGGATGTGATGAAGAAAAATCGATAAAGATTAAAGTAAGTTTTTATATCGAATGCTTTAGCTTAATTCAGCATATACAGAAATTTTCGGAAATACAGAAAGAAAAAAATTCTTTTATACAGAAATAACTAGGAAAATACTAGCAAAAAAAAAAAAAAAAAGATTTTTTTGCAGAATTATAAGAGAAAATTTTTAAAAAATATTTATAAAATAGTTTTTTTAATCTTTACAGACATTGAGAATGTCGTTGTAATGGGTTTAACGAAACTAGTTGATCTGTTTATTATTATTATTTTTAAATTTTTAAACTGACTGTAATCACTTTTAGAATAAGTATTTTGTTTTCAAATTGTTTTATGGACAAATTTACCATTGCCATTTTATGAAAAGAGATTTTAATCCTTTCCACTAACTACTAGTATTGTCACGTGTGTGTCCCTAGTAAATCGGGACGCAAAATGCTTTGGACACCAATAATATCGTATAGTTTATTTCTCTATTTTTTATCCGAAATAATCTGATCATTAGATAAGATGTAGAACACTAGTTTAAAACACTGGTATCGAGAACATTTGGAGTACCCATTTGATCGGGACACTAGTGGTCAGTGAGAATAACCTGTCATGTGCAAAGGGTTAATGTCATGTTTGCATGGTTTAACAGCTGATAGAAAACACCATGTAATTTTTTTATACAAGATACTAAGTTCTCGATTCATTTAGAACATGCGGGATGTCTCATTGCAATCTAAACCCTGATTTTCATTTATGGCTATTACTAAAAATATTTAAACAACGTTTCAACTGAGTTATTTTACTTAAAATGTACTGATGTTACGAGACGTTGTTATCATGACAACATTTACATCTAAGTAGCATTGAAATAGAGACTTCAAATTGGAATTACATGTGGTGTCTCTTACGGAGTCACTCTGCGTTATGTGACGTCATCACATATGGCTCACAATCTCTTAAAGTTTCGTTAAAATATATTTATATTATTCTTAAATTTATGAACAAGAAACCCCTAATGCAGGATTCTTCAGGGGACAGGGTGCTGCTTTGTCTCGTAAGTTGCTACACGAGTAGTATTTCGCCACCTTCACGGTGTGCTTCAGACAATGTGACCGCATAGTTTTTTCAGGGTTTTTCATTGTTTCGTAATGAGATTTAATTGTCATATTTCTCCGATACCTATATGGAGGCGTTCTCTACTGTACAGTATTGGTGCAAGTTATGACTATTATGGTCTACCAGTGCAAGGTAAACAGGTGACTACATTAAACCTTTATGTCCCAACACTTTAAAATAAATCTTTTTTCTGTTGTCGGAACGCATTTCCAAGAGAAATATACAGCAAAGTCCATTTGTGATCAGTATATAATAATTGTAGCATGTGATAGCCTTTACAGTGAAATATATTCTTCTGGGAGAGTTTTGTATTTTAGGTTAAAACTAAAATAAATGTGTATTAAGATTGATTTATAATATAACAGCTTTAAGGTTATATATTTTAAGAAAAACATAAACACAAGAAAAGACATGACAAGAAGAAGCAGAAAGCGATATTATTATAAACAGAACTATACCGACAAACAACTTTGCAATTTCATGATTAAGCGTTTCTTCAAAAATACATAAAGCTTACAAAAGTCTAAAATTATAAGAAGAACTTTGCATTTTTTAGTTTGTATATAATTAATAAAATTTTACAAAAAAACTCCGTTAATTTAATTAAAAAGTGAGAAGTAATATATTCTGCATAAATACTGCATATATGGATGCTATAATAATGATACATACACTGAGGTGACAAAAGTCATGGGATACCCTGTTAATACGTATCGGTCCTCCGTTTGAACGGCGAAGTCAGTAACATGACGTGGCATAGACACCACGAGTCGTTGGAAGTCCTCTGGAGAAATATTGAGTCATACACTCTCTATAGTCCATAATTCGAAAATACTGCCAATGGAAGATTTTGTGAATTAATCGATCTCTCGATTATGTCCCATAAATGTTCGATGGGATTCATTTCGGGTGATCACGGTAACCAGAACATCCGAAGAAAATGTCCGGAATGTTCTTCAAACCAATCGCGAACAGTTACTGCCCGGTGGCATGGCACATTGTAAATCTGGAAAATTCCATTATTTTTTGGGTACATGAGGTCCATGAATGGTTGTAAGTAGTCTCCCTGTAGCTGAAAGTAATCATTTCCAGTTAACGATCGGTTCAATTTGACCAGCAGACCAAGTCCATTCATAAAAACACAGTCCACACTTTTATGAAGGCAGAGTCAGTTTGCACAGTGCCCTATTGTCAACTTGGGTCTATGGCTTCTTGGGATCTGCACCACAGGCTTCTTGGTACCCTTCCATCAGCTCTTATCAATTTAAATCGTGACCCATCACACCAAGCTACTTTTTTTCCTGTCGTCTACAGTTCACCTGATGTGGTCACGAGCCCAGGAGCGCCGCTGTTGGCGACGTCGTGCTGTTAGTAATGGCATCCGAGTCCGTCTTCTGATGCTATAGCCCTTAAAAGCCAAACTGATGCCGGACAGTCCTAGCGCGGACACGCCCGTCAGACGTCTCACATTTATTTCAGCGGTTATTTTACAAGTGTTGTTTGTCTCTTCACTCTGACAAGTCTACGCAGACATTGCTGGTCGCACTCATCAAATGTCGGCAGTCGACCACTCCGTTTTCTATGATGGGATGTTATGCCTGAATTTAGGTATTCTCAACAAACTCTTGACACCGTGGATCTCGGAATGTTGAATTCCATAACAATTTCCGAAATGGAATGTCCTATGCGTCTAGCTCCAACTAGTATGCCGCCTTCAAACTCTGTTAATTCTTGTCGTGTGGCCATAATCACATAATTAATGTTTTCAAATGAAGCATTTGAATACAGATGAAAATCCTACCCAGGCACTAACTATTACTATTTGTATATACTACTTTTAAGCGACATAACTGCCATCTATATATTTGCATATTGCTATCCCATGACTTTTGTCACCTCAGTGTATAACAGAAATGCAACAAAGCATACATTACGTTCGAGCAGAGGTTCAAAATTTAGTGATAGCATCACTTTTAATTCCATGTTCAGAGAAAAATTTAAAAAAAAAATACAAATTTAGTTGTATATATGTTTAATAGTGTATCAATGCTATCCTATCCAAAATAGATTTTTAATCGAAAAAAAAATTAAAGGCCAATGACATTGCCACTTCGCTCTTTAGTCTTTAAATTTTCATTATAACTATTACGTAACATGGACGCTATAACTTTAGAAGGGAGTAGGACTAGTTCTTTATGCTCAAGATATATCTAGGGTGCAAAAGGGAACAGATTTTCATATCGTTATCCTTTTTCATTCAATCAAAACTTGATTTTTGATTTTTTTTCTTTACTTCAAAATAGTCTGCTATTTTTTTTCATTTATTTATTAGTTATCTAATTTGTGAAAATATAAATCGACTGGGAGTCAGCAGCATAGACAATTACCTCACCGACGTCACAGATGCAAATTTAGGACTAAATAAATCTCGATTTGCATTTTAAAACGCAATCAGTCTGCCAAGTCACATCTTGGCAACATATATTAAAACCCGATTTTAGCTGTTGCCACATAGATTTACCTTTGTGTTTTCCTGCTTCCATTCCTCCATGTTTTCATTATTTTTGATGCAGGAAAGTACTATGAGTCAACTGCTAAAAACAGGTATTTAAGTGTTTTCCACCAAGATACGATTTAGCAGAGCGATTGCGTTTTAATATGCGAATCAAGATTTAATTAATCCTAGATTTTCATCAGTGATTCCGATAAGCTGATTGTCTGTAATGCCGCCTCCCAATCTAAAAGTTACCATATTAAGAATTACTATTAACCTTCTTTGTTCGGCCCACCAGCGGCCGAGAGGTTCGAACCTCTCAACGGGTAGACGGCAGGTGCTGGGTTCGAACCCAACCGCGGCTGTCGGCCTAACCGTTCGGAGTTTTCGTGGTTTTCTTCGAACCTTGCGTAAATACGGGTTAGGTTCCCTTAGAAAGACCCCCACGAAGGGTACTCCTCCCCTGGTCCTATATCCCTACTGTAGATAATCGGAAGACAAAAATCAACCAATCAACCAACCTTCTTTGTTCAGGAATCAAGGACAAGGGGACAATATTACTGTATAATACATGACATAATAGAAATCTATTATGAAATACTTTTAAGAGTAACTATCTCTTACAATTTAATTTATGTGTAACTATTGTGTATCTAATACAGATATTTTTTTGACGTTTTCATCTTTGTAACAAACACACGGTGTGAATAATAAATGCCTAATCATATCTGAATATGACTGCAAATGTACGAAAAAAGGGAAAAATAATGCATAATAATGAGAAATTTAAAATACTAATTGCTTAACGATATCTCTATGTCGAGTATTGAGAAACCATTGCGGATAGAGTATAGAAATTCCAAAATTATCATAAAAATGATAGCATATGTACAATATGAATGAAAATTTTCATTTTTAAACGAAAACTTAATTAGCTTTACTCGAAATTTTAAGTTATCACTTTAAAAAAAATTTGCTTTTTTTAAGTATATAGTACAATTAAGTTCTTGTAATTATTTTTTACAAAAATTGGAATATTTGTTTTGTATATATTGCCCATCCAAGTGTAAGTAATTTTTTAATCTCTCGAGAAAACTTAATAAAACTTAAAATATATCATTTCTAAAATTCTCTATATTATTTACAAACTATTAGAGTAAGTAATAATAACCCAGCTGAGTAACCATTATATAACAGTGCTGTGATATACTAGCTTATGTAAGCTTTTAATAATAGCATACGATGTTCATTGTAAGGAGAACATGGAGTACAATATAGACTGAATCTACTACAATACATAATAATGTCAGAGATACTGGAACCACAATTAATTGAAAAGCAGTGTACCTGTCATCTTGCTACATCAAAGCCTGGTTAATTCCATGGCATTACTATATATTCTGTGATCACACATCACAAATTAATTTGATAATCACGGCAAACAGATAGGTTTTGCGGGATACTAGAATTATACTGAGACAAAAATTAAAAAATATATTTTAAAAGAGTTGTATGTTATTGTTTTTTAAATTTATAAGGCTTATTCATTTCATATCAAAATATTAATGAGAAACCCTTTGAAGAATTTAATTTAGATAAATCTAAGAATAACTCACTATAGTTAAACGAACTTTTTCTTATTTTTTATGAAGTTCATCTAATATACTTTAGTTGTTTGTAGTAAATAATTAATCGATTAATATTATTAAAAAATATGTATGTTTTTAATAATTGTTATGAAATTGAACTGACCTTTCTCGGAATTTTAAATCATCCATTATAAAATAATAAGCTTTTCTAAAGTTCATATTGTAATACTAAGTTTTATACTTATTCATTTCGAAATTTATAATATTTGTTTCATAAATATTGTCCATCCAAATTTTATAGGAAATTTCAAATCACTTGAGAAAACTTAATAAAATTTAAAGCTTATCTTTTGTAAAACTATCTATAATATTTCCAAAATTTTTAGACTAAATAATAATAACCCAGCTGAGTAACTATTATATATCAGTGCTGTAATATGCTAGCTTATGTAAGCTTTTAATGATAACGTACGATGTTCATTGTAAGCATAACATGGAGTACAATATAGACTGAATCTACTACAATACATAATAATGTCAGAGATACTGGAACCACAATTAATTGAAAAGCAGTATACTTGTCATCGCGCTACACCAAGGCCTAGTTAATTCCATGGCATTTCTATATACTGTGTGATCACACATCGCAAATTAATTTGATAATCAGGACACGCAGATAGGTTTGCGTGTTATTAGAATTATACTGAGACAAAAATTAAAAAATATATTTTAAAAGAGTTGTATAATATTATTTTTCATCTTTGTATCGTATATTAATTTCAGATCAGAAATATTAATAAGAAACGTTTTCATGAATTTTATTTAGCCAAGTCTAAGAATACCTCACTGCAGTTTAACAAACTTTTCTAAATTTTCATGAAATTCATCTAACATACTATATTTGTTTGTTGTATATACAATTAAAAGATTAATGTTATTGAACAATATGTTTTTAATAATTGTTATAAAACGGAACTGGCTTTTCTCGTAATTTTAAATCATCCATTATAAAGAAATAAGCTTTTTTAATGTTTCTATTGTACTATTAAGTTTTTATAATTATTCGTTACGAAATTTATAATATTTGTTTTATAAATATTGTCCATCCAAATTCTGTAGGATATTTGAAATCCCTCTTGAAAACTTAATAAAACTTAAATGTACATCATTCGTAAGAATATCTACAATATTTCCAAACTCTTTAGATAATAATAACCCAGCTGAGTAACCATTATATATCAGTGCTGTAATATGATATCTTATGTAATCTTTTAATAATAGCATACGATGTTCATTGCAAGCATAACATGGAGTACAATATAGACTGAATCTACTACAATACATAATAATGTCAGAGATACTCGAACCACAATTAATTGAAAAGCAGTCTACCTGTCATCGTGCTACATCAAGGCCTGGTTAATTCCATGGCATTACTATATGCTTTACGATCACACATCACAAATTAAATTTATAATCGCGGTATATGCATAGGTTTTGCGTAAAATTAGAATTATACTGACGTGAGACAAGAGTTAAAAAACGAATTTTAAGTAAGTTATATGTTACTGATTTTCATCTTTGTATGGTTTATTCATTTCAAAGCAGAACGATTTAATAAGAAGTATTTTTAAGAATTCTATTCAGCCAAAACTAAAAATTAACTTAATTAAGGCTTGGTTAATTTCATGGCATTACTATATACTCTATGATCACACATCACAAATTAATCTTATAACCACGGCAAACAGATAAGGTTTGCGTGAAATTAGAATTATATTGAGACAAGAATTAAAAAAGATTTTAAAAAAAGTTATTTATACATTACTGATTTTCAGTGCAGTATAACAAACATTTCTAAATTTTGCTTAAATAATTATAATACACTTTAAATTTATGTCTAATTAATATTGTATTGTTTTAAATACATTTAAGAATAATTTTTTTAAATTTAATTAGAGTAAAATTATTTCGTATATAATAGAGATATTTTATTGACTTCTTCAACTTTGTAATCAATAATTTCTATGTAAATAATAAATACATAATCGTACCTGGATATCATTGCAAATATATGAAAAAAAGGAAAAAAGTCATGCAAAATAAAAAGAAAGTTTAAACACTAATATCTTAAAGATATCTTCAGGGCAGGGGTTGCTCAATGATAACGAATAACAGATAGAAGTTCCACAATAATCATAAGCTAATGTTATATATAATATAATGCTATATATGTATAATATGAAGGCAAAACTTTATTTTTCAACGAAAACTTAGTTCGCTTTACTCGGAATTTTAAATCACTCATTATAAAGAAATATGCCTTTCTAAAATTTATATTGCACTGTTAAATTTTTATAATTATTTGTTACGAAATTTATAATATTTGTTTTGTAAATATTGTCCATCCAAATTCTATAGGAAGTTTCAAATACCTCTTGAAAACTGAATAAAACTTAAAGTACATCATTCGTAAAAAGTATCTATAATATTTCCAAACTATTTAGATCAATAATAACCCATCTGAGTAACCATTATATATCAGTGCTGTGATATGCTAGCTTATGCAAGCTTTTAATAATAGCGTACGATGTTCATTGTAAGCATAACATGGAGTACAATATAGACTGAATCTTCTACAATACATAATAATGTCAGAGATACTGGAACCACAATATTTTGAAAAGCAGTGCACCTGTCATCACGCTACACCAAGGCCTGGTTAATTCCATGGCATTACTATATACTCTATGATCACACATCACAAATTAATTTTATAACCACGGCAAACAGATAAGGTTTGCGTGAAATTAGATTTATACTGAGAGAAGAATCAAAAACATTTTTAAAATAGCTATACATTACTGAATTTCAATGCAGTATAACAAACATTTCTAATTTTTGATAAAATTCACATAATGCACTTTAAATGTATGCATAATTAATATTTTTTATTATTATTAAATACTTTTAAGAATAACTCTCTTCTAAAATATTTCATTGGTGTAAAATTATTTCGTATATAACAGAGTGTAACAGAGATATTTTATTGACTTCATTATCTTTGTAATCGTGTCATCAAACTATGTGAATAATAAATGCATAACCGTACCTGAATATCACAACAAATGTATGAAAAAAAAGAAAATAAATAAAAAAATAATGCAAAAACAAAAAAAAAATTAAGCACTAATATCTTAAAGATATCTTCAGGGCAAGGGTTGAGTAATGATAACCTACAACGAGTAGAGAGTTTAAAATAATCATAAGGTTGATAACGTTATATATGTGCAGTATGGATGAAAAACTGTCTTTTTAAACAAAAATTAAGCTCGTTTGACCCGGAATTTGAAGCCATCCATTGTAAAGAAATATGCTTTTTTAAAGTTTGTCTTATACTGTTTTTATATTTATTTGTTATGAAATTTATAATATTTGTTTTGTAAGCATTGTCCATCCAAATTCGATTCAAATCCCTCGTGAAAACAATAAAACTTAATATATATCAGTTGTAAAACTATCTATAATGTTTCTAAACTATTTAGAGTATAATAATAAACCAGCTGAGCAACCATTATATATCAGTGCTGTGATATACTAGCTTGTGTAAGCTTTTAATAATAGCGCACGATGCTCATTGTAAGCATAACACGAAATACAATATAGACTGAATCTACTACAATACATAATAATGTCATAGATGCTGGAACCACAATTAATTGAAAAGCAGTGTACCTGTCATCGTGCTACACCAAGGCCTGGTTAATTCCATGGCATTATTATAAACTCGATGATTACACATCACAAATTAATTTTATAATCACGGCATACCGATTTGTTATGCATGGTATTAGAATTATACAGAGTTAAGAATAAGAAAAAACATATTTTAAGAGGATAATATATTACTGAGGGATATATGTTACTGATTTTCGTTTTTTTAAGATTTATTCACTTCAAATCCAGAAAGATTTATTAAGAAACACTTTTAAGAATTTTAACCATCCAAAACTAAGAATAACTAACTGCAGTTTAATAAACATTTCTAAAGTTTGATAAAATTCGTGTAATACACTTTAGTTTTATGAATAATTAATAGTTTATTATTACTGTTGTTACAGCAATTTATTGAACGTACATTTTCTCATATTAATCAAATTACAAAATTTAAAGGATTTAAAGCGTAAATTGGAAACTATGCATCTATTGAATATCTTAAATCGTTGAGGGACGGTGGTATGTCTATGAAAGTATTTAATTTGAATTTCTGAAGGCCTTATTGTCACCAAAGTTTTTATTTAAAAATTTATTAGTTGCGTAAAATACAGCTTCTTTTTCTTATTTACAAATAAAATTGTTTTTATATTCTAGAGCAAGACATTAAGTTTAGCATTTGAGCTATGAAAGTGCTCTGCGCCACAAAGGGTTAAAGAAAAAGAAACTTGTTTATAGAAATGTATGAAGTATTTTCTAAACAGCGATGCAGAATGACTTCAAAAGCATTTTTAGTATA
The DNA here is from genome assembly GCA_964019185.1 of Maratus speculifer. Classification (NCBI taxonomy): domain Eukaryota; kingdom Metazoa; phylum Arthropoda; class Arachnida; order Araneae; family Salticidae; genus Maratus; species Maratus speculifer. Next base: position 280,062,766 of record OZ025294.1, read on the forward strand.
TTTGTTACATTTCTAAGTTTTAATGTCTCTTTTTTATCTAATGTAACAAAATAATGAAACACAAATTCAGCATATCTATTTTTAGGTAGTTTTCATCGAAAAAGGCAAAAAGTTAGCTGCCATTCGTAATATGTGGCAAAAAATTTATAGCCCAATTGCAACCTTTCGGGGAAAAGCAACAATAAAAAGTAAAATAAATCTATATTAAACGATTGGCACACACGAAAGCAAAAACCACCATCCGTTAAAATGTTGGTTTTTATATACATATATATAGGATGGCCACTCTCAACAATATCCAATAGCTAATTTTTAAACCATTAGTCATTCACATATAGTCCCAATTAAAAACATACAAGGTCCGGCTATTAACTTCCGGGACTGACATAACTGTACGAGAACGAAAAGCTGGAAGATGGCACTAATGATTGCATATTGAAGAAAGTTTTCTTGTGCATGTGCAGCGCACTTGGCGCCATTATGAAGTAAGTGGTTCTCGTGGAAAGGCGCATTAAAACGTAGCTCTTAAATTCCTGTTGTCGAAGTGAAAATGGAGCAAAGAATTAACATTAAATTCTGCTTAAAATTGCGCAAGACATCTGCGGAAACCTATGAAATGTTAAAACAAGTTTAGGGCAAGGAAGCATTATCCCGTTCAAGATTTTTTTAATGGTTTAAACGCTTTCAGGACCGGAGCGAAAGCGTCGAAGATTATCCCCACACAAGTCGGCCGCACTCCGTACGCACGCCGGAAGCAATTCAAAAAGTTCGCGATATGGTGAAATGTGATCACCGATTGACTTTCGAATACTTGCCAATGAATTGAACATGGACAAAGAGACGGTTCGGCGAATTTTGACGCAAGTCCTAGGCAAACGCAAGATTTGTTCCAGAGTCGTTTCCTCACCATGTTCCATTCTTAGCCCAAAATGGTGTCGTTGAAATGCACCATCCATCATACTCTCTAAATCTAGCATCTGCAGACATTTTCCTGTTTGCTAATCTGAAAAATTCGCTGAAGGGAACAAGATTTCAGGATGTCGAAGCCATAAAGAAAATTGTAACGCCACTATTAAAGAGCATTCTAAAATAGGACTTTGAAACTTCTTTCCGAAATTTGTAAAGCCGAGCACAAGCGTGCATTATGGCTTATGGGGACTACTTCAAATCATATTAAATGGCTATGTGTTTAACCCCTTTTCTTCTGAGATATTACATGAGTCCTGGAAATTAATAGCTGGACCTTGTATATCAAGTAAAGTTTTTAAAAAAATAGTTAATTTTTTTAAAGTTTTTTCATTAAAAATATTTCTTAAAAGGTTACGAAATTTATATGTTATATGTTCAGTTCTATTGATCTAACAATAAAATTGACTGGATTGTTTAACTTTGAATTGCTAGACTTATGCCAATGCTCTGCATCTGAACACAAAGAGTTGGATCATGGTTCCAGAGTTGTAGGTTCCAGGTTGTATACAAAATGATTAAAGAATTGGAAAGATTTATTTTATGTGTACCTTTCTGCAATGCAGCCGAAACAAGTTAGCTCGAACACGTTTTCTAGTCCGCAAGCAAGTAACTAAATCTATACTTCTTTACGATTAAAATTTGTATTTCAATTGTTTGAAATTAGAAATTATTATTGACCTTACTCATTTACATATCAAAGTATTTTTGGACATACAAAGAACGAACGGAAATTAATCTTTTTTGTTAATTATAGAGCATGCGCAGTTTCGACGGAATATTGTCATTACTAGAAATGTATTATAATTATCGAAAACAAAGCTTATCTTTCATGGACTCCATATTTCTATACCTTTGTGTGGATCAAATGGATTACAAAGATATATTTCACTTGACTGTCAAAGATGCATTGACAAAAAAAGGACAATTGACTTCTAAATATCATTTATTTAACGAAAAGCAGATTATATTTGAATAACTGTTTGATTAGCTTGATTGTGAGTAATAAAATGTTTGCTGACTTTTATCCCTCTGAGATAACTAATGCCTTAGTCATGAATTATGTGCGAATGTAATAATGGAGGAATGTAGAAATATACATTCCTTTCATGAACATATGCTACGAACTACTCAAGAAAGAAAACTAACATAGACAATACATATAAAAATGGCATTTCACCTTTCACATGCATAAAATTGAAACTTGTATCTACACAGCAGTTATTTGATTTTATTTATTAAGTCTAGTTTTTAGCATAATTTAAAATGAAACAAAACCAAAATGTTGGCATTGGTGTGTTTGTAGTTAATATTTATTGTGCTTTTTTAACCTAATAATATTCAGCTTCAAAATTGTTAAGAATTACAAAGGTTTTACATTTTACGTTAGATTCATTTGGAATTACTTACTATTTATTATTTACTATTATAATCTTTATTCTGCAATTTACTTAGAAAATTTAGTTTAAAACTTAGTCTATAAATTTAATCTAAAAATTTGTATTTCAATCGTTTGAAGTTAGAACTTATTATTGACATTATTCATTTATATATTAAAATATTTTTAGGCATACAAAAAACAAACGAAAACTAATCCTTTTTGTTAATTACAGAGCATGCGCATTGTCGACAGAATATTCTCATAAGTAGAAATTCATTATAATTATCGAAATCAAAACTTGTCTTTCATGGGCTCCGTATTTCTATACCTTTGTTTGGATCAAATGAATTACTAAGATATATTTCACTAGACTGTCATAAGTAGAAATGATTAAAGTGACAACTACTGACAACAATGGACAATTGACTTCTAAATATCATTTATTTAAGGAAAAGCAGGTGATATTTGAATAAATGTTTGATGAGACTCTATTGTGACTAATGAGAGGTTTGCTGACTTTTATCCCTCTGAGATAACAAATGAACTAGTTATAAATTATGTGGGACTGTAATAATGCAAGAATGTATATATACATTCCTTTGACGAACATATGCTACAAGCTAGTAAAAAAAACATAGACATTACATATAAATAAAGACATTTCACCTTTCACATGCTCAGAATTGAAACTTGTTTTTACACGGTGGTTTTTTAATTTTCTTTTATTAAGTCTAATTTTTAGCTTTATTTGAAATAAATAAAAACCAGAATGTTGAAATTTATGTGTTTCCAGTTAATATTTATTGTAATTTTTTAACCAATTGCATTCAATATGTAAATTGTTAAATAATTCAAAGATTTTACATTCATGTCAGAATCATTTAGAATTACTTACTGTTTACTATTTACTATTTTAATATTTATTCTGGAATGTACTGCCTAGTTTTGGTTTAAAAACTCAAACTATACACTTTTACGACTAAAATTTCTATTTCAATTGTTTCAAGTTAGAAATTATTATTCATGTTAGTCATTTACATATCAAGGTATTTTTGAGCATACAAAGAACAAACGAAAACACATCCTTTTGTTAATTACAGAGCATGTGCAGCATCCACAGAATATTGTCATTACTAGAAATGTATTATAATTATCGAGATCAAACCCTGTCTTTCATGGGTTCCATAATTCTAAACCTTTGTGTGGATCAAATGAATTACAAAGATATAATTCATTTGACTGTCAAAGATGCATTGACAACAAAGGACAACTGACTTCTAAATATCATTTATTTAAAGAAAAGCAGATTATATTTGAATAACTGTTTGATTAGACTTGATTGTGAGTAATGAAATGTTTGCTGACTTTTATCCCTCTGAGATAACTAATGCCTTAATTATGAATTATGTGCGAATGTAATAATGGAGGAATGTAGAAATATACATTCATTTCATGAAAATATGCTACGAACTACTCAAGAAAGAAAACTAACATAAACAATACATATAAAAATGGCATTTCACCTTTCACATGCATAAAATTTAAACTTGTTTTTACAGGGTGGTTTTTTAATTATTTTATTAAGCCTAATTTTTAGCTTTATTTGAAATGAAACAAAACTAAAATGTTGGCATTAGTGTGTTTGTAGTTAATATTCATTGAACCTTTTTAAAACTAAAAATATTCGGCTTCAAAATTGTTAAGAATTACAAAGGTTGTAAATTTTACGTTAGACTCATTTGGAATTACTTACTATTTATTATTTACTATTATAATCTTTATTCTGCAATTTAATGAGAAAATTTATTTTAAAACTTAATATAAAATTTGTATTTCAATCGTTTGGAGTTAGAAGTTATTATTCATGTTAGTCATTTACATATCAAGGTAGTTTTGGGCATACAAAGAACAAACGAAAACTAATCCTTTTGTTAATTACAGAGCATGCGCATTGCCGACAGAATATTCTCATAAGTAGAAATTCATTATAATTATCGAAATCAAAACTTATCTTTTATTGGCTCCGTATTTCTATAGCTTTGTTTGGATCAAATGAATCACAAAGATATATTTCACTTGACTGTCAAAGATGCATTGACAACAAAGGACAATTGACATCTAAATATCATTTATTTAACGAAAAGCAGACGATATTTGAATAACTGTTTGATTAGACTCGATTGTGAATAATGAAAGTTTTGCTGACTTTTATCCCTCAGAGACAACTAATGCCTTAGTTATAAATTATGTTTAAATGTAATAAAGGTGGAATGTATAGAAGCATTCCTTTGACGAAAATATGCCACAAGCTACTCAAAAAAAAACATAGGCTATTACATATAAATAATGACATTTCACCTTTCACATGCTCAAAATTGAAACTTGTTTTTACAGGGTGGTTTTTTAATTATTTTATTAAGTCTAATTTTTAGCTTTATTTGAAATAAAAGAAAACCAGAATGTTGGATTTTATGTATTCCCAGTTAATATTTATTGTCCTTTTTTAAACTAATAATATTCAGCTTCAAAATTGTTAAGAATTACAAAGGTTTGACATTTTACATTGGACTCATTTGGAATTACTTACTGTTTATTATTTACTATTATAATCTTTATTCTGCAATTTGTTGAGAAAATTTAGTTTAAAACTTAATCTATAAATTTAATCCAAAAATTTGTATTTCAATCGTTTGAAGTTAGAAGTTGTTATTCACGTTAGTCATTTACATATCAAGGTATTTTTGGGCATACAAAGAACAAACGAAAACTAATCCTTTTGTTAATTACAGAGCATGCGCAGTGCCGACAGAATATTGTCATAAGTAGAAATGCATTATAATTATCGAAATCAAAACTTATCTTTTATTGGCTCCGTATTTCTATAGCTTTGTTTGGATTAAATGAATCACAAAGATATATTTCACTTGACTGTCAAAGATGCATTGACAACAAAGGACAATTGACTTCTAAATATCATTTATTTAACGAAAAGCAGACGATATTTGAATAACTGTTTGATTAGACTCGATTGTGAATAATGAAAGTTTTGCTGATTTTTATCCCTCAGAGACAACTAATGCCTTAGTTATAAATTATGTTTAAATGTAATAAAGGTGGAATGTATAGAAGCATTCTTTTGACGAAAATATGCCACAAGCTACTCAAAAAAAAACATAGGCTATTACATATAAATAATGACATTTCACCTTTCACATGCTCAAAATTGAAACTTGTTTTTACACGGTGGTTTTTTAATTTTCGTAAGTAGAAATGCATTATAATTATCGAAATCAAAACTTATCTTAGAAATCTATGTAGAAACGCATTCCATAGACGAACTACTCAAAAAACAAAACTAACATATCCAGTACATGTAAAAAATGACATTTCATATTTTATGTGTTCAAAGTTGAAATTTAATGAGATAAAAAATTACTTTAATTAAAATTCTAATAGAACGCAGTTAAAATTTAAACATACAAACCATGTCTATTTCATCGTGAAGTTCTGTTTATGTTTCATATTTTTTGCTGTATATAATTTTGCACACATCGAAATTTAAATGCATACGTATAAAACCATTAATTGTAAAACAATATATAAACCATTAAATTTAATACAAAATTACCTCGTTAAAATATAAAAAAATTAAAATGAATATGATCGAAATTTGTAGAACCAAAGTAGAATCTTCAGGCTCGCAAATACTTTGGAATTACAAATAGAGTGTATGGTTTTATCTTCGTATTAGCCATGAAAAATAAAAATAATACAAATTTAGGGCTACCAATACACGAAGAAGAAAAAATAACTATTTATTATTATTATATATATACAGGGTGAGTCATAAATATCGAAACAATAGGCTATCTCCTTAAATATTGCCCTCAGACCCATACTTCTATTTTAAAAAATACGAAAATAAAATTTTTATACGGCCTCCAAGGGATAAAACTTCCAATTAGAAAAATTTTCCTTATCCATTCCCGAATTAAACAAAAAAAATCATCTCGATATCTACAAATCCCTGAAAGATATTAAAATCCAAAATTTTCCAAAATTCGTGACTTACACCAAGCGCACCTCTGAGTACAGCAATATCAATTCCTTTGAAATACAATTTAGGGATCGACCATAAATTTACGCATTATTAAATATCGATCCAAGACAATACTTTAACGTTTAGATATAAAATAAAAGCATATAAGTTTTTGCTTTAAACCTCCTTGAAATATGCTAGATGTCTGTTATATCTCGAGCTTGGTGCCAGGTTCGTAACTGGCACGACCCATTGGACGAACCGTCTTATTAAAAAAAGTGTTATTAAATTAAGTGATATTAATTAAACTCTCATTAAACGTGTCTTAAAAACTTATTGTCGCAGGCAATAAGTTTAGTAAAAGTAGTAACAGCGATAATGACGTTTCTATTAACTGAATCATTGGAAATATATTTTAATAAATTACACAAAAATATTTTCAAAAATCTACTTTTTGTTATTCAGCTTTTAAATTTATGTGGTTTTAAACTTATTTATACTTTCTTCTATCTTTACAACATGAAAGTATTGGATTCATGAAAATTTTGAATTCCGGTTTTCGACGGATTCACACGTTTTAGGGCTCATAGATGCCGAAAAACATGTTTTTACAAAATGTCTGTCTGTGAGTCACTGCTCTTGTATCTGTGTATATGACACAAATTTTGTGAGTGCGCTGTCTCAAGAGCTAATTCACGGAATTTAATAAAAAAATATATTTACTTAGTCCTTGATATATTGTTTTTGTTTTTGTTTATGCCGGCCAATTATCTACAATAGAGATATAGGCCCTAAGGGGAGGGGTGTCTTCCGTGAGGGTCTTCCTAAGGGAACCCGTATTTACGCAAGGAAATCCTGGGTTCGAAGAAAACCACAGAAAAGTTTAAACGATTAGACCGACTGTCGCGATTCTGTTCGAACCCAGCACCTTCCGTCTACCAGTTTGGAGCCCCATAATTCGAGTCAGCTTTTACGCATCGTGTAATAGCAATTTTAACAAGAAAAATATGAAGTTGACAGTGCCAAAACAATGAAAAATTTTGAAATCGATGTGATAAAAAAATGAGGTTTAAATCAACTGACGCATTTAAAAAGTTATTAAAGAAGGCGAGAATGACAAAACTTAAACCAAATCTGAAATCGAAACTATACAGGACGGAGTTCATTACCTAAAAACTTTTTAAAAAAAATTTAAATATAAGGAGCCCATCTTTGTTTAAAACTAAATGCATTTCTCTGCATCTGATGTTTTTATTTCAGTATTTCTCAGTTTTAATCTGACATAAGTCAATAACCGTCGATTACGGTAACATTCCCGTGAGTTCAATAGTTTTTAACATCGGAAAAAAAAAAATGCCCTAAAAAATGATCATTGCGCCGAAAGAAGTGTTCACCTCAGAAAATTTATTTAATATGATTTCTTTACAAAAAAATTGCATCCTTTTTTATATTGCTATTTTAAATACTTTTATTTTAAAAAAATATTATTTCAAATGCTGAATTAAAACTGAAAAATAGATATTTTCGTTTAATCAAAATAAAAAAAATTCAACGCGACAAATAATATTTTGAATTATAACAATTTTAATTTAAGTTTTTTGAAAAAAAATTTTTTATTAAGAAGTCTTATGATGTGATAATGCTTACAAATTATGTGGTTAACATCACATAACATTCAAAATTCAAATTCTATAAATAAATAAATAAAATAGATGTTTCCTGGACACCTTACAGCAACATTGTTTCTTCAATTACATGCATTTTAATTTGTGTCTGATCCCTTGAAACCTCACGATTTATTAAATTGCCATAACTCTCAGAGTTTTGAAGATATCAAAATGAAATATTTTTGTTCAATTCAGGGGTGCGTAAGGAAATTTTTTCAAATTGGAAGTTTTATCCTCTGGGGGCCGTATAAAAATTTAATTTTCGTATTTTTTAAAATAGACTCCCCCCCCCCCCCACATGGAGTTGCAACTTATCTTTTCAAAAAATTTATCTTTTTTTATGAAATTTTGCAATTGTAAGTATTGTTCTAGGAGTAATATTTAAGGAGATAGCCTATTGTTTCGATATTTATGACTCACCCTGAATATATATATATATATATATATATATAATTAATGAAAAAAGACAGTTTAAAGATTTCGTTTGCTTGGATAATGGACTGGATCTTTTAACAAAATTTACGATATTTCGCGATATAATTGTCGTATAGGAAAAAATTAGTTGTTAAAATAGTCACAATTAAAGAAGATTTTAGTTGATATTAAAAAAAGAAAATCGATATTTGGACCGATTTCAAACTACTGTGTCGTAAGGATTTCTCTAGATATTTAAAGAACGTTGTAAAGTCGAAAGTTTCCTGTATGTGTGAAAAATATTCATATTGTATGAATATAAATATAGGCAAATGATCTATTTAATAAACAGTATTTGCATTTTCAATGTACAATAATGTTGAAAACATTCCATTAGAAGTTATACTAGTTCGAACTTTTATTTAAATATTTATAAAAAGCACTTTAATTTTTATTTATTTATTTTTTTTTAATATAAAAGCCGTCAAGAGCAATAGATACCGAAAAAAATCTCTAGGGGTTTTCGAGTAAAATTAAAAATTAAAACTTTAAAAGAAAAAATAGAGATAGTGAATAAAAAAAATAACCTAATTAAATAATAACTCCGTAGCAAAGATTTCAATTAAATTTCTAAATATATGGCATAAACCTTTCTCATTATTATATTTAATAATTTATTAAAAGAAATAAAAATAGGATGAAAAAGTTTTCTAATCCAAATCTCATGTGAAATTTACTACACAAACTTTGATTTCCATTTATTATTTTATAAAACTAATTAATTAATATAAGTTGGGCAATAATTTTCTGCATATAAAAATTCAAAAAGCTAATTATTAATTTCTAAAGTGGATAAAAAGTTAAGATGAAACGAAAAAAAATTCACGCTATAAATACTACTTATTTTATTTCGGAGAAACATTTTTTATTACTCTTGGGGGGTTAACATAATTCAGAAAAATTCATTTTATACATGCACGACAAAGGATGTTTTGATAATAAATTTATTAAAGTAGATAGATGATACAAGATATTTTGATGAAAGTACTTTTTTATAAATGGTCACATTTACGTTAAGGGTTATGGATAGTAAAAATAAAAATGTTCATTTATGAATTAGAAATTTGTAAACAAATCTTGTTCTATAATGGATATTTCTGAAATATCATTTTAAATTCTTTTGTTCATGCGTTTATTTTATGTTTTATTATTATTTTGTGTTACTGAGATGTAAATGATACTCAAGAAAATGTGAAATTTTAAGTTCATTTTTATTTTTGTTCGAAAATTAATTGGCAAGAGACTTAATATTGCATTTATGTTTTATTTAGTAATACATACTTCTTTAAAATTCCTTTATTTTAAACAAATCATTTTTAATTCTAGAGCATCGCTTCGCTACTTGAAGGATATAGGTGATTTCAATGAATTTTTAGATGGAAATGCAGATTACATATTTGTAATTGTGGTAGTTATTTTCTTGTTTAAAGGTAAAATGTTCAGAATATAATGTTAACATGTTGTTCCATATCAATGTTCAAATTTCTATTGACCCATATTGGGGTCAATGGACAAATTTTGTTTGAATAAACAAAAGAATATATATATATATATATATATATATATATATATATATATATATATATATATATATATATATATATATATATATATATATATATATATATATATATATTATTATTATTATTATTATTAAATTATTTATTTATTTGTTTTGATATTATCCATCAACAATTTCCATACGAAATGCATTATAACGTCATTAATCCTTCTCATCAATCCTTCTCTTTGAAGAGTTTTTATTATCCAAAAATTACGTTAATCTTTTATAGCTATATAAGTCAATTAAACAAAATTACGTGAAAGAGATATGTCTAATTCACATCAATGTAAAATTTGCAAAATGAAAAAATTTTTGTTGGAATTACAGATTGAAAATACAAGACTTTAATAAGACTCAAATAAAATTGATAAAAATTAGAATTTTATAAGAATGTTAACAGTACTTTTTTTGTCTGATCAACGACACTGATTTTTTTACTTTAACTAAAAATTTCTCTTAAAACAACCGAAAGGTACTCAGCAAAACATCTTTTCGGGTGCGTTAACATGGCCCCCCCACCACCAATTTTTTTAAATTCAAATACATGAGGAATTAGCTCTCAATTAGCTCTAATTTGCTCTCTAATATTAGAATTTGCTCCGGTGATAAAATCGAGATATTTAAATTAGAAAGGTGGGGGGGCTAAGTTAACGCTAGCCCCCCCCCCACTTTTAAATATCGAAATTTCAAAGGTGCCAAAATTTAGCTCTCAATTAGCTCTAATTTGCTCTCTAATATTAGAATTTGCTCTGGTTTTGTTATCGAGATATTCCAGATTCCAGTAGGGGGGAAAGCACTAGCTCGCCCCCCCCCCCACATTCGATTTTCGAAATTTCAGAGGTGCCAAAATTTAGCTCTCAATTAGCTCTAATTTGCTCTCTAATACCAGAATTTGCTCCGGTTTTTGTAACGAGATATTTCAATTTATATAAAGGGGGCAAGCGTTAACTTAGCCCCCCCCTCATTCGATTTTCGAAATTTCAAAGATGCCAAAATTTAGCTCTCAATTAGCTCTAATTTGCTCTCTAATACCAGAATTTGCTCCGGTTTTTGTAACGAGATATTTCAATTTATATAAAGGGGGCAAGCGTTAACTTAGCCCCCCCCCCACATTCGATTTTCGAAATTTCAAAGATGCCAAAATTTAGCTCTCAATTAGCTCTAATTTGCTCTCTAATACCAGAATTTGCTCCGGTTTTTTTTTCGAGATATTTCAATTTATATGAAGAGGGCAAGCGATAACTTAGCCCCCCCCCCCCCCACTTTAGAGTATCAAAATTTCAAAGGTGCCAAAATTTAACTCTCAATTAGCTCTAATTTATTCTCTAATATTAGAATTAGCTCCCATTATAATATCGAGATATTTCAATTTATATGAAGGGGGCAAGCGTTAACTTAGCCCCCCCCCCCTTTCGAGTATCAAAATTTCAAAGGTGCCAAAATTTATCTTTCAAGGAGCTCTAATTTGTCCTCTAATACCAGAATTTGTTCCGGATTTTTATGGAGATATTTCAATTTATATGAAAAGGGCAAGCGTTAACTTAGCCCCCGCCCCCCACTTTCGAGTATCAAAATTTCAAAGGTGCCAAAATTTAGAGCTCTAATGTTAGAGCTCCAACATTAGTAGCTCTAATTTGCACTCTAATATTAGAAGTTGCTCATCGAAATTTCAAAGGTGCCAAATTTTAGCTCTCAATTAGCTCTAATTTGCTCTTTATTATTAGAATTTGCTCTGGTTTTGTTATCGAGATATACCAGATTCCTCTAGGGGGGAAAGCACTAGCTACCCCTCCGCCACGTTCGATATTCGAAATTTCAAAGGTACCAATATTTAGCTTTCATTTAGCTCTAATTTGCTCTCGAATACCAGAATTTGCTCCGATTTTTATATCGAGATATTTCAATTTATAAGAATGGGTCAAGCGTTAACTTTCGATGTATTTTGCCCAACTCTGCTCGTGAGTGTCTTCGCGGGCAGGTGCCGTGATTTTAAATACTTTCTAGGAAGAGTTGCACCAAAAGAAGCACTTGGCTTCTTGCAGAATTGGCGATCTTATTCTTATTTCGGGCCTTGGTAATATTACTCAAAGAAAGTAACTATTGTAATAACGCCATCCCTTGAATCCGCCTTCCTTAATCCAGATTCGGTGATTGGTGACACACGGAGTTGTCAGAGATCTACCGTTTGTGTCCACTTGAGTCAATTGATGATTGATGCTGAAAATTCTCGAAAGAAACAAGATTTTAGGAATACAGATAGTTTCGCTTAGGACCGAATTAGGGTAATACTTTCAACGAAAATAAGGACTCTCTGAAACTCACAAGGAAGGTCTCCATTGGGGGCATACTCAGAATTTTTTGAAAAAAATACGAATTAAACTACTCATGTAGGTAATAAAGGATCAGTGAAAATTAGCGGCGGAATTACATTATTAGATATGTAAAAAAATAAAATAGTTTGGAATAATTGGCGTGAAAAGCTGAAAGCGACGCGGGATTTGGCAAGCACTGCATTTCCTCGCCAAAAGCAGACGATTTTAACGAATCTGAAAATTGATTTTAATTGACTTCACTGTTAAAAATCTGCAGCATTTACTGCAACGTCACTCCACTACTTTTATAGAATATCTCTCTTCTGACCAATGAGAATGCTCCATAGCACGGCGAATTGACCGTGTCATACACTGTTAAAAATCTGCTGCATTTTGTTGCAACGCACTCCACCGCTTGTATATAATATCTCTATTTCAACCAATGAGAAAGTTCCATTTCATGGCCAAGTAACCGTTTTCAATACAAGCAAGGGAGTGCGTTGCAACAAAATGCAGCAGATTTTAACAGTGTATTTTTCAATTTGGAACAATTTTAATCAATTTAAATTGTGTTTTAAATGATAAAATATATTAATTTCATTTTGTTATAAGTACATATAAACATATATGACAAAATTACACTTAAAGTAAAGTAAAAATGCAAAACTAAAATTACTTAAACTAAACTTATTTAAATAAATTGAACATAGAAAGTTTTTTCTTTAAAAAGTATTCGAAGCGTAAAAGCGTGTTTTTCAAAATTTCGTTTTTTCGCCAACCGGAGATAAACCGCCAAATAAACGAAATTTTTATTATTTTTTTACGGACGTTATAAGGAGGTTCCGCCGAAATTTTTTTATAAACATATATAACTATATGAGAAGAACTTTCTGTAATTTTTTCAGATTTTTCTGAGTATGCCCGTATGGAGACCTTCCTTGTCAGATTTTGACAGTATTGTTTAAAACAATGAATACTATAGTACTCACATTTAATTTTTTTCTTCATTGTTTCATTTCATAGTTTAAAAAAAGTACTCCGAAAAAGTTTTATTATTTTAAATATATATATGTATGTAAACGCTTATTACACTTTTTATTTCTCAAATTGTGAATTATTAATTATCTTACTTTCCAAAGATTTGCCCATTTTTTTTAATATGCCAAAAAATTTAATTTTGTTTGTTAATGAGATAAATTTGAAATTACACAATTGTGGAATACTTTTAAATAATTTCTTTTGAATATTGTTTCTGATTGTTAATGAACTAAATAATTAGAATGTACGAATATACATTAAAATATAAAATACAAAAATAAATACAGAAATATTCAATAAAAATATGTAAACCATAATGTAATTATTGAAATATACTGTAGAAATGTACAAAATTTTTAAAAATAAAATCTTCATTTCCATATCTTTCAGCATCTAAATTAAAAAATGAAATAATATCTATAAAAATGAGCTAAAGAAAATAAACAAGCAATACTTATATTTCAGAATAAAAAGAAGCGTTATTCCAGAATTCTGGGCCCCACCAGAGGCCGAGAGGTTCCCACCTATCAACTGGTAGACAGTAGCTGCTGGTTTCCAATCCAATAGCGGCAGTCGGCCTAACCGTTGGGAGATTTCGTGGTTTTCTTCAAATCTTGCGTAAAAACGGGTTAGGTTCCCTCAGAAAGACCACCACGATGGGCACTCCTACCCAGGGCCTATATCCCTAGTATAGAAAATTGTCCGACAAAAAATAAACCAAACAAAACCAAAATTCTAGAGTGTCAGAGTGTTAAAAATAACACCTGCAATAGGTGCATTAACTTGCCCACCCCCCACCAACCACCGATTTTTTTAAATTCAAATACATGAGGAATTAGCTCTCAATTAGCTCTAATTTGCTCTCTAATATTAGAATGTGTGTGTGTGTGTGTGTGTATGTGTGTGTGGGAGGGCTATCTCGATATCGAAACAAGAGAAAATTCTACTATTAGAGAACAAATTAGAGTTAATTCAGAGCTAAAGTTTGGCACCTTTGAAATTTCGATGAGCTACTTCTAATATTGGACAGCAAATTAGAGCTACTAATATTGGAGCTCTAATATTAGAGTTCAAAATTTTGGCACCTTTGAAATTTTGATACTCGAAAGTGGAGGGGGAGGGTTGGCTAAGTTAACGCTTGCCCCTTTCATATAAATTGAAATATCTCCATAAAAAAACAGGAACAAGTTCTGGTATTAGAGAGCAAATTAGAGCTCCTTGAAAGATAAATTTTGATACTCGAAAGGGGGGAGGGCTAAGTTAACGCTTGCCCCCTTCATATAAATTGAAATATCTCGATAATATAATGAGAGCTAATTCTAATATTAGAGAGCAAATTAGAGCTAATTGAAAGCTAAATTTTGGCACCTTTGAAATTTTGATACTCGAAAGGGGGGGGGCTAAGTTAACGCTTGCCCCCTTTATATAAATTGAAATATCTCGTTAAAAAAAGCGGAGCAAATTCTGGTATTAGAGAGCAAATTAGAGCTAATTGAGAGCTAAATTTTGGCATCTTTGAAATTTCAAAAATCGAATGTGGGGGGGGGGGGGGGCTAAGTTAACGCTTGCGTTCTTCATATAAATTGAAATATCTCGAAAAAAAACCGGAGCAAATTCTGGTATTAGGGAGCAAATTAGAGCTAATTGAGAGCTAAATTTTGGCATCTTTGAAATTTCGAAAATCGAATGTGGGGGGGGCTACGTTAACGCTTGCCCCCTTTATATAAATTGAAATATCTCGTTAAAAAAACCGGAGAAAATTCTGGTATTAGTGAGCAAATTAGAGCTAATTGAGAGCTAAATTTTGGCACCTCTGAAATTTCGAAAATGGAATGGGGGGGGGGGATAACTAGTGCTTTCCCCCCTACTGGATTCTGGAATATCTCGATAACAAAACCAGAGCAAATTCTAATATTAGAGAGCAAATTAGAGCTAATTGAGAGCTAAATTTTGGCACCTTCGAAATTTCGATATTTGAAAGTGGGGGGGTTAGCGTTAACTTAGCCCCCCCACCTTTCTAATTTAAATATCTCGATTTTATCACCAGAGCAAATTCTAATATTAGAGAGCAAATTAGAGCTAATTGAGAGCTAATTCCTCATGTGTTTGATTTAAAAAAATCGGTGGTGGGGGGGGCCAAGTTAACGCACCCTTTTAGGGTAACTAAAAAATTCGCTTAAAACAACCGAAAGGTACTCAGCAAAACATCTTTTCGTGGTTTTAATCAATTCCTCTTTCTGCGTGTACGATGATAAATTCCTCACAAACATAAAATTAAAAAAAAATCTACTTATTAGAGAAAAACATGAAAGAGAAAAAGATTCATAAGAAGAGACCGTGTTAAATACATGAATTCTAACTTCTTATTTTTTAACAAACGTAAATAGGTATTTTATATAAATAAAGCATAAGATATTCTTCAAATATTTACAAAGTTTTTGTATGTCAAATTAAAGGGTGCATTTAAGGGTATTTATTCGTTAAATTTTAAAATAAATTACATTACAATTGTTTACGAATTAAAAGTATCTAATTTAATTGCGCCTCTGTGTATCTGTATCTGATTACATTTACCTATGTTTTAAGATTCTATATTTCTACTGCTTAACACGGCATTTTAATTATTTAATAAGCTTAATAAATAATTAATTCAATTTGATAAAATCAATACAGAGAATAATGAAATACATTTACTTATAATTTAAGATTCTACCTTTCCACTGCTTGAAAGAATCACTTAAATTAATAAGTTTAATAAGTTATTTATTCTATTTGATAACATTTTTATAGAAAATAAACTTTAAAATGTTTGTAGATTTTTTTTGTAAGATTGACATCTTACAAAAAAAAATCTTCAAACATTTTAAAGTGTCAATTTTTGTAAAGTATGTCAAATTTGTAATTCCTAATTATTTTAATTTTTATGTAAGTTAGTATTATAAATTTTGTTAATTGGTTAAACCAATTTATAAAAATAATTACTCGCCAAATGTTTGATCTGCTATGCAATTATTTCAGGCAAATGCATTTACAAAGGTTTTTCTTAGATGTAACACACATAAATTACCAAAGTGCTCAAGGAATTAACGATTTTGGATGCAAGATTTAATAAAAATATTTATGTTTCAGAATAAAATTGAAACATATTATGTTAGAAAAATTTATCAACGTAACCATTGATATTTTGAATGCTTGTAAGATTTCTTGTAAGACCAACTTTAACAGTTAATTGCGTTAGGAGATTAGAACAAAATAAAATTAATGAAAAATTGTTCATGTTTTATAGAATTTAAATGAATTAAAATAAACAGGAACTAAATTATTTCTTTGGGACTTTAGAAATACTCGACAAATTAATACTATCTCGTATGATTGAAATAGTACTGAAAAAATCAAGAAAAATAAAAAAAAGTAAAAATGGCCTTTGTTGTAGGTTTTATTTACAATCGAATTGAATTTCAAATGTTCATGTTTCCAAAAATATCTGATTCACAAATTTCTAAACCTTAATTTTCAGAGGAACTCATAAATTTTACTTGTCTAGATTTATACACTATATGGCCGATGTTAATGTGTCATTTGCGATTTCCCCCAGATGTTTCATTAAATAGCCAGAAAAACGCAGGAAAAATAATTCTAAAACTTCAGCCTTGTGTAATCAGCCTACAATAAGTCATGTGTTTCTGTGAATATTTTTTACCCAAATACCCGCAGTAGACCGTAATCAAAATGAAGAAAAAACAATATCTTGTGAAATACAATCTAAAAACTAATGTCGCAAAAATGGTGAAACTGTACAACTTGACTAAGAGGAATCTTTTTATGAAATAAATTTTTTTTAAAGAGAACAGCAAGGAAACTTGTTAAAATATTGAAATTTTTATAAAAATAATCCAAAACTTTCACCAAGTTTTCTGCTTGAAATTTCTAATATTCTTTATACTATTCTGATCTATTGCACACGTTTTTATAGCTAAAGCAGTAAAATAAAATAAAGAATAAATTAACTCTGCAAGAGCATATTGCTTTCAATTGGAGCTACTTTCAACGGTTTTCCAGGCGGCGGTTTTTACAGTCTCGAAGTAGAATGAAGAATACTGTCCACATTTATATTTGGACTTATAATTTTCCTTGTCGAATCCAAACACTCTTTAATTAGATCGCCGTGACATTGTTCAGCACCATTGACTGAGAGTACTGTACTCAGTGTTCTCGCTGACATTTGTCCAACGTTAGTAATTTGGCTAATTAAAACTAAAAAACATTCGCCAAATGAAAAAAAGTATTAGCAAAATAGATTCGCCGTGTAGCACAAAAAAATATCATTAATCCTTTAATGTACTCCTTTTTTTCAATGTGTTTTAAAATAACCTAAGTTTTTATAACTGCGATAACGATTGTTATTAATCTAATTTCAACTAACCGCTACAAACAAACTAAAAAAAAGTATATATTAAAAATTTGTATACATGCATATGAATAAAAAAGAAAAAGAAAAGAAAGAAAAAGCAAAAATTGAGCACTAGCAATTTGGTGAATCTAATCGCTTGTTTACTCGCCAAATTCAGAGTTATTTCATTTAATGTTAATTGAACACATAGTATGCAATGCAGTGCAAAAAACATATAGATATTTAATTGATTTCGTTTAATATATTCTCCTTTTATCTGGTTTTAGTTCCTGGTTCATTATTTCTTTACGCTAGAAATTGAATTACCGTCCCCAAAACAATAACATTGCATTACATAAGCCATCCGTAAAGCAAAGTAGATGCCTCGTTGTCGGTTAAATACGGTTTGTATTTATTGAATTTTTTTAATTTATTAGGCATCTCACATTTTCGAATTTTAAACCGTCGGATTACTTTCTAAAATTGGGAGGGGTGTAAAGTGCACTCTTTGTTAGAGTGACAGGTATTTTAACTATCATTGGAGTGAATTTTATCAAAATACACTCCTTAAAGTGTGGAATTTTCCAAAGGATTGAAATATGTCACTCCGTCGCCGAAAAGGAAATATCTCACTCCGCTAAAGGGAATGATAACCTGGCATTTTACACTTGATAAAAATGTCCTCTAAATTTTGATCAATACATACAGTAAAATGATAAAAAACACCAAAATAAATTAATTCTTAATTTTTAAAAATTCCTTTTCATAATGTAACCAGGACAATTACGCTTATTTAGTTTTAAAACTCACTTCACTGCGGTCTTCCACATCTTAGATCGTCTGTGAGAGACAAATAGCCACACTTAAAAAGAAAAAAACTATGAAATTACTAAGATTGTTCGAGTAGATTTGTAATCCAAGAACTTTTCATCTAACTATATCAGCAAAATTTCATGTAACCGAGGAAGGTTATATGAATTTTTGCTGTTACCGTTATATAAAAAATTCTTGGAATAGAAATCTACTAAGAAATTTTAGCAACTTCACATTTTTTTAAAGTGAAAGTTTGAAAATTCCTTTTACATCTAACAACAGTGTCATATGATAAATTATCACTTTTTTGGCCTTTTGCTCGACGACCACGTTCTCACCTCCTGATCCTGAGATTCCTGGTTCAAATACCATCGTTACCAAATCAACCACTATTCTCGGGTCACCAATGTGAGGAAAGAGATGTGGATCGGTGCCTGTTGTATTCAAATCAAGTATCTCATAATCAGGAGACAAAAACGTTAGGGTCGAGCAAAAGACCAAGCCAGTTACTCTAAGCTAGTATCTCGCTTTATACTGATAAAGTGAGATGAGATAGCTGTACACTCCAACCCCAATGTGAAAGGTGTATTGTCCACGTTTGGCGAGCGATATAACTATATGCACTCGTGATTGATGCTATCGTACGCATGTGTGATGCGCACATCACAGATTTTGTGCTGTGAGTGTTTCACAGGTTTTGGGTGCAAGACATGATATTTGTAGTGCTGCCATCTGTTGGTAACGAATTAAATGGTCGCTGTTGAATGTTGTGGAATTTGCGTATTTGTAAGGGCCACCAACCTTCCATAAGCAGTTAACATTTCATTTTGATCTTGCTGGGCATTGTACGAGAGAACACTACTTCTTCATACTACGGGTTACTTCAGTTTTTATTTCCTGTAATAAACGAATCATCATTAATAATTGTAATTTATAATATTAGGTAAACAAGGATTAAATAATATGAAGACGACATTTTATCCAGATATCTGAATTATTTCCTAGTTATAGTTAATACTTTACTATACGTACATTAGGAAAAACATTTAATTTTAAAATTTGTAAAATTGAAATTATTTTTCCTAAAGGATAGAAAAAATAGTGGTTTTCAAGAGACAATGTCTCCTTAAGTAGAATCACTTAAGTACATTGAAATGCTTAGCATTTAAAAATGAAAATATAATAAGATGCCAACATGCACACATAGAGATTGTCCAGTAAATGACTGACCCATATTGAATGTAAATAACAACAACAAAAACAACAACAACAACAAAAAGAAAACGGTTTGAGATAAAAATGCGCGGTTTGCAGAATTGTTATCTGAAAACGAATAGTTCGAATTTCGGCCAACAGATGGCATTGGTGGCAATAGACTGTCGAAATTCAGACATAACTCTCGTTTTTATATGCATGAGCTTTTCGGCCTTTTTTTTTCAGACTCAAAACTCAGTTGACATATTGAATCGATTCTCGACTCACCTGAATCAGCCGGTAGCGCCATCTGTTGGCCGAAGTTCGAATTATTTTGAGAAAGTGTATTTTTAAAAATTTATTGATTTTCTGATAACAATGCAGCAAACTGTGCATTTTTTTCTCAAACCGTTTTTTTCTGTTATTTACATTCAAAATGGGTCAGTCATTTACTGGGCACCCTGTGCATATGTACATACATATAGAGCCGTTGCTAAAGTATCAAAAGTGGACCTGAAAAAAGAAACGATACATCAAGATTTCACAGTTAATATTGTCATTATTAAAATGCATTTCTTATACTATATTTCTCGAAAATAAAAATAAAAAATCGGATATGTATTTTTTTTTTTTTAATTGTGAACGTAACGTTATTTAAAACGATATTTTATTTGTCATTATTTTGACATAATGCACTACGTATGTTCTTGAAATACATTTCTTTTCTTCATAAAGAAAAACAGATAAAGTTGAAAAAGTTCTATCAATAACCAAAAATGAATTTTAATAGATTTATTTTTTAAACCTTAATTTACTGATTACTATTTAATGACAATAATAAAACACTATGAAAAATATTTCTGAAATGAAATATGATATGCAAATTCTAACGATGTAAGTGAATAATGATAACTCTTAAAAATAACATGTATTAAGGTACTTGCATAATTATATATTACCTTGTTACATACTCGAAAAATACGAATATGACATAAATAAATGTTCCAATTCAAGTATTATTATAATAGCGAATTCTATAATTTCATAATGTTAAAGATAAAAGCTTAAATGTCAAAGTCTTAACCATTCTCATGCAAAACTAAGTAAAATTACAGTAGGAAATCCGCCTGAAATTTTTCTGGGTGGTAACCGGAAAATTTTTTCTTAGTATCATTTTGTGAGATATTAAGCTTTTCTCTTACAAACCTCGCCCTTCCTCTGCTTTTATATGTTATAATTAATGTGCATCATATTCTAATATCCCGAAAAATATATTTTGTTCCTTTAAATAACTTACGAAAGTGAAAAATGTCCCTAGTATTTCTACAATCGTTTTGAACATGTGGAATTTCCAACTACTGCTAATGTATTTTATTACTTTTTAGCTCAATTATACTGACTGAATATATGTATATATATGTATTAACTGATTGGAAAAAAGGAATGTAGTTTAAGAGAATTTTTTTTTACCATATTGGGAAAAAATGAATTCGTATAATACTAATATATTTATATGAATCCCCTTTTTTTTCAATGTAGTTAAAAGTGCTTGTGACATAAGTTCTTCTATGTGTGTATTATTGTGAACTTTCTGTCTCAGATAAGTAATTTGATTGTAATGAAAGTTGCTTGTGTTTTATTCTTGGAATTTATTAAAGCGTGGACACAAGTATAAATGGTACATGTTACATTAGTTGTTGAGATATAGGGGTAACACAAAGACGACTATCATCTGATAAGTCTAAAATGTATGTTAACCCTTTTAAGTACGTATGTGTGTTAAGTGGATACACAGTACCTTGAAATTGGTTAAAATATTAATTTTCTTTTAACATTAACTGAATGCTTCTATAATTGTGAATATTTTTTCACATCATTTTCACCTATTCGATTATTATATCACGAGATAGTGTAAATTTTGTTAATATATCCAGTGCAATTACCCAAACAAGACGACTTTACACTGATTTTTCTCCCTGTTCATGTTTTTAGAACTTCTTTGTTCAAAAAATACTAAGGCTGTTTTTCTAATTTAAATAGAAGTTTCATTTTTTTTTAATTTCTTCTCCATGGTGCATTTAACATTTTTGTGTATATATTTAACATTCAAGTTTATAGTTTTTTTAAAGTAATATCTAAATTAAGAGTTTGTCGAATTTCCTTCCTTTTTTGAGATACGCGAGAGAAAAAAATCATATTTAATGTAAAATCCCATACATCTAAAAATTTATACACAGTTTTATGTAAAATATTTTAATAAATGAGGAGAAAAAATCAAAGTAAAAAAAAATTCATATTTGTTTAAGGAATGGGAATTTTTTTTAATTAAATTTTTGTAAAATAGGCTGTTCTACAAATGTTTTTATGTTTAATTTTTAATACTGTGTATTGTGCTATCACATTCATTACAGTATTATTCAAAATTGAAGAAATAGTTTGAAAGGTACTGTGTCCTTTTAAATCTTTCAATCTGCAAACGCTAAATGTTAATACCTCCCGAGTACCAAACCAATATTGGTCCAATGTTGAGCCAATATTTCATCTATTGGAAATATTGCCAATAAAACGTCAATATTGCTCCAATATTGGGATGTTTACATTTTGCCCTTATTTAGCTAATATTTTCAACCAATATTATGCCAATATTGGGGTTTCATTGGAAATATTGCCAATAAAACGCCAATATTGTACAAATGTTGGCGTTACATTGTAAATATTTCCAATGAAATTCCAATATTTAACCAATATTGGCGTTTTTTTGGCAATATTTCCAATGAAACCCCAATATTGGAATAATACTGGTTGAAAATATTGGCTAAATAAGGGCAAAATGTAAACATTCCAATATTGGAGCAATATTTCATGCCAATATCGTGCCAATGTACCAATATTGCTACAAGATGTAGCCAATATTGGTCTAAAATGAAAAATGGCGCCAGTAATTTTTAGTGCAATTTCGATGTCATAACATACATGACGAAAAGCTTTTTATTATCTTTAAATGATTATATTCCCAAAATATGATGTGAATTAAATATTTGAACATTTTTTGAGCAGAAATGCCTTGCCTCTGAAAGGGTTAATAAAACTCAACATGTTTAAACGTAAATATATTTGTTTGTATTATTAGTAAAATATTTAATACAATATAAAAAGTTTACAGTTCTTTAACAGGCCAATCACTATCTCTCACTTTTAAATACTCGAAGTGCGTCATTAAATATACTATGAATATTTATTCTACTTGAAAAAAATAATCCAACTGTAGAAAAATATCGGGGAACGTTCCGGGGCGAACCGATTATGTATAATATAATCTGAAGTCCTGTGACTGTGCTAAGGAAATAGTGGCTGACCGCTTAACTTTTCGTATAAAAAGTGGCCGTTGTTCATCAAAACTCTTATATCATGAAAACTTTTCTATTAAAACAGCACAAAAATTACATTTTTAGAAAAGTTTATTATTTTATTTTTTTATTGCATTAAAATATACATAGATTCTGAGGTGAATTCAATTGAAATTACGTTGCCAAAAATTTGCAGCAAAATTTCCAGTCATTTATTTATTTATTTATTTTTAAATTAAATAAAGAAAAATTACAAAATAAAAATCTAGGAAAACAACAGAATGTTGTTTTCATGCGGGAACCTATGTTTAAATAAAATCCAGTGGAATATCGATGTAACGTTCCTAATAATAATAATAATAATAATAATAATAATAATAATAATAATAATAAATGTTTGCTTGGCGATTTACTTTCTGTTGTCGATGGAATAAAAAAAGTTCGATTTTATGTTAAATATTTTTTAAAAAAAAAATTCGTTTTCTTCCTTAACTTGTTTAAGTAAATTTAACTTAAATAAATACACGGTCGCAAATAAGGATTTGTCATATACATTTATATATTGGGTTGGAAACTAAGTTCCCGCCGTTTGTTTAAAGACAATTTTTCTACCGGAATCTATACTCTGTTTTTTTGATCGACCTAATTCATGTTAAAATGCTGATTGTTAAAATGTAATGTCAGCGATAAAGTAGCAAGTGGGTTGGCAACGAAGTTCCCGCCGTGTTTTTAAATACGTTTTTGTTCTGCCAAATTTACATTTTTTTTGATTGAGTTAATTTATGTTAAATTTCAGATCATTAACTCTTTGCATTCGTATGTCCAGTCTGACTCGACATCATCTTTCTTTGCAAAATTTGTTTTTGGCACCAGTAATAAAGGAAAATAAAATTTGCCTTATTTAATTACAGCATTTTTGAAATTGTGTACTTGAAGGAAACTTTTTTTTTAAAGTGGTGTAAACCAAATAAAATTTGTGTAAGTGACACCCGAGTCGAAAGGGTTTAAATCCAATGTCAACTATGGAATGCCAACTGGGTTGGCAACTAAGTTTCCGCCGGTTTTTAAAAATTATTTCAAAGCTTATTTTTCAATAAAAAATAACAAATAATTAATCAACAATGTATTCTCCCTTGTTGTTTACAACTTCTTCCCAACGTTCAACAAGATTTTCAATACCTCGTTGGTAGAAATCCCCTGGTTTCGACTCGAAAAATTCATCCAACCAAGCTTTCAAGTCTGCATCAGTATTGAACGAAACTCCGCGCATAGCGTTTGATAGAGATCGAAAGAGATGGAAATCCGTTGGTGCCAAATCAGGAGAGTACGGCGGGTGTGGCAGTACTTCCCAGCCATGCGTTTGAATGGCTTCCTTGGTCATATTGGCGATATGAGGGCGGGCAATGTCGTGCAGCAAAAGGACTCCATGCTGCCGATTAGGTCTTTTCTCTTGAATAGCTACGTTGAGTCGTTCCATTTGTCGAACATAGAGTTCCGCGTTGACTGTTTGGTTCCGTTCAAGCAGTTCGTAATGGATAATGCCTTCCCAGTCCCACCATACGCACAACATCGTTTTACGTGGGTGAAGATCTTGTTTTACACACGGTGTTGGTAATTTACCAGGGCTGAGCCATTCCTTGCGTTGCTTCATATTAATGTACAGGCACCATTTTTCATCGCCAGTAACGATTCGGTAAAGAAATCGTTGCTTGTTTCCATGAGTTGAGCGGTGACGAGCAAGCAAACCAGCGGAGATTGCGGCTCGTTGATTCTTGTTGTTGTCACTTAAAACATGCGGAACTCATGCTCCAAACTTCTGAACTTTTCCCATCGAGTGAAGAGGCTTCACTATAGCAGTGTGGGAGAATTTCATTTTCTTTGCCAGTTCTCTTGTCGTTTGACGCGAATTTTCGTGCAAATGTTGGTTTAATCGCTCCTCATCGAACTCAACTGGACGGCCAGAACGAGGTGCGTCTTTGATATCAAAATTTCCATTTTTGAACTTGGCATACCAACCATGGGCGGTTCTTTCAGCTATCGCACCCTCGCCATACACAGCACAAATGTCACGAGCAGCTTTTGCGGCCTTACAACCTTGATTGAAAGCAAAGAGAAGGAGGTGTCGAAAATGTTCCTTTTTCTCAACTTGACACTCCACTTTATAGACCTGAGTTTCAACACAAATTAGCTCTAGTATCCAAAAAACAAAATATAGATTCTGGTAGAAAACTTCTATTTAAAAAAACTGCGGGAACTTAGTTTCCAACCCAATACATCGATAACGAAGTGCAACAATTGTTTGGGGACGAATTTTGTACAAAATTTTATAATTTAAAATTGCTTAAAACTCAAAATTAATTTCCAGTAATGAGAGTTGTCAATTTGACTTCAATATTGTTTGTGACAGAGACAGCAAGAGACTTCTGTCACGGAAATAACGAGTTACTTAATTATTTATTTTCTTAATCGGACAATTAGAATTTTTTTAAATACACTTAAAACTTATCTATCTAATAAAACTATGTAAAAAATTAAATAACTTCACCAACAGGCAACTAGTAAACATTATATGAATTAATATGCAAAGTAACGAACTGTTTCATAGTTTAAGTTTAAATTTATTAAGTACTTTGTCTTTTAACAGTTTTTAAACTTGAAATTTCAAAATGCTATTAACCCTTTCCGGCACGGGCAAAATGAGAGAATGAGTAACAGTAGAATGAGAAATTATCGGGTGACACCGGAATTCGCAAACGAATTTTTGAGATATTTTGAAATCCTTAATTTAAGCTTTTATTGTAAAGACAAAATTTTACTAAAATATTACTGGTGCCGTTTGCAAGTTTGGAATAAAAATTAGGTATCCCAGACCGGGTATAGTGTGCCGGAAAGGGTTAAAAAAAACTTACATTTGGTTATGAAAGGCTTTCCAAACAGCGGGGCGTGCTTGTCTTTTCGGTCAAAATAGTCGTATATTTATTTATTTATTTATTTATTTATTTTTCTTTATTTTTTTTTACCGTTCTACTTTAATGGTGCTGCTAAATTGACTGATCATTTATTACATATATAAGTATGGAACAGGAAGCGGCAACACAGACAATCACTTTATCAAGTTCACTTTATCAATATTAATACGCAATCGGTCTGCAAAATCATATCTTGGTGAAAAAGACATAAAAACGCGATTTTAGCTGTTGACTCATAGGTTTACCCTTAAGTTCCTCACTCCCTATCCGCCATGTTTTCATACTTTTGGGCACAGGAAAGTACAATTGTAAACCTAAGAGTCAACCGTTCAAGTCGGATTTTTTTATTTTTACCAAGACTTGACCGACGGATTGCATTTTAACATGCGAATCTTACTTTTAAGTTATTAAAATGTATAACCATCTGTAGAAAGTTACTACTTGAAATATTTTTTATCATCCCATGTTTTTTAATTGAAATGAAACCTTTCTTTGATATAATTTGAGGATTATAAACCAAACTTGAAGTAGAAATTTCCAAATTGACAAGATTACATGTGACAAAAATCATAGTAAAAAAATTTGCAATCTTTTTTAATAACCATTTTGAAAATGGTTTTTTGCTTTCGGTCTAGAGATATCTGAGACACATCTGATTCCTAGGGATAACCAAATTTATTAATTTTCTGATTGATTTATTTTTAATTGTCAAAAATAGAACACGTTTGTTGCCACGATGATAAAGAAGATATTAAAAAATTAATATATATATATATATATATATATATATATATATAATTCAAAAATAAATTTAGATTTAGCTTTCAAACAAATTGAATTTAAAATACAGTTTTTTCCCTATACAGTGGTGTAAAAATTGAAAATGTGCGATGTTTAGAAGTTTAAAAATTTGCAGTACCGAAAATTGCAAAACTGAAATTTCATTTAACACTTGTTTATGATTGGTCCAGGAATATAAACGTTTAATTTATGGAGTACGCAATGTATTTTGTTATTACATAAACCACGTTTTGATCATCATAAAAATTATGTTTATTATTTTTTTTAATATAGAATATTTTTATAGTTAAAATTTTATTCTTCCAAAATATCAATTTCCAAATGGTTGTTGTAATTTGTGAAATTACATATTTTTTTTAACTGATTCATTTATAAATTAGCATAACTTTGTTTCTTTTGAGTTTTAAGTTAATATTAATCTCATACGAGAAAAGAAAATTCTTTCTATTTATACTTTTGCATAGTATTAATTTAAAATAATACGTAGTGACTAATTTTTCTTAATTACACCATAAAATATATCTAAAATTAAAAAATGAAAAAAAAAGTAGCATAGAAATTAATATAACAAATAGTATTACGAGGTAACATTAGAAAAAATTAAACTTAATGAAGTATTCTTAATTATTGCAATAAATATGCTAATGCGAGCAAGGGATTTATACAACATTTTAATATCCTTACATACACTTCTTAGAAAAAAGGCCAAAAAACAATATATTTACCAGCTTAAGCTGTGTCACTTTATAACATGTGGCTGGATATTAAAAACGACATAACCATTATAGCAGGTATTGGAGGTTTTAAGATTAAAAGAGTTTTTATTTTGATGTCTTATATGGCTCTTTTATTGTGCTAGAGTTTTATGTGTTAGGCCATTACGGGCATTAATATGCAAATATTTTATGGCTTTTTCCAAGCATCTATATTGTGGGTAATAATGACAGACGCCTGAAAGGATGGAAGCGAGAGAAAAAAATGAATTTAGAATTTTGATGTTTCATAATTCGCATTATAATGAAGTCAATAATATATGTTAAAATTGGTATTACAATAGCTTAATTGTTAAGAGATTAGCTTTAGTGAATGGAATTAGCTTTATATTAAAGCTCTTTTAAAAGTGCAGTAATGTCTTACGAGTAATTAATTTTATTTGTTAGTTTATCATTCATCATTGTTTTATGTAACAACTATATGAGGAACTCGAATTATTCGTAGTTATTTTTTACTACATAAAAATATAAAGATCAAATTAAATTACTGTTTCCTGAACGGATGGGAGAAAAAATTATTTAGAATTTTGATATTTCGTACTATAATGGAAGAAAAAATATCTGTAAAAATTCATGTTGCAATACCTGAATTGATAAGCGATTAGTTTTAAAGAATTAATTAGCTTCATAATGAATCTCCTTTAAGAAGTAGTAATACATGAATTAATTTAATTTGTTAGATTAATAAACATCACAGTTTTACATAGGAATCAATATTATAAATCGGATTATACTTAGATATTTTTTATTATATCGAATTATAAAAGATGAATTTGAATTATAAATAAAGAAAATGCAAAATATTTTTATTTAAAAATTCCTTTTATGCCAAAAGAGATTAAACATTTTCCCAACAGCTTTTTTACGTTCTTTTCTAATTTAGAAATATTGATTTAACATCATTAGCATACATTCGCTAGTTTAATATGCACTGTATTTTTGAAGCACAAAAAATATTTTTAATCCCCTCACTGTTACGTCCGAGACAACTCGTTCATTAATGTGCTTACAATGTTGCATTTTTTCATTGCATCTTTTAAACTAACTGCATTTGTTTAATTGCGCATATTTAACGCAGTTTTAAACTTTGCAGTAAAGATTATGCGAAGGTTTGTCTCCATGCATATAAGTAACCTCTTATATGATGGGATATACAGCTAATTTTAACATTTTATAAATATTACAGATAAAGCAAAAGTACTAATTTGCTTTTACTGTTCGAAAATTTTAATAAAGAAAATAAAAATGCTTCAAATGTCTACAACTATTAAAGCGAAAAAATTTCGCATTTCTTCTTTTCTGTTTTTAAACATGTCGAATAACTTTTAATAGCAAAGCATTCAGTTCGTAACTATATAAACTTTGTAAATCGAACGTGCTCGCTCGGATGCCAAAACATTATTTTACACAAAGAACTAAAGCATTATAACCTTCCTTAAATTTTACAATTGTGTTTGTCTGCCCAATACATTTCAGACTCAAGTAAAATTGTTTAGGAGCACACAGTTAGAAGATATTGTTAAATATATGGGACTATGCAGCAGGCACTCATGTGCCTCTGTTGACCAAGCTTCATTATCAACTATGCCAGCATTGAATTTCAAGTAAAATTTGAAGTAAATTCAGCTAAAATAAATTTAATTTGAGATTTTTAAGTGGTCCAGAATGTCTGTTCATATTCATGAATGCTAATGCGCCCCAAGAAAGGAAAGTTTCTAACTAGAATGTCTACATGTTTCAACAGTAATATATTGAGAATGTCAGATAAACTACACTGTAAAAAAAGGGTTGATCTACTAAAAAAATTTTAGTGATCCTTGTAATTGCTAAAAAAAATTAGTAATCTTACTGGGTTACAATGAATCTGTAAGAATTACTAGAAAAAAGCTAGCAATGAATCAAGTTAATAGATTTACATTTTTAATAGCTATTACTAACACTCACTTGGTGTGGCCCTGATAGCCTAGTGGTCATAGCATCGAACTCCAGACTGAAAGTATCAGGGTTCGATGCTGGATGCCACCAAATATGCACCGAATGTATGCAATGTAAATACTCGCTAAATAAAGGGATTAGAAAATCCTGTCGTAGCAGTTACCATGGATAATGATCCCTGGACTTTTCCTCCCCTTTAGAAACATGTCAAAATAGAGTAGGTAGCAATGTTTGATGCTGCCATCTATTGTGGTTTTGCCGAAAATCTTCCGCTTCAGAAGTCTAAATATAATTTTTTATTAACTAAAAATAATTTTGGAGCTATTATTAAAATTTGCTTGGTGGCTCATACTAAAAAGTTTTAAGTTAATTATACAAAAAATTATTTTGTTCAGTTTACAAAAGAAATGTTTGTTTCACTTGCAAAAAAAATGCTTATAATGGTTACTAAAAAATTCTGGGGAATACAAATTTACTAAAAAAATTTTAGTAACCTTTTGAATTTTTTTTACGGTGTACATGTTTCTCAGATTTAAATCGAACAGCGCATGCATAAAATGCATTAGGAAGATATGTCACCCAAAGACAGAGCCGTTTTCGAACAGTACACTGTCAAAAAAATCGCCACTATGTATTATTCCTCATATTTTAACAAGTATTTTTCTTACTCCTAGAAAACATGTTTTGTCCTTGAATGCTTCTAAAATGCTTTTATAAAAAGGGAGAAATTCCGCTCACTACAAGAACTGATGTGTTCTATTAATATTAAAATATGAATTTATTTAAAAGGAAAAAATTATAAATTCTATAAATTTAGATTCATAATTTAATTAAAAAAGTAAAAATACTTCCGAATTTTTAAAATAACTGACAATTATTTTTTGTTCATTCAAAAGTCTACACAATTTTACCACAATTTATTTATTTAAAGTAGTATAAGGTACAGAAAGTTTTTAAAAAAAATATGCAAAAGATTGTTAAAAAAATTTTCCTATTTAAAATACGTTTTAAATAAAAACATCAAATATAAATATTAAATGGGAAAGAATCGATTTTACTCCCTCCCTACTTCCCATCCCCTGCCTCCCGCGCCCCACACAAAAAAAAAAAAAAAAAAAAAAAAAAAAAAAAAAAAAAATTACCATGTAAAATAATAGTATTTTTTACATTTAGCAATATACTTATAAATATTTACAAGCGATATTTTTATCCTATTTTAATACTTAAAACCAAATTCACAATCTCATTATATACAAAATCTCCAAGAAATTAACTTAAAAGTTCAAAATTTTTTTAAATAAATTAATCAAACCATGCCCATTTAAATCAAACATATCTACTTCAAAGCATTTCACGGCTATTAAATTGTAACGCAGTCGTTAGCGTATATGTCCTGTGAGGTTTAGATAGCTGGTTCGATTCCATCGACGGTAAAAATTTATTTTTTACAGACTTTCATTATTCAACGGATATTTTACCTCCTATTACTGTTTAATTTCTGTTGGACGAATGCCAAGGCGATTTTACTTACACTTTACGGAGAACAGACTTTGCGGAAGAGATATCATCTCTGTTACCAAGGAAAAGGTGTTAAACATTCTTTTCTATTTTTTCTTCTGTGTAAATTTTACATTTTAAATTAAATGGACCGAACACACTTTACTAATTCTCTGAGTAGGTCTTTTCAGTGTATATATATATATATATATATATATATATATATATATATATATATATATATATATACATATCTATATTTTTGTTAATTTTAATAAAAGCATGTTTATTTTATTTATTTTTTTACTCTTTTACATTTATATTTATGACTAAAACGCAGATTTAACGACTGCTTGGCGTCTTATTTGGCGGCTATGCGATAAATTCGCCAATTCTATCAACCTAAATATTTAGATCCAGTGTAAACAAAAATATAAATGAAAAATTGTAGCAAAAAACGTAATCAATGATATAAATAAATAATGTAAGCAGATAATTAAAATAATTGTCTATTTGGCAATTTTTTGAAATCATTTTAAGCTGTAGTTAATTCTCCAAATTCGTTAATTCTAAAAAGTAGTTTCATTATCTGACGAAAAAAGTTATTAAGTTTAGTTTAATAATCATATCTTTAAATAATCTTTTTTGCTATATTTGTCTTTTTATAATTTATTTTAATGTAATAGCATTAAAAAATAACATTTTAAAATACATAATTTAATAACAGAAACAAAACGTTACATAGTTGACAACAAAAAAGTGCCCCATTTTCAATATGGACTATCACTTTTTGATCATGGGCATTTTGCTCCAGGTTTTTATCAAACATTGTACTTCAGTAACCCTTTCAGGGGTGACGTATTTCTGATCAAGAAATGTTCAAATAATTATTTCATGCCGCAATTTATGGAAAAAATAATTTAAAATATTATTAAATTATAATTAATTATTATAATACAATAAAATATTTAAAAACTATTTAAAAATAATCAAAAGCTCTTTTTTCGTATTTTATAATATAAATTAAAACTAAAAACACAGCAAGAAGATTAATTTTAAAAAGCAATGTACAGAAAAAAGAATAAAAAAATATTTACAATTTGTTTGTTAAAACCATATAAAATTAATTCAGATTTTTCTGTCTTTTAAACTTTCGTTATTCCGATTAACACCATTCAATACTTTTGGTTTCATTCGTTATACTCGATATTTTCTTAACATTATACTTGACAAACAGTTTGTAATATTTGTATAATACTAAAGTATACATTTAAAATTAGAGAATACTTAAGAAACGCGAACCATTAAGCCTTATATATGAACCAACAAAAAAAGTTTCTGACATGAATACTGAGTAATTCCAAAACTTTTAGGTAACTACCACTACTTCTCTGTCACCCTTGAATAATATCGCAAACTAAAGCATTTTTACTTCTACCTTCCCCATCCAAAAATGTCGTTATTTTCTAGAAGGTGACCAAAATCTCTTTTCTAGTTTCCTTGCTAATGACTAAACTTTAGGCTGGAAACTGACGGACTTATGATTAAAAAAAATGTGAACACACATGCTACCTCCTCAACTAATTAAAACCAAAAGCAAAGCAAAAAGATGAACATAAGAGGGAGATATGAAGAAAAAAAAATCACGAAATATTTTCTACACCATTAGGTTTAGGGCCGCATTATTTTAATTCACGCATGCCAGAAGATTTATTATTAATGCTCTGCATCATCGCCACCCCAAGCGTCGTCTGTTGTGTATTAAAAGGGGAGAAATATGCGATTAAAAATGGTGTAAGAAGTACATAAAAGTATTTCAAAGGCCGAGGGAAAATTTTAATTTATTTTAATCATGTTTTATTTGTCGTGTTTTAAAGTGATACTTTTTCTTTTACAATGAAATCGTTCCTTTGGTACTAGATTTTTCTTTCATTTATACCTTCAAAAAATAAAATGAAATAACGCATGAAATTGTATTTGTAAGAACAATTTTTGCAACAGTAAAATTTTAATTATAATTTAAACAAAAAGTATCCAGTAACATTTTATTAATATCTAGGTACTTTTTTTTGTTGTATGTTTGTATTTCACAAGTCAAAGTGCAGGGGTGTGAATATGTTTTTCAGAAAGACAATTGTCACCATTATTTCGTAAAATATCTTTGATACATTTAAACCTATTAGTGGGGAAAAAAACGTTGAACAAACTCCGGAGTTTTTAGAAATTTTTTATTTGAAATTGAATAATTGCAATTTCGTATTTTTTTTCCACAAAAATTACAGAAGTAAGATTTGATTAAAATATTCTTCGACAAATCTGGCTTAAAATTGAATGTTTAAAATTTACGCGAGATATTTAAAATGAACGCCCTCATAGGTTTAACATTATCATCCAGATATTTTCACTAAGTAGTGTGGACTCTTAAGATTTCACCATCTTACAGTGGCAGCTATTGGGAACCAAAATTTGGTTCAAATTTAGGACAAGATTTTAATAGTGTAGTAAAACATTTTGCAATCATATACAGTCGACTCTCGTTAATTCGAAATCGGATAATTCGAATCTTCGCTTAATTCGAATTAAACATGAAGTCCCGAAATTTTCAATGGCAGAATAACGTTAAAAATTTTCATTAATTCGAACTCATCTTCTCTTGACTTCGTTTAATTTGAACTAACGAGAATTCCAATTTTTCATTTTTCTTTAATTTATCACGGATTTCAGATCATTTGAATAATTTTCTTTCTTTGATTTTTATGAAAATTGTTCCGAACGAGTATACATATAATCCAAAGCATTTAATATCCATTTTCTTAGTGAATCGTCTGTCCATCAGTGATGCTTTACATTTTTCTTCTATTGTGCTTGTTTCTAATCTTTTAAGTAGCTTATGTATTTATACATTCTAATTTAACATTAAGTCATATTCTAATAATAACAGGCGAAATATATTTAAAAAGCACTATAACATTAATTACTTTGTAATAGTATCATATTAATCATGTTTTCATTTTATATATTCCATAATTCGAACTTCGGATAATTCGATCATTTCTTGTGGTCTCGACGAGTTCGAATTAACGAGAGTCGACTGTACATATCTAGGGAAACGGTGTTAATCGGAATAACGAAAGTTTTAAAAAGATAATAATCTTAACTAATATTATGTGATTTTAAAAAACAAATTAAAAATATTTCATTATTTTTTTTCTGTGTATTGCTTTTTTTAAGTTCAAGTTTATACTGCGCTTTTGGTTTTAATTAGTAGAGGAGTAGCATGTGTGTTCACATTTTTTTTATCGTAAGTCCGTCAAGATTTCACCGCAAAGTTTAATCATTAGCAAGGAAACTAGAGAAGATATTTAGTATACCTTCTAGAAAAAAATTGACATTTTGGAAGGAGAAGGTAGACGTAAAAATGCTTTAGTTTAAGATATTGTTCAACTTGTGACAGATAAGTAGCGATAGTTACCCAAAAGTTTTGGAATTACTCAGTACTAATGACAAAGACTTTTTCGTTGATTCATGTAAAATATGTAATGGTTTGAGTTTCTTAGATATGAAATAATGTGTAAAAAAAATTTTCATTATTTTATAAATACTACAAATATTTTTTACGTCAGGTAGGATGTTAAGTACATAATTGAACCTATGAAGTATGAAGAAAGAAAACAAAAGTATTGAAATTAAATATTTTTCCAATGTTATTTAGTAAAACGGCTCGTAATACAGGGGAGCGATATTAACCGGAATAACGAAAGTTTAACAGAGGGAATAACCTGAACAAGTTTCATGTGATTAAAAAAAATGAAAACATTTCATGATTAATTTTTCTGTATATTGTTTTTTATGCTGCTCTTTTTT
The DNA here is from genome assembly GCA_964019185.1 of Maratus speculifer. Lineage (NCBI taxonomy): Eukaryota > Metazoa > Arthropoda > Arachnida > Araneae > Salticidae > Maratus > Maratus speculifer. The sequence goes on from OZ025294.1 coordinate 280,097,790, forward strand.
TAATCATAACTCCGACAGTTATCAGTGCAAAATTTAGTCATTAGCAAGGAAACTAGAAAAGAGATTTGTCTTTTTTGTCTAGAGAATTGTCTTATTTTCTAGAAAATAAGACATTTTGGAAGTAGAAAGTAGGCGTAAAAATGCTTTAGTTTACGATATTATTGAACGGTGACATATAAATAGTAGTAATCACATAAACGTTTTTGAATTACTCCGTATTCTTCAAAAAGACTTTTTTGTTGGTCCATACACAAGGTGTAATGGTTTGCGTTTCTTACATAGGCAATAATGTGTAAATATATGCTTTAGTCTTTTATAAATTGTACAAACATTATTTTTCAAGTATAATGTTAAGGTTATAATCGAACATTTCGATTATGACAAAGGAAACTAAAGTTTTTTAAATTAAATATTTCCCCAATAATATTTAGTAAAACGTCTTATAATCATACATATACAGGGGAACGATATTAATCAGAATAGCGAACGTTTAAAAAAGGGAATTAACTAATTTTAAGCAATTTTAAAATTTAAATTAAAAATATTTGATAATTTTTTTTTTCTGCATATTGTTTTTTATGTTCAATTTTTTTAGTCATAAGTCCGTCAGTTTTCAGCGCAAAGTTTATTCATTAATATGGAAAATAGAAAAGATATTTCAAACATCTTTCTAAAAAATAACGAAATTTTCTAATGGGAAAAATAGACGTAAAAATGCTTTAGTTTACGATATTATTCAAGAATGACGTAAATAGTGGTAGTTACCTAAACATTTTGGATTTACTCAATATTCATGTTGCATAACGCAGTTTTTTAACCTTCTCAAAATAGCGTGATGCGTTGACTATTTCTCGACACTCCATATTTTGCTGTTTAGATACCAAACTTACCTGAAACACCTAGGTTTAATTCCTAAGTCTCAACGCGAGTGACTATCCGAATTTAGAAGGTATGACCCACTTCATTGTATTGTGTCAGGAAATCTAAAGCACTGCCCTGACATTTCAATCTCCGCTACTATGTCAGATTGTGAGGTACCCACCGAGCACAAAATTTTGGTACAATTTGTCAGCTTTATGTTTCTTTCCTTTTACTTTACATGCTTATGTTTATAAGGTTTTGAATCTAACTGTGTTACATAATAATTTTATGTATGTTATTTTAAATAGGTTTATAGATTAATATCTATAGGTCTATTTATGATTGTAATATATTAGTCAGAATTTAAAAAATGCTAGTTAAACCCTTTGGTTGGTGGCTAGACGGTGTAGCCAACTAATTTTATTTTCAAAACCGACAACTGGCACTAAAAATATTTTAATAAAATTCTTCTTTTGTAATGAGAGGTCAAAATAGAGAATTATTATAATCTAAGAAATTCGATTGAATTGTCTGATGTCTGTCAATTAAATCAGTATTTTACGTATAAAATTCTTCTGCTACTGAATTGGTTAAGTAGCGAAAATATTGGCGTATTGTTTGACTATTATTTCCTCACATATAGCTAATCTGTTTAATAAATACGCAAGTTTATTCATGCATTGGGAAAGTATCGAAAAATTCTCAAAAATGTACGTTTTTTTTTTTTTTTTTTTTTTTTTTTTTTTTTTTTTTAAATCTTTTATTAGAAGAAAGTCACTAAAGTATTTCATTTTCCAAATTTGTAAATTTGTTGTTCATTTTCGTTGTAAAATGAAGCAAACAAAATCCATTTACATTTACACAACCCCTTTATCTAAGAAAATTAATTTTGAGAATATTGTTTTTCTTAAGCTTAAAACTATTTACATGTACATGAAAATGTATTCTTAGCTATTATTCATTTTTATTCGGAAGGGGGGAGGAAAGGCAGAAATACATAAAATAATTGATAATTTATCTCTGTGGATATAACTAACGCTAAAACTGCAAAGGTTGATTGTCTTTCCTTCTTTATTTCTTTTTTTTTTAATTTCGCTGCTAAATTTCAATGCGAGCAACATTTAATTAAACATTTAAAAATTAATTGAAAAATTAAATTTAAAATTTATATATCATGTTAATTATTTTATATGCTTAGTAGAATAATAATCATTATCCTTAAAACTAATTAGTTTAGTAGAAAAAACAGTTTATTTCAAGTACGAAAACTTGATAATTTATCTAATATTTATTCAGCTTGGATTAAAACACTTCTATAAAATTAACTTTTTTTTTTTTTAATTATTTATAGCGCGCTAAAATTACTACTTTAATTCATTTACTTGTTTGTTTGAGTTAAGACCAAAAAAAATAAAAAAAGAAACTGTTTCTCATTTTTAAGAACAATTGTCCGCATTAGGCTCTTTGCCTTATTATAAATACTTTTTCTTTAAGCAAACAGTTGTGAATTTAATTGAAAAAGCAATATTTTTCGGCGCGGAAATGAAATTACCTCGCTTGTTGCAAAAATTTTAAAAATTATTTTCCAGCTTTTGGAAAAGGAAAAAGGGAAAAAAAATGGATTGCTTGTTAGTTTTATCTGAAAGGTAATTGCAAGGTCCGGAGAAAGAAAAAAATACAAAAGAATTTCAGCTGGAGAAATGCAAATAAGGAAATATCGTTATAATTAATTTTGCTCCGTATGTTTTGAGGATGAACATTTGATTATTCAAAGCAGCGCCATCTATTATCTGATTATGCAAATATCAAATGTACGTGGAATTTGCGAAATTAAAATATTTCACTGTAAGATGTATTTCACGTTCTTGTTTTCTGTTTACATGTGCGATAAATTAAATTATTAAATGAGTGTAGATAAAACAAAAAGGGAAACAGCGAAATATATGTATATAGATAAAACAAATTATTTGCAACAATTTAATTTTGCCAGAGTAAATGTTTCTCAAATGCAAATTCTTTTTTTTTTTTTTTTTTTTTTTTTGCTGAAAACATAATTTAAAAAATAATGTTTCGAGTGTCTTTTTGAGTAAAATTACCTATGTATTAGTCGGTTTAAATCGGTTTAGTACAATTACCTATGTCTAGTGTGACGTGACTAGTAGCGTCAGCTATTTCCACACCTAAAAGTCGGGTTCGAATCCTCTTAAGACATGGATGCTGTTGTGCTGTCCCTTTGTATTGTTATCTGTATTATAAAGGCCAGACGTATCTGTGCGTAACGCATACGTCATTTTGCGAATGGCGTGTGTATGCGTATGTTTTGTCGTCCGATTATCTACACTAGGGATATAGGACCAGGGGGAGTGCCCTTCGTGGGGGTCTTTCTAAGGGTACCTAACCCGTATTTACGCAAGGTTCGAAAAAAACCACGAAAACTCCGAACGGTTAGGCAGACAGCCGCGATTGGGTTCGAACCCAGCACCTGCCGTCTACCAGTTGAGAGGTCCGTACCTCTCGGTCACTGGTGGGGCCATTTTGCGAATGGCAACGCTTTGAAATGAAATTTCAATTTTGCAGTTTTTGTTACAGCAAATTTTTAAACTTCTAAATAATGCACATTATTAATTTTTACACCATCGTGTGAGGGGAAAAATTAAATGCAATTTGTTTGAAAGCTGTACCTCAATTTATTTTTCAAATATTAATTTTTTGTAGTTTTTAATACCGTTTTTCTAATTGTGGCAACAGGGGTACATTCTTTTTATTATAAGCAAAGGAACAAAATGATTACAATACCCTATGTTGCCATTTTTACATTAAAGGGGAAAATTTTGAAATCTAAATGTGTGCTGAGACACGAATATCGTCTATTATAAAACCTGATGAATTTTGATATTATTCGCAAAATTTGATTTATACTTAAAAGAATATAAATAGTTTTGTATCTGCTTCAGTTAATAGCAACGGAACTTCAAATTTTGTAAATGATCAAATTAAAAAATATATTTTGTATAAAAGTTGAATACACGTATGAAATGTGTATACATAAATTTTGATATGGTGAAAAAGATGTCGGGTTTAGATTTCTCAGGGAAAAGCTCTATGATTGAATGAATGTTGAATAAATTTTGCGTTTTTTCATTTTGGAATACTATCATAACAGCCTTAATCGAAAATTTTATCATAATAACCAATCTTTATTATTTTTTACTACTTACATGTACGATTGAAGTTTATCTTTAACGATTTCCACAACTGAGTTTTCTAGAAAGAGTATTTTATTAACTTTAGTTTAAATATCATTTATTTAAAAATTATTCTTGCCAATATAAGGTGCATTTTTTATCATAAGTAATTTTGTAGGTTTATTATATCAATGAAATGAATCAATGAAACAGTCTGTATAAATCAGTGAAACAATCCCTTCTTAAAAATTTTCTTTCGTCAAAATTTGACTGGTTCTACTTTACATTTGTAATGGATATAACCCTTTAAGATCCAATCCACATGATCGTGCGGGTTAGACATTCATTTAAATGTTTACTTCGTCGTATGTAATAATAAAAAACCCGAATCAAACAGTTGTCCTAGTTTGTAGAAAGAGTAAAGCGTCACTTTTTATCAACAGATATCGTTTATAGTGCATGTGTTGCATTCAGCCGGCATGGCAAGTACAAAGGATAAAGGTCATCGGGTCTTAAAGGGATAAGAAATAAAAATTGTACTGACTTGTCGTTGTTTCTGCAGATCATTTGAGGCTAAAGCCATAGTTGCTATAGGCCTAAAAGCGATCACCTGTCAAACCAAATCTAACTATGTTTTAATTAAAAATAAAAACACATTACGCCTTGTTTTTAATGCAAAATATATGGCATGAACTTTAAAATGCTCAGGTTTACTTAAAAGGTGATTAAAATAATCAAATAGAGATGTTAATTTTATTTAAAACATCTTAGTACTTTCAAATCTTAATCAAGCTCTTCCTCGGAGAACGAAATCATGTATTTGTGTTAATAAACAAAAAATATTCTCTGAGGAAAAGCCTAATTAAGGCTTTAAAATACTAAGATGTTTTAATAAGGTACTTGTACCCTATATGGACAGTGCTCTCTATATGAACACCCCTAATATTTTTAGAAGTAACAATTTTGATAGAGAGATCGCGCTACATTTCCGTGAAAAAAAGCAGTTGAAATGATAATTAAGCCTGGAAAGTACAAAAAAGCGCGCTGTTCGCAATTTAGGAGGAAACTTGTTATTTCGTGGTGTGCTGATTGTAATTACAGATAAGTTTAAATTCTTTCTAGATATTGTAAAATTACTTTAAATATTGAAAAGTGCGGTGTTTTAGAAAACTTTTAAAATACATTTTAGATGCTATTGCATATATTGCATAAACAAGTTTTATTTATTTATTTATTACAAGATCTAATAAAACTACTCCCTATTCCCAATATGGACACTTTATGTTCACATTGGAAGTACAGCAGGTGAATCTTCAGATTCAGAAAAATAGAAAGCTAAGCAAAACCAACAACATTATTTCATAATATTTTGCAGTAAATGAGGTGCTTTGCATCTATCTTCGAAGAGCCACAACCAAAAATGTCCCGCCGCTCTAAAGTGCATGTTCTGAAGATATTTACTGTTCCCTCCCCCGCAATACTTTAAGATATGTATTTTTTTATCCCCTCTCCTCTAAAATTCCATAGAAGAGTGGCTCTTCCCTGCATCCTGTGTAATAGGTCAATAAGGAGGCACCTGTCCATAATAGGGACTGGTGGTTCCTTATATGGACATTCGTTAACATTTCTTGTTTTTATCATTTAAATAAAACCGGAATAGTTACAAAGTCGCTAATTTTAATTATGATAGCCAACAGTCCAGGGATCATGGTCATATATTTTTCGATTCCTGTTACGTGTACATGAGGGTGAAAAAAAATAATTTTCCTTAGGATGTCCATATTAGGCACAGGTACCTTATTTAATTATTTTAATCGCCTTTAAATTAAACCTGAACATGTTAAAGTTGATATTATATACCTAATTTTTTCCTATTTTCATAAGTAATATGACTAGAGTAGTGGCCCCCTTAGTGACATTTGTCTAATTATTATTAAAGTGTTAAAAAATTCCGTAAGATAGAAATATTTTAAACCTAATTTTAACCTTCATGCTTCGGAATAAATACCCTATGTTTAAAAATGCATTGTTCGAAAAAAATGAAAAATATAAAATGTTAACTTTCTCAATGCTCCAGTAGCCGGCCTAGTAAACATCTGCATCATGCATGTTTAAGATTTCGGCTTTTCCAACAAAATATTTATAATGCAATAGAATATCCCAACGGTAATTTAATATAATGTAAAACATGTTATAAAAAAATGTTTTGAATAAAAACTTAAATCTTTATAATCTCTACAAACTTTATATTCTCTCAAAAAAATTTGTACCACCAATACCGAGAGGTTCTGACCTCGTAACTGGTAGATGGCAGGTACTGGGTCGGAACCCAATCGCGTTCGTCGGCCTAACCGTTCGGAATTTTCCTTGTTTTCTTCGAAGCTTGCTTAAATACGGCTTAGGTTCCCTTAGAAAGACCCTCACGAAGGGCGCTCCTCCCTAGCACATATGCCTCTCGAGTAGATAATTGGCCGACACAAAATATATCAAACCCAAAAAATTTGTTTCTGGAAACACTCTAGAAAATAAGCAAATGTATCAGCAATAAAAAAAGAGTTATTATTCGAAACATATTCCGGAAAGCGAACGGTGCAAAGTGAACTAAGTAATATATATATATATATAATATATATATACATTATTATTATTATTATCATTATTAAATGCCAGAAAATAAGTGAATTCATATAGTAAATACACAGACTACTAACATTACTACGCGTAAATAGTAGAAAAACTGTATCTTAAAACAAAATAATACTCCATTAAAACACATGCACCATTAATAGTATTATTAATAGTGTTAATTTTCATGTTAGAATATTTAAAAATTGCAATATCAGTATTAATAAATAAACACTCGAAAACTGTATATGAAGCGTGACATATAAGGATTTTTTTTGTACTATAACTAGTTTTATAAATGTTCAGATCTTCCTGTAACAGCTGTAGAACTTTTATGCAATAATGCATAAAAAGGAAATTTATTACGCATTAATTTATTACATTTATTACTTAAATTATTATTAAATTAAGTAATACTTAAGTAACATGCATGCATCTTAAATATTACATAATCAACATGGTGACCTAGAATCATTACCTTTCATGGAATATCATTGAATCAATTATGTATGATCGGATTTAACAGAATAAAAAACATTTATTAGTATTTTTTAAAGTTTAGATTAGATTCTTATAAAATTTCAAATGAGAAGATACATTTCTGCAACGATTACACATATTAAATTTCAAACCATTAGGTTGCGTAATTTTTGAGCTGGCGCCAGACGACGATTATGACTACTACATATGTATACAAACTCCCCTGCGCAATTACAATTAATTAAAAAATATATCATTATAAAATAAATACGAGATTAATTTATTTCTTATATACACTTGGTAATTCTCTTAATAAAATGATTTTCGAAATGATTTCGAAATGATTTTCGAATTTTTTACTGTAATAAATAAAAATTATTAATATCTTTCACTTTTAATTTGATTTTATAAGTTTTTTACTTTTAATGTCCATTTTCACACATAAAACAAGCTATAAGCAATTTTTAACATCATCAACAAAATTAGAACACACATGAATTCATTAATTTGTTTCTCACAAACCTAAAACATTAAACTAACAATTCCGATATTCATTAATATTACTATTAAAATCATTGTATTTTCATTTATTTTTGATACTTATTTTTTGTACTTTTTCACTTTAGCCCATAAAGAAATCAATTAAAACTTTTTAACTTCACCATCAAAGTTAGAATACATATGCATGCATTAACTTATTTCTCACAAACCTAACGCCATTAAACTCAAAGCTCTGATATTCATTAATTCGAATCATTATAAATATGTAACATGTCTGCGAGATATATATTAAGTTATAAGACATTATTTTGTAACACGGGGTGATAATAACTCGGCCATAATTATTTGCAAGCAATATCTGACCCTGTAGGAGATTGTAGCATTATAAATTCCTTTCATCAACCTTGCAACAGCTTGTTATAGTGTTAATGAGTAAAGTCTGGAGGTTCAGTAATTGACCAATTCCGCTTTCGATTTCATTAACTGTTCGGGGTATAATATACTTATTGCTCGGCTCAAACAAGACCATACGCAAATACATATAGGGAACTACGCACGAGCTGTGCATGAAATGCATATTTCGCAATTATCATCGCCCTTTCTAGGGTCGTTTATATAAAAGAGCTTTGCGCGCAGGTGTTGATACATCGACTATATACGCTCCATCGTGTATTGTACATTTAGTATACTTCAGCACTAGAAGCAAATGATGATGGAAAAGTTAAATATACAGCATGTGTTTCATCTAAATATGAGACTATTGTGTAACATATGTAATTTAGAGATTCGCCAAGTTTTATTTTGTGATGAAGGGATTAGAAAATATTAATTTGGAAACAGTCTGAAAAGATTAACTTCGGAAAATGTTGAATAGCATGTTTTCACACTGTACTGATAATTTTCAGTCACATGTCTATGGTTTGTCTGCTTTTAAATTCTATTTAAAATTATAAAGTAATAAAGGTAATTTAAGAAAATAAAATATAATTAATAACGATGAAAAATACTCTGTAAAAATTCACAATATATGAGTATATATTTCCTAAATAAAAGCTTGTCTTCAAAGAAAGTATAATTTTATATAGTTAAATGAATGAAATAAAAATCTTTATATCAAGCTTTCACATTATTATTATTTTAATTAAATAAAGTGTACGTAAGTGAAAAATTTGCGCTATTAAAGATAAATCTATACTAATAAATGAAAGTATAATTATATCAGTCTTTGTGCGATTTTTAGCATAATCTATTTCATGTACAAGGCTCAAAATTCGTTTGAGATTAGTCCAAAACCTTTTCTGATGCATCTAAGAATTAGCTGATTTATTAATAAAAAGCACCATAAACTCTATCTAAGAAATAATCTCTGTTCTTCCAAGAGGGAAAAACTTTGAGACAAAGCTAGAGCCCGTGTACACAACCGAAGGAAGCAAAGAACGATTTTTCAATTTTATTTGTGTTTAAAACACCGTCTATGTACGCTAAATTCTGTATTAAGCATTCAATATACTTCTTTACTATAAGTAAACGTTAGACAGACTGTATTAAATTTTGAAACTCGTCTATAGTCATATCAACTGCCGCAGTTGCCAAATTTTTTGTACCTCCGAACCTTCAATTATTTTTCTTCTAATTTCCAATACTTTTTTTTTTACTTATCTGTGTTAACGAATTTAATTTTTTTTTGTCTCTGTGTGTATAGTGTAAGTAACTATTCGCAGTGACTAGGAAAACGCGTATCGGGTTAAAAATTTGAATGTATTTGGACCAAAATAAGTCATTTCTAATATAAATAAGAAACACATTTTACATTTTCGTATATTTATCCTGGATATGAGTTATACCACGCAATTAAAATTGTCGATTAAAAAAATCGAAGCATCGGTGAGACTAAGAACAGATAATTTCACCAAAAATAGTGAATTAGTATAGATTTAGCTTCGTTTTAAACTACTAACTGTATTTTGTCCTAATTTTTTTCAAGTATCATCAAGGCTGATTCATTTCGGATTAAGTATGAAGTTGGGAAAGAAATAGGCAATGAGTGTGTATTTATCGATACTATGAGTAATTATATTACGAAATAAAACATTCATTTCAATGATTTTTTGCATTTTTTTCCATTTATCTAATATAAAATATTATGCATCAGAATAGAAGTAAACCAAAACTTCTTATTATATTATCAGAATGGATTATATTTAAGTAACAGTTTCTTTTGATCCTCAGCCGCTATCAATATGAAATCGCTCCTCAATATACATCAAATGGTCTATCAATTGCGCGTTTAAACAAAAAAAAGGTCGATTTTTTTTTTTTTTTTTTTTTTTTGTGCAAGAAAAACACTAGAAAGCTTATATTGTTTCTTGTTCACATGTATTCAAGCATTTAAGCATTTAAGAGCGTCTCCTTTTTGACCTATTGTCAAAAAAGTAAGAACTATTTTAAAAAACAAATTATTACAATCTTTTCTACAAATAGAATTACCGATTAATATGGACACAATTAATTGCACACTTGTCAAATAATTGTGAAATTGCTAAGTGTGTTAACCACAGAATATCGGTGAACTGATCTTTATAATCATTGGCAAGTGACACTTCAAAATAAAATATTTCGCTCTTTTTAAACTATGACGTCGTAGATTAGGTTACACTCATTATATTACAATGCAAGATAATCTCATTCCTGCAAATGAAACTGCCTAGCTAACATTTGTCGTTTTAATCTCAGTTGGAATGATATTATAGAACACTTTTGAACAAATTCACCCTGATCTCATTTCGATGCAACAAAAATCGTCCACAGTTACCGTCAGGTATGCATCTACAAACATCCTGCTTTAAAAGCATGATTTCTCAAAATCGTCATTATTTATGCAGAATCGTAAAAAATTCAGTTTTTAAAAGCGTCATTGTTTGCGCATTTTTATCACGAAAATAACTGCAAAAATTGTTATTAATATCACAATTTTCTCAAATTTGTATAAGGAGGAATCGACGAAGTTTTACTAAGTGAACTTAAAAAAAAGTTTTAAAAAAGCCTATATGATTTCACATCCACAATAGGAGATATATTTATATTCATATTTAAACTAGTTTTATTTTACGAAGTTCTACAGACTAACGTCGAAAACATACTAAACTACAGCCAAAATGATGTTACATCCACAATACCTGCCACAATATATTACTGTCGGTCGCAATATTAAAGAAATTCCGAAGCTGTATTATAATTCTATAATTGTTTACCGAAAATATTTTTGTAATATTCATAAACTTCTTGCTATAGAATATTTCTCAAACCTACCATATGTGAATGTTACAATATTTACTATTACTATACTTTAAAACTTTATACATATTTTTAGTATGGTGTTTGTATGCTACTTGCTCTATACGGCAAACAGAAGCATCTTTTTTTTATCTATTCAAAAAGTATATTTACAGCTGTTTTAGACTTTATTGTAAATGTTGAAATATTCTTGAATTATTTAAATTTGCTCTAAGCGATAGAGAAGCTTAATATAAACGAAAAACGTCGAAATGCGAATAAATTTCTTTCCAACTATTTAAATTGCATATTGAAGAAAAAGAATATTTCTTCTAATATTAAATAGAAATTTTATCTATTGATATTTACAATAAAAGACTGATTTTACAGTAAATAAAGAATCTATGTACCGAAGCATTCATATTTAAATTCAATAGCTCCGTATAGTTTATATTCTTTAAAGTAAAATGCTTTTTAAAAGTATTTTATTGTATATTCATAAATGTTGCAAGTAAATATTCTTTACAAAAATTTTTATTTGAAATTAAACAAAATAAAATACTACTTCACGAGTGGAATTGAAGTTAGAAAAATTCAATGAATGTATTAAACTTTGGAGTAATATTGAAACGTTTACAGTTGTTAATGAAACGGAGATTCAGAAATTCTCTGTCTAATCTTAATCTTTCATATTTAAAAGAGCGAAATGCATCCAAATTCGGTAAAAAGTCCAGAGTAGAGGAGGATTCTGACATAGCATCTTCCAGTTTTAAGTCATTGTATTTGAATTCATATAAACTATTAAAAGACTTCATTTTATCCAGCATAGATGACAGATATGAATGTGAAAAATAACACTAAATAAGTCTTGACTACGTCCACTAACTCGTAATAGTAATAATATATATTCTACATAAAAATATGAGAATTTATATCATAAAACATTTTGCTTCTAAGACGTTGTATAATATTAAAAACATTTAAAATATATTAAAACATTTTTATTTACATGTTTCAACTCAAAAATTAATAGAATCATCTTCAGAAGATAAATAGAAAAGTACTTTTCTACTTATACTTCTTATATTTATTCTAATACTTTTCTATTTATATTCTGAAGATGACTCTATTAATTTTTGAGTTGAAACATGTAAATAAAAATGTTTTAATATATTTTAAATGTTTTTAATATTATACAACGTCTTAGAAACAAAATGTTTGATGATATAAATTCTCATATTTTTATGTAGAATATATATTATTACTATAATGCATATGATTCGACATTTTTATAGTAACTCTAAGTCTTAAATCAACGCCAAAAACAAGCTCAAAAACAGCCAAAGTGATTTCACATTCGCATTGCGTGACTTTATATTAGTGATCGTAATATCATAGATATATCGAGACTGCTTTAGAATTCTATGCTTGGTTACACAAAATTTTCTTGTAATGTTTAATAATTTACCATAAAATTCTCGCTACAAAATATTTCGCAAAGTTTTCCATACATGAAACCTGCGACATTAAATATTACTATACTAAAACCTTATACTTATTTTTGATATGATGATTGCATGCTACTTAGTAATTGACAAACGGAAACATCGTTTTTAATCTATAGAAAAAGCATATTTACAGCACTTTTCGAATTTATTGTATACTTGAGCTATGCAATTCAAATGTTGAAACATTCTGGAATTTTAATTTACTCTATTACTCTAAGCGCAAGTGAAGCTGAATGCAAATGAAAAACACCGAAATGCTAAAACATTTATTTTCGACTAGTAAAATTAAATAATGAAGAAAAACATATTTCTGGCATAATATTAAGTCGAAATGTTTTATATTGATATTTACACTAAATAAACTATCTAAACACTGAAGCATTCATGTTTAAATTTCAAAAGCTGCATGTAGTTTATGTTCATTCAAATAAATTGCTTTTTAAAAGTATTTATTGTATGTTTATAAATGTTGCAGATAAATTTTCTTTACCAAAAATTACGTTTGAAGCTTAACAGAATGGAATGCAATTTCATGAGTAGAATTAAAGTCAGAAAATTTAAATGAATATATTAAACTGACGAAGCAAGTGAAATACGTTTTCCTAGTTTTTGATATTCGTTTGATTGAGTGATTCTTTTTATTTCTTGTTGTTGAACGTTTTTATTTAGAAAATTTCAATGTAATTAACTTAAAAGTATTAAACATTTCAAGAGAAAGCTCTTTCAAATTTATGTCTGCTTTCGTAAAGAAAATAGAGTTAATTGGATACATTAAATACATTTAATTTATTCAAATGTGAAAAATAAGAATTTTCAAGTAAATAATTTTTGTTTCTATGAATACAAAGTTTTCAGCATTTTACGATTTTCACTTTTTAACGAACACACCCTCTTGAACGAAATCACTTTTATCTCATTCCCATTCAATAAAAATATTACACAGTTACCAGGTTTTTTCCCTTCTTATTTGAACCCAGAAACATTCCACTATACTGTAAAATAAAATCTGTAATCCTACAGATGTAAAGTTGCCGAAATCTGTATGCTTACTAATATTTTACTTGTACACCGTAGAAGAAAATATGTGAATCTACAAAACTAATTTTTTAAATCTACAGAAATCTGTAAGTTTAGAAACGATTCTACTAAAATTACAGTTATCTTACTAAAATTTTTATCCGGTTCCTGGGTGCCGTTACATAAAAAAATCTAGGTATCCCAATTTTCTAAAAAAACGCTTAGTAACCTTACAGATTTTTTGATTTTCAGTGCAAATCTGTATCTGTTACATGAATTTTTACTGTTGCCGTTGCATTAGAAGTTCTAGAGATCCCAGTTTCCGAGAAAACTTTTAGTAACTTTACAGTTTTTTACAGTGTACGAAAGCATGATTTAACAGAGCCGTCATGATTTATGCAGAATACTAAGAAATGCAGTTTTTAAAAGCTTCATTATTTTTACATTTTTAACACGAAAGTAACTGCAAAAATGGTTATAAATAACACAATTTTCTCAAATTTGTAAAAGTAGGAATGAATTCACCCTTATGTCATTCTCATTCAATAAGACTCTTTCACAGTTACCACGTTCTTTCCTTTCCTGTTTGAAAACACAAACATACTACGAAAGCATGATTTCACAGAGCCTTCATGATTTATGTAGAATCCTAAGAAATGCATTTTTTAAAAGCTTCATTGTTTTTACATTTTTAGCACAAATATAACTGCAAAAATCGTTAATAATATCACAATTTTCTCAAATTTGTAGAAGTAGGAGTTGACGATGGTTTACAAAGTGACGTCAAAAACAAGCTTAAAAACAGCCATTATGTTTACACGTCTACTATATGAGACTTATATTACTGTCACTTGCAATGTTACAGCGATTTGGAAACTGTATTATAATTTCAATGCTTGTTTTCCCAAAATATTATTGTAATCTTCATCAACTGTAGGCTTAAAATTCCCAAACCTTCCACACATGAATCTTACAACATTAAATATTACTATATTTTAAAACTTTATACTTATTTCTGTTTTTTTTTTCTTTGTATGCTATTTGTTAAACGATGAATATAAACTTTTTTTCTAAATCTATTTAAAAAGTATATATACGGCACTTTTAGAGTTTATTGTATGTTAGAGTTATACAATTCAAATGTTGAAATATTCTTTAATCTCTAATGGTTAATTATTTAAAAATAATTATGATTAATTATTTACATTTACTTTAAGCGCTAGAGAAGCTGAATACAAATGAAAAACATCGAAATACAAATATAATTTTTTCAACTATTTAAATTAAGTATTGAAGAAAATGAATATTTTCTCCTCATATAAATCGAAATGTTTTATATTAATATTTACACGAATAGACTGATTTTACAGTAAATAAGGTATTTATGCACTGAAGTATTCGTATTTAAATTCAAAAGCTGCGTATAGTTTATATTCCTTCAAGAAAATTGCTTTTTTAAAGTATTTATTGTGTGTTCATAAATGCTGCAGATAAATTTTCTTTACCAAAATTTATGTTTGAATTAAAGTAGAATAAAATACTACTTCACGAGCGGAATTAAAATTCGAAAAACTAAATGAATGTATTAAAATGGTGAAACAAATAAAATTATCTTTTCAAAAGTTTTATATCTTTCTGATTTAGTGATTATTTTTATTTCTTGTTAATAGACGTTTTAAACCAGACAATTTCTATGTAATTAGATTAAAAATATGAAACGATTCAAGAGAAAGATCGCTCACAGAAATTTATGTCATATTTTGTAAAGAGCATTTAGTTCGTTTGAAGATTAATTGCATTTAATTTATTTAAAATTTGAAAAATAAGAATTTCGAAATCAGTGATATCTTTGGATGATTTTTTTTCTATAAATATAATGTTCTCAGTATTTTGTGTTTTTATTTCACTTTTAAGCTTGCATAGAAAAAAAATAGCGTTAATTTTCCATTTATTTAAAAACATTTTAGAGTAGCTCAAATATTTTATTTGCAAAGCTTTTTCTAATAATGTATTTTTCTAATCATACTATCCATGCATACGAAATATTAATTATCATATCAAAAAGAAAGTTGTTTGTGATAGTATTATTATGTATAACATGTCATTAACGAGGTCTGTCTGAATAACGCTGAACAATATGCAAGGAAAGTGTGACTTTGTGAACGAACTTATTGCTTAAAAATTTAAATTATCCACTTATATTTTTGAAACAATAAATTCTTTCGTAAGCGGTGGATATTCTTTTCATTAAGAGCTTATTTTTATTCCCATTTAATGAATGTTTTGAACTAGGAAATACTTTCATAATTAACTTTAAAGCCTAAAATTGTTCAAGAGAATGATCTCACACAATTTTTTTTTCTGATTTGGCTGTGACATTATAGTTTGTTAAAGAGTTAAACAAGTTACGCTCGTTTAATTTAAAATAATATAAGTTTCGCAGCTATTAGTGGATTCAGATATAGAATTTTATTTCCATAAATGAGTGCTTTGAGGATTCTATAGTTTGTACGCTTAAACATGCATATGATAAATAAATGTTCATTTACAAATTCTATCAAGGCATTTTAAGGCCCCACAATAGTCACTGAAAAAGACCCGGATGATAAAGTAAAGTCTATGGGAGCGTTCTTTCAAAATATCTCGCTCAAATTTTGATATTATTACATGATTTTTTTTCCATTGGATAGCTGAGGACGATCTACAAACGGCCTAGTTTTTGCTTTTTCAATTTTACTTATATATTTTTTTATTATAATAGTTTCAATTTAAGAACCAGTTTAAACCTGTTTTGAAATTTTAACGTAATTAAAAAAAATCTGAAGCCAAAATTGAAAAAGTAAAGACTTGGCCGGTTGTGGATCGTCCTCAGCTATCCTGTGCAAAAAATCATATAATAATATTAAAATTTGAGCGAGGTGTTTCGAAAGAACGCCCCCATAGACTTTACATTATCATCCTGTTCCTTTTCTGTGACTAGTGTTTCACTTATCTCATTTTGTGAAAGTCGTTACTGTCATTTTTTTATGAGATCATTGTATGTACATCAAAATTAACTTCGATAAATCATTATTTAAATATCAACAATGGTAGTTATTTATGTTATAAATAGTCCTTAAATTATCTGGCATTTGTCTTTTTAAACAGTTAGATGAAATGTGATTATGGAACACTTTTGAAGATATAAACCAAGATATTATTTTCATGTAATCACATTTTACACAGTTATTAATTTCATTTCTGGCTTATTTGAAATCAGAAATATCCCACTACGAAAGTAAAATTTCAGAAAAACATTATGGTTTATGCTGATTCGTCATGAAATAAGGTCTAAATACCGTCATTGTTATAGCATTTTCTGCACGAAAATAACTTTAAAAATTATATTTAATGTCAAAATTTTCTCAAATTTGTAATATTGTGACTTTACAAAGTGGTCACACTAAGAATTTTGCAATTTGAGCTGAATTAATCTCTTGTTAAATTAATTAATCTCTTGAAGGAGATATACGATACGATACTTCGGAGTGTGTGAGCAACAAACTCTGATTCGTCTAAGTTAAAAATA
This sequence comes from Maratus speculifer, assembly GCA_964019185.1. Taxonomy (NCBI): domain Eukaryota; kingdom Metazoa; phylum Arthropoda; class Arachnida; order Araneae; family Salticidae; genus Maratus; species Maratus speculifer. The sequence continues at coordinate 280,114,808 of OZ025294.1, forward strand.
AAATGCTTGATGAGTGGACATGTGTAGTTACCCTAGGTCTCAGTTTGACGTCGAAAACAAACTCAAAAATAGCAAAAAAGATTTTACATCAATTTTTAGTCCAAGAGCCGACCGCACAAGTCATCGATCACAAGCAAAAATCCTTTATATCATGGAAGAGTAGTCATAGAGGAATCTAATGATCCATGTCTGCCGGAAGTGAAGTGGTGCATAAGCCAAAAATTAATACCACTAGTGGCTCACTCGTTAGTCTATCATTGTGTTTGCCGTACAATCAAATGTATGAAAACACGAAAAACTGTGTACAGGAAAACATAATGCTATATCTATGAATGAATCATTAACGATATAAATTTTGGAGTTTATGCACCACTTCACTTTCGGCAGACATGGATCATTAGATTCTTCCATTACTACTCTTCTATAAAATAAAGGGTTTTTTTTCTAGTGTTCGATGACTTAGGATTTTATGCAGTCGGCTCTTGGATTATTTACATGACTTCATGTTGGCCATCGCAATATCATAGGGATATCGGGACTGCTTTAAGATTCCATGATAGGTTACACAATAAATTCTTGTAATGATTCATAACATATTATAAACTTTCATAAAACCGTCATGATTCATGCAGAATCGCAAGAATTGCAGTTTTTAAAAGCTTCATTGTTTTCACACTTTTAGCATTAAAATAATTGCAAAAATTGTTACTAATATCACAATTTTCTCAAATTTGCAGTAGAGGGACTTTATGAAGTTGTACTTTGTAAAGTCGAAAACAAGCTTAAAAATAGCCAAAATGATTTCACATTTAGAATACGTCACTTATATTATTGGAGGTCGCTATATCATATCAATTTTAAGGCTATGTTGTAGTTCTATGCTTATTTACTCAAAATATTTTTGTAATTTTTAAAAGCTTCTGGCTTCAAAATATTTCACAAACTTTTGTAACGTTATATGCGTTGTTTAAAAGTTAAAAAAATTGCTGTTACGAAAGTTGTAAAACTCAAATTTCACTTACAATTTGTTTGCGATAAAACCAGGAATATGTATGTTTAATCCATGTTGTACGTAATATGAGGCGTTCATAAGTCAGCCTGATTAACTCCATCCAGCAAAAATGCGCATTTTAAACAGTTAATTTTGTATATATCTATAAACTGATGTTTTTTTTTTTATCATTGGTCGAGGAACATTATTGTTTATTGCATGAAACTTACAACATAAAATATTAGTATGCTAATACCTTACGCTTAGTTTTAATATGATGATGGCATGCTACGTACACTGTAAAAAAATACCGTTAAAATACGGAAATTTTACTGGTAATCTAGACGCCAGAACTATTTCCGTATTTTAATGGAAAAAAAATTTCGTAAATGCCATAAATATTTCCGTTTTTTCATAAAATATTTTCGTTTTTTTTTCCATATTTTTTTCCATAAAAATTTTCGCTTGAAAGATTTAAAAATTTTTCAAGGACAAACTGACATCTTTATTCTTTACTTTACAAAGACAGGCTAACATCAGGGACAGAACATATACATTTAATTCAAACAACAGTGGAGAAATATCACTTACCCTCCATGGGGATTGAACCAAGGAACTGCATCTTGCAGTGTAATACCATTACAATAAAATTACACACACCACGCTTTCAAATATCTTTACTTTTTTTCGGACACATTTTATAAAGCAAAGACAGCATTTTGAACGCGGGATTTATTTCTGTAGAGGTAATATTTTTCTATTGAGTGTAAAATAAAATGTTTATCTAAATGATAATCTAAATGTTTTACAGATTTTCTTTCGAAAGTTTCGAATATTTGGTATTTTAATTTTAGTTCTATAAAAAATAAATTTTAACTATTAAAATGTTACATGCATGAAAGAATGTATGAGTTTTGTTTCCTTCTTTCTTGGAAGAGTTTTAAAATTTTACTCTACTATTATCATATTTCTTTATTTATTTAATTATTTTTGAAAGAATACTAACATACTTTTAAAAAAAGAGAAAAAGCATGTATTTTAACAAATTCTTTGTAAGACGATCTACTGTAAGCTCACTGAAGATAATTATTATGGGTTATTAAAATAAATTTCATTTATTGCTTTTTAATAGCTTAGATAATCGTCAATATTATAATAATTTCGTTAATATATTTCGAATATGTTTTAAATTTTATCTGCGATCTTCTTAATGTGAATAGATTAAAAAATACACACAATAAAATTAAAAGTAGATTTTTTTCACTTTAAAATATCCTAAGCCCTTTTTTATAAAATATGCTATATATAAAGTAAACATTATTTAAAAATCATAATGAAAAATAAACTAACTTTCCTTTTAAACTATCTCAAACTTAAAAAGAATTAATATATATATATATTTTTTAATATTTTAAAAATATGTTAGCTTTTTATTATTAAAACAGAAAGAAAAAGAGAAAAAATATTATAGCGAATTGTTTAATAAATAACTATCCACTCCTGATATTGATGGCACCATGACACTTATCGCTTAAAATACCAATTTAAAATCAAAACTGTTTAGTAAATATTTGGAAATGATTGGAAAAACCATATTTAGCCGATATGTAGAATTTTAATTGAAAATAACAAGTAAAACGTAATACAAGTATTACAACAATTATTTCGCTTTTCTAGCAGAACAACTATTTCAAAACATCATTCCTGAAACTTGTACTGTTTCCAGTAAATTGACGGAAAAAGTACTGGATTTATACGGATTTGTAAACTTAAAATGCCAGTTACGAAAATTGTATTGTTTTCTCGGAAAAATAAAATTATTCCGTAAAATTTTCCGGAAAAATTTGTGTATATTAACGGATATTTTTACAGTGTAATAATCGGCAAACAGAAACATCGTTTTTTAATCTATACAGAAAGTATATTTACAGCACTTTTAGATTTTATTGTACACTAGACGTATACAAGTCAAATGTTGAAATATTCTTAAATTCAAATTTACTCTATGCTCTAGAGCAGCTGAATACAAGTGAAAAACATCGAAATGCGAATACATTTCCTTTCAACTATTAAAATTAAATATTGAAGAAAAAGCATATTTCTTTTCATATTAAATCGAAATATTTTATATTGATAGTTACACTAAAAGACTTATTTTACAGTAAATAAAGTATATATGTACTGAAGCATTCATATTTAAATTTCAAAAGCTGTGTATAGTTTATACTCCTTCAAGTCAATTACATTTTGAAAATATTTGCTGTATATTCACAAATGCTGCGGATAAATTATCTTTACCAAAAGTTATGTTTGAATTTAAACAGAATGAATGAAACAACATTATTGCGATTTCATGAGGGGAATAAAAGTTAGAATATTTAAATGAATGTATTAAACTGGCGAAACAAATAAAATTTACTTTCCAAATAATTGATATTCTTTTGATTGAGTGATTCTTTTTATTTCTTGTTAATGAACGTTTTAAATTGGAAAAATTTGTATGTAATTAACTTAAAACTATGAAACTATTCAAGAGAAAGCTCTATCAAATGTATGTCTGATTTCGTGAAGAGCAAACAATTCATTGGATCATTAAATACATAAAATTTATGTGAAAAATAAGAATTTTGAAATCGATAATTTGTTTAGATGGAAATTTTTGTTTCTATTAATTACATGTTTTCAGTATTTTACGGTTTTCACTTTTAAATTTTCGTATAAAATATTGTTAATTTCCAGTTCTTTCAAAGCATTTTAAATCAACTCATTAAAATTAACTTTAAAGATTTATTTGCAATGTTCTTTCATAATGTGATTTTCTAATCAGATAAATAATCAATATTATATCTTAATTATCATATCAAAAATATTTTTATGTATAAATATATCATTAATAAGCCCCCCTTTGAATAGTGTCAAACAATATGACTTTCTAAATAAATTTACAATTGAAAAACTACGAATTAGAATCGTGAAAAAATAATGTTTGTCATAAGTGGTGGATATTTTTTTTTATTGTGAATTAATTTTTATGTTTAGTTAATGAACGTTTTATATCGAAATCTGTTGTATAAAATTGTTCAAGAGAACAATCACACACAGAACATTTATTTCTGAATTTGTTACGATCATGTACTTGTTAGAGCGTTAAACAAATTACATTCATTTAGTTTAATATAATATAAATTATAATTTAATTTAAAATAGTTTTGTAGTTGACAGTGCTGTCAGGTGCAGAATTTTGTTTCTATAAATAGAATCTTTTGTGGATTTTACAATTTGGTCTTTTAAATTTACTTATGAGAAACAAATGTATATTTACAAATTTTATGAAACATTTTAGCTCATTTTGTTGGGCAAAATTTTTATTCTAGTTTTCTTTTTCTAATGATATTACAAAAAGTTAAGTTTGAAAAATCTTCATTTTGAAATAAACTGTAGCGACTGTTTATGTTATAAATAGTAAAAAAAAAAAAAAAAAAAAGCCTTCGAAATATACTTTTATGTTAACTTTGAAAAATCCTCATTTTGAAAAGAACAATGACGGCAGATTATGTTACAAATAGTAAACAAGTCCTATATTAAACATTTCAATGCATTGATAAAAACAATAACGAAAAGTCATGCAACCACCAAATATTGTTAAACAGTTTCAAACAGATTATTAATACCGTAACAAAATTTTAAAGTTTGTTTAAAATGTAAAATATATTAATAAACAATTTAGTAAATAGAATAATACACGTTTTAAAACTAAATTTCAGCAATAAGCACTAACGGTTGGAAAAAACGTTCGGATCTTTTTGTGCTGCCTAGTATATGATTTATAGATTTATATATATCTGTCTACATGGCATGCCATAATTTAGTTCAATTTAACATATCGTTGCCTAAGAGTAAAGAAGTACCTTTTAGTAATAATCTAAAATGAGCTCTTTGAGATACTGCTATGACAAACTGCTTCTATATCTAATGGAATAGTTGGGAATTTTTATAGAAAACATCTGAGATTTAATATTAAACATAAATTTGTGTTTCAGTTGGTGTCTTACATGATGAAAACACAGATTTTCGTAGCAGTAATTCACGAATATTATATATTAATATTACTAGATGTCGAACAATTTCCCTGAGGCGAAGATATATCGTCGGTTACACGTCAAAATATGTAAAATGAAAACAGTTTTGCCAGTGGGCTACTTTTTAAAAATTCAGATTTCTTGATTGACACAACTTTTTTGCAATAGCAAGAATCTCCTTTCTTAACCTTATTTACTGACTTACTAATTAATTAACTATTACTTCACATTCGCAATACATGACATGTTACTGTAGGCCGCTGTATCATAGCGATTTTGAAGCTGTATTATAATTCAATGCTTGTTTACCCAAAATATTTTTATAATTTTTATAAACTTTTGGCTTCAAAATATTTCCCAAATTTTCCATATATGAATGTCTCAACATTAAATATTATTATTTTTTAAATCCTTATATTTATTTTTACTATGTTTCACGTAAGCTACTTGCTAAACGATAAATAGAAATATCTTTTTTTAATCTATTCAAAAAAATATTTACAGTACTTTCAAAATTTATTGTATACTAGAGACATGCAATTCAAGTGTTGAAATCTTCTTCAAATATTTAAATTTACACTATGAACAACAGAAGCTGTGTACAAATGAAAAACGTCAAAATGCGATTACATTTCTTTTCTACTATTTAAATTAAATATTGAAGATAAATGTTGTTTAATCTCACATTAAATTGAAATGTTTCATATTGATATTTACACTAAAGACTGATTTTAAAGTAAATAAAGCATCCATATACTGGAGCATTCATATTATATTTAATAGCTGCATATAGTTTATATTAGTTCAAATAAATTGCTTTTTTAAAAAAAATTATTGTATGTGCGTAAATTTTGCAGAGAAATTATCTTTACCAAAAAGAATTTGAATTTAAACAGAATGGAATAAAGTTAAAATTTTGAATGAATGTATTAAACTGGCGAAACAAATAAAATTAGCTTTCCAAATGTTTGATATTCTTCTGATTGAGTAAATCTTTTTATTTCTTGTTAATAAACCTTTTAAATTGGAAAATTTCTAAGTAATTAACTTAAAAGTATGAAACTATTCAAGAGAAACTTCTTTCAAATTTATGTCTGATTTCGTAAAGAGCCATAAGTTTATTGGAACATTAAACACATGTAATTTATTTAAATGTGAAAAAATAATAATTTTGAAATCTATAATGTGTTTAGAGGGAAATTTTTGTTTCTATTAATAGCAAATATTAATGTTTTACGGTTTTCAATTTTTAACTTTCGTATAAAAAAGTGTTAGTTTTCAGTTCTTTAAAAGCATTTTAAAAAAGCTCATTAAAGTTAACTTTAAAATTTATTTTGCAAAGTTTTGTTTTATAATGTGATTTTTTAAGCAGATCATTTATGTGTGTGAAATATTAATCATCATATCAAAAACACAATTGTTTATAATAAAATTATTTTGTATAAATGTATTATTAATAAGGCCTACTTGAATAACATCGAACAATATGACTTTGCGAACGAATTTACAGTTGAAAACTTAAATGTAGGAACTATAACTGTGAAAATATAAAATATCTCACAAGTGATGGATATTTTTAATTGAGAATTTATTTTTATTTCCAGTTAACGAACGTTTTAAATTAGAAAAGTCATTTGTAATTAACTTAAAAGTCTAAAATTGTTCAAGAGAACAATCTCACACAAAAAATATTAATTTTTGATTTTGTTACGATCATGTACTTGTTAGCGCGTTAAACAAATTACATTCATTTTATTTAAAGTAATATTATTTATAATTTAATTTAAAATAGTTTTGCATTTATTATTGCCGCCAGGTGCAGAATTTTGTTTCTATAAATGGAGTTCTTTGAGGATTTGGTGATTTGCATTTTAAACTTCCTTATGAGATAAAAATGTACATTAACAAATTTTATGAAGGTATTTTAGCTTACTTCATTAAACGAAATTTTTATTCTTATTTTTTTTCTAATGATATTATTCAATATACTTCAAAGTTAACTTTGGAAAATCATAAAATTGAACTGAACAATAAAAGCTTTTTATGTTACAAATATTGCATGCTTTGTTTTAAAAAGTTCAAAGCATAGATAAAAAATCAATCACAAAAAGTTATGAATCTGGCGTGGATTATTAAATAGTTTTATCACATACATAATACTGTAATAAAAATTTAACATTTATTTAAAGTGTTAAATGTATTGTTAATCGATATACATAAATACGTAGTATACGTTTTAAAATCCAATTTGTGCAATAACCACCAAAAGTTGAGAAAAATGTTCGGATCTTTTTGTGCAGCCTTGTATATGATCTGTAGATACAGGGTGAGTCATAAATATCGAAACAATAGGCTATCTCCTTAAATATTGCCTTTAGACTAATACTTCCAATTGCAAAAATTCATAAACAAGGTGAAATTTTTGATAAGATAAATTGCGACTTCATGGGGTGGGGGGGGGGGGGGTGGAAGCAGGACATTTCGGTCCCGCCATTTCGGTCCCGCCGTTTCGGTCCCGCCGTTTCGGTCCCGAGACATTTCGGTCCCGAGACGTTTCGGTCCCGAGACATTTCGGTCCCTGGACTTTTCGGTCCTAAGACATTTCCAACCCTTCTCCAGCAAACTGAAATTTTGTGCACGGGAAATATCTGACATAATTTTATAGGGAACATTTTAGAGTGTTGAATTCAGGGGCGGATCATTTCCCCCGGAGCTATCAAATCCCCCCCCCCGGAAATTTTGAGATTTTGTGCTTTCAGTGGTAAAAAAGTGTAATTCTCCCCCCCCCCTTTTTTTTAAAGGGATCTTAACATGGAATTGTGATAAAACCACATTATTTTTTAAATTCTGCATAGGGACTGACTAAAACTTTTTTTATTTTTTAAATAATTATTTTATTTCGCTATTAAAAAACTGTTTAAAAGTTTGCGTTAATCTTTTTACATATAACAATTATTGCTACGAAATAACTTTTTACGTCTAACAACCTTTTTACATATAACAATGCAGGTATTACAAATCATTTTTAATACATTAAAGACTTTTTATGCTTGTTACATTCAAAAACTACGAGCGAAATAAACACAAGTCAAATCTTTAAAAAAAAATATCATTTGACACCACTAGAAATAGTGTTAAACAAATGACTTATCTGTAAAGAGGCTACTTCAGTCAAACAAAAATGCCCGCTAATCCTTTGGTAGAAATCTTTGAAGGTAAATTTGCTGCATTTCAATATTTTGGAATGATTTTTTTTTTCAATGTATAGCTAAAATAAATTTGTACAAATACTATTTTTTTATTTTTTTCCGATATTTTTAATGAAGACACTTTTATTCTCGGAACTGGTTTCGAAAATGAAAACATCCCCACAAAAATAACCTGCAATCAAAGTTAAAAAGTAAAAAACGGTCGGCATACAAATCGATCTCAGCAATTCAATGCAAAAAAGAATTGTTTAAAAATATTGAAAACGACCAAGAAATCTTTATAAATTTCTTCCATAGGATTAACATTTGCGAAAGGGTCTTTAAATATCACTGAAGTAGCCTCTTAAATTGGGATACAAAAGTTAAAATTTCTAATAAACATAAACTGTTCTTTTCGCTTTTAAAATTATATATTTCAAATATTCCTTTATTCTTTATTTGACTTAAATACGTAAAATTTAAATAGCCTACCTGTTTTAATATGATAAAATAAAAAGCTAAAATTAAAATATAATAAATAATATAGAATCTATAAATATTAATGTGTAGTGAATCATTTTTACGTAAAATTCCATTTAAAATGGAGAAAAATTATAATTTTATTTTAATAAAGAAATCTTGTCACTTAGAGACCATATGTGTTTAGCATGCATCTGTTATATTTTCTAAAACCAGCTTAATGACACTAATTACAAAATTATTAATGTAATGCGTATTGAAATTTGCCATTTCATTTAAAGCTGATATTATTATATAAAATAATTATTTTTAACATTAAAATATAAAAACTCACATAAAAAATATGAAAAAAAGCCTTCTGTCAAAGTAAGTTAAATTAAAAAGTAACTTAAAATATTATTTCTAGGTGGTAAATATCTTATCTATCAATCTCATTTAGTTATGTTATAGACTTTGTTTTGAGTATTTCAATGTCATTCATAAGCTGTAATAATCAGGATAAAAAATACTCCATTCTACTTTTTATACTGGTTTAATTGATACTAAAAACGTTTGAAATGAAGATAACAACAAGAGGAATAAAAAACACCAAAAAATGCTGTTCTTTTCAAAACATTCATATTTCTTCTAAAAAATGCGAGCGACATGTCGGAGGTTCGTCTGCATTTGAACTCCAGAGTGAAAAGGACATTGTATAGAAAATAGAATGAGGGATTTCATCTGACAAGTGTATAAAGATCAAGATAAGTAGAATAAACCTTTGTATAAAGATGACCATTTGTTCAGATGGGCGTTGACAATTGATTGACAGACAGAATTTTTGCTTAAAAGAGGTTAATAATAGTACTTAGCTGGTACTTATATGCATATATTTCAAATTTTATAGGAACACCAACATAAAAAATTATAAGTGTTTAAAAATTCCCGGCACACGGTTTTGATTTGTTATTTACTTAATGTTATACATTATTTTATTAAATGATTAACATCATCTTAGAAAATTTGAAAGCATTAATAATTATGTTGTTAAATTAAAAAACTCTCAAAAATTAAATTATTATTATCAAACATATTTATTAATAAGAATTCAAAATTATTTTAACTATTAATTGTTTAAGTGACTTATTTATCAATTACTTGTTTAAAATCTAGTACAAGAACTATATAGAAGTTATTATAGCAAAAATTGAGAAAACATATTTTTTAAATTTCAGCTACTACAATGTTATTAGTTTCATTAGGATGTATAAAAATGATAAGGATTCTCAAAATAAATATGTTATTTATACATTTATTGGTTAGTTTATAATATTTTTCTTACTCTTTAAATGTAATTAATTAATATATGATTGCTTTTTGCGAACTGTAAATTATAACTTTGTTTCAGAAAATTTAAATCTGCATCTGGATAATAATGTTACCTAACACTGTTAAGAAATATTTTTACGCATTGTTACAGTGTTGCATTATTGTGTTTAATTAATTATTACGTTACGTTACTAACTGATTTTTCAAAAAAAAAATTAATAATAATAATAATTTCCTTTTTTGAAATAATTAACAATTTTTGAATAAGAACTTATGGTGATGAATAATTGCTACAAATTAAATCTCAAAACAGTTAGTGATTTTAAAATGAAAATTAAATTAATATTTTATTAAATAATTAATTAAATTATTAATTAATTTAATGAATCTTTATTTAATTAAATTGGTGAAATTATTAATATGCATTTCGAGTTTTACTTTAAATAAACTCAATAAATAATCTGTTTTATATTCTATTTATCATTATGTTTTGTAGTAGTTATAAATTGAAGCTTTTTGTTTACCTGTTTATTTATTTTATATTTAAAATTACTGAAATTTAAAACTATTAATTCAATTAATAATAAAATTAAAATAAGAATTATCAATTTTTTTCTCTGTGAAAGTGGGAGCGAAAAGGTAATGCAAATAAATAAATAAATAAATAAACGATAAATTAAAAACGCTTAGTTTTGTCAGTTAAAAATTGAAAATAAAATTATTTAAAATTATAGTTACATTATTATATAAAATTAAAAAATAATCATTTTATTACAAAGAAATAGGCCCACTTTCAATAAAATTAACTCACAAAAATTGTCTTCATAAAGTGAGAAAACTGTAAAAAAAAAAAAATTGCAACCAATAATTATTACATAAAAAAAAAAGATCGTTGGAGCATTTTTATTTTTTTAAACAAAAAATTTTCGTAGCACGCCTAGTTACGAAATCACTAATTTAAAGATTCTAAGAAAGTGTGCGAAAACATTCAATGAAATAAGTATTTTAGTTTATAGTATAGATAAAATACCTAATACAAAGAATATATGATAAAACTTAAAATATTCATTCTGTTAAATAATAATAATAAAGACAGTTTAAAATTTTATAACATTATTTAATCAGATTTTCAACTCGCTGCGATTTTATTATCACGAGTTACAGTAGATTAAACTTATTGGACTATTATACTCAGCTTTGTATAAAATTTGAGGGAAGGGGGGGGGGGGGCAGGATATATAAAAATATAAAAAAAAAGCCCGAACAATGTTGAGCTTACAGCGTTTAGTGGCCCTTCATCAATCAGAAACCAAGTTATAAGGTGGCCGGTAAAAAAATAACAAGGGACCGAAATGGCAAGGGACCGAAATGACTAAGGACCGAAATGGCCAGGGACCGAAATGTCTCGGGACCGAAATGGCCAGGGACCGAAATGTCTCGGGACCGAAATGTCTCGGGACCGAAATGTCTCGGGACCGAAACGGCGGGACCGAAATGTCGTGTACCCGGGGGGGGTCTAGTTGAAAAAATAAAAATATTAAATTTTTATACGGTCCCCGTAGGATAAAAATTCCAATTAGGAAAACTTTCCTTATTTAGTCCTGAATAAGACACAAAAAGTTGCATTTTCATATCTTCAAAACTTGCAAAGTTATAGCCGTTTAAAAAATTCATCAGGTTTTAAGGTATTGGACACAAATTAAAATGTGCGCAATTCAAAAAACAATGTTACTTTAACAATTCTAAGAAATGCGTAAAAAGTCTATTTACTGAATTATAATTTTGTTTTTTTTTCTTTTTTGTGATGGTTAGTCTTATAACTTGCTAAGAAAATCCCATCCTCAAATTTCTCATACAATTTTAAAAGTTTCATGTGGTTAGTTCTGGTTTAAATGGGATCGTTATAAATCATAACATTATTTATCAGATTTCAATTTCGTTCCATTTAATTAAAGATGAAAATCTGATATTAGTTTTGTTCCATGATTTTTGTTTTTTAATAATTTTAAAACAATTAAAAATATTTATTGGCAAAATAATATAACTTTAAAAAATCATAATTTCAAAAGTAAATATTTTTTCAAATTCGCCGAAACAAAACTAATGTAAAAAAAATGACATGTTTCAAGTTCTTTTTTTCTTTAAAAATTCTTAACATTTAATAATTTAAAGACAAGAAATAGTGGGGAAAAGATTCATTATGCAGAAAAACGAAGTGTACTGTTTAAATGTCCGTCAATTATTTAAAAGAATACTTTTTCTAAGATGCAGATTAAGTCTATTTTTTTAAATTTAGATCTGACTACTTCAGCTTTTTATTGTCCTGGAGATTATGTTAAAAAATCTGTATTCTGGGACCAGGCCGGGCCAGGACAGAGTCGTTGCTTTTTCCTGAAGACTCGCCAGGCCAGGCCTATTATACTTTTCATAAAGGAGGGGATTGTTTCTTTCTTCCTATGTGTAAACTGGACGAAATCTTCAATCCCAGTCTCCACAAAACCCGTATTAAAATCACTGTCTTTGGCTGACTTAATTGCGTGTATAAAATAAATAAAATTTGACTCAATCAAAATTTTTACGAAAAACACATAGATTTTAAAACCTTTATTTTTCAAAAAATTGGAAAAAAAAACTTAAATCTTCATTTTTTTTTAAAGAATAGTATGTTCAAAGGCTAAAAAATTAAATACAATAAAACCAGTGAAAAGGAAATCTGCCTGTGACGGAATTTTGTCTTAAATGGAAAATATATTGATCCATGCAAAATAAATACTGTATTATCTGAGAAAAAAATAAACTCCAATTACACCTCCTAGGAAGGGCATCTGTCTATAACGTACTTTTCTTTCCTATGTGATTCCACCTTAAATGGTTTTACTGCATACCATTTTCCAAAGTCTCCAACGCATAGGATATATATTAACTATATATAAGTGAAACATTTATGTTTAGAGATTCATTGATATATAGAGATTCATTGATAAAATAAATTTATTACAGCATTTGGCGCTTCTTTAATAATAAAAAATATAAACATAAAACACAAAAAGCTATAAAAGGAATTTTCGGACAGAACTCCTCCATACGAAACAATTTTTTCCCCCATCGAAGTAAAAAACTATGTAAAAATTTGCGGTTAACCGAGCTATGATTTAAACTATTTTCTTGACCGGTCAGGGTTATGGTTATAATTTTTTTTCAGACCGGGACGAACTTTTTTCCCTATGGGTCGGTTCGGGACCGGACCTAGATATTTCGATTCATGAAGACCTCCAGTGCAGACTACCAACATGTTTTTAAAACAAGTTTACATTTTATTCAATACGCTGCTTTGCTATGTCCAAATGAGAGGCACTGTCTTAAATCGATATTTAATAATCGATAATCTATGGACGATCCCTCACTTGCCTTGAAAATTAGCCTAAAACTCTTCGTTTACAGGCATGGTAAAGTGGTGTAAGTCCCGAATTTTTTAGAATTTCGGATTTTAATATCTCTGTCAGGTTTTTAGATATTTGGATGAAATTTTTTTGTTCAGTTTAGGAATGGATAAGGAATAATTTCTTAATTGGAAATTTTGCCCTACGGAGGCCGTATAAAATTTAATTTTCGTATTTTTTCAAACAGACCCCCCCCCCCATGGAGTTGCAAATTATCTTATCAAAATTTCATCTTTTTATGAATTTTTGCAATTGGAAGTATTGGTCTAGGGGCAATATTTAAGGAGATAGCCTATTGTTTCTATATTTATGGCTCACCTGTATATATCTGTATTTTATAGTAAACAGTGTGGTACTTTTTATACAACACATCTGAGATATAGAACCTAACATAAATTTGCGTTACAGTATTTGTTTCACAACATTAAGAAACAGATTCTCATAACTGTAAGTAAGATATCTCATGTTTTGTAACTACTAGATGTCTTACAACTTCATTGAGGTGACGATATATCGTCGGTGACATGTCAACCTATCCAATATGAAAACAGTTTTGCTAGTAGGCTACTTTTTAAAAACTCACATTATTTGACTGTCAAAACTTTTTTTAAATAATAAAATTCCCCTTTCTTAACATTATTTTGTGACATACTAATTAAGACCAATATGATTTTAAATCCACCATATCTGATTCTTATTATTGTTGCTCGCAATATTATAGCGATTTTGAAGCTGCTTTATAATTCTATGCTAGGTTACCCAAAATATTTTTACATTTTCATTAACTTCTGGCTTCAAAATATTTCCCAAACCTTTCATACATGAATTTTTCAACATAATAAATTACTATGATTTAAAACCTTGTACTTATTTTTAATATCGTTCTTGTATGTTACTTGTTAAACGACAAATAGAAACATTTTTAAAATCTATTCAAAAAGTATGTTTCCAGCACTTTTGGACTTTATACTAGAGTTATAAAATTCAAATGTTGAAATGTTCTTGAAATATTTAAATGTACTCTATGAACTACAGAAGCTGAATACAAATCAAAAACGTCGAAATGCGGGTACATTACTTTTAACTATTTAAATTAAATATTGAAGAAAACGGATATTTCTTCTCATGTTAAATCGAAATGTTCTATATTGATAATTACACTCAGAGACTGATTTTACAGTAAGAAAAGTATCTATGTACAGAAGAATTGTTATTTAAATTTCAAAAGCTACATATAGTTTAAACTCCTTCAACTAAATTGCTTTTTAAAAATATTTATTGTATGTGCGTAAATGTTGCAGATATAATATTTTTACCAAAAGTTATGTTTGAATTTAAACAGAATGGGATACGACTTCCCGAGCAATGTGTAAAATCAGGTATTAAATATTCAATAATTTCAAGCGTAATTTCATCGCTGAAAATCGAAAACCGCGGAAAAGTGCGAGTACTGCTCGTGTTCAGAAGGTTCCATACAATTAACATGTGTTTTATTAAACACTTGTGGACTGTTATGCGTGCCACTTAAAATTCTCAGAATCCTTCATTTTTCCCACCAGTTATTTTTTATTGTAAAGTTTACTTGTTTAATTGGACTTTTTTCGCTATCCAAGAACAAAACATTTTCTGTTTTGAAAAATCGGTGGTTAAAGATTAAAAGTTAAACAAAGTTCTCATCGCGAAGAAGTTAACAGTATTATTTAAAAAAAAATACGTTGCTGAAAGAATAATAAGACTTTATAATAAACTATGCAAAATGGGGTTGGCTATAGCTGTATATACTAGAAAAGTATCAATGGGCATCCCATAAAAGTTTCAGAGAAATATGAAGCCTAAAAAATATCAAATATTTCTATTCTGTATAACACTTTTATTTATCTTATGCTTATCTATTTATAAGAACTTTTCTCGGCGCTGAGAATGAAAAATAGTGCACATTTAAACTTCATTTAGCAATTCAAAAAAGTAAATTTAGCGTAGTAATAAACTTTTCTTTTTACGGTGTAGCTGATACAAAATTCAATGCTCAATGTTTAAACTTAAAATTTTGCTAATAGAGCTTGTGTAGAAAGGATCTCGCAAATCTGCAAAGCCACTTCGGTCCGTGATGCGTTTTTCCAGCTATGTTTTTAACAAACTTCTAAATGCTTTAGAATCATAATGAGAGACCTACTCAATACAAACTAGTCGCGAACCCCATGGTATTTATAAAGGTTCACATGCATAAGGAATTTTAAAAAAGTAGATATTTTAATACCAAAAATTTCGTAACGTAGTGGCTGCTATGTACGAAGTAAGGAACGTTTTGCATTAAATAAGGCAAATACTTTAAAAATACAAAATCCTAGTACTAAATGGATAATTCTTTTAATTTTCTTTTGTGTACGAACCCTGATTTATGCGATTAATTCTAATTAAATTAGTAAGATTGCAAAAGTATGAAGTTTATTGCTTTTATACTGCCACTAGGCAATGCATTATACAAATATATTATTAAAAGTTGTTATATTGGCTTTAAAAGCCGATAGTATGCAGTGTACGCCATCCTCGTCATTAGTTATAAACAAACCATCCCTGTTTTTATAGGTTAGTATCTCGGGTGATTATCGACAATTTTTTTCAAAAATCATTATCATCAATACTTTTATGCTATTGCTACGATAGGCACCTCCAACGCTCCTCAACATTTTTCTTTATGCCCATAAATCGAAACTTGCGTCTAAAATAAAAATTGACACATCTCAAATCCATGCGATCTAGAGTCATCGCTATAGTTTTCCCACAAGTTAAAGAAACATCAATTTTTTTCATAATTTTAGTCTCATTAGATTCAGAATTAGATGGGAAGGGGACATATTTTTGAAATATATTTTTGACTATATCTTTCAAAATACAATACTTAAAACTAAAATAAATTTATTTTTCATTTCATCCAAACGAAATTTTTCACAAAATACCCCACACAATATGAAAAAAAATATTTCTTCGAGTAATTTAATTAGCACCCCGACCACTCTCCAAAATATATTTGTAAATGTTTAACAATCTTTAAATTATGTGCGTGAATAGTTGCCGTTATTTTTCCCAATTTGAACTTTCTAAGTTTCGTAGTTTATGAGTAAAATGGGTATGACAGACAGACAACAAGCACGGGCGTGATTTTATAATGGTTCCATTTTCACTTTATATGTACGGAATTGTGAAATACTTTATATGTACCAAAAATGCACTTTTTTCTCAATTGATGGTTTATTATTAATTAATTCAAGATTATACGCTGAGAAATCATTTTTGAAAGTTTAAAAATATTTCTTTTTCATTTTACGAATCTTTAAAAGAAAATAAATACAAAAACTAAAAAAATATACATTTTTTAATAAATTCACCGGTTTTCTACTAAATGTAAACAATGCGTTGAATATTTCATATTTGAGCTCCGTAAACACGAGAAATATATGTATTATAACATTTTCCTTTTTTTAAAGCATGAATTGCAACCAAATACATAAGCATTGTTTTTAAAGTGAATGTTGAATGGTTATAAAAAAGCCAATTTAAAAATCTACATTTAGTTTTACATTTGTTTGTTTGAAAAAAAAATTATATTAATATATAAATGAAAAATATTTGTAAAAATCAGACATATCTACAATACTATAATAAATATATTGTTTTAAAATTGTTGTAAGAAAGTAAGAAAATTTAAAAAAACTTGTTTATCTTCTTGTTTATCTAAAGTCTTGTTTATCTTACCCGAGTCACACTTATGACTAATGCACAAGAGATTAGATTCCCTACTTTATAATGAAGCAGTAATTGAATAAAACAGCATTCTAGACAATTCGCAATGCTTTTCTATTTCTGTGCAAATTACCAAGTAAAACAAGTTCCATATTTGCTATAATATTTAAAAGCTTTTCCATAAGCATATTTATCTTTTTTTACATTTTAAGTTCTAAAACTTCCCAAATCTCCTTGAAAATTTAAACACTGGAAAAATATATTACTCTCATTATTATACTTTACTAATTTATCCAACACCATGCTAATTACCCATAATTTTATTGGAATCGTTATGCCACTTACATGATATTCTGGGAGATTGAAGGATTTCATTCAATTTTTATTTGCATTTGTAAACAAAGAGTTGAAATACTTGATGGTTCAACTTCAGTCTAAATCCAGATAATTAATATTTTACACGACATAATGATTTTCATGTATTAATTGAAATAAACCGAGAAACAATTTACTCGTTATTATTATATTTTCTATATTTAAGTTATCTGAATTTAATGCCTAAGTTACTTAAGTTAAGTAAATAAGATATCTGAGAATATATACTGTCCAAAACCTCTAGAGGCTTAAGAAATTGAAGTGTAATTTGATTATCTAATATCTATTTTCCTTTACGTTTTGCGATTTCAATTCCTGCCTGGCATTTCGAGCCAAAACAGTCGCTATTCAGTAAATTGAATTATCTAAATCGGAAGTTAAATATCGTATTATCTTTAAGCTCTTTATGATTCGTGCTGTTATTGTAATTATCTATTTTATTTGTATTTTCAAACTCTTGAAGTGTATTATTTAATTAAAACTTATTATTGTTGTTAAAACCGAGAATTAGTTTTGGGGCAATTTTAGAGTAGGTCATAGAAAAGTCACAAAGAATTACATTTTCCTGTATTGAAATTTTATGTTTCAGTTTGCATTAAAAATAACTTCAAAGTGTAAAGGAGATTTTTAACAAAGTGATTGTGAGTAGTGTTGGAAGGTGTCCCGAGTTAGCGGAAGATACGACTGGAACTAGACGCTACTCAGTTTTACTCTAAGAATTTATATTCATTTATCATGTATATTTAATTTCTCTCCAAATAGAGGAAAGCGGAAAAAACAACCCCACCTAACTCTGCAAAAAAATATCGTACAAGAAAATTACTGATACCAAACGATTAGAAATAAAGTCTACTTTTAAATAATACATATAAAATTTGTTTAAGGGACCATCTACGTATTTTAAATAATCCTAACATTGTTTTTTTTCAGTAGCAGTACCCAATTTTGGCAGAATAAATGAATTCTACGCTCTTCAAATAGCATATAAACAATTTTTTATTCAATTCGTTCGATATATTTCCGAGAAATTATTTATTTTAATACTGGCTTATTTTATAGTCTGTATCCAAACTAAAGTTAGCTACTTGATTGTTGACCGAGAGAGCCCCCTTCTTGATCAAGGCAATTTGGCGCTACTCAAGCAGTCATTAAAGACTGCTAGATTACAGGATTTCATAAGAAGTTTTAAAATATCTAGTCATTTCTATCATAGACGGATCCTTAAACCATCATTTCACCGTTTTTTATACATAATTTGAAAACTAATTTGAAGAAAAATTTGAATTTTTAGATTTCCATAAAACATTACATCATCAAAAATATTTTAGGTTGCAACTCATAATTTTTTTTAATATGAATTTCGTAATTGGTAACTCATACCGTAAAAAAATTTAAATTTAGTGTATTTATATTTCGGTATTTTAATCTTATTGTTACATAAAATATTTGCACATTAGAAGTATTACTTCAGGAGATATTAATAACAATATCAAAACATAATTTAACACGAGAAGAAATAAATTTTGAATGCTTATATTCAAAAACTTATAATTCAAATGGTTTGAAGTATGGTGAGTAAGTATAGTTTGAACCCTTTGAAATATCTTGTTCAAATTGGGTATTGACATTTAAAAAAATGAAGTTTGGGTTCATATTAATATGTTGATGTCCGCCTAAGAAAACTTTATGTACATCATTTAAATGTAAACCTTATTTCCAATCATTCTGCACCAGTAACTTTCTTCTACTATTTAGGCAGATAGTGTTTTTGATAGAAGATTTCATCATTCGGAACTAATTTCCTGTGTTGCGAAACAAATGACAGTTTAAATTACTTCGTAAATCAACTTGAGTGCTTGTTAGCGGGACCTTGAAAAATGATTACAGAGGAAAGAATCATTATGTATTGTTCGAACTGTCAAAACTCTAAATTAACATTTATTATTTCTTTATTTGCCTTTTTCATGTGATTGTGTGTGCGTTTCTGATTTTCTTTTATAGTCATGTAATTCACTGAGTAGAGCAGTAATGCTCTGTCCTTTTTCTCGCGGTAAAATAATAAATATGTGTTCTTTTCGTTTGAATCAATGTTCTTAATGTTTGTGTGAAAAAGAATTAATAATGAAATATACCTTTTTCTAAGGAATAAGAATCCAAAACTAGGATATACAACATATTGTGCTCGGAGCTGCAAAATACCACGGGATAATATTCCATGTGGATAACATTGGATACATCGTAAAAGAAGAATTCATAAATTGGGTGAGTATATTTTACTTACCTTTCATTTTGAAGTTTTGAAAGATAGTTTTTATTAAAGACACAAAGAGGACACTGCATCGTACTCACGCCTAAACTAGAATAAATATTCTATCAAAGATTATGAGACTGATTAAAAAAAAAAAAAAAAAAAAAAATTATATCCATTTGAAAAACATTAATACCGTAGAATAAAAACATAGTAACAATGGCCACCTTAAGAGATAATTATTCTATAGAAAAGCTCACAGCAACAAATTATTCGACCTGGAAATTTAAGGTCGAGATGCTGTTGACAAAGGAAGAATTATTTAATGTAATAACAGACGATCCACCAAATCCTATGAACGATGGGTGGTCCAAAAATGACCGCAAAGCCCGAGCACTCATAAATTTAACTATTGATGACTCAAAAATTACGCATGTAAAAAATTTACAAACCGCGAGACAAACTTGGGAGGCTCTAAAAGAAATTCACGAGCGGTCAAATTTGACAAGCAAACTTTTTCTCCTGAGAAAACTCTACAGCATAAAATTAGCAGAATCAGGCAACATGCTTAACCATATAACAAAAATAATGGAACTTGTCGATCAACTGGGAGCAATAGGCGAAGTCATTAACGATCATCACATTTCAGCACTTTTATTGTGTTCTCTGCCCCAGTCCTATGATCACCTTATAACTGCGCTCGAATCTAAAGAAGAAGCACAACTCATTCCGTCATATATAAAAAGTAAACTCATAGATGAGTTTAATCGTAGAAATGAAAATACCGAAAATTCTGAAAACCCGGCGAGAGCTTTTAAAGCTCAGAAAAGGTTCCCTACAAAAAGAGAAAACAAATTTTGCACCTACTGTCGGATGAAAAGCCACAACACTCAAGATTGCTGGCATAATAAAAACAAAGCACACACCACACAACAAAATCAACACAACAAATACAGTAAAAAACACTATTCAACATCACTTGTTTTTCAAAAGGGCGAAAACAATTTTAAGAAAGAACAAATATCGGAATCGAACCACAGGTTTAATCGCTATGAAGGCAAAAACAATACATGGAGAGAAAGCGAAAACAAAGATTATGCCTTTATAACACAGGGAATAGAAAATAAAACTTTCATTGTGGATAGCGGTAGCTCAAGCCACATCGCATTCTCCTAATCAATGTTTACAGAGATTAAATCGCGGGAAAAAACAAACGTGACTATCGCAAATGGAAAAAAACTTATCGCTTATGGATCAGGCGATGTAAATTTAAATACGCTGACATCGGATAATAAAATCCATAAAATAACGCTTAAAGACGTACTTCTAGTACCCGAAATCGAAACGAATTTACTATCGGTCAGTAAAGCAACTCAAAACGGATGTGAGATTGTATTTAAAAATGACAAGTGTATTTTCAAACTTAATGGAGAAATTTGCTTAGAAGCACGAAAAGTAAATAACCTCTATGAAGTCCAATTAACAAACGAAAACCACGCGAACATAACACAAACGTGCAACAATAAAAATTGTTTAGAACTATGGCACAGGAGGTTAGGACACAGAAATTTAACATCGATTAAAGAAATTACACAAAGAGAGTTAGTAAGAGGTATTCAAATAAACAATTGTAAACATAATATAGATTGCGAACCGTGTATTAAAGCGAAATTAACTGATGAACCCTATCCCAAAGTTGCTCAGTATAGAGCAAGTAAAAGGCTTCAACTCATTCACTCGGACGTTTGTGGATCTTTTCAAACACCCACGATAGGTGGGAAATCATATTTTTTGTCTTTCGTCGATGATTACTCACGATTTACGATAATCTATCTATTGTCAAAAAAGAGTGAAGTCTATGAAAAACTTAAAGATTTCGTCGCGCTAATAAGCAACAAGTTTGGTGAAAAACCGAAAGAAATCAGAACGGATAACGGGGGGGGGGGGGAATTTACATCGGATGAAATTGAGAATTATCTCAAGTCAAATAGGATAAAACATCAACACACAGTCCCATATTGTGCGAGCCAAAACGGGGTGGCTGAACGAAAAAATAGTTCGTTAGTCGAGATGGCTAGGACAATGTTAAATGAATCAAATTTACCTTTAAAGTTCTGGGGGGAAGCAATCTGCACGGCAAACCACCTACAAAATAGACTACCTACAAAAGCAAATGCAAAAACGCCATACGAATTATGGACAGAAAGACAGCCAAACTTAAGCTATGTTAAAGTGTTTGGCTGCAAAGCCTTCGCTTACATTGATAAAGCCAAAAGACAAAAATTAGACAATAAAGCTGTAGAAGGCATTTTTGTGGGATACGACAATCAATCTAAGGGATATCGTATATATATAGGAGGAAATGAAATAAAAATCGCGAGAACGGTGAAATTTCTTAAAAATAAATTTAAATTTGTAAACGACAAGACTGAAAACGAACCAAAACAAGATGAGGATGAAAAACGCAATTGTGAAAATCTTGTAGAAATAGAAATTTCAAACAACAAAACAACACCATCCGCGTCCCAACAACAAATTGCGGAACCAAGGCGTTCAGATAGAATAAATAAAGGCGTACCTCCTGATAGGCTAATATACATGGTTAAAGATGAAAAACTTAATGAACCAAAGGATTATAAGGAAATTAAATTTATGGAAAATTCACCGGTAAAACAGAATTGGATAGAAGCCATGGAGAGCGAAATGAATTCATTAAAGAAAAATAAAACGTGGTCAATTGTAGATCCTCCACCGAATAAGAGAATAATTGGTTGTAAATGGACTTATAAATTAAAGCGTGACAATACCGGAAAAATTCAAAAATATAAAGCACGTTTAGTAGCTAAAGGATACACGCAAAGGTTCGGAGAGGATTATGACGAAACTTACGCACCGGTCGTGTCGTATACTACGATAAGAGCATTATTAATGGCGGCGTTGCACCAAAACTTGAATGTTAAGCATATAGATATAAACACTGCGTTCCTAGATGCGGAACTTGAGGAGGAGATATACATGACGCAACCGGAAGGATTCGTTGAACCAAATCAGGAAAACAAAGTCTGTAAGTTGAATAAAGCAATCTACGGACTTAAGCAAGCCGCGAGAGCGTGGCATAATAAAATAACAGAAACACTAAAAAACATGAATTTCATTCAAAGTAAAATCGATACATGTCTTTTTACACAGAAAAGGAATAATGACACAATCTACATAATAACGTACGTCGATGACCTTTTAATTGTAGGAAAAGACGAAGCCATAGAGGAATTAATCGCGAACTTAAATAAAGAATATGATCTAAAGAATTTAGGGGATATAAGTAATTATTTATCCATGAACATTCGAAAAGTAAATAAAAACTACTTAATTAACCAAACCCCAAAAATCGAAGAGTTAATTAATAAATTCAATTTACAAGAAGCAAAACCGTGTAGTACACCCATGGAAACAAATTACACACACTTTAAAGATGATGACAATCTCTTACCAAACAACAAACAATACAGACAAGCCATCGGAGCACTCTTATATCTTGCCACAGTGAGCAGACCTGATATATGTGCAGCTGTTAATATCTTGAGCCGAAGAACCGAAAGGCCAAGAATGAAAGATTGGAACAGTGTAAAGCGGGTAATGAGATACCTCAGGACAACAAAGAACTTTAATTTAGTTATTGATGGAAAGTCAAAACCTATACTTGAAGTATATGCGGACGCTGACTGGGGTGGAGACACAGAATCGAGGAAATCCACCAGTGAAAATATACATTTGTTAGGTGGAAACCCCATACTTTGGTCGACTAAGAGACAGTCCTGTATAGCCTTATCCTCAGCTGAAGCTGAGTACATCTCAGCAGCAAATGCAACAAATCAAGTTAAATGGCTGGTGAACCTACTCAACGAACTTAATCCCTCGCAAACATATCCGATAACACTGTATGAAGATAATCAATCGGCCATTAAAATGATAGAATTAGAAAAACATTCAAGTAAAACAAAGCACATCGAACTAAAACTTCATCTTATAAAACATTTGAAACAAGAAGGAATAATAAACCTCGTATACTGCCCAACAAAAGTCATGCTAGCCGACTTATTTACAAAACCCCTGCCAAAGACTATTTTTGAAGTTCACAGGAAGAACTTACATTTAAGTGATAATGCAACTACAGAAATTAATGAGGAGTTGATAGAAGATTTCATCATTCGGAACTAATTTCCTGTGTTGCGAAACAAATGACAGTTTAAATTACTTCGTAAATCAACTTGAGTGCTTGTTAGCGGGACCTTGAAAAATGATTACAGAGGAAAGAATCATTATGTATTGTTCGAACTGTCAAAACTCTAAATTAACATTTTTTATTTCTTTATTTGCCTTTTTCATGTGATTGTGTGTGCGTTTCTGATTTTCTTTTATAGTCATGTAATTCACAGAGTAGAGCAGTAATGCTCTGTCCTTTTTCTCGCGGTAAAATAATAAATATGTGTTCTTTTCGTTTGAATCAATGTTCTTAATGTTTGTGTGAAAAAGAATTAATAATGAAATATACCTTTTTCTAAGGAATAAGAATCCAAAACTAGGATATACAACATATTGTGCTCGGAGCTGCAAAATACCACGGGATAATATTCCATGTGGATAACATTGGATACATCGTAAAAGAAGAATTCATAAATCGGGTGAGTATATTTTACTTACCTTTCATTTTGAAGTTTTGAAAGATAGTTTTTATTAAAGACACAAAGAGGACACTGCATCGTACTCACGCCTAAACTAGAATAAATATTCTATCAGTTTTTAAAGAAGAGGGATATTTATTATTTGTTTAATGCGCCATCTTATGACGGAAATATGAATTAAAGACCGTTTGAAATAAGGGTTAATTAACGTTTGAAATATGATTAAATACTGCTTTATCGTGTAAAATTATATTCATTATAAATTTAAAATAACAAGTTATCATTACATTTTAATCTTAAACAACTATATGAGAATTAATACTATATTATAACATCTAAAAAATTGTACTGGCAAGGTGATAAATTTCAAATAATAAACTGATAATAGTTCATAGGCATAACGTATAGGTTAATATTTAAAAAAAAATGTAATTAAAATTATCTAAATATAATTGAAATGCGAATTAAAGCTAATAGGCATTATCAAGGAATCCTAAGTCAACATGCAATATCATAAACAAGTAATTAACTATTGTTACACAGTACCTATATATATATATATATATATATATATATATATATATATATATATAAACATATATATTTATATACATATTGTGTGTGTGGTAGAGTAAAGGAAACTAGGGATAATTGATCATAGGGGAGGCTTGACCTACCCGTTAAATTTCATATTTAAATGCGTTTTAGTCTTTAGTTTCTATTTGGAAACCAAAGCTAATGGAATGATTAAACAACAAACTTCATTTGATATAGGTGTGAATATAGACTACACAATGTTACATGTACTACTATATTGGGATACAAACCCCCATTTTTTTTTGCTTCATTTTGGGAACAACGGACATTCAGCTTATTCTACCGAGGATATTTTTCAGACTTTTCAAGCTATGTTTTTGAGACTTTCACAAAAGTTGGTCTAGTTTTAATTAGCACAATATGCAAATGAAGTTTTGAAAGCATCTATGCATGCGCAATGAAAAATTATTTAGTAAACCTGATCATTTTTCATACACTTTTTATTATTTTTTAATTCTGATGACAAGGTGTTGTGTACAATGTAGTTCGTCATATTTTAACAAAAGAACATTATTTTATATTACGAAACTCTGCAAGTTATAAACAAAAAAATTGAAAAATGTGAGATTGTTTTTATAAAAACCTTAATTTCTCTACGAGTCTGCATGCTATCCGTATAAAAATGAACACAGTTTATTACAATAAGCCACTTAATTATATAATCAACAGTTTTAACGTTTTTGCTGCTTTAGTTTTGACGAGGTTATCCAAAAGGTATTCTTTCTCTTTCAATTTGTTGACGGTCTCATACAGAGTTTTGGGAAAAAAAATCTTCACGGAAATGTGTGGTCTGTACTGTTATATTTACACACTTAGAATTTAAGGATAATTTCTTATATATTTTATTACATATTTAACTAAATGTCTAAAATTGCAAGTGGCTGGTCACCTTTGGCCATATAGTGTATTTTACCATCCAATTTCAAGACTAGAGATGTTAAAAAATAAGGATTGGGGATTGTCCTCATGATTTTGAAGAATGTGAGTTGAATCCGAAAGATTATCTTTCTATTAAAATTTTAAAATAACAACGTGTGTCACTGCCTTTGAAACTTCATGTAAAAAACTTTTCATCTATATCTTAGCCGATTTACACACATTTTTTCATGAAGTTGCATGCTAATATTATTATTTTTTTAATGGAAATGTAAAATCTGATTTGTGTCGAAGTACATAAAAATTAATCCTCTTTCATATAAATGTATTTTAATCGGGTAAAGCACTTTTTTATGCAATTTAATTTCTAATTAAAACAATTAGCTCTTTCTATAATAAAATTCTTACGCGTATATTCAATTAATCAATTTGAAAAAGAAAAAAAGGTTTATTAAAAGAAAAAAGAAAAGTTGGTTGGTTGGTTGTTTAGGGTTTTGTGGCACAAAATCCCTTGAGGGACATGCTGCGCCAAGACAAAGACAAAAAGAACAATATCAGGGTGTCTGGATGGGGTACCCCATCCAGATATAGCTAGGCAAGTTTAAAAGATCCAACTATATAGAGATCCAGATAACTAGGTCCAAGTTGTAGGAATAAAAGTAGTGAAAAAAATTCAAATTTCAAAATAAAATCCTGCATGCTTTAAAAAGGCAAAAAGTGCCCCATGGGGAATTTCCCCAATGAGGAAAAAAAAAAAAAAAAAAAAAAAAAAAAAAAAAAAAAAAAGATTAATAAATGAAAATTGTTTAAAAAAATTAGTATTCGTTTGATTTAAAATTCTTTTTACAACACTAGTTTTTAATAGAAAATCAATTCCATTGATTTTCTTGTAATACATAAAACAACGATTAAAAGGATTAAGCGAATTTTTCATAAAGTTTTAATTAAATAAGCGATAATTTAAAAAAAGGAAAAGAAAAATTAATTATTTGATCTTTTACAACACATTTACGAACATCAGGCTCATTAAAATAATTCTTTTATAGATAACTGAAGCAGAAAATTACCCCAGAAGAGTTATTTATAATTCGAAAAGCGGTAAATGTATTTTTTAGTTCCTTTTTCGCTTATTATTATTTATTTTTTTTGTTTCATGTTGTCATTTCCCTTTAATTTAGGATACGTCTATTGTTTCATAATAATCCGCAATACTTTGAAATTTAAATACATATATGTATATATATTAGGGTGTACCAAAAAAAACATTTTTTCCTTTTTTCCTTTTTTTTTTTTTTTTTTTTTTTTTGTTTGCTATACCGCGGGAAATTTTTGCCTAGAGTTGCTTAGTAAAATGCAAAATTAAAATAAATAAATTTACACTTCTAGTGGTAGCGCATCGTGCTTAAAATTTCAGGAAAAAAACACGATTTTGATCCTTTATCTAATAAAAGAAAAAAAAAACAAATATCTTCAATTACAATCAGATAAAGACTTATTTTATTGAACAAGATATAGGAATGATAAATAAATGAAAAAAATATCAAGGTATCACGTTTTCTAAAAAATATTTTTCTTTTAATGACAAATTTTCAATTGAACAAAAACTACTTTTCTGACTGTGCTTTTCCAGAGTGTAATTTTGCTTTGTAATAAAATATTGTCCTTTACTTGTTTTTACTATGTTTTGGCAGTTTAAAATAAGATTTTCTTGAAAAACTAGGAAGTCTAGATCTCGAGAAAAGTGTGTTCTTTTAAAAGCATCTCCGAAATTGGACCCGATTATATTTTGTGACGCCTTAGTTACCAGCTTCAACATCGTTCTACTGTTTGGGTGTGATATGGGGTTGCCAAAGTTCCAATGAGCCGTTGTTTTACGTTAGGACCTTAGACCAAATTTCTTCATCAGTGAATCTTCGCTTCAAAGGAGCTAGTGATAGTGTAGTAGGGTTCCAGTGGGGTTTCAGGATTATACATTCATTTTGCTTAACATAAGGTGAAAAAGAGTAGTTTGGAGCGGTTTTGCAGTATTTCGGTTTGTGTTTTGAATGGGTCTCACCTAGAGACGTTTTTATGTGTTTCAGCAGATTTATGAATCTTCTATTTACGTTACGCGCTATAAGGAAACTGTACTAATATGTTGCACTGTCTTTATTAAAAATATGATTGATTATCCTACACTATTAAAAATTTTGGCAAAAACACAGAAATAAAGGAGAAACGTTTTGTAAAGTTATACCAGTTCTCGGTTAAATGCATTCGATTCAGTTTCTAGATCACCAATTTACACTAATTTCCCTTATCATATATCTAATTCCTTGTAGGGATTTTCATGTTTTTATGTAACCCTTTCGGGTCCGAATTTTTTTTTCAATTTATAGAAAAAAAATACTTTGAAGTTAATAACAATAACACTAGCTATCCAAATAGATTAATTAGTGTTTAAGAAATATTTGATTGTCGAATGTTGTTGTTTTGTTTACTAACAAATTGATATTCATATGACAATAAGCTAAGGAAGAATTGTTTTAGACGCTTACAAAATACTGAATTATAATATGATTGTTAACTTATATTACAAATTTCTAATACTTTTTGCTGTTTATTACACAAGATTCTTTCAGGAAAGTAACTTTTATTTTAAATTTAAAGAGTGAAATATAGGTTTAAAATAAAAGAATCTCAAACGGTGCAAAGAGAATTAAGTAAATAATATTTATTATTATTATTACTAAATGCCTAAACACAAATGAAGTCATACAGTAAATGCATAGTCATATACTATCATTACCACATGCAAATAGTAGCAAAAGTATTTCTTAAAATAAAATAATACTCCCATAAAAGACATGTACTATTAACAGTACACCAGACCCGAAAGGGTTAAAGATATTTTTATCATTGTTAAATTTTGTCATTAAAAATGCGCACTTTTAAAATTATTTTCTGATTTTATTAAAATTATTAAAGAAGAAAATTTAGTTTAAAAATTATCATTATTTTTTAGTTAGAATAATTTAAAAAAAAGAAAAGTGATCTCATCAGATTTAGTTTAAAAATTATCATTATTTTTTAGTTAGAATAATTTAAAAAAAGGAAACGTGATCTCGTCAGATTTAGTTGTGGTATTTTCCCGCTGAATCGTACAAGGTCAAACTTTGTATGTAAAGCAATAGCTCCTATAGTTTAGACAGAAAGGTGTTCTTCCAAGGACTCTGAGGTTCATACCTCAGGTTGCGGATACAAATTGTCAAAAAAGTAAATGATACAGCAGTTCAAATCTACTCGAAAAATTCAAATTCTTCGAAGCGCATTGGCTGATTTACTAATCTTAAAAGCTAAATTAAATTATTAACGCTAAAAAAAAAAAAAAAATACGGAGTATTGTGTATTTTTAACATTGTAAATTCGGGGAGTTATTGTAAATTTACCGAATAACACCTCTCTTATTTAACAGAAAATCTGTTTTTTTAATCTCTGTAATTTTACGGATTACTAATCTCTGCAATTTCACACACACACACACACACAAAACAGTGTGTGTTATGTTATTTATGTCACTAGTATAAACATATTATCTATTATAAATCAGTCAGTTAACTGAATTTCGTTTCAATAAAATAATTAACTCGTATAACAAAATACAACAAAAACAATAAAATAAAAAGTGAAAATGTAATTTAAAATTTCAGATACTTATTATTTTTAACATGTTCACTTTTCAAAATTCATCTTTTTTTTCTTTGTTTCAACTTTAAATCTTTTTATTTTCTTGCTGTGTATAGAATAATTATTAAAAGAATGTGACAAGCTCGCAAAAAGTTCAATTAAATAAGTAATAGTTTAAAGACGTGAAGGAATCTTATCTGCGCTATATTTTACTTTTACTAACACAGGCTACATTAAAGTAATTTTGTTATGGATAATTGATGCAAAAAATTACGTAGAAGAGTTAATTACATATAGAAAAAATATGTAATGTAATAGTTTGCCTTTTATTAGTCAATATTTGGCTGGTCATTTCGTCATTGGAGATTCGCTATTTTCTCCCTTAATTTCTAGATGTATCTCCTTTTCATTATCAAATAAAAAATGCTACTGCAAACATAGATATCTTATTTTTTTGTAGAGATTGGATAAATATAATTCAGAATTTCTAGTTTTTAGCGAATACAATATTTTCCCTGAGTATTAAATAAACTTTTAGTAATAAAATGTATTATTATTGCAATTATGTATATCACATTACGTTAAAAGAAGAAAATTGTTCCCATAACAAAACCCATTCTATTATTTTCAAGCCCATTCTATTATTTTCAACACAATCAAATTGATTGTTAAATTTATCATACGAATTAAATAGTTCCAACTGAGCGATAACCGGTTGAGATTTTTCGCTCAGATACCTTATTGGTCAAGTACCTCTGGTACCTTATCGGTCATAACATCTGGTCTGTAATTTAGACAGATTGGCAGAATAAACCGCAGGTAAGGGAACTCCATATAATGATGGATACGTAGATATACTACTATTTTAACACAACCAAACTAATTCGTAAATTTAGCATACGAACTGAATATTTCCAACTGAGCGAAAAAATTCGAAAAGGGCGAATTTTCGCTCAGTTGGAAATATTCAATTCGTGAAACAAAGTCTCTAATGTTTATCATAAAATTCTTTTTGCAATCTAATCTACTGAAAATTCTTGGTACTGTTTCTATCAACACACACAGAAATAATATACTTAGAAATATGTATAGATACAATATATAGAAATACATACATAGATTCTACAGATAAATATTAAACAAATAAAACCTTGCATAATTATAGTATTTCGTGGTCTCTTATATGATTGTAGTTTTTATAGATATAAAGTTACAAAACTTTTATGAGATGACAATACAAATATCAATCCTTTTACAATTTGTCAAATAACGTCAAATGAGATATGCTTTTCTCCTTTTCATGCTTTGTTTTCTGGTTTTAAATAATAATAAATTATCTAGAAGTTCTTTGTGAAAAATATATTTTTAATATATGGTAGAGTAACAGATGTATCATATGAAGCCAATTTAATTCATAGGCGAGATGGTAATTGAAATTTTATCTCTACACTGTACAAAAAATAAGTACAGGGAGAAATAACTACACGGTTATTACGCATAAAACAATTCAGGGGATTTTATGTGTTTTGGAACCAGAAATTGCATAAAGTATTGGTCTGTATACTTAACCTCTTCGCGACGGTAACTTTTACGAAATTTTTAATGTTTTGTCACCGGTTTTTGAAAACAGAATTTTGTGCCTTATTAAATCGAGAAACTTCTCCGATTATATAAGGCAAATTTTACAGTAAAATTTTACTGGTGGGGACAAATATAGTATGGATCTGTAATTTAAAGTATGTTGACAGGTTCTTTTTTAAAAATGCATTCGCTAGTTATAGGCTATGATCGCTTAAGGCAATAAATGCTCTTTAAGAAAAATTATTTATTTGCAGTAAACTTCAAAATTTAAGGTTTCGCGAAAAACAGCTCTTGATTATTTTCAAATAAATCTGTTCTTAAATTGTGGTGTGAATCAATTATATGAACATTTTCGAAGCAGAAATACCTTGCCCCTGAAAGGGTTAATATAAATATAGTTTAAATAAAACTATTATTTAATAAGCATTTACTTGTGTAAAAAAATGAGTTAATCCATCATGTAATCTTTTAAATGTAAAAATGTATGAGAAAAATGAAATTTTAAGTGAATTGTACAACAGGTAATACTGAAGAGAAAAATTGTTTGTGTGTGTGTGAACTCAGCCTCAATTAATATGTGCTAAAGAATTAACTGGTATAAACCAGGAGAAGGCTGCATGTATGTAATAAGAAAAATGAAAACCTGTGCATTACCTATAAGAAAATTCGTGAACAATAAATATATATATATTCACGTGAAATGTCTTGGACCACAAGGAATGCCATTGATGAGGGAAAAAATAAGAAAGGTGAAATCCCACAAAATTGTTATCCACAGACCACAAGCTCATCCGCGTAGCATGCCGCAAAAGTAACATTGTAAAACCTTTGTAAAATAAAATACCATTGTAAATACCATTGCCGCATGCTAAGCAACGCTCTCGCGATTGTGTAGAAAAACAAATTAGGATTTTTTTTTTTTTTGCTAACATAAGAAACAGACAGTATGTGTACCAGAACCCAAAAACACCTACCAATGAGTGACATTCAATTACGTAATTAATGAATTAACAATCATTAAACAACTCGATGAATAAAGGTTAACTTGTCTCAATGAACTACATGTGTTATGTAAAAAGAAACTCTGGTTAAACTCAAAACCAGCTACAGTGAACTACGTGTTTTAACTATGAACTATGTGTGAAGTGTAAAAAACTGTCGAATACTATGGTTAGCAAAAGGTTAAAAAAATTTAAGTGTATAGGCATAAAATATTACCGGAATATCAAACGTGACAAATATGTACAATTAAAAACTGCAAAAGTATTTAACTTCCTCGATTTAAATACTCTTGATGTTTAAGGTATAGCTAAGAGTCATGCCAAAACAATTGTGATTATTGTAAAATAATAAAAATGCTTACAATATTTTTGTGTGTACATGGTGATCTAAACAAACTGCAGTAAGTGCATGTATTTCTAAAAGCTTAAATGTGTGAAAATTTAAAGTGTCATCTAAAATAGAGGAAAGTACAAATGATGTAATGGTCATACCTGTTCTAGCATATATACTTTTAAAGATAAAAGTATATCTAACTAGTGACAACAACCAAGATAATATTGTATCAGAAACATGTCCAATTTTAAAGATGTACTATAATATTCTGAGAAAAATCATTTTGTGAAATGATATAATCAGCATCGAGTCACCATCCGCGTCCAATCAGTCAAATTTTATCAGTAAAGAAAAATGTATGTGGAAAGGCATGTACATATTATAATTTATTTCCTATATTAAAATCCTTAAAGTATGTGCTGGCAGTTTCCTGAGTGTTGTATGGATTTTTAGCAAAAAAATACATTAAAAAAAACTACTGTTTTATCTAAAAAAAATAATTAAAAAGAGGTTCCAAATTATATCTTAAAGATAATGTACATTAAAATGTGGTTTACTTTCTAAGAAGTAATGTGTTACATATTCTATGAACAAAGATGTGTATTTTCATTGAACTAATGTGTAAACAATCTATGAGGAATAATATAAAACTTCAACAAACTAAAGTGTACATCTCTATGACCTACAACGTACAACATGACTGAACACATGTATAAAATCTCTATGAACTAATGTGAAAAACATCGATGAACTAACGTGTAAAATTCTATAAACAAACATGTAAATATTCTATGAACTAATGTGAAAAAATCGATGAACTAATGTGTAAAATTTCTATTACTAAACGTGTAAATACTCTATGAACTAAAGTGAAAAAAAATCGATGAACAACTGTGTAGAATTTCTATAACTAAACATGGAAATATGCTATGAACTAAGTTGTTTATTCGGTGAACTAAAATGACCAGGAAAAAGGCGATTTTTTTGTTTTAACAAAAATGAATGTAACTAGTTCCCCATGTACAACAAGAATGGAAAGTAAAGCGATGAACTAGTGTAACATCAATGAACAAAGAATGTGCGATGAACTCCTGTGTTTTTTCTATGAACAAAATTCTCATGTGTACCAGGAACTAATACATTATATGACAAAACAAAAAATAAGTGTTTAAAATAATTGAAGATGTAAATAAAGTGTATTTATAACAATTTAAACTTCAAAAGAGGAAAAATGCCTGTTCCTAACCGTAAACCAACCAGCATGAATGAGTGTAAAATTATGTAAAACAAACTAGTTTTTTTGTCTGCAGAGTAAAATAAAAGGAATGTGATCAGGACACAGTATGTAGAAAAATATTACAGAAGTACATAAAAATTATGACTGAATTCAACCAAGGCGAGTGTTATCTTTGAACCATAACCAAAAATAATTTTGTGAGAATGAAGTGTAAGTATGTGTATGCATGTAAAGCCAGGTTGAACATGAAACCACAACAAATATGTACAAGAGTTGCAAGAAAAAGGACTACCTCTGTGAAATATCTTCTAACGAATTAATTTGAAAACCGCGAGGTCGCGCGAGACTGCTCTTCAGAAATGTCATGTCTAAATAAATAAAAAAATTAAAAATGTTCTGCACATGAAAAAAACGGTGAGAATTTAGCAAAGTGTCTAATAATAGTAAATTTTAAAAAATGAAATAATGAATTTTGTAAATGAAGATAAACATTCTCTCCCTTTTCGTAGGTAAGTGGCCATCTTACCCCCAAAAGGAAAAGAAACCCCTAAAAAACATTCTTGACATTGTGCTACCTCTAGAAAATAACACAATGCAAGAAGAAATCTATCGAAAACAGTCTCTAAATATTAGAAAGAAAAATAAAATATTAACTGAAATTTAAAAATACTGAGATTTCACATGTACTAATGTGTGCTGGTATGCAACAACACGGCATACAATTGATTTAAAATGTATACTAGTACGTTATATGTTTTAACTGCCTTAATGAAATAAATAAAATCTCTCTTTCTGTTATTATTAATAATAATATTGATGACTCGAGCAGGCATTAAAAAGTTAAGAGAAAAGCTTGTGACAGGTTGAGATAATTTAATTAAAGGAAATATTATATTTTACACATAAGATCTCCAAACCTAAAAACATATTATAATTGCGAGAATATTTTAAAATGTAAATTATTCAATGTCTAATTGCTGTCAACTATTTAAAGTTTAGTAAAAACAAGTGAAAAGTTTACCATAAGCGGAAAGAAATTTAAGCTTCTCGCCTCATTCATTATATTTCTAAATTTGTCAACATGACAACACATAAAATATTTTATAATGGTATGTCGTGATATACCACTTAATGAACTTTATATTTTATGAACATTAAAAATAAGATATCTATACACAAATATCTAAAAAGCATAAAAATTAATTATCTGCACCTACGTAATAAAACAAATACACACATTGATTAAATAAAAATTGTAAGACCATTCTGTATATTATCAAATGAATGTCTAAGAAATACTATAATATTTCAAGAAAATTATCTAGATATATTTTTATGAAATAACCTTTAAAATGAAAGTTCTTATAATGTTATAATTACTGATGAAGAATAATCATTCGTATACGCTTAAATATTATATGTTATAAAACCATCATCTTCTTTATATACTCAGAATAAAGAAACAAAATTCCTTAATATTTAGCTGCAAGAAATAGCTCTACTTAAATGGATATAATTAATAGAAAATGCTGCTTTAAAGATATTGATTACATATATTCAATTATGCAATACAGAAAAAATGGTAAATACTTTTAAGTACAAATATAAAAATAATGTATTATCTGTAAATAATACTCAATAGAAACACAGTAAAACATAACTTACCCTTTGATTATGGAATTTTCAAAGCATAATAAAATATAATTGAAATGATACAATTTTATGTATCTCAAGATGAAGGCAGTGTCAAATATCTAGAGAGGTGCATACATCTTTATTTATGACAAGTATTCATATTTATCTTTCTTTATACTTTTTTTTAAACTTCCAAACATGCAAAAAAATAATAGTCTGACACAAAAACATTCTGTCTTATTTACCTGGAAACATGAATATTTTAGATGCACCGTTAACTTACCTTTAACTTCTTTTTTTTTTATCATATTATAAAATCAGGTAACAAGATATATAAAACTGTAAATGTATACATATGAATGTCAGATTGTAATAGTTCAAAAAGAATCGCATTGCAAAGTAAATAAAAATGTAATATTTAAAGAAAATAAGTAAAATAATAGATTTTTTTTTTAGCACAATCATCTAAAAAAATACGATTTATGAAGTCAATATTCTGAATTCTTTTTTTTTTTTTTAAGATTATCTTAATACTTTGAATGAAATTTCAGTAAGAGTGCACTGTTGATAGATATTTAGTTATATGAAAAATATCCTTTTATCCTGTTATCATATTTGGCGTCTTATTTCTAAAATAGCATTTGTAGAACTATGAAATATTTCGACGTAATCTAAGAAAACTTCTAACTATTATTATTCATAAAAATAAATATGAGCATGAGAAAACAATGCATAATAAACAATAATTGAAATAAAATCACTCATCATATTATTCTAAAATAATAACAAAAAAGTCATGTAATTAAAATAGAGATCGAGCATTAAAATCATAAAATATAAAATGCATATATTTTCTCGTACTCACACTTTATACCGCAGATGTTTATTTATTTTCTTCACTATCTTTTTTTTTTTAATCACTCCATTGTTTTAATTTGGCAGCATTCTCACGAGTGCGCTAATTTTTTACTTATTTTTATAATAGATTTCGACAATTCCTTTTTTTTTAAATTTTTGAAGAAATGCAATATTTGGACGTTGACCATCACAGACACATCAAATCCAGTGCGAAAAGCACATCTGTGTATGCCGGTTAAATTGGAGCCCACACATGAAAATCCGTAGCACTGATCACACTGCATCACTCGATCCATTTCTGAAGTAAATAAAAACTTCTGAAGTACACAAAGTAGAAATAAAATGCACTATATTGCCGAAAGCAAGGCTGCGAGTTTATCGGAGGAGAAATAGGAGTCACAACAGCCTACCCCAGATTCTTAGGCGTACATCGGGAGGAGCAGGCGTTAACGAGCAGGAGTTCTTTATGCTGAGCCTCATGAGATTTTTTTGATCAGAAAAATCAGCCGCATCCAACATGAAGAATGGTTCGGCGCCGGAAAAGAACTCCAATGCGATCCATCAGGGGAAAATCCGGCAGCGACAGTCCGCATTCTATAGGCACCGTAAACGATAGTCTATGAACTAAGAACACTCGTAGTATCTAATACTCTATATTCCGCAAACGTAATAGATAGTCATCTGTCGGGGAAATAGGCTTTCAAAAATCTTGTAAGCAGCCAATGAATAAGATAATGTCATACTACTCAGGTAGATAAATAGTCCAGATATAGTCCAGATAAGTGCTAATAAATAGTCCAGAAACTAAAATTTCAAGCAAATCGAAGCAGGCAACTAAAAGCAGGCACCATCCCTTGACGTTAAAAAAAAATTTGTGAATGCCTGGTGTTAGGCACCATAAATTTATATAGTATGGATCTGTAATTTAAAGTATGTTGACAGGTTCTTTTTTAAAAATGCATTCGCTAGTTATAGGCTATGATCGCTTAAGACAATAAATGCTCTTTAAGAAAAATTATTTATTTGCAGTAAACTTCAAAATTTAAGGTTTTCATACAGAAAAGTTAGGGATGGTGCCTGAACGCATTTTTTAAGAAAACAGTCTTCACATGACTGCCTCGTGAAGCGAGAGAGAGGCAATTAATTCCTCACTGAAAAATTCACACATTGGCATCACACAATTGGCGACATTAAGCATATGAAAAATGACTGATATCATCTCCGCAAAAATTGTCTGTTACGCTTAAACAATAAAAGGATTTTGAATTTAATAGCAGGGCAACCAGAAAACAGCAGTCCTAAAAAATACGCCAAAAAGGAATCCGACTGCCAATTCGTACGTTAGGAGCATATTTTGAGAAAATGTTCTCATAAGACAAAACAACCATTATGTACATAAAAAGACTCATATGCAACGAATAAGTTAGACTTAAAATTACACAGAGAGGAAAATGAAATTTCACTGACCGCAAACACATTCGAACTTTATTCCTTTTTTATTTGTTTCCAGCAAGGGTGAAATACGCATCTTAATGAATTCTCTTTATCTGACAGCCGTTTTTCAGTAATAATGCAGATGCTAGATGTTTTTCTTTCTTTTCTTTTGAACGGAAAGTTATTGTGGGATCAAAAATAAGCGTTAAGATAAAATAGCTATATAATTAAAGATTAGTTTTAACTGTAATTTAGAAAAATGTAAAATTTAAGAAAACTATATGTGATTCTACATCACAACAAACAAGGATTCTTAAAATAGCAAATAAAGCCTTTGTGCACAAATGTTTAAAGATAGAAAACCAACGAATATAAATGCACAAATAAAGTATGAGAATGTAGCAAATAGCTATTTCGAATCTACTAACGAGATTCTTCATCAGTGCAAAACTCAGCGAGCTAAAAATAGCAAAACTGAGCAAAGAGACAGAGAGACGCAGGCTTATATACCCGCTATGGGAACAATCCCGCCTAAAGAAAAGCAACCAATTAGAAGAAAGCAGCCAAAACCAACTGAGTGGACAAGTAGCGACATCTATCGGAGAACAAGCAAAAGAAAAACTGAAAAGCGAGTGAAAAAAGAAGTATTAAATTAAAGATTTCCAAATACTTGGAAAATAAGGAGTACTAGATAAGTCATTGACTAAAGAAGGAGAATTTTTTATGATGTGGTAAGCTTCCCAAAAATCAAAATCAAGAATAGAAGGACATTTATGGATGATGGTGACTGAAGAAAAGTTAAACTTATGTTGAGAAGACCAACAATGTTAAGCAATAGAGGCACGTTTAAGCTCCTGATTTTTGATATACCTTTTATGTTCCATTAAACGAAATCTGAGAGCACGTTTAGTCTGACAAATATAAGAAAGATCACATTGGCAAGAAATTTGGTAAATACCCCAGTTATGTAAGTGATCAATGGGGTGCTTAAGATTTAAAAAAGCAATTTTATTAACAGGAGAAAAAATAACATTGAAATCGAACCGTTTTAAAATTTTAGCAACTTGCTGACTGATTTTGGGGAAAAAAGGCAAAACAACCAAAGCTTTGGAGTTCGAATTAAAGTTTTTTCTTTCAGATTGTGTGGATTTTGTCAATTTTCTATGAATAGAATCTATAATATTCGGGGAATAACCACGATCAACAGCAATAGCTTTTAGGTAACTAAGTTCATCACTGAGTAAGTGAGGAGTTGAACAAATATTGGAAGCCCGGAAAACAAAAGTTTTAAAAGCCGCAACTTTCTTTTTAGGAGGATGAGAAGAATATCTGTGAGGTGGAAGACTGACCGCAAAAGGTTTGCGAAAGACCTTTGCCTCAGGAAAAGGCTCTGTGAATTTCATTTTTCTTTTTTCGAAATCGAAAAGCTCATTCATCTAACTCGTGTTTGCTTATTTCAAAATACTTTTGTTTTTAACGGGAATTTCTTTCGTATGATTGACGGTTTGGCTATGGGTAAATCTCTTTGTCCGACTTTATGTGATTTGTACATGCATTACTTTGAAATAAAATTATTTGAAGTCTTAAAATTTCTGTTCGATGTTCGTTATGTAGATGATATCTATGCTTTAGTTGAAGTGAATTCTGATATAAATCATATTCTCTCTGTCATGAATTCTATTGATTCTTGCATTCAATTTACTTTTGAAACTGAATCGGAAAATTGCCTTCCTTTTCTGGATGTTCTTGTTATTCGCAATGAAGATAATTTTCAGACTACTGTCTTTCGCAAACCTTTTGCGGTCAGTCTTCCACCTCACAGATATTCTTCTCATCCTCCTAACCAGAAAGTTGCGGCTTTTAAAACTTTTGTTTTCCGAGCTTCCAATATTTGTTCAACTCCTCAGTTACTCAGTGATGAACTTAATTACCTAAAAGCTATTGCTGTTGATCGTGGTTATTCCCCGAATATTATAGATTCTATTCATAGAAAATTGACAAAATCCACACAATCTGAAAGAAAGAACTTTAATTCGAACTCCAAATCTTTGGTTGTTTTGCCTTTTTTCCCCAAAATCAATCAGCAAGTTGCTAAAATTTTAAAAAAGTTCGATTTCAATGTTATTTTTTCTCCTGTTAATAAAATTGCTTTTTCAAATCTTAAGCACCCCATTGATCACTTACATAACTGGGGTATTTACCAAATTTCTTGCCAATGTGGTCTTTCTTATATTGGTCAGACTAAACGTGCTCTCAGATTTCGTTTAATGGAACATAAAATACCTTTTATGTTCAAAAATCAGGAGCTTAAACGTTCCTCTATTGCTCAACATTGTTGGTCTTCTCAACATAAGTTTAACTTTTCTTCAGTCACCATCATCCATAAATGTCCTTCTATTCTTGATCTTGATTTTTGGGAAGCTTACCACATCATAAAAAATTCTCACTCTTTAGTCAATGACTTATCTAGTACTCCTTATTTTCCTAGTATTTGGAAATCTTTAATTTAATACTTTTTTTTTCACTCGCTTTTTAGTTTTTCTTTTGCTTGTTCTCCGACAGATGTCGCTACTTGTCCACTCAGTTGGTTTTGGCTGCTTTCTTCTCATTGGTTGCTTTTCTTTAGGCGGGATTGTTCTCATAGCGGGTATATAAGCCTGCGTCTCTCTGTCTCTTTGCTCAGTTTTGCTATTTTTAGCTCGCTGAGTTTTGCACTGATGAAGAATCTCGTTAGTAGATTCGAAATAGCTATTTGCTACCTTCTCATACTTTATTTGTGCATTTATATTCGTTGGTTTTCTATCTTTAAGGATTCTTAAGCCTTTTTGTGGCACGTATACGTGTCACTCGTCCCCAAGGGGTTAAAAACAGGTTTTTTTTCATGAAATAAGTCTAATATTAATTTACAAGAGATCTGGCAAAATATGCTTGGATGTCCTTAAAGCGTGCGAACACCTGTATTACTAAAATAACATCATATTATTTTGATATTACTTTATTAATGAATGTTCTAAAAATAAAATAACTGCTTTCAATAGATATCGTTTTAAAGTAAAATAAAGTATATAAAAAAAAAATAATAATTTTCGCATGACATTGTAAGCGATCTT
The DNA here is from genome assembly GCA_964019185.1 of Maratus speculifer. NCBI lineage: Eukaryota > Metazoa > Arthropoda > Arachnida > Araneae > Salticidae > Maratus > Maratus speculifer. The sequence continues at coordinate 280,155,669 of OZ025294.1, forward strand.
AGAAATGCATTTTTTTTTAAATTTTTGCATTTCTACAGATGTAAATTTGCAGAAATCTGCATGCTTTCTAAAATTTTATCTTTACACTGCATAGAAACACAAATATTATACAAAACACGAGAACACAAAAAAAATTATGTACACAAAAATTAGTTTTGTAAAATTACAGAAATCTGTAACTTTGCAAACGTGTCTACTAAAAATAGAGTTATCTTACTGAAATTTTATCTGAAACCTGGGTTCCAGTTACATGAAAAATTCTTGGAATCCCAGTTTTCTTAAAAATTATTAGTAACCTTATACATTTTTTTATTTTAAGTGCAAATCTCTATCTGTTACATGAATTTTTTCTGTTGCCGTTACATAAAAAGGTCTAGAAATCCCAGTTTCCCAGAAAACGTTTAGTAGCTTTACAGATTTTTTTTTAAACGTAGTTTGAAAATCTAGTTTTGTTATTAGTTTGTCGAAGCTACACTAATCTGTCTAGGCATCCAGTTTTCGGAAAAATCCTTAGTACCATTACAATTTTTTAAAATTAAAGTGAAATTTTTTTCTGTTACATACAGTAGCATGTTTCTTTTAATACTGGTGCATTATCCTGATAGCTCTGTTATTTATTAACTGGAATCATTATAAATATGAAACATAAATATTTAGAAATCCGAAATAAATATTTAGTTTATAAAATCTTATTTGTAACGCGAAGTGATAATAACGGAGCCATCATTATTTGAAAGCAAAATCTGCGCCCTGTAATATACTGAAACATTATAAAATAATACAGCAAATGCTAAAAATAAAAAAACTGCTTCCTATAGATGTAATTTTAAAGCAAAAAAAAATAATAATAATTTTCGTACTACGCTGTAATAAAATGTGCAATTGTACACTGTAAAAAAAATTGCCAAGTTACTAAAAGTTTTCCAGGAAACTGGTATTCCAAGAACTTTTATGTAAGAGTAATGCATGTAACAGATACAGATTTGCACTGAAAATCAAAACATGTGTAAGTTTACGAAGATTTTTTTTAGGAAACTGGGATTCCATGAATTGTTTATATAATTACAACCCATGTCACAGATAAAATGTTAGTAAGGTTACTGTAATTTTAGTAGATTCGGATGTAAAATTACAGATTTTTGTATCTTTACAAAAATTAATTTTGTAGTTTTAAATCTTCCTTTGTAAGATGCACAGGTAAAATGTTAGTAAGCATACAGATTTTGGCAAATTTTCAACTGTAGGATTACAGATTTTTTTACAGTGTACTGATCTAAACTTGCAGATATATGTGTGCTTACTAAAATTTTATCTGTACACAGTACAAAAAAGATGTAAATCTACAAAACTTGTTTTTGAAAGCTGCAGAAATCTGAAACTTTACAAACGAATCCACTGAAGTTATACATTAATATTGCTAAAATTTTATATGTAATCCAGGTGTTAGCAACATAAATTGTCTTAGGCATCTCGAATTCCCAAATGATTCTTAGTGACCTTGCATACTTTTTGATTTACAGTGAAACGTGTGTCTGTTATATTAATTTTCGCTGTTGCCATTTCATAAAATGTTCAAGGAATCACAGTTTCATTGAAAACTTTCAATAACTTTACAGATTCTTTTTTACAGAGTACAAATTAAACAAAGCTATAAACAAATTTAGAATTAATCAGAAACAATTCAATGTTAATGCATTTTATTATTTTTATTGCATAAATATACAGTATTTATCTTATCATGTAGAATATTTTAAACAATCTTTTTTATTTAATGCAATAAATAAAAACTATTTAAAGCATTTTATTTTAATTTTATGAAATTTTACATTTTAACTACCATTTTATATCGTAAATAAAGCCATAAACGAATTTCAACTTAATTAATGCGAGTGAACGCATATGGAATCATTAGCATATTTCTCATGAAACTACTATATTATCCTTATAGCTCTGATATTCATTAATTCCGATCATTATAAATTTGAAACATGCCTCTTAAATAAATATTTATGTTATAAAACCTTATTTTGCAACACGAAGTGATAATACCTTGGCCGTAATTATTTGCAAGCAATACTTGTGCCCTGCAAGAGAATGCACCATTATAAATTCCTTTCATCAACCTTACAACAGCTTGTTAGAGTGTTAATGAGTAAAGTCTGGGGGTTCAGAAATTGACCAATTGCGCTTTCAGTTTCATTAACTGTTCGGAGTAAAATATATTATTGCGCTGTTCAAACAAGCCTACATAGAAATGGGTAGTGGAAACTACGTACGAGCATGGTATTTGAAGCTGCATATTTTGCAATTATCATCGCCCATTCTAGATAGGTTGAGAGAAAAGCATTTTGCGAGCAGGTGTTTAAACATGGACCATGTACTCTCCATCTTGTGTTGTAAATTATATATACTTCTTCACTGGGACGAAATGGCGATTGAAAAGTTAAATTTGAAACGTAAATCTCATCTCACAATGCAATCTTAATGTACATAATAATTCAGATATAATTGGAATTTTCTGTTTTTCTTAAGTTATAAGAAAATACTGCTTTAACAATAAAAGAGAAACATATAATATTTATCAAAAAAATTTGCAGAATACTCAATTTTTTTTTTATACAATAAATGAAAAATATTTAAATTATTTTAATTTAATTTTGTGCAATTTTACACTTTATTTCCCATTTTATATGGCAAACAAAGCAATAAACGATGTTTAACTTAATTAATTGAACACATTTGGAATCATGAGCATATTTCACATTAAACTACTCCGTTATCTTTACAGCTCTGATATCCATTAATTCCGATCATTATAAATATGAAACATGCCTCTTAAATAAATATTTATGTTATAAAACCTTATTTTGCAACACGAAGTGGTAATACCGGGGCCATAATTATTTGCAAGCAATATTTGCGCTCTGTAAGAGACTGTAGCATTATAAATTTCTTTCATCAACCATACAACAGTTTGTTAGAGTGTTAATGAGTAAAGTCTGGGGGGTTCAGTAATTGACCAATTGTGCTTTCAGTTTCATTAACTGTTCGGAGTAAAATATGTTATTGCGCTGTTCAAACAAGCCTATATACAAATGGGTAGTGGAATCTATGCACAAGCCTGGTATTTGAAACTGCATATTTTGCAATTTTCATCACCTTTTCTTGATACGTTTTGAGAAAAGCATTTTGCGAGCAGGTGTTTAAACATCGACCATGTATTCTCCATCTTGTATTTTAAGTTATATATACATCTTCATTGTGACGAAATAGCGACTGAAAAGTTAAATTTGAAACGTATATCGTATTTGACAATGCAATCTTAATGTATATAATTCAGATATAATTGGAATTTTCTATTCTTTTTAAGTTATAAGAAAATACTTCTTTAACAATAAAAGAGAAATATATAATATTTATTAAAAAAAATTGCAGAATATTAAATTTTTTTTTCATTTTATACAATAAATGAAAACTATTTAAAATATTTGAATTTAATTTTGTGCAATTTTACAATTTATTTCCCATTTTATATCGCAAACAAAGCAATAAACGATGTTTAACTTAATTAATTGAACACATTTGGAATCATTAGCATATTTCACATTAAACTACTCCATTATCCTGACAGCTCTGATATTCATTAACTCTGATCATTATAAATAGGAAACATGCCTCTTAAATAAATATTTAAGATATAAAACCTTATTTTGCAATACGAAGTGATAATATCAGGGCCATAAGTATTTGCAAGCAATATTTGCGCCCTGTAAGAGACTATAGCGTTATAAATTCCTTTCATCAACCTTACAACAGCTTGTTAAAGTGTTAAAGAGTAAAGTCTGGGGGGTTCAGTAATTGACCAATTGCGCTTTCAGTTTCATTAACCGTTCGAAGTGTAATATATTATTGCGCCGTTCAAGCATGCCTACACACAAATGGGTAGTGGGAACTATACATGAGCAGTGTACTTAAAAAGGCATATTTCGCAATTATCATCACCCTTTCTAGATCTGTTGATAGAAAAAACATTTTGCAAGTTGGTTTTTAAACATGGACCATGCACTCTCCATTTTGTATTGTAAATTTAATATATTTTTTCACTATGACGAAATGGCGAGGGGAAAGTGAAATATAAAGAGTTTATCTCATTTAACAACGCAACCTTAATGAATATAATTCAGATATAATTTCAGTTTTCTATTCCTCTTAAGGTATAAGAAAATACTGCTTTAACAATACAAGAGAAACATATACACTATATTGCCATTGATTATGGGACACTTGCGATTTTAGACATTTTACTAAATATCTAGAAAAATACATGTGGAATCATCTCGAAACTCTTAGTGTATAAATATAATAGTATACGTCATACATCTCCGTGAAGATTTTTTACCGAAACTCCATAGGGGACCGTCAACAAATTAAAAAAGAATGAATATCTTTTGAATAACCCTGTCAAAACTAATGTAGCAAAAGCGCTCAAACTCTAGATTATGATTGAATGCCTTATTGTAATACACTGTGTTCATTTTTATGCAAATAGCATGCATACTCGCAGAGTAATTAAGGTTTTTATAAAAATGGCCCCAAATTTTTCTAAGTTTTTCCCTTATAATTTTCAGAGTTCTTAATATAAAATAATATTTTTTTCAGAATATATGACAAATAGCATTGCACACAGTACCCTGTAATCAGAATTAAAAAATAATAAAAATTGTACGAAAAATGAGTTGGTTTACTAAATAATTTTTTACTGCGCATGCGTCAAAGATATCAAAATTTCATTTGCATATTATGTTAGCTAAATGTATAGAGCAACTTTTGTAAAAGTCTCAAAATTATAGCTTGAAAATTCTGAAAGTAATCGTCTATAGAAAAAGGGCAAAATCCGTTCTTTCCAAAATGAAGCAAAAAAATGAGGGATTTTATCCAAAAGTAATCGTAACATCCCATATTGTGTATTCTATATTGACACTAATCAATGAATATATGGATACAACCCCTCTTGTTTTTGCTTCATTTTGAGAATAACGGATTTTCAACTTATTCAATTGACGATTATTTTCAGAATTTTCAAGTTATGATTTTGTGACTTTCACAAAAGTTGCTGTATACATTTAGCTAACATAATATGCAAATGAAATTTTGATATCTTTGACGCATGCGCAGTAAAAAATTATTAAGTAAACCAACTCATTTTGTATACAATTTTCATTATTTTTTAATTCTGATTACAGGGTACTGTGTGCAATGTTGTTTGTCATATTTTCTGAAAAAAATATTATTTTATATTAAGAACTCTCAAAATTATAAGGAAAAAACTTGGAAAAATTTGGGACCATTTTTATAAAAACCTTAATTACTCTGCGAGTATGCATGCTATTTGCATAAAAATGAACACAGTGTATTACAATAAGGCATTCAATCATAATCTAGAGTTTGAGCGCTTTTGCTACATTGGTTTTGACAGGGTTATTCAAAAGATATTCATTCTTTTTTAATTTGTTGGCGGTCCCCTATGGAGTTTCGGTAAAAAATCTTCACGGAGATGTATGACGTATACTATCATATTTATACACTAAGAGTTTCGAGATGATTCCTCATGTATTTTTCTAGATATTTAGTAAAATGTCTAAAATCGCAAGTGTCCCATAATCAATGGCAATATAGTGTAGTACTTATAAAAAAATTGCAGAATATTCAAAACATTGTTTTTTATTTTATATAATGAATGAATATTTTAAAAATATTTTACTTTAACTTAGTGCAGTTTTACACTTTATTTTCCATTTTATAACAAAGCAATAAACGATTTTTAACTTAATTAGCGAAATTTAACACATATGAAATCATTAGCATTATTCTGATGAAACTACTCCAATATTCTTATAGCTCTTATATTCATTAACTCCGATCATTATAAATATGAAATATGCCTTTTAAATAAATATTTAAGTTATAAAACCTTATTTTGCATCACGAAGTGACATTACCGAGGCCATAATTATTTGCAAGTTACATCTACGCCAGGTAAATGATTGTAGCATTATAAATTCCTTTCATCAACCTTACAACAGCTTATTAGAATGTTAATTAGTAAAGTTTCTGGGCTCAGTAATTGACCAATTGCGCTGTAAGTTTTATTAACTGTTGGAGGTATAATGTATTATTGCGCCGTTCAAACATGGTTACACAGAAATGGGTAGTGGAAACAATGCAAGAGCAGTGTATTTGAAAATGCATATTTAGCAATTTTCATCGCGCTTTCTAGAACCATTGATAGAAAAGCATTTTGCACGCAGGTGTTTAAACATGGGCAATGTACTCTCCATCTTGTATTGTATATTTAATATACTTATTCATTATGAGGACATGGCGATGGGAAAGATAAATAAGTAGCGTATATTTCATCTAACAATGCAGCCTTAATGCATATAATTCAGATCTAATTTGAATATTCTATTCTTCTTCAGCTATAAGAAAATACTGATTTTACAAAAAATTAAAAAGTATAACATTTATAAATTGCAGAATATTAAATGTTTTTTGCTTTATGTAATAAATAAAAACTATTTAGAATATTTTACTTTAATTTTATGTAATTTTACACTTTATTTGCTATTTTATATCGCAAATAAAGCCATAAACGATTTTTAACTTAATTAACAAAATTCAACATAATATGGAATCATTAGCATATTTCTCATGAAACTACTCTATCATCTTTATAGCTCTGATATTCATTAACTCCGATCATTAAAAATATGAAACATGCCTCTTAAATATTTAAGTTATAAAACCTTATTTTGTAACGCTAAGTGATAATACCGTAGCCATAATTATTTTCATGCAATATCTGCGCCCTCTAAGAGACAGTAGCGTTATAAATTCCTTTCATCAACCTTACAACAACTTATTAAAGTGTTAACGAGTAAAGTCTGGAGGTTCGGTAATTGACCAATTCCGCTTTCAGTCTTATTAACTGTTGGAAACATAATGTATTATTGCGCCGTTCAAACATGCCTACACACAAATTGAATAGTAGGAACTATACACGAGCAATATGTTTGAAAATTCATATTCCGCAATTATCACAACCCTTTCCATATTCTGTTGATAGAAAAGGATTTTGCACGCAGGTGTTTAAACATGGACCATGTACTCTCCATCTCGTATTGTACATTCAGTATACCTCGTCACTATGAGCAAATGATGATGGAAAGTTAAATATGATGCATGTGTCTCATCCAGAGGCGGTCGCCATGTGGTGATTAGGAGGGTGGATTTGACCTTCCAGTATTTGTGAACTTGGGAAATTTGGTCTTAGAGTTTGTACACTGTAGACTTTTGAAATTTTTTCTTTTTTAAAAAAATATAGAAAAACAACTATGAATTTATTATTCTTTTGACAATTTCTTTCTGAATATTTTAACAGTTAAATAGTTCAAAAATATACAAAAAAGTAGGTTTCAACCTATCATTGTTCTTCTCTATTCAATTAAAATATCATAGAATAGATTCTATTAAACACTACGTCTATGTCGCCTTCATTCCGATCTCAAATAGCATTTATTTTTTTTAATAAATGGAAACAATGTAACTATTTTTTTAAACATACTGTTATTTATTTATTTATTTATTTATGTTTTTGGGTGGGTGGTTGAGTACTATGCGTGAATATATAAAATTTTAGTATCAAAAAGAAAGAGCCCGAGTTTCTTTAACTATTCGTTTTGCAATTTATTTTTTTTAATCTTTTTTTATATCAAATGATTTCAAGGTAGGAAAAAAAAATATAATTTTGATTTTAATTACTTAAATGAATGAGGTACGTTTAAATTTTTATCCAAGCGAGCCAATAATTAGAGTTTTCGAGTTTTTAGTTTCAGTATTTTTCTTGGAAAAGAACTTTTTTACGTATAAATTATTTTTCATATGTAAATATATGCATATAATATTACACGTATCATTTGAAGTGAAAATTTGAGCGTTTGTTTCAAGTTGGAATTTTTTTTAACCTCCCCCCTTTCCCAACTAATAAATATTTTTAGCTACGCCCCTTATCTCACCTAGCAATACATCCATTGCATAATGTATATAATTCAGATATAATTTGATTATTCTATTCTGCTTGTGGTATTAGAAAATTTTGCTTTAATAGAAAAGAAGAAAAATATAATATTTATCAAAAATTTTTTGACATGTTTTTAACAACATATTGATAATAATAATTCAGTCTCATACCTGTATTATGTACTATCAAACTTCTGTTTAACGAAGTCTTATAATTATATCTAAACAGCGCTTTATGAAGAAAATTTGTTAAATAAAAATCAACCTATATTCACGAAGTTTGTCTAACAAAATGCAGATAAAATTAGAAATGCACAAAAAATGGAAATATTGGAAAAATGCATTTTTATTCTGACAGAAATGAATTCGATTTATTTATTTTTTTATTTAAAAAAGGTAAATATATAAGTTATAATTTTCATTCAGCAGTTTTTAAAAATATTAATTTAAGTAAAAAATAACTTAAAAATATTTAAATAAAAAATTTTAAAGAAAATGATTAACTGTTTGATAATATATATATATATATATATATATATATATATATATTACAAATTTAAAAAATTTTCGCCAAAACTAACCTTTATACTACCTTAAATTTCTTATAATAATGTTCCGTACTTACTTCAAATTATTAAATTAAAATCTTGTTTCTAGATCTAATCTGTTAATCTGTATGCAGATGATATAAATTCTTAATTTGCCTTAAAAAACATTATTCCAGTATGCGTAAATTTAAAAAGATGGCTCTAAATTAAAAATATTCTCAATTAAAACTTTATTTCTTAATATTCCAAATAAAACTGATTTCTTCTATGTTTTTATCAATCCTTTTTAAGAAAATCTGATTAAATTTATTCCAAAACCATACCTTTCAAAAAATATCATTATTTTATTTTATCTATTTATTTATTTTTCCGCCGTCAACTTTTGAAGTGTGCATTAATAAATTCATTTCTTTTCTTTTTCTCTTAAAATTAATCATTTATAAAAATCGTCTGCCTAAGAAATTATGAGTCGATTATAAATTGGTTAAATAATATTTTTAAAAAAAAATAAATTTATCATCTGTGTAAAATAGTCTCGTATCTGGACAAGAATTCTGTTTACATAAAAGGATGATGGTTTGAGATTACAGAAAGTTCTAGAATTTTCTTTTTAGTTTTAAAGGTGGAAGTCTCGAGATGAGAAAGGGAGAGATTCTGGAGTTCTTTCGTCGATGAGTACCGCTGGTTGATGGAATATTTTTTGGACATTTCGGTAAAAGATCGTTTGCAAAAAGGAGTTTTTCCCTCTATAATGACTACAGTTGAATAAATAAACTTACAGCCACCAATGAGTGATTTATTGGATATTCTACATTTATTTATTTTTTATTTTTTCCCTCGCTGGCCATGAATTCTGTGCAAAGAACGGGGACCCTGGCGATGATGTTTCTGGCTCCTAACTTTAAAATGTCACAGTCTTTTCTAGAGCCGACAGGATAATTATGTGACTTTTTCGGATTGCAAACTGAATCTGTGGAATGGCGTGTGTTCCTGTTAAAGAACTTTACAACTATGCTCGGAAAGATGCTAATCTGAAATAATTGCTAGTCGCTTCGAGTCTGATGTGGATTTCCTGACGCTTGATGTTGATCTGTGCGCACAAATTTTGATTCAGTATTCATTGTCATAGGAAAATTTTTGAAAATTAATGACTTCAAAGTGGTGAGTATGCAAGAAGTATTTGATGAGGAATTTAAAGACGATTGAATTTATTGAAGATTTTTCAAAAAACTAAGTTTTTTTATTAAATGTTTTGATTATTATTTTTATTTTTTTTATGATTGAGAAAAAATATTTATTATGTATTTATTTATTTATTTATTTATTATTTTATTGATGAGAGTAATTTGAAGTTAATTTATTAATTTACTAATTTATTTATTTATTTGATTATTTATCTGTGAATCTTACTTACTTACCAATTTATGAGTATTATTATTATAATTATTATGTGTTGGAGATTGAAATATTTTTATTCTTAAGGGTTTAATTGAGGAGTATGATGTTCTTAAGATATTTACTGTTACTTATTAAGACTATTATGACACTTTTATGCACGATTAAAGGCAATTTTGTAATAATAAGGAATTATATCAAAAACTTAGAAGCTCAAGTTTATTTTTAAAAGTACATTTTCTAATTTATTGATATTTGTTTGTTATCAAGAAATAGTCTCAGAATGCAGTATTTTCATGATAATGTTCCTACAACTAGACATTTGAGCTGAAAATTAAGTTAACATTTATGTTTTCCCTTTTATTTGTTAGAATTTCTGGTTACAGTGAGCTTTGGTTCCCGGATTCTTATAATTTATTTAAATTCAGTAAGAAAGATGGAACTGTGCAAGGCTGTTGCTAGAATTTTGACTGATAAATATGATTAATTTTTTCAGTAAATTTTGTGATTTTAAGTAAGAAATTACCTATAATTAAAATTTTTGAATCTGTTTATGATCTATAAATTAATAGAATTAAAAGTTGATCCCAATTTAAGGTATATCTATGATATTTACAATTTCTGTTTTATTAGATAAAATTTCTGGTTAAAGTTAGCAGCTAAATATAGTTATAATTTTCACGATAATTTTGATTCAGATTTTTAAAATGGAGGGTAATGGTTTTGTGTGAGGCAGTTAAAATGTATACAACTCCAGTAGACAAAGCCCTCAAAATTGCGAAAGCGCGAACTCAGGAATTTCACCTTAAAAGTAAAAGGCTCTATGATCGAAATTTTGTCGAATGCCCATTAAAAATACAAGACTCTGTAATTTATGAAGAATTTAAATACCCTAACACTCGAAAATTAGAACCTACTTTCTCTGGACCATACAAAATTATAAATAAACTTTCTGATGTAACTTATGAAATAGATAAATTTAATTATGAGACAGGACAGAATTCCGTTATTGTGCATGTTTCTAAATTAAGACCCTATTTTTCACCAGAAGATTTTAAACTGTTTCAAGAGCAACCCAAAAAACAAACAAAACCTCAAATACAATCACAATCACTAGATCAAACTAAAGTCAAGACAGTAGATTAAATTTTAATTCTTATTCTTTAAATATTTTATCACCATAATTTTCAAAATTAGCAGGTATGTTCTTGGTGCGCAACAAGAAGATTACTTGTTTTTGGGAGTTTTTGGGATTAAATTGGGCTACTTATGCAGGCATAAGGTGTGCACTTTGATTGTAAAAGCTTTCAAATTGATGTTGATAAATTAATTTTAAGTGTATTTAAGTCTAACTATATTTACTCATTTATTGACATTAGTATTATTCTACTTATTCAGCAGATATTTATGTTATAACAGTTATAAAATCTGATGATTCTACTCAAACCTATAACATAATATGTGATTTTCAGTGATTCTGAAAACTACAAATATTAAAAGTTTTTCAAAAAAGCACACTATTTTTATTTCCATTTCTCAATTAAGAATGACACATTTTATTCCTATTTGTATTTTATTATTAAAGTTTATAAACCATGTGTAGATAAAACATTATTCTACATTTGGCATTGAAAACGTATAACCAAATTTGACAATTTTGTAAAAGAGTATCAGAGAGGAATTATTGTAAGGAAATACTGGTTGAGAGTCCATTTTCTAAATATTTAGATTTAATTTTATTTGGAATTTGGAATTATTATGATTTTTTTTATTTATACTTTCGGCTAGCAAAAAATACTTTCTTATGCTATTAGAAGATAAGAAAATTATTTAGTTGCTATGTAATTATTTTTATCCTTAACCAATATTTTCCCTATCAATAATAAACAAATTGTGATATTTTCTTTTGATTATACTCTTGTTTTATTATTATTATCATTATGATTTCTATAATGAAGTTTAGTATTAATTATACTCTTATTGAGAAATATTAGGATATGGAGTCTTATTATACTATCACTTATTATTGTTGTTATTGTTATTATTTAAATTTTTCTATATTATTTATTATTGATATTGAGAGTGATGCTATTTATTATTAAAAAAATTGATATATTATTGAAAGAAAAATTTGATTGATTGTTAAAAGATGTTGGATCCAACATAACATAAAAAACAAAGATTAAACTAGATTTGGAGATCTTTAATTAAAAAGATTGTATTCAGTGAACATTGGAAAAGACTTTTAAACACAATGGAAAGACTTTTTTCATTTGAAGAACTTTATTTAAAATAACCTATGCATTAAGTTATTGTAATTATTTAAACTTCCATGAGAACGAATTGTTATTGTTTTTATTATATTTTTTATCTCTTGCTTATTTATATTTATAACTTATTTACTGTTATTGTATGTATTATCTCCTATGCACTTACAAATAGTAAGTGATATTGTAACAGTATTGTATCTCTTTCAGGGAAATGCTCCTACCTAAATTTAATTCAGATTAATTTCCTCTTAACTATTTTATTTTAATCGCTAATATTTTTTATATTCCGTTAATTTTCTTTTCTTCCATCTCTTGGCTTCCTGGGTTTGACAGTTTTATTCCAAAATTTGACTTTTCTAAATTATTATATTTCTGTTGTCTGAACTTGTAGTTTTATTTAACTATCAATTTCATACAAATTTTCGGGGAGGGGGGATAATATTACAAATTTAAAATTTTTTCGCCAAAACTAACCTTTATACTACCTTAATTTTCTTATAATAATGTTCCGTACTTACTTCAAATTATTAAATTAAAATCTTGTTTCTAGATCTAATCTGTTAATCTGTATGCAGACGATATAAATTCTTAATTTGCCTTAAAAAACATTATTCCAGTATGCGTAAATTTAAAAAGATGGCTCTAAATTAAAAATATTCTTAATTAAAACTTTATTTCTTAATATTCCAAATAAAACTGATCTCTTCTATGTTTTTATCAACCCTTTTTAAGAAAATCTTATTAAATTTATTCCAAAACCATACCTTTCAAAAAATATCATTATTTTATTTTATCTATTTATTTATTTTTCCGCCGTCATCCTTTGATGTGCGCATTAATAAATTCATTTCTTTTCTTTTTCTCTTAAAATTAATCATTTATAAAAATCGTCTGCCTAAGAAATTATGAGTCGATTATAAATTGGTTAAATAATATTTTTTTAAAAAATAAATTTATCGTCTGTGTAAAATAGTCTCGTATCTGGACAAGAATTCTGTTTACATAAAAGGATGATGATTTGAGATTACAGAAAGTTCTAGAATTTTCTTTTTAGTTTTAACGGTGGAAGTCTCGAGATGAGAAAGGGAGAGATTCTGGAGTTCTTTCGTCGATGAGTACGGCTGGTTGATGGAATATTTTTTGGACATTTCGGTAAAAGATCGTTTGCAAAAAGGAGTTTTTCCCTCTATAATGACTACAGTTGAATAAATAAACTTACAGCCACCAATGAGTGATTTATTGGATATTCTACATTTATTTATTTTTTATTTTTTCCCTCGCTGGCCATGACTTCTGTGCAAAGAACGGGGACCCTGGCGATGATATTTCTGGCTCCTAACTTTAAAATGTCACACACACACATATATATATATATATATATATATTAAAAAAACGTATTTTTTTTCAAATTCGCTGAAACAAAGTTAAAGTAGAACGATTCAAAACGATATGTTCTAAGTTTGAACCACTTATCTTTATTTGTTTTTAACTTATAATAATTCAAATTCAAGAAAAGGTAGAAAAAACGATTATGAATAAAATGGCATTTTCAAAAACAGTCATATCCATGACAACCATTGCTTGAAAACAAACCAAAACGAAAAAAGGTAATTTTTGATTTTAATTTAGATAGAAACATGAATTAAATGACATTTTAAGCAAAAAAAAACCAGCGAAATTTTTAATGTCTTACTTTTTAGAAGAAAATTTGAAGATTTTTTGTACAAGTTTCTCCTTAAATTCACTGCTGATGATATATGCAATAATGAAGTAATAAGTAAATTTCCATCACCCAAAAATAAAAAAAAAGTTATCCAAATTAAAAAAAATTTTTAACGTAAAAATTTTACATAATTGCATTTTACCAACACCCACTAGATAAGGAAAAAAGCCTTGACACGCTTTATTGTGGCGTCACGAAACGTCACGAAACAATGAATAATGAAATGCCTATGGAGCGTTCTCATTCGTCTAAAAATAGATATTATTTAAAAATAGAAATTAACTTTTTACGATATTTTTAACAGTGGTCTACGATTATTGCTCTGGTCGCGATACGCATTTCAGTATACGTTCAACCGATATATGTATGCATTCCGTTTTGGAATACATATGACTTAAATGATACGTTTAAATGTAACCTGAAGCATACATGCATGCATTCTTTAAAATAGCAGTTCCCAGCATGGGGTACCCCAGGAGTACGTTAAAATATTCTCCGTAATGGCGAGAATCAAAAATTGATACAAAAGCCACAATATTTAAAGGAATGTCAACCTAATTTGCATTGGTTTGTTATGCTGTTGTGATAAGCTTACTGCTGTAAAAAATTTTGTTTGCTTTATCTCTTTGAGTAGAGGGGAGAGGGGCATACTTATGATAAATAGGGGTACTCTTAAATGTAAAGCTTACGATAAGGTACGTGAAAAAGAAAAGTTTTTAAAGATCTGGTGTAATAGAATAATTTTAATATACATATGATTTCAAGTATACGTATTTATATTTAATAACAATAGATCTCATCAGTCTTGTGTCACGGAACAACAAGCTGTAAATCGGTAGCGTTACCGTAGTGATATGTATAACATGTTTTTTACATATGTTTTTTTTACTTCCTCCTTTAACTTTTTCAGACTTGAGGTACTTACCTATGTATGGAGGTGTGTGTATACCTGTGTACCTCCATTCTTTTCGTAATTAAAAATAAACTGTTTCAATTTTTTGCATTTTTAGTTTACTTTTATACAGCTGAATGTTTTTTGATTTAAAACAAAACGAATGAATGTCAGCTCTGATGAATATTACCTCATAAAATAAATATTATTATCATCCGAATTTCAAAAATACCTTCAAGACATTGTGGTCAAGAAAGTTCATGATTATTTAACTTATATGCTTTACAATAAAAAAAATTGAGCATTTGCTGATCATTTACTTGCTTAATGATCTTAATTTTGTTATTGCGTAAATTTATGTTACTTGTAGTTAAACTAAAGTTTTAAGGGGATTAGTATTTTTATATCCATATTTGTAAAACTAAATAACCAGTCCCCTGAAGTACGGATTTCATGTACTGTAGGATCTCATGATTTATATTCTTTCTGTCATCTATGGTGTCATTTTAATTATGAAAAAGCAATAAACATATATTTGTAGAGTTATTTTATCCTCATCCTTCAGTCAGGTCTTCAATCCTTGTAATCAGATATGAAGAGGTTAAGTGTTTTAATTAATTTCTGTTATTTCTAATTTTCTTTTACTTGAATGATGAAATTTCATACATTTAACCCTCTAAGTGTTTGAAACATAATATTCCGTTCACTACCCCAGTAGCAAACAATATTGGGCCAATACTGGCAAAATCTTGGAGCTATATTGGCTCATTGGTGCAATACTGGCATGAAATATTGCTCCAATATTGGGATGTTTACATTTTGCCCTTATTGCTAATATTTGCAGCCAATATTATGCCAATATTGGGGTTTCATAGGAAATATTGAAAATATTGGAAATATATAATCAATACTGGCGTTTTATTAGCAATATTTCCAATAAATGAAATATCGGCGCAGCGTGATTGGTTTGCTACTAGGGTAAGCTCAGTCTTCACTGCAATGTAAGCAATAATTAAGTTAATGTAATTCTATAGATTTAATGAATTTCCAGTACATTTTAGAATGATTAATACTCTCAAGGATTACATTCATATTTGTAATTAAGTTTTTCTATAATGTTAAAATAATCATATTTTTTGAGCATTTAGAATAAAATACAGAGAAAACAACATTCCAATTTTATCCATTTGTAAGACGCTCAGAGGTTTAGAACAGTTTAAGTTGCTCTACATTTTTTTAAACATGGCATTCTGTTTGTTATATATCATTAAGAATACAGAACTTTCGCGGATATTTCTCAATATCTCTGATTTCTTAGACCAGCATAATTAAAGCATATTTTATTCATTTAATAACGAATGCCATTTAAATATTTAACCTCTCATATAATTTCTCATGCACACTGTTCAGGTATCCGCTGTTTTCTATAATACTTAAAACCTGCGTGGCTGTGTAATATGTAAATAAAATTTGCACATTGTATCATATGCAGTATACGTATACTCATACTATCGTTTAATCGGAGGCACTACTTGCATTATTTCAAAAAACTACAAGTAATTGTAGCGGAACGAATTCACAAAATTGTATTGTATTAATTGCAATATATTATGACAATGTATTACACAAATATTACAGCCTGTGTTCGGAATTTCACTACAATGTTATGGTAAAATTTCCACATATGTCATATTTTTCCGAAAGTCACATCGCGGACAAGCTCAAAAACTGTCATTCGCTTTCTCGTCCAGAAATTTACATCGGCTTGCCGCTAGGTCACATCAACACCGCGAATACGTTACAATTCTCTACCAGGAATTGGCAAGTAATTTTAGAGTCCGAAAACTTTTGAAAAATTTATAGATTTGTTTCTTATTATATTTATTACTTTTAAATTGCTCATTTTACCAACATTTACATATAATATAAAACAGAAAAATCAGGTATTCTTTTTTAAATATTACTGAATACAATGATGTACGTTCAGAAAATACCTACATTCATACAATAAAAAAGAAAATGCAGGCATCTGTTGAAATATTAATGCGAAAAAAAAACACTTATGGTCTTCAGTCAGTTTTTGATAGTTTGGTTCACTTAACAAACATCTAATGCGAATGACTTCAAGGTAGGCGTCCGTTAATCTTAAAATATACTTGTTCTTTAAAAATTCCTTTTAAAGGAAGTTTTTTAAAATAAAAGAACCCAGACATAGTAGCAAATTTAATAGCTAGTATTTTGCAGATTTCCCACTTTTCTGAGACTTGTTCATCCTGTAAATTTCCAGGGACATTCATTTTATACATTTGAAAAGAAATACATTTTTGTAATTCAAATATCTCTATTTAAGGTAAAGGTTTTTTAAGATTAAACAACTCCGCAGCCACACCAATCCATTCTAATGCTTCAGGAAGTTCATATGGCGATTTAAATTATTGAGACAAATTACCTACACTGTAAAAAAAAAAGGGTCGATCTACTAAAAAAAACTTTAGTAATCCTTGTAATTACTAAAAAATGTTTAGTAATCTTAGTCGGTTACTAGAAAATCTGTAAGAATTACAAGAAAAAAGTTAGCAACGAATAGAGTTAATAGTTTTATATTTTTAATAGCTATTACTAAAACTCACTTATCGTGGCCTCGATAGCAAAGAGGTTATAGTAACGGACTCCAGGCTAAAAGGTCCCGAGTTCAATACTGGACAGCGCCAAGTACGCCCCGAATGTATGTAGTGTAAGTACTCTATAATAAAGGGGTTATGAATTTCCTGTTGGAGCTGGTCGCAATATTTGATGCTGCCATCTATTGCGTTTTTGCCGAAAATCTATCGCTTCAGAAGTCTGGATGCAGCTCGAAGGAAGCTCCTGCCCTTCGGAAGCACGTAATTGTTATTAAAAATAATTTTGGAGCTATTACTAAAATTTGCTTGGTGGCTCATACTAAAAAATTTTAAGTTAGTTATACAAAATATTCTTTTGCTCAGTTTACAAAAGAAATGCTTGTTCCACTTGCAAAAAAAAAGTTTGTAATGGTTACTAAAAAATTCTGTGGAATACAAATTTTCTAAAAAATTTTTAGTAACCTCTTGAATTTTTTTTTTACAGTGTATCCTGTTAATTCTTGGAATCTTGCTTTAAATTCCTTTATGATCTGACATAGAACTCGGAAAGACTACTGCATGTATTTCGGAATTCTTTTTTCTATACAAGAATCATTAAAAACTGAATAATTTTTTCATTTGCACATGTATGTACCTGTGTAAGTTCTGGCTGAAACATCTCTTTTAACCTATTCAAAAATTACATTTAAAATATACTTTTAAACTTTATTATAATCTAAATTGTTGCCTGTCTCAAACTAAAATATTTCTGAATTATTCAAATTTACTATACACGTTATAAAAGCTGAAAGCTTTTGCAACAGAATGAAAAACATTTAAATGCACATGTATTTCTTTTTCAACTATTTAAATTAAATATGGAAGAAAAGGGATATTTCTTCCGATATTAAATCGAAATGTTTCGCATTGATATTTGTGTTGAAAGGCGAATTTTACTGTAAATAAAGTGCCTATCTACTAAATCATACATATTTAAATTTTAAAAGGTAAGTATAATTTATACACTTCTAGCAAATTGCTTTTTGAAAATATTTATTGTTTGTACTTAAATTTTCTAGATACATTATTTTTACCAAAAGTTATGTTTAACTATAAACAGAATGAAATATGATTTCAGCAGTGGAATTAAAGTTGGAAAAATTTATATGAATGCATTAAGCCAGTGAAACAAATAAATTCACTTTCGAAAAGTTTGATATTATTTTGACTGACAACTTACATTTATTTCCAGTTAATAAACGTTTGTAACATGAAAAATTATATGTAATTAACTTAAAAGAATGAATATGTTCAAGGGAAAGCTCTTTGACGGAACATTGTCTGATTTCGTTGGAATCGAGTAATTTGTTAAAACTTATTTTACATTAAATTAAGAAAACATGAATTTTCCCACTATTAAATTTAGATTAAAAAATTATGTTTCTGTATGTTGAGTACTGAAACGAGTATTTTATCGTACGCACTTTTAAATTTGTCTATGCTATAGAAATGTTAATTATCAAAATTTTCCAAAGCATTTTAACCCGGATCATTAAACCGGTATCTGACATTAATGAGTTTTACCTCACGTGTTTTTTTCTCCTGGTAGTGGCTAAGAAAGGGTGTTAACTAATAGTCTTGACAAAAGTCTCGTGGGTAAAGGCTGGAGTACGTATACATATATATATACATAAATATATACATGTGCATATATATATACATAAATATATCAATACATATAAACGTGAATATACATGTACCGGGTGTCCCAAAAATGACTGATGGATTTTAAAATTCAATAGCTTGGAAACGGTGACAGCTATTTAAAGAAATTTTTGCAGGTGGGTTATGTACATTGTTAGGAGTTTTTTTACCGTATTTTTTATTTTAGTTCGAATTTAAAACAATAGGTGGTGCTGACGGCAATTGAAGCCAGGTCGACGCTTCACTCAGCACTGATCACCTGGTCTTCAATTGCCTTCAGCGCCACCTATTGTTTGAAATTCGAACTAAAAAAATTACGGTAAAAAAAACTCTTAACATTATACATAACCCTACTACAAAATTTTTTTTAATAGCTGTCACCATTTGCAAGTTATTGAATTTTAAAATCCATCAGTCATTTTTGGGACACCCGGTATATATATGTGTGTATGTGTGTGTGTGTGTGTGTGCACATAGGGTATTTTAGTTTAAGTCCTGAAAATAAAATCCTATAACAAGGAAACAACTGATCTAAATGATCTGAAATTTCAACAATAAAATTCAGGTAAAAAAGTGAAGCTTGCATACCTCGTGTTCATTTTTCTACACATATCTTCGTAATGACGGATAGTACATTGACATTCTCTTGTATTTCTCGCGTATTTTCGTACTAATGCGAAGGTTTTAGCAGTCCGTACCCACTATAGAAACTGAATGCACTTGCAGCTAAATGCAAAACGTTGAAATTCACATATATTTCTTTTTCAACTATTTAAATTAAATATGGAATAAAAAGGATATTTCTTCCGATATTAAATCGAAATATTTCGCATTGATATTTACGTTGAAAGACGGATTTTACAGTAAATAAAGTGCCTATCTATTAAATCATTCATATTTAAATTCTAAAAGGTACGTATAATTTCTACTCTTCTAGCAAATTGCTTTTTGAAAATATTTACCGTTTGTACGTAAATTTTCTAGATACATTATTTTCACCAAAAGTTATGTTTGACTATAAACAGAATGAAATGCGATTTCAGCAGTGGAAATAAAGTTGGAAAAATTTAAATGAACGCATTAAACTAGAGAAACAAATATATTCACTTTCCAAATGTTTGATATTATTATCACTGTGTAGTTATTTTTATTTCTAGTTAATGAGCATTTGGCATGTGAAAAAGTATATGTAATTAACTTAAAAGTATGAATCTATTCAAGGGAAAGCTTTCTGACGGAACATTGTCTGATTTTGTTGAAGTAGTGTAATTTGTTACTAATTAAAAAATTATTTTCATTAAATTAAGAATACATGAATTGTCTTAGTACTAAGGTTAAGTTGAAACTGTTTTTCTTAAGTAGGTTGACCATTGAAGTGAGTAATTTTTCGTATGCAATTTTAAGTTTCTTTATGATATAGAAAAGCAAATTTTCAAATTGTTCAAAAACATTTTAACCCGGTTCATTAAACTGGTTATTAATGTTAATGAGTTTTATACCAAGTGTTTTTTTCACGAGGTACAGGTTGAGAGAAAGTGCTGAGTAATAGTAATAATTGAAATCTCGTGGGTAGAGACTAAGTACATATACATGTATATATATACATAAATATATAGATGTATATATATATGTGTGTGTAAATGTATGAGTATATATACGATATATGTATATATATACATATGTGTGTGTGTATATATATGCATAAAATGCACTGATATATATATATATATATATATATATATATATATATATATATATATATATATATATATATATACATATATATAACACTGGCGCCCAGCTAAACGAAAAGTGCCGATTTTTAGATAATCTGTAAATAAATTATGTTTTAATATTAAGGGAACTTATTTGGTGGGGAAGAAAATATGGTATGGTATGCTAGCGAGATATCTTATATTTATCATCTGTTCATATACGTAAATTTAAACAATATTTTTTTCAGAATGTAGATAGGAAGATTCTTATTATTCTGTGAGATTAAAATATTTTAAAGATAACTATGAGGAATTTAAAATTTGCGTTAAACTTTCAAAAAATTCCGGAATGTATAAAAATAACTCTTTATTTGTTTGTAACTTGTTACTGGAAAAATTATATAAAAAATTGGAGCTTACAAGGGGATACAGATCCTTTGTATCAAAGGGCTCAAAAATATTTGAAATTTCCTTATTTTTAAGAACAAGGATGGTAACATAAAATTTCACTTTTTTTTCCCACCAGATAAGTCCCTTTAAGACACTACTTCAGTCAATTGAAAAGACCCGTTCGCTAATGCTAATCTCATGGAAGAAATTTATAAGGATATCTCGGTTGCATGTCAATATTTTAATTTTTTTTTTTTTTTTTTTTTTTTTTTCATTGGATATCCGAGATTGAACTAAATGCAGAATTTTGCTTTTTACTTTTTGATTTTGGCGGCAGATATTTTTTATGAGAGTGCTTTTGCTTTCCAAACAGGTTCCGAATATAAAAGCGTCCTTTTTAAAAAATCTATAAACAAAATCAAAAAAGTAAAAAAACGACCTGCATGCAGATCAATCTCAGCTTTCCAATGCAAAAAACGTCATTTAAAAATTCTGACATGCAACCGAGATATCTTTATAAATTTCTTCCATAGGATTAGCATTAGCGAACAGATCTTTTCAATTGAATGAAGTAGTCTCTTAACTGAGTAAGTTAGTACTTAATTATTTTCCTTCTCACATTGTATCCGATAAGAGGCATATATGGGGGGTGGCAGCGTATCAAGAAAGAGAATTTTTCTTCCAAGTGGTTTTTGAATTATGATTTAAAAATGAAAATAATGGTTTAGGGGGCCGTCTATGTCGAGTATAAACGCAGAATTTGAAAAAAATATATTTTACTCATTACACTGTAACATTTGGGCTAGCAATAGTCGAACTGTATAAAGCCAATGAAATGTTCATATTACCAAGAAATAATACATTAATAGAGGTGACATTCTGTAGCATTTGAACAATCTAATACTGAATTTCAACTTCGATAGAGCCCCTAAAATAGGTTCGCTTTCAAAGAATTAATTTCTCTGAAATTAATCGTACGAATTTCACAAAAATTTCTTTTTAGGTTATTTGCGGGGTGTAGAAATTATTTACTCTGTCAAACTTGTGTAGTTGTTAATAAAAGGTAAAGTTTGGTTTATTTGATATGTAGATGTCCAATAACCAAAATTTATATGCATGATATAAAAATAACTTTATTTCGAGCCGTTGTGTACTAGTGACTTTCTTCTAGAATACATTGTTGCAATTTTAGTAGAGGGAGTTTACAATTTTTTTCTACATCTGTACATAAATCACCAACAATCATTCTGAAAAAAAATACTATATTTTTGTTACAATAAGAAAGAAAAATTTTAAAAGCAATACTTTACGAACTTTCATACCATATCAAAGAACCAATCAATAAAACATTACACTGCAACATTTTGAAACGTGTTTATAATATGTGCAAATAAACAGAAAATTAAATACGTTAATTTCAGTAATTAGTAAATGCCTACACCTAATAACAAATAAAAATTTTCATATTAAAATTCTAGAATTTTCAAAACAACCAAAACTTAAACGCTGATTGCGCTGATTATTACAATTAAGTAACTTAACCCTATACCATGCGAAGTCTATATAACTCTATTAGAATCGCGTTGCTACTTGCACGAAATATTTTCAGATTAGATAATTTCTTTAAAATTTAATTTATTTCAGAAACAAACAGTATGACAGTTTCATTTGTTTCTAGAACAGCATAATTAATATGTCCTAAAATATACATGACGTGAATGCATTCATACCTTAATTAAATTTCTCTGGAAAGCCAATTTAGTCATTAATAATATGATATTTCTAATATTTAGTCAACTGAAGTTAATGGCAGTGCTACGTAAACTTAGTAAACAAGATAGCTAAGATCCCTATATGTTTCATATCCCTAGAGGCAATAAATTAAAGTATTATTTGTTTACTTAATAGCTATTTTCCTTAAAATTTCCCGGATTCGGTCCCTGGATGACATAATAATAAAAGTATCAGATATTATTCATACAATGTTGTATCTTTTCAGATTTCCAAATTCTTGAAGCGTATTATTTAATTAAACGTCATATGAAGTATTGCAAAATTAAGTATGGGTTGAGCTTAAAATTAGACCTTTATGTAGCCACAAAAGATTAAATTCTCCTAGGTTTGCATTTTATGTTTTAATGTACGTTAAGAATAATTTCCAACAAAGGAACCATCAAATGTGATCCTAACCGATTTCGGTGAATTTACTAGGTATTGTGTAACCTGCTCTTGCCCGCGGCTTCGCTCGCGTTAAATACAACAGGCTATGTAATCGATTTTTTGAAAACTCATAGAATTATTGAGGGATAAGAGGCAAACAAATTTTACTTATTATTTTTATATATATTTACTTTAAACCAAAAACAACAAAACCAGTTCACGCAGCAAAACTAAATCCAAAACCAAAGCGACTATCTATTCCTTTAAGGATTCAGCTTTCGCGTTGAAGTTTTAGAGGAATCCCGGGGAGTGAGGGGGGGGGGGTATTCAAACCCATTCCCATTTTGGCATATATTACGAATACCATCGAACATACATTGTTAATATTTACAATATGATATTCCAGTTAATAATTTATAAGGCCTTTTTGCAACCAAATCAATATTTTTACATGAAAGGTATTTAAGAGAATATTTAAACTACATACAATGCTTAAATGAGAACATTGAATAATTACATAATATACAATCAAATGTTGAATACAAGTAATATTTTTCTTGACTTCCATAATTTTAATGCTTTGGACCATAAATCGCTGACATTGACATGCATTATATATTCTTACATTATATAAAGCACGATGCTTCTTTATGAACATTAAGATATTGATCTAGCAATAATGTTCTTAACATCAGTAATTTTCACATATTGCACTATATATCACGGTTGTCAATTGAAATTATGTTTAACGTTAATCAATAGATAGCTATATAATAAACTGTAGAATAAACTATATTAGCTAATAAAACAGTAATTATTTGACTCTTTTTAAAAATATTCCGAAAAGATGTAAGTGGGGGGAAAATTAAGATCTTTATAAAGAAAAATATCTATCCAATGAGTACATAATAAATTAGAATAAAACATAAAGAGAAAAACCAACTATCCCATTCTATTCCACTCACTCCTTTTGATTGTACGGAACGCATATTAGCAAACCATACTCGAATTCGTGTATGGACAAAATTACAGCTTTGCTATTGGCTAAAGTGTAATCTGACGTATTCAAATCCCCGCCCCTTTCCATCGTAGTAATGAAAAGCATGTTAGCATAATGCAAATTATTACTTTTATTGACTAGTCGTTACTTTAAAATATTGTAATAAATTTAAATTGTACAAATTAAATTATATGGAAGGTATTAATGCAAAGTGTAGAAAGAATGCAATATCTTTGTGAAGGCCTTTTAAGAGAAGGGAACTTAGGCAAGGCAGGATGATAGACAACTGCTTCTGCCATCTATCGTTATGAAATGAAACCATATATATGTTACAGGCCAAACCCGCCTATCCTAACGCCCATCGGATAAATTAATTTTTCCTAGGCCAAACCGGTTTATCCAACGCCCATCGGATAAACTAGTTTTTCTTAGACCAAACTAGTCTATCCTAAGGCCCATAGGACAAACTAGATTTTCCTATGCCAAACTAGTTTGTCCTAACTCTTATAGGATAAACTAGTTTAGACTGCTGTTTATTGGTCGAACTAGTTTGTCCTAGGTCGATCTAGTTTATCCTAGGCCAATTCAATTTAGCGTGATTTTATTGAATTCAATGACCGCCTCAACGCCAACATTCTTGTTTGTCCTAGGCTGATCTAGTTTATTCTAGGCCAATGTATTTTTACATGTTATTAGCTCACGGGTATGAAAGGCCAGAGAAATAATGGGCTCACAGGTTCTGTATATGCATGTACGCATGTATAAACGCATGTATGTACGTAACGCGATAACTCTTGATAGAAATATCGAATTTGCTTCAAATTTTGGATGTTGATTCATTCTGATAATGTACTTTTCTGATTAAGTTTGGGAATTCATTGGATAAGAATAAAGCTGGTCGAACGGGAAATTAAACCCTCGCCGTTAATTTAGAGGAATGGATTTATCATGCAGAATTATCAGTTTTCATTTAAAATTTTAGATATAGGATCAAGGATATAGGATGCGACAAGGCGCCTCCGTGATTAGTTGTGGATGTTTATTGTTTAAGTCTAAAAGAAAGGGCAATGTAAATAACACAACAAAGTTTAGATAAATGGTTTTTGACGCTGAATTGACAAATTTGCTTCAAATTTTGGATGTAGGTTCTTTCTGATAATGCGAATCCCTGAATAGTTTTAGGTGTTTAATTGTTAAGTATGAAGGGAAAAATGAAGGGTTACCCTCTTACCTAAGAAAAACTAGTTTATTCTAAGAAATTTAAATAAACAAATTTGGCGTAGGAAAAACTAGTTTATCCAATTGGCGTTAGGATAAAATAGTTTGGCCTAGGCTAATTTGATATGGCTCGAAACCGGGTTTGGCCGGTAAAAAACATGTCTTTCACAAGAGTAAGTATAAATGTGTGTAAAGAGTCATTCATTATACATCAATACAGAAATTTAAAATGTCCATCACAGACACATGATGCATTTGACATGGTGTTCGCTTATTATTTATTTTCTGCAGATTCGTGCCAACTGAGATCAGACTTGCATTTATTATTGTTATTATTATTACTATTATTACTATTATTATTATTATTATCAATATTATTATTATTGCATATTCGAGCCAGATCGGAGCTAAACATAATTTGGAATCGAACAGCGTTTTTCACTTTTGAGAAATTAATTACCTGTCGACATATAAGCTATTCTTTTCATGACGTCAAGTTTTTCTTGTCCTTAAACTCGTAAGCGGAAATTCGATTCAAAACGTAGCTTTAATAGTATTTTTCAAAGGAAGGTACATAACGTTTATGAAAAAATAGTAAACGCAATTTGATTACATATTTTCTGAGTGAGAATGCCTGTTAATCTTATGCATTTGCGAAAATGACGAAGTTCTTAAATGTATTAGGATTTAGCTCTTTTCGATTTGAGAAACGCCTTAAGGAATGACAGGGAAGCATATTGACAAATCTACTTTTTACTGAACAGATTCAGTAGTTATAATATTTATAACTCTACTTTTTTCTTCCTTTTGTTCTAAACTACATTAATTGTTTAATGAATCTCTATTTGAATATTGAAAGATTTAAGAATCTAAATAATCAATAATACATTATGTATTTACCATTCTGTGAACACATTGTAATTTAAAAATACATTGTAAATTTATCCAATAAATATGTATGCTGTATTTTTTAAAAGGAATCTTAATTGTATGCTAAGTAAAATCTGAATTTTTGGCAGAAATTGAGTAGGGCCAGATTGAGCCGGACTGAGTATCTTTTCACTGATTTTTGTATAGGCAGGGCTCAGGCTAACCTTTTTTTTACACCAGGTCACGGCAAAATAACTTTCCTTCGGGAAGGGTGGGGTCCGGGCCTCAAAATTCCGGCCTGTGCAAACCTCTGACAGTATTCTACAACTCTTCGAATAATATACATTATATAGGGGTGATGACAAAACCACTTTGCAGAATGTTAGCTATGGAGCATTAATCAGGATCAATATTAAAAAGAATATTGCCCAATTAAAATGGTTGCCTTGTAGTCACAGGCTGTTTACACTAATCGCGTATTACAGCCGTATTTTTTTAAAGAATAACACCCTCGAAAAATAAAGTAAGTTGGATTACTTTTTCCCATTTCCATCAATTATACTTAACCATTGAACCCCCAAAACTAATCACAGATATGCTTTCTGAAATTAAACAATTATCCAAATTTCAAGCAAATCAGATAATTCTGCTCAAAAAACCATTCATCTGATTTAAAGAGTGTAATCCTCCATTCTTCTCTTTATACTTAATCATTAAAATCTCAAAACAATTCAGGGATTTGTCTTATAAAGAAAAAACTATATTCAAAATTTACGGCAAATGGGATAAATCTGCATAAAAACCCATTTATCTAATTTAAGTAAGGCGATAAAATGTCCACTACCCCATTATACTTAATCAAAAGAAAAAAACCCAAATTAATTAAAGAAGCGCCTGATCAAACGAATTCATGTCCAAAATTTTAAACAAATTGGATAATTCTGTATTATAGCCAATTTATCTAATTTAAGGAAGGAAATAAATTGTAAGTTTCCCCTTTATATTTAACCGAAGAACCACCAAAATTAATCAGTGAAGCGATTCATTAGAATGAACAAATTCAAGATTTTCAGCAAATCGGTTAATTCTGCATGAAAAACCCATTTGCCAAAATTAGGCGGGATCCTCCCGTTCTTCTTATTCGATTAACACCCAAAACTAATTAGGGAAGCGCTTTACCAGAATGAATATATTTCTAAAATTTTAAGCAAATCAGTAAATTCTGCGTGAAAAAAGCATTTACATAAATTATGGGGCGTTACTCCTATTCCCCCTCCCTTTACTTAAACAATGAACACCCACAACTAATCATGGAGGCCCCTCAAGAAAATGCACTTATATCTAAAATTTGAATAAAGTATGCTAATAATGCATGGAAACCCATTTTTTTAATTAAGGGAAGGGGCAAATCAGCCTCTCATATTCCTCCCTTTACTCTTCTCCAATGACCTCCCAAAATTAATCAGAAAAGCTCCTCATAAGAATAAGCCTATATTGAAAGTTTGATGCAAATCGAGTATTTCTATCAAGAATTATTGCGTTACGTACTTACATACATACATACATTCTGAACTTACGGGCACATTATTTCTCAGGCTTTGGTAGCCTGCTGAGATAAAAACACGTCAAATTACATTATTTCTATCAAGAGTTATCGCCTTATGCACATACGTACGTACATACGTACGTACATACATGCGTACATACATACATACAGAACCTGTGAGCACATTATTTATATGGTTTTCACGCCCGTGAGCTAAAAACACGTAAAACTTCATTGGCCTAGGATAAACTAGATCAACCTAGGACAAACAAGAATGTTGGCGTTGAGGCAGTCATTGAATTCAATAAAATCACGCCAAATTGAATAGGCCTAGGTTAAACTAGTTCAGACCAATAAACAGCAGTCTAAACTAGTTTATCCTAAAAGAGTTACGCCAAACTAGTTTGGCCTAGGAAAATCTAGTTTGTCCTATGGGCCTTAGGATAGACTAGTTTGGCCTAGGAAAAATTAGTTTATCCGATGGACGTTAGGATAGACCGGTTTGGCCTAGGAAAAACTAGTTTATCCGATGGGCATTAGGATAGACCGGTTTGGCTTAGGCCAATCTAATTTGGCCTAAAATTGGGTTTGGCCTGTAACATATATATTAAATTAGGAGTTAGTTATACTGATTAAATTAAACTAATGAATTGATGTGTATATTTTTTTATAGCTGTAAATGCAAAATTTATATTAAAAAAGCAGAAATCTGCATTTTTAATTTTTAATGTCTGTTTTTAAATTTTATCACATTATTTCAAAGCTACAAAGGCTAATCATTATTAAGTCTTATATATGGTAAAGTTTTTTAAACATGAAATACTGTCTGATAAATAGTATATGAATAATAAAATTGTGAAAATTATAGTATTTTTTAAATGTATTTAAAAAAATATGTGTATTATTTTTAAATACAAATGTATGGCTATTTATTATTATTATTATTATTATTATTATTATTATTATTATTATTATTATTATTATTATTATTATTATTATTATTATTATTAAGTATTATAGATAGTAAAATTTTTAAAATATGAAATACTGTCTGATAAATAATATATGAATATTAAAATTGTGAAATCCAAATGTATGGCTCTTTTTTTTTTAGTTAAGTCTTATAGATAGTAAAGTTTTTAAAATATGAGATAATAGTATATGAATAATAAAAAGATGAAATTTATATATATATATATTAATGTATTTAAAATATATATACATTTTTTAAAAATCCAAATGTGCAGCTTTTTTTCTAAGAAATAAAAATTCCGATAAATAACCAGTTAGATGATTATTTATCAGAATTAATTTGAATAAATAGTGTGTTTCTTTGTTGTTCTTGTTACTTTTATATAAAAATTATTTATTTTCTTATTAAAATATTAAAACAGATGAACGGATACTGTAAGAATTGTTTTGGATAAATTGTGCTGTTTTTACGAAAAATATATTTTATTTTTCATCTCCTATAATCTTTTATTAAGTATAAATTCAAAATTTTTCTATCAAAAATAAGATTTTTGGTGGACTTCTACAATAAACTTTTCGTCTTTTCTTTTTATTTCTTTCCTTTTTTTTTCAAAAATCATAAATTTACAAAATAGTAATGAAAGTCATAGTATTCTTAAAATATAAATAAACAGACAACAATAATTTTTATTATAATATGTTCTTTTTGTGACTGCAATGAAAGAACAGAAATAACAATATGAAAAAAGTAAGAAAGTGTTAATTTAATTAAAAAAATAATTTTATTAAATAAATAGACTGAGAGAAAAATTTTGCATTATATTAAAAACAGGGTTGGAAAAAAACCAGCTTTTTTCGAAAAAAACAACAAAAGAAACGTTTTTTTTTTTTTTTTTTTTTTTTTTTTAACCGTTTTTTTTTTTTTTTTTTTGGAACATATTTTTTTATTAGGCATACATGCATATTTATTGATAAAAATAGACATTGTAGGATTATAAGTAGTATAACTTCATTTGAAAGTAATTTAAATTAAATAATTATAGTGAATTATGTAGAAAAAAAAATCATATTTTAAAGAGTTATTATAGTAAACAGTCTTGTGTTCAAAGAATAAATTACTCTACACAATCGAACATTGATACTTTGAAAAAACTTATAAACAGCCTTTTGGTTACTAATAATAAACATTTGATGCAGCTTGATGACTATAATATTCTTTTCTACAATTTTTAAAATAATAAATTTTAAATACTTCTTGGGGTTTTTTTGAGTATCAATTTGAAATCAACATTTTTGGTCATTAGATTTAGAAGATAACAGTGGAAAAAATTAGATTGGTATTATTAAAATGCTTTAACTAACAACAGATTTTTGTATACTCTCTTATTCAACTTCATATTTTAATTTTAATTCTTAAAGATAATTACCCCAATAAAAAAAATTCTATTACATTTTGACCAAAATCTTAAAGATCATCGAGTTATGTAGCTCCATATTCAAAATCATTGTGCAAGTTATGATAGATTGCTTTAAATTATCTGCTTTTTTTTAAATGAAAATATTTTATACTAAATATTGCATGTTTTAAATCTATTTTATCTTTGATCAATTCACATGTTCTAAGTTTTTCTTTAGAGCAATAGAGTATGATCCCCAATGCATACCGATTTTTATCTTATATATATAAAAAATGACCTCGACCCACTATATCTAATACTTATTGCTGAAATAAAACGTTAAAACTAGAAAATACTTATATTCAATAATTTGTAGGTCTTAAATTATGAAGAAAAATGAGGAAATGTCACTCGATTTTTTTGAAAAAAAAAAAAAACAATTGGTTTTTTTTGAGAAAAAAAACAGTTGGTTTAAACCGTGGTTTAAACCATGGTTAAAACCAATTGGTTTAAACCGTGCCAACCATGATTGAAAAATACCTATACTTTTAGGCATATAACAAATATTCAGTTGTAAAACGTGTTCCCTTAAAGAAAAACAAAAGTCAGATTTACTAGCTTATGATGGCATTAAATCATAAAATTTTAAGGGTAATCATAGAAAGAACATGTAAAATACATATATAATAACTACGATTTTACTAATAAGAATACAATAAAGAGTTAATTATTTTTGAAAAATACGAAAATAAGAAAAGTTCAATTTAAAAAAACATCGAGCATCTTATTTTTTTCAATAAGAATCTGAAGTTGTGTTGAATAAAATAATAATAATAATAATAATAATAATAATAATAATAATAATAATAATAATAATAATAATAATAATAATTTCCAGTAATTTTAGATAATCTTACTTGAAAATGTGAAAGATAGTTGTAAAAATAGTACAATTATTTCAGAACAATTTTTATAGTCATCCATTATTCTTTAATAATTCGGTAGTGAAAATAAATGTTTTTTATGTAAAAAGCAAAAAAGACATTTCTTTAAATTAATCCTAATAAATAATCAATTAAATGTGCACATTATACATTAACAAAAACGCATATAACACTTTCATTCGGATATTAAAAAAATAATAATAAAGTATTATATATTTTTAAGTACATTAAAAAAAATCTAAATTTTGCATTTACAATTTTTTACCTACAACTACAACTACAAAGCCTACAACTTAATTAATTGATTTTATGCAATCAATATAGCACTAGAAATTCGATTCTGTCACTTAATTAATGATTCCATTTTATGTCGATAGATGGCAGAAGCAGCCACTCATATTCTGGTTGAAAGCAAAGTCTTGTTGATATGTTCTATTATATGTTTTGCTTATATCAATTGATAAAATTTAAATGTGTATAGTTAAGTTAATTACAGTATCTGAAAAAGAGATTTTTCAACAAAAGTATTGATTTTTTTTCCTCTCAGGCTAACATGTCTTTTAATGCTACGAAAAAAGGAGCGGAGATTTAAATAACCAGAGTACAGTTTGGCCAATAGCAGAGCTCTATTGTAGTTGGATTCAAGTATGGTTTGCTTATATGCGTACGGAACACTCTCAGCGTGAGGTTAGAAACCTATCAGCGCCATCTATCGGAATCCATGAGTAACACTTTAACTTTCTACCTTGAAGTTGTGGAATGCTCCATAAAAAATTTCACGCCCTATTTTAGAGAAGTGAGGGTTAGAAAGAGACAAAAAGTAGCCTATATCACTCTCCATCTCATCAATTATCCTCACTTAAAAAACCACACCAATCACGCCGTTTTGCCGTGAAAAAAGGGCAAACAGACACACACACAGACTTTCACATTTATAATATTAGTATGGAATATTATACCTAATTATTATGACAAAAATATTCTTCGATTGGGCCTTAGATATTGAGAAGTTAGGGATCAAAATTTAGCATGCACTTTAAATACCCATTAGTTTGTAATGTTCAACGGGTCTTTGACCACGCCTTGAAGAATATTTTACAAATTTTAACCAATTTTACGAATTTCTACAGCAATAAAATTTAGACATTTTTCTAAAAAAATTGATTTATGTTTTTAATTTTCCAAGAAACCTGCCACTTTTTCTATATTACTTTTTTAAACTAAAATTTCAGTTGATGAAATATATTATTTAATTTATCTTTAATTTGTGTAAAAAATTTGTTTTTTTTATTATTTACTTTTTACATTTTTAATGCAAGTCTCAAATGATGCATAATTTAACAAATATCTTTCTAATGTTTGGTATTTTTAAAATGTAATAAAATATATCAAGTGATAAAATACAAAAAAATATATTATAGAAATTGACATTTACATTCAAAACGAAATACGCATACGGAATGTTTTCTGATATAGAGCTAAACTTCTTTCCTAGTGCTTGTCTTCAAACGAAGAAAAAATGTGTCAATAACTTTTTTATTTATTCTGTATTCTATAAAATTTTATTTAGTTTCGGAAACATACAATATGACACATCAATTTATTTCTAAAACAATATAATCACTACTTCCTATGATATACATGACGTGAATGCATTCATACCTTAATTAAATTTCGCTGGAAAGTCAATTTAGTCATTAATATTATGAGATTTCTAATAATTAGTAAAATGAAGTTAATGCCAGTGTTACGTAAACGGAGTAAACAAGATATCTAAGATTGTATATTGCACGATGTCTCTAGATACAATAAATTAAAGCATTATTTGATTACATAATAGCTATTTTTCTGAAAATTTCCCGGTTCCAGTCCATGGATGACATAATAATAAAAGTATCAGATATTATTCATACAATGTTGTATCTTTTCCGATTTCCAAATTCTGTAAGTATATTACTTAATTAAACTTAATATAATGTATCGTGTCGAATTGAGTACGGGTTGAACTTAAAATTAGATGTTTATGAAGCCACAAAGGATTAGATTTTCCTAGATTTCCATTTTATGTTTTAACGTACGTTAAGAATAATTTCTAACAAGGAAACCACCAAATATGGTACTAACTGATGTCGATGAATTTAAAATACATTTTATAATTATTTTACCTAATTCTTATTTTGAAAAAAAATTCTTTGATTTTGCCTTTGATATTCAGAAATTGGGAATCAAACATCAGCATACGCTTTAAAAGCTCATTAGATTGTAACTTTCAACGTGTCCTCGACCACGACATGAAGAACATTTTACAAATTTTAACCTTATCTTAACCTTATTTTTTTAATCTTATGAGTTTGAGCAGCTTATGTTTGTACTTGTTTATAAATTTGTAAATATTCTCTATAAAACACAATTCGCGAATAACCACACTGTAAAAAAAATCTGTGAAGGTACTAAACATTTTCTAGGAAACTGGGATTCCAAGAACTTTTCATGTAACGATAACAGGAAAAATTCATGTAATCGATTCGGAAACTTGGATTTTTGCTGTTACCGTTACAGGAAAAGTTCTTGGAATCCCAATTTCCTATAAAAGGTTTAGTACCTTTGCAGAATTTTTTTTACAGTGCAAGTTCAGTTTTCGCGAATGTTGAAAATTTGCGCGTTTTTTATTTCGCGAATAATCAAAATTCGCCCATGTTAAAACAGCGAATGTTAAGCGATTACTGTACTTTAATTTCAGTAATTAGTAAATGCTTACACCTAATAACATAAAAAAATATTCTCAATATATAACTCTAAAATTTTTCAAAGCAACCAAACACTAATTGCTGATAACATTCATCATTACAATTAAATAGCTTACCCAATACCATGCAAATTGTGTATCATTTTATTAGAACTGCACTGCCACTTGCAACAAATATATTGAGATAAGATAATTTCTTTAAAATTTTACTTAGTTTACACAACATGCAATATGAAATTTAATTTGTTTGTAAAAGAACATAATTAATACTTCTTATGATATACATGACGTGAATGTATTCGTACCTTAATTAAATTTCCCTGAAAAGCTAATTTGGTCATTAATATTATGAGATTTCTAATATTTAGTCAACTGAAGTTAATGCCAGTGTTACATATACGTAGTAAACAAGATATATAAGTTCGTATATTGCGGTATATCTCTAGAGGCAATATATTAAAGTATTATTTTATTACCTGATAGCTATTTTCCTTTAAATTTCTCTGCTTCGATCGATGGATGACATAATAATAAAAGTATCAGATATTATTCATACAATGTTTTATTTCCAAATTCTTGAAGTATATTATTTAGTTAAACTTAATATGAAGTATTGTCGAATGTAACTTAAAATTAGATCTTTTTGAAACAGCAAGAGATTAGATTTTCTTAAGATTCCATTTTATATTTCAATATATTTTAAGAATAATTTCTAACAAGCGAACCTCACCACGCATGATGCTCATCTATTTCTCTGAATTTAAATTTTAAAATTACTATCGCTTATTATTCTGGTGAAAAAAGTCTTTGAATGGCTCTTAAATTAAAAAAATGGGGTGTAACTTCAGCATATGTCTCAAATATCCATTAGTTTGCAGATTTCCGCGTGCCTTTCATGAAGCGGCTGCAGAGACCGGACGACCCTTGTTCGATGCTACCTCTTGCTCTCTTTTTTATTTTATTTTATATTTTAATACTTTACAAATTTTAACCAAAGTTGTGAATTTAAACAGCTTAAAATTTAGATTTTTTTCCTAAAAATTCGATTAAAGTTTTTTTTCATGAAAAATTTCATGAAATTCGAATGAATAAATTCCATTAAAAACAACAAAATGGCTCAGTGAGATCTATGATTGTATATTGCTCGATATCTCGTGAGGCAATAAATTAAAGTATTATTTGATTGACTAATAGCTACTTTACTTAAAATTTCCCGGATGATATAATAATTAAAATAACATACATTATTCATACAATGTTGTATCTTTTCGGATTTCTAAATTTTATTTTGTAAGTACTATTATCTAATTAAAACTTATATGAATTATCGTAAAATTGAACATGGGTTAAACTTAAAGTAAGATCTTCATGAAGCTACAAAGTATTAGATTTTCCTAGGTTTCCATTTTATGTTTCAATGCACATAAAATATGTTTCAATGCACGTAAATTTCTAACAAGGGAATCACCAAACATGATGCTGATTTACTTCTATGAATTAAAAGCATATAAATACTATCTCTAATTATTCTGGGGAATTTTTTTTCGAATGGGCCTTAAATTTAGAGAAATGAAGGTCACACGTCAGCATATGTCTTAAATATCTATTAGTGTGCACGTTTTAGCCAGTTCTTTATGGAGCGGCTTCAGAGGGCTCGTCTGCTAACTTGAAGGCAGTAGTTCGATTCTAGTTCAATGTCTTTTTAATTGGTTTTATATTTTGACACTTTGCAAATTTTAATGAAGGTTATACATTTTTAGATCTTTGAAATTTAGATATTTTTTCTAAAAAATCGATTTACGTCCCTTTATTTTTAATTAAAATTTTCATGAAATTTTTAAAACAAAGTGAGTTTACTTTGTAAAAAAAAATATTATTTATAAAACAAATTTCGCAAATAACCAAGTTCAATCTTCGTAAATGTTGAAATTTTGCGCAATTTTTATTTCGCAATTTTTTCAAAATTCGCGAATTACTGTAATTTCAGTAATTAGTAAATGCCTGCATCTAAAAATAAATAAAAATTGTCTCAATAAAACCCTAAAAATTTCAAAATAATCAAAAATTAAACGTTGATTACTCTCATTATTACAATTAAATAACTTCTACAATACCATGTAAATTATGTGTAATTTTATTAGAATCGCCTTGCAACTTGCAGCAAACATTTTGAGATTATATAATTTCTTTAAAATTTAATTTAGTTTTAGAAACAA
This sequence comes from Maratus speculifer, assembly GCA_964019185.1. Taxonomy (NCBI): domain Eukaryota; kingdom Metazoa; phylum Arthropoda; class Arachnida; order Araneae; family Salticidae; genus Maratus; species Maratus speculifer. Next base: position 280,192,054 of record OZ025294.1, read on the forward strand.
ACAATATGACAGTTTCATTAGTTTCTAGAACAACATAATTAATATGTCCTATGATATACATGACGTGAATGCATTCATACCTTAATTAAATTTCCCTGTAAAGCCAATTTGGTCATTAATATTATGAGATTTCTAATATTTAGTCAACTGAAGTTAATGGCAGTGTTACCTAAACGGAGTAAACAAGATATCTAAGATTGTATACTGCTCGATATCTCTATAAGCGATACATTAATGTATTATTTGATTACCTAATACCTATTTACCTTAAAATGTCTCGGTTTCAGTCCCTGGATGACATAACAATAAAAGTATCAGACATTATTCATACAAAAAAATATCTTTTTGGATTTCCAAACTCTTGAAATGCATTATTTAATTAAACTTAATATGAAATATTGTCGAATTGAACACGGGTTGAACTTAAAATTTGATATTTATGAGACCACAAAGAATTAGATTTTCCTAGGTTTCCATTTTATGTTTTAACGTACGTTAATTTCTAACACGGAAACCAACAAATATTGTACTAACTGATTTCGATGAATTTAAAATACATTTTATAATTATTTTACCTAATTTTTATTTTGAAAAAATTTCTTCGAATGGGCCTTAGATATTGAGAAATTGGGGATAAAAGTTAAGCATACACTTTAAAAACTTATTAGTTTCTAACTTTCAATGTGTCCTCGACCACGACATAAACAACATTTTACAAATTTTAACAAATCTCATGAGTTTGAACAGGTTATGTTTGTACTTGTTTATGATATTGTAAATATTCTCTATAAAACAGAATTCACCAATAACCACGTTTAATCTTCGCGAATGCTGAAAATTTACGCGTTTTTTTATTTTGCGAATAATCAAAAATAAGCCACGCTAAATAAGCGAATGTTAAGCGATTACTGTACTTTAATTTCTGTAATTAGTAAATGCCTACACCTAAAAATATACAAAAATTTTCTCATTCTAACTCGAAAATTTTCAAAGCATCAAACACCAAATGCTGAATACATATAATATTACAATTAAGTAACTTATCCAATACCATGCAAATTAAGCATCATTTTATTAAAACTGCACTGCCACCTGCTACAAATATATTGAGATTAGATAATTTCTTTAAAATTTTACTTAGTTTACACAACATACACTATGAAGTTTAATTCGTTTCTACAACAACCTAATTAATACTTCCTTTGATATATATGACATGAATGAATTCATACCTTAATTAAATTTCTCTGGAAAGCCTATTTAGTCGTTAATATTATGAGATTTCTAATATTTAGTCAACTGAAGTTAATGCCAGTGTTACGTAAACGTAGTAAACAAGATATCTAAGATTGTATATCGCTGGATATCTCTAGAGGCAATAAATTAAAGTATTATTTGATTACCTAATAGTTATTTTCCTTAAAATACAGTCCCTGGATGACATATTAATAAAAGTATCAGACATCATTCATACAATGTTGTTTCTTTTCGGATTTCCAAATTCTTGAACTGTATTATTTAATTAAACTTAATATGAAATATTATCGTATTGAGCCCGGGTTGAACTTAAAATTTGATATTCACGAGACCACAAAGATTAGATTTTCCTAGTTTTCCATGTGTTTTAACGTACATTAAGAATAATTTCCAACAAGGAAACCACCTAATATGATGCTAAACAATTTCGATGAATTTAAAATATATTGTTTAATTTTTTTGCCTAATTATTCTGGTGGAAGATTTCTTCAATTGGGTCTTAGAATTTGAGAAATTGGGGGTCATAGTTCTGCATACGCTTTAAATACCCATTAGTTTGTTACTTTCAAAGTGTAATCGACCACGCCATGAAGAGTATTTTACAAATTTTAAGCAATGTTATGAATTCGTTCAACTCTAAAAGTTAGATATTAAAAAAAAAAAAAAAACTCGATTTATGCTTTTAATTTTTTATGAAAAGTTCTATTTATTTTTGTATTATTTTTTAAATTCAGATTTCAGTGGACGAAAAAACAATTTAATTTATCTTTAATTTATGTTAAAAATGTCTTTTGATAAAATTATTTTATTTACTTTTTACATTTTTAATCGAGTTTCAAATGATGCGTAATATTTTATTAAAAAAGAAGTGACAATATAAGTATCTTTCTAATGTTTGGTTTGTTTTAAATGTAATAAAATATGTCAAGTAATGAAACACAAAAAAATTAGATTATTGACATTGGCATTTAAATTTGAAACGAAATATGCATGCGTAAGATTTTCTTATATATAATATATTTATAAACATAATTATATACATATATGCATAACTTCTTATCTATTGCTTGTCTTCAAAAGAAGCCAAAGAGTATGAAAAATTTTCTTTTAATTTTTTCTCTATTCCATAAAACTTTATTTAGTTTTGAAAACAAACAATATGACAGTTTAATTTGTTTCTAAATGAACATAATTACTTCCTATTATAAACATGACGTGAATGTATTTATACCTTAATTAAATTTCTGTCGAAAGCCAATTTAGTCATTAATATTATGAGATTTCTAATACTTAGTCAAGTGAAGTTAATGCCAGTGTTACTTAAACGTAGTAAACAAGATATTCAATATTGTATATTGCTGAATATCTCTAGAGGCAATAAATTAAAACATTATTTGTTTACCTAATGGCTATTTTCCTTAAAATGTCCCAATTTCGGTCCCTGGAAGACATAATAATAAAAGTAACAGATAGTATTCATACAATGTTCTTTTTTTCCTGTTTTGCAAATTCTGGACGTGTATTATTTAATTAAACTTAATATGAAGTGTTATCGAATTGAGTAAGGGTTCATCCTAAAATTAGATCTTCATGAAGCCACAAAAGATTAATGTTTCGTAGGTTTACGTTTTATGTTTTAGCGTATGTTAAAAGTAATTTCTAACAAGGGAACCACCAAGTATGATACTAACCGATTTTGATGGATTTAAAGAATATTGTGTATGTATAATTATTATACCTAATTATTATGGCAATTTTTTTTTTTTTTTTGAATGGGCATATATATATTGAGAAATTGGGAATCAAAGTTCAGCATGCACTTTAATTACCCATTAGTTTGTATCTTTCACTATGTACTCGACTACGCCATGAAAGACATTTTACATTTTTTTTAAATTTTCATATTTTTCTAAAAATATTAATTTGCGTTTTTGATTTTTCATGAAAACTTTTATTTATTTTTAACTGACATTTCACTTGACGAAAAATTAAGTTAATTTATGTTTAACATGTGCAAAAAATGCATTTTAATGAAAAAAAAAATATTTACCTTTTATAATTTTAAATCAAGTCTGAATATCAAGTCTGTCATTTTATTTTTAAAAAAATAACAAATGAAATATCCTTCTGTTATTTGGTTTGTTTAAAATATAATAAATTAAGTCAACTAGTGAAATATAAAAATTGTTATTGTTATTGACATTGACATTGACATTTAAATTTGAAAATATGAAATTAACTGGAGGACATATATCGTAAAAATATTCAAATCGAATATGTAAACGGAAGATTTTCTAATATACAGCAAAACTTCATGCCTTGTGTTTGTCTTTAAAAGAAGATAAAATACATCAATAATTTTTCTTTTGATTGATTTTGATGTTGTGAGCATTTAACTGATTATGTCTTAAAAATATATACATATATTTTGGTAGGATAAATTACATGCCACATGGGATCCGCATATGTTTTTCACATTTGCTATTGACAATTTTCAATTCTTTATCATCATTTGCTTGAATGAAACAATCATATTCAAAATTAAGAGAATTTACACATTTTGTCAAATTTTATGAAAAATACTGAACTAAATCTAAAACTAATGCTTTGAAAAGAAAGTCCAACGCTTTAGTGTCTAATATGTAACCTTACACTTGAATATGGAGGAAGTAGATAGAAGAACAGGCTTTCAGGAACAGAAATGAAAATTTCCTAGCTGGCATATGCCAGCTAGGAAATTTTCATTCTTTGTTGGCTCTCACACCTCACTAAATATCTTGCTTTTAAAAAAATATCTGATAAAATTCTAACGGAAACAGTAGCAATAAGAATCACCAATGTTTGGCTGATGGAATAGAATGGAAAATCGCTAGAAGACTAGAAACAGGGAAGTATCAAGTTCAGATTCGTAGAAAATTCAATGTATCATTGAACGCTATATCTAACTAATAGGAACAATTAAAGGACACAGGATTCATACAGAGAAAACCTCGGCCAGATATTCCAAGAACCAAGATTGCCAAAGAACATTGAGGTTTGTCCATTTTGTGCAGAAGTAACAAGAATGTAGCAGCTTCTCGACTCCCTCGTGACCTTTATGTAGCCATAAACTGTCAAATTTTGAGGGTTACTAGAAGTATGGTGATACTTGCCTTTCAGTGGCACTCATTTTTTTTTCTTTTTCTTTTTGCCTCTAAATTGGTTCATGAACCGCTTTTCACGACAAGTACCACCATCAACTAGGAATCTAAATTCCTAGTTTCCCACTCATCCGGCCAGATTTGTATGTGTAATGTGCAGGAGCCAGATAAACAAAGTCAATTAGTTAAGCAATCGGTATAACAGAGCAATCATCAAAATAATAGGCACTACAATTAGGTCGGCCGGGGGGGGATGTCTATTAGATGGCCACTTCAATGCTAGACAAATAACTCGTTCGGAAAGGGAAATCTGACAGCTAAGAATCTGATCATCGGATTGGTGTCAGACGATTTCGGGTATGTACGGTAATGACGTCTGGTGCTTGTAAAATCCATCGTGGGTACAAAGCCCTCCAAGTTACCTGTAAATTATATCTCTGATGGTACCTTGTCAGGTGAAGGTTCCTCACCTGATCAAGATTTAAAATTACCAGATCAACTTGAGTAGAAAGTGCAGGTACCAAAAAAAAAGAACAAAATGCTTAGCAACCGGATTAACATAGTTCACAACTTAGCAGTAGGCAATGCCGTTAGACTGAAGATCTAGACGATTGTCAAATTTATTGCCCTGATGCGTCGATTAGATGGTCACCCGCTCCGATACCAGGTGTACGTTTAGCTGTTGGAACCCGGCAGGTCGGGTCTGGTTAGAAAGAAAGGCTGCATGACTGTTTATAATAAGATCTGCTTCTTGCGTTTCGCTTACTTCTGTGTACTGGACAACCCAGTACGCATGGACTTTGGATTAAAGATCAATGGGTGGGGAGGGTCCTATTCACTGATGAATCACTAGCCTTGCTATGTGATTGCAGCTACAGCAGCACTAAAAGTTGAGTCAACCCTCTACAGAACTTTTATCAGTGTACGAAGTTGTATTTAACCCTTCACAACATTTTGTGCCACATCTGGAACATACCTAAAAACATTTTATTTCTCAGTATGTGCCATGAATTCGGCCAATATGACTTCTGTCGCTCATTAAGAACTGTCCAAAGAATGAAATAACACATATTTTGTCCGTGTGTTTTGTCCGTGACTGCATTCAACGAAAAAGTATAGTTTATTCTTCAAAACCGCCCCCCCCCCCAAAAAAAAAGAAAGAAAGAAAAATAAATAAATGAATAAATAAAAATATTCGATCAAGCTATTAAAGCAAGATTTCTTTTCTTTTTTTACTATTTACTTAAAAATATTAATGTAAAAATGCTTCAGAGTTTTAAACAGATAAAATTAATTAACTTGAGCTCATTTAATTGCAAAATACAGTAATGCGATATTTTAAAACCCTAATTGTGTACATAGGTACACACTATCAAATACCATAATTTTGCTGAAAATTTTAAATTTTTTTTTCTATTCTTCCCATTATTATACTAGATTTCAATTTAAAAAAAAATATGCAGTGAAGAGTTAATAGATTAAAAATTGTATTTCCCTTGGTATAGTGATTTTAATCCTTTTAAAAATTAATTAAGAAATATGTTGTTAAATATTGTTTTTAGAAATATTATGATATTTCTAATTATATAGCCCACCTTCTTTGATCGTGTGATATTAAGCTGAAAAATGCTATACATCAAGTGTCTACCCAGTATAGCACGGATAACTTCATACATAATATTCAAAATTATTTGAGTATGGTACCACAAGAGTTATGATAATTCCAAGATTTAGTCTTCTTAATTTGATATATATGTGTTATTTAAGCTAAACAAATATGTTATCTAAATGAACTGACGATATGTCCTCTCATTAGAATATTTTTATGTAATATTTACAATAAATTCAATAGAATGTCATATATACTGTAATATTTCTAATAGTTAGTCCGTCTTACGTGACATATCTGCTATTTAAGCTATACATATACGAAATCTGAAAATTTTGAAACTAGATTTCTATTCTATATGCATTTTCATTTAATATTTAATAAGAAAACAAATGTTCTTATTATAAAATTTTTTATATTTTTCTCGCCTTATTTGATATATGTGTTATTTAAAGGGAACTAAAATTTTATCCGAGTTGCACCTATTTTCTCAGTGTAACATTTTCATATATTATTCAAAATTAATTGATAAAAGATTTCATCACTATTTTGTCCATCTTATTTCATGCATGTTTTTCATACATGTCTCATTTCATGTGTTATTTAGTCTTAACAAATGCGATATCTTTGAAGTCTGAGACACAATATCTACCTTATATAATTTCTCATTTAATATTCAAAATTAATTGAGAAGGGAACCATTATTAATACAACATTTCTAATATTTTGTCCACCTAATTTGAAACGTGTTATTTTAGCTAACCAAATATAATATCTCAGAAATCAGAGACACGATATCTTATTGAGATAACATTTTCATATGATATTAAAAATTAAAGGAAGTCAATGCAATTACGATATTTCTAATATTTTGTCTGCCTTATTTGATATATGAGTTATTTAAGCTAAACAAATACGAAATCTGAGAAATTTAAGGCACAATATCAAAACGCTATAATATTTTCATACAATTTTCAAAATTCATTGAGTAGGATGCATTTTTATTATGATATTTCTAACATTAATTTCATTTAAATTTAGATGTGTGTTATTAAGTTAAATAAATGCGGTTGGTATATTTCCTCGTATATTCTGTTTGACCTTTTTTAAAACAAAATATTTAAAGTATATATAGATTATTTTATAACTATTTTACTTCATATTTTAATGTTTTACTCTATTTAAAATAACTCAATTAAAATCAAAGGGTATACAAAATAGCAGTTATTCATTATTATAAAATAACTGACACGCCCAGGGTTGCAGGTCTTATGATGAAATTCTGAAATACATCTGGAATTTGTACTGTTTTATACCTTCAACTCGATTTTATCAAAAATGCGTGCCCACTGACTATATAAAAAATCAATAAAAAAGATATTTAGCAGTAAAAAAACTCGAAATATTTCAATGGAAAACGTGTCTGTGAGAAGAGGAGGGGGCGCGATTCGTTTCCTATAGCTACATAATTTCCTTGCTAAAATATAGATATTTAAGTGTAAAAGTGCTTGTTATACCTAACTATTTACTTTTGAGTGAATTGTTTTGATTTTCAAACTGATTATAGTAGCCTGAACTCCAGATATACGTGAATCAAATCGATACTCAATCATTAGTTGCAATATTGATCTTAAAACAGGTAATATATAAATTTCAGAATTATTATATAAAATTAAGTATATTTTTTAATTGAAAAATACGTATTGTCAGTATTACGTCACATATACAACTATCAGTTGATAGTAAACTAACCTAACCGAAATTAACTGCAACATAACTATAACCTAAACGTAACTTGTATATAACAACCTAAATATAGCCTAATCGTAACTTAATTGTAAGCTAAACCTAACTGTATCCTAACCGTGCACACGCTGTAAGAAAAGACTTTAGTTTCTTTTACCACCTCCAGATAGCATTTTCGCCGTTTCAAACCGATATACAAGGTGATTCAAAAAAACGTGGACAAATTGATATGACAAATCAAACATACGACAAGGATGAAAAATCACATAGGAACATAGGGCCGCAAACCACTAATTGAGTCACAAATACAGGGTGTTTCATCCTAACTCAATTTGGGTTGGCGGTAATAAATTTCAGAAAACTGAAGTATATTATAATAAAACATTTACAAACATTCTAACCTTTGTTTTAAGTGTGATAACACCAAACAAAAGTGGTAGAAATATGCGTTATGCGCACCAGCAATATGCACGTGGCACCTCACATTTTGGACTGTCATAATCAGTTTATATGGTATCATCAGTTGCTTGAGCAATACGTTTTTCGAGATCTTTTCGTAACGTTACCACATTTCACACAAAATAAGGTACATATCGTGGCATTTTCATTACAATATTTTTATTTTCCTCGAAATCATTACTTTCAAACCGGGTGTAGCTGGAATGAAACACCCTGTATCTGTGACTCAATAAGTAGTTTGCGACACTATGTTCCTATGTGATTTTTGATCCTTGTTGTATGCTTGATTTGTCATATCATTTTGTCCACGTTTTTTTTTAATCAGCCTGTATGCAAAATAGCAATCTGCGCATGCGTGTGGACTTACTACTAGAAATACGTTCTACAAGAAAAATTGTACCTACAAAGTTACCATATTGGTGCTTTGATCTTATCAGATGTAAAAATTTTATCTCACATTACATTATTATTTTTTTTGTTAATTCTATTGTTAATTAATAATAGAAAAAAGTCAAAGTCTAATCTTAAGAAACTTATTTCGGCTTCAGATACACTTGTATTTTCTTTAACTTAATAAATTATATTATTTTTATCTTCCTTGACAGTTATATACGTATATTATTCATGTACATTCATTATCAAAATAGTTTGCACACAATAAATATCAAATTTAATATCATTTATAGCTATCAAAACAGTTTACAAACAGAAGCTCTATGCTCTACTAATTAACACATGTTTCACAAGAACAAGAAATTGAAATATTTTCGATCGCCACAAAATAATTGTCAATTTGGCATGATGACATATACCAACGTCAATAATCCTGTACAATTTTTCTAATAGACAGAATTTCAATCCAAGTCAACACGCATGCGCAGTTTGTTATTTTTAATATATCGGTTAGGAACGGCGGAAATGCCTCAGACACACCATATTTTTCACATGAACATCCGATATGAGTCATCTTCGCTTGCAGCACGCAAAATTACAATACCTACTCTGTTCAGATCACGAGCCATTCTCATTGGTTCACAAAATTAAAAACAAAACTGAGTTTCAATGGCGATCATGCCTGTTTCATCATGATGCAGGCATATTTCTGATGAGCGTAATCTAATTAACACAATCTAATGGTGATTCTGAATATTTAAAAAAAATAATGTGCACATTTATCTTATTTATTTCAATTTGTAGAAACACAATAATCAAAATGTTGCACTTATAATAATGTTAATACTGTTTGTAAAAAAAAATGTACATTTAGTAAATTCATTTTTTTTTCTTTTCAGGTATGTTCCAAGAAATGGTTTTCTTTTGATTTGGTAACAGGAGGTCTTTCTTCATTAAAATAATTAGAAAACATCTGAATACTAAAGTATGAAAAATGGTATAGTATAATTAGGAATTGTGTAATATTGTGTAATATACACGCTCAAGCACATAAGTTTTAAATCAAATAAATATTTTGAGAAATATTTAATATTAAAGTTGTTCAAACTTGTTTTATTCAAAAAGTTATATTGAAGCAAAAACTTATTCATAGAAATTAAATTTTTTTTCTAACGGTTCTTATACATTAGAACCTCACGCTATGTAATTTTGCATTTAATTTTTTTTTTTTTTTTACTAATTTTTTGTGGATTTTTTTTCTGTTTTAAACTCAGATTTTAAGCATTTCGACAGATTTTTTTTTGCCTATTTTTGAAAAGGTTAATATTTTATATTGTTGCCAAGCGTAACTTTTTGGATTGGCCAGTATCAAAACTTCCATCTATCTTTATACATGTTACTAATTCAGAATTCGCTATCACAGTGCCAAAATTAAGGGAAAATCACTGACCATCTTGAGGGTAAAACTATTGAAAGAAGTTCGTTGAATTTGATGCATTTGACAGAGAGATAGAAATATCGCATTCTTTCAAACAACTCACTGAATGTCGGAATCCACCATCCAAGTTGTTTACAACCAAAATTTCCAATCTAAAGAGTACAAAATCAATACCTATAATGCAATATACTCACAAGTCTAATAAGGGTCTATTTAAGGGAAATTGTAACAGAACATAAATTTTTATTAAACTGCGTGCATTAGTTTTTCAAATAAGGTATTTGCAAACATTGTGAATAATTCAGCATAGCAACGCCACCTATTATTCTATTTACATAAAAAATAATCAGTATCAGATTACGTCAACGTCTAACTGAATCTGAATCTTGATGAAGATTCATGGTTTGACTCTTGAGATAAAGGTGTTGCGAAAATCGAACAAAACACAGCAGAGTGCCGCCGCTTGTTGGGAAGTACACATCAAAAGTTAATAAGCACAAGTTTATATCCAGGTCTAATTTAATCTTAAGTTTTATAAAAATTTTGTAAATTAGTTCTCGAGATTGTTATTGCGTAATTTATTGCGAAATAGTCAAAAATGCAGCATCACATAACCCCTTTTTTGGACAATATACATCAAAACATAATAAGCATTTTAATTAAACTTGCAAATGAAAATGGAATTCGATGAAAATCCATTCAGAAGTTCTTAAGATAGGGCTATTTCAGAAATCAAGAATAAATACATCATAGCAGTGCCACCTGTTAATCGATATACACCAAAAACTGACCAGTGCCACTATTTCTAGATCTAGCTGAATTTGAAGTTTGTGAAATTCCGTGCGTTAGTTCTTTAGATAAAGCGACCACAAAAGTTTTGTCAAATATAGACAGACAGAGTAACAGACAAGACATCTTTTTAAAATCGTGTTCAGGATCTTCAAAAATGTATGAATTCCTCGAAAGCAGGAAGTCGAAAGTTTTCATGAATCCAGTAGTTTCTTCTTGTAAAGAAAAAATGAAATAAAAAATTCAGCAAAGTAGCACCACCTGTTGGGCGATATACACCAAAGTATAATAAGAAACAACTTTACTCAATTTGAAATCGAATCTGATGTTTTATGAAAATCCTTGCATTAGTTTGTGAGACAGAGCTATTGTAAAAATCAAGAAAGTGCAGCTTAGCAAGTCCACCTCTGCGCAAGATACACACAAAACTAATAATCACCAATTTATTAAGGTCGAGCTGAACTTAAAGTTTGTGAAATTCCTTGCATTAGTTCTTGACGAAGACAGTGCCCACAACATTTTTGTCCCATACCGACATACAGACTCACAGACAAAGATGATAGACTCACAGACAGAATGAGATATTCACAGGCAGACATTTTTTAAAAGTTATTAAATTGTGTTAGAGATCTTCTAAAACATTTAAACTAATTGGAAATGGAATTTTTTCACGAATACATTAAATTATTCTTTAACAGACAGAAAAAAGTAAAAGAAAAGCGCACAATAATAGCTCACCATAATATTTTATTCAAATAAAAAATTTATTTATATCTAACTATTATAAATAGTAAAAAAAACTTTCAAATTAAAGTTAAATTATTATGTATTAAAAACAGGAAAATATTGAAAATTATGTCACAAAATCTAATATTCGCAGGTAAATTACATAAGAGAGAAAAAAATGAATAACTGATTTAAGTTAAAAGCCGTAAATGGAAAAAATTACCTGATATTTAAAATTACCAAATAAAAAGTTTAAAACATGTTTACACGGAACATTTAATTTAAATTTTTTGTCAATTATATTGCAACGAAAATGACAATATTTCCCTTCGAGCAATATTATTCGACGCGATTATTAAAAAGAAAATAATAAAATTTTTAATATCCGTTAAAGTAATAAATAGGAAAAGTTACCCTATATTAAATACACCAAAAAAGAAATCATGTAATTTGTCGAGTGTGCAATTATTAATATATATTTAAGTGTTTTGCACCCACGAAAACAAACAAACAAATAAAATCACTGGATGCACAACCTTGTTTTGTAAATATTAGGTGTAGTAAGAAGTTTTAAAGCGTTTTTCAGAGAAATAAATATGCAATTAAGAGCTGAGAATAATATCTTTATTCATCAAAATATTCTCCATCATTATCTAACAACTTTTGCCATCGGTCGGGCAGTTGACGGATGCCAGCAGTGTAAAATAATTCGTCTTTTGACGCGATGAAGTCATCAACCCAATTCCGCACTTCGTCCACTGTCCGAAAGTGTACAGAAGGCAAGGCATTCTGCATCGACCGAAACAAATGATAGTCCGAAGGAGCTATGTCGGGACTATACGCCGGGTGTTCCAAAACTTCCCAACCAAGAGTTACTAGGGTGTCCTTGACTGGTTTTTCAACATGAGGCCTGGCATTGTCATGGAGCAATTTCATGGGGCGCAAACTTGTTCCAGTAAATGGACGTTTTTGACCGATTTCCTTGTTCAATTGAAGCAATTGTTGCTTGTAGCGTTCAGCTGTTACATTTATACCAGACTCCACCAGTTCGTAATAGAGCACACCCTTCATATCCCACCAGATGCAGAGGAGAACTTTTTTGCTGTGAATGGATCGTTTCGGCGTTGATATTGCTGCTTCGCTAGGATTCAACCAATATTTTTTGCGTTTCGGATTGTCATAACATATCCATTTTTCATCTCCCGTCACGATTTTCTAAAAGAAAGATTTTTCTCTGTTGCCTGTTTAGCAGATTAATGCACTTGAAGACACGCTCATCCTTGTTTTTCTGGCTCAATGCATCTGGCACCCATCTTCCTGCCTTCTAAATCTTTCCCATTGCCTGTAAACGATTACAAATCGTTTTTCTGTATACCCCTAATTGTTGGTCAAGTTCTTTTTGCGTCTGAGATGCATCTTCATCAAGTAGACATTTAGTCCAGTCATTTTAGCACCTTTTTTTGCAAATAGCGGAAGAAATTAGAACAAAGCTGGATTTTTGCATAGGTGCTAGTTAAGGTATGTAGTTTAACATACTAAAAGTCCCCATCGATCCGATGTGAGCTTCCGCCTCCAGGAGGCGCTAAAGAGCTTGAAAATCGGTTTTATGCCAATATCTCACGAACAATGGCATCTAGACATAAAAGTTCAATTACAAAGATGTAGATTATTTAATTTCCTACAAAAAGTGTCATTGACATTTTTTTGTCACACCAACCCTTCCCTGCCAAAAATTAAGATAAAGTAAACATTATTGAAAAAAATGTGCAAGAACAATCATAACGCGGCGAAGAGGCAGAACAAATACTAAACAACTTTCGATTCCCCCCCCCATTTCTCCCCCATTGTCTGTATGGAGTTTTCGCGCGCTTGTGCAATACGTCACCTGAAAATAATAAGGTTCTATCTGTGTTTTTGAAAAAAATCGACTTATCGATATAGAAATGTTCTATTTGTATCTCTCGATTAAAATAATGTCGTAATATAATTGTAAGGTTATATGTAAATTATATATATCATCATTTTGATGCAAAAATGCCTTCATAGATACAAATAGAGCCTTTCTATATAGATAAGTCAATATTTTCAAAAACACAGATAGAACTGTATTATTCTCAGGTGACGAATAGTTGTTGCCCATTACGCTATCTCTCTTTGCATTTGTCGAAATGTACCACGTACAAGTACTTACCAATGTTTTATTTTCATTTGGTGCTCATTTCGCTAGTATGAAATCACCCTAATTTATTGAACGAAGTATTTATTCTTTGTGAGATTTTAGGAAGGGAATAATTTTATTTTCAACGCATGTTGTAGAACGTTTTAAATTAGTTATGACAGTTTAAAATGACTCTTTCTTAATTGCTGATACTGAGCGAAAAATGGAGATTGATAAAATAGTTCATCTTGTATGAGATGAGGACTGCGTTTCGAAAGATTATGCAAAAATAGAAAAAAAAAGCGACTGAAGTCCATTGTGACAGCAAGTTCGGAAAAAGATGACCATAAGTGGAAAATATTTGAAGAAATGCTTAAAACAATAATGAATTTACAGTTCATTCAAAGAGTAAGAAAAATTGTTCACGAAAAGATTCGATTGAATAATACAATAAATCTATTACAGAAAAAAAGATCAACGTCCGCACAAATTAATCATCCATTGAAGGAAAAATTGAGAAATGACAGTCCGTTGTTTGAATTTAAGGGAAAATGTTTGTTATATTCTGATACATTAGACGAAGATTTTTTACAGAAGGAAAAAAAGAAAGCTCTAAAGTATCGCATTTTTTTTAATCTAATCATTAACATAAGACATGTCTCATATCTATGCTTATGGAGAAATTTATGGAGAATGGTTTCGAAGCGAAACAAGCAGAAGATGATACAGACACACTAATTATTAACACTATTGAAGTAGCAAAGTCTGGTGCGCTTACTGCTGTTGTTGGCGATGATGTTGACTTGCTCGTATTGTTGACTGCTTTAGCACCTCCAGAGATAGAGATATTTTTTATTAAGCCTGGAAGAGGACGAATTATAACCACCCTGTATTCATAGCACATTCTTAACAAGGATGCTGTTCTGAAAGATCATATATTGTCTTCCACCGTTGTAACTCAACATCAGCAATGTTAGGGAAAGGTAAAATATCGTTAGCAAAATTTTTAAAAAAGGAAGAAGATCATAACATACAAGCTGCCAGTATTTTTCAAAGTGATCAAGTATCTTAATTTGAAGGCAGGAAAAACTATTTTTTTAGCTTTATACGGTAGTAAAGCAGAAATTTCTCTGAACAAGTATCGTTATGTATGTTTCAAGAAAAAATTTGCTGTTGGTAAAAAAAAGCTTTTTATTGTTGCCGCTTACCAAATATGCAGCTAGATTGTACAGTTTACGTATTTATCATCAAGTACAATACTGATTGAGCAATAAACTTACTTCCTGAGAACTGGGGCTGGCAAAATGCACCTAATTTGGTTCCAATTCCTGCTACCTTACCGCCCGCACCAAAAAATATTATTGAATCTATTTTTTGCACTTGCTCCAAAGGATGTGGAAAAGCATGTGGATGCCGAAAAATTGGATTGAAATGTTCTGATATTTGCATAAATTGCTGCTGAGTTTCATTTCATAATACAAGTAAAATTGAATTTGATGACGAGGAAAATATTGACAGTATCCTGCCCACTGCAAAGGAGGGGGGAAGCGCTGTTTCTGAATTCAGTGATGATATCGAAAGGCAAACAAAAAATACTGAAAGCACCACAAAAACGAAAGAAATAAATACAGATAATGATGAATCTGAATCGAGTGTAGAAATTGAAGCTGTGCAAAGAATTACTAAAGCAGTTAAACGACTGAAATTGGATTAAGCCAGTCACTATAACTGGAATATGTCTACGGGGTTCATCACAATAATATAAAACGCACTAAGTGATTTACCTCAATGGTGGTGTGGAAATAAGCATAAATGTATATTATATATTCACTTTCCCAATTCAAAGGTGAGAATTATAGATCTGTTTACATAATTTTTGTTAAACGTAGCAGCAGGATTTTTTGTATTTTTATAATTTTACTTTCAAATATGTTCACTTTTTTATATTTTTGACAGGGAAGGGTTAATATGACAAACAAATGTTAATAACACTTTTTATAGGAAATTAAATTATCTACAACTTTGTAATTCAACTTTTTTCTCTCAATGCCATTGTTCGTGAGATATTCACAAAAAACTGATTTTCAAGCTCTTTAGCGCCCCCTGGTGGCGAAAGCTCACATCGGATCGATGGGGACTTTTAGTATGTTTAACTACATAACCTTACTAGCATCTATGCAAAAATCCAGCTTTGTTCTAATTTTTTCCCCTATTTTTGCTAAAATGACTGGACTAATTGCAAATCCGCATGACTAGCCTTCAGTGGAGCGCCGCTACGTTCTCAATCGCTAACATCAAAATCACCGTCTTTAAAACGACGAAACCAAAATTCGCATGTGCTTTTCGATACGATTTCCTCTCCAAGAACAGAACAGATTGATTGATATGCTTTTGAAGCACTTTTTCCTAGGTGAAATTCATAACGAATGCTGTGATGAATAAATGACTTATCATATGACATATTTGACCTATAAAATTTCAACTTTACTTTCACTTTTCTCCCAGCTTTTGCGTCGATTTCAAAACGCTGAAATAGTTCTTATCACATGATACAAATGCGGTCTGCTGATTGGTGCGTTATTTTGCGTTAAACGCCAGACAAAATTCGCTTTAAAACTTCTTACTACGCCTAATAATTTCCAAAATGTGTAAAATTCATCAAAACCGCAATCGCTATAACAAATAATTAAAAAAATATATAAATTGGTATATTGTTTAATTTTTTTTTTTTTTTTTTTTTTTTTACTTGTATTACTGTATCAATTTTTGAAACATAGGAACTTTCGGATTTTTAGTTGAAATAAATTTTTATAACTTCATTAAACATGAAAAAATAGAAATTTTACACTTTTTCTATAAATTTGTACCACGTAGCTACTATGCTTCGATTGCGAAAGAGCTTATTACAAAATTTTAATCCCCCGATCACTGCTTCTAATTTTAAAACATTCAAAATCAGGATCTCTGAATCTCAATCTGCCCAGCCAATCATAAGGCTTTAAAATCTGAAGCAAGTAGGTATTATGAGCATAGTAGCGACATCTTATACCAAGAACGCTGCATACGTTATGTAAAATGTTTTTGCGTCACTATTCACATTTGTTTTCTAAACGAAGCTATATATAAACGAAACTCTCATTTTCAACCTATTCGTTGATATATTATTCGATAAGGCTGATATCAAATAATAATTTAAGGAATTTGCTGATTTTTTATTCGTACATAATGATAACCATTACTCAATTAATGGCATAATATGATCTGTAAGAATCTCCAATGCTAGTCTCTAAAGCCAGCGTACCATATAGCAGGCGTGTTGTGTACCGTCTAAAAAATGTATTAGTTCCACTTTCAAGTAGTGCACTCTGCTCTAAACAAAGCTATATAAAAAAATACGTGTGGCACTCGGGGATTGCCGCGGTAAAGCTATTGCATAGCATTTTTTATAAACTTATGCAATTATAATTATTTATATATTTTTTATTCATGCAGTTTTTTTTGTCTTTGATATTAATTCAAGTTTTTTATTTTTCTTTGATATTAATTCAAGTTACACTTTTTGAGCGTGATGACCGATAAGAAAACATTTTTTTTTATTTATTGAATAAATGAGAAGTTAATATCGTTTAAAATATTTTTATTATCTTACAATTCACGTAGGTTAATCAGGAATTTTTATCATTGAAACAATAAGTTGATGGTAACTGAAATAAGAAACATAAGTTTGAGACTTGATATCCTCTAAATATCTGAAAAATACTGCGTCAATGTCTGCCGAAGTATACCGAAGGATACCGTGCCCAAGTCTGCCGAACTGAAACGACATTAGCCGGAGTGTTAGGCTTTTTTCTAGTTACGGAATTTCTAGATTCGGTCTCCGCGCTCAAATCCCACGATAAAAGCTATGCAATAGCTTAATAAATTACCAAACAAAATTTGGAAGCGCTACGAAAATTAGATCGCGAGTTATAAGCATTTTAAATTTTTCGACTCTCACCGTGAGGGATCTCCTGTCACAAAAAATTAACACTGTCTCATAATAAATTACCAACAAAATTTGGCCGCGCTACGAAAATTAGATCGCGAGCTATAAGCAATTTAAATTTTTCGACCCCCACCGTGGGGGGTCTCCTGTCACCAAAAATTAACACTGTCTCATAATAAATTAACAAACAAAATTTGGCCGCGCTCTGAAAATTAGATCGCGAGTTATAAGCATTTTAAATTTATCGACTCTCAACGTGAGGGGTCTCTTGTCACCAAAAGTAACACTGTCTCATAATAAATTACCAATAAAATTTCGCCGCGTTACGAAAATTAGATCGTGAGTTATAACCATTTTAAAATTTTCGACCCTCACCGTGAGGGGTCTCCTGTCACCAAAAATTAACACTGTCTCATAATTAGGATGAGCGAAGCGAATCCTCTACTAGGCCACTCAAATTACATTTTGTCTTACACATTACAAAAAAACTATCCAATATTTTAACTTCAAATTGAACACAAAAATAAATTATGATCTGTAGATTTGCACAATATAATTTTTTATAGTAAAACGTTAAAAACATTATTATTTTAATTAATTTATTTTACATGCATTTCTAATACGGACACATTTTAGCAAATAAGTAAAAAATGAAACGCGTATATTTTCAGAAAAAAATATATAAATCATGGAGTAAGTAAAAATAGATAGAATCATGATTAATTTAATAAATAAAATATGTTTTCATTATTCCGCAAAATCGTTTGCACAGATGACACTTAAACATTTTAAAAGAATTGTATTATGGATTTTTTTTTTGTAAAGTGGCAGCAAAAGAATTGTAAACAAATAAAATTAATTGTTAAATTTGTTATATAAATGAAAAATTAAAAGAACTGCGTGAAGTTGTTTCCTCGATTCAAGCTCTTTATAAATGTACTAAAGCAAAGTTGGCCGATTCAGAAACGACAAATGGACTTTAACCATTTCTTACTTTATCATTTGGATCTAAAGTAATGTTATGTTCTTATTTGTGGACCAAAAATGGTTTAGTGAACGGGACTTTAGACTTTGTTGCACGTATTAAAGAAAATCACAAGCCTCCAGACCAGACATCGCGAATAATCATGGATAAATTAGAATACTACAGTAATTTAACATATAAGAATTGGTGCTTACCAATTCTCCCAATAATTAAATTCTGGAAAAATGGAAGCATAAATTGCTCAAGGAAAGAATTTCTTCTGCAGTTAGCTTTTTCTGTTACAATTCATAAATCCCAAGGTTTAACATTAGATGAAGCAGTTGTAGATATTGAGGATATACAGGGTGATTCAGCTCGTCGGTGACAAACTTTAAGGATCGATAGAGCACACCTAGACGAACATTTTTGAATAGGGAATGTAGGGTCCCTGACGCGATGGTAAGGCGCTAGGCGCTTTCGAAAATTTGGGTGCCGAAATTCGAAATGTCATAAAAACTAGGGAAATGGTTAGATTTTCTTGCTTGTTGCGTCGAAATGATTCTGTTTGTTTAGACTTTCTTCAGTACCAATTTGATAAGCGTATCTCTTAAAACATGGATAGGGGGCGCTGCAGACTTTGGAGAGCTAGACAACAACTTTAAGCCCGTTATTTTGATAATTTAACACATGCTCGCCAAAGTTTATACTCTAACTTAAAGTTTGAACCCAAAAGTAGAGCCCTGCAAAAAGCGTAAGAGCCGGAATAAAATGTCAAAGTACAGGGTGGTCGAAACTCGAAGGCTCCTAAGAGATAAACAAACAGATTTCTTGACTTATGGCATGCATTTTCATGATTCTGTTTGCTGGGGCTCTCTGAAACTCAGTTGAACGGTACAAAAAGAAACATCGATAGGGGGCGCTTTGGGCAAAAAACATAATTCGTTGACATTTCGGACGCTAACTGGAAACGGGGCGCTACGATCAGTTAGAAACAAAACAAGAGAGTAATTTACTTATCATAAGAAGCTATTAAAACTGCAGTTTGTTTGTTTTTTTTAACAAACATAGCTGGTTTCAATCATGCACAATGCGCGCAATAAAATTTACATAAGGTGCTTTTTGCTGATTTATGCAAAAGATATCGTACCATATCGATATGCAAAAGATACGTAATGCGTAGACGACAACGCGAGATGACGTAGTTGTATGCGCAGACACGTCTTTTGAACGTGCGGTACCTACTTAAGCTTCGGGTTACTTGTCTGCAGATCGGTAGTAGGATGGAACGGTACACAAACTCTGATTTGGCTGACATGCATTTGGCGTATGGCGCTGCTGGTTGTAATGGACGAGCCGCTCAGCGGTTGTACGCCGAGCGTTACCCCAACAGGCAAATCCCCTGCCATGCCTTCTTCGCTCGAGTACACCAGAGGTTGTCCACAACGGGATCTTTCGACGGAGGCAGGCCTGAACGGGAGCGATCAGTGAGCACCCCCGACAACGAAGAGGCTGTGCTTAACCTGGTTGAGGACAACCCAGGTCTTAGCACGAGAGATATCGCCAGACATGTTGGCATTTCGCAAGCAACTGCGTGGCGCATCTTACGTTCCCGGAATCTGCACCCCTACCACATCCAGCGGGTGCAGTTGCTCAGAGAGCAGGATTTTGGCCCTCGAGTGGAATTCTCAAGATGGTACTTGGCGATGAGATCCAGGGATCCCCGTTTTGTAAACAGCATTTTGTTTACGGACGAGTCCACCTTCAGCCGGGAGGGAATGTGGAACGCCCACAACAGTCATGTGTGGTGTGATGAAAATACACATGAAACCAGAAGCCGAGCAGCCCAGGAGCGTTTCTCAGTAAATGTGTGGGCCGGCATTCTGGGGGATTGCCTCATTGGCCCTTATTTGTTACCTGAACGGCTGACAGGTGGAAATTACCTGATTTTCCTGGATCAAGTGTTGCCGCAGCTTCTGGAGGAGGCGCACGTACCCGAAGGATCGCGTCGCCAGATGTGGTTCCAGCACGATGGAGCTCCGGCCCATTACACGAACGACGTGCGTCTCCATCTAAACGCAAGGTATGGCCAGCGGTGGATCGGGCGTGGGAGTCCAGTTCACTGGCCTGCCCGATCACCAGACCTCACCTGCTTGGATTTCTTCCTTTGGGGTTACCTGAAGGCCGAGGTATACCATACACCTGTCAGCAGTGCTGAAGAACTTGTGGCGCGCAATGTGGCAGCTGCAGGGCAGATCAGAGATACTCCTGGCATTGTTGGAAACACACACTCCTCAATGCGACGGAGGTGCGAAGCCTGCATCATGGCCCAAGGTCGAAATTTCGAGCATCTTCTGTAGTGTTATTTTTTGTAAATAAATTTCCAGTATCATTGATGTTTTTGGTCTAAATTTATTCAGAAGTGTTGAGCAGAGGTAGAAAATGTGTTTTCATTATTACTAACTGATCGTAGCGCCCCGTTTCCAGTTAGCGTCCGAAATGTCAACGAATCCGAAATGTTTTTCGCCCAAAGCGCCCCCTATCGATGTTTCTTTTTGTACCGTTCAACTGAGTTTCAGAGAGCCCCAGCAAACAGAATCATGAAAATGCATGCCATAAGTCAAGAAATCTGTTTGTTTATCTCTTAGGAGCCTTCGAGTTTCGACCACCCTGTACTTTGACATTTTATTCCGGCTCTTACGCTTTTTGCAGGGCTCTACTTTTGGGTTCAAACTTTAAGTTAGAGTATAAACTTTGGCGAGCATGTGTTAAATTATCAAAATAACGGGCTTAAAGTTGTTGTCTAGCTCTCCAAAGTCTGCAGCGCCCCCTATCCATGTTTTAAGAGATACGCTTATCAAATTGGTACTGAAGAAAATCTAAACAAACAGAATCATTTCGACGCATCAAGCAAGAAAATCTAACCATTTCCCTAGTTTTTATGACGTTTCGAATTTCGGCACCCAAATTTTCGAAAGCGCCTAGCGCCTTACCATCGCGTCAGGGACCCTACATTCCCTATTCAAAAATGTTCGTCTAGGTGTGCTCTATCGATCCTTAAAGTTTGTCACCGACGAGCTGAATCACCCTGTATAGACACCAGTTAGCTTAAAAACGTACGTAACGTTTCCGAGAGTGAAAATACTTCAAAATTAAGCATTCAATAGACATTTTCCTAACGAAAAATTCTACAATATCAAAAAATTCCCATACGCTAACATGTATAAAAACGAAGAAATTAGAATAATAAGTTTTACAGTTAAAAATTCATAGTATCAACGAGAGCAGATTTCAAATGTTTTTTCCAGAAAATAGGATTTTGAAGAAGTAACTTTCTTCAAGCTCTCTTCAAATATATTATTTTAAAAAAAATATCAAAGATTATTTGATGTTAATTACAAAGATTGGAAACATGTATATTTCAAACAACTTAAAAAAACACCAGTGGCTACTGGAAATTGTAAAAACATCTTTAAAAGAGCTTTTAGTTGAAAATTTAAAAATATTTTGTAAAAGTTTGCTTCAAAAATATTTAATTATGCCAGTCTTACATCATAAATAAAAAATTAAAATGCGCGAAAACACAAAATAACGTTTTCGTTTAATAAAGATACAAAAATAATATAAAAAAATATTGTTACTTTCAAATATCTTTTTTATAAAGTAATGCTTCTCCAATCCAAACAAAGCATATCTTTTGCTAGTATATTACTGAACAAAATTTGGCCGCGCTACGAAAATTAGATCGCGAGTTATAAGCATTTTAATTTTTTCGACCCTCAGCATGGGGAGGTCTCCTGTCACCAAAAGTAACACTGTCTCATAATAAATTACCAAACAAAATTTAGCCGCGCTACGAAAATTAGATCGCGAGTTATAAGCATTTTAAATCATCTAACCCTCACCGTGGGGGTCTCCTGTCACCAAAATCTAACACTGTGTCATAATAAATTACCAAACAAAACTTGGCCGCGCTACGAAAATTAGATCGCGAGTTATATGCAAACGACGTTAGCCGGAGTGTTAGGTTTTCTCGTTACGGAAGTGTTAGGTTTTTTTTCCCGTTACGGAATTTCTAGATTCGGTCACCGCGCTCAAAGACCGCGATAAAAGCTATGCAATAGCTTAAAAATTAGAGTTTAATTAGCATTTCCCAATTTAACTATAGCTACAACTGAAAAGTTACAATTTATGTCACATAGGTTAAAGGTTAAATTTGTAAAATTTTTAAAAGCCGAACGCTGAGAAAGCGAACAGTTAAAATTTAGAAATCAATTGAACAATCCAGTGGAAATTTAATAGAAACAAGATTTTGAAGATCTTCGAATTAGAATATTGAAAACATTTTGGTATAGTTTTATTTATAAGAGCTTAAAATTATTTTTTACATTAGTATTTAAAAAAAAAAGTGTGGTGAGGGGGGGGGGGGTCAAAAGAATATCAGATTCTAATCTACTTTTTGCTTAAAAAGGATCGTTTAAACAGAATTATTAGAAACATTACATGGTTTTAACTGTGTTTATTTGAATCAGTATTTATATTCCTATAAATGCATTCTATGCGATAAAAAATATTAAATTTCGTCTGAAAGTGAAAGAAAATGGAGTGAGGGGGAGCTTCAACAGAATATAACACCATTTGCCTCTCTTTGATTAAAAAGCCCCGCTGAAATATAATTGTAAGACACATTGCATGGCTTTAACCATTTATAATGTAATATTTTAATCATTGGAAATTTTATAATAACTAGAGTTATATGTAATAAATATTTTTGTTAATACTATTATATTTGTCTTGTAAATAGTTTTTCACATATAACTCCACACTAATGTGGATTCTCCAAACCTAAAGTTAAACTGTCGGCGTTATATAAAACATGCTTTAATATATTTTTAATTAATTAAATAAGATTTTTGATAAAAAATATTATCCTAATGAGATCTCTTATTAAATTTTATACATGATTCATGTGGTTATATATCATTATCTCTATCTTAGGAACAAAGTTAACCTTTAACTGCTGTAAGCAATCTCACTGAACGCTGCCCCCCCCCCAAAAAAAAGAATTAGAGTTTAATTAGCATTTCCCAATTTAACTATAGCTACAACTGAAAAGTTACAATTTCTGTCACATAGGTTAAAGGTTAAATTTGTAAAATTTTTAAAAGCCGAACGCTGAGAAAGCGAAAAGTTAAAATTTAGAAATCAGTTGAACAATCCAGTGGAAATTTGATAGAAACAAGATTTTGAGGATGTTCGAATTAGAATATCGAAAACATTTTGGTATAGTTTTATTTATAAAAGTTTAAAATTATTTTTTTACATTAGTATTAAAAAAAATAAGAAAAATTGATCAGTTTTGGGTACAAGACCCCCCCTCCCCCCCGATTAATCTTTACATTTCAACAATGGTGATAATGCTGTCCTATATTAATAAATAAACCCCTTCGGATGTACCGGCTACTGTTGGGAATTAACCGGGGTAATAACGCCAAGGATTGAGGTTATTGTATGATTATTGCGCAGTACATTTTAAACTATAAATTATCTCGAGAAGATATCCAAAACCTTCTACAACATTTTGAAAGTACATGAAATGCACTACAAATTTATGTAATAAACAAAGAATTTCCGAATAAAAAATTTAGTCTTCACATCACAAAACTTATCTCGCAAATTTTAGATCAAGCATTAATTTATTTGGTTGTAAAAGCAATAAGACCTACAAATGGAACAAATTAACTTCAAGCTGTTTTTTGCGCTTTATATGATTCAAAACCCTTTTCCACAGAGCACATAGGTTTCATTTATTGGATTATTTCATAATTATTCATAATATCGGCACTTGGCGTTATTACCCCTGCTGGCGTTATTACAGCAGAACACTTTATATATACATATTAAAAAAAATACCGCATTTGTGATAATAATAAAATGTATGTATATAGAGTACTCACTCATTTTCTTTCACTATTTTTTCACCACTTTCTTCATTAATAAATGCATTTTGTTTATTCATATTTAAAAACTTTATACACAAATTTTACGAGTACAGCTATTCACCAGTAACTGCCATTCACTGTTGAACTAAAATATTGTGTCTAAAGAAGATAGAAAAACACTCCGGCTAACGTCGTTTCAGCTCGGCAGACTTCGGCACGGTGCTGAAGTCTGCCGAGCTGAAACGACGTTAGCCGAGTGTTAGGTTTTTTCGTTACGGATGTGTTAGGATTTTTCGCGTTACGGAATTTTTGGATTCGGTCGCCGCGCTCAAAGCCCGCGATAAAAGCTATGCAATAGCTTAATAAAATAGTAAGAAATTTTATGTAATTAATTTTCTAACAATAAAATTAAAACTTTAGTAACTGTACTCCCTGTTCAAGTGATTTGATGTCATAACTTTTCACTGATTTTTTCCATATTTGAGAGCAAGGTTTTTTCATTAAAAAAAATATGTATGCAAAATTTCTGTTTTTTTTTTAAAGATAAAATAAATGTATAACCTAATCAATATTTATTAATGTCAATCTTTTAACAACTACAAGGTTAGAAATAAAAGAAGCACAATTACTCCACATAATTGCCAATTGTTTTTTTTATTTTTTATTTTAGACATTCCAAATATTCACCGGTATATTTTAATAGTTTTCTATTAATTAATTTGCAAGACGACACACACTATAAAGATATATATTCCGTAATTCAAATTAAAAAAAGTTACTTTTCAAATTTTTGTTGTGTGATATTAGAATGGCTAATAATAAAAAAAAAACCCCGCTAAATTCTTCAACACCAACTCTATACTGGGAATAAGTTCTAGTATAGACATGGGAGTGAACGGAATTCAAGTCAAATCGTCTGAATAACAAGTAAAGTTACTGAAGTTTTAATTTTATTATTAGAAAATGTATAAAATTTAATAACTTATTATTTTATTTTACAAGTAATTCAAAGATTTTTGTTTTGCAATACTATTTATTTTTTATTTACTATTTCTTTGGTATTCCGCTTTTATTTTTTTTTATCTATATTAAATATTCAATAAATCACTGCATTTCTCTTTCTTCTTTCTCGAAAAATGGTTAGTTGTTTATGATTTATTTCTTTTAGCAATGTTCTTTGAGAATTGGATAGCACATTTTGCTCTATTTAATTTGATTCTTTAAAACAAAGAGGAAACACAAGAAATATGTTGTACTACGAATAATAAATAGTTTAGCTATTTATAAAAAAAGGTAAAGAATATTGGATGTAATTTATTTTATAAATTATAAAACTAACGCCTTAGTAATTCTACATTTTGTTTGAACCTGGCATCGTAACTAGACAATTCTCTTTAAATAATTTGACTTTTAGCACTTACATTTTTTCTAATGGTTATAACAAAATTGAATACTAATATTTAGAGAAATATATGATTACACTTATTTAAAGACAAGAGTGATACATAATTTTATTTGTACTAAGTAAAACGGAATAGAAAATTATAAAATAAAAATTTATTGTTACTATTATTGCTGTTTTTTTTCTACATATATCATAAATATAACAAAACATAATAAATTTAGCCAAACATATCGTATATATTCACTACAATGCGTTTGAAGAAGCTGTAAAATAACAGGGATGAATGAAATAATATATGTTGGTATTTGTTACGCTAATTCAATTCAATAACTGTCATTTTATCTAAACTAAATACAAGAAGATAAAAAACCTCAATATGAATTTTTTTAAAATAAAGTTAGAGAAAAATTCCTTTAAATACATGTTTAAAGTATTTATCAGACTTTTCTTAAAATAAATATAATTATAAGTAAATACTCCAAGATTTATAATATTAATTTTCTTTTAAAATCTTAACAATTTATCTCTTTACAATGAATTGAAAAAAAGCAAGTTCATAACTAAATAAGTATCAACTCAGTAAATAACAAAAGCTTAAATACATCATATTTAACCATTGACTTCGCAACAAATATTAGTATAAATGAAAAAATAGGTGAAATGAAAAAATATCTTATAGATTTACAAAAATAGAGCAATTTACGAAGAATGTCTTTTCTGTATTCGGAAACATACGAAATGGCTTGAAATAATAAAAAAAATTTAATTCGGATTTAAAATCTGAAAAAAATGACATAATAAAATTGTAACAAAGAGGGACATAGAAAATAATTATCCATGTCTATGTAACTTTATATTAATGAATGGCAGTAACAAAAAGAAAAAGATTTTAAAATATTGGAGATCGGAAAAAAGAACAATTCTAATGTTTATCAGAATTGGTTGATTTACTAATACTAACAGAATACCTCCGGGATAGTTCGTTTTTCCAACCGTAATGAAAATTCCATACGTAAAGTTCGGACATCTGTCCGAGGACATACGCTAGAGCCGGGCAGATACTGTAGGAGTCACCGTGTAAAATCAATGAAAAAATGCAAAGCATTACTGCCAGTGATTATCAGAGTGAACTCAAGTCAGATAAAGATAAAACTGTTTTTTTTAATATTATACATTTTTAGGCTGAACTTGAAAAAAAACTTTTTTCAGTACCGCAAATTAATTTTTTTAGGTAGATTTCGTAAGAAATACTACCTATTGCAATCGCACCAGTTTATATATATATATATATATATATATATATATATATATATATATATATATATATATATATATATATATATATATATATATATATATATATATATCACTTTTTTATGGACACGATAATTTCTATAATTCTTCACCAATCTCCACCAAACTGGTACTTAAAATCAAAGGGGATAAAATCTTGGCTAAGTTCGTTAATGGGAAAAATCGGACTAAGGGGGTCGGAATAGGGGGCGTTTTTGTGAAAACCAAAAAAACGCCATAACTTCTTAATTAAAGTAGATATCGAATCGGTTTAAAGTTTATATTACTTCTTAGAAATGGGCCAAAAGTATATGCATGACAGATTTTTGATAAATTTAGAAGTGGGCTCAATTGGCGAAAAAAACAGGGATTTTGAGAGAAAAAAATTCATAACTTCGTCAATTTTCAAGATATTAAGTCCAACTAAATTTTTTGTAAATGTTCTTAAAATTATCTAAAACTTTTGTATTTACAAGTTTTTGATAGGACACACTTTTACTGATGAAAAAAATTAAAAACGAAAAGAAAAAGGGCGCTGAAAAAAGAGAAAAATCCATAACTCAGTCAATTTTTAAGATATCAAATCTGATTAAATTTATTTTACATCTTCTCAAAAATATCTACAACTTTTATGCTGACAAGTTTTTCATAGGACCAATTCGTATAGCAAAAAGAAATTAAGCAAAAATAGGAGTTGGAGAAAAAAACCTCAAATCCAAACTGCTTATATTCTGACTTATTTTTAAATACATTTTTGATTTTAAATGCATCCAAATAGTAGATACTTTTATTAAGAAACTGTATAAAGTGACGCATTGGTCAATTTTCTGATAAAGACAGAATATATTTCAAAAAAAGATACCAAAAAGGGTATTTTGAACAGAATTTCCGAAAGACATCGGGACTGAAAATTGAAGGAAGTATTCAAATAAGAAATTCCGTTTTTTTCTGACTCGTTTTTAAATCTATTTTTGTTCTCAAACGCATCCAATTTATAGATCCTCTTATTTAGGAGCTATATAATGTGATGCATTGGACAGTTTTTTGATAAAGACGGGATATATTTCAAAAAAGGCTACCAAAAAGGGTATTTTGAACAGAATTTTCAGAAATCATCGTGACTGAAAATTTAAGGAAGTGTTCAAATAAGAAATTGCGTTTTTTCTGACTCGTTTTTAAATCCATTTTTACTCTCAAATGCATCCAGTTTACAGATCCTCTTATTTAGGAACTATATAATGTGATGCATTGATCGGTTTTTGATAAAGACAGAATATATTTTGAAAAAGGCAACCAAAAATGGTAGTTTGAACAGAATTTCCCGAAGTCTTCGTGATTTGAAAATTTAAGGATGTTTTCACATAGCAAATTGCGCTTTTTATGACTCGTTTTAAAATCCATTTTCGCTCTCAAACGCATCCAATTTACAGATCCTCTTATTTAGGAACTATATACTGTGACGCATTGGCCAGGTTTTTGATAAAGATAGAATATATTTTTAAAAATGCTGTCAAAGTGAGGATTTCGCACAAAATTTTCCGAAGCAATCATGATTAAAGAATTAAGGATGTATTCAAACAACAAATCGGTTATTTTATGACTCGTTTTTAAGTTCAATTTTTTTCTCAAACGCATTCAACTGACAGTTTTTTGTTATTTAGGAACTGTATAATGTACTGTTTTGGTCGATTTTTTAATACATTCAGAATCTATTTCAAAATATGTTGTCAAAATGGGCATTTCAGCTGAATTTTTCTTAAAATGATTCTGATAAAACCAATTTTTGCAGAAAAATGAAATCATATCTTTTTCATAAACGGCCAAATGAAGTTATTAAACTGGGTTTATCTCTAATCATATATTTTTTTGTTGTTGAAATGAGCACTCTTCGAAATTTACCTTCGCCTATAGGCCCAGCCGACAGGGATTTTTATTTATATTAATTTTCACTATATATATATATATAGTTATACGAACTAATCAGATACGGTATTTTAAGCTTAATACCCCTTTTTATTGGTACCTAATTGTAACTTACTTGGAAAAATATTAAAAAAGAGAATCCATCAGCTTTAGAACGCTATTAATTCTGACAATTCTTACACATTTTCAGTTTGGTCATAGGACTTGCACGGTATAACTTGATTAACCCGTCGACTAATTTTTCCAATTTATACTAATTGAACTAATTTTTGTTTTCAATAATGAAAATAGAAATAAATCAGTAAATCATTACACAAATTACAAATCACTGAATGACGCAACAAAGACGTGCAATATGTGTTTAATGTGAAGTGAAAGTGACATTTACAATCATCCATTATTGGCATCTAATATTATAGTCTGGCGATAGTTCTTCGGTCCATGGAATAATCAAGAAGTCCCAAAATAATATAAATTTTAATGTGAGTGTTAATATTATTAATGTTAAGTTATCATGTTTCTCTGTAAAAAATGTTTTTGAACACGAAAAAAAGTTTACTTGAATTTGATATTGTTCAAAAAACTGATATTCGGGATTGAGAAGACTGATTAATATGATAAAAAAATTATTGGGATGTTTTTCCAAAAATAATCGACTGTAGAAGAATCTATGTTTTTATCTTTTTAACTCTTAAAATATATTAGTTTCTGAGATTTCTCATGATAAAAAAAAAGCTTTTTGAATTAATAGTTACTCGAAAAAAGTTATTGTAAAATTTTGTTTGCGACTTATTTATCTTTTTCTAGATTAAGAAAAAAAAGTGTATTTAATTAAAGACTGAATAGTTGATGACAATTGACTGATAAGATCTGATAAGTTGTTTTGGAAACATTAAAATTAATATTATAATATTTATTGATTATTATTTTATTCTTTTTAATCTATTAATATAACTAATATAATATTATTTATTAAACATTTGGAAAAGGGTTGTCGCTTTCGGTAAAGAATAAACCTTGTGATGTCCGCATTTTTTTATGATTGGTCTAGGAATATTAACATTTAATCCATGGCGGACGTAATATATGACTCTGTTAATGCGTAACACCCATTTTGAAAATCATAAAAATGACGTTTTTACTGACTTTTATTAGCTCAATGTGAAAGATTAAAAAATTTTCCTTTGTACAATGCATGCCCACATTTTTTTATTATTTTTTTTTTTACATTTAGTAGTTTTTTTTTCTTTTTATATAAAATCAAAAAAAATTTTTTTTTTTAATAATGAAAAAAATAAAAAAAATAAAACAGTTCTCTAAAGAGATAGACGCAAATTATAAGATATAGAAAAAGAGCGAATACAAAAAAGGACTTCGTATGAAAAATCGTTTTATATATATTAAAAAAACGAGATCTGACTATTGATCCCAC
Organism: Maratus speculifer; assembly: GCA_964019185.1. Lineage (NCBI taxonomy): Eukaryota > Metazoa > Arthropoda > Arachnida > Araneae > Salticidae > Maratus > Maratus speculifer. The sequence continues at coordinate 280,222,710 of OZ025294.1, forward strand.
AGATTACGAAATGTGTGACGATCACGAAAACCAACTGATTGAAAAAAAATTACATAGAATTTATTTATAATGTTAAATTTTAGTCTTTGAAAAAATCATTTATCAAATGGTTGCTGTAATTTGTTAAATTATTTTATTTTATTTCTTTATTGGTCATATATATCTTTTAAATACTTCTTTACAATACATTTAAAAGAAATAGTCTAAAGTTGTCTTGAAATATTTTAATTCCATCTGTCTGAAAAGTTAATCGATAAACGATCAGATAACAATAAAGATTGAAATTTACTGATAAGAACATTTTTCCGTAAAAAAGAGTTAAAATAAGTATGAATGGTATTTATTTTTCGAATGAAGGAATATTTTATAGATTCTCAGCAATAGAGAAATTTCCTAAAAAAAAAAAAAAAAAAAAAAAAAAAAAAAAAAAAATCAATACAAAGAAACCAACGAAATCGTTTTAAAACTAAAGAAAATTTAAGTTGGATACAAAATGAGAAAAAAATGATATAATAAATTTAAAGTAAGCAAAAGACGGCTCAGGATGGATTTTGTTCTTATATATCTATTCTTTTTTCTTAAAAGATACATAGCAAAAGCAGCAAGAAGATTCAAGAAGAAATATCTAAAATAATAGTGTAAAAAATGATGAATGTGGCAAAGTAGCACTAACTCGTAAATTGCGAACATTTTCATTTTTTGAAAACACGTTGTATTTTTTTATAATTATTTCAGTTTAACAGGGGGTATTTTTACTAACAAAAAATAGACAGATTGGAATATTCAACATTCCAGAATCTAAATCGCCAATTTATTAGAGTCTTTGTAAATGAGACATAATTTGTTTTGTATTGAGTATCTAACTTAAGGGGACTAAGTACCCGTTATTTTTTTATGTACATTTACATATTATGGACACATATTATTATAGGAAATAGTTAGAAAATGTGATTATGACAAGACACAAAATCATTTTGAGAGTAAAAATGGAGAATTTAATTTTTTTTTTTTTAATTTAAAGAATTTTCTAAAGCTTGCTGATTTTTGAAACATTGCTGCGTTAAAAACATTAAAACTTCTACAAATATTTGTAAATGGGCTTCATTTTTTTTTTTCGTCTTTCAATAAAATGAGTTTAATAAAATTAAGCAACAATATTACAATTTAAAGAAATTTATTAGAAAGAAATGTATACAAACATAGCGAAAATTGCATAAAAAGCATAATTTGCCCAACATTTCGTTTATAAGATTAAAATGATATAACGTATCAAATATATCAAATCCTTTAATTCGCCTTACTTTTATAAATGAAGTGGTCTCGTTTATTTATTTATTTATTTAAAGGTCACGGATATATCTTAAATACTTCATTTCTTAGAATGCATTTAAAAGAAACAAGTGTAAATTTATTCTCAATTATTTATTGGTCGTGGATATCTTTTAGATACTCCATTTCTTACAACGAATTTAAAAGAAACAAGTGCAAATTTATCCTGAAATATTTTAATTCCACCTGTCTGAAACGTTAGTCCTTAAAAGGTCAGATAACAATAAAGATTGAAATTTACTGCTCAAGACTTCTATTCGGAACAAAGCCTTATAATAAGTATAAATGGTACTTCCTTTTCAAATAAAAGAATTTTGTATAGATTCTCAGCAACACAGCGATTTTCGAAGAAATATTTTGCAATACGAAGGAACCAACGAAATCGTTTTAAAAACTAAAGACAATTTAAGCTGGGTATAAAATCAGAAAAAAAGACATAATAAATTTTAAGTAACAAAAAAAAGTCAGAATGAATTTTTTTCTTATTTATCTATTTTTTATTAAAGGATAACAACAAAAACAAGAAGAATATTTAAAGAGAACGAAGATATATATAACATAATATTGTAAAAAAGGAAGGGTGTAGAGAAGTAGCATTATATTCTTATATTTACAAATAGCATTTAGATTTTTTAGAAACACTGTTGTCATTTATTAGTGCAGTTTATCAGGTGGATTTTTTTTTGCTAATAAAAAATAGAAAATATTTAATACTCAGCATTGTTGATTCTAAATCACAAATTCAATACAGTGTTTTAAATAAGGCATAATTTGTTTTTTATTGTGCATCTAACGTAAGGAAACTTAGTACCCATTGAAGAAATTTTAAGATTTTTTTTTCTCGATGTACAATTACTTATTATGCACACATGCTATTATGAGTAATACTTAAAATAACTGATTTTGACAATGAACAAAATCTTTTTGTGGGTAAAATTTCTCTAACTTTAATTTTCTTTTAATTTAAAGAATTTTTTAAATATACTGCTTTTTCATACATTTCACTATTTAAAAAGCTTAAACTTCTATAAATATTTGTCAAAGGATACATTTGTTTTTTTAGATCCACAATATAGTGTATTTAATTAAATTAGAAATCGATTTTAGAATTAATGAATAAATTTATTAGAAAGAAATATCTACAGAAATATGCAAAAACACATAAAAAGATCACTTGTTCATCGTTTATTTATTTATAAGTAATGGATGTCTTTTAAAGATTTCATTTCTCCCAATGCATTTAAAAGAAGCAAGTGTAAAGGTATCGTGAAATATTTTAATTCCACCTGTCTGAAACGTTACCTTAAAAGATAGGATAAAAACAAAGATTGAAATTTACTGTTCGAATTTGTTTTCGAAACAAAGGCTTAAAATCAGTATTAATGGTATTTCCTTTTCAAATGAAAAAATATTTTATAGATTCTCAGCAATAAAGCGATTTTCGAAAAAAGTTTTTTCACTATGAAGAAACCAACGAATCCGTTTTAAGAACTAAAGACAATTTAAGTTGGATATGAAATCAGAAAAGAAAAGTCAGAATGTTTTTTTTTTCTTATTTATCTATTTTTATTAAACAATATCAACAAAAGCTGCAAGAATATTTAAGGAAGATAAAAGAAATATGTAACATAATATTGTAAAAAATGAAGCATGAAGAGAAGTAGTACTATACTCGTACGTTTACGAATAGCATTTAGATTTTTTGAAAACACTTAGTTTTTTCATTTATTATTTCCGTTTATAAGTTGACATTTTTTGCTAATAAAAAATAGACAAATTTTAATACATTTAGATACAACATTGTGGATTCTAAATTACAAATTCAATACAGTGTTTTAAATGAGACATGATTTGTTTTGTATTGTATATCTAATTTAAGAGAACTTGGTACCCTTTAAAGAATTTTTAAGATTTTTTTTTTCTTGATGTACATTTAATTATTATGCACGCATATTATTATAAGTAATACTTAAAATAACTGATTTTTACAGGAAACAAAATTTTTTTGTGAGTATAATTTCTGTAATTTTAATTTTAATTTAAAGATTTTTTTTTAAGTTTATTGCTTTTTGAGGCATTGCTGAGTCTAAAACCTTTAAACTTCCATAAATATTTGTCAGAGGACTCTGTTATTTTTTTAGATCCACAATATTGTGCATTTAATAAAATTAGAAATCGATTTAAAAATTAAAGGATAAATTTATTAGAAAGAAATATATACAAACATAAGAACAAACACATAAAAAGATCATTTGTTCAACATTTATATGTAACAGATATCTTTTAAACGTTTCATTTCTTACAATGCATTTAAAAGAAGCAAGTGTAAAGTTATCGTGAAACATTTTAATTCCACCTATCTGAAACGTTAGTCCTTAAAAGATTGGATAAAAACAAAGATTGAAATTTACCGTTCGGAACTTGTTTTCGTAACAAAGTCTTATAATAAGTATAAATGGCATTTTCTTTTCAAATGAAAAAATATTTTGTAGATTCTCAGCAATAGAACGATTTTCGAAAACGTTTTTTCTCTACAAAGAAACCAAAGGAAATAGTTTTAAAAACTAAAGACAATTTAAGTTGGATATAAAATAAGAGCAAAAAAGACACATTAAATTTTAAGTTACAAGAAAAGAAATTTTGTCCGTATCCATTTTTTTACTGAAAGATAACAACAAAATCCGCAAGAACATTTAAAAAGAAACAGAAAATGTGTAACTTAATAGAGTAAAAAATAATGGGTATAAATGTATAACACTATATTAGCGGATAGCATTTCCATTTTTAGAAAACGCATTAAAAGTTTTATCAAATTTTCTTAACATGAATATAAAGATGAGTATATACTTTGAGATTTAAAATATTAAAAATATCTTTAAAATTTCAGTTCTTTACAATGCATTTAAAAAAGTAGAAAGTTCGTCACTGAATAACTATCAACTCAAGAAATAACAAAAATTAAAATACAGCATTTTAACCACTGACTTCACAACAAATATTAGTGTAAATGAAAAAAATAATTTAAATGAAAAAATATTTTATAGATTTACAACAATAGAGCGATTTTTGAAGAATGCCTTTTCTGTATTAGGAAACCAGCGAAATGGCTTGAAAAGATAAAAGCACAAAAACAATTTCAGATGGATTTAAAATCTTAAAATAAAGACATAATAAAATTGTAGCATAGAGGGACATAGAAAATATTTATCCATATCTATGTAACTTTTTATTAATGATCACTTTTTCAACGTTTAGTTTATTTATTTATTCATAAGTAACGGATATCTTTTAAAGATTTCATTTCTTAGAATGCATTTAAAAGAAGCAAGTGTAAAGTTATCGTGAAACATTTTAATTCCACCTGTCTGGAACGTTAGTCCTTAAAAGATCAGATAAAAGCAAAGAATGAAATTCACTGTTCGAAAATTATTTTCGTAACAAAGCCTTATAATAAGTATAAATGGTATTTCCTTTTCAAATGAAAAAATATTTTATAGATTCTCAGCAACACTGAGATTTTCGAAAAAAGATTTTACAGAACGAAGAAACCAACGAAATCGTTTTAAAATTAAAGACAATTTAAGTTGGATATAAAATCAGAGCAAAAGAAAAATCATAATAAATTTTAAGTAAAAAAAAAAAGTCAGAATGAATTTTTTTTTTTTATTTATCTATTTTTTATTAAACAATATCAACAAAAGCAGCAAAAATATTTAAGGGAGAAAGAAGAATTATATAACATAATATTGTAAAAAAGAAGCATGTGGAAAATTAGCACTATGTTCATATATTTACGAATAGCATTTAGATTTTTTGAAAACACGTAGTATTGTCATTTATTATTGCATTTTATCAGTCGCCTTTTTTTTTTTCTTTTTTTTTTTTTTTTTTTGCTAATAAAAAATAGAAAAAATTGAATAATCAGACTTTTTTACTCTAAATTACAAATTCAATACAGTGTTTTTTAAATGAGACACAATTTTTTTGTCACAATTCCACGAGAACTTACGGGAACTTAGTAACCTTTGAAGAATTGTAAGATTTTTTTTTATTGGTTTACAACTACTTATTATGCACACACATTATTATAAGTAACTTAAAATAACTGATTTCGACAAGAAACATAATCTTTTTGTGATTAAAATTTCTGTAATTTTAATTTTCTTTTAATTTAAAGAATTTTTTTTAAGTTTACTGCATTTCAGACATGTCACTGTTTAAAACGGCTAACCCTCTACAAATATTTGTCAAAGGACACCGTTATTACTTTCTTCTGTCTTCAATAGAAGAAAGTATAGAATCGAAATTTTTTTCGACTTCCGGTTTTCGACAGATTTACACGTAGGGGTCAGAGATTCTAAAAAACATGTTTTTACAAAATGTTTGTCTGTCCGTGTGTCTGTCTGTGTATCTGTTTGTCTGTATGTCGCCATTCTACCATCAAAAAGTGTATGAAGTTATGCATAGAATTGAACCAAATTTTTTGTGGATGTTTTTAGCTGTGGAAAGCAGGTTCTCCTTCAGTTTTGAAATATTACGCCTGAAGGGGGCGCTGCAATCGCGATTTTTGTGCTATTTTCAATATTGTACCGACCAAATGTATATGAAGTTATGCATCGAATTGAACCAAAATTTTTGTGTAAGTGTATGACTATCGCTAGTTGGTCCTCCCTGAATTTGAAAAAAATTCGTCGGAAAGGGGCGTTGCAATCGCGATTTTTGTGCCATTTTCAATATTGTACTGACCAAAAGTATATGAAGTTATGCATCGAATTGAACCAAATTTTGTTTGTAAGTGTATGACTATGGCTAGTTGGTCCTCCCTGAATTTGAAAAAAATCCATCGGAAGGGGGCGATGCATTCGCGATTTTTGTGCCATTTTCAATATTGTACCGAAGAAAAGTATATGAAGTTATGCATCGAATTTAACCAAATTTTATGTGTACGTGTATGACTATGGCTAGTTGGTCCTCCCTGAATGTGAAAAACATCCGTTGGAAGGGGCCGCTGTAATCGCGATTTTTGTGCCATTTTCAGTATTGTACCGACCAAAAGTGTATGAAGTTATGCATCGAATTGAACGAAATTTTTTGTGCAAGTGTATGGCTATGGCTAGTTGGATCGCCCTGAATTTGAAAAATATCCGTCGGAAGGGGGCGCTGCAATCGCGAATTTTATGCCATTTTCAATATTGCACCACTTAAAAGTGTATGAAGTTAGTTCTAGAACTGAACTAATTTTTTTGTATGTGATTATTTTTTGGTAAGTCAAGTAAGTCCTCCCTGAATTAAAAAAAAATAAATCTGCCTATCATTCTATTGTCCATCGGCTCGTACAGAGACGGAAATTCATTTTTACTCCGATTAATTGATTGAAGCAGAAATTTAAGAAGAAAATCAAAGTTGTACACTCTCAAAAAAACTTCCGTCAATTCACAGAAAAAGTACTGGCAGCAGTGCTGCCAGCAAATTTCTGTGAAAAGACGGATATCCGTCTTTTTTTTTCCCCGTCACTTGAAGAAAATTTTCTGTTTTTTGAAGGAGCATCCGTCATGTTTTTCTTCGTTAAAAGAGAGAAAGTTTTCGTCTTTTGAAGGAAGTCCGTTATTTTTTTTTCCCGTTTTAGGGAAGAAAATTTTCTGTTTTTTGAAGAAACGTCCGTCATGTTTTTCTCCGTTTTAGGGAAGAAAAGTTTCTGTTTTTTGAAGGAAAATACGTCATGTTTTTCTTCGTTTTAGGGAAGAAAATTTTCTGTTTTTTGAATGAACGTCCGTCATGTTTTTCTTCGTTACAAGAGAGAAAATTTCTGTCTTTTGAAGGAATGTCCGTTATGTTTATCTCTGTTTTAGGAGGGAAATTTTCCGTCTTTTGAAGGAATGTCCGTCATGTTTTTCTTCGTTACAAGAGAAAATTTATGTTTCTTGAAGGAAGTCCGTTATGTTTTTGTCCGTTTTAGGGGGGGGGGGGGATCTTCTGTTTTTTGTGCAATGCCAGCTATGTTTTCCTCTGTTTTAGGTGAAAAAGTTGTTTCTTTTTATTTGATTAAAATGTTCTTTATAGCCTAAAGGAGCTACACTTTAACACATGAAATTGGCAGGTATCATTCAAAAAATGTGTAAAGTTTTGATAAAATTCAGATCATTCATAAAATGCCGTCATCTTTGGTGTTTCAAATTTAATACCAAATGAAGTCGAAATGGAAGACCTGCTTTATCTCAGTTTTCCATTTTATTGCAATTTAATTACCTATCGAATTATTAAATATTTAGATAACGATCATGCTTCCCCCCCTTTTTTCTGGACTGGTTTTGCTTTTGTCGGGAAAAGCGGTTCAAAATGCCAATTTTGATGGCTTGTCCCGAAATATCTATTTTGTTTACAAAAAACAGAAAAAAGTGATTTTCGGTTGTTTCTGAATAACATTTGTTTACATGCATTTCTGAACAAAAAAAATAAAATAAAAATAAAAATAAAAAAAAAATAAAAAAATAACGTATGTCACAAAGTTGCCCTTCTTGATGTGTCATTAAAGTAACGTCAAAAAAGCATTACTGTATTTTCTATTGCAAATATCGTAAATATATTTCATAGATGAGTAGATATGGAGCAAAATATTGAATATAATTAATAATTTATTCCAAGTAAGGAATGGGAATGATTTGTTCATTTCGAATCTGTTCACTTATACTAGTATCCATTCACGAAATTGCCAATCATTGAATAAAAATTCACTTACCTTTCAATGCCTTAAATTCTATTAATGAAAATTGAAAAACAAATTTCTTCTGAGAAGTTATTCTATTTTAAAGCATATGAAAGATTAAGAAATTTTATTCGAAATCAAAAAACATCCATAAACCTTTTATTTATTTATTTATTTATTTATTTATTTGGGGGGGGGGGGAGATATATTACAAGAAGCTCATTTCCTAGAAAATAAAAAAGGATTTTTTTTCAGAAATTTCCTTTTCTCCGTGTCTAAACAATAACAAAAAGATACTACATGCAGATTTGCTTATTACATTACGATCATTTATTTAAAAAATATTAGAAAGTCTCGATCTGCTTTATTCAACTATATCATAACATGTTACTTTGCATTTAATTTATTTTTCTAAATTTTTTTATGATATAGAACTAGATTTTTTAAAATATTTCTATTTCAAAATTATGAAAAGATAAATGAAATCGAAGCTAACGTATATTGTAATAAAGATTCTAAATTTCACCCCCCCCACCCCACTCACACTCAAGCTGTGAATTCTTAAATTCTAGATCTATTTTAATACCAAATTTTAAATTATACAAAATATTGCACATTTCAAATATTCAACTTTACTTTCAAAATATGCATCACACTTCCTTCTGAATAATCAGCAATAATTTTAAGAGTAGTATTAATAATTTATATTTTGTGGTACATATGTATCCATCCAGCTGTACATCCATACATTTTAAAAAATTCAGCTCTTTTATAAAACACACTTAGCTAAATATATCTCTCAGCTTTTGTCAATTATTGGTCTTATCACACATCACACATCAGGATTCATGATTTTTTTAAAAACTCCCACAGTATTGTTTCATTATTTTTCTTTTGATTTATAAAATAAACATCATGCACAAAAATATGCATGTCAAAGTATTACCAATATATTATTAATAATATTACACAATTTATGTAAATGATTAAAAGGCAACATTTAGGTTAGGGTAAAAATTTTTATTATACAAAATACATGGTAAACTACAAATCAAATGTAAACCATTATAAGACAATAAAAAGACAAGGAAATGTTTTAGTTAAAATAAAAATAACTACAGTAACTACTTACATGAGTGCCATGCCTATGATGACACCCATGTGGAAAATGTTTAATAAAAATAAAAGTTTTAGTTTCTCCGATCTGTATTGTAATCAGAGATTAGTTTACTGACTCTGCGTCATATGCAAATTTCCTCTTTGCGCCCCGATCGAGTTTTTTTATGGGGGGGAGGATTCCCAGAACGGTTTTTTGTGCGTGCATAACATGTCCGTTTCTTGTGATACACGTACGGTTCCAACGCTCTTTAGGTTTTTCGCATGCGCTGAGCATTTTGCGATGAAAAAAAATGGGTGTTGCCATTGGAAATTTTCGAGTTTCTGTAACTATAACCGTAATCGTGAGGGCCATTTTGTTGTCGTTCACAGACTCTCGAGCTCATACCTCTGAATAGCTATATCTGAAATTTCATTTCGATCGGTTGAGCGGACTGGCCACTAGAGCTCCGTATATCGGCAAAGTTTTTTTATGGCCACCCTGTATAATTACAATCTAATTGTTATAGCTCAAGAAGAAAAAAACATTAGGCAGTTCCATTCGGTTAATCCAACACTTCATACAACAAATAAATGTAGTAAAAAAAGCAAATAAAAATTGAGTTCAAACAACACACTTAAAAACTTATAGGACCAACTATTAGGTTTAACCCTCATCGCACTGTGTACCACATATGGCACATACGTAAAAACATAATTCTCAATGTGTGCCATAAATTTGGCCAGTATGATGACTGTAATTGATCAAGAATATTCCAAAGAATAGAATTACACTTATTTGGTCCATATCAGATGGTTGCATTTGACAAAAAAATTAGAAAAAATTGTGCAGTTAAGGTTTGAACATCTAAGAAGTATTTTTTATTTGCTTTGTAAGTTGATTTTATTTAATGTTATTCAATAAGCATTTCATTAAATTACAAAATATTATTCCACTGAGATATAGCTTACAGGATATAGTCCACTCTCTCTAATCCACATTCCCTTATAATCCACACTGTAACTGTTTTCAGACCATAATAAAAGTGGATTGCCCATATGATTTAAAAAAATTTTAATGCATTCATTAGACTGAGATATTTTATGTACATTATGAATAATACGATATATTCTATACACATTCGCTAGCTATATAAAAAGATAAAATTTCTTAGAAGTGATAAGTATCCCATGAGCAAAAATCTCAGATTTTTAGGAAAACAAAGTTTTGTTATCGATCAAGAAAGACTGATCTTTAAAGGCTTCAGGATACAATAAACAAAAAACTATAAAGCAAATAGAAATTTGTTCCATTAGTGTTATATCATTTAAATAGTTTCTTGATATTGAATATAATCTTTTTTTATATCAAAAATCCTTCCTTTCACTAGGGGGGCTCCGCCTCCCTGCTCACTACGCTCGCCAACCCTCCACGTAATCGCTTCGCGATTCCAAGTTGTAGGCTACCCCTGCTTGCTGCGCTCGCTAATACCCCATGGAATCAATAATATGGAATCAATAATATGGAATCGCTTCGCGATACCTTATTTTCCATACATTCAATTTTGGAATTCCTCTCATAAACGTGCACTTATTAAAATACCGAGCATTAAATATCCATAAAAACCTGGAAAATCTACCAAAATAGCGGCATAAGGGAAAAAAAAAAAAAGGAAGCGTACTCATTTCCAAGTCCACCCGAGACGGGCCCCTTTCCTGGTTGGTCTATTCGACTCATGGAAGGTGTGGTCCTAGAAATGACCTATAATCTGTACAATTCTGTAATTCACAAAATCCTTGATCCCAACATGTGATTAGAGGAGTGTATTGTAACTATTATAAATAACAGTAAATTACCTGCCACAGAATAAATAATAAAAACATTTTTGTATGTATGTTTTTTTTTTTTCACTAAAAACATACATTTCAACTATATGCAGATCTACCAACTGCTATGAAAATAAACCTTAATTCTTACAATTTTGAGTTATTATATTGAGTTATTATAAACTGCAATGCTATGATGAATGTCTTGAACTATGATTTTTTTTTTGCAAAAATCACAAACACATTTTTTACATTTGCAATTTTTGGTCTATGAAAATTTTTTCAGGAGTGATTTTGATGTGAAATTTCCAAAATTTTAAAGCATTTTGTTTCGGAATTTTAAAATAACGATAGTTATTTTAAAAATTTGGACATAAAACAGGATTGTACAATAAAGTTCTTAACATAAAATCCTCAATGTTTCTTAAGCACCAATAAATCGTTTTTTCGTAAGTATTTATAACAAGAATTTTCTTCTTTAAAAATTTTGTTGCCATCTTGTCAAAAATCTCAGAAAACACACAAATCTTCCCTTAGTAGCTGAGTAAAATCGCGAATTTCATTCGAGTTTAGGAAAAATTGAGCAAAAGTAAAAAATGAATTTTGATAGACTATGAAGAGGAAAATATAGTCAATTTCCTTTAGCCACAACTGCATAATATAGGCAATATATTTCAGATGTAAACAGTTAAAATGTTTTTTGTAAAGCAAAATATTGAGCATTTTAATCATAAAAGAAAAAATTAACTGGATCTGATGAATTAAGAAATTTTTAATGGATTCTGCATTCCTTAGAATGAAATATATTTATGCATCTTGTAAATAACTATTCAACTACTTTATTCAGAACGCATTTGTGTGCTGTATAAAAGTTAAAATGGCTTTTAAAGAGGCGTTAGCTCTGTAGGATAAATATCTCAGTTTTTAAGAAAAACTTTTGTTAATGATCATTAAATCCTGATTCTTAAAAAGGCTCAAGTTAAATTAGAGCAAAAAGTAAATAATGTAAAGCAAATCACAATCTCTGCAATGTCTGATAGATTTAAAAAATAAGTACAAATCAATTCTATTAATTTTGTGATATATTATTTAAATATATTTCTAATATATATAGTTTTTTTATATTACTTAAAATAAAGCATTTCTTTCATTCCTGTGTTATTTATTTACAGTGTCATAACAATATCTGATGATAAATCCCACATTAAGACTGTAAACAAAGAAATATGACCTATAATCCTCAAATCCCTTGGTCCTGACCCGTGAGAATTAAAAGAAATATATTGTTTTCCAAATTTTGTCAAAAGGTCATCTAAATGAGTAGTGAATTTTGTTGATTGGTGGCCACAAGATGTTGCACTAAACTGTCATGAATTTTGGTAAATGGCCGTGTGAAAAATAAACCCCATCTGATCGCAGAAGAAAATAAATTTCATCAAAAAGATGGTGGTAAATGCGTTAAATTTGTAAACTATCATAGAAAATGCAGATATCATCAAAAGATCGAAAAAAGAAAACAATTTCGTGTGAGTTTCATCAAAAGTTCACAGTAAACAATGCTGTTTTAAAAAAAGAATCGTGGTAGAGAAAAACAGAAGATTTAACTTACATTACAACTTTCTAGTACTTTTTCAGGTTTACTAAAAATGATTGGTTTAGGAAAGTAATATTTATTTTAAATTTAAATTGTTATGAAATAATTGCAAAAAGAAAATAAATGTTTAAAAATTTACTGCACTTGCTAAAAAATTTGAACCTGGCCTACTTTTACAAATATTAAAAAAAAAAAAAAAAAAAAAAAAAAAAAAATGAAACAAGAATAAATTCTAAAAATCTTTTAAAATTTTTCACAATTTTGAAAAAATTTAATGTAGTGAGTTAAAAAAACTGGTACTTCTAGATTATCCTGTCGATCAAAAAATTATGGCCAAACTATAAGATTAAATGTCAAATAATGGATGATCGTGAATGTCATATTCAATGACATTAAACGCGATTCACGTGTTTAAAATAAAGTGCTTTTTATTTCGACTTTTTATTATTATTCTACTAATTATTTGTTTTTCCGTTATTTAAAATAAAAATTATGTCAACATGTATAATTTGGCTATTAGTTTGGCGTTTTGTATAATTTGGCGAAATTGGTCGACGGGATAACCTAGAAGTACCAAAAAACTTCATTCTTTTAACGAATTTCAAAAAATGGTCATAATAAACCAACCAACCAAACTCCAGATTAATTTCAATTTTATGCTTTATGCTTTTTTATTTTTAAAGATTGGCAGTTCTGCTATATGCTGATTACTTAAAATTTGATATTTTAACATTCAGGTAAGCTGAAAACATTTTGAAAGGACATGAGCTTATTGCTCAAACTCAACTTTTCTATTCGAAGGTTTTTTCTTTTCCGGACATTTGGATCCTCTCTCGGGATTTATTTCTGCAAAGAGACTGAAAAAAGTTATCACAATGTAATAAAGAGAAAACAGTAAAAATATGGAAAATATTTAAGAATATGCAATTTATATGAACAATTTTTACAGATAGATATTGTTGGATAAGATCTTTTCATTATTTTCCTATCATATGTACATTGATTTGAGCCAACAGATTTCTTTTCTTTCCTTATGAGATCTAATCAAGAATTGCATGCAGGTGAAATGAGGAGTGTCAGCATTAATAAAAGTTTTATCAATGAGTTATTGTACTTTAACATAATATAATTAAATCGCCCCCCCCCCTCATGTCATAAATTAAGGGCGACTACAGGAATTGAGAAACAAAATTACCTGATTACACTTGAATCGATTTTTTTTTCGCATTAAATGAATGGATGAGGTTGCCTTTGAGGTTGCTTTTTTAGGTGCGTTCGTAATTATGTAAATACGTAGCACCTATTGTTGTCATTAAGTCCTTCCGTCTGTTTGTCTGTCTGTCCATCCACATATAACAACGCAAAAACTACCCAACTGAATCGTATGAAATTTAAAATACATAATTATTACATACTTTTCTCGAGTCATTTCAAATTTTATGAAAATCGGATGCATAGATCAATTACAGGGACAATCAAAAGGATTCCGTTACATTACGGTCAATGGGGAAAAAGTTTCAAATGCATTTTAATCGTTTGAAATTTTAAATACATAATTATTACATAATTTTGCCGAGTTATTTCAAATTTTATCAAAATCGGATGCATAGTTCAATTACAGGGACAATCAAAAATATTCCGTTACATTACGGTTAATGGGGAAAAATGTTTCAAATGCTTTTAATAGTGTTACACACATTCGAGCGTAATAAAATTGATATGCATCTATAAAGTACATATTATAATATACATTTTGCATAATCTGTGATGCAAAGAATATTTTTTATTGATTTACAAGGCCACACAAAAGTATTCCATTGCATAATGATACCATTATGCAATGGAATGCTTGTTTGGTGCGCATTTTAATTGTAATTATTTACAGTTATGAGATTGATATATGAGAGTGATATTTTTAAAACTTAGTTATCGTACGAACGCACCTCATTTGCTACGCTTCACGTGCAATTTCCAACTTGTTAATACTGGAATGGACTTTAGTCGTTTGTTTGTTTTTTATTATTTTGCATTTATCATATTTTTTTCGAAAAAAATGTCTAGCTTTTGTTTAAATAAATATATTAAATGTATAAAATTATAATATATATATATATATATATATATATATATATAAGTGTATATAATACATGTATAGGTTTATATATTTACAGGTATATATATTATGTATTTATATATGTATACTGCTATATATAATTACATATACATTGAAATATATCTAAAATGTATATAAATGAAAATATTTATATAAACATCGTGAATATTTTAACATGTGGTATGTAACGTTTATTAAATAAATATATCTTTACTAGCTGACCCGCCCGGCGTTGCCCGGGTCCATATTAACAATATTAAACGAACTTGAAATTTGTATGATTTTATCATTAACTGGAAGCATGCAGAAATGCATTGCCTGAAATATGTCGTAGCTGACTTTGTGAAAAATCGGTTTTAAAAGCAACAACTAATATTAAGCTCTAAAAATAGTTAAAATGAGCATTGAGAAACACGGGAGGGAACATGTATCCAACAATTGCGTTAGTTTCGTGTTAAAGAGTTTATATTTACCTGTAAAATAATGTTTTGAGCCATTATTGACTGTAACACACGATCGAAATGCATAAAATATACAAATATATCAATCATAGGTAAGAATTATGTGATTATTTTTATCATATGACTTTGAAATATCAATATAGAAGCATAATTTAAGATTTTGCTTGAAAAGTTAACATTCTTTCATTAATGTCTTAAAATCGTCTGCACTCTGAAATCTAGATTTTAGACTAATATTTGTTATTTAAGTTTTCGCGCATGATTTTAAAAGAATGTTTTTTATAAATATATTTTATGTATTGGCATAGAATTATTAATATGTTGTTAAATCATAAAAATTTTTCATCTATGTTATAAAGTATTAAAAAGTTCTGAAAAAAAAAGAAAACTTTTAGTAATACAATTTTTAGTTCAAATCAAATGTTTTCAATATTTTATTTAATTTTATTTTGACATTTAATTATTTCGAATTTATCAATTTCATTTATTTTAAAAGCAAACATTTTATTAAAATAAATAATATAATAGAAAAAAGACCATTTTAAAAAATTACTATTTCTTCGTAAAATATGCTTCAGCTGTAATTCATTTCTTTCGTCTTATTAATACAAAATCCCTTCCACATGCTTTTGTTTGGGACATTAAAATTTGAGCGATAAATGGTTTAATATTGTAACCCTTTTTTCGGTTTACTTCACCACCACCTATCTTTTTCCTCCATGGTTTACAACCGCTGTGATAAAAAAATCATTTAAACTGACAGTTTGCCAGTCTATAAATTTTAAAGGTCTGTTCCAGCTTTTTTAATTATTTATGCGAAAATTTTATGCAACCAACCAACCATAACTAAATGAAGGGGAAAAAAGAAGAAAAAAGGCGATTTTTTATGAGAGTGATCTTTGGAATTTAATTAATTACTCAGTTAATAAATAGAATTTCGAAATTCTGAAGCTCAGGTGCATCAGGAGAGATTTGGGGCTACTCTCAAAAAAATTTTGAGCCTCGTACATGCTGTAAATTTTGCTAGTCATCGCAGACACACACACACACACACACACACACACACACACACGCAGACAGAGCGTTTTGTTCTTTTATTAATATAGATAAACCATCCAAAAATCGTGTTTTTCAACCTTCTTGAGAAATCAGGTAAATTGCTAAAATGGCTTTTAGTTGCCAATTTCGATTTTTTCGCCAGTCGTAACAACAGAGCATGATAAGGAACTTTTTCCCAAATATAATATAGGCACCGAGATACCTAATTGCCATTATTTTGCCTGACATGGTGACCTGGCTATTGTTGTTTATTTATTGAAAAAATTTCTTTTTTCTTTTTTAAAATGACATAAATAGTTTTGTTCTATATAGTTATTATGTAATATATTGTTTATTTATAATATCCTCTTTCAAATAATAAAAAATAATTTAAAATTTTATGTGTGTAACTGATATTCAAAAATTAAGTTATCTCCAAATTGTTACAAAAAAAAACATCGCACCAAAACCGATATGACATTTGTGCTACATATTTTATTTAAACATCAAACGTTGTTGTTTTTAATTTACATTCTAATAAACATATATTCTACGATAACTTCAAGTGAAATTAAGTTGACAACTAACTACCAGACTTCATAAAGAAAACAAATGCAGAAGATTCATTCGCATGAACGGTAAAAAATATTAAACCACAAAAATAATAATTCGCAAAGCATTCCAACAATGAATGGAAATGGACACTAATTCCTATGACGTCATAGCATGAAAATTTCATCAAAATCAGTTAAGCCGTTTCGGAGAAATTTTTATGGCGTGGGCCACCCTTATCATTTAGGGGTATTAAAAATAGATAACAACCTATTCTCAGAGTATACATATAAAATTTTATCAAAATAAGTTAAGTCGTTAATTTAAAATAAATAGTTTCACGCAAAAAGGCTGCTAAACTTTCTTTTATTTAAAACAATTTTTATAACGTACATTTTAAACATATTACTAGTTGGTAAATAACGAAATTTCCTATATATTAATACTTCCACAGCAAAATAAAAATAATTTAGAGATTACATGTTAAATTTAATACAGACATAACTTAAATAAATAGTTTGGCGCAAAGAGACTGAGAAACTTCCTTTTAATTGAGACAATTTAATATAACATACATTTTAAACAACGAAATTTCTTATATTTGCATGATTAAAAACACCAAGGTCACACGTTATAAAATATTTTTGTAACAAAAATTATAATTACTCGTAATTATCATTATAAGTTTAATTCGGAATTTCTAGTTTTCTTAAGAAAATAACAAAGCATAAGCTATATTTGATATTAAATTACATCGCAGTTATACAATTTAATGCATAGCATAAAAAATGCTTAACTATGCCCAGGGCCTGATTATCAACGGGGCACTCTCCCACCAGAAAAAATAAATAGAAATTTTTTTCTTATTCGTGATAGTAATTTTGACTGAAAAGGGCGTTTAAACAAGGCGAAAATTTCTATGTAATTTTACTGGGGAGAGAGTGCCCCGTTAGTAATCAGGCTCTGACTATGCCAGCTAAAAAGCAAACAAAGCTGTTTAAAAAAATGAAGTTGATTATAACTGTTATACTAAAGGCATACCTTTCATTAAATTCGACCATGTCGCCATTGTTCTTAAAATGACATTGCACTAGTGCACTATTAAAAACATGATCTAATTTAAAAAAAAATAAAAACACATGCAAACTAGATTTAGTTTTCCATACCATTCCATTCCGTTGATTTAGTTTTCCAAGTTCTACAAAGAATAATAATAATATTGCTCACCTTATGTTTGCTGCTTTTTCACCTGCTATTGGAAAGTTTGGAACGCGCTTGTCATCTGCAAACTTACGATTCGTAATAAAAACAGAAAATTAATTCGAAAAAGACAAATACGCATGCGTGCGGGGAATAAACGAAATTTATTCGTCTTCTACACACTTGCTGGAACGATTCACAGAAAAATAACGTCTCCAAGGAGTACAGAAATTATTTGTTCGAAAATGTAGCAAAATGTAGTGTATAAAGACGAATATTTCTGACAGTGTATGGCATTGAATTAAAATTATTAAAGCATTAAAATGAGTAACTATTTTTTTTAATATTAAAATGTACGTGTGAGATTTGGGATTGGCACATCCAACTAGCTTTTTATATCCACAATATAGTGTATTTAATAAAATTAAAAATCGATTTTAGAATTAATGAGTAAATTTTTTAGAAAGATATTTCTTTGTAAAAAATTTATACAAACATAGGCAAAAACACATGAAAAAGATCATTTGTTCAACGCTTTGTATATTTATTTAACGGATATAGTAACGGATACCTTTTAAAGATTTCATTTGTCACAATGCATTTAAAAGAAGCAAGTGTAAAGTTATCGTGAAATATTTTAATTCCACCTGTCTGAAACGTTAGTCCTTAAAAGATCAGATAAAAACAAAGATTGAAATTTACTGTTTAGAACTTTTTTTTGTAACAAGCCTTAAAATAATTATAAATGGTATTGTCTTTTCAAATGAAAAAAAAATATTTTATAGATTCTCAGCAATAGAGAGATTCTCGAAAACGATTTTTCAGTACGTAGAAACCAATGAAATCGTTTTAAAAACTAAAGACAATTTAAGTCGGATATAAAAATAGGAAAAAAAGACATAATAAATTTTAAGTAACGAAAAAAAAAGTCAGAATGAATTTTCTTTATGTTTATCTATTTATATATCAACAAAAGCAGCAATAATATTGTCGGAAGAAACAAGAGATACGAAACATAAAAAAGATCATTTGTTCAACGCTTAGTTTATTTATTTATGTATAAGTAACGGATATCGTTTAAGGATTTCATTACTTAGAATACATTTAAAAGAAGTAAGTGTAAAGTTATCCTGAAATATTTTAATTCCACCTGTCTGAAACGTTAGTCTTTAAAAAGATCAGATAAAAACAAAGATTGAAATTAACTGTTCGGAACAAAACCTTATAATAAGTATAAATGGTATTTCCTTTTGAAATGAAAAAATATTTTATAGATTCTCAGCAATAGAGCGATTTTCGAAAACAAATCAGTATGAAGAAACCAACGAAATCATTTTAAATACTAAAGACAATTTAAGTTGGATACAAAATCAGAGAAAAAAAGATATAACAAAAAAAAAATCAGAATGGATTTTGTTCTTATCTATTTTTTTTAACTGAATGATAACAACAGAAACCGAAAGAAGATTTTAAAGAGAAATAGAAAATGTGTAACATAATAGAGTAAAAAAGAAAGAGTATAAAGTATAGCCCTATATATTGGAGATTAACATTTTTTTTAGTTTTAAAAAACGCATTGTATGTTTGCAATTAATCAGGTGGTATTTTATGCTTATGAAGCATAAATTCCAATATTCGCCATAGTTGTTTCTGAAGCACCAATCAAATACTGTTAAGTCCTTTGTCTTGCAACTCGTGTCTATATTAAAGGGGTACAGAACTTTTGAAATCATTTCTTCAATTTGAAGAATACTGTAATATATGTGGTGGCTACATATTTAATAACAAAATATTAAATAAAATAATAAAAAAATATGTATTGTAAAACAGCCTGTTTTACTAAAATTTAATTTTTTTAATAATTTTTTAAAAATCCGTATTAAATTTTTTAAATACAAATATTTTTTTCTTCGATTTTTTTCCACATTCATTCACTGTAAAAATCGTCAGATGTTTCTGAATATATAAAAATGCAATGTAATGAAAATCGTAAATGTACAGTAACCTCTTCTAACTCACATAAAGTTTCAAAAACTGTTCCTTTACTTATAAAAATTCCAGAAAACTATTTGTTTTCAAAATTTAAAGAAGAATTTATAAAAATTAATTTTTATTAGCTACCCGACCTTTTTGGAAACGTTTCTAAGAAGGTTTTACAGTATAATAATCAGTTTTCTCAAATCAAAATATCACTTTTTCGGATGCTACCAATTCCTACGAAAATATTTTGATATTCAGAGAACATGTTTAATGGACAAACAAACAATATTAACAGTATTTATACTAACATGAAAATTAACTTTATTTTGCATGCCCTAAATCAGTTATGAAGCTGAAAATGTTTACTTGAGAATTGATAGAATCCGAAAAAGTGATATTTTGATTTGAGAAAAGTGATTATTGTACTGTAAAAGCTACTTAGAAACGATTCCGAAAAGGACGGGCAGCTAATAAAAATTAATTTTTATAATTGCTTCTTCAAATTTCGAAAACAAATAGTTTTCTGGGATTTGTAAAGGTAAAGGAACGGTTTTCGAAACCTTAGATGAGTTAGAGAAAATTACTGTATATTTTCGTTTTTGATTACAGTGAATTTTTATATATTCAGAAACATCTGACATTTTTTACAGTGTTTGAATATACTACATAAAACTGAGCATGGATTTTTAGATGTATGGGATTTTACATTTAATATGACATTTTTATATCGCGTACATTAAAATAAGTAAGAGAAATCATGCATTAAGCTTAGATTATGAAACGCTTTCCAACACTGCCCGAGATCTTTAAAAAATTTTCGTTATTTAGAAAAACAAGATTGCTGTATAGAGCCAAATATGTATTCCAGTACTTTTGAACAGCCCTGTTTTTGACCTGACGGTTGATATACACACTATATAATGAAGAAAATTGGTTTAGCAAGAAAATGCGTAGCACGCTGAAATTTCTCTTTCATCAGTTTTTACTATTAGATGGAAACATACTTGAATACATTTACTTAGCCCTGCAGTTTACCAAGTACCTTTATTACACGCCAGTATTTAACTAAAATCTATTTTAAACTAAAACATTCTTAAAACTACTGAAATCAAATTCTGATAAGTTATCATTTATAGGCGTCCATGTATCCAATACTTTGTATGACCCTGTATATCATTTTATCTATATTCTATAACCATTTTTTAGTAAACTGAATGCATTTTAGTGTAAAAATATATAACTTATATAACTTAAATAATATACGTTTAAAATCTTTAATGTATCCCTGTACATCTATGCTCTTCGTATTACGCACGGCTAAATAGCTTATAAAAAGCAATAGTTACGTATACCAATGTTATTATTCATAAAAAAGTTTAATATAGTTAAAATACGTCGCACAAAATTTCCCCCTTTACCATCGTGTAATGGAATTAGTTTTTGTTTCCATGCAAATGAATAATAGCTGTTTTTTTCATCGCATATTTTATAAAAAGTATACTTTAATGCAATTAGTAAATGAATGTGAATTTCAATATGTTTGACAGAGTGCCAAAACTAAAATTCATTTCAAAGTTGATCTAATGTAGCAGCTGGTGGTGTATCCCTGGCTAGTTGATATGCAGGCATGGCCACACATTTTCGATTGACGATAGATCCGGAGAACAAGCAGGCCAAGGAAGCAATTCAATCTGATGGGTAAAGAAGAACTGTTGAATATTGCTTACCACGTGTAGTTGAACATTATCTTGTTGAAATATGGCTAATGGCAAGCGCTGAATGTATGGGAGGACCACGAGCTTCAACACTCAGAGATGGAGTGCTGACTTTTCAGTGTACCGGTAATGCGTACTAAAGAAGTGCGGCAATGCCATCCAATACCACCTTAAACCATGATACTAGATGCAGGCACAGTGTGACGATGCATAAAGCAACAGTTCAGAAGCTTCTCAGCACGGTGTCTCCAAATTCGAATCCGACCATTGTGATGTTGCAGGTAGAGGTGGGATTCGACAGTAAGCACAATCTCGTTTCATTCCGTTGTTGATGTCTACAGTTCCTCGCACTATTGGCGGTACAAACGCCTATAGTTTTCAATCAAGTGTAAATGAAGCATGAGCGCCATGGACTCTGCTACAAACGTCGTAGAATGGTACGAGTGGACATTGAATGATGTTTAGCAGGCAAAATTATTTGTGCTAAGGTTCGCGATGTAGCTGCACGATTTATTTCTGCCATGCGCACAATCCGGCTGTTATCACTGGCAGTGGTGCAAAGAGGTGGGTGCTATTGGTCCCCTCAGTCCGTCGATCCTTCCTGCATCCAGCGACTACAGAACCGTATCACACCTGCTTGGTTTCGTCCAATACGTTGACCCATTTCTCTAAACGATAATCTACTATTGTTATAGGGTACTATTTCTCCTCGGTCGATCTCTCAACTGGTAGACGGCAGGTGCTGGGTTCGAACCCAATTGCGGCCGTCGGCCTAACCGTTCGAAGTTTTCGAGGTTTTCTTCGAACCTTGCGTAAATACGGGTTAGGTTCCTTTAAAAAGACACCCACGAAGGGCACTCCCTATATCCCTCGAGTAGATAATCGGCAGACACAAAATAAACCAAACAAACCAAACTTCCTCGGTTGAATTTAGGAACTTGTTCAAAAGACGCTCGATGTCTTCCACGAGGCATAGGTAACTTATTCATTATTTTGCATAGGTAGCTTATGAAAAAAAATAACACGAAAAGAGAATTGCCATTGTTCAAATTGCCAATTTATTCTCCCCTTACATAGTGCTTGCGGGTAGTCCTACAGTCGCTCCTTATGTGCGTCTGCGCTGCAGTGCTAATGACTTGCATATTGCATTGCCGCAAACGCATGATGTAAATTTCAAATGATTTGCATCCCTCCTTCAGGGTTTTGCATTTGATGTAAACAACAGTGCATATCCAGCTCAATAATTCATATAAATGGAAACTTTAAACTGATTTTCCTCCCTGTTCCTGTGTGCATAACTTGCTTCTTTGATAAATAATAAGGTTTTTTGGTAATTTAGATACATTTTTTAATTTTCTTTTTACTTCTTCTCCATGGTGTATTTAATATTTTTGTGCATGTTTTTAACATTCAAGTTTATAGTTATTCAAGAAAATATATTTAATTTGAGAATTTGTTGGATTGTCTTCATTTTTATGGAGAAAAATAAATCATATTTAATGCTCATGCATCCAAAAATCCATTTCATGCATCTAAAAATTCATGCACAATTTTATGTAGTATATTCTAAGGAATGAGGGAGAAAATCAACGTAAAACTACTCATATTTGTAAATGTTGTAGGGATTTTGAAAAAAATAAATAAATACGTGTGGCACTCGGAGACTGCCGCGGTAAAGCTATTGCATAGCATTCTTTATCAACTTATGCAATTATAATTATTTATTTATTTTTTATTTATGCAGTTTTTTTTTCTCTTTGCTATTAATTCAAGTTACACTTTTTGAGCGTGAAGAACGATTACATTTTTTTTTCTTTTATTGAATAAATGAGAAGTTAATATCGTTTAACATATTTTTATTATCTTACAATACATGTAGGTTAATCAGGAATTTTTATCATTGAAACTATACGTTTATGGTAGCTGAAATAAAAAAACATAAGTTTGAGACTTGATATTCACAAAATATCTGAAAAATACCGTGTCAATATCTCCCGAAGTCTACCGAAGGATACCGTGCCGAAGTCTGCCAAACTTAAGCGACGTTAGCCGGAGTGTTAGGTTTTTTTCTCGTTACGGAATTTCTAGATTATTTCGCCGCGCTCAAAGTCCGCGATAAAAGCTAAGCAATACCTTAATAAATTACCAAACAAAATTTGGCCGCGCTACGAAAATTAGATCGCGAGTTATAAGCATTTTAAATTTTCCGAACCTCACCGTGGGGGTCTCCTGTCACCATAAATTAACACTGTCTCATAATAAATTACCAAACAAAATTTGATCGCACTACGAAAATTAGATCGCGAGTTATAAGCATTTTAAATTTTTCGACCCTAACCATGGGGGATCTCCTGTCACCAAAAATTAACACTGTCTCATAATAAATTACCAAAAAAATTTGGCCGCGCTACGAAACTTTATCGCGAGTTATAAACATTTTAAATTTTTCGACCCTCAACGTGAAGGAGGGGGGTCTCCTGTCTCCAAAAATTAACACTCTCTCATAATAAATTACCAAACAAAATTTGGCCGCGATACGAAAATTAGATCGCGAGTTATAAGCATTTTAACTTTTTCGACCCTCACCGTGGGGGGGGGGAGTCTCCTGTCACTAAAAATTAACACTGTTTCATAATAAATCACCAAACAAAGTTTGGCCGCGCTTCGAAAATTAGATCGCGAGTTATAAGCATTTTAAATTTTTCGACCCTCACCATGGGGGTGGGGGATCTCGTGTCACTAAAAATTAACACTGTCTCATAATAAATTACCAAACAAAATTTGGCCGCGCTACGAAAATTAGATCGCGAGTTATAAGCATTTTAAAATTTTCGACCTTCACCATGGGGGATCTCCTGTCACCAAAAGTAACACTGTCTCATAATAAATTACCAAACAAAATTTGGCCGCTACGAAAATTAGATCGCGAGTTATAAGCATTTTAAATTTTTCGACCCTTTCCATGGAGGGGGGGGGGGTCTCCTGTCACCAAAGATTAACACTCTCTCATAATAAATTACCAAACAAAATTTGGCCGCGATACGAAAAGTAGATCGCGAGTTATAAGCATTTTAAATTTTTCGACCCTCACCGTGGAGGGTCTCCTGTCACCAAAAATTAACACTGTCTCATAATAAATTACCAAACAAAATTTGACCGCGCTACGAAAATTAGACCGCGAGTTTATAAGCATTTTAACTTTTTCGACCCTCAACGTGGGGGTCTCCTGTCACCAAAAATTAATACTGTCTCATAATAAATTACCAAACAAAATTTGGCCGCGCTACGAAAATTAGATCGCGAGTTATAAGCATTTTAAATTTTTCGATCCTCATTATTGGGCGGGTCTCCAATCACCAAAAGCTACATTACCCTACCTTGTTTTATCTTAAGACGATTCTGTTCTATACACATTCTATCAGGAATTTTTATTATTGAAACTATAGATTTATAGTAACTGAAATAAGAAATATAAGTTTGAGACTTGATATCCTCTAAATATCTGAAAAATACCGCGTCAATGTCTGCCGAAGTCTACCGAAGGATACCATGCCGAAGTCTGCGAACTGAAACGGCGTTAGCGGAGTGTTAGGTTTTTTTTTCTTTACGGAATTTCTACATTTTTCTCGCTACAGAATTTTTACATTCGGTTGCCGCGCTCAAAGCCCGCGATAAAAGCTATGCAATAGCTTAAAAATTAATTGAATTTTTAGAAAAAAAGACTGTTTTACAAGAGTTTTTTTAATTACTTAATTTATAATAGTAAGTACTGTGCCACGACGTATATTACAGTATTATTCAAAATTGAAAATATGATTTCAAAGGTATTGTGCTCCCTTAAAAGTCTTTCTGTAATGCAATTCAGTTATATTAAAGTTATTATCATCAACTGAAATTGAGTTAGGGCAGAACAATATGTATTTTTGATTAAAGTGTTTTTTTTTTTTTTTTTTGCGACTGCATGTTTTACGGTAGAGGCTTCCCAACTTGGGGGCACGTAGTGTATTGCTAGGGGTACATGAAAATAATATCAGTAATGGCGGAAATACAAAAAAAATATTTAACAAAAACAATAATGAAGCCGACCCAGTGGCGTGGTTGGTAGCGGCAGCTGCTCCCACACCGCTGGTCCCTGGTTCGAGTCCAGCTAGCGGCATGGGTGTCTGTGTTTTCCCTTTGTTGTGTAATAAATGTATGTACTGGTTTTTCTGTAATAATAAAGTGTTCTGTATTTGTTTCTGTGTATTCTGGATTAATCGAGGTAACAGCCATTGTAGCTACAGGCCTCAATGCACAGTCCACTCAAACAAACATATAATGAAAATTGATAGTTTTAGATGATACAATTTGATGATAAGTGCAGATATCCAATGTGCTACATTTCAAATCAGAGAAAATGCTCACTATACCTAATAATTCATTGATAATGCAGTGTCAGTCAATCACTTGATAAGCATGTTACATGTAAAGTCTTGTTCGATTTTATTTATTCTTCTAGTACATTTAATTCTACTTTTTTATTAACCACCTTTAATTAAATAAAATGTAAATTAAAAAAAAAATCATCTTAATGTTTATTTAGTTTCAACATATAAAGTCTTTTTTTTTTTCATTTTATATCTAGTTTAATTGTTTTCAACTTTTAAAACCATTACGCTTCTTTCCTAATACCGTAAAGTCTTTCTTCGAAAATCGTTCTGTTGTCGAGAATCTGTTAAATATTCTTCCATTTCTAAAGGAAATACCATTTATACTTATTTACAGGCTTTGTTAGGACAACAATGTTCAGAAAGTTAAACTTCAATCTTAGTTATTTCGTGAGTCAGTATTCCTTTACAGACAAACATTTTCAGACAGGTAGTATTAAGATATCTGAGGATAAAATTACGCCTGCTTTTTCTTAAAAGGAAATCTTTAAAAGTTTTTCCGGAGATTTAAAAAACCCTCTTCAATCTTTAAATAATGCTGTATCAGTAAGTAAATTTATTTTAAAAATAATTAAATAAAAAATTTTAGCATATTCCCAAATGAATGAAAGGTGCTTTTATTTAATCTATGTTGGAGTTTTGTAGAAAATATAAATTGTAAAATATTTAATAAATCGTATCTGTTGAAATTAGTACATAATGTACAGTGCCAGAAATATAAATCTTGACATTAAGCTACAATCTCAATATTAAAATGTTTTATTTTATTTTTTCCAGTGTTAAGTAGAAAAGACTGGTGAGAGATTCTACAGGGTGAGTCATAAATATCGAAACTATAGACTATCTCCTTAAATATTGCCTCTAGACTCATACTTCCAATTGCAAAAATTCATAAAAAAGGTGAAATTTATGATAAGTTGCAACTCCATGGGAGGTCTATTTGAAAAAATACGAAAATTCAATTTTTATACGGCCCCCGTAGAGCAAAATTCCCAATTAGAAAGTTATTCCTTATTTATTCCTAAATTGAACAAAAAAAAAATTGCATCTCCGTATCTGAAAACTTGACAGAGATATTAAAGCTCGAAATTCTCCAATATTCGTGACTTACACCACTTTACCATGCCTGTAAACGAAGAGTTTTTGAGTTATTTTCAAAGAAAATAAGGGGTCGTCAACAAATTGTGCGTTACTATGTTTTGATTTAAGACGGTATCTCTTATTTGGACATAATAAATCAGCATATTGATTTAAATAAAAACTTATTTTCAAAATATGTTGATCTTTACCACAGGAGGTCTGCATGGATCGAAATATCTAGGTCCGGTCCCAAACCAACCCATTGGGAAAAAAGTTCTGCCCGGTATGGGAAAATGTTAAAATCATAACCTTCTAACCAATTTGGGAAAAAGTTTAAATCATAGCCCGGCTTAGCCGTAAATTTCTATATACTTTTTTTTTTTTTTTTTTTTTTTTTTTTCAGTGTAGTTAAAATTGCTTCGTGGTAAGGAGTTCTGAGAAAAAATACTTATTATAGCTTTTCGCTTTGTATATTTATACTTTTTATTATTAAAAAAGCGCCAGAGGCTGTGATATATTTATTTTATGAATGAATCTCTGTTTATATGTAAATGGTTCACTTATATTTTAATATCGCTAATCCATATCCCGTGCGTTGGAGACTTTTTTTTTTTATTTTTATTTATTTATTTATTTTTGCAAAATAAAAGTGATTTTAAAATCCATGTGGTTTTTAAAAAAAATTCATTAAATCAAATTTTACTTGTTTCATGCACGTATTACGACAGCGATTTTAATACGGATTGTTCGAGACCGGGATTGAAAATTTCGTTCAATGTATACCTAGGAAGAAGGAAGCAGTGCCCTTTGGCATGAAAAATGCATTAGACCCGGACAAGCTAGTCTTCAGAAAAAAGTAACGTCTCGCTCCTGACTCGGCCTGGCCCTAGAAAACAGATTTTTTGACAGAATCTCCAGGACGATAAAAAACTTGAAGTTGTGAGAGATAAATTTTAAAAAAAGACTTAATTTGCATCTTAGAAAAGCATTCTTTTAAATAACTGACGGGCTGTAAAACAATTTATTTACTTTTCTGCATACTGAATTTTTTACCGACTATTTCTTGTCTTTAAATTATTAAAAGTTAAGAATTGTTCAAGAAAAAAGTATAAACTTGGAACATGTCATTTTTAATTATTTTACCTTACTTTTGTTCCAGGCAAAATTGAAAAATTATTTACTTTTGAAAATATGATTTTTTAAAAGTTATATTATTTTTGGATAAATATTTTTAATCGTTCAAAAATTAATATTGTAAAACAAAAACCCCGAAACAAAACTAAAATCAGATTATCATCTTTAATTAAGTGGAAAGAATTTGAAATCCGATAAATAATTTTTGAATTTCTAACGATTTTTAATAATCCCAATTAAACCAGTACAAACCATATGATATTTTTATAAATTTCATATTTTCTTAATAATTAACCATCACAAAAAAGAAAAAAAAAAGTCAAAGTTCTAACTCAAAAGATAGATTTTTTACATGTTTCTTAAAACTGTTAAAGTAACATTGTCTTTTGAATTGCGCGCATTTCAATTTGTGTCTGATCCCTGAAAACTTGATGAATTAGTCAAATGGCTATAACTCTGAGAATTTTGAAGATATGAAGATGCATTCTTTTGTGTATTATTAACGACAAGAAAAGTTTTCCTATTTGGAATTTTTATCCTACGGGGGCCGTATAAAAAGTTAATTTTCGTACTTTTTCGAGTAGACCCCACATGAAGTTGAAACTTATACTATAAAAAAATTCACCTTTTTTATGAATTTTTGCAATTGGAAGTATGGGTCTAGGGGCAATATTTAAGGAGATAGCCCATTGTTTCGATATTTATGACTCACCCTGTATAACAAATTGTTTACGCGGAGTGATGTCCCTTGCACCTTAACATGATTTAGTGTTCTCCTTTTATGTTTTTGTAGTTCTGGTAGTGGTTTGAAAACAGAGATTTTTTAAAAAGTTCCCTCTTAAAAAAGAACAATTTCTTTTAATATTCACAATCGACATAAAAACTTACAATTGTTCTATAATCCCGTCATTGAATTTACAAAAAAAAAAAAAAAAAATGCTCCTGTAAGTTTTAAAACCTTAGATTTACAAGCATCAGGGGAAACTAACTATGTTTTAATAAAAAGCAATGACAATTTATCATATGGCACTCAAAAATAAAAAAATTGGTTAAAGAAATGACAAAGTTTACAGTCTTGTCTGATAATTTATTAAAGCGCGACGTTCTGTTAATAGTAGTTATAGCAACTGCAGAAACAAACAAGAAAAAGTTCCAACACATAAATTATTTTTTTTTCTCATTTTATATCCGGCTTAAATTGTTTTCAACTTTGAAAACCATTTCGCTTGTTTGTCTAATATGGTAAAGGCTTTCTTCGAAAATCACTCTGTTGTCCAAAATCTATAAAATATTCCTCTATTCTGAAAAACAAATACCATTTGTACTTATTTTATTTATATTTTTGTTTTTAGGAAAACAATGTTTCGAAAGCTAAATTTCAATCTTAGTTATTCCGTGAGTTGGTGCTTCTTTATAGACAAACATTTTCAAACAGGTAGAATTAAGATATCTGAGGATAAACGTACACCTGTTTTTCTTAAAAGAAAATGGTTAAAAGTTTTATCGGAGATTTAAAAAACTTCTCATTCTTTACATCATGTTGTATCATTAAGTAAATTTATTTTTAAAATAATCGAATAAAAAACTTTAGCATATTCCCAAAGGATTGAAAGGTGCTCTTATTTAATATATGTAGGGATTTTTTAAAAAATATAAATTGTAAAATGTTTAATAAATAGCATCTATTGATGTTAATAGTTAATGTACAGTCCCTCAAAAATAGATCTTAACACTAAGCCACAGTATCAATTTTGAAATGTTTTATTTTATTTTTTCCAGTTTTAAGTAAAAAAGATTGATGAGAGATTTTATAAGGTGCTGATTACGTGGAGTGATGGCCCTTGCACCTTCACATGACTTAGTGTTCTCTCTTTATATTTTTAAATTCTGGTGGTGGTTTGAAAAGAGAGATTTTTTAAAAATTCTTTTCTCTTTAAAATCTCTTCTAATCCTAACGATCGACGTAAAAAGCTTACAGTTGTTCAATAATCCCGTCATTGAATTTATAAAAACAACTTGCTCCTGTAAGTCGTAAAACCTTAGATTTACAAACATTAGGGAAAACTGTGTCTTTAAAAAAGCAAGGTCAATTTATTATATGTACTAAAAAATGGTTAAAATAGTGTTGCGTATATAGGGTTCTTTTGATCTTATGATTAGACGACTTCTAACTCTTGCCTCTTAGAAAAGTAGAAAATAATTTATTTACAGATCTTCACAACAACAGAGTCTTCGAAACTCGCAAATATTACTAGATATTCAAAAATAACTGTTTAAATCTATCGTACAAGTACAGATATAGGTCCCAGAGACTCTTTATACAATGTCTCAACGCTAAATCACATTCAAAACAATGTAGAGAAAACTCAAGCAAACTTGCTTACAATCGCAGCTCACTCAATGACTGACTGATGAATAATAATAATGACAGCTCGTATTGTTCTCCTTATAAAGGCTCGCAGCATGCGCTAGAAGTTTCCACAGGCTTCTCGAAAAATCCAGAAACCAAGGAAAAACATTCAATGTATCAGCATACCTAAGGGGGGTTACCATAGAAAGGGAAGGGTTACCATCGCCAACAATCGCCAAGTTTGTCGCCAATTTGGCGATATATCGCCAAATTTGGCGACCAAAATTAGTCGTCAAAAGTAACGCCAACTTGGCGATATCTTTATTATTTCGCCAAGCTGCCATAGACATTCACTGAAAATAATAGACAAGTTTGCTTGATAACAGGGACAAAAGCTAATATTAGTAAAGGAATGGAGCTTAATAAGATTATTTACGTTATTTTGCAGTACAAACACTAACTATTTACAAAATTCGTAACACTACCCCCTCCTCAAAGACTGCACGTCCCGGGCAGTGCAATCCTTGACTTTAAGGAAAACACTTAAAATAAGTAAACAAACAAATAAATAAATAAATAAATAAATAAATAAATAATAATAAGATTTACATAAATAAGAACTAATTGCTATTTACATATTTACAAAAAGTGACTTTCATGACCAAGGTCTGAAATTCCAGTTTTGAATTTCTAATCACTTTCGCCAAAATAAGGGGCTAGCCGGTTATAATGTACGACCTCGGGCTTAGTGTGTGGCGATTTTCGTATGCGTATGACGGCGTCATTCAGCCTGTTGACGACAGTGTAAGGACCGTCCCAGTTTCTTTGTAGTTTTGGCGACAGTCCCTTACGACGTATGGGATTCCACAACCAAAATTTGTCACCTTCGTTGAACTCATGTCCAGTTGCCTTTATGTCGTACCGTGTCTTCATCTTTCTGATGCCAGTCTGATTCGGTTCCTCGTTAGACAATGAACCTCCTCATTCCGTGCCTGGAGTCCATCCACGTATTCTTCAGGCGACAAAGGAGCGTCAGGAGGACGGCCAAACAAAAGATCCGCAGGTAGACGAAGATCACGACCAAAGAGCATCTGAGAAGGGGTGTAACCAGTGGCCTCATGAGTGGCACTCCTGTAGGCCAATAGGAGAAGAGGCAATTTCTTGTCCCAGTCCTGTTGGTTTGTAGACACCAGGAGAGAGAGGCTATTTAGGATGGTATGATTGAACCGCTCCACCATGCCGTCCGATTGAGGGTGTAGAGGTGTAGTTCGAGTTTTGTCCATGCCGAGTAGTCCGCACATTTCCTTAAACACAGCCGAATCAAAGTTTCCTCCTTGATCAGAATGGATTTGAAGAGGAACTCCGTATCTGGAAACCCAGTGTTGAACTAGTATGTCTGCTATGGTTACCGCCTCTTGATTAGGAATAGCGTAGGCTTCAGGCCACTTAGTGAAGTAGTCCATGACAACGAGGATGTACTTGTTGCCATCAGATGTTCTAGGAAGAGGGCCCAGGATATCTAGAGCAGTTCGTTCGAAAGGAGCTCCTACATTATAACGTTGCAATCGTCCACGGGTGCGCCTCTTTGGACCTTTACGTGCTACACAGGTGTCACAAGTTCGACACCACTTCTCCACATCACTGCGAACATTATTCCAGTAGAAACGCTCTCGAACCTTTTGCAGGGTCTTCATTACACCAAAATGATCTCCTGTGGGACTACCATGAAGTTCTTAAAGGACCATAGAAATTCTCGACTTAGGGAGTAGTAGTTGCCATCTACATGTCTTTCCATCGCTTTTCCTTGACTCCCATTTTCGGTACAAAATACCGTTCTTCAAATTTAGGGAATCCCAGAGAGCCCAATAACGTTTAGTCGTAGGATGATAATGGGCCATGTCTTGCCAGTTGGGTTTCCTGTTGGACTCCTCTTTCAGCTCTAGAATTGGCTCAATTTCAGGATCAGCAAGTTGATCTTTACTCAGGCTCTCGTCACTCCACGGATCTTGCGATGATGTAGACCCAGTTGTAACTTGTCTTACTATAGGACTTTTGACATTAAATTTCTTCTCAACCCGGTCGCAGTATCTACAATTCTCTGAGCAGGGTCTTCTTGAGAGAGCTTCTGCATTTCCATGTGATGAGCTTTTTCGATGGCGTATCTCCATATCATACTCTTGAAGCTTTTGTATCCACCTGGCTATCTGGCCTTCAGGGTTCTTAAAATTCAATAGCCAAGTTAGAGAAGCATGATCAGTTCGGATCAGGAATTTTCAACCATAAAGATAGTGATAAAAATGGTCTATGGCTTTCACTACAGCAAGAAGCTCTTTTCTTGTTACGCAGTAGTTTCGTTCTGCCTTTGATAAGCACTTGCTGAAATAGGCGATAACACGCTCCTGGCCGTCGATTTCCTGGGACAGTACAGCGCCAATGCTTTCGTTACTTGCATCCGTATCAAGTATAAACTGTTTATCGATTTGAGGATATGACAATTGGAGTGGATGTTAAGGCCTCATTAAGCTTTTCGAAAGCAGCGTCACATTCCTGTGTCCACATAAATTTTTGATTGGCTTCTGTTAATTTATGAAGTGGTCTTGCAATCATCGAGAAGCCTTTGACAAATTTTCCGTAATAGGTGCATAATTCTAGAAAGCTCCGAAGCTGGTGAACATCTGCTGGACGATTCCATTTTTTCACAGCCGATATCTTCTCTGGATCAGTCCTAACTCCTTCCGCTGAAATGATGTGTCCAAGGTAGGCGACTTCATTACGAAACAAACTGCACTTCGAAGGGCTTAACTTCAAATTAGCTTCCTTTAATTTTTGTAGCACCCGCCTGAGGTTGTTCAGATGTTCATTAAAAGATTTTCCTATGATTATGATATCATCTAAATAAACAAGACATGCTTCATATGACAGCCCCCGGAGAACCGTTTCCATAAGCCGTTCGAAAGTTGCAGGTGCGTTACTCAGACCAAAAGGCATTACCTTGAACTGCCATAATCCTTATCCCGTTGTAAAGGCAGTCTTCTCGCGGTCGTCCGGATGGATCTCTACCTGCCAGTAACCAATCTTCAGGTCTAAATTCGAGAACCAAGTGTTGCCCGCAAGTGTGTCGAGAGTATCGTCAATCCTTGGTAGAGGGTAACTATCCTTTTTAGTAACGTCATTCAGTCGGCGGTAGTCTACACAAAATTCCTTCATTCCTTCAAACATCCTTCTTTCTTACTAATACAATGGGAGACGCCCATGGACTTGTCGATGGTTCGATGACGTCATTTTCTTCCATATCCTTAATTAAATTTTGCACCTCTTCTTGCTTGGCAAAAGGTAATCGTCTAGGGTGTTGCTTTATAGGTGAATGATCTCCAGTATCAATTCGGTGTTGTGCCATTTTGGTTCGTCCAAAGTCTTCAGGTGTTTGGGAGAATAAACTTTGGAATTCCCTAATTAAATTTTCCGCAGCGTCCATCTGTTTTGGATCTAAGTCTGTATTTTGTAACAAATCCTTGCCTAAATTATCTGAAGATTTCTCAGAGTGACTGGAATTTTGACTTATGCACGTCACAGGAGCACATGATGCTATCACCTCTCCTTTCTTGATAGTCCTCGTTTTATCACTGATGATAGCAATTCTGACTGGAATGGTTTTCTTCGAGAGGTCTACTACAGAAGAAGCTACCAATACTCCTGCTTGTGTACTATTGTCTTCGGGATAATCTATATGGCCAAATCGATAATTAGCTTCATTTTTAACTACAGCAGGAACTAAAAATTCTGTTCTTGGATCTAGATGGATGTCTTCTTTGGCTATTACTATTTGTTTGCATTCAATTTCGTTATTTAATCCAAAAAGGCTTATTTCTTCAAATTTAGAGAGCATTTTTTTTATTTTTGAAATCAAGTTTGAAGCCAAACTTCTTCAGAAAATCTAGTCCGATTAAGCAAGTATCTGTTATGTCAGCCACATATGCCGTATGATAATATTTCATTCCTCCAAAGTTGATGGTTAAATTGGCCTTTCCATATATGACTATCTTGTCGCCCGTCACAGTTTGCAGGATAACACATGGTGGAGTCCAGATGAGTTTACATTTCAATTTTCGAGCCAAATCTTCTCTTATTATTGTTACATTGTCTCCTGTGTCCACAGTCATATGGCATTGAATCTCGTTAATAAAGCCTATCACATATAATTCATTATCGCCGCCACTCATTTTCGATATTTGAAGGATCTTCAGGTGGGGCTTTTTATTCTCCGGTCTTGAATTCATCTCACGTTCGTAGATTTTGGGGCAGTTTCTTCGGAGATGTCCTGTATCACCGCATCCACAGCACGTGAGTTTCTGTCTTCTTGAGCTTGTTCTTCCATATTTTAAGGCTTCAAGCTCTTGATTAATTTTCCTAATTTCTTTCAAGACGTCGATCTCAGTGTCTGAGCTTTTGTTCACCGTTGCTCCTCGGACTGAATGACGATCTCTTCGGCTGGTTTGTGTAGCTGCTTCCAACTTTAAGGCATATAGTAATGCAGCCTTTAAATCCTGCACATCTGCCATTCGTACCGCTCTCTGCACTTCTGGATCTTTTATTCCGTCTACAAAGTACTGCAGTGAGAGCATCTCTCGTGCATTTGTTGGGCAGTCAATGAATGCTAAATTTGCCAGCCGTTCTATTTCTGAGGCAAACTCTTGAAGGGTTTTATTCGATTTTTGATGGCGGCTCTTCATTTGGATTCTCGCATAATCTTTGAAGAATTTTTCGCCGAATCTCATTTGAAGTGCACAACTTAGAGTCTCAAAATTGAGTTGCGTCATATTGGGCAATGTTTGCAGCACGTCGGCGGCTTCTCCTCTCAAAGATGCTGCCAGTTGACAAGCTTTCACCTCGTCACTCCATTTGTTAGCTTCGGCTACAATGGTGAATTGGGTATTGTAAACTTGCCAGGAACTCTTTCCGTCGTATGTCGACAGCTTGATGTGCACGGGAGAAGCAGGCGGATTCCTAAATTCTTCATAATTACCACTGGACACTGAAAGCTTCTTCTCAAGATCTTGTACTCTTTTATTTAGCTTTTTATCTACTTAAACTATTTTTTCTTCAATATTACTAACTTCATTCTGTATTTTCTCTTCTACTTCCGCTATTTTTCTTTCCACTTTCTCTTCAACACTGCTAACTTCATTCTGAATTTTCTCTTCTACCGAATCTATTCTTCTCTCTACCGACGAGAACTTTTCTTCCAAAGTTTTCTTCATTTCTTTTTGGCTTTTATTAACTTCCTCCTTTAATTCTTCCATTCTCTCTTGGCTTCTTCTCATTTCTTCAGTCAACTATTCTTGGCCTTTATTCATTCTTTCCGCCAACTCTTCTTGGCCTTTATTCATTTTTTCCGCCAACTCTTCTTGGCCTTTCGTCAGTTCTGTCTTTATGCCATTGATAGCATCTAACAGTTCTTTCAGCTGTCCGTCCATTGTTCTTGTTTTCGCCATAAGATTCCGACTCCTGACACCAAAAATTGTTGCGTATATAGGCTTCTTTTGATCTTATGGTTAGACGACTTCGAACTCGTGCCTCTTAGAAAAGTAGAAAATAATTTATTTACAGATCTTCAGAACAACAGAGTCTTCGAAACTCACAAATATTGCTAGATATTCAAAAATAACTGTTCAAATCTATCGTACAAGTACAGATATAGGTCCCAGAGACTCTTTATACAATGTCTCAACGCTAAATCACATTCAAAACAATGTAGAGAAAACTCAAGCAAACTTGCTTACAATCGCAGATCACTCAATGACTGACTGATGAATAATAATAATGACAGCTCGTATTGCTCTCCTTATATAGGCTCGCAGCATGCGCTAGAAGTTTCCACAGGCTTCTCGAAAAATCCAGAAACCAAGGAAAAACATTCAATGTATCAGCATACCTAATGAGGGGGTTACCATAGAGAGGGAAGGGTTACCATCGCCAACAATCGCCAAGTTTGTCGCCAATTTGTCGATATATCGCCAAATTTGGCGACCAAAATTAGTCGTCAAAAGAGACGCCAACTTGGCGATAACTTTAGTATTTCGCCAAGCTGCCATAGACATTCACTGAAAATAGTAGACAAGTTTGCTTGATAACAGGGACAAAAGCTAATATTAGTAAAGGAATGGAGTTTAATAAGATTATTTACGTTATTTTACAGAACAAACACTAACTATTTACAAAATTCGTAACAATAGAATGAGTAAGTTTTCAGTCTTTTCTGGTAATTTTTTAAAGTGTGACGTACTATTAATACAAGCTATAGCAATTACAGAAACAAACAAGAAAAAGTTCGGACACATAAATTCTGTTTTTTTCTCGTTTTATATCCGGCTTAAATTGTTTTCAACTTTTAAAACCATTTCGCTTGTTTCCTAATACCGTAAAGTCTTTCTTCGAAAATCGTTCTGTTGTCGAGAATCTGTTAAATATTCTTCCATTTCGGAAGGAAATACCATTCATACTTATTTACAGGCTTTTTTTAGGAAATCAATGTTTCCAGAGCTAAACTTCAATCTTACTTATTTCGTGAGTCGGTGCCTCTTTACAGACGAACGTTTTCAGACAGGTAGAATTAAGATATTTGAGGATAACTTACTCCAGTTTTTCTTAAAGGGAAATCTTTAAAAGTTTTATCGAAGATTTAAAAAACCTTCTCGTTCTTTACATAATGCTGTATCAATAAGTAATTTTTTTTAAATAATCAAATAAAAAAACTTTAGCATGGTCCTAAATGATTGAAAAGTGTTTTATTTTAATATATGTTGGAGTTTTGTAGAAAATATAAATTGTGAAAGTGTTTAATAAATCGTATCTGTTGAAGTTAGTAGATAATATACAGTTCCAGCAAAAAATAGATCTCAATATGAAGCCACAATCTAAATATTAACATGTTTTATTTTATTTTTTCCAGTTTTAAGTTGAAAAGACTGGTGAGAGATTCTATCACGCGCTGGCTAATTGGAGTGATGACTTTTGCAGATTAACATGATTTAATGTTCACCCCTTTATTTTTATTTTATTCTGGAAGTGGTTTGAAAAGAGAGATTTTTCTTTAAATTCTTCCCCCCCCCCCCAAAAAAAAAACTTCTTTTGGTACACTTAATCGACGTAAAAAGCTTATAATTGTTAAATAACCCCGTCCTTAAATTTATTAGAATAAAATGTTCTAATAAGATAAATCGAAAACCCTTAGATTTACAAGCGTTTAGGAAACCTGTCTATGTCTTAAAAAAAGCAAGACTGATTTATCACATGGTACACCAAAATGAAAAAAAAATAGTTAAAAAAGAATGAGAAAATCTTCAATCTTGTCTGATAATTTTTTAAAGCGTGACGTACTGTTCGTACTAGCTATAGCAATTGAAGAAACAAACAAGAAAAGTTTTAACACATGAATTATTTTCTTTTTCTCATTTTATATCCGGCTTAAATTTTTTTCCACTTTTAAAACTATTTCACTTGTGTCCTAATACGGTGAAGGCTTTCTTCGAAAATCACTCTGTTATCGAAATTCTGCAAAATATTCCATTATTTCGAAAGGCGAATACCATTTATACTTCTTTACAGGCTGTTTTTAGGAAAACAAATTTTCCTGAGCTAAATTTTGATCTTAGTTATTTCGTGAGTCGGTGCTTCTTTACAGACAAACGTTTTCAGACAGATAGAATCTGGGGATAAACTTACTCCTGTTTTTCTTAAAAGGAAATATTTAAAAGTTTTATCGGAGATTTAAAAAACTTCTCATTCTTTACATAATTTTTTATCAATAAGTTAATTTATTTTTTAAAATAATTAAATAAAAAGCTTTAGCATATTCCAAAATGATTAAAAGGTGCTTTTATTTAATCTATGTTACAGTTTTAATAAAAATATAAATTGTAAAACTGTTTAATTAATCGTATCTGTTGAAATTAATACATAATGTACAGTGCAAGGAAAATAAATCTTGAAACTAAGCTACAATCACAATATTAAAATATTTTATTTTATTTTTTCCAGTTTTAAGTAGAAAAGACTAGTGAGAGATTCTACAGGGTGAGTCATAAATATCGAAACAATAGACTATCTCCTTAAATATTGCTCTTAAAAGGTGCTCTTATTTAATATATGTAGGGGATTTGTAGAAAATATAAATTGTAAAAGTGTTTAATAAATAGCATCTGTTGATGTTAGTAGTTTATGCACAGTGCCAGAAAAAAATAGATATTAACACTAAGCCACAATATCAATATTGAAATGTTTTACTTTATTTTTTCTAGTTTTATGTAAAAAAGACTGATGGGAGATTCTATAACATGATGATTACGTGACGTGATAGCCCTTGCACTTTAACATGATTTAGTGTTCTCCCTTTATTTTTTTAAATTCTGGTAGTGGTTTCAAAAGAGAGATTTTTTTATTATTTTCTCTTTAAAAAAAAGAAGAAATATCCTCTTCTTACACTCACAATCGACGTAAAAAGCTTACAATTGTTCAATAAACCGGTCTTTCAATTTATAAAAACAAATTGCTGCTGTAAGTCATAAAACAATAGATTTACAAGCATCTAGGGAAGCTAACTATGTCTTTAAAAAAAGCACGGCCAAAAACAGAAATTTATTTCTTATTAAATTGAGAAAATGCTCTGATTAAGTAAGAGAAAATTTACTGCATAATTTTACTGGTGAGAATAAGCAGAAATTGTTAAGCCTTTTTTGCGGCACGTATACCTGTCTCTCGTCCCCAAGGGGTTAAAAAAGAATGAGAAAGGTTTCAGTCTTGTCTGATATTTTTTTAAAGCGTGACGCACTGTTAATACTAGCTATAGCCGAATCAAACAAGAAAAAGTTCCAACACACAAATTCTTTTTTTTTTCTCATTTTATATCCGGATTAAATTATTTTCAACTTTTAAAACCATTTTGCTTGTTTCCTAATACGGTGAAAGCTTTCTTCGAAAATCACTCTGTGGTCGAATATCTATAAAATATTCCCCTCTTTCGAAAGGCAAATACCATTTATACTTATTTACAGGTTTTTTTTTTTTTTTTTTTTTTTTTTTTGTAAAACAATGTTTCCAGAGCTAAATTTCAATCTTAGTTATTTTGTGAGTCGGTGTTTATTTACAGACAAACGTATTCCGACAGGTAGAATTAAGATATCTGAGGATAAACTTACTCCTGTTTTTCTTAAAAAGAAATCTTTAAAAGTTTTATCGGAGATTTAAAAAACTTTTCGTTCTTTACATAATGTTGTATCAGTAAGTATGTTTATATTTTAAAAAATCAAATAAAACGCTTTGGCATATTCCCGATTTTTTAAAAGGCGCTTTTATTAAATATATGTTGGAATTTTGTAGAAGATGTTAATTGTAAAAGCGTTTACTAAATCGTATCTGTTGAAGTTAGTAGTTAATCTACAGTGCCAGCAAAAAAAAATGATCTTAATACTAAGCCACAATCTCAATATTAAAATGTTTTACTTTATTTTTTCCAGTTTTGAGTTGAAAAGACTGGTGAGAGTTTCTATCACGTGCTGGTTACGAGGAGTGATGACTTTTGCAGATTAACATGATTTAGTGTTCACATCTTTATTTTTATTTTATTCTGGAAGTGGTTTGAAAAGAGAGATTTTTTTTTTCTACAAAAGAAATAAAACTTCTGTTTTGGTTCACATAATCTAAGTAAAAAGCTTACAATTGTTGAATAACCCTGTCTTTAATTTTATTAGAATAAAATAACTCGAAAAGCTTTAGATTTACAAGCCTCAGGGCAAACTGTCCATGTCTTTAAAAAAGCCAGACTGATTTATCACATGGTACACCAACATAAGGAATTGGTTAAAAAAGACCGAGAAAGTCTTCAGATATATTTTTTTAACGTGACGTACTGTTAATACCAACTAGAAGAATTGCAGAAATGAAAAAGAAACATTACAAATTAACATATCAGTAAGGAACGTCTGCCATAATCTTTACATTTTTCAATGAATGTCCTTTTTTTTGGCTCTGTAAATTGTAAAAGTGTTTCAAATATGGCTTGAAATAAAATTACATCAGTGAAATAATGCCCAAAATAATTTTCAAAAGGTAGCAATTTCAAAATATGTAATTCGTGATATATTGTCAATTATATACATTTCATTTTACTACAATATGATCGTTAAAAAAATTAATTGCATATCTGTGTCTTTAAACTTTAATGAGTTATGACTAATTTGAAATAAATCATTGTGAATGAAAGACATTTATTAAATTAGAATAAAAATTTGTGAAACAATTCAAAGAAAACAAAATAG
Source organism: Maratus speculifer (assembly GCA_964019185.1). NCBI lineage: Eukaryota > Metazoa > Arthropoda > Arachnida > Araneae > Salticidae > Maratus > Maratus speculifer. Next base: position 280,263,621 of record OZ025294.1, read on the forward strand.
GGATAACAATACATACTCAAGTCAAAAGAAACAGTTATTCTCCATGAAAAGATTAATTCATTAATCTACAGCTGAACTGTAAAATAAAACATAAAACTATATCTCACCTATTATAATGTCATTGTCAATATCAGATGCTTAATAATAAACAGTTTTTCAAGAGAAAACTGATCAAAAACGTATGTTAGTTTTTTACTCTTATTCTTTTAAATGGCGATTTATCTCTGTTTGTAAATACGGTACATGAGGACTTAGAAGCCAAGTGATACAACTGACGAAAATTCGATTTAGAGTAAACTGGGTTAAAAGATATTCGACGTTACATTAATAATAATTGATTGAAATGAAACAGGAAGCTGCCGTTTGTTTCATTCTGATCTTTGAGTTCTTATTTCAATAAACTGTGAAAAAAACAAAAGTATATTTTTATTTATATTTATAGTTAATCAATATTAATTACTATCGGCAAAAACAGTTGATATATAGAATGCAGCACTTAATTAGAAAATCATCTGTATTTCTTTACCCGAGGAGAAAAAAGCGTATTTCTAGGTCGGATATGCGCGTAGTTGATTTTTTTTTCAATTTTGTCACTTAAAATCAATGGCTTCTGGGGTTCTCATATATAGCTTCTCGAATTCGTTTAATTATTTTCCATTTTCGGATTTTACACCAATTTTAAAAATAACAGCAACGATTATTAACCAAATGTTCAGCTTATTGCTGACATTTATGATTCATTTTAATCTTGAAATTAATCCTACTTAAACACTAAAGGTGCAACCCCAAGCCAACAAGAGGCTACAACATATATTTTAGGCTATATGATAGTACGTGTGATTAAAAATTAACAAGTTATTTTGCTAAAAATAATAAAACTTAAAGGTGAATTACGGACAAGTGAATTTACTAATGCATTAACAATAGAATAGAGTTTAACGTATAAATCGTAATGTAAACTCTCATATAATAGTTATATTATTATCTGTCAACGAAATACGTGAAGAAAACATGAGAAAAATAAATAATGTTTTCATATATATCGTGTTTTTGTCCTTAAAGATTATTATAAAACGTTGTGTTTTACTCTTAAAAGCTTTAAATAAATTAAACAATGTCCTTTAAAATATGAGTTTTTCTATAGCAGTGCTGCAATTATTCGATTGATAATATACATATATTTTGTTTTTTCATCGATTTTATTTGCATAAAAGAATAATAAATGGAATATTGAAGCATTAAAATGTAATTTCAGTGCCCTTAGTTTCTTAATATATCCCCGACACCTTTAGTAAAGGCGATCTATTCATGGTGCTTCGACTGAACTGCAAGTCAAGACACATAACTAATAGTTCCCGTTGCTGCAATTAATCAAATTTAATGGTGGATCATCTGTATTAGCTGCAAGTGGATTACCAATGCATTAATACTGAATTGGTGGTAGGGTTTAACGTTAAAACCTTACTGTAAAGTGCCCTACAATCATTATATTATTGTCTACAAAGTAATTAAGAATATCAAACATGTGGTTATAAATAAAGTTTTAATCCATACAGGTTATTAAATGTGTGCATGTGTAGAAACAAACTTAAAACATACATTTAAATATTTTTTATTACTATATGTTTTAAATGAATTAATTTTAAATATTAAAAGATATTAATTTTTGTTTACCAGTTATGTTCTGTAATAGTGCCAGACAATTATATTAAATCAAAATCCCTGTCGGCTCGGCCTACAGGCACAGGTAGGTCTCGAAGATAAGTTCTCACTTCACCAACAGAAAGTAAAATATGATTAGACATAAACCCTGTTCAACAACTTTATTTGGCCGCTTTTGAAGAATTTATAATTTCATTTTTGAGTAAGAGCTGATTTTATCAAAATCATCTTAAGGGAAATTCGGTTCATAATGCCCACTTTGACAGCCTTTTTTGGAATATATATTACTTTTATTAAAAAAATTACCAATTAGACACATTATATAATTCCTAAATAATAGAAACTGCCGTTACATGAGTTTCAGAGCAAAAACGAAGTTAAAAATGTGTCAGAAAATAAGCGATTTGTAATTTGAATATTTTCTCAATTCATTAATGACGATCGCATTGGGAAATTTTGTTCAAAATGCCCACTTTTACAAAAAAATTTTGAAATATTGTCTGCCTTTATTATAAAATTGACCAATACGGTATATTATATAGTTCCTTAATAACAAAATGTCAATTGCATGAGTTTAAGAGCAAAAACGATTTTAAAATTGAGTCAGAAAATAAGCAGTTTGGATATGACTACATCCTTAATAAGATTTTTTCTTCAACTTCTATTTTTGTTTCATTTCTTTTTTCTATAAAAATTGGTTCAATCAGAAACTTGTCAGTGTGAAAGTTATAGATATTATGGAAAAATGTATAATATATTTAATCAGATTTGATATCTTAAGAATTAATGAAGTTATGGATTTTTTTTCTTCTAATCCCACCCTTCATTTTTCTTTTATTTTCCGACAAGAGTTGTCCTTATCAAAAACTTCTCAGTACAAAAGTTTTAGGTAATGGTAAGTAAATTTATAATAAATTAAATTGGATTTGATATCTTCAGAATTGACGAATTTATGACTTTTTTTTTTCTCCCAAAAACCATATTTTTCTTCTTCCCTTGAGTTCATTTTTAATTCTATCATAAATTCGTAATGCATAAATAATCCATTTTTTAAAAGTAACATAGACTTTAGCTGATTCGATATAGATTTTAATTAAGATGTTAAGGGTTTTTTTCGTTTTTCACAAAAACCCTAACTATTCCCACCGTTTTAATCCGATGTTGCCCCTTAACGAGCTTGACTACGGTTTTATTCCCCTTGATTTTATGTGTCAGTTTCGAAGAGATTTGAGCAGAATTATAGAAGTTATCGTGTCCATAAAAAAAGCGATATAGATATATAGATAGACAGATAGATAGATTTATAAATTAAGTTTTTGACTGATGGTAGTTTTGGGATCTATGGGTCATGATAAGTGTAAATCTGCTAAAATTTTTCAGAAATTCCGATATAGGGGAGACGGCAACAGGTAGTATTTCATATGAAATCTTCCTAAAAAATATGGATTAATCTATTCCATCTGTTTGTTTTTTTATATCGGAAACAAAATGTATTTTAGCTTTCCAAATGTAACGATAAAAATGTGAATTTTAAAACTTAGATTACGAGTAAAATTTCCTAGTTGAATATAGAAGAATCGTTCATCGAATGTTAGATTATTGAAAGGTAATTGGATTTTTCTTAGTATTTTTTTGTGCATCGAAATTTAGTTTTGTCTATCTTAGTTTTCTTGTATAATATCGATCAATTATTGAAACATCTACGCATATACTATAACTACTAACCTCGAATAGCTGTAATTAATTATATTTCATATTGAATCAAACTTGCTGAAGATGATTACCAATGCATTAATACTGAGTTACTGGGAGGATTCATCTTAAAATGCTGGTACATAACCCCATAGTCATTATCTTATTGGCCAGAAAACAATTTAACAAAACAAAAAAACGAGTAATAAATAACTATCTAGGATATCTGTAGCAAGTTATAGTTATTAAAGACGACGATGATGATAAATTAAAGTACTTATACTAAAATAAATTTTATTATCAAAGGTTTTAAGTAAATGAGCATTTCTTAGTTTCTTAAACATTGATAAATATTGGTTCCGGATTCTAGTTAAATTATTATTCGATTGTAAGTTATACTTTTGAATACATTGGATTGACGTCTGGGAGTCAAAAATGGCATGTTACAGTATTAAGATGTAATTGCACTGTTCTTAGTTTCTTAATGTTTCTCCGGCACCTTAGTAAAATATATCAATTCAGGAGCACTCTGATCAAATGCAAGTAAAGGAATACAACTAATAGCTCTCGTAGCTACAGTTAATCAAATTTAATGGTGGATTATCTACTCTATTGCGAGTGGATTGGATATGCATTAATGCTGAATTGGGATAGAGATTGGCATTAGAAACTTGCTGTAAAGTGCCCTGCAGTCATTATATTCTTTGCTGCAAAGGAATTATGAAAAAATGCAAGAAATAAATAATGTTTCAGCATATATCATATTCTCTTTCTTTAAAATCGATCATGAAATCAAGAAGCTTCAATTGTCAAAACATAAAACTAAACAAGTGATGAAATACAATTTTCTGTTTCCGTAACTGCAATATATCAAATTTTATATGCTATAAGCTATCATACTGTAAGTAGATTACCAATGCATTCAAACTGAATAGGGCATATAGTTTAATGTTAAATCTTAGATACGTTTAATTATCAGAGGATTTAAATAAATTAAACTTAAACATTAATAAAAATAAATTACGTATTCCAGTGAAATTATTATTCGATTGTGAGTAAATTTTTATAGTTTCAAGTATACTGGATTGATGCCTGGGAGTCATAAATGGCATATTATAGAATTAAAACGTAATTGCACTGTTCTTAGTTTCTTAATGTTTCTTCGACATCTTAGTAAAATCTACCAATTCAGGAAGCTTATGATCCAATATGGGTACTGGAATACAACTAATAGCTCTCGTAGCTACAATTAATCAAATTTAATGCTGGATTATCTACTCTGCTGCGAGTGGATTAAATATACATTAATGCTGAATTGGGATATAGATTAACATTAAAAGCTTGCAGTAAAGTGGCCTGCAGTCGTTATTTTTCTTTGCTGCAAAGGAATTATGAAAAATAAAATAAATAAATAATGTTTCAGGTTATATCATATTCTCTTTCTTAGAAAGTGATGATGAATAAGAATAAAAATTCAAATCTTGTGTTTTATTATCATAATAGGTAAATACATTAAACATTGTTCAGGAATAAAACTTTGCTTGTTAGATCGTCGATCGTGACTAAAACAATGGTTTCTCGCACTTTGGATATATGCCTAGGAATCGTCAATGGCATATTATAGAATTTCTATGTAAATGCAACAATTTTATTTTCTCAATACTATAACTGGAATAGATAATATTCTGGAATTAATAATATTCCAGGATATATCATGTTCTCTTTCTTAAACGATGATAATTAACATGAATAAAGTTTTGAATAAGTTTTATTATCATAATTGTTAAATAAATTAAACTTAAACATTGCGCGGGGATAAAACTTTGCATATTAGACCTTCGATCATGAATAAAACTATAATTTCTTGCATTTGTATATCGATGAAACGTAAATGGTTTATTATAGAATTTAAATGTAAATTCAGTGGCTTTAGTTCTTTATTATTTTTCCAGAAATCTTACTTCTTACAGCACGCTTATTTTTTTTTATGAAAAAATAATTTTAAATCTCTATATTGGTCCCATAATAGGAAAGCAGCTAAAACAGCTAAAATGGGAAATTTTATTATGTTTTTCTTTTATATGTTCACAATTAAGGTTTTAAAATATTGTATTGCTGTATTTTCAAACTAAATAATCTTAAAATAATAATTTTTATCTACTTAACGCTTTACAACATTTTATATTAATAATTTTAATATTATATATTAAATTATTATTAATATTATTTATTATATTAATAATCTTTAAAAATAATAGTACATTTTGCCGTAATAGCTTGATCGAAATTTTCTTTAATTTTCAAAAGACAAATTCTCTTTTTGTTAGTTTGTTCGTTTGTTTAGTACAGCCAACTGACAGGGAGAAAATAAATTTATTCCGTTCTTAAAAAAAAAAAAAAAAAAAAAAAAAAAAAAAAAAAGCGATCTTATTGACTATGGCACATAATGAAAAGTATCGTGTTTTTAGGTCTGACGAGGTATGACATGTAGTGCAATAAAAAGGTAGTAAAACCGACCATTAATTCACGAAGTGTCAATTATTAAGAAATAAAACTAACAAGCAAGTCAAAAAATATAATTGTTCCCGTAGCTGCAGTTAATCATATTTAATGTGTTATAATTTAGCCTTATACAAGTGAATTATCAAGGTATTTGAACAGAATTGGTGATAGAGTTTAACGTAAAAGTTAGGTACAGACTGTCCTACAATGGCTATGTTATTTACTAAAAAATAATTGTGAAAAATGAACATAAGATGTATTAACAATATTCTGAAATATATCATGTTCTTGTTCTTGAAGATGATTATAAACAAAAATTATGGAAACATAATTTTCCCATTCTATTCGTTTCCTTCCTTTCTTTTATTTTGTGTCGTCACTACCACACCAGAAAAACATTTCCAACCATGCACTGCTGTGTGATTTCCCACTGTCTAACTTTACTTTATCTCTCCTGAAACTTTATAACCGTTGTACTGAAATACCCTGTATATCTATCTTTTTATAAAAATAGTGACTTTAAATTTGAAAATATTATATTTTGGACCCATTCACCTAAACAGGAGAAAAGTCGATCAAAAGCTTTGAAAAAAAATGAACGGTTTTGAGAAATGAACATAAAGCTTTTTTCCGCAATTTGTGATGGACATTTGTTTTAGTTTCAATCCGTAAGAAGTTCATAATTTTATTGTTTTAGGAGATTCCTCATAGATATTTCTATAATCTGGAGACAATAGAAATACTTTCAGAATAGTGCATAAATACGGGTTTACGTAGAACTTTCCTAAGTAACTTTCCTAAGGTTTTTTTTTTTTTTTTTTTACAGAAAAATTACAGAAATTAAAAATAGACCAACATATGTACTTATAGGTAGAATTCAAAGAGAGAGAATGTTGATTTTTACACTTTGTTATTATTTTCATTATACAGTCTTAAAAAGGACGTTATTTCCACTTTTAAATTCTATGTATTCCTAAAACGTATTTGGTGATAAATCATAATGAGTGAAATAGAATACATGTTTCAAACACAAATAGTTTTTGAAGATAAGATAAATGTTCTTCGTCTCGTGGATGACATTATCTTGAATTTTCTTAAGCAAATCTACTATAAAAAATACACATGATTGTATTCCTAAATAAAGCTCTTTTGAAAGACATTGTTGATTTATTATTGTCAACTTAACAAAAAATTAAGATTCAGATGTACAAATTAAAACCTTAGAAATATCCATACGTAAATTTTAACGTAAAGTAACTTCTTCAGAAACATGTATATTACATAAACCAAAAACTAAAAATGAACTTTAATAACACATGATTAAAAAAGCAAAAAATCTATATAACAAATTACAAATTACTGTTTATTTTATATTTGTAAATTGAATACTTTTATAAGTCACATAATAACTCGCATATTTTCTATAAATAAAGATTCCTATTTACCTTAACATTATTAATTAAAACGACAGAATTAATAACACGCTACTAAAATGCAATTAACTTTAAATGATTTTGCTCTTAATACTTTATTTCTACATAAAAATATATATATTAAACATAAAATTTATGTAATAGATTCTAAATATAATTATGTATACTGGGATGCATTAATTTAATTAAATGAATTTCAAACAGAGATCCAAATTAAAAAAGTTATCGCTTTCATTACTTTAATTCGCATTTTTTTTTAAAAAGGATAATATTTTGCAGTTAAAAAAAAGAAAAAAATCTCCGTTGATTTTAAAAACTGAATACAGTGAAAAAAATCAACAAAGATAAGGTAGTAAAGTACGATAATCGTAATTTGCTACATTTATTTTTTATGAATGGCGAAATATTAATGCACAATCGGAAAACAAATTCCATTTAAAGTATTGCGCATCAAAATAAATTTCAAAAAAGTTTTTAAACAGATTAGTAGATAGAGGTAATTGGATTTATAAAAATAAAGGAAAATACACTCATATTTTGCTACTGATATGTTTATATTAATACCCCATTCACATTTTGCTACTGATATGTTTTTCTTTAACATTAATACTCCACATGGGACATACACTGTTAAAAATCTTGTACTAGTTTGAACCAAAAAAGTTTGTTTTTTGGTGCTCAATAGCTGCCACCATAAGATGGTGAAATCTCGTACCAACATTTGGAGCTTCCTAGTTCAACCTCGTTCCAAGTATTGGAACTATACTTCAATGGGAGCTTCAAATTTTGGTTCAAGATTTCACCATCTTACGGTGGCAGATATTGAGCACCAAAAAACAAACTTTTTTGGTTCAAACTAGAACAAGATTTTTAACAGTGTATATAAGAGGTGAACATTGTATTGAATCCAAAAACTTCGTTTGATGGTGATAGAAGAAATTTGGGGTTGACAGTCCGAGCACAAAGTCAAACATGGATTGTATTCGCAAAAAAATATTTTTGACAACCCAAAACCCAGACCGAAAAATAACCGAAATTCAACACACTTCCACTTTAAAACCGAAATTAAAAAAAGGGATTAATTCATATTTGACTGCAATTGTTGAAAAATGGACTGTAATTATAACTTCATTTTAAATTTTATCTTTCATGTAGAAAAATGAAGATATCCCTCGCTAGTTTTTAAATCATAGATGCTCTATCGGGTGGTATATAAAGCCAAAAAAAATTAAGAAACGAACATGGAACTCGACATGGGCACACTGTTTCGTATGTGAAGAAATTATTACTAATTCAGAACAAAAAGCATTTCATTGACAAATAACAGCAAAAATATTGGCTATTTCCGTAGGTTGTAAAGCTGCCTGGCAGTTAAATATACCAATATTTGCTATGGTGTGGAGTCTCTTCGGCCTTTGAAATGCACTGGTATGGCAACGAAGCCACTGAATTTTAATTCCTGAAGGTCACATTGGTACCATAATTTTGGTAACATAAATTTTGGTTTATTATATGTGTGAATAAAAGCTTTTTGTTATTTACAAATAAGTTTGTTAATTAAGTTTACAAATAAATCTGTTAATTACATTAATTTCAACACTTTAAGTTTTGTAAAAAATTATAGAATCTCTATTAATCTAAATCTCTTACCTCGGATGTAGGTTCTCTATACTTTTATTTGGTATAACCTGTCTTAATTCTAAGTATTATTCTTCAGAAAAGATTCATTTGGACGAAACAATAGCATTCAATTTACAAATCGAACATAAATACTAAAATAATTATCTTCTTTTTACATCTTGATTCATAAATGCATACAATCGCACGTCTCGTTTCAAGAAAAATAAATTGAGTATTTGAATTCTTAACACTGAAAAATACTTTTATAACTGAATGCAATAAACTGAATTTTCCCAAATTTTAATTCTCTAACCACTTAATGATCGCATTAAATTACGGTTTAAAAATTCAAATTCATTATTCTTATAACTTTTTTGAAAAATAATATTCATCTTATTTAATGACAAGTAAAATGATACCAGAATAAAACCAATTACACTCACTATTTTATAAAACTGGTGGGAATCAAACGATTCTGAATAAAAGCCGTGAAGCTCTCAGCCCGTGAATGTCTCGGGCGCGACGATTAAGTGGTTAAAAATATGGTATAATTTTCATAAGAATGTTATTTAAAACATTTTATAAAACAAACCGTGAAACAATTATATGGTTAAAAGGAATAAGCACCAAAATAGCGTCACTCCCAATCATAACATGTGGGTGCAATGATAACAAAGTGGTCTGGTGTAATAACGCCAGGCGGGGTAATAACGCCAAGTGCTAATATTATGCATAATTGTGAAATAATCTGGTAAATGACACCCATGTGCTCTGCGCAGAAGGGTTTTGAGTCATATAAATCGCAAAAAACAGCTTCAAGTTAATTTGTTTCATTTTTAGGTCTTATTGTTTTCACAAGCAACCAAAATTAACGCTTGATCTAAAATTTGCGAGATACGTTTTGTGATGTGAAGACTATTTTTTTTTTATCTGGAAATACTTTGTTAATTACATAAATTTGTAGTACATTTCATGGACTTTCAAAATGTTGTTGAAGATTTTGGATATCTTCTCAAGATAATTTGTAATTTAAAATGTACAACGCAATAACTATAACGGGGTAATAACGCCAATCCTTGGCATTAACACCCCGGTTGATTCCCTACAGTGGCAGCTACATCCTAAATACTGATTCAAATAAACATAGTTAAAACTGAGCAATGTTTCTAATAATTCTATTTAAGCTGTCCTTTTTAAGCAAAAAGAAGCTCACGGTCTGATATTCTTTTGCCTCATCCTCCCACCCACACCACACCTTTATTTTTCTTACACTTTCACAAAAAATTGAACATTTTCAATAGCTTAGAATGCAATTTGTCAATTTCTGAGTTTGTAGAGTTTGTATTTTTAGAATTGGGCAATCTACATGCAATTATTCCATCTTATTTCATAGTTTTGTTTGCATGGCATTATTACCCATGTAGGTGGGTAATAACGCTAAATAGCATTGGTCAAGAAATTACGCCATTACATTTTATGAATACACATCTGTTAAATTATTTTTTTATAGAGATAGTCAATGAGTTGCTGTATCAGATCATATATTTGTTTGAAAAATACAATCTAAAACTGAGTCGTGAAAATTGGTAGAACCTTAACATGGCGTTATTACCCCAGGGTACCTTATTTTACATACTTAATCATTCATGACTTTATTCATTTTTACTGTCTCAATGACTTTTAACTACAGCAAGAAATTCACAGGTTTCATTGTCATTTACAAAGATGAATCAGTATGATGGAAAAATATATTCAACAAAGTAATAATAATAATAAATAAATCATTCGATAAGAAAAAAATATTGCCAGAATCTAAACATCATATTTTATTTCAATCAAATTCAAAAATATTTCTTTCCTTAATTAAATTTATAAGCAGTTTTTGAAACATTTTGGAGGAAAATTTAAATTATATTTAATTTAATTAATTAACCATGATTTTATCTATAATTACCATTTCCATGATTCATTTATTCTTCTGAAAATATATGTGTTTCGTTTTTTATTTGCAAAAATGCATCCCTAATGGAAAAACATGCAAAATAAATTAATTAAAATAACACTTTTTAAAGGTTATTCTGTAAAATAATAATAATAATTATAATATTGTGCATATCTAAAGATCATATTTCATTACTTTCTTCTATCTTTACAAGAAGAAAGTATTGGATTCATGAAAATTTTCGACTTCCGGTTTTCGACGGATTTATACGTTTTAGAAGGTCCTGAACACGTTTTGACTATTTTTAGAAAATGTCTGTCTGTGAGTCTGTCTGTGAGTCTGTCTGTCTCTCTGTCTGTCTGTCTGTCTGTCTGTATGGGACAAAAAATTTGTGGGCGCTCTATCTCAAGAACTAATGCTCGAAATTTAATAAAATTTTATATTCAGTTAGACCTTGATATGAATTAGTGCCTATTAGTTTTTGGTGAAAATTGGCCTGGAGGTGGCGCTGCTATACTACGTTTTTCATGATTTTCAAAATTGCTATATCTCAAGAACTAATGCACAGAATTTCACCAAACTTCAGATTCTGTGACCCCTTGATATACATAGGCATTGATTAGGTTTTGGTAAAAATTGGCCTGCACGTGGCGCTGCTATACTACGTTTTTCATGATTTTCAAGATTGCTATATCTCAAGAACTAATGCACAGAATTTCACCAAACTTCAGATTCTGTGACCCCTTGATATACATAGACGCTTATTAAATTTTGGTAAAAATTGACCTGCAGGTGGCGCTTCTATACTACGTTTTACATGATTTTCAAGATTGCTATATCTCAAGAACCAATGCACAGAATTTCACCAAACTTCAGATTCTGTGACCCCTTGATATACATAGACGCTTATTAAGTTTTGGTGTAAATTGGCCAGCAGGTGGCGCTGCTATGACACGTTTTTCATGATTTTCATGATAGCTATATCTCAAGAACTAATGCACAGAATTTCACCAAACTTCAGACTCCGCGATACCTTGAGATACATAGCCGCTGATAAGGTTTTGATGTGAACTGCCCTAGAGGTGGCGCTGCTATGCTACATTTTGCACGATTTTTGCTATAGCTATATCTCAAGAACTAATGCAGAGAACTTCATCAAATTTTAGATTCTGTTACACTAGAATATATAACATAATTAGACGCTGATTACATTTTGGTATTAACCTTGCAACAGGTGGTGCAGCTATGCTGCATTTTGCACGATTTTTCCGATAGCTATATCTCAACAACCAACGCACAGAATTTCATCAAACTTCAGATTTTGTTACAAAATGACATATAACATAATTACACGATGATTCCGTTTTGTTATAAATCCTTCAACTGATGGTGCTGCTGTGCTATATTTTACACTTTTTTTTTCAACTAGCTATATCTCAAGAACTAATGCACAGAATTTCATCAAACTTCATATTCTTTTACACCATATCATAATTAGACGCTTTTTTACGTTTTGGCATTAATTGGTTAAGATATGGTGTTACTGTGCTATGTTTTGCAAATTTTTTGTTATAACTATATCTCAAGAACTAGTGGACGATATTCCATCAAATTTCAGATTCTGTTAGGGCTTGACATAAATAGATGCTTATTAGGTTTTAGTATAAATTACCCAACATGAGGCACTACTAAGCTCATTTTCTCAGAATATTAATTAAATTTTGCGTTTTAGGCTTTTCGGATACCAGACTCTCATTAGGCTAGGTCAAATGTTCGAGGAAATTCGATAGTGGGTAACATTGGGATCACCACGTATTTTTAAATATTAAAATGTACTTATGAGATAGAAGAAAGTTTTGGGATTGACACATCCAACTAGTTTTTATGTTTAATTTCAAATCAAAATACTGAAGTTTTTTTTTTTTTTTTTTTTTGTAAAATGTATTTTAAAATTTAATTTATGTACACATGTAGAGGATTCGATTCGCTCATCCTAATAATTACAAACGCATATAAGTTTAAATCACTATTTAAACTCAATACATGATCATTATTTAAATTATTCATATTTTTTTCATTGGAGTTCGTGCAATTATTTTATAAGAAAGTGGGGAAAGTTGTAAACTAAATAAAACTTGATAAGTGTTATAAAAGCGATGATAAAAGAGACTCTTATATTATGGGAAGTCAGCTTTATAAAAAGAAACTAGTTGGATGTGTCAATCCCAAAACTTTCTTCTATCTCATAAGTACATTTTAATATTTAAAATTAAAAAAAACGTGGTGACCCCAAAGTTACCCACTATCGAATTTCCTCGAACATTTGATCGAGCTTAATGAGATTCTGATATCCGAAAAGCCTAAAACGCAAAATTTAATTAATATTCTGTGAAAATGAGCTTATTAGTGCCTCATGTTGGGTAATTTATACTAAAACCTAATAAGCATCTATATATGCCAAGACCTAACAGAATCTGAAATTTGATGGAATTTCGTCCATTAGTTCTTGAGATATAGTTATAACAAAAAATTTGCAAAACGTAGCACAGCAACACCATATCTTGGACAGTTTATGCCAAAACGTAAAAAAGCGTCTAATTATGTTATGGTGTAAAATAATCTGAAGTTTGATGAAATTCTGTGCATTAGTTCTTGAAATATAACTAGTTTAAAAAAACCGTGTAAAATATAGCACAGCAGCACTATGAGTTGAAGGATTTATAACAAAACGTAATCATCGTGTAAATATGTTATATATCATTTTGTAACAAAATCTGAAGTTTGATGAAATTCTGTGCGTTGTTTGTTGAGATATAGCTATCGGAAAAATCAAAATGCAGCATAGCTGCACCACCTGTTGCAAGGTTAATACCAAAATGTAATCAGCGTCTAATTATGTTATATATTCTAGTGTAACAGAATCTAAAATTTGATGAAGTTCTCTGCATTAGTTCTTGAGATATAGCTATCGCAAAAATCGTGCAAAATGTAGCATAGCAGCGCCACCTATAGGGCAGTTCACTCCAAAACCTTATCAGCGGTTATGTATCTCAAGGTATCGCGGAATCTGACGTTTGGTGAAATTCTGTGCATTAGTTCTTGAGATATAGCTATCATGAAAATCATGAAAAACGTGGCATAGCAGCGCCACCTGCTGCCCAATTTACACCAAAACTTAATCAGCATCTATGTATATCATGGGGTCACAGAATCTGAAGTTTGGTGAAATTCTGCGCATTAGTTCTTGAGGTACAGCAATCTTGAAAATCATGAAAAACGTAGTATAGCAGCGCCACCTGCTGGCCAATATTCACCAAAAACCAATAGGCACTAATTCATATCAAGGTCTAACTTAATATAAAATTTTATTAAATTTCGAGCATTAGTTCTTGAGATAGAGCGCCCACAAATTTTTTGTCACATACAGACAGACAGACATACAGACAGACAGACAGACAGACAGACAGACAGACAGACAGACGGACAGACTCACAGACAGACATTTTCTAAAAATAGTCAAAACGTCTTCAGGACCTTCTAAAACGTATAAATCCGTCGAAAACCGGAAGTCGAAAATTTTCATGAATCCAATACTTTCTTCTTGTAAAGATAGAAGAAAGTAAAAATCATAGAACAACAAAAACATAAATCAAAATAGAATACAAAAAAGGTCTCATTAGTTCACTCTGCTTACAAATGTTTGTGCGCCAAGGAGTTTCGAAGTTGAGAGTCTGAAACCACAACACTTTAGCAGTCGGTTTGCAAAGGGTTAAATTACTGATGTCTCTCTGCGGTAAATTATATAATAAATGTAGTAACTGATAAAATGATTCAGTTTTCAGACGTCGTCTTTCCAACATGTTTAAAACATGCCTATTAGAGCAAGATTTTGGAGCCGGCCTATAAGCCATGGAAGGGCATTGTATCCTTAGACATTGTTGCAAGAATGAATAATGGTAGTACATTTCTAATTATCAGTGAATTTGGGTAACAGCATTTAAAAATGCTGCATAGTTAAATTACACATCGCTCAAGTCCTCATATGTCAATCATTTGCATAACGCATCAAATCTCATCATGAAGTCAAGTTTTGTATCTCTAACTTAACTTTGTCTGGGTGCAAATATTTTTTTTTGTTGCAGAATGTTACATTGATTTTTTTTCCCCTTTCTGCTAAAAGTTCGAACATTCTTTGGAAAAATCGGGTTTTCAAAATCAGTTAATAAATGATGTCACATGGAGGAAGGGTTATAGTGGAATCAGGCAGAATTCGATTAAACTATATTTTTAACACAATCAAACTCATTGGGCATTTTTTCACTGACATATGATTTCATTTTGGAAAATTTAAACTTTTAGAACTGAAAGTTTCTCTCTTCAAACTTTGTATTTCAAGTTAGTTTCTTAAAATCAAAAGCCTACTAACTTTAGAATGATATGTACAGTAATTGAATACTTAGTAAAAAAACATATTTTTGCGGTTTAAGAATTGAAAAATGTTAATTTTCTTCCTTTAATTTGAGTGATTCGAATAATTAATTTAAAAAAGGAAAACTATAAAAAATGTAAGAATTTCACGTTATTTCTTCCCTAATCCATGTTTTTCTTGTGTTAAATATCTAAATCTTAGGTATAGTTTATTATTATAAGGCTATGGTAAAAATAATTTTGAGAAGTATGTAATTGAAAATAAATAGATTTTATTTAATTTAAAAATAAAATTGTGAAGAATATAATTTAATTTAGCTTTAATTTAATTTAATAATAATAAATTTCAATATAATTTCTTATTTCTAAGAGCTCGGCAAACATTTTCTTCTAAACTTATATGGATCTATTAGGACATAGTATTTTAATCTTCGATATACAGGGTATATTTAACTAATGTTGCTTATTCAAAAGGCTGTAAAAAACATTTATCAGAATGACATGATATTTCATCGGAGTACATGTGAAGCAACGGTAATTTGTTTAGGAGAAAAAAAAGTTCAAATGTTGACCGATAGATGTCACTGTAGTTGTCATAAGATACTAATTAAAAGACGCAACACGTTGTTGTGGTAGTCTTTTTTTAAGCCCATTCACCACGACAAAATGGTGCCACAGCAGATAGGAAAGAATTAGTTTTTAATTATCCCTTGAACAAAAACCGTATAAAAAAGAAAACAAGTAAGAAAAATCATGCGTTAAGCATAGATTATGAAGCACTTTCCAACACTTAATGAAATCTTTAACAAAACTTTGTTATTTAGGGAAATATACCCAAATATTTATTCCAGTACATTAGAACAGCCCTGTATTTCATATGTCAGTTCATATACTGGGAAAATTTAGCTTAGCAAGAAAATACCCAGTAGCTTGAAATTTCTTTTTCAGCAATTCATACTATTAGATGGAAAGAAACTTGAATACTTTTGTTCAGCCCTGTAGTTTACATTCTACCTTTATTACAAGTCAGCATTAGGCTAATATTTATTTTAAACTAAAACACTTTTAACACAACAGAATTCACATTCTCATAAATCATCATTCATAGGCGTCCATGTACCGAATTCTTCGCGTGGCCCTGTATATCCCTTTATCTATATTCTGCAAACATTTCTCAGTAAATTGAATGCAGCTCAGCGTAAAAATGCATAGCTTATTTAAGAACCACATTTAAATAATTTACGCTCATATTCAGTAACGTTGGTGAGCTCTTTTGGGTAGCCCTGTATATCAACTATAACATTTATACACACCATATAATGTGCACATATTTAGCGAAATATAAACGCGAATATCATAATTAAAATGCATTTCATCCCTCCATCAGCCATCATCGGACACATATACGGTACTTCGGAAAGAATATACTATTTGAAATCTTTTATATGGCCCTGTAAATGCTATGTACTTCATATTATGCAAGACAGTAGCGTATAATTTATATTAAGCTTCAGTGACATATATCAATTTTATTATACATGAAAAAGCTTAATATATTTAAAATATGTCACACACAATCTCCCCTTTTACCATTATCTAATGGAATTCTTTTGTGTGGCCCTGTATATGAGTAAAAGATACATTTTCACCTTATATTTTATAGAATGCATATTTTAATATGTTTGACAGGGTGCAACATCTTTAAAATTTCTTTGAAACAATTTTTCCCCATAGGCCGTAATGTAATAGGAAACTTTTGATTCGCCCTGTAGATAAACTAATCATGGTAGAAACTTCATTTTCGATAGGACTTGTGCTAGGGTAAACGTCAATAACGTCCTAAAATTTCATGGCAATCCGAGTATATTAAGGATTTTCCCCCTTGGGCCGTAATGTAATGGAAAATTTTTGATTCACCCTGTACATAAACTAATCATAATAGAAACTTCATTTTCAATAGGGTTCGTGCTAGGGTAAACGTCAATAACGTCCTAAAATTTCATGGCAATCCGAGTATATTAACGATTTTTCCCCATAGGCCGTAATGTAATGGGAAACTTTTGATTCTCTCTGTAGATAAACTAATCATGGTAGACACTTCATTTTCAATAGGGTTCGTGCTAGGGTAAACCTCAATAACGTATAAAAATTTCATAGCAATCCGAGTATATTTACGGGAGTTAAAGCGCGGACAGACGGACAGACGGACAGACGGACAGACGGCCATCCGGCCAGACGGACAGACGGACAGACGGACAGACGGCCAGACAAACCGAATACATAAGCACTTTTCAACTTTGTTGGAAAGTGCTAAAAAGCAAAATTGGTTTTAACTGTCTTTAGACCAAAAACCGTAGGTAATGCAAAAATGGAATCGGTTTTTAATTTTCTCTATGTGAAAAACCATAGAAAATGTAAGAAAAAAATATGTCTTTAATTTTCTTTAGCACAGAAGTTGTATAAAAATCAAACAAGTAAGAAAAATCATGCGTTAAGCATAGATTATGAAGCACTTTCCAACACTTAATGAAATCTTTAACAAAACTTTGTAATTTAGGGAAATAATAGTGTATAGCAAAATATACCCAAATATGTATTCCAGTACATTAGAACAGCTCTGTATTTCATATGTCACTTCATATAATGGGAAAATTTAGCTTAGCAAGAAAATACCCAGTAGCTTGTAATTTCTTTTTCAGCAATTCATATTATTAGATGGAAACATACTTGAGTACTTTTGTTCAGCTCTGTAGTTTACATTGTACCTTTATTACACGTCAGCATTAGGCTAAAATTTATTGTAAACTAAACCACTTTTAAAACAACTGAAATCACATTGTCATAAATCATCATTCATAAGCGTCCATGTACAGAATTCTTTGCGTGGCCCTGTATATCCCTTTATCTATATTCTGCAAACATTTCTCAGTAAATTGAATGCATCTCAGCGTAAAAATACATAGCTTATTTAAGAACCACGTTTAAATAATTTACGTTCATATTCAGTAACGTTGGTGAGCTCTTTTGGGTAGCCCTGTATATCAACTATAACATTTATACACACCATATAATGTGCATATATTTAGCGAAATATAAACGCGAATATCATAATTAAAATGCATTTCATCATCGGATACATATACGCTACTTCGGAAAGAATATACTCTTTGAAATCTTTTGTATGGCCCTGTAAATGCTATGTACTTCATATTATGCAAAACAGTAGCGTATAATTTATATTAAGCTTCAGTGACATATATCAATTTTAATATACACGAAAAAGCTTAATATATTTAAAATATGTCACACACAATTCCCCGTTTTACCATTATCTAATGAAATTCTTTTGTGTGGCCCTGTAAATGAATAATAGCTACATTTTCACCTTATATTTTATAGAATGCATATTTCAATATGTTTGACAGGGTATAACATCTTTAAAATTCCTTTGAAACGATTTTCCCCATAGGCCGTAATGTAATAGCAAACTTTTGATTCGCCCTGTAGATAAACTAATCATGGTAGAAACTTCATTTTCGATAGGACTTGTGCTAGGGTAAACGACATTAACGTCCTAAAATTTCATGGCAATCCGAGTATATTAACGATTTTTTCCCATGGGCCGTAATGTAATGGAAAACTTTTGATTCGCCCTGTAGATAAACTAATCATGGTAGAAACTTCATTTTCAATAGGACTTGTGCTAGGGTAAGCGTCAATAACGTCCTAAAATTTCATGGCGATCCGAGTATATTAACGATTTTTCCCCATAGGCCGTAATGTAATGGGAAACTTTTGATTCTCTCTGTAGATAAAGTAATCATGGTAGATACTTCATTTTCAATAGGGTTCGTGCTAGGGTAAACCTCAATAATGTATAAAAATTTCATAGCAATCCGAGTATATTTACGGGAGTTAGAGCGCGGACAGACGGACAGACGGACAGACGGACAGACGGACAGACGGCCATCCGGCCAGACGGACAGACGGACAGACGGCCAGACAAACCGAATGCATAAGCACTTTTCAACTTTGTTGGAAAGTGCTAAAAATCAATCGGCTTTTAACTATTCCTAGGCTAAAAAACATAGAAAAAGCAAAACCTAAGTATTTTTTTTCCTGAGCCGAAAAACGTACAAAAAGCAAAAAACTGATGAAACCTTCAAGAAAAGGAAGATCATCACCACTTTCTTAAGAAATATGCAATATTCTGTTCACTGTTTTTTACTACGAAATTATAGGGCAAATCATGTTCCGCAACAGATCAGAATATTTTAAGGGTGATATTGTGAATATGTTCAGTAATGAGTATTTTCAGTTTCCCTAAGTTCTGAATTGGACCACTGTACAAAAGTTATCTTAGGCAACCCTACAGTCAGAAGTTGCAATAGTCCAAGAGCGGACCGCACAAAACCCTAAATCATCGAGCACAAGAAAAAATCCTTTATTTTATGGAAGAGTAGTAATAGAGGAATTTAATGATTCACATCTGCCGGAAGCGAAGTGGTGCATAAGCAAAAATTAATACCACTAGTGGTTGATTCGTAGGTTCAGCATTGTGTTTGCCGTATAATCAGAAGTATGAAAACATGAATCTGGTTGTAGTAAAACACAATGCTAATCCTATGAGTCAACCACTAGTGGTATCAATTTTTGACTTATGCACCATTTCGCTTCCAGGAGGCACGAATCATTAGATTCCTCTATTACTAATCTTCCATAAAATAAAGGGTTTTTCTTTGTACTTGATGATTTAGGAATTTTTGCGGTAAGTTTTTGGACTACAAGTGTTCAGGTCAAGCGATCTTGGACGCCAGACTATTGGAAAATGGTGATTGATAGTACTGTCTTTTCGAAAAATCAGATTCAACAACTGATTCACTATTGTTGCAATGAGCACCATTTGGCAAAAAAATTCTGCTATTAGCACTATTGAAGCGCTCGAATGAGCTGCTTGCGCAAAACAGATTCGTAACGTGTTATTGGTCATCTGACAGGTCTAGAAGAACCAATTTCCTCAAAAAAGAAAGGGCAAACGATAAATTCTTCTGTAAACTCGCACTATACAGTGACCTCTGCAGAATAAAGAACAATGGTTGCATTTTGAGCGGATTCTCATTTGCCCATATTCTGCTATTTTTAATATTGATAGAACCTTGCGGTAATGGGCTTCATCTGCCTACAAAATGTCCCACGGGAATAGATTGATCGCATCAATTCAAACAGAAAATATCAGAGCAGAAGCTTCTGAAGATGCTCAAATGTAATTACAATAGATTGATTTTAATACAATTGATTGTTAAATAAATGATTTGAGTACTAAGTTGAAATTTCCAAGTGGGTGAAAAATTTTCAGACCAGGATTTGATTTAGGGATATCATGGTTGAAGTTTCCAACGCTGTGCCATCTCGGATGAACCTAAGGAACTTAACTCACCCAACTAATAGTTAAAATCACAGCATCTGACCTGATACAGAATAAATAATAGATCATGTATATCTAGTAAATGGTGGATACGTAATTATATGAGATTTATTTTTACCATAATTATACAATTGGTAAATAAAGTATATGTGTTGAAAATTTTCAAGTGGATAAAAAAGATCCAGACCAGGATTCGAAATAGGGATCTCTTGGCTGATGTCGCCGATTCTCTGTCAACTAAGCCATCCCGGTTGAATCTGGAGTACCTAATTCACTCAACTGACATTTGTGATCGCTGCATTGGGTCTTATATAGGAAATCGATCAGCAAAATTAATCACATATCTTGGAATTCCGGTAAACGCTGGACACGTAATTAAAAAACATCAATTTTTAGTACAGTTATACAATTAGAAAATAAATCATATGAGTTGTAAATTTCCAAGTGAATGAAAAATGTCCGGACCAGTATACGAACAGCTTGGCTGAAGCCGTCAATATTCTGCTAATTAAACGTATTATATCCTTTAGAATTGTTAATTTCCGTATTTACCTCTAATATTTTCTTCTTTTTCTTCTTCTTATTATAATTATTATAATTAGAAGTTTCATTATTAGTACGTATTAGCGCGAATTTTTTAGTTTTCAATTATGCAAGACTAACTATTATTTTTTTTTTCTAATTTCATCTAAAGTCTTTAAATAGTATGAATTTTTATAACAAATAGGTTCGCAATGATATACTATCTACTTTGTGTTCATTTACATGTTTTCAAAAATCAGTATAACTGTAATAATCATATGTATGTCATTTAATGTGTATCCATTTTTTTATCTGACAAATTAGAAATTTAAAATTAATATATTTTTAGAAACATGAATTTAATCAGTGGTTCCTAATAATGCGATTGGCACAGTATGTCCAAATTTGGACTTTCTACCCATAACCCAACAAACCAATCTCATAATTCGTTTTAAGAAATTTTACAGTATAATGATTTTTATAAACACACTGTATAATATAAAATAAACTTTTGAAAGAGGAGGGTTAGCAAGTGAAATCATTTTTTGGTTCATGATCATGATAATAAATCCTTTTTTTAATAGTTACTAAGCTTATTAAGATCAGGTATTACTTAGATGTAATATGACATGTTCACATATTAATGTGTATAATCCGGTTTGTATTATCCATGTTGATAATCATAATGATACTTCAATAACGTTGTTTAAGTAACTAAGTGAATAATGAGACTATATTTTGAATATAATTCCCACATTCATGTCATTAATATTCATGCATTACTTACTGAATATAACTTTAAGTAGATTTTTTATACATAAATGCTTTATTGTGTTTAGAAGTTCTTAATAAACATATTAAAAAGAAAATATCTTGTATTTAAAATTCTGATAATGCTTCGTCTTTCCTATCTTTAATCTTCTCTCTGATCCATCTCTATCTCAAGTTATGCTTAAACATAATTTAAGTATATTCGCACAAAATATTAGTCATAGTAATAATGCTTATGTAAATAATCAAATGCCTGGCCGGGTAGATAGATATTTCAGATTAATTGACTTTGTCTCTGCATATAATTCTCTTAGAACAGTTTGCGGACATGTTCCTTATATATTATTCATCATTTACGCTACGTAAATATTCGAATATTACCTGAATCATTTCTATATTCTGTTCATAGTGTATAAAATAATGAATTTCAGTTAATCATTTATTACTTAATTAGCTTATTCTAAATAAAGTTAATAACATTAATTTCTCTTTTGAAACCGCTTTTGTGGATAAATATTGTCATCATAAATATCTGTAATTAAAACCGAAAAAGTAAAACAAGAGTGATTTGGAGATAAATTTCAGCTAACCAACGTAAAAAAATAATTATAAATATTAAAATGCAAACATTATCCTTGAAAATAGCCTCACCATAGGTTTAACATTAGTTGGCTAGTGTCGTCGATTGATGGAACAGCCTTGAAAGGAGAAATGATAATTTATTCTATAGAATAAAAAATACGTTGTATCAAAATTTAAAGGCGAAAATGTAACTTATTTTACCAATATCAGATTTATAATGAACGAAAAATGAAAATCAATAAAAATATGTGGATTGGGCCAATCCTAAATTTGTCTTCTGTCAAATACGAGGTAATAATTCAATATTCGCTATAACAGTGTCAAAATTAAGTGACAATCAACGCACACCATGATGATTCCGAAAGTATAGATTTGTTGAATTGTGTGTTTTTGAAAAAGACATATTAGCATCGCTTTTTTACACAGATTATTGAATTATATAAAATTTGTTCACACTTATCGCTAATATGGAATGAGAAACTCACCAAATTAGTCAGCTATATTCAATTTGACTTCCCGTATGTCAATTAATTTTGTCGTCAAATTTGGCGATCCCTTGTCAAGTTCCGCTATGCTTGGCGAGAATTGGCGATGGCAGACATAAATTTATACTTACATATACTAGTTGGAGTAATGTTTTCAACAAGAGAATAAAATTTGCCAGAAATGATGTTTACTAAAATTCATTAATTAAATCGTTTTACGGAAGATGATGTTTCATTTCAAATTATCAAACATCTATATCTCATGTATTTAGCGGAAACAATGAACGATTCGCAATCTTAGCATCGAGCCAGAACCTGTAAAGGGAATCTTTTAGGATTTATAACTTCTTCGTACATGTTTTTCAATTTGCAATCTCTAAGTTGTCGCCTTTTTGAAACAGGTATGCGGATAAATCTTGCCAGCGAGCTCAGTCGAGATTTTCGAAAGACTTATACACATGTTTGGTTATATTCAAATTAATTCATAAATACGAGTAATAACAGCTGGCCAAAATCACACACACACACACACACATATATATATATATATATATATATATATAGTATATGGCTAAAGGTGACCGGCCACTTGCGATTTTAGACGTTTTCTAAAAATCTAAAAAATACATGAGGAAGTATTCTGAAATTCCAGGCGTGTAGACAGAATAGTGCAGGCCATATATTACCGTGAAGATTTTTTTTCGAAATTCCATAAGAGACCGTCAACAAATTGAAAAAAAAATATTTTTTGTATAACCCTGTAAAAACTAATGTAGCAAAAGCGTCTAAACTGTAGATTATGGTTACATGGCTTATTTTTATTAACTGTATTCATTTTTATGTGAATTTTCTGCAAATTATAAGCAACTATATAAACAAATTTGTAATGTAACAATTTTAAATAGGAAACAAAGTGTCCCAAATGTCTTGCGAGGAAGATAGACGCCTTTAACGAGTAGGGTCCAAAATCTCAAATGATTATAAACAATTGGTCAATTCGTTTGATTTGTAATATTCTGATTGAGATATATATGAGATATTCTGTAAATAATATGTAATCTGATAATGATGTATTTCTGTATGTATTATTCTGATTGAGATACATATGAGAGAGATAATTTGATTTGTGACAATCCACTGCTCTCTATTACTTATACCTCAATCAGAATATCACAATAGCATTTGATCATACAAAAATCCCATTCCCAATATCTAATTTTTACGCATCCATTATCAGAAATTTAGTATAAATCCTGCGCAAAAACAATCAAGTATCTAACGACGCACTATCGTACAATATACCGAGTGTATGATTTAAAATCCTGACAATTTGAACAAAGTGACGTATTAAAATTTATAATACAGCAGTTAAATATTTTCTTTTTTGACGATTTTTCATCTCAATTTGGTGTTCAAGCCACGCAATTGGAATTGAAAAGTTACGAATGAACGCAGAGTGACTTAATAAAGTAAATGGACTAAAATTATTAATAATTAATACATTCTCTCATTAAGTTTAATCCATTAAAATATTTCTACTTTCATCTGTAATAATTATTGACTTGTTCATTTTCAAAACAAAATCATGTATTTGTTTAAATAAACAAAAATTAGTTGTAAATATATTATCTGAGGAAGAGCCTGATTAATGCTTGAAAGTACAAACATATTTTAAGTAAAATTAACTATTAACATCTCTATTTGATTATTTTAATCACCTTTTAAGTAAAACTGAATATTAAAGTTCATATTATATAATTTTTGGAATGATAGTATTTCCATTATTACTGAATCATATATATATATATATATGTACGTATGTATGTATTCATGCATTTTTAATAAGACTGGAATAGCTGTTGCACCTAGATCTGAATATTTATAAAAAAAAAAAAAAAAAAAACTAGTTATTATACAAATGCACATCATTTGCGACGTTTGACGTAAAATTTTCAATATGTTTAATTAAAGTGGGAAAATAAACTACACAGTAGAAAGCGAATTATCCAAAAAGCATGGGAATAAAGCAATGTCAGTTAACATAAATTACACAGATTTCATTTATTAACCGAAAATGCTAGAGTTTAATCTATTTCTGTTAACCTTTTCGACACTAATAATTCTTCAGATTTTGGGGAAAAAAATTACATTTACAGAATCACAGAAGTTAGTTTCACTAAATTTTAACGAATGTGTTATCCACAGAAATTTAACGAATGTAATTATTTTGCGTGTTTTTCATAAAATAATAGTTTAAGAAGGAATTTTTTCAGATGTTTGGAAAATATCTTATTACAAGCAGTTTAAACAAGCATTAAAATGTCTGTATATCTGAAACATACGTTTGACACATATGTTTGAATTAAAAAAACGCCAACGATTTTCTAATAATTAATAAAACTTTTATTACTTTTATTTTATTATTAAATGCTGAAATATAAGTGAACTCATAATTGTAATTTTATCGACATATTTTATCACTATTATGTGCTGGAATAATCAAAAACCATTTTCAAGGCAAAAAAAATACTCAATAAAAGACATGTTCTATTAACAAGACGTCATTGCCAAGGGGGTTATTTTTTTTTTTTTTTTTTTTTTTTTTTTTTTTTTTTTTGTTATATAATCAGGATTCAGATAATAATGATTATATTGATCGGTTTTTATTTTTTATCGGATATTTTATTTTGTAAATGGGTATTTTTACTAACATGAACAAGCCAATAACATTGTAAGAAGTAAAATCTACTGTAATATACAAGAGTTTTATATACTTATTTTTTGTGCAGATAATATCACAATGAAATATTGCGATATTATCTATAAAACACAATGGCTGTTGAAAAATGACTTCCGATAGGTGGCAAACAATCTGCCACTATGAAAATAAGGGGTCTATAGGGAATATAGCAGAGAAAAAAAAGGTGATTTTCTAAATATAAATTATGGCGAAAAGAGGGAATATATGAAAAAAGAATTTTCCCGTTTTAATATATGTAATAATAAAATTTTTTTGCCTTAATTCTAAATTGCTTTCAAATTCTCCTAATGTTTAATTTGTCCTCTTTCCTTTTTACAATATCGTAACATATTTATTTTAATTTATCTGTTGGATAAAATCTTTGTATTTACGTTCTAAAATAATCAGATTACTCACAATTCTCTTCTAAACGACACTAGAAATCGAATTGTATCATATAAACATCCAACTGAACTGGGAGAACCCTTTCTCTTTTTGCATTGGTTAAAATAACTATTTCTAAATAAATAATTGGCAACTTAGAACTCAGTCATAAAATCCTGTATTCTAGCACAGGGCCTGATATAAGCTTGTTACATTGGTTTCGGAGTAATATTACTACGTTTTTTCCTTCTGCTAATAAATTCTTGTCAACTGGTGAGATTAATTAATCTGGTGAAGTCCTATGATAGCAACATATTTTAATTATAATCGACGTTTCTGCGTAATTTAAGTGGAAAATATGCCGAAAGATATATATATGTTGTTTTACGACCCGAAGCTACACGACTAGTAAATTTACGAGTGTTCTTGACGAAATTTTCTTGCTGTGGTGTGATTTAGAGCAGAATTTTATATTTTATCGATGGTATTCTATATAACAAATATTACATATATGTACAGTACAGTCTCTTGTGGTACAAATATGCGATATCCAAAACCTGTGCATGATTTGTTCAATTTTCCGGTGCGTTCGTAATTATATATAAATACGTAGCAATGATACTCTTCGCCTGATCTGCCCGCCTGTCTGTCGTTATATACGCTTATAGAAGCGAAAAAAAAATGGTTTTAAATTTCATAAACATAACTGCTGGAGGCTTTTGTCGAGTCATCTCAAATTTTATGAAATTGAAACAAAATTTTTAAAAATATTAATTAAAATTTTCTTCATTCTTTTAAATACTATCATGTAATTAATTCAATGATACCCCAAGATGGGTAATTGTGCAATGCTGCAATGGTGATTATTTTAATAAACCCTATCATTACAAGTAATATCCCGTGATAGATAAAGATTCTAGCCCTCATAGCATGCATAGTCACAGTGACGTCACAATGACGTCACTGTGAGTCACTTTGGTCACATCACATCTGCCCTCATAGCATGCATGTTCACAGTGACGTCACAATGACGTCACTGTGAGTCACTTTGGTCACATCACATCTGTGACGAAAATGCCACCACTCAGTGACGTTACAATGTGACTAAGATGTGACTTTCTAAAAAATTTTTCACAGTTCGTCACAATGTTAATGTCAAAGTAGTCACAAATGACACACTTTTCACAAATTGGTCACATTGTGACGTCGCAAACTGGTCACAATGTGACGTCACAAAAAAGCTCTAAAACGGCCGTAACGACTTCACATTTTAGTCACTGTGACTTCACATCGACGTCACGTGACGTCACATCGACAATCGATGGTCACAAAGTCACAATGTGACTTCACAACGACGTTGCAGTGACGTCACCATGTATTACGGGTGTGAACAAAATGCCACAACTCAGGGACGTCACATTGTGACTGAAATGTGACTTTTTTAAAAATCTATAGAAAATTACAAAAATTCTTCAAAACATGTTATTTACTTTAAAAAACATGTTTCTGGCAATTTAAATATCGTCGCTTTTGTCACAGTTCCGTGACAATGTTAATGTCAAAGTAGTCACAAATGACACATTTTTCACAAATTTGTCACATTGTGACCACTTTGTGAAGTGGTCACAAACGAGCTCTAAAACGGCCATAACGACTTCACATTTTAGTCACTGTGACTTCACATCGACTTCACATCATATATAGATCAGCTAAATGGAATAAAAATGCATCTCAATAGAATATAGCCGAAATTGTATTTTAATATTAATTTCTGATTTTTTAATGTCGGACTGTACACTATTTTTTTTGTCGAATTTTTAAAGAAAGATAACTTTTCTCCCTTTTATATAAAAAAGACTTTTTTTTCAGTTTCATCTGTAATTTGTTCACTGGGACATCTTATGATGCATTTTTTATCATCTCAATTTTAAAGTTATTACAGTGCCATATATAAAACGTCGGAACGCTCGACTTAAGTTTGAATCTTACAACTGGCCAATAATTTAATCCATAAAGAGAGAGGAAACAGGGAGAGGCCTAGAAAGCAATTCCTTATTTTCTCCTCTGTATTTGCCATAGACCACTTATTTCAGATCTAATTAACCATAGATACCACAATTTAATGCTAAACTAAAATATTTCACTAGAAGCCAGATTTTCATTTAGTGTTAAATATCTAAATATCATGTATAAATCAGCTAAATGGGTTAAAAATGCATTTCAATAAAACATAGCCAAAATAGTATTTTAATATTAATTTCTGATTTTTTTTTTATGTTGGACTGTACAGTTATTTGTTGCCGAATTTTCAATGAAAAATTAATAAATATAACTTTTCCTCCCATTTATATAAAAAAACCTTTTTTTTTTCAATTTCATCTTTAATTTGCTCAATGGGACACCTTATGATGCATTTTTTATCATCTCAATTTTAAAGTTACTACAGTGCCATATATCAAAATTTGGAACTCTCGACATGAGTTCGAATCTTACAACTAGCCAATAATTTCATCCATAAAGAGAGAGGAAAACAGGGAAAAAGAGCGCAATTCCCTATTTTCTCCTCTGTATTCCCGGTAGACCACTTATTCCCATTGTGGCAGATTGTTTTGCTGCTTGGCGAAATCGCCTGCGAGAGAACCCTCACGTTTCACCGATAATACCACAATATTTCATTGTGAAGAACCTGCGCAAGAAACATAAAATTGTCAATATAAAACTCGGCAATATAAAATTCTGTTTTATTCCTTGAAATGGTAATGTCATGTTCAATCGGGAAAAAACTTACCTTTAAAATTAAGATATAATGATAAAAAAAGGAAAGGAAAGATATTTCATGGGTAAACTTGTATTTATGTGTAAATATTTTATGAGAGTTGACTAGAATGAAAACGTATTTTATATTTTATCAATTATGATCTTTTTTACTTATATATTTTTTATTTAATGTTGAATAGTTTTAGGGGCAAAGTTTGTACTCTGCAAACACTTAATTTTAATGTCCAAAATGAAAAGTGGTACCAGTAACTTTTTAAGACATTCCGATCTCATAATATGCGTGAAGAAAAGCTTTTGATTATACACTGGTGTCCAAAAGTTAAGCATAATTGGTAATTAAGTAATTATTTTAAAGTAATGAAAGAAATATGAATCGGAATGTGCTGAAACTCCAGGTGTGTAAACAAAATAGTACGCGTCACATATTATCGCGAAGAGTTTTCCCCGAAATTGAACAGGGGACCTTCAACAAATTGAAAACGAACGAAGATCTTTTGGATAACCCTGTCAAAACTAATGTAGCAAAAGCGTTCAAACTGCACATTATGATTAATTGGCTTATTGTAATGTACTGTGTTAATTTTTACAAGGATAGCATGTATACTCGTAGAGAAATTAAGGTTTTTATAAAAACAGTCCTAAATTTTTCCAAGTTTTTTGCTTATAATTTGCAGAGTTCTTATTATAAAATAATGTTCTTTTCTGAAACTATGACAAACATCATTGTACACAATACCCTGTCATCTGAATTTAAAAATAATAAAAATTGTATGAAAAATGAGTATGTTTAGTAAATAATTGTTCATTGCGCATGCGTCAACGATATCAAAATGTCATTTGCATATTGTGTTAGCTAAATATATAGAGCAACTTCTGTAAAAGTTTCAAAAACATAGCTTGAAAATTCTGAAAATGGGAGCCTATAGAATCAACTCAAAATCCTTTATTCCCTAAATGAAGCAAAAAGATGAGAGGCTGTATCCATATTCCATTGTTTAGTGCCTACACAATATTGCACGTACAACTATATTTAGGTAAAACCCCTGATTTTTTTTTTGCTTCCTTTAGGAATAACGCATTTTGAGTTGATTCTATAGACGATAATTTTCAGAATTTTCAAGCTATGTTTTTGAAACTTTTACAGAAGTTGCTCTATACAATTAGCTAACACAATATGCAAATGACATTTTGATATCGTTGACGCATGCGCAATGAAAAATTATTTACTAAACATACTCATTTTTCATACAATTTTTATTATTTTTAAATTCTGATGACAGGGTATTGTGTACAATGATGTTTGTCATATTTTCAGAAAAGAACATTATTTTATAATAAGAACTCTGCAAATTATAAGCAAAAAACTTGGAAAAATTTAAGACTGTCTTTATAAAAACTTTAACAAAAATGTCTTGCCCTCGAAAGGGTTAAAATATTTTATTGCTGGAATTTCACAGCAAATTAGCCTATTTGTATGCCTTCATTGCCGTATCCTTTCACCGGGCACGCAAATTTTCATCACATGAGCGAGCGCGCGTTGTAAATTGTACAACAGGTGGAAAACAATCAATTATTGCTGCTTTATTTTAATTTTACAAATAATTTAACTTACGAATATCATATAAGTTATCTCTGATCACAATTTATGAAAGTGTTAGCTATACACTTATTTTGTTATAACATACTAAAACTGAATTTTAGATTTATAA
This sequence comes from Maratus speculifer, assembly GCA_964019185.1. NCBI lineage: Eukaryota > Metazoa > Arthropoda > Arachnida > Araneae > Salticidae > Maratus > Maratus speculifer. Next base: position 280,294,296 of record OZ025294.1, read on the forward strand.
AAAGCTACTTGCCTCTACAATTACAAAGAATAAAAATTAATAATGAATTACTAAACAATAATTAATTAATTTCGGATTAACAGAATTACTTCTATATTTCATATATATTAGTCGGTTCCCATATCAAGCATAAGATTTTCTTTTCTGAAAGCTGTTTACTGATAAAACTTGCAGATTTCATGCACAGTTAACAGATTAAAATGGCAGATGCAGCTAACTGTGCAATCTGAAATACAAATAACTTTCAGGAACTGGGTAAATAGATCCAATAAACGAATACAATTCGTTATTAACACTTACTACTGCTTGAATTTTTTTAAGAAAGTAAATGTTGTGCTTTTTACAACAGCGCACCCTACGGAAGGTTAAAATTTACTGTATTGTTGTAATTCGTGAACAATACAAAAAATATTTCACATTTTTGTTTATTTATATTATATTTTCTAATTTTTAATGTTTAAAATATTTTATTGCTGGGGTTTGACAGCCAATTAGCTTATTTGTTTGCATATTTTGTCACATAGCTAACTGAATTTTTGTTGCAATTCGTATACTGTACACGAAGTATGCTTGGTGATTAGTCTTTAATTATTAAACGAAAGCCCAACTAAACGAGCCCAATTAAACAAAAATCCAATAAAACAAATAAGTATTTACAGTTTCCATTCCATGGAAAAACCGACAAAATGTCTTGCACGTGAAGCTTACATATATAACTATATCTATTAACCTGTAAGTTGTAAGAATATAAATTTTACATTATAATTAACAAAATAACCAATATTTTTATATTTTCATAATTGCTTTAATTTGGGATACAATAAGACTGTTTAAACTACTAGCGTCTAGCGACAGCAGGATTCCTAATGGTAGGACTTAAAATCTACATACCTTTAAACTTGGGATTTATCCCTAAAGAGGGATATTTTCCCCTCTTTCCTCAAATGCTTAGGGAAATTATCGATAGTGATCTGATAATGCGGGTTATTGAAAATGCGATAATCAAGGTTTTTCTATCATAACAAGCGATAACCAGCTTTTCGTTTTTTTATTATCTTTAAGATTGCTTCTGAAAGGAAATCTGTTACTTAATATTTATTGACACTGATTAGAAAATCGAAGAATTTTAAAGTTTTGCTACGAAAAGAATTTTTGGGAATATTTGCTTGTTTACATTTCTAAAATAAACTGTAATGATTTCTTTTTCGTGGGGGGGAGGGGGGGTAAATTACTTATGCCAATTATTTCAATTCAATATATATCATAAAATATATAATAATAAATTAGCATGCTTAGTTTATGTTGTCATAAAACTGTATCTACATTTTGAAAATGCCGCAATGTAATAATCACATAAATTGAAGAATCGCTTAAATAGAGAACAATATTAGCTCTATAAATAATTTAAATGCCAAAACTTAAAGTAAGAGTTTTCATCAGTCACTAAGAAAACCGTTTCTGGGAATGCATAATTACTATATTAAAATGTTTGTAATTTTTTTTTTGTCAAATTTTTTATGTTAATTATTTCAATTTCAATTGTAATTTATATGATAAATATGAAATAATATATTAGCATGTTTTTGTTCATGCACTTATCATACATGAAAGTGTGCATGTGATTTGGAAATATTAAAATATAATTATTACATAAATTCAAGAAATAGATGAATTAAGAGCAATATTAACTTAAACTCCATTGATAATTTATTTCAGTTTTGTCTGTCACAGTATTGAATATAGTAATAAGCTTAAATAACTATAAGTGCAATGGCTATAATTTTCTGTTAATATATGGCAGCACAGTACAGCAGTTTAAAAGAGGAAAATATCCCTCTTTAGGGATAAATCTGAAAGTTCAAGATTAGCAGATTTTATTCTAAGTCCTACCATTAGGAATCCTGCTGTCGCTAGACCGGATGCATAGAAACTCGGATGCATAGATCATTTACAGGGGCAATCAAAAGTATTCCATTACATTACGGTCAATGGGGAAAAAAGTTTCAAATGCATTTTAATCGTTTGAAATTTAAAATACGCAATTATTACATAATTCTGTCGAGTTATTTCAAATATTTTGATAATCGTGTGTATAGATCAATTACAGGGGCAACCAAAATTATTCAATTACATTATGGTCAATTAGGAAAAAGTTTCAAATATATTCTATATGTTTGAAATTTAAAATACATAATTATTACATAATTTTGTCGAGTTATTTCAAATTTTATGAAACTCGGATGCATAGATCAATTACAGGGACAATCAAAAGTATTCCGTTACATTACGGTCAATGGGGAAAAATGTTTCAAATGCATTTTAATCGTTTGAAATTTAAAATACGCAATTATTACATAATTCTGTCGAGTTATTTCAAATATTTTGATAATCGTGTGCATAGATCAATTACAGGGGCAATCAAAAGTATTCAATTACATTATGGTCAATTAGGAAAAAGTTTCAAATATATTCTATATGTTTGAAATTTAAAATACATAATTATTACATAATTTTGTCGAGTTATTTCAAATTTTATGAAACTCGGATGCATAGATCAATTACAGGGACAATCAAAAGTATTCCGTTACATTACGGTCAATGGGGAAAAAAGTTTCAAATGCATTTTAATCGTTTGAAATTTAAAATACGCAATTATTACATAATTCTGTCGAGTCATTTCAAATATTTTGATAATCGTGTGCATAGATCAATTACAGGGGCAATCAAAAGTATTCAATTACATTATGGTCAATGGGGAAAAAGTTTCAAATAAATTCTATACGTTTGAAATTTAAAATACATAATTATTACATAATTTTGTCGAGTTATTTCAAATTTTATGAAAATCGGATGCATAGATCAATTACAGGGACAATCAAAAGTATTCCGTTACATTACGGTCAATGGGAAAAAATGTTTCAAATACATTTTAATCGTGTTACACTCATGCGGACTTAATAAAATTTATATGCAATTATAAAGTACATATTATAATATACATCATACATAATTTGTGGTGCAAAGAACATTTGTTATTGATTTACAAGGCCACACAAAAGTATTCCATTACATAATGGTATAGGGAGAACATTGTTTGATGAGCGTTTTAATTGTAATTCACTATTTACAATTTTATGAGATTGATATATGAAAGTAATATTTTTAAAACTTCGCTATCGTACGAACGCACCTAATTTGCTACGCTTCACGTGCAATTTCCAATTTGTTATATCTAATTTTATTACTTACCCATCATACGTAGTATAGGGTAAGTCTTGCAATCGTTTTGAAAATCGAAAAAATTTTTTTGACGAGTTTACACGTTTCAGATACTGGAGATTCCGAAAAATATACTTTTAGAAAAAAAAAAATTGCCGTCCGTCCGTCTGTGTGTCTGTCTGTATGTATGTCTGTCTGTCTGTAACCGCTCTATGTCCCGAACAAATTGAGATAGAGACTTGAAATTTTATATGTACTTAGTATGTAAAAATGGGACGAAGCCTATTTAATATCAGTAACTTCTATTATCTTGAACTATTTTTTTCGGACTCTCAAAAAATTCATTCTGATGAAATGTATATAAAAATTTTCGAAATTTTTTATTTTAAGGAGTGGATATAAAAGGCAATAAAATAACACAAATTTTTCATAAAGAACAAAGTCGATCGGATTGTTTGTTGCTGAGATACGTGTAATCCTGTTTTTCACATTCTTTGATTTTTCATGACTCTGTATTTCATTCAAATTTGAATTCAAAGATATATTTTAATTGGAAATGAGACGCTTCATCCGACGCAGTAAATTGCTAGTTAATATGATTATTATTTTGGAGTTATAAGGATGTTTCTTTTACGCAATCCGGTATTATTTGAGTATTTTGGCGTTTTATATAATTTTTCAAAATTGTCTCATCAGCTATTCATTAATAAATCCTTACTATGTATATTAAAATTATTTAAATATGCGTTACACTTTTTTTGGAATTGCAATGCATTTTATAAATAAGTTACACATGTTTTATTTTCATATTTTATATTATGCATATGTATGATGGGTAAGTATTATGGTGGCCTCCAACGACTAGTTGTCAAATACTATCTGACATGGACAAAATATGTGTTATTCCATACTTTCGACTATTCTTGATCAGTTTTAGCAATTAAATTGACGAAATTCATGTCATAATAAGAGTTATAATGTTTTTAGGTACGTGCGCCAGATGTGGCACACAGTGAAGTGAAGGTTTAAAGCCATTCAAATGTTTTTTTATTTATTTTAACCCTACAAATGATGTATATAATCAATGTAACTATTAACGCAGTATCATCTGTAAGAAGTTAGTAATATGATTCCATTTAAGAAAAGATAAGTGCGTCTAGTAACTTACCCAGGGACTGTAGTTTGGTTTGTAGTTATCATTCATATTTTTATAAAGATTTCAATCCAAATAGATAATTGCACGATGCTAGATAAGATTTAAATTTAAAATTTACATTATTTTCAAAAAATGTAGCACTAAAACGTTGTATGCTTCTTTAAAAAATGACCCAATTATCCTTCACATAAACAAAGAGAGTGTGTTTGAAATACAAAATAGAAAAATTATTAAAATATTTTATTTTGAAATCTGTACCAAAAATTAGAATAATTTAGTACTTTTCTTATTTCATACAAAATGAATAATGCGATTTAGCTTCATATGTTTTGTAGAAATATGTAATTTATTACAGTTATCTATATAAATGTGCTCAACCCTCATCATGAATAAAGTGAAATTTTAGACTTCATAGCTTAAAGCTATTTATTTCCAAACTAATCTTGCTCATGGCTTGTATATTTGCTACGAAGAATAATGACGTAACATGCAACAATTAGTCAAATTTATCCAGAGATTAGTAGTGCCTCCCCAAATGGATTAGTAGAACGCTGCCATTCTAGAGGGTTTTATATATGCGTTGAAGTCTTCCATCAAACAAATCCTATGGTTGGATTAAATGATGAACTTTCCGCCTGAATAAGCAGATATTATAAAGTCATGGTTTATTACGTGCGGGATTGTTAGCATTTTCGATTATCGTGGATGTACAAGTAAAGTGGAAATTTTCTTGTTTGAAAACTTGCTATACGAAGAAAAATATTTCATATTATAAGAATGTTTAAAACTAGAAAACGGGAAATTTGCTTTATTTAGAATTTAGTGTCACCCCCGTGGAAAAAAAGTGCAAAACATATTTCAGTTTTATGACTTAAAATATAAGCTTTGAATTCATATAACATCATGTCATTTGCATCCGCTGAAGCATTCCATATTTATCATCCAGTCTCAAACAACATCTACGAAAAAGTATGCATATGACGTCACTGTCGCAGAATAATCCTCAACTACAGAAAAAAGTGATGACGTCATTCAAGAAAATAGATTTTTTTAAAAATCTACTCGTATTCAAACTAATCTTTCTCATAGCTTGTATATCTGCTGCGAAGAATAAATTTGTAACATGCAACAATTAGTAGAATTTATCCAGATATCAGCAGATATACAAAGTCATGGCTTATTGCGTGTGGAATTGTTAGCATTTTTGATTATCGTGAATATACAATTAAAGTGGATATGTTCTTTTTTGAAAACTTGTTATACCAAAAGAAATACTTCATACCTTAAGAATGTTTAATGATACACTTTAACTTTGAAATTATATAAATATATATATATATATATATATATATATATATATATATATATATATATATATATAATGTAATGTAATAAATATATATAGATATATATATTACGCTATCGTACGTGACCCAGAAATTGCGATTGCTTAATAATTGTTGAAAGGTAATGCTCGAATGAAACGTATCTCACTGGTTATTGTGAAAAAGTCCTTTGGCAAGATTTAGCCTGAAGTAAATCGGATATATTTGTGTTTCTCTTTCGCTGCAATCATAAAGGTACAAAATATCATTATTTTTGTTTTCCCGTTTTTTTTTTTTTTTTTTTTTTTTAACTTAAAATTATAAATAAATGAAAGCCATGAATTTTAAACGTTTCAGTTTAAAATTAAATTTATATATTATGCATGAAATGAGTGAAAGTATTATATTTTAAATGAAATTAATGAAATACGAAAAAGATGCCACGAGCACAATCTTTGGCGATTTATCATCCGGCTAGCAAAAAAAAAATGTCGAGTTTTTGATATCTCAAGCAGAATCTTCTAGTTTGGAAAAGAATTGAGTTAGTAAATCAAATTATGAATAAAAGCAATATGATGCAATCCTTAGCATACATTTAAGGAAGACCAAACTGGTCGCCAAGGGTGACTGGTATATTATATAAAATTGTATATGAATTTTTGCATGCATAAGATTTTACATTTAATACATTTTTTTTTCTCAATACTTGTTCTCGAAAGTTAAATCTGTATATCGTAAGATGTGGTTTTATAACGATGAATAAATAAAAATAGCAAATAGATCATTTTTTTAAAAAAAAACTTGAAGTTAAGAATTTTTCGAATGATAAATAGAAAACGCAAAGTATGTTTGAAAGAACAAACTCTTTATGTCAAAAAATAGACTATTTAATTTTTATCCATCACTTTAAGAACTATTATAGGTAGAAACTTTTGTATCTACCTATGAATATATGCGTTCACCTGCCAAATTTATAATTTTTTTAATTGATAATTTTCAAAATTAAAAGCAGTTAGAATCAAGAAAATTTAGATATCGGATTCAGAATTAATTGTGCGGAAGATTTATAAATATATAAAAGATAAATACATCTTAATAACAACAAGTATAAAGCAGCTTAAATGCGAGCAACTCAAAAAACTTTTTCACCTTGTTATTATAAAATTTAGAATTTATTTTCTTAAAATTCCGTACGATATTCAATGTACACATTTCCATACAACGCATTTAAATTTTCATATAGACTATTATCAAATTCAATATAATACATTACAAGCTATGTTTACATGCATTTTAACTGTAAACTGTTTAAAAGTACATTTATTTCTAAATCCCGTACATTATTAAATGTACACACTTCCATTCAGCTTATTTAAACGTTAGTTATCAGTTACCTCTGTAAAAATTTACTTATTATTTCGCTGAGTTAAGAAAAAAAGATTAGGGGATTAGAGCAAATTATATTTATCAAAAGTATACCTTTCATGGTTATAGCAATTATTGGAACCGCAAAATTAAAGCTCATTTAGATAAGCTCGCAATTGAATTACAAGATAAATCATAAATCCAATTTTTTTTCCAACAATGCTTATCCGCAATAATCTTTGGTTAATGAGATTTCAATTAGTAATGCAATAAAATATTGATGAAGCATTCCAGTTTTAAAATCTATATTAATCGCATATGTTCTCTGCATGATGTAATTTTATTTCATTACTTAAAATTACGTTAGAGGCTGTGCAAATATAAGATTATCAACTTTTTGGTAGCTTTGGGCCCCCCTCTATCATTTCCGATATCATACGTTATCAACCTTCGACCCCAGCCCCCTCCTAGGTTAATATATCATTATCAAAGTGTAATTTTGTTTTCATTTTTAGAATTTTTAGAATTTTGTTTGTAGTGACATACAAAACTGATTACATATGAGGAGCCCAGAAGCCAAGGGGTACAAATGACAAAATTATTTAGATTTCGAGTAAACTGAGTTCAAAGTTAAACATCAATTGTAATTCAACGAATTGAGCTGAAACTTTTGCTTACTTCTTAGTGATCTTTGAAGTCTTATTTCAATAACTGTTTAAAAAAAGTGGAATACATTTTTTTTTTTTACTTATAACTAAGCAACGGCACTTGTACCCCTTGGCTTCCAAGCAGTAATGAAAAGTGCTTGGAAACTAAAAGGTACAAGTGCCGAATGAGCACAAGAAATGAAAAATTATGAAATAAAAAATTGTATTTATGAAAAAATTAAGAACAATGTTTATACAAATAAATGAAAGGACAAAATTTTGTTTTAATATAAATTCTAAAGAAGGAAAAATTATGAAATAAAAAATGAATTTACGAAAAAAAAAAGTATGAACGATGTTGATATAAATGAATGAAAGAAAAATTTTTGTTCTAATGTAAGTTTTAAAATTTTATTTAAAATTTTGAAACATTGAAATTTTATATTTTTTAACACTTTCCAACAAAGTTGAAAAGTGAATATGATTTTAATTTGTCTGTCCGTCTGTCCGTGCCCTAACTCTCGTAAATATATTCGGATTGCCCATAAATTTTTGGGAATTATTCATGTTTACCTCAACACAAACCTATTCCAAATGAAGTTTCTAACACGATTAGTTTATTTACAGGGACAATCAAAAGTTTTCCATTACATTACAGTTTATGGGAAAAATCGTTTTAAATGGATTTGAAAGATGTTACTCCTTGTCACATATTAAAATTTATATGCATTTACGAATTGCACCAAAAGAAACATTCTATAAAATCTGAGGTAAAAGGAATAGTTATTATTTATTTACAGGACCATACAAAAGATTTACATTACCTAATGATAAAGAGGAATTGTTTGCGACTTATTTTCATGTATAATAAAATTCATATATATCGCTGAGGCTTAATATAAGTTATTTTGTGCATAATACGAAGTACACAGTATTTACAGGGACACAAAAAAGATTTTAAATAGTATATTCTATCCGAAGTACTGTATATATTCTCAATGATGATTGATGGATGGACGAAATGCCATCTTAATTATGAATTGTACTTTTAAGTTTCACTAAATTTATACATGTTTTATGACTTGTATAAATGCTATAGATCATATACAGGGTTACACAAAAACACTCGTAAAGGTTACAGAATAAGATCGTACTTTACTTAAAGATTGCTTTTAAATAAGTCATGTATGTCTATGCTGAACTGCATTCAGTTTACCAAGAAATGCTTGTAAAATATAGATAAAATGATATATAGGATCACACGCAAAATTTTATTCATGGTCATCGATGGTTGATAATTTCTGAAAATGTGATTTCAGAAGTCTTAAGTGTGTTTTAGTTTGAAGTAAATTTCAGCTAAATACTGGCGTATAATAAAGGTTTAAGATAAACTACAGAATAAATAAAAGTATACAAGTATGCTTCCATCTATTAGTATAAATTGCTGAAAGAGAAATTTCAAACTATTATATGTTTTCTTGCTATACTAATTTTACTCGTTATACAGTATAAATCAACCGACTAATAAAACATAGGGCTGCTCAAAAGTATCAGAATGCATATTTGGAAATGCATAGTGATACTTTATTACCCTAAATAGCAAAAAATTTTAAAGATTTCAGGGAGTGTGGGAAAGTGTTTCATAATCCATGCTTAACGCATGATTTTCTTACTTGATAACAGTTAAAATGCGTTTATTTAATGCATAAAAAAGCAAATTGCTTTGTATGTCGTTGGTCGCGCTTCTGCTATATAGACGTTAACGGACACAACTGTACTTATACCCCTTGGCCTCCACACGTTTCACAGTTTTGGGAAAGAGGTTAAGTAACTTACCCCTATAACGCAGTACATAATGAAAAAATCACTCTTAACTCTTTACCTACAAATACATAGACATATTTCCAGATAGCCTGTGCACTTAACTCAATTTTTTCAATTTTGTCGCTTATACCCCTTAGTTTCTGGGCTCCTCATATAATATACAAAACTGGTTACATTTATTTTTCACATGCTTTATAGATTTAAATGAAAAGAAGGCCATAAAATATCGCTTTACATCAAATAACACTTAAAAGAAATTGTTAACATTTAAAATTATTTTATAATAGCTTTTTGTTACACAGTGTAGTCTTATTGCACTTATTCCAAGCGGCGATGAGGGATAGGTAGAAATTTTTATCAACGAAGCAAGTGGACAACATTTTTTCCCTTCTTTTTATTTATAAGTGACACAAGCCTCATTCCAAATAAGCTTCATGTGTGGTTTCTTGAATCGTTATTATATATGCATATACACGTATAAAGAAGAATAGGAAAATCGTTAGATGAGTATTCCATATTTTGAGTTAAATAATTTTATAATAATGTAGTGATTTTAATAATAACTTTGTATTTTCATAAAAATAGATGACAGCTAAAAAAAAATAACATACTATTTTGAATCAAAAAGAAGGATCATATTACAAATAAAAATTGAAAATTTTGATTGAATAAAAAATGTTACCGATATCAAAAGATAAATCCCTTCCCCCAGCTTCTAGAAATATCATATGGTAACATGTCCCAGGTCCCCCTACATCCTAAAGTGATATCGTTACATATGCATACCCCCTTAAATAAACTGGTTTTTCTAAGGAATTTCGGCCGGATACTTTGATTTTCTTTACCTATCTACTATGATTAAGATATCTTCAAAATTGTAAAAAAAAAAAAAAAAAAAAAAAAAAAAAAAAAAATGTATTTTTGGTTGAAATAAGCTGAGTAAGTAATTTTTATCCCATATAATTGTGCACCGTGGTATCGAAGCGAAAAATGCCCATTGTGGCATTTATACCCAAAAAGACTGATTTAGAGCTCCTATAATACAGGCTGAATCATCCTCGACATTTTACGACAAATTAAGTAAAACACGCGAAAACCGGTTAGCGTTAGCCAATAGGGGACAGTTTAAGGTCCTATTGTGCACGGCAACCTCAGTTTTGTCACTGGACTAATGCTGAGCTTTTCACCAATAAGGCAGTTATTTTGGGCAAAAAGATGGATATGCGTCGGCTCTCTTTATAAGAGCCTTAGACTGATCTACTGTGAATTTTTATGTCTTTGAGTTATTAATAAAAACTTAATTAACTTGCTAAATAAAAGGAGAAATTACTAAAATTAGTATTTCTTCCTGTAATATCTATGGTTATTGTGATGTTGTTTAATGAACACAGGGAAAAATACTTGTGCTTATTAGCAATTCACAGTACAAAACACCGGGCAATTTTGTGGAAATTCTATTGGTAAACGGAATGTTATTACATCTTGCGGTTTTTTAACGGAAATATTTCCGTATATTCCAGAAAATTTTCTTCCGTTTTCTTTTCTGAAATTTATGGGAATTTTTCCGTTTAAAAAAGTAATGTACTAGCGTCCGGATTACCAATACAACTTAAGTAAAATCGTACTTCTTTTTACAGTGTTGAGTGTTATTGTGGATTGTATTAAAGAGAAGCTATTGGCTTTTTTTCTGTTATACCTACGACTATTCTGAAGTGACTTGTACACATAGAAAAAAATATTTTTAATACTTTTTTGTTATTTTAATGTACATATTTAATAGCTGTTTAATAAATAATTTATGCATGCAAACGAAACACTGCGAAAATAATATGAGTTTTTGAAACATTCTTGTAGAAACATTTTGATACTATATTAGAAAACATATCAGTGAAAGAAAGCCTTATCAAAAACATACCTTAGAGGGTTACTGCAATTATCGAAATACAATAAACTAGTTTAGATAAACTGTTTAGCGTGTTATATTCTAGCTGATTATTGTAACTAATCCACTTCCATAATTATATTTGGCTAAATACTGGTTAGTTTTGTGATATTACATTTCAATTAGTGATGCGATAACATATTGCTAAAATTTTCCAATTATGAAAGCCATATGAATCGCCATATTCATCATGTCTTTTTCATTTTCCTAATTAAAAGTGCTACATTAAACAAAAAATTTGCGTAAATGACATTGAAATTAGATTTTCTATTAGTATGCATGGTTTTACGAAGCTGATTTCAAAAATATAAAAGTATGCTTGTTTTTTTACAATCCAATTAAGCATCATGTACAATTCTGTGCCTTCGTAGAAAGGCCTGTGTCCATTTTAGATGCGTTCATGATTATGGAAATGCGAAACAACACCTATAGTGGTCGTTCAATCCGTCCGTCTGTCTGTCCGCATATAACAGATTCAAAACTACCGAAACGAATCGTTTGAAGCTTGAAATATAAAATTTCTGCATACTTTTGTCGAGTCATTTCAAATTTTATGAAAATTGAACGCACAGTTCAATTGCAGAGACAATCAAAAATATTCCGTTACATTGCGGTCAATAGAAAAAATAGTTTCAAGTGCATTTTAATGATGTTACCCTTTTTCGAACATAATAAAACTGATATACATCTATGGAGTATATACTAAAATATACATTCTGTACAATCTGTCGCGCAAAGAATATTTGTTATTAATTTACAGGGCTACACAAAAATATTCCATTTAATAATGGTATGGGGGGGAAACATTGATTGGGGGCGTTTTAATTATATTAAACTATTTCACATTTCATAAAATTTATGTACGTTGTTGAGGTTTATTATAGGTTACTTCCTGCATAATAGAAAGCAGATAGTATTTACAGGACATACAAAAAATTCCAGATCTTTATACAGCATGCGAAGTACTGTATACTACTTTACCAAGATCTGAATATTTTTAAAACTACCTTCTAGTACGAACGCACCTCATTTACTACGTTTCACGTGCAATTTACAATTTGTTTGACTTGAATTGCAATTTCTGCTAATATGTTTTATTCCACTTCAAAAAAGTGAAAGTTGGGTAATTTTAACAAAATCTAAAATAAAAAGTAATTTCTTATAAATATATTTTTTAAACTTCAAATGCCTAGGGAATAGCAGTAAAATATGACACAAATATTTTTAAACAATCACAAGATATAAAAATATTTTCAAACATATAACATCAATTATCTGTGACGTATTCGCAATCAATTATATAAGTGTAAAAATATTGATAAATATGGTGAATTTTATTTCTTACTAGCAGTGAATACAATAAAATTAGTATTATTTAATGAAAAAAGAAATAAATTCTATAGTTCGTTGTTACTGCTGAAATAATAATTATATAAAAAAACAAGGGATTCTTTAATAACCTCAGTTATTAAAGAGTTTTAAACAAGTTAATATTTTGAAAAAAAATCTGTATAAATTTACGTAAATAATAACTTTTAAACGAGAAAGGTTTTTATTTGCACTAATTTTAGAAATCTAAGCACGTAATAAAGTACTTCTCGAGATTAAAAAAAAAGAAATAAAAAATATACTTTTGTTTAATACTTTATTAAATTAGTTTTTAATACATGTATGTGCATTTATTAAAAAAAACTTATTTGTAAATAAATAATACTAATTGATACCAGCTTAGAAATGTAATAAATAAACTACATTTTTTTTTAATTTAGGAAACGTTTCACATTATATTTTGTATATATGAGACTAGCAACCAATTTATATAAAGGAACTATACTTTAAATTTAGAAAATAGAATTTTCTAAATTTTATGCTATGAGATTAGAAATTAAAAACAAAAAATAAAAATGCATGATCTGCTAAAATATGTTTAGGTATAACACATTAACATTTTTTTCATTTAACGTTTTTCTCCTTTATCATATTCCTCGTTCTTTTTTCTCTTAAATTAATTCAAACAATTTATGCCAGAAATATTTTGCTTAAGTATATTTTCTACAAAAAAGAAAAAAAAAAACAAAGCAAGAAAAGGGCAAAAGAAAACCCGTGCAAAGATTACAACTAAAACGTTTGTAAGAAAAACCATTTACAATATCTAATGGATGAAACTTAACAGAAATTTAAATCGTGTAATTTGCTGGTGGACCGTTTCCCATTGCGTGTAGAATTGAAGCCGTAGAACAGGAACGTGATGGGATTTTTGATAAACTCCTATTTTGAGTGAAAATTACTTTTACGGGATAAGAAATAAGGTCAGGGTTTTAATGCATTCCACATTCTTTAGTATTTTATAAAGTCATATTATACAGAAAGTGTGTGTTCAAGACATTTTATTGAAAATTAATGGATTTTCTTCTGATAATTACATACTAAGAGTTACGATAGAAAAATTCTATGGAATAAATTTTAAAGACATAGAGTTAAAAAAAGCAGAAACTTATGGTTAAATTTAGTAATGTCAGAGTTAAAAGATGGAATATAGGTGGCATATTTAAATAATTTACTACTAAAATGCATGTATAAATAGCTTGTGAAGTATTACAATGAATTTAACAATAGCCTAAATACGATTTTGAATATGCTGTATGGAAGTATGTACGGGCCTTTTAGAAAAAGAATCTCAATTTATACATAAAGAAACTGAAAAAGTTTCAAAGTTTCTTATATTTAAGCTGCATAATACAAGCAGTTATTAAGATATATTTATTTCTTATGTAACTATAAATCTTGCTCACAGTTAATTTTGCATCCAGCAATTTAATTTTCTCGATGCTAATTGTTATTAAAACTGAAATTCATCATTTTTCTTTTTTTTAAATAAACATGCAAGCTCTGTTAATATGTATTTAGGCATAACACATTAAAAAATTTTCATTTAACGTTTTTCTTCTTTATCATAATCCTCGTTTTTTGTCTCGTAAATTAATTCATACAATTTATCCCAGAAATATTTTATTTAAGTATACTTTCTACAAAAAAGAAAAAAAAACAAAGCAAGAAAAGGGCAAAAGAAAAGCCGTGCAAGGATTACGTCTAAAACGTTTGTAAGAAAAACCATTTACAATATCTAATGGATGAAAGTTACCGGAATAGGAATATTTTAAATCGTGTAATTTGCTGGTGGACTGTTTCCCATTGCGTGTAGAATAGAAGCCGTAGAACGGGAACGTGATGGGATTTTTGATAAACTCCTATTTTGAGTGAAAATTACTTTTGCGGGATAAGAAATAAGGTCAGGGTTTTAATGCATTCCGCATTCTTTAGTATTTTGTAAAGTCATATTATACAGAAAGTGTGTGTTCAAGACATTTTATTGAAAATAAATGGATTTTCTTCTGATAATTACATACTAAGAGTTATGATAGAAAAATTCTATGGAATAAATTTTAAAGACATAGAGTTAAAAAAAAAGCAGAAACTTATGATTAAATTTAGTAATGTCAGAGTTAAAAGATTGAATATAGGTGGCATATTTAAATAGTTTACTTCTAAAATGCATGTATAAATAGCTTGTGAAGTATTACAATGAATTTAACAATGGCCTAAATACGATTTTGAATATGCTGTATGGAAGTATGTACGGGACTTTCAGAAAAAAAATTCTCAATTTATACATAAAAAAACTGAAAAAGTTTCAGTTTCTTATATTTAAGCTGCATAATACATGCAGTTATTAAGATGTATTTATTTCTTATGTAACTATAAATCTTGCTCACAGTTAATTTTGCATCCAGCAACTTAATTTTCTCGATACTAACTGTTATTAAAACTGAAATTCATCATTTTTCTTTTTTTAAATAAACATGCAAGCTCTGTTAATATGTATTTAGGCATAAAACATTATTTTTTTTTTTCATTTAATGTTTTTCTTTTTTATCACATTCCTCGTTTTTTTCCCTCTTAAATTAATTCAAACAATTTATCCAAGAAATATTTTACTTGAGTATATTTTCTACAAAAATGAAAAAAAACAAAGCAAGAAAAAGGGCAAAAGAAAAGCCGTGCAAGGATTACATCTAAAACATTTGTAAGAAAAACCATTTACAATATCTAATGGATGAAAGTTACCAGAATAGGAATATTTTAAATCGTGTAATTTGCTGGTGGACTGTTTCCCATTGCGTGTAGAATGGAAGCCGTAGAACGGGAACGTGATGGGATTTTTGATAAACTCCTATTTTGAGTGAAAATTACTTTTGCGGGATAAGAAATAAGGTCAGGGTTTTAATGCATTCCACATTCTTTAGCATTTTATAAAGTCATATTATACAGAAAGTGTGGGCTCAAGACATTTTATTGAAAATTAATGAATTTTCTTCTAATAATTACATACTAAGTGTTACACTAGAAAATTTCATGAAGTAAATTTTAAAGATACAAAGTTAAAAGAAGCAGAAATTTATTGTTAAAGTTAGCAATTTCTGAGGTAAAAGATTTAATATAAATTGCACATTTAAATAGTTTACTGTTAAAATAGATGTATAAATAGCTTGTGAAGTATTACATTGTATTTTAAAAAAACTTACATTCAACCTTAAACCTCAAATAGTTTATAAGTGAAAGTACACTTATATTACACAAATGATTTAAATGAAACATATTTTCTTCCAGAAAATTTCATTGTATATTTCTGGAAGTTTAAGTTACATAAAAATGAGCAAACACATTGAAAAACACTGAAAAATATAAATAAATGAGATAATTGTTAATTGACAATTGTGAAGTGCGTAATGTACAATTAGAACTATTACAACAATTACGTTTCAGCATTTCACTTGAAAATATGTTAGCGCCATTCACGAAGTACGTGCATTAATATAAACATTCTGATCTGAAATCAACAGGTGATTTATTGTATGTCAAAATAAAATGATAGACAGTTGTAGTAATATGATAGTAGAATAACGTGTAGAGGGTAATAACAATTTTGAAATCACTTGAAAAACAGCTAATCTGGATATATCTTTTTTTTTCGGGACAAAACAGGAATATAGTAACTTTAATTAAGTTTTCCTTTAAAAAGTTCAATTAATGTTACATCTATAAATTAAATAAATATTGTCAATAAAAAGTATTTTATTCCAATCTTTACCATGCTGTTGTTTATTTCTGTTTTATGCTCTAAAAGGTACGGTTTTTTTAAAATACCTTACTGAAAAATGCACTCCTTTAGCAGGAGTGAATAGTCACTTCTCCTTAAGAGTGACAACTCACTTCACTCGGAGTGAAAAAAATGCACTCTTCTAGAAAAAGAGAATAGTCATTCTTTAGAAAGAGTGATAATTGACCCCTGAAAATTCACTTCCCAGGAGTGAGTATTCACTCTTTTTTACCTGGAATGTTTCCTAATGTTATAATGAATGCTTGCTCTAATTCTCTAATATCTTTTTCTTAACTCAGAGATATCATAGCTAAATTTTCAGGTGTGACTTATAAATAGCGTTTAAGCCTCATTACAGCTCATAGATCATACACTGATGCCACAGAAATGATTGAAATGAAACTTATATTGTTTTCATTAAAATTTTCATCCACATTTCTGGAAATTTAACTATATAAAAATAAGCAAACAGATTGATTCTGTGGCTCCAGGGAGGACAATTTGGATTTCCGGGGGAAAAATTTCACTTTTTGATCTTTGAAAACCCAACATTTCAAACTTTCCGGGGGAACATTTCGTTGTTCCGGGAAGGGGGATGTTCCCCCCGGGCACGTCCTGAATTCAACACTGTCTGAAATCAACACCTGATTTATTGTATGTCAAAATAAAATGATGGACAGATGTAGTAATATCGTAGACGTAGTATATAGATATAGTAGGGTAATATATAGAGGGTAATAACAATTTTGAAATCACTTGAAAAGCAGCTAATATGGATATATCTTTTTTACCGGAAGCTGCTGTAATGTATCCTAATGTTATAATGAATGCTTGCTCTAATTCTCTAATCTCTTTTTCTTAACTCAGAAATACCATAGCTAAATTTTTACAGGGGTAACTTTTAAATAGCTTTTAAACCTCGTTACAGAGCTCATAGATCATACCCTGATGCTTCAGAAATTATTCAAATTAAACTTATTTTGTTCTCCATAAAATTCCCACCCACATTTCTGGAAATTTAATTACATAAAAATGGGCAAACAGATTGAAATCTAAACGAAATAATTATTATTTGACATTTTTGAAGTATAATGTAATGTCCAATTAGACGTACTAAAACAATTTCGTTTGAGCATTTCACTTGAAATTAAATTTAAGAGCCATTCATGAAATGCATGTATTAACCCGTGAGGACGTGCGCCGTGCCTAAAACACACAGAGAGCGTATTTTTTTACAATTGTCATCACTAATTCTTTAAAAGTAATCTACAACTTATTTTATCTTAGAATTTTTAAAAATCGACTCCGGCAAACGACGATTATCATTTGTGTTATTGGTCACAAAGTAAAAACCATTCAATCCCTGGACATGCGCACGTTCTTCCGGGTTAACATAAACATTAGGCTCTGAAATGAACACCAGATTTATTGTATGTCAAAAATCAAATGATGAGCAGAGGTAGCAATATGACAGTAGAGTTTTACAAACATTGAATAACAGCATTTTTTTTATATTGCGATATTAACCTTATGTAACCGTAGATAAAAGAATACAAACAGATAAGGCGATTATTACTGTTAAAAAAAGTTTTAGATTATTATCAACCGTCAAACTTGTAACAGCATAAAAAACTAAAATTGTTTTAATTATCTATATTTATATCCTTTATCATCTACAAAAAAAAATAACTTTTAATAAAACTAGTTTTAAAAGTCTTAAATATTTTGCTTTCAAAATAGAGTAACAAGTGCATTTTCGATAAATTTCTTACAGAAACAAAAATGTATAGTTTCGATATTGCGAAATTTATTTTAAAACATAATGAAACCATTTAAGTAGTTTTTTTTAAATATATATATATTTGATATCCACTGCTTTCCGTAATATTCCACGAGTAGAGGAGAATGGGGATACTTGAGCCACCGCTATTATTTCTACAATTGGTTAATTTTTCTTTCTAAAACTGGCAATATGGTAACATATTTATAGTTCTGAACATGTAAACAAGAAATCACATACCTTGGTACCATTTTGAAAGTATGGTGATTAATAGTTGTTTTTTCCTATCTAAGATAAATATTTAGGTGCATGTTTTTTTTTTTTTTTTTTTTTTTTTTTTTTTTTTTGTATTAAAAGTTTTGTTTAAAGTTGCAATCATATGGATAAATTTAATAAGTATAGTTTCAATTGTATTTTGAATCTAAACTAGTTCAAATAGCTGCATGCTTTACTTAGTAAAACTCTGATAAACAAAAATGGTGGTAATGGGGATACTTGAGCCAGTGAGAATGGGGATACTTGAGCCAGTGAGAATGGGGATACTTGAGCCATGGCTCAACCATCCCCACTAGGAAATTAGACATGGATGAAACAAACAAAAAATAAATTTGCGTACTTATATTCACATTGATATTTTTTCTTTAAAAAATAATGACATTGTATTAAAAATTGTATATTTTTTAATGAAAATATCCATTTTATTTTTCATTTTGGCTAAAAAAATAGCCTGTTTAGATAAATGTAAACATAGTTTTCAATTTAATTTTTATTACATTAAAAAAACTTTTAAAACTATTTTAAAAATCATAATCTCTAATACTTCAATTAGTCAGGTCCAACATATTAAAATATTTATTTTTTAATATAATATATTAAGATTAATATTTTATAGTGAAATAGTAACATCATCTGTTACTGTAAGTTTTTTTTAATCAAAGAAATGACTATTTTCACCAACAGAGGGCCCTACTGAGTTACCATGTAGCTAAAAGTAAAAAGATTTTGCAATGATCCTTCAATCACCAGTTATAACGACAAAAAATAATCGTATTACTAGCTTTGTTTTCTCAATTGGTTTTGAAGGACTTTATGTATCATAATTTACCATTCTGTAAAATAATTGTACAAAAATAAAGCGAAAAAAATTACTCTTGTAGGGTTTTTTCCCTTACTGGCTCAAGTATCCCTTCACCATGGCTCAAGTATACCCTCCATGGGGATAATTGAGCCACGGTGTAAAAAAAAAGTAAAAATTAATTAGACATGGAAAAATAGTTCAAAATTAATTGAAAGTGGTTTTCACTTGAAGAAGTATTATCAAATTTTCATTTTCAATATTTTATTTTGTTCTAAGAAATTATAAAAATTTGAAAAAAAAATTAAATTTAAAAAGTGGCTCAAGTATCCCCATCTTCCCCTATTGTTGCCCTTAAAATTCGTTTTCAGTTCGTCTGGCCTATATCACGATTCTAAATTTTTTTGCGAATTTTCATTTATATAATAAGATATTTATTAGTGAACTTTTAGTCATATGCGAATAGCTATTATTGAAAGAGACTGATAAAAAATAATCAACTTTGCGCTTATGTTAATGCATCTATCTCTATCTTTTCTTGTGATAAAAAAAAAATTGGTCGTTTCTAACTTCTTCGCACTGGGAGCTTTTACGAAATTTTTAATGTTTTGTCACTGGCTTCTGAAACCGAAATTTGTAGCTTATCGAATCGAGAAAATTCGTCGATTAAATAAGGCAAATTTTATCGTAAAATTTTACTATTCGGGATAAGCAAGAATTCTGAACACTAAATATATTTTCATACACATATTTGTGATAAATCTATTTTAATTTCACTGAATTATTATGCGTCTTTGAAATGTATTTTAATTTCACTAAATTTTTAATCACTGAAATCTATTTTAATTTCAGATAATTTTAAGTCTTTTTTTATTTTCACTAAATTGTTGAATTTTTTTTTTTTTTTTTTTTTTTTTTTTTTTTTTTTTTTTTTTATCAGCAACAACTTAAAACAATTAAAGAGACAAATTAAACTTTAGTATATATACACGATACCTCACACGCCAAAATAGGCAAATTGGAATTAAAATTACATTTACGAAATACTTCCAACTCTATAAAACAGAGAATATCAAGAAAAATTAAAGAGCATTTCTGTAAAAAACTAAATACCATTTATCATTGAATAGTTTATTAAATAATTGAATTGCGAATATACAGGGTGATTCATAAAAGATGGGCAGAACTTTAAGGGGTTATAGTACACTTAAAGACAAATAATATTAAATAGGAGACTAAGGGTCCCAGACGTATTCCCAAGGAGATAGGGGGCATTAAAGTTTAGGGTCCGAAATTTCAAATGATTATAAAAAATGGAAAAATTGGTCGATTCGTTTGCGGTTTGTGCAAAAAATTTTCTTTATGCCAGTATTTTCTTGAAATAAAATTTTAAAGTTCAATTTCAAAAAATGCCGATAGGGGGCGCTTTAGACTTTGGAGTAACAAACAACTATTTTTTAACGTTATTTTTTTGTATTTCTTTAAATGATTTCGAAAGCTTAGACTTAAACTTAAATTTTGATCTAAAAATCTGAGTCCTAACGAGTAGTTAAGTAGCGTAAACTGAAATTTGAAATTTGAAACCCTTCTCCCCCCAGAACAAAAATCAGTTATTCCCGATCTTTGTGTCGTAGATTAGGCTCTAACTACTGCCGCGTTTTGCTAAAATTATTCTTTATGTCAGTATTTTCTTGAAAATAAATTTTAAAGAAAAGTTTCAAAAAATTCCGATAGAGGGCGCTTTAGACTTTGGAGTAACGAACAACTATTTTATACCGTTATTTTTTGTGTCTCATTAAATGCTTTCTAAAGCTTAGACTTAAACTTAAATTTTCAGCTCAAAATCTGAATCGCTGAGCGTGGTTCAGTAGCGAGGGGAGGGGGGTTCAAATTTCAACTTCTGAACATAGTTCAGTTTGCACTACTTAACCATGCCCAACGATTCTGTGCTGTGATACGAGGCAAAAATACAACTTTCGTCAAGGACTGCATAGTCGGAATTCACTCATAAAGGCACTGGCACAGTTGGAAACGTCGCTCATGCAAACGTTAAAGCTCCATTCCTGACGCTAGTCACCGGGTGAAGAAGGAGACAGAAAGTATGCAAATGTCAAATGGGGAAGAAGAAGAACACGTATGCAAAATTTCGACACGATTCAGGCATAAAAACCACTGAACGGTGAGTCAAGTGTAAGTCGCTGTAGTAATGAATCGGAAGATGGTGCCCTTCACGAATAAGGAAAAGGCTGAGATGCATTTAATTTACGGAGCGGCAGATGGAAATGGTGCAGAGGCACAACGAATGTACGGAGAGCGATTTCCCAACAGGCGGTTGCCTAACCGCAAAACTTTCGAGCGCTTGCATAGACAGTTGTGTGAGACGGGATCATTTCTCGCTTCCCGGTCAAATGCAGGTCGTGCAAAGGCAGGACGAATCAGTAGTTGTTGCAGAAGCCATTCTGGATGTAGTAGCGGCGCAGCCAAGTACAAGTACACGAACAGTGTCTAGGCAGGTGGATACCTCACAGTCCATGACTTGGAGGGTACTGAAGGATGAACATTTGCTCCCGTTTCATGTGCAACGAGTCCAGAAACTGTCTCCAGGGGATTATCCAAATCGTATTGAATTCGCCCGCTGGTTTCTGCAGCAGAACGCGCTAAATCCACATTTTGGACGAACTGTGCTTTTCACCGATGAATGTACCTTCACACGTGAAGGTACATTTAACACACACAATGCACATGTATGGGCGGATGTCAATCCACATGCTACGTATCCACATGCTCATCAGAGACGCTTTTCCATCAATGTTTGGGCAGGAATCCTCGGAGACCACCTAATCGGATCGTACCTTCTTCTTGAACGCCTCAACGGTAAAACATACCTCACATTTCTGCAACATGTGCTGCCAGACCTGTTAAACGTTGTTCCTCCACGCATCCGGTGGGTCATGTGGTTCCAGCACGATGGAGCGCCAGCCCATTACGTACGAGACGTCCGCAACTATCTAGACATCACATTTCCGAACAGATGGATTGGTCGAGGTGGTCCTGTTGCTTGGCCTGCTCGCTCGCCAGATCTTTCACCCCACGATTTCTTTTTTTGGGGACAATTGAAGGCTCTTATGTATGAGACACCCATTGAATCCCCCGAGGAACTGGTCGCCAGACTTTCCGCCGCTGTAGGGGAAGTGCTCGAAAAGCCTGATGTTTTCGCGAATGTTCGCCGTTCCATTCTTCGCCGTTGTTCTGCGTGCATAACCTCTGGTGGTCACAATTTTGAACATTTATTGTAATTACATGTTAATAAATATGCTTTGGTAACATAATCCTAATTTGTGTCTTTTTACCTCGTATCACAGCACACAATTTGTGGACATGGTAAACTGAACTGTGCTCAGGAGTAGAAATTTCAAACCCCTCTCCCCAGAAACTTAACCACGTCTAACGATTCAGATTTTGGGCCGAAAATTTAAGTCTAAGCTTTAGAAAGCATTTAATGAGACACAAAAAATAACGGTATAAAATAGTTGTCCGTTACTCCAAAGTCTAAAGCGCCCTCTATCGGAATTTTTTGAAACTTTTCTTTAAAATTTATTTTCAAGAAAATACTGACATAAAGAATAATTTTAGCAAAACGCGGCAGTAGTTAGATCCTAATCTACGACACAAAGATCGGGAATAACTGATTTTTGTTCTGGGGGGAGAAGGGTTTCAAATTTCAAATTTCAGTTTACGCTACTTAACTACTCGTTAGGACTCAGATTTTTAGATCAAAATTTAAGTTTAAGTCTAAGCTTTCAAAATCATTTAAAGAAATACAAAAAATAACGTTAAAAAATAGTTGTTTGTTACTCCAAAGTCTAAAGCGCCCCCTATCGGCATTTTTTGAAATTGAACTTTAAAATTTTATTTCAAGAAAATACTGGCATAAAGAAAATTTTTTGCAAAAACCGCAAACGAATCGACCAATTTTTCCATTTTTTATAATCATTTGAAATTTCGGACCCTAAACTTTAATGCCCCCTATCTCCTTGGGAATACGTCTGGGACCCTTAGTCTCCTATTTAATATTATTTGTCTTTAAGTGTCTATAACCCCTTAAAGTTCTGCCCATCTTTTATGAATCACCCTGTATATTAAAAAAAAGTTAGAAATCCTGAATCGATAGATCATACATTGCTTTTTCTTCGTTTCTGTTGTCATACATTAAAGGGGAATCATTGCTATTGATGAATCATATCTCTATGATGTATCTCTTTAATAAATGTATTAGTCTGCGCTTTCCAAGAAATTGTATATCAAAAAGTCCTTCCGGCAATGCCGGGAGGAAGAGGTAGCTTTCATATACTTATATATTTATTTATTTATTTTAAAGTAAGTTACATTGTTCAAAAATACTAAGCTCAAATTAGTGGAAATAATCTTTTAAAATTAGTGATTTTATAAGATTGAATACTAGTTTTTATCAAGACTGAATATTAATAGGAATTTTTAGAAATTAGTCATCTTTTATTCAACCTGGTTTTAGTTTAAGCGATTTAGAGAGTCACCAAATTCCATGATATCATAAAGTGTATGCCATTTTAAAGCAACATGATGGATCGTTCAGATCAGACCGTTTCAAAATGTCAGCCATAAGCAAAATTCAAAGTGCTATAACTCAATCATTTTTTAAGATATAGACAAAATAAAAAGTGTTCAGGAATCGTTGTTTTATGTTTTAACACGTAAAAGAAAAATATTTTTCAACTTTTAATTTTTTCGCATTTAATTTTAAATTTTAAATTTAAAAAAAAAAATTAAAATGGCCAACATTTTGAAACAAAATGGAGGATGATGCTGGCCAACGAACTCGGTCGAGACATTTGTATGTAGTATGTACATCTCAAGTTTCATTGAAATCGGTTCATAAATACGCGTGTTATCACGTGACAAAATCAGATCGTTTGAAAATGTCAACCATAAGAAAAATTCAAAGTGCTATAACTCAATCATTTTGTAAGATATAGACAAAATAAAAAGTGTTCTGGAATCGTTGTTTTAAGTTCTAACACGTAAAACAAAAATATTTTTTCAAATTTTGATTTTTTCGCATTTAATTTTAAATTTTAAATTTTTTAAAAATTTTTAATTGCCACCATTTTGAAACAAAATGGTGGATGATGCTGGCCAACGAACTCGGACGAGGCATTTGTATGTACTATGTACATATCAAGTTTCATTGAAATCGGTTCATAAATACGCGTGTTATCACGTGAGAAATTCAGATCGTTTCAAAATGTCAGCCATAAGAAAAATTCAAAGTGCCATAACTCAATCATTTTGTAAGATATAGACAAAATAAAAAGTGTTCTGGAATCGTTGTTTTAAGTTCTAACACGTAAAAGAAAAATATTTTTAAAATTTTGATTTTTCCGCCTTTAATTTTAAATTTTAATTTTTTTTAAAAATTTAAAATGGCCACCATTTTGAAACAAAATGGCGGATGATGCTGGCCAACGAACTCGGTCGAGACATTTGTATGTACTATGTAAATACCAAGTTTCATTGAAATCGGTTCATAAATACGCGTGTTATTACGTGACAAAAAACATATCGTTTCAAAATGTCAGCCATAAGAAAAATTCAAAGTGCTATAACTCAATCATTTTTTAAGATATTGACAAAATAAAAAGTGTTCTGGAATCTTTGTTTTAAGTTCTAACACGTAAAAGAAAAATATTTTTCAAATTTTAATTTTTTTGCATTTAATTTTAAATTTTAAATTATTTTTTTAATTTAAAATGGTTGCCATTTTGAAACAAAATGGCGGATGATGCTGGCCAACGAACTCGGTCGAGACATTTGTATGTACTATGTACATAGCAAGTTTCATTCAAATCGGTTCATAAATACGTTAGTTATCGCATGACAAAAATCAGATATATATATATGGTTATATATATATATATATATGGTTATATATATATATATATATATATATATATATATATATGTCAACATTTGAACGGAGGGTGGTTTTGGGGTCTGGGGGTCATGATCGATGAAAATATACCAAAATTTTCCAGAAGTGCTTTCCTCCGGACGGCTGCAATAGGTAGCTTTTTACTTTTTGTAATGAAAGCTACCTAAAAGGTGAATATTCAAGAATCGGGTCCTTTGTCAAATTAACGTACTATAATGAATTTATTCTTAAAACTCGATGAATGACCAGCAAAATATTAGAAATGATTAAAAAAAAACATTAAATGTTTATAAAGGAATGTTAAAAAAATTGGTTTTATTTTCAATATATATATATATATATATATATATATATATGCGTGTGTGTGTTTAATATCTGAACGTAGTTAAGAAGAATACTTTCATTAAAACGTAAAACTCTGCTCTAAATTACACCACATAGCAAAAACATTACCAACAAGAACGCTCGTAGATATAGCAGTCGTGTTGCACCGGGTCATAAAGCAACAAATAAATATCCTTTGGCATATTTCCCACTAAAACTAAACAGAAGCTTCTAATATTTTCAATCAGATTTATTCATACTCCTCATCACAGAAAAACAATTCCACTCATGGCGTAATATGTAGCCATTAAAATTACAAGATATTATTATCATAGAACATAACCAGATAAATTCTTCTAACCAGCTGACAGGAGTTTTATAAGCACGGGAAAATATAGAAAAATCATTGCAAAGTCAATGTAACAAGGTTTTATCAGACTGTGCGTTAGAACACAGGTTTTTATGGCTAAGTTGTAAGTTGCCAATTAATTATTTAAAAATAGTGATTTTAAATAATGCGAAATTTTACTCCGCGAAAAAGAAAAAGAGTTCTCATAGTCGATAGGAAGTTTACAAGATGCAATCCGGCTTCTAGCATCGCTTTGAAGGGAATTATGGGTAATCAAATGATTTTTAGAATGCAAATATAAAAGATATTATGGAACAGATACTGTAAATTTAAGTAATGGGATTTTAAGAAAAGAATTGTTTTGACAGATGAATGTTTTGTATAATAATATAAAATAAAGAAAGGTTTGATTAAAAATATGGAATTAAAAGAAATATGTTATGATATAAAAAGAAAGGGGAAAAGTTAAATATCATAAGAATTTGGAAATAATAAATTTAGAATCAAGGAGAATTTTTTTTAATTATATATTTTAAATTTTTATACGCTTATAGCTTAATGATAATATTAAAAAAATTCTCTAGGAGGGAAAAAATTATATGTATATATATATATATATATAATAAATTTGAAAAAAAAATATATATGTATATGTATCTATATTATAAAATCATGTCCAGTTAGCCTTTCCGTTATTCGATATTCCACATGAGACTTTAGGAATTACAAACAAGAAACTTTAAATTCCAAGAACAGGCCACGAATAAAGGGACAACGACCATATTTCTGGAAATCCCTGCATCTACTCATATTTCCCACACGCACTATTTCTCATCAGAAAAGAACGGTTGACAAAATCCCCTCACGTATTGTGACTAACGCTACTGTTTTTTCCCCTTACGATAGGAAATATTCCATATTATTTTCCCGATATTTTTTTCTTGTTTTATCTTTTTTCTTTCTCTTCGATTACAGAAATTTAATGACAATCTTGATATGTTTTGATGTGTAAACTGAAAGCTGCATTTATCTTCGGTATGAAAAAAAAGAAAAAAAGATTGGAACCAACCGCGAAAACGAACGGAATACTAAAAGAGGAAATGTGTATTTAAATTATTGTTTTCGAGGAATAAAGATTTCAAGGTTTTGTTTCATCTCTAATGCCAGTTTTCTTTGTCGTTGCAATGATTCAAAAAGAAATCTGGAAGTTTTTGTATTACGGGAGACTTTGTTTTGTCAGAAAGTTTTTGTTAGAGATTTGTATTGCTTTTATCAATACT
This sequence comes from Maratus speculifer, assembly GCA_964019185.1. Classification (NCBI taxonomy): domain Eukaryota; kingdom Metazoa; phylum Arthropoda; class Arachnida; order Araneae; family Salticidae; genus Maratus; species Maratus speculifer. The sequence goes on from OZ025294.1 coordinate 280,321,708, forward strand.
AGTTTCATATAAAAATGTCCAAAGAATAGCTTTCGGTTGAAATGGCATTGGCAGAATAAAAACCATGCTGAGTAAAGTTTATTTTTCATATGAAAATAAATGGATAATGATTTGGTATTTTTTTCCATGGTAAATAATTTATTGCTTTCATAAAATTACTTTTTTACCATAAAAATAAAAATAAGAATCTTCTATTGTTTGTTATTTTATATTTCAGTGTTTTTTAACAGAAGTTTTTTCTATTTTTTACTTTTTTTATCTATATATACAGAGAGAGATTTTGCTTTCACCGTCATGCATACATGCATAGAAATAAATAAATGTGGAAACAAATTTTAAAAGTATTGTAAGGCACAATAAAACCAAAAACATTTTTTATACGACATTAGGTCGCAGTCTATTCCTTTATAAAAATACAAGTTTTTAGAAAAATACAAGTTGTGTCACTGGAGGAATCTACATATAAGGGGGACATCTGGGTCTTACAACTAAAATTATCACGTTAGGGGGTGGAGAGACTAGCACCTGATATCTTAAGATTCAAATCTAGGTTTTTTGGGGGAGGGGTTGTCTTTTGATATCGTTATCATTTTGTATCCAACCATTTTTTTCGTAACCCAATTTTTTTCTTACGTTAACAGAGTCTGTCATCTTTTTATGACTTTATTCATCTGACAAAACCATATTCCAATATCTCTTCTATATGTCTGTCTTTCAAAAAAATCCCTGCATAAAAACTGTCTAAGTCAGATACTTCAAATTTTGTGTACTTATAGCTGAATACCTCATGTCACACGGCAAATCATAAAATTTTGAAAATGTCAATTATTTTGATTAGATCAGTTTTATCAATGTTAATCGTTCTTTTTTGCGATTTAACTTTAAAAAGAGAACAATAATTTCAATGTTTTTCATATAGACATCATAGCTTGGAGATAAAGCATTGTGCTATTAAACAAAAGATTCTTTGTTCAAACCCCGGAGCTGGAACTTAATTTTTTTCAAGCAGAGATGGATTTAATTAAAAGAAATTTCGTATTTTTCATCAATTTAAGGGTTTATATTATTATTTTTAAGAATTCATTTCTATTTTAAAAACTATTGTGATTTAGCATTTTAAATTTCCTATAAACATTTTTTTTCGTTTTTAGAAATTCAAAATTTTATTTATATCTCTGCTAAATTTTTAAAATTTCGGATTTTCTAAAAATTTTGAATTTTGCATTTTTTTAAAAATAATTTGATGTGAATATTTTTAATTTGATTAAAATAAATAAGTTCCTTTTATAATTATTTTAAAATTAAATTTTTTGGTGCTACCATTTATGTAAGATTTTAATAATTATAAATTAATAATTTGGATTTATTAATTAAACGATTTGAGAGAAATATTAAACGAAACCCTCTGTGTGGTCTGTAATCATTAATCATAATTACCCACTTTTAAAAAAATGAAAATACAAAATTATTATTAAAACCATTAAAGGATTTTAGAATCATTTCGTTCCAAAACAGTTAATATCCCATCATTTAGAAAAATGATTTTGGAATCCAAGTAAATCGATATTTATATTTTGATATGAAATTGCTTGTCTCAAATATGATGTCCCAATGCTTTCAAGAGGCTTCTAGAAAAAGTGTACTCTTAAATAATCCCAAATTACTTAAGTTGAAATTTTTACTTTTCAAATTAGTCAAAATTTTCTATTTTATCTAGAAAAAAAAAATCATTCGTATAATTAGTACGTAGGGAAGACAAAGCTTTAACTTGATTAACAGTCTTTTCACAGAGTTCCCCTGTTTAAGAACTTCGACGGCAAGCCAGCATGTTTGTAGAAGAATTTACTCTGAGTAAAGTAAATGAGTTAAATGCAGGAAAAGGATAAAATAATTGAATGGAAAAGAAAAAAAATATAGATTATTTAGGAAAGTTGACTAAGTCCTTCTATTTGACTACTAACGCAAAGTTTCTAGTTAAAAAATTAGAATATCAATAGTTTATTTTTAATATTAAAATTCATACTAATACACTGATTTTAGATACTGCTATGAATATTATTTTCATACCTGATACCTCAATACCTGAGAATTCCACACTGCGAAATATGACATTTTCATGTAGAACCACGATAATCCGGATCGTTTTTTTTTTTTTTTCCAGTTTTTTTTCAACTTTGAGAAGCGAATGGCGAAATTTTTTTATTAGTCAGAATACGACGATGCAACAACTTAATGTTATGGAAATTAGCCAAACGCTTCTCAAACTTGAAAAAAAAAAAAAAAAAAAAAAAAAAAGGTGAAAAAACCGATCCGGATTATCGATGTTCTACTGTAAATCGATATCTTAATTTTATTATGAAACTTTTTTTGTTTCAAAAATCACGACTTTCAATACTTTCAATTCTTAAATAGCAAAAATACTCAGCATACTCAGTTTCAAACGAAGCTACTATTTATTCGTTAAATATAGTAAATTTCAACAAGGTAGTTGAATTTATTCATTATATTTCATTTCCTATGCACTGTGAAATGCATTTTGAACGAGAATTTTGATCGAAATGCTAGTTTAAATAATATATTATTACATGAAATATGGCGAACTGCATTTTATCGTAATCGCGGAAGAGCACTTAAAACGCGTACAGTTTGTTCTTCAGCCTTATAAATCGAAGAAGGAATCAATGCGTAAAAGAAAGATTTTGCAAGAGATATTTCTAAAATTTCATTGAAATTTTTGAAGGTAATTTCATTAACTTTGTTGTTTTGAATTATTTATCAGTATTTTTACTGTACGCACACTTAATTTCTATAAGTCATCTCATGAATAGGTTTATCTATGCTCATCACTCTAAAAACGGCACATTTAAAACTGAGCAAAACATTTTTCAAATCTGAATATGTCACATAGCCAAAATTGCTCCGAATCAAAATTACTCAAGTTTGAAACATGCATATACACATTTCTGAAAACATGCTCATACTCATGAATAAGACATCATGTGCTATATTTTTGTATGTCTGTGTTTTCACAAATGAGTACATGCGAGTTTTTAACTTGAGTATTTTTGATTCGGAGTCTTTTTTTACTATGCGACATACTCAGATTTGTGTAGTCTTTGCTCAGTTTCGAAAATGCCGTTTTTGAAGCTCGTTTGTTAAAAAGTAATCTAAGAAAAATGGTTTGTTCTTTCGAGTATCTTACTTTGATAAATGTTACTAATAATGTTTGATAAATGTTACTAAAAATGTTTGATAAAAGATAATGTACCATATTGTATAGCAGTTTTACATCCGTATCCCTAATAAATAACATACGAAGACTCTTTTCTCTAATCAACAGTTATAGTTATAATGAAAAACGATTTATTTTTCATTTATAATTATTAAGCCGTATATTAACATGTATGTGTAACTCACCCTGGTACATAATTTTCAAGAATTGACCACTCACATTGGGCAGAGTTCGCAATGTTTTCCACAAGCGATGTGGTATTTGATTGGCTTTTGGTGAACGCTTGTGGGATAAATCGGGAGGCTTACTTGCTATAATCCATCGTGACGTTCTTTTACGTCAAAAAAGTTTGTGGTCCATTCATTGTGTGACCTATATAAAAAAGTCCTATATATATATATATATATATATATATATATATATATATATATATATATATATATGCATATATATATATATATATTTGCTGTTGTTGTTTTCATTTCTAACATTGTGTTTCAGTTTGCGAAAAATCACTATGAATCAATAACATCACTTGCATATATTTAATTCAGAAACATTAAAAAAGGCCATGAACTCATGCAGTATTTTTGTTTATTTTAAGACTCTCTTAAAATTAATAAAAAGAATCATAAAATAAAATTCAAAAGATTGTTTATTTAAGATATATATTAAAATAAAAAAGCAGATGTATCCCCAATAATTTTAATTTCAATCAGAACAAAACCGTACGCACTTTTAGTTTTTATTGCTTGTTTATCTAAATATCATCATTTAAAGTTACTGAAAAAGTTTCATTAGCACTGCTTAATAAACTCTTCTAAATAAGAGGATTAGGTAATAAATTACTTTTAAAAAAAGCGCCCTTACTTAAGCAGCTTACGCCAGAAAATATTACAGCAAATGATTATACGAAATCTAATGACAATGGAAAAATGCAGATATATTTGAGTATTTTTTATCATATTTCATCATTTGAAAGAGAAATTGATATGCTTTAAAAAAAATAGGAAAAAAATATAAATTATCTATACATGTATATATATTATATCATCCATATTAAAGTGGAATAACTGAAAATCTTTTGTGAAAAATAGTAAAAGTCGTCTAAGAAATGAGAATAAAAGTGGAAATTTACATTACAAAATTCTCATCAAGGGTATTTTTTTCTATATAAATAAATAAATAAATAAAATGATTTCGCAACTAGAAGCTTTAAGATGAGATTTAAAGGCTGTTTATATAGATACCCAATCAACTGTACCCAGAATTAAAAAATATATATATATAAATTGGAAATGAAATAAAACATATGAAAATAAACAACTAAAGAAATACAATTAATAACAGGAAAAAAAAGGGATTTAAATTACTTCCCAAAACTGAAATATACAAACAGTGATTGTTGTATACAATCACTGTTTGTATTAAATTACACTCTATGTTACTACGTATGTTTAAGATATATATGCATACTATGTATTTAAATAATCTAAAATTCTTACATGAATTTCAGGTGTAATAGATTTTTTTTAGCAATTGGATTATTAATGCTTGTAAGAATTTCAAATCTGTAGCACACACACAAAACAAAACCTTTCGAGGCATTGAAATTACTATGAATAACCGTTTTTAAAGTAATTAAACTAGTTTTTTAGTTATGTACATGATTGTAAATCAATTATTTTTGGTTTCGAATTTTTCTAGCATCAGTTTTTTATGTGGGAATACGATTTTTTTTTTTTTTTTTTTTTTTTTTTTGCAAAATAAGTTGACACAACTGGTGCCAATAAGGGGCTGTGCATATATAAGGACATCACTTTAGAGAGGGCAGGAAGGTCAAACACATGATATCATAAGATATCTTTAGTGTAGGGGATTGCTTTTTGACATTTTTATTATTCTTAATCCAACCAAAATTTTCTTTTTTCCGTTGTTTTTTCTTTGCATCCAAAAAATTTCTTACATTTTCTATTATTATAAATTTTATATGCTTTTTAAAAAGTAAAAAGCCATTATTAACCCTTAAATGATTTTGGTATCATTTATGATATCATCAGCGTTCCTGATGTATTGGTTTTTTTTTCCTTTTCAACATATATATGTTCCCTATACATATATATGTATAGGGCATTATATGCCCTTATTCCCACCAGAATATGTAAAAAGAATTTTTCAATTCATTTTATAACAGACATTTCGTTATTAAATATAAATCGAAATTTACTATTTAAACTTTCTGATATGAATTCCGATTCTCTAAATTACGCAATTTTTGGAAGTTATACTACCCTGAACATTAAAGGGTTAAATATTTATAAAATCATGTCACTGAAAAAATAGGAATGCCCCAACGTTTCCATTCCTGTTTTTCTGCCATATGCGTACATAATTTGATGTTAAAGAAACCGGGAGCATTAGAAAAGAATACTTATGCTTACCGGTATAGAAAGACAACAATACTGACCACTGTTTAATTGACAAGTTTTATTTTAATCTTTCTGGTAAGATGGTAAGTGTAAGAAGAAAATATTATTGTAGAATGCATTATGTAATGATAAGCTATAATTAAATATTTTTAAATAATAACTAATTGAATAAATGAAAAAATAATATGCTTAATAAATAATGTATATGCTTATTTATTCATATATTAGCACAAAGTACAATCCCCCGCTTTATATTTGGCTTCAACGGGCCTTTGGATTGTCTGTTTATATCTTTTGCATTTTACAATTATTTTTTAGCACTGATGATGGGACTTTTGAAGTCCCGAAACAGCTGTATGCCTTTTAAACATCTATTCATTTATATAATTTGTGCTCCTTAACGTTGTATCATTATTTATTCATATATTAGCACAAAGTACAATCCTTCCCCTTTTTAATAATTCTTTTAGATGTTTAATATAAATTTCTTGATATTTTATTCATTGCTTGAATTCATAAATAATGTGACTAATATTTGTGTGATCATATTTTTATGTTACTGCAACAATATAAAAAAAAAGAAAAATTGTAGAAAAATATAATAATTTTTAGCCATTGATAAAGACATCATCGGGGGTAGGGGGTCGACGAATGATAACGTATGATATCTCAAGAGTGGAGTGGGTCCAAAACTAGTAAAATATTGATAATGTTATACATGTATAGCCCTAATATTTCTTGTATATATTTAATTTTTTAATATATAAAATAATAGGTCTTATACTATGTAGAAATATATTTTATTTAAAACATTTCTGATTGTTAATAATAAAAAATAAAACAATCAAATATACTAATTGTCTACTTCTGATAACATCAGAATTACATTTATATGAAGCTCGACATGTCAGTAATTTTAATTTCGAATAGACGAGAAACAGTACGCACGTAATTTTTCTTTACAAAATATCACCACGGTGTATTCTTGAATCTCGAAAATAAAAAGTAAAACATAAGTAAAATCTATACTGTACATCACATTCGGAAATATAAAAAAATCTCGAAACTTGCCCTTAAATTTTTAAACAACATTTTCCCTTTAATTATAATAAAAGATTAAACTTTAATCATTGTTTCTGATTATTTTAGAAGAATGATATTTAAAGTAAACCAGACATACATAATTATATAAAAAAATTTTAATTTTGAAGCGAAGCAAAATACATACGCATGCAGATACTTCTTCTTTAATACTTCTTTACTTTATTACAAAATACTTCTTTACAAAATAACAACATAGAAAGTTTTTCTCTTAAAACGAAAGAGCTGATTTGGCTTCTCATGAAAGAGCTGTAATTTTTTCGACCATAAAAGAGTTGTTTTTCAAACGATTAAATCTTCTTGATCTGAATTGGTTATTTAAATAGCTCAACTTCATTTAAATTGGTTAAAAACAGCTCGTAAACTCGGGTTATTTCAACTCTTTTTTGAGAAGCTGCCTTTCAACATTGAGATGAGTGGATTTCAGCTCAACTTGAGCTATTTTATGGCTGACTTTTTAAGAGAATAACGAAAAAGATTCAATACCAGTACTTCATAAACGCTTCTGAATAAGACGATTAAATAATAAAATATCTTTAAAAAGTATTTTTTTTAAGTAGCTTATGTTATGAAATATTACATTAATAATTACAATAATCGCATAATAATTGAAGGGCAATTTTTAAATAGAATATTTTTTTTTACATTATTTGTGTATTAAAAATATTAGAAAAAGAAATGATTAAACCTTATATCATGGCAGAAGTTAAATTATTTCTTTTATAAAATTACACATTTAAATATTTCTTCAAGAGTTTCATATAATCTAGGTTTGGGTAACTGGATCTTTGTAGTAACTGAGACATAGACTATTTTATTAAAAATAGTTGATGACATTTAAATTTTATTTTTTGTCAACATTGTACCTCCATCTCTACTTCTTAAAACAACATGTGATAACTTAGAAATATTTATGTCTTTGCTCTGTTAGGTTGCCGAAAATTTAGGTTTCTTTTTTTTTTTTTTTTTTTTTTTTTGCAAACAACATCGATTAGGTTAAATCGACTTTCTATTAAAATAGGTAAATATTTATTAAACAATATATTTATTTTAAAAATTAGGCATATAAATACATTAACATTAATAGGTATGTACATATATTTACTTTAAGGCTCAAAAGTAAGGTGAGTATCCCAGTTATTACTCCATAAATTTTCAGAAATGAGGTAACTGGGCCATTTATTAGGGGTAACTTAAACATGCAGAATGCAGTTACTCCAACAGTTATAAATATTTTTTTTAGTACGAGAGTATAATATAGTTTGGTATAGTCTTTCATAATACGAGAAAATAATTTCGCAATCGTTTTTTGTTTGCACTAAAAATGTACACTAAATTACATATTTTTTTAATTAAAATTACATAATAATAAAAAAAAGAATTTAGGTGTATCAAAACAAATTTCTTAAGTAAGACAGCCAAAACTCGACATTTTACGGCTTAATTGAGGGAGCTTCATAAGACAAAATAACAATTTTAGAAAATAATCCAAACGAATAAAGAATAATTCTATCCGATATAAAAACATGGTTACTTTCTCCACGGATTTATTGGACTTATCCAACATTAAATGAGTTAAATAAAACAGAGAATGGAATAAATATTTACGTACCAGTGTGCTCATAGATTTATCTTGTTTATTTGTTTCCTAAACTACCTATCTTACTTATATATATATATTACTTATACTAAAGTACATATTTAATTCCTTAACTGATACGTTTTTTGTATAACAAAATCTAATAATTTCACATTTGGTACTTTTTTCAAAAATCTCGACAGCAAAAGGTTTCCTTACGACGCTTTTTATTTGATATATAATTTACACGATCTGCTCATTTAAAATCTTTTAAGTCAATTACGCTTTTATCAACCAGAACGTGATAACCCTTATTTAAACAAAAACGCGTTAAAAACATATACCTACCTAGCCCAAATAACTATTTTTAAGAGGCAATTGTTCACATGAAGAAAGAAAGACTGAATATAGATATATATCCATACACACACATACACATTTATATATACAGGGTGATTCATAAAAGATGGGCAGAACTTTAAGGGGTTATAGTACACTTAAAGACAAATAATATTAAATAGGAGACTAAGGGTCCCAGACGTATTCCCAAGGAGATAGGGGGCATTAAAGTTTAGGGTCCGAAATTTCAAATGATTATAAAAAATGGAAAAATTGGTCGATTCGTTTGCGGTTTTTGCAAAAAATTTTCTTTATGCCAGTATTTTCTTGAAATAAAATTTTAAAGTTCAATTTCAAAAAATGCCGATAGGGGGCGCTTTAGACTTTGGAGTAACAAACAACTATTTTTTAACGTTATTTTTTGTATTTCTTTAAATGATTTTGAAAGCTTAGACTTAAACTTAAATTTTGATCTAAAAATCTGAGTCCTAACGAGTAGTTAAGTAGCGTAAACTGAAATTTGAAATTTGAAACCCTTCTCCCCCCAGAACAAAAATCAGTTATTCCCGATCTTTGTGTCGTAGATTAGGCTCTAACTACTGCCGCGTTTTGCTAAAATTATTCTTTATGTCAGTATTTTCTTAAAAATAAATTTTAAAGAAAATTTTCAAAAAATTCCGATAGAGGGCGCTTTAGACTTGGGAGTAACGAACAACTATTTTATACCGTTATTTTTTGTGTCTCATTAAATGCTTTCTAAAGCTTAGACTTAAACTTAAATTTTCAGCTCAAAATCTGAATCGCTGAGCGTGGTTCAGTAGCGAGGGGAGGGGGTTCAAATTTCAACTTCTGAACATAGTTCAGTTTGCACTACTTAACCATGCCCAACGATTTTGTGCTGTGATACGAGGCAAAAATACAACTTTCGTCAAGGACTGCATAGTCGGAATTCACTCATAAAGGCACTGGCACAGTTGGAAACGTCGCTCATGCAAACGTTAAAGCTCTATTCCTGACGCTAGTCACCGGGTGAAGAAATTTGAACCCCCTCCCCTCGCTACTGAACCACGCTCAGCGATTCAGATTTTGAGCTGAAAATTTAAGTTTAAGTCTAAGCTTTAGAAATCATTTAATGAGACACAAAAAATAACGGTATAAAATAGTTGTTCGTTACTCCAAAGTCTAAAGCGCCCTCTATCGGAATTTTTTGAAAATTTTCTTTAAAATTTATTTTCAAGAAAATACTGACATAAAGAATAATTTTAGCAAAACGCGGCAGTAGTTAGAGCCTAATCTACGACACAAAGATCGGGAATAACTGATTTTTGTTCTGGGGGGAGAAGGGTTTCAAATTTCAAATTTCAGTTTACGCTACTTAACTACTCGTTAGGACTCAGATTTTTAGATCAAAATTTAAGTTTAAGTCTAAGCTTTCGAAATCATTTAAAGAAATACAAAAAATAACGTTAAAAAATAGTTGTTTGTTACTCCAAAGTCTAAAGCGCCCCCTATCGGCATTTTTTGAAATTGAACTTTAAAATTTTATTTCAAGAAAATACTGGCATAAAGAAAATTTTTGGCAAAAACCGCAAACGAATCGACCAATTTTTCCATTTTTTATAATCATTTGAAATTTTGGACCCTAAACTTTAATGCCCCCTATCTCCGTGGGAATACGTCTGGGACCCTTAGTCTCCTATTTAATATTATTTGTCTTTAAGTGTACTATAACCCCTTAAAGTTCTGCCCATCTTTTATGAATCACCCTGTATAAATATATTAATTTCAGATAGTAAAATATTATTTCAAATTTTTTTTCGACTCATAGTGTGAATGCAGCTGAACATATTTACAAAGTTTCAGGCTTTTTAATTCAAATGAGCATTACCTTTTGAAGGCTGAGTCGCTAAAATATTCAGAGTCACGTTGTAAAATCATGACCGAGTTATCCCAGATAATCTTATAAAAGAAACAGAAAATATTTTCGATTTTTTAATTTAACTCGTGTAAATATTTGAAATATTGACTTGCCGATATATTACCGCAGACATAAAAACATTCCTATCGAGAATATTAAAAAAACTAATTATAAACAGCTGTATATTGGTCATAAAGCAATGTAATTCATTTATTTTTATTATAAAGTATTTGTTATATATCCATCAGCTTGTTGATATAACTTTGATATAAAAGAAGATGAAATGTTTAAAATAAATAAAATGCATATCTTGTATTAAATGTAACTTGTTAAAAATTCTTAAAATTTAACTGAATATTTTTTACAAATTTAATTTTCTTATTGATTATCATAACAACAAAACGCACAGTATAGAAATAAATTTAGAATATTGTTTCAGTGTATTTAGCGTATTTATATTAATTTAAAACGGAATAGAAATGTATACAGATGCAGATTTTAATGCTTCTTTACAAAAATATTAACACCGATATTCATAGAAAAAAAGTTTCATTGCTAGTACTTAATAAACGCTTTAAAATAAGAGGATTAAGTAATAAATTACTTTAAAGAAAAAAAACACTCCAACTTAAGCAGCTTATGTCAAGAAATATTACAGCTAATGATTATACGTAATCTAATGACAATGAAAGAGGTGATCTTTTTTAAATTAGAATATTTTTTTTTAATAATATTTGAGAATAAAAAGATGCATTTGAAAGAGAAATTGTAAAAGCCTTTAAAAACACAGCATGGAAGAAGATAAATTTAATCTATAATAATATTATGTATTAAAAAAATTACACAAACTTCAGATATTAAAATGAATGGCAGAAAGTAATTTTTTCCATTGATAATATTAATCCGTGTAAATTTTAGAAAAATGAACAAGCTGATTTAAATATACCGTCTTTTACAACTTTTAAAGGTGTTTGGGAAAAGTTCGTAATATTTATTCTGAGATACTTTTGTCTTCAAATAAGCACAGAAATTAGAAAATACACTGTAAATAAATGTATAATATTATTAAGAATTTGATGGGAATCTAGGATGCATAGAACTTCTTTATGTAGCTGCAAATAAAGAAATTTGAGCGACAGATGCACATTTGCAATGTGAAGTAAAAAACTCTAATGTTACTAGGGATTATTTTAGAAAATTGGGATGGCTAGAACAAAAAAAGTTACGTAAAAAAGTTACATGCAATGGTACTTTCGCATATTCACAGTATCCGCAAAGAAACGCTTGGGGAGGGTTCAATTCTGATAGGGATTGGCCGACGCGTTTTCACGTAACTTGGCGATAATTATACTTGGCGTAGCGATAGACACTTCCGTCGAGTTTGATTTCCTTCGGAGCCGAGTACAAAGTAAACCGAGTACAAAGTAAAAATTTGTGGTTAAAAACTTTTAAAGAGTACAGCTTTCAGTAAGACACGTTCCATCCAATGCAATGCTGCAAGAGAAAAATTACTTTGTACTCGGTTCGGAAGGAAATCAAACTCCTCGACGGAAGCATCTATCGCTACGCCAAGTATAATTATCGCCAAGTTACGTGAAAACGCGTCGGCCAATCCCTATCAGAATTCAACTCTCTCGAAGTGTTTCTTTGCGGATACTGTGAATATGCGGTACTTTCCAACATAGTTGAAAAGTGTTTATGGATTTGTCTTTGCTGTCCGCCTGCCGGTTCGTCTATCTCTCTGTTCATTTATCCGTACTCTAACTCTCGTAAATATAGTCCAATTACTATGAAATAAGTATGTATTATTGGGATTTACTATGGAATGTTTGGTATTAAAAAAAAAAGTGTGTAGCATTTTCGATTCATTTAAAGGGTCACTCAAAAGAATTCCGTTACATGACGATTTATGGGGAAAAACAGCCTGCCGTGTTCTTAAAGGCTATTACAACATTTTAAACAAATTGTAATTGATATACATTATTAAATAGTACTACACGCTTCTTATTATAGAATTTATCATTTATTTACAGCTCCGCATAATAAAATTGGACAATGCAAAAATTACTAATAACAAGAAAAAAGTACTAGCTACTATAAAAAGTTACTAATAATTCGACTATTGAAGCCTACGAACAATAATTGCTGAAATTTTTAAATTTAACTATTTTTTAATATTATTTGTTGGCATAAATTTTATAAATAACATACAGTGTCGCAAAAAGCACTCAACAACATCTATTTGTCGACGAAAATTGCGCGCGGAAATTTTCAACTCTGCTATGTGTTTAAATTAACTAACATTTAGCATACTATATAATATGCATCTTTATCTGTGTATCATAGACAGATGTGCAAAAAATCGTATATTTTAACGACTATTCATGGTAATAGAAGAAATCGGGATTTCAAATACGCAATGTTTTTATTATTATTATTATTTAAATGGTCATTTGAATGTCATTTTTTACCTGTGTACACTGTGAAGTTTTATTAGAACATTCTGTATGTGTTAAAAAGTGTTTCGTAATCTAATCTGTACGCATGGATTTTCATACCTTTTATAAAATATGAAGTTTCAATAAAAAAAAAAATAAGTCGCGAACATTTGCAAGCAATTTCAAGCTTATTTATTATTTATTATGCGCGACGTGTATAATATTAAGAAGTTTCTGAAAATTCTCGTTATTAAATTCACAACATTTTTATCAACTCTTCAGATATTCGCACAGTATACAAATATTAAATTTTATTTCAAACATTGATAACGCATAGCCGACTTGTAAAATTTGTGTAAAACATAAATACCTCTTTATATTGAAATTAACATAAATATATTTTTACATCATTTACAAGGCAATTGTTACGAAAAATATTTCCGAGAAAAGGATAAATTTATGAACTGTATGGGATAAAAGATGTCACACAATGTAAATGTGTACTAAATATTTATATGGTATCCATTAGTTATTCATTTTTAAGGATATGTTACAAAAATGTGTGGGTAACATAAACGTTATTTAGAATATATGAAAGCAAACTCGAATACTATCAACTGTATTATGTATTACTAAATTACTCTTTGCGGAATTAACGTAAATCTTGTAATAAACAGATTTGAATATGTAATTTTGCCACATCGCGAAACACTGCATCAATATGCTGGCCTCAAGGAATGAATCCGGTAATGTGAGATCTCGAAAATATAGAAACTATGTAACTACACTGTAATAATAATAATAATAATTCTGTAATTCTTTATGCTGCAGATATCTTTAGTTTTACGAAAGTATATATTAAAATTACAATAATATTAGTAAAAATTATCTGTAACCCGTGTTGTAGTTGCATAACAAACTTCTAGTAATTCCAATTTCCTAGAAAAATTTTAGTAACACTGCTGAATTTTTTACTGTTTTGTTTAAATCTATCAATCACTTTTTTATGAGAATATTTTACTATAGAAACCACACACATTTATAAAATTTATATATATTTGTTTTTCAGGACGAAGAACGCACACTATGCTTTCACTAACCGAAATTACTTTTACCTTAAAAAAAGAAAAAGGAAGATTCTCCTCTAGAAAGCAAGAAAGTTATACATTTCGAGCTAATGATCCCATAACTCAAACAGTCTAAATCTATCAATCTCTTATATAAGAATATTTTACTATAGAATTCACTCATGTTTATAAAATTTACATCGCATTCCCTTACGAACTGTTTTTAGAGATCTGGTTTTTCAGGACAAATATGAGCATTACGTTTTATTAACCGAAACTAATTTTAACTTAAGAGGGGATAAAGGAAGTTTTTCCTCATGCCAAGCAATAAAATAAAACATTCCGAGCTAAGAAATACATACTTTGTGAATTAAATTGTGAACTGACATCAAACAATCTTTATTTTACAAATTATAGAACACTTTTACCTTATTCCTCTAAGCATTACTAGAACAATGCACTAGTTATATATTCATATCCATCCTTCAGAACAGTACTAGAAATTTTGAGACATTAAAATCGTCTGATAACTATTCGTTTCACGTTTTAACACTTTTTATTGAATCAGCCGCAATGCCCCATTTCTTAGCAGTGACAAAACTTTCACGGAAATCTGAAATTCGGGAAAACTTTGTCGAGTTAGTGCAGAATTCAAAATCCTTCTGTTTCACGAATTCAATTCTTCAAATTATTTCGTCTCACGAATTATAAAGTAGATACCTGCTTTAAAGTATTAAGATGTAATACACAATCAATACGGCCATTATAAAAGTATCCTCCTTGAAAATTATCCTGTTAAGCTGTTACTAAAATATATAAGTATTTAGAATCCATAAATGTTTTCGTAACATTTAAATATTTTTTTTCAGTTTTAAAAAAAGCAAATTTAGTTCGTTTTTTAATAATAAAAATTATGTGATATCAATCTGTGCAATTAATATCATTTTTAAAGAAAAAGTCCTACTTTTTTAAAAAAATTAGACTTTTATTTTGTTTCCAAAAAGTAATGGTGAGTTTCCAATAACTCATATTTATGAGTTACTAGCTTTTGCTCACGTCTTCGCTCGCCTTAAATACAACAAAGTATGTATTCGACCTTTCAAAATCTCATAGATTCATTGAGGGATAGGTGAAAAATAAAATTTACTTATTATTTATATACATATTTCCTTTAAACCAAAAACAACAAAACCAACTCACGAAGCAAAACTAAATCCAAAACCAAAGCAATTGTCTTATTATTGAAAAGTCCTGAAATATTATAAATCTAAACTAAACGAATTAATCCAATCCGAAAAACAACAACGGTAAAACTGAATCAGAAACCGAGTTTGTTTAGGAAATCGGAAATCTAAATCAAGACAACAATACCAAATCGCAAAGATAAACATGAATAGCCAAAAATCGAAAGCAGTTAAATCAATGTGAATAAATCGTCAAATAACAGAGTATGGGTACCGTGTGCACTATAGTGTGAAGAGCGGACCAATGCCGCACTAAAGTACAGGTAGGGAGCACACAACGTTATCTTGTTTCAGAAACCTGTCAGCGCCATTATCGGAATCCATGAGTAGCACTTTAGATTTCTACCTTGAAGTTGCTCCATACAAACTTCCAACTTCCCATTTTCTGGAAGGGGTAGGGTTAGAAAGAGACAAAAGCAGCCTATGTCACTTTCCATCCCTTCAAATATCTCCACTTAAAAAATCACGTCAATTCGTCGCTCCGCTTTGCCGTGAAAGACGGACAAACAAACAGACACACACATACATTTTACCATAGAGAATATTAGTACGGATTTTTAGGAATGTGTAATGGTGATTTTAGCTGTGGCGTGGTTTTAGCTTTTATATAATTTTCATCACTTTTAAGTATTGATAACCATATTATCTGTTTTTACATAACTTTAGAGAGAAGACTTGTACTTTAGAAAATAGTTTTAAAACTGTAGCTTATTTTAGCGACATATTATGGTCATTTAAATAATTTTTATGTACGATTTTTTAATCTATCATATAAATAAATGTTTGTTACAATAATTAAAAGTAACTAGCAATACACAAATTACAACAACAGGCATATAAAATCATTTAATCCAAAGTATCAATGTAGACTAAACTAAATTAAAATGTTCGCATTCCTTATTTGTTTTACATTAATCTTCAGTAATTTAGAACTTTCAAACGCTGTCATCATGAGTACAATATTTTTTAAAAATGTTAATAACACTGAATATTTTAAAAATTACATTTGCGATGGCCATTTGGCTATGAACCTAATTTCAGAAGATTGAATGCAGCATTAAGAGTAGTTAATAATAAGATGTGATAATATAAATTAATTGAAGGATGCAGCTAAACAGAAATCTCTTTACAATAACAAAATAAAAATTAATTTTAAGCCTTTTTTTCGGTGCCAACCGAAAATTCGTACGCATTTTAAATAATATTAATTATAAAGTACGATTTTATCTTATCGGTAAAAATTTTAACTTTTGATTTTACATTAAAAAAATAATTTAGGGATTCACAATTCTTTGACTGCACTTTCTCTAAGTATTAACAATAACCTACATTTTTATAAATAAATTCCTTGTTTAGCACCAGTTTTTTTTTTCATGATAATATTCGCTTTATTTAATAACATATTAATTAGGGCGAAAACAAAGTGAATTTTTCAATTTCAAAAAAAGTGGTGTCAGTAGAAAAATCTGAATTTTAGGAAAACATTATAGCCCACTGGCTATAATGTTTCGTGCTTTCACTAAATATGGTTAAAGTAGCCTGAAACACAACCCAAAAGGCCAATTCAAAAGCTTTTGTAAATTTTAAAACTGCGTCTAAATGTATAGGACATCTAATTATAAGTACTCTTTTTCAATTTATTTCATCTGACGAAAAGCTAATATTCTCATTCTTCTGTCTTTCTATCTCTCCGTCCCAGAGTTTGTTATAATAAACTGTATGAACTACGGCATCGGTACCCGATCTTTATAGATACGTGATCCACAGTTAAATAATAATTATAATTACAATAAACCGTGACCAACTTATAAGATAAGGATATATACCAGTATGGAAATCATGTATAATGAACTATCGGCTATCTTATTCCACGAAAAAAGCAAACTTTCGTACGAATGATACGGTATTACACAAAAACAAAAATTGGTAATTTGTGTAAATAGTATAGTAAGTAAAACAACAAACAAATTACAAGGAAAATTAAAATAACATTTAATTATTTTTGAAACATAACTTTATTATCAGTGAGATTTCTAAAGCAGGTGTTTACCAATAAAAGGATCTAGATCAGGATTAAAACTGATTAATTTTAACCTTAAGTTACTCTCTACACGCAGTTAGTTTCTGTACTTGCTTTTCAAAAACAGAAAAGTAAGATAAAAGCACAGTCTTACAATGTGTCGTAATGAACTCCATTAAGGAATTCAAATCAGATTTAGATATTCCTGAATATTCAGCTTGAGTATTCATCTAGAAAGAAATTAAGAATTTTATCTTGAAATATTATTTACTACATTTCAAATAACAATCAAATTTCATTTTTTTTAAATTGCTCAAGAGGTGTGAGTCCAAACCTAATTTAAAAGTTTCCTTGCCGTGACTCGAACCCGGGGATCGGTATAGTACACTCTCGTTCTACCGACTAAATCACATGGAATATTCAGCCTAGAATTTCTCACTATTACATGCTGGAAAAATTACAAATGCAGCAAAAAAAAAAAAAAAAAATGCCCGCTTGTACTCCCTTTGTTGCCTTGCCAACACTGTTAAAACTACAAGTGACACATTGCAGCTTTTAGGGGTGAAAGGCTTGTTTCACTGGTGACATCCCTAGGGGAGCAAGAATTGCACCCTTAATTAGGATGAAAAGATAGCACCCCAAATCCAGAGTGCCAAATAATAAAAAGAAATTATAAAATGACTTTTGTCCCGAGAAGGATTCGAACCACAAAGTCTGATTGCAAGCTTAACTCTCAAACCGTTCGGCCATCCAGCTCACCTTCAAAATCTTCCTGAAATGTCCAAATGTGTTGAAATTCAAAGTTTTCTTCATATAAAAAGCTCGCCAAAAGTTTTCCATCCGAAGTTCTAAATAAAATTTGGATAGAGCATGCGCAGTGATAGTCTTCGTAGGGAGAAATTGCTGTTATGATCCACCAGTGACGCCGAGTTGGAGTTGAAGGATACACATCACAGAGCATGCGCAAATGACTAAAAGGTGAAAATCTTCCAATGTTATGCATTTCGCGGCACCCTAATTTGCGTGAATCACCAAGTGAGGGATCAAACGGCACCCCAAACACATTTTCAAGCCCGTGGGTGTCAAATGGTAACACCTTTTCACTCCTGGACGCCAAATGCAACTGGTGTGTCACCTTTATTTTTAACAGTGAACATACAATCGTGAAAAGTTCTAGACCATGTGGTTTAGACAGTAGAACGTCAGTGTGTTATACTGAATACTGAGGAGCCGGATCCGAATCCCATCATGAATGCTTTTGCACTAGATTGGCATTTGCGCTTCTTAAGCAATTAAAAAAGTTTTTTAATTAGATTTTCATTTGAAATATTGCATGCAAGGCGAATTTTCTCTCTCGAAAATTTTCCAAATATCAATATTTTTTTTTAAATTTTATTTATTGTTTTTTTACGAATGAAATAAAAGATAATTTTTTATGGCATACCTCGACTGTTTCGACAGTAAGAAACTCGCCGTAACCCATAGGTTACGAATTGCTGAGTTACAGACTTCAAATTTTGTAATTTTATAGCTAAATATCTCCGACCACACAAAAAAAATTCAAAAGTCATATTCTTAAAAAAGAAAAAAAAAACAAAAAAAAACGCGTAAATTTAATGACATTCGACCATTTTTTCTATTTAGATTTTAAAATAGTATTTTAATTTTAATCTTTCTCGCTCATGAAGTATGTCAATCAACGGTAAAACATCCGTGGTTTTCGCAGTTCATACCCGTTCGTCAGCGTTTGAAAAATTGTCACCGTAATAGATTTCGTTATGTAATAGATAAATTTTATGCAGTTTCTGTATTTTTTTTTTCAATTTTAAGACTAAATATTTTATCAACTAAAACAACACACTTTTAATTCTAAAATCTCCATTTTGAAAGTTTGCGAAATTCAAATTAACTCCATTTCTTTGTACGTTTGACATAATCAAAAATAACTTTCTAATTTTTTTAGTTATTTTGAGGATTTAGTTTTTTTTATTTAGCTAAAAATAATTCATGTAATTAAAAAGGTTTTTTAGATACAGCAGCGTATGATGTGACAATTAACTGAAAAACTGTTCTTAAATATTTTTAATTTGTTTTAAAAATTATCTTCCAGTTGTAATTACTTTAAAATAACACGTTTGGTGCTGTCACCTATGTTCATATTGAAAAAGTTAAGACTTTCAGGTTTTAATAATTATAAAGTAATGATTTGTATTAAATAAGTAAAGGACATTTTTGAAACGAATATAAAAAGAATCACGCTGTGCTATTTTCGATTACACTTTCTGACTTTTCTTAAAACTGAAGCAAAATATTTTTCTAACTAAGCATGTATAATTGCACAAGAAACAGAAATTGTGCGAGAAAATCTTGAAAATACTAAAGAAAATATTTAGTTACTAATCTTAGTTACACTGGTGTCCAAAAGTTAAGCATAATTGGTAATTAAGTAATTATTTTTAAGTAATGAAAGAAATATGAATCGGAATGTGCTGAAACTCCAGGTGTGTAAACAAAATGGTACGCATCACATATTTTCGCGAAGAGTTTTCCCCGAAATTGAACAGGGGACCGTCAACAAATTGAAAAAGAACGAAGATCTTTTCGATAACCCTGTCAAAACTAATGTAGCAAAAGCGTTCAAACTGCACATTATGATTAATTGGCTTATTGTAATGTACTGTGTTAATTTTTACAAGGATAGCATGTATACTCGTAGAGAAATTAAGGTTTTTATAAAAACAGTCCTAAATTTTTCCAAGTTTTTTGCTTATAATTTGCAGAGTTCTTATTATAAAATAATGTTATTTTCTGAAAATATGACAAACATCATTGTACACAATACCCTGTCATCAGAATTTAAAAATAATAAAAATTGTATGAAAAATGAGTATGTTTAGTAAATAATTTTTCATTGCGCATGCGTCAACGATATCAAAATGTCATTTGCATATTGTGTTAGCTACATGTATAGAGCAACTTCTGTAAAAGTTTCAAAAACATAGCTTGAAAATTCTGAAAATGGGAGCCTATAGAATCAACTCAAAATCCTTTATTCCCTAAATGAAGCAAAAAGATGAGGGGCTGTATCCATATTCCATTGTTTAGTGCCTACACAATATTGCACGTACAACTATATTTAGGTAAAACCCCTGATTTTTTTGCTTCCTTTAGGAATAACGGATTTTGAGTTGATTCTGTAGGCTCCCATTTTCAGAATTTTCAAGCTATATTTTTGAAACTTTTACAGAAGTTGCTCTATACATTTAGCTAACACAATATGCAAATGACATTTAGATATCGTTGACGCATGCGCAATGAAAAATTATTTACTAAACATACTCATTTTTCATACAATTTTTATTATTTTTAAATTCTGATGACAGGGTATTGTGGACAATGATGTTTGTCATATTTTCGGAAAATAACATTATTTTATAATAAGAACTCTGCAAATTATAAGCAAAAAACTTGGAAAAATTTAGGACTGTTTTTATAAAAACCTTAATTTCTCTACGAGTATACATGCTATCCTTGTAAAAATTAACACAGTACATTACAATAAGCAAATTAATCATAATGTGCAGTTTGAACGCTTTTGCTACATTAGTTTTGACAGGGTTATCCAAAATATCTTCGTTCTTTTTCAATTTGCTGACGGTCCCCTGTTCGATTTCGAGGAAAACTCTTCGCGAAAATATGTGACGCGTACTATTTTGTTTTCACACCTGGAGTTTCAGCACATTCCGATTCATATTTCTTTCATTACTTAAAAATAATTACTTAATTACCAATTATGCTTAACTTTTGGACACCAGTGTATATAAAAATAAACTTCTATTGCACTATTGATAGTATTTTTCGTTTTTTATAACAAACCTCAAACTTTAACACATCTTTCTAAATTACTCTAAACCAGGGTGGTCATTTCTCTAAAAAATATCAAACTAAATGTCACTTTAAATTGTTTTTCTAACTTCTGGAGAATTTTTATTGGAAACGAAACTTTTCGCTGATTTCTATCACGGCACAGATGAGGCTCATCTATTTTGATAAAAAGATTTAGAAGTAAAGCTATTCTAGAGAAAAATGTCCCAGCGTGTGTGGAAGCAGAATTGATGGATTGTTGTTATAAGATGGACAGCGCTATACTTTTTTTCACCAGAAAATGTGATTAGATGAAGAAAAATATCCCTCACTGATGGTCATTTGTTAATTTAGCTGAGGTAATTGGGTTTGTGAAATAAAAATGTAATTACAGCTCTACAGATAAAACCTTAATGGTGGAAGTTGGCGAAGTACGGAAAAAATATATTTTGCCGAAAAGAAAAGATGAGCCGATAGAAATAATTGTTCTGCTAATTATTTATATAAACTGTAAAAAAATTTAGGGGAAGTTTTTTTTTACTTCCCCTAAATTTCTTAAATTTTCTACTTTCCTTAAATTTTATTTGATAAGTTAAAATATGGAAATGTCATGACAAAATTACACTAAACCTGGGAGGTCATACCACAAAAAATATCAAATAAAATTAAAATAATAAGATTTTATATAAATCATCATAAAAGCAAAGAAATTCACATGACGTATTTTGAACTGTAAAATATAATAGACCATCACCAGCTTTTAAACATATGTCCGTCAGAGGAAAAGGTCAGAAATGAACAAACATTTTTATTTTTTGGCTCGAAACGCGTCTAACAAATTACTTCTTTTTTATTTTAATTTATATAAAACCTTATTTTTTGCGATTTTTTTACTAGTTTTAATCAAATTAAACTAATCAATCACTTTCAATCAAACTAAATGTCACTTTAAATTATTTTTCCAACTTCTGGCGAATTTTTATTGGAAACGAAACTTTTCGCTGATTTCTATCACGGTAAAGATGAGGCTCATCTATTTTGATAAAAAGATTTAGAAGTAAAGCTATTCTAGAAAAAAATGTCCCAGCGTGTGTGGAAGAAGAATTGATGGATTGTTGTTATAAGATGGACAGCGCTATTTCTTTTTCACTGGAAAATGTGATTAGATGAAGAAAAATATCCCTCACTGATGGTCATTTGTTAATTTAGCTGAGGTAATTGGGTTTGTGAAATAAAAATACAATTACAGTTCTACAGATAAATGCTTAATGGTGGAAGTTGGCGAACTACTGAAAAAAAAAACATATTTTGATGGAAAAGAAAAGATGAATTGATAGAGATAATTACTGCGCTAATTATTTATAGAAAACAGAAAAAATTTAGAGGAAGTTTTTTTTTATTATTTGATAAGTTCAAATATGCAAATGTTATGACTAGATTACTCTAATTAAGGGAGGTCATTCCTCAAAAACTATCAAACTAAATTAAAATAATAAAATTTATATAAATTAACATAAAAAAAAAAAAAAAAAAAAAAAAAAAGGACGCGTTTTGAGCTATAAAATGTAATAACTCATCATCAGCTACTGTAAACATGTGTCCGTTAGAGAAAAAGGTCACAAATTAGCAGTCAATTATGACTGTTATGAGCTCATGAAGCATCATACGAATTATTTTGCTTTCATGGTGATTTTCATAAAGCTTTATTAATTTAATTGGGATTTTTTTGCCAGTTTTTGCAGGTCAATCATGTTAAACTAATCAATAAATTTCAATCAGACTAAATGTCACTTTAAATTGTTTTTCTAACTTCTGGCGAATTTTTATTGGAAACGAAACTTTTCACTGATTTCTATTACGGTGCAGATGAAGCTCGTCTATTTTGATAAAAAGATTTAGAAGTAAAGCTATTGTAGAGAAAAATGTCCTAGTGTGACTGAAAACAGAAATGATATATTGCTGTTATGAGATGGACAGTGCTGTATTTTTTACTACTTGAAAATGCGATTAGATGAAAAAACATATCCATCACCGACGGTCATTTGTTAATTTAGCTGAGATAATTGGGCCTGTGAAATAAAAATACAATTTGCAGTTCTACAGGTAAACACTTAATGGTAAAAGTTGGCGAACTACTGAAAAAATAAATTTTGTCAGAAAGATAAAAATGAATCGATAGAGATAATTATTCGACTAATTATTTATACAAACAGGGAAATTTTTAGAAGATGATTTTTTATTTTTATTTTTATGTGCTTAGTTGAAATGTGCATAAATCACGATTAGGTTAATCCAAACCAGAATAGTCAAAGAAAAGCACAAGTTCTATTTTTTAGCTTTTTTGTATTGAGTAAAATATAATTGGAATACTTATATAATTTAGAAATAAAAAATTAGATTGCGTAACTTTCATAACTGACCATGGTCTGGATAGATAAATAAACTTTTCATATTAAGTTAATTTTCTTTTAATACAATTGTCTATGAATAAAATCTAAAATTAAATTAAAAACTCGTAGAACAACATTTTATCTAATATTTATAAAACTATATGCATAACAAATATCCATTTTTAAAAATACCTCTTATACCAGCAATGAAGCAATGGTACAAAAAATCATTTCAAACGAACTAAAAAATTTACATTAACGCAAATGTCTATGAATAAAAAAATCTAGACCAATATTCAAGTCTCTTAAGACACTAATTTAGTTAATATTTATAAAATACTTCAATAGTTGTAGATATTGTTACGAATTTTGTAAATAGTTAGTGTTTGTACTGTAAAATAATGTAAATAATCTTATTAAGCTCAATTTCTTTACTAATATTAGTTTTTGTTACATTGTCTCTGTTATCAAGCAAACTTGTCTATTATTTTCAATGAATGTCTATGGCAGCTTTGCGAAATATTAGAGATATCGCCAAGTTGGCGTCACTTTTGGCGACTAATTTTGGTCGCCAAATTTGGCGATATATCGCCAAGTTTGCGACAAACTTGGCGATTGTTGGCGATGGTAACCCTTCCTCTTTATGGTAACCCCCCTTAGATATACTGATACATTGTTTGTTGTTCCATGGATTTTTCGAGAAGGTTCTAGAAATTTCCCGCACATGCTACGAGCCTATATAAGAAAAGAAGCGATGCGAGCTGTTGTTATTATTTACCAGTCAGTCATTGAGTGAACAAGGCGTTTGTTAGCAAGTTTGCTTGAGTTTCATTTATGTTATTTTGAATGTTATTAAGTGTTGAGACGTTGTATAAAGAGTCTCTGGGATCTAAAGCTATACTTGTACGATAGATTTGAGCAGTTATTTTTGAATATCTAGCAATATTTGTGAGTTTCGAAGACTCTGTTGTTCTGAAGATCTGTAAATAAATTATTTTCTACTTTTCTAAGAGACAAGAGTTTGAAGTTCTCTAACCCTAAGATCAAAAGAACCCCATATACGCTGCAACATTTGGTGTCAGGAGTGGGATCTTATGGCGAAAACAAGAACGATGGACGGACAACTGAAAGAACTATTAGAAGCTATTAACGGATTAAGGACAGATCTGACCAATAAAATCGAAAAAGGCCAAGAAGAGTTGGCGGAAAAGATGAATAAAGGCCAAGAAGAATTATCAAAAGGCCAAGAAGAGTTGGCGGAAAAAATGAATAAAAACGAAGAAAGAATGGAACAGTTGACAAATAAAATTGACAAATGCCAAGAAGATGTGACTGAAAAGATTAATAAAGGCCAAGAAGAAATGAAGAAAACTTTAGAAGAAAAGTTCTCGTCGGTAGAGAGAAGAATAGGCTCGGTAGAAGAGAAAATAGAGGAAGTAGAAGAGAAAATTCAGAATGAAGTTAGTAATGTTGAACAGAAAATGGAAAGGAAAATGGCGGAAGTAGAAGAGAAAATTCAGAATGAAGTTTGTAACGTTGAAGAGAAAATCAGTAACGTTGAAGAGAAAATACTAGGTGAAGTAGATGAAAAGCTAAATAAAAAAGTGCAAGATCTTGAGAAGAAGCTTTCAGCGTCCAGTGGTAATTATGAAGAATTTAGGAATCCGCCTGGTTCTCCCGTGCACATCAAGCTGTCGACATACGACGGAAAGAGTTCCTGGCAAGTTTACAAGACCCAATTCACCATTGTAGCCGAAGCGAACAAATGGAGTGACGAGGTGAAAGCTTGTCAACTGGCAGCATCTTTAAGAGGAGAAGCCGCCGACGTGCTGCAAACATTGCCCGATATGACGCAACTCAATTTTGAGACTTTAAGTTGTGCACTTGAAATGAGATTCGGAGAAAAAATTTTCAAAGATTACACGAGAATACAAATGAAAAGCCACCATCAGAAATCGAGTGAAACACTTCAAGAGTTTGCCTCAGAAATAGAACGTCTGGCAAATTTAGCTTTCATCGACTGCTCAACAAATGTACGGGAAATGCTCTCATTGCAGTACTTTGTAGACGGAATAAAAGATCCAGAAGTGCAGAGAGCGGTAGGAATGGCAGATGTGCAGGATTTAAAGGCTGCATTACTATATGCCTTAAAGTTAGAAGCAGCTACACATGCCAGCCGAAGAGATCGTCATTCAGTCCGAAAGGCAACGGTGAACAAAAGCTCAGACACTGAGATCCAATTCTTGAAAGAAATTAGGAAAATAAATCAAGAGCTTGAAGCTTTGAAATACGGAAGAACAAGCTCAAGAAGACAGAATCTCACGTGCTGGGGATGCGGTGATACAGGACATCTCCGAAGAAATTGCCCCAAAATCCACGAACGTGAGATAAATTCAAACAGTCAGCAGGGAAACTAAATTTTGGCCATCTCGCGGGGCGGAGGTGGCCAGAGAATGAAAAGCCCCACCTGAAGATCCTCCAGATATCAAAAATGAGCGGCGGTGATAACGAATTATATGTGATAGGCTTTATTAACGGAATTCAGTGCCGTATGATTGTCGATACAGGAGCCAATGTGACAATAATAAGAGAAGATTTGGCTCTAAAATTGAAATGTAAACTCATCTGGATTCCACCATGCGTTATCCTGCAAACTGTGACGGGCGACAAGATAGGCATATATGGAAAGGCAAATTTAACTATCAACTTTGGAGGAACGAAATATTACCATACGGCATATGTGGCTGACATAACAGATCCTTGCTTAATCGGGCTAGATTTTCTGAAGAAGTTTGGCTTCAAACTTGATTTAAAAAATAACAAAATGCTCTCAAAATTTGAAGAAATCAGTCTTTTTGGGTTAAATAACGAAATTGAATGTAAACAAGCAGTAATAGCCAAAGAATACATCATTCGAGATCCAAGAACAGAATTTTTAGTTCCAGCTGTAATTAACAATGAAACTAATTATCGATTTGGCCATAAAGATTATCCCGAAGACAATAGTAAACAAGCAGGGTATTGGTGGCTTCATCTGTAGTGGACCTCTCGAAGAAGACCATTCCAGTCAGAATTGCTAACATCAGTGATAAGACGAAGACTATCAAGAAAGGAGAGGTGATAGCATCATGTGCTCCTGTGACGTGCATAAGTCAAAATTCCAATCACTCTCAGAAATCTTCAGATAATTTAGACAAGGATTTGTTACAAAATACGGACTTAGATCCAAATCAAAGCGATGCTGCGGAAAGTTTAATTAGAGAATTCCAAAGTTTATTTTCCCAAACATCTGAAGACTTTGGACGAACTAAAATGGCACAACACCGAACTGACACGGAAGATCACTCTCCTATTAAACAGCACCCTAGACGATTACCTTTTGCCAAGCAAGAAGAGGTGCAGAATTTAATTAAGGATATGGAAGAAAATGACGTCATCGAACCATCAACAAGTCCATGGGCGTCTTCCATTGTATTAGTAAGAAAGAAGGATGGTTCTACAAGATTTTGTGTAGACTACCGCCGACTGAATGACGTCACTAAAAAGGATAGTTACCCCCTACCAAGGATCGACGACACTCTCGACACACTTGCGGGCAACACTTGGTTCTCGACTCTGGATCTGAAGAGTGGTTACTGGCAGGTAGAGATCCATCCGGACGACCGCGAGAAGACTGCCTTTACAACGGGACAAGGATTATGGCAGTTCAAGGTAATGCCTTTTGGTCTGTGTAACGCACCTGCAACTTTCGAACGGCTTATGGAAACGGTTCTCCGGGGGCTGTCATATGAAGCATGTCTTGTTTATTTGGATGATATCATAATCATAGGAAAATCTTTTGATGAACATCTGAACAACCTCAGGCGTGTGCTACAAAAGTTAAAGGAAGCTAATTTGAAGTTAAGCCCTTCGAAGTGCAGTTTGTTTCGAAATGAAATCGCCTACCTTGGACGCATCATTTCGGCGGATGGAGTCAGGACTGATCCGGAGAAGATATCAGCCGTGAAAAATTGGAATCGTCCAGCAGATGTTCACCAGCTTCGGAGTTTTCTAGGATTATGCACCTATTACAGAAAATTCGTCAAAGGCTTCTCGATGATTGCAAGACCACTTCATGAATTAACAGAAGCCAATCAAAAATTTATCTGGACACAGGAATGTGACGCTGCTTTCGAAAAGCTCAAGGAGGCCTTAACATCCACTCCAATTCTGTCATATCCTCAAATAGATAAACAGTTTATACTTGATACGGATGCAAGTAACGAAAGCATTGGCGCTGTACTGTCCCAGGAAATCGACGGCCAGGAGCGTGTTATCGCCTATTTCAGCAAGTGCTTATCAAAGGCAGAGCGAAACTACTGCGTAATAAGAAAAGAGCTTCTTGCTGTAGTGAAAGCCATAGACCATTTTCATCATTATCTTTACGGTCGGAAATTCCTGATCCCAACTGATCATGCTTCTCTAACTTGGCTATTGAATTTTAAGAACCCTGAAGGCCAGATAGCCAGGTGGATACAAAAGCTTCAAGAGTACGATATGGAGATACGCCATCGAAAAGGCCCATCACATGGAAATGCAGATGCTCTCTCAAGAAGACCCTGCTCAGAGAATTGTAGATACTGCGACCGGGTTGAGAAGAAATTTAATGTCAAAGTTCCTGTAGTAAGACAAGTTACAACTGGGTCTACATCATCGCAAGATCCGTGGAGTGACGAGATCCTGCGTAAAGATCAACTTGCTGATCCTGAAATTAAGCCAATTCTAGAGCTGAAAGAGGAGTCCAACAGGATGCCCAGCTGGCAAGACATGGCCCATTATCATCCTACGACTAAACGTTATTGGGCTCTCTGGGATTCCCTACATTTGAAGAACGGTATTTTGTACCGAAAATGGGAGTCTGACGATGGAAAGACATGTAGATGGCAACTACTACTCCCTAAGTCGAGAATTTCTATGGTCCTTCAAGAACTGCATGGTAGTCCCACAGGAGGTCATTTTGGTGTAATGAAGACCCTGCAAAAGGTTCGAGAGCGTTTCTACTGGAATAATGTTCGCAGTGATGTGGAGAAGTGGTGTCGAGCTTGTGATACCTGTGTAGCACGTAAAGGTCCTAAGAGGCGCACCCGTGGACGATTGCAACGTTATAATGTAGGAGCTCCTTTCGAACGAATTGCTCTAGACATCCTGGGTCCACTTCCTAGAACATCTGATGGCAATAAGTACATCCTCGTTGTCATGGACTACTTCACTAAGTGGCCTGAAGCCTACGCCATTTCTAATCAAGAGGCGGTAACCGTTGCAGACATACTGATTCAACACTGTGTTTCCAGATACGGAGTTCCTCTTCAAATCCATTCCGATCAAGGAAGAAATTTTGATTCGGCTGTGTTCAAGGAAATGTGTGAACTACTCGGCATGGACAAAACTCGAACAACACCTCTACACCCTCAATCGGACGGCATGGTGGAGTGGTTTAATCGTACCATCCTAAATAGCCTCTCTCTCCTGGTGTCTAGAGACCAACAGGACAGGGACAAGAAATTGCCTCTTTTCCTGCTTGCCTACAGGAGTGCCACTCATGAGGCCACTGGTTACTCCCCTTCACAAATACTCTTTGGTCGTGATCTTCGTCTACCTGCGGATGTCTTGTTTGGCCGTCCTCCTGACGCTTCTTTGTCGCCTGAAGAATACGTGGATGGACTCCAGGCACGGATTGAGGAGATTCATCGTCTAGCGAGGAACCGAATCGGACTGGCATCGGAAAATATGAAGACACGGTACGACACAAAGGCAACTGGACATGAGTTCAACGAAAGTGACAAAGTTTGGTTGTGGAATCCCATACGTCGTAAGGGACTGTCGCCAAAACTACAAAGAAACTGGGACGGTCCTTACACAGTCGTCAACAGGCTGAATGACGTCGTCGTTCGCATACGAAAATCGCCACACACCAAGCCCAAGGTCGTACATTATAACCGGCTAGCCCCTTATTTTGGCCAAAGTAATTAGAAATTCGAAACTTGAATTTCAGACCATGGTCATGAAAGTCACTTTTTGTAAATATGTAAATAGTAATTAGTTCTTATTTTTGTAAATTTTATTATTATTGGTATTATTATTTATTTATTTATTTATTTGTTTATTTATTTTAAGTGTTTTCCTCTAACTCAGGGATTGCACTGCCCGGGACGTGCAGTCTTTGAGGAGGGGGTAGTGTTACGTTAGTGTTTGTACTGTAAAATAATGTAAATAATCTTATTAAGCTCCATTTCTTTACTAATATTAGTTTTAGTTACATTGTCTCTGTTATCAAGCAAACTTGTCTATTATTTTCAATGAATGTCTATGGCAGCTTTGCAAAATATTATAGATATCGCCAAGTTGGCGACAAACTTGGCGATTGTTGGCGATGGTAACCCTTCCTCTTTATGGTGACCCCCCTTAGATATACCGATACATTGTTTGTTATTCCGTGGATTTTTCGAGAAGGTTCTAGAAATTTCCCGTACATGCTGCGAGCCTATATAAGAAGAGAAGCAATGCGAGCTGTTGTTATTATTTACCAGTCAGTCATTGAGTGAACAAGGCGTTTGTTAGCAAGTTTGCTTGAGTTTCATTTATGTTGTTTTGAATGTTATTAAGTGTTGAGACGTTGTATAAAGAGTCTCTGGGATCTAAAGCTATACTTGTACGATAGATTTGAGCAGTTATTTTTGAATATCTAGCAATATTTGTGAGTTTCGAAGACTCTGTTGTTCTGAAGATCTGTAAATAAATTATTTTCTACTTTTCTAAGAGACAAGAGTTTGAAGTTCTGTAACCCTAAGATCAAAAGAACCCCATATACGCTTCAACAATATAATAAAGTATATGTTTTAAAAATACCTGTTATAACAACCATGAAAGATTGCCGCAATAACCATTTAAAAATAACAAAAAAATTTCCTTTGACACAATTTTCTATGGAAAATCTAAACATATTTATAAAATTTATTAATAACTCTAGATATAATCAAAATATATCTTTTAAAAATACCCCTTATAAAAACCATGAATGTATGGTCCCAATACCCATTTCAAAAAAACTAAAAAAATTTCTTTAGCACAAGTTTCTATGAATAAAAATCTAAACCAGAATTAAAAACTCATAAAACACCGATTTTGTTAATATTTATAAAATCCTTTAATCACTCTAGTGATATAACGAAGATATGACTTTTAAAAATATCTCTTACAATATCAATAAAGGTACGGCCCCAATAGCCATTTCAAAAAAATTAAGAAATATCCTTTACAACAATTGTATATGAATAAAAGTCTCAACCAAAATTAAAAACTCGTGGAACACCAATTTAGTAAATGCTTTAAAAAATCTTTATTTACTCTATGTGTAAATGAGATATATCTTTTAAAAATACTAATTTTGTTAATGGTTTAAAAAATCTTTATTAATTCTATGTATAACGAATATATATCTTTTTAAAATACTTTTATAACAGACACGAAGTGATGGTACTTATAGCCATTTTTCAAAAGAAATAAGCTTTTCAAAAATTCGTATACTGTATATAATATGAAACTTTTTTTCAAGGATATTAAAAAATATGCTTTAAAAAATACACAAAAATCTCATTTAATCTACAACAAGCTTCAACTAAAGTTTTCTAACTTCAAATTTCAAATTAGTACATACATTAGCTTATAAATAATTTTTGTACTTCTTAATCTATTTTATTTCTGAATTAATTTACTTTATAATACGTTTGCAATGTAATTAACTCCCTTTTAACCAAAGAAATGTTTTTAAATAAATAGTTCAGACGACGTCTTTTAACATGACCAAAATAATTAGATATACTTTTTTTTTTTCTCCGATTCATAATATTATACTAACGGAAGTTTTAAAAAATGACAAAGGCCTGCTTTCAGAAAATTCTGATTAAATGAGCAAATTCCATTGTAACAAAATGAAATAAATGAACAACTTACGCAAACAAACTTTGCCGAGAATTGGTGATTCCTTCAGAGCTTACACCACGATCAAACAAAAAGGATAAATAGATAACTAAAATCCTGCCTCAGCGACGATTCTTTGTCTTTACCAGAAACTTCTATTTATACTGACAAAGAAGTGAAAATGTCAAGTTTCGTTAAAGAATTTCTTTTCTGAAAATTAATTTGTGAGTTTAACTTAAGATTTGCAGGGTTTTTTTATTGTTTGTCTTTTTTAGAAAAATTTTTGAAATAAAAATTTGAATTGTTATAAGCATGTAACGTGTGAGCAAAATTTTAATTAAATGTTTTAGTTTTCCCATAAAACTCTATAAAACAAAATTTATTTAATCATTCTCTCTTTTATTTAAAGTACTGTATATAAAATTTAAAATAAAACTACCTATAGTTCAAAAGGAAAATATTTTCTGATATTTGTAACATTAATGTAAGAATTTCCTTTTTTTATCATAAATGTTTTTTTTTAAACAAATTTGGAAATTTATAAATGTTTGACGTGAAAAAACTGAAATTTACCGTATTTTAGAGTACGTAAAGTACACATTTTCTCTTCTTATAATACATTTTTAAAGGAAGGAATGTCTTATACTGTTAAAAACGTTTTTGGCGTGAAATTACAGAGAATATACGGGTAATTTATTATTTTAAGTCTTATGTAAAGTTACAAAGGTTAGAAAAATTGAGATTATGTTAAATAACAGAGAAATTACTCGATAAGTTTAGAATATACTCTATAAATTAACATCGTTAAAAATACACATGCCTCTGTAAATTTTACATTTAATGATAATATTTTAATTTAGGTTTTTTTTTTTTAAATTAAAGAATCACTCAATCTTTAGTGAACTCTGAAGAACTTGCATTTTTAGAAGTAATTAACTCCATTTTAACGAACGAAATGATTTAAAATAAATAGTTCAGGCTTCGTCTATTAACATGATCAAATTAATTAAATATAATTTTTAATTTTTTTGATTCATGATATTTTACTAACGGCGATTTTAACTATATATGGAAACAAATATATGACAAAGTCCTACTTTCAGAAAATTCTGATTAAATGAGAAAATTCCATTGTTACAAAATTCGTATACTGCATATTATACAAAGAATAGTTTTTATTTTATTGATGAATATCAAGAAAATGTGTTTTATAAAAGACAAAAAATCTCATTTAATCTGCAACAAGCTTCAACTAAAAGTTTTCTAGATTCTTTACTTAAGTTAGTACACGAATTACGTTATAAATAAATTTTGTATTTCTTAATCTATTTTATTTTAGAATTAGTTTTCTTTATAATGCTTCTGCAAAGTAATTAACCCCCTTTTATCAAAAGAAATGCTTTAAAATAAATAGTTCGGGCCCCTATGTTTTAACATGACCAAATTAATTAGATATACTTTCTTCTTTTTTCGATTCGTTATATTTTACTAAAGGCGGTTTAAAAATATAAAAACAAATATATGACAAAGTCCTGCTTTTAGAAATTCTGATTAAATGGGCAAATTCCAGTGTAACAGAATAAAATAAATGAACAACTTACTCAAATGATTTTTTCCGAGAATAGGTGATTCCTTCAGAGATTACACCATGATCAAACACAAAGGATAAATAGATAACTAATATCCTGCCCCAACGACGATTCTTTGTCTTTACCAGAAATTTCTATTTATACAGAATTATTTTTAAAAGAAATTTAGACTTTTATAAGTATGTTTGGCTGGGAAAAATTCTTATTTACAGAATTTTAGAATGAATAAGCCCCACATTTTTAACTCTTACATGCGCCTTCAAAGTGAGCGTCTTATACTTAGAAAAAATTTTCTGTGAAAATTCAAAGAATTTACGTGTAATCCATTATCTTAAGTCTTTTGTAAATTACAGAAATTTAAAAACCGAAATTCTGTTATATAACATAAAATTTATACAATAAATTTAGAATAGACTTTGTTAATTAACATCGCTAAAAATACACAAGATTCTGTACATTTTACATTTAAGGATAATAATTTAATTCAGTTTTTTAAATTAGTGAATCAGTCATTTTTTAGTGAGCTCCGAAGAACTTGAATCTTGAAAAGTGATTAACTCTCTTTAAACAAAAGTAGTGCTTTAAAATAAATAGTCCAAACTTCATTTTTTAAAATGACCAAATTAATTAAATAGACAATTAACTTTTTTCCCTTCATTATATTTAAATAAAGGAGGTTTTAAAAATATAAAAAGAAAAATGTGACAAAGTTTTACAAAATTCTGTTTAAATGAGCAAATTCCATTGTAACAAAACAAAATTAATGAACAACTTACGCAAACAAATTTTACTGGGAATGGATGATTCCTTCAGAGCTTACACCATGATCAAACAAAAGGGATAGATAGATAACTAAAATCCTGCCTGAACGACAATTCTTTGTCCTTGCCAGAAACTTCTATTTATAATGACAAAGAAGTGAAAAAGTCAAACTTTGTTAAAGAGTTTCCTTTCTGAAAAATAATTTCTATGTTTAACTTAAGATTTTCGTTTTTTCTTTTGTTTTTCTCTTTTAGAATAAGTTTTTGAAATAAAAATTTGAATTGTTATTAGCATATAACGTGTGAGAAAAAGTTTAATTAGAGGATTTAATTTGTGTATTTCACACTATAAAATTAAAATTTAATAATGCTCTATTTTATTTAAAGTACTAGATATAAAATTCAAAATAAAAATGCCTATAGTTTAAATGGAAAACATTTTCTGATATTTCTAAGCTTAATGTGAGGTTTTTTTCTTTGTTCGGGAATGATTTTGTAAAAGAAATTCAGAATTTTATAAGTTTGTTTGGCTTGAAAGAATGTTATTTAAAGTGCTATATATAAAATTCAAAATAAAACTACCTATAGCTGAAAAGGAAAATATTTTCAGATACTTGTAAACTGATGTGAGAGTTTTTTTTTTATTCGGGAATATTTTTTTAAAGAATGTTAAACTTTTATAAGCATGTTTTGCGCGATAGAATTTTAATTTAACGTATCTTAGCATAAATTAGGCGTACATTTTTTATTTTTACATTGCTCCTTTAAAGGGGGAGTGCCTTATAATGTTTAAAAAAATCTGTGAAATCACAGAGAATCTAAAAATACACAAGACTCTATAAATTTACGTATATAATTAATATATAATTAATATTAAAATTTTATATATAAATTTAAAAATAAAAATGCCTATAGTTCAAAAGAAAAAGCCTTTCTAATATTTGTAAACTTCATGTGAATGTTTTTTTTTTAATTCTTTTATTCTTTATTCTCTTATATCTTTTCTTTTTCGGGAATGATTTTTTAAAAAGAAACTTAAAATTTTATAAGTATATTTGGTGTGAAAGAATTTTAATTTACCGTATTTTAGAGTACATAATGAGCACATTTTCTATCCTTATAATGTATCTTAGAGGAAAAAGTCTTTTACACTGTAAAAAAAGTAAAGTTACAGAGAACTTATGTGTAATTTATTATCTTAAACATTTTGTAAAATTACAAAGATTAGAAAAACTGAGATTATGTTAAATAGCAGAGAATTTATTCGATAAATTTACAATAAACTCTGTAAATTAACATGTTAAAATTACACAGTACTCTGCTAATTTCACTTTTAATGATAATATTTTTATTTTGTTTTTTTAATTAGTGAATCACTCTATCGTTAGCTCGTGAGCTCCAAGTACTTGAATCTTGAAAAGTAATTAACTCCTTTTTATTAAAAGAAATGCTTTAAAATAATTAGATCTGGCCTCATCTTTTAACATGATCAAATTAATTAAATATGCTTTTTACATTTTTCGATTCATTATAATTTACTAAAGGTGGTTTTAAAAATATAAAAACAAAAATATGACAAAGTCTTGCTTTCAGAAAATTCTGATTAAATGAGAAAATTCCATTGTTGCAAGATAAAGTAAATGAACAACTTATGCAAACAAATTTTTAACAGAGCTTAGATAATTAAAATCCTGCCTCAACGACGATTCTTTGTCTTTACCAGAAACTTCTATCAATACTGACAGAGAAGCAAAAAAGTCAAATTTCGAGAATTTCTCATCTGAATGTTAACTTGTGTCTTTAACTAAAGATTTGCGTGTTTTTTCTTTGGTTTTTCAGTTTTAGAAAACGTTTTTAAAATAAAAATTTGAATTGTTATTAGCATCTTAAGTGCAAGCGAAAATATAGTTAAAAGCTGTCGTTTAGGCATCATAAGTTGTAAAAGAAAATTTTCAAAGAAACTAAGTTTTTCAATAATTCTCCTTCAAGTTATTTGAAAAATTCATATACTGTATATTATATAAAGAATAGTTTTTCTTTTGTTAATGAATATTAAGGAAATGTGTTTTATAAAAGACAAAAAATCTCATTTAATCTGCAGCAAGCTTCAAATAAAAGTTTTCTAGATTCTTTAGTTAAGTTAGTACACGAATTACGTTATAAATAAATTTCGTATGTCTTAACCTATTTTATTTCAGAATTAATTTATTTTATAATGCTATTGCAAAGTAATTAATCCCTTTTAGCAAAAGAAATGCTTTAAAACAAATAGCTCAGGCCCCCATCTTTTAACATGACCAAATTAAACAGATATATTTTCTTTTTTCGATTCATTATATTTTACTAAGGGGGGGGGGGGGGTTAAAAATATAAAAACAAAAATGTGACAAATTCCTGCTTTCAGAAAATTTTGATTAAATGAGCAAATTCCGTTGTAACAAAATTAAATAAATGAACAACATACGCAAACAAATTTGCCGAGAATGAGCGATTCCTTCAAAGTGTACACCCTGATCAAACAATAGAAAAAATAAATAGATAACTAAAATCCTCCCTCAACGATGGTTCTTTGTTTTTACCAGAAACTTCTGTTTATACTGACAAAGAAGTGAAAAAGTCAAATTTAGTTAAAGAATTTATTATCTGATAGTTAATTTGTATGTTTAACTTAAGATTTGCATTTTTTCTTTTATCTTTCTCTTTTAAAATAAGTTTTTGAAATAAAAATTTGAATTGTATTAGCATGTAAAGTGTGAGCAAAAGTATAATTAAATACTTTAGTTTTCGCATAGCAAGATATAAATATATTTTTTCAAAAAAACTAAGTTTTTCAAAAATTCTGTTTCATTTTTTTTCAAAATTCGTATTCTGTATAGAATGCAAAGCATAGTTTTTCTTTTGTTAATGAATATTAAGAAAATATTTTTTAAAGACAAAAAATCTCATTTAATCTGTATGAAGCTTCAATTTAATTTTCTAGCTTCATGTCTCAAGTTAGTACATACATTACCTTATAAATAATTTTGTATATTTTTATCTATTTTATTTCGGAATTAATTTCCTTTATAATACTTTGGCAAAGTAAGTAACTCCCTTTTAAACAAAGAAATGCTTTAAAATAAATACATCAGGCCTCGTCTTTTAACGTGACCAAATTAATTAGATATACATTATTTTTTTCGATTCATTATATTTTACTAAGGTTTTAAAAATATAAAAACAAAAATATGACAAAGTCCTGCTTTCAGAAAATTCTGATTTAAATGAGCAAATTCTATTGTAACATAAATGAACAACTTACGCACACAAATTTTGCCGAGAATGGATGATTGCTTCAGAGCTTAGATAACTAAAATCCTGCTTCAAAGACGATTCTTTGTCTTTACCAGTATCTTCTATTTATACTGACAGAGAAACGAAAAAGACAAACTTCGTTAAAGAATTTCTTATCTCAATGTTAATCAATGTGTTTAACTTAAGGTTTGCGTTTTTTCTTTTGTTTGTCATTTTTAGAATACGTTTTTGAAATAAAAATTTTAATTGTTATTAGCATGTAACGTGTGAGCAAAAGTTTAATCAAAGCTTTACTTTATGCATCATAAGCTGTAAAGTATATTTTTTAAAGGAATTAAATTTTTTAAAAATCCTTTAAGTTGTTTGAAAAATTCGTATACTGTTTATTATATAAAGAATAGTTTTTCTTTTGCTAATTAATATCAAGGAAATGTGTTTTAAAAAAGACAAAAAAAAAAAAAAAAACTCATTTAATATGCAACAAGCTTCAACTAAAAGATTGCGAGCTTCATATGTGAAGTTAGTACGCGAATTACCTTATAAATAATTTTTGCATTTCTTACTCTATTTCATTTTAGAATTAATTTACTAATGTTTTTTTTTAAATAATTAAAATCTTTGTAACAAAAGAAATGCTTTAAAATAAATAGTTCAGGCTCCCATTATTTAACATGACCAAATTAATTAGATATACATTCTTCTTTTTTT
Organism: Maratus speculifer; assembly: GCA_964019185.1. NCBI lineage: Eukaryota > Metazoa > Arthropoda > Arachnida > Araneae > Salticidae > Maratus > Maratus speculifer. The sequence goes on from OZ025294.1 coordinate 280,359,637, forward strand.
GATTCATTATATTTTACTAATGGTAGTTTAAAAATATAAAAACAGAGATGTGAAAAAGTCCTGCTTTCAGAAAATTGTGATTAAATGAACAAATTCCGTTGTAACAAAATAAAATAAATGAACAACATACGCAAACAAATTGTCGAAAATGGATGATTCCTTCAAAGCTTAAACCATGATGAAACAAAAAGGATAACTAGATAACTTAAATACTGCCGCAGCGACAATTCTTTGTCTTTACCAGAAACTTCTATTTATACTGACTAAGAAGTGAAAAAGTCAAATTTCGTTAAAGAATTTCTTGTCTAAAAGTTAATTTGTATGTTTAACTTACGATTTGCGTTTTTTCTTTTTTCTTTTTATTTTAGAATAAGTTTTTGAAAAAAAATTGAATTGTTATTACCATATTACGTATGAAGAAAAGTTTAAATAAATAGATTAGTTTGCCCGCAATGCACTATGAAATAAAATTTAATCATTCTCTATTTTTGTTAAAGTATTATATATAAAATTCTAAATGAAAATACCTATTGTTCAAAAGGAAAACCTTTTCTAGTATGCTTAATGTGAGAAGTTTTTTCTTACGGAATGATTATTTTAACGAAATTTAGAATTTTATAAGTATGTTTGGCTTGAAAAAAGTCTAATTTACTGTATTTTAGAATAAATAAGGAGAACATTTTAACACTTACAATGCGGTTTTAAAAGGAACGTCTTACACTATGAAAAAATTTTCTGTGAAATTACAATGAACCTACGGGTAATCCACTATCTTAAGTCATTTGCAAAATTACAGAGATTTGAAAAACCGAGATTGTGTTAAATAACAGAGAAGTTATTCAATAAATTTAAAATATTCTCTGAAAAATAACATTGTTAAAAATACACAAGACATTGCAAATTTGGCGTTTAATGATAATAATTTAATTTAGGTTTTTAAATTACTAAATTACATAATTTTATCTAATCTCCAAAGAATTTAAACCTTGAAAAATAATTAACTCTCTTATAACAAAAGAAATACTTTAACATACATAGTTCAGGTCTCATCTTTTAACATGACCAAATTAATTAGATATCCATTTTACTTTTGTCAATACATTTTTTTTTTTGTTTTACTAAAAGCAATTAAAAAATATATAAAAACAAAAATAGACAAATATATGTGCAAACGTTTAATTAAAAGCTTCATTTTACGCATCAAAAGCTGTAAATTAAATTGTTCAAAGGAACTATGTTTCTCAAAAATTCTGCTTCACATTATTTGAAAAATTAGTATACGATGTATTACATGAAGTATAGTTTTACTTTTGTTAATGAATATCAAGAAAACATGTTTTATAAAAGACAAAAAATATCATTTAATCTGCAACAAGCTTCAACTAAAAGTTTTCTAGATTCTTTACTTAAGTTAGTACACGAATTACGTTATAAATAAATTTCGTATTTCTTAATCTATTTTTTTTAGAATTGTTTTTCTTTATAATGCTTTTGCAAAGAAATTAACCCCCTTTTAGTAAAAGAAATTCTTAAAAATAAATAGTTCAGGCCCCCATTTTTAACATGACCAAATTAACTAGATATACTTTCTTCTTTTTTCGATTCGTTACATTTTACTAAAGGCCGTTTAAAAATATAAAAACAAATATATGACAAAGTCCTGCTTTTAGAAAATTTTGATTAAATGAGCAAATTTAATTCTAACAAAGTAAAATAAATGAACAACTTGCGCAGACAAATTTTAACGAGAATGGGTGATTCCTTCAGAGCTTACACCATGATAAAACAAAAAGGATAAATACATAATTGCGATCTTGCCTTAGCGACGAATCTTTGTCTTTACCAGAAACTTTTATTTATACTAAAAAAGAAGCGAAAAATTAAAATTTCGTTAAACAATTTCTTTTCTGAAAGATAATTTATATATTAAACTTAAAATTTTCGTTTTTTTTCTTTTGTTTTTCTCTTTTAGTATAAGTTTTCGAAAAAAAATTGAATTATTATTAGCATGTAACGTGTGAGTAAAAGTTTAATTAAATGCTTTAGTTTGCGCATAACACAGTACGAAATAAAATTTAATCAAGTTCTGCATTATTTAAAGTACTATATATAAAATTCAAAATAAAAGTACCTATAGTTCAAAAGAAAAACTTTTCTAATATTTGTAAACTTAATGTGCAAGTTTTTTTTTTTTTTTTTAATAGAAATTTGGAATTTTATAAGTATGTTTGGAATAAAAGAATTTTAATGTACTATATATTAAAGTAAATATTGCGCAATTTGTTTTACTCTTAAAATGAGCTTTAAATAGAGGAGAGTCTTATACTGTTAAAAACTTGGTAATTTATTATTTTAAGTCTTTTTTATAATTACAAAGGTTAAAAATAACTGAGATTATATTAAATAACAGAAAAAATACTCGATAAGTTTAGAATAGACTCTATGAATTAACATCGTAAAAAAATATACAAGTCTTTGTAAATTTACGTTTAATAATAATAATTTAATTTAGTTTTTTAAATTAGAAAATCACTCAATCTTTAGTGAGCTCTGATGAACTTGAATCTTGAAAAGTAATTAACCCCCTTTAAAAAAATGCTTTAAAATAAATAGTTAAGCTTCTTCTTGTAATATGACCAAATTAATTAAGTATAATTTTTTCTTTGTTCGATTCATTATATTTTACTAACGACGGTTTAAAAACTATAAAAGCAAAAATATGACAAAGTCCTGCTTTCAGAAAATTCTGATTAAATGAGCAAATTGCATTGTAACAAATAAAATAAATGAGCAGCTTACGCAAACAAATTTTACAGGGAATGGGTGATTCCTTCAGAGCTTACACCATGATCAAACAAAACGGACAAAGAGATAACTAAAATCCTGCCTCAGCGACGATTCTTTGTCTTTATCAGAGATTTCTATTTATACTGACAGAAAAGTGAAAAAGTCAAATTTCGTTAAAGAATTTCTTAGCTGAAAGTTAATTTGTATGCTTAACTTGAGATTTGAATTTTTTCTTTTGTTTTTCTCTTTTACTTTAAGTTTTCTAAATAAAAATTTTAATTCTTATTAGCATGTAACGTGCGAGTAAAGTTTAATTAAATGCTTTAATTTGCATATAACACACTATAAAGTCAAATTTAATCATGTTATATTTTATTTAAAGTACTATATAAAAAATTAAAATTAAAAATATCTATAGTTCAAAAGAAAATTCTTTTCTAATATTTGTAAGATTTGCGTGAGTGTTTTTTATCCTTTTATTCTTTACTCTTTATTTTTTGGGAATGATTTTTAAGAAGAAATTTAAAATTTTATAAGTATATTTGGCGTGAATTTTGTTTTATTCTTTACCATATTTTAGAGTAAGTAAGGCGTAGATTTTTTACCCTTACAATGCGCCTTTAAAGGATTGAACGTCTTATGCTGTTAAAAATTTTTCTGTGAAATAATAGAGAGTCTACAGGTTAACTTATCATAAGATCTTAAGGGTCTTTGTTAGCTTAAGGTTAAAAGGTTTTATCTTAAGGGTTATCTTATCTTAAGATTCTTAATTTTATCATTATCTTAAGTTTTTTTTTTTTTTTTTTGCAAAATTACAGATATTAAAACAAAAAACCGAGATTCTGTTAAATAATAGAGAAGTTATTTGATATATTTAGAATAGACTGTAAATAACATCATTAAATATACATAAGACTCTTTAAATTTACATTTAATGATGATAATATACTTTAATTTTTAAAATTACTAATCACTCAATCTTCAGTGAGCTTCCATTTTCCGAGTAAATTTGAACTACTTTAACATTAATCATTAATACAATTTGCTCCAAGCCGTCCGGGGGTTGGATCTCGAGAACTTTTGACAGAGGAAGAGCACCTTACTGATTGATATATTGAAGCTGTTGCTATTAAGTTCAAAGTATGATTTTTTATGTTTCAACGGGAAAATTTTTCCATTAAATCTGACAAGATTTTTTCCCCTTTCTAATTGATTCTAAGTTTCAAAATAACGATCCTTAAATAAAGTTTTCTTCTTTAACATTTCTAATAAAAATGCAATAAATAAATAAATAAATAAATATGTCTATTTTGAATTACAAAATTTAAAAAGGATAAAATATATTTTAATAAAGACATGGTCTTCCTACAGGGAATTGGATATAAGATAAAAGAAATGTGTGTAAAAAGATGACCGAGTATCTCATTCGACTGCTTTTAACCGAGAACTAGAATAAATTTAGAGAGATTTTCGCTTTTTTCTGTGCTTTTACAGAAATATTTAACAGCGTATATAATTAAAATACAAATTACTGCAATTTTTTTTTTTTTTTTTTTTTTTTTTTTTTTTTTTGCGCACTGTATCCTTTTTTTATGTATCCTGTTTTATTCTCGTTGTATGTTTAATGCAAACAAACTTTAAATACTATATCAAATGAAAGTAGTTATTTTTTTTCCTACACCATGTGTTTTTTTTTTTCTTTTACGTTTGATGTATACAAATTTTAATTATGGTACACAGCAATTAAAGTACAGGGGTCGTTTTCTGGCACATGTTTTTCAGTTGTTCCAGATTTTCATTTTTTTAAACTGTTTGTTTCTGTTATATTTAATTTCTTTAACGCTGAATTCGAATGAAAGCAGAGATTTTGTCCTCGCGTACTGAATATTTCTTGTATGTTTCTTGTTTTTCTTATGAGTTTGATGTAAGAAAATTAATTACAGTGTTTTACAATGCATAAGACATACTTTTTTACATCATTATCGCGCTGCTTTAAAAAGACGTGCATCTTATAGAATAAAAGAACTCATTTTTCTTCTTGAGAAGTATCTTTTGATAATTGTCATTTTGGCAAGTTGTGTATTATTATTTTGTCGGCAATTTATTACAAAAACAAAAAAGAAAGAAACGAAAATAAACATAATTGGTTACATTGTCTAAAATAATTTACGATGAAGAATCATGTGTAATTTTAGAGATTTCACCCTTTCATAGATTAATTTAAATGATTAGATTTTTTTTAAACTGTAGTAAGAATGTAAAAAAATCCATTTATTACTAGTACAAATTCCATATTTTTGTGGGATTTCGTGAATATATTTAAAACTTTAGATTTGAAAATATTTTGACTGATTATGCTTCGTTTTAACTTTCTCTAAATCTGCGGGATTTATTGTTACCTTTACGCTGAAAAGGAAAGAAATTACGAAAGAGAATCAAGAATAAAATTGAGAAAATACGGAAATAGTTTGTAAAATTTGAAAATGTAAAAATTTCCAAATCATTGAAAAAAAATAACTAGCCCTTTAAACATCTGTGGAACCATTTTATCGGAGAAAAAAATCCGTAAAATTACAGAAATTGTTCAGTCAGCCAATGGAATATTTTATAAAGTGTATATTTTAACACAATTTCAGGAAATGTTAATTTTGTATGATGCCAATGTACTGTTCAAAATCAATTACATAGTTTTCCAATAAAAATATTTATTTCTAAATAAGGTAGGGCCTTTCTTGTTATTTCCCAGAATGTTTATTAAAATAATGTGTTAAATGCAGGTTTCATATTATTCACTGAAAAATGTGATAATTTATTAACTTCTAACCCGAAGGTTAAAAAAAAAATCAAATTTTGCCAATTATGCACTGAAATATGTATCATTGAAATATCTTACCACAAAAGAAAATAATTAAAAAAATTAGTTTAATTACAAATTCTCTATTTTTTATGATTTTTTTAACTAACAAAAGATTAAGAACAATTAGATATTAATAACGTATTAGATGCATATGAGCCTTACTAATCTCGTGTAAAAATATGCTTTTATTTTAACTAATTTAAAATGTGTGACATTTTCTAGGAACATTAATGTTTTAAATTGTAAAATGTGTTTAAATTTTGTATGTTTAAAGGAAAACGTGTGTTTTCCTCTTTTTTCTAAAAAGAAAATTCGTTTCTAAAATATTTAAAATTTCAGCAGTATGTCACATATGAAATAAATTTTAATTGCATGATTAAATTATCATACAATTTTTTTCATCGCGTAATGGAACTGCTAACTATTGCAAAGTAATCCACTTTCACTTTACAAAAGAAAAACTTTTAAATAGAGATTTCAAAACTTTCATTTTCATAATTGACATTAATTAGATTTTTCGTATTTTTGAGGCATTATCTGTTACTAACGATACTTGTTATTTAAAAAAAAGGGAGAAAAAATTATGCTTTTAGAAAATACTGGTTAAATATATGCATTCTGTTCTTAGAAATTTATTGAACAACTCGACATATAGAATTTACTGACAAAGGTTTATTCTTGCAAACCACAAAGCTCACACAATGATCAAATTAAAAAGGACAAATAGATAACCAAAAGACTGACAAAATGACGATTCCTTGTCTTTACTAGAAACTTTAATTTACACTGAGAAAGAAGCGAAAAAGTTTTAATTTTGTTTAAGAATTTTTATCAAAACGTTAATTTGTATATTTAATAAGAGATTTGTGTCCGTATTTTATACATTTTTTGAAATTTTATCAACATGTTACATTTGAGAAAATTTTTAATTAAATGTTTTATTCAAGATGAAGTAAAATTATTATTTTTTTCGTTGCAATTAGGAATACATAGCCTTCAAAATAAAATGTATATATGTTTATGTTGTACATGAAAAAAAAAAAAGTTTCCAAAATTAAAATGATAAGTATCGTTTTCTATTTATCTCCTAAACCACGTTATATGTAAATGAGATTTCAAAAATCTAATTTTCATAAACGGAATTATTTTATTTTTTCGCATTTTTGAGGAGATTTCTGTTACTAAGAGTTGTCATTATTGAAAGAAAGAGAGAAAAAAATTCTGTTTTAAGAAAATAATGATAAAAAGGACAAATTCTGTTCTAAGAAAATAATTGAACAACTTGGTATGCAAAATTTACTAAGTAAGAATTATTCCCACAAACATCAAGTCTCACACAATGATCAAATTAAAAAGGATAAATAGATAACCAAAAGCCTGACTAAATGACGATTTTTTGTATTTATTTGAAACTTCTATTCACACTGAGAAAGAAGCGAAAAAGTTAACTTCGTTAAAAAATTCTTATCAAAACATTCCTTTGTAAGTTTAATATGATATTTGTGATCGTATTTTACTCCATCTGCAAAGTTTAAAAATTTTTTTTTTATTTTATCAGTATGTCACACATGAAATAAATTTTAATTATTTAATTAAAATCTCTTTTTTTCATTGCAAAATGAATTGGCTAAAATAATACAATGCAAACAATTAACTTTTACTTAATAAAAGGAAAACTTTTAAATACAGATTTCAAAAGTGTAATTTTCACAAACGAAATTAATTACATTTTTCGCTTTTTTAGCTATTATTTGTTACTATAGACTAGTGCTATTTAAAGATATGGAAAAAATATGCTTTCAGAAAAAAAAATTAAATAAACAAATCCTTTTCTAGGAAAATAATTGAACAACTTATCATACAAAATTTACTCAGAAGGGGTTATCCTCACACACCTCAAGGCTCACACAATGATTAAATTAAAAAGGATAAATAGATAACCAAAAGACTGACTAAATGACGATTCTTTGTCTTTACTAGAAACTTTTATTTACACTGAAAAGAAAGCGAAAAAGTTTGACTTCATTAAAGAATTGTTATCAAAATGGTTATTTCTATGTTTAATAAGAGATTTGTGTTCGCATTTTATAGATTTTTTTTATTTTTTCAGCATGTTACATTTGAGCAAAAGTTTAATTAAATGCTTTATTCAATATGAAGTAAAATTTTTATTGTTTCTCCTTTGCAATTAGGAATATATATCCTTCAAAATAAAATATATATATGTTTCTGTTGTACATGAAAAATAGTTTCCAAATTTAAAATGATAAGTAGCATTTTCTATTTTTCTCGTAAACCACGTTATATGTAAATGAGATTTCAAAACTCTAATTTTCATAAACGAAATTAATTTATTTTTTCACATGTTTGAGGAGTTATCTGTTTCTAACAGTAGTCGTTATTGAAAGAAATGTTAAAAAAAAAAAAAAATCTGTTTTCAAAATACAATACTGATTAAAAGGACAAATTATGTTCTAAGAAAATAATTATCAACTTGGTTTGCAAAATTTACTAAGAAAAGGTTATTCTTACAAACCTCAAAGTTCACAATGATCAAATTGAAAAGGATAAATAGATAACCAAAAGTCTGACTGAATGACGATTTTTTGTCTTTTCTAGAAACTTCTATTTGCATTGAGAAAGAAGTGAAAAACTTTAACTCCGTTAAAGAATTCTTATCCAAACGTTAATTTGTAAGTTTAATAAGAGATTTGAATGCATATTTTACCTCCTCCTACAAAGTTGTAAACAATTTTTTGAAATTTTATCAGCATGTTGCATTTCATAAAATGTTTAATTAAATGCTTTATACAAGATAAAGTAAGATTATTTTTGTTGCTTCTTTGCAGTTAAGAATATACATCTTTCAAAAAAATATATATATATATATATATATATATGCATGTGTTATGATTTGACGATTTTTTGTTTAAATGTATCAATTCTTGTGGAATACCCTCCTTTCTGTATAATAAGTCTATTCACTTGAAAATAATAAACAGGGTTAGCAGTTGTCATGGTGAGAAATGGATTTGTTCCCTTTAGGTGCTTCTCAAAATATAAAAAACAAGTAAATCAGTTTCTAATCCTTATTTATTTAGATCAAGCCATAAAGTTATTCCACCGGTCACCATTCCACACAATTGACACTAGACCACTCGCTATAAAGGCTGCATGGTCTCGATGTTCTAAATTATGGCAAAATCAGACGAGCATCCTAGTATTTGAAAGGTTAGCTGCATTCTGACGCTCTTGTATCGTAAAATGAGTTTCCCAGAATCCAAGCCAAAATTAGCCCCTCCCCTAGTCCACGTAAGCAATTTAAAGACCCATTAGGATTATTTTCAACGCAAAGGCACCCCAAATCACCATCTCCTATTGGTAGTTGGGCGTGACCTCTTGTAAGAACTTATTATCTAAGCGCATAATAACACAACCTGCTTACAAGTAAAAAGGCGCATGGACATTCTCCAGCAGATGATTTAAAAAAAAACAAAAGTAAAGTCTCGATAAATATTCCAAAAAGGAAAATGAACTTGTACACTGAAAGAAAGATTTCGCAATGACACTCCCGCTCTTTTTAATTAACAATCAATAGATTATTACTAAGTTAAATAAAATAAGATAAAAGAATTTTAGCTGTTAAAATATTAATACATTACGAAAACTGAGAATAAAAGTATGTTCCATAAACGTTAGAATTAAAACTCAGGGCGGCAAAATGGCGCAAATTTTTTTATTTATTACATACATATTTATATTTTACATGAAAAAAGCATTTTTAATCGTAAAATGATAAATAACATTTCCTATTTTCTCCAAAACCATGTTATGTGTAAATGAGATTTCAAAAATCTAATTTTCTTAAACGAAATTAATTCAATTTTTCGCATTTTTGAGGAATGATGTGTTACTAATGGTAGTTGTCTTTTAAAGAAAATGCGGGGAGGGGGATTTTTTTCAAAAATACTAGTTATTTTTTATTCTAAGAAAATAATTGAACAACTCGGCATACAAAATTTACTGAGATAGGGTTATTCGCACAAACTTCAAAGCTTACACAATGATCAAATTAAAAAGGATAAATAGATAACCAAAAGCTCCACTAAATGACGATTATTTATCTTTACTCAAAACTTCTATCCACATTAAAAAGGAAGGGAAAATGTTTAACATTGTATAATATTTCTTATCAAAACATTCATTTTTAAGTTTAATATGAGATTCGTGTTCGTGTTTTACTCCTCCTATAAAGTTTTAAACATTTTTTATCAGTATGTTCCACTTTATCAAAAGTTTAATGAAATGCTTTATGCAAGATAAAATAAAAATCTTATTGTTGCTTCTTTGCAATTAGAAATGAATATCTTTGAAAATAAAATAAATATATATTTTTATGTTTTGCATGAAAAAAAAAGAAATTCCAAACCTAAAATTATAAATAACATTTTGCATTTCACACCTAAATGATTTTTAATAGGTATTTTAAATTTTATAATCCTGTTAGATGTAAAGAAATGTTATTTAATTGTTTTACTTTAGATTAAAAAAAGTCTAATTTCAACTCTCTTTTACTGTTTATAATTACATAACACTGAAGCATTTCAAAATAAGAATTTTTTAAATTCTTAATTTCATGAGTTATACAGATTTTCTTTTACGTTCTTCACGAATTATTGAATTTTATTAAAAAAATAATAATGTCATCAACATGTTAAAAAAATGGAAAAACAAAACAAGTTTATTTTTTCTGTACTAAACACAGTATTTTTGAAGTTTTGCATAATTCTTTTATAGTCCTTTTAAGAGCAGCTGGAAAGCACAATACTAGTGTTGCTATGATTCCGGTGTAAATCGGGTGCTACATACTCTAAAGACCAGTATTTTAAAGTAATTTTCTTTGCAAAATGACGAAATAATATTTAAGGAATTAAAGGAGTCATTTGATTGGTACAGCATTTAGAATCCCGGGTTAAATGGGACTCCTGGAAGTATTACTCTATATCTGTCATGTTGGTTTAATGTTTCATTTCTCAGAAATTACCAAAGATATTCGAATTTATAAACAGACATCCTTAAGATAATATTTAATCTGAAAAAAAAAAAAAAACATAATTTTAAATTCCAAGAAAATTTGAGAGAATCCCCCCCCCTCAAAAAAAACCTTTTTATAAGAAATTTCTGTATATATATGTGTAAAAATGTTCAATACGGATTATCAGGATGTGCACAAAATATCCAGACAAGATTACAAACAAAAATACATATTAAGCTACAAGGACTCACCTTTTACTAAAATTTTTGCACAGTAATCATTGAATCAAAAAATTCTATCTTAAGCTATAGCGACCAGTACTTTATATAATTTCTGGTATTAAAACACCTAAAATGTCCCAAAACCATTGTTACCTATCAACCCTGTTGTAGTTTCTTTAACCCTTTATCTACCAAATTATTTATCAAATTGATCCATCTCAATAATTACCTTCTTTAATATCTGAAGGTATTTTGGAATTTTTAGATAATACTAATATGGAAATTAGACTTTTTTTTCATTAAAACTGATTAAATATATCGGTAGTTATATTTTTATGAAATATTCACAAAATAATCAGATTAAGTAACCAAAGTTACGCTTTTGAAATATCACAATTCTTAAAAAAGCAAAGAGTTTAAATGCATCATGATCCTCACCATAAATGGAAACGCTTTTGCAGTTGAATATAATTTTATTTAAAGAAAGAAAAGAAATATCTACAACATGAATAATAAAACTACTATTTTTTGAAAATATTTAGCTTCGGTTGTTTCTCTTTTTTATCTAAATTTGATCTAGAAGAGTATTTTGCGTGGAAAGAATAAAAAACTTTTATTAATACACAGAATAAATAGGTTTTATATAAAGTTTTCATCAATGGTACTTTAAAGTACCGTCGGTGCATAAAGGGTTAAAAAGATACCTCGGAATTCAAAAAACAACATTTAGAGAAAATTGAATTTAAAGTTTATGTATGCATTGTTTACATATGATGTAAACAAACTGAATTACTTATTTCTTATTTTAGTTCTCGTCATCGTAGAAACAAATGTATGAGATATTCTCGATACAATACAATATGCATTAATAAATAACAACAAAACACTTCATTTTTTTGTTGTAAACTAGTTGTAATAGCCAAAACGTCCCGTCATCGGTGCAAATTACGATTTTCCGGAAAAAAAAATCCTGAAATATATGTTGGAGAAGTGGATTGAATGACAAAGTTCATAAGCCATTAAAATTACAGGTAATCTTAGGAAATAATCAATGTATGAGAAGCAGAATCAAAGTTTATCAGCCAACAAAATTCCGACAGCAAATCTTAGTGAATGGGCCATACAAATGGATTCAGTGATCAAGTTTATAGCCAAATAAAATTTTATAAAAATTCAGAGAACAGCCAATGAAGTATAATGATTGCAATCTGAAAACGTGCAAGCGAAATTTATGAACAAGATGTTTTTATGCAGTTTTTCAGATATCCGTTCACTAAGTTTTAGTAAAATAAAGCTTTAAAGCTTGATATTCTCTGATAATATTTATGGTTATAATTTATTTTAAAAGTATATAAGATTAGTGACCATAATAATTGCATGTGTTTTTACGCAGTTTTTTCAGATATCCGTTAAAGGAGTAACAGTAAAATCACAATTAAAAATGTTTTAAAGATTTTTATAAGTATGGAATGCTTCAAGAAAGTCATGTTCATGAACGAAAGTGGGTTTTCAGATAACTTTTGCGGAGATAAAGTAAAAAAAATTATTAAATTTACAGCAATGTTTAGCAATGGCAGATTTGTTAATTTCTTTTTTTTTTAAATATTGTTTGTTTTCAAATTCGAAACTTTAAACTGCGCTCGGTTTGTCCATTAAAAGGAATGCGACGTTGACAATGATTTTTATTCATTTGTAAAATAATAATAATAATAATAATAATAATAATAATAATAATAATAATAATAATAATAATAATAATAATAATAATAATAATAATAATAATAATAATAATAATAAAACAAATAGTTTAAAAAAATACTTTGTTCAGGAATTCGCTTTGTAACTGCCTTAAAGCTTGATATTCTCTGATAATATTTATGGTTATAATTTATTTTAAAAGTATATAAGATTAGTGAACATAATATTTGCATGTGTTTTTACGCAGTTTTTTCAGATATCCGTTAAAGTAATAACAGTAAAATCACAATTAACAATGTTTTAAAGATTTTTATAAATATGGAATGCGTCAAGAAAGTCAAGTTTATGAATGGAAGTGGGTTTTCAGATAACTTTCACGGAGCTAAAGTCAAAAATGTTATTCCTTTTATAGCATTGTTTAGCAATGGCAGATTTGTTAATTTCTTCTTTTTAAATATATTGTTTGTGGTTTTAAATTCGAAACTTTAAACTGCGCTCGGTTTGTCCAGTAAAAGTAAGGCCACATTGAAAATGATTTTTATTTATTTTTAAAAGTAATATACTATTCATAAAACAAAAAAAAAAAAAAAAAAAAAAAATGATTCAAAAAATAAAAAAATAAAAACTTTTTTTCAGGAATTCGCATTGTAACTGCCTAAGAGCTTGATATATTCTGATAATATTTATGAGTATAATTTATTTTTTAAAGTATATAAGATTTGAAAACCTAATTCTAATTTTTTGTCACAAATAACTTTCTTAAAAAATAATAATAAATAAAATATTTTTTCGGCGTTCCACCCTTGAAAAAAACTTATCAAGTCATTAATTTCTCGAATATAAAACATTTTATATTGGAGTTAAATATTTTATAACAGCTTTATTGTGTAATCGACTCCCAGCTTACAAATAATAATAATAATAATAATAATAATAATAATAATAATAATAATAATAATAATAATAATGTTGCAGCGTATATAGGGTTCTTTCGATCTTATGGTTAGACAACTTCAAACTCTTTTCTCTTAGAAAAGTAGAAAATAATTTATTTACAGATCTTCAGAACAACAGAGTCTTCGAAACTCACAAATATTACAAGATATTCCAAAATAACTGTTTAAATCTATCGAACAAGTACAAATATAGGTCGCAGAGACTCTTTATACAATGTCTCAACACTATATCACATTCAAAACAACGTAGATAAAACTCAATACATCAAGCAAACTTGCTTGGACAATCTCTAGTAGCTCACTCAATGACTGACTGGTAAATAATAACAACAACAGCTCGTATCGCTCTCCTTATATATAGTCTCGTAGCATGTGCTAGAAATTTCTAGAAAAACCTGGAAAACCACGGAACAACAAACAATGTATCAGTAGACCTAAGGGGGGTTACCATAAATAGGGAAGGGTTACCATCGCCAACAATCGCCAAGTTTGTCGCCAACTTGGCGATATATCGCCAAATTTGGAGACCAAAATTAGTCGCCAAAAGTGACGCCAACTTGGCGATATCTCAAATATTTCGCAAAGCTGCCATAGACATTCACTGAAAATAATAGACAAGTTTGCTTGATAACAGAGACAATGTAACAAAAACTAATATTAGTAAAGAAATGGAGCTTAATAAGATTATTTGCATTATTTTACAGTACAAACACTAACTATTTACAAAATTCGTAACAATACCCCCTCCTCAAAGACTGCACGTCCCGGGCAGTGCAATCCTTGAGTTAGAGGAAAACACTTAAAATAAATAAACAAATAAATAAATAAATAAATAAATAATAACAATAATAATAAAATTTACATAAATAAGAACTAATTACTATTTACATATTTACAAAAAGTGACTTTCATGACCATGGTCTGAAATTCAAGTTTCGAATTTCTAATCACTTTGGCCAAAATAAGGGGCTAGCCGGTTATAGTGTACGACCTTCGGTTTGGCGTGTGGCGATTTTTGTATGCGTACAACGACGTCATTCAGCCTGTTGACGACTGTGTAAGGACCGTCCCAGTTTCTTTGTAATTTTGGCGACAGTCCCTTACGACGTATCGGATTCCACAACCAAACTTTGTCACCTTCGTTGAACTCATGTCCTGTTGCCTTTGTGTCGTACCGTGTCTTCATCTTTTCTGATGCCAGTCCAATTCGGTTCCTCGCTAGACAATGAATCTCCTCAATCCGCGCCTGGAGTTCATCGACATATTCCTCAGGCGATGAAGGAGCATCAGGAGGACGGCCAAACAAAAGATCCGCAGGTAGACGAAGATCACGACCAAAGAGCATTTGAGAAGGGGAGTAACCAGTGGCCTCATGAGTGGCACTCCTGTAAGCAAGCAGGAAAAGAGGCAATTTCTTGTCCCAGTCCTGTTGGTCTCTAGACACCAGGAGAGAGAGGCTATTTAGGTTGGTACGATTGAACCGCTCTACCATGCCGTCCGATTGAAGGTGTAGAGGTGTTGTTCGGGTTTTCTCCATGCCGAGTAGTTCACACATTTCCTTGAACACAGCCGAATCAAAATTTCTTCCTTGATCAGAATGGATTTGAAGAGGAACTCCGTATCTGGAAACCCAGTGTTGAACCAGTATGTCTGCTACGGTTACCGCCTCTTGATTAGGAATGGCATATGCTTCAGGCCACTTAGTGAAGTAGTCCATGACAACGAGGATGTACTTATTGCCAGCAGATGTTCTAGGAAGTGGACCCAGGATGTCTAGGGCAATTCGTTCGAAAGGAGCTCCTACATTGTAACGTTGCAATCGTCCACGGGTGCGCCTCTTAGGACCTTTACGTGCTACACAGGTATCACAAGCTCGACACCACTTCTCCACATCACTGCGAACATTATTCCAGTAGAAACGCTCTCGAACCTTTTGCAGGGTCTTCATTACACCAAAATGACCTCCTGTGGGACTACCATGCAGTTCTTGAAGGACCATAGAAATTCTCGACTTAGGGAGTAGTAGTTGCCATCTACATGTCTTTCCATCGTCAGACTCCCATTTTCGGTACAAGATGCCGTTCTTCAAATGTAAGGAATCCCAGAGAGCCCAATAACGTTTAGTCGTAGGATGGTAATGGGCCATGTCTTGCCAGCTGGGCTTCCTGTTGGACTCCTCTTTCAGCTCTAGAATTGGCTTAATTTCAGGATCAGCAAGTTGATCTTTACGCAGGCTCTCGTCACTCCACGGATCTTGCGATGATGTAGACCCAGTTGTAACTTGTCTTACTATAGGACCTTTGACATTAAATTTCTTCTCAACCCGGTCGCAGTATCTACAATTCTCTGAGCAGGGTCTTCTTGAGAGAGCATCTGCATTTCCATGTGATGAGCCTTTTCGATGGCGTATCTCCATATCGTACTCTTGAAGCTTTTGTATCCACCTGGCTATCTGGCCTTCAGGGTTCTTAAAATTCAATAGCCAAGTTAGAGAAGCATGATCAGTTCGGATCAGGAACTTTCGACCGTAAAGATAGTGATGAAAGTGGTCTATGGCTTTCACTACAGCAAGAAGCTCTTTTCTTGTTACGCAGTAGTTTCGCTCGGCCTTTGACAAGCACTTGCTGAAATAGGCGATAACACGCTCCAGCCGTCGATTTCCTGGGACAGTACAGCGCCAATGCTTTCGTTGCTTGCATCCGTATCAAGTATAAACTGTTTATCGATTTGAGGATACGACAGAATTGGAGTGGATGTCAAGGCCTCCTTAAGCTTTTCGAAAGCAGCGTCACATTCCTGTGTCCACATGAATTTTTGATTGGCTTCTGTTAATTTATGAAGTGGTCTTGCAATCATCGAGAAGCTTTTGACGAATTTTCTGTAATAGGTGCATAATCCTAGAAAACTTCGAAGCTGGTGAACATCTGCTGGACGACTCCAATTTTTCACGGCCGATATCTTCTCCGGATCAGTCCTAACTCCTTCCGCCGAAATGATGTGTCCAAGGTAGGCGACTTCATTACGAAACAAACTGCACTTCGAAGGGCTTAACTTCAAATTAGCTTCCTTTAATTTTTGTAGCACCCGCCTGAGGTTGTTCAGATGTTCATCAAAAGATTTTCCTATGATTATGATATCGTCTAAATAAACAAGACATGCCTCATATGACAGTCCCCGAAGAACCGTTTCCATAAGGCGTTCAAAAGTTGCAGGTGCGTTACATAGACCAAAAGGCATTACCTTGAACTGCCATAATCCTTGTCCCGTTGTAAAGGCAGTCTTCTCGCGGTCGTCGGGATGGATCTCTACCTGCCAGTAACCACTCTTCAAGTCTAAAGTCGAGAACCAAGTGTTGCCCGCAAGTGTGTCAAGAGTGTCGTCAATCCTTGGCAGAGGGTAACTATCCTTTTTGGTGACGTCATTCAGTCGGCGGTAGTCTACACAAAATCTTGTAGAACCATCCTTCTTTCTTACTAATACAATGGGAGACGCCCATGGACTTGTTGATGGTTCGATGACGTCATTTTCTTCCATATCTTTAATTAAATTCTGCACCTCTTCTTGCTTGGTAAAAGGTAATCGTCTAGGGTGCTGTTTAATAGGAGAGTGATCTCCCGTGTCAATTCGGTGTTGTGCCATTTTAGTTCGTCCAAAGTCTTCAGATGTTTGGGAAAATAAACTTTGGAATTCTCTAATTAAATTTTCCGCAGCTTCCAACTGTTTTGGATTTAAGTCTGTATTTTGTAACAAATCCTTGACAAAATTATCTGAAGATTTCTCAGAGAGACTGGAATTTTGACTTATGCACGTCACAGGAGCACATGACGCTATCACCTCTCCTTTCTTGATACTCCTCGTCTTATCACTGATGTTAGCAATTCTGACTGGAATGGTCTTTTTCGAGAGGTCTACCACAGAAGAAACCACCAATACTCCTGCTTGTGTACTATTGTCTTCTGGATAATCTATATGGCCAAATCGATAATTAGTTTTATTTTTAATTACAGCAGGAACCAAACATTCTGTTCTTGCATCTAGATTAATGTCTTCTTTGGCTATTACTATTTGTTTACATTCGATCTCGTTATTTAATCCAAAAAGACTTATTTCTTCAAATTTTGAGATCATTTTGTTATTTTTGAAATCAAGTCTGAAATCAAACTTCTTCAGAAAATCTAGTCCGATTAAGCAAGGATCTGTTATGTCAGCCACATATGCCGTATGGTAATATTTCGTTCCTCCAAAGTTGATAGTTAAATTGGCCTTTCCATATATGCCTATCTTGTCGCCCGTCACAGTTTGCAGGGTAACGCATGGTGGAGTCCAGATGAGTTTACATTTCAATTTTCGAGCCAAATCTTCTCTTATTATTGTCACATTGGCTCCTGTATCGACAATCATACGGCACTGAATTCCGTTAATAAAGCCTATCACATATAATTCGTTATCACCGCCGCTCATTTTTTATATCTGGAGGATCTTCAGGTGGGGCTTTTCATTCTCTGGCAACCTCCGCCCCGCGAGATGGCCAAAATTTAGTTTCCCTGCTGACTGTTTGAATTTATCTCACGTTCGTGGATTTTGGGGCAATTTCTTCGGAGATGTCCTGTATCACCGCATCCCCAGCACGTGAGATTCTGTCTTCTTGAACTTGTTCTTCCGTATTTTAAAGCTTCAATTTCTTGATTTATTTTCCTAATTTCTTTCAAGACGTCGTTCTCAGTGTCTGAGCTTTTGTTCACCGTTGCCCCTCGGACTGAATGACGATCTCTTCGGCTGGCTTGTGTAGCTGCTTCCAACTTTAAGGCATATAGTAGTGCAGCCTTTAAATCCTGTACATCTGCCATTCGTACCGCTCTCTGCACTTCTGGATCTTTTATTCCGTCTACAAAATATTTCAGTGCGAGCATTTCCCGTACATTTGTTGGACAGTCAATGAATGCTAAATTTGCAAGCCGTTCAATTTCCGAGGCAAACTCTTGAAGGGTTTCACTCGATTTTTGATGGCGGCTCTTCATTTGTATTCTCGCGTAATCCTTGAAGAATTTTTCGCCGAATCTCATTTCAAGTGCACAACTTAGAGTCTCAAAATTGAGTTGCGTCATATCGGGCAATGTCTGCAGCACGTCGGCGGCTTCTCCTCTTAAAGATGCTGCCAGTTGACAAGCTTTCACCTCGTCACTCCATTTGTTCGCTTCAGCTACAATGGTGAATTGGGCCTTGTAAACTTGCCAGGAACTCTTTCCATCGTATGTCGACAGCTTAATGTGCACGGGAGAAGCAGGCGGATTCCTAAATTCTTCATAATTACCACTAGACGCTGAAAGTTTCTTCTCAAGATCTTGTACTTTTTTATTTAGCTTTTCATCTACTTCACCTAGTATTTTCTCTTCAACGTTACTGATTTTCTCTTCAACGTTACTGATTTTCTCTTCAACGTTACAAACTTCATTCTGAATTTTCTCTTCTACTTCCGCCATTTTCCGTTCCTTTTTCTCTTCAACATTACTAACTTCATTCTGAATTTTCTCTTCTACTTCCTCTATTTTCTCTTCTACCGAGCCTATTCTTCTCTCTACCGACGAGAACTTTTCTTCTAAAGTTTTCTTCATTTCTTCTTGGCCTTTATTAATCTTTTCAGTCACATCTTCTTGGCATTTGTTCATCTTTTCCGCCAACTCTTCTTGGCCTTTATTCATTTTTTCCGCCAACTCTTCTTGGCCTTTATTCATTTTTTCCGCCAACTCTTCTTGGCCTTTCGTCAATTCTGCCTTTATTCCATTAATAGCTTCTAACAGTTCTTTCAGTTGACCATCCATTGTTCTTGTTTTCGCCATAAGAACCCCACTCCTGACACCAAATGTTGCAGCGTATATAGGGTTCTTTCGATCTTATGGTTAGACAACTTCAAACTCTTTTCTCTTAGAAAAGTAGAAAATAATTTATTTACAGATCTTCAGAACAACAGAGTCTTCGAAACTCACAAATATTACAAGATATTCCAAAATAACTGTTTAAATCTATCGAACAAGTACAAATATAGGTCGCAGAGACTCTTTATACAATGTCTCAACACTATATCACATTCAAAACAACGTAGATAAAACTCAATACATCAAGCAAACTTGCTTGGACAATCTCTAGTAGCTCACTCAATGACTGACTGGTAAATAATAACAACAACAGCTCGTATCGCTCTCCTTATATATAGTCTCGTAGCATGTGCTAGAAATTTCTAGAAAAACCTGGAAAACCACGGAACAACAAACAATGTATCAGTAGACCTAAGGGGGGTTACCATAAATAGGGAAGGGTTACCATCGCCAACAATCGCCAAGTTTGTCGCCAACTTGGCGATATATCGCCAAATTTGGCGACCAAAATTAGTCGCCAAAAGTGACGCCAACTTGGCGATATCTCAAATATTTCGCAAAGCTGCCATAGACATTCACTGAAAATAATAGACAAGTTTGCTTGATAACAGAGACAATGTAACAAAAACTAATATTAGTAAAGAAATGGAGCTTAATAAGATTATTTACATTATTTTACAGTACAAACACTAACTATTTACAAAATTCGTAACAATAATAATAATAATAATAAGTATCAAGATTTCAGACTTGTTATTTTCAGCATAATAGAAAAAATTAAATATATTTGTTTATATTTTTGAGGCATCTTTAACAAGCGGTATTGTTACTTGGCCAAAAAAAAGTTGTTACAAATTCCTGACTTCAGAAAATGCCGTTTAAATGAGCAAATTCCATTCTAACAAAACAATTCAACAACTAGGCAAACAAACTTTACTCTGAAAGGGCGATTCCCACAAAGCTTAAAGTTTACACCATGATCAAATAAGGAAGGATAAACGACGATTCTTTGTCTTTTCTGTAAATTTATGTTTGCACTGACAAAGAATTGAAAAAGCAAAATTTAGTTAGAGAGTTCTTATATAAAAAGGCAATTGATAAGTTTAACACGAGATTTGTGATTTTTCTTTTATATTTCATTTTTTGTATAAAAAATTCAACTTTTTGAGTTGTGATAAACTCAAAAACATGTTTAAAATCCTAAAACAAAATCCTATTATATTTTAGAGTATTTTCGCAAATAAAGAAGAAAATTTATGTCATCTATTAAATATATAAAACTAAAGTGCAATAAACATAATTCAATTTCTAGTGAATTTTTTAGAACTTTTAATTCAATTAAACCATTGATATTTAATATAAAATATCATGCAAATAGTTGAATTTATAATTTTTCGAGTTACAAATTAAATCAAACATTATATGCATACAAAACAGAATTAAATCTTTTTTAAATTATGCATTTTCTTAACATAACAAGATAATAGAACCGTATTAATTTAAATAAAGAATCATTGCAGTTAAAGAAATATGATATTTAGTATAAGTTTAATATGAATTTCATTTTTAAAAAATTGTCTTTTTTCGTTTAATATAAAATGTTTAATTTTCTAGGCATATTACTCGTAATTAAAGTTAATTGATGTACTTCTTATACTGATAATTTTTAAATTATGATTTTTGTATTTGGAAATGCATGATAATGTCTGTGATATATTTAATTAAAAATTATAATTTTCAAAAGAAAAAAAATGTATTTCATTTTTAAGCTTTCTATAGAATTCACATTTTGTCCTTTAAAAAATAAAAAAGTTTTTGTAATAAAAAATCTTGAATTTTAAGAACATGATAGATGCAAACATAATTTTAATTAAATTAATAAAAAAGACATAGAAAATATTTTATAAGCTTTTACTTGGGATTTTTATTAATAATGTGTTTGTCATTTAATTTTTAAAATATTTACAAAAGCTTTTTAATGTATATGACATGAAAGTACTTTCCCTATTAAAATAAAAAATTAAAAAATCAAAATTTTATTAGCATATAACACGAGAAAAAAATTTAATTAATTGATTTAATTAGCATGTAAATTAGATGAAAGTAGATATTTACTTTTCCGTTTTTGTAGATGAATAATAGCATGACATTTTGTAATTGGCATCAATGGTTTAAGTGTATAAAAAGTGTTAGGAAATGCACACGAAATAGAAATGCGTTTATCACATTTAGATTTAAATATATTACTGACCATTAAAATTTCATTATTGTGAAACAAAGAATAGACAAAAACGATATTTATTGTATGTAAACAGCATGGCAGGAAAACAAAATGATTAAATTTGTAAATGGTTTGGGAATTTACAGGGCTGCGAAATTTGTAGAAATAGCTTCCTTTGTCTCCTGGTTGCTAAAATGGCTGTTACCCGGTTAGGCATGGAGTCGAATTGGGCTTGGATGGGAGAAACAGGCCACGCATTTCATGCTGCTTCAAGTCTATGCCACACTTCATAAACCGTATCAGCCAGAGAGGGTTGAAAGTCCAGTCTCTCAGCAATCCATGACAAGGTGATTTCAATGAATGACAGTTCTAGAGACCATGCAGATTAGGGCAGTATTCCAATACCCTGTATATCGAGAATAGCCAGAACATGACGTGCAACATCTGATCATGTGTTACCTTGTTGGAATATGGCGTTTGGCAGGCCTCGAAGACAGGATATAACCATTGGAAATAACATGTCAGAAATGTATCGATCAGCGTTCGTATTACCTTTGATCCAAACTAGAGATGCACGTGACGTGTATCTAGTGACTTCTCAAACCATCACAGGATATGCAGGGCCCCTATGCCAATGTCGAATGCATCTAGGTGACGAGCGTTCTCCTCGATGGATGAGACATGTATATGACCATCAGAATATTGCACGCCGAACCGGGACTCGTCTGAAAAGATGGCATTATGCCACTCCTGTATTCGGTATTGTCGTTAGGCGCAACACACTCATTGTCTCAATCTATGTTACATTTTAAGAGGAAAGCCACAGTACTGACAGTCAAAGCAGTAGCACAAGTCATTGCACCATACGAGCGGATACGGTGCGTGCTCCAAATATGCCCATTTCCTGGGTAATGTTCCCTAATGTGGTTTTATGCTATTACAGGTCAGACCTCATAGTACACTGTTAAAAATTTGAAAGTTTTGCTGCATCGTCATTTCACTGGTTTTGTAGAATACTTCTATTTTAACCAATGAGATTGCTGGATAATACAGTGAAGTAATCGTTTTCTGTAAAAGTCGTGGAGTGACAATGCAGCAAAAGTTTCAAAAATTTAAGCGTGTATGTCTGACCTCTCGGATGTTAATCATGGAAAGGTTCTTGAGATCCTGCATCCTGTTCAGGAAGCCATTGAATCCAAATTTACATGACAGTGGTTGGACTTCGTTCACTGCGCCGGGCGATATCACGGAACGATAATACGCTGATAGGAAATGATCCTGTCTTTATCGTATTGAAACATTTATTCTTATTATTCATGGCATAAGACGGTATGCTAAGCAAACACCGACCTTAAAAAAAAGCTTTTTGAACCAAAATCAACTACGCAACTTTTCCTTTAGGCAGTGCTTCAGATGCTGTTTCTCCCCCCTGTGTCATCTATTTGTACTTTAATATTCATTATTTGAGTATACCAACTTCTTCATCCTTTCATTTCATTTTGACGTTCGTCAAATTATTCCTACCTGGTGCTGCGATTTTAGTGACCGGGCAAATGAATGGTCTTGATTTTTGGCAAGTGATTCTGTTAAATGTAATTTGGAAATTTTTGAATAATTTTAAATGTAAATAGAATTTTAATTAAATATTTTTTAATATGCGTACAAAAAATTACTGTTAACAATTTTTGAGTTTTGTTGTTTGTGGATTACAGATGATTTACAGTGATATGATGTATATATTTATTAATGCTTGTGATTTAAATCCAATGAATACATCTGAAAATCATTTATATATTAAGCTGTCAGTATTCATTTAAATATTAGACTTAAAACATGTCATACAACGAGATTATAAATTATAAAGTGCTTTTGAAAGTTGTGCAAAACAAACACAAATCATTGTACTGACCTGTTTGATATTTTATTTACAACCATATTTCAAACACTTTCATTTTGCACATTCATGAAGTTGTGTATGAAATCCATGTGTCGCAATTAAAATATCGAGTTCATATTCAGTTACACGTCAAATGTTGTGGAGCTTCACATCCGTTATTCCTCCAATAACCTCAGTAATTCGTCGCTTCAGTTCAATAACATTGCGGGCATTTGTTGCGCAATCTTTAACAATATAGTACAAGAGCCGAGCGCACAAAACACTAGGTCATCGAGCACAAGAAAAAAATTCTTTATATTATGGAAGAGTAGTCAGACAAAAATAAATACCACTAGTAGTTCACTTGTAGACTTAGCATTATATTTTCCTGCACCCAGGTTTCCGTGTTTTCACACTTTTGATTGTACGGCAAACAAAATAATAGACCTACGAGGGAGCCACTAATGGTATTAATTTTTGTCTTATGCACCACTTCACTTCCGGCAGACATGCATCATTAGGTTCCACGACACTGTATAAAAAAAAAAAAAAAAAAAAAAAAAAAAAAAAAAAAAAATCTGTAATTTTCTACAGTTAAAAAGTTGCCGAAATCTGTATGCTTACTAATATTTTACTTGTGTAACTTTCAAGGAAAGATGTAAATCTACAGAGTTAATTTTTGTAAATCTACAGAAATCTGTAACTTTACAAACGAATCTACTAAAGTTACAGTAACATTGCTAAAATTTTATTTGTAACATGGGTTGTAGTTAAATAAAAAATTCTTGGAATCCCAGTTACCTAAAAAATTCTCTGTAACCTTACAGATTTTTTTATTTTCAATGCAAATCTGTATCTGTTACATGCACATTTGCTGTTGCCGTTACATAAAAAGTTCTAAAAATCCCAGTTTCCTTGAAAATTTTTAGTAATTTTACAGATTTTTTTTTTACAGTGTATGACTATTCTTCCAAAATATGAATGATTTTTTTTTGTGCTTGATGACTTAGGGTTTTGAGTGGTCTGCTCTTGGACTAATAGTACTCCGATGTGCTGGTGCTTCATCTCATTGGAAATAAACTTGTGGCTGAAAATAAACTGTTTAAATCGCTTTCACATTTGAACTATAGAACAACTTGCTACATTCATTTTTTTGCACATTCAAGAAGTTGTTTATGAGCTCCATGTACCGCACGTAAAATTTCGAATTCATATTCAATTTCACGCCAAACGTTGTGGCGCTTCACAGCCGTTATTCCTCCAATAACCTCAGTAATAACCTCAGTGATTCGTCGTTTCTGTTCAACAATATCGCGAGCTTTTATTGCGTACATCCGATCTTTGACAAACTTCCAAAGAAAGAAATCTAGGAATGTTAAGTCGGGTGACAGCGAAGGCTAAGGAATTGGTCCACCTCTACCAATAAATTATCTGGGAATCGTTTTATGCACGTAGTCTTTAACAATAGTACCCCAATAGAGTGGTGCATCATCTCGCTGGAAATAAACTTGTGGCTGAAAATAAACTATTTAAACCTTTATCAACCGCATTATGAATTCGTGAAATTTTTGCATTCTTTAGCATTTTATGTAAATTGTTTAAACTAAATTAAGGATTTACATAATCATTTAATAAATTTTTGAAGGATTTTAGAAGAATTAATTAAATTTGAAATTACAGAGATTTGTGCAATATTTAGAACCCCAATCAAATCTTTAATTTTAAATTGTTTTCTTAGTATTTTACAGAATTATAAAATGTGCAAATATCATGATGTTCTTGCAGTACAAATATAGAAATATTTCCGAATTGAAAATCCCCATTCCCTCCCTCAGCGCCAAGAAAGCTGAAAAGATACAAAGGCAAAAGAAATCATCCTTTTAAAAATATTTTTGTTTAGTGCAACCAATAATGTTTTTGGAACAAAATGAAGTAATGTATCTGTAACTCATTCTAAACAGTATTAGAACTAATTGAAGTATTAATATAATTTTATAATAAGTAATTTTATGGTACTTATAAGTGCCGTCGGTAGATAAAGGTTTAAATCGCTCTTGCATTGGAACAACAGCAGAAGTTTCTACATTCATTTGTTTTTGCTTTATAGATCTTTCAAATGCGCTTAATAACTTATGCTCACCCTGTATTTTGAAGAAATGTTTCGCCGGCACTTTATTTTATTTTATTTAATAAAAAAATATATGCTACGATTTTCTATAGACTTACTGATAATAAGGATATATATTATATAATTTATCATAATTTTTGCTAGTTTTTGTCGCATTTATTTTTATTAGAATTCGGGATTATTTTTAAGTCGTAAAACTGTCTTTTCTGAATGTAAATTCTTTAAAAAAAAGAAAAGGATTTTACGAAAAGTCATAGAAGCTATTAAAGTAAAATAAATCATAATTAGTGGAAATGCTACGGAATATGAAATCCAATGAATTAGAAAAAGGAATTTTTTGAGTAAAAAAATATTGTTTTCTTTTCATTAATACTCTGGAAAATTTAAAGAATCAGAAATTTAAAGTAAACTACAGTGTAATCTTTGGTGGTGTTGATATGACATTGCGATGTCCCTTCTTCAAATCTACACTGTAAAAAATATCTGTAAAATTACTAAAAGTTTTCAAGAAAACTGGGATTGCTAAAATTTTTTTTGTAACGGCAACAGCAAAACGTTATGTAACAAATACAGATTTGCACTAAAAACTAAAAAATATGTAACGTTACTAAGAAATTTTTAGAAAACTGGGATTCATAGGATTTTTTATGTAACGTCAACCCAGGTTACAGATAAAATTTTTGTAAGATAACTGCAATTTTAGAAGATTTGTTTTTGAAGTTACACATTTTTGTAGCTTTACAAAAATTAGTTTTGTAGAATTACATCTTTTCATGTATAGTTTACAGATAAAATGTTAGTAAACATACAAATTTTGGCAACTTTACATCTGCAAAACTAGAGATATTTTTCTACACTGTACGGCAAAAGTTTTGGTGGTTTTGATATAACATTGCGATTAACCCTTATTTAAAGCTATTTGTATTTAAATCAATTTTTTTGATAAACTGAATCATAAAACTTAGTTTCAACTTTTTGTTAATGTATGCTTATACATTAGGAAATTTTAAAAATTGACAAGGAGCCCAATTAAAATACATTTAAGAAGATAACAATTTTAATTTACTAAATTCGAAACTAAAATTAAAATACAGTTAAAAAAAAAGAATGTAAATTTCGTAACAAAATTTGGAAACCAGACCAATTATCTTTATAACATTAAAATGCATTTTAAAATTGATTCTTTAAAAACTCAGCAAACGATAATCGAAAATTTAGAAATTAAGAAATCAAAAGTAAAAATTAAAATGTGATTCAGAAAATAACTAATGTAACTTTAATAATAAAAATAGGAATCCATATCAATTATTTTTAGAATATTAAAACGAAATTTGTGACTAATTCTTTAAAAACGCGTTAGACGGTAATCGCAGATTTTGAAATTAATAAATTAAAAGTAAAAATTAAAATGGGATTTCCAGCATATCAAAATATAAGTAATACTTTAATCAATTTAACTTACAATTTAACCTAAACTAAATTAACTTTATCAATTTTTTTAAGTTATATAATACACAAATAATTTAAATATTTTTTCAAGTAACATAGGAAGTTATACAACATTCAAAAATATTCCTAAAGAATATTCAATCATTCCATGTACCTATCATATATTCATTGATGATTATTTAAAATCATATCTCTTATTTAAAATTTTAAATGTATCTAAATTACATTGTTAAAATTAAGAGACGTATTTGGTAAAAACTTCTCCAAAAATATAAATACTTTTTTCGTAATTTCAAATATTTCATTCAGTACACTTATTTCCTACTCATGCTATTGATAATATATATATATATATATATATATATATATATATATATATATATATATATATACAGTCGAGTCTCTTTACAACGAAACTCCATACATAGAATTTCTCTATATAACGAATTTTTAGTAGGAACGGTCCCCTTTTCGCATGATTACATTAAAAACAGTCTCTATGTAGCGAAATATCTATCTCCATATAACGAATTTTTTCATAAATTGGTCATAAAAAAACAGTTTTAAAAAGCTCCGATGTCATATGGAATCAATTTTCCATCACTTATTTTTAATTTATCATCAATACTAAGTTTTATATATATATATATTATTTCTCTCAATGTTCTTTAAATCCAACGAATTCATCCCACCTCACACACACCTTTCCACATCTTTCTAAAAACAGTGTCAATTGGATTCATACACATGTAAGAGAGGAATCAATGAGAGGCACATAAGAGAGGCCTTCAAATGGAGGAAAATGTTAACTACAATTTTTCATTCCTTGGTAAAATTTAAACATTTTTTTGAGAGCGTAACAATAAACTAAAAAAATTACAGAATTCTTCATCTGAAATTAATGCAAGTCTCCATTATTTGATTTTCATTAAGCTTTCAAAGAAATGTCTGTTCTCTTTTTTGAAACAGCTTAAATAATTAAGAAATAAAATGTTAGGATAATATTTACTTTTAAACACTTCAAATTCTTAATTCAAAAGATCAAAAATAATATTTGTTCAAATTTCACACATTAAATACGATTTTTAACATCATTCTCTATACATCGAATTTCTCTATATAACGATTTTTTTACTGGAACGGTGGATTTTGTTATATAGAGACTCGACTGTATATAGTTATATTATAATAAGTACATTTCTCTGATTTTTAAATAAATGAAAAATACTTTTTTATTAAGTAAAGTAATTATCAAATATTTTTCTAAAAATATAAGAAATTTACACAATATTCAAACACACTTTATTTTCAAATAAAGATTTAAAACACTTTATTTACTCTCATACTTTATTGATATATATTTTAATTCCATTATAATATGTGACTATAACTCATTTCTTTAATAAACCAAAAGGCGGCAATAAAAGCACCTCATCAAGTTAATGGATGAAATTCTAGGATTAGTTAAATATCGATTCACATATTAAAACGCAATTGGCCTGCCAAGCCATAAGTTGGTGAAAACATTTGAAAATCCAATTTAGCAGTTGGATATATTGGTAGAATAATCGTGTTTTCCTACACCCAAAGGTTTGAAAACATGGATGATTGGGGGCAGGAAAACACCATGGTAAACCTACGAGTCAATCCCTAAAATCGGGTTTTTAGGTTATTCACTAAGATATGACTTGGCAGACCGATTGCGTTTTGATATGCCAATCGAGTTTTACTTAATTGTCGAATTTCGGCCGTGAACTCGATGGGGTGATGTTCTGTACTGTCCCTTCAGGTCTACAAGCATGTCAAATTTATTTCTTGAATGTTACTAGTATAATTGATATATATATATATATATATGTGTGTGTGTGTGTGTGTGTGTGTGTATTTGTTATAAGAAATTTATATTGCTGATTAAAAAAATTATGTTAATTTCCAGAGTCCGTGGTTAAAAAATAAAAACGGAACCATTATGATCACTCGTGATGACAGATCACTCGTGTGTCTGTCCGTCTATATGCCCCATGCCTTGCTCGAAAGCTGAAGTATGTGGAATGCTCAAACTTACAGCGTGATAAAGATTATTGACACACAAATTTGCAGACTATTTGAAGTTCACAAATGTTTTTTGAAAAAAAAAAAAAAAAATAGGGAACTAACTAATTTGCTCAAAAAAAAAAAAAAAAAAAAAAAATGTATATCCTGAGGGGGTATTGTTCCAATGATGTCGTAAAAATAGAATGAAAAAATATAATTATATATATATATATATATATATACATACATATATATATATATATATATATGTATATATATATATATATATATATATATATATATATATATATATATTCAGGTATTATATTTTCAGACATATCGTCGAAAATGCACTATAAATGTAGTTCCCACACCTTTATTTCTGTGTCTATTGAAAATAAAATTATTTAAAAACTAGAAATATCAGGAGTTTATTAATATCTTGCAAGAAAACTGTAGTGAATATTCTAGGTACATAATTTTTGATAAATGGCATTTTACTTTTACGAACAACCTGTAATTTTGGGGTGCTCATTGGTGAAAATGAGCTATATTAGAGAGATTTAAAGAAAGAGAATCATCCGAAGATTTTTGACAAAGATTTTCCAGAAATCCTTATCAGTAATTAGCCAAGATATTGACTGAAAACGTTCCAATAAAATAGCGACAAGGTTCAAGTCAGATTAGTCAATTATCTGCCTCCTTTCGAAGCGCGCTTAGTAGAATGCTGTAAAATTTCTTTGTTTTACAATACCCTTTGCACGTAAGTAGAACTCACACTTGACAGATTTCTTCAATTAAGTAATAATATATGTGAATAATATTCTAAGGAACACGGGACATTTATGCCAAATTTTAGTGTATTCGAAGGAATAGTTGTCCATTTAACAGTTTTATTCCATTATTTGATAGCTATCAAATTCAATTACAAGAAATGTCTATTACTGATTTTTATGAAAATAATCAGCTCAATTTCTGAAAAATAAATAACGTAATAAATGAACAACTTTCTTAGAAACATTTAAGAATATTTTATATTTAATTTTCAAGCAATTTTTATCAATTTCAAGAACGTTTCAGAAAAGCATTTTTAATTTACCACATTTAGAACATTTTCATCTCATTGAAATATGTCTGGTTCTATTAGAGTATATACCTATTACTGTATTTTAAATCTATGTCAATTTATTTTTTTTTAATTAACAATACAATGAGAAAATAATTTTCTAAGCCAGACAAATTGTTTAATAGTTAAACATTAAAATAAGCTATAGTTTGTCAATGCGTTTGTTTAACATTAACTTCATTCATATATATCTAATTTTGTTACGCGAAATGTATGTTACTGGCTTTTTAAACTATACTAGTTTAATTTTCTAACTTAAGTTAATCCTTGGATAAATGATTTTGACAGAAACTTAAGGGATTTATCCATAATTCATGCATATTTAAAGAAATTAAATATTCAAAAGATTCACATCTCGTATTCATACCACCGGAAATTTTCTTTTATTTTAGGATATAGTTATTACTGATTTGTAAAACTTATATCAAATATTTCCTTTTAATATAGAAATACAATTAGTAAATAATTAAATAATCTATCCAATATTTAAAAGTATATTAAAGAACAATTTATAAAGCGACATATCTATCTTATATACATATTGTTGGTATTTGTCTAATTTAATTATAAAAACACCTATTGCTGATATTTTTAAACTATACTAGTTTAATTTTCTAATAGTAGTTAATTCTGGGCAAATGATTGCCTCAGAAACTTAAGGAATTTATCCATAATTCAAGCATAAAAAATAAACATTCAAATCATTCCCATCTCGTATTCATACCATTAAAAATCTAGTTATATTTTAAGATATAGCTATTACTGATTTGTAGAAATTTTATCAAATATTTTCTTTTAATTGAGTAATGCAATTAGTAAATAATTAGAAAATCTATCCGATATTTAAACATGTTTTAAAGAACAATTTATAAACCAACGTATCTGTCTCATATACCCATTGTTGAAATCTATCTCATTCAATTATAAAAATACCTATTGCTGATTTTTTAAATTATACTAGTTTAATTTTCTAAAATTAGTTAATCTTTGGATAAATGATTTTCTAATAAACTTAAAGAATTTATCCATAATTCAAACATATGTATAGAAATTAAACATTAAAAACATTCACATCTCGTATTCATACCATTGAAAATCTAGTTTTAATTTAATATATAGCTATTACTCATTTGTGAAATTTGTATCAAATATTTTTTTAAATTAATACTACTAGTGAATAATCAGAAAATCTATGCGATATTTAAACCTATTTTAACCCTTTCAACCCTAGCGGTTACAAATGTGTTCCTTACTTTCGAAATGCTTTAGAAATTATTTGTGCTAATTCCAGCACATAGTAGTAATAGCATATGTCGATACATTTACTGTTATGACTTCATTTATGTTTCAGCATTTGATATAATAATAATAATAATAATAATAATAATAATAACAACAATAATAATAATAATAATAATAATAATAATAATAATAATAATAATAATAATAATAATAATAATAATAACAACAATAATAATAATAATAACAACAACAACAACAACAACAACAACAACAACAACAATAATAATAATAATAATAATAATAATAATAATAATAATAATAATAATAATCATAAATTTTTATTAGTTATTCGCAAACCGTTGCCGTTTCTTTTAAATCAAACATAATATTGCAGCGTATATGGGGTTCTTTTGATCTTATGGTTAGAGAACTTCAAACTCTTGTCTCTTAGAAAAGTAGAAAATAATTTATTTACAGATCTTCAGAACAACAGAGTCTTCGAAACTCACAAATACTGCTAGATATTCAAAAATAACTGGTCAAATCTATCGTACAATTGTAGCTTTAGATCCCAGAGACTCTTTATACAACGTCTCAACACTTAAGAGCCTGCATCAGTCAAACCGAAACTGAAAATCCTATCACAAACCTATGCGTGTTGCCACCAGGAAGGCGTATCCCGAACCCAAAGATTGACACTTTAAAAGACCAATGATATTTTCCAAGCTTGTAATTAATAAGAAAATGGTCATCTCACGCCACCCTTTACCTCCAGGCGATAAAAAGGGGATAAGATACCCCAGGAAGAAAAAAGTCATTAGCAAATGCTAAAAACTCTCGCACCTTTTCAATACTGATAGCCCGAGGGATATGTGCATTTGGATAGTTTCTTCGAGATAATTTCTTACCAAAACACTCGGATCCGTTTTAAAACAAGTCGACATTGACCTTTTTTGTTAGATAGTTTCAAGTGAAATTGAATCATTTATATGTAATTTTAAAAGACAACATACAGATCGTGATTATTATGTCAGAGATTGCACATTAAACATTTTCCAAAGAATCACCTCTACATTTTAATATTTTTAAATGATTTTTTTAGCATTGAATAGCTGAGATCATTGAACTGTACAAAGACCGTTTTATATTTTTTCGATTTTGTTACGAGTATTTTATAGTGGCTTACATCAATAAAGCGAATACCCAAGATAGAAATTTTTAAGATATCTCGTTTGTATTTTAATATTTTAAAATGATTTTTTTAGCATTGAACAGCTGAGATTTTTCGGTATAAAGACCGTTTTGTACTTTTTTGATTTTGTTTACAGGTGTTTTAAAGAGGCTACTTCAGTCAAGTGAAATCCAATGGAAGAAATTTATAAAAATATCTCTTCTACATTTTTATATTTTTAAATTATTTTTTGGCATTCGATATCTCAGATATTTCGGTACAAAGACCATTTTGTACTTTTTCGACCTTCTTTAGGGAAATTTTAAAAAGCTACTTCAGTCAAATGAAATCCAATGGAAGAAATTTATAAAAATATCTCTTCTACATTTTAATATTTTTAAATGAATTTTTGTCATTGGATAGCTGAGATCCTTCGGTACAAAGATCGTTTTGTACTTTTTCGACTTTGTTTAGGGAAATTTTAAAAAATCTACTTCAGTCAAGTGAAATCCAGTGGTAGAATTTTATAAAAATATCTCTTCTGCATTTTAATATTTTTAAATTATTTTTTAGCATTCGATATCTCAGATCTATCGGTACAAAGACCGTTTACAGAACTTTTTCGACTTTGTTTAGGGGAATTTTAAAAAATCTACTTCAGTCAAGTGAAATCCAGTGGTAGGAATTTATAAAAATATCTCTTCTACATTTTAATATTTTTAAATTATTTTTTGGCATTCGATATCTCAGATCTTTCGGCACAAAGACCGTTTTGTACTTTTTCGACTTTGTTTAGGGGAACTTTAAAAAAGCTATTTCAGTCAAGTGAAATCCAATGGTAGAAATTTATAAAAATATCTCTTCTACATTTTAATATTTTTAAATGATTTTTTTGTCATTGGATAGCTTAGATCTTTCTCTACAAAGACCGTTTTGTACTTTTTCGACTTTGTTTAGGGGAATTTTAAAAAAGCTACTTCAGTCAAGTGAAATCCAATGGTAGGAATTTATAAAAATATGTCTTCTACATTTTAATATTTTTAAATGATTTTTATGTCATGGGATGGCTGAGATCTTTCTGTACAAAGACCGTTTTTTATATTTTCGACTTTCTCTAGGGGAATTTTAAAAAAGCTACTTCAGTCAAGTGAAATCCAATGCTAGAAATTTCTAAAAATATCTCTTCTATATTTTAATATTTTTAAATGATTTTTTTGTCATGTTATAGCTCAGATCTTTCGGTACAAAGACCGTTTTGTACTTTTTCGACTCTGTTTAGGGGAATTTTAAAAAAGCTACTTCAGTGAAGTGAAATCCAATGGTAGAAATTTATAAAAATATCTCTTCTACATTTTAATATTTGTAAATCATTATTTGGCATTCGATATCTCAGATCTTTTGGTACAAAGACCGTTTTGTACTTTTTTGATTTTGTTTACAGTTGTTTTAAAGAGGTTGCTTCAGTCAAATGAAATCCAATGGTAGAATTTATAAAAATATCTCTTCTACATTTTAATATTTTTAAATGTTTTTTTGTCATTGAATAGCTGAGATCTTTCGGTAAAAAGACCTTTTTGTTTACAGCTGTTTTAAAGAAGCTACTTCAGTCAACCGAAATCCTATAGTAAAATTTTATAAGTATGTCTTTTCGACATTTAAAGATTTTTAAATGATTTTTTGTCATGGGATAGCTGAGATCTTTAGGTACAAATACCGTTTTGTATTTTTTTATATTTTGTTTACAGGTATTTTAAAGAGGCTACATCAGTCAAGTGAAATCCAATGGTAGAAATTTATAAAAATATATCTTCTACATTTTAATATTTTGAAATGACTTTTTTTTTTTTTTTTGTCATTGGATAGCTTAGATCTTTCGGTACAAATACCGTTTTGTACTTTTTTAATTTTGTTTACAGATGTTTTAAAAAAGATACTTCAGGCAAGTGAAATCGAATGGTAGGAATTTATAAAAATATCTCTTCTACATTTTAATATTTTTAAATGAATTTTTGTCATTGGATAGCTGAGATCTTTCGGTACAAAGATCGTTTTGTACTTTTTCGACTTTGTTTAGGGAAATTTTAAAAAATCTACTTCAGTCAAGTGAAATCCAGTGGTAGAATTTTATAAAAATATCTCTTCTGCATTTTAATATTTTTAAATTATTTTTTAGCATTCGATATATCTCAGATCTATCGGTACAAAGACCGTTTACAGAACTTTTTCGACTTTGTTTAGGGGAATTTTAAAAAATCTACTTCAGTCAAGTGAAATCCAGTGGTAGGAATTTATAAAAATATCTCTTCTACATTTTAATATTTTTAAATTATTTTTTGGCATTCGATATCTCAGATCTTTCGGTACAAAGACCGTTTTGTACTTTTTCGACTTTGTTTAGGGGAACTTTAAAAAAGCTATTTCAGTCAAGTGAAATCCAATGGTAGAAATTTATAAAAATATCTCTTCTACATTTTAATATTTTTAAATGATTTTTTTGTCATTGGATAGCTTAGATCTTTCTCTACAAAGACCGTTTTGTACTTTTTCGACTTTGTTTAGGGGAATTTTAAAAAAGCTACTTCAGTCAAGTGAAATCCAATGGTAGGAATTTATAAAAATTTGTCTTCTACATTTTAATATTTTTAAATGATTTTTATGTCATGGGATGGCTGAGATCTTTCTGTACAAAGACCGTTTTTTATATTTTCGACTTTCTCTAGGGGAATTTTAAAAAAGCTACTTCAGTCAAGTGAAATCCAATGCTAGAAATTTCTAAAAATATCTCTTCTATATTTTAATATTTTTAAATGATTTTTTTGTCATGTTATAGCTCAGATCTTTCGGTACAAAGACCGTTTTGTACTTTTTCGATTCTGTTTAGGGGAATTTTAAAAAAGCTACTTCAGTGAAGTGAAATCCAATGGTAGAAATTTATAAAAATATCTCTTCTACATTTTAATATTTGTAAATCATTATTTGGCATTCGATATCTCAGATCTTTTGGTACAAAGACCGTTTTGTACTTTTTTGATTTTGTTTACAGTTGTTTTAAAGAGGTTACTTCAGTCAAATGAAATCCAATGGTAGAATTTATAAAAATATCTCTTCTACATTTTAATATTTTTAAATGTTTTTTTGTCATTGAATAGCTGAGATCTTTCGGTAAAAAGACCTTTTTGTTTACAGCTGTTTTAAAGAGGCAACTTCAGTCAACCGAAATCATATAGTAAAATTTTATAAGTATGTCTTTTCGACATTTAAAGATTTTTAAATGATTTTTTGTCATGGGATAGCTGAGATCTTTAGGTACAAATACCGTTTTGTATTTTTTTATATTTTGTTTACAGGTATTTTCAAGAGGCTACATCAGTCAAGTGAAATCCAATGGTAGAAATTTATAAAAATATATCTTCTACATTTTAATATTTTGAAATGACTTTTTTTTTTTTTTTTTTTTTTTTTTTTTTTTTTTTTGTCATTGGATAGCTTAGATCTTTCGGTACAAATACCGTTTTGTACTTTTTTAATTTTGTTTACAGATGTTTTAAAAAAGATACTTCAGGCAAGTGAAATCGAATGGTAGGAATTTATAAAAATATCTCTTCTACATTTTAATATTTTTAAATTATTTTTTGGCATTCAATATCTCAGATCTTTCGGTACAAAGACCGTTTTGTACTTTTTCGACTTTGTTTAAGGGAATTTTAAAAAAGCTACTTCAGTCAAGTGAAATCCAATGGCAGGAATTTATAAAAATATCTCTTCTACATTTTAATATTTTTAAATGATTTTTTTGGCATTGGATAGCTGTGATCTTTCGGAACAAAGACTGTTTTGTACTTTTTTGATTTTGTTTACAGGTGTTTTAAAGAAGCTACTTCATTCAAGCAAAATCCTATAGTAGAATTTTATAAATATGTCTTTTTACTTTTAAAGATTTTTAAATGATTTTTTGGCATTCGATGTCTCAGATCTTTCGGTACAAAGACCGTTTTGTACTTTTTTGACTTTGTTTAGGATAATTTTAAAAAAGCTACTTCAGTCAAGTGAAATCAAATGGTAGTAATAACAAAAAAAAAAAGAATATCTTCTACATTTTAATGTTTTTAAATGTTTTTTTTGGCATTGGATATCTCTGATCTTTCGGCACAAAGACCGTTTTGTACTTTTTTGACTTTGTTTAAGGGAATTTTAAAAAAGCTACTTCAGTCAAGTGAAATCCAATGAAAGAAATTTATAAAAGTATCTCTTCTATATTTTAATATTTTTAAAGAAACAGGAAACTTGTCAAGAAACAGGATCACAGAACTATTATTGGCGCATTTATGAACTATTCGTATTTGCCTCAACTAGTCTGTTCACAAGTGCCCCACATAGCCATTAGAGTTAAATTGACAAATCATTGACATTTCTCAATTTTAGAAGAAATTTTTTATCGGAAATATTTTAGTTTTCATAGCATACGTTAAAACAGTAAAATTTAAATAAATGAATGAATAAATAAAGTTATTCGCTTAGCAATTTGTTACTGAGATTTTATTTTTGAGATCGATAAACAGACTGTAATTGACTACTAAAGAAAAATAAGATGTTAAAGAGCTTCAAGAAAGTTTTACCATATGTCTGCCGGGGCTGTCATTGCTAGTAATTAAAAAATAAATAAATAAAAATAATATTAATAGTAATAATTTTAAAAAAATTGCTTCATTTTATCACCGTAATTCCAAATTAGTACCTAATAAGAAAGAGAGAGAAAAAACTTTTAATCGCGGTTTCTATGCCTGTTTATTGAATTTAATGAAATATGATAATGACTTTATTTATATATGATTTTGCTCTAATAACTAACAGAATAAAATGTAAATATATTTATAAATAACCATTTAAATACGTAATCACAATTCGAACTTTCAATATTTTTATTAATTACATCAGTAGTTACATGGTACAAAGAAAAATAAATATCTTGTTTATGAACACTTTCAATGATATATACAATATGTTAAGCTAAACAAAGATAATACAAATTTTATTTACACAATTTGCGTCCAGAAAGGCGTATTTGCTACATTTTGGAAATCAGATTAGCGTATTTAATAATAATTCTGGTAATATCTATGAATTTACACTTTCTAAACATAAAAAATTTCTAAAAATTTACATTTTCTAAATATTAACAAATCTAAAGCATTATTAGACTTACGAACAGCACTTGAAATATCATTATCAAAATGTAAATATTTTAAAACATTTTAGTTTTCTTTAAAATTCTGAGAGTTTCAGTTTTCAATAGCTCTACTAAGTGTCCCCCCCCCCTTCAAATATTACTTCACATTTATTTTCTATTATGTAAACAAACACGAAATTACAAATTTTGCTATGTGCAAAGCATTTTTCGTATTTTGTCTCCATCTGAAATCTCCTTCGAAAACAGAGTAATAAATAAAAAGAATAAATTAAAAATCATTTTTATGTAGAATGCATTACTTATAGTACAAAATAAAATAATATATATATATATAGGGTAGATGTGCCATTTCAGTAACTTTATTTATTTATTTATTTTAGGTTATACAAGTTGTTAAAGATATATTATTTTCTGTCTTAAATATTTCATGATTCATTTCTGACAAAACTGCTCTGTACACAACAAAATACTTATAATATTAAATTTATAGAAGTAAATAGAAAGAGAAATGAAACTAGAGTAGTCTTTTAAAGAGGCTACTTCAGCCAAGGGAATTCCAATGGTAGAAATTTATAAAAATATCTCGTCTACATTTTAATATTTTTAAATGATTCTCTTGTCATGTGATAGCTAAGATCTTTCGGTACAAAGACCGTTTTGTACTTTTTAGACTTTTATTAGGGGAATTTTAAAAAAGCTACTTCTGTCAAGTGAAATCCAATGGTAGAAATTTATAAAAATATCTCTTCTACATTTTAATATTTTTAAATGATTGTTTTGTCATTGGACATCTAAGTACTTCCGGTACAAAGACCGTTTTGTACTTGTACGACTTTGTTTAGGGGAATTTTAAAAAAGCTACTTCAGTCAAGAGAATTCCAATAGTAGAAATTTATAAAAATATCTCGTCTACATTTTAATATTTTTAAATGATTCTGTTGTCATGGGATAGCTAAGATATTTCGGTACAAAGGCCGTTTTGTACTTTTTCGACTTTGTTTACAGGTGTTTAAAAGAGGCTACTTCAGTCAAGTGAAATCCATTGGTAGAAATTTATAAAAATATCTCGTATACATTTTAATATTTTTAAATGATTTTTTCTCATTTGATAGTTGAGATCTTTCTGTACGAAGAATGTTTTTACTTTTTTGATTTTGTTTACAGGTGTTTTAACGAGGCTACTTCAGTCAAGTGAATTCCAATGGTAGAAATTTATAAAAATATCAGTTGTACATTTTAATATTTTTAAATGATTTTTTGTCATGGGATAGCTGAGTTCATTCGGTACAAACACCGTTTTGTACTTTTTTGACTTTTATTAGGGGAATTTTAAAAAAATTACTTCCTACAAGTGAAATCCAATGGTAGAAATTTATAAAAATATCTCTTCTATATTTTAATATTTTTAAATGATTTTTTGTCATTGGATAGCTAAGATCTTTCGGTACAAAACCGTTTTGTACTTTTACGATTTTATTTAGGGGAATTTTAAAAAAGCTACTTTAGTCAAGTGAATTCCAATAGTACAAATTTATAAAAATATCTCGTCTACATTTTAATAGTTTTAAATGATTTTTTTAGCATTGAATGTTAGAAATTTATAAAGATATCTCGTCTACAAGTAAATATAAACTGATGATTGCCTCAATCAAGTAAAATCCCATGGTAGAAATTTATAAAGATATCTTTAAGATCATTTAAAAGTCATTTCTATAGATCCTTTTAATACTTGTAATTTTTGTTTCATTATATAACTGATATCTTTCTTTACAAAGAACGTTTTATATCTTTTCGACTTTGTCACGGGTATTTTATAATTACTTACTTCAATAGAGCTAAATCACATTTTAGAAATTTTTAAAGATATCTCGTTTGTATTTTAATTGTCTTTAAACTTTTTTCGGGGGGGGGAGGCATTAGATATCGGAGATTTCTCTGTACAAAGATCTTTTTACATTTTTTAGATTTTTTACGGGTATTTTAAAGTGTCTTACTTGAATAGAGAGAAATCCCATTATAGAAATTTATAAAGATATCTCGTCAACATTTTAATTTTTTAAATGATTTTTTTAGCATTGAATTTCTGAGATATTTCTGTACAAATACCTCTTTATATTTTTTTCGATTTTTTTACGGGTATTTTAAAGGTGTTTACTTCAATGAAGTGAAATCCTATGACAGAAATTTATAGAAATATTTCGTCTATATTTTAATAATTTTTTTTATATTGAACAGCTGGGATCTTTCTGTACAAAGACCGTATTACAATTTTTGATTTCGATACAGGTATTTTAAAGTGACTTACTTCAGTCAAGCGAAATCCCATTGTAGAAATTTATAAAAATATCTCGCCTACATTTAAAAAAATTATTTTTTTTTTCTTACATTGAATAGCCTTTACGATTTCATTTATTTTAAAGAGGCTACTGCAGTTAAACGAAACAATGTCTTCGCTTTAAAGCTAATGCTATGAAAGAAATTTATAAAAGTTTATCGTCTGTGTTTTAATAGTTTTAAGTATTTTTTTTTCTTACTTTGCCTAGTTGATATCGATTTGCACAAAGGCCATTTTCTATTTTTCGATTTATTTTACGGGTATTAAAAAAAAAAAAAAAAAAAAAAAAAACTTTAATCAAGCTAAACAATTTACTAGCTTATAATAATTTTTTCGACGATAATCCAACGGTCGAAATTTATAAATAAATCTCGTCTGCATTTTAATATTTTTTCCCCCTTTAATAGTTCAGAGCGATCTCTTCAAAGGCCTTTTTCTACTTTTTTAATTTTCTTTACAGGACAGTTTCATTTTCGGAACCGTTTTCAAAAGTGATATTATCCTCATATTTAAAATCTACAATCAGTATCGAAAAAAGTAAAAATCGGCCTCTATACTAACCATCGTCACCTATACTATGCAGAAAAAAAAAATAATTAAAAATTGGAATGAAAATATGGCATCTTTATAAAAATCTTCCGTAGGTTTAGTATAATTGAGTTTGTCTTTTCGCGTGACTGAAAAAACCGTTATTCTAAAATTTAGATCAGTTAGACTATGACAGGCTTTGAAATATATACGTATTATTTAGTTAAAATAGTATAAGAACTTTAAAAATCATTCGTTTATCTTTTTGAAAGGGAAAAAGACAGGAAAGACAATTTATATACAATAAAGCATAAATGTATCATTTACGGATGTGAATTTTACCGCAACAGAATATATTTGCTAAAGTATTGTAAATTAGTCATAATTTTCGATAGAAGTGTCAAAATAAATATATTTCTATCTTTTAAATTAGTGTTATCCAATTTAATCATAAATTGCATAATAATTACTTTATATTTTAGAGTGGGTATACTGCAAACTTTTATTGATTAAAATAGAAATATTTATGAAATATTTATGAAAAGGAACATTTAAACTAATTCATTAAGAATTGTCTAAAAGAATGATACAAAAAAAAAAAAAAAAAAAAAAAAAAGACATAGAAAAATTTAATACAAATGTATTTATTCGCGAATATATCTATTCATTTTTAATGTCAGAACCATTGTTATTTTCTTTCTGCCCTTTCTTCTTTTCCCTTTGTCGACTGCAGATGACAAAAATTAATTCTGTTATGTTTTATGAATTAACGAATATATCACTTTGATGTTGTACGCAATTAAAGAATCTTTTTTAGAAATTAAACTTCAAATATATGGAAGAAAAATAATAAGAATGGTAAATCTGTTTTTATTCGAAATCAATAATGCTTTTAAAGTACATTTGAGATTAGATGCTTAATTAAACAAACTTTTTGAAATCAACATGTATTTACATCATTTCTGAAATTCATTTCTGATCGAACTTCTTGCGTGAGATATCATGCATTCAGAAAAGGATGTTTTTATTTTTTCATCCTAAAGCAGCAAACAACATTTTACTAATAGCCACAGGCAAGATTTTACACCTTCGTCCCTGTAAGACTCCCTACAGGGTAAACCCATATCGTCTTTCACCCTAATTACTCTTAAGGCGTCTCCCTTTTAAAGGCGGAGTTAAACACCATTTTCGACTCTTTTAAATCAAAGTGCTTCAACTTTTTATACAAATAGCATAGATTAAATTTTTTTAAAAATCAAAATAAAAAACATTTTCTGAAAGCTAAATAATTAAACTCTGCATGCTGTTTTACCAAATTTTAAAATGTCAAACAGATTTTTCGTAATAAGACATTAAAGGTGAATTTTAAAGACTATAAAATAACGCACTTGTATCGCCTTAAAATTCAAAAAAGAAATAAAATTTCAGAATGACGTGCATACTTTAAACCTACAGGTTTGCAAAACAACAAAAATTATTAAATTTGAGCAAAATGCAAAGGAATGAAAGCGATAAATTTCTTCCATTGAAATAACATTAGCCGTTCTATCTCGGAGCGTTACTGATGTAGGGCCTTAATAACATTCAAAACAACATAAATGAAACTCAAGCAAACTTGCTAACAAACGCCTTGTTCACTCAATGACTGACTGGTAAATAATAACAACAGCTCGCATCGCTTCTCTTTTTATATAGGCTCGCAGCATGTGCGGGAAATTTCTAGAACCATCTCTAAAAATCCACGGAACAACATTCAATGTATCAGTATATCAATAGGGGGGGGTTACCATAGAGTAGGGAAGGGTTACCA
Source organism: Maratus speculifer (assembly GCA_964019185.1). NCBI lineage: Eukaryota > Metazoa > Arthropoda > Arachnida > Araneae > Salticidae > Maratus > Maratus speculifer. Next base: position 280,402,172 of record OZ025294.1, read on the forward strand.
TCGCCAACAATCGCCAAGTTTGTCGCCAACTTGGCGATAGCTCTAATATTTCGCCAAGCTGCCATAGACATACACTGAAAATAATAGACAAGTTTGCTTGAGATAACAGAGATAATGTAACAAAAACTAATATTAGTAAAGGAATGGAGCTTAATACGATTATTTACATTATTTTACAGTACAAACACTAACTATTTACAAAATTCGTAACACTACCCCCTCCTCAAAGACTGCACGTCCCGGGCAGTGCAATCCTTGAGTTAGAGGAAAACACTCAAAATAAATAAATAAATAAATAAATAAATAAATAATAATAATAAGATTTACATAAATAAGAACTTATATGTATTATGACTATATGTTCAGCCTGTTGACGACTGTGTAAGGACCGTCCCAGTTTCTTTGTAGTTTTGGCGACAGTCCCTTACGACGTATGGGATTCCACAACCAAACTTTGTCACCTTCGTTGAACTCATGTCCAGTTGCCTTTGTGTCGTACCGTGTCTTCATCTTTTCTGATGCCAGTCCAATTCGGTTCCTCGCTAGGCAATGAATCTCCTCAATCCGCGCCTGGAGTTCATCGACATATTCCTCAGGCGATGAAGGAGCATCAGGAGGACGGCCAAACAGGAGATCCGCAGGTAGACGAAGATCACGACCAAAGAGCATTTGAGAAGGGGAATAACCAGTGGCCTCATGAGCAGCACTCCTGTAAGCAAGCAGGAACATAGGTAATTTCTTGTCCCAGTCCTGTTTATCTTTAGACACCAGGAGGGAGAGGCTATTTAGGATGGTACGATTGAAACGCTCCACCATGCCGTCCGATTGAGGATGTAGAGGTGTAGTTCGAGTTTTGTCCATGCCGAGTAGTCCACACATTTCCTTAAACACAGCAGAATCAAAATTTCTTCCTTGATCAGAATGGATTTGAAGAGGAACTCCGTATCTGGAAACCCAGTGTTGAACCAGCATCTCTGCTACGGTTACCGCCTCTTGATTAGGTATGGCGTAGGCTTCAGGCCACTTGGTGAAGTAATCCATGACAACGAGGATGTACTTGTTGCCATCAGATGTTCTAGGAAGAGGACCCAGGATATCTAAAGCAATTCGTTCGAAAGGAGCTCCTACATTATAACGCTGCAATCGTCCACGGGTGCGCCTCTTTGGACCTTTACGTGCTACACAGGTGCCACAAGTTCGACACCACTTCTCCACATCAGTGCGAACATTATTCCAGTAGAAACACTCTCGACACACTTGCGGGCAACACTTGGTTCTCGACTCTGGATCTGAAGAGTGGTTACTGGCAGGTAGAGATCCATCCGGATGACCGCGAGAAGACTGCCTTTGCAACGGGACAAGGACTATGGCAGTTCAAGGTAATGCCTTTTGGTCTATGTAACGCACCTGCAACTTTCGAACGGCTTATGGAAACGGTACTCCGGGGACTGTCATATGAAGCATGTCTTGTTTATTTAGATGATCTCATAATCATAGGAAAATCTTTTAATGAACATCTGAACAAACTCAGGCGGGTGCTACAAAAATTGAAGGAAGCTAATTTGAAGTTAAGCCCTTCGAAGTGCAGTTTATTTCGCAATGAAGTCGCATACCTTGGACACATCATTTCGGCGGATGGAGTTAGGACTGATTCGGAGAAGATATCGGCTGTGAAAAATTGGAGTCGTCCAGCAGATATTCACCAGCTTCGGAGTTTTCTAGGATGCACCTATTACAGGAAATTCGTCAAAGGCTTCTCGATGATTTTTACAGATCTTCAGAACAACAGAGTCTTCGAAACTCACAAATACTGCTAGATATTAAAAAATAACTGCTCAAATCTATCGTACAATTATAGCTTTAGATCCCAGAGACTCTTTATACAACGTCTCAACACTTAACAACATTCAAAACAACATAAATGAAACTCAAGGAAACTTGCTAACAAACGCCTTGTTCACTCAATGACTGACTGGTAAATAATAACAACAGCTCGCATCGCTTCTCTTCTTATATAGGCTCGCAGCATGTGCGGGAAATTTCTAGAACCATCTCGAAAAATCCACGGAACAACATTCAATGTATCAGTATATCAATAGGGGGTGTTACCATAGAGTAGGGAAGGGTTGCCATCGCCAACAATCGCCAAGTTTGTCGCCAACTTGGCGATATTTCTAATATTTCGCCAAGCTGCCATAGACATACACTGAAAATAATAGACAAGTTTTCTTGATAACAGAGATAATGTAACAAAAACTAATATTAGTAAAGGAATGGAGCTTAATAAGATTATTTACATTATTTTACAGTACAAACACTAACTATTTACAAAATTCGTAACACTATGTTTCACTCTTTAAGTTAGGGACACCCTTCACGAATTATTACTTTATGATAAAAGTAAAAAAATACTACTAATTTTTTATATTTGTTTAACCTGGCTGTAATACGACATTCTCCACACGTCTTAAAAAATTCCGGCTTAGACTATTCTTATGTGAAAAGCACGCAAAATCGTTTTATTCGTTAAAATTCCAGTAAACTGTAATTTCTGTGATTCGATTGCTATTTTTAATTTTGTTAGTGTAAAAGTAATTTTTTCCCAAAAATTTGAAAAAAATTCACAGCCGGAAGTCAAATGAAAAGACACGTTCGCTGATTTTAATCCTAATACGGAAATATATAAAGATATCTTGGTTGCATTTCAATATTTTTAACCTTTTTTTTTATTATTAGATAGCTGAGATCGATCTTCTGTATGGAGGACGTTTTTTACTTTTTTGATTTTGTTTACAAATGTTTATAATGCGGGCACTTTTGGCTTGAAAAGAGAAAGCATCATAGCATCCTCATATTAAATATCTGCAATCAAAATCTTAAAAAAAATTATATATATAAAATAAAAATAAAAAAAGCCAGTATACAGATCAATCTTAGCTATCCAACGCATAAAAAATTGTTTAAAATTATTGAAATGTAACCAATATATCTTTATGAATTTCTTCTCCAGGATAAGCATTAGGGAACGGGTCTTTTCATTTGGCTGAAGTAGCTTCTTAAAGAAAATTATAAACCAACATATCTATCTCATATCGAAAATGTTAGTAATCTATATAATTCAATTATAAAAATGCCCATTACGGACTTTAAAAATTAAGTCATTAATTGCTTAAAATTATGTAATATAATTGATAAATAATTCCCCAAGAACGAAGGACAATTTAACCATTACTCAAACATAACCCTAAGTACAATTAATCATCTAACACATGCATTTCATATTCATCCCTTAGATAATTTTCATCATTATCGCTGAAAAAAAAATCAACGCACTTTTTCCTTGTCAAGATAATGACTCCCAACTCATTCTCAGATTTTAAGGAGCTAAAATTAATCTGCTTAAGCTGAGTATTTAATTCTTTGATCCTAAGATCTTCCAATCCTCTTAATTCGAAAGCATTTGGTAAAGATATTAGTGGCAAACGGTACTTAAACGGCGTCAAGTTTAATTACAGAGTACTCTGATTGGTCTCGTCGTAATGAGTGATTTTTTTTCCCTTAGTGACAAAAAAATTGACATTTTTTTTTATCCTTTGTCATTTATTATTGCAAATTATACTTCTTAATAAGAAATTCAAAGTAAAAAAAAAACAGGTTTAATGAATATGAGATGTCTTCAAACTTATAAGATGAATTAAAAAAATAACTTGTTTGGTATTTTTTAATTTTACTTAAAGTTTTTATATGGCATACTTCATAAAGTAACATAACTAAAAAAAAGTTATTTTTTTCTATTTTTTTATTTTTTATTTATTCCTTTATATTGAATTATCTATTGTTACAAACGAGAGAGAAATTAAAATCAATAAATCATATTAGTAATTTTAAATAAGTAAAATGAACTTGTTATAGTTATACTTAACTAGTATAATTAAAATAATTATACTAGATTAATTTTCTAAAACTAGTTAATTCTTGACCAAATAAATGTCCTAGAAATATAATGAATTTTTTCATAGTTAAAACATATTTATAGATATTAAACATTCAAAACATTCACATCTTGTTTCCAGATCACAGGAAATCTAGTTTTATTATAAAATATAGATATTACTGATTTGTAAAAATTACATGAAATATTTTTTAATTAAATAATACATCTAGTAAATAATTAAAAAACCAATCTGATATACAGCCATATTTTAAAAGAACAATTAATAAACTAATATATATATCTCATAAGCATACTGTTGTTATCTAAGAAATTCAGTTATATAAAAAAAAAAAACTATTATTGATTTTTAAACTTAAGTCGGTTTATTTTCATAAAATTATGTGATATAATTGATAAATATTTTCCCAAGAAGCAAACGATAATATAACTATTACTGAAACACATGCCTAAGTACAATTAATTATGTAACACATCCATCCCATTTTCATCCCTTTGATAATTTTCATCATTATCTCTGAAGAAAAAAGCTTACGAAAAAAAAAATAACAATAAATCAACGCACTCCTCCTTCATCGAGATGATGACGTCCAACGCCGTCTGAAAGTTTAAGGGGCTAAAATCAATCTGCTTAAGCTGAGTATACAATTCTTTGATCCTCAGATCGTCCAATCCTCTTAACTCAAAAGCATTTGGTAAAGATATTAGTAGCAAACGATAGTTAAACGGCGCCGGCGTCAAGTTTAATTATGAAGTATTTTGATTGGTCTCCTTGTAATGAGTGATTTTTTTTTTCAAAATGACAAAAAAATTGGCTTTTTTTTGGGGGGGGGGGGTCCTTTGTTATTATTATTGCAAAATACGCTTATTAATAAGACTTTTAAAATTTAAAATAAAGGTTTAATGGTTATTCAAAATTATAAGATGAATAAAAAAATACTTGATTGATATATTTAAATTTCTGTTAAAGGTTTCATATCGCATACTCGGGGCTCCCACTGTTCCTAAAATATTCAAACCTTCCTACCACAATTTAAAAAAGGTAATATTTATTTTATAATTCTATTGTAGATGTTAAAGGAACGTTCAACAAAGATTTTTGATTTAAAATACTGGTAGCAAAGTGCGAATATATTAGGAAAGTTGCGAGTCTAGTATACTTCTTAAAAAAAGAATAAAGGGTTTTTTCATTCTATTTTATTTTTATTTTTAATTTCTGCCTTTATTTTGATCTAGTTTTTTCACGAAAGTGAAATTAAACTTAACAAAAGATTTCGGATTTTTACTTTTAAATTTATCGTTTGCTAATATAATGAATAGATGTAATTTTCAAATACACTCTATAAAAACGAAAACAACAAAAATTCATATAAAAGAATCGGTTACATAACCTTTTGCTGTTACCGTTACATAAAAAGTTCAAAGAATCCCAGTTTCCTGGAAAAAAGTATAGTAACTTTACAATATTTCATTTCAATTTATTTTTTTACAGTGGAATGCATAATTTAGATATTTTTACATGACATTTTGAAATATATATACATACACTATACTGCCATTGATTATTGGACACTTGCGATTTTAGACATTTTACTAAATATCTAGAAAAATACATGAGGAATCATCTCGACACTCTTAGTGTATAAATATAATAGTATACGTCATACGTCTCCGTGAAAATTTTTTACCGAAAATCTATAGGGGACCGTCAACAAATTAAAAAAGAATGAATATCTTTTGAACAACCCTGTCAAAACTAATGTAGCAAAAGCCCTCAAACTCTAGATTATGATTGAATGCCTTATTGTAATACACTGTGTTCATTTTTATGCAAATATCATGCATACTCGCAGAGTAATTAAGGTTTTTATAAAAATGGTCCCAAATTTTTTCAAGTTTTTCCCTTATAATTTTCAGAGTTCTTAATATAAAATAATATTTTTTTTCAGAAAATATGACAAACAACATTGCACACAGTACCTTGTAATCAGAATTAAAAAATAATAAAAATTGAATGAAAAATGAGTAGGTTTACTAAATAATTTTTACTGCGCATGCGTCAAAGATATCAAAATTTCATTTGCATATTATGTTAGCTAAATGTATAGAGCAACTTTTGTAAAAGTCTCAAAATCGTAGCTTGAAAATTCTGAAAGTAATCGTCTATAGAAAAAGAACAAAATCCATTGTTTCCAAAATGAAGCAAAAAAATGAGGGATTTTATCCAAATGTAGTAGTACATCCCGTATTGTGTATTCTATATTGACACTAATCAATGAATATATGGATACAACCCCTCTTGTTTTTGCTTCATTTTTAGAATAACGGATTTTCAACTTATTCAACTGACGATTATTTTCAGAATTTTCAAGTTATGATTTTGTGACTTTCACAAAAGTTGCTCTATACATTTAGCTAACATAATATGCAAATGAAATTTTGATATCGTTGACGCATGCGCAGTAAAAAATTATTTAGTAAACCAACTCATTTTGTAGACAATTTTCATTATTTTTTAATTCTGATTACAGGGTACTGTGTGCAATGTTGTTTTTCATATTTTCTGAAAAAAATATTATTTTATATTAAGAACTCTGAAAATTATAAGGATAAAACTTGGAAAAATTTGGGACCATTTTTATAAAAACCTTAATTACTCTGCGACTATGCATGCTATTTGCATAAAAATGAACACAGTGAATTCCAATAAGGCATTCGATCATAAGCTAGAGTTTGAGCGCTTTTGCTACATTAGTTTTGACAGAGTTATTCAAAAGATATTCATTTTTTTTAATTTGTTGACGGTCCCCTATAGAGTTTCGGTAAAAAATCTTCAAGGAGATGTATGACGTATACTATTATATTTATACACTAAGAGTTTCGAGATTATTCCTCATGTATTTTTCTAGATATTTAGTAAAATGTCTAAAATCGCAAGTGTCCAATAATCAATGGCAATATAGTGTATATATAGTATATGTGTGTATGTATATTCATATGTATATGTTTATATATATATGATTTTTAAATTTAAATCAGTTTAAATTCTTAAAATTATATAATATAATTGTTTAATAATTCTCGAAAGAGCAAACGACATCATTATCATTACTCAAACATCTTCCAAAGTACAATTAATCATCTAACCCATCTATCTCATATTCATCCCTTTGATTATTTCCATCATTATCTCTCAAAAAAGACAATTACGAAAAAAAAATGAACGCGCTCTTCTTTTGTCGAGATAATGACGCCCATCTCAGTCTCAAAGTTTAAGGAGCTAAAATTAATCTGCTTAAGCTGAGTATTTAATTGTTTGATCCTAAAATCTTCCAATCCTCTTAATTCAATAGCATTTGGTAAAGATATTAGGGGCAAACGGTAGTTAAGCGGCGTCAAGTTTAATTACGGAGTATTCTGTTTGGCCTCGTCGTAATAAGTGACTTTTTTTCTTCTAAGTGACAAAAAAATTGACAATTTTTTTTTCTCCTTTGTCATTTATTATCGCCAATTATGCTTCTTAATAAGACTTTTATAATTAAAAAAAAGTTTAATGGATTTGAGAGGTCTTTGAAATTATAAGATGAATAATAAAATAAAAACTTGATTGATATTTTTAAATTTTGCTTTAAGTTTTCATATCGCATACTTATTAAAGTGACATAACTTAAAAAGTTATCAAGGCTTATTTCATTCAATTTTATTTTTATTTTTAATTTGTGCCTTAATTTTGAACTAGCCTTTTTTTTTAGACGAAAGAGAAATTAAAATTAATAAGTACTTTCGAATATTTTCATAAAAATAAAGATGTTGCATTCTAGCGAATAAATGTAATCTTATGCATTTTACCTACAGAATGCAAAATTTATAATGCATATTTTAAGTATATTTCCATGACAATTTAAAACAAATTACTGTTAAATTTCCAATTAAAAAATCAACTATAAGATGTCATTATTTTATACTTGCATAATGCATCTTTAAAAATTACGCTTAATTTCCAATAAAATAGTTGCGCAATTAACCAAAAGTCATTTAACCCCCTTGAGGAGCAGTGGTATGCCTATAAAACTACTTAATTTCATTTCCAAAAGCCACATTTGCATCAAAGTTTTGGTTAAAAAAAAATCGTTTATTAGATGTTTGAAATATAGATTTTTCTTATTTACAAATAAACTTGTTTTCCAATTCCAGTGTCGTTCATGAATTTCAACACTTAAGCAATGACACTGCTCCGCACTCACGAAATCCAAATGAACTCCTAGAATTTATTTTTTTAGGATTATGTCTTGGTATTTTTAGGAATGTAACTGCGATAGTACATTAAATTTAAATCTTTATAGATTTTAGTACATTTTAATATGTATACTCATTTACACGTATATTTTTTCAATCATTCGCTTAAAAAGTACTTATGACCATTATGTATTTAAGAATATATATATTATAGATCTTCAGTGACCCATATTATGCACTGAAACTAGAACAACTTTTAAATATGAATTACGACTCATAATGTAGGCTGCTTCCATAGGAATAAATTTTAATGAAACTTTTGAAACTACCTCGCTAAGCAACCACAAAAAACACTTTATTATAAAATTAAAAACACCAGAATATTCAAAATGTTAGTAGACTAGTTTCGGAAGCTTTTACCGCATCGTCCTCAGTACAAAGACAACGGAAGCTTGCTCATTTACAAAGCAAAGAAGCGAAGTCAAGTGAGATGTCCATTAACCAATAAAAAACAGGAAAATGCATGTACCAGACCATAGGCGAGTACTAAAAGTAATGCAACTGAAAGTATGAAAAAAATGGTAGCAATTTAAAAAAGGGGGTAACCTTTCCCACAATCTGCAATATTGTAAGATGGAATACGAAATATTTCCTATTTTCGCATGTAACTAACTATTTTCGCATTAACAGACATATCACCCTGCAATTTTCATATCTATATATATTTATTACGCTAACGTATGTGGCACAAAAATCACGATTATTTGTTAATTGTTTAATGGCAAAATCCAAATGAAAAACATCTTATGGGTTACTATGCAAAAGTCCTTTGGTAAGATTTATGCTGTGGTAAATTGGATTTATTTATGCTTTGATCATTCGCTGCAATTATGTAGCTTCAAAATATCATTATTTTTATTTTTTATGTTATTTTACTTAAAAAAAAGTAAATAAAAATCATGAATTTTAAACTTTTCAGAGCCAAATTAAATTTATGTAATATAAATGAAATGAGTGAAAGGATTATATTATTGTATTTTAAATAACTAATGAAGTACGAAAAAATTCCACGGGTACAATATTTGGCGATTCATTATCTGCGCTGGGCTAGCATAAAAATACAGAGTTCTTGATTTATCAACACAGATGTCATATAAGCACCACATTGGCGCGTTATTTTTCTGACGCCGATTTGGCGAAAATTACCAGTTACATACATATTTTTAAACTAATTTCAAATTTTTTAAAAAGAAAATAATAATAAATAAAAAAAGTTTAGTTATAATTACAGAATAAAACAATTTATATTATTTTAAAAAAGAAAATAAAAGCAAACAAACAGTTTATTAATAAATAAATAAAAATAGCGGGGTTACCAGCGCATATAATTGCCATTTTGTTGCAATCGCGCTAATGTGGTGCGCATATGGCATCTTTGTCTATTTTTCTAGCAGAAGCTTCTAACTTGGCAAAAAAAATGAGCAATTAAAATAAATTATGAATAAAAGCAATATGATTTAATGATTAGTATACATTCAAGGGAGATCAAACTGGTCGCCAGGGGCGACTAGTGTAAAAGAATTTCAGAATTAAATCGATAGTTGTCAACCAAAACTACTGAAATTCTCAAACAATAATCTTTGTTTTATGGAAATAGTTGAAAAAGATGTGGCAGAATCGATTGTGAAGAATGACTCGTTGAATTTATTTTCTCGAGATTAGATATATTTTGGTATTTTTATGAATAAAATTGTCATAACTGTATCAATTTTAAATCTTTATAATTTTTAGTACATTTTAGTATGCATAGTCATTGTTTCACGCATTCATTTAAAAAATGCTTATGACAATTATAAATTTACCTTAACCAGATGCATAAAAATAAACTTTATATAAACTCCCTTAAACAACTTCATTGAAACCAACAGAACGAAAACGTATTTTATTCCTTTGTCTTCCTCGTCTTTTGCTCTGAAGATTTCATCCAACTTCTAATTTGTATTAATGGAAGACGATAGCTAGCTAAATTGAAGGTATCAGGAAGAAAAGAAGAATAGTGGAATCATTATGTTTCTACCGCACTTTCGCTTAACTTCGGCCGGGTCGTAGATCCTTTGCTATAGGAGGAATGCTCATTTAGCATGTACCCCAACATTTCAAAAACAGATCACGTCCGATGAGATATACTTGTATTTTCTCACACGAAACAGTTTGATGCTTTGCACGAAATCCGAATGACTCGTTGAATTTATATTCTTAGGATTAAATTGTGTTTTTTTTAATAAAATGTGATAAGTGTATTAAGTTTAAATATTTACAGTTTTTCAGTAAATTATAGTATGCATATGCATTTACGCGTGTATTGATTCGCAGATTCATTTCAAAAATGGTTATGACCATTATAATGGGTTGAGGAAAAAGTAATTTCGTTTTTCCAAATAGATGAATTTAAAGCCGCATTATTTGGAGTAATATTTATTCAATTAGGCTTACTTAATCAATTAACGTTCGAAAGGCAGATACATAGAACATTCTAGATATAAAGATAATGTCATCTAATCACTCAGTTAAATGTTATTGTCCTTTGAAAATCGAGATTCCGAAGGTCGATTTCGTCATATTTTGCTCTTTTACTTTGAAAGGAGAAAATGCAGCGCAGATCATTGAAAATTATGTGACGTATATGATGAGGAGTGCTTAAATATGCGCTAGTATTGAAAAATGGTGTGGTTTTTGTTCCGGAAATTTTGCTGATACGTGCTCTGGCCGATTAGTTGTTGACAAAATTTCAGAAATTCTTAAAAAATCGAGTATACCTAAAATTTGCATTTCGCGACATCACTACTGATTTAATATCGACCAAAAGATAATTTTGAATCATTTATATAAGACTGAAAACGAAAAGATGCTCCATACTTTGATTCTATATGAGCTAAAAGTGAAAAGTTTAATGAACCAAGTTTCCATTTCTGAATCGTTGCTGATACGAAACAAAATCAAGCAATTTTTCAAACGATTGATTTATGGGCATTGAAAAGTGGACCATTTACGACAATAATGTGCAGAAAAGGTAGTACTCGATTCCTGGAGATCCTTCACAAATGGTGACGAAGGCCGGATTTACGCCAAGGTAAGTGATGCTGAATATTTGGTGCGATTGGAAAGGAATTCTTAATTATGAGCTTCTCCAACCTAGACAAACCTTTAATTCATCTCTCTTATTTGTCAACGTCTATTGTATTTGAAGCAGGCAATTTAAAAAAAGGCAGAATTGAACAATGGAAAATACGTTGTCTTCCATCACGACAACGCTAAACCTGACACATGTTTAATGACTCGGCAAACATTGAAAAACCTTGGCTGATAAGTTTTGATGTACCCATTGTACAGCCTTGTTTCGGACTCTGCACATTAATTTTAATGATCTAAAGCTGGCTTAAAAAGACGCATGCAAAAATCACTTGATTGAATTTTTTACGCCGAAAACTCAGAAGTTCTTCAGTGACAAAATTATGGTGTTACCAGAAAAATGACAAAATTTCATCGATGAAAACGTTACATATATCATTCATATTTGTCTGAAATTTATGTGAATAAATGCGTTTTGAAAAACATGACAAAAAACGAAATTACTTTTTCCTCAACCGAATGTATGTATGACTTACATATTGCAGATTTTTTGTGACAAAATATTACTGGAGTCAAAACAACTTTTAAACATGAATTATAACGTATAATATACACGCACACGAATAAATTTTGGTGAGACTATCTGAAACCACTTCACTAAAACATTCACAACAAAAATCTCTTTTATAAATTTTAAAACGTCAGAAAAAAAATATATATATATATATATATATATATTATATAAATATATTATATAAATATATATAATATTTGTACCAGCCAATAGAAAAACAGTATAGGTAATGCAACCAAACGTGTAAAAAATAATGATAGCAATTAAGAAAAAGAGACAATATTTCCAACAATATGCAATATTGTAATAAAGAATATGGAATAATGCAATGTGTAGTATGTAATATGTAATATGTAATATTTCCAACAATCGAAGAACTTGCTTTTCCTGCATTATCATAAATATCACCTTTCAGTTTTCATAAATTAATGAATTTCTTTTGTGTGTCCCGCTAAATTAAAAAAAAAAATTGCTATAAATGCTCTGTTTTTACGTGATCGTATTAAAATTCAGTGATTTGTATCATTTTCATCACATTTGAAATAGCGAAATGTTATTAAATACTTTCCAAACCTTTTTTGACCCATATACCATAATTCAATGGAATACTTTTAAGTGTTCCTCTAAATGAACCATTAATTGAACATTCTTCATATGGAATACAAAACATCCTTTGGTAACCCTCAATAAGTTTTAGAAATTGTGTGAAAATCCGAGTATATTTACGGGATTAAAAGCGTGGATAGACGATAGACAAACCGAATGCATAAGTCCTTTTCAACTTTGTTGGAAATTAAAATCACTTTAGAATGATTTACGACGTTTGGAGACAAGTTATCGAAAAATGCACTTCAAATAAGATTTGGGGTATTTCCATGAGCACTTGTGTAAGTCACATTATTAGTAATTGTTAAATTGTTGGCCAATTATTTTCGAAAGGTTTGCATTGCCTTATTCAAATAATGAAATATCTCTAATAAAATAATTCACATTTTTCCGTTCTAAAATACTGGTATCCAAAACAGTAGCATGTGTCTTACACGACATGTTCTCATGAAAATACCCTTTTACAAAAATCAGAATGACACCAAAGCTTTGGAATACCAGAAAAAAATCCTTATTATTTCCTTCTCTCGTCTTCATCATCGTTCTCACAAAAAATTATATATATTTCCTACTTTGTATTAAATGGAGACTATGGATAAATTGAAAGTATCCGGAATAAGAAAACAATAAGTTGACTATGTTGTTACGACCTCAGTTTTGTATATTTCAGCAGGAACGTAAATCTATTTCGAGGATTATTCATTTGGCATGTACCCCTACATAGTCCAAGAGCCGACCGCTCAAAATCGTAAGTCATCGAGCACAAGAAAAAAATCCTTTACAATATGGAAGAGTAGTCATAGGGGAATTTAATGATACATGTCTGTCGGAGGTGAAGTGGTGCATAAGCCAACAATTAATGCCACTAGTGGCTCACTCGTAGGTCTATCTTTGTGTCTGCCGTATAATCAAAAGTATGAAAACACAGAAAACTCGGCGCAGTAAAACACAATGCCAAGTCTACGAGTCAACCACTAGCGGTATCAATTTTTGACTTATGCACCACTTCACTTCCGGCAGACATGGATCATTAGATTCCCCCATGACTAGTCTTTTATAATGTAAAAGATTTTTTTTTTATTTGTGCTCGATGACTCAGGGTTTTATGCGGTCGGCTCTTGGAATAACACTTGAAAAGCAGATACGTTCCGTTAGAAAAGCTTGTGTACTTTTTCACACGAAATAATGCGGTTTTAAAAGATATATTGAAATGTATTTTTCAGTAAACTAAAATAAAAAACTAACATTTTTATGAATAAAGATTTGACAAATATAATATTTTTTGCAGATAAAAGATTTATAAACTAGTATATTGAATGCTAGTTAGCTTTTTTATATTTGCACTTTTTGTTTCACATATTCTCTTAAAATCTTATACACACTATATATTTTATATTAATTTCTAGTCTAAACTATTCAAAAATCTAGCAAAAAAAACCTGTCAAATATGAATTATGACATGCGCGCACTACATGCATTGTTGTAAAATTTAAAAAAGCTTAAAAAAAAACATATCTTTGAAACACAAAAATAAATAAATAAATAAATATTACTTCCTTTTTTCTCTTTCATCATCGTTCTCGCTAAAAATTTTATCTATTTCCTACTTTGTATTAATGAGAGACTACTAATAAATTGAAAGTATCTGGAAGAATAAAACAATAAGATGACAATGTTGTTTCGATCGCACTTTCGTATATTTCAGCAGGAGCGTAAATCCATTACGAGGATTGCTCATTTGGCATGTACCCCTACACTCTAAAAGCAGACGCGTTCCGTTAGAAATACATGTATATTTTCCACACAAAATAATGCGTGTTTTAAAATGGAAATTGGAATGCATTTCACAATTTACTGTCTTCGAATGAAAAAAATACTATTCCAATGAATAAAAATATGATAGCAAAAAGAAAATACTTTATAAGTTAGTGTACTTCTTATTGAATACTAGTTAGCGTATTTTATTGTGAATTCACACACTTACTTTTTTTTACATATTGACTTAAATCTTATACACATTTCCTGTTTTTTATTAATTTCTAATGCAAACTATTCAGAAATCTAACCAAAATCTGTTAGATAATAATTATGACCTATGCGCACTTTATGCATTGTTATAATCTTCGAAAAATTCTAAAAAATGGTCTTTGAAACATTAGAAAAAAAACTTGTTATTTTCTTCTTTTGCCTTCATCATCATTCTCACAAAAACGATGGTCTGTTAAATTTCATCTACTTCCTACTTTGTATTACTGGGAGACTATGGATAAACTGGAAGAATAAAAAGAAGAATGGAAGAATAAAACAATAACGTGACAATGTTGTTTCGATCGCACTTTCGTATATTTCAGCAGGAGCGTAAATTCATTACGAGAATTGCTCATTTGGCATGTACCTCTACACTCGAAAAGGAGACAAGTCTGTTAAAAATACTTGTATATTTTCCACACAAAACAATGCATATTTTAAAAAAGAAATTTAATTTATTTTCCAATTTACTATTATTCGAATGAAAAATTATTATTATTATGAATATAAATATGATAAATGTAATATTTCTAGCAAAAAAATACTTTTTAAATTAGTGTACTTCTTGTTGAATGCTAGTTAGCGTATTTTATTGTGTATTCGCACACTTATATTTTTTACATATTAACTTAAATCTTATACACATTTCATATTTTTTATTAATTTCTGATATAAACTATTCAGAAATCTAAACAAAATCCGTTAAATATGAATTATGACATGCTCGCACTATATGCATTTTTGTAAACTTCAAAAAAGCTTTAAAAATAGTCTTTGAAACATTAGAAAAATTAATAATTATTTTCTTCTGTTGCCTTCATCATTGTTCTCGTAAAAATTCCATCTTTTTCGTGCTTTGTATTAGTCGGATACTTTGGGTAGATTAAAAGTATCTGGAGGAATAAAAGAATAAGATAACAATGTTGTTTCGATCGTACTTTCGTATGTTTCAGAAGGAGGGTAAATCCATTACGAGGATTACTCATTTGGCATGTACCCCTACACTTGAAAAGCAGACACGTTCCGTTAGAAATACTTGTATATTTTCCACACAAAATAATGCGTGTTTCAAAAGAGCAATTGAAATGTATTTGACCAATTTACTATCTTCAAATGAAACAATTATTATTTTTATGAATAAAATTATGATAAATATAACATTTTTAGCAAAAAAAAAAAAAATCTTTATAAATTCGTGCACTTCTTATTGAATACCAGTTAAAGCATTTTATTTTGTATCCACCATTTTTTTTTATTTATTGACTTTAATCTTATACACATTTCATATTATTTATTAATTTCTAATGTAAACTATTCAGAAATTTAAACAAAACCTGTTAAATATGACTTAATACGTACGCGCGCAATATGCAGTGTTACAATCTTTAAAAAAAAAAGTATTTGAAAGATTAGAAAAAAAAATTTGTTATTCCTTCTCTGGCCTTCATCTTCGTTCTCGCTAAAAATTTCATCTATTTCCTGCTTTGTATTATTGGGATACTTTGGATAAATTGAAAATATATGAAAGAATAAAAGATTAGATTAATAAAAGATTGTTAGATATGAATTATGACCTGCGCACACTATATGCATTGTTAAAAACTTCGAAAAAATTAAAAAAAAAGGTCTTTATACAGTAAAAAAAAAAAAAAATCTCTATTTTTCTTTTTCTTATCTTTATTTTACTAAAAATCTTATCTATTTCCTGCTTTGTATTATTGGGATACTTTGGATAAATTGAAAATATATGGAAGAATAAAAGATTAAGATGACTATGTTGTTTCGACCGCACTTTCGTATGTTTCAGCAGGAGCGCAAATCCATTACGAGGATTGCACATTTGGCATGTACCCCTACACTTTAAAAGCAGACACGTTCCGATAGAGATGCTTGTATATATTTTCCTCGCGATATAATGCGTGTTTAAAAAGTGAAATTGAAATGTATTTCACAATTTACTATCTTGAAATAAAACAGGAAAGAAAAAAAATCACGCGACGAGCGTATGTTATGAAGAACTTTCTAATGCATTCATAATAATGTAACAAAGCTGCACCGTTTAAAAATTAAAGTATTAGGTCTCATTTCACTATATGAAAATGTATAACTCATTTAAAAACGGAATTTCAGCTGTTCTCATCTACATTCGAAAAATTATCTAAATTTTTTATCAATAATGTATATGATATAGATCTTTGTATATATTAACAATATGCATTCCAAAATTTAATTCATTTAAGAGATACATATATCTCAGTAAAAAATTTTCCTTCAGCAATTTCAGCGTAATGCTATTAAAATACTCTCAAAACAATTTTTTGCCCATATACCATAATGCAACCAAATTCTTTTGAGAGTTCCTGCAAATGAACCCTTATTCGTACATCTTCATATGCAATACTAAACATGCTTTGGTAACCCCCAATAAGCTTTATCAATTGCGTGAAAATCCAAGTGTATTTACGGGAGTTAGGAGTGGACAGAGAGACAGACGGACAGACAAGTCGAATGCATAAGCACTTTTCAACTTCGCTGGAATTTGATAGTAAAAAAACACGCGAGAATGATTTACGATGTTTGTGAACAAGTTATTCAGGAATGAACATTGATGGAGCTTTAAAAAGCGAAATCTTTAAAATATCAGCAGAAAAAAAATCTTTATCATTTTCTTTTCTCACCTTCATCATCGTTTTTGATAAAATTTTTATCTATATCCTACTTAATAGGAGACGATTAATAAGACACTATGGATAAATTGGAAGTATCTGGAAGAATGAAAGAATAAGATGACAATGTTATTTTCATCGCACTTTCGTATATTTCAGCAGAAGCGTAAATCCATTATGAGGGATTGCTCATTTGGCATGTACCTTTACACTTGAAAAGGAGACAAATTTCGTTAGCAATACTTGTACATTTTCCACTCGAAATATTTTTTTTGAAAGTGAAATTAAAATGTATTTTTCAATTTATTATTTTGAAGTAAAAACTTAATACTTTTATGAATGATATTATATGATAAATATAATATTTTTAGCAGATAAAATACTTTATAAACTAGTCTATTTCTTAGTAAATGCTAGTTTTTGTGTATTTGCACACTTATTTTTCTCACATATTCACTGAAAATCTTATGCATACTTTGTATTTTTTAATAATTTCTAATGCAATGTATTCAGAAATTTAAAACAACCAGTGGCTAAATATTATCGCACAGAGGGTTTCGTTTAATTTTTCTTTCACAACAACTTATGCTTTAACTAATAAATCCAAATTGCTGTTTTATAATTAATAAATTCTTTTATAAGTTGTAGCACCAAGAAATTTTATTCTTAAATAATTATAAAAGAAAGTTATTTATATTAATCAAATTTAAAATTTTCAAATAAAATTATTTAAGTAAAAATCAAAACTTTCAAATTTTTCGAAAATCCAAAATGAAAAAAAAAAAAAAATAAAACAGCGGAAATATAAATAAAATTTAGATTTCTTAAAACAAAAAAATTGTTTAAAGGAAATTTAAAATCCTGAATACTTTATAAATCACAATACTTTTTAAAATAGAAAGAAAATTGAATTCTAAAAAAACATTATGGATGTCAGATGAACGAAACCCTAATAATACAAACCCTTAAATTGTTAAAAAATACGATTTTTTTAAATTAAATCCATATTAATATGAAATTTTCGACTCGCAGTACCGTATCGTATTTATAATAAGATATTGGAATAGCTTGTTGGAATTAAAAATCTCCTGTTTACGAGCAAGGTGCTTTATCTCCAAGTTATGATGTCTACACGTAAAATATTCAAATTAAGGTTCTCTTTCAAAATGTAAATCGCAAAGATGAATGAATAACATTGATAAAATTAATTCAATTAAAATAATAGACTTTTAAAAATTTTTATGATTTGTTGTGTAACACTAGGTATTCAGCTGTAAATACGCAAAAGTTGAAGTCTCTGACTTAGACTGTTTTTGTGAATGAATCTGTGAGAGAAGGACAGATAGACCACAGACATGATTAAGTTTTCGTCATCTGAACGAAACTCTGAACGATCCGAACTAAACACTGTTAAATATGAATTATGACGTACATTCACTATATGCATTGTCATAAACTTCGATTAAACTTTTAAAAACTATATCATTGGGATAGCAAGAAAGGAAACTCACGTTTTTCCTGCTTTTGCCGATATCATTAAAGATTTCATCTACTTACCTGTTGATTTCTAACAAGTTGTTGGTCATTCAAATCTGAAATTCCCTAGCTAATATTAAGCATATGGTCATGTAAATCATTCGTATTTTAAAAATAAATCTTCAGGAAATAAAAAAAGTAACTTCTTTTTTGTGTGTATTTGGACAGTTTGGAAGGAAGGTTCGAACTCTTCAGGGGGATTCAGAGCATTTAACGGGGTTGAATATAAGAAATTTAATAAAATAATGATTATCATATATACGAATAGAAATTTTTCATGTAATTGAGGAAATATTGATAATAAAGAGAAAAAATAGAAAGAAAAGAGTGCATCTAATATGAAGGTATTGAGTTATATAATCATCATAAACATTAGTCATCCATAAACACTAGAACGTCCATAAAATTCCATAAACGTCTATCCATAAATACTAGAAATTTTACCACACGTTAATAAAACCATTATAGCATCAGAATTTTCGTGTAAAAAGACGGTTTTCTATATTTATTTAACTACTAAGTTTTTCCCTAGTTATAACTTAATTAAAATTTACGAAAAATCTTCTTGTTCAAATCAACATTTTATCATTTTATCGATGTCGAATCAACACCAAGTGAACGTTCTAGTAGTTAGAGGTTGCTTCAGTTAAGCAAAAACACCCATTTGCTAATGCTAATTCCATGGAAAAAAATTATAAAGGTATCTCGGTTGCACTTCAATGTTTGTAAATGATTATTTTATTTTTTTTCTAATTTATTTATATATTTTTAATTAATTTTTTTAATTTTTTACCTATTTATTTTTATATATTTTTTTTGCTTTAGATTGCTTAGATTGATCTGTACAGAAGCTGACTTTTATTTTTTTCGATTTTGTTTACAGATATATTTTTATGGGAATACTTTCATTTTCGTAACCATTTTTGAAAATGAATACATCCCTAAGAAAAAATCTTAAATGAAAATTGAAAAAGAAAAAACTGCCTTTGTACTGATTAATCTCAGCTCTTCAATAAAAAAAATCATTAAAATATATTGAAATGCAATCGAGATATCTTTATAAATTTCTTCCATTTTATTAGCATTAGCAAGCGGATATTTTCGCCAATTAAAGTAGCCTCTTAAGAACACTACACATAAAAAAAATATGTTAAAACAATAATTTCCTGAGAAGATATTTTAAAAATACGAATGCATTCCACATAAATGGATTTTAACCTTAGCGAAGAAAATTTGAGGTATCACAGCTCAACAAACAGCCATAATGAGGGACGATAGATGTCCGAATTGAAGGTATCAGGTAGAAAATTAGAAATGGAAGGATAATAACTTTTTTATCCTATTTTTGCTTATTTCAACATAAATATAGATCCTATTTAAGGGTTCTTTAGAAGAAGATTGCTCATTTAAGATATAGAGTATACATCAAAAAAGATATTGTCAGAGTACTTGTATTTTTTTTCACAAGAAATAACGGTATTTTTGATATAATATTGGAATAGCTAGTGAAATTTATTATAGTAAGGTTACAATTTGATATTGTGCTAAAGATAATCACAGAAAAATTATTTTAAGTCTTTTACTAGGAATTTCAATCCTCTTTAAGTTTTTATGAACATGTATACCATTTACACAATTAAGCAATTTTTTTTATCGATATTCAAATGTTTATTTTAAAAGTAAAAAGTGGTCTCTAGGTAAGTATTTCTTATGAATCTCAAATAAAAACTGTTGCGTAATTTAACGGAAAGATTTAAGCCATAATCCTTTATTCAACTACATTACATACAAAACTAGAACAGGATAACCACAACGATTGCATAACGTCAAAGCAAGATTATGTTAGGACCATTTGTACTGGTACCACAAGGAATAATACCATTTTGTTCGTAGCTTGTGATTTTAACTATTTTAATCATGAATTTTAACAGTAGCGAAGTAAATTTAAGGTCTCACTGCTCAACAAACAGCCTTAATGGGGAACGACAGATGTCCAAATTGAAGGTATCAGGTAGAAAATTAGAAATAGAACAATTATGATGTTTCTGTCCTATTTTTGTTTATTTCAACATAAAAAAAGATCACATGGAAGGGTTCATTAGAAGAGAATTGCTCATTAAAGGTATAGAACATAAGTCAAAAGAAGATATTTTTAGAAGTAATTGTATTTTTTTCACAAGAAATAATGTTATTTTTGATAAAATACCGGAATAGCTAGCGATTTTATTATAAGTAAGTTTGCAATTTGATATTGTGGTAAATATAATGACAAAAAGATATTTTAAGTCTTTACCAGGAATTTTAATCTCGTAGAAATATTTATAAACTTGTTTAACTTTTACGCAATAAAGCATTTGGGACTATTTATTAACAATTACGCATACGATAGAAATTAGAAATACAAGGATCATGATGTTCCTATCCAATTTCCGCTTATTTCAACATAAAAATAGATTTTATGGAAGGATTCACTTGATAAGGATTGCTCATTTAAGATATAGAATATGCGTCAAAAGCATATGCTGTTAGACTTATTTGTAATTTTAACACAAGAAATAATTCTATTTTTGGTGTAAAACTGGAATAACTTGAGATTTTATAATATCAAGCTTGCAATCTGATATTGCGATAAACATAATCACTAAAAATTATTTTAAATCTTTTCTTGGAATTTTAATAATGTAGAAGAATTTATAAACGTTTGTACTTTTAATACAATTAAACACTTTTTATATTTATTTATATATACGTTTTAAAAGAAATAGTAGTCTTACGTTATTTATTTCTCTTGAATATCGAATAAAAACTTTTTTGTATTTTAACAGAAAAAATAAGACATAATTCTCTGTTAACTATATCACATACGCGTGAAGAACAAGACCACAATGATTGTATAACTTCAAAGTAAAATTATGTTAGGAGTATTTGTATTTGAACCACAAGGAACAATGCCATTTTTTTATAGTTTGTGATTTTACTATTTTAAGCTTTGAATTTGATATTGTGCAAAGAATAATTATAAAAAAAAAAATTTAATAATTGTTCGGAATTTTAAATGTCATAGACGTATTTTTGAATTTTTGACACTTTACTTAATTAACCCTTTTATATTTATATTCAAATATTTATTTTAAATGAAAAAGGTGATTATTGGCGAAATTTGAAATCTCACTGCTTTTCAAACAGCCTTAATGGTGGACTATACATTTCCGAATTGAAGGTATCAGGTAAACTAGTATATTGTGGCCATCACAAAACTTTCTTCTATTTAAATCACGTCAATTAAACCATTTAAAAAGTGCAGAAATTATCATCCACGTACCATAGCAGCGCCACCTGCAGGCCAATTTACACCAAAATTTAATCAGCATCTATGTATATCAAAGTCTCACAGAATCTGAAGTTTGGTGAAATTCTGTACATTAGTTCTTGAGATATAGCAATCATTAAAATCATGAAAAACGTTGTATAGCAGCGCCACCTGCAGGCCAATTTACACCAAAAACCAATAGGCACTAATTTATATCAAGATCTAACAGAATATAAAATTTTATGAAATTTCGAGCATTAGTTCTTGAGATAGAGCGCCCACAAATTTTTTGTCACATACAGACAGACAAACAGACTGACAGACTCACAGGCAGACATTTTCTAAAAATAGTCAAAACGTGTTCAGGACCTTCTAAAACGTATATATCCGTCGAAAACCGGAAGTCGAAAATTTTCATGAATCCAATACTTTCTTCTTGCAAAGATAGAAGAAAGTAAAAAGTAGAAAGATCATGATGTTTCCATGCTATTTTCGTTTATTTCAACATAAAAATAGATCCTACGGAAGTGTTACTAGAATTGGATTGCTCATTTAAGATGAATGTACGTCAAAAGAAGATATTGTTAGAAGTAGTCGTATTTTCATCACTAGAAATAATGTTATTTTTGATACAATACTGGAATAGCCAGAGATTTTAGTATAGTAAGATTGCAATTTGATATTGTGCTAAAGATAATAAAAAATATAAGCATTTACTAGTATTTTTAATCCCGTAGAAGTATTTTATAAACTTGTATACCTTTTGCACAATTACAAGTTAATTTATAAATAAGGTAGAAAATTAGAAATAGAAGGATCATGATTATTTTTATCTTATTTTCACTTTTTTCAACATAAAAATAGATCCAACGGAAAAATTCACTAAAAAATGATTGCTCGTTTAAGATATAGACTATATGTCAAAACAAGATATTATTAGAAGTACTTGTATTTTTATCACAAGAAATAATGCTATTTTTGATACGATACCGGAATAGCTTGACATTTTATTGTATTAAGATTGCAATTTTATATTGTGCTAAAGATAATCACAAAAAATATTTTAAGTCTTTACAAGGAATTTTAATCCCTTAGAAGTACTTATAAACTTAATAAATTCTGATCCTTTTACACAATTAAGCATTTTGTATATACAGGGTGATTCAAAAAAACGTGGACAAACTGATATGACAAATCAAGCATACGACAAGGATAAAAAGTCACATAGGAACTTAGGGCCGCAAATCACTTATTGAGTCACAAATACAGGGTGTTTCATCCTAAGTTAATTTGGGTTAACGGAAATTTCAGAAAATTGAAGTGTATTATAATAAAGCATTTAACAGACATTCTCACCTTTGTTTTAAGTGTGATAATGTCAAACAAAAGTGGTAGAAGTTTGCATTATGCCCACCAGCAATATGCACTTGGCACCTCACATTTTGGACTGTCATAAGAGTTTATGCGGTATCATCGATTGCTTGAGCTATACGTTTTTCGAGATCTTTTCGTAACGTTATCACATTCGTCACAAAATAAGGTACATATCGTTGCATTTTCATTACAATATTTTTATTTTCCTCGAAATTATTACTTTCAAACCGGGTGTAGCTGGAATGAAACACCCTGTAATTGTGACTCAATAAGTAGTTTGCGACCCTATGTTCCTATGTGATTTTTGATCCTTGTTGTATGCTTGATTTGTCATATCATTTTATAGTCGACGTTTTTTTTAATCACCCTGTATATTCAGATATTTATTTTAAATTGAAAAAGTGGTCTACAGTTATTTATTTAGAATTAGTTGCATTTTTACTACATGAAATAATGTTATTTTTGATACGATACTAGAATAGCTCGAGATTTTATTACATTAAGCTAATTACATTGCAGTATATTAAAATTTTTTTCTGAGAGTGTATGTTCCTACCTTTGGGAGTTTTTTTCTTTTTGAAAAATATGAAATGTTTATCACACACATGTGTTTTTAGATAAACAGGGAACAAAACTATGAATTCACAAATATTTTTACTGCAATTTTATTTAACTTATTAAATTTAGGCAATATTTTGTCATATTTTAATAAAAAATTGCGTTTATGCCAAACTTTCTGTAATGAAATCAATTCAATATATTCCACATTTTTTTAATAAAATATTAGAAACTACTTACCTATGTTATGAAGTAAAGTAATTGCAATAACTCTTTAATAAATATGATTTATTTTCTAAACAATATCAGTATTTTTCAGCAAAAAAGGATCTTAAATTGATATGTATAAATTTACAAGCTATAATTTGCTTCATAACATACCTATAAATCAGAAGAGCTAATTAAAAAACATAGTTCAATATCTTAAAAACTTTTAGAGAAATGATGTTTCCCGTAAACGTACACAATGAAAAACGCAGTTTTTTAGAAAATGCAATAAAGATTTTGATACGAAAGATTATGTACAAATTTACAACAATAAAAACCACCCTGTTTGCAGGTGTTTATGTTTTTGTGTATCTACTATTTGATATACACATATATGTGGATTAAAATGCATTTTATACTATTTCTATGGCTGTTAAATGGTCACTTTCGGTTTCAGAAAGTTTATATTTGATTTATATTTTGGGGTATAACTTTGCTTCTTTCTATCGCTGAACCAGAAATAACACAATTTTGGAATCCTAAATGTTTCAACTTTTACTTAAAACACGTCGAAAGTTGCACATCAAGTGTAGCAAATGGGGTGCGTTCGTACTATAACGAAGTTTAAACAATATTCAGATCTTGGTGTAATAGCATACAGTATTTCGGATACAGTATAGTAGCGGAGATCTTTTGTGTGTCCCTCTAAATATTATACTATCTGCTTTCTAATATACAGGAAGCAACTCAGAAGAATTCTCAGAACATATACCAATATCATTAAATGTTAAATAAATTATTACGATTAAAAGGTGTCTCAAGCAATGTTCCCCCTACGCCATTATGTAAAGGAATACTTTTGTATGGCCCTGTAAATGGATAACAGATACTCTTTGAACCCCAGATTTTACAGTTTGTATACAGTGTATACTTTATACATGCATATCAACTTTATTATGTTCGAAAGAGCGTAACACCATTAAAATGCATGGGAAACTTTGTTTCCCTTTAACCGCAATATATTGGAATATTTTTGATTGTCCCTGTAATTGAACAATTCATCCGATTTTCATAAAATTTGAAACGACTCAACAAAATTATGTAATAATTACATATTTTAAATTTCAAATGATTCGATTGGGTAGTTTTTCCGATGTTATATGCAAACAGGCGCACGGGCTAACGAACTGAACGACAACTGTAGGTTCTACGTATTTACATAATTAGGAACGCACCAAAAAATGAAAATTTTCGAAAAAGCAGCGATTTGTGGATGGACGCATAAGTTAAGTAAGGGAGTGAAATAAAAGAACAAATGAGCCATGATTTTTCTCCGCACATTCACTTATTTCTGCAGGGGCATAGATCCTTTACTGAAGAAGGATTGCTCATTGAACATGTACCCCTAAACTTCAAACACAGATCACGTTTTGCGAACACTACTTGTATATGCGTCACAAGTAGAAAGACTATTATTGGAAATAAAATTAGAAAACCTCGCTTAATATACTATATTAAGCTTTAAGTTTGATATTCTGATAAGTATAAACATTTTAAATGTATTTTAAAATTGGTAGAATTAGTATATGGAAAATGAATCCTCTGAGAGTCTTGCAAATGGGTAAAATTGTAGTGTTGTTTTTTCTGCATTTTGTTTTAAATCCTCAGAAAATATGATACTATCAACATTATATATGAAGACCTCAGAAGCCAAGGGGTACAAGTGACAAAATGTCTATTTAGAGTAAACTGAGTTTAAAGATAATTGATGTTAAATTGGAACATCAATAACAGTTGACAAAATTGAAATAGGAAACATCTGTTGTTGCATTCTAATCTTTGAACTCTCATTTCAATAACTGTTAAAAAAATAGAGTACAATTTTCTTTAAATGTATAATTAATCAATATTGTTTATTTTTCGAAAAAAGTGGTTTATCTCTATAACTCCCCAAATAATAAGAAAATGACCTATATTTCTTTACCTGACATGAAAAAAGCATATTTCCAGATACCCTGTGCACTTAACTCAATTTTTTTAATTTTGTCACTTATACCCCTTTGCTTCTGGGGTCCTCATATATGTGTGTGTAAATTAGAAATGAGATAGAACTCGTTTTTCGGAGCCCAGGGCCGCCCGAGCCCGAAAGAATTTTTTTGTCATCAGAGCCCGATATCAAAAATAAACAAATAAAAAACAAGCACAAAATTTAAAAATTGTTTAAAATGTAATGTCTTACATAATGACTTACATAGAAATTTCTTTCATAAAAATTACTGTTAAATAAATATTTACATTCAATCTTATCAAAAGAGTATTTTGATATCATATAAAAATATACTTCATATTTAAAAGAATTCCCATAATTTTTGTCATTTAACAAGAAAATTTGATGGATAAACTAAAGAAATTGTGACGATGTCACATAAGCTTAATTCCAAAAGTCTAGATAGTAAAAAATAATCAGCTAACGTTTCTCAATTATCAAGCGGATGAAACAAAATTCACATGCCAGTTTCGGTAAATCATAGAATTCCTTGGGCATGTGAGGAATCTAATCTAATAACCAAAGTTTGCATTCAGATATAAAGCGCACTCACATCTTAAGAATAAATGAGTTACCCCTTTCTAAGTTGATATTCCCACGAGCGTAATTAAGATTAGAGAAATCATAAGAGTTAATCAGCAAAAAGCAAAAGTCGGAGGTCGTTAAAATATGACCCCTTTTTAGATAAGCAATTATAAATATGTTTAGACCGGGAAAACGAAGGGTATAGTAATAATGATGATGTGGAGCAATAATGATGATGTGGAGCAATATTGATGATGTGAAACATATGTTAACCGATGTTTACTGATGGTAGACATGGCTAGAGCCAGAGATGGATTTATCCCAGCTCGCATATCATCCCCTGGTAAGTTAACAACGGGAGTTTCTCTCTTTAATCTTTAAATTTTATATTTAATTTAATATTAATAAATATATATAATGTGAGATCACGGCCTATTCATTAATCAAGTCTATACCAGTACACACGACAGCACTTTAACAAAATGTAATGAATAAATATATGAAATTTGCAAAAATTACTATTTGCATGCTGAAGAATCGAACAACGTTTTCAATTTCCTATAAAATATGTACATCTTTAAATATAATCAATTCATTTCTCATAACAATTCCCAGTAATTGACATGAACCTGAAAATCAATGTAAATTAATAGGTTGATACAGTTACTTAAATAAAGGTCTGATGCTTTTATAGGACAAAACGAAACATCAATCGATTGTTTTCTATCGAAATAACATAGAAAATATGTTTACTTACGAAGGTAAATCCTCAGAATAAGTAGAGTTCATAATGAGAAACGGAAAAAATAATCACTATGTTATTTTCAAATGAAGAACGATTATGACTGGCACAATTAAATAATTTACAAATCTCAAGTTTTTGTTTACATAAAAAAAGAAGAAATCATTCTCTAAGTTTTATATAACTAACTAAATAAATAAACGATTGAATTAAAAAATATTCTCTTTTACAAAGGAAAATCCAACCAGAAGTTAATTTATTGTATGTCCTTGTTTTGTTTGGCGCCATATCAAATGCAGCAGATATAAATTTACAATCATCATAAATTTTCCTTTAAAACAGCAATCAACAAAAACACGCTTTCTGTTCTCCTTTCTTTTAGATAAAATTGCACTGAAATGATATGATAAACAATAAGTACTCTTAAGGAGTGAAAAATTATATCAATCTTTTCTACACTCGAATAAATAATTTTCCGATTTCAGAAAGAATGAGCCCGAGTCCGCCCGGGGTTGAAGACTAAAATGAAAATAGAGCCCGAGCCCGCATCGGACCCGTGCTTGGGCTCGGGTTGAGCCCATCTCATCTCTAGTATAAATACATATATATATTAAAAAACTTAATTACAAATATGAATGTAATTTCTGAGAGTATTAATCATTCTAAAATGTATTGAAAATTCATTAAATCTATAGAATTATATTATCTTAAATGTTTCTCAAACTTTCGTTCTTTTTCAATTTGCTGTCGGTCTCCTATGGAGTTTCGGGGAAAAACCTTCACGAAAATGTATGATCTGTATTTACACATTTAGAGTTTCAGGATAATTCCTCATGCATTTTCCTACATATTTAACAAAGTGTCTAAAATCGCAAGTAGCAGGACAACTTTGGCCATATAGTGTATATATTGATCATTAGAATTCTCAGAAAACGAAAGACAGTTTCGAAATTTAAGAAAGTACACTTATATTTTAAAGTTCCTCTTGATTCCACAGACATTCAGAACGTGTCCTAGTAGTTTTATTAGGATATTATTTAGTTTTCTCTAAACCAAAATTGGTTATGTTAAGTGGACAGTAACTCCTTCGATCGGTCAAAAATGCCATAAAATTGGTTCAAATTCCATAGCTTTTCACACGCTAACTAATAAGGTAAAATGAATGAATTATTTTGGAATTATTAAGTATATAGTATTACTTGGCACGATAAATAAAACTGATTGATGAAAAATATTTAAATCAATAAGGGAACATTAATTAGGTATGATAACATACCTAACATAGATATTTTTCGTAATTACTATATATCACCACGCGCATTATATATTATGTTTATTTTAATTTATTAAATTTAAACAGATTTTAAATTAAAGAAAACACTTCACTTAAAATAATGAATTGATTTTTTTAATTATCTTCATTTAAAAATTAATAATTAATTATAAAAAAACAAAAAAAGAAAATCTGTAAAAATTGTCGCGGATTTTTTAAATAAGACTTTTATTATTTAATATAATTCTAACATTTTGATTCATTTTTTGCAGAAGTATAATCTTCATGCTCGCAAAAATTTGCAACGCATTTTCTTTAACAGTATTTTGTGAAATCATGAGCGTATAGTAATTACGAAAAAATTTAAATGGAAGTTACATAATTAAGTTTTCATAATTAATTCAAAAACGTTTCATCAATATCTTTTCTTTACATAAGTTAAAAAACTACAACGTTATAACGCACAAATTTGGTAAAACACAAGCCCCACCCCAAATGAAACCGCCGTTTCAAGGATGCCTTAAACCCCTTCCTCAGAGAAAGAAAAAAAAATAGATGAAATGGGCTCAAAAAGCCCCGCTTGGTTCTAGCCCCGAGTACAGGCTGTGGAATGATTGAAAATGTGTCAGCAAAGAGTTTAGATTTTGAAACTAAAGAAATGACGTAACTGTCCGGAAATAGCTAAAAGTAACAGCCACTACGCAGGATCTCTCCACAATTCTGAAAGAAAAGGATTGCTAGAAATATCGTTTACTAAAGGAGAAGTATGTTTATGAATATTATAAGCTTCTTAAAAGGTTAACTCTAAAATTGAACTACATTTTTGAATTAACTTAGCAACTTTATAAATAAATAAATGGTTAAACTTTCAGAAATTCTTTTCTTTATTGCAACAAGTAATGTTATACCGAAGAGTCCAACTGAATTTGCTTTATTAGTTAGTTTCTGAAAATGTATGAAAATTGTATCAGTTTCGCACTTTTAAACAGTTGAATCAATTTTCACATTTTTAAACAGTTGAAGACGAAATGTCCTCTTAATTTTCCGAAAATCTAACAGAACTTTACTGTCATCCTGACAAATCGGGGTTTGATTATGTATTCTTGAAATGTATGTATTTATTTGGATAAACTCTCTTATCTACTCGAAATGTAAAACACTAAATATTTAAATAATTAGTTTAATATTAAAATTCATTGAAAAAAAATATGATCATAATCATGCGAAATGTATGTTTTATATTGACATTTGAAAGTAATTGTTGACGGTTAAAAAATAGCCCAAACTCGTAATTTTATTAACTTTTGTCACTTCAAAATAAAGAAATATAGTATGTTTAAAGAGAAAATAAACTATGTTTAAAGGAAAGTTTCGTGGAACAACATAAAATGTTATTAGTTATTTCTTGAAGGCAGAATTTAAAACAGAATTTGAGGTAACTTTGCACAGATACTTGTTATTACCGATATAGTATAAAGTACTTTTGAAAATATGATTTATTCAATTTTTTACAAATATATCATAATTTATATAACGTTAAATTAACAGTTTTTACCTGTCACATAGAATACAACATCCATACATATTTTAAAGGCATTACTTCAGAATAAACTAATAAAAATTTTACCGAAATTGATAATATTTCATTTATAAGTCTGGAGATTTAATACTTGTAGGCGAAGATAAGTATTTTCATTACAACTGGGGTAATGGGAAAACAAATGTTTACCTAATATCATAATCACTCTCCTCCTTGTTGTTTTAACTGCCTTTTCCTCAAATAATGTTAAAGAGCTTTTAAACTCTTTTGAAAACAAGTCTGTATTTAACGGAAAGTTCAAAAACATTACATAATATACTGTTAATTATTTCTTCAGGCCAAACTTTTCACCGGAATTTAATGTAACTTTGCACATATACTTGCATTTATACACTATATAGTACTTTTAAATGTATGAAATGTTCATCATAGTACTCTTAAATATATGATTTGTTGATCTCATTTTTACAAATACATTATAATTTATATAAAGATAAAGTAAATGTTTTTACTTCCCAGATAGAATACATCATCCAAAAATTTTTTAAACCATTACATCAAACTAAACTAATACCAACTTTAACAAAATTGATATTATTTCAATTATAAATTTAAAGATTTAATGTTTAAAGGCGGAAAATAAATATTTTCATTACAACCTAGGGAATCGGAAAACAAATGTTTACCTATTATCATAATCACTCTCTGCCATGTTGTTTTAACTGCCTTTTCTTTAAATATTCTTAACAACTAAACTCCTTTAAAAACTAGTCTGTATTAAACGAAAAGTTTGGAAAAATCACATAAAATAATATTAGTTATTTCTTGAGGCGAGAATTTTCAACAGAATTTAATGTAACTTTTCATATACGGTGTGTGTCAAAAGTTTAAGCACAACAGAAAATTTCAAAATAAAATTTTATTAAAGGGTGAAAATTAATTCCCTTTTCACATAGCTTACAAATTGTAATTTTAAAAAGATAGTTAACAGATTCATGCTATAAAATTATCTTAAATAATAAAATTTATCAAAACAACAAAATTGAGTGTGTCAAAAGTTTAAGCACAGTAGTTTTTTAGTCTTTAGCAAACCAAGAAAAAAAATTAATACTTGATTATTGCTCCTTTCTGCTGAATTAGTAATATACGATCTTCCATCGTTAAAATGAGGTTCTGTATTGTTTCTGGTTCATTTTTAAACCATGCGTTCTCAATGGCATCTTTCAAATCCTTAACGGAAGTATACTGCTTTCCATTTGGATAAACTGCATGAGTGAGAATACCCCACATAATTTTTATAAAGTTTAAATCAAGACTCATTCCCGGTCATTTAAAAACAGACACTGTTTTCGACTTAAACCACTATGAAGTTGAGTTTGAGGTATGGATGGAAGCATTATCATGCTGAAATAACAGTAGTGGATAAATACCGGTTCTGCGGCCGGAGGAGGAGAGGAGAGGGGCAATGGGCAATCAATCATGAGGCTAATGGGCAATCAATCCACAGCATTCAACACCCACAAGCGATGTTTATATGATCAAACACCTAATATGTTGACTTCATGATTTTTCACGTCTTATCATCAAAGACACATTTTTATATCAATTTTTTGTTTTCACTGATATTTGTTAGAAGGGTTTCAAAGGTTCTTCACATGAATTCCAATTTATGATATAAATGTATATAAATGTTTAGGTGTAAATATGTGTTTAAATATGATTTTCTGTTTACATGTGATTAGTTAACTATCCATGTGTATGGATCTTTGTATGACTATCTAATAATTAAATTTAAAAAGGTTTAGTAAATTTTAAAAAGTTTTAATGTATTTTGAAAAGTTTAAATGAATTTAAAAAAGTTTAAACGAATTTTTAAAAATATTTAAGTGAATTTAAAAAAGTTTCAACAAATTTTAAAAAGTTTTAATGTATTTTGAAAAGTTTTAATGTATTTTGAAAAGTTTAAATGAATTTAAAAAAGTTTAAACGAATTTTTAAAAAATATTTAAGTGAATTTAAAAAAGTTTCAAAAAATTTTAAAAATGTTTTAAGAAGTTAAAAAACTATATATATATATATATATATATATAAAATCGTAAAAAAATGCTTAAAAATTCTTAAAGTTTTAAAACGTATTTAAAATGAATTGTAAGTGAATAAAAGTATTAACACATGTATTATATAAGTGTGTACATGTATGAGTATGTTTGCATATGTGTGCACTGCGTTTGAAACAATATGTGAAAAAGATATTGTGTAGAAGTTTTAAATAATTACACATAAGTAAAATCAACATTTTTTTATTAAAATAAAACACTTTACAGATAAAAGCATATTTACAGGTAAGATGTATTAACATAACAACATTTTTCTTGATAATTTCACAATATATTAACAATTTTCTTCAACCAGTACAATCTTGACTAATTTCACAATGTCCATAGGCTAAACTGGTGATACCATCTTCTAGCAGATATCTTTTATCGTCAAATGGTGATAAACATGTTTTGTTTTGTGTTAATGTATACAGACGGTGTGCATCTTGAGCGATTCTTCTCTGCTTTTCAATACTAGTTTTTTCTTGTTGAAGGCACCGCAAGTAATCTTCATGCTTGATTTTCTGACGAACAACATAAGTCGACACACCCTTCGCTCGTTTCTTCTCTTCTTTGAAGGATTTCAGGGAGTACATTTTGGATTTCAACCCAACAAACTCAAGGGCTAAATCACCATTAAGTTCATCCTTGAACTTGCCGATTGCTTTTTTGTTAACATCTGAGTACAGTGAATGATGTTTCGGATAGTCTGAGAAATCAAAAAGGTTTGAATGTTGTTTCAAATCATCATAAATATTTTGCGTTTTAATATGATAACACAACCAGTCCGTGTCGGTGAATAACAGCTTTGCGGTATCATCTTTATATGTTTTTTTAATAAAATTATAATGAAAATTGTACATGACCAATTTAGATAATTCCAAAATAGCAAAACCAACATAAATCGGTCGATTCATGAGTATGCTAGTTTTCATCCTTTCAACGGCAGTTAAATCTTCATCATATGTTTTAAAAGATTTAAAAGTGGGTGAAGCCACTAATTTCTTGGCTCTTTTTTCGTTATTAACTAGTACAATATTTCTACGTTTTCGCAGATTCTCCATAGTTTTTCCAAACACGGAGTTATTCATTAGTTTAAAAAAGTCTTTTTCGAAAGAAGATTTAGCTTCTTTTCTTTTCTCAGTATTAAAATGAATGTATTTCTGAAGCCAAGGTGCCTGCTTGAATTGCAGAGCTTTATGAACACATGAAAGTTCCAATCCAAGTTGCAAATAAAATTTCAGATTACGATAATGAACTACATAATTTCGTTTGTCATTCAAATTGGGTATAAGTTTAGAGGCTGCAGTGAACTTTGTATTACCCTGTAATCTATGTGCATAGGAAGACAACATTTCCTGACTCACAGTCACTCTTTCAGGTGCGACAGGGTATTCGTTATGTAATTTATGAAGTTTCTCAGGATATTTAAGATCCACTTCGAAAATATATCCAATTTCAGAATCGTCAGATAATGATAAAATCCATTCTTCCGTAATATGTTTTGTCGCACACCATTCAAATCCTCCAAAGGGTAGAAATTGGGACATAGCCCAGCCGTAGAGATTGTTAGCATCCCAATACATAATGTAACTGAGATCCTCATCTTTATTAAATTCAGGTGTATTAGGTATGTTGGCTCGGGCATATCTATGACTAATTATGCTGATTCCCCCTCGAATGCCTTGTTCTATAAACAAAAGCATGTTTATATCTGTCAGCAATTCAAGAGGCGTGTCGCACATCTTCAAAGATGCTTGCCAAGCAAGCCCAGGTGCGCTAAATAAATGCACACAATCAATGTCATAAAACTGCTGACATAATTTCCTAAAATTCTGGAATACGTCAGCTAACAAAAGTACGTCAGTTTTGACGTATAAATCGTGGTAATCCCCCAACGACTTCATGTTGAATATTGTCCAAATATTTTTTGCATGACAATAATCCTCTTCAGTTATATTTTCATCTGTCTGGTCATTATGGAAGGCTGCTGGTGGGGGTAGAGAATCTTCATTGAATTTTTCGAAATTAGTAAAATAATTATATGGATAGACACCTTTTCTTGTAAGCAGATTGAAATTGGTATTGCTTGGAAAATTTTCTTTCAATATTTTAAAGTCGCTGGGGGAAAGGTTAGAGGTAAGTTTTTCTAAGGATGCAGGGAGGAATTGGAACGAGTCTAAAAAGACCAGCTGAAATCGACTTGACCGCTTCCACAGTTTAAAAGTTATAAACTTTTCCATAGTGGATGCAATCACATCAATTTCATAGTCTTTAAATTTTCCCAATTTGCTCATGATGTGATGAGCATCGTAATTCCTCAAATTATGGAAGACCACTGGGATAACTTTCGACTGCTTATAATTTAAGTTGCAGAAGGGATGAGCAGCTCCTCTGTACTTTGATGATATGTGGCAGTGGTCTCGAACTCGCTTCTCTCCCAGGGCCTTCCGACAAATACAGCATTCTCTCGCATGCTGAAATTCTTTTTCTTGAAGAGGTGAAAGCTTCATCGGTTGCACTTTCATTAAAACTTCTTCCAAGTTGTCCTTCTCTTGAATCATTTGTTTTAAAAAGCGATCCACACAGTCTTCACCTCGATACACTTGAGCTTTCTTCACACATTTTCCATCAGGTCCGATAACAACATATGCATACCCACATGGGAAATGATAAGCTGTTTTTTCAATGAAGGATGTTTTGGGTGAAGGAGTGACTGAAGCAACAGGAATAAGCAGACTCTCAAAATCAGCGTAGATAACAAAGGGCACCGGTGCCTGCAGATGAATACCAGAAAACCTGAGTATGTTATCATTTTCACTGGGCATCTTTATAGCCTGTGATGCATGTCGACGACAATATTCATCATGTTTATTCAGGAGATCTTGTCTTGAAAAACGATGAAGGCATCGATAACAATAAAAACTAGCATGACCAAGCTTTGTCAGATCACCTAAAAGTCTTGAGAAATTTCTAATAAGGCAATAATGTTGCTTTTCGCCATCATCAACTAATAACAAGTTAATAACATCCAGATTCTGCTTTTCAGAAATATACAGAGGACATATTTCATCTTCTTCATATCCAAATACATTAATCCGTAAATTATTCAGTTGTTCAATAATGGATATCTTCTGAAGGGGAACAGGATATTCAACATTCCCTAGTTTAATATCACTTTCAAAAGGAATATAATGAGAAACTCTTTCAGGTTTCTTCTCTCGGGGTATATTCAGTTTAAATGCCAAAAGACACCACACCAAACACTTGTTATCTTCATTTTTGATATTAAGTACTGCTTTTTTGTCATATAATTTCTTGGGTAAAGCTATATATGAACTTGCGGCAAGAGGGTGATATTTAGCAATCTTAAGTTCTAAATGATGAATCTTTTGAAGTTTCCATCCAGACCCTCTTTGAATAAATTCTTCAAAGGAGTTAGTTATTTTGGAAAATCCTTCTTCCATATGTTCTGAAATAGTATCTTCTGTAAGTTCGGTAAAGCATTGACAGCGAAAATAAGATTGAATCTCCTCCATCTCCTGATTATCAACCATGCGTTCAAGAGATATTTTCATCACCATATACCATTTAATAGCTCCTTTTTCTTGAATTTGATTCATCAAACATTCTTGAATTTCCTCTGTAAAGTTTCTTTGAAACACTGCTATGTCACTGTCTTCTCGCTCATCAGGATAAAACATGACAGTCTGAAACACATTAAGCGCATCACACTGGTTTTGTTTCAGTTTTTTGGACTTCACATATGATGAAGTTATTTTCCGCTTTACACTCACAAGAGGTGTGTGTGGGTGTTGAGTACGTATATGCTCTTTCAATTCAAACTGTCGTCCAAACTTCTTTGCACATTCACGACAAGAAAATCTCAAGTCTTTATGTGATTCAAGATGACGCATCAAATTATCCTCTCGCGTGAAAACACGCCCACAGATATTACATTTAAATACAGATTGTTCATGAGTTTTCAAGTGTCTCTGTAAATCACGCTTCAATCCAAATGTCTTCTGGCACACATCACAGTTAAATAACTTCTCTTGCAAATGAATCTTCTTATGTCGCTTTAAGTTGAAAGAGTTTGAAAAACGCTTATTACACATAGTACAAATCTTCTTCACATCTTCAGGGGTTGCAGTCTTCAAAGGCACATCGTCATAAGATGACATGTCAATATTCATAGAACTTTAAGATAAATCATCCTTCGTCAAAGAAAGTTGAGAATGTCTGTCTTGTTCAAATGATTTAACATTAGTATGCGTTTGATAATGTCTATTCAAATGATACTTTCGGCCGAAAGTCTTTTGGCATATGTCACAAATATGTGACTTATCACCTAAGTGAATCTTGATATGTTGATTCAGGTTAGAAATAGTTGTGAATAATTTTTCACAGGCTTTGCACTGGAACATCTTCTTCAAAGCTAAAGGACTTCTCATCGCAGCGGCTTCTACAAAAGGCATGATAACATCCGTAAAAAATCAACGAAAAAATAAAAAAATTAATTCTTAAAACACCAATCTTCTCAAACTAAACTACACACTTAGATAAAAGCAAGAGCGAATGAATACACGTCTGAACTGTACGAATTCAACTTGTCGAATGACATAAGATGAAATTTTCATCGCTATTTATACCTACCGAGCCACGCTTCACATGAATTTTTTCGACCACATGAAGAGAATGAACATAAAATCACCAACTCAAAATGAAATCTCATGCAATTAGAATAAAAACATAATAAAAAATCGCTAAATTAAAAGAATATTCTTGTTTCATAATAAATATTCTGAAAGATTCAAAAATTCTAGTTGAAGATTAAAGTTTTTATACGAAATTTAATTAAAACTTCTAAGTTTTGGTATATCGTAAAAAAATATATATATTTAAAGTAAAAAAAAATTTAATGTATAATTATCAAAAATTAATTTTATAAATCTCTTCTAATAAATAACTTGTTAAAAGAAAGTTCATCTAACAATGATTCATCATTGCTAGATAAATCTTAGATCGTGTTATCTATGATAAGATAAGACTTACCCCGGAAATAGACGAATTCCCCTAAATTACTTTTAACAATTGAATAAAGTCTAACATTGATCTCCCAGCGTTTTATATATAAAAATTAACATATAATCGAAAATACTTATGAATCTATAATAATAATAATAATGATAATAATAATAATAATAATAATAAGTTATAAATGATAACGGTAATAATATGTAATAATAATAGTAAGTGAATAATAATAATAAGTGATTAAATATAAACAATAAGAATGTTTCAAACAATTTTTTTAATTACAAATAAGATAGATTAAATAATTTAAATACTTCGCACCATTTTCAGGTATTAAATAATAATAATAATAATAATAATAATAATAATAATAATAATAATGATAGCAATAATAATTCTAACACACATGAAATGTATAAGTAATGAAGACATAATAAAAAGTCTATGAAAACACTCATTAATAAAAAAAGTCTATGAAAACATACATTAATAAAATCAAAACAACTATTAAAAAATTTTATTAAATTTACTTTATAATTAAATTTCAATTTCAAATTCTAAAATATTAAAAAGATTAAGTATCATTGCTTAATCACAACTAATTATTATTTCTTAAATTATTTTTCAAATAAAATATTATTAATTAAAATTTATTTTAAATTTAAATATTATTAATTAAATTATTTTTAAAATTAAATATCATTAATTAAATTAT
This sequence comes from Maratus speculifer, assembly GCA_964019185.1. NCBI lineage: Eukaryota > Metazoa > Arthropoda > Arachnida > Araneae > Salticidae > Maratus > Maratus speculifer. Next base: position 280,440,323 of record OZ025294.1, read on the forward strand.
TTTTAAAATAAAATATTATTAATTAAAATTTATTTTAAATTTAAATATTATTAATTAAATTATTTTTAAAATTAAATATTATTAATTAAATTATTTTTCAAATAAAATATTATTAATTAAAATTTATTTTAAATTTAAATATTAATAATTAAATTATTTTTAAAATTAAATATCATTAATTAAATTATTTTTCAAATAAAATATTATTAATTAAAATTTATTTTAAATTTAAATATTATTAATTAAATTATTTTTAAAATTAAATATTATTAATTAAATTATTTTTCAAATAAAATGTTATTAAATAAATTACTTTTCAAATGAAATAGTATTCATGAAATTATTTTACAAAAAATATATTACGAATCGAATTAATCTCCCCAAACCAAATATATAAATTAAATAAAAAAATAAATATCTAATTAACTTATAACAGAAAACAAACATTGATAATAATAAATTATTTATATATTTATTACTAAACATTTTTTAAATAGACAACAAAATTCAACAATACCCATTCGAAACTAAATTCATTTCTCAAAAATTAATTGTAAAATTATTAATTACAAATTAAAAATAATAATACATTCATTACGCAAATTCAAATAATAAATTATAATACATAATACATTCATTAAACAAGCCATTCAAAATTAATTGTAAAGTTATTAATTAAAATCGAAAAATAATATTAAAAAGACATCCATTACGCTAATCCAAATAATAAATTATAATCACATAATACATTCATTAAACAATCAATTCAAAATTAATTGTAAAGTTATTAATTAAAATTAAAATTAAAATTAATAATACATTTATTACGCTAATCCAAATAATAAATTAAATTATAATCACATAATACATTCATTAAACAATCAATTCAAATTAATTGTAAAGTTATTAATTAAAATCTAAAAATAATAATACATTCATTACACTAATTCAAATAATAAATTATAAGCATACAAAGCATTCATTTAACAATCAAACTTCTAAGATTCAATCTCATCAAGACGCAAAGTCATATTTTGAGAATCCCCTATAACTTCAATCCAATCCTACTCTAGTACAAGCAACTGATAGCCTAGCGGATAAAGCGTCGGCCTCCTAAGCCAACGACTTGGGTTCGAATCCCAGTCAGGGAGAAAAAATATTCTTTTTTCAATATTCTCAAAAATGCTTCAACATTAGTTCACATAAGTTCACTAGATGGCGACACTGAAAAAAAATCAAACTCTAAAAATTATTCTAAATTCACATCAAGTAGGGGAAAAATGACAGTTATTAAATTAATTTTTGATAATTATACATTAATTTTTTTTTTACTTTAAATATTTTTTTTTTTTACGATATACCAAAACTTAGAAGTTTTAATTAAATTTCGTATAAAAACTTTAATCTTCAACTAGAATTTTTGAATCTTTCAGAATATTTATTATGAAACAAGAATATTCTTTTAATTTAGCGATTTTTTATTATGTTTTTATTCTAATTGCATGAGATTTCATTTTGAGTTGGTGATTTTATGTTCATTCTCTTCATGTGGTCGAAAAAATTCATGTGAAGCGTGGCTCGGTAGGTATAAATAGCGATGAAAATTTCATCTTATGTCATTCGACAAGTTGAATTCGTACAGTTCAGACGTGTATTCATTCGCTCTTGCTTTTATCTAAGTGTGTAGTTTAGTTTGAGAAGATTGGTGTTTTAAGAATTAATTTTTTTATTTTTTCGTTGATTTTTTACGGATGTTATCATGCCTTTTGTAGAAGCCGCTGCGATGAGAAGTCCTTTAGCTTTGAAGAAGATGTTCCAGTGCAAAACCTGTGAAAAATTATTCACAACTATTTCTAACCTGAATCAACATATCAAGATTCACTTAGGTGATAAGTCACATATTTGTGACATATGCCAAAAGACTTTCGGCCGAAAGTCTCATTTGAATAGACATTATCAAACGCATACTAATGTTAAATCATTTGAACAAGACAGACATTCTCAACTTTCTTTGACGAAGGATGATTTATCTTAAAGTTCTATGAATATTGACATGTCATCTTATGACGATGTGCCTTTGAAGACTGCAACCCCTGAAGATGTGAAGAAGATTTGTACTATGTGTAATAAGCGTTTTTCAAACTCTTTCAACTTAAAGCGACATAAGAAGATTCATTTGCAAGAGAAGTTATTTAACTGTGATGTGTGCCAGAAGACATTTGGATTGAAGCGTGATTTACAGAGACACTTGAAAACTCATGAACAATCTGTATTTAAATGTAATATCTGTGGGCGTGTTTTCACGCGAGAGGATAATTTGATGCGTCATCTTGAATCACATAAAGACTTGAGATTTTCTTGTCGTGAATGTGCAAAGAAGTTTGGACGACAGTTTGAATTGAAAGAGCATATACGTACTCAACACCCACACACACCTCTTGTGAGTGTAAAGCGGAAAATAACTTCATCATATGTGAAGTCCAAAAAACTGAAACAAAACCAGTGTGATGCGCTTAATGTGTTTCAGACTGTCATGTTTTATCCTGATGAGCGAGAAGACAGTGACATAGCAGTGTTTCAAAGAAACTTTACAGAGGAAATTCAAGAATGTTTGATGAATCAAATTCAAGAAAAAGGAGCTATTAAATGGTATATGGTGATGAAAATATCTCTTGAACGCATGGTTGATAATCAGGAGATGGAGGAGATTCAATCTTATTTTCGCTGTCAATGCTTTACCGAACTTACAGAAGATACTATTTCAGAACATATGGAAGAAGGATTTTCCAAAATAACTAACTCCTTTGAAGAATTTATTCAAAGAGGGTCTGGATGGAAACTTCAAAAGATTCATCATTTAGAACTTAAGATTGCTAAATATCACCCTCTTGCCGCAAGTTCATATATAGCTTTACCCAAGAAATTATATGACAAAAAAGCAGTACTTAATATCAAAAATGAAGATAACAAGTGTTTGGTGTGGTGTCTTTTGGCATTTAAACTGAATATACCCCGAGAGAAGAAACCTGAAAGAGTTTCTCATTATATTCCTTTTGAAAGTGATATTAAACTAGGGAATGTTGAATATCCTGTTCCCCTTCAGAAGATATCCATTATTGAACAACTGAATAATTTACGGATTAATGTATTTGGATATGAAGAAGATGAAATATGTCCTCTGTATATTTCTGAAAAGCAGAATCTGGATGTTATTAACTTGTTATTAGTTGATGATGGCGAAAAGCAACATTATTGCCTTATTAGAAATTTCTCAAGACTTTTAGGTGATCTGACAAAGCTTGGTCATGCTAGTTTTTATTGTTATCGATGCCTTCATCGTTTTTCAAGACAAGATCTCCTGAATAAACATGATGAATATTGTCGTCGACATGCATCACAGGCTATAAAGATGCCCAGTGAAAATGATAACATACTCAGGTTTTCTGGTATTCATCTGCAGGCACCGGTGCCCTTTGTTATCTACGCTGATTTTGAGAGTCTGCTTATTCCTGTTGCTTCAGTCACTCCTTCACCCAAAACATCCTTCATTGAAAAAACAGCTTATCATTTCCCATGTGGGTATGCATATGTTGTTATCGGACCTGATGGAAAATGTGTGAAGAAAGCTCAAGTGTATCGAGGTGAAGACTGTGTGGATCGCTTTTTAAAACAAATGATTCAAGAGAAGGACAACTTGGAAGAAGTTTTAATGAAAGTGCAACCGATGAAGCTTTCACCTCTTCAAGAAAAAGAATTTCAGCATGCGAGAGAATGCTGTATTTGTCGGAAGGCCCTGGGAGAGAAGCGAGTTCGAGACCACTGCCACATATCATCAAAGTACAGAGGAGCTGCTCATCCCTTCTGCAACTTAAATTATAAGCAGTCGAAAGTTATCCCAGTGGTCTTCCATAATTTGAGGAATTACGATGCTCATCACATCATGAGCAAATTGGGAAAATTTAAAGACTATGAAATTGATGTGATTGCATCCACTATGGAAAAGTTTATAACTTTTAAACTGTGGAAGCGGTCAAGTCGATTTCAGCTGGTCTTTTTAGACTCGTTCCAATTCCTCCCTGCATCCTTAGAAAAACTTACCTCTAACCTTTCCCCCAGCGACTTTAAAATATTGAAAGAAAATTTTCCAAGCAATACCAATTTCAATCTGCTTACAAGAAAAGGTGTCTATCCATATAATTATTTTACTAATTTCGAAAAATTCAATGAAGATTCTCTACCCCCACCAGCAGCCTTCCATAATGACCTGACAGATGAAAATATAACTGAAGAGGATTATTGTCATGCAAAAAATATTTGGACAATATTCAACATGAAGTCGTTGGGGGATTACCACGATTTATACGTCAAAACTGACGTACTTTTGTTAGCTGACGTATTCCAGAATTTTAGGAAATTATGTCAGCAGTTTTATGACATTGATTGTGTGCATTTATTTAGCGCACCTGGGCTTGCTTGGCAAGCATCTTTGAAGATGTGCGACACGCCTCTTGAATTGCTGACAGATATAAACATGCTTTTGTTTATAGAACAAGGCATTCGAGGGGGAATCAGCATAATTAGTCATAGATATGCCCGAGCCAACATACCTAATACACCTGAATTTAATAAAGATGAGGATCCCAGTTACATTATGTATTGGGATGCTAACAATCTCTACGGCTGGGCTATGTCCCAATTTCTACCCTTTGGAGGATTTGAATGGTGTGCGACAAAACATATTACGGAAGAATGGAATTTATCATTATCTGACGATTCTGAAATTGGATATATTTTCGAAGTGGATCTTAAATATCCTGAGAAACTTCATAAATTACATAACGAATACCCTGTCGCACCTGAAAGAGTGACTGTGAGTCAGGAAATGTTGTCTTCCTATGCACATAGATTACAGGGTAATACAAAGTTCACTGCAGCCTCTAAACTTATACCCAATTTGAATGACAAACGAAATTATGTAGTTCATTATCGTAATCTGAAATTTTATTTGCAACTTGGATTGGAACTTTCATGTGTTCATAAAGCTCTGCAATTCAAGCAGGCACCTTGGCTTCAGAAATACATTCATTTTAATACTGAGAAAAGAAAAGAAGCTAAATCTTCTTTCGAAAAAGACTTTTTTAAACTAATGAATAACTCCGTGTTTGGAAAAACTATGGAGAATCTGCGAAAACGTAGAAATATTGTACTAGTTAATAACGAAAAAAGAGCCAAGAAATTAGTGGCTTCACCCACTTTTAAATCTTTTAAAACATATGATGAAGATTTAACTGCCGTTGAAAGGATGAAAACTAGCATACTCATGAATCGACTGATTTATGTTGGTTTTGCTATTTTGGAATTATCTAAATTGGTCATGTACAATTTTCATTATAATTTTATTAAAAAAACATATAAAGATGATACCGCAAAGCTGTTATTCACCGACACGGACTCGTTGTGTTATCATATTAAAACGCAAAATATTTATGATGATTTGAAACAACATTCAAACCTTTTTGATTTCTCAGACTATCCGAAACATCATTCACTGTACTCAGATGTTAACAAAAAAGCAATCGGCAAGTTCAAGGATGAACTTAATGGTGATTTAGCCCTTGAGTTTGTTGGGTTGAAATCCAAAATGTACTCCCTGAAATCCTTCAAAGAAGAGAAGAAACGAGCGAAGGGTGTGTCGACTTATGTTGTTCGTCAGAAAATCAAGCATGAAGATTACTTGCGGTGCCTTCAACAAGAAAAAACTAGTATTGAAAATCAGAGAAGAATCGCTCAAGATGCACACCGTCTGTATACATTAACACAAAACAAAACATGTTTATCACCATTTGACGATAAAAGATATCTGCTAGAAGATGGTATCACCAGTTTAGCCTATGGACATTGTGAAATTAGTCAAGATTGTACTGGTTGAAGAAAATTGTTAATATATTGTGAAATTATCAAGAAAAATGTTGTTATGTTAATACATCTTACCTGTAAATATGCTTTTATCTGTAAAGTGTTTTATTTTAATAAAAAAATGTTGATTTTACTTATGTGTAATTATTTAAAACTTCTACACAATATCTTATTCACATATTGTTTCAAACGCAGTGCACACATATGCAAACATACTCATACATGTACACACTTATATAATACATGTGTTAATACTTTTATTCACTTACAATTCATTTTAAATACGTTTTAAAACTTTAAGAATTTTTAAGCATTTTTTTACGATTTTATATATATATATATATATATATAGTTTTTTAACTTCTTAAAACATTTTTAAAATTTGTTGAAACTTTTTTAAATTCACTTAAATATTTTTTAAAAATTCGTTTAAACTTTTTTAAATTCATTTAAACTTTTCAAAATACATTAAAACTTTTCAAAATACATTAAAACTTTTTAAAATTTGTTGAAACTTTTTTAAATTCACTTAAATATTTTTAAAAATTCGTTTAAACTTTTTTAAATTCATTTAAACTTTTCAAAATACATTAAAACTTTTTAAAATTTACTAAACCTTTTTAAATTTAATTATTAGATAGTCATACAAAGATCCATACACATGGATAGTTAACTAATCACATGTAAACAGAAAATCATATTTAAACACATATTTACACCTAAACATTTATATACATTTATATCATAAATTGGAATTCATGTGAAGAACCTTTGAAACCTTTCTAACAAATATCAGTGAAAACAAAAAATTGATATAAAAATGTGTCTTTGATGATAAGACGTGAAAAATCATGAAGTCAACATATTAGGTGTTTGATCATATAAACATCGCTTGTGGGTGTTGAATGCTGTGGATTGATTGCCCATTAGCCTCATGATTGATTGCCCATTGCCCCTCTCCTCTCCTCCTCCGGCCGCAGAACCGGTATTTATCCACTACTAATAACCATTTTTCTAGCCCTAAAAACCTCGGCAACAGGAAACAAATGATTGGCAAGTGTCTCTTGGTAGTTTTCAAAGTTTTCACGACCACATATGAATGCTAGAGATGTCTGACCATTGAAAGAAATAGCCCCCCCATATCATTAGAGAACTACCATTATGTTATCGGCTAAATACGCTCCTAAGTTCTTTGTGGAGATCATGCCAATAGTACTTAAACCCATCAGGGCCATCGAGGTTCCATTTTTTTTTCATCACTGAATATGATATTCAGCCACTTTTCACCAAATGACATATGCTCTTTGGCCCATTGTAATCTAGCTTCTTTATGGTGTCGTTTCAGACACGGTAATCGAGCCATTTTACGGTATTTGATGTATTTGAATTCCAAAACTATTCTATAAACAGTTTTTTTATATTTGTTCTCCAACTGCATATTTTATTTCCGAAAGGGAGTAATTACCAGTTGAAGCCAAATTTCTGATGCGGCTATCTTCGCTCAAACTAGTCACTCGTGGCCTTCCTGAACGAAATTTTCGTTTAAAATCATTATCACGAGCCAAAATTTGATGAATACCTTGTTTTAACCTTTTTAATACACTTGCAATTTCAGAAACAGAATTACATTTTGCTCTCATACTCCAAATTTTTATCATCTCCTCCTCTGAAAATTCTTTCGACTTGGGCATTTTGTACTAACTCAAAAACAGCAGCGGACTGCTTCTTATACACCCAGAAATTGTTTGCGTGCGCAACAGTTGCGTCAGACTGTAAAATTTGCATAAAAACGATTTTGTGCTTAAACTTTTGACACGGTCATTTTTCTTCTATTCTTAAACTCCATGGTTTGAAATAAAATTTAAAAGTTAATTCAAATGAATATGGTGTAAAAATAGATATTATTAACATATACAAGACACATATTGAAATTAAAGGTATTATTTAAAGTTTTATTTTAAAATTACTATTGTGCTTAAACTTTTGACACGCACTGTATACTTGCACTTATATATTATAATGGTACTTTTAAGTATATTTGTTCATCACATTTTTACGAATATATCAAAATTTATAAAAAGATAAATTAACTGGTTTACCTGACAGATAGAATAGAACACATCCAAAGAAATTTTAAAACCATTACTTCAAACTAAATTAAAACGAAATTTATAATATATTATTCATAAATCTGGAGATTTAATATTTGTAGGCTAAAGATAAGTATTTCCATTACAACTTGGGGACTGGAAAAACAAATGTTTACCTTGTATCATAATCACTCTCTTCCATGTTGTTATAGCTGCTTTTTCCTCGAGTTTTGTTAAAGAGATTTTAAGCTCTATTGAAAACAAGTCTGTATTTAACGGAAAGTTTGGAAAAATTACATAATATGCCGTTAGTTATTTCTAAAGGCCATTCTTTTCACTGGAATTTAATGTAACTTTGCACATATACATGCACTTTTACGATATATAGTACTTTTAAATACGTGACTTTTTATGTTTTTACAAATATATCACAATTGATATAAAGTTAAATTAACTGTCTTTACCTCCCAGATAAAGTACTATATCCAAATATATTTTTAAACCATCACTTCAAACTAAACTAATACCAACTTTAACGAAATTGATAATATTTCAGTATACGTTTGGAGATTCATTATTTGAAGGTAAAAAATATGTATTTTCATTACAACTTGGGGAACTGGAAAAGAAATGTTTACCTAATATACGAATAACTCTCTTCCATGTTGTTATAACTCTTTTTTTTCCTCAAATATTGTTAAAGAGCTTTTAAGCTCTTTTAAAAACTAGCCTGTATTTAAAGGAAAGTTTAGAAGAATCACACAACATACTATTAGTTATTTCTTGAGGACTGAATTTTCAAGAGAATCTAACGTTACTTTTCACTTACGTAAATTCTTGAAAGTTCTTTTACAGATTTGACTTGTTTATCACGTTTTTACAACAACATCAAAATTTATAAAAAGTTAAATTAACTTTACACAAAGAATACAATATCCAAACATATTTTAAAACCGTTATTTCAAACTAAGTTTATGTCAACATAAATTGATAATGTTTTATTTATAATTCTCAAGTCGGGAGATTTAATATTTTAATGTGAAAGATAAATATTTTTATTGCAATTTTGGGACTGGAAAACAAATATTTACCCAATATCATAATGACTCTCTTCCATGTTGTTTTAACTGCCTTTTCCTCAAATATTTTTAAAGAGCTTTTAAGATTTTTTGAAAATAAGTCTTATACAGGGGGAATCATAAATATCGAAACAATAGGCTATATCGTTAAGTATCGCCCCTAGACCCATACTTCCAATTGTAAAAATCCATAAAAAAGGTGAAATGTCTGATAAGGTAAGTTGCAACTTCATGGGGAGTCTATTTGAAAAAATACGAAAATAAAATTTTTATACTGACCCCGTAGGGCAAAATCCTCAATTAAAAAATTATTCCTTATCCATTCCTAAATTGAACAAAAAAATTATCATCTAAATATCTAAAATCCTGGCAGAGATATTAAAATCTGAAATTCTCCAGAATTCATTACTTACACCACTTTACCATGCCTGCAAACGAAGAGTTTTTATCTCATTTTCGAAGCAAGTGAGGGGTCGTCCATAAATTGTACATTATTAAATGTCGATTTAAGACTGTGGTGTCGTGGCCGATTACTACCACTTTTCAGCCATATATATACAAGAAATAACATGTTATATTAATTTTAATTCAAGTTCTTTATTAGAACTACTATTTACAAAAAAAAATAAAATAAAAAATATATAGAGTCAACGTCATATTAATAATTGAGGTGGATTCCACATTGTTTCAATTCGATCATACTTCCACCATATCGGAGAGAATAATAATCAACCTCCCTCTCCAACATCTACATAGCCAATGTTCCATCTGTTCGAACACCTGCCTTTCACAGAATTCCCGCGCTTTTCTTTCCTTGCGCAAGAGACATGTTGTTTTCTCAGGTGTGTCAGCTAGACATCACAACACCTTCCCCCAAAAGAGGTTGCTACAGGAAATGTTCTGGTATCATATTCGGAGAATAAGCCCAATTACTTCATTTCCAGAGAGGTCAAACATGCAATTGTTTTAAATATTACAATACAATATAAAAATAATTATATTAGGAAGACCCTATTTAAACCCAAGCTTACACACCTTCAGTTTCAAAGGACACATCAAGAGTATGACACTTTTACAAGTTACAACAACATTCATTTATGCCCCCAAAAAAATTGCAAAAATGGCCCTATGTACCAAAATATTAAATTTAAATCCAAGATATGCTATATGTTCCAATATATGATACCAATTCAAAATTTAATTAATGCAGTAACACCATTTTATCAAATAAAAAATACATAAAATACAAAACTTATTATTACTATCATTATTACTAATAAAAAATGAATTTTGTCAATCGAATCTCAAGAAGAAAATCTACATTTTTCTACTTAGACCGTCTGCATTTCCGTGCAGTTTTCCGGGTTTATGAGTAACATCAAAGTTTAATTGCTGCAAAAACAGAGCCGAACGTGTCAAACGAGAGTTTGTTCCAACCATTTTCTTCAAATATACTAATGGATTATGATCCGTTTGTATCTCAAATTTTTGCCCATCTAAGTAACAATTTAACTTTCTTAACCCATATACTATAGCAGCCAATTCTCTTTCTATCCTGCTATAATTTTGCTCAGCACGTGAAAATTTCTTGCTAAGGTATAAAATTGGATGCTCTTCACCCCCAATAATTTGAGATAAAACAATCCCTGCACCATACAAACTCGCATCCTTTTGCACGATAAATTTTTGCTTAAAATCAGGCGCATATAATACCGGACCTTGCATTAATTTTAACTTTAATTCTTCAAATGCTTTATTACATTTCTCATCCCAAACTATTTTCTTTTTCTTTATTTTACCTTTTAATGCATCTGTTAAAGGAACTGCTATTGTAGCATAGTTCTTTATATATCTCGCATAATATCCTACCATTCCCAGATATGCTCTAAGCTGTGTCTTCGTAGTCGGAATAGGAAAATCTTTTATTGCCTGTAATTTAGCTTCACTAGGAGATCTCTTTCCTGACCCTACTTCATGTCCCAAGAATTTCATATGATCTTGCGCAAATTTACATTTTGATGGCTTCACTGTTAAGTTCGCCTCAGCTAAACGCTTAAAAACCACATCAATATGCTTTAAATGTTGTTCCCAGGTTGAAGAAAATATCGCTATATCATCAATATACGGAACAGCAAATACTTCTAACCCAAATAAAACTATGGCAATTAATTTACAAAAATAATAAGCTGAATTTGAAAGATCAAACATCATAACTTTAGGGATGAATGTCCCAAAAGGCGTTACAAAGGCAGCATATCTCTGCGCTTCTTTCGTGAGCGGTATTTGAAAATAACCTTTTGTCAGATCCATAACAGTAATGAAAGGCGCTGCACTCACTATCTCCACGACCTCTTCAATATTCGGCAAAGGGAAATATTCAGTTCTTGTTTTTGCGTTTAATTTACGATAATCCACACAAGGACGGGGTTCTTTACCTGCACATTCAACCAAAATCATAGGCGAAGCATAATCTGATTGACCCACTTCAATCACGCCCAAGTCTAAAAGCCTCCAAATTTCTTCACGCATAATCTCTAATTGCCTCGGCGACATACGATACGGTTTTGATCTAACCGGCACAGTATCCGTTAATACTATATCCATCTCAATTAACGGGGTACTCCCAGGTTCAGTAGAAAAAACCTTTTTGTGACACTCAATCATATCCCTGAATTCTCCTATTTGTTTTGTAGATACTCTTTTTTCCAGTTCACTCCCTTTTACCAATTCCCAAAAATCTAACTGAGTGGGATCCGCAATGGGATAAGGAATCTCCGCCTGCTCTTCAATTTCCTCACACTCCTCATCAATTAACAAATTTACAAATTCAGGTCTACTATAATATGGCTTAATTAAATTTACATGATAAATTGTAGATTTATTCCTTTTTTCTGGAATATCAATCGTATAATTGGTTTCCGATATAAATCCAGAAATAGTTCCTGGTCCTATCCAGTTAACAGCCATTTTATTTGACTTCGAGGTAGCCAGAACAAACACTTTATCTCCTATATTAAATTTCCTATACACTGCATTTTTATCATACCATAGTTTTCGTTTTTCCTGACATTCTTTCATTTTATTACACGCTAATTCTTGACAATGTTTCAATCTATTATTTAAATTCAAAATATAATCTACTACATTCTGATCTACAATATCTTTTTCCATCCAATTTTCATATACAAGAGTATGTGGCATTCGTAAATTTCTTCCATGAATAAGCTCAGCAGGACTAAATCCCGTACTTTCATGGGTCACAGTTCGCAATGCAAACAAGGCCATTGGCAAGACTGACTCCCAATCCTTTCCTGCTTCCAAACATAAAGTCTTTTGAACCTTTTTTAAACTGCCGTGCGTTCGCTCAATGCTATTCGATTCTGGATGACAAACTGAGCTATGTACAACCTTAATACCGAAATTATGAAAAAATTCCGAAGTCAATTCACTTGTAAATGAACTACCCAAATCACTTTGGACTTCTTTTGCAAAACCTGTTCTCGAAAATATTTGTATTAACCCTTCAATTACAGATGGAGAAGTTAAATTTTCCACTGGTACAACATCCGGATATTTAGATGCAACACAGATTGCAGTGATTAGATATCTATTATTCTTCTCACTTAAACTCAAAGGACCTACTGCATCAATGTTTATCCTAGAGAAAACTTCAGAAATTATTGGCACAAGTTTCAATGGCGCTTTCTTTTTATCTCTATTTTTGCCTACTTTTTGACAGAGATCACATGTCCTTACAAAGTCCTCAATTTCTTTGTAAAAATTTGGCCAAAAGTAGCATTTAAGTACCCTATCTTTTGTCTTAGTAACCCCTAAATGTCTCGCTACTTCTTCATGACACATTTTCAAAATTTCCTGTCTAAATTTTATTGGCAAACATAATTGTAATTTCTCATCCCCACTATTAGAATGCGAAATTCTTACAAGTTTATCTCCAATTACTTTAAATTCCTTTTCTTTTACATTATTCGCCTTTTCCCACAATGTTTTTAAAGAAGAGCACTCTTTCTGAACTATACTAAATTCTTTCGCCGTAATTTTACTCAAACTAACATTCTCTTCCCAATCACATTTAGGTAATAACGTACGATCTTCAATTTTATCTTCCTCCTCCTTACTATCTTCCATTTGAATGACCTGCTCATCTTTGCTTTTAGGACAATTCTCACTTGTTTTTAACATATTAGATTGTTCCGGTTTTATTCTTAAAGACTCAGTCCTACTCCGAGTAATTACCATATTTATCGGAATCGGATTTGCGCAATTTTGCTCAATAAGCTCCGCCGTCTTATTACCTAACAGATAGTACCCTTGTTCTGAGTCCGCTGGTTTAATCGCCGCCTTAGTGGTGATACAATGGTGATACAACCAAAATCTCCCTCAATAGTCACCCATGCTAATGGTAAACATTTGCATTCATTATCAAGAGGTTGACGTACCCAGGTTACATCTCCTGTAAAATCCTCTGTTTTAACCCAATTTCTACCACACAGGTCTATTCCCGCACCCGTATCTCTTAAATAGTTTCTTTCAACACCATTTATTAGAGCGTCCATAACACCATCGTATTGATTTTTCTTTTTAGCCATTCTAAACATTCTGGTTTTATGTGATCAGATTGACCGCAAAAATAACATTTAATTTGTCTTTTCTTTTTTAAAGCTAGATCATGTTTAAAATTATCATTTTTCAAATTATCTTTTTTATTTTCTAACTCAGATTTAGATTTCAATTCACCCTTAGTTTTTGAATTCAAGTTACTCTTTTGAATTTCTGAATAAGGTTTCATTTCCCAAGATTTTTTTTTCGACTTCCTAAAATTACTCCAAATATTATCATATTTATCACATTTATCAGCGAGTTTTGAAGCCACTTTCATTTCATCCCATTCATCCATAAATTTTTCTTTTATCTCAAAGGGGACCCGTCTTTTTATCTGCTCCGTGAGCAAGTTCTTTCAAAGACTCAAAATCTTTTATTTCTAGCAACTCCAACCAATTGTCCAAATAACCCCCTTAATTCATATACTAAATCTGTCCATAATGCACCCGGTTTTCTTTGATGATTTTCAAATTTATGTTTTAAAGCACCTGTACTTAATCTAAAACGACTCAACAAAACTTTCTTTACATGTTTAAAATCATCGCATAATTCTGCTGGTTGCTTTACAATTATTTCCGCAATATCAGATGGCAATAAAGGAATTAGTTGGCTAACCAAATCGTCCTGAGAAATTTTAACTTTTTCCGCTTGTTTTTCAAAGATCATAAAGAAAAGAGTTATGTCAATTAATTTTGGATCAAAACGCGGCACTAAATCTTTTAAGTTAATTTTAGGACTCTTATGCAAGTCTATATTCGAATCACTAGATGAAAAACTTACAGTTTCCGTAGAGTTTTGAATTTTTAATTTATCTAACACAAATTGTCTTTCTAAAGCTAATTTTTCTCGTTCTTTTTGTTCTGCTTCCTCTTTAAGAATACATTCCAAATTTGCTTTAGCAATAGCCTCATTATAATCAGATTCCTCTATAATATTCTGAATTATAGATTTCTTTTTATCTGCTACTGACACACTAGTGTCAAATTCGTCTGCTAATAAAAGCAATACACTTTTAGTATATTTTGCTAAAAATTCTGCCATGATTTTACCTCAAAATATAGCTAGCACAAAATTGAAATCCATATAGACTTTCCAATAATAATATCAATAACAATAATATAACAAATAGAATTTTACCTCAAGAAGTATAACAAGGCATAAAGCAATATTAAATTTTTCTTCCCGAAAATTTTCATACACATGGTATATCCTTTAAAACTGAGTATACCTTCAAATAAATTTTTGATACCCAACAATACAATACAAATACAATTTACTTTTTTTAAACATTAATCATAACTTTCCTACAGCATACCCATAAAATTTCAAATAACTTTATTGCTGCAATCACAAAATAGTATATTTTCCAACTTTAAATCTAAAAGTTATATACACAAATATGATTAAATTTTCCTGATTAATACCTTTATTAATCAATAAACTTTTACTATATCCTAAGTAAATTTCCAAGTAAAGTAAATTACCAAATACATAATTATTTAATTTATATAATCCAATAATTTATCCTACAGACACCAGAAGAATAATTTAGCATAAAAATTCTATCTAAAATATTCAATTCCAAAATCTTAGCTCCCTTAGAATTTTTATCATTTAATTATACTTCTTTTTTTTCAAAATATTAAAAGGAAACACAATACCGAAATTTAACAGACCTCTCCAGAAAATTACATAAAAGGGCTTACCTCCAAATGTAGCTGTACGCTCCACATTTCCGTAAGGATTTCCGTCCCTTTTACTTTTCTTAGGCACTGCTTTTCCAAATTCCAGCTGTAATTACAATGGGGCTTTTCAAGGTAAACTGTTTCTGCACTTGACTTTCGAAAGCGACATATACGAATTCTTCCATCCACAGCACTGAATGATCACCGAAGAAATTCACGTACTTATCCGTCGAATCCTCTTTCAAAGAGTCCTTGTTACACACAGCTAACTTAGTTTACAAATCGATTTTTACAGTTCCTAATTTACCAGTAACTCGAAAAAACGAATGTAACTTAGACACCAACTGTTCTTGTTTCACCCTCTGGCTTTCCATCTGTACATCAGAATTACGTGGGCATTGTCTAATTTATTCTAGACTTAACATCCGTAGGCTGCCACCATTTTTATATATTAGCTGTGGTGTCGTGGCCGTTTATTTCCACTTTTCAGCCATATATATACAAGAAATAACATGTTATATTAATTTTAATTCAAGTTCTTTATTAAAACTACTATTTACAAAAAAATAAAATAAAAAATATATACAGTCAACGTCATATTCATAATTGAGGTGGATTCCACATTGTTTCAATTCGATCATACTTCCACCATATCGGAGAGAATAATAATCAACCTCCCTCTCCAACATCTACATAGCCAATGTTCCATCTGTTCGAACACCTGCCTTTCACAGAATTCCCGCTCTTTTCTGTCCTTGCGCAAGAGACATGTTGTTTTTTCAGGTGTGTCAGCTTGACATCACAAGACAGTGCCATTTGGACATAACAAAGCAGCGTATTTAATTAAATGTAAACTTATTTTCAAAATATGTTGGTAGTCTGCACTGAGGTCTGCATGGATCGAAATATCTACGTCCGGTCCCAAACCGACCCATATGGGGAAAAATTCGGCCCGGTCAGAAAAAAAATGTTAAAATCATAAATCGAACCGGTCTGGAAAATAGTTTAAATCATAGCCCGGTTAAGCCGCAAACTTCTACATATTATTTTACTTCGGTGTGAAAAAAATTGTTTCGCATGGAGAAATTCTGAATAAAAGTTCCTTTTATAGCTTTTCGTTTTTTATGTTTATATTTTTAATTTTTATAGAAGCGCCAAAGCTGTAATATATTTATTTTATCAATGAATCTCTATTTACACGTAAATGTTTATCTCATATTTTAATATCGCTAATCCATACCACATGCGTTGGAGACTTTGAAAAATGTTATACAGTAAAACCTTTTAAGACGGAATCACATAGGAAAGAAAAAATACGTAATAGAATGATGCCCTGCCTAGCAGGTGCAATTGGAGTTTATTTTGTCTCATGTATTATTGTATTTATTTTGCATGGATCAACATATTTTCCGTTTAAGACAGATCCCGTCATAGGCAGATTTCTTTTCACTGGTATTATTTATTTAATATTTTAGACTTTAAATATACTATTCTTTAAAAATAAATAAATTTTAAAGTTTTTTTTTTTTTAAATAAAGATTTTAAAATCTATGTGTTTTTCGTAAAAATTTCGATTAAGCCGATTTTTTTTATGTACATGTTAAGTCAGTCATACACAGTAATTTTAATACGGGTTTTGTCGAGACCGGTATTGAAAATTTCCTCCAGTGTACGCCTAAGAAGAATGAAGCAGTCCCCTCCTTCATGTTAGGCCTGGCCTGGCGAGTCTTCAAAAAAAAGTAAAGTGTCTGTCCTGACCCGGCCTGAGCTCAGGATACAGATTTTTTAACAGCCTCTCCAGGACGATAAAAAGCCTAGAGTTATCCAAGCTAAATTAAAAAAAAATAGACTTAATCTGCATCTTAGAAAAAGCATTCTTTTAAACAATTGACGGAAATTTAAACAGTACACTTCGTTTTTCTGCATAATGAATTTTTTCCTCACTATTTCTTGTCTTTAAATTATTAAAAGTTAAGAATTCTTAAAGAAAAAAAGAATTGAAACACGTTATTTTATTTTTTTTACATTAGTTTTGTTTCAGCAAATTTGAAAAAATATTTACTTTTGAAAAAATGATTTTTTTAAAAGTTGTATTATTTTTTCAATAAATATTTTTAATAGTTTTAAAATTAGTACTAAAAAACAAAGTCGTGGAACAAAACTAAAAATCATCATCTTTAATTAAATGGAAAGAAATTGAAATCCGATAAATAATGTTACGAGTTATAATGATTTTTAACTATCCCATTTAAACCAAGTACTAACCACATGGAACTTTTATAAATTGTATGAGAAATTTTAGGATGTGATTCTCTTAGCAAATTATAAGGCTAACCATCACAAAAAAATGTTAATTTAACTCAAAAAATAGATTTTTTACGCTTTTCCTAGAACTGTTAAAGTAACATTGTTTTTAGAATTGCGCACATTTCAATTTGTGTCTAATCCCTTAAAACTTGATGAATTTTTTAAACGGCTATAACTTTGCGAGTTTTGAAGATATGAAGATGACACTTTTTGTGAATAACGAAAGTTTTCTTAATTGAAATTTTTATCCTACGGGGGCAGTATAAATATTTAATTTTCGTATTTTTTCAACTAGACTCCCCCATGGAGTCGCAATTTAACTAATCAAAAATTCCACCTTTTTTAGTGAATTTTTGCAATTGGAAGTATGGGTCTAAGTGCAATATGTAAGGAGATAGCCTACAGTTTCGATATTTATGACTCACGCTGTATAACGGAAAGTTTAGAAAAATTGCATAATATGCTATTACTTATTTCTTCAATCCAAACTTATCACCGGAATTTTATTTAACTTTGTTCTTATACGTGCACTTACTTCTATACTGGAAATTTTGTTTAAATATATGACTTGTTTATCACATTTTTACCAAATATATCAAAATTTATGAAAAGAAAAAGTAGTTTTACCTGACAGAAAGAATACAACATCCAAACATATTTTGAAACCATTACTTAGAACTAAACTAATACCAACTTTAATGAAATTGATAATATTTCATTTATAAGTTTGGAGATTTAAAAGCACAAGCTAAGTATTTTCATTACAACTTGGGGAATGGGGAAACAAATGTTTATCTAATATCATAATCACTCTCTCCCAGGCTGTTTTAACTGCCTTTTCCTCAAATATTGATAAAGAGCTTTTACGCTGTTTTAAAAACAAGTCTGTATTTAGCTTAAAGTTTGGAAATGACATAACAGACTATTCGTAAATTCTTGAGGTCAGAAATTTCAACAGAATTTAATCTAACTTTGCTCATATACGTGTACTTACTTCTATTATGTAAAGTTCTTTTAAATGTATGTCATGTTTACCACGTTTTTATGAATATATCAAAATTTATGAAAAGTTAAATTAACTGGTTTTACCTGACAGGTAGAATACAACTCATCCAAACATATTTTAAAATCATTACTTCAAATTGAACTAATACCAATATGAACATAATTGATTATATTTCATTTATAAGTCTTGAGATTTAATATTTGTAGGCGAAAGATAAGTATTTTCAATACAACTTGGGGAATAGGAAAATCAAATGTTTACCTAATATCATTATTACTCTGCTCCATGTTGTTTTAACTACCTTTCCTCAAATATTGTTAAACAGCTTTTAAGCTCTTTTGAAAACATGTCTGTATTTAACAGAAAGTTTGGAAAAATTAGATAATGTATTGTTAGTTATTTCTTCAGACAAAACTTTTCATCGAAAATTAATGCAACTTTGCACATATACTTGCATTTATACACTATACAGTACTTTTAAATGTATGACTTGTTCATCATGTTTTTACAAATATATCACAATTTATATAAAGTCAAATTAACCGGTTTTACCTCACACAGAACGTATATTATTGAAACATATTTTTAAACCATTACTGAAAACTAAACTAATACCAACTTTAACAAAATTGATAGTATTTCCTTTATATGTCTGGAGATTTAATATTTGAAAGCGAGAGATAAATATTTTCATTTCAACTTGGGGAATGAGAAAGCAAATGTTTACCTAATATCATAATCACTCTCTTCCATGTTGTTTAAACTGCCTTTTCCTCAAATATTGTTAAATAGCTTTTAAGCTCTTTTGAAAACTAGTCCGTATTTAACGGAAATTTTGGAAGTACTATCACATAACATACTGTTAGTTATTTCTCCAGGTCAAACTTTTCACCGGCATTTAATGCAACTTTACACATATACTTTCATTTATACACTATATAGTACTTTTAAATACATGACTTGTTCTATCACGTTTTTTATAAACATGTCATAATTTATATAAATTAACCGGTTTTACCTCTCACATGGAATACAATATATATGTGTATATATATATATATATATATAGCGAAACATATTTTAAACCCATTACTTCAAAGTAAACTAATACCAACTTCAATGAAATTGATAATATTTCATTTAAAAGTCTGGAGATTTAATATTTTAAGGCCAAAGATAAGTATTTTGATTACAACTTGAGGAATGGGAAAACAAATATTTACCTAATATCATAATCACTCTCTTCCATGTTATGAATGTCTTTTACTCAAATATTGTTTGAGAGTTTTTAAGCTGTTTTGAAAATTCGACTGTATTTAACGGAAAGTTTGAAAACATCACATAACATTCAATTCGTTATTTCCTCAGACAAAAATTTTCTACAGAATTTAATGTAACTTTGCACATATGCTTGCACTTATATATTATATAGTACTTTTAAATATATGACTTGTTCATCATAGTACTTTTAAATACACTGCTCAAAACAATTAAAGGGTATTGCAGTTTTAGGTGGATTTTGTATCTGGTAAACTTTTCAGCTGATTGATACTTGGTCGACAGACATAGTAGGTTATATGAGAATAAATTACACATGTTTGGCAGAAAAAAATGCATTTTATTGCGCATTTGTTTACAAAAGGAAAAAAACACAATTTATGCATATGAGAAAGAAAGAATAAGAAAAGGTGTTTTCTTCAAAAAAATCATTTTCAGTAGGGAGTATGGTTTCCACGGGCGGCCAGCAACGTTGAACACCTTTGAGGCATGGACTCAATGAGGCTATTACTGACGAGTTGGGGTATTCTGCCCCACTCTTCCAGAAGAGCTCTTTCCAGTTATTGGAGAGATTGTGGGGGTTGTTGGCGGCCAGAAACTCGTCTTCCTAGAGCGTCCCAAACGTGCTCAGTTGGATTCATGTCCGGAGATCACGCTGGCTATTCCATTCGAACGATTCCTTCCTCGAAAAGAAAATCCTCAACCAGGTTTGCAGGATGTGGCCTGCAGTTAACGTCCATTAAAATGAAGTTATCTCCGATTGCTGCAGCGTAAGGGACTACAATAGGTCTGAGGATCTCATCCCAATATCGGCGACCAGTCAGAGCTCCATCTCGAATGATGTAGAGGTCAGTGCGCCCGTCAATGGAGATGCCACCATACACCAACACTCCTCCACCGCCAAATCTGACACTTCCGTGCACGAACGCAGGATTATTCCTACTGCCACGGTCCCTCCAGATGAAAATACGCCTATTATCCGGATGCACAGAAAAACGGGACTCGTCAGAAAACAGAATATTGCTCCATTCATTTCTCCTCCAGTTGACATGCTCGGTTGCCCACTCTCTGCGGTTGCGACGATGCCTTGATGTTAATCTAACACATACCATCGGTCGGCGAGCATACAGACCTACAGCATGGAGCCGGTTTCGGACAGTCTGAGTTGAAATCGTTGTGTCTGCAGCCGAGCGAAGGTGTTGTTGGAGAAGAGTAGCGTTCATGTTTCGGTGTCTCCGAGCTGTTAACGCTAAATACCTATCTTCATTGGGCGTTGTTGCCCGTCTAAGACCTTGCCCTGGTCTTCGGCCTGCACATCCACTCTCCAAAAAACGGTTCCAGATCCTGGAAATGACACTTTGTGACACTCCAATGGCTTGGGCTACTTTGGCTTTAGTTTGGCCCCCTTCTAACCTACCAACAATTCTCCAAGCTTCTGAATCTGTCAAATGACTTCGCTGAGACATCGTACTCATCGAAACAAAGCAATCACTGAATGCTGATCATCCTTGTCTTCATTCTCTTTTATCCAGTTGAAAGTCAAATTTCATTCGCTGCCGCTGAAGCGACGTTTTTGACGTCGAACTCAAAATTTGCATACTCCACAGTTTGAAAACCAGAAAAATTTGCATTTGTGATTCTCTTCTTCTATTTTCGGCAAAAAAAATTTCGTTTATATTTTTATTTTATATAAAACTTCAAATATCCTTTAATTGTTTTGAGCAGTGTATATGACTTGTTCATCATAGTACATTTAAATACACTGCTCAAAACAATTAAAGGGTATTTGAAGTTTTATATAAAATAAAGATATAAACGAAATTTTTTTTTGCCGAAAATAGAAGAAGAGAATCACAAATGCAAATTTTTCTGGTTTTCAAACTGTGGAGTATGCAAATTTTGAGTTCGACGTCAAAAACGTCGCTTCAGCGGCAGCGAATGAAATTTGACTTTCAACTGGATAAAAGAGAATGAAGAAAAGGATGATCGGCATTCAGTGATTGCTTTGTTTCTATGAGTACGATGTCTCAGCGAAGTCATTTGACAGATTCAGAAGCTTGAAGAATTGTTGGTAGGTTAGAAGGGGGGCAAACTCAAGCGAAGTAGCGCAAGCCATTGGAGTGTAACAAAGTGTCATTTCCAGGATCTGGAACCGTTTTTTGGAGAGTGGATGTGCAGGCCGAAGATCAGGGCAAGGTCGTAGACGGGCAACAACGCCCAATGAAGATCGGTATTTAGCGTTAACAGCTCGGATATACCGAAACATGAACGCTACTCTTCTCCAACAACACCTTCGCTCGGCTACAGACACCACGATTTCAACTCAGACTGTTCGAAACCGGCTCCATGCTGTAGGTCTGTATGCTCGCCGACCCATGGTATGTGTTAGATTAACATCAAGGCATCGTAGCGACCGCAAGGGAGTGGGCAACCGAGCATGTCAACAGGAGGAGAAATGAATGGAGCAATATTCTGTTTTCTGACTAGTCCCGTTTTTCTGTGCATCCGGATAATAGGCGTATTTTCATCTGGAGGGACCATGGCAGTAGGAATAATCCTGCGTTCGTGCACGAAAGTGTCAGATTTGGTGGTGGAGGAGTGTTGGTGTATGGTGGCATCTTCACTGACGGACTCACTGACCTCTACATCATTCGGGATGGAGCTCTGACTGGTCGCCGATATAGGGATGAGATCCTCAGACCTATTGTAGTCCCTTACGCTGCAGCAATCGTAGATAACTTCATTTTAATGGACGATAACTGCAGGCCACATCGTGCAAACCTGGTGGAGGATTTCCTTTTCGAGGAAGGAATCGTTCGAATGGAATAGCCAGCGTGTTCTCCAGACATGAATCCAATCGGGCACGTTTGGGACGCTCTAGGAAGACGAGTTTCTGGCCGCCAACAATCCCCACAAACTTTCCAAGAACTGGAAAGAGCTCTTCTGGAAGAGTGGGGCAGAATACCCCAACTCGTCATTAATAGCCTCATTGAGTCCATGCCTCAAAGGTGTTCAACGTTGCTGGCCGCCCGTGGAAACGATACCCCTAATTGAAAATGATTTTCCTTAAAGAAAACACCTTTTCTTATTCATTTTTTTCTCATATGCAGAAATTGTGTTTTTTTTCTTTTGTACACAAATGCGCAATAAAATGCATTTTTTTCTGCCAAACATGTGTAATTTATTCTCATATAACCTAATATGTCTGTCGACCATGTATCAATCAGCTAAAAAGTTTCCCAGATACAAAATCCACCTAAAACTGCAATATCCTTTAATTGTTTTGAGCAGTGTATATGACTCGTTGATATCATTTTTATAAATATACTATAATTTATATAAAATTAAATTAAATGTTTTTACCTCCCAGGTAGAATATAACATCCAAACTTTTTTTAAAACCATTACATCAAACTAAACTAATACCAACTTTAACAAAATTGATATTTCAATTATAAATCTTGAGATTTAATATTTGAAGGTGGAAGATAAGTATTTTCATTACAACTAACGGAATAGGCAAACAAATTTTCACCTAATATCATAATCCCTCTCTTCCATGTTGTTTTAACTGCCTTTTCCTCAAATATTGTTAAAGAGCGTTCAAGCTCTTTCGAAAAAAAAGTCTGTATTTAACGGAAAATTTTGAAAAGTTACATAATGTACCGTTAGTTATTTCTTCAGGCCAATTTTTTCATCAGCACTTAATGTATCTTTGCACATATATTTGCATTTATACACTATACATTCCTTTAGTTATATGACGTGTTCATCACTTTTTTACAAATAATATCATAATTTATATAAATTAACCGGTTTTACCCCACATAGAATGCAATACATATACATACACATATATATCGATACATATTTTAAAACCATTACTTCAAAGTAAACAAATACCAACTTTAACGAAATTGATAATATTTCATTTATAAGTCTGGAGGTTTAATATTTGAAGGCGAAAGATAAGTTTTTTCATAATAGCTTGGGGAATGGGAAAATAAATGCTTACCTAATATCATAATCACTCTCTTCCATGTTGTTTTAACTGCCTTTTCGTCAGATTTTGTCGAAGATCTTTTAAGCTCTTTTGAAAACTAGTCCATATTTAACAGAAAGTTTGGAAGAATCACATAACACACTATTAGTTATTTCTTGAGGCCAAAATTTTCAACAGAGTTTAATGTAACTTTGCTCATATACGTGCACATACCTCTATTCTGTAAAGTTCTTTTAAATATATGACTTGTTTATCACGTTTTTACGAATATATCAAAATTTATGAAAAGTTAAATTATCTAGTTTTCCCTGACAAATAGAATACAACATCCAAACATATTTTTAAACTATTACTTCAAAATAAACTAATACCAATTTTACCAAAATTGATAATATTTCATTTTTATACGTCTGGAGCTTTAATATTTGTCGGCGAAAGATAAGTATTTTCATTACAACTTGTGGAATGGGAAAACAAATGTTTACCTAATATCATAATCACTCTCTTCCATGTTGCTACAGAGTGGCTAGTGGTTAGATAAAAACACAGTCATTATAGATGATAAATACCTGTATTTGGTTAAAGATAAATTCAGTATATGTAATCTCTTTATATTATTTGAAGTATTTTTTGTAAGAAAATACTGGTAGTTTTCTCTTTTTTTGACTGTATTTTTCCCGGTTTTTCCTGACCTCTCGCCAACCTGTGTTACAACTGCCTTTTTCTCAAGTATTGTTAAAGAGCTTTTAAGCTCTTTTAAAAACAGATCTGTATTTAACGGAAAGTTTGGAAGAATCACATAACATACTATTATTATTTCTTGATGTTAGAATTTTCAGCTGAATTTAATGTAAATTTACACTTATACTTAAACTTGCCGATATTCTGTAAAGGTCTTTTAAATATGCGACTTTTTTATCACGTTTTTACGAATATATCAAAATTAAGTAAAAGTTAAATTAATTGGTTTTAAAGTTAAATTAACTGGTTTTACCACACAGATAGAATACTATATACAAACATATTTTAAAATCACTACTTTGAATTAACCTTACAACCATTATTATTATCAATTTTAAGAGAATTGACAATCTTTCAATTATTGTTTTGGATATTTAATATTTATAGATGAAAGATAATTACATTGATTACAATTTGTTAAATAGAGGACAAATGTTTGCCTGTATAATTTTAATTAATTTTCCAATTGATTTCATGAATTGTATTGGAAATTTATTAAAAAATTTATTGAAATTTTATATGCATTCACCGATGTTGGTTTGTTTGTGTTTTATGTTATGCCTCAGGATTTTGTGTTCATGAAGATTATTCTATCTTGTGCTGCAGTGTACTCTTACCATTATATGGGTTTGAAAAATGCCAATCTTGGTATCATCCTCGTAGCTTAAATGGTAGAGCATTTGGAACGCTATTTCGAGGTTTCCGGTTTCGATCCCCGGCTTGGACATTTTTCAAGCATTGTTGTTTTTTACACTTAGTTAGCAAGTGATAAATCACGCATTAAATTATCAAATGTTTACCTGTTTGTGAATTTTATAAATATCACAATCACTCTTATCTATATTGTTTTATCTGCCAATTATTCAAATATAATTTCAGAGATTTGAAACTTTTTTTAATATCTGGACTGTATTTAACGGAAAACTTTTGGGAACCTCATAATATACTATCAGTTATTTCTTGATAAGAAATTTTCCAAAGGAATTTAATGTAATTTTGCATAAATTTTGTATTAAATTTTTGTGGATAAATTATAGATTATAAAATCAAATTAACTGATTTTACTTCATAGATGGAATACAATAGATA
Source organism: Maratus speculifer (assembly GCA_964019185.1). Taxonomy (NCBI): domain Eukaryota; kingdom Metazoa; phylum Arthropoda; class Arachnida; order Araneae; family Salticidae; genus Maratus; species Maratus speculifer. The sequence continues at coordinate 280,466,137 of OZ025294.1, forward strand.
AACACAATTTTAAACCATTACTTCGAACTAAATTAATACCAATTTTAAAAAAAAATTAAATATTTTGTTTATAAATCTGGAGATTTAATATTTAAAGACAAATAATAATTATATCCATTACAATTTGCGAAATAGGAAAAAAATGCATCTTTGTAAATTTATAAATATCACATGCATTCACTCTCGTCTATGTGGTTTTGTCAACCTATTCTTCAAGTATAGTTTGTGAGCTTTGAATCTCTTTTGAAAAATAGATTGCATTTAACAGAAAGTTTGGGGGAACAATTGTAAGTATTATGAATGAAAGTACGTTGGGGATTCTTATAGTGAGAATCTCCAACGGAATGTAATGTAATGTTACATATATACTTCACTTAACTGCTCTTATCTCCAGATAGAATATAATAGCCAAACACATTTTAAAGCCATTACTGGAACTAAATTAATACCAATTTTAACAAAATGTATAATTTCTTATTTATAACTCTGGGGATTTAATATTTAAAGACAAAAGGTAATCATATTCATTGGAATTTGAATAGTAGAAAACAAATGTTTATCTCTTTGTGAATTTATAAATATCTAATTATTATTCTCGTTTACGCTATTTTGTCTGCCTATTCTTCAAACATAGTTTCAGAGCACGGAATCTCTTTTGAAAACTAGGCTTTATTTAACGGAAAATGTGGGAGAACCACAGTATGTAGAGCACATGGGGAGTTTAATATATCTTAGCATTTAGGGGAGAGTGGGGATACTTGAGCATAGGGGATACTTGAGCCACCCCTATTATCTCTACAGTTGGTCAATTTTTCTTTCTAAAACTGACAATATGGTAACATATTTATAGTTCTGAACATGTAAAAAAGAAATCACATACCTTGGGTACCATTTTGAAAGTATGGTGATTAACCCTTTGAGCTCTGCTGGTAGATTTTTATACCACATACTTTTAATTCTGAAATGTCACAAGACACCAGAAAATTCGACCAAATTTATTTGAAAAAGGTTTAATGCATTTTTTAGCGTATATAGTAAATCGGTTTTTTTCTTTGCAAAATTACTGGTGCGAATGTGACATCTGGCTCAAGTATCCCCTCCATGGGGATACTTGAGCCACGATGTAAAAGAAAAAGTAAAAAATTATTAGGCACAGAAAAATAGTTCAAAATTAATTGAAAGTGGTTTTCAATTGAAGAAAAAATATTAAATTTTCATTTTCAATATTTTATTTTGTTCTAAAAAATTATAAAAAATTTAAAAAAATTAAAATTAAAAAAATGGCTCAAGTATCCCCATCTTCCCCTATATTGAAACTTACCATTATACGATAAAATCATTAAAAATAAATCATTTTAAGTTCATCATATTTTTTATGAATAATCATTATTTATGAAAATCAAACTATCCAGCCTCCTACTTAAAAACAAAAAAATCTTTTTTTAACATAATGAAATAATTAACTGGCAGTTGGATTTCAAACGAACTTCTTATAAAATTAAAACAAATTTAAAACTTGTATTTTTAAACCTTTGTTTTAAAAGCAAGATTTTTTTAACGTTATTTTTGGTACCGTTTCTAATTTTGGAATTAATTTTAGTTGGTTCTGGCAGTGGGAAGGCTCTTCCGAAAATACTTAAGAGTCTGGAGTAAATGAATATAGAAAAGATTTTGGGGTATCTTTCTCATATTCTTTTAACTTCCATCAGAAAAACCGCTTCAATAATAAAAACATTACTGATTGGCAGAATTGTTGGTCTTATGTGGAATAAAGGCAGAGATACGCATAGAGTATTACCAGAAGTTAATTTGGATTTTGTTGCAGCTTACTTTGTGTCAGCATATGGTGCTTTTCCAATATATAGTATTTACATAAAATAGGCAAACGTCAAATTGATAAATGCATCTGTGGAAACCGTCGGGACATACGACACTATCTCTTTGACAGTTGTATTTCAAATGACTTTTTTGATTTGATACAGAGAAGAACTTTAGAGTGGAATATTCGTTATGTGCTACTTTCACAGTCAAATTACAAACATTTGTGTGCAATATACAATGATTTAAATAAGAATTTTTCGTTTATACGATATAAGTTTTGACAGTTTTTTTCACTTTCGATGACAGCGTGCTGAATTGACTCTAAAATACATTCACAGTGAAATGTTGGACTTACAGACACGATCTCAGTTTTTTCAGTTTATCATACATTACATCCTTTAATTTTCAGTTTTATTATTTATTTATTTATTTATTTTTATTTATTTATTTATATTTTTATTTATTTTTATTTATTTTTATTAATACGCCTATGCCTAATTTGATGGGTGCCCTGGGTGGATGATCAAGCCAAACCACTTCGTAAAATTAAAAACAGAATGTATATTCTAAAAGATTGCATTCTTACATTTCGAATGCCAGAATCAATTGACAAAAGCATCGAAGTTAACTCTTTTAAAAATATGTTTCTAAAACCGTCGTTTTTCTCTTGTGGAAACGCAACTCCAAGGCACAATTTTAAAAAAATCGACAAAGCAATATTTTATTCTTAAATCTGAAACTTTTTGCAATTAGTGGGAATATCAGCTTTCAAAAAGTAAGAATAACGACCCTTTCAAATATACGGATGAATGCAATTGACTTCGCGCCTCACACAGACGATAATCTTTCTACGCTACAAGTAACTAAACATTCTTATTTTAGGACATTCTTTTTAGAGTATTCCAGCAGAACAGATTTACATCATCTATAAAATTTTTGTTACGTTTAGGTGGGTGGAACTATTTTTTACAATATAAAATGTGTAAAATTTTCGACAAAATCAATAAAAATATGAGTTTTGCTGAGGTTTCGTTTGACTTTGATAGCATATGCTCCAAAGATCAAATTAAGCAGAAAATATTATTTCAAAACTTTTTTGCGCTTTTATTTATTTAAAAATGTAAATTTAGATAAAATGGAGTTAGAGGCATAAAATTATGCAAATTTAGAAATTATTTAAAACTACTATCAAAAACCCGTTCAACGCCAGGGGAATCAGAGAATAATAAAATAAAATAAATCTCTTTCTAAACAACAACAACAAAAAAGATCATAAATGTTTACGTAAGTCATATTTTCGTCTCTTAATTGATGTTATAGCGAATTCAGAAATTAATATTACACCTTGCACTGATTTTTAATTATTTATTCAGTTTTATCGCATTTGAAATACAATTTTTTAGAATATTTAAAATCATATAAAGTTATGCAAATATTTGAAATCTCATTAAATATGGAACAGATGAAATATTTAATCTCATTACTAAAATCTGATTAAAATTTCATTAATGTCAGAATTAAAAAAATAACAGATTTAAAAAATAATTAAAAGTTATGAATATTCATAACATGATAATTAGATAGTAGATTATTATTTAATGAGATTCAGTGAGAAGATATATTGATTTTGCGATTCTTTAAAATGTTTTTTATAAAATCAACTAAGCGAATATTATATTATTATATACTGTTGTAAATCTGTTTGATTAGAATAATAATTTGTGATTTGTACTTTTAAACAAACGCTTAGAATGTAATTTTAAATTGAAATAAGACGCATAAAGAGTACTAACAAATACAATTTAATCATAGATTTTCAATTTATAAGTACGTGAAATACAATGTACATCTTTCAAGACTTCCAATATCTCTAATCAAGAGCAAATTGAAGAACGGTTGAAAATTGTAGAAAATAAAAAGGACTCATGTAAAAGTTAAAGTTATTAGAAAAGTGTGTTTAAAAATTCACGGTTGAAATGGTGTCTTTTATTTTGAAAATCTTTCCGAAAAAGACAGAAACCTATGTTTACTGGAGTAGCTTATTTGAAAAAGATTCTGATAACATAGGAAAGTTTTTAGGAATCGTGAGTATTTACCATTTAAAACTGTATTTCGTAACATTTTCTGCCATTTTTGAAGTGTACAGTAATGTTAAAAAAATATAAAAAATTAATCACGCCACAACAGTACAGTGAAAGGCTAAACTTAATCATTTGGAATAAAATCTTAAATTGAAGATGGATTTAAAATGAAAAGATTTTTTGTTTTATAAAAACTTTTATGTGTGTTAAAAATAATGTTCATGAACATAATAAAATTATATATTACAAGTCTTGATATTTTTAAAAATGATAAGTGGTTAACATATTAAATTAAAATAATTCTAATAACATTAAGCTTGAAATATCTTAAACCTGAAAAAGATAATGTATTTGTTAAAAATCAATTTAAAAAATGTATGGTATTATAGAAATTTTGATTTATAGATTTTTATAGTTTATAGAAATAAAAACTACATGTATATTTATATAAATTTACTTATATTTATATTTTCAAAAGTGATTCAAAAGATATTTATTCCTTTTAATTAGCTTTTCATTAAATATTTTTATAGCAATTAATACTTTTCAATAAGTTTTCCATTACTATAATTGTATTTAAGAAACTTTTCTTTCTTTCTTTTTAATATTTTACACAAAGATTAAACTATTGCAAATTGAGCTTTAAGCCTACACAAGATGCTCAGTTATAATCATTTTCTATAAAAATAGCTCTTCTAATTTATCAAGTTTAACGTTCTTTGAATAAATCTCTTCAAGCCAAGCGCTTAATACTTTAATCTTTTGAGCTTCCAATCTCTTTAGCCACAGATATTTTCAATGGGTGCCTAATTGCCTTGTTTCTTTACTTTTCATTACTTGCATTAGTTTTACTGATTTGAAAATGCTTCATTTTTGATTTTTTGTTTTAAATTATTGTTAGGTACATACAGTTCCGGTAAAGATTTTTCTACGCAGAAAAATTTCTCAAAGAAAGTATTAGTTCTAAAACTTTTTAAACTGTTGATAAGTATACAATAATATCAAATTTTTACTTTTTAACAGCTATCTTTACCATTTTTAAAAAAATAGCAAAAATTCCATAAATATTTTTATTCGATTATCTATATAAAAAAATCCAGGTCATCCGATTATCATCAACAGTTTCGGGTTGACCGCTTTACTTTTTATATGCCAAGTGGCCATATTGCTTCTTTTAACTTAGCGTAGCAGCTATTGACTAAATTGCCAAATACGGCTTCATCGTCATCATTTCTTTTGAAATGTGAATCTATTATTTAATTAAAATCAAATACATATGTATCTGATATATTTAAAATACACGTGTTTGATTTGAAATAGCAAAAGCCTAAACAATAATACAATAATACAATAGCAAAAACCTAAAAGCACAAACAAAAACGGTCTGACGAGTTCGCTATTCATATAGTCCACCCGCAAGAAAAGTGACAATTCTTGCAGAATTTCATTTTGCATTTTCTTCCATTAATAAGTGTTTCATAGATGTTTCTTGATACACAAATATTTCCATGGGTGCAGTTGTGGGGAAAATCCCTTTATTACGTTATATGTCAATTTGTGACCACATGAGAGTAGTGGATTGCGTGGGAAGGTTAAATTACCCAACAATTCAAAACTCATCCAGTGTCATTATATTTAAGTACTTTGTGTACGTTTTAGTTCTTGCATGCAGAGCTAAATGCTGCAATTTCATGTTATAACTTCTTTTTTATGCATATTTAATCTTGCATCTCCTGTAAAATTCATTTTTGTGGAGATGTGTCACCTTGCTTACGGGTGAGCAATATATGCCAAGTGGCCATAATTCATAAAAATTATTTTTCCAATAAAATTGCATAAAATTTACATTTTTACAAAGATCTTTGCAAAATAACTGAAGTTTCTGCGGTAAAGTATATAAAAAATCGATGTATTCTAAGATAGCTTCAGTTAAAGTCAGGGCTGCTGAGTCGGCGCGAAAAATAGCCAACTCCGACTCCAGAAATTTTAAGAGTTTCGACTCCGTGCTGGTTAATGTACTAAGTGTTACTGTTGACTAAAATTATGAGGGAACACAATAAAAATAAGGAAAAAAATTCATGCTTTCAGAATTAATTCAGTTCTTAAAACTTTGAAAGAAAAAATGATAAAAAAACTCCTTTATACTAATTTTCTACGTCTCACGAACACAAAAAAATCCATTATCAAAATCTAAAAAAGAAAATAAAACAGAAATTTTACTATTTAGAATCCATGGACCTCAAAACGGGATTTTTTACAATTTTGATTTGAGTTTGGGTTCTCCAGAACAGTAAAATTTCAATCGAAAGGAAAATAATAATAAAAATGAAAAATTTTCTAGTTCGAAAATATTTCGGCATCTACATTAGTTATTTTATTAAAAATGTATTTTATCTACTTTGGTCGTCGGTCGTTATATTGGAAATCTTTAACTTGACTATCCCTGATATAATTCTAAAATAACAATAATAATTCTGTTTGTATCTAAAATTGCATATAATTGGTTTAATTTTTCTTCAAACTGCCAAAAAAAAAAAAAAAAAAAAAAAAAAAAAAAAATGCCGTAGACGGTTTATATTTTTTGCGTCTTCAAATCCGCAGTCCTGGTTGAAATTAAGCTAACAGCTGAAGATCGCATTCCGTCTAATTTATCAAATAATAAAGATTCATTCACCTAGTCGATTTAAATTATGTATAAACAACTTGAACATGATATAATATACATACTTTAAGTTTGATTTTAAATTTTTTAGGAGTGTGAAAGCTTACAGTTATATGATCAATTATTAATATACCGAGTTATCTTGTTCAAATGAAAGAAGATTATTCTCTATATGAGAGTTTTTGAAAAAAAAAGTGCAAAGTTATACCTGACATTCGTTACACTAGTATATGATCTCTTTTCTTAATCGCTTACCTCTGGAATCTCTTTTACAAGATCTATAGTACACTGTAAGGTTAGATTTTATTTTTCTGAGCACGAATAACATTTTGAAAATGCCTTGAAGTTAAATTGATTGTTAAAGAATTACCTGTCGGACTTTCTGATGTGGCAGAAAAATTTGTCAAAATGATTTTCTGTAGTTACAAGATGATGTATGAATAAATTCTATTGAAAATTGTTTAAGTGATAGTTTTTATCAATCCATCTAATATAAAACAACCCATAAATTAATACTACATTAACAATTTTTAAAGTGTTATTAAGCTATGTATCGTTTAAAATATCTGAAAATTTATTTGCTTAGATTAGTCACTGGCGCTGTTGTCAGATTAGGCACAGAAAAGTCATCAGATAGTTTATTCTGACCGCTTTTTTTAAATAAAAATATTTGGCCTACTTAAAAATGTATGAAAATTTCTGAAAATAAGGCGAATTTTACTATTTTTAAAAAGTGATGTCAGTCAAATAACCTGAATTAAAAAAGGTCTTCAATCTGGAACACTGATCACTGTGGAATGTTTGCTGTTTAAGTAGAAAAAAATTAACTCTTTACTTATATGAATTACATTTTCTGACAATAAAAATGGATTCTGACGATTAATATGCTATAACTGGAAATAATTATAAAAACTCTATTATATAGCACAACATAACATTGAAAACTAGTATACTTTTGTTTTGATAATCAAAATAGAAAGAAGATTTTTTTTATCGAATTTATAATCTAAACATTTATTATAAAACTGATAACATTGTTTTTAAATAAAATTACGTGCAGTCCTTTTCTTTTCTTTTCTTTTCGTTTTTTTCTTTGTAACCTTAGCAATGATATTGCTTTGCAATGAAACTTCAGCTTAATTTTATATGAAGTAAACGTAACTTATAATTTATAATAACATAATTTTAATAAAACCTACCTAGACATATAAATGAGTCACTTGATAAAGTATCTTACCAAACTAACATTCGGGTATATTGTCTTCTGTAACCAGCCAAGCTAAAAAGTCCACGTGGTTCACAGGAATTTTATTGACTTACGGCTCATAAATTTTTAGTACTCCTCACATCATTACAGAGCTTTTATAAGCAGGAAGATAAAGCTCAGAATAAGCAAATGGAATGTAAGTTTCTTGCCTTTCGTCTTTTTCGAAATTTTCTTAAAGTATATAACAGTGAAACTTCCGTTTAACAAAGATTCGTCGTCAACTCAAAATATTTACAATAACAGTATTCTATAGCAAAACATAACAATGGAAAATAGTATACTTTTGTTTTGATAATCAAAATATAAAGAATTTTTTTTACAGAAGTTATATCGAAACATTTATTATAAAACTGACAATATTATATTTAAATAAAATTACGTGATATCCTTTTTTTTCATATTACCTTGAAATAAAATTCCAATTTGGTTTTATATAAATTAAACATAATTTACAATTAATAATATCACGATTTTAATAAACCCTACCAAGGCATAAACTGAGTCACTTAATAAAGTATCTTACCAAACTAAGATTCGGGTGCATTGTCTTCTGTAACTAGCCAAGCTAAAACGTCCATGTAAGTCACAGGAATTTTATAGACTTACGGGTCTTAAATTTTCAGTACTCCTCACATCATTACAGAGTTTTTATAAGCAGGAAGATAAAGCTCAGAATAAGCAAATAAAATGTAAGTTTCTTGTCTTATTTTTTAATTTCCTTACAATTTATTACATTGAAACTTCTATTTAAAAAATCTCGTTGTTACATCTAAACATTTAGCTATGAAGAAAATTCGCAAAATAGAAATCAACTAAAATCCATGTACTAAATATAATAAAAACGTAAATAACAGGAAAAGTATACACGAAATGGTTATGTATTTTAATTTATACAGTATTTTTTCATGTAATATAAGCATATGAGAAAAAATTACAATAAAGATATAAAAATACGTATAATAAAGAGAAGTAAACAAAAACTGAAGTGTTGCCTACTTTCTCTCTCTCTCTCTTTTTTTTTCTCAGTATTTCAGATTCTAACTTTTGAAAAATCAGTTAGTGCCATCGCAGATCGTACAGAGGGTTACGTTTAATATTTCCTTTTAAAACATGTTATCCTTTAATTAATTAAGCCAAATTGTTAATTTATAATTATTAAATTCTTACATCGATGGTAGCATCAATAAATTAAATTTTAATATAATTCTAAAGGTAAATTATTTTTTTAATAAAATTAACTATTTCCATGTGCCATTCCCAAAATTTTCTTCTATCACTTAAGTACATTTTAATATTTAAAAAATTAATTACACTTGTTAATGCTTTAATAATTTTTATTCAATGCTATACTAATTTTGATTTTCATCTTAAATTTCTGCTTCTGTCAATTAATCGAAATAAAAACGAGTTTCTGTCTCAGCACAAGCCGATGGACAATGGAATGATGGTCCGATTTTTTTCAAATTCAGAGAGGAACTACTTGCCATACCCAAAAATAATCACACACAAAAATTTTAGTTCATTTCTAAGCTTAATTTCATGCACATTTTGATGGTAAAATAATGAAAATGGCACAGACAACGTGATTACAGTTTACCCTTCCAGCGGATATTTTTCATATTCTGGTGGACCTACTAGTCATAGCCGAATCCTTACAAAAAAATAATTGGTTCAATTCTGTGGATAACTTCATACACTTTTAGGTGCTACAATATTGAAAATAGCACAAAAATTGCAATTGCAGCGCCCCTTTCAGGCAGATTTTTTTCAAATGCAGGAAGGACCAACTAGCCATAGCCATATACTTACACAAAAAGTTTAGTTCAATTCGATGCATAATTTTTTACACTTTTGGTCGGTACAATATTGAAAATGGCACAAAAATCACAGGAGAATCTGCTCGCCACAGCTAAAATCAGTTATGAAACATTTGGTTCAATTCTCTGTATATTTTCATACACATTTTGATGGTAGAATGGCGACATACGGAAACATAGATACACAGACACACGGACACAGATATTTTGTAAAAACATGTTTTCGGAATCTCTGACCCCTAAAACGTGTAAATCCGTTGTTTACCGGAAGTCGAAAAAATTTTCTATTACAATATTTTCTTCTATTGAAGACAGAAGAAAGTAAGAATGTTCAAATGAGATTATTTAAATAAAATCCAAGATTTCAATTTTTATGGAAAATCCAAAATTAAAAAAATAGCGGAGATATAAATGAAATTTTTAATTTCTAAAAGCTAAAAAAATATTCAAACGAAATTTTAAATGCGGATCCATTAATAAATCACAGTAGTTTTAAAAAAATGAATTCCGAAAATTATTTTAAATGTCAGTGGTTATTAATCACCCATAATATTCCTTAAATACACAAAAATACGAAATTCTCTTTAATTAAATTCATCGAAATATTACAATTCGATTTCCAGAACTAGAGTTGGAATTAGGAATCTCCTGCTGAATCTCCTGCGAGACGCTTTACCCTCACGCTCCGGTGTTTGTATGATAAACATTAAAATTAAAGTTCTGACCTAAAATTTTTATCGCAAAAATCAACGGATGACATAAAAAACCTAATTTAGTTAAAATAATAGACTTTTTTGAATATTTTATGCTTTGTCGTGTAACGCGAGGTATTCAGCTGTATATGAACAAAATTTGAAAACTCTGATTTATTACAGCTTTTGTGTACGGATCCTATGGATTTCGTTAGCTGAGCGAAAGCCTAAAAAGCATATAATATCACTTTTTACAGGTTTCTTATAAATAAAAAAAAATACAATGTTTATTTCAAATTTTGCGTATCCGAATAGTTTATCTGTAACATTTTCGTGAATCTGGAATGCCTTTCTTAATGTATCGAAGGCTTCTCTCCACTTTCAGCACCAGGGTGTAAGTGTGAGAGATTGGCGATAGGTAATATTTTTCTTGGCGTGAAATATATATATATATATATATATATATATATATTAACGTCTCTTTCTTCAACAAACATATTAACAGTTACAATATAAAGCAAACTTTCTTTTCTATTTGAAAACAACTGTAATAACTGCCATCTAAAATTACTGATAGTGAAATTTAAACAAAGTGTATTTAATAGTGTTAACTGAGTCAGAGAGTAAAATATCTTACCAAACTAAACTTTGCGTACATTGTCTTATATGTAACCATCCATGCTAGAAAGTTCATATAATTCACACGAATTTCATATACTTACGGGACATAAATTTTTGTCACTCTTCACATCATTAAAAACCTTTCTCAGAAGGCTGATAAAGCGGTGAAATTATAGATAAGCAAAGAGGTTTCTTGGTTTTTTTTTTTTTTTTTTTTTTTTTTTTTTAATTCTTTAATTGCATTGAACTTTTTTTTTATCCTTTTGGGTCTAGTGTACTATCAATAGTACTTGTCACATTAATACTTTTTTGTATATGTTGTTTAAGACTGAATTGTGAATGTCGATTCTTCAGCAGATGAAATAACATCATTTTACATGAAATAAAAGTGTGTGTTTTAAGTCTTAAATCGTTTGCGATGGGAGCCTTTTGCGAGATTTTTAACGTTTTGTCACCGGTTTTAAAAAAACAGAAATTTGTGCCCTATTGAAATGGTATGGTTAAATAAAGCAAATTTTATAAGAAAAGTTTACTGGTTGCGACAAACAAGGATTCTTAAGCCTTTTTGTGGAACGTATACGTGTCGCTCGTCCCCAAGCGATTAGTATGTTTTGTACTATCTATATTTATATATATAATTTTTTTTACTTACCCATCATACGTAGTATAGGGTAAGTCTTGCAATCGTTTTGAAAATCGAAAAAAATTTTTTGACGGATTTACACGTTTTAGATAGTGGAAATTCCGAAAAACATATTTTTAGAAAAAAAATTTCTGCCGTCCGTCTGTCTGTCTGTCTGTCTGTCTGTCTGTCTGTAAACGCTCTATCTCCCGAAGAAATTGAGCTAGAGACTAGAAATTTTGTTTGTAGTTAGTATGTAAGAATGGGACGAACCCTATTTAATATCAGCAACCTCGATTATCCGGAACTATTTTTTTCGGACTCTCGAAAAATTCGTTCTGATGAAAGGTATATAAAAATTTTCGAATTTTTTTGTTCTAAGGAATGGATGTAAAAGGCAATAAAATAACACACATTTTGCATATAGAACGAAGTCGATCGGATTATTAGTTGCCGAGGTATTTATAATCTTGTTTTCCACATTCTTCGATTTTTCATGACCCTGTATTTCATTCAAATTTCAATTCAGAAGTGTATTTCAATTGGAAATGAGACGCGTAATCCGACGCAGTTAATTGTTAGTTAATATAATTATTATTTTTGGAGTTATAAGGATGTTTCTTTTACGCAGTTCGGTACTACTTGAGTAGTTTGGCGTTTTATATAATTTGTTGAAATTGGTACATCAGCAGTTCTTTAATATAGCATTACTATGTATATTAACAATATTTAAATTTGTTTATGAATTGCAATGCATTGTATAAATAGTTTCACATGTTTTATTTTCATATACATATCCCTGATGGGTAAGTATTACGGTAGCCCCCAACGACTAGTTTCTATCGGAAGCGACACTAAATTCTGAAAAAGCGGAATTCCTGTTTTCTGGTTTCATATTTAATCTTGATCTAGCATTGGGTCTCAAATGCTTATTAACAATTAAATTAACAATTTTACATTCAATGTTACGCAATTTTTTATCATTTTCTTTTTTACTTTATTTGAATATATTTCATCATAATTACATTTAAATAAAAACATCAGTTATTAGGCAATCAAATTAACAAGGAAATTAAAAAAATTATTTAAAATTATTTAAAATAGTGTTAATTTTGCTTTCATTTAAAATATATCCTTTTACCTTATAATTATTTTTAAATAATCCTTTAGTTCCCTTTTCAGATTAATTTTTTCCTCGGTTCCTCATAAATAATTTTTTTTTCCTCATGAAAAATTTTTTCCTCGGTTCCTTTAATTTTGTCAGTCTTTTTCTTTTACACTTACAAATATTTTTATGTAAGCATAAGATTTAAGAAGCTATAAAATTTTATAATATACAATAAAATTCATAATTTAGATATTTAACGGAAAAATTAGAAAAATTTGAGAAAGCCTAAAATTCTAATATTGATTATAAAATTGACGATTTTATTTTCAATTACGTTAAATTCTTTACTTTTTTCTAATTTTATTAGAAAGTAATTAAACATAATTACATTTAAATAAAAAAAACTAATCATCAGGTAATATAATTACCATGAAAAGCACCCAGAGTTATTTGAATTATTATTTATTTTATTAGCAAGTAAAATCCCCCTGTTTATAATCATTTTTAGTACATGCTTTTTTAGTTCCTTTTTTGCATCCTTATTTTTTTCTCGTTCCACATTTTCTGTTATTTTTGTTCTCTACACTTCTTTTTACACGGGTAAATAATTTTATTTTGGTAGAAGATTCATGAAAGTATAAAACAACATAAAAACAGATAAACTTTATAATTGATGTATTTAACAAAAAAAATAGGAGTAATTTTACAATAATAGAAATTGATGAATTTATTACAGAAGTGATGCTTTTATTTTCAATAAAATGCAATACATTATCTTTCTTTACATTATTTTAATGTAATTCCAGCATAGTTCAATTTAAACTAAAAAATAATTTCAGTAATTACAAAACAATTTATACAAATTCTTGTAAGCATTGACTGAACCATGAGATTAAGTATCTTACCAAGCTAAGATTCATGTGTATTGTCTTCCATAAAACCAACCAAGCTAAAAAGTTCCTGTAATTCAAGGGAATTTTGTAGATTTACGGATCATAAATTTTTAGTATTCTTCACATCATTAAGAGCTTTTCTGAGAAGCAAGATAAAAAGATTGCATGGCAAATGAAATGGAGATGTCTATGTTTATTTAAAAATATTCTATAACATATTTGCTTTTTATATAAGAGGTAAATATTTTTCAAAAACACACATTCATTGCAAAAACAGTTAATCTAACTATCAAAGAAATCCAATTTATTTATTTAAGACTTATTTTAATGTTCTTTAAATATCTAATGATATTTTTTTCAATTTACTGCTGTATCACGTGAGTCTTAGCGAATTCATGTGGGTCGAGTAGGCTAATTAAATAATACTTTTCTTTTTCGTTTAAATGTAAAAAGAAAGATTACTTTAAGCACCAGAATTGTTTTAGAGAAGTATTTTGAAATATAAAACTTTTTTGTGCATTTTTTTTTTTCTTTACACTAATTTCAAAGTTTCAAAATATGTTGAACATTATAATTTGGGAATTTTGCAGACAAATGTTTTTTTTTTTTTTTCAATAAAATATTTGGTCTTTTATACAAAAACTAAATATTTACTGCTGTATCACTGCTGTATTCATGTGTATCGAGTTCGTTAGCAAGGTAACACGTGTTTTTTTTCTTTTATGTAAAAAGATTACTTAGGCACCAGAATTGTTTTAGAGAAGAATTTTAAAATATAAGACTTTTTCTGCCTTTTTTTTTTTTTTTTTTTTTTTTTTTTTGTCACACTAGTCTCAAATTCTTAAAATTATGGAATTTTGAAATAATGAAAAATATGTTGAGCATTATAATTTGGGTATTTTACAGAAAAATATTGTTTTTTTTTTTTTTTTAGAAAACTCACAAAATCGTAATTATTATCACAAAACTGAGGATTTTGTTTTCGATGACGTGTAATGCTTTTATCTTTGTCTTATTTTACTTAAATGTAATTCCAAAATATGTACCTTTAAATTTAAAAAGAAGAACCTCTTCTGTAATTAAAGAGAACGAAATTTTAAGAAAACTTATCTAAGTATTCACTGAACTATGAGATAAAGTATCTTACCAAGCTAAACTTTGTGTATATTGTCTTCCATATAACAAACCAAGCTGAAAAGTTCATGTAATACATGGGAATTCTGTAGATTAATTCTGGAGATTAAATTTTTAGAATTCGTCACATCTTTAATAGCCTTTTTCAGAATGAAGATTAAGCTGAGATTAAGTACATAAGCAAATGAAAACAAAGATCCTGGATTTATTTCAAAAAATTCAATAAAATATTTGCTCTTTTATACAAAAACTCATTCATTGTAAAAATAATTTATCTAATCATCAAATAAATCTAAGTTATTTATTTAGCACATATTTATTTATTTAAAAAAATATCTAATAATATTTTGTTTATATTATTGCTGTATTACTAGAGTGTTAGCGAGTTCATGCATGTAGATTTCTTTAGCAACGTAACATGTGGTTTTTTAATGCAATAAGAAAATTTACTTTTGGCACCAGAATGGTTTTAAAAATGGTTTTAAGATATAAATTTTTTCTGCGCTTTTTATTTTTATTAGTCTCAATACTATGGAATTTTAAAATAAGAAAAAATAAGGTACGAACTTCATACTTTGGACATTTTCCAAATTTTTTTTTTTCTTTTTTTTTTTTTTTTTAGAAAACTCGCGATTTTAATATTTATCACAAAACCAACAATTTTATTTTCGATGACGTGCAATGGTTTATCTTTGTCTTATTTTATTTAAATTTATTTCAAGCATAGAACATTTAGATAACGAAAAATAAACTCTTCTGTGATTACAGAAAACGAAATAAATAAAAATAAAAAAAACTTTTTCTAAGCAGTCAGAGACTGAACCTTAAGATAAATATATTACCAAGCTAAGCTTTGCGTGTATTGTCTTCCATAAAACCAACCATGCTAAAAAAT
This sequence comes from Maratus speculifer, assembly GCA_964019185.1. NCBI lineage: Eukaryota > Metazoa > Arthropoda > Arachnida > Araneae > Salticidae > Maratus > Maratus speculifer. The sequence continues at coordinate 280,481,750 of OZ025294.1, forward strand.
ATCATTGAGATTTGTAGATTTACGGTTCCTTAAATTTTAGTATTCTTCACATCATTAAGAGCCTTTCTGAGAAAGAAGATAAAGCTAAGAATACGTAAATAAGGAAATGAAATGAAGGTTTCTGTGTTTATTTAAAATTTTCCTATAAAACATTTGCTTTTTTATACAAAAGTTAAACTTTTTTCTAAAACACACATTCATTGCAAACTATAGTTAATCAAATTATAAAAAAAATCAAAGTTATTTATTTATCACTTATTTTATTATTTTCTAAAAATATTTAATATTCTTTAGTTCAATTTAATGCTGCTCATTTTTGCTCCATTAACTTTATTTAACACTGGAGTATTAGCATGTTTCATGGAGTATTATCATGTTCATGAGTATATATTAACAAGGTAAAATGTGCTTTTTTTAGTATAAAAAGAAATATTTTTTTGGCATCTGAATTGTTTTGGCGAAGTATTTTAAAATATTTTTTTTCGATTATTTGTTCTTTCACAAGTTTAAAAATTTTAGTATAATGAAAATTTAAATTACTAAAAAACATGATGAAATTTATAATTTTACAAAAAAAAAAAAAAAAAAAAAAATAAGTTTTTATGGAAAACTTAAAATTATAATGCCAACTGTCAGTTTCGTTATTACAAAACTATAATTTTTCTTTTTAATGGCTAACAATACTGTACCTTGTTCTTATTTTATTTAAATATAATTCCAGGAAAATTACATTTAAATTAAAAGAACCTCTTCGAAATTACACAGAACGGAATTTAAACAAACTTCAAAAAGTATTTACTGAACCATAAGATAAATTATCTTCGCTAGCTGATCTTTGTGTGTATTTTCTTCCATAAAACCAACCAAGTTAAAAACTTCCTGTAATTAACAGGAATTCTGTACATTTACGGATCATAAATTTTTAGTATTCTTCACATCATTAAGAGCCTTTCTGAGAAGCAAGATAAAGAGAATACATAGCAAATAAAATACAGGTTTCTTTGTTTTTTAAAAAATAATTAAAATGTATTTGCTCTTTTATACAAAAGTTAAACATTTTTGTAAAACACACATTCATTGCAAAAATAGTTAATCTAATAATCAAAGAAATGCAAATTATTCATTTAACACTTATTTACTTATTTTTTAAATATCTAATAATATTTTTTCATATTACTGCTGTATTACTAGAATGTTAGAGAATTAATTCGTGGCGAACTCATTAACAACGTAAAGTGTTTTTTTTTTTTTTTTTTTTTTTTTTTTTTTTTTTTTGATGAACAAGATGAACTTTATAATTTGGACATTTTGCAGAAAAATGTTGTTTTTTAGAGAACTCGCGATTTTAATATTTATTACAAAACTGACAATTTTATTTTCGATGGGGTGCAATGCTTTATCTTTCTCTTATTCAATTCTTTGTTTATTACATTTAATTCTAGCATAAAAAACATCTAAATAACGAAAAAACTTTTCTGTAATTACAGAAAAGAAATAAATAAAAAAAAAACTTTTCTAAGCAGTAACTAAACCATAAGATAAAGTACCTTACCAAGTTAAGCTTTGCGTGTATTGTCTTCCATAAAACCGGCCAAGCTAAAAATATCATTATATTCACGGAAATTTTGTAGATTTACGGTTCCGTAAATTACCGTAAATTTAAGGTAGATTACGGAAGAGTTTTTTTGTTATTTAATTTTTTTATGCTAGAATTAAATGTAATAAACAAAGAATTAAATAAGACCAAGATAAAGCATTGCACCCATCGAAAATTAAATTGTCAGTTTTGTACTCTCTTAAAAAGTCAGCCAGAAAATAGCTCAAGTTGAGCTGAAATCCACTCATCTCAATGTTGAAAGGCAGCTTCTCAAAAAAGAGTTGAATTAACTCGAGTTTTAACCAATTTAAATGAAGTTGAGCTATTTAAATAACCAATTTAGATCAAGAAGAAAAATCGTTTGAAGAAGAATCGTTTGAAAAACAACTCTTTTATGATCGAAAAAATTACAGCTCTTTCATGAGAAGCCAAATCAGCTCTTTCGTTTTAAGAGTGTAATGGATATTATAATCGCGAGTTCTCTAAAAAACAACATTTTTCTGCAAAATGTCCAAATTATAAAGTTCATCTTGTTTTTATTATTTTCAGATTCCATAATTTTGAGACTAATGAAAAAACTCTTCTGTAATTACAGAAAAGAAATAAATAAAAAAACTTTTTCTAAGCAGTAACTAAACCATAAGATAAAGTACCTCACCAAGATAAGTTTTCCGTGTATTGTCTTCCATAAAACCGACCAAGCTAAAAATATCATGGAATTCACTGAAATTTTGTAGATTTAAGGTTTCGTAATCTACCGTAGATTTACGGTAGATTACGGAAGTGTTTTTTCGTTATTTAAATTTTTTTATGCTAGAATTAAATGTAATAAACAAAGAATTAAATAAGACAAAGATAAAGCATTGCACCCCATCGAAAATAAAATTGTCAGTTTTGTAATAAATATTAAAATTGCGAGTTCTCTAAAAAGCAACATTTTTCTGCAAATTGTCCAAATTATAAAGTTCATCTTGTTTTTTTATTACTTTCAGATTCCATAATTTTGAGACTAATGAAAAAAAAACACTTCTGTAATTACAGAAAAGAAATAAATAAAAAAACTTTTCTAAGCAGTAACTAAACCATAAGATAAAGTACCTTACCAAGATAAGCTTTGCGTGTATTGTCTTCCATAAAACCGACCAAGCTAAAAATATCATGGAATTCACTGAAATTTGCAGTTCTAGATTTACGATTCGTTAAATTTTAGTATTCTTCACATCACTAAGAGCCTATCTGAGAAAGAAATAAAGCTGAGAATACGTAGATAAGCAAAAGAAATGAAGGTTTGTGCGTTTATTTAATTTTTTTCTATAAAACATTTGCTTTTTTATACAAAAGTTAAACCTTTTACTAAAACACACATTCATTGCAAACTATAGTTAATCAAATTATCAAAAGAATCAAAGTTATTTATTTATCACTTATTTTATTATTTTTTAAATATATTTAATATTCTTTAGTTCAATTTAATGCTGTTAATTTTTGCTCCATTAACTTTATTTATCAGTGGAGTATTGGCGTGTATCATGGTGAAGGCATGAGTATTGTCATGTTCATGTGTACTTATTAACAAGGTAACATGTGCTTTTTTTAGTATAAAAAAAAGTTTTTTTTTTTTTTGCATTTGACTTGTTTTAGCGAAGTATTTTAAAAGACAAACTTTTTCTGATTTTTATTTCTTTCACAAGTTAAAAAATCTGAGAATTATGAAATTTTAAATTAATAAAAAATGTGTTAAACTTTGTATATACAGTAGAACCCCGCAAAACCGGACCCCGCAAATCCGGATCGATTTGGTGGAATTTTTTTTTCAAGTTTGAGAAGTGATCGGCAAATTTCCATAACATAAATTTATTTCGACCTCATATTCTGAATAAATAAGTATTTTCTGAAATTTTTTCGGAAGAATACCTCAAGCTTTCTTATTTAAACTCTTTAATGTTATCTATGAAAGGAACAGCTATACATCATTTAAGTTTTGCCAATTCCAATTTTTACACTTTTCTATTTAATCCATTCGGTAAATGTCATCTTAAGCTCACTACTTAATTAAGTTTTACCAAGAGCATTGCAAGAAAGCAAAGTAAAATAGTCCTTATAGACGCACTGACTGATAAGGATCGTGACCCGATCTTTGTCAACCAGTCCATATGACCTCTGTCTGTCAACTACTCTTGGAAACAATCTTCTTGAGACTGTTTCCTTATCTTCGTGCCAAAACCCTTCTACAAATCACTTGCGGAAAATTTAAATAAAAGAAGGAAGAATACTCAAGAGAATGCGTGACCACGTGGCTCTCAAAAATAGTAGAATATGACAAATTTTATAATTACAAAGTAAACATTTTTACTGTCTGTAAATATTGATTATGTTCAATATAAAGGTGATTTTCTTTGAATACTATACACCATTTTATTTCTTTTTTACACATTCTCCGGATAATCCGGATTGGGCCTGGTCCCAATTAATCCGAATTATCGGGGTTCTACTGTATATTGAAAGCTTAAAATTGTAATACCAATTATCAGTTTCATTATTACAAAACTGTCAATTTTACTTTTGACGGCTAACAATATTTTAACTTTTTCTTACTTTATTTAAATATAATTCCAGCATAATTATATTTAAATTAAAAGAACCTCTTCTGTAATTAAAGAGAATGGAATTTAAACAAACTTCTGTAAGCTTTGACTGAACCATGAGATAAAGTATTTTACCGGACTAATCTTCGAGTATATTGCCTTCCATAAAATCCACCAAGCTAAAAAGTTGATGTAATTCATGGGAATTTTGTAGATTTACTGTCAATAAAATTTTAGTATTCTTCACATCTTTAAGAGCGTTTCTGAGAAGGAAGATAAAGCGTAATAAATAAATAAACAAAATAAGCAAATAACGTAAATAAACGTAAATAAGCAAATGAAACGAAGGATTCATTTAAATGTTTCTTTAAAATGTTTACCCTTTTACACCGAAATTAAATATATTTCTAAAATACGTATTCATTGTAAAATTAGAGATTTTAATTATGAAATGAGTTATTTATTTAGCATTCATTTTATTTATTTATTTATTTGAAATATCTAATAATTTTCAATTCAATTTACTGTTGTTATATTGAACTATAACGGGTGTGATAGAGAAGACACGAGTATTAGCGATTTCATGTGTAAGGTAACGTGAGGTACTTTTAATGTAAAAAGGAAGATTTATTTTGGCACTAAAATTGTTTTAGCAAAGTATTTAAATTTGAACGTTTTTTCTGTGCATTTTGCTTTCATAATCCATAAAGTTTGAGAATTCAAAAATTTTTAAATAATAAAAGTTATTATGACAGGGTTTGTACACTCCATCGAGGAATTCGAAGGATTTTAAGTGTTAGTACCAGACATTTCGTAACGTACTGGTAAATATATATAAATATAGAGATTTTTTCATCAAAAATGACATATGTTTTTTACTTAAATTCTGTTAAAGTGTCCTTTAAAATTCTTGAAGTCTACAAACCTTTGATAAACTTAATAATTCGGGATTTTTTCAGAAAAAAATTACAGTTTTTCTGTATAACTTAAAATTGTAAAATTTGTTACAAAACTGACAATTTTATTTTCAATGATTTACAATATTTTAACTTTGTCCTTTTTTATTTAAATGTAATTTCTGTATAGTTTCATTTTTATTAAGAAACCTCTTTTATAATTACAGAGAACGAAATTTAAACAAACTTCTGTAAGCATTGACTAAACCATAAGGTAAAGTATCTTTCCAAGCTAAGTTTCGTGTACATTGCCTTCCATAAAACCAACCAAGCTAAAAAGATCATGGGATTCACGGGAATTTTGTAGAGTTATGGTTGATAAAATTTTAGTATTCTTCACATCATTAAGAGCATTTCTGAGATAGAAGATAAAGCTAAGAATACGTAGATGAACAAATAAAATGAAGGTTTCTGTGTTTATTTTAAAATGTTCTATAAAATATTTGCCTTTTTATACAAATTAAAATAATTTTCTAAAATGCTCATTCATTGCAAAAATAGTTAAGTCTATATAGGAATCAAAGTATTTATTAAAAACATATTTTATTTTTTAAAATATCTAATAATATTTAATAAAATTTAGCGCTGTTACAGCAGTTATAATACAGTTAAAAATTTTGCTCTAGTTTGAACCAAATTTTGGTCCTCTGTAGCTGCCACCATAAGAAGGTGAAATCTCGTACCAACATTTTTGAGCTTCTTATTTCAACCTCACTCTTACTAAGGGAACTATGCTTCAAAAGGAGCTCCAAACATTGGTCCAAGATTTCACAAACTTACAGTGGAAGCTATCGAGCACCAAAATTTGGTTCAAACTAGGACAAGATTTGCAGCAGTGTAGTGAATTGTTAACGTGTCTCATGGAGAAGGCATAAATATGAGTATTAGAGATTTCACGTGTGTTTATTAGAAAAGTGTGTTTATTACAAATATCTGATAATATTTAATAAAATTTAGCGCTGTTACAGCAGTTATAAAACAGTTAAAAATTTTGCTCTAGTTGTTTTTTTTTTTTTTTTTTTTTTTTTTTTTTTTTTTGGCTACCACAACTCATTTAGCGAAGTATTCTCAAATATGAAATTTGTTGCTTCCACAAGCCGTAAAGTTCATTTCTGGAAATTCATTTTTAAGCTAAAAAGTTCATGTAATTCAGAGGAATTTTGTAGATTTTTTTTTCATAAAATTTTGGCATTCTTCGCATTTTTAAGGCCTTTTCTGAGCATTAAAATAAAACTGAGAATACATAGATAAGCAAATGAAAAGAAGATTTCTGGGTTTATTTATAAAATTTCTATAACTGTTTGCTCTTTTATAAAAAAGTTAAACATATTTCTAAAATGTACATTCACTGTAAACGTAGTTATTCTACTTATCAAAAGGTTCAAAGTTATTTATTTAGCGCATATTTTATTTTACTTTTTCAAATATATAAAAATCTTAAACTTAATTTACTGCTTTGCTATTGAACTGTCAACGTGATTATAAAGAAATCATAATGTGTATGAGTATTAGCGAGTTCAAGTGTATTTATTAGTAAGGTAACTGCTTTTTTTAATGTATTTTTTAATAAAGATATCTTTTAGTACCAGAATTGTTTTAGGAATGTGTATTATAAACTTTCTTCTGTACTTAATGCCTTTAGTAGTTTCAAAGTTATGATATTTGAATTGTGAAATTTTTAAATAACAAAAAATACAACGAACTGCATTATTTGTGAAAAAAGTGATTTACAGGAAAGAAGAGTATTTCAAGAAAATTTAAAATCGTAATATTTATTACAAAACTGACTTTTTTTTTCAATAGCGTACAACTTTACTTTTGTCTTATTTTATTTAACTGTAATTCCAGCATAATTACATTTAAATTAAAAAAAAACTCTTCTGTAATTACAAAGAACAAAGTTTAATCAAACTTCTGTTAGCATTGACTGAACCATAAGATAAAATATCTTACCAAGCTAAGATTAATGTGTATTTTTTTCATAAAACCAACCAAGCTAAAAAGTTCGTGTAATTCATGGGAATAATTTTATAGATTTACGGTTCGTAAAATTTTTGTATTCTTCACATCTTTAAGCGTCCTTCTAAGAAAGAAGATAAAGCTGTTAATACGTAGATAAACAAATGAAATGAAGGTTTCTTGATTTATTTAAAAATTTTATATTAAGTATTTGTTCTTTTATACAGAAACTTTAAAAAAATCTGAAACACACATTCATTTCAAAAATAGTTAATCTAATTATCAAAGGAATTGACGGTATTTATTTAGCACTTATTTTATTTTAAAAAATATCCAATAAGCTTTTGTTAAATTTACTGCTCTATCATTGGAGTGTTAACGTGTATCATTGAAAAGGTAAGAGTATTATCATGTTCTTGCAAGTTTTAGCAAGATTATATATACTTATTTTAAAATAAAAAATAAAAATAAAAATAAAATTAAACACCAGAATTGTTTTAGCAAGGTTTTTAAATTATAATTTTTTCGTTATACCTTCTGCCTTAAGAAGTCTCAAAGTTGGAGAATTATGAAATTGTTAAATATTAAAAAACATGACGAACTATGACGAACTATATAATTTGAGTATTTTGCAGAAAAAAGAAGTATTTCTAGAAAACTTAAAATCGTAATATTTATTACAAACTAAAAATTTTATTTTCGACTGATTATTTCAACTAATACTATTTAACTGACAATTTTATTTTTCACCTGCCAGCAGTTTTTGCCATAAAATTAATTTTTTTTTTTTTTTTTTTTTTTTTTTAGTGTAAGTTTTGTGTGTATTGACTTCCATAAAACCCATCAAACTAAAAAGCTCGTGTAATTAATGGGAATTTTGTAGATTTACGGTTCATAAAATTTTAGTATTCTTCTCATAAGAGTCCTTCTACGAAAGACGATAAAGCTGATAACACGTAGATAAGCAAATGAAATGAAGGTTTCTTGATTTATTTAAAACTTTTCTATTAGATATTTGTTTTTTATACAAATGTTAAATATTTTTCTAAGACACACATTCATTTCAAAAATAGTTAATATAGCTAAAGGAAACGGGGGAATCAAAGGAATCGAAAGTATTTATTTTGTACTTATATTATTTTTTTTAAATATCCAATAATCTTTAGGTAAATTTGCTTCAGTATAATTGGAGTGTTAGCGTATATCATGTAGAGGGTATGATTATTAGCGAGTTCGCGAACACTCATTAGCAAAGTTACGTGTGCTTTTTTTAGTGTAAAAAGAAAAGAATTTATCTGCCACCAGAATTCTTTTAGCAAAGATTTTTATATTATAAATGTTTAGCTATCATTTTTGCTTTCACAAGTCTCCCAGATTAAGAATTATGAAATTCATAAATAATAAAAAATATGACAACTGGATAATTTGAGTAACTCACAGAAAAAAGAAGAATTTCTAGAAAACTCAAAATCGTAATATTCATTACAAAACTGGGAATTTTATTTTCGATGGCGAAAAATACTTTGCCTTTGTCTTATTTTAATTAAATGCAATTCCAGCATAGTTACATTTAAATATAAAAAAACCTCTTCTGTAATTACAAAGAACAAAATTTAAACAAATTTCTGTAAGCGGTGACTGAACCATAAGATAAATTATCTTACCAAGTTTCGTGTGTATTGTATTCCATAAAACCAAACAAGCTAAAAAGTTCATGTAATTCATGGGAATTTTGTAGATTTACGGTTCATAAATTTTTAGTATCCTTCACATCATTAAGAGTACTAAGAAAGAACATAAAGCTGTTAATAGGTAAATAAACAAATAAAATGAAGGTTTCTTGATTTATTTAAAAATTTTATATTAGATATTTTCTCTTTTATACAAAAGTTAAATATTTTTCTAAAAAACACATTCATTTAAAAAATAGTTAATCGAATTATCAAAGGAACTGAAAATATTTATTTAGCACTTATTTTATTTTTTTAAATATCCAATAATGTTTTGTAAAATTTACTGCTGTGTCATTTGAGTGTTAACTTGTATCATGGAGAATGTATGAATATTAGCGTGTTCTTGGAATCTCATTACCAAAGTTATGTGTTCTAATTTTATTGTAAAAAGAAAGAATTTTTTTGGACACCAGAATTGTTTTAGCAAAAAAAGTATAAAATATAAGTTTTTCACTACATCTTCTGCCTTTAGAAATTTCAAAATTGGAGAATTATAAAAATGTTAAATAATAAAATGTATGACGAAATATATAATTTGGATAGTTAAATAATTTGGATAATTTTATAGAAAAAAGGAATTAGTATTCCTAGAAGTTTTAAAATCGTAATATTTATTACAAAACTGACAATTTTATTTTCAATGGCGTACAATACATTACCTTTATCTTATTTTATTTAAATGCAATTCCAGCATAGTTACATTTAAATAAAAAAAACCTTCTGTAATTACAAAGAACAAAATTTAAAGAAATTTTTGTAAGCATTGTCTGAACCATAAGATAAAATGTCTTATCAAGCTGATCTTGGTGTATATTCTCTTCCTTAAAATCAACGAAGCTAAAAAATTCTTGTAATTCGTAAGAATTTTGTAGATTTACGGTTCATAAATTTTTAGTATTCTTCCCATCATTAAGAGTCCTTCTAAGAAGGAAGATAATATGTACATAAGCAGCTGTAGATAAGAAGAGATGTAGATAAGAAACTGATAATATGCAGATAAGAAAAATGAAATGAAGATTTCTTTATTTATTTAAAAAAATTCTATAAAGTATTTGAACTTTTGTACAAAGTTAAATATTTTTATAAAACACACATTCATTTCAAAAATAATTCATCTAAGTATCAAAGGAATCGAAGGTATTTATTTAGCACTTAGTTTATTTTTTTTAATATCCAATAATCTTTTGTTAAATTTACTGATATATCATTGGAGTGTTAGCGGACATTATGGAAAAGGCATGAGTATCAGTTAGTTCATATGCACTCATTAGCAAATTTATATGTGCCTTTTTTTAATGTAAAAAGAAAGAAATTTTCTACCTCCAGAATTATTTTAGCAAAGTATTTTACATAAACTTTTTGCTTCCACAAGTCCCAAAGTTTGAGAATTATGAAATTTTAAAATAAGATACCCTGGGGTAATAACGCCAGGCGGGGTAATAACGCCAAGTGCTTATATTTTGCATAATTATGAAATAATCAGGTAAATGACACCCATGTGCTCTGCGCAGAAGGGTTTTGAGTCATATAAATCGCAAAAAACAGCTTCAAGTTAATTTGTTTCATTTTTAGGTCTTATTGTTTTTGCAAACAACTAAAATTAACGCTTGATCTAAAATTTGCGAGATACGTTTTGTGATGTGAAGACTATCTTTTTTATACGGAAACACTTTGTTATTTACATAAATTTGTAGTACATTTCATGGACTTTCAAAATTTTGTTGAATATTTTGGATATCTTCTCGAGTTAATTTTTAATTTAAATTGTACAGAGCATTAACTATACTGGGGTAATAACGCCAATCCTTGGCATTAATACCCCGGTTGATTCCCTACAGTGGCTGAGCTACATCCTAAATACTGATTCAAATAAACACAGTTAAAACTGTTTAATGTTTCTAATAATTCTATTTAAGCGGTCCTTTTTAAGCAAAAAGAAGCTCACGGTCTGATACTCTTTTGCCTTATCCTCCCCCCCCCCACACACACACACCACACGTTTATTTTTTTTTACACTTTCACAAAAAATTGAACATTTTCAATAGCTTAGAATGCAATTTGTCAATTTCTAAGTTTGTAGACTTTTTATTTTTAGAATTGGGCAATCTACATGCAATTATCCCATCTTATTTCATAGTTTTGTTTGCATGGCGTTATTACCCATATAGGTGGGTAATAACGCCAAACAGCATTGGTCAGGAAATCACGCCATTACATTTTATGAATACATATCTGTTAAATTATATTTTTTATATAGATAGTCAATGAGTTGCTGTATCAAATCATATATTTGTTTGAAAAATACAAACTAAAACTGAGCCGTGAAAATTGGTAGAACCTTAACGTGGCGTTATTACCCCAGGATACCTTAATAAAAAATACGAATAAACTTTATAATCATGGTATTTTACAGAATAACAGAATTTTTTTTTTAATCGTAATATTTATTACAAAACTGACAATTTTATTTTCGGTGGCGTACAATGCATTAATTTTGTGTTATTTTATTTGAATGTTATTAATATTTAATGCAATCACATTAATTAAGGTTTTATATCTGTATTTTTATATTCTCTGACGACGGCTCTGTTTACAGTTAAAAGTACTAACGATTTAAGTAATTCAACATCTTTTAAAATATATTTTGTCATTTTTTTAAAGTAATTTACGCACAGTGTAATTTTAAGTTTGATAGTTTATTATTTGTCTGAATATTTTCAGTTTGTGATAGCTCCTTAAAATTCCACTCATTACATACTTTCTTTTAATTTATAATTCAATTTGGGTCTGGATATCAAATATTTTTAACAATTTTCTTCTTGTTAACATATAGTTTAGTTTATTGAATGCCTATATCTGACCTGTATGTTTGATGCCGAGTGCCCGTTTATACGTCATCGTCAGTATACAGCGAGCGTTCACAGACAGCAAAGAGAGTCACTCGGAAAATTGAGTAATGACGTCATACTGGTTTCTCCGAGGCTAACGAAAAAGACAGGCTACCTCGGTGCATCCCAAGTATCTTTTTTTACAAACCGCTAGAATGACGTAGTGCTCGCATTCGTGCACCCGCATTGGTGAATTCGAGCATCACGTGACTCGAGCGGTCTGTAAAAAGAGATACTTGAAAAAACCGCTTAGCCTGTCGCGTTAGACTCGGGTTTCTCGATAAAAGGTTGGGTTAAGGGTGTTCTTATCTGCTCTGCTCAACAAGCGCAAAACGTTTTGACAAATTTACAAATTCATTATTTAACAGAAATATATAAAACTGGAATGCCTGACTATGGAAGCGATTTCGAATCGAACTTATTTTTCCATTTTATGATAATTAAATTACCTATCTAGTTCTAAACGATTTCGTCAGGTAGCAAACCCGTTTTTCTCCCGCTTTTTGACCGGTTTTTCTGCTTTTTTCGGGAATTGTGCTCAAAAGTGTCAATTTGAAGGCTTGTTATGAAAAATCTATTGTGTTTTTTAAAAAACAGAAAATTAAGTGCAATTAGACAGTTTTTGAATAACAACACCTGCTACTTTCATGCATTTCCGAACAAAAATACATTAAAGCATGTGTCACAAAGTTGCCCTTTTTGATTTAAGAACACCCTTAAAGCAGCTTTGAACGCTTTTGGGAAAAGTTACGGGTATTTTTTTTTTACATTAACACACATGGCGGCAACTGGACAGAATATACTGGCGGCAAACTGGCAACTGGATAGTGAAAGTAGATTATTCCTCATGTGAAAATTTCATGATATTTGATCAATTATCACTCTTCTTAGAAGGGAAAGTTATCCAAAAGTCCATTTTTATGCGCACACGGACGCATGAGATAGCACAGGGAAATTTTACAACATGAGAGAAATACAACCGGCAGCTTTACACAAAAAGTGTGTGCAATGCAGCCAGCGGGATTGGATCTCACAACCTCCTACGCTCGCAAGCGATTAGCGGCGTAGATATTCCTATTAACAGTCACAGTTAAACTATCAAATGATAAACAAATCAGATTTTCCAATCACATGATGAATTTACCTAACAAAGTTTCATTGGTAGTGAAACATTCATTGGTTTCATTTGGTTTTATTGGTACCCGAAATCAGGGTAATTTCCAGCTCTAAACACTATGAGAAACGAGGAAAAAAGTCACGTGGTGTCAGTCTCAGAACGCTTCGGATTCCCCATGGGAAACCCAGCGTAACCCAGTTTGAGGTCCGTGAACACGCTCACACAGACGAGATAGCACAGGAAAGTCACAATATTAGAGAATTTCAGCCGAGAACTCTCCAAATAGTGTGCGACGGACCAGCGTAAATCGAACTGGCAACCCACTTACGCTCTCAAACGATTTGCGCTGTAGTGCCTTTACCACTCAGTTACGGTGGACTTTACCAGCTTTAAAATTTAGAATGTTGGATTCCAATTTAACCATGATTTTTTATCTTAAAGGCGAGATTTATCTTCGAATTAATTGACACTTTAACATTTTTGATTATCTATGTTTTGAAAGAATGACTTATAAAAATTTACGATCACGACCCCAAGGTCTGGAGATTGCGTAATTTTTTTTTTCCAATCACCTTCGTCGTTCCAAGCCCAAACTCGCACTGTGATTGGTTGTTGCTCTCGGCATTGTTTTCACGTAACTTGGCGATGATCATACTTGGCGTAGCGATAGATGCTTCCGTCGAGTTTGATTTCCTTCGGAGCCGAGTACAAAGTAAAAATTTGTGTTTAAAAACTTTTAAAGAGTACAGCTTTCAGTAAGACACGTTCCATCCAATCCAATACTGCAAAAGAAAAGTTACTTTGTACTCGGTTCAGAAGAAAATCAAACTCCTCGACGGAAGCATCTATCACTACGCCAAGTATGATTATCGCCAAGTTACATGAAAACAGTACCGAGAGCAACAACCAATCAGAGTGCGAGCTTAGGCTTAGAACGACGAAGGTAGTTGGAAAAAAATATTACGCCTGGAGATTTTAAAAATTGGAAAAGAGCGAGTCGATTAATTTTATCATTCATGAGGCTTCGACATGTGAAATGACAATAAAGGCATGGTTAGGTTTAATCGGACTATTCGAAAGAAAGTGTGTTATATGTTTCAGTGAAAAATGTATTTGAAAAATCTACAAACGAGAAAGTGTAAAATTATTTTTATGAAATTATATTAAAGTTCATGATGCGATGTTATTTCGAATTTAGTCTTTCAACCATTACAAAAGATTAACTTATGACATCGATTGAAGCTTGACCGGCGTCGATGCTCATTTTCTTCCTGTTGACATTGAACTTTAAAATTTGGAATGCATACCTATTCCTCAGGGCAATCCATGGATTAGAAATTTATCATTTGAACTTTAATCTCTGATGAATCAACGGTGGGCAAATTTAAAAATTAAAAAATATATATCTCATAAACCAATGAAAATAAAATCTTGAAGTTTTACGTACATATAGTATAATTAAAATAACTAAACACTCGCCTCGAATTAAAAAGAAAAATCCTACCACAAGAGGGTAGAGGGTACTTTTGCTTCTAAGTACCCTTCATTTTTTAAAGACATCGCAGAAACACCACTTAAGGTTAAACTAATACCTACTAAGGTTAACACCTACTTAAACTTAATAGTAACCTAATTATATTTTAATTTCCTATGAAGAAATCAGTATCAGCTTCAACAATAAGAATCCGTTGAAAAGTAATAATGTGTTTTCACAATATCGCCAAATTTTGAATAGCTTGGTGAACTATCACCAAATTTGGAGACAAACATAAATTACCATAAATGAAGCCAGTTTAGCGGTAACTGGTTTTAATTTCGGAAATTTCATATTTAAATTAATCAGTATTCCATAATCTTCCATAACCCAATATAATTTAAACTCCGAGCATTTAAGTTTTTTTTAAAGATCTATGGCTTAGGATTTTAAGTATAAAATACGAAAATGTAGGTCTTTGCATCTTTAATCTGATGCTACTAATCGCCACTAGGCAGTGCTATAATATCTTATCTCCTAACTGAAATAGAAATTATAGAGATCAATCAATAGAAATTATTTGTCAAGTTATCCGACAATATATTCAAAAATTGGTTCAATTTGCTTAAAGAATCATAAAACATATAATACTACACTTCTTTATATCCATATTTTTTCCCTATGTGAAGTTTGAAAAATAAGACGTTAATAATAGCCTTTTTGTATTCTCCGACGAAGGACGAAGGCTGTGTTTATAGCTGAAAATATAGCAAAAGCCCGATATAAATCAGTTGTTGGGAGACATGTTTGACACACGCGGTTATAACTTAACCGCAGTATATCGAAATTATACAAAAAGATGAAAACACTTACACGCTTTGTGAAATGTAATTAACTTTATCGTTCATCTAACACAAACTTAATTTTACACTGTCTTAAAAAAGTCCATAAGTATTGTTTGGCTGACTGAGGCGTTTAGTTTATTTTCGGCATATTGTTTCACACTAGCAAGATGGAGTAGATGAACACAATCTGAATCGTTTTGCTTCTCCATCCACGAAATTATCTTCGTTAAGTATGAAGTGACTTCTCTAACATGCACTGTAAAAAAAAAGGGTCGATCTACTAAAAAAACTTTAGTGATCCTTGTAATTACTAAAAAATTTTTATTAATCTTAGTCGGTTACAAGAAAATCTGTAAGAATTACTAGAAAAAAGTTAGCAACGAAGAGAGGTAATAGTTTTATATTTTTAATAACTATTACTAAAACTCACTTGTAGTGGCTTTGATAGCATAGTGGTTATAGTAACGGACTCCAGACTAAAAGGTCCCGGGTTCGATACTGGCCATCGCCAAATACGCCCCGAATATATGTAGTGTAAGTACTCGTTAGTAAAGGGATTATGAAAATCCTGTCGGAGCAATTAGCAATGTTTGGTGCTGCCATCTATTGCAGTTTTGCCGAAAATCTTCCGCTTCAGAAGTCTGGATGCAGCTCGAAGGAACCTTCTACCCTTCGGGCGCACGTAATGGTTATTAAAAATAATTTTGGAGCTATTACTAAAATTTGCTTGGTGGCTCATACTAAAAATTTTTAAGTTAGTTATACAAAAAATTCTTGTGTTCAGTTTACAAAAGAAATGCTTGTTTCACTTGCAAAAAAAAAGTTTGTAAGGGTTACTAAAAAATTCTGTGGAATACAAATTTACTAAAAAATCTTTAGTAACCTCTTGAATTTTTTTTTACAGTGTGTGAAACTTCGTCTTTCATTACCACATATTTTTCAGTTTCATAATCATCATCTTGCTCAGCATTGCAAGTTTTATGCATTACATCATCAATGGTTCCCTGATCTTTTGTAACCTTTAAAATTGGTTCGCTGTTGTCAATTTCCATCTAGTCATTTAAATCGTCAACAGAGTGTCGAGATGCATAGCACTACCCGAAGACTGCAAATCTCTCATTGTGTTTCAAAGAAATTTTAAGCGCAAAAATTATTCCAAAATTTGGGGAGGGCATACTTTTCCCCGCGTTTAATTCGAATTCGCAGTATATAGGACCGCGTTATTTCGTGCTTCTACTGTGCTAAGAAGAATGAACGTAATTTAACAACTTTTTTAAAAGTTTTTTTCTTTGAGTAAATATTTTGAACGAGTGTAACTTTAAATTTTTAAAGATGAATTTTAAATTTTATTTATTTATTTAATGATAAAAGAGGGTCATTTAAATGTGTAAATATTAAAATCGCATTCTCTGTATTTTCCTATTTTTTACTAAATACTTTTAAATATTTTTGCTTGTGTTATCAGAAAAAAAAAAAATATATATATATATATATATATATATATGTATATCCATATTATTGTCATAAATATTTTAATATATGCACAAACTTCCCTAAATAGTTATACAACTATTGCAATTTATAATCACCCGAATTAATGAATCTGTATTCGTCGCAAATTTTAAAATCTTTTACGTCATTAACTGTTTCATATTATGCTAACGAATACTTTAATGATAGAATATTTAATCTAATTACCGAAATCCCATTAAAAATCTCATTAAGCAAGTAATTAGTTGTTCCGTTTTTTTTCTAAATTAACTCTTTTATAATTTCAGAATTCGCGAATATACATACGGTAATAATTAAATTGGGAAAGATAGTGTGGTAGAAATCGGATTTTTTTTTTCTAAATGATTTTTTAACATAGCATAAAAGAGCACATTCTGATAAAGGTTTTGATATTTCATTAGTTTATCTTAATTTAATTTTTTAAATGAAAATTCTATTCAGTAGACGTTATGTACTATTATGTAATGTAACATAATAATGTATTTTGAAAGAATGATTTGAAATGTATTTTATTCATTATTCTGTTTTGTCCTCATTTATCACCTAATATTACTGTTATTTATTTTACTATTAATTGCTGTTATTTATTTATATCAATATTTCTCCATTAACTGATATTTTTATATCAGTTAAACTCTTTATTAAATTGTCTTAGTATATTTCCATAGACGATAATCCAGTCACTAAAAATTGCGTCAAAGCCGAAAATTAATATCGACCAGCGTAGCGGCTTTCGCCCACTACGCTTGTTGGTTTAACTTGATCTTGAAGAACCCGAAATATACCTCTGAATTGGGTGATGACTTTTAAAATAATATTTTTTTAAGCAGAAATAAAACTCAAAAGTCCCCTGAAATATCTTGAATACAGAAGAGAAGCAACTCGAAGAAGAGAAGCAACTTTTTTGGCATGATGCCAAAATATCATACAGGGGCAAAGTAATTAAAATTTTAAAGTTTTAATTAATAACTTACCAACTAATTGTAATTTCGGGATGTGAATGGGCAACTCCGGATCTCAGGATTTTTTTCTTTCAATTTAAAACAAAGGCGGCGTTTCTCCATTTCCGGGATCGGAGGAGATAGCGTCACATACATACAACATACATACGGTCGGATTTTAATATTGTAGATACTCAAACATATTATATGGTTAGAGTTGAAAAAATATTTTTTAATAAATTTATAAACTTACATAATTATAAACTTAGTAAAATACAAAAAAGTGGTTTTATTAATAATGAATTAATTTTTACGCTTATACAATTGTATGAAATATAAAAAATATAGCAATTCATTTTATTAATCTCTATTCTGTTAAATATTTATTTCTAATATATTATTTTTTTTTATTTAACAGTCAAGAAAATACAGCAGAAGTAATGCAAATTTTACAATCCATTGATACTCCAAAATGCGGTTTTAGGGTTCCGTGCTTATTAAGTGAAAATGGGACGATTATAGGACGACTTCCGTGTCTGTCTGTCCGTCTGTCACAACCATTTTACTCATAAACTATGAAACAGGGAAAGATCAAATTATGGGAAGCAATAAAGACTATTAACCCCATATTTACAGATTAATAAACATTTATAAGTATATTTAGTAGGAGGGGAAGGTAGGGGGCTAATTAAGCTACTTGAAGAAAATAATTTTGTTCTTTGTATATCATGTGGGGTATATTGTGAAAGCTTTCGTTACGTTGAACTCAAAAATGTGTTTTTTTTTAATTTTAAGTATTATACTTTCAGATATATCGCCAAAAATATAGTGGAAAAAATATATGTTCCTTCCATGTAATTCCTAATCTACTGAAACTAAAGTTATGAAAAAAATAGGAGGTTATAGATATTATTTTAAATCTTACCTGAAAACTATATTGATTACTTCAGATCGCGTAGTTTTTGAGAAAAGCACATTATTCGGTTACACGCAAATTTCAATTTTGGGGCATTGGATAAAGGTGCAAAGGAGCGTTGAAGGTACCTATCGTAACAGAAGTATAAAAGCATTATTGATAATAATTTTTGAAAAAAAATCGTCAGTAATTAGCCGATATATTAACCTTTAAAGACAAAGATGATTTGTACATAAATAATGGGGACATAAAAAACGGATGCGGTGTACTCTGCATACCACCGGCTTCTAAAACCTAGATAACAACTTTTAATAATATATTTGTGTAATGCAATACCTAGTAACAGTATACAAGCAATAAACTTTATACAGTTGCTTACATACAAATTTAATTAGAATTAATCTCATAAATCAGAGCTCGCATTCATCAGAAATTAAAAACTATATCCATCTTTGTATCAGGATTTTTTTAAAGAATTGTTTGCCTTATTTTGTGCAAAACGTTCTTTACTTCAAACTACAACTCCGAATCTGACTCCGACTCCGACTCCGGACTGGCTAATATACTACTGTTGCCGTTGTTAAAATTATGAGGTAAATGCAAGAAAACAGCAAGAAATGCCAAAATTTTACTATTTTGGCATTAATTCAGTTCTTAGAGCTTTGAAAGAAAAAAGAAAAGCAAAATATATTCCATTTTACCAATTTTTTTAAATTTTGCGCTAAACAAATGCGAATAAACGAATTATCCTAATCTAAAGAAGTAGGCGAAACAGAAATTTTACTATTTCGGATCTGCGCAATTAAAAAATATAAATCTTTACAATATTGATGTTAATTTGTGTCCATCAGAGCATAAAAATTTCAATGAAAAGGCAAAAATAATAATAATAATAATAATAATAATAATAATAATAATAATAATAAATAAATAAATAAATAAAGATAACAGTTTTACCAATTCAAAAATAATTCGGGTTTTACTAGAGTTTTTATTTAAAAATGATTTTCATCTGGTGTGTACGCTGGACAGTACATTGTGAATCTTTAAGTTGGGCAGACCAATTTAATTCAAAAATGACATTAATAATTTCTTTTATAGATTTAAAAATATATGTAATTAATTTGATTTCACTTTAAATTGTCTAACAAAAAAGGTCGTTATGGGAGTCTGAGTCGGCTTGTTTTTAGCGACTCCCACTCCGACTCTTTTGGTCCAAAAATGTGTTCAACTCCGACTCCAACTCTGCAGCTTTCCTTAATATGAAGAAAATATTTTTATCAAAATATTTCAATTACTTCCGAGTGATAATTAGAACGTTACGATACATCCTATATCTGTCGAATTTCGATACAGCTTCTTTTCAGCGTTTTTATCTGATCTAGCATAAAGTTATAACATAAAACATATGCGTTATGCTGCATTTATATTGCTAGTAGTATAGTAGTGGGGGTTCCACAACACCCGGCGTTCGGCGTTGACCTCTAAGAGGGGTTGAAGGTCATCCGGTGTTGGAGCTGTAAGAGGGGGGTGGGGTGAAGGTCATCGGGCGTCACGCAGGTTAAGATGACGTCATCTTATAGGATGAGTGTGTTTTAGATAAGAATTTTTTTTTTAATTTTAAGCGGGAATTTTAGGGAGTTAGAATTTTTTTCGGCGTACTATAGTACGAGGATGTTTTTTTAATTTTAATGTGGGGACTTTAAAATTTTCGGTGCACTTTCGTTTTAGATAAGAATTTTTTTTTTTTTAATTTTAAGCGGGAATTTTAGGGAGTTAGAATTTTTTTTCATACTATAGTACGAGGGTGTTTTTTAATTTTAATGCGGGGACTTTAAAATTTTCGGTGCACTTTAGTTTTAGGATTTATTTATTATTTTTTTTTTTTTTAATTTCAATGCGGGGACTTTAAAAATTTTCGGTGCACTTTAGTTTAAGGATTTATTTTTTTGATTTTAAGCGGGAATTTTAGGGAGATTGATTTTTTTTTTTTTTTTTTTTTTTTTTTTTTCACCGTGTTCTTTGATGAGGGGTTAAGCGGGTATTTGGGGACACAGAATGTTTTTTTTTTTTTTTTCTGTACTATTATACGAGTGGTTTTTAATTTTAATGTGGTGACTTAAAAATTTTCAGTTTGGTATAATTTAAGAGTTTATTTTATTTTATTTTATTTATTTATTTTTTTTTTTATTTTAAGCGGGAATTTTGGGGAGATTGATTTTTTTTTTTTTCACCGTGTTTTAAATAAGGGGTTAAGCGGATATTTTGGGGACACAGAATATTTTTTTCTGGACTATTGTACGAGTGGTTTTTAATTTTAATGTGGCAACTTACAAATTTTAAGTTTAGTGTCATTTAAGAGTTTATTTTTAGGTTTTAAGAAGAAATTTTGGGGAGTTTGATTTTTTTTTTTTCCACTGTACTCTTACATGATGAGTTAAGCGGGTATTTTGGGGGAAATTATTATTTTAGACTAATCATACGCGAAGGATAGATTTTTTTTTCGGGGGTTGATATTTTTATGAAGAAGAACTAATTAAGAAGGGTGCATTCATGGTGAATTAATGAATTATTTTTTTTAGGAGTAATTTTGTTAAGATTGAATTATTTTTTCATTTTTTGGAGTTTTAAGCGGATATTAATGTTTAATAGGAGGACATTAATTTTTTTTTTTGCAATGAAATTGACGTGCGCTCGTCGATCTAACCGTTCGGAGTTTATAGTTTTCTTCAAATCATGTGTGAATATTGGTTTAGAATGTCTTAGAATGACTGCCACCACTTTTATATCTTTCCATTATCATAAATAACACATGCTGGTGATGGGAATTTGGGAATAACAATTTTGAATATTTATTTAATGAAGGAACTTTAAAATTATTTCGAGTACTATTTTTAGTCAACTATGTTATACACTTGATATTTTAAAATAATTAAAAAATAACTTAAAAATTTGAATGAAAAAATGTGTTTCAAAATGGGATTTATCATACTAACATTGAATCGCACTCGTCGCCCTAACGGTTCGGAATATGTGGTTTTCTTCGAACCTTGGTGAAAATTTAATTGAATTGATTATTATTATTATTTTGTATGTGTTGTATATATGTGTGCGTATGTATGTTTGTGTGTTGTATACATGTATGTGTGTGAATATATGTTTGTGTGTTGTATGCATGTGCGTGTGTTGTATGTATGTACGTATGTATGTGTGTTGTATGCATGTATCTGTTGTATGTATGTGCGTGTAATTTTTTGCCGATAGGTGTGATCTTTAGCTGAAAGTGACCTAGGGTCAAAACTTTTACCCAGGAATCGCCACGGGGAGGCAGATCACTTGATTCCCGTATTGCACACATTCACATACATTATTTCGAGCGATATTTTTAGTGAAACATAATATGCAAATGAATTTGTAAAATAATTAAAAAATAACTTTAAAATTTATATGAAAGAATGTTTTAAAATGTAATTTTACGTACTAATATTTAATCGCGCTCGTTGGTTTTTACTGTTTGGAGTCTGTCATTTTCCTTTAACCTTGGAAAACCTTGCGTCAATAAGGATATTTCAGAAAGACCCCCACTTTGGGTACTCTTTTAAACTAATATTTGTAATGAGATGTGTTCGCGCGCGTCGGCCTAACTGTTTGGAGTATCAACATAAAATCATCAAATTAATACAAAATATTTACCCATGTAAAGAAAAATCAAAGTACATTGATTCACCATTTGTTTGATAAATCTTAAAGCATAATATCTATCATACAAACATCATGTTATGTAAAAAAATATAAGAAAATATTATTAGTTTTAAAATCATTTATATTCGACTGGGTAGTTCGATGAATTAAGAACATTAGAATTTTATGGATTAAGAAGTAACAATTGAGAAAATAATCATTTCAAAATATTTTTTTTTAAACCAACTTTCATGCAATTCAAAAACTTTTAGTATGAAAATTAAATTGTTTTTTCTTAAGAGAAATATTTTATGCGAGTGAAAAAAGTGAGAGTCAGTTAATTTATGAATCACTTTAAAATATTACCACGCAATAAATTGTTTTGAAACTATATTCTTAAACATATTAATATTTAAAAGTTAAGTCATTTTATGCATTTTATATTCAAATTATACATACCAACATATGAATTCGCCTTCATTCCGCATTTTCTTGAAGAATAATGTTTAATAAACTCTTATCAACACAGCATGTTGTTGTGAATCACTAGCAAGTTAAGACAGGTATGATATGAGTAATCGTTGGGATTTCCCCAAAGAGGTGAAGTCATTCTTATCAAATTCTATTCTGAATGAGAAATATTTCAATTGCAATTAATTTCAGAATTTGTTATTTAATAATTATTTTTTTAATTTGACAATTTTAATTAATGTTTTAGTGAAATTACCTTTAAGATTTTAATTTTTTTTAATGCTTATACTATTTCACACATGTACATTCCTATTTGTAAATAGAAAATCATAAAAAAAAACATATTTGAATGATTTTATTATTATTATTGTTAGACATTATATTTGAAAATCATTTAAACTTTTAGCTTTTATTATTATTATTATTTAGATATTAAGAAGTGACGAAGACCTGTAGAATTAATCTCATCTTAAAACTGATTAATATTCGAAGAAAAATTTATTCTGTTATCTTTTAATTTACCAAACATATATCTTAATATTCATTAACACACTTCTTATTTAATGAATAATATATTTGATGAATAATATATTTTATAATATATATGAGATTTTAATCTTTTTTTTAAAAAATTGGGTTATGTTATTTCATACACATACGTTCTTATTCGAAAATTCAAAATCATAAAAAACATCGTTGGTTGATTTTTTATTTTTAATTAGACATTGTATTGGAAAAGCATTAAAACCTTTCATTTTTATCTCATTTAGACTTCAAAAAGTGTCGAAGATCTAACTGCTTTGCAAAGACTTAAAACTAGTGATTTGATGAGTCATACTTTCTGTGGGTTGTTTTCAATTTTGGAATTATCTTAATTAATTACCAAACTTCTCATTTTTTTAAACACCACACTAATCATTGCCCCCATTACTTAATCACGTAAATATAATTTATATAGTTTATAATTATCAGTTTTATACTAACATTTGAGACCTATACGTATGTGTTGTATTAATTCTTTTAGTTTAATTCATACAAATTTTAACTAAAGCATCCTGTGCTAGTTTTCATACATTTATTATCACATCACGTGATAGAATTTCTTGCGATGTTTTAGAAATAATAGATATTTATTTTTTTTTTTAATTAGTTAATAACATGAAAAAAATTTAATTGCTTTTCAACATGAATCTTTTAAGAAAAACATATTTTATTCTGAAACATTAAATTTAAAAACTAACTCTTAAGAATATGACTTGATGCAATTTACTCATTTTAAACAAGTTAACGTTACTAATTATCGTTAAAATTATTCATTTACCAATGATTTAAACTTCACATTTTAAAGTTATTTGTATAATATACTAACATTTAATTATAATAGGTTTAATTTTATTAAAAATTCTGAATAAAATAAAATTTATACTTTTAAAAAAATTATAACACCATTTAAAAATATTAAACAACAACAACAACAAACTTATAATTAAGAGATGAATAAATATAAATATATGAATCACACAATAATAAAAAGAAATACTTAATCATTCATAAAAATTCTTCCCTTGAACATTCACACGTATGTTAGTAAAAATATAACACTAAAGTTTTCAAAAAGATTATAAGCATTTCCAAATCAACAAAGAAAATTGAGTATTAAATATCGAATAATGGATATGCACTTTTTACACTCACATCTTACAATGTAATTAGTAACCAAATGTAATGATTTTTAAGCATGTCTTCTTAAATTTTTTTTTTTTTTTATGAAAGACTATCACAGTTAAATATTTAGCTTTCTCTTCATAACTTTATCGAGAAATATATAATGTATACCACACGATTTCATTAAATGAATCACAATACAATTCAAACTTCTCATTTTCAGTGTTTTATATATACTAGTGTTTATCAAATAGGTGTTTATTCTGAACAATCATTACTTAGTATATTGATGAAAAGTTTGTGTCAAACGGTTTTTAACTCAAATGGTGTGAGAGAAGGATATATTAGGACAGAAGTTATTAAATATAGAGTCTTTAAAGTTTATACCCGTGCAAGAATTGGCATTTCAAGAAACAAAGTTGTGTTATATTTGAAAGCATTCTTTATATTCGAAACGCACACGTGATCACGATCACATCATTTAAGAGTATAGAGAAGCTGTTTATGTTGTATATAATTTGAATTTTCATTAACACAATATTATAACCGAAGTTTTTCGACAGTTTGAAAAGTTATGATGCACAACGTCTGCACACGTTAACACAGAATAAGATTAGCCTATGCTCTTTCGATGATAAGCGTTATTTGCAGGAAAGATGTATTAACATAACATTTTCTTGGTAATTTTATTCGCAGGTTTCGAAACCATAAACATCTGATCATACTTCTCATTTTTAACACGTGACGCTAACCATTGGGCCATTAAAGCCCGTAATTTAGTAACTAAAAAGTAAGAAAGATCATCGAAAGTGATTACTTCACACATGCAAAAATAATTTTTATTGTGACTTATCAGTTAAAAATCACGAAGAAAAGAAAAAAATCACATATGTTTTGGAATACTTTGAGATTTTATGAGTCACTTCATCAGTTAAATAGACATATCCACTTCTTATGAATCACTACTTATGCTTAAATTTTCAAAGACTTGCTTATATGAAATGTATTATATTTTAGTTTATCAGTGATAGTGTGATTACTTGTTAATAATTTTAACGTTATTAAAAAAATTTTAAAAAAATCAAATGTTAATAATTAATAAAAAAAAAAAAATACAAGTCACTATTAAAGGTTTGAACAAATTATTAAAATAATTTTACAAAACTTTTCAAAATGTTTAAAAATGTTTTACTAATATTTAGTAATCGTCAAATTTTAATGTCGATAATCATTTATGTGACTTAGGTTTTCTGTTTTAACTGTTAAGTTATTAGATTCCCCCTTCAAGTACATCTCACTGATATGTTTTCAACAACCAACCACCCAAATATTTTTTTCGTAATCAACTATTTATTTACCCTAACAACCAACTATTTTTTTATCCTAGCAACCAAAAAGCTTTTATCGTCACATGAACAAAATTTTTAAGATGAAAGACTTGTCATTTTTAATCGAAAAAACAATGACTTGTGTAATAAATTTTTTCCTTACAATAGTCCAGAAGAAAATATTCTGTGTCCCCAAAATATCCGCTTAACCCCTTGTTTAAAACACGGTGAAAAAAAAATCAATCTCCCCAAAATTCCCGCTTAAAATAAAAAAATAAATAAATAAATAAATAAATAAATAAATAAAATAAACTCTTAAATTATACCAAACTGAAAATTTTTAAGTCACCACATTAAAATTAAAAACCACTCGTATAATAGTACAGAAAAAAAACATTCTGTGTCCCCAAATACCCGCTTAACCCCTCATCAAAGAACACGGTGAAAAAAAAAAAAATCAATCTCCCTAAAATTCCCGCTTAAAATCAAAAAAATAAATCCTTAAACTAAAGTGCACCGAAAATTTTTAAAGTCCCCGCATTGAAATTAAAAAAAAAAAAAATAATAAATAAATAAATCCTAAAACTAAAATGCACCGAAAATTTTAAAGTCCCCACATTAAAATTAAAAAACACCCTCGTACTATAGTATGAAAAAAAATTCTAACTCCCTAAAATTCCCGCTTAAAATTAAAAAAAAAAATCTTATCTAAAACGAAAGTGCACCGAAAATTTTAAAGTCCCCGCATTAAAATTAAAAAAACATCCTCGTACTATAGTACGCCGAAAAAAATTCTAACTCCCTAAAATTCCCGCTTAAAATTAAAAAAAAAAATTCTTATCTAAAACACACTCATCCTATAAGATGACGTCATCTTAACCTTGCGTGACGCCCGATGACCTTCACCCCACCCCCCTCTTACAGCTCGAACGCCGGATGACCTTCAACCCCTCTTAGAGGTCAACGCCGAACGCCGGGTGTTGTGGAACCCCCACTACTATACTACTATTGCTTGTAACTTATTTCGATAGGAGCCGTCCATAAATGATGTCACACATTTTCTCCATATTTTTGGCTCCCTTCGCCCTCCCTTTGTCGTAAAGTGTCACACTTCCCTTTACCCCCCCCCCTCTTGTCACATGTCATGCTATATTACGTAAACATACACTTGCAGTTCAGAACCAAAGCACTACGTTTTAGATCCCATTTAAAATTTTAAATTTAAACTTTAACTATGTTTTTTAATGGCATTTGTGAGCACAACAATAAAAAGGATTCGAAGAAGGATTCGTATTTTACATGAAACAAAGATAATAATAATAATAATAATAATAATAATAATAATAATAATAATAATAATAAATATAGAATTGTAATAAAATCTTAATAGGAAAGATCAATTAAAAACAGCAGTATTTTGAAATTTGAAATAGAATTTAACATATTTGGCTTTAAATCTTATTTTTATGAATACAAAATATTTTAATTTTAAAATAACTTCATACTTCATTATTTAATCTATTGAATTCTAATGCTTTTGTTTTAATCGAAATATGTGATGTCACATTTCTTCTTACCTCCCCTCTCCTCATTGTCACAAAGTGTCACAGTTTCATGAACCCCCGCCTCCCCCCCCCTTCAAGCGTGATCTCATTTATGGACGACCCCTTATACTTTTTTAATCTGCATCAAAACAATTTTTCACTATGTAATTTGTAAGTTTTTCTTTTGCTATAAATATTATTTACTGTTTCCGGTTGTTACAGCACATATTTTCCTGAATAAACTTAAAAAAATATACAAACATCATTAATTGCATCGTCTTTTTAATGATAATTTTACTAACTAATATCCCTAATGGCTGTAATTTATAACATTAGGTACTCAAAGATTTAATAATATGCAGAAAATATTTTTATCAATATATCTCAGTTATTTCCTAGTTATAATTAGTGATATACGATACCCCTTATGTCTGCAGAGTTTCGATAGAACTTATTTTCAGCCCTTCTGTGTGTTCTAGCAGAAATTTATAAAATAAAACATGCGTTATGTTGCATTTCTATTGCTCTTAACTTATTTCGAAATACTTTTTTAATTTATATCAAAATATCAGCAAATAAATAAGTAGAATTCTATGGGAAAATTTAGGCATTCGCTTACATTACAAGGTAACGGATTTGACAAGTAACGGACATGACATTTCAAATAAAACTATTAGAAATGAACTAGATGTATAATTTCTAACTTAGATAATAATTTACATACCTTCTAAAACTATTTAGTAAACTTACTTTGTCGCTTACACTTCATTGCTTACACACATGGTAACAGACATGACAAGTAACATACTTAACATTTCAAAAAAAAAAAAAAACTATTAGAAATGAACTAGCTTGTATAATTTCTAACTGAAATATTAATACACATACCTTCTGAAACTATTTAGTAAAAAATATTTAATTACAAAAGCGCAAAAGTCATTATTTTAATATTAAAATTTACGGCAACAAACTTGACAGTAATAAAAAATTCCAACTTCGATGAAAGCTGATTCTTGCCACTATGACACTGCTTCACAACTGAAGAATAAAAAATGGTAAGTAGAAGTTGCGTGAATAGTTTAAATAAATTTGCTATTTAATAGTTTAATTAAATTTTGCTACTGACTTTGACAGAATTAGAAACCTATTTAACTGAAATAATCACAATTTAACAGACTTGACGCAAATTGAGGAACAAAATATTTCTATTATTTTTTAGATATCTCTTGTAGACAATTTTTTTCATTTTTATAAAACACTAACAGTTCATATTTAAAATAATTAAATATCTTTATTTAAAAAAGTTAAATTACATTAAAAAATAACAGTTAATTACATAAAATTTGGAATGGGACAGGCATTTTTGTTTAGAATTACAATTTTAAAGATTTATATCTCTAAAGCTTTTGTTGATTTTTTAAATTTTTCATGTTAGAAATGTTCAATATAGTCTTCTTTAGCTAATACATAGCTGAAATCAAACTTTAAATATTAATTTATGTTTGAATTTTCTTCTTTTTATCTTGGACAGCATATGTAAGTGAAATTAGAAAATGGCCCTATATTAATTCTTTAAAAAAGGTAAGTTTAAAACTGCTCTATGTATAAATTGCTTAAAGATGACAAAAAATATTTTAACCGGTGCTAAATTACTTTAATTCTTCCTATTTTCAACTGTTAACGCAGCCATAGACAGAGAATATAAATACAAATATTAACATCTTAATTTTCAAATGTCACGTAATTGGCGTAAAAAAGGAATGAAAGGGAAAAAAAAGTCCGAAAATTGACTGCTTACTTTCACTCCTTTTTGACACCAATTACGTGACATTTAATAATTTAGATATTAATATTTGTATTTTTATGTTTTCTGTCAATGGATTTTTTACAGTTGAAAGTACTAAGAATTAAAGTAATTTAACACCTTTTCAAATATTTTTTGTCATCTTTAAGTAATTTACACATAGAATATTTTTAAGTTTATATCAAAATAACCTTTCACTTTGTATTTTGTACGTTTTACTTTTTCAATAAATATTAATTGCTATTTGAGCTTATTACCATGCATATTTTCTTTAATGATCTAATAATGTATAAAAAGATCATTAGTTGCATCATTTTCTTAATTATAATTATTCTAACTAACATCATTAGCATAATAAAATAAACTTTGTCAATGTTTATTTTCTATAATTTATATTTTTAAATCTAAATAAATTAAATATACGCATACTTAAAAAGATTTTCAAAGTTTAATTTTCTTACGTTAATCTTTTATAAATAGCAAACAAACAAAAACAATTTTTAATGATTATTCTATATTCTTAAAGTTTAAAAAAGAAATAAAATATTTTAAGTAGATTTTCTATCAAACTGAAACTATTTACTTATAATCTTTTATTTTTGAAAATAGCTCTTCTAATTCATCAAATTTAACGTTCTTGGATTTAATCTCTTTAAGTCAAGAGATTAAATACTTAAGCCTTAGAGCTTCGAATCTCTTTATCTGCAAATATTTTCGATAGATTGCTAATTGGCTTTCTTGTTTATTTTTTATTCTTTGCATAAAATTTCCCAATTTCAATATTTTCCATTTTTCCTTCACTTTCCAGATATATTTTTAATTATTTATAGCTCTAGGTATATGCACTTCTTCAACAATTAATAAGAAATATTTTTATTTGGATATTATTTCATTAAAATAAGAAATTATATGTTAATATTACTTCTGGAAGACAGAGATTATTTAATAAGTATAAAATTTAAATATTTTATCACTTTTTTAATATAATTATCTGAACATCTTTAATAAGTTAAGATAATAAAATTTTCATCTAAAAATTACTTTTAAAGACTAATTGTACAGAAAAAATATTTAAATCTTTCACGATAATAGTTTCTTAATGAAACCACAAAATTTTAATTACGACAGATATTGGCATTAGAATTTTAATATGAACTTTTTTCATTTATTACAAATATGAAACATAATTTTTAGGTGCGTTCGTAATGATGTAAATACGTAGCAAATTATGCAAACCGCTCAGTCCTTCCGTCCCTCTATCTGACCACATATAAGAACGCAAAAACTACCCAACAGAATCGTTTGAAATTTAAAATATATAATTATTACATAATTTTGTCAAGTCATTTGCAATTTTATAAAAATCGGATGTTTAATTCAATTACAAGGACAATCAAAAATATTCAGTTACATTACATTCAATAAGAAATATGTTTCAAGTGCATTTCAATGGTGTTACAGTCCTTCGAGCAAAATAAAATTGATATGCATCAATGAAGTATATGCTATAATGTACATTTTGTGCAATTTGAGTAACAAAGAGTATTTCTTATTGATTTACAGGGCCTCACGAAAATATTCCATTACATGATGGTACAGGAATAACATAGTTTAGTGCGAATTTTAATTGTATTAAAATGTTTAACATTTTATGAAATTGGAATACGTTGCTGAAGATTACTACTAGTTATTTTCTGTATAATAGAAAACAGATAGTATTTACAAGTATACACAAAAGATTTAAGCCACTATACTGTAAACGAAATACTGCATACTATTACACCAAGATAAGAATATTTTTAGGTGCGTTCATAATTATATAAATATGTAGCAGCTATCCGTCCGTCTGTCTATATGCAAATTGATATATGTTGCTGAGGTATACTACAAGTTACTTCCTGTATAATAGACAGCAGATAGGATTTACGTTTTAACCCGGTAGTATGCGCACCCTTAATAGTGACAGGAGCTCACGCGCTAAGTCTTGGAGGACCGTAAACGCATTTAATTTAAAAATCATTTAATTACTCTTGATTAATCGAATTTTTTCATGCTAAATTTTACATAGTATAATTAGGCATTTAGAGAAGACATACAAGAAAACAAGTATGTAATTTTTCTTAAAATATGTTCTTAAAAAATAATGGATTTCTTTATTAAAATGGAAAAATACAAGTTTAGTTAATTATTATATTACCATTAATATAAATATTATATTATTATAAGTATAAATTTTATATTATTCATGATTGTTAAATACTTACATAGGAAGTTCAAAAGCCTTTTTTCTCAAAGATTTTTTATCATATTGTATATAATGAAGCATTGTTTTCCGCATACATTTTTTCACAGATTTTGCATCATAATTTTGATTTTCTATCCTTTGCTGCTGTAAATATATAGAATCTCTTTCCTGTTAAGTTTTTTTCGATAAAATGCTGTACAAATACTGAATTTATTAATTGCCTTGATGATGTTTGCTAAAAATTACTGCTCTGACATCTTGAAGATCTAAGGATTAAATCAATGTTATCATGATGATGAAACAAGTTTAAATATGATGTATAGTAGTAAGATGGTAGTATGTCTAGTAGTATGATGATATTAGCATGGTAGTAGTATGTATAGTAGTATGTATAGTAGCTTGATGATAGTAGTATAGTCGATTCTAGTAGTATCATGATAAAATACGTACACTGGTGTCCAAACGTCAAGCATAATTCGTAAAATGCTAAAAACGTGGAGTAAATATTCGTAAAATTATTCGAAATTACTTCAGGAGATAAAGTGGTTGAAGAAGAAACATTGGGTTTATGCAAAACTTTTCAGTCGATTACATCATGCGCGAAATACCTGCGCATGTCGAACACTTATAAACCGGTTCACGTGGTGTAGGCAGTTCAGACGAATTACGTATAATTGATGTGCCAAGAAACATTGTTACGATCAAACAGGATTAATCATGGCAAAAAGACGCCAACTGGACATGTTTGAGAAAGAAAGAATCGTTGGAATGCTGGAATCCGGATGATCACAAACCGAAGTGTCTCAAATTCTAAACATGGACCAGTCTGTGATCTCAAGACTATGGCATAGGTTTAAAAGTACGAAGGATGTTAACCGACGACCAGTAGGAGGTCGACCAAGAGTCAAAACCCTTCGCCAAGTTCGATATCTGGTAATAAGTGCGCGACGTCAGAGGGGCAGTACTGCCAGGGAACTGGGTTCGGCGCTCACAGTTGCCACAGAAACACGAATTTCAAGACAAACTGTTTACATGAGCCTCAATCATGCTGACCTTATGCCAGAAGACCAGCAGTTTGCATTCCATCCACATCTGCGCATAAATTCGCTCGTTTAAACTGGAGTTTGAAACATCAACATTCGAGTGATGGAGAGTGGGCCAATGTGATGTTATGGGACGAGTCCCGATTTAGTCTGAGTTGTGATTCTCGTCGGGTAACGATTTGGAGAAAACGTGAAACACGTTTTGAACCAAGAAACATAATGGGGAGGTATATTTTTTCATCAGGGGGAGTAATGGTATGGGCAGGCATCATGTTGGATGACCACACAGACTGCCTTATCTTTGGCACGGGGCCTGTGATTGGTAAAGGATACAGATACGAAGTTCTTGAGCCTTATGTTCACTTTTTGAGATGTTGTCGGTCCTGACTTCATATTCATGGATGATAATGCGCCTTGTCACCGTGCATTACTGGTTGACGACTTCCTTGAAACGGAAAACATCCAGCGCATGTCGTGGCCTGCAAACTCCCGTATTTAAATCCTATCGAGCATGTATGAGGTATGCTCGGGAGATAACTCCCAGCCCTGTCGCACCCACCATGCTCCGTTCCAGAACTGAAAAGCATTCTCAAAGAAGCTTGGAACTGTTTGAGCCCACAATTCATTCATAATCTCATAGCATGTATGTAAAATCACTGTCCAACGTGCCTGGCTGTCAGAGGTGACCACACGCCTTATTAAATTGCAGCATCATCATTTTATTTAAAGTTTTCTTTCATTTTTCCTTTAAAGTGTTGACCCTTACTATGCTCAGTTTTCTTTCAAACTGCTACTTTGGATAATAAAAGTAAATATTATCGTTCTTTTGAATTGTTTCCATACTTTATAACCGTTTTATTCTCGCATGTCACGTTTCGCGACATTCCTATTACATTTCTTTCATTACTTACTTAATTACCAATTATGCTTAACTTTTGGACACCTGTGTATGATAAAATAAGCAGTCGAGTCGTGGTATGAGATGGTTGGAAAGAAACATGGAGAAAACACCAAACTGTCAAGACTTACAATATTGCATCTTCGAATGCTATGCAAAGGAAAAGAAAGTCCCCAACATTATAGGCTAAGTTCTTTATGAAACCGAGATTCAGAAAATATTTTTATTTTAAACAGTTATTAAAACTATATTTTTAAACAAAATATGCTATCACAAATGGAAAAATCCATGGAGAAATGTTTTTTCGTTGTAATTCTATCATGGAAATGCGTTTAACATTTTAAAACTACCTAAAAAAGGAAAGCATGAAAACGAATGTAAAATCAGTGGATTTATACATGAATCGAAGTTTAACAAAATATATATTTTTATTGTATATCTTTTTTTTTTTTCAACAAAAGATATGTTTACAACCGGGTTAGTAACTTAAATAAACATAAGTCATTCTATCATCTAGTGATAGTATGCCTTGATATCACTGCGTTCATATGATATGGCAAAGGTCATCGAAAAGATGATAATGACATTGTTACTTTAGATGTGCACTACAATCACATGAAACAGTTTTGCAACACTAAATCAACATAAAAATCAACACTTCTATCTAAAATAATTTTCGATTAGGCTGTTCGGTTATGCGTGGTTGTGTTCATTTTTAAAATTGTGTAATTTTAAAGGCTCCATCTTGAAGATATTTTGTAAATGTTTTATATGTGTTGTTTTATAGTGTTCTAAATAGAAAAAATTACAATGTGTTGTTAATTTGAGGGCAAATTGGTGTGCAATACAACACTATTTTGAGAAAATATTTTATCAACACTATTTACAAGACTATCTCAACACAATTAAAAACACTATTTTTAGAACACATTTCCAGATAGCAATACTTTCCAATACATTATGAACACATTTCTAGAGAGCAATACCTTCGCAAGATATTAAGAACACAATCGCAACACTAAAAATGCTTCACAATACATTACTGTGTTGTGAATTTGGGGACAAAAGTGTTCCGAAATGTGTTTACTTTTGTGTTTGAGCGTTTGCAGTGTGATTACTTATTTTATAACACTAGCTTCTGATGCATTTCGTGTCTGGAAACATACTGAGTCATTGTAGATCGTGACAGTTTCTTCTTTGATCTACTGATGCCAACAGTGGTTCCAGAATATCGCTTAACAGGAAGGTCTTCATACGGGCAAACTTAGATAAAAACTGAAAAAAATTACCGGATGTCCTTGTCATTGGAGTATATAATTTTATAAAAGAAATTTTGGCGAAACCTAGATAGAGTGTCCGTAAAAAAATGATATTTTCGTTTATTTGGTGATTTATCACCGATTCGCAGTAAAACAGAATTTCAAAAAATACGTTTTTATGTCGAATACTCTTTAACATCTTCGCGACAAGAGTTGTTTGCTTAATTTTTAATCTTTTATTAACAGTTTTTGTAAACAGAAAAATGTTTGTAATTGAATAACGAAAAGGCTTTGATCAAATAAGGTAAACTTTACAATAAAAAATAACTGGTGGGATTAATGAAAGCTTCTAAGTGACAATTAACAACCAATTTTCAGATGAATTAAATAGTTAGCTTTTGGCGTTGAAAAATCCTGCTCGCCAAATCTCGTGTCGCTTTCATAATTTCGCGCCAAATATTCGAAAGTACCTTATTTTTTATACTTTCTTCTGAAATTTCGTCGGTGAATTTAACTGATCCCTTATGACATACGTAAGTAGTACAAATAGTATTTTTCAACGTATTCTGGGTATGCCCAGTAAGGAGTCCTTCCTTTTAGTGCAAACTGCGGGCTGATTCATCTGTTAGACGAAACCGTTTTTGTTTAGGCCTACGGCTTGACCTTTTTTAATTCGAACACTTGCTCGTAGTGACGTCAAATAAACCTTAAAGGATTAATCTTTGAAATACAAAGGATAAACAATGGTATTCAAGCTCTAATCACTTGTGAATTCGAGTACTGGCTCTTTTAAATGGTACATGCTGAGCAATTTCAGTATGCATTCCACAATGCCTTATAAGTCATTGTTGTTGAAATATTAGATATTTGCGTAGCTAATGAAATCACATCAGAACCCCAAGTTTTGTTGCCTGGCTCTCTTCTTTCTGGGTGCATTCATGTTTTTCAATATAATGTATATACGAATTTTTTATTGTGTTATTTTAGAATAATCTAAATTTATCATGGTTTGAGCATTTTATGAATGTCATAACACTAGTAAAGTGAAAGGGAAAATAAATCATTTAGCAAACAGGGACAAATAAAAATTTTAAACGTTTTTCTTGAGTTATTGAAAAAATGACAAAATAGAATCAGAATATCTAACTCTTTTCATACTAGCGTTTACATCATTTTAGTTAAGTTTTATTTAAAAAAGAGATGTTTGCTTACACTCTGAAAACCATTAACAGAGTAAATGTTAAATATGAACTATAATCTCTTACGTTATTTAAAAGTAAATATCTAAAGACCATTTTTTAGGTACAATATTTTATTATTTATTACAGACCTCATTAAAAACTCATTAAATAACTAATTAAGAATTTCAAGGTTTGAAAATTAAATTTTGTTCTTATTAAAAAAAATTATGAATGTATCTATTATAATTTAAAACTTGGATGACTGAATATTTTTTTAGAAAATTAAAACTAATATGATTTAATAATATTATAAGCTGAATTAAAGTCATTTCATATTCTTCACTTTGCAATTTAAAATGCATTAGTGATTTTAGCATGATAATATTTTTAAAGCTATTAAGTAATAACTGGTCAATAGAACAAATAATATCATATTTGTGGGTCTCTCTAAGGGTGTTCTGTCCTCATTATTGAATACAAAAAATATTAATATCATCTTCTGCACAATGTACTTGCCACGATTAATTGAGAATATTGGTCATGATTTTTTCAAGACAAAAATTAAGTATTCATGACTGATTGATTAACCCTTTGAGACTCACCAACTCCAATTTGAAAAATATTTATTCAAATGTTTGAATATTTTATTTTAATAATGTAAAATAAATACAACTTGAAAATATACAATAAATAAAAAAGTACATATTTCTCAAAAATACTCAAACAGGCGTAGTTGTACGAGAACCAGAAATCGTCAGAACGTGGTTATGCTTGTATTTGAAAGTATTTTTAATCGCTCATCTACAACGCTGTCAGCGTCCTTCATATGCTTGTGGTTGATCTGTGAACACACATTAAAACGTAGCTAATACATTTTTGTTGTTGAGGTCGGTATGGATCGGAAATAAATGTTAAATTTTGCTTCACATTGGGCAAAATCGCTACAAAATCCAAAGAAATGTTCAAACACGTGTAGGGAAAGGAAGCATTATCACATTCGCGCACTTTTGAATAGTTTAGCCATTTTCGAGAAGACCGTGAATTCGTAGACGATGAAACGCACTCCAGAAATAACAGAGAAAGTTCGTGAGCATGTGACTTCGGATCGCCCCCTGACTATTCCCTTACGAAAATGGGTTTTAGAATTCTACATAAGAAGTTTTATAGAATCCTATAGAATTATGGCCAGTTTTTCTATAAGTTAGATTAAAAGCCATAGAAATTTCAATAGACGTTCAATAGAAATGTTTGTAGAACAGAAATTTCTATTACACTTCTATTAAGTCCTTTCTCTCTACATACATTTCTATTAAACTTCGACGGGTATTTCTAAAGCTTTTAAACTAGCTTATAAAAAATGTATTGCACTAAGAAATAAAGGGAAGTAAAACGAAGCCTGTTTCCCATTAGAAGCAGGGGGATAGTCGATGCTACCGGATTTCTGTGGGGTTCACCCATATACCAGCATTCCGTGAGAAATACAGAAAGCATGGCAATAGTTTGACACGCTTTATCGCTTATTTGGCTTGGTTGATAGCAAAGTGAAGTGACGGGTGCTGCTACAGCGAGAGGTAAAACACATGCCAAGTTATCGCCTATCGCGAATACCAGCCGAATTGCCGGCAGTTTCAGGTCACACAAATCCCAGAATTTTAGGCTTTCTTTGAACTGATCCGATGACTGGTACTCTTTTCTTATCTTTCTCAGTTCCATAGAAAAACGTGCCATATTTCTATAAAATTCGGCATCTTTCTGTAGGATTCTGAAGGACGTTTTCGTAAGGGTTGGGGTACTTACTAATGAACTGAAAGTTTTCAAGTAAGTAGCCACCCAATTATAGGTACAAAAATATTTAAGAATGTGAAAGACATCAAGAAAATGACGACGTCCTCATTAAAAAGCTTTCCAAAAGAGAGCTTTAAAAATGTTGCTTCCAAAACCGAGCAAAGAAGTGCATTGCGGTAGATAGTAGTTACTTTAAAATAATATTAAAAGGATATGAAATATATTTCATGCAATATTTTCTGTAATTATTAGATCGGTTCTTGAAATAAATGTTCTCACCATGTATGTATCGTTATTATATATTATATGTATAAGATCTATAGTTTATGTTACTCAAATCACAAAGTTGATAAATTTTATTCAACTTTCTAATGCAAAAACATAAAGTACATAAACTCATCTTTGTAAAATATCTTTTTAGCGTTTTTAATTTTAAAAAATACACGAAGCTCATTTATTAGAATAACAATGCGAAATTTCTCGATAAAAATATATGTATGGAATGAAACACTAACTTAGTATCACCGTTTGTTTCAAAGATATGAACAATTTAAATAAAGTGTTGCGTTAGGAAATATGAAAAATAAATAAAATCGTATTTTAAATTCTCTGTATAAAGTAACATTCAACTTAACTATATTGCAACAAAAACAATTTCGAAATTTTTCGTTGAAAAATAAAACTTTAGCGTAAAAAATATGTTGCAACAATAACAATGCGAAATTTCTCGATGAAAAATAAAACTTTATAGTGAAAAAAATGTTGCAACAATAACAAAGTGAAAATTACTCTATGAAAAATAAAACTTTGGCATAAAAATTTAACCCAATATCATTTTTTGATCGAATTCTGTGAACATTTCATATAAAATGCTGCTTTGAAAGATAGCAGAATTAAACCGTTTTTTTTAAGTCCCTCTGTATGAATAATATTAAATTTTTCTGCATGATGCAAATAACAGAATGTGAAATTACACGACGAAAAATAAACATTTGGCAAGAAAAATGAATTCAGTATCGGCGTTTCATGGAAATATACGAATAATTTATATAAAGTGTTATCTTCGGAGATAGCAGAAGTAAATAAAATTGTACTTTAAAACCCATGTATAATTAATATTCAATGTTTCGTATGTTCTAATAATATCAATGGGAAATTTCTGGAAGAAAAAAATTTTAATTTGTCATGAAAAATTAACCCACTATCGCCGTTTGATGGAAACCTATAAATAATATATATAAAACATTGTGTTGAGAGATAGCAGAAATATCTAAAATGGAATTTTAAAACGAAATCCTCCGTATATTTAACATTTACCTTCATGAATATTGCTAGAATTACAATCCAAAATTTCTCGATAAAAAATAAAACTTTTACTATGAAAAAAATAGCTCAGCACCACTTTGTAATGGAAATATATGGACAATTTATATAAAGTGTTAGTGTTATGTTTTGAGATAGCAGCAATAATTATAATAACATTTTAAAATTCCCCGCATAACCCGTCAGTAGTCGCGTGTCGGTCTTTTCGCCGCCCGTATAACTTATCCTCTCCTAACCTATATCACATTACAGATACAACGGCGATCTACCATGTAGCTGACTTTGAAGCTTTCTCGAGTACCTTAGTGAAGTAACAGGACCCCTCTGTTTTTCTTTCAGGTAGATTTTTAGAAACAAAGTTGAAATTGGCGAAAAAGTCTACGTAAAAGTCACTAATGCGAGTTCATTTTTACTTTTTCCAATTACTCCAGATCTCATGAATAAAATGCATAATTTAAGAAAACTACAAATTTATATCTTCGTTGTAATGTTATTTTCGTATATTAGGTAAAAAATATTTCTTATTTTACATATTTGGTATGCGGGGTGCCAGCGGCGAAAAGACCGAGTGCGACTAATGACGTTGTGAAAAAAGTCGCGACTACTCGCGGGATAATAATAATTTACTTTTGTGTATATTGCAACAATAACAATGCGAAATTTCTCGATGAAAAATAAAATATTGGCATAAAAAAATAACTCAGTATCGACGTTTGATGAAAGTTTAGGAGCAATTTATACAAAATGTTGTATTGAGCGATAGCTACCGATACATAAAATCATATTTAAAAATCCTCTGTATAAGTAACATTCACTTTTATGTAAGTTGCAACTATAACAATGCGAAATTTGTCGATGAAAAAAAAACTTTGGCATGAGAAATTATTTAGCATTGCCAATTAATAATAGCTAAAACCTTGTGTGGAAGATTACAATAATTAAAATCAACGTTTAACACGCAATACACAAACACACACCACATACGTATACGTTTCACGAGCACTAGGGCTCGCTTCCTCAGTGTATAAAAGTTGTTGGAATTATGTGGGCAATTTACATTATTGAATCCTGATACCGCGTATAGGAGATATTAAAATACACCCTTTAAATTAATTTATATCCTTCTAGAATTGTTAAAATTATTTCTAGACCGTTTAAATACCTGCGTGCATCCCATAAGCTTGTGCTAGTATAGACATCTATATCTTTGAAGTTGCTTCATAATAATTTTAAACTAGATTTTGTGGTCGATCATAATACAGTAAAACCCTGGTTAACCGAAAATCATGGGAACAAAGCATTTTCGGTTAACCGGGGTTACATAGAAATTTTGGAATAACCGGAAAGCTTATGGTGAAAAGTGTTTTGATGAAATGTTGTGATCGTAATTCAGAACATATTTGAAGTAAAAACGTTGTGGTATCATATCCAAAGCACACTGAAGTTGAAAAACAAAAGAAAATCACAACATATTTTATAATTTAAAAAAATGTCGTATATATTTTTCTAAACCACATATTCAAACCATCCATAAACCATATTCAAACCACACTGAAGTTGAAAAACAAAAGAAAATCGCAACATATTTTGTAATTTAAAAAAAATGTCGTATATATGTTTCTAATAAAATGCTTAAAATTACGCAATGTGCCAAATAAGTAAGTTGACTTTGGTTATTTGACAAAGAATATGCTTTTTTAACATAATTTCTACCAGTATGAAATAATTCCTTTCAAAGTTTTTATTTTTGCTTATTTTTCATTTAATTTTTAAAGCTATTATGTATAAAACAATACTTCAATGTATAAAAAATCAGAATTGTTTTGATCTAAAAATTACAAATAAAATAGTAATAGTAAATCCAAATATGTTGAAAGATGTCGTTTGACATCCGTAAAGATAGCATTGACAATAAAATTTTTCACATTTAAAATGGACATTAAGAATTTTTAAAGGTTTTTTGGTTGAGCCAATTTTCTGATAACCGGGGTTCTACTGTGTTTGTCTCAGAACTGAGGAGGTTACATAAAGTTTTGTATTAGGAAACAACAGCAAAAATTTAAAATCGTATTTTAAAATAACACTCGCTGTATACGTAACATCCACTTTTTTGTACGTTTCAGATGTGTAACAACGGTAATACAAAAGTTTAATTCTTTTTTTTTTCTGCAAACTTTACTATTATCTGAGAATAACCGCTTTTATTTCATTGATCCTTTACAAGAATATCAAAATGCATAGCACGTGTTGGAATATTTCCTCGTTGCTTTCAAAATATCATTCTAATATCTCATATAAAGATGAGTTAGATTCCGCAGAACACGTTTCGAGTTATACGATATTTTCTATGGGATTTCTGGGATTTCTTAAATACAAGGAAATAACGACGTAAGTCTTATTATTTCTGACGTTTAAGATGAGAAAACTTTCCCGAAATAATCAATGTTAATGCTTACATGTTTAATATTAATGAAACGGGAGAGTGAAAGTGCATAAAATTTTGGATATTTAGAAAGAAAGGAGAAATTTCAAGAAGGAAAATTAAGTTGCTACCTAAATGCTAGAGATCACTATTATTAGATTTTATACATGTTATTTTTAATTTGCATGAGAAACGTTTTGAATAGTCTTACAAAATGTTTTAAAACACGTTTTATGGAGGAACAAGTTCAGGAAACAAAACTATAAGAATCATTTCAAACGTTTAGTTCCTTGTGTTCCTATTCCAGCTAGTAAATTGCATGAATAAACTTTTAAACTATGTTTTCTTGCAAATTGAAATTTATTCTCATACAGAATGGAAAACAATTCAATTATTTTTAAATATTTCAAATATTTTTAATTAAGAGTTTTAGTCAGAGAATATTACTGCTTATAAATCTCTTAAATCATAAAAAAAGATTTTCTTAAAAATATTTGTAAATTTTGTAATTTACGAATGCACGAAAACAGCTTGCCAACAGCAATGATTGCTGATAAATAACAAAAATTGCAAAAAATATCAAGAACGAACATTTTATTGAAAGTTAGATTCTGAACTTCTTGACCATTGGAACAAGAGTTAGCAGTGTGGCTTCAAACATTAATCCTAAATTTCAAATTAATACCATAAATTTCAAAAGAATTTTTACTGTATGTCATAACTAAATTACTCTTATTTTATAAAGAATAAAATACTTTTTTTTCTGGTGTGCACACGAAATGTATGAATAGAAATGGAGACTAAACTAGCGACTCATAATATATTATCACAAGCATGGTAATATTATTTTTATTCTTTTTCTAAACCATTGTTTTATTTCAATATTTTTTATATGTTCCGTTATATATATATATATATATATATATATATATATATATATATATATATATATATATATATATATATATATATATATATACAGTGGCGGTCAAAAGTTTCCGGCCACCAAAAATTTTTCAGATAATATGTAACTATACCCATATGAAGAGGAATCTCAAAGTGATACTTATACATTTTATTGACATAACAGTTAGGAACTTACTACATGTAAATATCAATAAATGTAATTGACAAAATTAAGTACAAAGGAAAATGTATGTTCTCAAAAGTTTTCGGCTACCTTCGCAAGTTTTAAAAAAATGTATTGTAATAGAAAACTACAACGATCAACAACATTTAAAATTAGTATTTTATAGCATTAGCATTGTATTAACTTTCGAAATAACTTCTACGGCGCAGTAACGTAACATTCATACAATCAACGGTTAAAGATCGTCTATGGTACGTTTATTCCCCATTTCTTGCAATTTTTTGGTATTTTCCGCTGAGTTGGAATATTTATAGTTCGGCAGACGTTTGCCAACTTCTTTCCAAAGATTTTCTATTTGATTCATGTTGGGCTTTGGGCTGGCCATATCAAAAACGAAATTTTTTTGTGCGAAAACCATTGCTTGCCAAAGCTTGCATACATCCATTATGTCGTTATAATGTTAAAACAAATAGTTGTGACCAAAATTTTCCTCTAATAAGGCAGAAAATAATTTTGCAAAGTATCCTTATACATTGCATCAGTCATCTTGCCGTGGATTTTAAATAACGGACCGCAAATGTTTGAAGAAAATACTCCCCACATTACAACATGTCCTCCGCCATGCTTCATTGTAGGAATGACATATGTTGATTCAAATTTTTTTTTT
Source organism: Maratus speculifer (assembly GCA_964019185.1). Classification (NCBI taxonomy): domain Eukaryota; kingdom Metazoa; phylum Arthropoda; class Arachnida; order Araneae; family Salticidae; genus Maratus; species Maratus speculifer. The sequence goes on from OZ025294.1 coordinate 280,524,679, forward strand.
GATAGACCATCGGACGTAGTGTCTGCCATCACTCTCAAAAAAGTTTCACATTCTATTGATAGAAAAATAGTACTTTTGTCCATTTTTCACTATACCAGACTGTGTGTTTTTTGGAAAACGCCAGTCGGTACGTTTATATTTTTTACCTACGAAATTTGTTTGTCCAACGACACGTCCATAAAGTTCTGTATCACGTCAGCATCTTGACACACTAGGCCGACTTATTTCAACAATATTTTCATTTTGTAAATAGCCGTATATTGCAACGGAATTTTTATGCGGGTCAACAATTGTTTTTCTCCTGATAATTCTGTCAACGAGAATAGTATTTTTTTAAGTCTTCCGGAAATCACAAAGTCCTGAAGGCCATGGCCATCTTTATATAACTTTTAAATATCGTTTACAGTCGATTTACCGATCGATAACTTTACTGCAATACCTCGAGAAGATTAGACCTTTAGTGACAAATTAATCACTCATTTAAGGACAATATTTGTTGAACTTTTCAATTTTGAATTTAAACTATGATATTAACGTTGATTCTTTCACAAACACGACCAAAAAACGCTTTACTGATAGAAAAAAACTAAGGAATGATGAGTGGCCGGAAACTTTTGTACACGCGAACTTCGAATTCTACCTCTTTGCATGAAGCGTCCGCAGTATCCAATCAAAATGATCACGTGATCAGAGGCCATTCACATATTCCTAACTTTTGAAGCAATAGTGCTTCTCCTTTGCTGAAACCTTCTAGTAAATAAATCAAAGAAACTAACTGGCCGGAAACTTTTGACCGCCACTGTATATTCATTTTTTCCAACTATTATTAATGTACTACTAATCGTAAAGGGTTTTAAATGAAATGTGAATAAAAATAAAGGAAAATAAAACAGAAAGTTGAAAAAAGGTAAAAAAATTGCATTAGTAAAAAAAATAATAAATAAATAAATAAATAAAACGTTTACTATTTGAAAGAGAACTGTCAATCTTTCTAATTTGGGTTGACGAAAATCGAATGTAACATTAGATTGCTTTTTTAGCCTGATATACGAATTTATACAATAAATATCTGTACTATGTTATTATGATATTTGTAAATCAGTTTTCTCTGTCTGTAGTCTGTAGTCAATCTTTAGTCACTTGAGCAATAAAATCGAATGCGATTGTAATCGAATGTGTGTGTAATAAAATCTGATGTTTATCTTATTATTGGTATACGAACTGATGTAGTAAACATATATATTGTGTCAATATAAGGTTCGATCACAATTCTCAAGTAAAAGAATTAAGTTGCAACCTAAACGTTAGATATCAATGATATTAGATTTTTTTTTGTATGATTTTTAATTTGCAGGAGAAACATTTTAAGTAGTCTTACAAAAGTCTTTTAAAACACGGTTATATGGATGAAGAAGTTTAGAAAACAAAACTACAAAAATCATTTCAAAAGTTTAATTAAATGTGTTCCTATTCAAATTACTAAATTGCATGAATAAACTTTTAAACTGCGTTCCCCTGCAAATTGAAATTTATTCTCATATTGAATGTAAAAAAATTCAACTGTTTTAGAATATTCCATATATTTGAAATTAAGAATTTTAAGTTGCAGAATGTTCCTGCTTATAAATCTCTCAATGTATAAAAAGAAAAGGATTTTCTTAAAAATATTTGTAAATATTTTAATTTAAAAATCACGAGAATAATTTGCCAAGAGCAACGACTGCAATAAAATAACTGTGAATGCAGAAAATACCAAGAAATGATATTTAATCTAAAGTCAGATTCCGATCTTCTTGACTCTGGAAACCCGGGCTGCCAATTTGGTTTCCAATTTTAATCCTAAATTTCAAATTCATACCATAAATGTCGATGGAAAAAATATTGCTGTATGAGATCGCTATATTTCACTTATAATATAAATAATAAAATACTAATTTTTTTGGTGTAAGCACTAAATTTCTAAATAAAAGTGAAGAATAACCAAGCAAATCATAAATAGAATAATACGTTATCGCAAGCATGGTAATAATATTATTGTCGTTTTCTAAACAACTTTAGTTGATTCCATTATTTTTCTGTATGTTTAGTAAAAAAAAAAAAAAAAATGCTCATTTTCTTCTTGTTGACATGGAACTTTAAAATTTTTAATGAATACCTATTCCTCAGGGCATTATACATGAATTAGACATTCCTCTTTTAAAATTCAATCTCTGATGAATCAACGGTGGGCAAATTTAAAAAATGAAAAAAAACTATACCTCATAAACCAAAAAATATCAAACCTTGAAGTATTACATATGTATATAGTATATTTAAAATTACTAAACATTCATTTTCGAATTAAATAAAAACCTACCACAAGGGAACACAGAGTTCTTTTGCTCCTAAGTACCCTCCATTTTTAAAGACATTGCAGAAACACTACTTAAGGTTAAACTAATACCTAGTAAGGCTAACACTGCTTACACTTAATAATAACTTAATTATAATTTGATTTCCTATGACTAAATCAGTATCAGCTTCAACAATAAGCATCCGTTGAAAAATAACAATGTGTTTCCACAATAGCACCAAATTTTGACTAACTTGGTGAAATATCATCAAATTTGGAGACAAACATAAATTGCAATAAATGGAGCCAATTTAGCAATAGCTGGTTAATTTTGAAATTTCGCATTTAAATTTGACAGTATTCCATAATCTTCCATAACCCAATTTAATTGAAACTCTGAGCATTTATGTTTTTTAAAGATCTATGATTCAGAATTTAAGGTATAAAATACGAAAATGTAGGTCTTTGCATCTTAAATCTGATGCTACTAATCGCCACTAGACAGTGCTGTACTATCTTAGCTCCTAACTGAAATAAAAATTATTGATATCAACCAACAGAAATTATTTGTCAAGATATCCGACAACAAACTCGAAAATTGGTTCAATTTGCTTAAAAAATCATAAAACATGTAATACTCTACTTCTCTCTATCCATATTTTATTTTCCCTACGTGAAGTTTAAAAATAAGACGTTAACAATAACGTTTTTGTACTCTCCGACGAAGAACGAAAACTGCGTTTATAGCTGAAAATATAGCAGAAGCCCGATATAACGCGGTTGTTGGGAGACATATTTCACTCCCGCGTTATAACTTAATCTCAGCATATCGAAATGTTACAAAATGATGAAAACACTTACCCGCTTTGTGAAATGTAATAAACATTATGAATCATTGAACACAAACTTAATTTTACACTGGCTTAAAAAAGTCCATAACTATTGTTTGGCTGACTGAGGCGTTTAGTTTCTTTTCGGCATATTGTTTCACATTAGCGAGATGGAGTAGATGAACAAAATCTGAATCGTTTTGCCTTTCCATCCACAAAATAACATTCGTTAACTATGAATTAACTTCATTAACATGTGAAACTTCGTTTTTGATTAGCACATATTTTTCAACTTCATCATCATCAACTTGCTCGCTGCAATTTTCATGCATTGCAGCATCAATGATACCCCGATCAAAAGATCGGGTATCCTTTAAAATAGGTTCGCTGTTATCAATTTACATTAGTGATGGGCGATAACGAGAAGTTTTTCTCGATTTTCTCGATTGTATGAATATCTCGATAACTTTCGATTGTGTAAAATTTTTCTCGGTGACTCCAGTTGGCAATTGCCTTTATCAAGGGTCGTCTGCAGGTGAATGAATCGGTGTTAATAAAGACACGACTAATTTACTCGCTAGTGAACCCGTCCTTACATTACTGTCTCTAATTTATACGCAATCTTGTAATATGAAACCTCGATCTGGTTCCTCGTTGTATAGGGCACCATATACCAAACGCGGTGTACACGCTCAACAAAATCTTGTAAAAAAAAAAAAAAAAACCTCGAATCGAACGAATTTCTGACCAGATCCTTGGGGGTGGGAAATGTGGGAAAAGGAGCATAGGAGCTGCATAATATGAATAAGTGGGCATACTGCTTCCCAACTATATATCACATGAGTAATATTGGCAAAATTTAGAAAAGTGGCCCTGAGAGGGCAAAGTGGAATGAGGTTCGCCGAAGGTGTAAAACATCAATAAGTGTTCACAATTTTTTTAAACCATATGACTCCTGGGAGGTATCGATCTTAATTTACATAAATGCCCTTCCCTAGAGCGTAAATGGGGGGAGGGGCAAGGGAGATGCATGACATGAAAAGTGGTCGTAGGCCTTTCCGACAATATGTCACATGACAGGTCTTGGGTAAATTTATCAGAATGCTCCCCGTTAGAGGAAAAATGAGGGAAGGATCGCAGGAGGTGCATAACATGAGAAAGTAGTAACAGGCTTTTCCAATGATATGGCTAAATTTATAAAAGTGTCCCCCATGGTGGTCAAAGTGCGTTGAAGGGCTGCGAAAGGTGCATAAAATGAGTAATCGTCACAGCCCTTTCCAATGCATGAAAGGGTCTCGGCTAAATTTTGACTCCCCCCCCCCCAAGGTAGGGAAATAGAGGCAAATAAATAAGATCGAGGTACATAAGATCAATAAATAGTCACAGAACAAACGACAACTTCCTGCTTTTCTAAATTCCATATACTATAGATATTATTTACTGGAAACTCCATGTAAATTTTTAATCGCCAGGAAATATTTTATTGTCCAGGAAATACAAGGACTAATTACTCGCGGTAAATTAACGCCTACACGCGAGAAGAGGCCAGAGTCCCAGCAGTAGTGAACAATATTTGTATGGCACAGATGTCATACACTCACCATATTGGCATGATTTTTTTTTTCAGATGCCAATTTGTCGAAAACCTCGAAATTGTTTGAGAAATTTAAATTTCAATCCATTATGGGTCCGTAACGTGACCCAGAATAATGGGAGAATTTTTTTATGCTAGATTTGTAATGTACGAAGCATAAGCTTTCAATAGACATATTACATCAAAAATTGCGAAACGGCCCCACCTGCCGCCCCCCCCCCCAAAAAAAAACACGGTGCTACGAGAGAAAACCCGAAAACTGCAAAAAAAGCGGCGAAAAAAGTTAGATGTGTCATAATTTTTCTCCCTGCTATAGCCCCCGTAGAAGCAAAGTTATAACCTTTTAAAAATTGAAATGAAGTGAAGAAATGAGCAAAATTAGGCGAATAACCGACAGGAGGGTCCACACCTCCGGGGCTGCCAGGTTGCTTAAACTTTTAAGTTAAAATTGGTAGAGAATCACATGAGCTGTATTTTAAGGTGTATGTTGAAGAGGGGGGCGGGAGTTCAAGCTCCTCCCCCCTGGAAGAGGCCCCCAAAGAGAGAACTTTAAAACAATGTGCCTAGGTTACGGTAATAACGAGTTCAATGTTTTTTTCCCATCTCAGAAAAAAAAATCCCAATGCGCCTAAGGACGTTTTGAATCAAAAATTCGATATAAAATGATAAAAACGCAAAAAGTCTCGAAAACTGTCTCCCCTCCCCTCCGTGGGGGCAAAATTCGGAAGGTGGGGGGTAGAAAGTATTATAATATGAAAGAATAATCCGAGATCTTCAAGATGATATACCCCATGACGGGTTTAAAAAAGTGAAAATTGTCCCCCTGCCCCCCGTGGGTCCACCCTTTCGGTCTTTAAATTTCTGCAGCCCGCACTTTAATTTTATTTTACATTTGATAAATATTTACCGATTGTTTCGATCAAAAAACCACACTTAAAATGATAGGCATGCTTCTTTCTGTACCTCGTTTCTCGATAAACCTTTCATTTCAGGAAGCTTCATCGATAAAACACTCTTCGACAAACCTTCTCATTTCTATTCTCAGCGAGAACGAAAATCATGCTTATCGAGAAAGGTTTTCATCGGGAAACCACAAGGGGCATTTATCGAGGTACAAATTCATCAACAAGCTTCAAGTTCTTCGATAAACCTCAGATGTCATCGAAGTACATTTTCATCGCAAAGTAACGAGTTTCTCGAGAAGCCTGAGTTTATCGAGATGAGATTTGCTGAAATATTATGAATCTTTTTCCTTTTGGAATTGAATTTTAAGGGAGGGGGAGGGGGGGAACGATAAGGGGGTGACTTTTTTAAATCTTAGCTATTTCGACAGTGATTTTTTTTTTTTTTTTTGGATGTGGATTTTTTTATGGAACTCTCCGGTAAATATTGTTTATTAATATTTACCGCATTTATTTATCTTTATTAAACATAAAGCTTTTGAAGTGGGGGCTGCATCATTTTTAGGAGTATTCTGAGAAAAATGAGTGAACTCACGGTTGACATGTAAAATTCACATTTTCTTTTTGGACCCTTCATGTTATATATATATATATATATATATATATATATATATATCATCGAAATGTTTTCGCACCTATCTTTCATTTTACGATTCTTTCTCATCCTCGAGTTGAATTTCAGGAGGGGGTGATAGGGGAAGCAATAAGGAGGTGAATTTTTTTAATCGTAGCTATTTTGACAATAAATATCATTTTAGAAGTGGAGATTTTTCATGGAACTCTCCGGTAAATATTATTTTTTAAAGATAAAGATTTTAAAGTGTGGGCTTCGTCATTTTTAGGTGTATTCTGGGAAAATTGAGTGAACCCACGAGTGACATGTAAATTTCAAAATTTTTTTTGGACTCGTCGTGTTATATATATATCAAAGGAAAAATTTCGCACCTCACTTTCATTTTTCGAATCTTTATCCTCCTGGAGATGAACTTCAGGAGAGGGGGGAGAGGGGGTGCGATAAGGGGATGAATTTTTTTAATCGTAGCTATGTTGACAATAAATATCATTTTAGATGTGGAGTTAATGGAACTGTCTGGTAAATATTATTTATTAAAGATAAAGATTTTAAAATGGGGGCTACGTCATTTTTAGGTGTATTCTGGGAAAATTGAGTGAACCCACGGGTGACATGTAAATTTATTTTTTTTTTTTTAAGCTCGTCATGTTATACATGTATCATTGGAAAATTTTCGCACCTTTATTTCGTTTTACGTATCTTTCTCCACTTGGAGTTTAATTTCAGGAGGAAGGGAGAGGGGGAGCGATAAGGGGGTGAATTTTTTAAATCGTAGCTATTTCGATAATAAATATCATTTAAGATGGGGAGTTTTTTTATGGAACTCTGTGATAAATATTATTTACTAAATATAAATATTTTAAAGGTGGGGGGGGGGAGGCTGCATCATTTCCGGGTGTATTCTGGGAAGAAAAAGTTAACCGAAGGCTGAGAAGTAATTTTCAGATTTTTTTTCCGTCATGTGATATATCATAGGAAAATTTTCGGAGTATTCTTTCATATTACGAACTTTTCTCATGCTGGAGTTGAATTTCAGGAGGGAGAGGAAGGGGAGCGATTAGGGGGTGATTTTTTTTTAAATCGTAGCTATTTCGACAATAAATATCGTTTTAGACGTGTTTTTTGATGGAGTTCTCCTGTAAATATTATTTATAAAATGTAACAATTTTAAAGAGGGAACTACGTTATTTCCGGGTGCATTAGGTCCGGGTCATAGGCATCTTCAATCTTTTTTTTGAAATTGTAGCATTCTTATCATTTTAGTATACTGGAGTTTTGCATTAAGATGAGTAAATCGATTTTACTCGCACTTGACACAACGATCGGGCAACGAGGGTCAAGCTATTTTCTTTCTCTCTTTAAGAGGCTACTTCAATCAATCAAAAAGACTAGACCCGTTCGCTAAAGCTAATCCTATGAAAGAAATAAAAAGATGTCTCGTTTGCATTTCTATATATATATTTTTTTTTTCATCGGATATTTGAAATAGATTTCTACAAAATCCGTTATTGACTGTTGACTTTTTCGATTTTGTTTACAAGTATTTTTAATGAGAACACTTTTATTTTCGAAACCGGATTCGATGGTGAAAGTATCACAATGAAAAAAACTTGCAAATTAAATCGAAAAAAGTAAAAAATAATCTTTGTACAGATCGACCTCATCTGTTCAATGTACAGAAAATCATATAAAAATATTGAAATGCAAATAAAAGATCTCTATAAATTTGTTCTATAGAATTAGCATTAGCGAGCGGGTCTTTTCACTTCATTGAAGTAACCCCATAAACTTAAAACTGAAGCAAACAGTGTTGAATTTAGACAGTTTTCTCCGGGAGGGACTTCAGTGGCTCCGGGGAGGGAGCATTATAGAGTTCTGTGGGGAAAATTGTACTTTTTGACAGTTGAAAACGCAAAATTTCAAATTTTCCTGGTGGGACAATTCATTGCTCCGGGAGCAGATGTCCCTCCCAGGCCACCCCCTCAATTCAACACTAGAAGCAAATAATTACGACAGTAGAATTATCGAGCAAGCCCTACCATTACCATGGATTTTTCTGCCAGAATAATAACTAAGAATCGCAACAACTACTTTTAGCTTATCTGTGTTACAATCCATTGTAAAACATCTTGATTGTAGATTTTTAGAAATAATCGATGAATTATCTATTGTGATTTTTTACGATGACGATTTTTCTCGATTGTTGAATTTTTGAAAATCGCCCGTCACTAATTCACATCTAGTCATTAAAATCGTCCGCAGATATTTTGAGATACATAGCAATAACCGCAGACTACAAATTCTTCATTGGGTTTCGAAGAAATTTTAAGTGCAAAATTTATCCCAAAATTAATAATTTTTTTTCGGGGCTAACAATAAGCTAATAATTGCTTTTCCCTGCGTTAAATACGAATTCGCGGTACATCGGACAGCGTTATTTCGGGCTTCTACTGTGCTAAGATGAATGAAATTAATTTAACAACTTTTTAAAATGTTTTTTTTTCCTTTATTAAATATTTTTATCGTAGTGGTATTTTAACTTTTGAAGATGAAAAAATTTTATTTATTTATTTAATGATAAGAGAGAATCATTTAAATTTGGCATACTTACAGTCACATTCTCTGTATTTTCCTATTTATTACTAAATACTCTTAAATATTTTTGCTTGCATAATGAGAAAATATGCACATATATATATCCATATTATTGTTATAAATATTTTAATATATGCACAAACTTCCCCCAATAGTTATAACAACTATTAAAATTTATAATCACCCAAATTAACGAATCTGTATTTGTCGCAAATTTTAAAACCTTTTACGTCATTAACTGACTCATGCTAACGAATACTTTAATGATAGAATATTTAATCTAATTACCGAAATCCCATTAAAAATCTCATTAAGCAAGTAATTAGTTGTTCCAAGTTTTTTAAAATTAACTCTTTTATAATTTCCGAATTCGCGAATATACATACGGTAATAATTAAATTGGAAAAGATAGTGCAGTAAAAATCTTTTTTTTTTATTTAAATAATTTTTTTGAATATCTTTTAAAAGAACACATTCTGATAAAAGATTTGATGTTTCATTAGTTACTCGTAATTTAATTTTTAAATAAGAAAAATCTATACAGCAGACGTTATATACTATTATGTTACGTAACATAATAATGTATTTTGTAACAATGGTTTGAAATGTATTTTATTCATTATTCCGTTTTGTCCTCATTTATCACCTAATATTACTTTTATTTATTTTATTTATTTATCACTATTAATTGCTGGCATTTATTTATACGAATATTTCTCGAGATATTTTTTTTATCAGGTAAGCACTTTAATAAATTGTCTAAGCATATATCCGTAGACTATAATCCAATTATTAAAATTGCGCCAAAGCCGAAAATTAATATATATATATAAACACAGATATAGATATTCAGGTACATATCTATTCAAACATATTATATGGTCAGAGTTAAAAATATATAAATATTTTAAAATCAATTTGTAAACTTATATAATTATAAACTTGATAAAATACAAACTTGATTTTATTGATAATTAATTAATTTTTACGCTTATACAGTTATATGAAGTATAAAAAATATAGCAATTCATTTTATTTTTCTGTACTTTTTTTAAATATTTATTTCTAATCTGTTTATTTTTCATTTAACAGTCAGGAAAATACAATAGAAGTAACGAAATTTCTACAATTTTTTGATAATTCAAAATGCGTTTTTAGGGTTCCGTACTTATAAAGTGAAAACGGCACCATTATACGACCACTCCCGTGTCTGTCTGTCCGTCTGTCACAGCCAGTTTACTCATAAACTATGAAACATGGAAAAATCAAATCAGGGGAAGTAATAGAGACTATTAACCCACTATTTACAGATTAATAAACATTTATAAGTATATTTAGTAGGAGGGGTGTAGGGAACTAATTACGTTAATTGAAGAAAAGAAATAGTTTCTTTGTATATGATGTGGGGGTGTCTTGTGATAGCTAGTGCATCTTTAAAAAAGCGGAACTTAAAACTACACTATGTGTAAATTGCTTTAAGATTACTTACTCCTTCAGTAAAATTTCATATGTTTGCGTTTGGTTTAAATAAAAATAAATTTTTATATAATCTAAGGTGGTATGGGGTAATAACGCCAGGGGGGGGTAATAACGCCAAGTGCTAATATTATGCATAATTATGAAATAATCTGGTAAATGACACCCATGTGCTCTGCGCAGAAGGGTTTTGAGTCATATAAATCGCAAAAAACGGCTTCAAGTTAATTTGTTTCATTTTTAGGTCTTACTGTTTTTACAAGCAACTAAAATTAACGTTTGATCTAAAATTTGAGAGATTCGTTTTGTGATGTGAAGACTATTTTTTTATCCGGAAATACTTTGTTAATTACATAATTTTGTAGTACATTTCATGGACTTTCAAAATATTGTTGAAGATTTTGGATATCTTCTCGAGATAATTTGTAATTTAAAATCTACAGCGCAATAACTGTAACGGGGTAATAACGCCAATCCTTGGCATTAATACCCCGGTTGATTCCCTACAGTGGCGGAGCTACATCCTAAATACTTATTCAAATAAACACAGTCAAAACTGTGAAATTCTATTTAAGGGGTCCTTTTTAAGCAAAAAGAAGCTCGCGGTCTGATATTATTTTGCCTAATCCTCCCCCCCCCCACACACACACACACCACATCTTTATTTTTCTTACACTTTCACAAAAAATTGCACATTTTGAATAGCTTAGTATGCAATTTGCCAATTTCTAAGTTTGTACAGTTTGTATTTTTAGAATTGGGCAATCTACATTCAATTATGCCATCTTATTTCATAGTTTTGTTTGCATGGCGTTATTACACATATAGGTGGGTAATAACGCCAAATAACATTGGTCAAGAAATCACGCCATTACATTTTATGAATACATATCTGTTAAATTATTTTTTTTATATAGATAGTCAATGAGTTGCTGTATCAAATCATATATTTGTTTGAAAAATACAATCTAAAACTGAGCCGTGGAAATTGGTAGAACCTTAACGTGGCGTTATTACCCCAAGGTACCTTACTTAAATTCTTAGTACTTTCAACTGTGATAACAGCCATCGACAGAGAATATAAATACAAATATTAGCATCTTATTTTTCAAATCTTACGTAATTGGAGCAAAAAAGGAATGAAAGTGAAAAAAAGTCCGAAAATTGACTGTTACTTTCACTCTTTTTTGACACCAATTACATGACATTTGAAAATTAAGATGTTAATATTTGTATTTTTATGCTCTCAGTCGATGACTGTGTTTATAGTTGAAATTACTAAGAATTAAAGTAATTTAACACCTTTTTAAATATTTTTTGCCATCTTTAAGTAATTTACACATAGTATATTTTTAAGTTTATATCAAAATAACTTTTCAATTTGTATTTTGTAAGTTTTTCTTTTTCAACAAATATTAATTGCTATTTGAATTTATTACCATGCACATTTTCTTTAATGAACTAATAATATATAAAAATATCATTAATTGCATCATTTTCTTAATTATAATTATTCTAACTAATATCATTAGCATAATAAAATACACTTCGTCAATGTTTATTTCCTATAATTTATATTTTAAAATCTAAGTAAATTAAACATACGCATACTTAAAAAGATTTTCAAAGTTTAGTTTTCTTATGTTAATCTTTTACAAATAGCAAACTAATATATATATTTAATGATTATTCTATATTCCTAAAGTTTTTTTAAAAAGAAATAAAATATTTTAAGTAGATTTTCTATCCAACTCAAACTATTTACTTATAATCTTTTATTTTTTAAAATAGCTCTTCTAATTTATCAAATTTAACGTTCTTTGAATTAATCTCTTTAAGTCAAGAGATTAAATCGTTAAACCTTAGAGCTTCAAGTCTCTTTATCTGCAAATATTTTCGATAGATTGCTAATTGGCTTTCTTATTTATTTTGCATCCTTTGCATAAAATTTCCCGATTTCAAAATTTTTCATTTTTCTTTCCCTTTTCAGATATATTTTTAAATATTTATAACTCTAGGTAAATGCACTTCTTAGCAATTAATAAGAAATATTTTTATTTAGATATTATTTCTTTTAAATAAGAAAGTGTATATTATTAATACTTCTGAAGTCAGGGATTATTTAATAAGTGTAAAATTTAAATCTTTTCCCACTTTTTTTAATATAAGTATCTGAACATCTTTAACAAGTCATAATAATAACATTTTCATATAAAAATTACTTTTAAGGACTAATTATGCAGAAAGAATATTTAAATCTCTCACGGTAATAGTTTCTTTATGAAACCACAAAATTTTAATTACAACATTGACACCAGAATATTAATATGAATTTTTTTTATTTATTACAAATATGAAACATTCCTTTTTAGGTGCGTTCGTAATTATGTAAACACGGAGCAAAGTATGTAAATTATGTAAATCGTTTATTCCGTCCCTCAGTCTGTCTGTCCACACATAACAGCGCAAAAACTACCCAACTGAATCGTTTGAAATTTAAAATGTGCAATTATTACATAATTTTGTCAAGTCATTTCCAATTTTATAAAAATTGGATGTACAGTTCAATTACAGGGACAATCAAAACTATTTCATTACATTACAGACAATGAGAAAAAACCTCAATTGCATTTCAATTGTGTTACATTCCTTCTAGCATAATAAAATTGATATGCATCAATGAAGTATATGCTACAGTATACATTCTGTACAATCTGTGTGCAAAGAATATTTGTTATTGATTTTGCAGGGCTACAAAAAAAAAATATTCCATTACATAGTCGTATATGTAGAACATTGTTTAGTGCGGGTTTTAATTGCATTAATATGTTTAACATTTTATGAAATTGATAAACCTTGCTGAGGATTGCTACATATCCTGTATAATGGAAAATGGATAGTATTTACAAGTATACACAAAAGATTTAAGCTACTATACTGTAAACGAAATACTGTATACTATTGCACCAAGATAATAATATTTTTACGTGCGTTCGTAATTATATAAATACGTAGCGCCTATAATCGGCGTTAAGTCTGTCTGTCCGTCCTTTCATCCGTCTGTCTGTCCGCATTTAACAGAGCAAAAACTGCCCAACAAACTCGTTTGAGATTTTTAATGTATACTTGTTGCATAATTTTGTCGAGTCATTTCAAATTTTACGAAAATTGGATGTACATTTTAATTACAGAAGCAATCAAAATTATTCCATTACATTACGGCCAATAGGAATAATTAGTTTCAAGTATATTTTTATTATGTTACACTCTGTCCAATATTGTTGAATTGACATACATTTATAAAATATACACTAAAATATGCATTCTGTTCAATCTGTGACACAAAGAATATTTAATATTACTTTACAGGGCCACACAGAAGTATTGCACTACGTAATGTTCTACTGAGAAACATTTTTTAGGTCGTGTTTTAGTTGTATTAAAATATTTCACATTTTATAAAATTGATATATATGTTGCTGAGGTATATTACAAGTTATTTCCTGTATAATAGAAAGCAGATAGTACTTACGTTTTAACCCGGGAGAAAGCGCACCCTTAATAATGACATGAGCGCGCGCGCTCGGAGGTCCGTAAAATCTTTTACTTTAAAAATCATTTAATTATACTTGATGAACAGAAAATGTGGATTTTCAATGGTCAAAAAGTGCGATTTCCTCCCCGGAACTCTGTAATGTCCCCCCGCCCAGGATCCAAAGAAGTCAAGTATACCTTAAAGGATTAATTTTTGAAATACCAAGTATAAACAATGGTATTCCAGTTCTAATCATTTGTGAATGAGTGTTGTATTCAGGGGGGACTTTCCCCCAGGAACGATGAATTGTCCCTCCCGGAAAATTTGAGATTTTGGGTTTTCAATGGTCAAAAAGTGCGATTTTTTTCCCCGGAACTCTGTAATGTCCCCCCGCCCCGGAGCCAAAGAAGTCCCTCCCGCAGAAAAGTGCCTGAATTCAACACTGCTTGTGAATTCGAGTACTGGCTCTTTTAAAAGGTAACTGCTGAGCAATTTACATATGCATTCCACAATACCTTATAAGTCATTGGTGTTGAAATATTAGTTATTTACGTAACTCATGAAATCGCATCAGAGCCACAAGTTTTGTTGCCTGGCTCTATTCTTTTTGGGTGCATACATTCGTTTGCAACAAGAATGTATTTATATAAGTTTTTTTACTGTGTCATTTTAGAATAATCTAAATTTATCATGGTTCCAGCCTTTTATGAATTGCATCATAACACTAGCAAAGTAAAAGGGAAAATAAATCATCTAGCAGACAGAGGCAAATAAAATCCGTAAACTTTTTCCTTGCGTTCTTGAAAAAATAACAAAATAGAATCGTAATATCTAACTTCTTTCTTTCTCTTATTTACATCAATTTAGTTAAGTTTTATTTTAAAAGAGATGTTTGCTTACACTCTGAAAACCATTAACAAGGGAAAATTTTAAATTTTAAATATAATTTTTTAAGTTATTCAAATATACATATCTAAAGACCTTTTTTTAGGTACAATAAGGTACCCTGGGGTAATAACGCCACGTTAAGGTTCGACCAATTTTCACGGCTCAGTTTTAGTTTGTATTTTTCAAACAAACATATATTTCGATACAGCAAATCATTGACTACATATATAAAAAAAATAATTTAACAGATATGTATTCATAAAACGTAATAGCGTGATTTCTTGACCAATGCTATTTGGCGTTATTACCCACCCATATGGGTAATAACGCCATGCAAACAAAACTATGAAATAAGATAGAATAATTGCATGTAGATTGCCCAATTCTAAAACTAAAAACTTAGAAATTGACAAATTGCATTCTAAGCTATTAAAAATGTTCATTTTTTTGAGAAAATGTAAGAAAATTAAGGTGTGGTGTGGGGGGGAGTATGAGGCAAAAGAATATCAGACTGTGAGCTTCTTTTTGCTTAAAAAGGACCGCTTAAATAGAATTATTAGAAACATTGCACAGTTTTAACTGTGTTTATTTGAATTAGTATTTAGGATGTAGCTCGGCCACTGTAGGGAATCAACCGGGATATTAATGCCAAGGATTGGCGTTATTACCCCGTTATAGTTATTGCGCTGTACATTTTAAATTACTAATTATATAGAGAAGATATCCAAAATCTTCAACACTATTTTGAAGTCCGTGAAATGTACTACAAATTTATGTAATTAACAAAGTATTTCCGAATAAAAAAAGTAGTCTTCACATCACAAAACGTATCTCGCAAATTTTAGATCAAGCGTTAATTTTAGTTGCTTGTAAAAACAATAAGACCTAAAAATGAAACAAATTAATTTGAAGCTGTTTTTTGCGATGTATATGACTCAAAACCCTTCTGCGCAGAGCACATGGGTGTCATTTACCAGATTATTTCATAATTATGCAAAATATTAGCACTTGGCGTTATTACCCCGCCTGGCGTTATTACCCCGTACCACCTTATTTAATTATTTATTGCAGACCTCATTAAAAACTCATTAAATATTTAATTATGACTTTCATGATTTGAAAATTAATTATTGTTCTTTTGAAAAAAAAAATATGAATGTATGAATGATAATATAAAACCCAGACGACTGAATATTTTTTAGAAAATTAAAACTAATATGATTCAGTAATAGTATAAGCTGAATTAAATTCATTTCCTTTTCCTCACTTTGCAATTAAAAATGCATTAGTGCTTTTGGCATGATAATATTTTTTATGCTATTAAATAATAACTAGTCAATACAACAAACGAAATCGTATTAATGGTCTCTCTAATGGTGTTCTGTAATCATTTTTGAATAAAACAATACATTAATATCGTCGCCTGTGCAATGTATATGCCACGATTAATTCAGAACATTGGTCATGATTTTTGCAAGACAAAAATTAAATATTCATGGCTGATTGATTAACCCTTTGAGACTCATCAACTCCAATTTGAAAACTATTTATCCAGATGTTTGAGTTTTTAATTTTAATAAAATAAAAAAAATACAAATTAAAAATCTGCAATAAACAAAAAAGTACATAATTTCTCAAAAATACTGAACAACACGTGATACAAGGTACTGCCATTCATTTCTAGATCTGACGTAGCTATACGAGAACCAGAAATCGTCAGAACGCGATAATGCTTGTATATGAAAGTTTCTTTAATCGCTCATCTACAACGCTGTCAGCGTCATTCATAAGCATGTGGTTGATCTTTAAACACATATTAAATCGTAGCTAGTATATTTTTGTTCACAAAGTCGATATGGATCGGAAAATAATTATTAAATTTTGCTTCACATTCGGCAAAACAGCTAAAAAATACAAATAAATGTTTAAACACCTGTGCGGAAAGGAAGAATATCACATTCGCGTACTTTTAAATAGTTTAGCCATTTTCGAGGCGGCAGCGAATGCGTGGAAGATGAAGGGCACGCCAGAAATGACTGAGAAAGTTCGGGAGCATGTGACATTGGATCGCCCATTGAATATTGCCTTAGTAAAATGGCTTTTAGAATTCTACAAAAAAAAAAAAAAAATCGTATCCTATAGAATTATGGCCCGTTTTTCTATAAGCTAGTTTAAAAGCTATAGAATTTTTTGTAGAAGTTCAATAGAAATATCTGTAGAGCAGAAATTTTTATTACACTCCTATTAAACCCTTTCTCTCTGCATACATTTCTATTAAACTTCTACAGGTATTTCTATAACTTTTAAACGAGCTTATAGAAAAACATGCCATATTTCTATGCGATTCTATAAAGCTTTTTAAGTAGGATTCTAAAAGACGTTTTCGTAACGGTTGGAGTACTTACCAAAGAGCTGAAAGTTTTCAAGAGGTAGCCACACAATTATACGCACAAGACTTATGTGAAAAATATTTGAGAATGTCAAAGGCATCAAGAAAACAACGAAGTTCACATTAAAGAGCATTCTGAAAGATAGCTTTAAAAGTTGCTTCCAAAATTGAGCACAGAAGTGCATTGCAGCAGGTAGTAGTTACTTTAAAATTATATTAAATGGATATGAAATATATTTCATGCAATATTTTTTGTGGCTTTTATATCGGTTCTTTAAATAATAATCTCACCTTGTATGTATCGTTATTAAGTATTATATATGTAAGATCTATAGATTATGAATCTGAAATCATAAAGTTGATAAGTTTTATTCAACTTTGTGATGCAAAAACATAAAGTATATAAAGTCATCTTTGTAAAATATCTTTCTAGCGCTTTTAATTTTATCAGACGCACGAAGCTCATTTTTTAGAATGAAAATGCGAAATTTCTCGATGGAAATATAAGTATGGAATGGAAAATTAACTAAGTATCACCATTTGATGCAAATCTATGAACAATTTATGTAAAGTGTTGTATTAGAAAATATCAAAAATAACTAAAATCGTGTTTTAAAACTCTGTGTATAAGTAACATTAAACTTGACTATATTGCAACAATAACAATGCGAAATTTCTCGATGAAAAATAAAACTTTGCAATGAAAATTTAACCCAGCATCGTTTTTTGTTCGAAATCTATGAATATTTTACATAAAAATCTCTGTTGAAAGATAGCAGAAATAAATCGTTTTTTTAGGTCCTTCTGTGCCAGTAATATTAACTTTTGTGTGTAATGCAACAAACACAATGTGAAATTACACTACGAAAAATAAACCTTTGGCAAGAAAAATTAATTCAGTATTGGCGTGTGATGGAAATATATAAAAAATTTATATAAAGTGTTGTTTTAAGAGATAGCAGAAATAACTACAATTGTTCTTTAAAACACATGTATAATTAACATTCACTCGTTTGTATGTTCTAATGATATCAATGGGACATTTCTCGAAAGAAAATTATAATTTGTCATGAAAAATTAACCCACTATCGCCGTTTGATGGAAATCTAAAAATAATTTATATAAAACATTGTGTTGGGAGATAGAAGCAATATTGAAAATCGTATTTTAAAACGAAATCCTCTGTATAATTAACATTCAACTTCATGAATATTGCAAGAATTACAACGCAAAATTCCTCGATGAAAAATAAAACTTTTACTATGAAAAAATTAGCTTGGTATCACTTTTTAATGGAAATATATGAACAATTTATATAAAGTGTTATGTTTTGAGGTAGCAACAATAATTATAATTACATTTTAAAATCCTCTGCATAATAATCAATTACTTTTTTGTATACTGCAATACAAAAAAATCTCGCTAACATGAACACGCTTAACGTTAATTAAGTTTAACATGAACTGTTTTCACAGTCCCTTGTAGAAAGGAGTCCAAAGATTTGATACTCATAACATGAATTACTGTTAACATGAACAAAATTTTGATTGAGGTTGCTTGATTTGATTCTTTGAGGTTCATGTTAACGAGGTTCAACTGCAATAACAATGCGAAATTTCTCGATGAAAAATAAAACATTGGCATGAAAAATTAACTCAGTACTGCCGTTTGATGAAAGTCTAGGCGCAATTTATATAAAATTTTATGTTGAGAGATAGCTATCAATAGTAAAATCATATTTTAAAATCTTCTATATAAGTAACATTCACTTTTATGTATGTTGCAACAGTAACAATGCGAAATTTCTCGATGAAAAATAAAATTTTGGCATGAAAAATTAACTCAGCATCGCCGCTTGTTAGAAATCAATGAGCAATTTATCTTCTTCAATCCTGCTATCTTCTGTAGGAGATACTAAAATACGCCCTTTAAATTATTTTTTACCTCCTTCCAGAATTGTTGAAATTACTTCTAGAGCTTTTAAATATATGCGTTCATACAATAAGCATCGATGTATAGACTTCTACATCTTTGACGATGTTTCATAATAATTTTAAACTAGAGTTTATGGTCTTTTATAGTACAGTAAAACCCCCGTTATCCGAAAAGCATGGGACCAAAGCATTTTCGATTAACCGAGGTTTCATAGGTATTTTTGGATAACCAGGGATCCATAGAAATTTTGGAACAACCGGAAGGCTTATGGTGGAAAGTGCTTTGATCAAATGCTGTGATCGAAATTTAGAACATAGTTGCAGTAAAACTGCTGTAGTACCATATTCAAAGCACACTGAAGTTGAAAAAAAAGAAAATCACAACAAATTTTGTCAAAATAAAATAAAATAAAATAAAATAAAATAAAATAAAAATAAAAATGCCGTATGTATCTATCTAATAAAATGCCTAAAATTATGCAATGGACCAAATAAGAAAGTTGACTTCGTTTTTTCATAAAGAATATGCTTTTTAAACATTATTTCTACCAGTATGAATACTACCTTTTTAAAATTTTGATTTTTGCTTCTATTTCTTTTATTTTTTAAAGCTATTATGTATTAAAACAACACTTCAATGCATAACAAATTATTCAAAATTGTTTTGATCTAAAAATTACAAGTAAAATAGCAATAGTAAATCAAAATGTGTTGAAAGATGTCATTTGACATCGGTAAAGGTAGCATTGACAATAGAATTTTTCACATTTAATATGGACATTAAGAAATTTTAAGGTATTCCGGTTAAACCGATAATCGCAAATCGAATAACCCGGATTCTACTGTATTTGTTTCAGGACTGAGGAGGTTAAATAAAGTCTTGTATTATTAAACAACAGCAAAAATTTTAAATCGTATTTTAAAACAAAACTTTCTGTATAAGTAACATCCATTTTTTGTATGTTTCAAATACATAACAACGGTAATACAAAGGATTAACTCATTTAAAAAAATACTATTATCTCAGAATAGCCGCCTTTATTTCATTGATCCTTTACAAGAATATCAAAATGCATAGCACGTGTCGGAATATTTCCATGTTGCTTTCAAAATATCTTTCTAACATCTCATATAATGATGAGTTAGATTCAGCAGAATCTACGTTTCGAGTTATACGATATTTTCTATGGGATTTCCGAGCTTTCTTAAATACAAGGAAATAACGGTGTAAGTCTTATTATTTCTGACGTTTACGATAAGAAAACTTTCACGAAATAATCTTTGTTACTGCCTACAAGTGTAATATTAATGAAACGGGAGAGTGAAAGTACATAATGTTTTGGATATTTAGAAAAAAAGGGGAAATCTCAAAAAATTAAGTTGCTATCTGCAACACTGTTAAAAATCTTTTCCTAGTTTGACCCAAATTTTGGTGCTCAATAGATGCCATTTCATTATGGTGAAATCTTGAACCAATATTTGTAGCATCTGTTAAAGTATAGTTCCAATAGTTGGAACGAAGTTGAAATGGGAATCGCCAAATGTTGGTACGGGATTTCCCCATCTCATGGTGGCTGTTACTAAACACCAACACTTGGTCCAAACTACGACAAAAATTTTAACAATGCAAATGCTAGAGATCACTATTATTTGATTTTATTCGTGTGATTTTTAATTTGCTTGAGAAATATTTTAAATAATCTTAGAGAAATCTTTTAAAGCACGGTTATATGGATAAACAAGTTCAGAAAATAAAATTATAGGAAAATTTTGGCATGAAAATTCCCTTAGTATCGCCATTTGATGGAAATCTATGAACAATTTATGTAAAGTATTGTATTAAGAAACAGCAGTGAAAATTTAAATCGTAATTTTAAAACAAAACTCTCTACATAAGTAACGTTCACTTTGGTATATGTTTCAAATATGCAACAATAATAATACAAAGGATTAATTCCTTTTTTTTTTCTTCATAATTTAAAATTATCTGAGAATGACCGCATTTATTTCATTGATCCTTCACAGGAACGGCTTGGAATATTTTCTTGTTTTTTTTTTCGAAATATCCTTTTAACATCTCATATAATGATGGGTTAGATTCAGCAGAACACGTTTCGAGTTATACGATATTTTCTATGGGATTTCCGGGATTTCTTAAATACAAGAAAATAACGGTGTAAGTATTATTATTTCTGACGTTTAAGATAAGAAAACTTTCCCGAAATAATCTTTGTTAATACCTACATGTTTAATATTAATGAAACGGGAGAGTAAAAGTACACAAAGTTTTGGCTATTTAGAAAGAAAAGGGAAATCTCAAGGAAAGAAAATTAAGTTGCTTCCTAAATGCTAGAGATCACTATTATTAGATTTTATTCATGTTATTTTTAATTTGCATGAGAAACATTTTAAATAGTCTTACAAAAGTCTTTTAAAACATGGTTATATGGATGAACAAGTTCAGAAAACAAAACTATAAGAATCATTTCAAAAGTTTAATTACATGTGTTCCTATTCAAATTACTAAATTGCATGAATAAACTTTTAAACTATGTTCCCTTGCAAATTAAAATTTATTTCTAGAAAGAATGGACAACAATTCAATTGTTTTAGAATATTTAATCTATTTTTAATTAAAAGTTTTAAGCTGCAGAATATTCCTGCTTATTAATCTCTAAATGTTTTAAAAAGAAAATATTTTCTTAAAAATGTCTTTAAATTTTCTAACTTAAGAATACACGAGAATAACTTGCGAACAGCAGTGATTGCAGGAAACAAGGCAACAATAACAATGCGAAATTTTTCGATGAAAAATAGCATGTGCCTTGAAAGAAATAGCTCAGTAACGCTTTTTGATGGAAATATATGAACAATTTATGTACAGTGTTAGGTTTTGAGGTAGTAGAAACAAATTATAATTGCATTTTAAAAACCTCTGTATAATATTTATTAACTTTTGTGTATGCTGAAACAATAACAATGCGAAATTTCTCAATGAAAAATAAAATTTAGCCACGGAAATTTAACTTAATATTGCCGATTGATGGACATCTTTAGCAGTTTATGTGAAGTGTAGTATTAGGAAACAACAGCAAAAAATCGAACCATATTTAAAAAAAACATCTCTATAATAGACATCCTCTTTTTTTATGTTTTAGATATCCAATAACGGTAATACAGAGAATTGCTTCATTTTTTTTTTCAAAATCTACTATTATCTGAGAATGGCCGCCTTTATTTCATTGATCCTTTATAATAGGGGTGCACAACCTGTGGCCCGCGGGCCAAACTGATACCAGTACTTTTATGCAGAATAATTTTCATTATAATAATGACAGAAACTTTGCTTTGAAAGAAAACAAACGTCACTTTTCAAATATTCTGGTGTCAAACGATTTTCTGGCAAATAGGTTGTGCATCGCTACTTTATAAGAATATCAAAATGCATATCACGTGTTGGAATATTTCCTTGTTGCTTTCAAAATACCCATCTAACATCTCATATAATGGTGAGTTAGATTCCGCAGAACACGTTTCGAGTTATGCGATAGTTTCTATGGGATTTCCGGGCTTTCTTAAATACAAGAAAATAACGGTGTAAGTCTTATTATTTCTGACGTTTAAGATAAGAAAACTTTACCAAAATAATCTTTGTTAAAAGAATTGGAGAAATTAGGCTTCAATCTTTACTCCTTCGCAGATGACTTCAACTTTGTTTTTTCGGGCCGTCGTCGTCTGGATCTCGAACTGCAAGCGGCAAGAGCTCTCCCTGCTTTTTGCCAGTTGTTGGCTCGCCTTCATCTCCAGCTTTCACCCGGAAAATCCCAAGCTTTAACCTTCATTAAACCAAGAGAACTCAAACGCAAGCCCGTGATGCGAGTCAATGGGGTTAGCGTCCACCACGTTCATACTCTTAAATTATTAGGTGTAATTATTGATAAACATCAGAGCTGGATTCCACATATCAAAGCACTAAAAATTAAACTTTTAAATTACTACCATAATTCCTGTAAATTAACATCAAAAACATGGGGCATCAAGCCCAATATGTTAAAAACATGGTACCACATAATCATTGAACGCATCATCTTTTACTGTGTGGGCGTTTGGGGAGGTTCGCTAACCAAAGTGGCTAAGCAAAAACTTGCCTCTATCCAGCGCATATTCCTTCTGCAAATGGTTAGAGGTTATAGAACTATCTCAACGGATGCACTTACAGTACTTACTGGCATTCCACCCATACACTTAACACTCGCTTACGAATTTCAGAAAAACAGAATACTACACTTAGAACACGAACCAACACAGTCAGCACTTTTCCCTAACTTGCTCTTACAAAGAAAAGTCCACAGCTGGACTATGCATCCGGCGGATGAGACATCCTATCTTCAAGTTAATGTTAATAAGCATTCTTACAGCCCCTCGAAAAATCCAGCCATTTTCACCGATGGTTCTCACACGGAGACGGGAGTAGCATCATCCTTCTGTGTTTTCAAAGACAGTGTTGTTATTCATCAGTGGGCTTGCAGGATTGGAGATAACAATTCGGTGTTCCAAGCAGAACTCTTCGCAATCCTGCGGGCTTTGGAATGGATTGTTCTCTATCCTCATACTACTTTTTTTCACCTTTATAGTGACAGCCTTTCAAGCCTACAAGAAATATTCGCCCATAGAACTAAACACCCTTTAGTGCTTAAGATAAAAGTTATCTTAAAAACTCTCGTCCATAGGGTCTCTCTCGGCCATGTCACCGCTCACATCGGCATAGCTGGCAATGAGCTAGCTGACGCACTGGCCAAGGAGGCCACCTCACGTCCAAACATAGATATCCCCCTTCCTGTTCCCCCGTCTCATGTTCGCCACTTCCTCAAAAGAAACATTCTTTCTGACTGGCAACTCTACTGGGATGCCTCAAGCAAAGGCAGGCACACCTATTCCCTTATCCCAAAAGTCTCATACAATCTCTTAGCTTTCTCCCCTCCCACATCAGCATTCCTCTCCGGCCATGGTCCATTCAGAACATACCTAAATTATTTTAAACGCTCAGATACGGACCTCTGTGAGTGTGGGGCCATAGGGTCTCCAGACCACTACTATTTCTTCTGCACACTCACAGAGGCCTGGCACCTTAAGAACCCTTATTCCCGCCCAGATACCTGGCTCACAAATATCTTAACCCGCCCAAAACTACTCCGTCAATTGGCACAAATTTATCACTTCCTTATGGACCTGGCCAATCTTACCACTTAACCGTTCTCTCCTAAGACTGCCCGCTGTCGCGTTAGAGCCTTTGTTGAGCTTTTGGCAGTCGTAGCGCCACTTGTCGCGATGGAGCAGGTCTCCGGCGCGCATACCACTGTGTTGATGTTGTATACAGCCTGTATATTATGTATTTTATGTTTTTTTTTTTTTTTTTTTTTTTTTTTTTGTTGAAGTTATTGTAATGAATCCCCACATGCCGGGGAACATTCCGGGTGGGACAAATAGTGTCTACACCGGATCCTAGCGATCTGGTGATCTTGTCCCACTTAGGCATAAATAAATAAATAAATGCCTACATGTTTAATATTAATGAAACGCGAGAGTAAAAGTACATAAAATTTTGGATATTTAGGAAAGAAAGCAGAAATCTCAAGAAAGAAAATTAAGTTGCTTCCTAAATGCTAGAGATCACTTTTATTAGATTTTATTCATGTAATTTTTAATTTGCATGAGAAAAATTTTAAATAGTCTTATAAAAGACTTTTAAAACACGGTTACATGGATGAACAAGTCTAGAAAACAAAACTACAAGAATCATTTCAAAAGTTTAGTTACAGGTGTCCTATTCAAATTACTAAATTGCACGAATAAACTTTTAAACTATGTTCCCTTGCAAATTCAAATTTATTCTTATATAGAATGGAAAACAATTCAATTATTTTAGAATGTTTCCAATATTTTTAATTAAGAGTTTTAGTCGCAAAATATTACTGCTTATAAATCTCTTAAATTATAAAAAGAAAAGGTTTTTCTCAAAAATATTTGTAAATTTTCTAATTTACGAATGCACGAAAACAACTTGCCAACAGCAATGATTGCCGAAAAATAACTGTACACTGCAGAAAATTTAAAGAAAGGACATTTTATTGAAAGTTAGATTTTACACTTCTTGACTATGGGAACCAGGGTTCCCAGTTTGGCTTACAATTTTAATCCTAAATTTCAAATTAATACTGTAAATTTCGAAAGAATTTTTCTGTATGTCATACCTGAATTGCTCTTATTTTATAAAGAAGAAAATACTTTTTTTCTGGTATAAACACGAAATGTCTGAATAGAAACGGAGACTATAATGCCGACTCATAAAGTGAATAATATATTATCATAAGCATTGTAATAATATTTTTATTCGTTTTCTAGACCACTTTTTATTGCAATATTGTTTACACGTTCAGTAAAAAAAAGAAATGTTCATTTTTTCCCTATTACTAACCGTCTGAAGGGTTTTCAGTAAAATGTAGATTAAAAGAAATGAAAATAAAACAGAAAGCAGAAAAAGCATTCGTAAAAGAAAAGTCAGTCTTTTTAATTTGGGGTGAAGAAAATCGAATATAACCTCATATAGCTTTATTAGCTCTGGGATACGATACTACTCATTAACAAATTTATACAATACAAATCTGTACTGTATTATTGTGACATTTGTAAATAAATTTTATCTGTCTGTAGTCTATATTCAATCTTTAGTAACTTGAACAATAAAATTGAATGTGATGTAATCGAATGTATAGGTAATAAAATCTTAAATCATATTGGATTTTATCGTATTATTGGTATACGAACTTGTGCAGTAAAATCATATGTTATGTCAATAGAAGGTTCGATCAGAATTCTCAAGAAAAACTTAAGTTGCAACTTAAATATTAGATATCACTGATATTAGATTTTATTCGTGTGATTTTTAATTTGTATGAGAAACATTTTAAATACTCTTAAAAAGTCTTTTAAATTACGGTTACATGGATGAACAACTTCAGAAATCAAAACTGTAAGAGCCATTTCAAAAGTTTAATTATATGTGTTGGTATTCAAATTATTAAATTGCATGAATAAACTTTTAATTAATGATACTTTGCAAATTGAAATTTATTCTCATAAAGAATGGAAAACAATTCAATTGTTTTAGAATATTTCATATATTTTAAATTAAGAGTTTTCAGTTGCAGAATGTTACCTGCTTATAAATCTCTATATGTATAAAACAGAAAGGATTTTCTTAAAAATATTTGTAAATATTTTAATTCAATAATGCATGAGAATAACTTACCAACAGCAATGACTGCAGAAAATGCCAAGAACGGAAATTTCATTCAAGGTTAGTTTCCACACTTCTTGACTCTGGGATCCAGGGTTGCCAATTTGGATTCCAATTTTAATCTTAAATTTCAATATCATACCGTATATTTCGAAAGAAGAATTTTTTCTATATGGGATCACTATATTTCTCTTATTATATAAAGAATAAAATACTATTTTTTGTGTGTGTGTGTAAACACGAAATTTCTGAATAAAAATGGAGACTACACAGGCGAATCATAAAAGGAATAATACATTATCACAAGCATGGTAATAATACCATTTTCGTTTTCTAAACCCTTGTAGGTGATTCAACTATTTTTCTATACGTTGAGTTAAAAAAGAAAAAAAAAGTTAATTCCCTCCCCCCCCCTTAATTACTAATCGTCTTAAGGATTTTCAGTAAAATCAGGATTAAAATAAAGCAAAATAAAACAGAAGGTAGAACAAAGTCGAAAAATCGCACTAGCTAGAACAATGTTTGCATTTTGAATAACAATAGTCAATCTTTCTAAGTTGGGTTCAAGAAAATAGAATTTAACCTCAGATTGCTTTATTAGCTCTCGAATAGGGTACTGTTAATATACAAATTGATACGATAAAAACCTGTACTATGTTATAGAGATATCTGTAAATCATTATGAATTGGCACCATAGATTATATAAAAAATATATACTAAAATAAATACACATTACTAAATGGGATACTTATAAAAAAGAATATATTTAAAATACACTTAAAAATTATCAACGTTTCAATCGCTTCTGCGAACGTTGTAAGGATACAATAGAAAGGTATTAAGAAAGAAAAACGTTGATTATATTTAAATGTATTTTAAATATATTCTTTTTTTATAAGTGTACCATTTAGTATTCTGTATTTATTTTAGTACATATTTTTAGTATCTGTAGATCAGTTTTCTTTGTCTGTAGTCTGTAGTTAAGCTTTAGCAAATTTGGATCAATAACATTGATTGTGATTATAATCAAATTCGTCATACAATCTGAAGTCATGTTCGAATTTATCGTATTATTGGTATATGAACTGGCGTAATAAAGACTTATATGGTGTGAACATAAGATACAGTCAGAATTCTCAAGAAAAAATATTAAGATGCAGCCTAAACGTTACATATCACTGTTATTAGATTTATCCAGTTTATTTTTAATTTGCATGTGAAACATTTTAAATAGTCTTAAAAATGTCTTTTAAAACATGGTTGCATGGATGAACAAGATCTGAAAACAAAAAAGTTACATGTGTTGGTATTGAAATTACTAAATTGCACGAATAAACTTTTAACCCCCTGACTGCCCAGCCAAAGGGAAACTTTTAAAGAATGCTTCCTTGCAAATTGAAACTTATTCTCATAATAAATAGAAAACAATTCAATTTTTTTAGAGAATTTCAAATATTTTTAATTATTAGCTTTAAGTCGCAAAATATTACTCGATATAAATTTTTAAACTTAAAAAAACAAAAAAAGGATATTCGTAGAAATATTTCTGAATTATCTAATTTCAGAAGGCACTTAAATAACGTACCAACAACAATTATGTTAGGAAAAATAAATGCACATTATACAAAATATCTAGAACAGAAATTTTAATGAAAATTAGGTTGTGCACTTCTTAATTATGGTAACAGGGGATAGCAATTTGGCTTTCAATTTCAAATTCATACCGTAAATTCCTAAAAAAGAATATTTACTATAAGTTCAGTGCTAAATTTCCGTTATCATATAAATAATAAAATATAGTTTTTTTTTCTGGTACGAACGATAAATTTGTAAATAAAAATAAAGATCTAGGCTACCGTTGAAGGGAGCACTAAATCAGCACAGACATGGAAATAACATTTTTATTCATTTTTAAACTAATATCAGGAGATTCAAATATTTTTTTCTATATTCTTAGTAAAAAAAAGCTTATTTTCTTTCCTCTGTAATTTATCCTCTTGGGGTTTTTACAGTAAATTAAAGTTAAAAATATATCCTTCTGTATTAAAAAAACTAGCCTTAAAAAGAATGACTCCTAGAATGATGCTGATGTGTAAGATTTCCGGAAATAACGAATCCGGGCGGACCACTCCTTTCATGAGTCGAATAGACCAATCAGGAAAGGGCTCCGTCTATGCATCGCAGTATGGGTTACCATAAAGAGGGAAAGGTTACCATCGCCAAAAATCGCCAAGTTTGTCGCCAACTTGGCGATATATCGCCAATTTTGGCGACCAAAATTAGCCGTCAAAAGTGACGCCAACTTGGCCATAACTGCAATATTTCCCCAAATTTTTAGTTTCTTTACAACACCAGTCGTGTGACACATCATTTGAGGGGTTTGCAACTGCTTATTCATATTATAGATGTCTTGTGTGTCACACCCCACTCTGCCCCCCCAGGGGGGCACATTTTTTATTTCTTTACAACACCAGTCGTGTGACACATGATTTCAAAGGTCTGCAATTACTTATTCATATTATGGATGTCTTCTGTGTCACCCCCCACACTCTGCTCCTCCCAGGGGTGGCACATTTTTAATTTCTTTACAACACCAGTTGTGTGACACATGATTTGAAAGGTCTGCAACTGCTTATTCATATTATGGATGTCTTGTGTGTCAACCCCCCCACTCTGCCCCCCAGGGGGGGCACATTTTTATATTTCTTTACAACACCAGTTGTGTGACACATCATTCGAGAGGTCTGCAACTTCTTATTCATATTATGGATGTCTTGTGAGTCCCCCCCCCCCTCTGCCCGAAGGGGGAGCACATTTTTAATTTTTTTACAACACCAGTCGTGTGACACATCATTTAAAAGGTCTGCAACTGCTTATTCATACCGTGGGTTATTGGCGAGCGCAGCAAGCAGGGGTAGCCTGCAACTTGGAATCGCGAAGCGATTCCAGATGGGATCGTGAAGCGATTACGCGGGTCGTTGGCGAGCGTATCGAGCAGGGGGGCGGAGCCCCCCCCCTAGTCTATAAAACAAAAGGTAGAGTAAATTAAAATAAAATTCCCCCCTCCCCTCCCAAAAAAAAGTTTGCTTTTTGAATGAGAATAGTCAATTTTTTCTAATTTAAGATGAAGAAAAAACAAACTTAACCTCAGATTTCTTCATGAGTTCTGGTCTTTATGACACGGTATTACTGATATATGAACTTATAGAGTAAAAACCAATACTACGTTATTATAATATCTGTAAATCAGTTATCCTTTGCTGTAGGCAACTTTTACAAATTTTGGATCAGTAAAATAGAAGTTTTTTCATTACAGTAGACTTTCTCAAATCCGACACCTAAAAATTTGTAAACGTCTAAAATTCGCATATTATCTCAGATGTAAATAATGAAACTTTTAGATAATATGTTTGGGCAAAATTTTGTATCTTTTTATCATTCGATATGTATTTTAATATGTGCTTCAATAAAATGACTGAACTCGCGGTTTTTCATAAAAAATGTATATATTAAGCTATTGCTGATTTCAATGGTATCCACAACTTTTTTATCAAGCACGTTTATGTATTAATCAATTTTTTTTTTTTGTTTATTAAGACTTAAATTTGAAGTAAAACTTCCTTACTTCATGATTCTGAAATGCATTGATGTCTTTAAAAGAAAATATCACTATGTATTTCAATGATCTCATCTTTATTATGCATATTTTATAATGCAATATTATTTTCTTGACCTTCATACTTAATTTCTTTTTAATTAACTTACCATTTATCACCTTATTTTAATACTTTACTCAATTATTTTAAAATTTTACTATATTGCAAGTATTTATTATAAATTATATTGCACTATTAATTTAAATATCTGTTTAAAAACTGTATACAAAGCAATGACCAGAAATCCGCAAAATTCTAAAATCTGCACAATCTGTTGTCCCAAGTTGTGCGAGTTTAAAGGAGTCTATTGTATTATGAAATCCTGAAGTCATTTTTGATTTTATTGTACTATTGATATGCGAAATTGCTTAGTGAAAAATATATGCTATGAATATAAGGTACTGTCAGAAATATCAAAAAAGAAAATAAATTTCAACCAAAACGTTAAAAATAATTATTATTAGAGTTTATTCCTTTGATTTTTAATTTGCAGGAGAAACATTTTAAATAGTCTTAGAGAATTCTTTTAAAACACGGTTATATGGATGAACAAGTTCAGAAAATAAAACTATAAGAATCATTTCAAATGTTTAGTTACATGAATTGGTATTCGAATTACTAAATTGCATGAATAAACTTTTAAACAATACTCCCTTGCAAATTGAAATCTATTCTCATAAAGAATGTAAAACAAATCAATTGTTTTAGAAATTCCAGATATTTTTAATTAAGTATTTTAAGGCGCAAAATATTACTACATATTAATTTGTTAACTTAAAATAGAGAAAAAGTATTTTTATAGCTATACATCTGTAATTTTTTTAATTCTGTAACGTACGAAAATAATGCACCATAAGCATTTAATGTAGGAAAATAACTTTACATTAAGGAAAATCTTTAAGAAGGATTTTTTATTAGATGTAAGATTGTGAACTTCTTGACATTGAAGATGTTAAATAGTCTTGGAGAAGTCATTTAAAACACGGTTTATGGATGAACAAGTTCAGAAAAAAATATAAGAATCATTTCAAAAATTTAATTACATGTGTTCGTATTCAAATTACTAAATTTCATAAATAAACTTTTAAATACAGATCCCTTGCAAATTGAAATTTATTCTCATAAAGACTTCATTTAAAAACAACCCAATTATTTCAGAAAATGTCAAATATTCCAGAATTTTAATTCGCAAAGTATTACTGCATATAAATTTTTAAACTTGAAAAATAAAAATATATTTTGTAGAAAAATTTCTAATTTTTCTAATTTGAGAATGCACGAAAATAACTTGGAACAAGCAAAGAATTAAGAAAAATTTTTTATATTGCAGAAAATATTTAGAAAGGATTTTTTAATAAATATAAAGTTGTGCAACTTTTGACCATGGGGACAATAATACATCAAAGTCCAGCAAATTTCATTCGTTTTTGACCAGTGTTTTCGAGTTGTGCGATTTTTGACCATGGGGACAATAATACATCAAAGTCCAGCAAATTTCATTCGTTTTTTGAAACATTTTAAGTGTTTCAGAAGTTTTTCTAAATGCTGAATAAAAAAAGTATTTCCGCTTTTATTTTTTGTCTAAAAGTTTGAAAAAAAAATTAGGATGAATATAAAGAAAAATAAAATATAAAGTAGAGCAAAGCTGAAAAATGAAACTCCCCCCCCCCCTCCCCGATAAAATGTTTTTTTTTCTTTTTTTTTAAGGTTGTTATGATATTTAGAAAGGCAAATTAATGATACAATTTTAGTTATTTTTTTTCGCAAACACATGAAATTGGCAAGTTTTGTTATACAAGAACTATGTAACCAAAAGACGCAAAAAATACTGTCAAAGTGGATATTTTGAGACGAATTTCAGGACCAAAAGGGTAATTCTGCCAAAAAAGTGGAAAAACCGGTAGTCACATGACAAAAATTGCTTTTAACTCGTTAAATATTTTTTTATATACAGAAAAAATTCATTTGGATTCTAAATCGCATTATAATCACCAGCCATTCCAATTTTGTGCCTTTGCCTTTAAAAATGAGTTCAAAAATGTGCCAGATACAACCAGGAACAGCATTATTTTTAATCCACTAAATGAACAGGTTAATTTTAATTATTTTGTAATTATGCTATAACATACATTATATGGCTATGAATGACCAGACACTTTCAGTTTTAGGCATTTTATGAAACATTAAAAAAAAATTGTCTGATTTTTCTGGAACTTCAGGAGTATAAAGAATATGTTTGATCTCTTATTAACAATGTCGATTTGATAAGAAGAACAATAAATAGTAAGAACCAAAAAAAGAAAGAATAATAATAATATTTGGGAACACCCTGTAAATTAAAAGCACGAAATGATATATTGTGAAGAGTGCAAAATTGCGGATATTATACAACATATTTGTTGATTTGTGTAAGAATAACACGTGTATTCATGAAATATAGCCATTTTTATTACAAGTTCAAAATATTCTTGCATGTTTTTGCTTTATATCATGCAGAATTTTCAACCAAATTTAACGCCAGTTTCAGAAAAATTAGAGAAGTATAATAGAAACAATGTAGTTGAATTCGAATATAAATACAGTCGACTGTCGTCAATTCGAAATCGGATAAATCGAATCTTTGTTTAATTCGAATTAAAGATGAAGTCCCGAACTTTTCAAAGGCAAATAACATTAAAAATTTTCATTTATTCGAACTCGTTTTCTCTCGACTTCGTTTGATTCGAACTAACGAGAATTCCAATTTTGTATTTTTCCTTAGTTTCACAAAGACTTTAGATCCTTAAAATAACTTTCTTTCTTTCATTTTTGTCAGAATTGTTCTGAGTGCGCTTATTCTTATCCTTTAATTAGTTTATGTATTTATATCTTTTAATTTAATATTAAGTTACATATTCTAATGATAACGGTTGAAATAAATTTAAAAAATACTATGATTTTAATTATTTTGTAATAGTACTTCCTTTAAATATGTTTTCCTCTCATACGTTCCATAATTCGAACTCTGGATAATTTGAACATTTCTTGTGGTCCCGACAACTTCGAATCAACGAGAGCCGACTTTATATTAAATATTTTATGAAATAGGAATAGTTGTTTAAAATAAATCCTATCTGCACAAGCGCGAAAGATAACAAAAATTATTTTACATAATTTAAAAGTCATCTATATGGATCAACTATTTCAAACAAACCTGACAAATACCGTGGAAATTGAAATAGATGTAGGAGCTTGCTGATTTTTAGATGTTACCTAAAAGCAGCTGAATGATAAGGAATTTTACACAATTTGTCAATTTTAATTATATTATTTTATGTTTTACTAGCTGACCCGCCCGGCGTTGCCCGGGTCCGTATTAACAATATTAAACGAACTTGAAATTTGTATGATTATCATTATCATTATTTATGATTATCATTAACTCAAAACATGCAGAAATGCATTGTCTGAAATACGTGGCCACTGACTGTGTGAAAAATCGGTTTAAAAAACAACAACTAATATCTCTAAAAATACTCAAAATGAACATTGAGAAACGCGGGAGGGACTATGTATCCAACGATTGCGGGATTTTCGTGTTAAAGTGTTGATATTTACCCTTAAAAATCACTGTTAAGTCATGTAACTAATTATTTTTTTCACTTAGAAATCCCAAGTGAAATATTTTGAATTTCAAACTAATTATATCACTCTTAAATCCGACTATACCATGAATGAAATCGATAAGCTAGCGAGTAGCTAAAAGGTTAGTATATAGTATTATAATTTCAGAGCCATTTAACAAAAGTAAGTGTTATGTTTAATCAAATCATGCATAATGCTTACTATGTGGATAAATTCCTAACCATAAACTTTTGTACCGTAACCATAACCTGCCTGTAACCTAAATTAGACTTAACAGTACCCTACCGTAAATTAAATATAACATAAATGTAACCTAGCCTTCACTTTATTGCAACCTAGCCTTATTCTAACCGTAACATAAATGCAATTTAACTTTAACCTAACTTAACCGTGACCTAACTGTAAATTAAACATAAATGGGATATTAAACATAATCAAAGACTTACCGTAATGTAATCTAATTATATCTGTATTATATTAAATGTTATCTAATTATATATTGGGTTCATGTCCATGGAAATTATTTTGTCTTGTTTGGATCTGGTTATGATTCATTAGAATATATTCGTCGGGTTCAGATTTCGTTCGGTTCAGATTTTAGGAATTTTTTTTAAATTGAATTTTTTTATGTTCGGGTCGGATTCATGTCTATAGAAATTATTTTGCCTTGCTCGGATCCAGTTATGGTTCTGTGGAATATTTTTGTCAGGAACAGATTTGGTTCAATTCAGATTTCGGCTTTTTCTTCAAATGGAATTTTTGGGTTCGGTTTTTCTTACGTGTTCACGGAAATTATTATGCCTTGTTCGAATAAGAACATGCTTCACTGGAATATTTTTTTTCAAGTTCAGATTTGGTTCAGTTCAGGTTTCGTGATTTTTTCAAAGAAATTTTTTAGGTTCAGATTCGGTCCATGTGCATGGACATTTTTTGTCTTATTCGGATCCGGTTACGGTTCTTTGGAATATTTTTTATCAGATTCAGATTTGGTTCGATTCAAATTTCAGGTATTTTTTCAAATAGAATTTTTAGATTCGGGTCTCGTTCCTGTCTACGGAAATTATTTTGTCATTCTCAAACCCAGTTATGATTCTTTCGAATATTTTGGTCGGATTCAGATGTGGTTTTGGTCAAATTTCAGGTTTTTTTTCAATTCGAATTTTTTAGGATCGAGTCGGGTTTATGTCCATGGAAATTATTTCGTCTTGGTTGTATTGGGTTATAGTTCTTTTGAATATTTTTGTCGGGTTCAGATTTGGTTCTATTGTGATTTTGGGTTTTTCTTCAAACATAACTGTTGGATTCGGGTCTTCTTACGTGTTCACGCAAATTACACCGTCTTCTTCGAATTAGGACATGCTTCACTGCAATATTTTTACCAAGTTCAGATTTCGCGATTTTTTCTTGAAATTTTTTGGGTTCAGATTGGGTTCATGTTCATGGAAATATTTTGTGTTGTTTGGATCCGGTCGCGTTTCTTTGAAATAGTTTTGTTAGATTCAGATTTGGTTCGATTCAAATTTCAGGTATTTTTTCGAATGGAAGTTTTAGGTTCGTATCGGGTTCATGTCCACGGAAGTTATTTTGCCTTACTCGAATCCAGTTATGGTTCTTTCGAATATTTTGGTAAGATTAAGATGTGGTCTGGGTCAAAGTTCAGGATTTTTCAAATGGAATTTTTTAGGTTTGAGTCGGGTTTATGACGACGAAAAGTATTTTCTCTTGCTGGGATCGGGTTGTAGTTTTCTGGAATATTTTTATCGGTTTCAGATGCCGTTCGGGTCATATTTCGGGGTTTTTTTCAAAGAAAATATTTAGGTTCGGGTGAGTTTCATGCCCACGAAATTTTTTTTTCCTTCTTTGGATCGGGTTATGCTTCATTTGAACATTTTTGCGGGATTCAGATTTGGTTCGGGTCAGTTATCAAATCCATAGTTTTTTTCAAAGAGAATTTTTAGGTTCGGGTCGGGTTTATACCCACGGAAATTCTGTCTATCACGGATCGAAGTGTAGTCTGTTTTTTTTTTTTTTTTTTTTTTTTTTTTTTTTCCTAGTTGGGAACGGGTTATGTTTAAATTAGTCTGAACATTAAGGTTATAATCAGATTTGCTACTATTCTTTTTATGGCTATTTCTGATAAATAATTTACTTTCCTATTGGATAATTTATTATGATGTATGAATCGTTTACGGATTCAAACAATTGTACCCCAAAAAGCTATTTTATTTTTGTTTAAAAAAAATTAAAGCCATATTACAATTTTAAAATGAATAGAACACGTTTAAATTTAATCAATGATTAAAAAAATAAGCTCCTAGAAAAGTGTTGTGTAATTTTTTTTTACTGCAACATAGCTAATGACTCATACATTCTAATGTTCGAAATGCCAAAAATCTGCGTACAACCATACAGTAAAAAGAAATGAATAGAGTGGCAGTATAATGTCTTGGGGTGAAGCCAAAAATGTACTCTAAAATACGCTACAGTAAAACCAAATAAGCACCAACAAAACCATGTGCTTTGACACTCCGATCAATTCAAACTGGATTAAACACGTATTTCTTTGTTTTTATTTTTTACCTTCTAAACTGTTATTGAATAGATGACTAAAATTTCTATAAAAAAATAACGTTTTGTGCCAGTATTGGCTGTAATACACGATCGGAATGCTTAAAAGATACAAATAGATCAATCATAGGCAAGAATTATTTGATTATTTTTATCATATGACTTTGAAATATCAATATAGAAGCATCATTTAAGATTTTGCTTGAAAAATTAACATTATTTCGTTAATTTCTTAAAATTGCCTGCAATCTGAAATCTAGATTTTAGATTAATATTTGTTATTTATGATTTCATGCATGATTTTAAAAGAATGTTTTCATCAATATATTTTATATATTGACATGGAATTATTAATATGTTGTTAAATCATAAACATTTTTCATCTAAGTTATAAAGTATTAAAAAGTTCTGAAAAAAAGGAAAACTTTTAGTAATACAATTTTTATTTCAAATCAAAGGTTTTCAATATTTTATTTTATTTTATTTTGACATTTAATTATTTCTAATTTTCCAGTTTCAATTATCTTAAAAGCAAACATTTATTTTAATAAATAATATAATAGAAAAAAAACATTTTAATAAATTACTATTTCTTCGTAAAATATGCTTCAGCTGTAATTCATTTCTTTTAATTCGTCTTATTAATACAAAATTCCTTCCTCGTGCTTTTGTTTGAAACATTAAAATTTCAGCGATAAAGGGTTTCATATTGCAAACCTCTTTTTCGGATTACTTCACCTCCACCTACACTGTTAAAAGTATGACCCATTTGCTGCAGCGTCACTCCACAGCTCTTATGGAATATCTCTTTTATGACCAATGAGAATGTTCCATAGCGCAGTAAAGTAACCGTTTTCTATAAAAGCGGTGGAAAGATGCTGCAGTAAATGGGTAAAATTTTTAACAGTGTATCTTTTTCCTCCATGGCGTACAGCAGCTGCGATGAAAAAAAATCCTCATTTAAACTGAGTTTGCCAGTCTATGAATTTTAAAGGTATGTCCCAGCTTTTTTAATTATTTCTGCGAAAATTTTATGCAACCAACCAACCATAAAAAAATAATAGGGAAAAAAGCGAAAAAAAGGCGATTTTTTATGAAAGTGAGCTTTGGAATTTAATTAATAACTCAGTTAATAAATAGAGTTTTGAAATTCTAAGCTTCAGGTGCATCAGGAGAGATATTGAGCGACTCTCATAAAAATTTTGAGCTTCGTACTTCCCATAGATTTTGCTAGCCATCGCAGACACACAGACAGACACACACACACACACAGACGGACAGAGCGTTTTGTTCTTTTATTAGTATATATTGATGCTTTAGTTTTTCTTGGATAGCTACAAAAACGAATTTATTCCGTGATAAAAAGAATTATCAAAATCGAAGCATTTACTTCAAATCTATTCATTCATAATCATCAAGTGCTTTTCCCTAAAAGTCAGTTAATACAAAATTAAGATTTGTGAAAAAGCCCTTGTCATTTAGCTGTTTTTACAGTGCTACTAAACATTCAGTCCACTCTGTCGGCAATATAATTCTGAATTTTTATGATATTTGACTAGACATTTTTATGAGTTGCTCTATAAAATTGGCTGTGAAATTGTTTAAAATGATTATTGTTATCGTTCGCGCATGAGCAAATAATAATTATGTCATACAAGTAATCATATTTCATAAAATATTTAATATATATGTATATTCCAATTGCAGTCTGTTGGTTTTACAACATTTTGTAATTTTTTTTTTTTTTTTAAATGACGTTAAATTAGGCTAAACAATCTGTATGATATAAGCTAAAAACATGCAAAGAGCAATTTTTTTTTCAAAAAGGCGCTATATTTCTGTGAACATGCGTGCTATTCTTGCAAAATCAGTGATATTTTTTACAGTATCCACATATTTATATTCTGCAGCGATAGATCATTTCGTTCATTTTAATGTACAAATATTATCTTATTCTTTGATTTTTTTGTCGGCGCTCTAATGTCTTCCTTATCAAATAAATGCTGATAAATATGAAGTCAAACATAATCTTTATAATCCTGAAGTTCCACGAGAATTCGACAAATATATTTTAAAAAATTTGTCAAAATGTATAAAATTGAAAGTGTTCGGCCATTAGTGGCCATATAGTGCATATAAACTGTCCGAAAATGTGTAAAAATCCAGAGTTATTTCATTGAAATGTCAATATCTTTCATAACACTTAGATAACTTCGTATTTAAAATGTCATATTAGTTTCTCACATGCCTAAACAACGATTTTTATGCAAGAAGAATTTTCACTATTGACTCGAGTTATTGAAGAAATACTTAAAAATACTTGTCTTCGATATGCATTTTTATGAAAACATGTGTTTTCAATTTCTATCGACACTTTGAATTTTTGAAATGCTTATTCCAAAAACGCCCTCAAATAATTTTCATAATTAGCTTAATTACCATAAATGTACATTCACTGTATTAGATGTACATAGCCTGTTTAATCTAAAAATGAAGAAAAAGAAAAATTTTATTTTAAATTCTGTACATAAGTATAAATGTGTCTGCAGAATGAATTAAAGTTGATTTAAATTTAAATATTTTTCTTAGCCAAAACTTTTATACTGTCAGTTTTATCTTGAACTAAAGTGGCGTTACTATAATTCCGTATAGTAAATGATACTATATTTTCACAATTTATTTCAGCAACATTCAGCAATTATACTAAAATTCTGTTAATCTGTAGTTTCCATGTACATGAACATTGTTACTTTTGTTGTGTTTAATTTTTCGTTACAAAAATACAATTAAAAAAAATCACATAGAAGCAGTAAATCCGTCATGTTGGTTGCTCTAAAAGGCATTTTTCCTTTTTAATTACTATTCAAGTTTAAAATAATTGTATTTATTATACAATGTGAGAAATTAACACTCATAGACTCTGCTGCATGTTTTTTCATTATATAAATAAATTGTTTTAAGATTTCTTTTTGTACGGTACGGAGAATAAAAAGTCTCCCGTATGGGCTTTTTACTTAATTTCAATATTTCTTAATATTTGCAGTTAACTTTAGAAATTAAAAAAAAGATCCTGGTCTCAGGTTATGTACAAAATAGTTACTGTTTTAAGTGAATATTTTTTAAGCATTTGGAAAAAGGTTGTTGTTCTCGATCGGGAATAGATATATCTGAAACATGCCTGAATCCTTGTGATGTCCACATTTTTGGAATTTTTTTGTTGCCACAATGACAAAAAGAAGTATTAAAAACTACCAAAAAAATAATAACTCAAAAACAAATTGAGATACAGCTTTCAAAGAAATTGCATTTAAAAGTACATTTTTTTTCATACTACGATGTAAAAATTGAAAGTGAGCGATGTTTAAAAGTTTAAAAATTTGAGGTACCGAAAATTGTAAAACTTAAATTTCATTTAAAATTTTAATGTGTTACTATTCGTAAAGAGACGTATGCGTTACGCAGAGATACGTTTGTAATTTATAATATACATTGATAGGGTAGATATAGCTACATGAGAAATTGAAAGAATTCAGAAAGTAAAAAATACTATCACCTTTTTATTTCGTTTTTAAAAAAAATAATGAATTCTTTAGGAGGAAAATGACAGCATAAATGATAATGATTAGAAAGATCACTTCTTATCGTGTGTGAATTGAAATAAAGAATACAGTCCTAATATTTATTATTTAAAATTGTGTTTTAATGCGCTTTAATGAGTAAATTTTTTATACAGAGAATACATCCGAATAATTTCTGCTTACCTTTACAATTCATTAGTATAATTCATGTAATAATGAATATTTAAAAAGGCTTTGCACAATTAATTATTAATGATTTTTCTTGCTAGTCGGCCTGACCGCCAGCAGACAAACAATAGCCATAAATACTATTCCACTATGTGGAATTAAAAAATGTGTATATATATACGCATACACATGTACATACATACGTTTTAAATATTTGAAAATCAAAACACACAGTTTCATAAATAAAGCATAATAATAAGGTAGTTTTTTAATGAAATAAAGCGTGTATTTTGTTATATTTATTTTTTTGTTTGAGTACTTATATTTTGATTTAATTTTCAGGGTTCGCATTCCCTCCAAGTGTGTCTTTTACTACCGCTGCCCAGAGCATGGCAACCGGTATGTCCTGTCCATTGTATTTGCCTTTGACAAAGAAGACGATGTCTATCAATTTGCCTTCAGCTACCCTTATACCTACACCCGACTCCAAAAGTACCTTGACAGTTTGGAAATGAAACAGTTGCCTTACTTGAAACGTGAGAAAATTGGCGAAACACTGGTAAGTGCATGCGATGTTTAACATTTTTTTTACCTTTTCCTTGATAAATATTTGCAAATATATACAGCGCTTATTTTCAAAATTTATCCAAGTATCTTCTAATCAGGAAACGTAGATAACTGACGGTATTTTAAATGAACCTTATAAATGTAAAGTATGGACAATGGACTTCTAAAAAGGTTGACAACACTTACTTGAAAAAGTCTTGTTTAATAAAAAAAAAAGTCTTGGCTATAATATTGATTAAACATAATTATGCGCAGTGAAATATTGGACATAGCGGCTTTTCACCCGAGTTATAGCAGTCACATCATGAAGAGAGAGAGATCTGTCTTCTTTAAAATCCAGTCAACCACTGAATATCTACACATGCATTTTAATTTATCAGCGTTAAATCTGCTGAGTAGTTTCTTTCTTTATGCTGAGACTTATATACGTCGCATGGCTAGTTTCGTGGGAAAAAGCTGAGCTGGTCTATTGTTATGAGCAAGCTGAGGTTGTTTGTTGTTATGAGCTTGCTATACGTACATATTTAAATATATAGGATCATTATACAATTCTACTATTTAACATCAAAATATATAATAACCCATAAAATAACAAACTAAAAGAAGACAGACAAGTTGGCAAATATTGGAAAAAATACGAAGTATTGGAAGTGTGGTATTTGGCTCGTTATCAAATGATTTCTAAATTACCCTATTAATCGCAATCTTAAACCACATTGCAAATAAAAGCCAAATGCATTAACAAGGAATGCTATGTCAACACAATAACATAAACAATAAATGAACTCTTTAACTATTGTTACACTGTACCTATTCCTCCCTCTTTTTTAAATTAATATATTAACATATGCGTACATATTTTCTAGCAGCTCCTCCCTACCTCCATAATCTAACATCTAACCACCCAACCAACCTATTAATTAATGTTTTATTACATTTTTATAATTTTATGTTATTTTTATGTTTATATTTGTATATGTATTTTTTATGTGCAAAATGCTAAAAGTAACTGAAAATAAACATTCTACAGAAATTTATATGTGATAAAAGTATTAATTGTGTATTAAAAAGTAAATGAATTTCTTAGGAAAACCCTGATTTATCGCATTAAATATTAACTGTTTAATGTTTTTGTTAATAAGGTCAGGGAACATAAACATTTTATTATGAACAAGAGATTGAGGAGTATACTGCGATGAATAGGAATATAGAGGCACGATTTAAAATGAGTAAAGGTATTAACTTTAAATTTAAATCTTTACGTTTGTCATATAAATCAGTAATTATTTTGTTCTCCACTAATTTAATTTTTTAATCTAAAAAGTTAATGATATTGTTTGATAAAAAGTTTTCCGTAAGTTCCAGATTAGTGGGATAAGCTATAGGAAATGAAGTACTAACACTGCTAGTACTGTCAGTTAAAATGATATCATCAATATAGCGAAGCATTAAAAGATTGTCATTACCATAAATGCGTTCATATTGATATAAATATAAATCAGACAAAATATTTGACGTAGAGCCTCCCTGAGGAATTCCGATTTTTTGTACATATATAGTATTATCTTGTAAAATAAAGTTATTGTGTATAATGAAATTAGTTAATTTGCGAAAATAAGCTGTATCCATATAATTAGGAAGAGTTAATTAATTTTTCAATTGTTTGAATAGTTGATTTATTATTTTATGAAGGTCTAAGAGATTGATATTTATGAAAAGATCTTTAAAATCGTAAGTCCTTATATATTTTTTTTAAAAATAAGGTCTTTAAGTATACTAACCAGTTGATATTTATAGAAAAGAATTTTTTTAATTATAGGGAATTAAACAAAAATTTGAATTTTTAAATTGAAACATACATTTGTTGAAATAACGGAAAAAATTTGTTTTTTAAAGAGTATATGAGTTTTGCTTAAAAACTGAACTGCATGACCTAAATTATGGGTAATTTAAAATAATTCAAAAGCTGTTACGATAATGATTCTATTTACAACAGTAATACAAATCTACTTTTATAATTTCATTAAAGCAATGGGATTTTCTATTTTTTTTCTAGCTGAGTGAACTGATTTTAGCTTTACCTAGTAAGTGTCATGAGAAAGTTAATTCGTGTGCAGGCGAGTCAGCTAGAGAATTGAATGTTTTAAAAATTATTCTAACTCTCCTAAATCTTTTATATCCCGTTTTCAAAGT
The DNA here is from genome assembly GCA_964019185.1 of Maratus speculifer. Lineage (NCBI taxonomy): Eukaryota > Metazoa > Arthropoda > Arachnida > Araneae > Salticidae > Maratus > Maratus speculifer. The sequence continues at coordinate 280,567,440 of OZ025294.1, forward strand.
TAGTATTAACTTTTTCACGTAGGTAAACCTAATAGAGCATATACTATATTACTAAGTAACTCTCAGAGAAATGTGCGTACAATAATTTGACTTTCTCATTACAAATAAATTTCATACAAAGTTTAATAACCCTTAAGGGAAAAGAGCAATGGATAGAAGAAGCACAAATTGAAAAAAAATATATGATTTCGGAAAATTTGCCCCTGTTTTTCCACATTTTTTTTTAATGGAATTACTACCTTTGGTTATTGGATAGTTATAATCCATATAAATATAAATAATGCATGAAAGTTTAACTGCCGAAAATATTATATCAAACTATTTGCATGTTATTTGTATATATTTTTCATATATCAATACATTTTAAAATATATATATTTTATAATGATAAATGTGATTATATTTAACTTTCATATGAAGGAATAATTTCTTACAAAAACTATAACTTACAATAATAAGAAAATCGTTTTTCTAAATAAAGTTTAAAACAGAAAACTTGTTAAAAAAAGAAAAAAAAATCTGTTACTTAAAATTTTAATTTTAGAAAACGCTTGATGCTTATTTTACTATGTAGAATCGATAACTCTTAGGAGTCTTTTTTTCATTTAATTACATTCAACAAGCAGCACTTTTATACAAATTCTCTACGTAACTTCTATACCCTGTATTCATCGGAAAAAATGCTGCACCTTTAGTAACACATGCACTCAAAAGATGCTACTTAAGACCCTTGAGGCTGTTTTTACTACACCTTATAACAAGTCAACTACAACGAGGTTGTACCTTTTTGCACCTTTTATAATAAGTGTAGGGGGGTGAAGTCCCAAAGGAGAGAAAAACATGAATAAGGAATGGGGCTTACATTTTTGTTGTTGTTGTTGTTGAGTTCTTCTTTTCTTACCTAAAAGCTTTCTCAACTAAATGCCATTATTATGCATTCAATGAGATTATCCCGGAGAAGTGATTTTTGTGCTAGAAGTGCAGATGTTTCGGAAAACCTATTAGCGTGTTACTTATTTATCATTCAGTCTTCATTGCTAAGCATTCCTGATACTTATATGCACTGATTTATATTTCTCGTATGATTGCGTTTGCATTATAATAATAAATAAATGCTTATGTATATACGTAATTTATAAAAATATATATGTATAATTTATAAACCCTGCATTTTATTTATGTAACGTAATTATCTAATACAAAGATTGTTTTAATCCAGGGAAAAACGTACCCTATTTATAATAGTTTCGTTGAATGCCTTTTCATATCTTTCAATTAAAAATGAATTAATGATCTTCAATTTTTCCACGTTCATAGTTCAACCTCAATTATCCGTCCTAATTGGGAGAGTAGATAATTGGGATATTGGGAATCTCGATTAATAGAAATTGTCTATAAAATCTCACTATGCTCGCGAATTTAATATCGCTTGGAATGAAAAAAAAAAGAACATTATCTAAATGAATATATATATATATATATATATATATATATATATATATATATATATATAAAGTTATGTTTAACACCTCAACAAGTTTTAATCGAAATTCTCAACACAATCGTCAGTCAAAAGATTCGAGAATGTAATTGTCCAATAACACATTGCATCCTGTCATCAATTGTGGTTGGAGACAAAATCGGGCTTCATTAACAGAATCGGCTGGGTTAACAGAAACCTCGATTAATCGAAGCTCTTTTAATCTTGGTTCTAATGTAATGATTATTAAGTAATATACAAAGCATTTTGTAACTATTTAAGTAAAATCTCAAAGATTTGTTTAAACTTAGCAAAAAACTTTTTAACTAAATAATACGATGTTAAAACAGAACAATTAAAGTTTTAGAATGACTCTACGGCTTACAAAAAAGTTCGTCTTTATTTTTAAATACCTCGCAGCTAATAGTTTTTATTGTATTTTTGTAACAAAAACGTAGCATGGTAAAGAAATGGCAGGATGAATTAGAAAATAATAAATTAACAAGTTTGCATTTGTATTATAATAATAAATCACATGTCAATTGCAGAAAAAAAATCCATATTTAAGTTATGAAACTCGTTTAAGTTATATCTTTATACTTAAAGTAAAAGGTATGTGCAACAAGTGAAAAATATTTAGAATTTAAAAAGTGTGTGCTAATAGATTGATTTATATTTTTTGCATATTTGACATTTACATTACACTATTTAAGAAAACATTTGTTAAATTAAAATATTACATGCATAATTTATGATACATCTTATTTTTTAAATATATAGTCTCAAAAAATTATGGGCAAGAATAATTTAGGTAATTTTGTTTCGCACCTCTTTTTTATACAATAAGTAAATTTATAAAATTTTCTTTAAAAATAAATCAAAGTACTTCGAAATTTCCCTTATTTCATAAAATCTTTAGCAAATGAAGAATTAAATTTAAAAACATTTACATTTCCACGAAACTAGTATCTTAAATATGAAATATAAAAGCATGAAGTCTTAATTACGTTCATTAATAACTACCGGGTGTCCCAAAAATGACTGACGGATTTTAAAATTCAATAACTTGCAAACGGTGACAGCTATTAAAAAAAAAAATTGCACGAAGGTTATGTATAATGTCAGGAGTTTTTTTACCGTAATTTTTTTATTTTAGTTCGCATCTCAAACAATAGGTGGCGCTGACGGCGATTGAAGGCCAGGTGATCAATGCTGATTGAAGTGTCGACCTGGCCTTCAATCGCCGTCAGCGCCACCTATTGTTTGAGATGAGAACTAAAATAAAAAATTACGGTAAAAAAACTCCTGACATTATACATAACCCTCCTGCAAAAATTTTTTAAATAGCTGTCAGTGTTTGCAAGTTATTGAATTTTGAAATCCATCAGTCATTTTTGGGACACCCGGTATATCATAATAATAATTATATATATTCTACAACGAAAAAGTAAGAACTTATATTATAAGTAATTATTTATAACACTTATATAAAGAATTAAATATTATATAATACTTATACAAAAAATCATTTCCCAAGTATCCCTATGTAAATTGAAATATGTTTTCTAAGTATTAATTTTATAATGATTAAAAATTATTTTTCCTATATTTCAACAGTGCTTGAAGTTTACTTAATTAGTTACAAAATGCTTTATATGTTACTTAATGTAAATTATGTGGAAAAATTCAAAAATCAAAAATTCATTTTAAATTCACATGTATGAAAACGAAGTTAAAAATTCATTATAAATAGGTATGCATTTTTCACAGGATTAAAGCAATCTTTTTAGTAGATAATTCTATATTTTTATAAATTGCGCATATATATCTATACATATATAAGCATTTCATTTATTATTATGATGCAAACCCAAACATACGAGAAATATATATCAAATTATCAGGGATGCTAAGCAATCAAGACTGAAGAATAAATAAGTAAACAGGCTAATGCTTCCCCAAAAAACATCTGCACTTCTAACACAAAAACACCTTCTCCGGCATAATCCCATTGAATGCAGAATAATGGCATTTAGTTGAGAGAGCTTTTAGGTAAGAAAGGAAAAACTCAGGAAAAAAAATATAAGCCCCATTCCTTATTCATGTTTTTCTCTCCTTTGGGACGTCACCCTCCTACACTTATTATGAAAGGTGCAAAAAGGTACAGACTCGCTATAGTTGACATGTTATAAGGTGTAGTAAAAACAGCCTCAAGTGTGTTAAGTAGCATCTTTTGAGTGCTTATGTTTCTAAAGGTGTAGCTCTTTTTTAGATGAACATAGGCTATAGAAATACGTTCCGAATACGCTTGAAAATGCTGCTTGTTGAATATAATTAAATAAAAAATACCCTAAAGAGTGATCGATTCATCAAAATAAAATAAGTATCAAGCGTTTTCTAAAATTTAAATGCTACGTAAAAGTTATTTTCTGAAAGGAGCTTCGAATTTTAAAATTTATTTGGAAAAATGTTCAATTTTATTATTTTCGTAAGATATTATTTTGTAAGAATTTATTCTTCCGTACGAAAGTTAATCATATTTACATTTATCATTATAAAACATATTTTTAAAAAATACATTAAATATGAATTAAATTGCATTTTCTAAATTTTATTTGATAATAATTTAAAATTATTTTTTTATGTTTAAACAATCTTTAGAGTTTTCTTAATCAGTTACAAAATGCTTTGTAAGTAATTTAATATAAGTTGTGTGGTTAAAAAAAAGAAAAAAATATTAATTCACATATATAAAACGCATTCAACGAAAGTACGTTTTTTACAGGATTAAAACAATTTTTCTATTAGATAATTCTATATTTTTATAAATTGGGTATATATATATATATATATATATATGCATATAAAAGCCGTTCATTTAATATTATAATGCAAATGTAATCACACGAGAAATATAAATCAACGTATCAGTATATATATAAGTATCAGGGATGCTTAGCAATCAAGAATGAATGATAAATAAATAACAGGCTAATGCCGTTTCCGAAACATCTGCAATTCTTACACAAGAACATATTCCCCGGGACAATCTCATTGAACTCAGAATAATGGCATTTAGTTGAAGAAGATTTTAGGTAAAAAAAGAAGAACTCAGCAAAAAAAAAATGTATATATAAGACCCATTCCTTATTCATGTTTTTCTCTCCTTTCGGACGTCACCCTCCTACACTTATTATGAAAGGTGCAAAAAGGTACAAACTCGCTGTAGTTGACTTGTTATAAGGTGTAGTAAAAACAGGCTCAAGGGTGTTAAATACACTGTAAAACGTTTGTCTAACGTTACTCCATAAAGCTGGTGGCAGCCTTGCTGCCTCCAATTTTATGGATTACTTTAACCGATATAATCGGTGTAACATTGCAAAGTTACACCAGTAATATATATTTAAATTACACCATTATATAAGTGAAAAATTACTTTCTAAAATAGAAGCCGTACCTGCTACCTATTTTATGGAGTAACGTAAAAGAAATTTTTTACACTGTAGCATCTTTTGAGTGCATGTGTTACTAAAAGTGCAGCTCTTTTTCAGATTAATACACCAATAGAAGTTACGTAGAGAATTTGCTTAAATGTGCTGCTTGTCGATTGTAATTAAATGAAAAAAATTCCTAAGAGTTAGCGATTCTACAATGTAAAATAAGTATCCAGCGTTTTCTAAAATTAAAATGTTAGGTAAAAGGTGTTTTTCTTTAAAGGGGTTTCCAGTTTAAACTTCAGTTGGGAAATTGTTAAATTTCTTACATTTGTAAGATATTGTTTCGTAAAAATTTTTTTTTTTCATACGAAAGTTAAACATAATTATATTGATTAATTATTATCAAATATATTTTTTAAAAACATGCATTATATAAAATTGAAATACTTTTTTAATTTTAATTTTATAATGATTAAAATCGATTTTTGTTACATTTAAACAATCCTTAGAGTTCACTTAATTAGTTAAAAATCATTTGTATGTAACTGAATGTGAAATTATGTGGTAAAATTGAAAAATCATTAATTCATTTTTAATTCACATATATGGAAACACCTTCAACAAAAGTACTATAAATAGTTGTACACTTTTCGCATGATTAAAACAATCTTTGTATTAGGTAATTCTATATTTTTATAAATCACATATGCTTATAAATGTAAGCATTTCATTTATAATTATAATCTAAACGCAATTAGACGATAAATATATATCAACGTATCAGTGCATTATAAGTATCAAGGATGCTTAGCAATCAAGACTGAAGGATAAATAAGTAACAAGCTAATGCTTCTTCCAAAACATCTGCACTTCTAACACAAAAACATGTTCTCCGAGATAATCTCATTGAATGCAGAATAATGGCATTTAGTTGAGAGAGCTTTTAGGTAAGAATGTAAGAACTCAGCAAAAGAAAAAAAATAAGCCCCATTCCTTATTCATGTTTTTCTCTCCTTTGGGACTTCACCCTCCTACACTTATTATAAAAGGTGCAAAAAGGTACAGCCTCGCTCTAGTTGACTTGTTATAAGGTGTAGTAAAAACAGCCTGAAGGGTGTTAAGTAGCATCTTTTGAGTGGATGTATTTTTAAAGGTGCAGCTCTTTTTCAGATGAACGTGGGGTATAGTAGCTAAGTAGAGAATTTGTTTAAAAGGGCTGCTTGTTGAATGTAATTAAATGAAGAAAATATATATACCCTTTAGAGTTATCGATTATCGAAAGTAATGTAAGCATCAAGCGTTTTCTAAAATTAAAATGTTACCTAAAAGGTATTTTTTGAAAGGAGTTTCCAGTTTTAAACTTCAATTGGGAAAATTTTCCATTATCTTGTTTTCGTTATATATTGTTTATTGATAAATTATCCTTTCATACGAATGTTAAATATAATTATATATATCAATATAAAATACATTTGTTTAAGTCATACATTATATATAAATTCAAGCATGTTTTCTTAATTTTAATTTTATATTGATTGTTAGTTGTTTGGTATTTTTTTAACTTGGAAATAATCAGAAACTTTTTGCGCCTTCAATATAATAAAACTAAGCCACAATATGTTATGGCATATGTATGGCTAAAAATTCCTTATTAAAAAGTTACTAAAAGGCGTAGCCTTAAGGATCTTTCATAGCATGTTTTGAATGTGTGTGTTATTAAAGATGCAGATCTTTGTCTGATGATCAAATCAAAATTCTGTATGTTCAATGAATTAAACACAAAACATATATATATATATATATATATATATATATATATATATATATATATATATATATACTTTTAGATGTGTACTATAATTATGCAGGATATATATATTTACTACACAAGTCTGGAATATAAAAATTTCCAATAGAATATGCATATAGCGCTACATGTTAAATTCAATTACATAAAAACAAATGCGAATAGTTATCGTTTTATTGCAATATAAACGTAATAAATGATTTTTATTTTTTACTAAAAAAAATTTAGGGATTTTCTAGTAATGTAGAGTTTCCTCTTTTATATAGTTTTATTCATTCTCATATACTCCTATTAACTATCAATTAATAGAAAGTTTTACGCTTATTATGTATATATATATATATATATATATATGTGACGATTTAAGGAGAACTCGAATTATTTCCACTGGTTAAAAAGAAACACACAGTCATGACAAGCGAGGGAAAAAACAAAATAAATAAATAAATGTAGAAGATCCAATAATTAGTCATGGGCTGCTGTAAATTCCTTTATTAAATTCGTAATAATGAGGAAGGAAAAGCTCCTTTTGCAAAAATTCCATCATTATTTCAGCGAGCTGTCCTCATCGAAGAAGCAACCCAAGAAATCTTCTTTCTCATCTCGAGACTTCCACCTTTTTAAACTAAAAAGAAAGTTCTGGAACATTCTGTAACCTCAAACCATCATTCTTTTATGTAAACAGAATTCTTGTCCAGCTACGAGATTATTTTCCACAAACGATAAATTTATTTAAAAAAAATATTATTTAACCAATTTATAATTGACTCAGAATTTTAAATATCTTAGGCAGACGATTTTTATAAATGATTAATTTTAAGAGAAAAAGAAAAGAAATGAATTTATTAATATGCACACATCAAAGGTTGGCTTAGGAAAAATAAATAAATAGATAAAATAAAATAATGATATTTTTTGAAAGGTATGGTTTTGGAATAAATTTAATAAGACTTTCTTAAAAAGGGTTGATAAAAACATAGAAGTAATCAGTTTTATTTGGAATATTAAGAAATAAAGTTTTAATTAAGAATATTTTTAATTTAGAGCCATCTTTTTAAATTTACGCATACTGGAATAATGTTTTTTAAGGCAAATTAAGAATTTATATCGTCTGCATAAGGATTAACAGATTAGATTTAGAAACAAGATTTTAATTTAATAATTTGAAGTAAGTACGGAATATTATTATAAGAAAATTAAGATAGTATAAAGGTTAGTTTTGGCGAAAAAATTTTAAATTTGTAATATTATCCCCCCTCCCCAAGACTTTGTATGAAATTGATAGTTAAATAAAACTACAAGTTCAGACAACAGAAATATAATAATTTAAAAAAGTTAAATTTTGGAGTAAAACTGTCAAATTTAGGAAGCCAAGAGATGGAAGTAAAGAAAATTAACGCAGTATAAAAATATTAGCGATTAAAATAAAATAGTTAAGAGAAAATTAATCTGAATTAAATTCAGGTAGGAGCATTTCCCTGAAAGAAATACAATAATATTACAACATCACTTACCATTTGTAAATGCATAGGAGATAATACATGTAATAACAGTAAATAAGTTATGAATATTAATAAGCAAGAGATAAAAATATAATAAAAACAATAAAAATTCGTTCTCATGGAAGTTTAAATAATTACAATGACTTAATGCATAGTTTATTTTAAATAAATCCTTTAAATGAAACAAGTCTTTCAATAGTATATATAAAAGAGTCTTTTCCAATGTTCTCTGAATACAGTCTCTTTAATTAAAAATCTTCAAACCTAGTTTAATCTTTGGTTTTAATGTTATGTTAGATCCAACATCTTTCAGTAATATATCAATTTTTCAATAATAAATAGCATCACTCTCAATATCAATAATAAATAATATAGAAAAATTTAAATAATGACAATAACAACAATAATAAGTAATAATATAATAAGACTCCATATCCTAATATTTTTCAATAAGAGTATAATTAATACTAAACTTCATTATAGAAATCATAATAATAATAATAATAGTAAAACAAGAGTATAATCAAAAGAAAATATCACTATTTGTTTATTATTGATAGGGAAAAAACTGGTTGAGGATAAAAATAATTACATAGCAACTAAATAATTTTCTTATCTTCTAATAGCATAAGAAAGTATTTTTTGCTAGCCGAAAGTATAAATAAAAAAAATCATAATAGTGCCAAAATCCAAATAAATTAAATCTAACTATTTAGAAAATGGACTCTCAACCAGTATTTCCTTACAATAATTCCTCTCTGATACTCTTTTACAAAATTGTCAAATTTGTTTATAAGTTTTCAAATGCCAAATGTAGAATAATGTTTTATCTACACATGGTTTATAAACTTTAATAATAAAATACAATAGGAATAAAAGGTGTCATTCTTAATGGAGAAATATAAATAAAAATAGTGTGCTTTTTTGAAAAACTTTTAATATCTGTAGTTTTCATAATCACTGAAAATCACATATTATGTTATAGGTTTGAGTAGAATCATCAGATTTTATAACTGTTATGACATAAATATCTGCTGAATAAATAGAATAATACTAATGTGAAATACATGAGTAAATATAGTTAGACTTAAATCCACTTAAAATTAATTTATCAACATCAATTTGAAAGCTTTTACAATCAAAGTGTTCACCTTATGCCTGCATAAGGAGCCCAATTTAACCCCAAAAACTCCCAAAAACAAGTAATATTCTTGTAGGCCTCCAAGAACATACCTGCTAATGTTGAAAATTATGGTGATAAACTATTTAAAGAATAAGAATTAAAACTTAATCTACTGTCTTGACTTTAGTTTGATCTAGTGATTGTGATTGTATCTGAGGTTTTGTTTGTTTTTTGGGTTGCTCATGAAACAGTTTAAAATCTTCTGGTGAAAAATAGGGTCTTAATTTAGAAACATGCACAATAACGGAATTCTGTCCTGTCTCATAATTAAATTTATCTATTTCATAAGTTACATCAGAAAATTTATTTATAATTTTGTATGGTCCACAGAAAGTAGGTTCTAATTTTCGAGTGTTAGGGTATTTAAATTCTTCATAAATTACAGAGTCTTGTATTTTTAATGGGCATTCGACAAAATTTCGATCATAGAGCCTTTTACTTTTAAGGTGAAATTCCTGAGTTTGCGCTTTCGCAATTTTGAGGGCTTTGTCTACTGATGTTGTACACATTTTAACTGCCTCACACAGAACCATTACCCACCTTTTTAAAAATCTGAATCAAAATTATCGCGAAAATTATAACTATATTTAGCTGCTAACTTTAACCAGAAATTTTATCTAACAAAACAGAAATTGTAAATATCATAGATATACCTTAAATTGGGATCAACTTTTAATTCTATTATTTTATAGATCATAAACAGATTCAAAAATTTTAACTATAGGTAATTTCTTACTTAAAATCACAAAATTTACTGACAAAATTAATCATATTTATCAGTCAAAATTCTAGCAACAGCCTTGCACAGTTCCATCTTTCTTACTGAATTTAAATAAATTATAAGAATCCGGGAACCAAAGCTCACTGTAACCAGAAATTCTAACAAATAAAATGAAAAACATAAATGTTAACTTAATTTTCAGCTCAAATGTCTAGTTGTAGGAACATTATCATGAAAATACTGCATTCTGAGAATAGTTCTTGATAACAAACAAATATCAATAAATTAGAAAATGTACCTTTAAAAAATAACTTGAGCTTCTAAGTTCTTTTATACTTCATTATTGTTACGAAATTATCTTTAAACGTGCATAAAAATATCATAATAATCTTAATAAGTAACAGTAAATATCTTAAGAACATCATACTCCTCAATTAAATCCTTACGAATAAAAATATTTCAATCTTCAACAAATAATAATGATAATAATAATACTCATAAATAGGTTAATAAATAAGACTCAAAGAAAAACAAAACAATAAATAAATAAACCTCACAAATAGAGAATAAACAATCTACACAAATGCTTAAAAAGGATACAAATAATATTCAATTAATTTGAAATAACTCACTCTTAAGAAGAATTTCTCAAGATGATCCTGGGAGAGACAATAATAACGAAAATTATGAAAGTAAGTAGCAATCGGCGTTCAGTTGTCTCTAAACGTTTTTTTTTTTTTCTTGTCATTACTACCAGTAATATTTAAAGTCAATGATCGCATATTTGGGCCGCAACAAGATGAATGGCGCTTCTATTCCTTATTAAATCCAATTCGAAATCACCAGGTCTCAAAAATTTATCATTATGACCAAAAATATCAAGCTTCAGGAATTCACGAGAAGTCAATTATCGGCGATTCACAAACCTATCATCATTTCGTTCCACAGCCCATTCCATTAGCAAGCTGAAAATACCATATAGACTGTCCTTCAATCGAACTTCGGCGATAGCATGCTTTTCTTCGTTCCATCACAATTTTCTTTAAATATCATTCATTAAAAAGGCAGCACAGATAAAAAATCCTGTCGACTTTTCGATTAGTTGTGACGATTTAAGGAGAACTCGAATTATTTCCACTGGTTAAAAAGAAACACACAGTCATGGCAAGCGAGGGAAAAAACAAAATAAATAAATAAATGTAGAAGATCCAATAATTAGTCATGGGCTGCTGTAAATTCATTTATTAAATTCGTAATAATGAGGAAGGAAAAACTCCTTTTGCAAAAATTCCATCATTATTTCAGCGAGCTGTCCTCATCGAAGAAGCAACCCAAGAAATCTTCTTTCTCATTTCGAGACTTCCACCTTTTTAAACTAAAAAGAAAGTTCTGGAACATTCTGTAACCTCAAACCATCATTCTTTTATGTAAACAGAATTCTTGTCCAGCTACGAGATTATTTTCCACAAACGAACAAATTTATTTTAAAAAAAAATTATTTAATCAATTTATAATTGACTCAGAATTTTAAATATCTTAGGCAGACGATTTTTATAAATGATTAATTTTAAGAGAAAAAGAAAAGAAATGAATTTATTAATATGCACACATCAAAGGTTGACGTAGGAAAAATAAATAAATAGATAAAATAAAATGATGATATTTTTGAAAGGTATGGTTTTGGAATAAATTTAATAAGACTTTCTTAAAAAGGGTTGATAAAAACATAGAAAAAATCAGTTTTATTTGGAATATTAAGAAATAAAATTTTAATTAAGAATATTTTTAATTTAGAGCCATCTTTTTAAATTTACGCATACTGGAATAATGTTTTTTAAGGCAAATTAAGAATTTATATCGTCTGCATAAGGATTAACAGATTAGATTTAGAAACAAGATTTTAATTTAATAATTTGAAGTAAGTACGGAATATTATTATAAGAAAATTAAGATAGTATAAAGGTTAGTTTTGGCGAAAAAATTTTTAATTTGTAATGTATATATATATATATATATATATATAATACTACTTATCTGTTCCTTAGAGATATAAATAACTCGTTAGATTATTGAAACAAAAATCAAGAATAATAATGATTGTGTAATTATCCATTATATGAAAGTTATAATGATAAGAAATCATTCTATTCAAAGACAAGGCTAATCGCAGTTAGGTCCATTTTGGTAGATAATTGTATTGCAGTGCTTTAGATTCTTGGTCTTAACCTTAATGCTTTAATTATATTATTGATATTCCTTAATCAAATCCAAATACATTTTATGATAACAAAAATGGCACATAAAATTTACCTTCTAAGTTATGTATTGAAAATTAACCTAACCTCTTCAGAACAGTTTATTTGTATACTTTTTTAAATTTCAATTATGAATTTATATAAAAAAATGTATAAACTAAGGAAGATTTAAAAGTGAAAAAATAATAATTTATTTGTTGTGCATAAAATTTTATGCCAAGTGGGGATTCAATTAGTATATATTTTGAACACTAATGGGGATTTTTACATCTTATTTTACATCTTTGCGCGGCAAAAACACATAAATACATACATATATATATATATATATATATTCATATGTTTTTGCAATACATATATATATATATGAGTGTGTGTGTGTGTGTGCGTGCGTGAATGTTTTTTTTTTTTTTTACAAATGAGTCTAAAAATTGTATCTTAATGCAGAGTAAAATTATTTGCGTTTTCATTTGAACATTTCGTACATTTCTGTTGTGAGTCATTTTTACATAACACATAGTTCTCTAAAAATACGCTGTATGAAACAAATTGCTATTTGGTTTAGTTCAGCTGTCTATTAGACTCAATTCACAGCATTTTTTCTTTTTTTTTAACTTAATTTACTTATGTGAAAAAAATGTAAATATGTGTATTAGGGCGGAGCTTAATTTTTTTTTTTTTTTCGAAATTATTTTCTCTATAGCGTGGAAAAGTTGTAAAGTGGTATCAGTAACAATACTCACAAATTTTCACAACAATCAATAAACATCTTCCGGTCCCACTTTTGGGTAGAAATATGCAATTTTAGCCGAAAATATTGTAAATTTTCACATTTCAGCGATATTTTTAATTTCTGGTTTTTTTTTCGCCCTAGAGTGGAAAAGTTGATAAAGTGCATAAGGAACATGAATCCAAAATATTAAAGTTAATAAAAAATATCTTCCGGTTCCACTTTGGAGTTTAAACATGGGAAAATTTTCGAAAATTATGCATTTTTTTCACATTTTAGTGATTTTTTTTAGTTTTAGATTTTCTATTCCCGCTGTCACGGAAAAGTTGGAAAAATATAATAGAAACAGGGGGAAAATTTAGAATAACCAATAAATATCTTCCGGTTTCCCTTTCGGCATCTAAAAATGCCAAAGTCGCCAAAAATGTAAATTTTCTTTTTTCAAGGATTTTTGTCTTATCAATTTTCTCTTCTCGCTAGCGCGGAAAATTCGGAAAATCATACGACAAACATACGTGCAAAAATTTAAAGTAATTAATAAATATCTTTTGGTTTGACTTTTATTACTTAAACTGGCAAATACATGGCATTAATGTACACAAAAATGACAGAACAATCGAATTAATAGCGATCTGAGGGAAATTCCTCCAATAAGTTCAGCAGTCTGTTCGTTTACTGTAGTGTTGCTGTTAGTTTAATGCTCTGCTCGTGATAGGTTCGTAATGAGGATATTCAATTTTGGCTTCTATATTTTCTTGAAAAATAATACATCTGAAAGTTTTTACAAAATTTTTATTTTTAATATTGTGTTGAATTAATAGTGTGCACGGAAAATATTACACAGATATATCGCAATTAAGGCGCAAACAAGAGGATTTGTCTCATCCCATTTTTTAGGATCCTACAGAATGAAGAACTGGCGTTCTACAAACTTATGAAGATATAATGTACTCTTTTGTTGGTGAGAAATCAATCGCAGTATAATTAAAAATAGGGGTGATAGCGGATTATGCGCTGAAATGGTTGAAGCAATATGGCAGACGGTCTCAGTTTCAACGGTTTCTAGGCAAAGAATTGTCCAATTGATTGGTTCATATAATGATAAATACAACAGTATAAAGAAGTTTGACGCTAAAGAACAGACGACGTCGAAATTAAAAAAATTTTTAATTGGAAGCAAAAAAATGTCTGTTTTAAATTTTCTCTTATAACTGTACATCTCTAAAAGGATGAAAAATGCTCTCGTGATAGGAAAATTGCAGAATTGGAAGACAATTTTTTGAGAATCAGAGAATTTCAAGCAAAAGGTCAATAGATCCAGTTGATACACACGGAAACACGGCCCACAACACGAAAAGTTAGTAAATGAACGAGCAGGCTTGAAAAAGAATAAGAAAATTCAGAAAATGGTATAAAAGAGAAAAAAATCACTACTGCTTCATCAAAGACTTAGTGTTATTTAAATCTTTTAGTCTTGTTGATGAACAACTGTGTCACGATCATAGTAATAAATCTTTAGTGTCATTGCGATCGAAAATAAATACTATAAGTATATTACGAACAACCCGTCGTCAAGCCCTAGCCAGATCTTGAAAGGAAGCAGGACGTTTCGGTCCCGCCATTTCAGTCCTGCCATTTCGGTCCCGCCGTTTCGGTCCCGAGACACTTCGGTCCCGAGACATTTCGGTCCCTAGCCGTTTCGGTCCCAAGACAATTCGGTCCCTAGCCATTTCGGTCCCAAAACATTTCGGTCCCTTCTCCTGCAAATTGAAATTTTGTGAAATAAGGCATAATTTTATAGGGAACATTGCAGAGCTTTTAAACTGGAGGCCATAAAATTTTAGTATAATACGATTATAAGTGACCGAAAACCGCACACATGTACAACTCTTATCCAAAATATTATAATTCACACAAATTTTGTATGGTAATCCTAATTCTCGAAACGGTCAGTAATTTTAATATAAAAATCAAATTAATATTTTATTAAATATATTTATTAATTAATAACATTATTAATTTACATAATGAATTTTACTTTAAAATAAACTCAATACATAATCCATTTTATATTCAATACATTATTATATTTCCTAATAGTTCTAAAGTGAAATTTATCTTTTACTTGTTTATTTATTGTATATTTAAAATTACAGACATTTCAAACAATTAATATCGTTAAAAATAAAAATAAAATAAGAATTATTTTTTTTTCTGGGAAAGTAGGAGGGAAAAGGTAATACAAATAAATAAATAAATAAAATCTTAGTTTTGTCACTTAAAAATTGAAAATAAAATTATTTAAAATATTATTATATTACATTTTAATATATTTTATTAAATTGTATATCATATTTTATATATAATATTTATATTATTTTATTTTAAAATATTATTATATTAATTCATGGCGTGAAAAGACTGCTAAAAAATACAATCAATAAATACTATTATTATTTTTTTTTAAAAAGTGACTGAGGCAAATTAAAAAAAAAAAATACATTTTTTCATAGCATGCCCAGTTACGAAATCACTAGTGCTTTCGCAATGTTAATAATGGAAAATAACTTATGAAAACAAATTTATAAGATGAAACTTTGTATTATAAAAATAATAAGAAAAAAAATGTTCTTCAATAAATATATCTTATTTCTGAATTATCAAAGGAGAGGGTGTAGATGGGTGATTTGAGGAAATATCCTGTAAAGCATGGTGACGTCACTACAACGTCGTTGTGAAGTCACATTGGGACTTTGTGACCATCGATTGTCGATGTGACGTCACGTGACGTCGATGTGAAGTCACAGTGACTAAAATGTGAAGTCGTTATGGCCGTTTTAGATCTCTTTTGTGACGTTTCACAAAGTGGTCACAGTGTGACAAATTTGTGAAAAATTTGTTATTTGTGACTAATTTGACATTAACATTGCGACGAAGCTGTGACAAAAGCGACGATATTTAAATTGCCAGAAACATGTTTTTTTTAAAGTAAATAACATGTTTTGAAGAATATTTATAAATTTCTAAAGATTTTTAAGAAAGTCACATCTCAGTCACAATGTGACGTCACTGAGTGGTGGCATTTTGGTCACAAATGTGATGTGACGAAAGTGACTCACAGTGACGTCACTGTGACCATGCATGCTATTAGGGATGTATATATTATAACTTATAACTGTCTAATTGAATTATTAAAGACATTTATTATTAAACTAATTGGAAGGAAAAAAATAAGTGCTGTTTTTTATTATTTAATTAATGCTAATTTAAAGGTTCTAAAAAATGTACGTAAGCAGCAAAAAAAATATTTATGGCAATTTATATAAAATACTTTTTAGTTGATAGTAGTTTATAGAAGATTACATAAAATACTGATACAAATAATTAATAATAAAATTTAAAATATTTATTCTGATTAATAATAATACTACTAAAAGCAAAAGACAATATCCCCTAAACTTATATCACATTGTTTAATCAAAAACAGCTCGCTGTGATTTCATTATCACGAGTTATAAAAGTTTAAATTTATCAGACTCTTATATTCAACTTTTTATAAAACTTGGAGGGAGCGAGGGGGAGAATTAAAAAAATAAAAAAAAGGCCCGAAAAATGTTGCACTTATACCGTTTGGCAGGCTCACAACAATTAGAGTCTGATTTATAAGGTAGCGAGCAAAGAAATAACAAGGGACCGAAATGGCAAGGGACCAAAGTTGCTGGATACCAAAATAACGTCGGACCGAATTGCCTCGGGACCGAAATGTCCTAGGACCGAATTGTCTCGGGACCGAAATGGCCACGGACCGAAATGTCTCGGGACCGAAACGGCGAGACCGAAATGGCAGGATCGAAGTGGCGGGACCGAAATGTCGTGTACCCTCTTGAGACACAATGGGAGTGTCCGATCGAGTTGCAATATTAGTAAGAGGCGCACTTCTTGAAGACTTAGGAGTTGTGACACATGACGACATGTCCAATGTTACAGAGAGGCAAGGCATAACACAAGAAGAGAAAGACCTGCCAAGCCCAAGATTACAGTTTCATATCTAGCAATACCTTGAAAAGATTGTATTTCAACCGCCTAAAAGATAAAACTTTAATTCAGAGGAATATTGAGGGAACGCTCCATTAACAAAGAGTGCTTGAAGAATACTTGACACATATATAGAAGAACCTGGCTGCGATTACATAGGGCAAGTGTCACCAACAACTCTTTCTGCAGTGTTTCTCAGATGATTTCTCATGCTTTCCGTTACTGCGAGAAGAGAAAATTGATAAAAAAAAATACCTGTGATGTAAAAATTTGCACACTTTTTGGCTACTTTTACATTTTTAGACCCCAAAAGGGAAGCCGGAAGTTATTTATTGATTATTCTAACTATTCTTTTTACTTATGTTTCTTGCATAGTCTTCAAACATTTCCATGTCAGCAGGAATAGAAAATAGAAAAATAAAAAAATGTCTAAAATGTGAAAATTTGTATCATTTTCGACAATTTTCCCATATTTCGAACCCAAAAAGGAACCGGAAGATATTTTTCAATTACTCTAATATCTTGGACTAGTGTTCCTTATGTACTCATTCAGTTTGTCCGCACTAGGATGAAAAAAAAATTGAAAATTAAAAATATACTGTAATGTGAAAAATTACAACATTTTTGTCTAAAGTTTCATATTTCGACCCAAAAGTGGAAACGGAAGATATTTATTGATTGTTTTGAAATTTTGTGAGTACATTACTGATACCACTTCACAACTTTTCCGCGTTAGCCCTTTCCGGCGCACTACTCTTTAAAGTTAGAATTTAAAGAAAAAAAAATTAGGCAATCTATTTAGGCCTAGAGGAGTACACAGGTATTGTTTTGTAAAGATTGCACTAACCATTTTAATTATACAGCTGTTGCCGAAATGGTAACCTCCCATAAGTACTACATTGATAAGCGCAGTGAGAAGAGCATTGCTGTGAAACGCGTATTACAGTAAAACATTTTACCTATTATTTAAAAACAGTAGAGTTTGATCTCTGTGGTGCTGCCATCTAGAACTCATAAGAAAGATTTAAAGTAGCCATTAGAGTAGTTTTTGAAATATTCACAGAGTTTTTGTGTCTCTAAACAGGGGGAACTTTAGGTGTTGCCGACCCGGCAACACTGCGCGTTAAGGGGTTAGGGAGAAAAGAATTTAGAAAAAAAGTTTTTTATGCTCCGCCCTAATGTTTATCCTATAGGATACAGGAAGTCTGAAGAGGTTAAAGACCTGAATAATGGCTAAAGTAATAATCAAATGATTTAGGAACCTCGTATTCCTTTTTAACCATTTTATAAATTTAAATAGTTAGTTATATATATGAACATAGTCCGGTTAAGGTTGTAGAGAAACTAAGACCCAGCATCTTTCCCGGTCCCCCTCGCATCAAAATATTATTAACTCTCTCCCAGGTATATTCGAATAGTATCATTATATTATATACGCTTGCCAAGTCAATTCCATTAATAAAAACCGTCTCTTCTATAGCTTATAAACAGAAAACCTGATAATATAGAAATGCGCTAGATATAAAAAAATATTTTAAATCATCATAAATGCTTTAAATAATACTAAAATAACTCATACGTATGTCACTTTTTTATTTCAATAAACAAAATACTAAAACGATATGATAATAGAAACTTTCCTATCTATCGAATACGGTTATTAAAAGTGAACAAAAAATAATAATCTTCTTTTTTTCCGCTGCTCCGTATCCTTTTTACACTTGGGACTTTGCCATCTATGTCCATTATAAAAGATGAAAGCATCTTTCTCGCTCAAGGATCATTACGAAGTAGCAAAAATATTGTATGGGTCAAAGGGCATAATCCTTTTACTGGTGCTATGACGGGGCTTCACCTGGAATAGAGGTGTAAAATAAAATCCGCTAAGTTAGTTAAAGATAGGGAGGGAAGTAAAGTCGCATATTTTGGAAGAAAAATATGAAAATATGTTTCTTTAGATACTGAAATATTTTTATACGCTGAATAATCTTGCTAAACATTTTTTACTGTTTTAGAAATTGCTTAAATGCGTGTGCTGTATTGCTGTATTTTAGTGTGATTGTATAGTATATTTTTGGTAGAAATAGCAGTAAATTAAGTGTACTCCATTTGTAGTTTGTTATTGCACACACTCTAGTACATCGCATTTGAAACGTATTAAAAATTATCTAGAAATTGTTTTTTAATTTTAATTTTGTGTAACAGTTTATTGATAGTATATTACATTTTTGTAGAAACAGCGGTAAGAAACTGTATTCTATAAACGATTTTTTTTAAATGTTCAATAATAAAGTAAATCATCGTTGAAAATTCCATTAATAAAAATCTTTTGGTTTATATCTTTTATAACAGAAAACAAAAAAAATAAATTAATAACCTACCTGCACAAAAACTATTTATATCGTCATAAAATACTTTAAATAAAATTAAATACAGGGTGACCCAAAATAACGGGGACAAAGTTTAACACGTCCTGACAGGGAAGTTTCGTACCCTATCCTATTCATTATTGTTTTATTAAATTCTCCTTGTTTTTATGTACTAGTGTATGAATTTTCGATTTTATGCTTCTTAATTTTGTTATGTTTTTAGGAAGTCAAGTAAACGCAGTGCAATTTTGGAGCTGTTTCGTCGAGGAAAACGTCAGTGTGAAATTGTTCGTTTGCTCAATGTGTCTCGGCAGACTCAGTCCAAGGCCATAAATCGTTTCAAGGAGCTTGGCCATGAAGGCGACCGTGCCGGAAGAGGAAGAAAGCGCCCCATCAATACATCCAGGAACCGCAAAATCATCAAGAAGCGAGTCAAGCAAAATTCGAGGGTCTCCATGAGAAAAATCGCCCGTGAAACTGGAATCAGCCGAGAATCTGTCCGTCGAATTGCCACAGAAGAGTTAAACCTCAAGCCTTACAAGCTCCAAAAAGTCCAACTGCTCACCGATGAAAACAAGCGTGTGCGGCTCCAAAGATGTCGTCAACTCAAGCGTCGGTCGGGCCGCAGGTCGACAATGGGAGCGCATCCTTTTCACCGATGAGAAGCTGTTCACCGTGAAGCAGGCGCTCAAAACGACAGGAAACTGGTCCGCAGAGGCTGCCAGCACTTCCGCCATCGTCGAGCACCGCCAAAATCCGCAGTCTGTTATGGTCTGAAAGGGGGGGGGGGAATTTGCGTCAGCGGCAAAACACCTCTGGTTTTCGTAGATCAGGGGGTTAAAATCAATCAAGACGTGTACCGCCGTGACATTCTCGAGGTCGTGGTACTTCCGTGGGCCCAGAAGCACTTCGGCGATGCGGAATGAACTTTTCAACAGGACTCCGCTCCGGCCCATAAGACGAACGACTCAGGAGTAGTGCAAGACCCATTTTCCGGGTTTCATCACGTCGGCGGAATGGCCGCCCTACTCGCCGGATCTCAATCCGATGGACTACAGCGTGTGGTCGATTTTAGAGGCCAGGGTCTGTGCTAAACGTCACAAAAGTTTGGAGTCGCTGAAGCAGTCGCTGCGTCGGGAGTGGGACCGATTGTCGACGGAGGACCTGTAGCCCATTGCCAAAAATTTCAAGACGCGTTTGGGGCTGTGTATCGCCGCCAAGCGAGGCCATTTCGAAACCAATTGAATATGTTGTTGCCAAAGGTATTTGTTATTGTTGTCCATTATTAAATTTGTTTAAATTTCTTTGGTTAATAAAATTTCGATAAAAACGTTTGTCCCCTTTATTTTGGGTCACCCTGTAATTCATAAGTATGTCACCTTTTTATTTCAGTAAACAAGTTACTAAAACGATATGACATTGGAAAATTTTATATCAATAAAATTCGTTAATTAAAAGTGAACAAAAAATCATAATCTTCTTCTTTTCTGCTGCTCTGTATCCTTTTACACCTGGGACTTCGCTCTCTATGTTCATTAAAAAAGATGAAAGCATCTTTCTCGCCCAAGGATCATTACGATGTCGGAAAAATATTGTATGGGTCAAAGGACATAATCCTTTTGCTGAAGCTAAGACCTGGCTTCTCCTGGAATAGAGGTGTAAAATAAAATCCGCTCAGTTAGTTAAAGATAGGAAAGGAAATACAGTCGCATATTTTGAAAGAAAAATATGAAAGTATGTTTCTTTAGATACTGAAATTTTTTATACACTGAATAGTCGCGTTAATGTTTCAGTTAAAAAACAGAAAAATTGATTGAATGCGGATGTCAAATATTTCTGTAACAGTCTTAAATGCTGCATTTTAATATGGTAGTATATTAGTTTCTTTAGATATAACAGTAATATAAGTACATTCCATTGTAGTTTGTTTATTGTATAAAACTCTAATACAACATTATTTAAACGCGTTAAAAATTATCTAGAAAGTAAAAATTAAAAAAAAAATTATTTACTGTTACTGTTCAGTATATTTTTTAATTTTTAGTAAATATTTGAATTAGCATGTTTAATTGTTGAAATTTTACGCATGCTATTTTTAAAAAGCATTTTCTAAAAGTCTATTTTTTATGAATGTTTAATAATAAAATTGATCATTAATGAAAATTCTATTAATAAAAATCTTCTCTGCTATATTTTTTATAATAGAAAAGAAGAAAAAAATAATAATCTACATGTACAAAAACTTCTTTAAGTACTCATGAAATGCTTTAAATATTATAAAACATTTCATGTCTCATTTCTATTTCATAAAACAAAATACCAAAACGATATGATATTGGAAAATTTTATATTAATAAAACTCAGTTATTAAAAATGAACAAATTATCTTAATCTTCTTCTTTTCCGCTGTTCTGTATCCTTTTAGACCTCGGACTTCTCCCTCTATGTTCATTACAAAAGATTAAATCATCTTTCTAGCTCAACGATCATGAAGACGTAGCAAAAATATTATATTGGTCAAAGGACATAAATGTTTTACTGGTGTTAAGACAGGGCCTCACCTGGAATAGAGGTGTAGGGTAAAATTCGCTTAGTTAGTTATATGTATGAACATAGTCCGATTAAGGGTGTAGAGAACCCAAGACTCAGCATCTTTCCCGAGCCCCTCGCATCAAAATATCAACTCTCTCCCAGGAATATTCGAATAGTATCGTTATATTATCATACGCTTGCCAAGTCAATTCCATTAATAAAAACCGTCTCTTCTATAGCTTATAATCAGAAAATCTGAAGATATAGAAATGCGCTAGATATATAAAAAATACTTTAAATCATCATAAATGCTTTAAATATTAGTAAAATAAATCATACGTATGTCATTTTTTATTTCAATAAACAAACTATTAAAACGATATGATAAAAGAAACTTTTATATCAACTGAATACGGTTATTAAAAGGAAACAAAAAATAATAATCTTCTTTTTTTTCCGCTGCTCCGTATTCTTTTTACACCTGGGACATCGCCCTCTTTGTTCATTACAAAAGATGAAAGCATCTTTCTCGCTCAAGGATCATTACGACGTATCAAAAATATTGAAAGGGGTAAAGGATATAATCCTTTTACTGGTGCTAAGACCGGACTTCATCTGGAATAGAGGGTCAAAATAAAATACGCTTAGTTAGTTAAAGATAGGAAGGGAAATAAAGTCGCATATTTTGGAAGAAAACTATGAAAGTATATTTCTTTAGAAGCTGCAATTTTTTTATACGCTGAATAGTCTTGTTAAACTTTATTTTCTGTTTTAGAAATTACTTGAATATGTATGTTAAATATTTCTGTATCAGTTTTAAGTGATATATATTAGTGTGATATTATTGTAAATACAATTTTGTAGAAATAGCAGTAATATAGGTGTACTGCATCTGTAGTTTGTTATTGCATAAACTCTAGTACATTGCTATTGAAACATGTTAAAAATTACCTAGAAATTAAATGTCAAAATTTTAATTTTGTGTAATAGTTTAGTGATAGTATAGTATATTTTTGTAGAAACAGCAGTAAGAAAGCGTATTCTCTAAAAGTTTTTTTATTGTTTAGTAATAAAATAAATCTTCAATGAAAATTCCATTAATAAAAATATTCTGTTTTATATCTTTTATAACAAAAAAACAAGAAAATAAATTAATAACTTACATGCAAAAAAACTACTTTACATCGTCATAAAATACTTTAAATATCATTAAATAATTCATAAGTATGTCACCTTTTAATTTCAGTAAACAAGTTACTAAAACGATATGACATTGGAAAATTTTATATCAATAAAATTCGTTTATTAAAAGTTAACAAAAAATCATAATCTTCTTTTCCGCTGCTCTGTATCCTTTTTACACCTGGGACTTCGCCCTCTATGTTCATTAAAAAAGATGAAAGCATCTTTCTCGCTCAAGGATCATTACGAAGTAGGAAAAATATTGTATGTGTCAAAGGACATAATCCTTTTAGTGGTGCTAAGACAGAGCCTAACGTGGAATAGAGGTGTAAAATAGAACCCGCTTAGTTAGTTAAAGATAGGAAGGGAAATAAAGTCGCATATTTTGGAACAAAAATATGAAATTATATTTCTTTATAAGCTGAAATTTTTTTACATACTGAATAGTCATGTTAAACTTTTTTTTTCTGTTTAGAAATTGCTTGAATGTGTATGTTAAATATTTCTGTATCAGTTTTAAGTGCTGTATTTTAGTATGATAGTAGGGGGAACTGGGGCACATTCATACATCCCCTCTACTGCTCACAGGGACACTGCAGGAAGTTTCACAACAGTTCCAAAAGGTGATGCTAGTGCACTCAACTACGTACAGAAAGTCTTGGAATGATTCAGTAGTTTGATGAAATGGGACGCGTGATTTATTATTTTTGTAGATCAAAAGTAAATTTGAGTTGTACAGTTGAAATGCTATTATACAACTGTTCCAGTAATTACAACCGAAAAGAATACTCTCCCTGGAAAGTAAAGCTACTCCTAATCAGTTCCTCATTCTTTTTTGTTAGATAAATTATAAAGTGTTGGGTTTGAGACTTGCTTTATTCAAAATGGCTTTATGGGGCACATTCATACAGTCTATGTCGGGGCACATTGATACAATCTAAATCTTTTTCTAGTTCAATTTTTCATTACCTTTTATTTTTTTCCATACACTCCTTGATCCAACCATTTTCTTTAAAATTTTCCAATATTAGCTTTTATTGAAGTGAAATAGCTCTGATTTATTCATATTAGAACATTTTATAGTATTTTTGCAAACAGAAGATGTACGAACTTACCCAACATCTAGTGCTAGTAGAACTAACAAAAAAAAAGAACGACAGCCAGGAAAATCTCAAATTTCTGTCTATTCTCTAGAGAAAAAAGGATTTTCGACATGAGAAATGTTAAATAAGAGAAAGAAGCTGCAGCGCAGCAAAGAATAATTACATTATAAACAGAATTTTTAATATAATTATCCTTTATTTTCTGTTTATAAACCGATTTATAAACAGAAAACTTGGTAATTTTTTCATCTTTTCTAAGGAAGAAGATAATGCTGAGGTTGAAATGCCAGATATGACAAAGCTACCACAGCCAACAATCAGACAAGGAACAGCCAGAACATCAAATTATTATACATTTCATTTTGATTGCTTTAATATTGTTTACAAATAAATTGTGAGTGATTTGAATTTCTATAAATAAATATAAAATGGTTTGCTAACTGTTTTTCTATGAAAAATATGCATTGGTGTTGTTTTTCTCCATTTTACCCAGACGTATCAAAGTGCCTATGAGGTGTATCAATCTGCCCCGGGGATGGGGCACATTGATACAAATGACTTTTTTTTTATTTTTTTTAATTACATTAAAAAATAATCTATAAAACAACGATTTTACATTTTTATAACACACTACACAAGTTTTACTGACACCACATGAAAAAACAACTTAACATTTCTACTTTTTTGACACCAAAAAAATTCTGAGAAAAAAACTATATCAATGTGCCCCAGTTCCTCCTATATTAAATTTCTTCAAAATAGCAGCATTTTAAGTGTATTTCATCGGTAGTTTGTTTATTTTATAAAACTCTAATAGAACGTTGTTGAAACGCGTTAAAAATAATCTAGAAAGTGAAAATTTAAAAGTTTTTAATTTTCTGTTACAGTTCAGTATAATTTTTAATAAGTATTTTAGTTAGAATGTTAAATTTTTGAAATTTTATGCATGCTATTTTTAAAAAAACATTCTCTAAATGCTCAATTTTTATAAATGTTTAATAATAAAATGAATCATCAATGAAAATTCTATTAATAAAAATATTCTCTTCTATATCTTTCATAATTAAAAAGAAGAAAAAATATAATAATCTACATGTAAAAAAATAGCTTTAAATAGTCATAAAATGCTTTAAACATCATAAAATATGTCATAAGTATGTCGCATTTCTATTTCAGCAAAAAAATATTAAAACGACATGATACTGGAAAATTTTATATCAATAGAATACGGTTATTAAAAGTGAACAAAAAATCATAATCTTCTTATTTTTCGCTGCTCTGTATCCTTTTACACCTGGGAATTCCCTCTCAATGTTCATTACAAAAGATGAAAGCATCTTTCTCGCTCAAGTATCATTAGGACGTAGCAAAAATATCGTATGGGTCAAAGGACATAATCCTTTTACTGGTGCTAAGACAGGGCTTCACCTGGAATAGAGATGTAAAATGAAATCCGTTTATTTAGTTAGTTACAGTTAGGAAAGGAAATAAAATCACATATTTTGAAAGAAAAATATGAAAGTATGTTTTTTTTAGAGGCGGATTTTCTATTGCTTGCCCTGAATAGTCGCGCTAAACAAACAGTTTTAAAAAAGGGTAATTGCTTGAATGTGGATATCAAATATTTCTGTATCAATTTTAAAAGGTGTATTTTAATTTTATAGTATATTATATTTTTGTCAAAATAGCAGTAATATACGTGCATTCCATCTATGTTTGTTAAATAAAATTATAGTATGTCCCTATGGAAACGTGTTAAAAATTATCTAGAATTTTTTTTTTAATTTTTGATTTTGGGTTACAGTATAGTGTATTTTTTAATATTTGGCAAGTATTTTAGTTAGTATCTTTAATTATTGAAGTTTTATGCATGCCATTTTTAAAACGCATTCTCTAAAAGTTCGAATTATTATTTATTTATTTATTATTTTAAATGCTTACTAATAAAATAAATCGTCAATGAAAATTCATTATTTAAAACATTTTCTTCGGTGTTGAATGCATTCAAAAATTATCTGAAAGTAAAAATTTAAAAAAGATTGATTTTGGTTACAGTTTAGTATATCTTTAATTTTTAATTGTAATAATGTTTAATTGTAAAAATTTTATGCATGCCATTTTTAAAATGCATTCTCTAAAAGCTCGATTTCTTTTTCTTTTTTTTAATGTTTAGAAATAAAATAAATTGTCAAAGAAAACTCTATTAATATAAATCTTCTCTTCTATTTCTTATGTAACAGAAGACAAGAAAATAAATTAATAACATACGTCTACAAAAAGTACTTCCAATCGCCATAAAATAATTTAAATATCATAAAATAAGTCAAATGTATGTTATATTTTTACTTCAGTAAACAAAATGCTAAAAGATACATTACTGGAAACTTTCATGCCAACAGAACACGGTTATTAAAAGTGAACAAAAAAATAATAATCTTTTTTTTCCGCTGCTCCATATCTTTTTTACACCTGGGACTTCGCCCTCAATGTTTATTACAAAAGGTGAAAGCATCTTCCTTGCTCAAGGACCATTACGAAGTAGCAAAAATATTGTATGGGTCAAAGGACATTATCCTTTTACTGGTGCTAAGACAGGGCCTCACCTGGAATAGAGCTGTAAAATAAAATCAGCTTTGTTAGTTAAACATAGGAAGAAAAATAAAGTCGCATATTTTGGAAGAAAAGTGTGAAAGTATGTTTCTTTAGATACTGAAATTTTTTATACACTGAATAGTCGCGTTAATGTTACAGTTTAAAAACAGCATAATTTCTTGAATATGGAAGCCAAATATTTCTGTAACAGTCTTAATAGCTGCATTTTAGTATGGTAGTATATTACTTTTTTTAGAAATAGCAGTAATATAAGTCTATTCCATCTGAAGTTTGTTTATTGTATAAAATTCTAATACAACATTATTGTAACGCATTAATAATTATCCAGAACGTAAAAATAATAAAAATAATTTTTTTTTGTAACAGCTCAGTATATATTTTTTAATTTTTAGTAAGTATTTTAGTTAGCATGTTTAATTGTTGAAATTTTATGCATGCTGTTTTTTAAAAAAATTCTCAAAATTCATTTTTTATAAATGTTTAATAATAAAATAAATAATCAATGAAAATTCAGTTAATAAAAATCCTCTCTTCTATATCTTTTATAATTGAAAAGAAGAAAAACATTAATAATTTACGTGCACAAAAGCTACTTTAATCGTTATAAATTCCTTTAAGTATCATAAAAAGTCATAAGTATGTGACATTTTTATTTCAGTAAACAAAATATGATATGATATTGGAAACTTTTATATCAATAGAATACGGTTATTAAAACTGAACAAAAAATCATAATCTTCTTCTTTTCCGCTACTGTGTATCCTTTTACACCTGTAATTTTGCCCTCTATGTTCATTACAAAAGATGAAAGCATCTTTCTCTCTCAAGGATCATTACGACGTAGCAAAAATATTGTATGGGTCAAAGGACATAATCCTTTTACTGGTGTTAAGAAAGGTTTTACCTGGAATAGAGGTGCAAAATAAAATCCGCTTAGTTAGTTAAAGATAGGAGTGGAAATAAAGTCATATATTTTGAAAGAAAAATATGAAAGTATGTTTCTTTAGATACTGAAATTTAGTATACGCTGAATAGTCTCGTTAAACTTACATTTTAGTTTTTATTTATTTTTTTAAACAATTGCTAGAATGTGGATGTTAAATACTTCTGTATAAGTTTTAAATGGTATATTTTAATATGATAGCAATAGAAACAGCAGTAATATAAGTGTATTCAATCTGCAGTTTGTTGTATTAAACTCTAGTACATCGCTATTGAAAAGTGTTAAAATTATCTAGAAAGTAATTTTTTTTTAATTTGTTAATAATAGTTAGTATTTTAATTAATATTATAAATTATTGAAATTCTATGCATGTCATTTTTAAAACGCATTCGCAGTTAAATGTTTTGTGAAATGTTTAATAATAAAATAAATCATCAGTGAAGTTTCCATTAACAAAATTTTCTCTTCTATATCTTTTATAATAGAAAATAAGAAATAAATTAACAACCGATGTGCACAAAAGCTACTTTAATCGTCATAAATTCCTTTAAGTATCATAAAAAAGTCATAAGTATGTGACATTTTTATTTCAGTAAACAAAATATGATATGATATTGGAAACTTTTATATCAATAGAATACGGTTATTAAAAGTGCACAAAAAATCATAATCTTCTTCTTTTCCACTACTGTGTATCCTTTTACACCTGGGATTTTGCCCTCTATGTTCATTACAAAAGATGAAAGCATCTTTCTCTCTCAAGGATCATTACGACGTAGCAAAAATATTGTATGGGTCAAAGAATATAATCCTTTTACTGGTGCTAAGAGAGGCTTCACCTGGAATAAAGGTTTAAAATAAAATACGATAAATTAGTTGCAGATAGGAAGGGAAATAAAGTCCCATGTTATGAAAGAAAAATATGAAAGTATGTTACTTTAGATGCTGAAATTTTTTATACACTACCCTCATAGCATGCATGTTCACAGTGACGTCACAATGACGTCACTGTGAGTCACTTTGGTCACATCACATCTGTGACGAAAATGCCACCACTCAGTGACGTCACAATGTGACTAAGATGTGACTTTCTAAAAAAAATTTCACAGTTCGCCACAATGTTAATGTCAAAGTAGTCACAAATGACACACTTTTCACAAATTGGTCACATTGTGACGTCACAAAAAAGCTCTAAAACGGCCATAACGACTTCACATTTTAGTCACTGTGACTTCACATCGACGTCACGTGACGTCACATCGACAATCGATGGTCACAAAGTCACAATGTGACTTCACAACGACGTTGCAGTGACGTCACCATGTCTTACGGGTAAATACCCGTAAAGCATGGTGACGTCACTGCAACGTCGTTGTGAGGTCACATTGTGAGTTTGTGACCATCGATTGTCGATGTGACGTCACGTGACGTCGATGTGAAGTCACAGTGACTAAAATGTGAAGTCGTTATGGCCGTTTTAGAGCTCTTTTGTGACGTTTCACAAAGTGGTCACAATGTGACAAATTTGTGAAAAATGTGTCATTTGTGACTAATTTGACATTAACGTTGTGACGAAACAGTGACAAAAGCGACGATATTTAAATTGCCAGAAACATGTTTTTTCAAAGTAAATAACATGTTTTGAAGGATATTTATAAATTTCTAAAGATTTTTAAGAATGTCACATCTCAGTCACAATGTGACGTCACTGAGTGGTGGCATTTTGGTCACAGATGTGATGTGACCAAAGTGACTCACAGTAACGTCAGTGTGACCATGCATGCTATTAGGGTAGTCGCGTTAACGATAGAGTTTAAAAATGAGTAAATGCTTGAGTGTGGATGTTAGATATTTCTATATCTATTTTGAGCGGTGTATTTGAATGTGATAATATATTATATTTTTATAGACATAGCAATTATATTAGTGCTTTCCTTCTAGAGTTTGTTTGTTGTGTAAAAATTTGGTACTTATCTGCTGAAACGTGCAGTTTAATACTAAACCCTCTTAATTCTGATGCAACGAAGAAATCTTCATAGCTTGCACTTATATTTGCTTTAAACTGGATATAAACAATAATAATAATAATAAATATTTTTGTAAAATTACATGTAAGTATATATTTTTTCAGTTGCTAAATGAATTGCAATATGCTAATTTAACGCGAGAGTGCTATTTTTTAATAAACTGTTTAATGTCGAAATGTGATGTTAAGATTTTCCTAATTTATTTGAAAATATTTGTTAGCTCGATTGATTCAACTTTTTCGGTGAATAAAGATAGATTACGACAGTTGGCTATCTAATCATCTCTGTAACATTTGTGCTCATATCCAGCTTAGCCTAGATCATAGTTTTGACTGCCGCAATAATACAACTTATAATCTGTCTGGAAGATCTTATTTTTGTAAAATTACATGTAAGTATATATTTTTTCAGTTGCTAAATGAATTGCAATATGCTAAATTAACGCGGGAGTGCTATTTTATAATAAACTGTTAAATGTCGAAATGTGATGTTAAGATTTTCCTGATTTATTTGAAAATGTTTGTTAGCTCGATTGATTCAACTTTTTCGGTGAATAAAGATAGATTACGACAGTTGGCTATCTTATCATCTCCATAACATTTGTACTCATATCCAGCTTAGCCTAGATGATCATAGTTTTGACTGCCGCAATAATATAATTTGTAATCTGTCTGGAAGATCTTATTTTTGTAAAATTACATGTAAGTATATATTTTTTCAGTTGCTAAATGAATTGCAATATGCTAAATTAACGCGGGAGTGCTATTTTTTAATAAACTGTTAAATGTCGAAATGTGATGTTAAGATTTTCCTGATTTATTTGAAAATGTTTGTTAGCTCGATTGATTCAACTTTTTTGGTGAATAAAGATAGATTACGACAGTTGGCTATCTTATCATCTCTGTAACATTTGTACTCATATCCAGCTTAGCCTAGATGATCATAGTTTTGACTGCCGCAATAATATAACTTGTAATCTGTCTTGAAGATCCTTCCTTCACCAGATCATCATCGAAATTGCCAAGGCTATTACATCTTATTATGGGTATCATATAAACTTTCATAGGCATGAAATCAACGAAATAATTTAATTACAGTGCTTAATACACCAACAACCTTTGGAAAAACAGATATTATAAAAAAATGATCAGTTATAATATGAGACAAAAAAAATTCTTTCCAAAGCAATTTTTATCAGTGTTAAAAAAAAATTAATAAATAAAAAATATTATAAGCAACAATAAAACGCTTGTTTTATATTACTAGAATTTCTAAATTGACTTATTTCTATAAAATATTTCTTATTCCTTCATATTTCATCAAATGCTACTAACTGGAATCTTGACTTGTGAAATAATACTCAACGAAAAACATAAGAAAAAAAGTATTTCATATTTTAATATATTTTATATTTTCATTTTAATCACATCTTCTAGGTTTACTAGTTTATTGTAATTTTGAGTATGCCTGTTCCCCTACCAAATGAAACATACAAAATAACTATCAAAGTCGAGTGCCTGTTCAGTTACCAAATGAAATAAAAACATTATATTCAAAAACAAGAATTTCTAATACCAGGCACAAAAAATCTTTCCCTATTTTTCTTCATTATTGTTTTATAGCTATTACAAAAAATAATTAGTTGTATGTGGCAATCCCAAAAATACATGTTCAGACTTCCTGAAATATGAAGCCTAATAGCGTCACCAGTTAGGTTATTTACACCAAAATTTAATCAGCAACATTTTATGCAAAGTTCTAACTGAATCTGAAGTTTGAGGAAAATCCCCGCGTTACTTTTTGAGATAAAATCTTTTCAGAAATCGTAACTAAATATAGATAGAAGTGCCCCCTGTTAAGCAATTTGTTCCAAAAACTAAGAACACTAATTTATAACAGGGACTGGTTGAATCTGAAGTTTTAAGAAATTTCATGATTAATTTCTGAAAAAGAACTATTGTCATAATCATGAATAATGCTGCTTAGCAGTGCCACTTGTTGGGGGATTTACGCCAAAAGGTAATCAGTACTATAATGTATCAAGAAATAAAATTTTATTAAAATCTGTCCATTATTTCGTGAGATATATAGTTGAAATCTTGAAATCGGCAGCATAGCAGCACCATTTGTTTGCGATGTAACCAAAAACCAATCAAATCCAGCTTCTTTTGACACCTAACTGTAGCTTAAGTTTTGTAAAATTTCGTGCATTAGTTTTTGAGATAGAGCGCCCAAACTAATTTGTTACATACGCGTTTACAGAGTACTCGAGTGACAAAAGGACCGAAGGACAAAGTCACAAAGAGACTCACGGACAGATATTTTGTAAAAACATGTTTTTGAGATTCCCTGACCCTTAAAACGTGCAAATCCGTCGGCAATCGGAATTCGAAAGTTTGCTCGAGTTTACATTTTCTTCTTGTAAAAATAAAAGTAAAAAAAGAGAAAAAAAAGAATTAGTTTTATTATTATTTTTTAAGATAATTTTTTGAATTGACATGAGCCACAAAAATATCCCTGATACTAGTTATTTCGAACATGTCTCTTAGCAAATGAAAAAGTAAAAAAATCCAATATGTTAATATCACTTTTAAAACACAAATATTAATTTTATCTCTTAGATAATATAAATATAACTAGTTAGATAATATAACTTCAGAAGCTTACTGCAATTTTGAATACATTTTATCAGCTATTATATGAAAAAAAATCCAAACTATGCTTTTATGTTAGATTTCACAGAAAATCTTTCCAGCGCAGTTGCTTAACTTTTCCGACAAAGTTAAGAGAAAATGTTTCATCCTTAAAAAACAAGATAATTTTTACATTTACTTATTTCTATGTTTAAATACTCAAACATAACTGAATACTCTGACACGAAAAAAAAAATAACAATAACACCAGCGAAACAAAAATAGAAACTCTCTCATATTTTAAACTTTCTTCAAACTTTATATTAATACCATGTTTCAGGTCTGAAAGTTTTCAGCAATTTTGAATTGACTTGTCGAGGGCCGTACTAAAAGATCATTATTACCAAACTTAAGCTGATCTGCAAAACTAAATCTCAGCTGATCAAAAATAGTGTAAAATTATCTGCATTCTAACCTGGTTTATAAACTCGTTGATATGTAATCGAAAAACTCTATTTTTTTAGAACTTTTCAGCAGTGATAAATTCAGGAGGTGGTTTTAAATGTCTTCCCTCCCGTGGAACATCCAAAGATAGCTGAAAGATTGTGTTTGATAATGCATACAAAACAAAATTTCTCATCGCAACTTGTTACTGATTACTCCCCTCCCCAAAAAATTTCCTTCCTGAAAAGATCTCTCAATTCTGCACTACTTTTCTGTATCTCTGTTTGCAAAAAAGAGACTGATATTCTCTATTTGAAGTATTTCTCATATTTATAGTTTATTTTTTTCCACGAATAAAGGGAAAAATACACGAGGAAAAAAAAACAATTTTTCTCCTTAAAGTTCGAGATAATGATTGCATTGACTTGTTTCCCAAAAATATGTCGTAATACTAATTTTTACCACACATAACACTAACTGTATGGTCTGACTCGTGTAATAATGCCATCAGTAAACAAGTAAATTTGTCAACAGAAGAATATCTTCAGAATTTATTCGGAGTTCCTGATTATAGTTGAATCCTGCAACTAACCCCATCTACAAACTAAGCTGATACATAACTGAACAAGTTATATCGTTTTCTCTCTCTTAGAAGCGTTTCTAAAGTGGTGAATTCAGAGGGTAGGCCAGGATGGTTTTCCTTCCTCGAAGCATCAAGTAGATCCTCTCCCAGTGTGACATTGGAAATTTCGTGTTTGATACTGCACATAAAATTCCGCCCCAGAACTTCTCACTATCCTCACCCCTTCACCTGGAGCTGTAAAATTACCTCCCACAGAAAGATTTCTTAATTCAACACTCCTTTTTTGTGTCTCTTTTGTTTTGTCTCTTTTTTTTGTCTCTTCTGTTAGAAGTAACAAAAGTTTTTAATAATAAATAAAGAAAAAGAAAAAGGAGACACAAATTCTTTTACTGAACTATTTTTCATAACTATCATTTCTGGGTTTTTTTTCAGAAAAAAAGACAAAAAAATATATATAAACAAATTCTCCTTAAATATAGAGATAATTATTGCATTGACGTGTTTCCCAAAAGTATGTCTTAATACCAGTTATTCCGACACATACCTCTAACTGTATAGTCTGACTCGTGTAATAATACTGTTGCAGCGTATATGTTTCTTTTGATCTTATGGTTAGAGAACTTCAAAACTCTTTTCTCTTAGAAAAGTAGAAAATAATTTATTTACAGATCTTCAGAACAACAGAGTCTTCAAAACTCACAAATATTACTGGATATTCAAAAATAACTGCTCAAATCTATCGTATAAGTACAGCTTTAGATCCCAGAGACTCTTTATACAACGTCTCAACACTTAATAACATTCAAAACAACATAAATGAAACTCAAGCAAACTCGCTTAACAAACGCCTTGTTCACTCAATGCCTGACTGGTAAATAATAACAACAACAGCTCGTATCGCTCTCCTTATATATAGTCTCGCCGCATGCGGTGGAAATTTCTACAAACTTCTAGAAAAAACTGGAAAACCACGGAACAACATTCAATGTATCAGTAGACCTAAGGGGGGGGTTACCATAAATAGGGAAGGGTTACCATCGCCAACAATCGCCAAGTTTTCGCCAACATGGCGATATATCGCCAAATTTGGCGACCAAAATTAGTCGCCAAAAGTGACGCCAACTTGGCGATATCTCTAATATTTCGTTAATCTGCCGTAGACATACACTGAAAATAATAGACAAGTTTGCTTGATAACAGAGACAATGTAACAAAAACTAATATTAGTAAAGAAATGGAGCTTAATAAGATTATTTACATTAATTTACAGTACAAACACTAGCTATTTACAAAATTCGTAACAATACCTTCAGGAAACAAAGAAATGTTGTCAACAAAAGAATATCATCAGCCTTTGTTCGGAGTTCTAATTATATTCGAATCCTGCAACTAACCTCATCGATAAACTAAGCTGATAGATAATTAAAAAATATTTTGCTGGAAACGTTTCTGAAGTGGTGAATTCAGGAGATAGGCTAGGATATTTTTCATTTTTTGAAGCATCCAAATACCCCCCACCCCCCTACCCGGATATTGAACATTTCGTTTTTTAGCATCGCACACTAAAGAAATTACTCCCCAGAACTTTTTAGTACCCTCTTCCCACCTTCACTCGGAGCTATAAAATTCCCTCCCGGAGAAAGATTTCTTAATTCAACACTGATTTTCTCATTATAATAATAAGAAGAAATAAAAAAGAAAAAAGAAGAGAGAAATTCTTTATTTGAACTATTTTTCATAACTATTGCATTTTTTTCCTATAAAAAAAAGACAAAGATTATGAAAAAAATTTCTACTTAAAGATCGAGATGATTATTGCATTGACTTGTATCCCAAAAGTATTTCTTAACACCAGTAATTCCCACACATACCTCTAACTGTATAGTCTGACTCGTGTAATAATACCTTCAGGAAACAAGAAAAGTTGTCAACAAAAGAATATCATCAACATTTGTTCGGAGTTAATAAGTATAGTCGAATCATGCAACTTGCCTTATCTATTAACTAAGCTGATACATAATTAAATAAACTATGTCTTTTTCTATTTTAAAATTTTGTCTGAAGTGGTGAATTCAAGGGTTAGGTCAGGATGGTTTTTCCCCCCACAAAGCATTAAATTGATGCCCTTCCCAGTCGTATCTTGGAAATTTCGTGTTTGATACAGCATATGAAAGAAATTTCTCACCGGAACTTCGTACTACCCCCTCTCCCTTCACTTGAAACTGTAAAATTCCATCCTGGGGAAAGATTTCTTAATTTAAATTGTCTCTTTTACAAATGATAAAAATAATAATAATAATAATTATTATTATTATTATTATTATTATTATAATAAATAAATAAATAAATAAATAAATAAAAAGAAAATAAGAAAAGGGAGACAGGAATTCCTTTACTAAAATATTTTTTCTTAACTATTATTTCTTTTCCCAATGGAAAAAAGACAAAGGTACAAAAAAATCTTTTTAAAGATCGAGATAATTATTGCATTGACTTGTTTCCCAAAAGTATGTCTTAATACCAGTTATTCCCACACATACCTCTAACTTTATAGTCTGACTCGTGTAATAATACCTTCAGGAAACAAGGAAAAGTTGTCAACAAAAGAATATCTTCAGCATTTGTTCGGAGTTCCTGATTATAGACGAATCCTGCAGGCTTAAAGGAATGAGGCGTATATGAACTTCGACAAAATAAATGGTTTATAAGACGAAAGATTTTTGTGTATCTGGAAAAGCAATATCGTTTCACTATAACTTAACATGCAATACCTTTTGTTTATTTAGAAAAATATAAGAAATATTATTACTTCTTGGCATTGGATTGTATAGAAGAGATGTGAAGAATTGACTTCTTAAAAAGCTTATTCCGGGCGGAATCTTTATGATCTTCGTAACGAGATATTTCTTGTTATTTTATGAAGTGTATTTAATGGAAAAGTTATAATGAACGGTTTAACTTACAATGTTATTTTAAGCAATGTTAGATTATTAAGAGGAAGTATAGAAAGTAAAATATACTGTATTTGAAATACTTTATTCTTTGTAAAAGGTTGCTTAAGAAGAGCATTTTCTTTCAAGTAAAAAAGGGCTTTATCTAATATATAAAACTGAAAATTTGTCTGTCTGTCTGTAATTCTAGACGAATTCACAGCTTAAAAATCAGAATTGTAAAGTGTTACTTACACCTGTATTATAATACGGCCGAGGCAAATAAAGTAATTCGGAATCTGAGTAATTCATAGTTAATTTTTAGTTAATAAAAAACCACCAATTTAACAGGAATTTTCAATCAAATTTAAACGCTTTCTATTATAGCAGTTGCCAACAATTAAAAATTCACAATAAAATTCTTACCAGAAAATTACTTTTCTATTGCAAGATTTCTATTTTGCAAATGAAAGAAATAGTTTGACGAATAATAATAATAATAATAATAATAATAATAATAATAATAATAATAATAATAATAATAATAATAATGCGCCATAATTTTTATATTGCAAAATTTCCACGTGAAAAAAGAAAGTAAATTAATAGTTTGAAGAATTTAAAAAAAGTTACTCATATTGGATACATAATGAGTGTTAGCAGATGAATATGTAACATTACATGAATTTGAAAAAAGCATAGTGAAATTTGATAAGAATCCGATTATGGAAATTTAAGAATATTTTCACACTTAGAGATTCTCTGCGTTTATTTTCTCCATTTTTAAATCTATTCCATATATATTGTGTGTATGCGTGTGTATTAGAATTTCACAAAGGTTTAGGTCCCTAGAGTTAATTCTTTGTGAAGAACTGAAATAAAGAATTATTATTTTTTTAAATAATATAATACAATTTTTTTACTAGCTTTTTTTTTCAAATAAGCAAAAAAAAATTAAATAATAAAATATTCACGGACAAATTTTCATCAAAAGGTTTTATTCTAGACCTCAATACAGATCGCAGATTATATTTACTATTTAAGCAGATAATCTGCCGTCAGGATTAAATGAAAAAAGAGAGTGAAAAATCACGTAAATTAATACACAGTTATTGGTTTTTCAAAACAAACATTCTTACGATTCCGAGAAACACCGGATATTTTAGTTACTATCATATAAAATTAGTTTTTACATTATTCTATCTTCAATAGAAGAAAATATTGCAATCCAAATTTATTTCGACTTCCGGTTTTCGACGGATTTACACATTTCAGAGTTCAGAAATTCCAAAAAACATGTTTTTACAAAATGTCTGTCTGTCGTGTGTGTGTGTGTGTGCCTGTATGTGTGTCCGTATGTGTGTCCGTATGTCACCATTCTACCGTCAAAAAAGTGTATGATGATATGCATAGAATTGAACTAACTTTTTTGTAAATGTTTTTGGCTATGGCGAGCGGGTTTTCCTTTCAATTTTGAAATATTCTGACGGAAGGGGGCGCTGCAATAACAAATTTTATGCCATTTTCAATATTTTACCGACTTAGAGTGTATGAAGTTATGCATCGAATTGAACGAAATTTTTTGTCTAAGTGTTTATCTATGGCTAGTGGTACTCCCTGAATTAAAAAAAATCCCACGGAAGGGGGAGGGGCGCTGCAATAGCAATTTTTGTGCCATTTTCAATATTTTACCACAGATAAGTGTTTAAAGTTCTGCATAGGATTGAATGACATTTTTTGTATAAGTGTTTGGCTATGATCAGCAAACCCTCCCTGAATTAAAAAAAAATCCACCGAAAGGAGACGCTAT
Source organism: Maratus speculifer (assembly GCA_964019185.1). Taxonomy (NCBI): domain Eukaryota; kingdom Metazoa; phylum Arthropoda; class Arachnida; order Araneae; family Salticidae; genus Maratus; species Maratus speculifer. Next base: position 280,605,759 of record OZ025294.1, read on the forward strand.
AATCCCAAGGTCTGTGCCATTTTTATTATTTCGCCATTAAAAAGTGTTTGAAGTTATGTTTAGAACTGAACTAATTTTTTTTTGTATGATTTTTTTTTTGGGGGGGGGGATGGCGAAGATCCTTCATGAATTTGAAAAAAAATCTGCCTATCGTTTTACAGTGCATCGGCTCGTGCAGATACAGAAACACGTTTTTACTCAGATAAATTGATTGAAGCAGAAATTTAAGATGTAAATCATAGTTGGTATAGTATTGAATAAATAATATTAGTTTATTAACATCTGTAACTAAATTTTGAAATATTAAAATATACATATGAGATAGAAGAAAGTTTTGGGATTGGCACATCCAACTAGTTATATTTAATTCAATACTGCAAATTCTTATTTGTGGTATAAAGAAAAAACATATCAGTAGATAATTCTTTTGCATTTTAGAGAGCGCGCTTTTTGTTATGCCAAACGAAGAAAGATATAACAACCGCTGAATTCACATCTAGTTAAGAAACGAAAAATTTTGTGCATCTAGAGGCATGAGGCTTGAATAGAAACTATATTGTGCATTAAGTTTACTACATGCAATTGTGTAGGGGAAGGTGGTGTACCTCGGACCTATTTTGACTTTTTAATTTTTAATTTAAAAAATCGCCAAAATTAAAAAAAAGAAAATATTTTATAAAACTTTATGTTGTTACAAACAATATACAATGTCTTAAATTCTTAGATGAATAATTTGAATGAAAGTTTTTCAGTTAAAAATAAAATAAAAATAGGACCGAGGTACACCAACAGTGGTGTACCTTCGTCCCATTACTAACAAGTGGAAAAAAACATGCATTTAGTGAAAAAATCAATATTTATTAATCAAAAAGATACAGATATAAATTATTCCCTTAACCCTTTCGTGGTTATAAGCGCGTATACGCGCCCAGAATACCACTTAGTTTGAATTGCGAAATGTGATACTCACACCGGAATTTTTAAATGAAAATTTTAATTTTACAAAGAACGTAAAAAAATAAATTATATATTATGAAATAATTTTTTTTTTTTAAATTCCGGTGTCATTCAATCATTTTAGTATTTTATGAATAGAAGTGCTTTAACCGTCAAAGGGTTAAAAGCAATAAAAAGATTAATACATTTTATTTATTGTTAGTTTAAAAAATAAGTCTAAACAGACATAAATTCTCAGAGCAATGACACTTATTATAAATACAAAAGACATTAAAGTTATTTATGTTTCGCCCAATCCAAAGTTGCGGGTGTGACATTTACACAACTTAAATTAGTCACTAGCAGAAATATTTTTGAGCATTGGTTTCAATTGATATGAATTTCAAGGTAGACCACTTACACATACATTTATCCAAATCTGAAAATTGTTCAATGTATCATTTGTTTATAAAAAAAAATAATTTCCACCTGTTGCGGGTGTGACATAAAATGGACATGTATTTTCATCTTTCAGTGCAAAAACACAAAACTCTGTGAATTATGGCAACTGAGTGAATTGATTTTTTTAAATATTAGACAGCAATACTTAAATAATTATTCTATGAAAAAATTAAATTACTTACTCAATTCTTGCTTTTGTAGAAAATAGTCAAAGTTTCCGTTGAGGGTGTGACGCCCTGTTGCGTGTGTGACTTGTATGGCCAATAAAATAATGACATACACAAATATTTTCAAGGCAGATTTTTTTAATTAAAGAATTAATCAATATTACAATTATAATATCAGAGAGGAAAATATCAAACAAATTTCATTTCCAATCTTGAATTTATAATTTCTGGTGATGGTAGCTTTTTTTTTTTACAAAAATGTTTTTTTTTAAGCTATTGCATAGCTTCTATCACGGGCTTTGGGCGCGGCGACCGAATCCAAAAATTCCGTAACGCGAAAAATCCTAACACATCGGTAACGAAAAAACCTAACACTCGGCTAACGTCGTTTCAGCTCGGCAAACTTCGGCACGGTATCCTTCGGTAGACTTCGGCAGACATTGACGCGGTATTTTTCAGATATTAGGATATCAAATCTCAAACTTATGTTTCTTACGATCTAATTTTCATAGCGCGGCCAAATTTGTTTGGTAATTTGTTATGAGACAGTGTTAATTTTTGGTGACAGGAGACCCCCCCACGGTGAGGGTCGAAAAATTTAAAATGCTTATAATTCGCGATCTAAGTTTCGTAGCGCAGCCAAATTTTGTTTGGCAATTTATTATAAGGCAGTGTTAATTTTTAGTGACAAGCGACCACCATGATGAGGGTTGAAAATCTAAAATGCTTATAACTCGCTATCTAATTCTAGTAGCGCAGCCAAATTTTGTTTGGTAATTTATTATGAGACAGTGTTAATTTTTGGTGACAGGAGACCCCCCACGGTGAGGGTCGAAAAATTTAAAATGCTTATAACTCGCGATGTAACTTTGTAGCGCGGCCAAATTTTGTTTGGTAATTTAGTATGAGACATTGTTAATTTTTGGTGACAGGAGACCCCCACGGTGAGGGTCGAAAAATTTAAAATGCTTATAACTCGCGGTCTAATTTTCGTAGCGCGGCCAAATTTTGCTTGGTAATTTATTATGAGACAGTGTTAATTTTTGGTGACAGGAGACCCCCCAAGATGAGGGTCGAAAAATTTAAAATGCTTATAACTCGCGATCTAATTTTTGTATCACGGCACAATTTTGTTTGTTAAATTATTATGAGGCAATGTTAATTCTTGGTGACAGTAGACCCCCCACCGTGAGGGTCGAAGATTTAAAATGCTTATAACTCGCGATCTACTTTTCGAAGCGCGGCCAAATATTGTTTGGTAATTTATTATGAGACATTGTTAATTTTTGTTGACAGGAAACCCCCATGGAGAGGGTCAAAAAATTTAAAATGCTTATAACTCGCGATCTAATTTTCGTAGCGCGGCTCAATATTGTTTGGTAATTTATTATGAGACAGTGTTAATTTTTGGTGACAGGAGACCCCCCCCCCCCAACGTGAGGGTCGAAAAATTTAAAATGCTTATAACTCGCGATCTAAATTTCGTAGCACAGCCAAATATTGTTTGGTAATTTATTATGAGATATTGTTAATTTTTGGTGACAGGAAACCCCCATGGTGAGGGTCGAAAAATTTAAAATGCTTATAACTCGCGATCTAATTTTCGCAGCGCGGTCAAATTTTGTTTGGTAATTTATTATGATAATGTTACTTTTTGGTGACAGGAGCCCCCACACAGTGAGGATCGAAAAACTATAAATGCTTATAACTCACGATCTAATTATCGTAGCGCGGCCAAATTTTGTTTGCTAATTTATTATGAGACAGTGTTAATTTTTGGTGACAGGAGACCCCCCACCGTGAGGGTCGAAAAATTTAAAATGCTTATAACTCGCGATCTAATTTTCGTAGCGCGGCCAAATTTTGTTATGTAATTTATTAAGAGGCAGTGTTAATTTTTGGGGTCAGGAGACCCTCCCACGGTGAGGGTCGAAAAATTTAAAATGCTTATAACTCGAGATCTAATTTTGGTAGCTTGGCAAAATTTTGTTTGGTAATTTATTATGAGACAGTGTTAATTTTTGGTGACAGGAGACCCCCCACGGTGAGGGTCGAAAAATTTAAAATGCTTATAACTCGCGATCTAACTTTGTAGCGCGGCCAAATTTTGTTTGGTAATTTAGTATGAGGCAGTGTTAAATTTTGGCGACAGGAGACCCCCCCCCCACGGTGAGGGTCGAAAAATTTAAAATGCTTATAACTCGCGATCTAAATTTCGTAGAGCGGCCAAATATTGTTTGGTAATTTATTATGAGATATTGTTAATTTTTGGTGACAGGAGACCCTCATGGTGAGGGTCGAAAAATTTAAAATGCTTATAACTCGCGATCTAATTTTCGTATCGCGGCAAAATTTTGCTTGATAATTTATTATGAGACAGTGTTAATTTTTGATGACAGGAGACCCCCCCCCCTAAGATGAGAGTAAAAAAATTTAAAATGCTTATAACTCGCGATCTAATTTGTGTAGCACGGCGAAATTTTGTTTGTTAATTTATTATGAGGCAGTGTTAATTTTTGGTGACAGGAGACCCCCATGGTGAGGGTCGAAAAATTTAAAATGCTTATAACTCGCGATCTACTTTTCGTAGCGCGGCCAAATTTTGTTTGGTAATTTATTATGAGACATTGTTAATTTTTGGTGACAGGAAACCCCCATGGAGAGGGTCGAAAAATTTAAAATGCTTATAACTCGCGATCTAATTTTCGTAGCGCGGACAAATATTGTTTGGTAATTTATTATGAGACAGTGTTAATTTTTGGTGACAGGAGACACCTCCCCCCCCCGTGAGGATTGAAAAATTTAAAATGCTTATAACTCGCGATCTAAATTTCGTAGCACAGCCAAATATTGTTTGGTAATTTATTATGAGGCAGTGTTAATTTTTGGTGACAGAAGACCCCCATGGTGAGGGTCGAAAAATTTAAAATGCTTATAACTCGCGATCTAATTTTCGTAGCGCGGCCAAATATTGTTCGGTAATTTATTATGAGACAGTGTTAATTTTTGGTGACAGGAGACCCCCCACGGTGAGGGTCGAAAAAATTTAAAATGCTTATAACTCGCGATCTAACTTTGTAGCGCGGCCAAATTTTGTTTGGTAATTTAGTATGCGGCAGTGTTAATTTTTGGCGACAGGAGACCCCCATGGTGAGGGTCGAAAAATTTAAAATGCTTATAACTCGCGATCTAAATTTCGTAGCACAGCCAAGTATTGTTTGGTAATTTATTATGAGGCAGTTTTAATTTTTGGTGACAGGAGACCCCCATGGTGAGGGTCGAAAAATTTAAAATGCTTATAACTCGCGATCTAACTTTGTAGCGCGGCCAAATTTTGTTTGGTAATTTATTATGAGGCAGTGATAATTTTTGGGGTCAGTAGACCCTCCCACTCTGAGGGTCGAAAAATTTAAAATGCTTATAACTCGAGATCTAATTTTGGTAGCTTGGCAAAATTTTGTTTGGTAATTTATTATGAGACAGTGTTAAATTTTGGTGACAGGAGACCCCCCACGGTGAGGGTCGAAAAAATTTAAAATGCTTATATCTCGCGATCTAACTTTGTAGCGCGGCCAAATTTTGTTTGGTAATTTAGTATGCGGCAGTGTTAATTTTTGGCGACAGGAGACCCCCCCCCACGGTGAGGGTCGAAAAATTTAAAATGCTTATAACTCGCGATCTAACTTTGTAGCGCGGCCAAATATTGTTTGGTAATTTATTATGAGACAGTGTTAATTTTTGGTGACAGGAGACCCCTCCCCCCACCGTGAGGGTTGAAAAATTTAAAATGCTTATAACTCACGATCTAATTTTCGTAGCGCGGCCAAATTTTGTTTGGTAATTTTTTATGAGACAGTGTTAATTTTTGGTGACAGGAGACCCCCCCACGGTGAGGGTCGAAAAATTTAAAATGCTTATAACTCGCGATCTAAGTTTCGTAGCGCGGCCAAATTTTGTTTGGTAATTTATTATGATAATGTTACTTTTTAGTGACGGGAGCCCCCCATACGGGGAGGATCGAAAAATTATAAATGCTTATAACTCACGATCTAATTTTCGTAGCGCGGCCAAATTTTGTTTGGTAATTTATTATGAGACATTGTTAATTTTTGGTGACAGGAGACCCCCCAAGATGAGGGTAAAAAAATTTAAAATGCTTGTAACTCGCGATCTAATTTGTGTAGTACGGTGAAATTTTGTTTGTTAATCTATTATGAGGCAGTGTTATTTTTTGGTGACAGGGGACCCCAATGGTGAGGGTCGAAAAATTTAAAATGCTTATAACTAGCGATCTACTTTTCTTAGCGCGGCCAAATTTTGTTTGGTAATTAATTATGAGACAGTGTTAAATTTTGGTGACAGGAGACCTCCCCCCCCACCGTGAGGGTCGAAAAATTTAAAATGTTTATAACTCGCGATCTAATTTTCTTAGCGCGACTAAATTTTGTTTGGTAATTTTTTAAGCTATAGCATAGCTTTTATCATGGGCTTTTAGCGCGGCGACCGAATCTAGAAATTCTGTAACGAGAAAAAATCCTAACACTCCGGCTAACGTCGTTTCAGTTCGGCAGACTTCGGCATGGTATCCTTCGGTAGACTTCGGCAGACATTAACTCGGTATTTTTGCATAAGTTGATAAAAAGTGCTATGCAATAGCTTTATCGCGGCAGTCCCCGAGTGGCACACGTATTTTTTTTTTTTTTTTTTTTTTTTTTTTTTTGCCTAGGATACATCTGACTGACTGGGCCAATTATACACATTTTCTTAAATTTTTTTCAAACATTCTAATTCTATATCGTCACCATCCATTTGTCTTATTTATCCGTCAAAGTTTTCACTTTTTTAATGTCGAGAATAAAACAACGTCTACAAAATCTCCAACTGCACTCTTATCATTGGATATTATATTTTTGACAAAATATAGTAACAAACAAATTCTCTTGTGAATTTCTCTTAATAATTCTCTTAAATTTTTTTCAAACATTCTAATTCTATATCGTCACCATCCATTTGTCTTATTTAGCCGTCAAAATTTTCACTTTTTTTAATGTCGAGAGTAAAACAACTTCTACAAAATCTTCAACTGCACTCTTATCATTGGATATTATATTTTTGACAAAATATAGTAACAAACAAATTATCTTGTGATCACTTTCTGAAGTAATTTCTACATTAATTGTTCCTACGTCAATAGAAACAACATGTGTCGATTGAATGTTGAGCTCCGATTGTGCTTGGTGCCAGCATGCCTGAAGCATTTTCAAAATATCTTCTGAAATTTCACATTCAGCAAAGTTCTTTTATATTTTTTAGGACTTTTTCTACACACATGGCAAAATATGAAGCTGAATTTATAGTTGCAGAGCGTTGCTAGCCTAGCGTTACCATTTTCTTGGCAATTGCACCAACCACGTTGACAACTCCTTTACCATGAGATGAATTGCAAAAGGATTGCCATCCGTTACCATGATTTTTTTAAATAGTCTCTTCTTTTCTCTCCTTGCTTTGTCTCTTTCCTTCTCTTGTTGTAGATATTCTTCATATTTAAAAGGGTTTTCTTGTAATGTTTTTACGATGATATCATGATCTTTCCTACTATTCATTCTCTGCAAAAGAGAAGAAATTAATGTGTAAAATGAATAAATATAGCATTTCAAGTCCAAAAATATATGCTTAACAAATTGTTAATATTTATCCCTTGATTCCTAATCTTACATAAAGTTAATTATGTTAAATTTTGGTTAATTTCAAACTGACTATATACATTTTATTCTAACTTAATAAACATTTTAACAGTTTCTATTATTCTTACTTCTAATTTTTATTTAATTTGAATTAAAAGAGAAAAAAAATCTTCCCCTAATATTGCTTTACTTATTTTAAAAACTAATATATATATATATATATATATATATATATATATATTAGATAAATACTATCAAATAACAAAATAAAAAATATACATATAAAAAACAAAACAAAATTAACAAATTTAAAGAAAATTGCTGAAATATTGTTTCGTAGTTTTCTTTTTTTTTAATTTCTATAAATATCTTACCTTTTAAATTAATTTCTTAATCATATATCACTAATAAAATTATTTTCTTGCAGTAAATCAACAATTTTATCAATCCAAACTGCATAAATCAACTGCATACAGTGTCACATGCTCAGATGATGCAATTTTCTATTTATTAACTGGAATTCACTTTATTAAATCAAAAGGATATAGTTAAAGCTACCAAGTATATGTTTTCCAGCATATTATTCGTATATAAATTTACATATAATTTGTTCAAATATACATTTGTATTCAATTGTAAAAGACGTTGCGGGTGTGACTTTAAATAAATGTCGCATCCGCAACAGGGACATGTCACGCCCGCAACGCTCAATAATTATAATTAAAATATTAATTAATTTTTCTTGTGTCTGTAATTCAAAGTATCTTAATAAACTATTTTTGAATATAAATTTTCATAACTTTAAATCAAAAATATTTTTCTGTAGAGATATAAATGTAACTTTTTGTTGCGGGTGTGACACAATAATTAAGAGTAATTAAATATGCTTACCTTTTGTAATGAAGATTAATGAACGCTTCTCTGCAGACAAAAACTCTCAATAACAGCTGTCAGATCATATATATCCATGTTTGGAGATTTTTAGAATGTTTGTTCAGCTGTACGAGACCATGAAATGTAAAGATTTTTGCCGCAGTCTATTTTACAAAATCATAGTGTCACTTTATTAATTAAAATAAGTATGTTAATGACAAAAATTTAATTCTTTTTTGATAAAATATGAAATAGTGCACGCTTGTAAGTTAATATGAAAAACTTCAATCATATTTAAAGAAATTTAAATTTTCATCCTCATGTCCATTTTTTTGTGGATTGGGCGGTTTGTAATTACACTTAACCAAGATTGTAATTAGATAAGTCAATTCCAAATTTTACCTTCTAGAGCTGCCTTTTAGATCTACCAGACGATATTGGATATGGCAGCTTAAACATGATATAATTTTTGTCAATTTCATAAACAGTAGGATATTCTCTTTTGAACTTGAGTTTGGATCTCTTTTTAGCTCACAGGCTATCATAGCCTGAGAGCTTATGTGCCCGTCCGTTCTGTATGTACGTTCGTACGTTCGTGCGTAACGCGATAACTCATGATAAAAATATCTGATCCACTTGAAATTTTGTATGTAGGTATATCCTGACAAGGCGCTTCCTTGATTAGTTTTTGGAGTTCATTCGATATGTATAAGAGGGGGAACGGGGGGCTCATGCCCCTCCTCTTAGTTGATATAAATGGGATTTTCATGCTGAATTAAATTTTCGTTCAAAATTTAGAATAGGATCATTCTGATGAGGCGATTCCGTGACTGTTGGTCTTCATTGAATAAGTATAAATAGGGGGAACAGGAGTTCTAATGCCCCCCCCCCCTTAATTTATATAAATGGGTTTTTCAAGCAGAATTTTCAGATTTCGTTCAAATCTCTGAACAGTTTCATAATAATGGTTAAGTATAAAAAAGAGGGGGATAACTCCTTTTAAATTATATAAATGATAAATGGGTTTTTATTAAGAATTATCTCATTTGCTCTGAATTTTGGATATATATTTTTTTATATGATAAAGCATGTCTTTGATAGTATAGGAGGTTCAATGATTGAGTATGAAAAAAGAGGAAGGGGGAGATCTGTAACTCCTTCTTAATTTTTTTTCGAACGGAATTAACCCTTGAAAATATAAGGCTTTAACGTACAATTAGTATTTGTAGCCTGTGAGCTCAATGCCATCAGTTTAACTGCGCAGTACTCTTTTTTATTAGATATTGTACTTCACATATATTATCAGTAATTATTTCAATGACTGAGAATTTGATCGACTGGTATAATCAATTTGTGATTGATTTTCTTGTTGGTCTTGAATCAAGCAATATATGACATTTAACGGTAGAAATTCAGAATCTTCTAAATCATCTTTATTCAGTGGATGCAATCCACAAACCTTAAATCCATTATATTTGTTGTTGTGAAAGCTAATGTATATGCTCGTCAAACTAGTTCAGCTACATTATCAATAATAGCTGGTCTTCCAGCACTACTTGATGTAGCCATCCAATTATTCATAGTTCTGTTATAAAATACTTTAAAAGGTCACAAGTCAGTCTACCTTAAACCATAACCTTTTAAAATAAACCATGTTCTTAATAAAAATATATTTAAAATTTGTTAAATGCTCATGTGAAACCGATTTTGTATCAATATAGTTAAAATTATAGGATTGACATATAAACCAAATAAATGCATAAGATTTATCATAAACAGTTGTAGTTTTGTTAATAGACTTTAAATAAATTGCTATAATTTGAAAGAAAACATTTTACTTGAATTTTAATAAGATTTTTCAACATATGCATTTTATGATATCCAGGTGGTGTACCTTGGACCAGTCCAAGGTTACTAACCCCACTACACTTTAATTTAATTTATGTAAAATTGCATAACGCAATTTAAAACGTATTTTCAGCAACCATCATCCAAAGACGACAATTTATTCTTGCCAATTCTTGCGTAGACCTATATATTAATTTTACAAAATATATTTTAAAAAAGTCTTTTAATTTAATAAATAAAATCTAGCTGGAAAATCATTGCAAAATTAAAAACCACACTTAAATAATTCACCCCCACAAACAGTAATGTTTTCAAATTATTTTTTGTAGGAATTTTTATTATACAGGGTGGTCAAAAAAAAAACTTTGCCGATATATGGAGCCCTAGCGGCCAGTCCGTTCAACCGATCGAGGTGAAATTTCAGATATAGCTATCCAGAGGTATGAGCTCGAGATTCTCTGAACGGCAACAAAATGGCGCTCACGGTTACGGTTATAGTTACAGAAACTTGAAATTTTCCAATGGCAACATCCATTTTTTTTCATCGTGAAATGCTCAGCGCATGCGAAAACCCAATAGAGCTTTCGAACGGTATGGTTATTTCAATAAACGGACGCGTTATGCTTGCACAAAATCAGCTCGAGGAACGGCCCCCAAAAAACACGACCAAGGCGCACGAAGAAAATTTGAATATTACAGAGACAAAATACCAATCACGGAACATCATTTGCTTGCGAGATAGTCAGCGTAGAAAACGGATAAAAAGTAAGATGGGAATGTTAGTTCTTTAGTCGGAGCTCGCAGATGCCAACAAAATGATTTCTTTCGTGGTTAGTTGGTAAAACTATTATCAAAAAGAGACAAATGCTGCGAAAACCTTGCACGTTTACCGTCGAAACCATCGACAAATACGTGGTCTATGCATTTCACAAGCTCTTCGTGATTTAGTAATGAAATTCGAAGAAATTGGCTGCACCTGCGATCCGGACGACCAACTGTTCCTGAGGTTAATGTTATGGAAGTGCATCACATAGTGACCAGAGGACACGTGCGAACTACAAAAGGTGCAACTTGTGTATTTGATGTACCAAAATTAATGGTCTTAAAATTACTGTGCTCTGTAATTCGCATGTTTCTTTATCGGTACCAGAGTGCCCAGATGTTGGAAGTGAGAGGCAATCAGCAACATATAGACTTTGTTAATGAATTTAGTATTCAATATGATGGAGATAACGATTGACCTCGTCGCATATTATGAACGGACGAGGCACATTTCACCTTAACTGATCATGTCAATGGCCTCCGCGATCCCCGACCTCATTCCTATGGATTTCTGGTTCTGGGGATATCTAAAATCTAGAGTGTACATGTGCAATACGCAAACCTTGCCGGATTTGAAAGATTCTATCAAGCGTGAGATTGCAAACATCCCTCATGCGATGTAATGCTCGGATGTATTGTCCACAGTTGCCACTATGCAATGTATAATTGTCTGTGATGGCACCCATGTGGAAAATGTGTAATCAAAATAAAAGTTTTCTCCGATCTGTGTTGTAATCAGAGATTAGTGTACTGACTCTGTGTCACATGCAAATTTACTTCTTGTGCCCCATTCGTGTTTTTTTATGGGGGGGGGGACTCGCAGAACAGTTTTTTGTGCGTGTATAACGCGTCCGTTTATTACAATAACCATACCATTCGAACGCTCTTTAGAGTTTTCGCATGCGCTGAGCATTTTGCGATGAAAAAAAAATGGGTGTTGCCTTTGGAAAATTTCGAGTTTCTGTAACTATAACAGTAACCGGGAGCGCCATTCTGTTGCCGTTCAGAGAATCTCGAGCTAATACCTCTGAATAGCTATATCTGAAATTTCACCTCGATCGGTTGAACGGACTGGCCGCTAGATCTCCATATATCGGCAAAGTTTTTTTATGACCACCCTGTATATAAAAAATTATGCATATTATGCAGCATACAAATATTTTGTTCATAATGCAAAACCAAACTATGATTGTATTTCTAGCAATTTTAACCCACAGACAGTATTATAAAGAAGAATTTCTATGTGCGTAGTTAAACTATACACAATATGTATTCTACAGTAAAAATCTTATGATGCATCTAAGTACTAATTATGAATTTGTTTGACATTGTTTGAAATAGGTTGATATGATTAAAATACGCTGCAAAGGATTTTTCTGCTGTAGATCATTAAATAATTGAATACTTTTTCGCCCTATATATAACCCTATTCTTTTGACCCTATACATGAATAATAAATATGTTGCATTCTATATTTAAGTGAAAGCATGTTTTAGTGTGCATAATTATTTCATATTAATTTCAATATTTTTGAAATTGAATAACTTTATTTAAACAAACTTCAAGTGATGTTTCGAAATAGACTATTATGTAAATAAATTATTTTTCGTACCCCTGTAAACGAACTATAAATGCCAAATATTTCCTTCTACATGAGAAATATGACAAGGTAAATATGAACAACATGTATCAATAGGATATTAATCAAATTCTATTAGTCAGCGTTAAAGCACGGTCAGACATAGGAATATAATCCATAATCACATTTCAATTCTGTTGCAGAGACTAACAAATGAAATATAACTGAGTAATCAGTGAAAAATAGTGAATGATCATCTAAAAAAGCAACACCGCACAATTTGAATATTAAATTGGTTTGAAAATAGGCCGTTGTATCCTAGAGGTCATAGCACCGATGCATAGTAACAACAGACTAAAAGGTCTCGGGTTCGATACTCGACATCACCAAAGACCCACCGAGTGAATGCAGTAAACGTGCTTGTTAAATAAAGTAGTTTTAAAAGTCCTGTGGTCAGTTTAGCAGATATAATGTGTATAGGCTTCTGGAGTAACCATACCCTCCCCTTCAGAGACCCTCTGACTGGACAAAGGCTCCAACAACACTCCTTTCCCTTCGGGCACATGTTAACAATATTGGCTTGAAAATATCCCTTTTTTAAGAAATCACAGGATGAAAAAAGGAAAAGAAAACGCAAAATAGTACACGAAATTCAAGACAAGTTTTACAGCTTTTCACTTAAAGATGTAACACAATTTTTAATTCTCGTTCTGTGTAATTTTCATACATATACTTTAAATCTATTAATGTTAAAGAGCTCATAAACTCATTTATAAAATATGACCGCATTATTATTCGAAAAATAATTAAAAAATTGGAATATATATATATATATTGTTACGAATTTTGTAAATAATTAGTGTTTGTACTGTAAAATAATGTAAATAATCTTATTAAGCTCCATTCCTTTACTTATATTAGTTTTTGTTACATTGTCTCTGTTATCAAGCAAACTTGTCCATTATTTTCAGTGTATGTCTACGGCAGATTGGCGAAATAATGAAGATATCGCCAAGTTGGCGTCACTTTTGGCGACTAATTTTGGTCGCCAAATTTGGCGATATATCGCCAAGTTGGCGACAAACTTGGCGATTGTTGGCGATGGTAACCCTTTCCTCTCTGGTAACCCCCCTTAGATATACTGATACATTGTTTGTTGTTCCGTGGATTTTTTCGAGTAGGTTCTAGAAATTTCTAGCACATGCTCCGAACCTATATAAGAAGAGAAGCGATGCGAGCTGTTGTTATTATTTACCAGTCAGTCATAGAGTGAACTTCTAGGTTTAAGCAAGTTTGCTTGATGTATTGAGTTTTATCTACGTTGTTTTGAATGTGATATAGTGTTGAGACATTGTATAAAGAGTCTCTGCGACCTATATTTGTACTTGTTCGATAGATTTAAACAGTTATTTTGGAATATCTTGTAATATTTGTGAGTTTCGAAGACTCTGTTGTTCTGAAGTTCTGTAAATAAATTATTTTCTACTTTTCTATAAGCAAGAGTTTGAAGTTGTCTAACCATAAGATCAAAAGAACCCAATATACGCTACAATTTTTGGTGTCAGGAGTCGGGATCTTATGGCGAAAACACGAACAATGGACGTACAACTGAAAGAACTGTTAGAAGCTATTAACGGATTAAGAACAGAGCTGACCAATAAAATTGATAAAGGCCAAGAAGAGTTGGCGGATAAAATGAATAAAGGCCAAGAAGAGTTGGCGGACAAAATGAATAAAAACGAAGAAAGAATGGAACAGTTGACAAATAAAATTGATAAAGGCCAAGAAGAGTTGGCGGAAAAGATGAATAAAGGCCAAGAAGAGTTGGCGGATAAAATGAATAAAGGCCAAGAAGAGTTGGCGGATAAAATGAATAAAAACGAAGAAAGAATGGAACAGTTGACAAACAAAATTGACAAATGCCAAGAAGAAGTGACCAAAAAGATTAATATAGGCCAAGAAGAAATGAAGAAAACTTTAGAAGAAAAGTTCTCGTCGGTAGAGAGACGAATAGAGGAAGTAGAAGAGAAAATTCAGAAAGAAGTTAGTAATGTAGAAGAGAAAATGGAAAGGAAAATAGAGGAAGTAGAAGAAAAAATTCAGAATGATGTTAAAAATGTTGAAGAGAAAATGGAAGGAAAAATAGTTGAAATAGATGAAAAGCTAAATAAAAGAGTACAAGAACTCGAGAAGAAGCTTTCAGCGTCCAGTGGTAATTATGAAGAATTTAGGAATCCGCCTGCTTCTCCCGTGCACATCAAACTGTCGACATACGACGGAAAGAGTTCCTGGCAAGTTTATAAGACCCAATTCACCATTGTAGCCGAAGCGAACAAATGGAGTGACGAGGTGAAAGCTTGTCAGCTGGCAGCATCTTTAAGAGGAGAAGCCGCCTACGTGCTGCAAACATTGCCCGATATGACGCAACTCAATTTTGAGACTTTAAGTTGTGCACTTGAAATGAGATTCGGCGAAAAATTCTTCAAGGATTATACGAGAATACAAATGAAGAGCCGCCATCAAAAATCGAGTGAAACCCTTCAAGAGTTTGCCTCGGAAATTGAACGGCTTGCAAATTTAGCATTCATTGACTGTCCAACAAATGTACGGGAAATGCTGTCACTGCAATATTTTGTAGACGGAATAAAAGATCCAGAAGTGCAGAGAGCAGTACGAATGGCAGATGTACAGGATTTAAAGGCTGCATTACTATATGCCTTAAAGTTGGAAGCAGCTACACAAGCCAGCCGAAGAGATCGTCATTCAGTTCGAGGGGCAACGGTGAACAAAAGCTCAGACACTGAGAACGACGTCTTAAAAGAAATTAGGAAAATAAATCAAGAAATTGAAGCTTTAAAATACGGAAGAACAAGTTCAAGAAGACAGAATCTCAGGTGCTGGGGATGCGGTGATACAGGACATCTCCGAAGAAACTGCCCCAAAGTCCACGAACGTGAGATGAATTCAAGACCAGAGAATAAAAAGCCCCACCTGAAGATCCTTCAAATATCGAAAATAAGTGGCGGCGATAATGAATTATATGTGATAGGCTTTATTAACAGAATTCAGTGCCGTATGATTGTCGATACAGGAGCCAATGTGACAATAATAAGAGAAGATTTGGCTCGAAAATTGAAATGTAAACTCATCTGGACTCCACCATGCGTTACCCTGCAAACTGTGATAGGCATATATGGAAAGGCCAATTTAACTATCAACTTTGGAGGAACGAAATATTACCATACGGCATATGTGGCTGACATAACAGATCCTTGCTTAATCGGACTAGATTTTCTGAAGAAGTTTGACTTCAGACTTGATTTCAAAAATAACAAAATGATCTCAAAATTTGAAGAAATAAGTCTTTTTGGATTAAATAACGAAATTGAATGTAAACAAATAGTAATAGCCAAAGAAGTCATTAATCTAGATGCAAGAACAGAATGTTTGGTTCCTGCTGTAATTAAAAATAAAACTAATTATCGATTTGGCCATATAGATTATCCAGAAGACAATAGTACACAAGCAGGAGTATTGGTGGCTTCTTCTGTGGTAGACCTCTCGAAAAAGACCATTCCAGTCAGAATTGCTAACATCAGTGATAAGACGAGGACTATCAAGAAAAGAGAGGTGATAGCGTCATGTGCTCCTGTGACGTGCATAAGTCAAAATTCCAGTCACTCTGAGAAATCTTCAGATAATTTAGTCAAGGATTTGTTACAAAATACAGACTTAAATCCAAAACAGTTGGAAGCTGCGGAAAATTTAATTAGAGAATTCCAAAGTTTATTTTCCCAAACATCTGAAGACTTTGGACGAACTAAAATGGCACAACACCGAATTGACACGGGAGATCACTCTCCTATTAAACAGCACCCTAGACGATTACCTTTTGCCAAGCAAGAAGAGGTGCAGAATTTAATTAAACATATGGAAGAAAATGACGTCATCGAACCATCAACAAGTCCATGGGCGTCTCCCATTGTATTAGTAAGAAAGAAGGATGGTTCTACAAGATTTTGTGTAGACTACCGCCGACTGAATGACGTCACCAAAAAGGATAGTTACCTTCTGCCAAGGATTGACGACACTCTTGACACACTTGCGGGCAACACTTGGTTCTCGACTCTGGATTTGAAGAGTGGTTACTGGCAGGTAGAGATCTATCCCGACGACCGCGAGAAGACTGCCTTCACAACGGGACAAGGATTATGGCAATTCAAGGTAATGCCTTTTGGTCTATGTAACGCACCTGCAACTTTCGAACGGCTTATGGAAACGGTTCTCCGGGGGCTGTCGTATGAAGCATGTCTTGTTTATTTAGATGACATCATAATCATAGGAAAATCTTTTGATGAACATCTGAACAACCTCAGGCGGGTGCTACAAAAATTAAAGGAAGCTAATTTGAAGTTAAGCCCTTCGAAGTGCAGTTTGTTTCGCAATGAAGTCGCCTACCTTGGACACATCATTTCGGCGGAAGGAGTTAGGACTGATCCGGAGAGGATATCGGCCGTGAAAAATTGGAGTCGTCCAGCAGATGTTCACCAGCTTCGAAGTTTTCTAGGATTATGCACCTATTACAGAAAATTCGTCAAAGGCTTCTCGATGATTGCAAGACCACTTCATAAATTAACAGAAGCCAATCAAAAATTTATGTGGACACAGGAATGTGACGCTGCTTTCGAAAAGCTTAAGAAGGCCTTGACATCCACTCCAATTCTGTCGTATCCTCAAATCGATAAACAGTTTATACTTGATACGGATGCAAGCAACGAAAGCATTGGCGCTGTACTGTCCCAAGAAATCGACGGCCAGGAGCGTGTTATCGCCTATTTCAGCAAGTGCTTGTCAAAGGCCGAGCGAAACTACTGCGTAACAAGAAAAGAGCTTCTTGCTGCAGTGAAAGCCATAGACCACTTTCATCACTATCTTTACGGTCGAAAGTTCCTGATCCGAACTGATCATGCTTCTCTAACTTGGCTATTGAATTTTAAGAACCCTGAAGGCCAGATAGCCAGGTGGATACAAAAGCTTCAAGAGTACGATATGGAGATACGCCATCGAAAAGGCTCATCACATGGAAATGCAGATGCTCTCTCAAGAAGACCCTGCTCAGAGAATTGTAGATACTGCGACCGGGCTGAGAAGAAATTTAATGTCAAAGGTCCTATAGTAAGACAAGTTACAACTGGGTCTACATCATCGCAAGATCCGTGGAGTGACGAGAGCCTGCGTAAAGATCAACTTGCTGATCCTGAAATTAAGCCAATTCTAGAGCTGAAAGAGGAGTCCAACAGGAAGCCCAGCTGGCAAGACATGGCCCATTACCATCCTACGACTAAACGTTATTGGGCTCTCTGGGATTCCTTACATTTGAAGAACGGCATCTTGTACCGAAAATGGGAGTCTGACGATGGAAAGACATGTAGATGGCAACTACTACTCCCTAAGTCGAGAATTTCTATAGTCCTTCAAGAACTGCATGGTAGTCCCACAGGAGGTCATTTTGGTGTAATGAAGACCCTGCAAAAGGTTCGAGAGCGTTTCTACTGGAATAATGTTCGCAGTGATGTAGAGAAGTGGTGTCGAACTTGTGACACCTGTGTAGCACGTAAAGGTCCAAAGAGGCGCACCCGTGGGCGACTGCAGCGTTATAATGTAGGAGCTCCTTTCGAACGAATTGCACTAGACATCCTGGGTCCTCTTCCTAGAACATCTGATGGCAATAAGTACATCCTCGTTGTCATGGACTACTTCACTAAGTGGCCTGAAGCCTACGCCATTCCTAATCAAGAGGCGGTAACAGTAGCAGATATACTAGTTCAACACTGGGTTTCCAGATATGGAGTTCCTCTTCAAATCCATTCCGATCAAGGAAGAAACTTCGATTCGACTGTGTTTAAGGAAATGTGTGGACTACTCGGCATGGACAAAACTCGAACTACACCCCTACATCCTCAATCGGACGGCATGGTGGAGCGTTTCAATCGTACCATCCTAAATAGCCTCTCTCTCTTGGTGTCTAGAGACCAACAGGACTGGGACAAGAAATTGCCTCTTTTCCTGCTTGCCTACAGGAGTGCCACTCATGAGGCCACTAGTTACTCCCCTTCTCAAATGCTCTTTGGTCGTGATCTTCGTCTGCCTGCTGATCTTTTGTTTGGCCGTCCTCCTGATGCTCCTTCATCGCCTGAGGAATATGTCGATAAACTCCAGGCGCGGATTGAGGAGATTCATCGTCTAGCGAGGAACCGAATCGGACTGGCAACGGAAAAGATGAAGACACGATACGACATAAAGGCAACAGGACATGAGTTCAACGAAGGTGACAAAGTTTGGTTGTGGAATCCGATCCGTCGTAAGGGACTGTCGCCAAAATTACAAAGAAACTGGGACGGTCCTTACATAGTCGTCAACAGGCTGAATGACGTCGTCGTACGCGTACGAAAATCGCCACACGCCAAACCCAAGGTCGTACACTATAACCGGCTAGCCCCTTATTTTGGCCAAAGTGATTAGAAATTCAAAACTAGAATTTTAGACCATGGTCATGAAAGTCACTTTTTGTAAATATGTAAATAGTAATTAGTTCTTATTTATGTAAATTTTATTATTATTGTTATTATTTATTTATTTATTTATTTGTTTATTTATTTTAAGTGTTCTCCTCTAACTCAAGGATTGCACTGCCCGGGACGTGCAGTCTTTGAGGAGGGGGTAGTGTTACGAATTTTGTAAATAGTTAGTGTTTGTACTGTAAAATAATGTAAATAATCTTATTAAGCTCCATTCCTTTACTTATATTAGTTTTTGTTACATTGTCTCTGTTATCAAGCAAACTTGTCCATTATTTTCAGTGTATGTCTACGGCAGATTGGCGAAATAATGAAGATATCGCCAAGTTGGCGTCACTTTTGGCGACTAATTTTGGTCGCCAAATTTGGCGATATATCGCCAAGTTGGCGACAAACTTGGCGATTGTTGGCGATGGTAACCCTTTCCTCTCTGGTAACTCCCCTTAGATATACTGATACATTGTTTGTTGTTCCGTGGATTTTTTCGAGTAGGTTCTAGAAATTTCTAGCACATGCTCCGAACCTATATAAGAAGAGAAGCGATGCGAGCTGTTGTTATTATTTACCAGTCAGTCATAGAGTGAACTTCTAGGTTTAAGCAAGTTTGCTTGATGTATTGAGTTTTATCTACGTTGTTTTGAATGTGATATAGTGTTGAGACATTGTATAAAGAGTCTCTGCGACCTATATTTGTACTTGTTCGATAGATTTAAACAGTTATTTTGGAATATCTTGTAATATTTGTGAGTTTCGAAGACTCTGTTGTTCTGAAGTTCTGTAAATAAATTATTTTCTACTTTTCTATAAGCAAGAGTTTGAAGTTGTCTAACCATAAGATCAAATGAACCCAATATACGCTACAATATATATATTTCTATATCTTATATTACGTAAGTGCTTTATAATATAGAATATATAAAAGATATTCTTTATTCATAATCAAATGCAAGTATCTCAAATTTTGCTATTGAAGAACTTATTTTCCAAATACATAGAGATTCTTTTACATATATTTTCGTAACTTACCTAAATAAAATCTTCTAACAGTATTAAAATGAAATAACAACAACAACAACAACAACAAAATACTCCATCTTCCAGACTTTCTAGCCTCTGTCTACAGTACTTTCTCTAGCACTCATGCAGCTTAAGGCTTTAAGCAGATTTTGATAACACTTAGACTGCATTTATTTTTTTTTCTTCGAAATGGCAGAGGAAAGAAGATGTGCATTCTATCTTTTTTATGGCTGATAATTCTTACGAGCACTTAGGTTCTTTCCCTGATATAGGGACCCATCTGCTGGAGTAGTATAGAGATGTTATATATTTCCTCTGAGATCAACGTTATTCGTGGTATATGGTATTCGATGCAAAAAATCATTTTAAGAGATTTCTTCCCTGATATTCGTAAATGTTTTTGTAAATGAATGTTTATCCAGACTAAAGTTTTTCTTTTTTCTGTTAATATATATAATCAATGTGTGACAAAACATATATTTAGTCTGTCTTTGACTTTAGGTCTGTGAATTACCGGATCAAGAATATGTGTTTTTATTTTATATATTTGTTATAGTTATACAGTTAAACGTAGTTTTTAAGATGAATCTTTCAAATGCGCCTAAAAGAGGATGTTTTTTTCCATTTAATTTAGTTCTTGTGACCATTGTATATTAAAAAATGTCTTAAAGTCGTGCATATCATAAGTGGATAGACAGATACTGACTTCACTGCATATAAACAGTAATAAAAATGTTCGTTGAAATAAAATAATTTTAAATTAAAAGTCATGTACTTTTAATATTACATAAGACCCGAAAGTGTTAAAGTGAAAAAAAAAGTTTATACAGGGTGATTCATAAAAGATGGGCAGAACTTTAAGGGGTTATAGTACACTTAAAGACAAATAATATTAAATAGGAGACTAAGGGTCCCAGACGTATTCCCAAGGAGATAGGGGGCATTAAAGTTTAGGGTCCGAAATTTCAAATGATTATAAAAAATGGAAAAATTGGTCGATTCGTTTGCGGTTTTTGCAAAAAATTTTCTTTATGCCAGTATTTTCTTGAAATAAAATTTTAAAGTTCAATTTCAAAAAAGGCCGATAGGGGGCGTTTTAGACTTTGGAGTAACAAACAACTATTTTTTAACGTTATTTTTTGTATTTCTTTAAATGATTTCGAAAGCTTAGACTTAAACTTAAATTTTGATCTAAAAATCTGAGTCCTAACGAGTAGTTAAGTAGCGTAAACTGAAATTTGAAATTTGAAACCCTTCTCCCCCCCAGAACAAAAATCAGTTATTCCCGATCTTTGTGTCGTAGATTAGGCTCTAACTACTGCCGCGTTTTGCTAAAATTATTCTTTATGTCAGTATTTTCTTGAAAATAAATTTTAAAGAAAATTTTCAAAAAATTCCGATAGAGGGCGCTTTGGACTTTGGAGTAACTAACAACTATTTTATACCGTTATTTTTGTGTCTCATTAAATGCTTTCTAAAGCTTAGACTTAAATTTTCAGCCCAAAATCTGAATCGTTAGACGTGGTTAAGTTTCTGGGGAGAGGGGTTTGAAATTTCTACTCCTGAGCACAGTTCAGTTTACCATGTCCGCACATTGTGTGCTGTGATACGAGGTAAAAAGACACAAATTAGGATTATGTTACCAAAGCATATTTACTAACATGTAATTACAATAAATGTTCAAAATTGTGACCACCAGAGATTATGCACGCAGAACAACGGCGGAGAATGGAACGGCGAACATTCGCGAAAACATCAGGCTTTTCGAGCACTTCCCCTACAGCGGCGGAAAGTCTGGCGACCAGTTCCTCGGGGGATTCAATGGGTGTCTCATACATAAGAGCCTTCAATTGTCCCCAAAAAAAGAAATCGAAGGGTGAAAGATCTGGCGAGCGAGCAGGCCAAGCAACAGGACCACCTCGACCAATCCATCTGTTCGGAAATGTGATGTCCAAATAGTTGCGGACGTCTCGTACGTAATGGGCTGGCGCTCCATCGTGCTGGAACCACATGACCCGCCGGATGCGTGGAGGAACAACATTTAACAGGTCTGGCAGCACATGTTGCAGAAATGTGAGGTATGCTTTACCGTTGAGGCGTTCAGGAAGAAGGTACGGTCCGATTAGGTGGTCTCCGAGGATTCCTGCCCAAACATTGATGGAAAAGCGTCTCTGATGAGCATGTGGATACGTAGCATGTGGATTGACATCCGCCCATACATGTGCATTGTGTGTGTTAAATGTACCTTCACGTGTGAAGGTACATTCATCGGTGAAAAGCACAGTTCGTCCAAAATGTGGATTTAGCGCGTTCTGCTGCAGAAACCAGCGGGCGAATTCAATACGATTTGGATAATCCCCTGGAGACAGTTTCTGGACTCGTTGCACATGAAACGGGAGCAAATGTTCATCCTTCAGTACCCTCCAAGTCATGGACTGTGAGGTATCCACCTGCCTAGCCACTGTTCGTGTACTTGTACTTGGCTGCGCCGCTACTACATCCAGAATGGCTTCTGCAACAACTACTGATTCGTCCTTTTTTGCACGACCTGCATTCGACCGGGAAGCGAGAAATGATCCCGTCTCACACAACTGTCTGTGCAAGCGCTCGAAAGTTTTGCGGTTAGGCAACCGCCTGTTGGGAAATCGCTCTCCGTACATTCGTTGTGCCTCTGCACCATTTCCATCTGCCGCTCCGTAAATTAAATGCATCTCAGCCTTTTCCTTATTCGTGAAGGGCACCATCTTCCGATTCATTACTACAGCGACTTACACTTGACTCACCGTTCAGTGGTTTTTATGCCTGAATCGTGTCGAAATTTTGCATACGTGTTCTTCTTCTTCCCCATTTGACATTTGCATACTTTCTGTCTCCTTCTTCACCCGGTGACTAGCGTCAGGAATGGAGCTTTAACGTTTGCATGAGCGACGTTTCCAACTGTGCCAGTGCGTTTATGAGTGAATTCCGACTATGCAGTCCTTGACGAAAGTTGTATTTTTGCCTCGTATCACAGCACAGAATCGTTGGGCATGGTTAAGTAGTGCAAACTGAACTATGTTCAGAAGTTGAAATCTGAACCCCCTCCCCTCGCTACTGAACCACGCTCAGCGATTCAGATTTTGAGCTGAAAATTTAAATTTAAGTCTAAGCTTTAGAAAGCATTTAATGATACACAAAAAATAACGGTATAAAATAGTTGTTCGTTACTCCAAAGTCTAAAGCGCCCTCTATCGGAATTTTTTGAAAATTTTCTTTAGAATTTATTTTCAAGAAAATACTGACATAAAGAATAATTTTAGCAAAACGCGGCAGTAGTTAGAGCCTAATCTACGACACAAAGATCGGGAATAACTGATTTTTGTTCTGGGGGGAGAAGGGTTTCAAATTTCAAATTTCAGTTTACGCTACTTAACTACTCGTTAGGACTCAGATTTTTAGATCAAAATTTAAGTTTAAGTCTAAGCTTTCGAAATCATTTAAAGAAATACAAAAAATAACGTTAAAAAATAGTTGTTTGTTACTCCAAAGTCTAAAGCGCCCCCTATCGGCATTTTTTGAAATTGAACTTTAAAATTTTATTTCAAGAAAATACTGGCATAAAGAAAATTTTTTGCAAAAACCGCAAACGAATCGACCAATTTTTCCATTTTTTATAATCATTTGAAATTTCGGACCCTAAACTTTAATGCCCCCTATCTCCTTGGGAATACGTCTGGGACCCTTAGTCTCCTATTTAATATTATTTGTCTTTAAGTGTACTATAACCCCTTAAAGTTCTGCCCATCTTTTATGAATCACCCTGTATATTTCTATATCTTATAATACATAAATGTTTTTTTAAAATGGAATATATAAAAATTATTTTTATTCACAACCAAATGCTAACATCCCAAAATTTACTAAAGGAAAACTTATTTTCCAAACAGATAGAGTTTCTTTTATATACGTTTTCGAATCTTGCCTAAATGAAATCTTCTAATAGTATTAAATAAAAAGAGCAAGAAAATTACTCTATCTTCCACACTTTCTAACTTAACAGTACTTTCTCGAGTACTCATACAGTTTAGGGCTTTAAGCAGATTTTGCTAACATTTAGACTGCATTTATTCTTTTTTTTCTTCAAAATGCTGACGAAGTACGATACCCATTGCTTATGCTTTTTCTAAGACCCACCAACTATTACTCTTTTTATCTCAGCATTGTACCTTTTTTATGGCTGAAAATTCTTACTAGCACTTAGGTTCTTTCCCTGATATAGAGACTCATCCACACTTTCTAGCTTCTACAGTACTTTTTCGAGCACCTCATACAGCTTAAGACGTTAAGCAGATTTTACTAACATTTAGACTGCCTTTATACTTTTTTCTTCGAAATGGCAGACAAAGTATGATGCTTAATGTATATGCTTTTTTTACGACCCGCCAACTATTACGCTTTTTACTTCGACATTCTATCTTTTTTATGGCTGATAATTCTTACTAGCACTTAGGTTCTCTGCCTGATATAGGGACCCATCTTCCGGAGTAGTATAGAGATGTTATATATTTCCTCTGAGATCAATGTTATTCGTGGTATATGGTAATCGATGCAAAAGATCATTTTAAAAGATTTCTTCCGTGATACTCGTAAATGTTTTTTTTAACGAATGTTTATTCAGACCGAATTCTTTACCTTTTGCTAAAACATAGAAAAAAAAAGAAAACGTAGAAACATAATGTTCGAAATTATCAAGTTTTACAGTTTTTCACTTAAAGATGAAGCACAATTTTTAATTCTCAAAGTCTGTGATTTTAGTACGTATACTTTAAATCCATAAATATTGAACAGCTCATAAACTCATTTATAGAATATGACAACAATATTATTTGAAAAATAATTTAAAAGTTACAAAAATTATTTATTTATTTCTGTATCTTAAATTACGTAAGTATTTTGAAATATAGATTATATAAATATTGGTTTTTATTTAAACCAAATGCAAACATATGAAATTTTACTGAAGGAGCACTTATTTTCCAAACAGACAGCGTTTCTTTTTCATATATTTTCTAACTTACCTAAATGGAATCTTCTAATAGTATTAAAAAGGAATAACAAGAAAAATAGTTTATCTTCCACATTTTCTAGCTTATACACTATTTTTTCGAGCACTCATACAGCTTAGGGCTTTAAACAGATTAGTCTAACATTTAGACTGCATTTTTTCTTTTTTCTTCGAAATGGCAGACGAAGAGAAAGCTTAATGCGCATGTTTTTTTACTACCCACCAACTATTACTCTTTTTATTTCTGCATTCTATCTTTAGGCTGATAATTCTTACTAGCACTTAGGTTCTTACCCTGATATAGGGAGCCATCTGCTGAAGTAGTATAGAGATGTTATATATTTCCTCTGAGATCAATGTTATTCGTGTTATATGACATTCGATGTAAAAGATCATTTTAAGAGATTTCTTCCGTGATATGTGTAAATATTTTTGTAAACGAATGTTTATTCAGACCGAATTCTTTACTTTTTGGTAATACTTAGAAAAAGAAAAATAAAACGCAAAATATTATTAGAAATTGTCAAGTTTTACAGTTTTCCGCTTAAAGATGAAACACAATTTTTAATTCTCATTGTGTATTATTTTCGTACAAGTGCTTTAAATCCATAAATATTAAACAGCTCATAAACTCTTTTAAGAAGTATGACCACACTATTATTTGAAAAATAATTTAAAAGTTGGGAAAAATAGTTATATATTTCTTTATCATATATTACATAAGTGTTTTATAATATATATTATAAAAAATTGTTTCTTATTCAAACCAAATGAAAACATATGAAATTTCACTGAGTGAGCCCTTATTTTCCAAACAGATAGAGTTTCTTTTACATGCATTTTCGTAGCTTACCTAAATGAAATCTTCTAATAGTGCTAAAAAGAAATAACAAGAAAAATACTCTATTTTCCACATTTTCTAGCTTCTACAGTACTTTCCCTGAACTGATACAGCTTTGGGCTTTAAGCAGATTTTGCTAACATTTAGACTGCATTTTTTCTTTTTTTGTTCTAAATGGCAGACGAAGTACGATGCTTAATGCGCATGCTTTTTTTTACGACCCACCGACTATTACTCTTTTTATCTCTGCATTCTGTCTTTTTTATGGCTGATAATTTTTACTAGCACTTAGTTTCTTTCCCTGATATAGGGACCCATCTGCTGGAGTAGTAGAAATGTTATATATTTCCTCTAAGATCAGTGTCATTCGTGGTATATGGTATTAGATGCAAGAAGATCATTTTAAAAGATTTATTCCGTGATACTCGAAGATTGTTTTTGTAAACGAATATTTATTGAGACCGAAGTTTTTCCTTTTCTGTTAATGCATATGATTTATGTGCGAAAAAAACAAATATTTAGTCACACTTTCTATGACTTAACAGGTCAAGAATATATTAGGTAGCTTTCATTACAAAAAGTAAAAAGCTACCTATTGCAGCCGTCCGGAGGAAAACACTTCCAGAAAATCTTGGTATATTTTCACCGATCATGACCCCCAGACCCCAAAACCACCCTCCGTTCCAATGTTGACATATATATATATATATATATATCTGATTTTGTCATGCTGTAACTAATTTATTTATAAACCGATTTGAATGAAACTCGGTATGCACATAGTACATACAAATGTCTCGACTGAGTTCGTTAGCCAGCATCATCCGCCATCTTGTTTCAAAATGGCGGCTATTTAAATTTTTTTATTTAAAATTTAAAATTAAATGCGAAAAAATTAAAAGTTGAAAAATATTTCTCTTTTATGTGTTAGAACTTAAAACAACAATTCCAGAACACTTTTATTTTATCCATACCTTAAAAAATGGTTGAATTATAGCACTTTGAATTTTTCTTATGGCTGACATTTTGAAACGATCTAATTTTTGTTACGTGATAACACGTGTATTTATGAATTGATTTGGATGTAACTTGGTGTGTACATAGTATATAATGAGGCCTGGACCGAGTTTGTTAACCAGTTGCATCCGCTGTCTTATTTCAGAATAGCAGTCATTTAAATTTTTTTAAAAGATTTAAAATTTAAAATTAAGCGAAAAAAATGAAAAATTGAAAAATATTTTTCTTTTATGCATTTGACCTTGATACAGATTCCAGAGCATTTTTTGTTTCGTTGTATCTTTAAAAATGGCTGAGTTATAGCATTTTTAATTTCTTGTGTTGCTCACAGTTTGAAATGGTCTAATTTTCGTCGCGTGATTACACGCATATTTAAATACCGATTTGGATGAAACTTGGTGCGTACATAGTACATACCGATTTCTGGACCGAGCTCGTTGGCCAGTTCCATCCAACATTTTGAAAAAGGATGGCCGCCATTTAATATTTTTTTTTAATTTAAATTTTAAAATTAGGTGCAAAAAAGTAAGAAATTGAAAAAGATTTTTCTTTTGTGTGTTTGACCTTGATACAAAGATTCCAGAGCATTTTTTGTTTTATTTATATCTTGAAAAATGGCTGAGTTATAGCATTTTCAATTTCCAGTGTGGTTGATATTTTGAAATGGTCTGAAATGGTCTGAAATAGCCTGAAATGGCATACACTTCATGATATCGTGGAATCTGACGACTCTTTAAATCGCTGAAAATAAAACCAGGTTGAAAAAAAGATGACTAATTTCTAAAAATTCTTATTAATATTCAGTATTGACAAAAACCGGTATTCCATCTTATAAAATTGGGTTTCACTAATTTGAGCTTCGTATGTTTTAATAATACAACTTAATTTAAAATAAATAAATATGTATATGAAAGCTACCTCTTCCTCCCGGCATTGCCGGTAGGACTTTTTTTATTTTATTATACACACACACACACATATATCATCATCATCATCATCATCATCAATCGTTTTCGATCCACTGCTGGATGTAGGTCTCCCCCAGATTTTTCCAATGTTTTCTGTCTAGTGCTTTCGTCATCCAATTTACACCAGCAACTTTTCTAATTTCGTCACTCCATCTTACATGTAATCGTCTTTTTGGTCGTTTTACATCTCTGGGATACCACTGTAGTATATTTGTGCTCCATCTATTGTCTTGTCTTCTTGCAATGTGCCCAGCAAATTTCCATTTTAGCTGTTTGATTCTTTCAATGATGTCAAAAACTTTTGTCTGATTTCTTATCCAGGTTATCCTCTTTCTTTCTTTTCTAGTTATGCCTAGCATACATCTTTCCATACCTCTCTGTGTTGTTTGTAGTGTTTGTATCATCCGGTTTGTTAGTGTCCATGTTTCTGCTCCGTAAGTTAATGCAGGTAAAATCCATTGATTAAACACTTTTCTTTTCAAACAAAGAGGCATATTACTCTTCAGAATAATATTGTTCTTCCCAAAAGCACTCCACCCATTTCTTATTCTTCTATTGATTTCATTCATGATACTAATATCCGATGATATTTCCTGTCCTAGGTACACATAACTTTGCACTTCTTTAATCTCAGTGTTCTTGTAGACAATTTTCTTTTTTGATGTAAATGAATTAAACATGACCTTAGTCTTTTCTAAATTTATTTTTAATTCCACATTGATGCTAGCTTCTGCAAGATCTTTTAGCATAATTTCCAATTCTTCAGGACTGTTACTGAAAATTACAATGTCGTCAGCGAATCGGAGATAACTTAAATATTACGCATTTATTCTAATCCCTTTGTTTTCCCAATCCAGCTTCTTGAAGATATTTTCTAAGACAGCATTAAAAAGCTTAGGTGAAATGGTGGCTCCTTGTCTTACTCCTCTTCCGAGATTGATCTTCGCTTTTCTTTTGTCTAAACGGATGGTTGCTATTGCTTTCTTGTAAATTTTCTTTATAATATTTATGTAAGGTTTGTCTATACCAATGTCCTCCAAAGATTCTACCACTGCTGATGTGTAGACTGAATCAAATGCTTTTTCATAATTAATAAAGGCAAGGCAAAGAGGTAAATATTATTCTGTATGTTTTTCTATGAGTTCCCTTACTGTTTGGATATGACCTAATGTACTGAATCCACTTCGGAATCCTGCTTGTTCTCTAGGTTGAGCTGAGTCCAGAGCTGATTTCAGTCTGGACATTAAAACTTTTTTGAAAATTTTATAAATCACTGACAGTAAGCTGATTGGACGGTAATTTTCAATGTTTTCCTTCTCTCCTTTCATGTAAAGTAGCACCATCATAGCATTACTCCAATATTCTGGTACATTTGACTTCTTAAGACATTTGAAAAACAGTAAGGATAGCCTTTTTGCAAATTCTTCTCCTGCTTCTTTGATAAGGTCAATTGTAATTCCATCTTCTCCAGGGCATTTACCTTTTTCATAAATCTAACAGATAGTAAAACTACATCTGTCATCACTGGGATTATCTCTTCAGTTTCTGTTAAGATTTCTCGTTGATCGTGTACCTTGATTTCCCTCTGATCTTCACATTTATTTAGATCATTATAGAATTTCTCAACAATGTGTACTATTTCATTGCTGATTTACACGCACACACACATATATATATATGTATATATATATAAAACCATTAATCGTATTACAATATATGAACTATTGAATTTAATAACATATAGCACTTTGAACATGGAGGGAAAAAATAAATAATTAAAATGAAAACAAATGGAATTTGTAGAACCAAAGCAGAATCTTCAGGTCTCAAATACATTTGAACTACAAATGAAGTGTGTGGTTTTATCTTTGTATTTGCCATGAAAAAGCAAAACAATACGAATTTGGGACTACCAACACACACAAATTCAAAACAAAATGACGAAAAAACATAAAAAATAAGGCACATCAAAACTACCAAATTGCATAACAAAATAAAAAGGGAGAATTAAAAATAATTATTGTGACCATGATAATAGCAAATAAATTAATTAATTAAAAACGGAGTAATGTGATAACAGAATAAGTAAACTATAGACCGTAGTTTACCTTATTAAGATTTAAAACAAAATCTGTTAATTTGACTATGCTAAGCTAAACTCTATATCTTAATATAAGATGATTTAAGATTTAAAAATAGATAATTAAAATAGATAATTAATATATTTACCCTATAACATAGAAATTGAATGACATATCTCCAATTTATTATAAGTTAGGTACAATTTAATCATGTAAATTAATTAAATTATATTAATAGAATTAACTGATGCAACTATGCAATTATCCATTCATTAGTGTCAATTAAACATCTTTTATAATATGTTTTTCAATTTAACAAATGCATTTATTTCCACTCTCGTTTTTTTAATATTAATTAACCATTGCGCATTATCCAGACAACACCGCCTTCATCCGTTATATATATATCTATATCTATATCTATCTATCTACCTATATATAGATATATATATATATGATAGAATTATATTGTTAAACGTAGTTTTTAAGACGAAACTGTTAAAAGCGATTTAAAAAAAGGGGTTGTCTATGTTTAATTTAATACTTACAACCACTATATAATCAAAATTTTATTTCAAAAACGAAACGAAAAAAAATATTTTTTTCTATTTTAAAAGTAATAAATAAAAAAGTCTTGAAACTTTTAAATTGTGGGATAATCAAAAGTTTAATATGTACAAAAAAAAAAATAAAGTTGAAATTTAAATAATTCAAATTTTGAAATAAAAATATTAGTTAATAAAAAGGGAATAATTTTTATATGAAATTAAAAATTTTAAATAATAAAAAAGTACCTAGTTCAACTTGAAATTAAAAATCCACTATATTATTTGAAAAAAAAAAAATAAATAAAAGTTAGAAAAAATGGTTATGTATTTCTATATCATATATTTCATAGGTGTTTTATAATAAAGAATATATAAAAATTGTTCTTTATGCATAACCAAGAGAAAACATACCAAATTTTATTGAAGGTGCTCTCATTTTCCGAACAGATAGTTTCTTTCACATATATTTTCGAAGCTTACCTAAATGAAACCTTCTAATAGTATTAAAAGAAAATAACAAGAAAAATGCACTATATTCAACATTTTCGAGCATCTACAGTACTTTCTCCTGCACTCATACAGCTTAGGGTATAAGCAGATTTTGCTAGCAGTTAGGCTGCATTTATTCTTTTTTTCTTCGAAATGCGCATGCTTTTTCTACAACCCACCAACTATTACTCTTTTTATCTCTGCATTCTATCTTTTCTATGGCTGATAATACTTACTAGCACTTAGGTTCTCTCCCTGATATAGGAACCCATCTGCTGAGGTAGTATAGAGATTTTATATATTTCCTCTGAGATCAATGTTATTCGTTGCATATGGCATTCGATGCAAAAAATCATTTTAAAAGATTTCTTCCGTGATACCCGTAAATGTTTTTGTAAACGAATGTTTATTCAGAAAAAGAAAAAGAAAAGGCAATATTATTCTAAATTTTCAAGTTTTACAGCTTTTCACTCAAAGATGTAACACAATTTTTAATGCTCGCTGTCTGTAATTTTCAGAGATGTACTTTAAATCCATTAATATTAAAGAGCTCATAAACGCATTTATAGAATATGACTTTAGAAAATATTTTTATATTTCTATATGTTACATTAGTAAGTGTTTCATAATATAGAACATACATAAATATTGTTACTCATAACCAAATGCAAACATACCAAATTTTCTTTTATATACATTTTCGAAGCTTACCTAAATAAAATCTTCTAATAGTATTAAGAAGAAATAACAAGAAAAATACTCTATCTTCCACATTTTCTACCTTCTACAGTGTTTTCTGAAGCAGTCATACAGCTTAGGACTTATTAACAGATTTTGCTAACATTTAGACTGCATTAATTCTTTTTTTCTTCGAAATGGCAGACGAAGTATGATGCTTAATGCGCATGCTTTTGCTACGACCCATCGACTATTGCTCTTTTTATCTCTGCATTTTATCTTTTTTATGGCTGATAATTCTTACTAGCACTTAGGTTCTCTCCCTGATATAGGGACCCATCTGCTGGAGTAGTAGAAATGTCATAAATTTCTTCTGAGATCAATGTTATTAGAGGTATATGGCATTGGATGCAAAAGATCATTTTAAAAGATTTCTTCCATGATACTGCTAGTAAATGTTTTTGCAAACGAATTTTTATTCAAATCAAAGTTTTGGCTTTCTGCTAATATATATG
This sequence comes from Maratus speculifer, assembly GCA_964019185.1. NCBI lineage: Eukaryota > Metazoa > Arthropoda > Arachnida > Araneae > Salticidae > Maratus > Maratus speculifer. The sequence goes on from OZ025294.1 coordinate 280,637,906, forward strand.
AATAAGGTGTGACAAAACAAATATTTAGTCACACTTTCTCTGATTTATATGATCAAGAATATATCTTTTTACTTTATATATTTGATATAAGTATACAATTAAATGTAGTTTTTAAGAAGAATCTGTTAAATGCGATTTTGAAAAAGTGTTTGTTTGCTTTTAATTTAGTACTTGCGGCCATTATATATTCAAAAATTTATTTTTAAAATATCTTTTTTTTTTCAAATTAAAATTAATAAATAATCTGAGTCATTTAACCTGTGCAATATTCAATGTATCGAATATTAATTAAAAAATGGAAAAAAATAGCGTAATTTAAAAAATGTAACACGTAACACCCAATGTAAGAAAAAAAAATCTCAAAGTTAAATAATTCAACTTTGAATTAAAAATATTAGATCACAAAAATAAATGATTCAACTTGAAACTAAAAATCTTAGATGTTAAAAAAATAAATAATTCAATTTGAAGTTAAAAATCTTAGATCTTAAAAGTAAATATTCTATTTGAAATTAAAAATCCTTGATGATAAATAATTTAGTCGGTCAATTTGATTGTTAGATAAATGGTAAGGTTTTTTTTTTTTTTTTTTTTTTTTCATTAATTTTGTAGTTTTTAAAAAAATATTTTTATTGAAAAAACGACTTTTAAAATAGCTTTTCACTTCATTAAAAAAGGTTTTGTAATTGGAACTATATGTCTATGACTTATGGTTTAAAAATTATCAATTGGACGCCGTTGAGGTTTGCCACCCTGTAACCCTTTGTTTAGGCACTTGGATGAAAAATGCGAAGAAATAGTTCGTGTTTCATATTGTTTATCGAAAATTCTGTTATTATTATTATTATTATTATTATTATTAATTACTCTGATGATTTGAAAGTAGTATATCCCGTTATGTACATATGGCTTATCCAATAAAAAATTCTGTATGCGATTTTATAACAAGAAAGCGAACTATATTGACTGTTGCTAAATGATAAAGCCAAAATTATTTTTGTGTGCCTAAAGGAGATGAACATCAACCAATGTCAGTGTAAGCCAGTGTTATTCTTTGATGTTGAATTTCCCATCTCATTTTGCATAAATATTTCACGTAATAAGATAAAAATATACTATTGCCCGGTGTTCTCAAAATGATTGATGGATTTTAAAATTCAGTAATATGCAAATGGTAACAGAAATGAAAGAAATTCTTGCAGGAGAGTTATATATGATTTAAGGAGTTTTTTTACTGCGATTCTTGGTTTTAGTTCGAATTTCAAACATTAGATGGCGCTGAGAGGAATACACACTCTGTCCAGATCAGATTTTTGGAATTTCGGGATACATTCATTATATTTTAAGCTGTTCTTTTCGCATGGAAGAAGAGAGGAGTCAAGAATTCGAGCGTGGATTTAGCGGTTATTGCTTACAGCGCCATCTCTTTCTTCTATTTGTAACTAAAACTGAGAATTGCAGACTCATGATTGAGATTTGCATTACTCATGACATTTTTCATAACTATTGGAAGAATTTCTTTTAGTATCTGTCACCGTTTGCAAGTTATGGTATTTTGAAATCTATTAGTTCATTTTTCGGACACCCGAGATATATGAAATAAATTGCAGCTTTTCAACGAATTTTGGTAATGAATCCGACTTTTTGCGAAAATTTTAAAACATTCCATTTCGAGCATTCAAAGAAACTTTGGAAACTTATGAATGCACCTTCACCGTAATAAAGGAAAGGCGAGCAAGGTGCGTAATATTTTAACAGTTTAACTGGAAATGCCTGCTACGTTTCATAAAAAGCTTTAAAATTATTTTAAGATAAATTAGCATTTGAATATATCACAAAATGAAAATAAGATATTTTGCGGTTTAATTACAGTCTAAAAATATTTTGCAACTTTATTTTGTAATTTTTGAAGCTGCAAAATAGGAGAAATTCTTAATATTTCTTTTTCTCATCAGACCTCTATCATTTATAATAGCTTCGAATAATCAATGTATAAAATTAACAGTAGACAAAAACCATTGATAATTCTCGCTTTTACGAATTACGTACTTTTATAATTACAGGATAATCATAACTACAAGTCTTAAAAGAAAGCATAAAAAATCTTATGAAATAAAATTAAAAAAATTTACTAAAAAACAATTTGAAAATCAAAGGAATGGTGATAATTTGACAAAACATTAAAAATAATAGTACTTTTCGGTTTACCAGGCTCCTGTGTTATATCTATATATGTGTGTGTGTGTTTGTGTGTGTGTGTGTGTGTGTGTGTGTGTGTGTGTGTGTGTGTGTATGCACATATGTATTTATATCTAATATGGATGTATATATATGTATATATATGGATGTATATAAAACACTGATGTCCAGCATATCGAAAACTACCAAAATATTTGATGCAGGCTGACTCCTTCGAAACACTGGAATATCAGACAACAAATATACATCAACAAAGATACATCACTATCATATTATTACTATGAAATTCTAAGTAAACTTTATAGGTGCTCAACATGTTCACCTTAAGTGATGAAATAGGAATCTACATCGGTTCTAAAATAGCATTGTAAAGATATTGCTATTTTTTTCTCTATAGGACAGAATTAAACTCGTCAATTACACATATGATCTTTCCTCGAAATTTCACCAAATATTTTGACAGAGACAGCATAAATAATCAATTCTTGATATAAACACTTAAAAATTACATACCAATCACAAGCGTTAGAGCCATATCCATGTTTGTTGTAATTTTGAGTTTTGTAATCAAGCTACAAAAACTACAATTATTAGCATAAAAGAAGTCTTTATTTATTGATATGATTTTCTTTTCTGTTTAAATGTTTTTTAATGATGACCTTTCAAAATTCACGAAGAATTGCACAGTACCATATACTTAGCTATGGTAATCATGCACAAAAACATATGTAGCACATATGTATAAAGTACATATGTAGCACGTATATATACAATGTTTTATTTATACGGTCATAAAATGTATCTTTCTAAAATAGTCCTTCAGGCTGGATGAATTTTGGACTACGCTAACCTCAGTAATAAACCCTAAATCCCGTGTTCCTACTTTTTTTAAAGTGTCAAAATGTTTTATTACAATCGGTTTAAACATTATCCGTTCAAAGCACAATTTAAGGCAATGGAATGTAATTCTAAAAAATAAAATACTTGGTATTTCTTATGCTTTCATAACATGATTCGAATGCGAAAAAATATGAAACTCAAATGCACAACATACATAATCAATCCTTCATATAAACACACAATAATTAGATATAATTCATGGTCATACCTACGTTTGTGTTATTACTGATTTTTGTAATCAACCTGCAAAAATCACAATTATGACCATAAATAACATAAATCTTCATAGGCATAAATAATGTAACTCTGTAGTAATGTAACATGTAGTGACATGATCCTCTTCTCTCTAATATTTTTTAACGATGCCTTTTCACTAATAAAAAAAAATAACAATAATAATAATAAAATACAGTACTACATGCTTACATATGAAACTCATGCACAGGTATAAAGTATGTATGTACATATAAGGTACCCTGGGGTAATAACGCCACGTTAAGGTTCTACCAATTTTCACGGCTCAGTTTTAGTTTGTATTTTTCAAACAAATATATGATTTGATACAGCAACTCATTGACTATCTATATAAAAAAATAATTTAACAGATATGTATTCATAAAATGTAATGGCGTGATTTTTTGACCAATGCTATTTGGCGTTATTACCCACCTATATGGGTTATAACGCCATGCAAACAGAACTATGAAATGAGATGGAATAATTGCATGTAGATTGCCCAATTCTAAAAATACAAACTCTACAAACTTAGAAATTGACAAATTGCATTCTAAGCTATTGAAAATGTTCAATTTTTTGTGAAAGTGTCAGAAGAATAAAGGTGTGGTGTGGGTGGGGGGAGGATGAGGCAAAAGAATATCAGACCGTGAGCTTCTTTTTGCTTAAAAAGGACCGCTTAAATAGAATTATTAGAAACATTGCACAGTTTTAACTGTGTTTATTTGAATCAGTATTTAGAATGAAGCTCGGCCACTGTAGGGAATCAATCGGGGTATTAATGCCAAGGATTGGCGTTATTACCCCGTTATAGTTATTGCGCTGTACATTTTAAATTACAAATTATCTCGAGAAGATATCCGAAATCTTCAACAACATTTTGAAATTCCATGAAATGTACTAAAAATTTATGTAATTAACAAAGTATTTCCGGATAAAAAAAAATAGTCTTCACATCACAAAACGTATCTCGCAAATTTTAGATCAAGCGTTAATTTTAGTTGCTTGTAAAAGCAATAAGACCTACAGATGAAACAAATTAACTTGAAGCTGTTTTTTGCGATTTATATGACTCAAAATCCTTCTGCGCAAAGCACATGGGTGTCATTTACCAGATTATTTCATAATTATGCAAAATATTAGCACTTGGCGTTACTACCCCGCCTGGCGTTATTACACCAGACCATCTTATATACAATGTTTTATTTATATGGTCATAAAAAGTCTCTTCCTAAACTAGTCCTTCAGGCTGAATGAACCTTGGATTACGTTAACCTTAGTAATAAACCCTAAATCCCGTATTCCTATTTTTTTTTTAAATGTCAAAATGTTTTATTACAATCGGTTTAAACATTATCTGTTCAAAGCACATTTTAAGGCAATGGAATGTAATTCTAAAATATGAAATACTTGGTATTTCTTATGCTTTCATAACATGATTCGAATAATAAAAAAACTATATGAAATCGTAATGCACATATTTGGATTTTTTCCGGATTATACGGCTTTATTTAAAGAAATTCTTGAAACCTTTATGACCATCCTGTGACTTCTCTGAATAAAATGGGTGAATGCAAGCCATCGTATTACTCGGCGTGATAACCTTTTATGGACAGTAATCATATAAAGTGATGTTGGATGGCTGGAAGACGTGATACTCATTCATAAAAGTACATCCACAAGTTTATGAATGAAGAAGATGGCAATATAGTAACGTTCCTTAAGTGCAGGTAGCAATTTATTTATGGGAAGAAGTAGCATAAAATAGATTAATCAATTAACTGTGATACGTGAATATATACGTATAAATTATAAAAATGGAATAGAAGATGTAGTTTATTTTGCTTGGAGGAAATATTTTAAGGCTTATCTACGCAATAGAACAAGACACAGTTATAAAATATATAAAATTTATATCGAAGGATGAAACAAAAATATAGATGATATATTTTTCATACTTTCTTCTATCTCAACAAGAAGAAAGTAATGGATTCGTGAAAATGTCCAATCTTCCGGCTTTTGACAGATTTATACCTTTAGAAGTTCTGGAGTACGATTTGGCTGTTTTTAGAAATTTCTGTCTGTCTGTATGTGACAAAAATTTTGTGGGTGCTCTACCACAAGAACTAGAGCACATATTAACAAAAATTTATATTCAGTCCCTTCTTGGTATAAATCGGTGCAGATTAGTTTTTGGTGTAAATCTTTCAACAGGTGAAGTTGCTTTGCTGCATTTTTCACAATTTCTGCAATAGGTCTATCTAGAACAAATGCACAGATTTTGATAATACCATAGATTCAATTAGTTCTTGATTATTGGTGATGGCGGTTAGTATGTTTTGGTGTAAATAGTCCAATAAGTGGCGGTGATATGCTACATTTTTCACAATTTACGCAATAGCTCGATTTCAAAAACAAATTCACGGGTTTTCTTTAAACATCAGATTCAGTTAGATGTTGACATAGGTTACTGCAGACTACCTTTTTGTGTAAATCAGCCAACAGTTGACACTGCTATTCTGCAATTTTCAGGATTTACATGATTTTAGCAATAGTGATACCTCAAGAACTAATTCACGGATTTCATATCTTTAGAATCCTCATTATGGGTATAGATTGAATTTAAAATTTAACATTATGATACTAAATTTTGTAGTGCTAACATATAAGAGAAAGAAGATAGATTTGGGATTATGTTTGGCACATACGATTGGTTTAATCTAAATAGGCAGTCTGTTTTATTACGTTACGATACAATTTTTTGTAGTATTTCTTTAACGAATGTGATAATAGACAGTTTAAAAATTTATAAAAATAATTCTTACACATTTATTTTATTTATTTATTTATTTTAGTTTGATTCAGTACTCTGAGACAGATAAAATATAAATATATTTTTCAAAAAAGAATAAGGCAGTTTACTTAATGATAAAGACAATCATTGTCTGTGCGTGTGATAGTATTAAATATATTAATTTTGTATACAGTTAACTGTAACTGCCTTACATGTATAACTAAAGAATAAATAACTTATTATGAGCAATTTAATTTTTGTTTATTTCATTTATATGCTGACAATATGAATGCAAAATCATTTCCTTAGCAAAGTACGATGAATCGCTACTTCCTTGCATGCAAGTAAAAAATAAATATGAGTAAATAATCCCATTTCAATAAAAATAAAATAAACAAAACAAATCCTAATAAAAGAGTACTTGCTTATATGTTTTTATATTTTTTCTTTTATCTAAATAGAAATATAATTTTCTTTAAAGCTGTATTTATTTTGAAAAAAAAGCTTTATAGCATTTTCTAAGAAAAGAAAAGCTTTTATAGTATTTTCTAAGAAGTTTGTTTAATTTGGAATTTTTTGAAAAGTGAGAAAACAATAACAAAATGTATTCATTGTTGAAAACGCATAACCAAAAGTGTACTTAATGTACTTACTGTAAGTGTACTTAACTAACCAAAGTGTACTTAATGTTACATAACTTTTTAGCTTTATAAAGCTGCAAGAATATTAGTCTGAACTTTCAAAAACACATGTGTGATTTACTAGAAAATAATTTGCTTTTGTGTAATTTTGGCACTAAGTAATTTCACTTTTACGAATGTATATATAACAAATAATGTCACTGAAAGAAGTAAAACGAAACACATCAGTTACACACGACATATACATCGTCAAACACAGCTCATTAAATTTGAGTAAGCGACGTTTATTCTTGAAATTATTCAAACAAAATATTTGCGAATTTCACGTGAACACAAATTTAATCTTTTTAAAATTATAATTTGTGAAATGTGAAGCCTTACTATGTACAGTGTACACATAGTTATTTACAAGTAATGTCATGTATATCTTTACATAATTTAATTGTACATAAGAAACGTGTTTATTCTTAAATTAATATTAGTGTGAATTTCTTTTCATAACTGTTTAATATGGAAATATAATAGTTTAAAGGTCAACGTGTCGCGTTCCAAAGCTACAGGTTACAGGTTCATCTCCAGATATCGGTTAGGTTCCTTCAACCTTTCACCCTATCAAAGTCCATAAAATAAGTACCAAGCTTGCATAATATCTAAACCGCAATGGGGAAGCATTACTCTCATCACCGTATCGAAAAGTGAACTATATACCAACAATAATTGGACATCTGTGATAGCAAAAGAAAACTAAGTTTATTCGTCGTCGATAGTTGGTGGAAACTTCATACACTGTTAAAAATTTTGTCCTAGTTTGAACCAAATTTTGGTGCTTAATAGCTGCCACTGTAAGATGATCAAATCTTGAACCAATATTTGGAGCTATGTTTTAATCATAGTTCCAATTATTGGAGCGATTTTGAAATAGGACGCTTCAAATTTTGGTACAAGATTTCTATATCTTATGATGGCAGCTACTTAGCACCAAAATTTTGTTCAAACTAGAGCACAAATTTTAACAGTGTAAGTGGCGACTAGAACTTTAACGCTCCCGAGTATACTTTAAAATATAGTCCGATATACTAAAAAATATGTACGACAGCCACACTATTTTCTTCAACTCGGCTTAAAGAATGCAACCCAGTTCAGTCACCAATGTCTGAACATTTATTCAATTTATGCTCCAATTCGTCACAGAGGAGCTCTATAAGTTTAAGGTCAAGAATCTGTACAAGCCAATTCAGTCCTCATTGTCTACCAACCAAGCCATAGTGGACCAAACATCATGACAGGTAGCAGTGTCAGGTAGCTGAAATAAATAACACGGGACCTTTATATAAAATAGCACGGATATACAAAATATTGTAATAAATCTCAGAATTGAGTCTACCACGATCCAAGGTTCCAAAGCCATGCCAGGGAAAACACCTCCACATTTGTCAAATTTCACAGTTAGCACACGATACTTCTGGCAAGCGGTATTTTCGAGACAGAAGCCAAATCCAGACTCTTATATTCGAAATGGCATAGGTTGAATCCTCATTCGCCACTTCAGATCAATGTCACTGAACTTTTTTCCACCTATGGTCCACCGTCGCTCTTCTTTGCACCTTGTTAGCCGAGTAATGCTATTAGACTTAGCGATTACCGACTTATGGATGGCAACACGTCCACGATATTTAAGGAGATGAGCTTCCTTAAGGATAATATGCATCGGAACAACACTTCCCGGATGCCTTTTGAAATTACTCGCGGTCGGGACTCATTTATTTGGTGCAGTTTACCCGATTTTTTGTGTACAACATCAGTCGGTCTGTATATTCCAGTTTTGGAGATCTACTGGATCGAGGCACATTACGACAGTCACTCCTTTTCTTCCATATGGCAATCACGTAGGATACTGTCAATTTTGGGTACTCGCTGGATAGGAAATGTATAGATCGACCGCTTGTCTGAAACCCGACTTTTACAACTTTCTCAAACTCTGAGAATTCTTGATATCGAGGCGCCTTGCATGCGACTGCTTCTGCTATAATTTCTCGTACGAAATTACGGCAATAATCATATAACAGGACCGCAGATATCATCGTATGTATAAGTGTCTAATTAATTGTTGGTATATTGCGAATAATATATTCCTCCGCATTTCGATAGTGAACAAGGCAGAGTTGGACATTTAAACCGAACGGTCTATAGCGCGGCAGAACATAATTTTTGTGGTGTTTAAATATATATTAACTTTTCTATTTATTGAAAACACAAGATCCTACCAGGTCTTCCTTGATTACAGAACATATGCTACCCAGTGTACAGAATATAGATGAAAAATCCTATCTTAAATATTAAAATCTGTAAAGAACTGTATTTAATATTTTGTATTAAGGTAGTACACTAACAACACAAAAAAGTATGTTTTTTTAATATTTCAATTAAAATTTTGAAATTTATTAAAAGAGCTATTTTAAAATTAGCTGCATATTAAAGGTTAATATCTGAAGAAATTACCAAAAATTTCACTACTTAGAGCAGCGTTTTCAGTCTAATTTTGTCAGTGCTAAAAAACATAGTTCGATTTCATATTTGAATTTTTTTTTATTTATATTTATAAATTTAAATAGTATTTATTTATTTATTGGTGAACTTTTATTTTCATTATAAAACAGAAGGAAAAAAATACTGCATATAAAATTATTTATATTTTCTTTAGTTCGAGCGCATTAATCTCGATATAGACATACATTTTTTTTTAAAATAATGTTTGGTAATGAATTTGTTTTTAAAACTATAAAAAAATAAGTAAATTGAGACGAGGTTATCAAAATGAAATTGTATTTGAGACATTAACTTTTTGTTCTTACCCGACGGTGTAAACTTTTAAATTTCTCAATCCTTATCACTTACATAATTTGCTATAGAAAGAAACTCATTGTTCAGCCTTCGCCACTGCCGATATGACGTCATCGTAGCTGGTGAGTATGATTATATTTTATAATATAAATGAAATTCTTAAGTTTTCATTCAAATATATCTAAACATTTATTGTTGTTTTATGTGAGCAATATCTTTAAATTATTTTGTCTGAGGCACACAAATAAGTTAAAATCTTTTTTAATACGAAATCAGTTTCATAGAATAGATGTAACCTATCTCTCTTTTATCGGCAAAAATGTGCAAAGAATAACTTCCTGCCTTTCCGCGGGGAATGTTCTACCTTATATAGAATAACTAACGTCGATCTTTGGGGACCAACACTGCACTTAACATATTGAATTTAAAATTTCTTTCTGTATACATTAAAACCCGCAATCCCGCAAAATTACAATTTACCAAATGGCAATATCTAAATGAAAAGCCTGTACATCTAGGAATATACTTAGTTTAATATTGAGACAAATTTTTAAGCACAAGAAGAACTCTATTTATTTTTCTGTAACAGGAGACAGACTCTTATGTAAGCGCTGGAGACTTTTGTTAAATCTAAGACGCAAAGTTTGTTTCGATAAATGAAATTCCATATACATATAATGTATCTTTCAGTTAGAAAATGTTAAAAGTATTATAGAATGCATTAAAATTATCAGTTTAAAGATTTTATGTAAACGCTGGAAACTTTTGTAAAATCTGAGACACAAACTTTGTTTCGATAAATGAAATACTATATATAAATGAAATGTACCTTTCAGTTTAAGAATGTTAAACTACACTGGTGTCCAAAAGTTAAGCATAATTGGTAATTAAGTAATTATTTTTAAGTAATGAAAGAAATATAAATCGAAATGTGCTGAAACTCCAGGTGTGTAAACAAAATATTACGCGTCATATATTTTCACGAAGAGTTTTCCCCGAAATCAAACAGGGGACCGTCAACAAATTGAAAAAGAACGAAGATCTTTTGGATAACCCTGTCAAAAGTAATATAGCAAAAGTGTTCAAACTGCACATTATGATTAATTGGCTTATTGTAATGTACTGTGTTTATTTTTATAAGGATAGCATGTACACTCGTAGAGAAATTAAGATTTTTATAAAAACAGTCCTAAATTTTTCCAAGTTTTTTGCTTATAATTTGCAGAGTTCTTATTATAAAATAATGTTCTTTTCTGAAAATATGACAAACATCATTGTACACAATACCCTGTCATCAGAATTTAAAAATAATAAAAATTGTATGAAAAATGAGTATGTTTATTAAATAATTTTTCATTGCGCATGCGTCAACGATATCAAAATGTCATTTGCATATTGTGTTAGCTTAATGTATAGAGCAACTTCTGTAAAAGTTTAAAAAACATAGCTTGAAAATTCTGAAAATGGTCGCCTATAAAATCAACTCAAAATCCGTTATTCCTAAAGGAAGCAAAAAAATCAGGGGTTTTACCTAAATATAGTTGTACGTGCAATATTGTGTAGGCGCTAGACAATGGAATATGGATACAGCCCCTCATCTTTTTGCTTCATTTAGGGAATAAAGGATTTTGATCTCATTCTATCAACGATAATTTTCTAAATTTTTAAGCTATGTTTTTGAGACTTTCACAAAAGTTTTCTCTATACATTTAACTAACATAATATGCAAATGAAATTTTTAAAACGTTCACGCATGCGCAGTAAAAAATTATTTAGTAAACCTGCTCATTTGTCATACAATTTTTATTATTTGTTAATTCTGATGACAGGGTATTGTGTACAATGATGTTTGTCATTTTTTCAAAAAAGAACATTATTTTATATTAAGAACTCTGCAAATTATAAGCAAAAAACTTAGGACTGTTTTTATAAAAACCTTAATTTCTCTACGAGTATACATGCTATCCTTGTAAAAATTAACACAGTACATTACAATAAGCCAATTAATCATAATGTGCAGTTTGAACGCTTTTGCTACATTGGTTTTGACAGGGTTATCCAAAAGATCTTCGTTCTTTTTCAATTTGTTGACGGTCCCCTGTTCGATTTCGGGGAAAACTCTTCGTGAAAATATGTGACGCGCACTATTTTGTTTACACACCTGGAGTTTCAGCACATTCCGATTCATATTTCTTTCATTACTTAAAAATAATTACTTAATTACCAATTATGCTTAACTTTTGGACACCAGTGTAGTTGTAGAATGTATTAAAATTATTAGTTTAGAGCTTTATATTCTTCTGATATTGATTAGTCAAAATCACAACGCAGATGCTAAAAAATTATACATGATTTAAAAAAATATTTTTTTATAAAATATTTTTTAATAATGTTAGTCTTTACCTTCTCCTGAAACACAGTAAATATGCCCGAATTTTTTAGTTGTCTGTGCATATTATTCACATTAGAATGTTAGACTTAAAAGTTTCTGAACATACGCATAATTTGTTAAGGTTAACTGTGTTAAAACACAGTGTAATATTTTTAATTAAACGAAATCCTTATATAAAAAATGGTCCTTATATATAAAAATGTATTATAAATTTATATATTTTTGTCTGTAACTGTTCTGAAATTTCGAATACATTAATTTTTGTAGAGAATTTTTTTCATTTTAATAATATTGGATTGAATGAAATATAATTAATAAATTAAGTAACAGTTAAACAATTACTAAGAGTATATAATAAATGTCGAAACCGTTAGAAGACGTATAATTTCGATAAAAATCTACAATGAATGTCAAAAATATTTAAAGGCTAATTCTTTTAATTACACTTAACTCGTTTTGAAGAAAAAAAAAGGTATTTCGGTAATGTCGAATTCACATAAGAATTTTTGAAATATATAATAAGAAAATCAGAAAATTAAATTTAGCAACCTATTATGTTGCTGTTTTTCTTTTCAGCACGATCATAAAAGTAACATTTTGGCCAAACATATATTGGCCAAATCATATCAAATCATTTTTTATGTCGTGTTTTTTTTTTTTTTTTTTTTTTTAGGAATTTTAATGTTTTTTTCCGAATTTTTGACCACGTGGTATATAAACGCTTCTTTATGTATCACTTAAGGGTGCATTCCGATCCAAACTGATTTTTTCTGATTTATTATAAGATTCATTTTTGCTCTGAAACACATATGAAACTGACAAGTTCTCTTACTCAGAAAGTACATAATGTGCGTGATTGTCGATTTTTTGATAAAGGCAGAAAATCTTTCAAAAAATGCTATTAAAGCTGGCATTTTGAACCAAATTTTACAAAGCGGGAGATCTGGGAACGAAAAAAAATATCATACTGAGAAATTTTATTATATTATAAGATTATTTATTATATTTTATTGTTTATAAATCAAATTCTAATGAATCGAGTGAAAAATGAAATGAGACGGCATCTTATACATCTCTTCAAAAATCACTTCAGCAAGTTTCGTGTTTTTATTTTTTGAAATGAGTCTGAAAATATATCGGAAAATTTAGAACTGTTGAAGGTGGAAAAATATTTTTTCGAAAACACCCTTAAATATATTGATTTTAAGCATGACGAGCTCTATTCCAGAGTATTCTAACTCGGAAAAAATACCGTATATTTTTGCTATACCTTATATTATATTTTCCTATATCATTAAATTATTTGTCTTTTTTTCGCCTTTTGTCTTCTGGTTTTAGAATTTCATATTACCATGGCTACCAACTACTACGCCTACTTACAGTCAAATAAACATATTAGAAACAGAAATTTTAGAAAATAATTCAAACTATGTAGTGTGATGCATAACATTGAATATATTAGGTATACATTTTACTAAAACATTTTTGTAGTTCAAAACATGTTTAAAAGATTTAAATAGGCGTAGAAGCTGGCAGCTTTGTATTACTGATGTAAGAAAAAAAAAAAATCAGAGGAGAAAATTTCCAAATGCCAGATTAAGATTTGTCAAGAGCGGTGTCGTTAGAAAGCTCTTACCATGGGGTTCGAGGAAGTGTATAGAATTACCCGTCCGAAATCGATTGGCAACTGAGAATGCTACTGGATATTTAATACTTAAGAGTGTTCTTAAATCAAAAAGGGACACTTTGTGACATAAGCGAATTGCCTGGACATAAGTGAAATGCCTGGAAACGAGCAGGTGTTGCTATTCAAAAAAATATCTAATCGCACACATTTTTCTGTTTTTGTACAAACACAACAGATATTTCAGAACAAGCCGTCAAAAATCATGTTTTAAACTGCATTTTCCGACGATAGCAGAAAAATAATCAAAGAAAGGTAGAAAATTTCATGATCACGTGATCAAAATAGCTTGTGACTCGGTAGGTAATTTAATTATTATAAAATGGAAAACTAAGTTCGATTCGAAAGTGCTTACAAAGCCAGACCGTGCAATGTTATATCTTTCCGTTAAAACATGAATTTGTTAATGTGTCAAAACGTTTTGCGCTTATTGAGCAGAACAGTCAAGAACACCCTTAACAGCATGCATAAAAGTGTATATTTTAAATGTTTTCAAATTCTATTAAGAAATTTTCAATATTAAAATAAGGTGGTCTAGTGTATAATTAAGCCAGGCGGGGTAATAACGCCAAGTGCTAATATTATGCATAATTATGAAATAATCTGGTAAATGACACCCATGTGCTCTACGCAGAAAGGTTTTGAGTCATATAAACCGCAAAAAACAGCTTCAAGTTAATTTGTTTCATTTTTGGGTCTTATTGTTTTTACAAGCAACTAAAATTAAGGCTTGATCTAAAATTTGCGAGATACGTTTTGTGATGTGGAGACTATTTTTTTTTTAATCCGGAAATACTTTGTTAATTACATAAATTTTTAGTACATTTCATGGACTTTCAAAATGTTGTTGAAGATTTTGGATATCTTCTCGAGATAATTTGTAATTTAAAATGTACAGCGCAATAACTATAACGGGGTGATAACGCCAATCCTTGACATTAATACCCCGGATGATTCCCTACAATGGCCGAGCTACATCCTAAATGCTGATTCAAATAAACACAGTTAAAACTGTGCAATGTTTCTAATAATTCTATTTAAGCGGTCCTTTTTAAGCAAAAAGAAGCTCACGGTCTAATATTATTTTACCTCATCCTCCCCCTCTCACCACACTTTTAGTTTTCTTACACTTTCACAAAAAGTTGAACATTTTCAATAGCTTAGAATGCCATTTGTCAATTTTTAAGTTTGTAGAGTTTGTATTTTTAGAATTGGGCAAGCTACATGCAATTATTCTATCTTATTTCATAGTTTTGTTTGCATGGCGTTATTACCCATATAGGTGGGTATCAACGCCAAATAGCATTGGTCACGAAATCACGCCATTACATTTTATGAATACATATCTGTTAAATTATTTTTTTATATAGATAGTCAATGAGTTGCTGTATCAAATCATATATTAGTTTGAAAAATACAATCTAAAACTGAGCCGTGAAAATTGGTAGAACCTTAACTTGGCGTTATTACCCAGGGTACCTTACTTATAGATAAATATATTATACACTGTAAAAAAAATCTGTGAAGGTACTAAACATTTTCTAGGAAACTAGGATTCCAAGAGCTTTTCATGTAACGATAACAGGAAAAATCATGTAATCGATTCTGAAACTTGAATTTTTGCTGTTACCATTACAGGAAAAGTTCTTGGAATCCCAGTTTCCTAGAAAAGGTTTAGTACCTTTGCAGATTTGTTTTACAGTGTAGTTATTGAAACGTTATGAAAACGGAGAAACAGGTATGACTTCTACCGCGCTCATTCATGAATTTCGCGTTACAATCGAAAGTAGATTTCTCCGTCAAATACTTGATTTTTATGCCAGTCTTTGCGTTCGGTCGGTTTTGAATTCAAAATAAAAATTTCAAAATTTCGTATTTCTCAAATTAAAAGAAACAAAGAACTTGAAATTTGGGAAATATTTATGCATTTGTTTCTTATATTATTTTACAATGTTTTAAAAATCTGACATTGAATTGAATTATAGTGGTGAGTTATAAGGAGATATATTACATCCGATTCTGAAGCCTCTTCATGTTTTTTATCAGTAACTTTTCATATAACGATAACAGCAAAAGTTCATGTAACCAAGGAATGTTACATGAGTTTTTGTTGTTGCCGTTACATGAATAGTTCTTGGAATACAAGTTTACTAGGAAAATCTTAGTAACTTTCAGTAGCGGCTCGTCAGGGAGAGCTGCATCAGATTTTTCTTACCAGTAAAATTTAACAGAATCTTTTATATTATTTTTTCGGCAAACTTGGTTGATTAATTAAAGCTAAAATTTCGTTATAATTTTAGTGGTATGAAAAAATTAAATGCAGCACCCCCTGACGAGCCACTACTGGTAACTTTGCAGATTTTTTTTACAGTGCACTCTCTTTTAAGTGCAAACTTTTATTGAATTTTAGTAACTGTTTCCTTTATATCAACAAAAATATTTGCTGCACAAAGTTTTTTCAGCGTAAATTACATTTTTTCATTCTTTTTAAAACATTCTTTTCATAACTCTGTTATCTAAAAAAATACAGCTTATTCTGGTAAAAATCTCCAGTTAAGAACAAAAAAAAAAAAAAAAAGACCAGGGACTTTAAACAGAAAATATTCCACACAAGACCTTTCTTTAATGCCGGAGATTTCCGGAGCAGTCTGGGATATAATCCTGGAATCAGAACTCCATAATCCCCACGTTATCAAAATCGCATGTATCTTCATCATTGCAGCTGTCAGTGGTCGCTTCGGTGACTAGAATTATAGCAAGCTATTACCTCTTTATCAGAGCAAAATATATCACAATATTTCTTTGTTTAAAAGGGGAAAAAACAACAGTTACGTAATGATTGGAGTAAGTTTTTGGTTTGTTTGCTTATGATAAGGATTTTTTTTCTGTGGTTGTCTTATCTTTTTATGATTAAGTTTCTGTTAAATGAGAAATAATCATTTTCTTTATTTATTCTTTAAATTAGATTACAAAAATATCAACAAAACATTATTTAGTATTTTAAATAAAGAAAGTTACATCACTTTAAAAAACATTCTTAAGACTTATTTAAGAATTGATTTAATTCTGTCAGTAATTGAAAAAAAAATTCAGCCCGCAGATTATTCAGGCATAATATAACATATTTAATGTTTCACATTTACATTACTGCATCGTTTTCCCCCATATTGTCTAACAGAAGAATATATTCTAATCGAATTTTTTTTCGACATCCGTTTTTTGACGCATTTACTCCTTTTAAGGGACGATCATAAAATAACATGTTCATATGTAAAATGTCTGTTTATGTTTATGAGTATGAGTGTCATTGCAAAGTGTGTGCCTTTAGGTATCGCGTTGAACGAAATTGTTTATATATGTTTTTGGCTATGGCAGATGTCCTATTTTAATTTTACTATGTTACGTCAGAAAGAGCGCTGTAATAGCGGTTTTGTGCAGTTTTTTTTATTGTATCACCGAAAAGTACATAAAGTTATGCAGAAATATGAAGTTTTTTTTTTGGTAAGATTTCAGTTATGGGTATATCTTGAATTTGGAAATGTTCCACTGGAAAAGGGTGATTTAATGGGAATTTTTGTGCCATTAATTTTTCAGCATTAGGAAAGTGTATGATGAAGTTATGGGGGAAAATTGAATGAAATTTCATATTTATGGCTTGAGTGCGGCAAATCCTCCTTAAATTTTGAAATATTCTGCCGAAAGAGGATTCTATAATATCGATTTTTAAATTTAATGTATCATATGAGTTGTACAAAAATAAAATTTTTTTTGTTTAACCAATCAATTTCTCTAAATATGAATTCTAAATATGAAGTTTTTCTAAATGTAACTTATAAAAATCCAAGGACATTATAAAAACTGAAATCTCGGAACTTTTATAAAAAATAACAAATTTAGTGAAAACATCTTTTTTATAAGATACAGAACAACGCTACCTGGAACATTTTTGCGCTTTGTACACTGTAAAAAAAATTCTGTAAAGGTACTAAACTTTTTCTAGGAAACTGGGATTCCAAGAACTTTTCCTGTAACGGTAACAGCAAAAATTCAAGTTTCAGAATCGGTTACATGGATTTTTCTTGTTACCGTTACATGAAAAGTTCTTGGAATCCCAGTTTCCTAGAAAATGTTTAGTATCTTTACAGAATTTTTTTTACAGTGTAGTTATGCTATGGTAAGGAATTAGCTATTGGACAAATATATCTGTATGCATATATGTAGTGTAGCCAACTTGTATGGGCTCGTTGGGCCCGATCCCACCCAATAATTTTGAATATTAGCTTGCCGTATTTTCATGGTTCCATTTCGTTATTTATTTCATTATTATTTTATTATTCACTTTTTTTCCTAAGACAAAATTTATTCTGCCAATGACCATGTTTTTTAATTCTCCGACTGACACGCATAAATCGCAAATGACTGAAATGTTTTACTCCATATTTAATTTTCTGCTATTTCAGTTTGTAATCATGTTCATAATAGGATGATATTACAATAAATATTAGTGTCTTTATAGGGAAAAACGCATGATAATATAATTTAAAATATAATTTAATAAAATTGCAACTTTATTAAAACATGATAGCTTGGCTTCTTATCTTTCACCATCTGTCCATACTTGAGAGGAAAACTGATCGTACCATTTTACCAAAATATTTTTAAATCCACCCAATATATTTCAGCCAACTCAATATTTTTTTAAAGTTGACACATATTGTATGTAGTACTACTGTGCATGTGAGTTTTATTATTCCAAAATTCAAACATTTAAATTTAACTTAAAGTGTGCATTATTTAAAATTCATTTTATCCGTGTCAACATTGTTCTGCTGCCAACCACATAACTTGTCTAACTTTCACAACTTCAGTTGCTCTAAAGGTTTCTTTTAGCGTTATATAATTTATCAGTTTTCTCTAACTCATGTGTTATCCCTTTATAAATGAGTAATTAACAGGTATTGAGATTTAAAATATCGATTTTTTAACATTTCCTGAATAGCTATCAATATCTATAATTGAATGCTTAAAATTACTTTTAAGTTAATTTATCTACGATTCTAAAAGTTACTTAATTAAAATATTTGGGCCTTCTATACTTTCATCATACTTATTAGTTTTTCAAAGTTTTATGCAGCATCACTTTCAACAAAACATACTGAGCTAATGATGAAGAGATGTAACTCAAAATAATTAATATATAACTTAATTAGAAATAGTGGTTTAAACCACAACTAATTAAGAAAACTTCTGATGCTTTATTATCCAGTCTACTGACTTCATTAATCAAAACTAATTACCAATTATTACCTTAATTCACAGAAGCCTTATTGAAGTACCAAATCACATTTAAAACATATCTGAAGAGATCCTTAAAGGTAAGAAAATATATATGAAAATTGGATTACTTTTTAGTTGAAAATTTTGTTGTTTAGAAACATTCAAAAGTTATTGGATTTGCAAAATCAATTATTTCTACTTCCGTTCGCATATAAATTTTTAATAAAGTATCTTTTAAAAAGAAAGCAAGATCCATTAATTTTCGAAGGAGCACAAAGAAAATATTTATAATATATGGTAATGAAAACAACCTTTTTTTTTCTTTGAGGAAAAGCGCAACTTAACATCTAGCTTTTTGCTTCTGGTTTTGCTTATGAACAGTGTAAACACTTCATATGTATTTTATATGTATTTTATTTTAAACTCTGTTTTACTTTAATCTATAATTTATTCTATCTTTCTTTTTATTTAAGGTATCCTGGGGTAATAACGCCACGTTAAGATTTTATATTAATTTTGACGGCTTAGTTTTAGATTGTATTTTTCAAACAAATATGGGATTTGATGCAGCAACTCATGGAATATTTATATACATTAAAAAAATAATTTTACAGATTGCATTCATAAAATGTTATTGCATAATTACTTGACTAGTGCTATCTGGCGTTATTAGCCACCTATGTGGGTCCTACAAACGCCATACTAACAAAACTATAAAATAAGATGAAATAACCCCATGCAGATTACCCAATTCTGAAAATACAAACTCTATCGCCCTATAAATTGACAAACTGCACTTTAAGCGATAGAAAATGTTCAATTTTTTGTGAACGTGTAAGAAAAGAAAGATAGGGGGAGACAAAATAATAATGTACTCTAAGCTTCTTTTTGCTTAAAAAGGACCTCTTATATAGAAATATAAAATATATTGCACGGTTTCAATTGTGTTTAAAAAAATCAGTATTTATGTTTCCATATATGCATTCTATGTAATAGAAAATATTCAATATTTTGGGAAAGTTAAAGAAAAAGAGAGAGGGAGAGTTTCAACAGAATAAAACACCCTGAGTTTCTCTTTGTTTAAAAAGTCCTCCAGAAATATAATTATAAGAAACGGTTTTAATCATTTTTAATGTAATACTTTTATCATGCGAAGTTTTATAATAACTAGAGTTATGTGCAATAAATATATTTGTTAACACTGTTATAGATGTCTTGTAAATATTTTTAACCGGTAAAATCCACACTAATGCGGATTTACACAAAGCTTAAGTTAAAATGGCGGCATCATATAAAACATGCATTAATAAATTTGTATTTTTGATTAATTAAATAATATATTTTATAGAAATTAATATCCCTGTGAGATGCCGAATTAAATTTGATGTATGATTCCCACGGTTACATTTCATTACCTCTGTGTTAGCAACAAAATTAATCTTAAACCGCTGTATCTCACTAAATGCTGTTATTTTTTTTCAAGAGTTTAACTTGTAATTTTTAGTTTAACGATAGCTACAACTGTATTTCTCATCCTTCTTGAGTCCTCGCACTACCGTTAGAAATATTTGAATAAATTAAGTTTAATTCGAATAAATCCCGTGCAAAAGGTTTAATGCAGAAACAGTACTATATGAGTTTTAATCATTGATCGCTTTTTAACATTTAACTAATCTTACTGGTGTCACAATCCACTGATTTCTTCAAATTTTATGGCTTAACTTGGAATTTTTAAGTTAACTACAAACATTACCGAAATTTTGTTTCATTTGGAACTTTAGTACTATCACCAGAGATTTTTAAATAGGTGAATGTTAATGTCTTGTACAAAAAGTTTAGAACAAAAACACTATTCTATATATATACACGACTTTTATTCATCTTTCGAACTTGTGGTCTCATAGATCGTTTCACACTAGCTACGTTACAATTTCTGTCACCTCAGTTAAAGGTTACATTTGTAATAATTTGAAAAACAGAACGCTAAAACTAGAATATGGAAAACATTTTGATATCATTTTATTTATAAGAGTTTAAAATTGACATTACATTAGTGTTAAAAGAAAGAAAAAAAATCAGTTTTGGATATTGGAGCCCCCTTTATCTGATCATTTCAACAATGACAATAATGCTGTTTCATACATAAAGTAAAAAATAAACACCTTCGGATGTAGTTCCGCCACTGTAAGGTATGAACAGGGGTAATGATGC
Source organism: Maratus speculifer (assembly GCA_964019185.1). Lineage (NCBI taxonomy): Eukaryota > Metazoa > Arthropoda > Arachnida > Araneae > Salticidae > Maratus > Maratus speculifer. The sequence continues at coordinate 280,659,079 of OZ025294.1, forward strand.
CAAGGAATAGCGTTGTTACTCCGGTATACTTGTTGCGCAATACATTTTAAGCTAAAAACTATCTCGTGAACATATCCAAAATCTTCTACAACATTTTGAAAATATATGAAATGCACTACAAATTAATGTAATAAACAAAGTATTTTTTTTTTTTTTTTGAAAAATACATAGTCTTTACATCACGGAACTTCCCACGCAAATTTTTGATCAAGCGTTAATTTATTTTTTTCGAAAAGCGATAAGGCCTGCAAATGGAAGAAATTAACTTTAAGCTGTTGTTTGTGTTTTATATAACTCATAGCCTATCTGAGCAAAGCCCGTAGGTGCCATTTACCGAATTATTTCATGAATATGCGTAATATCAGCGGTTGATGTTACTACCAAACCTGGCTTTATTACACCAGAACACCTTAGAAGAATATGTACAAAATATTGAACACTGAAGATTTTAAAGTATTAAAAAGAACATTTCGAAAATACGAAATTTTATTTTACAGTAACAACCTTTTGTTGTACATCTTTTGTTGATTAAAATATCTGTAAATAAATTTTTAGTGTTTCACAAAAGTTTTACGTAATAAATCATTAAACTTTTTTTTTTGCCGTAGAATATGCGAAAAAAAGTAATAGATAAATTAAAAAAATAACAAATCTATTTCGAAAGGATATACTTTACAGCACATTAAGAAACTCTTTTTTGTAACTGTTTTACAGTAAAATGTGCGGAAAATGATGAACATTTAAGATTGTTAAAAATTAAAATTAGCATTTCTAAAGTAGATTTTTACTATGCTTTAACAATAAATTTCGTTGATGAAAATTTCGGTAAATTAATATATTACAAAAGTTTTACTTTATAAATAATTAAAAATTTTAACCGTTCAATATGTACAAAAATATAATAGATAAATAACAGAAATTAACAAATGTATTTCAAAAGAATATTTTTTATAACACTTTAAGAATCATTTTGTTTTCAATAAACAGTTTGTAAAATATTGTGTTATCTAAAATAAATACAAGTCGTACGTTATAAATAGAGCAATGTTTTTGTTGTAGTAAAAAAATAAACACTGACGATTATAAAAACTTTTTTTTTAAAGTAATTTTGAAAGAATATATTTATCTTGCAGTAACAAGCATTTTTTGTTCCAATCTAAATGCATCCCTATACTGTTATTAATGAACACCTGGGGTATGTTCCCTAAGGAAGCAGAATACGTGATAAATCCTCATCTCTATTTTTTCCCCGCTGCTATCATAAACAACCCCCATTATCTTACTCTTTGAACTTGTTCTTAATATCTCCCTCGTCATTCTGCTTTATGGACCACTGAAATTCCTTGATAAGAAAAAAAACTTTGAAAACATGCCTTCCCTTACTCTCTTTGCACAAAATTCTAGAAAGCAAAATGTATTTTTTGAAAACGAAAAACTGCTATAAAAAACTTTAGTAGTTTTTATATGCGTTTTTTTAGCTTAATTAATCAGCCAAATAGCAGCCTATTTAATTCTCTTCAGTAAAATATATCTATTTTTAAAGAAGCGCTTAACATAACTACTTTACAGTAGTTTACAAGGACAAACTAATAGTAATTATAGCACCAATTACTGAAAACTGGGTAATAGCGTTTCCCATTTTTATCACAGATTATTTCCAGGTTTCGGTTGTTAAAAATTCAAATAATAATTCTTTTTAATACGCGAAAATCTTTTTTTTTCTTTAGCTCTATAAGTTGACAGAAAAGTATTTCAATCAATATTTATCTTCACAGCACTTTACAACGACAAATTAATAAGAACCCATTAGTTTTTGTTTATTAAAGTTTTTGTAAGATACTATATTGTCTAAAATTAGTATAAATCCTATAATATAAATGATGCTTAAAAAAAATAACAGTGACGGTTGTAAAGAATTAAAAAAAAGTAGTTTTTTGAAAAAAATTGTTTATCTTATTTAGCAAGCATTTTTCCCCCAATATAAATGCATCCCTATAATATTGTTAATGAACGCCTGAGGTAACTTGTTTGAGGAAGAAAAATTTGTGATAAATCCTCATCTGTCTATTTTTTTTCTTTCTGTTACCATAAACAACCCTCATTATCTTGCTTATTGAACTTGTTCTTAATATCACTCTCGTTATTGTACTGTATAAACCACTTAATTTTCTTGATAAGAAAGAAAAAAAACTTTTAAAAACATGCATTCCCTTTCTCTCTTTACACAAAATTATAGAAAGTAAAATATATTTTTTTAAAGAAAGGATACATTAAAAAATTCTGTTAGTTGTTACATGTGTTTCTTTAGCTTAATTAATCAGCCAAATAGCAGCGAAATTAAAGCTCTTCAGTAAAATATACTGGTTTTTTAAAAAAAGTGTTTAGTATAAATATCTTCACATTACTTTACAAGGGCAAATTTATAATAACCCATTGGTGAACAACCGGTTAATTATGTTATTATGGGTTATTTCGAGGTTTCGGTTATTGGAAGTTCAGGTAATAATTCATTTTAATACGTGAGAGCCTGGTTTCTTTTTAACTCTAAGTTGACAGAAAAGTATTTAAATCAATATATATATTCGGATTACTTTACAAGAACAAACTAATAATAACAAATTGTTTTTTGTTCATTAAAGTTTTTAAGAAGTACTATATTATTTAAAATTAGTGCAAGTCGTATGATATAAATAATGCAACATTTATTGTTGTTTTCGTAAAAAAAAACAAGAGTAACGAGAGGTAAAGAATTTTTTTTAATTAATTTTTGAAAGGATATGTTTATCTTACAATAGCAAGCCTTTTCCATTTATTCCAATCTAAATACATCCCTATACAGTTATTAATGAACACCTGGGGTAAGTTGGTTGAGGAAGAACAATATGTGATAAATCCTCACCTGTCTATTTTTTTACCCTCTGCTATCATAAACAACCTCTATTATCCGGCTCTTTGAACTTGTTCTTAATATCTCCCTCGTCATTCTGCCTTATGGACAACTGAATTTTCTTGATAAGAAAAAAAAAGTCCCTTAAAAACACGCTTTTCTTTATTTTCTTGTAAAAAATTCTAGAAAGTAAAATATATTTTTTAGAAGAAAAGTGCATAAAAAATTCTGTTAGTTGTTAGATGCAGTTTTATTACTTAATTAATCAGCGTAAGAGTGGAATAATTAACGCTCGATAATGAAATATAGCTGTTTAAAAAGAAGAACTTAACATAAAAGACTTCACAGTATTTTAGAAGGACATACTAATAATAACCTGTTAGTGAAAAATGGATTATTATATTTCAATTATTACGTTTATTTCGAGGTTTCGGCTACTAGAATTTCACATAATCATTTACTTTTATACATATCTTATTTCTTTTTAGCTCTTCTAGTCAAAAGAATGGTACTTAAATAGATAAACTGCTTATTAAAAGACTTTAAGTTCAGTATTATGTAATAACTATGGTGTTACAATTACTTTTTTCTAATCTGAAGTGATTGAATTTTATCTTGGAATGATAGTAAACTATTACGTTAAACTTTTTGAACTCTTTACTCTCTTCTAATAGTTAAAATTTAATATTTATCTATTTCAGAAAAAAAAAATAACACAGTGCTAAGTATTTTGCAAAAATCATTTTAAAATGCATAATAAATAGTTTTTTAGAAAGCGAATCTATGAGCAAAAGAAATTATTTCAGCTGATATCTCTTAGGAACACACATTTTGAATTAAAAACTACATAATTTTTTATTTATTTCTGATTCGGTACATAAAATTTCATTTTTGTCTGACTTTTTTTAATTTTCTTCACTAAAAACATTTTTCTTATACTGATATCTCCCCCCCCCCCTTTTATTATCAAAAACAATTATATTTAGAAAACCAAGTATGTAATATTTTTTTTAATTTGTTTTTAATATAACCTTTGTCCTCTTTTGTGAACCACTAGTTAATCATAATAAATAAAATAAATCTTTTTAAAACATACTTTATTGTCTTCTTATTTTGAATAAAATCTTTAAAACTATACTTGAATACAGAAATGTTATCCCCAAAAACTTTGTCACAATCTATTTAATGCAATTAAATATCGAATATTCTTGTCATTAATGATTTTCAGTGAATATCTGCTTTAAAATTGCTAAACATAAAATATATTGAGAATTCTCTACAAGGACAAACTAATACGCAACGATTAAAACAATTAATTACATTTGCAAATTTTACTACGGACTATTTTTTGAAGTTGAAAATTGAAGCAAAAATAGATTTTAATGCATTCAAATCTTATCCATATAAAGTACCTAAAACTTGAAAAAAAGTAATTCTACCAACAAGCTACCGAAAGTGTTTAATGGCAAAATGTAAAAGTATGTGCATACAGTGTCATATCATATAAATATCATAACCAAAACCCAAATTATTTGTACTTTTTGAATTAATTCTGAATATATCCTTCCTCAATGTGTCCTACAGACTTCTAAATTTCCTAATAGGAAAAAAAACTTTTTTAAGAGATGCCATTCTTTGTGATTCTTGTATAAAATGTAAAAAGCACATTTTATTTTAAAAATATCTGTGGAAATCTGCTATTTGTTATAACTTCTTTAATTTCATTAACCACCCAACCGGAATTATAACTAATGGTTTTCAGTGAATTATAGCTGCTTTAAAAATATCTCTAAACTTAAAATAGCGTCACAATAGTTTACGAAGACAAACTATTAATAATCCATTTGTGAAAACTGGGTAACTATATTTATAATATTTATTAAGGTTTTTTGAGATGTCGGATATTTGAGAGAATGTAAAAGTTCATTTCAGTGTATAAAACTGATGTTAACATTTACTCTAATAATCCGAAAGAAAGGTATTGAATTTCACACTAATTATTTTGTTACTTATTCTAAAACTTTTAAGGCACTGTTATGGTTAAAAAGCTCACTGTAATACCTTCTTTTTATTTCCCGTATTTCCGTTTATTTACCGTATGGAAAAGTTGAATTCTAAAATGAGGATATAAACAATTTCATTAATTTTCGTAAACTCTTTTATGTACTCTGTTAAAATGAAGTATTTATTCATTTTAAATTGAAGTAGTTGAATATCTATAAAAAGCGTCTAAGAAATCCGATATGAGAAAAGTTTATTTAGTCTTTGATTTTTGTGAAACATTACATTTTGCAAGGTAAATATTTTGTAAACAGAAAGAAAGGCATTAAATCCAGAAACTGGTTATTTTGTCACACTGTTCTCAAACTTTTATGGCACTATTATGTAGGAAACTACAATGCTAAGGCTTCTTTTTATCATAAACTACATGGTTGCATTGTACAATGATGATAAAACCATTATATTCATTTTCGTAAATTCTTCACTGTACTCTTTTCAAATGAAGTATTTATCCGTTTCAAATTGTAGCAGTTGATATTGATTGGAAGAATCGAAGAAAAAAATAGAGAGATGATTTAATTTCCACTATGCCAAAAGTTTATGCAAAGTGTTTAATTTTTGAAAGGAATTACATTTTGTAAGGCAGAAAAAGGGAATAAACCCAAAAAGTAATTATGTGCCTGATGTTCAAAAATCTTTTATCGTATTTTTTGTAGAAAACCGCAATGTTAAGATTTAGTTTTAATTGTGGAATGGCATAATTTAAGAAAAGGGAAGGTAAATCATTTGATTTGCAGTATTCGGAAAGTTTGTGCGAATTCTTATTTTTATAAAAATTACTTTTTGTAAAGCAGAAAAAAAAGGCGAAAAAAACACAAATTGGTTATCTTGTTGTATAGTTCTAAAATCTTTTATGGCATAATTATATAGAAAACAGCAGTGTTAAGTCTTCTTTTATAACTTGTGAAAAGACAGAGTTTACAGAAAGAGAAGAAAAATTATTTGATATGCTGTATGCAAAACGAAGTCTTTGTACGAAGTACAAAGCAATTACATTTTGTAAAACAGAAAGAAAGGAATTAAACTCACAAATTGGATAGTTTGGCACATAGTTCTAATTTTTTTTTTTTTTTTTTTTTTTTTTTTTGCATTTTTTTTATAGAAACTGCGATTGTTAAGACTTCTATTTACTTGTAAAACGACAAAGTCTTTAAAAAAATGATTTGATATGCAGTATGCAGAAAGTTTGTGCAAAGTCTTTAATTTCTAAAAGCAATAACATTTTGTAGAACAGAAAAAAATGAATTAAACTTACGAGGTGGTTATTTGCCGCATCATCTAGAACCTTTTATGGCATTATATGTAGAAAACTACAGTGTTAAGACCTTTTTTTACTTGTGAAAACGACAGAGTCTAAGAAAAGAGAAGAAAAGGGATATGATTTGCAATATGCGGAAAGTTTATACAAAGTTTAATTTTTGAAAGGAATTATATTTTGTAAGGCAGAAGGAAAGGCATTAAACCCTTAAAACGTTTACTTTGCCACATTGTTCTAAAACCTTTTATGGCATTATTATATAGAAAACTATAATGTTAAGATTTCTTTTCACTTTTGAAACGACAGAGTCTAAAAAAAAAGACAGAAGAAAAATGATTTGATTTGTAGCATGTGGTAAGTTTCCGCGAAGTTTTTAATTTTTGGAAGGAATTACATTTTGTAAGGCAGAAAAAAGGCATTAAACCCCTAAAATTGTTAGTTTGTCAAATTGTTCTAAAATCGTGTATGGCATTATTACGCAGAAAACTACAATGATAATGCTTCTTTTTATATCTAAATCGACAGAGTTTCATTCTCTAATGATGATAAAAGTATTACATTCATAGATACGTGAATATACAAACTTCTACTAAGCGTAATACCAACTTAGTGAAACATGTCCAAGACGGGGATCGAACCGCGAACCCTTGGAATAGTGCTCCAAGCGCTCTACCATTTAAGCTACGAGGACGATGCCCAGCTTAGCATTTTTCACTTCACATGTTGGTTAAGCTGCAAATCGCAGCACTAGATCCGTCTTCATGAGCACATAATTTTGCGGAGTAACATGAGACTGGGCATTGTCCTCGTATCTTAGATGGTAGAGCACTTGGAGCGCTATTCCAAGGAATCCGGGTTCAATCCAAGGCTTGGGCATTTTTCACTAAATTTGTATTACGCTTAGTAGAAGCATGAATGTTCACTTCACGTATCTAGAATATCAAGCGTAATTTGATTGCTGGAAAATGATTGATATCAAAAATATATGTATTACATTCATTTTTTCCAAGTTCTTGTCTGTAATCTTTTAAAACATTTTAAAAAATTTATACATTTCAAATTAAAATAGTTGAATATTTTTCTGGAGAATATAAAATGAAGAAAATGGTGGGATTTGTTGTATAAGAAAAATATATTCGAAACTATCGATCATTTTCTTTGAACTTAAATGATTTCTTTGAACATTCTCACTGCAGTGCTTTACTCGTTCAACAACTGTCGAATATTTCATGTCATTTTTATAACTCCCATTCATTTATAACAAACGTTTCTCTGTAAATTTATCTCAAGTACCATTTTTTCCATGATAAATGGAAGCATTTGGCTGTTTCTAATAATCGCTTTATCTTATTCCAATTACTTTGTTTGAAATGAAAATTAAGGTACTCTTGGATACTTTTCATTGTCAAGTATAGTTTTTTAGACTTTTTTAGAGACAATTGTTCCATATGTATTTTGAAAAAAACTTTGCATAAAACTTGAAACGAAATGAAACCAAAAAAATACCTAAAATATTATAGTTTGGGGCAGGAATTACTTATTAAAAAAATAATATTTTTTAAAACTCTTTGCTTAAAATACTAACGCAAAATACAAATACATGAAAAAATTAAGTAATGTTATTCATCATCATAATATAATATAGCCAAAAAATAAAACTAAATCATTTTTAAATGTTAATGGTAACCTTCTTATTTATTTATTTTTATTAAAAAGGCTGAAAATCAAAATCAAAAACAAATAATAGAACTCATGCATGTTTTATAGATTTATTTTAATTTGACTATTAATAAACTCCTTATTTGTATAAGAAATCTGATTCATTTAAAAACTTTAATCTGATTCATTTACAAAACTTTTTCCTATATTTCTTATATTATGAATGTCTCGCATCTCGTTTTTCTCATAAAAAATTTCTCAAATTTGAGAAAATTAGAAAAAATTGAAAGAAAGAAAGAAAAGTTAGAGAGTCAGAACATTATGTTTCGATTTAAAGGTGGCTTTTTAAACTGCGACAATCCTTTTTCTAATGACTAAAATTGTCAATAAAAGGGTGATTTAGTAAATTTTTTATGGCCGTAATTAATCATATGTGACACAATAGATAATATGAAGACGTAATGTTTTATCAAAGGAAATAACATTTTTTCCCCGACCATATGTATGTAAATTATGTTTAACTTTTTTATTTAAGTGGGGAAGGTGAATTCAGTTTATTTAAACTTCCTTTTACAGATTTTATGTGAAAATTGCTTTCATTTTGCTTAAAAAACTTATACGAATTATTTTTTTTCTTTATAATTACAAGCTGACTTTTTTTATAGTTTAGCGATTAGAAAAAAATAATCAATATTGAACGATAAACAAATGATGTTTTGATGTTTGTTATTAATATAATTAATCGTAAATGACAGTAAACGCTGAAAAAATTATTATTTAATATAATAAATTACAGTTTTTTTCTTTCTTGTTTATACAGCTAATTGTTTGTTTTTGTCTTCTATACAACCAATCAATTTATCTAAAAATATCCAACATAAAGAGTTTTTTTCGGGTGATATTCTCTACAAGGATTTATGTGCCGTAAATGCTTTTTCTAACTATCAATTTTATTCTTATTTTTCATAGATTAGGGGCTATACACATATGATGTTGTCGCTTTATCAAGAGAGGGGATTGATATCGTATTTTGTCACTTGATTAAGACACTTGATGTTGTAAGATATCATTAGGGGGAGGAGAATTTGGCTTTTGATATCTTTATTATATTTTATCCAGCCATTATTTTAAAAAATTATATAGACCGTTACTTATTTTTTTTTTTACTTTTATAGTCTTATCTTTTTTTATTAAAAATATGTCAGTATTGACACCATTAAGTGATTATAAAATCATTTCATTGCAAAATATGGAATTTCCCAGCATTCGTCATTCTTGTTGTTCCGCCATATACATAATTCGTTGTCAGAGAAACTAGGTTTGAAATGGTACTTGTTATGTTTGCTAGAAAATTAGGGAAGAACGTTGTCCATCTGTTTTTCTTTTGATAAGAACTGCTGTTTTCCTCTGTGCATTGGACAAGTTAAATTGACTAGTACTGTTAAACGTACTATAACAATAAGCGTTTATTAAACACTTTTAAGCTATAAGTATTTTTGAGGTACATTTCATACATAATAGGATAATGTATTAAATTCTTCTCTTCTTTTTAATCTGTAAATTATGCGCATAATAAGTGAAAACCCATATCTGTCTAATAGAAAACATATGAAAGAAAAACAAAGAAAAAATTTTTAAAATTACAAGAATTTTAAAAAATTTGCATCGATATATTTAGAGCAGTGGTTCCCAAACTTTTATTGCTCACTGCCCACCGAACCATAAGCAAAACTACAACGCCCTAATCCACTACTCGCATATCATTCTGTAACACAACTATCTAGAATTATTTAATACTCTATCCACCTGAAAGAAGTCTAACAGGGCCTTTACAACAACTATTCATTTCACATTTTTTATACTTACCAAAGATGTGAATACTCTGTCAAATATGTGTTTTTAACATAATTTTTATGCACAATGAGGAAAGATTTAAAAAATATATGCATCTACACTTTTATGCCACAAAATGTTTTTTGACTCCTTTTTAATTTCAACAATGTAAATCAATGTTGAATGTTTTGCTTCTGCTGCATTTTTATCTTTACAACATTCTTGCAAATATTCTTGCATTTAGCATTAACTCCTTTATAATTTCAACAATGTAAACCAATTATGAATGTTTTGCTTCTTCTGCAATTTTATCTTTACAACATTCTTGAAGAGATTCTTGCATTTAGCATTAACTCCTTCCTAATTTCAACAATGTAAACCAATTTTGAATGTTTTGCTTCTACTGCAATTTTATGTTTACAACATTCTTGAAGAGATTCTTGCATTTAGCATTAACTATTTCCTGATTTCAAGAATGTAAAACAATTTTGAATGTTTTGCTTCTTCTGAAATTTTATCTTTACAACATTCTTGAAGAGATTCTTGCATTTAGCATTAACACCTTCCTAATTTCAACAATGTAAACCAAATTTGAATGTTTTGCTTCTTCTGCATTTTTATTTTTACAACATTTTTGAAGAGATTTTTACATTTTGCATTAAAATTTATAACATTTACATACTTTATAGTTAATATTAGATGCATATTAAAAGTTGATGGAAAAGCTGTGAACAATATATTTTCTTTTTATGAATGAAAAGAATGCACAAGAACCATTCTAAATTTCTGATCTTTATGAATTTGTTTAATAATCATTATTCGTCCTCAAAACACGTTTATTTTTTTCTCTTTAAGATTATCCTTAGTTAACTGTCAAATACTATCAAATTTGAAACAAAACACTATGTACTTTATGTAAGATATTGTAAATTATAGCATACATTCATTTACTTTAAAAGAGTCCTGCAATACAGCCATAGATATTTAATATTTCCCCATTTCCCTTTTAAGTAACATTTAAAATTTGTAAAATTTATAAAATTGGTAGTACCATGCTTACTATTTCAAATATTTTTAGATTAAATGTGTCCAAGACAATACACTATATTGCCATTGATTATGGGACACATACGATTTTAGACATTTTACTAAATATCTAGAAAAATACATAAGGAATCATCTCGAAACTCTTAGTGTATAAATATAATAGTATAAGTCATACATCTTCGTGAAGATTTTTTCCCGAAACTCCAAAGGGGACCGTCAACAAATTAAAAAAGAATGAATATATTTTGAATAACCCTGTCAAAACTAATGTAGCAAAAGCGCTCAAACTCTAGATTGTGATTGAATGCCTTATTGTAATAAGCCTTATTCATTTTTATGCAAATAGCATGCATACTCGCAGAGTAATTAAGGTTTTTATAAAAATGATTCCAAAATTTTCCAAGTTTTTTCCTTATAATTTTCAGAGTTCTTAATATAAAATATTATTTTTTTCAGAAAATATGACAAACAACATTGCACACAGTACCCTGTAATCAGAATTAAAAAATAATGAAAATTGTATAAAAAATGAGTTGGTTTACTAAATAATTTTTTACTGCGCATGCGTCAACGATATCACAATTTCATTTGCATATTATGTTAGCGAAATGTATAGAGCAACTTTTGTGAAAGTCACAAAATCATAACTTGAAAATTCCGACAATAATCGTCAATTGAATAAGTCGAAAATCCGTTATTCTCAAAATGAAGCAAAAACAAGAGGGGTTGTATCCATATATTCATTGATTAGTGTCAATATAGAATACACAATATGGGATGTACTACTGCATTTGGATAAAATCCCTCATTTTTTTGCTTCATTTTGGAAACAACGGATTTTGTCCTTTTTCTATAGACGATTACTTTCAGAATTTTCAAGCTATGATTTTCAGACTTTTACAAAAGTTGCTCTATACACTTAGCTAATATAATATGCAAATGAAATTTTGATATCTTTGACGCATGCGCAGTAAAAAATTATATAGTAAACCTACTCATTTTTCATACAATTTTTATTATTTTTTATTTCTGATTACAGGGTACTGTGTGCAATGTTGTTTGTCATATTTTCTGAAAAAAATATTATTTTATATTAAGAACTCTGAAAATGAAAAAACTTGGACAAATTTGGGACCATTTTTATAAAAACCTTAATTACTCTGCGAGTGTGCATGCTATTTGCATAAAAATGAACACAATGTATTACAATAAGGCATTCAATCATAATCTAGAGTTTGAGCGCTTTTGCTACATTAGTTTTGACAGGGTTATTCAAAAGATATTCATTCTTTTTTAATTTGTTGACGGTCCCCTATGGCGTTTCGGTAAAAAATCTTCACGGAGATGTATGACGTATACTATTTTATTTATACACTAAGAGTTTCGAGATGATTCCTCATGTATTTTTCTAGATATTTAGTAAAATGTCTAAAATTGCAAGTGTCCCATAATCAATGGCAATATAGTGTATAATTTAAATAGATCCTTAAGAAATTTCATTTGTAAATGTTCAATCATGTTACATACAACAGAGCAAAGAAGAGTATATAGCTCACTAAAAAGATATTCGAAACTTAGAAATAAACTGAAAAATACATTAATAATTAGAAACATTTAAAGAATTTTCAATAATTAAAGTAATAAAATATTTTAAGACTGTTTATATAATTATATTGGTTTGGATTTCATTTTAAAGTTCTGATCGAAAAGTTTTTTTTTTAAATACAACAAAAGGGATTTTTTTCCTATGTATCGACTTTTAGCCGAAAATATAACATTTTCAAAAAAGGGGCAACGGATAAATGAATTGCTAATTTAGAATTGCCAACTGAAAAATCAAAGTGCCCCACGTTGGAGCGAAAGTTGAGAACTACTGCGTTAGAGGAAGGGGTCCAAAATTGCCAAAATGTTGATAGCATTAAATACGCGCAACCCTTAAAAATAATTAAGATAAAACTATTTTCAAATGATTCTTTTTTATCTTCTTTTGATTATAAGTAAAAACAAATAATGCTTTATATTGTATAAAATTCATTTATTTATAAAAAAAATCTATTCCTGTTTTACTACCATGTGATTATACATTATGGTAGCTTTTTTTTCAAGATACATTCAATTCATCAAAATTAACTTTTAATTTTTTTTATATAAACATCTTCTTTAAATTCTGCTGCTGAAAATTTGTTACAAATTCTTTATCGCAGTTGCTACAATTACCTTTGTTTTTCAATCTAAAAACAGACAAAAATATTTGAAAAATTCATAATCATATTACTTGGTAATTATTGCTGAAGCAGAGATTTGTGATATCTAGAGCAAGAATTTTACAATCAAGAATACAAGAATAATCTCGTTGTGATTTCCTCCCTGAACAATGTTTATAAACTTCTGTATAAATATTGCTATTCTTCAGACACTGCTTTTGTTATTGTTTTCTAACTATAGATTAAAAAAATTTCATTATTAAACAATAAATGTGTAATATATATGTTAACTTTTTAAGAATAAAATTGCCGCTATATGACATTTTCTACTATATAATTCTTTTTTTACACAATTAAAAAAATATTTACAATCCTTAATATAAACACTTTAAAAATAGTTTCTTTATTAAAAAAAAAAAAAAAAAAAAAAAAAAAAAAAAAAAAAAGATTTTTTTTTTTTTTTTAAGAAGCTACAATTTTTTTCATTTTTTCACCTTTAGAATTGTTCTCTAAATATTTTGTTTGGATTCTACTATATCAAGATACATTTCAACTTCTCTTTTGCACCTATTAGCAATGCAGATTCTTTCACAAGCTTAAAAAAATTCCAAAGTATTGGAAATTAGGGAAACGTAGTCCTTTCTACGCTTACATTAAATCATCAGACAACGTTCGCACCTAACAGATAATGCATGCAAATGCTGAATTTATTTTGGAAAAGAAATTTCACCCGAAGAAAAATAAATTTGAAATTACTGAAAGAGCTTTTGATATGAGGAATTGTAAAATATTCTTCGTTAATAAGGAAAAATTCTCAACAATAAATCGTAAAATACAGGGTTGAAACTGAATAAAGAACTGAATACAGGATTGAAAACTTTCACATTGAAGGTTAGAATTTTCATTTAAAAAATGATAATAAAAATAATAATATAAATGTTAATCTTTTAAGTTTAAAATTAACGCTATATGACAATTTCTATTATGTAAATCTTTCTCGCATAGTAAAACTAATTTTTATTTACAATCCTTTAGGTAAATACTTTAAAATTAGTTTCTTTAACAAAACTTCCAATTTATCAAAATTCAACTTTAGAGTTTTCATCTAAACACCTTTTTTTTTGCATTCCATTCTCTGAATATGTATTTCAACTTTTCTTTTGCACCTATTAGCAATGTAGATTGCTTCACAAGCTTTAAAAAATGACAAAATAGTGGAAATTTTGGACACAGAATCTTCGCTAGGCTTACATTAAATCATCAGACAACCTTTGTATCTAATAGATAATACATACAAATGCTGAATTTATTTTAGAAAGAAATTTCGCATGGGGAAGAATAATTTTGAAACTACTAAAAGAGCTTTTGAAGTGAGGAATAGGTAAGGAAGTAAAGGTGAGGTAAGGAAGTAAAATATTCTTCCTTAATAAGGAAAAATTCTCAACAATAAACCGTAAAATACAGGACTGAAACTGAATAAAGAACTACTGGACTGAAAAATTTACCATAGATGGATAGAATTTTCATTGTCATTAAAATCGTTACATTTTTATTATCATTTTCACAGTCATATGTATATTTACATTAAAATTTGGCATCCGCTTTAATAAATATCCGCTTTTAATATTTATTATAATTTAACTTTTTGGTTTTATCTGAATAATATTTCGATTTCTCTTTCAAAAATTTATAACAAACATTTTTATAATAAGCGTTAAAAGAAAAAAAAAAAAAAAAAAAAAAAAAAAAAAAAAAAAAAAGCTGTTCAAAATTTAAAATTTTGATGATGGTACAGTGTCAGCTAAAAATACTCGATTCTTCAACATCTTTTTTATCATCTAATCATAATTTAAATGCTGAATCCTCATACTGATATATTATACGATATAAAAATTATCTATAAAAATTTTAATTTTATTCAGCTGGTGTATACATTTTGTTTGGTTTTATTTTTAATGAAAAAACATCGATTACTCTGTAAGAGATTTAAAAGCTTTTGTTTTAGTATTCTGAATAGATATCCTTCTAGTAGATAATATGTAAAAAGAAAAAAAACTATTATTTGTTTTTTTTTTCTTTATAGTCTTTTACGATTCTAAAAACAATGAGCATTAACCTAACATGTATCTGTCTTAAACTTTATTTGATTTTAATTATTAATAAGTAAAGCTTTATATTGCTTAAAACTTAATCATATGTAATAAAACAACGTTATATTTTTTCCATCTTCTGCTTACACTTTATATACACCAGTCTTATGTATACAGCTTCTTTTACAAAAAGAAAAACAACCAAAAAAAACATTTAATTTAGCTAATTTTAGTTTTAGAGTTTTTATCTGATTACTTTGTTTAGTTCCTTTTCACTGGATATGTATTCCAACTTAGCTTTTGCTTCTATCAGCAATGCAGATTGTTTCAGAAGCTTAAAAAATCTCAAAGTATTGGAAATTTGGGATAGAGAATCCTTGTTAGGCTTACATTAAATCATCAAACAACCTTCGCATCTAACAGATAATGTATACAAGCGCTGAATTTATTTTGGAAAAGGAATTTCGCCCGGGGAAGAATAAACTTGAAATTACTGAAAGAGATTTTGATACAAGGAATTGTAAAATATTCTTCATTAATAAGGAAAAGTTCCTAAAAATATATCGTAAAATACAGGGCTGAAACTGAATAAAGAACTAAATACAAGACCGAAAAATGTCCCATGGATGGGATAAAATTTCCATGGTCATTGAAATCCTTAATTTTTCTTATTATCATTTTCACAGACATATGCGTTTACATTAACAATTGGCACCTGCTTAAATAAAATTTGTTAATTTATTGAAATCTAACTTTTTGGTTTTTATCTGAATAATTTTTAGATTTCTCTTTCAAAAATATATAAAAATCCCTATCGGCTTGGCCTACAGGCGGAGGTAGATTTCGAAGAGTGTTTATTTCAACATCAAAAAATAAAATATGACTAGAGATAAACCACATTTTAATAACTTTATTTGGTACCTTTGGAATTTTTTTAATTTCACTTTTCATTAAGAAATGGTTTTACCAGGATCATCTTAAGCAAAATTCAGCTCAAATGCCCATTTTGACAGTATATTTTGTAATATATTCTAACTTTATTAAAAAATCGACCAACACGACACATTATATAGTTACTAAATAAGAAAAACTTCCAATTGAATGCGTTTGAGAGCAAAATTCAATTTAAAAATGAGTCATAAATTAAGCAGTTTGTTATTTGAATACATCCTCAATTCTGCATTTACGATCACTCCGAAAAATTTAATACGAAATGCCCAATTTGACAGCTTTTTTAAAAAATTTATTCAGCTTTTATCAAAAAACTGACCAATACGGCACGTTATACAGCTCTTATATAAGGGAGCTTGTCAATTGGATGCGTTTGAGAGTAAAAATAGTTTTAAAAATGAGTCAGAATAAAAGCAATTTGTTGTTTGATTACTTCTTCACTTTTTTAATCACGACCACTTCGGTAAATTCGGTTCAAATACCCATTTTGGCAGCCTTTTTTGAAATACATCTGTTTTTATCAAAAAACTAGCCTATATATATATATATATATATATATATATATTATATAATTCCTAAATAAGAGGAACTGCCATTTGGATGAGTTTAAAATGAAAAATGTATTTAAAAATGAGTCAGAATATAAGCAGTTTGGATTTGAGGTTAATCTTTCAACACTTATTTGTGTTTAATTTATTTTTGTTATAAGAATTGGTCCTATAAAAATCTTGTCAATAAAGTTGTGGATATTATTAACAGGATATAAAATAAATTTAATCAGATTTGATAGTTTAAGAACTGATGAAGTTATGGATTTATTATTTTTCCACCACCATTTTGTTTTCGTTTTTAATTTTTTTTTTATCTGTAAGAGTTGGTACTATCAAAAACTTGCAAGTACAAAAGTTTTAGGTAATTTGTAAAACATTTATAAAAAATTTAATTGAATTTGATATCTTAAAAATTGACAGTGTTATGAACTTTTTTCTCCCAAAAACCTTTTTTTTTTTCGTCCTTTGAGCCCATTTTTAATTTTATCAAAAGTCTTCCATGCATAAAATTTATAAATACATACGTAAATGGTTCTTATCAGAATTTGAACCGAAACATGTCAAAGCTATTTGTTTTTAATATATTTTGTAACACCTTACTCAAGTAATATAAATTGTTTATGCTTAAGTAATTTAAAATGTTTATTGCATACTGTATTAATCATATATGTATTAAATAAAATTTGATGTTTTTTCTGCCTCATTTCAACATTTTTCATACACCAGTGTTATGTATACAGCTTCATCTTAAATAAAAGACATTCAATTTAGCCAATTTCATCTTTAGAATTTTTATCTGAACACTTTGTTTAGTTTCCACTCTCTGAATATGTATTACAACTTCTCTTTTGCACCTATTAGCAATGCAGATTGTTTCAGATGCTAAAAAATTATAAAGTATTGGAAATTTGGGAAACAGAGTCCTTCCACGCTTACATTAAACCATCAGGCAACGTTCTCATCTACTGGATGATGTATGCAAATGCTGACTTTATTTTGAAAAAGAAGTTCCACCCGGGGAAGTATAAATTTTAAATTATAGTGAGAGATTTCGATGTTAGTAATGATAAAATATTCTTTATTAAGTAGAAAAATTCCTAACAATAAATTATAAAATGTAGGACTTAAATATGTAAAAATTTTCTTATGAGTTTATCGGTTGTTAAAATTCTTAATTTATTAATTGAGACCCACGGAAGACAAGGGGTGCAATTGACAAAATCGAAAAAAATGAACTAAGCACACAGACGACCTTGAAATATGCTTCATTCTTTTCAAGTAATGAAATATAAGTGATTTTCGAATTATATGCTGCATTGTAGAGATCAACCAATTTTGCCGAATAGAAATCAGAATTGATTAAATGCATATTTACAGAAAAATGTACTTTACTTTTTTTCACAGTTATTGAGATAAGAGTTCAAAGTTCACACTAAAACTAGCGGCAGTTTCCTATTTCCATTCAGTCAATTATTGTTGATAGTCAAATTTAATACCAGTTATATTTAACCCTTTATCTACCGACGGTAGTTATAAGTATCATTAAAATTACTTCTTATAAAATCCTTTTAATACGTCAATTAATTATAATACTGTTTAGAAAGAGATATACATACACTACTTTATCTTTTTCCAAAAGCATTATTGGTTACAGAAAACAAAAATATATTTTTTAATGATTTCTTTTGCCTTTGTATCTTTTCAGCTTTCTTAGCGCTGAGGGAGGGGGATGGGGATTTTTCAATTCGAAAATATTTCCGTATTTATAGTCTAAGAACATCCTATTTGTACATTTTGTAATTCTACAAACAAGACAATTTTAAATAAAAATTTTGAGAGCGTTATAAATATTGCACAAAATCCCTATAAATTCATATTTAATTAATCCTTCTAAATCCTTCAAAAAATTATTAAATATGCATATCTTTTAATTTAGTTAAAACAATTTACGTAAAATGCTTTAGAATGTAAAATTTTCATGAATTAATAATGTGGTAGATAAAGGGTTAAACTCAATTTACTCCGAATCAAATTTTTGTCACTTGTATCTCTTAGGCTTCCGAGGTCCTCAATTATCATTTCCTTGGTCTTAGCAATATGTTTGATGTTCATTTCAATAAAATTTTACAATTTATTCAAATTTATGTTTAAGGTTTTTTTTCTGAATATTATTCAGATTTCATTTTCAATAAATTATAAAATACAGCACTGAAATATGTAAAAATTTTCCCATGGGTCATTATAATTCTCAATTTATGATTTGTCACATTCTTAGTCTTATGTTTATAATTTATAATTGGTGCTCATTTTAATCAAATTTGTCACTTTCTTCAAATTTATCTTTAATTTTTTTTATCTGAATAATATTTAAATTTTATTTTCCAAAATTCACGATAACCCTTATTTTACTAGTCTGGAGGGATGGGGATAGTTACGATATTTAAAAAAAAATTATCTAAACAAACAGAGTTTAAAAAATAAACAACCGATATTTTAAAACATTTTATTACTGTAATAAACCTTAAATTATGCCTATGATTATATTATAAAAAGGTTTCCAATAAATATGAGCAACTTTTTTTTCGTCTTTTGTATGTCTTTATATTTGGTTTTATTTAGAATTTAAAAATTATCAATTTATCTTTAATGATCATAGAAACTTCTGAACATTGTGTATAAATTTACTTGTAGTACCTTATACATTAAAATGAATAAAATGTGTCCCATTTGCTTCTTTTTATTTTTTCATTACTAAAAAAGCAATTAGTATTACCTTAAAAGAATGTTTTTTAAACTCTGTCTCAATTTAATTGTTAATAAATAACGCTTTAGGTTGTAAAAAATTTAATCACATAATAAAATTATTTGATGTTGTTTTCGTCTTATGCATGTATTATTTATACAACGGTCTTATGTATAAAATCTGCTTCCAAAATAAATAAATAAATAAATAAAATTTAATTTAACCAAATTCATCTTTCGAATTTTTATCTCAAAACTTTGTTTAGTTTCCACTCTTTGAATATATATTCCAACTTCTCTTTTGTATCTATTATCAATGCAGATTATTTCAGAAACTAAAAAAATTGCAAAATATTGGAAATTTGGAAAACAGATTCCTTTCCACGTTTACATTAAATCATCAGACAGGCTTCGCATCTAGAAGATAACGTATGCAAATTTTGACCATACTCTGCAAAAGAAATTCAACCCGGGGAAAAATAAATTTGAAATTACTGAGAGAGATTTTGATGTAAGAAATGATAAAATATTCCCGATTTAAAAAAAGTTCCTAACTATATATTTATAAAAATAAATCATAAAATACGGTAGTGAAATATGTAAATATTTTTATATGGATTTATCACTCATTAATATTCTTATTTTTTTAATTATCAATTTCTTGGCTTTTTATGTTTGGCGCCCGCATAAATAAAATTTGTCAATTTATTCACATATGTGTTTAAAACTTTTATCTGATATTATTTATATTTCATTTTTGGTTTTGAGGGGGGTGGGAGAGAAATGATATAAGGTACCCTGGGGTAATAACGCCAAGTGCTCATATTATGCATAATTATGAAATAATCTGGTAAATGACACCCATGTGCTCTGCGCAGAAGTGTTTTGAGTCATATAATTCGCAAAAAACAGCTTCAAGTTAATTTGTTTCATTTTTAGGTCTTATTGTTTTTACAAGCAACTAAAATTAACGCTTGATCTAAAATTTGCGAGATACGTTTTGTGATGTAAAGACTATTTTTTTTTATCCGGAAATACTTTGTTAATTACATAAATTTATAGTACATTTCATAGACTTTCAAAATGTTGATGAAGATTTTGGATATCTTCTCGAGATAATTTCTAAAAATGTACAGCGCAATAACTATAACGGGGTAATAACGCCAATCCTTGGCATTAATACCCCGGTTGATTCCCTACAGTAGCGGAGCTACATCCTAAATACTTATTCAAATAAACACAGTCAAAACTGTGCAATTCAATTTAAGGGGTCCTTTTTAAGCAAAAAGAAGCTCACGGTCTGATATTATTTTGCCTCATCCTCCCCCCCCCCACACCACATCTTTATTTTTCTTACACTTTCACAAAAAATTGCACATTTTGAATAGCTTAGTATGATTTTTGTCAATTTCTAAGTTTGTTCAGTTTGTATTTTTAGAATTGGGCAATCTACATTCAATTATTCCATCTTATTTCATAGTTTTGTTTGCATGGCGTTATTACCCATATAGGTGGGTAATAACGCCAAATAGCATTGGTCAACAAATCACGCCATTACATTTTACGAATACATATCTGTTAAATTATATTTTTTCTATAGATAGTCAATGAGTTGCTGTAACAAATCATATATTTGTTTGAAAAATACAATCTAAAACTGAGCCGTGCTAATTGGTAGAACCTTAACGTGGCGTTATTACCCCAGGGTACCTTATTTAAAAAATTATTTAAATAAAACAGCAGTTAATAGTATACAATCCATATGTTAAAACTTTTTATTGTTGTCAAATAATATATTATGCTATAAAAAGTTATTTAATAAATAAAGACAATTTTTTTCGTCTTGTGTGTATATTTTGTTATCATTTTGAATGAAAACGATATCATTTTAATTCTATCATCATTAAAAACTTTAATTTTGAGCCTTGTGTATAAATATACTTTTAGTAAATTACAGATAAAAAGAAAAATAAGTATCTGCCAATTTCGTTTAGTTCTTTCACGATTTTAAAAACAAAAAGAATACTAAAAGAGTGCAGTTTTATGTTTTTTTTTTATTATTAATAGGCAATGCTTTATAAAGTATAAAACTTAATCTTGTAAAACAACTTGATGTTTTACCGTCTTTTGCATACTCTTTTCATACAGTCTTTTGTATACAGCCATTTTTTTCAATAAAAACATTCAATTTAACCAATTTCATCTTTAGAGTTTTTATCTGAACCCTTTGTTTTGTTTCCACTCTCTGAATATGTATTCGAACTTCTCTTCTGTACCTATTAGAAATACAGATTGTTTCATAAACTAAAAAAATTGCAAACTATTGGAAATTTGGAAAGCAGAGTCCTTTCCGCGGTTACATTAAATCATCAGAAAACGTTCGTATCTAGAAGATAACGTATGAAAATTTTGACCATACTCTGCAAAAGAAATTCAACTCGGGGAAAAATAAGTTTGCTCAATAAAAGGAGCAAAGAGATACTCTCTAGTTGTCAAAGGCATTTTGCACTGGCCATAGTCAGGGCTTATAGAACGGCCCCCACCTCGGCACTTCTGGTACTCTCGGGCCTGATTCCAATCCACCTCAAAGTCAATTACGAGGCAGCCTATGGAACAATCGCAAGACTTAGAAAAAACACAAAAATACACAACAAGGTCCTGCACCAACGTGAATATGAAAAGAAAATCAATATATGGGCAAATCACCCAGCCGAAATAATTGAACCAAGGATTGGATATAACATGCACGAAGTAGTCACCTACACGGACGGATCCAAATTGGAATCAGGCGCTACAGGTTCGGCCTTTGTAGCATACAAAAATAACCAAAAAATAATGACATGGTCAGTGCCCCTAAGAGAATGCAACAGCGTTTTCCAGGCCGAACTACTGGCAATACAAAAAGCAGCGGAATGGGGCAACACAACAGGTGAGCCATACAGCATACGCTCGGATTGCAGATCAACCATAGAATCACTAAAAAAGCCATTTAATGTCAATGAAACAGTAGATAAAATACAAAACTTAATTAAAGAATCCAACAATAAGTTTAAAATCAGCTGGGTCAAGGCGCACGTGGGCATCCAAGGAAACGAGGATGCAGACGAGTTAGCCAAAACCGCAGCGGAAAACACAAATAAGAAAAACAAATACTATATGAAAAAGCCAATCTCAAAACTGAAACGGACACTCAAAGAGCTAACAATGAAACAATGGCAGTTCGAGTGGGATTACGGGGATACAGGCAGGGAAACACATCAGTATTTTCCAACAGTAGGTGAAAGCAGACTCATAAGTGACTTTTTACTCTCACAACTTTACACAGCACATGGAGCATTTCCAGCTTATCTCCACAGATTTAATAAAGCGGACACTCCGGACTGTGCATGCGGCACGGAGGGTACGCCTAAACATTATCTCCTCCACTGCCCACTCACCCAACAGTACCACCTGGTAAACATAACAACAAATAATGATAAACTGTGGCACGATCAATTAGGTAAAAACAAACACGTACAAAATAAAGCAAAAACAGTAATCAGGTGGCTCCAAGAAAACTGCGACAGTATCACAACATTAAAGCAAACAAACATATAAAACAGAAAGCCCTCTCATTTTAGTAACCCAGCAGAAACATAATACTGTATGTTATGTGTTATATGTTGTATGTTTAAAAAAAAAAAAAAAAAAAAAAAAAGGCCTAGGATTTTTTTTTTTTTTATTCGCAAAAAAAAAAAAAAAAAATGTTTGTATATGTTTTATGTCCTTTAGCAGTGTGCGGTAGTCGCACAACATCAGCTGTAACCATGGCTCGCAATAGGAGCCCCGCAACATATGAATTGCAAGCACAACGAATATCACCAACGGTTCAGCAAGTTGTGCAATATGACACAGTAAGAAGCTTCAAACGCCCCCGGCACTGCTTGTCCGTCCACTGTGTTGTGTTGTAAAAAATAAAAATAAAAATAAATAAAAAAATAAAATAAATTATATATAAAAGGTCTAGGAATCCCCTAATGCCAAAAAAAAAAAAAAAAAAAAAAAATTTAAAACTGCTTTTAAGTTTTTTCATCTATTATTTTATTTTATATATTTTTTTATTCTTTATTTAACTATTTTTTTTATTTTATTATTACTAATTTTTATTTATTTATTTATTTATTTTATTTATTTATTTATTTTTTTTTTGACAGCTCGCCTCTTTATTTGGTGCAGTAGGACTCTGTCCGCACAAAATACCGGACCCGCTCTAATGGGACAACCCAAGGAGCCAGTTTTTCTCGGTGGGGTACGGTAGAAAGGTGGGTTCTTGTTTCTCTCTCTGCAACGCTCTCGTTTGAATTGCTATTTGGCGCAAAAATTTTCCTCCATCAGCGGTACGACTTAGCTTTTCGGCCATTTTCTGTTTTTCTTTTTTTTTTCTTTTTTCTTCTTTTTTCTTTTTTTTTTAATTCCCTCAAAATTTCCCCAACAATCAGCTAAGTACAGTACCATTGTTTAGGCCCAAAAACATCCAGTCCCATTTCGTCTGGTATGATGAGTACAAGGTGTGCGGCAACAAATCACAAAGTTAACCCAATGTGCAATAAACCACAAAGATTACCAACAAAGCACTTAACCTAAACAGCCGACCCGGGTACTTGTCTTAGTGGTTCGCCACTTTGCCGGCTAAAATTACATCATGTACGCTAATGGCGCCTGGTGCTAGAGGTCTGCACGGGCCGAAATTTCCAGGCCCGAGCCCGGCCCGAAAGTTAAAATTTCGGCCCGGGCCCGGCCCGGCCAGAACGAAAGTAATATTGGCCCGACCCGGCCCGGCCCGAAAATTAAAATTTCGGCCCGAGCCCGGCCCGGCCCGAACGAAAAAAATATTGGCCCGACGCGGCCCGGCCCGAAAGTTAAAATTTCGGCCCGAGCTCGGCCCGGTCCGGAAAAAAGTTTAAAATTCAGCCCGAACCCGGCCCGGCTCTAGTGAATTTCTACAGAACATTAATCTTTAATCTTATGGAAGAGTTCTGACCAATAAAAATTATATTAGTCTTTTTTTTCATGTTTATACACTATATTGCCATTGATTATGGGACACTTGCAATTTTAGACATTTTACTAAATATCTAGAAAAATACATGAGGAATCATCTCGAAACTCTTAGTGTATAAATATAATAGTATACGTCATACATATCCGTGAAGATTTTTTACCGAAACGCCATAGGGAACCGTCGACAAATTAAAAAAGAATGAATATCTTTTGAATAACCCTGTCAAAACTAATGTAGCAAAAGCGCTCAAACTTTAGATTATGATTGAATGCCTTATTGTAATACACTGTGTTCATTTTTATGCAAATAGCATGCACACTCGCAGAGTAATTAAGGTTTTTATAAAAATGGTCCCAAATTATTCCAAGTTTTTCCATCATTATTTTCAGAGTTCTTAATATAAAATAATATTTTTTTTCAGAAAATATGACAAACAACATTGCACACAGTACCCTGTAATCAGAATTAAAAAATAATAAAAATTGTATGAAAAATGAGTAGGTTTACTATATAATTTTTTACTGCGCATGCGTCAAAGATATCAAAATTTCATTTGCATATTATGTTAACTAAATGTATAGAGCAACTTTTGTAAAAGTCTCAAAATCATAGCTTGAAAATTCTGAAAGTAATCGTCTACAGAAAAAGGACAAAATCCGTTGTTTCCAAAATGAAGCAAAAAAATGAGGGATTTTATCCAAATGCAGTAGTACATCCCATATTGTGTATTCTATATTGACACTAATCAATGAATATATGGATACAACCCCTCTTGTTTTTGCTTCATTTTGAGAATAACGGATTTTCGACTTATTCAATTGACGATTATTGTCAGAATTTTCAAGTTATGATTTTGTGACTTTCACAAAAGTTGCTCTATACATTTAGCTAACATAATATGCAAATGAAATTTTGATATCGTTGACGCATGCGCAGTAAAAAATTATTTAGTAAACCAACTCATTTTGTATACAATTTTCATTATTTTTTAATTCTGATTACAGGGTACTGTGTGCAATGTTGTTTGTCATATTTTCTGAAAAAAAATAATATTTTATATTAAGAACTCTGAAAATTATAAGGAAAAAACTTGGAAAAATTTGGGATCATTTTTATAAAAACCTTAATTACTCTGCGAGTATGCATGCTATTTGCATAACAATGAACAAGGCTTATTACAATAAGGCATTCAATTACAATCTAGCGTTTGAGCGCTTTTGCTACATTAGTTTTGACAGGGTTATTCAAAAGATATTCATTCTTTTTTAATTTGTTGACGGCCCCCTTTGGAGTTTCGGGAAAAAATCTTCACGGAGATGTATGACTTATACTATTATATTTATACCCTAAGAGTTTCGAGATGATTCCTCATGTATTTTTCTAGATATTTAGTAAAATGTCTAAAATCGCAAGTGTCCCATAATCAATGGCAATATAGTGTAATCTCCATTTATGCAGGAAGTGCCGTAGGCTGCGATATTTACGCTTTTAAATGAATCTTTGTTTGTTGTATGTAAATTTTTCAGTTATCACTAGTATTATTAATCCATATTCCCTGTAATGGAGACAAAAAGTCGAAAAAGCGGTATATGGTAAAATTTCCAAAGACAAAATTGCTTTTGAACGAAAAAAAAAAAAAAAAAATACATTCCCTTCTTAACAGATGTAAATGTTTAATATATTTTTTCTCCTGTATTGTTGTATTCATTTTGCATGGATGAACACTTTAAAAGAAACTTTCAGTTTTCAGTTTAAAAAAAAAAATTTCGTCATAATCATGTTTTTTTTTTTTTTTTTTTTTTTTTTCTGGGGTGTGTGTGTGTTTAATTCTATTTTAAAACGCCTAGTAATCTACGATTCTTTAAAAGGAATAAATTCTAATGTTTAATTGTAGAATAATGACGGCTTAAAAGTATATGCATTTTTTGCAAACATTTTTGGACAAAGCCAAATATTACTGATTTATAAAAAGTCGAGAAAAGGATTTTCATATAGGAAGATTCAATAGGAATTGATAATTTTGGTTCATGAAAACTAGGAAGAATGGAATCAGTCTCGGCTTCGTACGGAAAAAAAAGTTAGGCCCGGCCCGTCCAGCAAAAAAATTAAGGCCCGAGCCCGGCCCGGCCCGAAAGATTAGTGACTAGGCCCGGCCCGGCCCGGCCCGAGTCTTCAGAAGTAAGGCCCGAGCCCGGCCCGGCCCGAATGCCATTATTGGAAATCGGCCCGAACCCGGCCCGCGGGCCGGGCCGGGCTCGGGCTTCGGGCCGTGGCCCGGCCCGTGCAGACCTCTACCTGGTGCATGTAAAATCCGTCGTGGGTGCAAAGTCCTCCAAGTTACCTGTGAATTATACCTCTGGAGGTGCCTTGCCAGGTGAAGGTCTCGTCATCTGATCAAGGCTCACGAGACCATCTTGCGAAGCCATTTGCAGTTCAAACAACAGGATGTAACATTAATTAACAGGCGAAACAAAGTATGCTCAACGACAAGCAAGTACTGCAGAAATGATGGCATGCGTACCAAAGAAATCAGGTTTATTGCCGCTACGCGGCAATTAGGCGGTCGACCGCCCCGATACCAGGTATCTAACCCGTTAAGCTGAGATAACTTGGCAGGTAGGGGCCTGGCCATCGGTTAGAAAGAAAGAAAAAAGTTTGAAGTTACTGAGAGACCTTTTGATATAAGAAAGGATAAGATATTCTTTATTAAAAAAATTCCTAACTATATATTATTAACAATAAATCATAAAATACAGTAGTGAAATATGTATATATATGTATATATCAGCCACTTGTTTTATTATTTTTTTTTTTCAAGATTTTAAAAGAGATGAATATTACTCTAAAAGAGTGCTGATTTACATTTAAAAAAATATTTATAGGTAATGCTTTATAATATATAAAACTGGATCTTGTAATAACACAAATTTTTCCGTCTTATGCATACACTTTGCATACATCAGTCTTATGTATACAACACTTTATTCAATAAAAACATTCAATTTAACCAATTTTATCTTTAGAGTTTTTATCGAAACACTTTGTTTAGTTTCCACTCTCTGAATATGTATTCCAATTTCTCTTTCAATCTTATTAGCAATGCAGTTTGTTTCAGAAGCTAAAGAAATTATAAAGTATTGGAAATTTGGGAAACAGAGTCGTTTCCACACTTACATTAAATCATCAGACAACGCTCGTATCTACTAGATAATGTATGCAAATGCTGACTTTACTCTCCAAAAGAAATTCCTCCCGGGGAAGAATAAACTTGATATTACTGAGAGATTTTTTGATTCAACCTTCTTTATTAAAAAGAAAAGCTCCAAACAATAAATTTCTAACAATAAATTATGAAATACAAGTAGTATAGTAATGACAGTTTCAGCCCACCGGGTGCAGGGTGCTGACCTCTAAGAGGGGGGTGAAGGTCATCGGGTGCTCGAGCTGTAAGAGGGGGGTGGAGTGAAGGTCATCGTGCAAGGTTAAGATGACGTCATCTTAGAGGATGAGTGTGTTGATGACGTCATCTTATAGGATGAGTGTGTTTTAGATAAGAATTTTTTTTTTTTTTTTAAGCGGGAATTTTAGGGAGTTAGAATTTTTTTCCATACTATAGTACGAGGGTGTTTTTTAATTTTAATGCGGGGACTTTAAAATTTTCGGCGTGTTACAGTACGTGGGGTATGTTTTTCGATTAAATTTTGCTGTTGTTCATTTAAAAAGGCAATTAAAAAGTAATTAAAAATAAGGAATGAAGAGACTTTTTTTTTTTTTTTTTTTTCACCGTGTTCTTTGATGAGGGGTTAAGCGGGTATTTCGGGACACAGAATGTTTTTTTTTTTTGTACTATTGTACGAGTGGTTTTTAATTTTAATGTGGCGACTTAAAATTTTTCAGTGAACTTTAGTTTAAGGATTTAATTTTAGATTTTAAGCGGGAATTTTAGGGAGATTGATTTTTTTTTTTTTTTTTTTTTTTTTTTTTTTTTTTTTACCGTGTATTAAATAAGGGGTTAAGCGGGTATTTTGGGCACATAGAATTTTGCTTTCTATACTATTGTACGAGTGGTTTTTAATTTTAATGTGGCGACTTACAAATTTTCAGTTTGGTGTAATTTAAGAGTTTATTTTTTTGATTTTAAATAGAAATTTTGGGGAGATTGATTTTTTTTTTTTTTTCATTGTGCTCTTACATGATGAGTTAAGTGGGTATTTTGGGCGAAATTATTATTTTAGACTAATCATACGCGAAGAATATATATTTTTTTTCGGGGGTTGCTATTTTAATAAAGAACTAATTAAGAAGGGAGCATTCATGGTGAATTAATGAATTATTTTTTTAGGAGTAATTTTGTTAAGATTGAATTATTTTTTCATTTTTTTTGGAGTGGATATTAATGTTTAATAGGGGGACTTTAATTTTTTTTTGCAATGAAATTGACGTGCGCTCGTCGATCTAACGGTTCGGAGTTCATAGTTTTCTTCAAATCATGTGTGAATATTGGTTTAGAATTTCTTAGAATGACTTCCACCACTTTTATATCTATCCATTATCATAAATAACACATGCTGGTAATGGGAATTTGGGAATAACAATTTTGAATATTTATTTAATGAAGGAACTTTAAAATTATTTCGAGTGTTATTTTTAGTCAACTATGTTATACATTTGATATTTTAGAATAGTTCAAAAATAACTTTAAAATTTGAATGAAAAAATATGTTTTAAAATGGAATTTTACGTGCTAGTATTGAATCGCACTCGTCGCCCTAACGGTTTGGAATATGTGGTTTTCTTCGAACCTTGGTGAAAATTTAATTGAATTGATGATTATTATTATTTTGTATGTCTTGTATGTATGTGCATGTGTTGTATATATGCATATATGTCTTGTATGTATGTGCATGTGTTGTATATATGCATATATGTGTTGTATGCATGTATGTGTGTGAATATATGTTTGTGTGTTGTATGCATGTGCGTGTGTTGTATGTATGTACGTATGTATGCGTGTTGTATGCATGTATTTGTTGTATGTATGTGCGTGTATTGTATGCATGTATGTATGTGTGTTGTATGCATGCATGTGTGTGTAATTTTTTTTTTGCCGATAGGTGTGATCTTTAGCTGAAAGTGACCTAGGGTCAAAACTTTTACCCAGGAATCGCCACGGGGAGGCAGATCACATGATTCCCGTATTGCACACATTCACATACATTATTTCGAGCGATATTTTTAGTGAAACATAATATGCAATTGAATTTTTAGAATAATTAAAAAATAACTTTAAAATTTAAATGACAGAATGTTTTAAAATGGAATTTGACGTACTAACATTTAATCGCGCTCGTCGGTTTTTACTGTTTGGAGTCTGTTAATTTTCCTTTAACCTTGGAAAACCTTGCGTCAATAAATATATTTCAGAAAGACCCCCACTTTGGGTACTCTTATAAACTAATATTTGTAATGAGATGTGTTCGCGCGCGTCGGCCTAACTGTTTGGAGTATCAACATAAAATCAGCAAATTAATACAAAATATTTCAAATAGTAAGAAAATGATTTATTAAAATCACCAAGTAAGAATAAAAATACTTCAAGCAATGAGAAAATAAATGTTTTAAACCGCCAATTGAACATAAAATATTTCACACAATAAAAAACGAAAGATTAAAATCGCCAACTCAAAATGAAATCTCATGCAATTAGAATAAAAACATAAACAAAAATCGCCAAATTAAAAGATTATTCTTATCTCACAATAAATATTCTGAAAGACCTATTCAAAAATTCTAGTTAAAGTTTTTATTCAGAATTCAAATAAAACTCCTTAAGTTTTGACATGTCACTAAAAATTTAAAGTAAACATTTTTTCAAAGTGTAATTATCAAAGATTAATTTTTCTAATAATTAACTCATGTAAAGATAGTTCAAAATGCAATGATTCACCATTTGCTTTTTAAATCTTAGAACATATTATTTGTGATATAAACATCACGTTATGTAAAAATTATAAATAAATATTAGTAGTTTTAAAATAATTTTTATTCGAATGGGTAGTTTGATAAATTAATAACATTAGAATTTTTTGGATAAAAAAAAATAACGATTGAGAAACTAACCATTTCAAAATATTTTCTTGGCATAAATGAATTTAAAAGTATTAAAACCCTTTTTAAAAATATTTTTATAAAACCAACTTTCATGCAATTCAAAAAGTTTTTATATGAAAATTAAATATTTTTTTTTTCTTAAGAGAAATATTTTACGTGGGTGAAAAAGTGAGAGTCAGTTAATTTATGAATTACTTTAAAATATTACCACACAATAAATTGTTTTGAAACAATATTCTTCTGTATATTTAAAAGTTTAGTCATTTTATGCATTTTATATACAAATTTTACTTACCAACATATGAATTCGCCTTCAATCCGCACTTTCTTGAAGAGTAATGTTTGATAAACTCTTATCAACACAGCATGTTGGTTTGAATCACTAGCAAGTTAAGACAGGTATGATATGAGTAATCGTTGGGATTTCCACAAAGAGGTGAAGTCATTCTTATCAAATCCTATTCTGAATGAGAAATATTTCAATTGCAATTAACTTCAGATTTTCTTATTTAATAATTATTTTTTTAATTTGACAATTTTAATTAATGTTTTAGTGAAATTACCTTTAAGATTTTAATTTTTTTTAATGCTTATACTATTTCACACATGTACATTCCTATTTGTAAAAAGAAAATCATAAAAAACATATTTGAATGATTTTATTATTATTATTGTTAGACATTATATTTGAAAATCATTTAAACTTTTAGCTTTTATTATTATTATTATTTAGATATTAAGAAGTGACGAAGACCTGTAGAATTAATCTCATCTTAAAACTGATTAATATTCGAAGAAAAATGTATTCTGTTAAATTTTAATTTACCAAACATATATCTTAATATTCATTAACACACTTCTTATTTAATGAATAATATATTTCATGAATAATATATTTTATAATATATATGAGATTTTAATCTTTTTTTAAAAAAAAATGGGTTATGTTATTTCATACACATACGTTCTTATTCGAAAATTCAAAACCATAAAAAACATCGTTGGTTGATTTTTTATTTTTAATTAGACATTGTATTGGAAACGCATTAAAACCTTTCATTTTTATCTCATTTAGACTTCAAAAAGTGTCGAAGATCTAACTGCTTTGCAAAGACTTAAAACTAGTGATTTGATGAGTCATACTTTCTGTGGGTTGTTTTCAAATTTTGGAATTATCTTAATTAATTACCAAACTTCTCATTTTTTTAAACACCACACTAATCATTGCCCCCATTACTTAATCACGTAAATATAATTTATACTAACATTTGAGACCTATACGTATGTGTTGTATTAATTCTTTTAGTTTAATTCATACAAATTTTAATTAAAGCATCCTGTGCTAGTTTTCATACATTTATTATCACATCACGTGATAGAATTCCTTGCGATGTTTTAGAAATAATAGATATTTAATTTTTTTTTTAATTAGTTAATAACATGAAAAAAATTTAATTGCTTTTTAACATGACTCTTTTAAGAAAAACATATTTTATTCTGAAACATTAAATTTAAAAACTAACTCTTAAGAATATGACTTGATGCAATTTATTCATTTTAAACAAGTTAACTTTACTAATTATCGTTAAAATTATTCATTTACCAATGATTTAAACTTCACATTTTAAAGTTATTTATATAATATACTAACATTTAATTATAATAGGTTTAATTTTATTAAAAATTCTGAATAAAATAAAATTTATACTTTAAAAAAAATTATAACACCATTTAAAAATATTAAACAACAACAACAACAAATTTATAACTAAGAGATGAATAAATATAAATATATGAATCACACAATAATAAAAAGAAATACTTAATCATTCATAAAAATTTTCATCTTCTTAAATTTTTTACAATGAAAGACGACTATCACAGTTGAATATTTAGCTTTCTCTTCATAACTTTATCGAGAAATATGTAATGTATACCACACGATTTCATTAAATGAATCACAATACAATTCAAACTTCTCATTTTCAATGTTTTATATATACTAGTGTTTATCAAATAGGTGTTTATTCTGAACAATCATTACTTAGTATATTGATGAAAAGTTTGTGTTGAACGGTTTTTAACTCAAATGGTGTGAGAGAAGAATATGTTAGGACAGAAGTTATTAAATATAGAGTCTTTAAAGTTTATACCCCTGCAAGAATTGGCATTTCAAGAAACAAAGTTGTATCATATTTGAAAGCATTCTTTATATTCGAAACGCACACGTGATCACGATCACATCACTGAAGAGTATAGAGAAGCTGTTTATGTTGTATATAATTTGAATTTTCATTAACACAATATTATAAGCGAAATTTTTCGACAGTTTGAAAAATTATGATGCACAACGTCTGCACACGTTAACACAGAATAAGATTAGCTTATGCCCTTTCGATGATAAGCGTTATTTGCAGGAAAGATGTATTAACATAACATTTTCTTGGTAATTTTACTCGCAGGTTTCGAAACCATAAACATCTGATCATACTTCTCATTTTTAACACGTGACGCTAACCATTGGGCCATTAAAGCCCGTAATTTAGTAACTAAAAAGTAAGAAAGATCATCGAAAGTGATTACTTCACACATGCAAAAATAATTTTTATTGTGACTTATCAGTTAAAAATCACGAAGAAAAGAACAAAATCACATATGTTTTGGAATACTTTGAGATTTTATGAGTCACTTCATCAGTTAAATAGACATAACCACTTCTTATGAATCACTACTTATGCTTAAATTTTCAAAGACTTGCTTATATGAAATGTATTATATTTTAGTTTATCAATGATAGTGTGATTACTTGTTAATAATTTTAACGTTATTAAAAAATTTTTAAAAAAATCAAATGTTAATAATTAATAAAAAAAAATACAAGTCACTATTAAAGGTTTGAACAAATTATTAAAATAATTTTACAAAACTTTTCAAAATATTTAAAAATGTTTCACTAATATTTAGTAATCGTCAAATTTTAATGTCGATAATCATTTATGTGACTTAGGTTTTCTGTTTTAACTGTTAAGTTATTAGATTCCCCCTTCAAGTTCATCTCACTGATATGTTTTCAACAACCAACCACCCAACTTTTTTTTTTTTTCGTAATCAACTATTTATTTACCCTAACAACCAACTATTCATTTATCCTAGCAACCAAAAAGCTTTTATCGTCACATGAACAAAATTTTTAAGATGAAAGACTTGCCATTTTTAATCGAAAAAACAATGACTTGTGTAATAAATTTTTTCCTTACTTAAATGAAACCTTCGCATGTGTATGGTAAAACTTGGAAAATTTCATTTAATGCACAAATTTAAAGTTAACAGGCAAGGTGTTCACACATCTTTTAGTATTTTACTAACACTTTACCAAATATCTTTAGAAAACAACAGAATTTCAAATAATTATTTTAATAAAAATTCTCTTTTGTAAGTGACATTACTAAACTTACTTGAAAAATTAACTTGGCAAAGCAGGTTTTTACTGTTTCAACTTAGTAATATTCATAAGTTTTATATCAAAATCAACTTGTTTGGTTATGTCCCAGCATGGTTTTATAAAATGTATCGAAAAAGACCTTTAATATTAATGTTTAAAAATATGCAGTTAGTCTTTTAAAGATAAATATTTTCACTTCTTTTATTTAAAAACATTTTTAAATAAAATTATTACAGTTGCCAATTTTTCTCAGTGTTATGAAATATGCATGCAAAACTTTTAATTATAACTTTCACATTTTAGTATTTCAAATTATTGTTTTCAAGGTGTAGTAAAATTTGAAAAAATAAAAAAAATATTTAATTTTCATGCATAATTAAATTAAAATAGTTTAATAATAAAGACACATTTAACATTCTGTACTCACCTAATCCATCACCATCGCAAAAGCACGTCCAACACACTCCAGGGTTTAGGAAGAAATGAAAAAAATTCAAAGTCCTTATCAGAAAATGTTATCAGATAAGTTTATCTTAAGATATGTGACGTCACAAAACATGTGTCAACTGATCACGTGATGTATACCACGTGACTAGCGCTTTCTATTTTAGATTGGTTCTTATAAAAATTCATTTATGAAGTAATTTAATCATTCTTATTATTATTATTTAACTAATTAATTAAACTAATTAGTAAAGAATTAATTAGTTTAATAATTATTTAATTAATTAATCTTATTAATTAGTTTAATTAATTAGTTAATTAATAATAAGAAGAATGATTAAATTACTTCATAAATGAATTTTTATAAGAACCAATCTAGAATACAAAGCGCTAGTCACGTGGTATACATCACGTGATCAGTTGACACATGTTCTGTGACGTCACATATCTTAAGATAAGCTTATCTGATAACATTTTCTGATAAGGACTTTGAATTTTTTTCATTTCTTCCTAAACCCTGGAGTGTGTTGGACGTGCTTTTGCGATGGTGATGGATTAGGTGAGTACAGAATGTTAAATGTGTCTTTATTATTAAACTATTTTAATTTAATTATGCATGAAAATTAAATATTTTTTTTATTTTTTCAAATTTTACTACACCTTGAAAACAATAATTTGAAATACTAAAATGTGAAAGTTATAATTAAAAGTTTTGCATGCATATTTCATAACACTGAGAAAAATTGGCAACTGTAATAATTTTATTTAAAAATGTTTTTAAATAAAAGAAGTGAAAATATTTATCTTTAAAAGACTAACTGCATATTTTTAAACATTAATATTAAAGGTCTTTTTCGATACATTTTATAAAACCATGCTGGGACATAACCAAACAAGTTGATTTTGATATAAAACTTATGAATATTACTAAGTTGAAACAGTAAAAACCTGCTTTGCCAAGTTAATTTTTCAAGTAAGTTTAGTAATGTCACTTACAAAAGAGAATTTTTATTAAAATAATTATTTGAAATTCTGTTGTTTTCTAAAGATATTTGGTAAAGTGTTAGTAAAATACTAAAAGATGTGTGAACACCTTGCCTATTAACTTTAAATTTGTGCATTAAATGAAATTTTCCAAGTTTTACCATACACATGCGAAGGTTTCATTTAAGTAAGGAAAAAATTTATTACACAAGTCATTGTTTTTTCGATTAAAAATGGCAAGTCTTTCATCTTAAAAATTTTGTTCATGTGACGATAAAAGCTTTTTGGTTGCTAGGATAAATGAATAGTTGGTTGTTAGGGTAAATAAATAGTTGATTACGAAAAAAAAAAAAAGTTGGGTGGTTGGTTGTTGAAAACATATCAGTGAGATGAACTTGAAGGGGGAATCTAATAACTTAACAGTTAAAACAGAAAACCTAAGTCACATAAATGATTATCGACATTAAAATTTGACGATTACTAAATATTAGTGAAACATTTTTAAATATTTTGAAAAGTTTTGTAAAATTATTTTAATAATTTGTTCAAACCTTTAATAGTGACTTGTATTTTTTTTTATTAATTATTAACATTTGATTTTTTAAAAAAATTTTTAATAACGTTAAAATTATTAACAAGTAATCACACTATCACTGATAAACTAAAATATAATACATTTCATATAAGCAAGTCTTTGAAAATTTAAGCATAAGTAGTGATTCATAAGAAGTGGTTATGTCTATTTAACTGATGAAGTGACTCATAAAATCTCAAAGTATTCCAAAACATATGTGATTTTGTTCTTTTCTTCGTGATTTTTAACTGATAAGTCACAATAAAAATTATTTTTGCATGTGTGAAGTAATCACTTTCGATGATCTTTCTTACTTTTTAGTTACTAAATTACGGGCTTTAATGGCCCAATGGTTAGCGTCACGTGTTAAAAATGAGAAGTATGATCAGATGTTTATGGTTTCGAAACCTGCGAGTAAAATTACCAAGAAAATGTTATGTTAATACATCTTTCCTGCAAATAACGCTTATCATCGAAAGGGCATAAGCTAATCTTATTCTGTGTTAACATGTGCAGACGTTGTGCATCATAATTTTTCAAACTGTCGAAAAATTTCGCTTATAATATTGTGTTAATGAAAATTCAAATTATATACAACATAAACAGCTTCTCTATACTCTTCAGTGATGTGATCGTGATCACGTGTGCGTTTCGAATATAAAGAATGCTTTCAAATATGATACAACTTTGTTTCTTGAAATGCCAATTCTTGCAGGGGTATAAACTTTAAAGACTCTATATTTAATAACTTCTGTCCTAACATATTCTTCTCTCACACCATTTGAGTTAAAAACCGTTCAACACAAACTTTTCATCAATATACTAAGTAATGATTGTTCAGAATAAACACCTATTTGATAAACACTAGTATATATAAAACATTGAAAATGAGAAGTTTGAATTGTATTGTGATTCATTTAATGAAATCGTGTGGTATACATTACATATTTCTCGATAAAGTTATGAAGAGAAAGCTAAATATTCAACTGTGATAGTCGTCTTTCATTGTAAAAAATTTAAGAAGATGAAAATTTTTATGAATGATTAAGTATTTCTTTTTATTATTGTGTGATTCATATATTTATATTTATTCATCTCTTAATTATAAATTTGTTGTTGTTGTTGTTTAATATTTTTAAATGGTGTTATAATTTTTTTTAAAGTATAAATTTTATTTTATTTAGAATTTTTAATAAAATTAAACCTATTATAATTAAATGTTAGTATATTATATAAATAACTTTAAAATGTGAAGTTTAAATCATTGGTAAATGAATAATTTTAACGATAATTAGTAAAGTTAACTTGTTTAAAATGAATAAATTGCATCAAGTCATATTCTTAAGAGTTAGTTTTTAAATTTAATGTTTCAGAATAAAATATGTTTTTCTTAAAAGAGTCATGTTAAAAAGCAATTAAATTTTTTTCATGTTATTAACTAATTAAAAAAAAATTAAATATCTATTATTTCTAAAACATCGCAAGAAATTCTATCACGTGATGTGATAATAAATGTATGAAAACTAGCACAGGATGCTTTAATTAAAATTTGTATGAATTAAACTAGAAGAATTAATACAACACATACGTATAGGTCTCAAATGTTAGTATAAATTATATTTACGTGATTAAGTAATGGGGGCAATGATTAGTGTGGTGTTTAAAAAAATGAGAAGTTTGGTAATTAATTAAGATAATTCCAAAATTTGAAAACAACCCACAGAAAGTATGACTCATCAAATCACTAGTTTTAAGTCTTTGCAAAGCAGTTAGATCTTCGACACTTTTTGAAGTCTAAATGAGATAAAAATGAAAGGTTTTAATGCGTTTCCAATACAATGTCTAATTAAAAATAAAAAATCAACCAACGATGTTTTTTATGGTTTTGAATTTTCGAATAAGAACGTATGTGTATGAAATAACATAACCCAATTTAAAAAAAAAAAAAAGATTAAAATCTCATATATATTATAAAATATATTATTCATCAAATATATTATTCATTAAATAAGAAGTGTGTTAATGAATATTAAGATATATGTTTGGTAAATTAAAAGGTAACAGAATACATTTTTCTTCGAATATTAATCAGTTTTAAGATGAGATTAATTCTACAGGTCTTCGTCACTTCTTAATATCTAAATAATAATAATAATAAAAGCTAAAAGTTTAAATGATTTTCAAATATAATGTCTAACAATAATAATAATAAAATCATTCAAATATGTTTTTTATGATTTTCTATTTACAAATAGGAATGTACATGTGTGAAATAGTATAAGCATTAAAAAAAATTAAAATCTTAAAGGTAATTTCACTAAAACATTAATTAAAATTGTCAAATTAAAAAAATAATTATTAAATAAGAAAATCTGAAGTTAATTGCAATTGAAATATTTCTCATTCAGAATAGGATTTGATAAGAATGACTTCACCTCTTTGTGGAAATCCCAACGATTACTCATATCATACCTGTCTTAACTTGCTAGTGATTCAAACCAACATGCTGTGTTGATAAGAGTTTATCAAACATTACTCTTCAAGAAAGTGCGGATTGAAGGCGAATTCATATGTTGGTAAGTAAAATTTGTATATAAAATGTATAAAATGACTAAACTTTTAAATATTAATATGTTTAAGAATATAGTTTCAAAACAATTTATTGTGTGGTAATATTTTAAAGTAATTCATAAATTAACTGACTCTCACTTTTTCACCCACGTAAAATATTTCTCTTAAGAAAAAAAAAATATTTAATTTTCATATAAAAACTTTTTGAATTGCATGAAAGTTGGTTTTATAAAAATATTTTGAAAAGGGTTTTAATACTTTTAAATTCATTTATGCCAAGAAAATTATTTGAAATGGTTAGTTTCTCAATCGTTATTTTTTTTATCCAAAAAATTCTAATGTTATTAATTTATCAAACTACCCATTCGAATAAAAATTATTTTAAAACTACTAATATTTATTTATAATTTTTACATAACGTGATGTTTATATCACAAATAATATGTTCTAAGATTTAAAAAGCAAATGGTGAATCATTGCATTTTGAACTATCTTTACATGAGTTAATTATTAGAAAAATTAATCTTTGATAATTACACTTTGAAAAAATGTTTACTTTAAATTTTTAGTGACATGTCAAAACTTAAGGAGTTTTATTTGAATTCTGAATAAAAACTTTAACTAGAATTTTTGAATAGGTCTTTCAGAATATTTATTGTGAGATAAGAATAATCTTTTAATTTGGCGATTTTTGTTTATGTTTTTATTCTAATTGCATGAGATTTCATTTTGAGTTGGCGATTTTAATCTTTCGTTTTTTATTGTGTGAAATATTTTATGTTAAATTGGCGGTTTAAAACATTTATTTTCTCATTGCTTGAAGTATTTTTATTCTTACTTGGTGATTTTAATAAATCATTTTCTTACTATTTGAAATATTTTGTATTAATTTGCTGATTTTATGTTGATACTCCAAACAGTTAGGCCGACGCGCGCGAACACATCTCATTACAAATATTAGTTTATAAGAGTACCCAAAGTGGGGGTCTTTCTGAAATATATTTATTGACGCAAGGTTTTCCAAGGTTAAAGGAAAATTAACAGACTCCAAACAGTAAAAACCGACGAGCGCGATTAAATGTTAGTACGTCAAATTCCATTTTAAAACATTCTGTCATTTAAATTTTAAAGTTATTTTTTAATTATTCTAAAAATTCAATTGCATATTATGTTTCACTAAAAATATCGCTCGAAATAATGTATGTGAATGTGTGCAATACGGGAATCATGTGATCTGCCCCCCCGTGGCGATTCCTGGGTAAAAGTTTTGACCCTAGGTCACTTTCAGCTAAAGATCACACCTATCGGCAAAAAAAAAATTACACACACATGCATGCATACAACACACATACATACATGCATACAATACACGCACATACATACAACAAATACAT
The DNA here is from genome assembly GCA_964019185.1 of Maratus speculifer. Classification (NCBI taxonomy): domain Eukaryota; kingdom Metazoa; phylum Arthropoda; class Arachnida; order Araneae; family Salticidae; genus Maratus; species Maratus speculifer. Next base: position 280,698,923 of record OZ025294.1, read on the forward strand.
GCATACAACACACATACATACGTACATACATACAACACACGCACATGCATACAACACACAAACATATATTCACACACATACATGCATACAACACATATATGCATATATACAACACATGCACATACATACAAGACATATATGCATATATACAACACATGCACATACATACAAGACATACAAAATAATAATAATCATCAATTCAATTAAATTTTCACCAAGGTTCGAAGAAAACCACATATTCCAAACCGTTAGGGCGACAAGTGCGATTCAATACTAGCACGTAAAATTCCATTTTAAAACATATTTTTTCATTCAAATTTTAAAGTTATTTTTGAACTATTCTAAAATATCAAATGTATAACATAGTTGACTAAAAATAACACTCGAAATAATTTTAAAGTTCCTTCATTAAATAAATATTCAAAATTGTTATTCCCAAATTCCCATTACCAGCATGTGTTATTTATGATAATGGATAGATATAAAAGTGGTGGAAGTCATTCTAAGAAATTCTAAACCAATATTCACACATGATTTGAAGAAAACTATAAACTCCGAACCGTTAGATCGACGAGCGCACGTCAATTTCATTGCAAAAAAAAATTAAAGTCCCCCTATTAAACATTAATATCCACTCCAAAAAAAATGAAAAAATAATTCAATCTTAACAAAATTACTCCTAAAAAAATAATTCATTAATTCACCATGAATGCTCCCTTCTTAATTAGTTCTTTATTAAAATAGCAACCCCCGAAAAAAAATATATATTCTTCGCGTATGATTAGTCTAAAATAATAATTTCGCCCAAAATACCCACTTAACTCATCATGTAAGAGCACAATGAAAAAAAAAAAAAAAATCAATCTCCCCAAAATTTCTATTTAAAATCAAAAAAATAAACTCTTAAATTACACCAAACTGAAAATTTGTAAGTCGCCACATTAAAATTAAAAACCACTCGTACAATAGTATAGAAAGCAAAATTCTATGTGCCCAAAATACCCGCTTAACCCCTTATTTAATACACGGTGAAAAAAAAAAAAAAAAAAAAAAAAAAAAATCAATCTCCCTAAAATTCCCGCTTAAAATCTAAAATTAAATCCTTAAACTAAAGTTCACTGAAAAATTTTAAGTCGCCACATTAAAATTAAAAACCACTCGTACAATAGTACAAAAAAAAAAAACATTCTGTGTCCCGAAATACCCGCTTAACCCCTCATCAAAGAACACGGTGAAAAAAAAAAAAAAAAAAAAAAAAAAAAAAAAGTCTCTTCATTCCTTATTTTTAATTACTTTTTAATTGCCTTTTTAAATGAACAACAGCAAAATTTAATCGAAAAACATACCCCACGTACTGTAACACGCCGAAAATTTTAAAGTCCCCGCATTAAAATTAAAAAACACCCTCGTACTATAGTATGGAAAAAAATTCTAACTCCCTAAAATTCCCGCTTAAAATTAAAAAAAAAATTTCTTATCTAAAACTAAAGTGCACCGAAAATTTTAAAGTCCCCGCATTAAAATTAAAATAACACCCTCATACTATAGTACGCCGAAAAAAATTCTAACTCCCTAAAATTCCCGCTTAAAATTAAAAAAAAAAAATTCTTATCTAAAACACACTCATCCTATAAGATGACGTCATCAACACACTCATCCTCTAAGATGACGTCATCTTAACCTTGCACGATGACCTTCACTCCACCCCCCTCTTACAGCTCGAGCACCCGATGACCTTCACCCCCCTCTTAGAGGTCAGCACCCTGCACCCGGTGGGCTGAAACTGTCATTACTATACTACTACTCTCCAAAAGAAATTCCTCCCGGGGAAGAATAAACTTGATATTACTGAGAGATTTTTTGATTCAACCTTCTTTATTAAAAAGAAAAGCTCCAAACAATAAATTTCTAACAATAAATTATGAAATACACTATTAAAATGTGTAAAAACTTTCCCATATATTTATAGGCCAATAATATTTTTATTTTTTTAATTTTCTTTTCCCGGTTTTATATAGATACTTTATGTTTGACATCCGCTTTAATAAAATTTATCAATTTATTGACATTTACCTTTAAAACATTTATCTGATATTATTTATCTTTTATTTTTGGCGTGGAAATTGGGAAAATTCGATATTTTAAAAATATATCGAAATTTGTATTAAATAAGAAACAATTGATATATGAAAACTTTTTATTATAGTAAAATGATACATTATACTGTATAAGGTAATTTAATAAATAAATGGGATTTTTACGTCTCGTGTTAATTTTATTTTGAATAAAACAATATCAATTTACATTTAAAATCTTTTAAGGCTTTTTTGAGATTTGTGCATAAACTTCCTTCAAGTAAATAAAAAAAGATAAATACCAGATATTTTCCTTTTTTATCTTTCACGATTTTAAAAGCAATCAGTATTACTCTAAAAGACCTCTCTATTAAACTTTTTATAATTTTATAAATAAATTATAAATTAAATAAATACTTTATAAAACCTAATCATATTATGAAACAACTTGCTTTTCCATCTTATGCATACACGTCATATGTATTCCGCATCTTCCTCAATAAAAACACTCAGTTTAGCCAATTTCGTCTTTAAAGTTTTTATCTGAACACTTTATTTAGTTTCCAATCTCTGAATATGTATTTCAACTTCTCTTTTGGACCTATCAGCAATGCAGATTGTTTCAGAAGCTAAAAAAATGATAAAGTATTGGAAATTTGGGAAACAGTGTCCTTTCTACGCTTACATTAAATCATCAGACAACACTTGCACCTGAAAAATAATTCATGTAAATACTGACTTTACTTTCCAAAAGAAATTCCATTCGGAGGAGAATAAATTTGAAATTACTGAGAGATCTTTTGATATTGTATTCATTACTAAATGGAAAAGCTTCTAACAAAAAATTATAAAATGCACTATTAAAATATGTAAAAAATTTCCCATGTATTACAAGTCATTAATATTTTTATTTTTAAATTTCATTTTCCCGGTTTTATATAGATATTTTATGTTTGACGTCCGCTTTAATAAAATTTATCAATTTATTGATATCTACCTTTAAAACTTTTGGCTGATATTATTTATCTTTTATTTTTCGCGTGAAAGATGGGAAAATTTGCTCTTTTGATATAACATTCTTTATTAAAAAAGCTCCTAACAATTAATTTCTAACAATGTATTATAAAATACACTATTAAAATAAAAAAAAATCCATATATTTATAGCTCATTAATATTTTTATTTTAAAATTTTCATAATCGCGGTTTTATATAGTTACTTTATGTTTGACGTTCGATTTAATAAAATTTGTCAATTTATTGACGTTTACCTTTAAAACTTTTATCTGATATTATTTATTTTTATTTTTGGCTTGGAAGTTGGGAAAATTCGATATTTAAAAAATTATAGAAATCTGCATTGAATAAACTTCTAACAATAAATTATAAAATACACAATTAAAATGTGTAAAAATTTTCCCATGTATTTATAGGTCATTAATATTTTTATTTTAAAATTTTCATTTTCCCGGTTTTATATTGATATTTTATGATTGACGTCTGCTTAAATAGAATTTATCAATTTATTGACATTTACCTTTAAAACTTTTATCAGATAATATTTATCTTTTATTTTTGGTGTGGAAGCTGAGAAAATTCGAAAATTAAAAAAAATATATAGAAATCTGCAGTGAATTATAACAATTAATATTATTAATAAAATTATTAATATTTAATTATTAATATAATAATTAATAATAAATATTTAATTATTAATATAATTAATAGTATTATTATAACAATTAATAAATGAAAACTTTTTATTATAGTAAAATTATATATTGAACTATAAAAAATAATTTAATAAATAAATGCAATTTTTTCGTCTCGTGTATACAATTTCTTTTATTTTATTTTGAATGAAAACAATATCAATTTATCTTTAACATCTTTTAAGGCTAAATTTCATTAAAAACAATCAGTATTACTCTAAAAGACCTCTCTATTAAAATTTTTATGATTTTGGTTATTAATAAATAATTTATAAAACTGAATCATGTAATGAAAGAAACTTGTTTTTCCATGTTATGCATATACTTTGCATACAACAGTCTTATGTATTTAGTATCTTTTTCAATAACAACATTCAATTTAACCAATTTTATCCTTAGGATTTTTATCTCAACACTTTGTTTTTTTCCACTCTCTAAATATGTATTTAGATTTCTCTTTTGAACCTATTAGCAATTCAGATTGTTTCAATAGCTAAAAAAAGTTTTAAAGTATTGGAAATTTGGGAAACAGAGTCTTTTCCACGCATACATTAAATCATCAGACAACGTTCGCATCTAGAAGATAATGTAAGCAAATTTCTGAACTTACTCTGCAAAAGTTGTAACGTTATATGCATGCTTAGTGTCATTTGTAACGTTTGGTTGGTCGTGGTGGGAGTTAAATGCAGACATACTCAGTACTTAAGATAAAACAACAAAGTTTATTAAAATGATGAGGGCTGAAGGGAAGTGGAGCAAGTCTTAATTTTACACAACTGAGAATACTATGAAAAGGCTAAACACATACTCACAAGCTTCGGCCTAGCTCAATCGTGGCACCTTCTAATACTTCTCCCTATCTCTTGGCTGAGCTGCTAGATAATGCTTAATTAGACAGCCCGTGGCTGTGTGTAATTCTTTATTCACAAATAATCAAAATGAAACTACTATAAATTTTCTTACCACGGCCAACTCTCAAATCAAATATCGAAACTCCTTTGCACTTCACTGGAGGCTCGCTGCTACCTTCAATTTGCTAGCATTTCGCTATCTAACGCCACAGATATTCACACACTGGCTAACGCCACAGATGCTCTCTCGCTGGCTAATGACAGAGACACTCTTCATTCACTCAAACCCAAGCTTTTATATGCTGCAAACTGAAATACTTCACATTAACATATTACTAATAACCGCGAGCTAACTGCAGAATCCGAAAGAGCACACACACTCTAGAAAGTTAAAGTAAAAGAGAGGATAGATGTCGCTTTTACGCTTACACATGTTAAATTATTGACGTCACGATCTCAGAAATACTAGAGTGCCTTTAACAAAGGTCACTCCCTCACAACCCCCCCTCGGATTCCGCAGAGAAAAAGGACTGGGCCAAATGCATGACCAGGACTTTTACTTGTTATAAATTTAGAGCCGTAAAAAAAAAAACACAGTGATGGGTGAAATTTAGAACCAAAACATAACTTTTAAAATATTAACTTTAACCCATCACAACCAAAAAACCTCAGTTTGCCTCAAAAATTCACATATTCAATCCAATCATTCTTCTATCTTACAAATAGCCTCCGTAAAACTTTCAAAACTAATTACTTCTTCTTTCAAAACAGCCCACTCCACTGGGAGTGCTAAAATTTCTCAAAACACTAAACTTCCGAAATTTTCCTCAATATTGCAATACAACTATAATTTTACCAAAAATCTCTCCATAACTTTCCTAATACTAGAATTCGCACCAAGTCCAAAAAACCCAATGCGCAAAAATTTTCCTCATCCAAATTCCGAACTCATCTAAAATTAAATTTACTTCATACTAAAATAACCCTGCTACTACGTAATACCTACATACCCATTAGCCAATGAACTAACTCCCAAAATTCTTCAGAACTTAACTCCACTTTGACAATAATTGGTGCACATACGTACAGCGTCACATCGCTGTGCTTATGCAACAATCAAAAAAAAATATCAAAAATTTACAAAATGACGTCATCATGCTCTTCATCTGTATTAAGTAAAAGAAAAATAGCAAAATCAATACATAACACAGGTATACTTCCCTGCAAGAAAATCACATTAACTGAAATGAAAAAAAAAAAAACTTCTTTAAACACCATAAAATAAGTTAACTGCGCAAGGCCTTTCGAAAGAACTTAGTCTTTCTTCGTCAGGCGCAAAAAAGACGTGCGTCCACAATGAATGTAGCGGCACGACTGATCAGTCGTGCCGCTACTATCAGTCGTGTTTTCCCCGTCGACTCGTGAACTGCTGTACGAAGTGCATACGCAAAATGCTGAAGAAACTGGTCCCAATTTGCATGATGAGAACCAACATAAGAAGAAATCATTTGAATTAATGTACGATTTACACGTTCAGCCATATTAGACTGAGGACGATACGGAACAGTAAAAGAATGATCGATCTCCAGCTTCTCACACAGGACCTTAAATATATCAGAAATAAAACAAGGGCCATGATCGCTCACTACCCTAATTGGTGCACCATATTTAGAAATATAATTATCGAAAAATGCATCGGCAACTGCAGGTGCAGAAGCCTTCCTAAGGGGGACTAACTCTACACATTTACTAAAATAATCAACTATAACTAGTACAAATCTATTTCTTTTAGGATTCGACAATGGATAAGGACCGATTAAATCTACACCTACACATTCATTAGGAAAATTTACTTTAATAGGAATTAATTTGCCAGCTGGACTTACATTTTTATAATTATAACGTTGGCATGTGCTACAGCTGGAGACATAAGCGCGCACTGCTTCCCGCATTTTAGGGAAGTAACAGGATTCACAAATTCGAGCATAAGTTTTCCTAATTCCTAAGTGACCTGCTAATGGATTATCATGAAATTCTTTCAAGATGGCCTTACGAAGACTAGCCGGAATAAAAACTCTTAATTCACCACGTGAGTTTACAATTTTAGAATAAAAAAGAAGACCATCGATAAGCTTAAAAGATTGGGACCATTTTTCAAACATAGGCACATCTGCACTCGGGACATCATCAGGATTTTCTAGGTAACGATATAAACTACCAAACTCTTCATCTTTTTTCTGCTCCCTTATTAACTGCTCTCGTGACCTTAACACCAACGACGACAATGCACAACACTTAACTTCCTCCGTGACCTCTAAACCACCATGCGGGTTTCGTGACAAAGCGTCCGCTACCGCATTCTCCTTGCCAGCCCTATGTTCTATAACCACATTATACTCTGCTAACTTCAAACACCATCTGACCATACGAGACGACAAACTCTTTCCATTAGTTAACTTTGTCAAAGCTGAATGATCCGTAATGACTTTAACCGGTATATTAGTGAAAAAACAACGAAACTTATTCAAAGCCCAAATTACTGCAAGACACTCCCTTTCCGTAATCGAATAATTCCTTTCCGCTGCATTTAAAATTCTCGACGCAAACGCTATTGGTCGACCTTTCTGTGCTAACATCGCTCCAACCCCCACTGCACTCGCATCGCAATACACTTCAAACTGAGACGAATAATCGGGGTGAGCCAAAACAGGAGGGGAAACTACTGCCTCTTTTAATAATTCAAACGACCTCTGAGCTGCTGATGACCATACAAACTTCACCCTCTTCCTTTTTAAATTATACAACGGTTCACATAACTCCGAAAAACGTGGAATGAATTTGGCAAACAAAGCCACCATCCCTAAAAATGTCGCCACTTCCTTACTATTTTTGGGGGGACTCATTGACGTAATTGCCTCAATTTTCTCATTATCTATATTAATACCATCACGCGTAATTTTATCTCCTAAATACTTTATCTCTTTTCTCAAAAATTTACATTTTTCTAACTTAACTGTTAACCCAGCATCTCTTAACAACGTAAATACTTCCCTCAATAATCTTAAATGCTCTTCAAAAGTAGCTGCCATTATAATTATGTCGTCCGGGTAGACCAAGAAACCCTTACCAAGCAAAGGTTTAAGGATATTATTCATGGCCTTCTGGAACGTTGCTGGCGCTCCTGATAAACCAAAACTCATTCTCTTAAAAGCAAAACAACCGTCCCGAGTAATAAACGCAGTCTTAGGTATGTCCTCCGGCTTCATTGCAATCTGAAAATAACCTGACGTAAGATCCAACGTTGACATATAATTCGTACTCGTTATATTAGCCAAAATGTCATCAATAACTGGAATAGGATACTGAGGGTATTGCGTTATCGCATTTAACTTTCTATAATCAACTGCAAACCTATATGCCTCTGGATTATCTAAACTTTTCCCATTATTTTTGCGACATAACACTACTGGAGATGCAAAAGGAGACTCAATCGGCATTATAATATCGTCCGCTAGCATTTTTTGAATATGATAATCAATTATACCTTGTTTAACTTTATCATAACGATATGGTTTACTAGCAACAGGTGCTTTTAAACCATTATCAATCTCATGCCACGCAACATGCGTTAAACCCGGTTTATCAGAAAAAACCTCTCCAAATTCATTCAAAAACTTATTAAATTCCTCCTTCTCGATTTCATTTAACCCAGACTCCTCCAAATTAACTGACACTGAAACAGGCTCTTTCTTACTCACATTCTCATCATTATTCACTATTAACGACTTTTTAAAGAAATCCAAACTAATTCCTCTATCCTTCATATAATCCACTCCAACTATACAATGCACTGTTAATCCATCTAACACACAAAACTCCCAACATGTCTTAACTGAACGAATTTCAACTTCCAATTCTACTGAACCTTTATTATCACAAGCTACTCCCTGTGCCGACTGAACCACCAGACTTGACCTCTTCAACTTCTTATACGAAAAATATTTCCGATAACAATCAAAAGAAATGAACGACTTATCTGCCCCTGTATCGAAGACACTTTTAACGACAATACCATCTAACACAATTAACACCTTAGGTAACTCAACCGGATTAATAGTAATTTTATTCAAACTCACAGAAGGCTTTTCCGATTTAATCTGTGACTGCATACCTTCCGAAATACAGTCACTTACCAGTTTAACTGACCCGACCTCCTCACACCTCTCCTTTGCACTGATCTACCTTCAAAATTCTCATCCGAAGTTAATCTCCTTACTTGCGAAGAAACATTCCTGTCCCGTACTCCCCCTCTCCGATCATAACCACTATTCTGTCTATTTCCATACATATTTCTCTCACCACTTCTAAAACTATTAGCACCACCACAATTCCTATTACCATTACTCGTATTCGACATATTACGACCAAATCCATCATTTCTATTAGGCAAATTATTATCCGGAAATCGCTGTCCCCCTTTCAAAAAATTACGATCCCCCTCATTTCTCAAATTACTATCCGCGACAGGTCTCTGATGAGGGCTACGCAAATCCCGTTGATCCGAGCTATGCCGAGTCTCATACTTCGATAATATCTGATGCACTTCTGCAAAATTCTTCGGTGCTCTAACTTCAATAAAGTCCTGTATGTTTGGATTAAAAAGAGGAAAAACAATGTCCAACAATTCCTCAAATGTGATATCTAAATCTAATTTATTTTTTAGTTCCAGCTTACGAAGATAAAATTTTGACGCCGACTCATAAATATTCTGCCTGTTGCAATAGAACTCTTTTCTCAAAATACTCTTATCTTTAACGGGACGAAATGCCTTCTTTAACTCAATCACAGTTTGTTCAAATCTTTTCGCTTCATCAGTAATCAAAAACTTTCCTATATTTTCCAACCACAAAAGTGCTTCGCCCTTCAATGAGCATTTAAGCACTACGTATCTACTTTTCTAAGGTATATTATTGAACAAAATATAATCATCTAATTTAACTAAAAATTCACTAATATCACCCTCACCGGTGAAATACACCCGTGGCACAATCTCACAATGTCCGACATTTCGTTGGGCGCCATTTGTAACGTTTGGTTGGTCGTTACTTTTGATGTAAGGAATGATAAAATATCTTTTATTAAAAAGAAAACTTCCTAATTGTAATTTTTTAACAATAAATTGCAAAATACAGGATTAAAATATTAATATATTTTTCTATGGATTTATCAGTTATTAATACTACGAACTGATATATCCGTTCACTAAGTAGCAGGTTTCATTGCAATACACGTATTATTTAAATTAATATAATTCTGCATGTATAAACCAGTTAAAAAATAATTGTTAATACGATCGAGGCTCATATACCTATACGCAATATTTTTTTTATATTATGTAAGAAAAAATATTCTTTTTAATCGTTTTAAATATTTTACATAGAAAATAACATTGCAATTTTGCCCTTTTGCTATTCATTCAGGACGTTAATAAAATTTGTCAAATAATTCATCTATATCTTTAAAACATATAGATGCATAAATTGATACATTATACTACAAAAGGATATTTAATAAATAAAGGCGATTTTTTTCGTCTTGTGTAAGCATTTTGATTAGTTTTATTTTGAATGAAAACAATATCATTTTATCTTTAACATCTTTAAGAACTTTATTTTTGAGAATTGTGAATAAATTTCCTTCTAGTAAATCACAAGTAAATAAGAAAAAAAATCCTCCAGTTGTTTTACTATTATTATTATTATAATTATTATTATTATTATTATTATTATTATTTTGCGATTTTAAAAACAATGACTATTAATATAAAAGTATGCTTTTTTATTAATTTTTAATTATTAATAGATAACTCTTTATACTATATAAATCTTAATCTTATAATAAAACAGCTTGTTGTTTTTTTTCATCTTATGCATACGCTTTGCATACATGTGTCTTATATATACAACATCTTCTTCAATAACAACATTCAGTTTAACCAATTTCATCTTTAGAGTTTTTATTTGATTGCTTTGTTTATGTCCTATTCACCGAATGTATATTCCAACTTTTCTTTTGCACCTATTAGCAATGCAGATTATTTCAGTTGCTAAAAAAATATAAAATATTGGAAATTTGGGGAACAGAGTCATTTCCAAGCATACATTAAATCATCAGACAACCTTTGCATCTGGAAGATAATAAATGCAAATGCTGACATTATTTTGCGAAAGAAATGCCGCCCGGGAAAGAATAAATTTGAAATTACCGATAGAACTTTTGATGTAAAGAATGATAAAATATTTTTATTAAAAAGAAAAGGTTCTAACTGTATTTTTTAACAATAAATACAGGATTGAAATATGTAAATATTTTCCCATGGCTTTATCAATCATTAACACCGTCAACTGGTATATCCGTTCACTTTGATGTAACGAATGATAAAATATTTTTATTAAAAAGAAAAGGTTCTAACTGTAATTTTTTAACAATAAATCCATGTAAATATTTTTAAATGGATTTATCAGTCATTAACACCGTCAACTGGTATATCCGTTCACTATGCAGCAGGTTTGTTTGCTATACATGGATTATTTAAATTAATGTAGTTCTGTACGTATAACCCAGTTTAAAAAAAAATAATTAATTAATAATAGTATTGAGGATCATACATCAATACGCAATAAAAAAATTATACTATATCTGAAAAAAAAACTTTTTTAATCTTTTTTAAATATTGTACATAGAAAATTACATAGTTGCAATCATTCCCTTTTGCCCTTTTGCTAGGCAATCAAGAGGTTAATAAATTTCGTCGATTTATTCATCTATATGTTTAAAAAATATCGATGAATAAATTGATACATTATATTATAAAAAGTTATTTAATAAATAAGGGTGATATTTTTCGTCTTGTGTATACATTTTGATAGTTTTATTTTGAATGAAAACAATATCATTTTATCTTTAGCATCCTTAGGAACTCTATTTTTGATAATTGTGTATAAATTTCCTCCTAGTATATATTTCCTTCTAGTAATTATAAGTAAAAAAAAATCTGCCTGTTTTTTATTATTATTATTATTATTACTATTATTATTATTATTTTCAGATTTTAAAAACAATCACTATTAATATAAAAGTATGCTGTTTTATTTTTTTTATTTTTTTAATAGGTAACTTTTTATACTGCATAAAACTTAATCTTATAATAAAACAGCTTGCTGTTTTTCCATCTTATGCATACGCTTTGCATACATGTGTCCTATGTATACAGCATCTTCTTTAATAACAACATTCAGTTTAACCAATTTCATCTTTAAAGTTTTTATCTGAACACTTTTTTTAGTTTCCACTGTCTGAATATGTATTCCGACTTCTCTTTTGCACCTATTAGCAATGCAGATTGTTTCAGATGCTAAAAAAATTATAAAGTATTGGAAATTTGGGAGACAGAGTCGTTTCCACGCATACATTAAATCGTCAGACAACGTTTGCATCTGGAAAATAATGTATGCAAATGCTGACTTTATTTTGCGAAAGAAATTCCGCCCGGGGAAGAATAAATTTGAAATTACTGAGAGAGCTTTTGATGTTAGAATGATAAGATATTTTTTATTAAGAAGAAAAGTATTATCAGATTTTCAACAATAAATCATAAATTTACAGCAGAGAAATGTTAAAAAAAAATATTTTCTTATTTACTTGTATTAGACATCTTTAGCAAATCATTAAACAAGTTTGTTTGTGTATTTTTATATAGTTACTTGAAAAGAAAAAGAAGTTAAATTATGTAATCGAAAAACCCGAAACTTATAAAAATTAATCATAGTTAAGTGATTAATTCAAATAGGCATATTCGATAGAGCAGAAACTATCTATTTGATTACCGACACTGATGGGTTTTTTTAAATTGTACATAAAGTTGGATTAAAGAAAGGTATTAACATACGAAATTCATTTTACCGTTTATTTTATTTGTATAGAATGAGTTAACAGGCACTAACTTGTAGTTTTATTAATTTCATTTCTTTTTCTTTCTCTCCTGTTTTTATTCTATATGAACAATGAACAGCAAGATATTGATGACAGAAGTAGTCTAAATATCGAATTATGGAATGTTATTAGAGATTCAGGTTATTCGATCGTAATTATTTTTATTTTATTTTATTTTTATTTTTTTTCGTTTTATTTTTCTATCCAATTTAGTAATTTTAATGTGCCTTGTTTTTTTTTAGGTTTTTTCTCCATTCAATTTTGGTTTTATGTGTGGTGGTAGCCACAAATTCGTATTATTTTGCTTTTTCATGGCAAATACGAAGATGAAACCACACACTTTATTTGTAGTTCCAAAATATTTGGGGCCCGAAGATTCTGCTTTGGTTCTACAAATTTCATTTGTATTCATTTTAATATTTATTTTTCCCTCCATATCCAATGTGGTATAAGTTATTAAATTCAATGGTTCATATATTGTAATACAATTAATGGTTATATATATGTGTGTGTGTGCGTGTATGTGTGTGTGTTTAGTCATTATATAATACTACAAATCAACGAATATAGAATAACTCAATATAACAAACTTAGACACGACAAGACAATCAAATGGAATTAGATTTAGTGAACAATTACAATTAAAATTGGGGATTGTGATACGTGACTCATTTTCAAGGGCAATATTATACAGTCGCAAAAATACGATTAATTTCTGAGGTAGATATCAGGAAAATGTCTTAATGCAGAAATTTCCACCATTGCCCGATTAATCGTTAACAAAAATATATAGAATAAACCAGGACATATCAATAAATCAGGACATGTAAGCCCATATACAAACTGAATCATAGAATGAAATTGATGAACATAAAATGTTTTGACTATTAAAAACAGAAATTGAAATGAAAAAATATTACATACTAACACAGATAATTACATAATAATACTGTACTAAGTCGCCAACATGTTGAAAAAACAGAAAATTGCATACTGATTTTACAAAGAGTTAATAAGTTTGCAGATGGTTAAAGGATATAAAATGAAAAGGAAAAAATGTTATTATAATTAGAAATAACTATTACTAAGAATGTTATATTAATAAAATTATACTGGATAAACTATATTTTATTTAAATTAATGGAAATAAAAGTAATTTTAATTAAATGAATTGAAAACGATACAGCCAATAGTAGAAAAACAAAAAAGCTTACATGCAAATTTTTTTAAACTTAATAATTACGATTTTTTAGTGTCGCCATCTATATTTTGATCCAACTGAACCTTTCTTTGTATTTTTGCGAGTTATTTGTTTGCTCAGAATTCTAGATATTTATGTTTCGCATATTTATATTAATTGTTTCGTACACTTAACATGTTTATTTTATTATAGTTAATTAGTTTACTTTTCATGATATTTTTTAGCCTTTGTCTGAATGTTTCTATGTATTTATTATCGAAATATTCGCCTTTCAAATATTTTCAAAACAATAGCTTAAAAACATTCCATTGAAAAGAGAACAGTATTTTCATGCACTACTATATTTCTCAGTGGGAAAAAAAAGTTGTTTAAAAAGCATAAATTACCGCGTTTTAAATTTGCATCGAATTTTTAATGTGTTTTTTCTTTTTCGTTTTTTTCTTGAAAATATTTTGAAAAGAAAAATTGCAAATATTCATAAAATGCACTGACTAATGTTTTTCTGTTTGCATTGCATGTTTTTTCTTCGTTTTCCACGAAATGTATTTAAAGAAATACTTAATAAAGTTAAGTTTTCATTGTTTTATTTAAGGTAATAAAATATTAAATAATAAGATATTTATTTATATATAAAAGAATCGTTTTCATTTTTTTTAAAGAAATAGAGTAATAAAATCTCATCACAATAATGAATTTTAATTTTTTTCCAATTCAATATATTTTTTACTTATTTTGAAATATTTTTCATTCTTATAATCAAAATGAAACATTGTTTTTGATTAATAACACAAATATAAAAGAAATTCCATTTTTTCAAATTAAACATTATTATCGTACATGTAAAATTAAAAAATATTTACCTACCAAAAAAAAAAAAAAAAGATTTAAAACATTAAAATATTATCCAATTTTTTCAAGTAAATGCATATTTTCGATATTCAGATAAACAAAATAAAAATATTTAATTATTTTTTTATGTGTTCATATGCTTAAATACCGGGTGATCCAAAAGTTTCGGGAGTTTTCAAACGCTAATAATTAACAAACTATAAACAATAGAAGTATGCGGTTTTCACAGAAATGCTTAGAAACTTTTGGGATTTGCATTTTTAATGAAACAAACAAATTATGTTAGTTACACTTTTTGCCAACAGGTGGCGCTAAAATTGACAGTATTATTTTTATGGTATGATATAGCTCGCTAGAAAGAATTAGTATCCAAGAGTTACAAATTTTCATTATGACGCCCATAGCTTATAAGTACGGCTGTGAGCCGACGCAAAACAACGTGCACAGTATCCTCAAAGAAGAAAGAAATTCCAGATGAAATTTCAAATTTATCGTGATATTACAAGTGTACTGATTCATTATGAGCTGATCATTTCCACCGAGTATTGGCATCGAATTCTACCTCATTTACGATTGCAACAGACATTTGGGATCTCCTGCTTCTATTACGATCTTTCAATTAGCCTTTTTCTCAAACCTTTCTTACCATGGCATTTCACATTTCTAATGGCCATCGAATCTTTTTCTGTTTTAACTTCCGTATTGTTCGATAAGAACACAGCTCGACATGCAAAGAAAGCATGTCTAAACATAGCAGTTACTCATCAAATTTTGTATGAAAATTCCCTTTCAATGCAATTTCAACCACTTTAAAAAAAGTGATTGAACATAAACCACCCTTAAGACGAAATCTCATTAATAGCCTACAAAAGATGTTTCGCAATGAACTCATACTCATGTGTCTATAAAGCATATTTTATAGTTACATCCAGTGTTGTACAGCAGCGCCACCTGTTGATAAAAATTGTAACTATATACATGTAAAAAAAATCATGCTAAACAAAATCCCACATGTTTCTGAGCATATATCTGAAAACCGAACCTTTGTATTGTACGTAGCTTCCAAATTATTAACATTTCAAAACTCCCGAAACTTTTGGATCACCCGGTACATTCCTCTTTTGCTATAATACAAATTAGCTCAATATGAAAAGTTTCTGACATTTCCTTTGTTTTAAATACAAGATGAAGGAAATATTTGAAATTCTATTAAAATTATCGTAAAAAATAATAATTTGCAAAACAGACCCTTATGTGTAAAATGTTCGTTATCATTGAATAATAATAATACGAAATATATGTATGTCCAATAAAGTACCGTAAGTCCCTTTTTAGCGGACAGAAAATACTAATTATTTTAAGGACGGCTTATCAAAGGAACCTTTCTGAAAAGGGGAGAAAATGAAGTAGCGATAGGGGGAAGGTATATTTAAAATTTTCTTAGGATTTATCCAAATTGCAAAATAAACTCAAATCAAATTAACATTTTTTTTTTGGTTTTAGAATTTCCTTACATATAACCTAAGTAGCTTCAATTAATAAAAATAATAAATTGATAAAAAAAATTGCATAAAATAATTAATTTAATTATAAAAAAATAAGAGCAATAAAAAAAAAAAAAATACCAGTAATTTTTTATTTTATCTTGTAGGTTCGGAGGGGAGTGGGCAGTAAATAAAAATTCATATTTGAACACAACAATGTAATCAAAAATAAGTGTTTGTGTTTCTCAATTTTGAGTGCACTTGGAATGGAGCTATTTTGAGTTATTTGACAGATTTAAAATTGAGTACTTTTTACTCATTTATGAGCACCAGTTCCTTTTCAGTGTACATTTTAAATCGTTTTAGTATTTTCAGATTTTTTTTATAAAATTTTACTTTTAAACTGTGTTCACACTGTCAAAATTTCAAATTGTATCTTATTCCTTTTTATTTAGTCTTTTAAAAGTCTTCAATTCAGATGTAAAATGCATTTATATTACATCCTTATACGTAAAGTTTAACATGTACATTATATTCAAGCATATATAACGCGCACCTATATAGTGTTAAAAATCTGCAGCTTTTTACCACTTCTTTTGTAGAGGTTCACTATTCTAATCAATGATAATGTCGCATAATATAATGAAATAGCGGGTTTTTATATAAGAAATGGAGTGACTATACAGCATAAGCTGCAGATTTTTTACAATATACGATTCGAGACTGCATGTTTCTGTTTATACTCGTATTATGTGCACTCCTGTTTCGTAAAGTAAAAGTTTATGACACATGTAGCATGAAAATTCAATAAAAAGTATTCAAAATTTTAATAAATCGTACAAGCTTACAGATAATAACAAAATATGAAGTAAGCATATACGCTACTCCAAGGTTATCTGGTTGAATCCTCACAAGCCGTTTAGAATCGTGGTGTCTTTCATCTAATTAATCAACTTATCTTCTTTTCTTTTGCATTAAAATAGAAAATTCAATATCGTGGATATCTTCCAGATAGCTCAATGGTAAAGGATTCGCGAGTAATGTCATTGACCAAGTTCGAATCCAGATTTGGACGCTTTTCATCCTGGGATATGCATGTTTTAAGTATAAATAACGCCTGTATTTAACTATTAAAAATATATACAAATATTCAATAAAATTCAGTAACTAAAATTTAAAGTTTGTGTATATTATTTAACCTTTCATTTCTATAACCAGCAATTAAGAAGCCCCTGTTCAATCCTAGGCGGGCCAAGTTATGGATTTTGCATCGTGGTAACCCTTTTGGTATTTTCTTTTCCATGTTTAGTTTTTTATACTAAGAAAATTTATATATTTGTTTAAAATTCTAGGTTTCACATGCATGAAAAATATTAATTATTTAAAACAAAAATACCATATTAATTACAGTTTAGATCAACTCGATGTTCTTATGCAAATGCATCAATTCTTTAAAAAAGTGCTTTTAATTTTTAAAACACTATAATAAGTACAATAATGTCATTTTTTTTTCAAAATCTTCCTCAGTAGTTTTAATATCCAGTTTGTGTACAATCTGTTATTAAGATTAACAAAAAGTGCAATCGTATTTAAGTATCAATATTATGAGCGTTTTGGAGGCCATTTGTTTTGATATAAAATACAGATTTTGGTACGATTTTGGCAATGGGGATATCACTATATTGGCCACACTGTAAAAAGTTGCTGCCTTAGCTTTACTACAGCAGAGATTCCAGGCAATAACCCAAAAAATATGGGCTTTGTTCCTACATTAACGGATGCTGCCTTTGGATAAACGGGTTTTGCACGTAAAACATAAAATTTACTGAAGTTGCCCGTTTATAAGGAAAAAGGTGTCATTTAACTTAAATTTACTGGAATAATTTTCAGTAAAGTACCGTAAATTTAATATTTTTTTAAAGTGCAGAAGTGACATGATCAAAGATTTAGAAATTTATACAAAAATCTCTTGGTATAAATAAATACTGATGTTATCCTACCCCTCCCCATTATTTTTAGAAAACTGTTTAAATGCATTGCATATGTAATGTTTTTTAATATATTTTTTAAAGGAACTATCCTTAATCATATATATTATAAAGCAGAAGTTCTGAAACTTCCAAACGAGTGTTTTCAAAAACTACCCGATGGATCTTTTTGCAGATTATATCATTCGATAGGAAATATTTTGGCGGAGGTTTATGATACAAATATACAGGGATAACTCTGATTTTTCGTACTAAATTTCGTATTTTTCGGTTATTTTTAACGGAAGGGTTGCAACAACTATTTTTTGGCGATAATTATATTTCAAAAAAGAAATGAAGTGCTTTCTCTAATGGAAAATAATATAAACATTTCGATAAAAAAAAAACCTGTTAATTCATTGATTTAAAATAAATAATGATAAAAAGAAAAAAAAATCCGTTTAATGCAAAATAATATTATGAAAGGAAAATATTTATCTTTAACGAAAAAAAAAAAGGGGGGGAATATTGTATAATATTTAAAAAGTAACTCAATGTGAAAGAAAGTTTTGAAGTGACACAATATTTGGCTATTTATTTCATTCGAGCCAGATTAAAAGAAAACATCTCAAAAATTTCATTAGTTAAAACATAAGTATTTTTTTAATTTCTTTTTTTTTAAATATTTTTAAATCTAATTTTCCCGTTATGTGTTTTACAGGAGAAACTCGCAGAATTAATTTTTTTTTAAAGGCTCTAATTGTTATTTGTATGTTGTTTGTTCAACTGGGTGATTTAATCTACTTTTGTCGCCAATCAATGCGATTCTAAACAAAAAAAAAAAAAAAAAAAAAAAAAAAAAAAAAAAAAAGATGGAGCCGATGTTCGCAAGTACTATTTTCTCTCTCTCTCTCTTTTAATGACTGAGAGCATTTTTAGGAAAACAATCCACAAAAATGAATAATATTTAAATTTTAGGGTAAATGTCTTTCCACATACATAGATATTGTAAAATAATGTAACTGCAACTTAAAAAAAAATTGGCACAGATATCTCATACGCACTACATTGGTTCGATTTGTCTCTTACGCCAGTACCATATATACATCTGGGTAATTAGCTGCCGCCAAAGTGTCATTATTTTACTTTGTATGGCACCCCGGATGTTATTGTCTATTTACAATTTTTTCTTTTTTTTTTCAATTATATAAACTATTTTAATCTAGGCACATTTGTCATACATGCGCCACATTTGCGCGACTGCAATAAAATGGCGATTTTATGCCTCACTTAGTAACCTGGCTGTTGTTTATTTATTAATAAATTTTTATTTTATTTTTTAAAGGATATAAATAGTTTTGTTTTATAATTATTAACTAAACTTTTTAAAATTTATTGTTATTTTCTATTTAAAATAACAGAAAATAATTGTAAATTATATATGTAACTGGTATTTGAAAACAAAATTTTCTTCGAATCGGCATCAGAAGAAAAAAAAACCGCGCCGATGTGGTGCGTATATGTCATGTATGCATTTTTTTTTACTATACTACAGTATTTAAACATGCTGTATAAATAACGATTATTGTTTTTTCCAAACATGTTTGGCACAGATATTATATACACACTGTGGTATGTGACTGTCGCCAAAACGGTGTTATTTTGCCTTATATGGTAACCCAGCAATTGTTATTTCTGTATTAATAAATTGTTTATTTACTTTCAATTTCTTTTTAGAAATTCTATAAATTTTTTTGTGCTACAGCTCATATTCAAAATATTAGAATATTTACTTTTTTTTTAGAAATTGAAAATATCGTTTGGTAATTTAATGTCTTTTAATGAAAATATGCAAACGATATTTTTATTAAGAACTTATTGTTGATTAAACTTACTTGTTATCTTAAATTTAATATTATTTTTGAAAAGATTAATTGCAAAAAAAATTATTTTGAAAAGTCAAAATATTAGAATATTTATTCAAGTGGTTCAAAATATTAGAATATTTCACATTAATTCTCCTTTAATTATTACCAATTCTTAACTGGTGGCATCATTGATTAAATTCAGACTATTTTATTTAAAATCAGTATTCTTTTTTGCAGTTTGTTTCTTTTTCGTCTTAAAATGGGCCGTGTGATTGATATTCCTGAATCTACTAAACTTCGTATGGTTGATTTGTATCGGCACGGTAAAAATCAATGTTTTATAGCGAATTATTTACATTGTTCGCAATCGAGCGTTAGTAAAATACTAACACAATATTCAAAAATTGGAAATTTTCAAAATAATCGCCGAAATGGTGGCCGAAAAACAAAAACATCTGCTAGAGATGACAGGAAACTGAAGCGTATAGTTAAGAAAAACCGTTTTAAAAGTGTGCGATTCTTGCACCGAAAATGGAAAGAAGAAGGAGTTGAAGTTTCTACATCGACAACATTAAGACGTCTCCATAAATTTAAATTTGTATCTCGTGTACCGAAAACAAAACCTCTCATGACTGCAAGCAAAAGCGTATAAGATTGAATTGGTGTAAATCAAGACGTTTATGGAGCAATGAAGATCGGAAAAATATATTATTTAGTGATGAAAGTATGTTTTGTGTTTCATATGGTAATCAAGGTATTCGAGTTTGAAGAATGAAGCAAGAAACATTTTATAAAGAATGCCTTAAACGTTCCGTAAAATTTGCTGCTAGTGTCATGGTTTAGGGTTGTATGAATGCAGAAGGACCTGGAAAGTTATGCATCGTCTACGAAAAGGTTAACTCTCTGATATATCAAGAAATTTTAGAATATTACATGATTCCATCATCAGAAGATTTATTTGAAGATGATTTCATCTTTCAACAAGATTTAGCGTCCCCGCATACCTCGGTGTCAACTAAGAATTGGTTCCGCCAACGCAACATTAAGGTACTTCCTTGGCTACCAAATTCACCAGATCTTAATCCCATCGAAAACTTATGGTGTATAGTGAAGAAAAAACTTCAAGAAAATCCTCCTTCAAGTAAAACTGAGTTAGTGGCACGTATAAAGTCTATTTGGGCTAATATTGATAGAAATGTTTATAAACACCTTGTATATAGTATGCAAGATCGATTGTACGCTGTTATGAAAGCTAAAGGGGATGCTACAAAATATTAACTACCATTTACTTCATATTCATAAGGTTATATTGTTGCGTAAAATAAAATATTCTAATATTTTGAACCAATCTAAATTTTATTCTAATATTCTGGTGTGTTTAAGCAAGCTATATACCTAATTTATTGTGCTGTATTTTATATTTTATAAATGTTAAAATCTTATCTAAACATTCCAGATTTAATTTATAAGAAATTTAATTGCATTTACTTAGTATAAAAAATAAATAAATGACAAATAATTATTTCTTATTACTTTTTCTCAATTATTCTAATATTTTGAATATGAGCTGTATAGTAACTTTTTTATTTATTATTATTTTCGTTTTAAAATAATGAAAATAATTTTTAAAAATGCACATTTCTCCGCTGTTTTAAAACGAGGATTTTGCCGCATTGGTATTGGAAGGAAATCTTGCAAATCCGGGTTTGTGCCGGAGTTTTTTGTGAAAAATGATATTTTCAAATGTAAATTGAGAGCTACTTGATAACACGTCGGCCAGTTTCGCCAAACTATTCAAATTTACATAAATTCATTTTAAATAACGAAAGAACAATAAACATAAATAAAAAATACAAATTAAAAGTCGAATTAAAAAGCACTTATGACGTAAAAAAATACGTGTATCACGTGTAATATCAATTGCTATCATACTTACGATCATCGATTATCGACTTTATTCCTATATTCTGCTATTAATTTTTTTCTCGACAGAATAATCAAGTAGTACCGTACATTGTACAAACTCCAGTTAATATTACAAAAATAGAGCTAAATAACTAAATTTAGGTGCAAATGCACACACGGCACACACCCATGTTGTAAGAAAGAGACACAAATGTCATATATGCACCACGTTGGGGGTGATACATTTCTGGCGCCACTTTAACGGAAACTTCGTTTTCAAATGACAGGTACATTTCTATTTTACTTTTCTATGCAAATGAAAGTAAATAAATAGGTTATTAATAAATTAAAAACAGAGCTGGATTACCATAAGAGGCATAAAATGTTCATTTTGTTTCAATCACGCCAACGTGATGCGTATATGACATCTGTATCAAAAAAAGAATTTCACACATTCAAAAAACATTCACCTTATTTTTCTAAGGAAGACTTTATTTAACTTTATTCATTCTGCCGCATTCCAAAAACGGAACACTGTAATAGATTTGTCAAGAGCAGATGTGCGTTGCGAAATATAATATAATATTGATAGAGGATGTATTAAGGTTTCCACAGATACCCATATTCTCAAGTTGAGAGGTTTAGAGTTCAAAAACTGCCAAATGAAAATTAATCACTTGAAAATTGTTTAAAATCAGAGGTCAATCTCTGCGATCATAATGCTCGCTATTTTAGAAGTATGGTGAATAGACAATATTTAAATTGCTCTTTTCATAATTGCCTTATTTATCTATCAAACTCTACAATAAATAGTCAACTGAAATATTTTTTTCTTAAAAGCCCGAATTTTATCGAATGCATAAGCTGATACAACAACATAATATTTTATTATTATTTTAATATATTTTGGTGTCAACGGGCATTGATTCCATTGTTGTTGTTTTTATTTTTGGCTCAGTTTTGTTTTTCTAGCTTGCTGAGTTTTGCACTGATGAAGAATCTCGACAGCAGATTCGAAACTGCTGTTTGCTAACTTTTAATGCATATTTGGTGCATTTATAATCGTTGATTTTCTATCTTTAAATACAATGACGTTTTGTATGATTTTCAGAAATGTGAAAGAGCATTCGAGGTGAAGTTGCTTTAAAAAACACAATCATATTCAATATTTTTTTTTATTCATGTTTTGTTTTGAAAAATAGACCAGCGCAGCGGGCTTAGCCTGCTAGTATATTATAAAGCAGAAGTTCTGAAACTTCCAAACGAGTGTTTTCAAAAACTACCCGATGGATCTTTTTGCAGATTATATCATTCGATAGGAAATATTTTTGCGGAGGTTTATGATAAAAATATACAGGGATAACTCTGATTTTTCGTAGTAAATTTCGTATTTTTCCGTTATTTTTGACAGAAGGGTTGCAACAACTAATTTTCTGGCGATAATTATATTTCAAAATAAGAAATGAAATGCTTTCTCTTATGGAAAATAATATAAACATTTCGAAAAAAAAAAAAAAAAAAAAAAAACCTGTTAATTCATTGATTTAAAATAAATAATGATAAAAAGAAAAAAAAATCCGTTTAATGCAAAAAAATATTATGAAAGGAAAATATTTAACTTTAACGAAAAAAAAAAAGAATATTTATAATATTTAAAAAGTAACTCAATGTGAAAGAAAGTTTTGAAGTGACACAATATTTGGCTATTTATTTCTTTCGAGCCAGATTAAAAGAAAACAACATATCAAAAATTTCATTAGGTGAAACATAAGTATTTTTTTCTTTCTTTTTTTTTAAAATATTTTTAAATCTAATTTTTCCGTTATGTGTTTTACAGAAGAAACTCACAGAGTTAATTTTTTTTTAAAAAAGGCTCTAATTGTTATTTGTATGTTGTTTGTTCAATTGGGTGTTTCAATCTACTTTCGTCGCCAATCAATGCTATTCTAAACCAAAAAAAAGTATAAGACAGAGCGATGTTCGCAAGAACTATTTTCTCTTTCTCTCTCTCTTTTAATGAGTGAGAGCATTTTTAGGAAAACATTTTACATTTAACTTAAATATATATATAGCAGTTAATACCACAAAAATGAATAATATTTACTAAATTTTAGGGTAATTGTTTTTCCACATACATAGATATTGTAAAATAATTTAACTGCAACTTTTAAATTTTTTTTGGCACAGATATCTCATACGCACAACGTTGGTGCGATTTGTCTATTACGCCAATACTATATATACATCTGGGTAATTAACTGACGCGAAAGTGTCATTATTTTTCTTGATATGGCAACCCGGATGTTATTGTCTATTTAGTAATAAATTGTCTATTTACATTTTTGTTTTTTTTTTCTAATTATATATACTATTTTAATCTAGGCACATTTGTCATATATGCGCCAAATTTGCGCGACTGCAATAAAATGGCGATTTTATGCCTGACTTGGTAATCTGGCTGTTGTTTATTTATTAATAAATTCTTATTTTATTTAATTTTATTTTTTAAAGGATATAAATAGTTTTGTTTTATAATTATTAATTAAACTTTTTAAAATTTATTGTTATTTTTTATTTAAAATAACAGAAAATAATTGTAAACTCTATATGTAACTGGTATTTGAAAACAAAATTTTCTCCGAATCGGCATCAGAGGAAAAAAATTACCCGCCGATGTGGTGCATAAATGTCATGTATACATTTTTTTCAATTTACTACAGTATTTACACATGCTGTATAAATAACGATTATTGTTTTTACCAAACATGTTTGGCACAGATATTATATACACATTGAGGTATCTGACTATCGCCAAAATGGTGTTATTTTGCTTGATATGGTAACCCAGCAATAGTTGTTTCTGTATTAATAAATTGTATATTTACTTTCAATTTCTTTTTAGAAATTCCATAAATTGTTTTGTGCTATAGTAACTTTTTTATTTATTAATATTTTCGTTTTAAAATAACGAAAATAATTTTTAAAAATGCACATTTCTTCGCTATTCTAAAACGAGGATTTTGCCGCATTGGTATTGGAAGGAAATCTTGCAAATCCGGGTTTGTGCCGGAGTTTTTTGTGAAATATGATATTTTCAAATGTAAATTGAGTGCTACTTGATTAACACGTCGGCCAATTTCGCCAAACTATTCAAATTTACATAAATTCATTTTAAATAACGAAAGAGCAATAAACATAAATAAAAAATGCAAATTAAAAGTCGAATTAAAAAGCACTTATGACGTAAAAAAATACGTGTTTCACGTGTAATATCAATTGCTATCATACTTACGATCACCGATTACTGACATTTATTCCTATAATCTGCTATTACTTTTTTTCTCGACAGAATAATCAAGTAGTACCGTACATTCTACAAACTCCAGATAATATTACAAAAATAGAGCTAAATAACTAAATTTAGGTGCAAATGCACATACCCATGTTGTAAGAAAGAGGCAAAAATGTCATTTATGCACCACGTTGGGGTGATACATTTCTGGCGCCACTTTAACGGAAACTTCGTTTTCAAATGACAGATACATTTTCTATTTTACTTTTCTATGTATAGAGCATAACATTTTGTATCATTTTAAAATGCAAATGAAAGTAAATAAATAGTTCATTAATAAATTAAAAACAAAGTTGGATTACCATAAGAGGCATAAAATGTTCATTTTGTTTCAATTACGCCAACGTAATGCGTAAATGACATCTGTATCAAAAAATGAATTTCACTCATTCAAAAAACATTCACCTTATTTTTCTAAGGAAAACTTTATTTAACTTTATTTATTCTGCTGCATTCCAAAAACGGAACACTGTAATAGATTTGTCAAGAGCAGATATACGTTGCGAAATATAATATAATATTGATAGAGGATGTATTAAGGTTTCCACAGATACCCATATTCTCAAGTTGAGAGTTTTAGAGTTCAAAAACTATCAAATGAAAATGAATCACTTGAAAATTGTTTAAATTCAATGGTTAATCTCTGCGATCATAATGCTCGCTATTTTAGAAGTATGGTGAATAGACGATATTTAAATTGCTCTTTTCATAATTGCCTCATTTATCTATCAAACTCTACAATAAATGGTCAACTGAAATATTTTTTCTTAAAAGCCCGAATTTTATCGAATGCATAAGCTGATAGAACAACAAAATATTTTGTTACTATTTTAATATATTTTGGCCGTCAACGGGCCTTGATTCCATTGTTGTTGTTTTTATTTTTGGCTGGGTTTTGTTTTTTCTAGCTCGCTGAGTTTTGCACTGATGAAGAATCTCGACAGTAGATTCGAAACAGTTGTTTGCTAACTTTTAATGCATTTTTGGTGCATTTATATTCATTGGTTTTCTATCTTTAAATACTATGGCGTTTTGTATGAATTTTAGAAATGTGAAAGAGCATTCGAGGTGAAGTTGCTTTAAAAAACACAATCGTATTCAATATTTTGTTTGATTCATGTTTTGTTTTGAAAAATAGACCAGCGCAGCGGGCTTAGCCTGCTAGTTATTTATAAATAGAACAGTTTTCTCCTTTGATATTTGAATTTAAATTTGTCAGATATGGAAAAAGAAGTTGATATTTTAAATTTAACGCAGCTCTCACGTGGAAAAAATTTATCTTTATACTAAGAAATGCTGCATTTATTTAGTCTTTGGCTGATTTGAAATTTTAATATATTCAAAAAACATCTTTAAAAATCGTGTTTCTTATGATTTATCACACATTCAAATGGAAGAGAATATTTCGCATCCCTAAAGCATTTATAAAATAAACTCTTTCACTTCAAGAAGATGTTTTGCAAAAAGCAATACTTTTAGACTAAAAGAGTTTTTAAAGAAAATTAAGAAAACAGATATTTCCACACTGCGTAAAAGTAAAATATATCTTCCAATTCTTTTTAATATATGCAATTCCCTCTCACATTTAAGTAAAGATATGTCGAAAATTCCAAAGCGAATTCAAAGTTATGAAAATACCATGCGTTTCTGTTTTTATTTTTCTGTATATATATGATTGGTAGCGAAAGTGATAAAAGAAAATATCCTTTTTTTCATTACGGAAGTAGAATATATTGATTAGAAAACACTTCACGTTATGAAAACTAACGTTTTCTGCGAAGAATCTGAAATCTGAATTCTCCATAGTGTGGAATTTCATTAAATCAAAATTCTTTTTTTTTTTTTTTTTTTTTCTTTTAAGAAGACTATGCTGAAATTCTGTCCACTTTATGTTATTAATATTCGTTTTTTGTACAATTAATTAATGTTTATACAATATTATACATAATTATAAAGAATCTTGATATTCTGTAAGACTGACATATCCTCTTCAGTCCTGTGGTAAATATTACGACACACTATAAAAACTACTATATTAACTACTATTTGAGGTGCACTCTTAAAACGAAAGAGCTGATTTGGCTTCTCATGAAAGAGCTGTAATTTTTTCGATCATAAAAGAGTTGTTTTTCAAACGATTAAATCTTCTTGATCTAAATTGGTTATTTAAATAGCTCAACTTCATTTAAATTGGTTAAAACTCGAGTTATTTCAACTCTTTTTTGAGAAGCTGCCTTTCAACATTGCGATGAGTGGATTTCAGCTCAACTTGAGCTATTTTGTGGCTGACTTTTTAAGAGAGTGAGTGAAGTGAGTGAGCGACTTTTGAGTGAAGTAAATGTTGGAAAAGATCCAACATCCACTTCATGCTTAAATGGTGTAGAAAAGGAAGCCTGGACATCGTTCGTTGCAGTCACTGAAAAGTTTTTGGGGAACCATAAATCCCCGCAATATGTTAACCTTGTTGAGAAATTATTACAAGCATTTCATAAAATGAATTGCAACGTGTCTTTGAAAAAACATTTTTTGGATTGGCATTTAGATTTTCCCCCGAAAATAGGGGAGCTATGAGTTATGAAGACGGAGAGTGATTTCACCAAGATATATCTGTTACTAGCTGTTACCCGTGACTTCGTTCACATAAAATTTAAAGAAGAATTAATTGATCAATCAAGCAAAAGAATTCGTTGATTAAATGAATGTATAATTAACCTTTTATCGCGATTTATAATAAAAAACGTCTGATGATCCCTATTTGCCGATTTTTTTTATGGTTGAAATTTTTCTTTCAGCGATTTGTACTAATAGATAGAACATTCTTGAATACTTTTGTTCAGCCCTGTAGTTTACCTAGTGCCTTTAATACACGAAAGTACTTATTGTAATAAAATTTTCCTTATTACTACCTAAATTATGTTTTGAGAAATTATCATCCGAAGATAACCTTGTATCCAGTTCTTTGCGTGACCCTGTATATCATTTTATCTATATACTACAAACATTTCTTAATTTACTGAATGCAGTTAAAAATAAAAATGCATATTCTAATTAAAAACCACCTTTAAGTAAATTACGCTCATATTCAGTAACCTTTGCGAGATATTTTGTGTAACCCTGTATATCTAAATTGTGTAACTATTAGCATTTATACACACCATTTAATATGCATACATTTAGCGAAACTTAAAAGCACATATCATAATTCAAAATGCATTTCATCAATGCAACAGTCGTCATCCATCATATACAGTACCTCGGATAGAATATATACTGTTTGAAATCTCTTGTGTGTCCCTGTAAATGCTATGCACTTCGTATTATGCATGAAATAACTCACATTAAGCTTCAACAACATATATCAATTTCATTATACATGAAATCGTTTACCATAATTAAAATATGTCCATAGCTGCCAACTTTTACGTATTTTTCATACCGCAAAAATTTTATAGTAAATATTATCTTGTTTAATTGTCAAAATCTTATGATTAAACAAATTAAAAATCTGTGTACTGTTTTAGTGGTAGGAAAAATGTGTAAAAGTTGGAAGCTATGATATGTGGCAAACTGTTCCTCCCATCTATTATTATGCAATGAAATTCTTCTGTGACTCTGCAAAATGAATAATAAGTGTCCTTTTCACTGCATATTTTACAAAATGCATATTTTAGTGCACTTTCTAGATGCATATAAATTTGAATATGTTTCACAGAGTGTAACATCTTTAAAATCCAATTGAAATGATTTTTCCCCATAATGCCATAATGTAAGGAAATTTTTTTACTATCCCTGTAAGTAAACTAATCATGATAGAAACTTAATTTTCAATAGGTATTCGTGCTACGGTAAAAGTAAATAACGTCCAAAATTTTCATAGCAATCCGAGTATATTTACGAAAGTTAGAAAGCGGCCAGACGGACAGACAAACTTTGTTTAAAAAATAGAGTCAAATACATATTAATCAGTAGTTTTATTTTCCGCCTTTTCCCTACAAAACATTTCTTCCATTGATAATTATGAGTTTTGAATAAGAATTTTCATTTGTATGTAACTTATAACTTATTGATTAGTATAAGTAAAAAATATTTTTCATTCGTTTTAAATATGACGTCATTATTTATCTAGCGGCAATAATTACTGATATCCATGTCTCTAGTATTTTTAACGACTACTATAAAATATTTGTGTTACTTCAACAATGACGTCATATTTTTCGACGTGAAATATTTTGTTAAAAATAAAATTCTTTTCCACTTTTTTTTAAATTTCTAATTATGTCACCATTTTTGTCAGAAAAATTCGAATACTCCTTTTTTTTTATTTCACTTATGACGTCATATTTATTTTCTTTTAAATTATTTTTATTTTCATTTTTCGTGTGGAAGTAGCTCAATGGAAAACTTATTGCCGCTGAGAAATTATTTTTTCCCGATTTTAATTTTCTTGGCAACGGGAAAGGAAATTAATTAATTTTTTTCTTAAAAATGACTATTTATTCAGTATGAAAAAGAATGAAATTTTGAATTATTAAGAAAAATATTTGAATAAAAATATTAGCCTATGTTCATTTCAAGCCAATAATTTATACAAAAATTCAGACATTAATCCATCCGTTTTGAAGCCAAGTTCATTCCAATTTTTCGGACACACTTTCACATTTATAATAGATATAAGGATTGAAAAACGATATCAAGGAAAATGGAACCCTGCGATGTTGGCAGAATACTGCTGATTGATAATTAGGGAAACCTCAACCGCAAAGTACCACCCACAAACAAAAAGAAAACAAAAAAGGAAGCTTTTTTATCCGAAATAAATTAGTTTAAAATTAAAATTTGTAAAAAACGTAAAAAAATTAAATATTGATATAAGGTACCCTGGGGTAATAACGCCACGTTAAGGTTATACCAATTTTCACGGCTTAGTTTTAGATTGTATTTTTCAAACAAATATAGGATCTGATACAGCAACTGATTGACTATCTATATAAAATAAAATAATTTAACAGATATGTATTCATAAAATGTAATGGCGTTTTTTCTTGACCAATGCTATTTGGCGTTGTTACCCACATATAGGGTTAATAACGCCATGCAAACAAAACTATGAAATAAGATGGAATAATTGCATGTAGATAGCCCAATTCTAATAATACAAACTCTACAAACTTAGAAATTGACAAATTGCATTCTAAGCTATTGAAAATGTTCCTTTTTTTTGTGAAAGTGTAAGAAAAATACAGGTGTGGTGTGGGAGGGGGGGATGAGGCAAAAGAATATCAGACCGTGAGCTTCTTTTTGCTTAAAAAGGACCGCTTAAATAGAAATATGGGAAACATTGCACAGTTTTAACTGTGTTTATTTGAATCAGTATTTAGGATGTAGCTCGGCCACTGTAGGGAATCAACCGGGGTACACTGTTAAAACTAATGGTGACACATTGCACCTTTTAGGGGTGAAAGGCTTGTCTCACTGGTGACACCCCTAGAGGAGCTAAAATGGCACCCTTAACTAGGGTGAAAGGATGGCACCCCTAATCCAGGGTGTTTCAGGGGGTGAAAGGACGGCACCTCAGAGAAGAATAATGGCACCCCTTATCCACAGTGTTCAATAGAGTGAAACGATGGCACCACAGGGGAGAATAATCTCACCCTTTATCCAGGGTGCCCCCAGAGGTGAAATGATGGCATCTCAGGGGAGAGTAATGGCACCCCTTAACCAGGGTGCCCCAGGGGGTGAAAAGATGGCGCCTCAGGGGAGAGTAATGGCACCCCTTATCCAGGGTGCCCCAGAGGGTGAAAGGATCGCATCTGAGGGGAGAGTAATGGCACCCCTCATCCAGGGTACCTTAAGGGGTGAAAGAATGGCATCTCATGGGAGAATAATGATACCACTTATCCAGAGTGCCCCAGAGGGTGAACGGATGAAACACATAATCCAGTGTGCCCTGTGGCATCCTACAAGCAATAGCACTCACAATCTATGGCCCACAGTTGCAACCCCCCTCCCCCCACCCTGCTTGTCAAGAAATTTTATTGGTTTGAATCATGAAATACAAAGTGTTTACCCATTTTTAGATTGAATTCTGCAGAGAAAATTATCATTATCAGTCAATATTTTGAGTCTTTTTTTTTCTTTTAGATTGATGGAATATTATATTTTTAAACTCATTATCAGATGTCCAAAGAAAAATTGTAGCATATTTTTGTAACTCAGAGAGGGATAATATGAACTACAAAAATAATCATAGAAAGACAGAGAATTCAAATTGTACTTTCATTTACATGGAGAGTATTTTAAGAAAAATTCAAAATTTTAACTTTTATACAGTCTTTGCATTTCAAAATCACCAATCATAAGTCATCACTATTGCATTGTTAGTCATACCCAAAAGGTTTTGTTAGAATAAATCGCAAAATTTACACAACCTCTACACCTATTTTCTGCCTCTAAAAATCACTGAGTTAGAGTCAAATATTGTGACTTTGTCATGCAATTTGAAGCCTGATTTTCAATTTTATGTTTTGAAGTTCTTGTAAAATGAAATAAATAATGATTTTTGACTGTCTCTATCTCATATGTTTGGATCAATCTTTTTGGGTATGTTTAAGAAAGGGTCAGTAAATATTTTTGTGATTGGGCATTTTTAGATGCAGGAACATTATAAAAATTTGATGTTTTTTGACTCCCAAAATAAGAGAAAGTACAAATTGAATTACTATCTTCATATGAATATTTTTATAATTTTCTTATATTTTCAGAAGTAATCCGTAACCATCTTTTTTGACACATAGTATATTGCTTGACATGTATTTTCATTATTTTATATACAGGGCAACTGAAAAGTATGGGGACACAGAAAAATGCTATATCCTGTAAAATATATGCCATAATTTAATAATAAAAAAGTAAAAGAAATAACAATATTTTATCAAATTGTTCACTGGCTTGATATTTATTTTTTACACAAGTTTGAAAACGAAAAATCACCGAATTGACAGTCCGCTGCAGATAATTCTGATTTAAATCATTCTATGCCTTGATAATTTCGCATCACATACAATGCAAACTGGGGAGTTTCTATTTCTAGCTTTTCTACAGAAGTCAAGTGAGTTAAGATCTGATTGTTCGAAGGCAATACACCTGTTATTAAATATCTACGCAGATGGGTGTTGAAGATCAATGTTGTTTTTGCTCCATGTGAAGGCCGCAATACGGCTGGAAGTTCCATTAAAATTATTTTGCTTCCATGAGGCGAACACTTCGTTGAACATATTAGTTACTGATCATTTTGACGGTCGTGAACTTTTCGGAGGATTAAGATTTTCATATAATAGAAGAAATGCTACAAAATTTTAAAATAAGCGTTTCTCAGATTTTAGTTGTGAAATATTAATGTCAAACAACGCACCGATATTTTTTCAGCTACGCTGCTGTATCTAATTAAAAAAATGTAAAACACAAATTAGAAAAGAATATGTAATAAATGCTGTGTAACTTTTAAATTAGTAAAAATACTTCATATTCTTTAAAATTCTTCCAGAAAGTTAGCCATCAAGCTATGAAATGAATTATAGAAAATAAGTTCATTTTATAGTTGTGGTAAAATCACAGATGAAATAGAGTAAAAAAAAATCATTTTTACAATATATGTAGTACTTACATTTATAGTGAACTTATGCAAATCCATATTTTATAGCATATATCCACACAGGATTAGAAATTAAGAACTGTATGTAAGGTGTCAAAATAATGCCTACAATTTTTTTTTGATGTGCCAACTGCATTTCATATTTTCTTATTTCTTTTCACAACCATGTTAATACTAATAATATTGCATTGCATATTTAATTTTAATGTATTGAAGGGAAGTGGGGAGGAAACTTTATATATTAAACACTTTTTCTTACTAAACAAAATAAAAACTGACTTTCCATAAGTATGAAACCTGATTAAACTACAATATTTGGATTCTGGAAAAACTTATTCTTTTTATAAAGCTAATATGCGTACAAAACAGATAATCAAGCAAATATGTCCACAGAGAGAAAATATGAGCTTTAGATATAACTAGGGATAAGCTAATTTTTAAAAAATCCGAGACTAACAGTACATCAGAAAATAAAAAGTTAGCAAATAAATGAATCTTTGGTTGCCAATTACGGTGTGGCATTTAAAACATTTCCAAATCACACTTTTTTTTGTTTGTTTGTTTGAGGAAGGGAATACAAAAATTTTAAAACGATTTTAATACAGTTTCTTATTTTAGGAACATATAAGGATGCAGAAATATCTCATAATAAAAGAAAATCTTGTTTACAGGGGTGTAATATCCAAGGACCAGTTTTATCAGTCATTGGTGAAATTGAAGTTAACTTAGAGGTTATTGAAAGGTTCAAAATTCTTAAGACATGTGCTAATGTCATGGTGCAGAGGGAGGGGGATGTATGCTAAAATACAAATGAAAGCATTTGCTAAACAAAAATTAAAGTTAAAGAAAGCTAGTTATCAAGATTTGACGACTAGGAATAATTTTTCTATAATTTAGTTTCATTTGACGGCTAACGGCTGCTGATTTCTAGTCCTGTATCCACATCAAAAAACTTTCTGCCAAATTGTTTTTGTGTTTTGACTTATTGCATCTGAAATTTTAATCTAAAGAGTAATTATAATGAAAGGAATAAAACACTGAATTAAAAAAAAACAACCTTTTAGTTCAAATAATCTTTTTATTGTAAACACCAAGAATATATTAAATATTATTAAACAAAGACGTAACATTATGTGGAACTGATGACACTGAGAAAATTTTGAAGACATAAGTATCTAATAAAAATGATAAAAATTTAAATTGGCTTTTGCTATAGTTAACGTTAAACAACCAAAATAATGCATACCACAAAGTAACTAAGCTTATAAAATTATCAGTTTTGGTAATTAACTGTTTATATAAAATTAATACATAGCATGAGTAATTTAACAAGTTGCTTGAGTTGCGGAGCACAGTAACAGGTTGAAACACAGAAATTTCTGCACCTTCTTCATGATAAAGAGTCGGAAACTTTTCTTGTATCAATCATGGTAATGTAAGTACTATAAATGTAAGTTCATTATCTGAAATAATAATAATAACACATTAAGGAAAACACACAACAAGACAGTCGAATTAAAATGTAACATCAAAGTACAGCAAAAATCATAGATGAACAAAAAAAGAAAGAATAAAATTTAAATAAAATTTAAATTATAGCTCACAAGGCTATCAAAGCCTGACAGCTAATGTGCCCGCAGGTTCTGTATGTAACGTGATAACTCTTTATATAAATATCAGATTTGCTTCAAATTTTATATGTGGGTTCATTCTGATAAGGTTCTTCACTGATTAGCATTGGAGGTTCATTGGTTAAATATGAAGGGGGGGAGAAGAGAGTGAAACCATCCTTAATTTATATAAATATGCAGAAATCATGCAGAATTATCACATTTTCTTCAAATTTTGTTAATAGGTTCACTCTGATAAGGCACTTCCCTGATTAGTTTTAGGGGCTCATTGGTTAAGTATAAAGAGGGATGGCAGTTAATCCACTGTCATATAACTTACAGTTGATTTATTTTATTTTTGGAAAGGCAATATTCTTTGAAATAAGAGTATAATATACAGTTGTATGTATAGCCTGCGAGCTCAATGCCATCAGTTTAACTGGGCACTTTCCTCTTTATTGCCTATTTTCGGACAGAACGAGAAAATTACATGACCAACTCATACTTGTCATTCAGATATTCTTTTCCTGTATTATCATTAAGAGTTACAAACTATTTACATTATTAACCATATTTACAAAACATATCTTGCAACAAAGTGTCTATTCCAGATTAGCAACGAATTTCCCTAACATGTACAGGTATTCCATACCAGTAATAATAATAAAAAAAATGAGGAATTTTATTTAAATTTATTAGTTATAATTTATTAGCCCCTATTATGTATCCTATATTGACACTAATCAATGAATATATGGATACAACCCCTCCTGTTTTTCCTTCATTTTGGGAATAACGAATTTTCAACGTATTCTATTGACGATTATTTTCAAAATTTTCAAGATGTGATTTTGAGACTTTCACAAAAGTTGTTCTATACATTTGGCTAACATAATATGCAAATGAAATTTTGATATCTTTGACGCATGCGCAGTGAAAAATTATTTAGTAAACCTACTCAATATTGGAACAATTTTTATTATTTTTTAATTCTGATTACGTATTGTGTGCAATGTTGTTTGTCACATTTTCTGAAAAGAATGTTACTTTATATTAAGAACTCTCCAAATTATAAGCAAAAATCTTAAGTAAATTTTAGACTGTTTTTCGGATTCGTAGAAAACCTTAATTTTTCTACGAGTATACATGCTATCGACATAAAAATGAACGCAGTTTATTACAATAAGCCACTTAATCATAATCTACAGTTTGGGCGCTTTTGCTACATTAGTTTTGACAGGTTATTTATCCAAAAGATATCCAAAAGGTATTCATTCTTTTTTAATTTGTTGACGGTCCCCTATTGGAGTTTCTGAATAAAACCTTCAGGGAAATATATGACTTGTACTACACTATCTGGCCATTGATTATCGTCCACTTGCGATTTTAGACATTTTGTTAAATATCTAGAAAAATACATGAGGAATTATCCTGAAACTCTCAGTGTATACACATAATAGTACAGGTCATATATTTCCGTGAAGATTTTTTCCAGAAACCTTATAAGAGACCGTCAACAAATTAAAAAATAATGAATATCATTTGGATAACCCTGTCAAAACTAATGCAGCAGAAGCGCTAAAACTGTAGATTGTGATTAAGTGGCTTATTGTTATAAACTGTGTTCATTTTTATGTCGATAGTGCTAGGATGTAGGGAAATTTTTCAGATTTTTTTTTTTTCAGAAAAAAAATTCAGATCATTATTTTAAGAAAAATTAATTAATTAATACTCATTTCAAAAAAAAATAATAATAATTTTAATCTTCCATAATTTCATTAATATATCCTATAAATCCAGTATTTTCATTTAATACATCGCAGCTTCCCTATTTGACATAATAGCAATATACAAAATAATATTTTTCTAAATTATTTTATTATTAATTATTCATTCTTAAAATTATATTAATCAGTCCTAGTTTTAAATATAGATCATTATCATGTAATTGCCCAGTCTTTTAATCGTATAATACGTAATTTATGCTATTTCAAAATTTAAGATAATTTCCGTATTTTTTATGTGACGATCGCTAATTTTTCCTTTTTGAGCATCGCCATTTTCTTTACTGATACCTCCTAGATGCTGGACATGAGTCATCGGGGCTTAGAATGTTCTACGACATTCCGGAAGCGTCGTTTTGGTACAAATTTCCCGCTGAAATCTCAGCGTCCATCCCTTGATGACGCATGTTTGTTCCAGATCATTCCTAGCGTCGGGTGATGCGAGATTCTGATTGGCTGAGCGCACGCGCGCTGCCGTGAGAGGGAGGAAGATTTTCTGATTTATTTGACACTTTGAGAGAGAGCAGCGTTAGCGAAAGACGTCCGTGGCCCGGCACTGCCCTCTCGAGGGTTAGCGTCGGGACAGAAGAGTCTCCTTTTTTTAGGATTACGCGACAAAAGAATGATTCTAACAAGCGCCTTGCTGAGGGGCATCTGACAGATAGATCTTTTTTTGTTAAGTTTTGAGAGAATAAGATCTCTAATTGCGAATGTTGCAGCAATGTTATTATCCTTTTTAAAAGCCCCCGCACTGTGTATTTTTATTGCATTTTTGGCATACAGTTTCCCTCCAACTCCAGTAAAAGACTTTAGTTATCGTAAATTCCATATGTACACAACAGGATTTACCAAAGTGTTAGTGTCTATCAGTGTGACGGTGCTAGTAGTCCCTCCAGCCAATTGAGGCTACGTAAATACCGGGAACTTCAAGAGCTGTCAACGTGATCTTGCTGCGGAATTTGATCGACGTACTTCATCCTTTCCGGCGGTAATGTGTAGAGAGTCATCGTGAGGAGAACCAGCGATTCTTAGTC
This sequence comes from Maratus speculifer, assembly GCA_964019185.1. Taxonomy (NCBI): domain Eukaryota; kingdom Metazoa; phylum Arthropoda; class Arachnida; order Araneae; family Salticidae; genus Maratus; species Maratus speculifer. Next base: position 280,736,257 of record OZ025294.1, read on the forward strand.
TCCAATTTGAAGTGTGGAGTTCTGCTATTGTGGAAAAGCCTTTGCCGTCTTCGATCATCGAAAATCTTCATAGATTAAACTGTTCCCGTAGTGCACATAATTTGGACTGTCTACCCGATCTACATGACAAGAGACTTTCCTCTTATCGGAACTGTATGATGATTCAGCACCTCAAAATCCAATAATGTATTTTTTTTCTTTCAAAGTTAGTACGTGGCCACGGTAAAATATATTCATCATTATAATTAATAAATCTTAAGTTGCTGCAAATAAGTGTCTTCCTTTCTCCATGTGCTTTTTTTGGCACAACGCAATGTCGCACTTACGTTCACGCGCTGCTGGTTGTATTTGAGGAGTTGTTTACCGGTAATATTATTGTTTTGGGCCGACTTGTTCGTTTCCACAAGTTTTGGCTGCCAAATATTGCTTGGATAGCGATTCCCCAAATACAACGTATAGCAGATAGCATGTATACTCGTAGATAAATTAAGGTTTTTATAAAAATACTCCCCATTTTTCCAAGATTTTTGCTTATAATTTGCAGAGTTCTTAATATAAAATTAGTTCTTAATATTAGTTCTCAATATTATGTGCAATGTTGTTTGTCACATTTTCAGAAAATATTATTTTATATTAAGAACTCTGCAAATTATAAGCAAAAATCTTGGAAAAATTTGGAAGTATTTTTATAAAAACCTTCATTTCTCTACGAGTATACATGCTACCGACATAAAAATGAACACAGTTTATAACAATAAGCCACTTAATCACAATCTACAGTTTGAGCGCTTTTGACGCATTAGTTTTGACAGGGTTATCCAAAAGATATTCATACATTTTTTAATTTGTTGGCGGTCCCCTATAAAGTTACTGGAAAAAATCTTCACGGAAATAGAAGACCTGTACTGTATTGTTTATACACTGAGAGTTTCAGGATAATTCCTCATGTATTTTTCTAGATATCTTGCAAAATGTCTAAAATCGCAAGTGGACGATAATCAATGGCCAAGTAGTGTATTATATTTATACACTAAGATTTTCCGGATAATTCCTCATACATTTTTCTAGATATTTAACAAAATGTCTAAAATCGCAAGTGGACGGTCATCTCTGGCCATATAGTGCATATCAGGAGCTTTAAGGAACTGGCTAATTCTTTATTTTCCCTTTTGCTATATGGGGGAAAGTCGGGTGGAATGGGACTGTAGATTTTTCTCTTTGTGCATTATTCTAAACATTTCATCGATCGCATACAAGATGAAGCAATGGTAATCCATTCTTCAGTTTACAAAAAATATTGATATGCATAGACTTGCAAATGTATGAAAGAAAAAATTATTTCAAAAATCCAATTTAAATTACATTTATTTGCACTCAATATATTAAAGGCTTATTTATCTATAAATGTAATAGTTTCCCTATTTATGGAACATTGTTATACTGTATATTATCCATAATTTAAACTAACCCTAAAGCAGCATTTTTGTTTGAACAAGAAGTTTAACACAAACAAGGAAGTGGCGAGGAATGGGACATGCCAGAAAAGTTATGAATGGGACGCGCCCAGTTCCTTTTTTTTAATTAATAATAATGCGAATTGCTAGCATGCAAATTTCTTAGAAGATAATATATTAATTGTAACATTGATAATATATGCATTCATACTTCAAAATGTAAATAAATTGATGATTATTTAAGGCGCAACTCTAGGCACAGAAAAAGACCCGGATGATAATGCAAAGTCTATGGGGGCGTTCTTTTCAAATATTTCGTCGAAATTTTAATATTTTTACGTGATTGTTTTGCACAAAATTGCTGAGGGTGATCCGCAACCGGCGTAGTTTTTACTTTTTCAGTTTTGGTTTCAGATTTTTTTTAAAAATTACTTTAACTTACGGAATTGGTTTAAACCGTTCTGAAATTGAAACTATCGTTATACAAAAAATATAAAAGCAAAATCGAAAAAATTAAAAACTAGGCCGGTTATGGATCATCCTCAGCTGTCTTGCTCAAAAGAATCATGTAAAAATATTAAAATTTGAGTTAGGTATTTCAAAAGAACGCTCCTACACACTTTTACATTATCATCTTTACATTCTGAGCCTAGTTTGGGGCCTTAATGACACCTATGACAGAGAATCCTGAATTTTCATTCCAGTCATGAAGATACTGGAATTTTATATTGTGGCATATACATTATCAACTTACAACCTTTGTTTGATTGTTTATATTACCGACACTATAGGTTATTTTGTGCCTTATAGCTTTTTTAGGTGCGTTCGTAATTATATAATACGTAGCACCTATAGTGATCGTTCAGTCCGTCCGTCTGTCCGTCCGTCTGTCCGTCCGTCCGTCTGTCCGTCCGTCCGTCTGTCCGCATATAACAACGCAAAAACTACCCAACCGAATCGTTTGAAATTTAAAATACATAATTATTACATAATTTTGTCGAGTCATTTCAAATTTTATGAGAATCGGATGGATAGATCAATTACAGGGACGATCAAAAGTATTCCATTACATTACGGTCAATGGGGAAAAAAGTTTCAAATGCATTTTAATCGTTTGAAATTTAAAATACGCAATTATTACATAATTCTGTCGTGTTATTTCAAATTTTTTGATAATCGTGTGCATAGATCAATTACAGGGACAATCAAAAGTATTCAATTACATTATGGTCAATGGGGAAAAAGTTTCAAATATATTCTATACGTTTGAAATTTAAAACACATAATTATTACATAATTTTTTCGAGTTATTTCAAATTTTATGAAAATCGGATGCATAGATCAATTACAGGGAAAATCAAAAGTATTCCATTACATTACGGTCAATGGGAAAAAATGTTTCAAATGCATTTTAATCGTGTTACACTCATGCGAACTTAATAAAATTTATATGCAACTATAAAGTACATATTATACTATACATCTTACATAATTTGTGGTGCAAAGAACATTTGTTATTGATTTACAAGGCCACACAAAAGTATTCCATTACATAATGGTATAGGGAGAACATTGTTTGATGAGCGTTTTAATTGTAATTCACTATTTACAATGTTATGAGATTGATATATGAAAGTAATATTTTTAAAACTTCGTTATCGTTCGAACGCACCTAATTTGCTACGCTTCACGTGCAATTTCCAACTTGTTTTTATTATTGCTGTCCCATAACTCTTAATGAGGAGGTATGAGACACATTTTGAAACTTACGTTCTCTTTAAAATAAAATAGTATTTGCACGTTATGTTTCTATATTGTTCAGGGGGATTAATAAATAAAGAATACTGCCCAGTTAAACTGATGGCATTGAGCTTACAGGCTACAAATACTAATTGTACATTAAAGCCTTATATTTTCAAGGGTTAATTCCGTTCGAAAAAAATTAAGAAGGGGAAACAGCTCTCCCATTTCCTCTTTTTTTATACTTAATCATTGAACCTCCTATACTATCAAAGACATGCTTTATCATATAAAAAATCTATATCCAAAATTCAGAGCAAATGAAATAATTCTTAATAAAAACCCATTTAGAATTTATATAATTTAAAAGGAGTTATCCCCCTCTTTTATACTTAACCATTAAACTTCCAAAACTATTTAGAGATTTGAACGAAATCTGAAAATTCTGCTTGAAAAACCCATTTATATAAATAAAGGGGGGGGGGCATTAGAACCCCTGTTTCCCCTATTTATACTTATTCAATGAACACCTAATAACAGTCACGGAATCGCCTCATCAGAATGATCCTAATCTAAATTTTGAACAAAAACTTAATTCTGCATGAAAATCCCATTTATATCAACTAAGGGGAGGGGCATCAGTCCCCCGTTCCCCCCTTATACATATCGAATTAACTCCAAAAACTAATCAGGGAAGCACCTTGTCAGGATATACCTACATACAAAATTTCAAGTGGATCGGATATTTTTTTCATGAGCTATCGCGTTACGCACGAACGTACATACAGAACGGAAGGGCACATAAGCTCTCAGGCTATGATAGCCTGTGAGATAAAAAGTGTTTTACCTTGCATGCTATAAATTGAATTTTTTTTGTATATATATATATAATTCTTACTTTTGTAAAAAAAGTCCCATACCACCCCACTCTCCCCAATAGAGATATTATATATTAATACACCAATTACACGAAAATAGAATTTTTATCAATAGTATTAAAATACAGTTTAAGGGCTAACAGTTTATTTTATATCCTTAGGTTTTTACCACGTTCTCCCCAGGTTTTTACCGGTAAAAAGCCAACCCTGTTTATTGGCCTTGTTTCAGAACGAGTGGAATGAAAGATTGTTAAAAATTATGTCATTAGAAAAATGTTTAAGATTTATAAATGACAGTGCAAAAATCGCCTTTAAAACACGAGATCATCATCACCTGCGGAAAATTTTCACATTTGTGTAAAATTACGATATAAGTTTTTATTCATTGTTATATTTTTTGAACACACACTATTTCTGTAAACTATTCTGAAAGTTCAGTGGAGTAAATACAGATTGTTTTCCTTTTATAATTTGAATGTTCATGACTACAAATTTGTCATATCGGATGATGTTGATGATTGTGAAAGGGGGGGGGGACTGATTACGGTCTAATCAAACTTAAATTACTATTATTGGAAAAAAAATATTTTATTTTATTCAACCATAAAATTCTGCTACTAAATAAAGTTTAATGCGAAAGAATACTTTCGAAAAAAAAATGGGTGTAAATCTGCATAGCCGATAATCAGAGCATAAGGTTTATTAAATTCAATACCCTAACATTTTCTCACCTTTTTGAAAGAAAATGAAACCAAACGTATGAAAATATGAAGAATTGGGAGTAAGAAAACATAGTGGTAAACCCAAGATACCGCTAAATTCGGGTTTTGAGGCATTTCCCACCAAGGTAAGACTTGGCTGACTAATAACGTTTTAATTTGCAAATCGAGGTTTTTTCCATGATTTTTATACTTAAATGAGACTAAATGATTGTCCGTGCTACCGCGTCCCGATCTAATCTTATTATGAAGATTATTTTTCAAATAATGGTGGTTAATAAGGAAAATATTAATAATGAAAAACCTGTAAATAAGTTTTGATTACTTTAAGATTTGCAAGTATTCAATTGTCTTAAATGAAAAAATTACCCCCCCCCCTCTCAAATAAAGACAAATCAGGTATACTGAAACAATATTAGAGAAGTTACGCGAGGCTGCAATATGGTGTGAATTAGCCTTTACAGGAGGGGTTCGGATAGCATCTATCCGACAATATATGCAAAGCCGGCCAGATGCTGTCCGAGATCCCGTGTAAAGGTTCAAATTAAAACTTCGCGAATAAAATTAATTGCTTATTTTAACTGTATATAGACGCAAAAACATATTTTAACCTTAACTGCTCTGACAAAAATTGTTACATAACTACTGTGAGCTGTCTGTCAGACCATTTAATCTGAAGATGAATAAAATGTTACATAAATTCTCAGAATGCGATTTATGTATTAAACTTTATGTACAAGAATATCATAAATCAAAATCAGCTATTCAAAAGTATTTAGAGGTAGTAATAAGACTCCAAACTAAAAAAAATTGACCAGTATCTATAGTTAAACTAAAAATTACAAGTTAAACTGTGAAACTTGAATAACCCACGGTGTCTGAGACCACTAACAGCAGTTAAGGGTTAAATCTAAACAGTTGAGTTTAAACACAAGGTAAAATAGTCATAGAATATTCCGATTGCAACAAGATTCGTCTATAATAACTGATTTGTAATGAAAAAATACGTAAATATTTTTACAATATTTCATTTCGCTCTTTCTAATTATGCGCCTTTAGGATTCCCGTGCCTAGAGCAGTTTGATCTAATTGCTCCTCGGTAGCTAAGGCCTAGATAAATCATTTAAAAATATTGACAGGTAAACGAGAAATTGTAAAATAACTATCTCATAGGTTTAACATTAGCAAGCGGGTATTTTGGTGAGAGTGTAGCTTGTAGATTCACATAATAAACTTAACAATCAATCATACTAACAAAAAAAATCTAATTTACTGTTTTTTTATGACATTACTTATAGGGATGTATGATAAATTAACGTAACAATAAAATAAAATAAAATAAAGTTAAATCTTACCTTTAATCAGACTTTGCCCGGTTCACTGGTCAAGCAAATCGGATCGTTAAGTCCTCATTGTTGTTTCATTGTAGCTCAGTGGTTAGTCCTCAATTAATATCGCCAATTTACACACTGGCATGTTTTGATTTGCTCACACCCGTAAACTTTACTTGCCGACACCGAAAGCAGAAAGACACGCGTCATAGCGCATGCGCAAGTTGCCAGTCACCCGATGAGGTGGTTACGAAGTGCATGGCACCTTATTTAGCTCCCATCATCCAGTAACAGAGCTGTCGTCACCCCAACCGCATATTCAAGCTCCTATGACACCCTAGGGTTCCAAATGGCACCGCCTTTTCACCTCCGGGTCCCAAATGGCACCGGTTTGTCACCTTTATTTTTAACAGTGTATTAATGTCAAGGATTGGCGTTATTACCCCGGTATAGTTATTGCGCAGTACATTTTAAATTAAATATTATCTCGAGAAGATATCCAAAATCTTCAACAACATTTTAAAAATACATGAAATGCACTACAAATTTATGTTATTAACAAAGTATTTCTGGATAAAATATAGTCTTCACATAACAAAACGTATCTCGCGAATTTTAGTTGTTTGTAAAATCAATAAGACCTAAAAATGAAACAAATTAACTTGAAGCTGTTTTTTGCGATTTATATGACTCAAAACCCTCCTGCGCAGAGCACATGGGTGTCATTTACCTGATTATTTCTTAATTATGCAAAATATAAGCACTTGGCGTTATTACCCCGTCTGGCGTTATTACCCCAGGGTACCTTATCATAAAAATGTGACGTAATAGAAATTTTTTATTTGATTTTCTACACTATTTCTAGCACAAGGAACACGAATCACATAAAATTATTAGCGATATAAAAAAATCATATATATTTTTTGTTGACTAGCGTTATTAGTATAGATTTAATCTCTAATAGTGCACATTTTTCACTTATGTATACTCTAAGTTAAATTAATAAATATAATCTCTGAACACTTGATATAAAAAAAATTTTCTCCCAGTTAACTACATAAAAATATACTTCGTTTTAAGAAAAGCACTGTTTCAGAAAGTATATAATCAGATACATTCAATCGTTCTATGTCAATATTTTCTATGGTTATTAATTATATTTGATTATTTTTCAATTTTATTTAATACCTCATCCTTTTAAACAGGGTAGACATGTGATTAAAAATTATCAGTACAGTATGAAAACATGTTATTCAACATCTTTCGATATTACTCTTTCCAGACTATTTCTAAATTAGTATATTCTAATCTCTTAAACACAATAGAAAACTTCATGTGTGTCTAAAATATATGCATTATACAATAGTCGCATATTTGGATGAAATACATGCTGTATATTTAACTTTTCCATCAATATTTACTTCTAGTGAAAAAGTATATTGTCGTATTGTATTTATTATGTACAATTCGAATAATAGATGGAGCGTATATAGTCGATGTTTCAACACCTGCGCGCAAAGTGCTTTTATATCAGCGACCCTAGAAAGGTTGAGAATAATTGCGAATTATGCATTTTCATGCACAGCTCGAGTGTAGTTTCCAATATTCATTTGTGCATGTTCTTGTTTGAGCCGAGACCCCTAACAGTTAATAAACCGAAAGCGGAATTGGTCAATTACTGAACGCCCAGACTTTACTCATTAACAATCTAACAAGCTGTTGTAAGGTTGATGAAAGGAATTTATAATGCTACAATCTCTAATAAAGCACAAATATTGTTTCAAATAATTATGGCCCAGTTATTATCACTTCTTGTTACAAAATATATTTTTATAACTTAATATATATTTCGCAGACATGTTTCATATTTATAAAGATTCGAATACATAAAGATACAAATGTTTTCTAATTTTGATGATGATATTAAGCATTGTCTATACTTTTCTTTATGGACTGAAATGGAAATTAATATTAAATATATATATATATATCAAAATTAAATAAAAATACAATTATTTTTATGGTTTTATCAATGAATATTAGAGTTGAGAGTTTAACGTTTTATTTTTTGTTAAAAGTAAATTAGTGGTTCAATATGCCTTCCAATATCGATGACAATGTTTAAAATTGTTTACACCTTTTTTTACATGCTGAAAGGAAAATTAAAAATGCATCAAGTAAAAAAAATAAAATGAAATACAACGTTTTAATAGCTTTTATTTATTACCATACGAAATAAATTGTCCTGAAAATCATGTTTGATACATTGTAAAGAAAATCAATAAAAATCTGTTCGATTGTATAATATACGCATAGCTATAATCTTTCGCAAATTATTATAGTTCAAAGTAGATGCATTTAATAAAACAAGTGATAAACACAAGCTTCTCGGTTACAGAATATAAATGAAGACCATCATATGAGGGACTCACAACCATATTAGACTACGTCCATTTTGAAAAAAAAATGGTAATGTTCATTTAACAGGTGCATAAAATTTGTTTTATTCCCTTCCAAAATGAACCAAGTCTGTAAACAGATGCCATACGTAAGAAAGTATATGACAACATTCTTGGTTCAGTATGGAGTAGTTAAAGCAGATTGTATACGACTTTTAAGTAGACGTTGTGGTTTTTTATGGACTTAAACGATTATGACTGTTAACTCCTTCTCTATACTAAAGTTGTTCAAATGAAAAGGTACACAACTTCGTAACAATGAAACTGGTTGATATTTGAATATGCCGCTTTTGGATAACGCAGTGAGACGTCGGTGGCACAATTGGACTATTCGGCATGGTTGTGCGCATGCACGGACGAGTATGAAAGAGGAGAGAAGCAAGTAGTTGCGTGTTCAATTAAATAAGCACGACAGTGCGTGTGATATCATCATGCCTTTCCCATTTCAAAAGTCGACGACCGAAGAGCAGCCAGGTGTAAAGTTAAAATCAACGAAAAATCTTATAACACCTCGATTCTCCTCAAACCTGAACTTTTGCTATAGGAAATATGTCCGCACACGCAGTGCCGCGTCAATTGGTTATTAAACATAACTTCCACCTTCTTCCCTCAATCAAACCGTTACGCCCACGCATGCACACAATCACGCTGAATTGCATCCTTCGATGCCTCACTAAATTATCCCAAAGCGGCAAATGTAAATTTCAATCAATTTGGTTGATACATCGTATCATATCTTTTCATTTCAAAACTCCAAATATTATTTGTGATGTAAACATTTCTTCACTGCCCATACAAAAATATACAGGGATGAATGAGGTATTGTTCAAAAGGTTCTGCAAGGGGCTTTTGACATAGTATATTTGAGTATCATTAGAACAAATTCTTTGATTGAAAAAAATTAATCAAAACCTAATGGGAAAACGAATCAGCAAATAATCTCAAAGATTGCGACGAGAAAGCTTATTTCGAATCTATTGTTTTTTAATTATTTATTTATTTTTATATTTCTAATACATTATACACATTTACTGTAGGGTGTAATTGGGTATTGCTAATTTGGCGACCACCACCAAAACACCAGAATGAGTAATAATGTCCAGTGCTAATATTATGTGTAATTAAGAAAGAATTCGAGAGATGGAACCTACGGGTTCTGAGCAGACGTGCTTTGAGTTGATTGAATAACAAACAATTGCTAAAAGTTAATTTATTCCATTTGTAGACCTTATCGATAGAAGAGGCATGTACATTTCAACGTCCGATCTAAATTTTGTGAGTTAAATTCTGTGATCTTAAAACTATTAAGTCCTTCAGGCAGTACCGGGAGAAAGGTGCAGCTTTCATGTATCTCATTTATTTACTTATTTATTTTAAATTAAGTTATATTATTCAAATATACGAAGCTAAAATTAGTAGAATCCGATTATATAAGATATACTAGTTTTTGTCAATACTGAATGTTAATGGGAATTTTTAGAAATTAGTCATTTTTATTCAAGCTGGTATTAACTAAAGCCATTTATAAGGTTGACAAATTCCACGATATCATAAAATGTATGGCATTTTAAAACAACATGATGGATAAAACAAACTAATGAGCTTGGTTGAAATCTTAATTCATGTGCACATGCACACTCACATTGAAATAGATTAATATATAAAAGTGCTGTCGCGGGCAAATTTATTTTTAAAAAAATTTCAGCCTCATTGTTACCCATGCGTTCTTAAGGTAAAAACAAAACAAAAAATACTCCGGAATTCATGTATTAAAATCAAAGACTTCAGAAATTTTTTTTCAATTTCTCACTTTTGTTTATACATCATTATACATTTAAAAGATTTTTGACAAATTTATGGTCACCATTTTGAAACAAGATGGCGGATGAAGTTGGGCAGTGTACTCGGTCAAGACATTGCTATGTACTATGTACACATGGAGTTATATGCAAACCGGTTTATAAATATGCGCATTATCACGTGACAAATTTGACACAGTTTCAAAACGTCAACCACACTGGAAATTGAAAGCGCTATAACTCAACCATTTTTCTCAGATATAGATGGAACAAAAAATGCTCTGGAATCTTTGCATCAAGGTCAAACACATGAAAGAAAAATATTTTTCAATTTCATACTTTTTTGTGTCTAGGTTTTGAAATTTAATTCTTTTTAAAAAATTTAACATTTTGCATTTTGAAACAAGATGGCGGATGGAACTGGCCAACGAACATCGATCCAGGCATCAGTATATACTATGTACATTCCAAGTTACATCCAAATTGGTTTATAAGTATCCGTGTAATCACGTGACGAAAATCAGATCCTTTCAAAATGTGAGCAATACTCGAAATTATAAGTGCTATAACTCAGCCGTTTTTTAAAAAATAGGCAAAGTAAAAAATGCTCTGGAATCTTTGTATCAAAGTCAAATGCATACAAGAAAAATATTTTTCAATTTCTCACTCTTTTGTACCTAATTTTAAATTTAAAATTTTTAAAAAATATTTAAATAGCCGCCATTTTTTAACAAGATTGCGGATGGAGCTGGATAACGAACTTGGTCCAGGCCTCAGTATGTACTATGTACACACAGAGTTACATCCAAATCGGTTCATAAATACGCGTTTTATCGCGTGACAAAAATCAGATCGTTTCAAAATGTCAGCCACACTAAAAATTCAAAGTGCTAAAACTCAGTCATCTTTTAAGATATAGATGAAATAAAAAGTTTTCTGGATTCTTTGTTTTAAGGTCTAAAACATAAAGGAAAAATATTTTTCAACTTTTAATGTTTTGCATTTAATTTTAAATTTTAAATTAAAAAAAATCTAAACGTCCGCCATTTTGAAACAAGAAGGCGGATGATGCTGGCCAACAAACACGGTCAAGACATTTGTATGTACTATATACATACCAACTTTCATACAAATCGGTTCATAAATACGATAGTTACAGCATGACAAAAATCAGATCTATATATGGATATATATATATATATATATATATACATATGTGGGAGCGATTCTTTCTCCAACAGCCAAGTATCATGTCTTGTAAGGTTCTTCATATCGCAACTCTGATAGAAAAGGTCTTTAGAAAGCAGACGATTTTCTGAAAAAACTCCATTCAGACGAAAAGCCGAAGAAAAAAGAAATGAACGGAAGAGATCGTTGGATGGAATGTTGGGAGAGTTGGTGTTGACTTTAGAAGAATGTTGATTAAGATGACGCGATTAAGATGTTTTAATTAAAGTTTCCTTTTGAATGTTCGAATTGTAAATATTAATATGTAAATATCTTTTTTGTAAATATTAACGTTTAATATAAGTCATTTAAAAGTTTAAAAACGGTGTCAGAATTTAATTTACCTCCGAGTTTATTTACTTATGTGTTCGAAAGAACTTTTATAAGAAGAATCTCCATAAATTTTGGTGTCAGAACCGAGACAAACGAACGCCCACAGAGAAGAAATATATATATACTTTAAATAATCTGGAAACCGTTATTATTTAGAATTGTGATGGAATCCTTGCTGGAAATTATTATGAGGAAATCTTTTTTGAATATATGTTTAATGATATGAAGCTGTTGGATACTGCGACAACAATGCTGTTTAAATGTGTGAAGCTGAGCATCTGATTATGAAGTGAGTTTATTATTTCATTTTTCTTTTCAATAATGGAAAAATTAGTTGATTTAAAGGAATTAGAGTTTTCTTTGAAAACTGAAAAATCAGCTAGTATTAAGATATTGCACAAATTAATTTTTGGAGAAATCGGTGACAGAAATAATCGACGTAGAATTCGGAATTTTACTGGGTTTACGTTTGAAGTAGATTCCGATGAATATCAAACTAAATTCAAAGAAATTAAAGATAATTTTTCTGTTAACGACTTAATTACCATTTGCAATGTTTTGTGTATAAATAATTCGGGAACTTTTGATGAAATTGCTGCCAGAATAATTTCTAGTTTATGTGATTTTAATATTTTAAAAATTAATATGATAGCCGATGTAGGTACTCTTAGTGATGACGAAAGTGTTGATGAATTTAATGATGATTTACAAGATAAAACTAAAAATATTTCAACTGTTTTTGAGAATAATATGAGAAATGATTCTGGTAGTTCTAATTGTGAAAGTAATGAAAATCTGAAAATTCTAATTCCTGATTATGTTATTAAACCAAGCATTTCTATTAATGATATTGAAAGTATGATTACAATGTTTGAAGGTACTCAAGTACAAAATATTAATAAATGGATTGCCGATTTTGAAGATATTGTTTCATTATTTAACGTTAGTGATTTGCAGAAATTGATTTTGGCTAAACGCCGTATGACAGGCAAAGCAAAATTATTTCTTGAAAGTGAAACAAATATTAATTCGTGGTCTAAATTAAAAGCCCTACTCATATCTGAATTTGGTCAAACGTGCAATTCAGCTGAATTACACGAATTGCTGTCCAAAAGAAAAATTAGACCACATGAATCGTTAGATGAATATTTTTTAAATATGAAACAATTATGCTCAAAAGGCAATATTGAAGATTCTGCCCTTATTCAGTATGTAATAAATGGAATTAATGACCCCATTTCTAAAAAATCTTTTTTGTATGGTTGTCCCAATATTGCTGAATTTAAACAAAAATTAAAGATTTATGAAAAAATAAGATCGGAGTATGAAAATGCAAAATTTCATAAATATGAAGGAGCTAAGCCTAAAATTAAATCCGAAGTTGAAGTTAAGAACAAATTTAAGCCTGTAAAGCCAAATATGCGTTGTTTTAATTGTGGCGGGAATAATCATAAGAGTATTAACTGTGTAAATAAAGATAAAGGGCCGCTTTGTTTTGCTTGTAACGCTTATGGTCATAAATCATTTCAATGTAATAAATCTAAAGATACAAGTGTTAAAAATGCTCAGTCACAAGTAAACATTATTACATCCCAAGATTTAATTCTGAAAGAGATAAAGCTTTATTCTTTGCGTTTAATCTCTTTAATAGATACTGGTAGCCAAAAGACTTTGTTAAAGAAAAGTATTTATGATAATTTGAAGAACTTTGTAGAATTAAAACCTACGAGTATCTCTTTGACCGGTCTAGGAAAAGCCTCAATTAAACCAGAAGGTTGTTTCAATTCAGAAATCGAAGTAGATGGTTCAAAATTTAAAGTTACTATTTTTGTCGTTAAGGACAGTTGCATTAATTTCGATTTAATTATTGGCACTGATGTTATTCATCAAGGTACATTAACTATTTCTGAGAATAAAGTGAAACTGTTTAAAGCTGAAGTTCAGTCTAATGACTTTTTAGTTAATATTGTAAATGTTTTGGATGAGCCTAAAATTGATTTAACTCACATTGCTGACAAAAAATTACGTTCAGAGTTATACTCTTTAATTGAAAATTATGTACCAATTAAAACTAAAACAGTAGATGTTAAAATGAAAATTAATTTAACTGACGAAATCCCAGTTTGTTCTCCTCGAAGATTACCGCCATGCGAGAAAATTAGTCGAAAACCAAATTGAGGAGTGGCTAGCTCAGGGAATAATTCGAGAAAGTTCTTCTAATTTTTCTTCGCCGGTTGGGTTAGTCAAGAAAAAAGATAACACAATGAGACTTTGTGTTGATTACAGATGTCTTAACAAAAAGACAGTACGTGAGCATTTCCCCTTGCCAGTTATTGATGATGTAATAGACCAATTACATTCTGCCGAAGTATTTACCACCATAGATTTGAAAAACGGTTTCTTTCATGTAGATGTTGAAGAAGACTCGCGGAAATACACCTCGTTTGTTACTCATGAAGGACAATACGAATTTTTGAAATGTCCATTCGGGTTGACCAATAGCCCTAGTGTTTTTCAAAAGTATATTTATAATGTATTTCGAAACCTATTAAAAGATCACATTGTTGTCAATTATATGGATGATTTAATAATACCTGCTAAAAACGAAGCTGAAGGTCTAGAAAAATTAAAACTTGTACTCGAAACTGCATCGGAATATGGATTAGAATTAAATCTTAAAAAATGCAATTTTTTGAAGCGTAAAATTGATTTCTTGGGGTATATAATCATAAATGGTAAATTGTATCCCTCTCCACTGAAGACTAAAGCAGTAATAAATTTTCCCGAACCAAAGTGTACCAAAGATGTTCAAAGTTATTTAGGATTGACAGGATACTTTCGAAAATTTATAAGAAATTATTCGGTTATAGCTAAACCGTTAAGTGACCTGCTAAGAAAAGATTCAAAATTTAAATTCGATATAGAAGAACAAAGAGCTTTTAATGAACTCAAACGTATTTTGTCGTCAGAACCAGTACTTTTAATTTACAATCCCAAAAGTGCGACCGAAATCCATTGTGATGCCAGTATTGATGGCTATGGAGCTGTTTTAATGCAACAATCTCCAGTAGATAATCAATTTCATCCAGTTTATTTCGCAAGTAAAAAAACCACCGAAGCTGAACAGAAGTACACTAGTTACGAATTAGAAGTTTTAGCTGTAATTGAAGCCCTGAAAAAGTTTAGAGTATATGTGCTAGGTATCCCATTTAAAATTGTAACCGATTGTAATGCATTTAAAATGACTATGGATAAAAAAGAAATGAGTACAAAAATAGCTAGATGGGCAATAATGTTATCCGATTTTGATTATGTTATTGAACATAGACAGGGTAGCAGTATGAGACATGTCGATGCATTAAGTAGGTATCCTATTTGTATGGTAATCCAAGATAGCTTAACTTCAAAAATTATCCAAGCTCAAGAAACCGATGACCATATTAAAACAATAAAAGAAATCCTAAAGGTGAAATCTTATGATGATTATCTAGTTAAAAATGATGTTCTTTATAAATGTGTTAATGGTAATGATTTATTAGTTGTACCGGAAGACATGCAAATGAATATAATCAAGGCCGCTCACGAAAAAGGTCATTACGCAGTTGCAAGAACAGAGAAAAGTTTAGAAAATGATTTTTACATCCCTAAAGTTAAACAAAAAATTGAGAAATGTATAGCAAATTGTGTTCCCTGTATTTTAGTTAATAGAAAATGTAGTAAACAAGAAGGCTTACTTCACCCAATAGAAAAAGAAGAAACTCCATTACATACGTACCATGTTGATCACTTAGGTCCATTAGAAAGCACTAATAAAAATTACAAACATATCCTTTCGGTCATTGACGCATTCACAAAATTTGTTTGGTTGTATCCCACAAAATCTACCGATGCTGCCGAAGTAATTTCTAAATTAGAAATCCAAAAATCTATCTTTGGGAATCCAGTTCGAATTATATCAGATAAAGGTCCTGCATTTACCTCTAAAGCTTTTGAAGATTATTGCATCAATGAAAATATTAAACATATCCCGATTACCACTGGATTACCCAGGTCTAACGGCTAAGTTGAGCGTCTAAATTCTGTCATAATATCTGTTCTGTCTAAATTGTCTGTCGATAATCCTAAAAAATGGTATACACATGTAAGCAACGTCCAACAGGTGATAAATTCGACTTTTCAGAGAAGTATAAGCACAACTCCTTTTGAATTGATGTTTGGTACTAAAATGAAACTAAAAAATAACATTGAAATTACTAGTCTTCTGAATGCTGAAATACAATCTGATTTTACAAATAATCGCGAAGATATGAGAAAAAATGCTAAAAAACAGATTTTAAAAGTCCAAGAAGAGAACCGTAAAACTTACAACCTCAGACGAAAGAAAGCTAACAAATTTAAGATTAATGATGTGGTTGCTATAAAACGCACACAACAAGGTCCAGGTTTGAAATTAAAACCAAAATATTTAGGTCCGTACAAAGTCATAAAAGTAAAAAATAATGACACCTACGATGTAAAGAAACTTGGATTCAACGAAGGACCCATGGTCACCAGTACATGTGCAGAGTACATGAAGCCGTGGACGGACGAAGCTTGAAAAAAAAAAAAGAATTTCACCGATTGTGACACTATACCAACTATGACAAACCTCTGGACTCACAACTAATAGAATTTTAACTTTATTCTCGAAAAGACGAAAAGACGTAAGGTAAAAGAAGATGAAAATACGTATGAAAGAAGACGAAAAGACGTAAGATAAAAGAAGACGGAAGACGTAAGAAAGAAAAGACGAAAAGACGTAAGGTAATAGAAGATGAAAAGACGTATGAAAGAAGAAGACGAAAAGACGTAAGATAAAAGAAGATGAAAGGACGTAAGAAAGAGAAGACGAAAAGACGCGAAAAAAAAAATATATGAATTTTTTCAAGAAATAATCAAAGCTTTGATAAACAATTTGAATAATGACTTCTTTTTTTCAATTAAGACTTTGGATGCTGCTGTGTTTTTTTTTTCTTTATCTTTCCAGATGATCCAACTGCTGCTGCCTCCAAAGGGACGAGCATTCGAGGACGAAAGCCTAGTCAGGACGGCCGTTGTGGGAGCGATTCTTTCTCCAACAGCCAAGTATCATGTCTTGTAAGGTTCTTCATATCGCAACTCTGATAGAAAAGGTCTTTAGAAAGCAGACGATTTTCTGAAAAAACTCCATTCAGACGAAAAGCCGAAGAAAAAAGAAATGAACGGAAGAGATCGTTGGATGGAAGTTGGGAGAGTTGGTGTTGACTTTAGAAGAATGTTGATTAAGATGACGCGATTAAGATGTTTTAATTAAAGTTTCCTTTTGAATGTTCGAATTGTAAATATTAATATGTAAATATCTTTTTTGTAAATATTAACGTTTAATATAAGTCATTTAAAAGTTTAAAAACGGTGTCAGAATTTAATTTACCTCCGAGTTTATTTACTTATGTGTTCGAAAGAACTTTTATAAGAAGAATCTCCATACATATATGTCTCCATACAAATGTTGATATGTATATATATACATATCAACATTTGAACGGAGGGTGGTTTTAATCGGTCTGGTTTAATCTGGGGATCATAATCGTCGAAAATATACCAAAATTTTGCTAGTGCTTTCCTCCGGACGACTGCAATAAGTAGCTTTTTAGTTTTTGTAATTAAAGCTACTTAATAGTTATTAGGAAATACTTTGTTTATTTATTATATAAATTTGTAGTGTATTTCATATACTTTCAAACTGTTCTGGAAGATATAGTTTGTGTTAGTGAAGTAGTTTGTAGTTGTAAATATACTGTGCAATAAGCATGCTGAAGTAAGAACGCTATCCACTGGCATTATTTCTCAGATTGATTTTTTTTCAGTACTGGAACTATATCTGAAGATGCTTATATATATATATATATACACACTAAGAGTGCATTATTTCCATTGACAAAAACCAAAAAGTATAAATAAAAATTGTCTGTCCTAAATCTGCTATTTTTTCAATGCTAGAAGAATAAAACTGGCTTTGGTCAACTTAAATTGACAGATCTTTCTGGAAATTCTTTAATTTATTCTAATAAATAAAAATACAAAAACAAAAGTTAAGTTTATGTTTCTAGGATAAATTATTTAATTGAGTTTAAAATGTAGATCAATATAAAAATCTCATAGCACCTCGATTATCTTCAAACCTGCACGTTTGCTATGGAAAATATGTCCACACTCGCACTGCCGCGTCAATTGGATATTAAACATAACTTCCAGCTTCTTCCCTCCATCTTACCGGGACGCTCACACATACGCAGAGTCACGCTGAATACTTCAGTTTGTCCTTCCATGCCTCACTGCATTATCCCAAAGCGACATATTTAAATTTCAACCAA
Organism: Maratus speculifer; assembly: GCA_964019185.1. Taxonomy (NCBI): domain Eukaryota; kingdom Metazoa; phylum Arthropoda; class Arachnida; order Araneae; family Salticidae; genus Maratus; species Maratus speculifer. Next base: position 280,754,589 of record OZ025294.1, read on the forward strand.
TTTGGATGATACGCCGTAAAAATATACTTCTCTTTACGTCAAGATCTTTTTTACAGTATACAGTCACATACCGTTCAATGTCAATATTTTCCATCGTTAGTAATTGTGTATATTTTTTCAATTATCTTTATCACCTAATACTTTTAAACAGAAGTTAAAAGTAGGCAAAATGCTGCCATGTGATTAAAAATTATCAATATAGTACAAAAGCATGTTATTCAACTTTTTTCTATATTACTCTTTCCATACTGTTTCCAAATTAATATATTCTAATCTCTTAATCACAATAGAAAGCTTCATGTGTGTCTAAATTATATACATTGTACAATAGTTGCATATTTAGACGAAATACATGTTATATATTTAACGGTTCCATCAACATTTGCTTCTAGTGAAGAAGTATATTGAATGTAAAATACAAGATAGAGCATATACAGTCGATGTTTCGAAACCTGCGCTCGAAACGCTTTTATATGAACGATCTTAGAAAGGGTGACGATAATTGCGAAATATGCATTATCCTGCACAGCTCGTGCGTTGTACCAAATATGCATTTGTGTATGGCGTTGTCTGAGGCGAGCAATAATCTAGACACACGGCAGTGTGTCAGCCATGTTCACAAAGTAAAACGCGACACACCGGCCGTGGGTTATATTACACAAACCATTTCGGGCCACTTTTGAGCCCTATTTAACTTAAATTCTATTTGACCTACAGACTTGCGATTTTTCGTGTCGTGTAAGATTATCTTTTAATTTCCGAATCTTGTAATTAAAAAAAAATTACCGTTCACGAGAAATTGACGTCTAAAAACCGCTGTTTTTACCACTGACTCACTGACTCACTCATCAAAATGTTTGACTACTTCCAGGTGACTTAGGAAGTTGAAATTTGGTGTGGAGGTAGGTTATTGGATCTATAAATAGGAAAAAATCAGATATCACCATTAATTAAACACTAATGGTTGATTAGAAGATAAATTATTGAATTACAATGGGAGTTTACGAGAATTTCACAACATACCAGAAATAGTGTCAAGTTGGCGTCACTTTTGGCGAGTATCGGGGCTAATCTCTGAAACTGCCGAACCGATTTCAAAAGTGATGGTACTAAAATAATGGTATTCGCCCCGGTCAAATATAGACTATATCTTATGTCTGTGTCACTAGCCAAATGAGGGTTCAGAAACAAAAAACATTATAAAAATGTGATTTTTGTTTTACTGAAGGGGCTAGAAGCACAAAATTTGGCATGTTAATTATTTATAAGATATAAATGTTCACTAATGACATTTGCTAAAAAATACCAAATTTAAAAAGGGGGGGAAATCCGAAAACAGCGTTCTAAAAACGTTCTAAATAGAGTTTTTAAAACAATCTCAACAAACAGCAAACCGATCTTAAAAGCCATCATGATTATGACATATATATCCAAATATATGTATCATATATATCAAAATGATTATTACAGTCCGTGCTTTAACATAGGCTATATCTTATGTCGATGCCACTAACCCTAAAGGGGGTCAAAGAGCAAAAAACATTCTAAAAATGCGATGTCTGCATGTTAAGGGACTGGAATTATAAAGTTTGGCATTTTAGAGTTTATGGGAATTTCGCGAAATATCAGAAATAGTGCCAAATTGGCAACCCTTTTGGCGAGTATCGGGGCTAATCTCTGAAACTAACTAACCGATTTCAAAATTAATGGTACCAAAATGATGGTATTCGCGCCGGTTCAAACATAGGCTATATTTTATGTGTATACTATTAACCATAAGAGGGTAAAGAAGCAAAAAATATTCTAAAAATGCAACTTTTCTGTTACTGAAGAAAATATAAAATTTGGCATGTTAATTATTTGTAAGATACAAATGATCTCTAAGGGCATTTGCTAAAAAATACAGAATTCAAAAAGGGTGAAAATGCGCGAAAAGCGTTTTAAAAATGTTCTAAATTGGGATTTTTAAGCAATCTCAGCAGACAACAAACCGATCTTAAAAGTAATGATATCAAAATGATGGTGACAGTCCTTGCTCCAATACAGGCTATATCTTATGTCGATGCCACTAATCCAAAGGAGGGTAAAAGAGAAAAAAACATTCTAAAAATGGGATGTCTGTATGTTTAGGGCCTAGAAACATAAAATTTGGCATGTTCATTACTTATAAGGTACAAATGATCACTAAGAACATTTGTTAACAAATACAAAATTAAAAAGCAGTAAAAATGCGCGAAAAGCGTTCTAAAAACTTTCTAAATAGCAATATTTAAGCAATCTTAGGAAGTTAATGAACCGATTTAAAAAAAAGATGTCAAAATGATGGCGACAGTCCTTGCTCTAACAAAAGTATTAGATAAATTACCAGATTACAATGGGAGCCAATGGGAATTTGGCGAAATACCAGAAATAGCGCCAAGTTAGTATCACTTTTGACGCGTAATTTTTGTCGGCAATTTGGCGATGTATCGCCACGTTGGCGACAAACTTTTTTGGTCGACGAGATAATCAAGTAGTATCCGATCACGTAAAAGAATCATCTTTATTAGTGAAATTTAAAGGAATATAAGCAGTCCTAATGTTAAAATGTTTAAATTTGACTGAAAAAAAACAGTGAATGAACGCAGGAAAAAGCTGCAAGATTAATTAATATAAAAAAAAACTAATTTAATATTAAGCCTATTTATTTCGAAAAGGAAACAAATACTTACTTATTTGACAAAAGATAATGATATCCTATCAGAAACATTGATGTGAAAAAATGCCAAGTTCGTTAAAGGTTTCGCTAATGAAAGAAGTGATTTGACAAAAAATGATGATATCCTATCAAAAACAAGAGTGTGAAAGAATGCCAAGTTCGTTAAAGGTGTCGCTAATAAAAGAAGTGAGATCTAACTGCTAACCAAGTTCTTTCTAAGCTCCTTAAATCATAGCTCCTGTCATGAATAATATTCTTCAATTGCTTAAAATGATTTGTTATGTTACTTGTTATTCAATAGATTGACTTGGCAAGTTTTCAGCCACCAACTTTAATGTTTGAGTCAGAGTACAATTTAATCTAGAATCTGATTGGCAAAGATCAATTCAATCGAGTATTCGAATAAGTATATTGAAGTTAAGGTATTGATAAGTTAAGGAAGTGAACAACTTAAAGTTCTGATCAAATAAATAGAGAAATTTGAATAAGGGAAAATTTGCTAAGTCGCTCTATTGAATAACAAGTAACATAACAAATCTTTTTAAGCAATTGAAAAATATTATGCGTGACAGGAGCTATCATTTAAGGAGCTTCGAAAGAACTTTGTTTGCAGTTAGATCTCACTTCTCTTATTAGCGAAAGCTTTAACGAACTTGGCATTCTTTCACACTCTTGTTTTTGATAGGATATATTATACTCCGAACAGTTAATGAAACCGAAATCGGAATTGGTCAATTACAGAACTCCCAGACGTTACTCATTAACACTCTAACAAGCTGTTGTAAGGTTGATGAAAGTAATTTATAATGCTACAATGTCTTATAGAGCGCAAATATTGCTCGCAATAATTATGGTCCAATTATTATCACTTCGTGTTACAAAATAAGGTCTTAAAACTTAATATACATTTCACAGTCATTTTCACATTTATAATGAATATCAAAGCAGTGAGGTTAATGGCATTAGATTACTTAGAAATAAAAAATGGATCCATATGTATTCAAATTTTAATGTTGAAGTTAAAAACTGTTTATAGCTTTATTTTCGGGCTAAAATGGAAATTAATATTATATATATATATATATATATATATATATCAAAATGTAATAAAAATACAATGATTTTATAGTTTTATTAATAAATATTAGAGTTGAGAGTTTATGTTTTAGTTTTGTTAGAAATAAATTAATGGTTCTATATGTGTTCCAATATCGATGATAAAATTAAAAAATGTTTATAGCTTTTATTACAAGCTAAAATGGAAATTAAAAAGTATCAAATAAAAAAATTAATATTTTTTTATTTATTAAAGCAAAAAACAAACTTTCTTGAAAATTCTGTATGGAGCATTAAAAAAAATTATAAAGAACTGTAAAGATCTGTTCGACTGTATGACATAGGCATGGCTATAATTTTTTGGAAATAATCATAGATTAAAATAGATGCATTTGATATAAAAGTGAAGAAGAGGATCTTCTTGTTCACCGAATATAAAGGAAGAATATCATGTATAATATTTGGGATATAAAAAAAAAAAAAACATTTTTCTTTGTGCATATGAAAAGGCACAGAGGTAAATGAGATATTTTTCCAAAGGTTCTACAAACAGTTTTTGAAGTAGCATATTTGAATGTTTTTAAAACACATTCTTTAATAAAATACTGGTATTTAATACTTTTCAAGACTGTGTTTTTCATATACACTTTACCACCTTGTTAATATGGCATTGATGAAGAAATGATTTTAATTGAAGAAAAAAAAATTAAATGGAGAAGATATTGATTTAAACTTAATAGATAATAATTTTTCTAACAGATAATTGTTACAAAAACATTATTGACAATCATTTATTATTTTAAAAGAAAAATAAATAATTCACTAAAAAAAGAAAGTTGTGGACATGATAATTCCAATAAAATCGCTTGCACCCATACGTTATGTGGAAAACCTTTAAAAAAATTCTCATATCAATTACAAGTCATCACCGTTTTTTGTGCGAGACATACGATTTTTCTTCTTTATAAAAAATATAGTTTCATTATTAAATTTTTCTCATCAACGCTACATTAATGATTCAAACATATCACTAAGCTTATTTAAAGGGATTGGAAAAAAAGCTGCAAATTTGCAATTATCGATTGCATAAAAATGATTTATCAGTTTATTGTTTTATGATTAAAGGGAAATCTTTATAAATTCCTGTAATGGAAGGATATAATGCATAATCAATTATTACATAAAGAGTCATAATTTTTCAGGTCGTTATCAATCGACTTTCTTTTTTATTACTTGATAAAAAATTGACGGTTAGAAAACATTGAAAAAATTTTAGAGAAAATGAAAACGCGGAAATCTGATGAGAAACAAAAAGGTAATGGCATTTAGCGCGAATGCAATCGTTAAAATAGTTTTCGTATAACGAAAGCTGATAAATTATGAGGAATTCCAAGAGGTAACCATTATTCAACTTCGTAAACATTAATCATTTATTAATATCTTAAATAAACATTAAGACATTGAAGTTAAAGTCTTTTAAATGAGGTTTTTTACAATGTGTTCTTTTAATTTTAAAACTTTTATTTAATCCTTTCTTCATAAAAGAAAAATTGATTATTATTTCAGGTAAATACAGTATTTTATTTTTATAAATTTGTTAAATGATTCTTTTTTTTAAGATGCTGTCAATGCTGTTTCTTATTTGGTGTGTAATTTTTTAAAAAGTAGATAACAACGTTAGCTTTTGTTAGCGTCTAAAAAACCAAAATGGGCATTAAGATTTAAAAAAGAAAATGATAAATATTTTTAAAAACACATTTCATAAACGCAAAAATTAATATTACATTAAGCATAGGCAACTGCTATAGTAATTTTCTTCGCTTCAACGCTTTTTACTCTTTGAAGAACAGAGATAATATTTTAATAGATTTCCTTGTTTTTATTATTATTATTATTATTATTATTATTATTATTATTATTATTATTATTATTATTATTATTATTATTATTATTATTATTATTATTATTATTATTAATTTAACTTAATCTTAGTTTCGTCAGGAGAAGCCACGGACTACTCTCACAAAAAATTTCTGTCCCGTGCATAAAATAGATTTCTCTAACCATCGCACGCAGACTGAAAGGATTCCGTCATTAATTACACATATATTACACTAAAATATTACTTTTAAAATAATAAATATAATCGTAAAAAGCTTCATGTAATGACTCTTTTCACGCAGTTATTTATAAAAAAATAGACCTCGTTTTAAAACAAATTTTTCTTTTAGGCAATATACATATTGTTCAATGAATCTTTTCACACAGTTAGATTTTTAAAAATAGACATCGTTTTAAAACAAGCTCTGTTTTAGGCAGTATATAATCACATATTGTTCATTCGTTCAGTGTCAATATTTTCCATCGTTATCAATATTTTTTTAATTATCCTTTCCACCTTATCCTTTTAAACAGAAATTAAAAATAGACAAAGGATTGACAAGTGATTAAAAATTATCTGTATAGTGTGAAAGCATGTTATTGAACGATTCTCAATGTTATTCTTTCCAGACTGTTATCAAATTAATGTATTCTAATCCCTTAATCAGAATAAAAAAATTTCGTGTATTTCTCAATTATATACATTATACAATAGTCGCATATATGGACGAAATACATGCTATATATCTAACTTTTCCATCAGCATTTACTTCTAATGAAGAAGTATTTTGAATGCACCATTCAAGATGGAGCATACACAGAATGAATTTTTTAATGAGAGTTCAATGCATTTTATTTCTTTTATTATTATTGATAAGTCTGCTAAATCTCAGTTGCATCAGAAGACACCTTGGACTATTTTCACACAAATTTTCAGTCTCGTACGCGAAATAGTTTTCGCTAATCATCGCACACATGCTGAAAGAAAGAATCTCTCATTTATTAGTATAGATTATATCTTAATTACCCACACATTTTTCACTTACGTATACTGTAGTTTAAAATAATAAAAACGATCTGAGAAATATTAGAATAACGTTTTTTTTTTCACCCAGTGAATGGTTAAAGATATTTAATGTTAAGACAAGCTCTGTTTTAAAAAGAATATAATCCCATATCTTTCAACCGTTCTACTTTATTTTTTTTATCGTAATTAATTTTTTGTTTCAATTATCTTTACTGACTTATTCTTATAGACAGAATTTAAAACAAGACAAAGCGTAGACATGCGATTAAAGATTCGAAATGTAAAAGCATGTTATTCAACATTTTCCGATATTGCTCTTTCCAGATTGTTTATATATCAATACAGTGTTGACATTAATCACAAATAGAAAACAGTTGCATATATAGGGTTCTTTTGATCTTATGGTTAGACAACTTAAAACTCTTCTCTCTTAGAAAAGTAGAAAATAATTTAGTTACAGATCTTCAGAACAACAGAGTCTTCGAAAATCACAAATATTACTAGATATTCAAAAATAACTGCTCAAATCTATCGTGCAAGTACAGCTTTAGATCCCAGAGACTCTTTATACAACGTCTCAAAACTTAATAACATTCAAAACAACATAGATGAAACTCAAGCAAACTTGCTTAACAATCGCTTTGTACACTCAATGACTGACTGGTAAATAATAACAACAACAGCTCGTATTGCTCTCCTTATATAGGCTCGTAGTGCTGGAAATTTCCACAGGCCTCTCGAATATTCCAGAAACCATGGAATAACATTCAATGTATCAGCATATCTAAAGAGGGGGTTACCATAGAGAGGGAAGGGTTACCATCGCCAACAATCGCCAAGTTTATCGCCAAATTTGGCGACCAAAATTAGTCGTCAAAAGTGACACCAACTTGGCGATATCTTTAATATTTCGCCAATCTGCCGTAGACACACACTGAAAATAATAGACAAGTTTGCTTGATAACAGAGACAATGTAACAAAAACTAATATCAGTAAAGGAATGGAGCTTAATAAGATTATTTACATTATTTTACAGTACAAACACTAACTATTTACAAAATTCGTAACAATATCAATACAGTGTTGACATTAATCACAAATAGAAAACGTCATGCATCTCTGAATTACAAACATTAAAAAATAGTCGCATACTTAGATGAAATACTTCCTATATATATCACATTTTTTCCATCAACGTTTGCTTCTAGTGATAAAGTATATTGGATGTACAATAAAAAAAGAGTGTACGATGTCAATGTTCAGACACAATAAAAATCAAAAAAAAATTTCGCTGCCTTTGGATACATAAATGGATTTTTAGGCTTGTATCAGCACTTTTTTTCCTCTCAGAAGGACTGAAAAACAATTAATAACAATTCATTATTTTTTTTTCTTAATAATATCTCAGTTGAGACTTAGCTGCATCAGAGACGGCTTGGATTATTCTCAAACACATTTTCAGTCTCGTACTTGAAAAAGATTTCACTAACTATCTTACGCAGACTGTAAGAATGAAATTTTCATTTACTCTTTAATAGTGCAGATTTTTCATTTACGTATGCTGTACATTAAAATAATAAAAATAAACTCAGAAAACTTCATATAAAGATTTTTTTCACCAAGTAAACTACATAAAAAGTTTTAAGAAAAGTTTAATAAAAGCACCGTTTTAGGAAGTATATAATCAGATGCATTCAATCGTATTTGATTGTATACTAGTCACATTTGATTGTATAATTCGATTACTAGTCAATATTTTTCATCGTTATTAATTAGGTATATTTTTTCAATTATCTCTCATTTATCGTTCTATGTCAGTATTTTCGATCGTTATTAATTATATTTGATTTTTTTCAATTATATTTAATACCTTATCAATTTAAACAGAATTTAAAAGTAGACAAAGCATAGATATGTGATTAAATATTACAATACAGTATGAAAGCATGTTATTCACCATTTTTCGATATTACTCTTTCCAAACTGTTTCCAAATTAATATATTCTAATCCCTTAATCACAATAGAAAACGTCGTGTATCTCTGAATTATATACATTACACAATAGTCGCTTATTTAGATGAAATACATGGCATATATATTCAACTTTTTCATCAGCATTTGCTTCTAGTAAACAAATATATTGAATGTAGAATGCAAGAAGGAGCGTATATAGTCGATGTTTCAACACCTGCGCGCAAAGCGCTTTTATATCAGCGACCCTAGAAAGGATGACGATAATTGCGAAATATGCATTTTCATGCACAGCTCGTACGTAGTTCCCAATATGCATTTGTTTATATACTTGTTTGAGCCGAGCAGTATATTATACCCCGAACAATTAATGAAACCGAAAGCTGAATTGGTCAATTACTGAACCTCTAGACTTTACTCATTAACAATCTAACAAGCTGTTGTAAGGTTGATGAAAGGAATTTATAATGCTACAATCTCTCATAGGACGCAAATATTGATTGCAAATAATTATGGCTTAGTTATTATCACTTTGTGTTATAAAATAAGGTTTTATAACTTAATACATATTTCGCAGGCATGTTTTATATTTATAAACATTTGAATTAATGAATATCAGAGCTGTGAGGTTAATGGCATTAGGTTTTCGATAAATAAATTAATGGATTCATGTGAGTTTTAAATTTGATTATGAAGTTAAAAATTGTTTATAGCTTTCTTTTCGGGCTAAAATGGAAATAAATATTAAAAATTATATATATCAAAATTTAAAAAAGTAATAAAAATTTTAATAGAGTTTTTTTGAGCAGACGTACTATTTATCTTCCTTATAAAAAATATAGTTTCATTATTAAATTTTTCTCATCAACACTACATTAATAATTAAAAATATTAGTAAATTTTTTAAGAGGAAAAAAATTATAAAAAAGCTGCAAATTTGCTGCGAATTTAAATAAGGATTTTTACTATTGAAAACGCATTCTTTTCATTTTAAATCTTGTATTTAATCAATTCTTCATGAAAGAATTATATAATTTATTATTATTTCACGCACATACAGTATTTTATTTTTATAAATGTGTTAAATAATTCTTTTTTAAGATGCTGTCAATGTTATTTGTTTTTGGGGGTGTACTTTTTAAAAGGTAGATTACAACGTTAGTTTTTGTTAGTGCCTAAAAAAACAAAATGAGCATTCAGATAAAGAATTGTTCTGAACTTTTTGAGTTTGTGATAAATACTTTTAAAAACACATTTGATAAACGCAAAAAGATATTTTACATTAAACGTAGGAAACCGTTATAGTATTTTTTTTCGCTTCAACGCTTTTCCCTTCTCAGAAGAACAGAGATAATATTTTAATAGGGTTCCTTGTTTATTATTATTATTAATTTAGCTAAATCTTAGTTGCATCAGGAGAGGCCTTGGACTACTCTCGCACAAGTTTTCAGCCCCGTACATGAGATAGATTTCGCTAACCATCGCACGCAGACTGAGAAGGATGAAACTTTCATTTATTAATATAGATTTCGTGATTAATTTCTCATATATTACACTAAAATTGCACTTTTAAAATAATAAATATAATCATAAAAAGTTTCCTGTAATGAATCTTTTCACACAGTTAATTTTATAAAAATAGACATAGTTTTAAAACAAGCTCTGTTTTAGGCACTATATAATCACATATTGTTCATTCGTTCAGTGTCAATATTTTCTATCGTTATCAATATTTTTTTAATTATTCTTTCTTCCCTATACTTTTAAACAGAAATTAAAAATGGACAAAGGGTTGACAAGTGATTAAAAATTATCTGTACAGTGTGAAAGCATGTTATTCAACATTTCTCAATGTTATTCTTTCCAGACTGTTTCCAAATTAATGTATTCTAATCTCATAATCAAAATAGAAAACATAGCGTATTTCTCAAACACATACATTATACAATACTCGCATATTTAGGTGAAATACATGCTACATATCTAATATTTCCACCGACATTTGCTTCTAGTGAAAAATTATGTTGAATACACAATTCAAAATGGAGCGTATGCAGTCAATGTTTCAAACACATTTAAAATGGAAAAGTATTTTGTCGCTTCCTTTGGATACATAAATGTATTTTTAGGCTTGTGTCAGCGCTTATTTTCCTCTCGAAAGAAAAGAGATAATTTTTTAATTAGAATTCTTTGAGTTTACATCATTAATAATTCAGTTGAGTTTTATCTGCATCAGAGACGCCTTCGATTATTGACACACACATTTTCAGTCTTGTACGTGAAAAAAATTTCACTAACTATCGCACGCAGACTGAAAGAATGAAACTTTCATATATTAGTTTAGATTTGATCTTTAATCGTATACACTTACGTATGCTGTACATTAAAATAATTTAAATAATCTCAGAAAACTCTATATAAAGATTTTTTTGCCCAGTTAACTATTATAAAAAGATACTCCTTTTTCAGAAAAGTACTGTTTTAGAACGTGTACAATCAGATACATTCAATCGTATTTCACTGTATACTTCGAATACTAGTCGATATTTTACATCGTTATTAATTATGTATATTTTTTCAATTATCTTTACAACCTTATCCATTTAAACAGAATATAAATGTAGACAAAGCGTAGACAAATGACTAAAAATTATCAATACAGTATGAAAGCATGTTATTCAACATTTTTCGATATTATTCTTTCCAGACTGTTTCTAAATTAATATATTCTAATCCCTTAATCACAATAAAAAACTTCAGGTGTGTCTAAATTATATACATCATACAATAGTCGCATATTTGAATGAAATACATGCTGTATATTTAACTTTTCCATCAATATTTGCTTCTAGTGAAGAAGTATATTGAATTTACAATACTTAATACGAGATAGAGTGCACATAGTCGATGTTTCAACACCTGCGCGCAAAGCGCTTTCATATCAACGATCCTAGAAAGGGTGAGAATAATTGCGAAATATGCATTTTCATGCACAACTCGTGCGTAGTATTTGTGTACGTCCTTGTTTGAGCCGAGCAATAGTATATTATACCCCGAACAGTTAATGAAACCGAAAGCGGAATCGGTCACTTACTGAACCCCCAGACTTTACTCATTAACTCTGTAACAAGCTGTTGTAAGGTTGATGAAAGGAATTTATAATGCTACAATCTCTTATAGAGCGAAAATATAGCATTCAATAATTATGGCCCAGTTATTATCACCTCGTGTTACCAAATAAGATTTTATAACTTAATATATATTTCTCATACTTCATATTTAGAATGATTTAAATTAATCTATATCAGAGGTGTGAGATTAATGGCATTAGAGTTTCGAGCAATAAATTAATGAATCCATATGTGTTCTAATTTTGATGATGGAGTTAAGTATTGTTTATAGCTTTCTTTTCGGGCTAAAATGGAAATAAATATTAAAAATTATACACATCAAAATTAAATAAAAATAAAAACAATTTTAATTGAGTTTTATTAAGGAATAACAAAGTTGAGATTTTAATGTTTGAGTTTTGCTAGAAATAAATTTGTTCCATACCTTTTCTAATATCAACGATAAAGTTTAAAATTGTTCATAGCTTTTTTTTCAAAAAACTAAAGCGAAAAGGAAAATATGTATGAAATAATAAGAAAAATAACTACAAAATTTTAATACTTTTTTACTTATTATAGCAAAAAATAAACTCTCCTGAAAATTCTGTTTAGTACACTGTATAAAAAATAAATTTAAAAAAAACTGTAAAGTTTTGCATAACGCATAGATATAATTTTTCGTAAATTCGTATATTTTAGCATAATTACATTTCATAAAATATGTGGATAAACGCGAGCCCCGCTTACAAAATATAGATGAAGACCTCCTATATACTAGTGATGTTCAAATGAAAAAGTACGAAATGTCGTAGCAAGAAAACTGGTTGAAATTTGAATATGTCGCTTTAACATAATTTAGTAAGATATTAGGAGACACAATTGGAATATCAGGCATGGTTTTGTGCACGCGCGAACGCGCATGAAGAAGGGGGTATGCAAACAATTGCGTGTTCCATACAATCGGAACGGCAATACCTAAGATTACATCATGGTTTACTCACTGCAAAAATCAACGACCGAGGAGCAGCGAGGTACTTGATAAAAGTCAATATCAGCGAGAAATCTCATAATACATCGCTGCTCCTGAAACAAGAACTTTTGCTATAAGAAAGCCAGGATAGCCGCACACATACTTCCACGTTAAATGGACTGAAAACATAGCGGCTAGCTTCTTGCCTCCTATAACCGGTTACCCATGCACGCGCACAACCACGCCGAATACTTCAATTGCGTCATTCGATGTCTCACTACATTATCTCAAAGCGCCATATACAAATTCTAACCAATTTGTTTTATGCGTTTTTTCATATCTTATCACTTGAACACTACGAATGTTATTTCGGATAAAAAAAAATATTTTTTCTGACTGCCCTACCAAAATGTACAGGAATGAATGAAGTACTTTTCAAAAAGGTTATACAAGGGACTTTTGACGTAGTATATTTGAAAATCATTAAAATAATTTCTTTGATTAAAAAAAATCTAATTAATCAAAAACTGATGGGAAAACGTATCATCAAATAATGTCAAAGAATGCTGCGAAAAAGCTTAGTGTGAATCTACTGTATTTTATTTATTTATATAATTTTATAACTATAATAGATTTAGCACCTAAGGTGCCACTGGGCAATAACACCACGGTTAGTAATAATGTCAAGTGCTAATATTAATTCTAAGATGAAGTCAATACATGTAGTGAATGTTTCAAACACAATTAAAATCGAAAAGTATTTTTTTTTTCGCTTCCTTTGGATACATAAATGGATTTTTAGGCTTTTATCAGCGTTTTTTTCTTCTCGAAAGAACAGAGATAAATTTTTAATTAAAATTCTTTGTGTTTTTTTTTAATATCTCAGTTGAGTCTTAGCTGAATCAGAGACACCTTGAATTATTCTCCTACAAGTTTTCAGCCTTGTACGTGAAAATGATATCATTAACTATCACAAGCAGACTGAAAGAACCGAACTTTCATTTATTAGTATAGATCTGATATTTAATAGTGCACATTTTTCATTTACGTATGCTGTACATTAAAATAGTTTAAAAAATCTCAGAGAGCTTCATATAAATGTTTTTTTTTTCCACCCGGTTAACTACATAAAAATATTTTCCGTTTAATGGAAAGCATTGTTTTAAGATGTATACAATCAGATACATTCAATTGCATTTGATTATATCCTTCCAATATTTTCGAATACTAGTCAATATTTTCAATCGTTATTAAATATGTATATTTTTTCAATTATCTTTACAATCTTATACATTGAAACAGAATTTGAAAATAGACAAAGCATAGACATGTGATTAAAAATATCAATACAGTATAAAAGCATGTTATTCAAAATTTTTCGATTTTATTCTTTCCAGACTGTTTCCAAATTAATATATTCTAATGCCTTAAACACAATAGAAAACGTCGTGTATCTCTCAATTGTATACATTACACAAAAGCCGCTTGTTTAAATGAAATCCATGGTATATATTTAACTTTTCCATCAGCATTTGTTTCTAGTAAAGAAATATATTGAATGTAGAATACAAGACTGAGCGTATATAGTCAATGTTTTTATTAAAATGGTCGTTGTGAGTTCGGTTTCAGATTGATCACTCCGTCATTCAATTCTAATTAAGTAATGGAGAAAATACTTCCTACCTTTATGCAGTTTTCATTCACTCTGTAGATGGTTTCATCGGCGCACTGATGTCTGCATCTGCGAAAAAACTAATTAAATCATCTATTAATAAGCTTGTTCACTATCAATCCACACGGGACTTAGTTGTAGGATAAACTCTTCCTTTTATTTAACTAATCCAGACTAATACGTGAAGTTTCTTGTTTACATGTTAATAAGAGCCACACTAAATGATAATTAATATATAATTATAAGCTTCCAGCCCCAGGCTTGGAAGTATTATATGAAAAAAAAAAAATACAGAGAAGATTAAAACCGTTCTGCATCGTTTTAAAGTAAAAAAACACACAAAAGAAAAGTGCATATTTAAGCAGTTTGTTAATTTCTGTTTATTCCTGTGACGACAACGTTCCAACACAAAGGCTTCTGCATGGTGCTGATATCTAGCACTCGTTGAATAAACTATCTTCACAGATTGAAAGGGGGTTTCGTGTGGGATTTCATCACAGAAGTTTTTTTTTTTTTTTTTTTTTTTTTTTTTTTTTTGCTTTCTTAATTAATAATAGTTATGATTTGTTATAAACATACCTCACAGAAAAGTTACACATTTCACAAACTATAAAGTTGCACATTTCACAAACAGGTGGTTGTCGGTCCGATTTGGGCACAAAACACACATGCACGATACATTATTTCTAACAGTTTTAACACCTGCACACAAAGCTCTTATATCAACGACCCCAGAAAGGGTGACGATAATTGTGAATTATGCATTTTCATGCACAGCTCGTACGTAGTTCCCAATATGCATTTGTATATGTTCTTGTTCGAGCCGAGTAATAGTACATTATACCCCGAACAGTTAATGAAGCCGAAAGCGGAATTACTCAAAAACTGAATCCCCAGACTCTACACATTAACAATCTGACAGGCTGTTGTAAGGTTGATGATAAGAATTTATAATGCTACAATCTCTTATAGGGCGCAATATTGCTTGCAAATAATTATGGCCCAGTTATTATCATTTCGTGTTACAAAGTAAGGTTTTGTAACTTACTATATATTTTGCAGACATGTTTCATCGCTATAATGGTTCGAATTAATGAATACCAAAGCTGTGAGGTTAATGGCATTTGTTTACCTAGAAAAAAATTAATGGATCTATATGTGTTCTAATTTTCATGATGAAATTAAAAATTGTTTATAGCTTTCTGTACGAGCTAACAAGGAAATTAATTTTACACACACACACACACACATATATATATATATATATATATATATATATATATATATATATATATATATATATATAACTATTAGATAATACTACAAATCAACATCAAATTCAATAAAAATACAATTATTTTAATAGTTTTATCAACGAATATTAGAGTTGAGAGTTTAACGTTTTATTTTTGTGAGAAAAAAAATAATGGTTCAATATGAGCTTCAATATCGATGATAACGATTAAAATTGGTTACAGCTTTTTTTACATGCTAAAAAGAAAATTAAGATGTATCAAGTAATATATATATATATATATATATATATATATTACTTGATACATCTAAAACTGGATGTGCTTTGGGCAATTTAAATTGGTAGCTCTTTCTAGGAAATCTTTAACTTATTCTATTAAATAGAAATAAAATAAGAGAAGTTAAGTTTATTTTTCTAAGATAAACAAATGATTTGCACAGAGTAAACACATTTGTTAAACTAACTAAACTGCTAATTATTTTTAAAACGGTAAAGATTATGTTTTACTCGATGTTTACAAATATAGCCTTTGAAAATTTTTATCTATAATCAGGTAGACATTCTAACAGAGTGTAAAGTTGTCAGGGAAAAACACAGTCAAAAATAGATGAAACTACTAGTATTTTCTTCCAGAAAATATTTCCAGTTATATAAAGGAATTAAAGAAGGTGAATTTCTCTTTAAGAAAATATTGGTACTTAATACTTTTTTAGACTGTGGTTTTGTCTTACCACCTACCCTCCTGTTAAAATGACATTGATACACAAAATTAATTTAATTGAAAAAACAAAATAAAAAAGGAGAAGATATTGATTTACATTTAATAGATAATAATTTTCAAAAAGTTACAAAAACATTATTGACACTCTTATATCCTTTAAAAAGAAACATAAATAATTCATAAAAAACGAAAGTTGTGGACATGAAAATTCCAATAAAATTGCTTTTACCCATACGTTATGTGGAAAACCTTTAAAAATATTTTCATACCAATAAAATGTTTATCACCATTTTTGTGCAAGACATATGATTTCCTTTTTTATGGGAAAAAAAGTTTCATTCTTACATTTTTCTTATCAGTACTTCATTCATGATTCAAAAATATCACCAAATTTATTTAAAGGGGAAAAAACTACAAATTAGCAATTATCTATTGCATAAAAATAATTTATCAATTTATTGTCTTATAATTAAAATAAAATCTTTAAAAATTCCTGTAATGGAAAGACATAACACATAATCGATTATTACATAAAGAGTCATTATTTTTTCAGGCCGTTATCAATCAATTTTCTTTTTTTATTACTAAAAAAATTGACGGTTACAAAAAATTAAAAAAAGGTTAGAAAGGATGATAACGTGGAAATCTGATAAGAAACAAAAAAAAGTAATGACACTTAGCGCGAATGTAATCGTTAAAATAGTTTTCTTATAACGAAAACAGATAAATTATAAGGAATTCCAGATTTAACCATTATTCAAGTAAGTAAGCATTAATCATTTATTAATATCTTGAATAAACATTAAGATATTCAAATTAAAGTCTTTTAAATAAGGCTTTTTATAATGGGAAAAGTGTGCTTTTATTTTTTAAATCTTGTATAAAATTAACTCTTCATGAAAGAATAATTTATTATTATTTAGGTTAATGCAGCATTTTATTTTTAGAAATGTGTAAACTATTTCTGTTAAATATTTTTTGAAATGTCTTAAATATTTTTTTGAAAATGATATCAGTGCTGTTTATTTATTTATATTTTTTTTTTTTTGGGGGGGGGGGAGAGTACTTTTTTAAACGATCGATCACAACGTTATTTTTGTTATTGTTCCAAACTGAGAAAACAGAAAAGAATTTTCTGAATTTTCAAACTTTCTGATAAATAATTTTAAAAATGGATTTTATAAACCCAAAAAGCAGTAGCATATTGAACGTAAGCAACTGTTGTTTTCTTCGCTTCAATGCTTATTCCTTCTTGGAAGAACAGAGGTATTTTTTGATAGAGTTCCGTGTATTTTCTTTAATACTAACTCATCTAGGTCTCCGTTACATCACAGGAGCCCTTGGACTATTCTCACAAATTTTCCGTCCCGTATGTGAAATAGATTTCACTAACCATCGCATCTAGACTGAAAGTATGAAATTTTCATTCATTAATATTGGATTGATCATTTACAGTGCACATTTTTCACTAAAATAACATTTTTAAAATAATAATAATAATATGAAAGCTTCATATAATGACTCTTTTCACCCAGTTAATTATATAAAAATATACTTATTTTTAAGATACGATCTGTTTTTACAGTATGCAATCACATATCGTTCAATAAATCAATGTGAATAGTTTCCATCGTTATTAATTATGTATATTTTTCAATTATCTTTACTACCTTATCCTTTTAAACAGAAGTTAAACGTAGACAAAGCATAGACATGTGATTAAAAATTTTTAATACAGTGCGAAAGCATGTTATTCAACATTGCTCGATATTATTCTTTCCAGACGGTTTCCAAATTAATATATTCTAATCCCTTAATCAGAATACAAAACGTCATGTATCTCTAATTTATATACATTATACAATAGTTGCATATTTAGATGAAATACATGCTATATATTTAACTTTTCCATCAACATTTGCTTCTAGTGAAGAAGTATATTGAATGTACAATGCATTATATAGTCAATGCTTCAACACCTGCGCGCGAAAAGCTTTCATATCAATGATCCTAGAAAGTTGACGATAATTGCGAAATATGCATTATCATGCACAGCTCGTGCGTAGTTCCAAATATGAATTTGTGTATATTCTTGTTTGAGCCGAGCAATAATATATTATGTACCGAACAGTTAATAAAACCGTAAGCAGAATTGGTCAATTACTGAACCCCCAGACTTTACTCATTAACAAGCTGTTGTAAGGTTGATGAAAGGAATATATTGCTACTATCTACTTACAGGGCGCAAATATTGCTTGCAAATAATTATGGCCCAGCTATTATCACTTTGTGTCACAAAATAAGGTATTATAACTTAATATACATTTCGCAGACATGTTTTATATTTATAAAGATTTGAATTAACGAATATCAGTGCTGTGAGGTTAATGGTATTCAGTGGCGTAGCTAAGGGGGGGGGGACAAGGGGGGCGTCCGCCCCGGGCGCCGAGGCCTAGGGGCGCCAAATTGAGAGAAATTGTTATATATCTATATTGGGGTGAGGGCGCAAAATTTCTTGCTGGCCCCGGGCGCCAAAAAACATAGCTACGCTACTGATGGTTTTAGATTGAATATAAACTATACAATAAACTTAATGGGTTCCTATGTGTTCTAATTTTGATAATGAAGTTAAAAAATGTCTGTAGCCTTTGTTACGGGCTAGAACGGAAATTAATATTAAAAATATATGTATATAAAAATTAAATAAAAATACAATATACTAATAGTTTTATTAACAAATATCAGAGTTAAAAGTTTAATTTTTAAAAAAATAAAATAAAGGTTCAATAAGTGTTATAATATCGATAATAAAGTTAAAAATTGTTTATATCTTCTCTTTTACAGGCTAAGATAAAAGTTAAAATGTGTAAAAAAACTTAAAATACAAAGTTTTAAGAGTTTTTACTTATTAGCATAAAAGAAACTGTCCTGAAACAAAATCTGCAAAGAACTGTTTGACTGTATAACATACGCATAGATATGACCTTACGCAAATTAGTATAGATTGCAATTTGATATTAATTAGTATAGATGCTTTTAATAAACACGAGCTTTCCGGTTACAGAGAATTGAAGAATACCACATATCATCTGGGATATGAACAAATCGAAGTTCCCTGTCAGGCGTAGCAAATGATGTCCGTTCGTACTGTAACCAAGGTTTAAAAATACTTAGATCTTGGTGAAATAATATACAATACTTCGGATAACGTACAAAAAATTAACGTACATCCAAAATCATTTCTGTATCCCTTTAAATACTATCTGCTTTCTCTTATAAAAGATGTAACTTTTAATAAACCTCAGTAAAATATATGAGTTGCATAAAAAGTGAAATAGTTTAATAGAATTAAATCATGCTCTAAACAATGTTTCTTCCTATATGATTTTATAACTGATTATTTTTGTGCGGCCCTGTAAATATAAATAAATGTAAATATAAATAATATATATATATATATATATATATATATTCATTGCACCCCAGATTGTACAGAATGTATATTTTAGTATATACTGCATACATGTGTATCAGTTTTATTATGTTCGAAACTTTGTAACGTTGTTAAAATGCACTTGAAAGTATTTTTTTCCCATTGGCCGTAATGTTACGGAATAATTTTGATTAACTCTGTAATTGAACTATACTTCGGATTTTCATAAAATTTAAAATGATTCCACAAAAATATGCAACAATTATGTATTTTAAATTTCAAACAGTTTGCTTGGGTTGTTTTTGCGTTGTTATCTGCGGACGGAAAGACAGACGGACGGACGGACTGAACGACGACTCACGTAATTACGAACGCACCTAAAAACCTTTTTTCTCTGCGCATACCAGAAAGCACAACGTTGAGTGAGATATTTTTCACAAGGTTATGCAAGCTGCATTTGACGTAGTATACATTTGAATATCATCAATACATTTTTTAATTCAGAAAAAATTAATTAATCAAAACTAAAGAGAAAATGTATTAGAAAATAATCTCAAGATTGCGACGAGAAAAATCAAGTGTTTGTCTGCTACTTTTGAAAAAATTCTCACACCAATAAAAAGTGTATTACCGTTTTTGTTCGAGACATATGATTTTTCTTCTTATAAAAAAAAATATAGTTTCATTATTAAATTTTCTCATCAACGCTACATTAATGATTCAAACACATCATCAAGCTTATTTTAGTGGGAAAAAATAAAAATAAAAAATTGCAAATTTGCAGTTATCTATTGTATAAAGATGATTTATCAATTTATTTTTTATAATTAACAGAAAACCTTTAAAAAATCCTGTAATGAGAGGATATAACACATAATCAATTATTAGATAAAGAGTCATTATTTTTTAAACCATTATCAATCAAGTATCTTTTTTTACTTCTCAAGAAAAAAAAATTGACTGTTATAAAATCTTAATAATAAAGTTAAGAAAGGAATGTAACTTGGAAATCTGATAAGAAACAAAAAAGTTATGACACTTAGTGCGAATGCAATCGTTAAAATAGTTTTCTTGTAAAGAAAGCTGATAAATTATGAGAAAGTCCAAGAGGTAAGCCTTATTCAAATTAGTAAGCATTAATCATTTATTAATATCTTAAATAAACATTATGATATTCAAATTAGAATATTTTAAAATAGGCTCTTTATAATGGTAAACGTATGTTTTTATTTTTAAATCTTGTATATAATCGACTCTTCCTGAAGAATAATTTATTGTTATTTCAAGTAAATAAAGAATTTATTTTTTTTAGAACGGTGTTAAAAGTTGCTTTTTGAAAAGCTGTTTTTTGGGTGAATGGGGGGGGGGGGGGGGAGCGGGGAATGTTGTACTTTATTAAAAGGTAGAACACAAAGTTAATGTGAGTCACAGAACATCAAAATCAGCAGTAAGCTGATTTTTTTTTAATTTGTGATAAATAACTTTAAAAACATATTTGATAAACGCAAAAATGAATGGCACATTGGATTTGCGCAACTATGCGATATTTAACCGAAAAGTTTAATCCATTGCTGGGAATTTAATCCATGCCTTAAACCATGTCTGCATGTGGCAACCAACAATCACGTGTTCGTTCATTAAATGTTGTTAAGAAAGCATACCAATTAGTTGTTTTTTTTCCATTGTAAGGGGAAATATTTAAAGGACTTCACCTTAAATGTCTTAAAGTAACAAAAAATTATTAATATTCACTAAGTTAAACTCTTAAATTCTTCATTGTCCATTGCCTTCCGTTGCAAAAATACTACTATAACGGTTGCCTATATTCAATATGCTATAACTTTTTGCGTTTACCAAATGTGTTTTTTATATTTTTTATCATAAGTTTTGAAACTTTAAAAAATATATTCATCTTATTGCTCATTTTGGTGTTCTAAAACACTAACAAACACTAATGTTGTGATCTACCATTTAAAAAAGACCCCCCCCCCCCCAACACGAAAAATGTGTTTTGTGAAATTTAAGTTAGCAACGCTTTTTGGGATTTGTTTTACTTATTCTATCAAACAGAAGTATAAACACATAAGTTAAGTTTATTTTTCTAGGATAAATGAACTAATTGCACCGAGTTAAAAAAAATGAACATTTTTATTTATTAAACCACATAACTAACTAAACTGATAATTATTTAAGATTATGTTTTAGACTATGTTTTAAAACGCAGCTTTTTAAAAGTTTTATGAATATTCAGGTAGACATCCTAATATGACGTTGATGCAGAAAAGGATTTAATTGAGGAAACAAAATAGATGTGGAAAGGATATTCAATTAAACTTAATAGATAATATTTTTCTAGCATATAACAGCGACAAAAATATTATTGACATTCATATATTACTTTAAAAAAAAAAGACAAATAATTCATTAAAAAAAAGAAATTTGTGGACATGAAAATCCCAATAAAATTTCTTTCATCGATAAGTTATGTGGAAAACCTTAAAAAATATGCTAGTTCTAATAAAAAGTGTATCCCCGTATTTGTTCGAGCTATAGGATTTCCTTTTTTATAGAAAAAAATAGTTTATTAATTTTTCCTCATCAACACTACATCAATTATTGAAAAATATCACCAATTTTATTTAATTCGGGAAAAATATAAAAAAGTTGCAAATTTGCAGTTATCTATTGCATAAAAATGATTTATCAGTTTATTGCTTTATAATTAAAAGAAAATCTTTTTAAATTCTTGTGATGAACAGATATAACACAAAATCGATTATTTCATAAAGAATCGGTATATTTTTTAAGCCGTTATCAATCAAATTTCTTTTCTTACTTCTCAAGAAAAAAAAAGTGACGATTAGAAATTATTAAAAACAAAAGGTTAGAATAGATGATAACGTGGAAATCTGATAAGAAACAAAAAAGTAATGACACTTAGCGAGAATACAATATTTAAAATAGTTTTTTATAACGAAAGCTAAAAATTTATGTGGAATTCCAAGAGGTAACCATTATTCAACTTAGTAAGCATTAATCATTTATTAATATCTTAAATAAACATTAAGACATTCAAGTTAATGTCTTTTAAATAAGGGTTTTCGAGGGAAAATGTATGCTTTTATTTTTAAATCTAGTATATAATTAGTTCTTCATGAAAGAGTAATTTATAATTATTTCAGGCAAATACAATATTTTATTTTTATAAATGAGTTAAATAATCCTTTTTTTTAAGGTACTCTCAAAATGCTCTTTATATTTTGGAAGATACTATTTTTAAAAGTTACAACACAACTTTAATTTTTGTTAGTGTCTTAGAACACAATGAGGAAAAAATAAAAAAATCTGAATTTTTAGAGTTCGTGTTAAATAATTTTCAAAACGCATTTTATAAACGCAAAAAGTAACAGCACATTGAACGTAGGCAATCATTATAGTAGTTTTCTTGTAACGGAAGACAATGAAGAATGTAAGAGTTTAACCTACTGGTTATTAAAACAGTTATTGTTACATTAAGACATTTAAGTTCAAGTCTTTTAAATAAATACTTTACTTTTTTTGCACAGTGTACAGTTAAAATTTGAGTAAGATATCTATAATTTCCGTAGATTCTTTTGTAAAGCAAGAGATTTTAGAAGCTTCACAAAAAATAGTTTTGCAAATTTACAATTTTTTTTTTTTTTCACAGTGTACAGATAAAATTTTAGTAAACATACAGACTTCGATAACTTTACATCTGTAGAATGGCATTTTTTATAGTGCATTTCATATAAAAAACAAGATTGTTTAACAATTTAAGCTTAAAATACTTTATAATTCCATTTTTTTTTTTTTTTTCATGCAGGGTGATAAAAAAAATAAGTTGCTCACTTCAGAAAGATCTGGAATGCATTCTATTGGTCCAAATGAGTTCAAACATGAACTACAGATAATTCAACTGATGTGCTTGGCAGTTTAAAAAAAATTAAAGAAAAACTGAAAATGGAAATTTCGTCTCTAGAAGGGGCGCTGTAATTCACATAAGCATTTAATTCGCCTTATAGATAATAAATAATATTATAATGTGAAATTGTTCATAAAAAATGCAAAATATATCTTAAGATTTTCAATACAGTCGAGTAGGGCATATCCAGCACTCGGGAAACAACTAGTACACTCACACAATTATGCTGAGACTGCAAGAAATAACTTGCTCACTTCGGAGGGTCCTAAAATGCGTTGTATTGGTCCAAATGCGGTACATTTTAGCAAGAGATAATTCAAATGATGCACTTAATATTAATAAATAAATAAATAAATAAAACAAAATACTAAGTACTAAAGTACAAAAAAATAAAAATGCAAAATTTTGTCACTAGGGGGTGTTGCTATACACTTAAACACTAATGGCAATATTTTATAATCTTTATTTTAATATTTTATTATTCATTTTAACTACAGATAGTTCAAATGCTGCGCTTGATATTTACGAAAAATAAAATAAAATAAAATGAAATAAAATACAAAAAATAAAAATGCAAAATTTTGCCGCTAAGGTGTGTTGCTATACACTTAAACACTAATGGTAAAATTTTGTAATCTTTATTTTAATCTTTTATTATTCATTTAACTACAGATAATTCAAATAATGCGCTTAATATTTACAAAAAAAAAAAAAAAAAAAAAAAAAAAAAAAAAAAAGGCTAAAACACAAAAAAATGCAAAATTTCGCCGCTAGGGGGTGTTGCTATACACTTAAACACTAATGGCAATATTTTGTAATCTTTATTTTAATCTTTTATTATTCATTTCTGTATTTTTTTTTTTTCTTAATTTAATCTTAGCCCTCTGAAATGAGCAACTTATTTCTTTATCACCCTGTATTTTCTACACTTGTTTCTTCACATTACAGACAGAACTACATCCAATAGTAAAATAAAATCAGATAGCTGTAAGTTTTTTTTTTCTTTTTAGAATGCATTCAAAGCAAACATCGAGCATTTTACATTTTGTTTGACATACAAACCTGTATTTTAAGACACAATTAGATTTGTTCAAAGTTTTTACGTTGTTTCAAAAAAGATTAAAATAATGATAAGAATAATATTGCAACCAAATATTTTGATCATCATCGAGAAACTACTTTTATTTTAGAATCTAATGCAAAACAAAGCCAACATTCATATTTTCGTGATGCTAATAAGGCTGGCAATTTCATACAATTTTTTTATAACTTAAAATTTACTTTAATGTCTTTTTGGAATCTTTGTAGAAAAGAAAACTAAAGAAATCAAATAAACGCAGCATGTGAACTATATAACACAAATACAACATATGAACTTCCTATTTCTTTACTATAAAAAAAAAGATGAATTTTTTGCAAAGCGAAAGACAAAAAAAATACTTGCATTCTTTTACATTTTTTGTAATTCATCTTGTTGTCATGTTTCCTAATAGTGTTATATAATAGTCATTTAATATTTACCAAGTAAATACATCATAATACTTTATTACCACAAACGTCTTCAGCTTTTTTTTCTTTTTTCATGTCAACTTTTAATTATAAAAACATAGGAACCTCTCTAATGGAATACTTTTTGAAAGCAAAAGACAAAAATACTTACATTATTTAACGATTTTTCAACATTTACCCGATTGCCATGTTTTCTAATATAGTTATATAGTAGTAAATTAATATTTAGCTAGTAAATATTGTATGATATTTCATTACCAGAAACGTCTTCAGAATTTTTTTCCTTTTTTTGTACCTGCTGCAAATAATACAAAGATTTGAACCTTTCTAACAAAACATTTTTTTAAGCGAAAGACAAGAATACATACACTATTTTACATTTTTTGAAATTTATCTTCGTGTCATGTTTCTTAATAATAAAAATGACCAAAAATATATTTCTAACATGTAAAAAATTGTGCAAAAGTTACATCACTGCCCCCCCCCCCCTTCTTTCTCATGGGACATTCTTTTGTTAATTTTAAAAATGTATCTTATCATGCTTCCTAATATTGTTACATAATAGTAAATTAATATTTACCAAATAAATATTACATAATGTCTTATCAGCACAACTGTCTTGCGTTTTTTCTGTTTTTCAAATCCGCTCGTAATCATAAATTTAAAGAACCCCAACACAAAACTAGTAATATTCAATACTTCACACTTATATACAAAAGAAAAATAGTAAAATTCTTTTACATTTTTCTAAATATGTCTTTTTGTCATGTTTCTTAATAAGAAAAATGACAAAAAATATATTTCTAACATGTAAAAAATAGCGCAAAAGTTACTTTACAGCCCCTCTCTCTCTCATGGGAATATATTCCAACATGTTTCTCAGTATATCAACTGAAAGCAATTTAAATCTTACACCGGAGCGTTACAGTAGAGCTTATAAAATGCACTTCTGGGGAATGGGCCTATTTTTTTTCAATCCTAATCGCCAACTCTCTATTCCTTCATTATCTTATTACCACAAATGTCTTGAGCTTTTTTTTTTTTTTTTTTTTTTTTTTTTTTTGTATCAGCTCATAATCATACAAAGAATTGAACTACTCCAGTGACACATTTTTGGAAAGCAAAAGACAAAAAAACTTACTTTCTTTTACATTTTTAAAAATTTATCTTGTTGTTTTGTTTCCTAATAGTATTATATAATAGTAAATTAATATTTACCATATAAATATTACATAATACCTTATTACAATTTACAACCTTACCTTATTTACAATTGTCAAGAGTATTTTTTTTCTTTCTTTTTCGTATCAGCTCATAATCACGCAAAGATATGAACCTCTCGAATGAAACATTTTTGCAAAGCAAAAGACAAAAATATTTACATTATTTTTCATTTTTTAAAGTTTATCTTCTTGTCACATTTCCTAATATTGTTATATAATAGTGCATTAATATTTGCCAAATAAATAGTATAAAATACCTTATTACCAAAATTGTCTTGAGATTTTTTTTTCCTTTTTTGCATCAGCTCATAATCATACAAAAATATGAACCGCTCAAATAACATATATTTGCAAAGAGAAAGAAAACAAAAACCTACATTCTTTTACATTTTTTAGAAAAATTTACCTTGTTGTCATGTTTCTTAATAACAAAAATGCCAAAAAAAAAATATATTTCTAACGTGTAAAAAATTGCGCAAAAGTTACTTCACAGCCTCCCTTTTTCTCATGGGAATATATTCCAACATGTTTCTCAGGATACCAACTGAAAGCAATTTAAATCTTACAGCGAAGTGTCATAGCAGAAGCTTATAAAATGCACTCCTGGGGAATGGGCCTATTTTTTCCGGTCCTAATCGCCGCCTCTCCATTTCCCGACTTCCTATTACGTCTATGTACACGGGGTAGAAAATAATCCGCTTCATTAGCACTTGGAAAGAAGAGGAGGCGACTCAGACGCAATAAAGTGTATCTCAAGTGTTGTTCGTAACTTACAGATGTCAATCTCAGCCATGAATCAACCGTTGAAAAAAAAGTAATAAGAATCTAGGCTTTAGTTTGTGACAGAGTTTAAACATTAATCCCAATTTTTTGAAAGTGTTGAAATTGTAATTACTCATATATTTAGATCAATGATATTTCTACATCAGAAGGTATTTTCTATTTCAATGAAGTAGTACATGTTTTTCATTGAAGTTTATTTCTCGATAAATGCTGATTTCTTATTAAGGTATTTAACAATTCATTTAAACAATATTTTTGAAAAGAACTTTCAAATAATGTCTACTTTTTTCATGTATTCTTTTACATTAAAAAAATATCTTGTTGTCATGTTTCTTAATCAGAAAAATCCCCCAAAAAATTATTTCTAAAGCGTAAAAAATAGCGCAAAAGTTACTTCCCAGCCCTCTCCTTTTTTCTCATGGGAATATATTCCAACATGTATCTCAGAATAGCAAGTGAAAGCAATTTAAATCTTACACCGGAGTGTCATAGCAGAAACTTATAAAATGCACTCCTGGGGAATGGGCCTATTTTTTTTCAATCTTAATCGCCGCCTCTCTATTTTCCCCGGTTCCCTGTTACGTCTATGTACACGGGATAGAAAATAATCCGCTTCATTAGCACTTGGAAAGAAGAGGAGGCGACTCAGGACGCAATAGTGTTTCAAGTCTTGTTCGTAACTTACGGATGTCAATCTCTGTCGTGTAAAAAAAAGTAATAAGAATCTAGGCTTTTGTTTGTGACAGTGTTTAAATATTAATCCCATTTTTTTTTAAGTGTTGAAATTTTAATTACTCATACACTTGGATCAATGATATTTCTACATTTCTAAATTAGAAGGTGCTTTCTATTTCATTGAAATGGTACATGTTTTTCATTGAAGCTTATTTCTCGATAAATGCTTATTCCTTATTAAGCCATTTTACCGTTTATTTGATCAATATTTTTGAAAAAAAATTCAAATAATACCTATTTTTATGTCTTCTTTTACATTAAAAAAAAATTCTTCTTTTCATGTATCTTAATAAGAAAAATTCCAAAAAAATATATTTTTAACACGTAAAAAATAGCACAGAAGTTACTTCACCCCCCCCCCCTCTTTCGCATGGGAATATACACCAACATGTTTCTCAGGATAGCAACTGAAAGCAATTTAAATCATACACCGGAGTGTCATTGCAGAAGCTTATAAAATGCACTCCTGGGGAATGGGCCTATTTTTTTCAATCCTAATCGCCGCCTCTCCATTTTCCCCGGTTCCCTGTTACGTCTATGTACACGGGGTAGAAAATAATCCGCTTCATTAGCACTTGGAAAGAAGAGGAGACGACTCAGACGCAATAAAGTGTATCTCAAGTGTTGTTCGTAACTTACGGATGTCAATCTCTGCCGTTAGAAAAAAACAAGTTGGAAATTGCACGTGAAGCGTAGCAAATTAGGTGCGTTCGAACGATAACGAAGTTTTAAAAATATTACTTTCATATATCAATCTCATAACATTGTAAATAGTGAATTACAATTAAAACGCTCATCAAACAATGTTCTCCCTATACCATTATGTAATGGAATACTTTTGTGTGGCCTTGTAAATCAATAACAAATGTTCTTTGCACCACAAATTATGTAAGATGTATAGTATAATATGTACTTTATAGTTGCATATAAATTTTATTAAGTTCGCATGAGTGTAACACGATTAAAATGCATTTGAAACATTTTTTCCCATTGACCGTAATGTAATGGAATACTTTTGATTTTCCCTGTAATTGGTCTATGCATCCGATTTTCATAAAATTTGAAATAACTCGAAAAAATTATGTAATAATTATGTGTTTTAAATTTCAAACGTATAGAATATATTTGAAACTTTTTCCCCATTGACCATAATGTAATTGAATACTTTTGATTGTCCCTGTAATTGATCTATGCACACGATTATCAAAAAATTTGAAATAACACGACAGAATTATGTAATAATTGCGTATTTTAAATTTCAAACGATTAAAATGCATTTGAAACTTTTTTCCCCATTGACCGTAATGTAATGGAATACTTTTGATCGTCCCTGTAATTGATCTATCCATCCGATTCTCATAAAATTTGAAATGACTCGACAAAATTATGTAATAATTATGTATTTTAAATTTCAAACGATTCGGTTGGGTAGTTTTTGCGTTGTTATATGCGGACAGACGGACGGACAGACGGACGGACGGACAGACGGACGGACAGACGGACGGACTGAACGATCAATATAGGTGCTACGTATTATATAATTACGAACGCACCTAAAAAGTAATAAGAACCTAGGCTTTAGTTTGTGACAGAGTTATTGAGTTGAAATAAAACTGTTTAAACATTAATCCCAATTTTCAAAGTGTTGAAATTTTAATTGTTCATATACTTTGATCAATAACCTTTCTACATTTCAAAATTATACGGTATTTTCTATTTCATTGAAGTAACAGACGTTTTTAATTACACAAATTTTTAAAGCTTATTTCTCCGTATATGCTGATTTCTTATGAAGATATATAAAACCTGTTGAGAATTGTTTTAAAATTGCTTAGATCATTTGAAGATATTTTCTTTCTGTATTGCATCAATTTTTGGTTCAGTTGAATTTTGCTATGTTAATTAAGGAATTTAGTACATCATACATTTAATTATTAAATAATTAATGCTTGGAAATAAGCGGAGACAACTCAGACGCAATAAAGTTTTCTCATGTGTTGTTCGCAACTTACGGATGTCAATCTCTGCCGTTAGAAAAAAGAGTAATAAGAACCTAGGTTTTAGTTTTTGACAGACTTATTGAGTTGAAAATAAAACTGTTTAAACATTAATCCCTATTTTTTTTAAGTGTTGAAATTTTAATTACTCATATGCTTTGATCAATGATCTTTCTACATTTTTAAATTATAAGGCATTTTCTGTTTGATTAAAGTGACAGATGTTTTTCATTACATAAGCTTTCAAGCTTATTTCTCCGTATATTTTGATTTCTAATGAAATATTTAAAAGTTGTGGGGAATTGTATAAAAATTATTTGGATCATTTGAATAAATTTCCTTTCTTTTATTCGTTAATTTTTATTGCAGTTATAGATGTTGTCAGTAGTTATAAACGAATTTATTGAACGATAAATGTAGTTGTTAAATAATTAACACTTGGAAAAAAGCGGAGGCGACTCAAACGCAATAAAGTGTTTCAAGGATTGTTCGTAACTTACAGATGTCAATCTCTGCCATGAAATAACCGTTGAAAAGAAAATTAATAAGAATCCAGGTTTTGGCTTTTTACAGAAATATTGAGTGAAAATAAAACTATTTAAAGATTAATTCCAATTCTTTAAAAGTGTTGAAATTTTAATTACTTGTGTATTTTGTTTTATATTCTTTTAACATTTCTAAATTATAAAGTATTTCCGTTTTCATTAATATGATAGATGTTGTTTATTACACAAGCTTCGAAGCTTATTTCTCATTTTATGCTGATTCCTTATGAAGGTATTTAAAATTTGTTGCGAATTGTTTTATATTTATGTGGATTTTTTCAAAAAATTTTCTTTCTGTAACATGTCTATTTTTTTTCAATTGTAGATTCTGTCAGTATTAATTAATGAATTTGGTATATAATAAACGTAGTTGTTAAGTAATTAGCTTCGAAAGAAACTGAGGCGACTCCGATGCAATAAATTGTTTCAAGTGTTGTTCGTAACTTACGGATGTCAATCTCTGCCCTGAAACAACCGTTAAAAAAGTGATAAGAATCTAGGCTTTAGTTTGTAAGAGAATTTTTAAGTTAATAAAATTGTTTAAACATTAATCCCAATTTTTTAAAAGTGTGGAATTTTAATTACGCATGTACTTTGAACTGATCTTTCCACATTTCTAATTATAAGGTATTTTCTATTTCATTAAGGTGACAATTGTTTTTCATTAAACAATATTTGAAGCTAATTTCTCTGTATATAATGATTTTTCATGTAGATATTCTAAAGTTCTTGAGAATTGTTTAATTTTTTTCAATCATTTGATGAAATTTTCAGTTTGTTACACTGTAAAAAAAAATCTGTGAAGGTACTAAACTTTTTCTAGGAAACTGAGATTCTAAGAACTTTTCATGTAACGATAACAGGAAAAATTCATGTAATCGATTCTGAAACTTGAAATTTTGCTGTTACCGTTACAGGAAAAGTTCTTGGAATCCCAGTTTCCTAGAAAAGGTTTAGTACCTTTGCAGATTTTTTTTTTACAGTGTATACGTCATTTTTTCAGGTTTCGATGTTCCCAATATTAATAAATTTAGTACATAATAAATGTAGCTGTAAAGTAATTCCAGAATAGACAGTTCCTCTAAATCTTTTATTTTACTACTTTCATTAACAGTTTTCATTTACTATATAGATGTGCAGAGTTAGAAATAAAATGTATTTTTATTGTATTTACCCTCTACTTTTTGTCTATATATTCAGTAGGAATATGTAGCAGTCCATTCCGCTCTAAAACTACGAAACAATGTTATGTTGTGCATTCACAAGCCCTGAAAACCTCACATATATTAAAATTAACATCAGTATTAGTCATCAGTCAACTTCTTCGATTGGTGAAATTCTAATACACACTCAGTAAATTTGCCGTTAAAACAGACAATTAAAAATTGGTGAAATTGCACTTGAAAAAGGTATGTTGCACAAGCATTTTCACAGAAATAGTTCATAATGCTTTGATAATGCATCCTGTTGCTCTCTCTAGAATAGTAAAGAAAAAAATAAAAACTCGATTGTCCATAATAGCAACCTCATTGTAATGGCAGAAGCCGACGAAATGTTTTTGAATAAAGAAAATGCGGTTGGTGACGTACATTTTTTTCCTTTTAATTTGAGTACACTTAAAAAAATGTAATTTACGGTACTTTACCGAGAATTATCTAGAAAATTTACGGAATATGTCACTTTTCACATAAATGGTCAACTCCCGTAATTTTTTGTGTTTTACGGCCAGAAACCGTTAATGTAATGGCAAAGTACGTTGATATAAGAATAAATTCTGTTTTTTACGGACATTGTCTGAATCTCTACTGCAGCTTTTATTAAGTGCACCTAATAACTGTCTTCAGAATGGGAAAAGTTTAGATCAACATGTAAACAATTACTCTGTGCAAGGCAGTTACTTGGAACACAGCAAGAAACTAAATAGCAATATTAAAAATACATTTTTATAACAAAGTTGTGAATTATGAATTCAGCCCCAAAAAACAAACTGTAGATAAATAAATTCTTTGTAGCTCAAGAGACGCTTAGCTAATAAGCAAAAGATCGTATGATATTGCAATGCATACCACAGAAGATTACCAAACGACGAAATGATCGATAGCTGATTGGCAAATGTTTCAAAGTTGGTTCAATATTTGTCGGAATGCTATGGTAGAAAGGCGGTTTGCTAGGCGCAGAAGAAGCCTTTCTCTACCCACGTCGGAGAATGAAGTCGCCAGGACAAGGTGTATTCGGGTGTAGTACATTTGGCGGGGAAATGTTTGCCGTTTCTTTATTAAAAGAAAGCACTCTGGTTTAAAGAAATTCCAAACACAATTTTTTTCTGCTTTCCATAAAAGTACTTTTTTTTACAAAGATTACTTCTGATTTAAAAATACTCAACTAAAATTAATTGCACTCGCTAAGTTTTCTCTTTTTTAAAGGCTAAACTTGAAATTGTAGGTTAAACCTTATTTCGTATGCTGAGACGTTCAAAATTAGACAAGACAGAGGATAGCAATTTCATATAATAGATTCCATGCAGATGAATAAATCTACGAATCATGGAGTAAGTGTGCGTGAAGAGGAGACTACTTTGAAATAGTGTTTGTGAAATTTCTATAATTTTAAAAAATGATTTTTTAAATTATTTCAAAGAAACTTTTGACTTTAGTAGTACATGTATATATGCATAAGTCTGCACCTGTAATGCAGTTTGAAAAATGTGAATTTTTAAAATATAGAAATACTAAAATATTTTTAAAGTTTCAAAATCATACATCCTTTTAAACTCACTTCTAACTTTCATCTTATATGTATCATGTTAATGCTATTTTCAAAATCTCATTATTCAGATATTTTATTCGTATATTCAAATATAAGTACGTACTTTTAGATATTTCATCTTGAAAAATTAAAAGAAAACGAAATTAAAAAACACTTCACACACTTTTACGATCTTTTTATTCCAATTTGAACCAAAATAGATATTCGCAAAAGCATTACAGGAGCATTAATAATTAGTTAAACCTTCATTAGTTCTCCAAACTTATATAATGGAGATATTCCGAGAACTATCTCCTTTTCGATTTATGACTCACCGTTGATATTAAACTCATCTTAGATGAAGGTAATTACACGAACTTGCGTCGTAATGGTGAATATATCGATTATTTTGTAATATAAACTTGGAATATTAAATCTGTATTTGGATGTCGAATTTATATGAAGAAGATGCTACATAAGGGTATTATTTTATACTTTTGAGGAAATAACATAAATATTTGCATGTTTAAAACATTCTTGTTTATTTTTTCATTTGTCTGACGAATCGAAAACGGACACAATTTAAAAGCAATTATCATTAAAATAGTGCAAATACGATACATTAAAAAATATTGAAATATATTAAGCGTTTATTTAATTGAAATGCAATGACACAGGATTTTTTAAAATAATCATATTATTTAATTATTATTTGTTATAATTTATTTAATTATTTAAAAAACATATGTTTATTAAAGAGTTTATTATATGTTTATTATATGTTTATTATAAGGTATATTTTTTAACGTTATCTGAACTATTTTTTACGATTTCCTTCATGTTATGTGCTACAAATATTTTTTTTAAAATCTCATTTGTTATTTGTGTGATACTCAAATATGGACAATAAATTTAGGCGGGTATGTCCACAAGCAATATATTTTTACAAAAGTCAGACAAAAAATCCTTATACTCCTCCCTCTGTGGTTTGATACTAAAGAATGTAAAACATTTTGACTGATTTAAATAGCAGATAATTTTGTTCATAAATACATATCCGAACACTTTTGTCATACCTAATGTTAAAAATTAACCAATTTCCTCTACTGCTACGATTTTTAGGAGAATTCTATTCATTTTAAGTTTGGCAGGCTCTTTAAAACATTTTATGCTTATCATATTAAATTTATGCTATTAAAATTACACAATCAAGAAACAAGATCTCAATTTTGAACGTCATATTGTCATCTATTTAATTTTTTAAATAAAATATTCGGTCTACAATGCAAATTTATAGTCTTAAACAAAAATGAAATCGTATCAAAAACCAATTTCGTGTTAATGAATCTACTAAACTCAACCAAATATCGCATTCTTAATGAGGTATGAGTCGAATATGAGTCTTACATAACAAAAGACAAAAACGCTCATTAAATGAACCAATAAGTATAATTTTTATGTGTGTCAGTTTTCTTTGGAAAAAAATTTTTTTTTTACGTATAAGTATCAATATCATTAAACACGTATACAAAATGTGATTTGGTTAGAAAATAGAGCAATTTGCTTTAAATTGGGAATTTTTTTAACTCTCCCCCCACTGATATATATATATATATATATATATATATATATAACCCAAAAGGTCGTAAAAGTTTTAAATAAAACTTAAAAATCACAAAATTTACGTTACCAGCGCTATAGCTGCAAATAATCACATAATTTATATATATAGCACTTAATGTTTAAAGTGTATCGGCAGATACAGAGCCCCGTATCATAATTAAACTGAAGTCAAATGAACAAACTTTAAAGGAGATAAATTTCGAACAAGAAAAACAAAATAATAATAAAAAACAAATATTTATATATATATTAGTAGCTACGCCCCTGGATACAATTCCTTATATTTTTGCAAAAAATATCCATTTATATTTAAATTTTACAGTATGTTCTTTTATCGGAGGGGAATAATACAACGCTATTGCATTCAAGGCGATATCAAGAAGAAGCGGTTCAAAACAATGATCGGAAAGAATAACTGCAATAAATTTTCTATACCGAAATACGGAAAGGTAATAACTCTCCAAGGTCAAATTTGTTTCCTTTCTTTCTGTTTTAAGACAGCCTGCGAAAATGATAAAACACATCAATATAGATAGTGAATATATGGTTCGCAAAGGAAAAATATAGATATCGCTTTCTGCAGTTGATTTACAAATGTATAAAATACATAAATTTGAGGAATACTTCAGTTGTTAGGAAAAATATCCCGTGGGAACATATTTAGTTTAAAAAAAACGATAATATGATTGTAATTTAATAAAATAATAAAACACATCAATAAAATAATGTGTTATAGAATTATCAACGAATAAAGTGATACAATATCTAGTGTGGAAATATTTCACTTATAATATGATAAAATGATGATAATTTAATATAAATTAAATAATATGATACTGATTTAACGGAATTTTCATAATATGATAATGTTTTAATAAAATGATAAAAAACATCGATACATAAATTTGAGGAATGCTTAATTTGTTAGGAGAAAATATCATGTGGGGACATATTTATTTCAATTATATGATAAATATGATTTAATAAGATTATAAAACGCATCAAAAAAAATAATGTGGTTCACCATTACCATCTAATAAAGTCACAAAATATCGTGTATGGACGCATTTATCTTAATAACATATTAATATAATGATGATTTAATAAAATTTTAATAAAATGACAGTGATTTAATAAAGTTATAAAACATATCAATAGATTGTGAACATACAGTTCACAACTAAAAAAAATCTCTTTTCAAATTACGATACAGTATTCAATCTTTATATTTCTGCAAATAATATCCATTTATATTGAAATTTTATAATGTGCTCTTTTATCGAAGGGGAATAATACAATGCTATTGCATTCAAGGCGATAGCAAGAAGAAGGTTCGAAACAACGATCGAAAAGAATAACTGCAATAATTTTTTCTACATCGAAATGCGGAAAAACATAGCTCTCCAAGGTCTAATTTGTTTCCTTTCTTTTTAGTTTAAGACAGCCTGCGAAAATGATAAAACACATCAATATAGAAAGTGAATATATGGTTTGTAAAGGAAAAATATAGCTATCGTTTACTTCAGCTGATTTACAAATATATAAAATACATAAATTTGACGAATACTTAATGTTTTATGGAAAAGTATCCTGTGGAGTAATATTTATTTCAAGAATATGATACTATTTTTGTGATTTATTAACATGATAAAACACATCAATGAAATAATTTGTTTTATCATTATCATCTAATAGAGTGATAAAATATCGTGTGTGGAAACATTTATTTTAATAATATGATAGCATGATGATGATTTAATAAAAATTTTATAATATTTTATAATGCAATAACTTGCCTTATTTGTTTCTGTCTCTTTTAGGTAAGTACTACTCTGCTTTTCTCTATCGACGAATGAGTTGGTAAGCAAACTCATCCCTTTACCAATAGACTCATTTTTTTCTTTAAAACATTTCAATCGTATTTTTCAAGAGTAAATAAAAGAAAAGCTTAATTTTCTCATGTGTGTAATAAACACGGTAAAATGAATAAATAATTTACGTTTTGCAAATAGATATGTTTATTGGCATGGTTATTTTTAGCGAAAGCTGTGAAATATATAATATGGGTAGTTACGAATTTGCACAAATAAATATATTCATAATATGCTTTACAATATTCAGATTTTCAGCATTTTTTTAATTAATTACGTGATACAAATATCCCTGATCTTACAAAATTGTTCTAGATATTCATATAGATAGTCTGAATATTCACCAATTGTGGAAGCATTTATTTTCTAACATTGCTTAAGCTTTTAACGACTTATCTCTAAATTTTATCTTTAAAATACCAACCCTATTCAACGCTATATTTAGTTCCACGGGATATTTAGTTCATTCAAAAAAAATTACAAGAACATTTTATCATGTTCCATTCAAAATGAACTTAAAAGTATTAGTTACATGAAGAATTTTAGAAAAATATCAAATGATCAATCGCTTTTAAAAGCTTACTTTAAAATATCTTTTTGCAGTTCTGGAAGATTACGCATATATTCGGCTGCTGATATCCGAGTAACCCCCGAGAAACTTATGTTTTTTAAAACATATATGTGTTATGAAGTGTTAGAAGAAAAGAAGTGAATTTAAATGAAATCCCTTTTTTGTATATAATAACAATTGTTTAAAGAAATATTTCAGATTGTTTTTGAAGAAAATAAATAGTATAAAGTATAACAACTGCTAACCTAAAATTGATTTTTTTTCTTTAGAGTAAATGAATCATCTGAGTATTAATGATCAAAATAATGATCACTAATTTCTTATAAATAGATTCTTACATTTTTCGACGACACAATTTATAATTTTTTATTATGCCTCTATTTATATAAACTGAAGTAGATAGGTTGCATAAAAAATTTTAAAAGACTATCAAATGATGAATTATTTTAAAACATGCTTTGAAAATTTCTTTTACAATGGAGTGAAATAAATAATAAAATTGCGAAAATAGATTTCTTTTAAAGTTTATATATGCCCTTAAATAATTATTTTCAAGAATATTTCAAAAATAGTTAGTTCAAATTTTTAAAAGAAAATAATTTATTTTCACCACTCTAGGCTTAAACAAAAAAAATATATATATGTATTATTTTATTCTTGTCTTTTTTAAAACATTTCAATCGCATTTTTCAAAAAAAATGCTGAACTTTGTGTATATTTATCAAAAACACTGTAAATTGAATAACTAATTTCTATTTTGCATATTGATATGTTTAATCTCATGGTTATTTTTACCGAAAGATATGATATGTATAATATGGGTAGTTACGAATTTACTCGAATAAATATATTCATAATATTCTTTACAATATTCAGAATTTCCGCATTAATTTTTTTTATTAATTATGTGATACAAATATCCTTCATTATACAAAATTCTCCAAGGTCAGATAGGACTGAATGTTCACCAATTGCGGAGGTATTTACTTTTTGAAATTGTTTAAGCCTTTAACGATTTACTTTTGAATTTTATCTTTAAAACAGCAACGCTATTCAACGCTATATTTAGTTTCCACGGAATATTTAGTTCATTCAAAAAAAAGTAAAAAGAGCATTTTATTACGCTGCATTCAAAATGAATTTAAAAGCATTAGTTACATAAAAAAAATTCTGAAAAATATCAAATGATCAATCGTTTTTAAAAGCTTACTTTAAAATATCTTTTTGCAATTCTGGAAGGTTACGAATATATTCGGCTGCTGATCTCCGAGTAATCCCGAGAACCTTATGTATTTTAAAACATATGTGTTATGAAGTGCTAGACGAAAAGAAGTATATTTAAATAAAATCCTTTTTCGTATGTAATAATATTTTTTTAAAGAAATATTTCAGATTGTTTCTGAAGAAAATAAATAGTATAAGGTATAACAACTGTTAACCGAAAATTATTTTTTTTTCTTTAGAGGAAATGGATCATCTGAGTATTAACGATCAAAATAATGATCACTAATTTCTCGTAAATAAATTCTTACATTTTTCGACCATACATCTTAGAATATTTTATTATGCCTCTGTTCATATGAACTAAAGTATGTAGGTTGCATAAAAGATTTTATAAGACTATCAAATTAAATTTAAACTATCAAATTACTATTTTAAATCATGCTTTAAAATTTATTTTGCAATGGAGTGAAATGAATAATAAAATTACAAAATCAGTTTCTTTTAAAGTGTGTATATTGACGAATATTTAAAAAAAATTGGTTTAAGT
This sequence comes from Maratus speculifer, assembly GCA_964019185.1. NCBI lineage: Eukaryota > Metazoa > Arthropoda > Arachnida > Araneae > Salticidae > Maratus > Maratus speculifer. The sequence goes on from OZ025294.1 coordinate 280,793,701, forward strand.
CGAAAAAAAAATAGTTAATTTATTTTCATCATTCTAAGCTTAAATAATGATTTAAAAAACATTTATTTTATTTTTGTGTTTTATAAAACATTTTTGAAAAAACATTTAAAAAAGACTGAATTTTGCATATAACTATATATATGGGTGATTCTCTTCAAATAGACCAAAATAATAGTCATGAGGGAGTGACTGTGAGGGAGTGATGAATTTTAACAAAATACACATTTACTTTTTAAACCATTATTTGAATTTGTGATTACGCTTAGTAGGCTTTAACTATATCTAAATACTTATAAATCAGTAATAATTTAAAACTCTAAATATTTACCTTTATTCAGTAGAGTCTGATGAGGGAGTGATGAGGAAGGCTTAGCACCTCAACACTCCCTCATCAGCCTCTACTGAATGCAGGTAAATGTTAAACTATTTTAAATATTGCTGATTTATAAGTATTTGGATATTGTTAAGGCCTACTAAGTCCAATCTCAATTCAAATAATAGTTTAAAAAGTAAATGATCATACTGTTAAAATTCATCACTCTCTCACAGTCACTCCCTCATTACTATTAATTTGGCCTATTTGGAGAGAACCGCCATGTATAAACACGTTAAAATAAATAAATTACTTCTGATTTGCAAATAGGCATTTTCATTGGCATGGTTATTTTTAGTGAAATTTGAGAAATCTATAATACGAGCTGTTACTAATTTACTCATATAAATATTAAAATATACAGAATTTATGTATTTTTTTTAATTATGAGTTACAAATATCCCTCAGCTTATAAAATTCTTCTAGATATTCATATAGATATTCTAAATGTTCACCGATTTCAGAGGTATTTATTTTCTAACATTGCTTAAGCCTTTATCGATTTAATTCTAAATTATATCTTTAAAATAGCAACGTTATTCAACAATATATTTAGTTTCTACGGGATATTTAGTTCATTCCAGAAAAGTAAGTAGAGCATTTTATTATGCTCCATTCAAAATGAACTTAAAAGCACTAGTTACATAAAAGATTTCAGAAACACGTCAAATGATGAATCGCTTTACAAACTTGCTTTAAAATATCTTTTTGCAATTCTGGAAGATTACGGATATATTCGGCTGCTGATCTCCGAGTAACCCTCGAGAACCTTATGTTTTTTAAAACATGAAGTGTTATAAGAAAAGAAGTGAATATAAATAAAATCCATTTCTGTATGTAATAATAATTTTTTAAAGAAATATTTCAGATTGTTTTTGAAGAAAATAAATAATAGGAAGTATTACAACTGCTATTCTAAAGTTATTTTTTTTCTTTAAAAGAAATAAATATTCTGAGTATTAATCACCAAAATATTTATCACTAATTTCTTATAAATAAATTCTTAGTTTTTAAAACCCTTTCATGAAGAATATTTTATGCCTCTATTCAGTATCAACTGAAGAGTATTGGTTGTATAAGAAATTTTAGAAAACTGTTAAAAGATAAATTATTTTAAAAAATGCTTTAAAATTTCTTTTCGCAATGGAATAAAATAAATAATGAAATTGGGAAAATACGTTTCTTTTAACGTGTATGTATACCCGTAAAGAATTATTTTCAGGAATATTTCAAAAATAGTTAGTTCAAACATTTAAAACAAAATAATTTATTTTCATCGCTCTAGGCTTAAATAATATATTTTTTAAACGAATTATGTTATTTTTGTCTTCTTTAAAACATTTCAATCGCTATTTTCGAAAAAAAAAAAAAAAACTGAATGTTTTGTTTAATTATTATATAAACACGGTAAAATGAATAACTAATTTCTATTTTGCAAATTGATATGTTTAATCTCTTTTTTATTTTTATCGAAAGCTATGGAGTCTATAATACAGGCTGTTACTAAATTGCTCATATAAATATATTCATAATATTCTTTGAAATATTCAGAATTTCTGCATTAATTTTTATTTCTATTAATTATGTGATACAAATATCTTTCTTTTTTACAAAATTCGCCTAAGTGTTCATACACATAGCCTGAATATTTACCAATTGCGGAGGTATTTACTTTTTTAAATTGCTTAAGCCTTTAACGATTTATTTTTGAATTTTATCTTTAAAATAGAAATGCTATTCAATGGTATATTATGCCGAGATATTCAGTTTCAACTGAAAAGTATTGGTGCATAAGAAATTTTAAAAGACTGCCAAATGATAAATTATTTTAAAAAATGCTTTAAAATTTCCTTTTGCAATGGAGTGAAATAAGTAACGAAATTGCGAAAATAGGTTTCTTTTAAAATGTATATATACAATTAAAGAATTTTTTCCAGAAATATTTCAAATATAGTTAGTTCAAATCTTTAAAGCAAAATAATTTATTTTCAGCACTCTAGGCTTAAAAAAATGAATAATTTTATTTTTGTCTTCTTTAAAACATTTCATTCGCATTTAAAAAAAAGGATGAATTTTGTGTATAATTTTAAACACGGAAAAACGAATAACTAATTTATATTTTGCAAATTGATATGTTTAATCTTATGGTTATTTTTATCGATAGCTGTGAAATCAATAATATAGGCTGTTACTAATTTGCTCATAGAAATATATTCATAATATTCTTTACAACATTCAGAATTTCTGCATTAAGTTTTATTTTATTAATTATGTAATGTAAAATATGTTTCATTTTACAAAATTCTCCTAAGTATTCATAGACATAGCCTGAATGTTCAGGTATTTTCTTTTTTAAATTGCTTAAGAGCTTACATTACTGATTGAAAAAGATCCGGATGATAATGTTAAGTCTGTGGGGCGTTCTATTCAAATATCTCGCTCAGATTTAATTATTTCGACGTGATTTTTTTTGCATAGGATAAGTTCACGACAATCCACAATTGGCCTAGTTTTTACTTTTTTTTTTTGGTTACATTATTTTTTTAGTATAGTCCAGTCAATATAGTAAAGTTCACCTCGGAATTCGAGATACCAAGCTGTAAGTCTGTAAATACTTGTATATTGACACCCTAAAAGTTGTCTCAAAAGCTACATATGGTAGGGTGTACGCAACTATTAAATTCCAAGGTCAAAGGTCACAAAAATCGATTTTTTGCGCTTTTTTTGTAAATATCTAATTTCCTATAGATTTTTTGCTAGTTGTATTTATTATCATTATTGTAGAATACAAAATTCTCTACAAATTTTGTTTGAAAACATTTTTCATACGTCGAACCGTTTTCGAGATAGAGGGCGGAGAGCGCGCGGTCACAGCATCACTTTAGGTCAAACGGTGCCTCCGGTCGAAAACGCGCCATATATCATTTTTTTTCCTATCCACTCTTTATTCAGTATTAATTTATTTAACAACACTTACCTGTCCATGTAATTGCAGAATTGTTAATGAAAATATAGGAATTATATTTGAATTTTAACCTAATTAATATAATATTAATAACTTCTTACATGATGAAAGAAAAATAAATTATGAATTAATCGTTTTATTAAAAATACTATTAAATACATTTATTTTTATTAAAAGTAAAAAAATGAAATAAAGAGTACAAAAACTATAATTTATGTTTTTAATCATCTTCTTCCTCTTCATCGTTGTCTTTCGGTTGCTGGTAAATTTCAAACTGGTCTTCATTATCGTCTTCAACGACATTTGTCTCAAGTTGTTCCATGATTTCGGGGTCAAAGGTTTCATCTTCGTTAATGTCGCTCTGATATGGTTCTGTATTGAGACAAGCTTGCCCATTACATTGGCCACAAGCTAAAGAGCATTGCAAGCCCACTTTCCTGCATCCGCATCGCGAACCACAACCACTCTTGCAGTTGCAGAAAATTGTATTTAGCAAATCTTCTGAAGCAGGTGCTAAAATTGTCATGATAGGCTACAGAAAATCGTTTTGCATTGCCCAACCCCATACCTGGGGTTCCAAATCATGCCCTAACCAAGTTTGAACTTGATAATATACACGTTTGAAATGTTGATGAGAAGCTGCACTTGTTGGTGGAAGAATTGAAAGCTGCATAGGTTTATTAAGTTTTGTAGACTTGACGTAATGCATATAACGAAGATGATCGAGACTTTTCACAGATTTCGAAGCATTATAGACTGCCAATAAGATTTGAGTTCCACTCTCTAATAATCTCTGGGCCGAACTATTTTCTTCCTCAAATGCTGCAGCTAGTTCATCCAAATTCGTCAGTTTCTCAAAAACTATTAAAAATGATTTTTTTCCCTTTTTAAAAAGCGCAGAAGTTGTGTCACAGCCACTTAATGCATGCAGAAATAAAATATGTGTTTTGGAATGAGGATAATTACCAAAACTTTTAGTCGAGTATATCTCCGTTTTTACATTTCCTTTCCCAACATTTTTAAAGAAAATTTCTTGTTCGTAAGACAGTGTACGTCCAATTAAAATGACAAGTAAATCAATATCTTGTCCTATTATAACTGCAGTTTTTTCAGGCTTTGATTCTTCAATTGCAGTTTAAACAATAAGAACATCCGCATCATCTCTGGCTTGTTTAGTAGTAATATTTGCAGCTTGTAATTTTTCAGTTAAGGTATTAATGAGCATATCTTTGTTATTTCGATTTGATAAGAATTTTTCTTGAGTAACTGGTACAACCATTGTTTCATCTAAACAGACTTTATACGTTTTTGAAAGTGCAGCAGTTCTTCTCTGCTGCTCCATAGCTTTTACGTTCTTACTGTAGTCTAAAAAGCCGTCAAATACAACAATTATTTTGGAACTGTAATGCCTTTTTAAATAATTAATGTATTTATCAAAAATAATAGATAAAGTATCTTCTCTGCTCCATACAACATGATGAAGAAAAAATCCGCCATCAATAATGAACGTCACATTATTTTCATTGAGAAAAAAATCAATTGGGCTCATGTTGTCATACAATGACGATTTTGTTGTTTTTTTCATGCCATAATTATCAAATAGAGCTGTTGGATACGGACTCAATTAATATTGAAGATATTCCTCAAGATTACTTTCAAATTGTTTGCTGACAGTAATTCTTTGGAAGAGTAATAATGGAGCCACTGCAACTTTACAATCATTTATTTTTACAGATTTGTTAACACAGGAAAGCGGCATTACTTTTCGGAAGGTTTCAACTTTATTTCATGCATAATACAATTATACAATGCATAAAGAAAAAGATAAAATATAATATAATAGTTAATAAAAATTGATAAATATTTATAATCATTGATTTATCGATAGTTCATCAACTATATATGGCGCGTTTTCAACCGGAGGCACCGTTTGACCTGAAGTGATGCTGTGACAGCGCGCTCTCCGCCCTCTATCTCGAAAACGGTTCGACGTATGAAAAATGTTTTCAAACAAAATTTGTAGCGAATTTTGTATTCTACAATATTGATAATAAATACAAATAGCAAAAAACCTATAGGAAATGAGATATTTACAAAAAAAAGCGCAAAAAACCGATTTTTGTGACCTTTGACCTTGTAATTTAATAGTTGCGTACACCCTACCATATGTAGGTTTTGAGACAACTTTTAGGGTGTCAATATACAAGTATTTACAGACTTACAGCTGGGTATCTCGAATTCCGAGATTCTTACCTAATTTAAGCTTAAATGACTGGACTAGTAGGACAGTTTTATTTTCATAACCGGTTCAAACCGGCTTTGAAAGTTAAAGTACTTTTTAAAATACATCTGACACCAAACTTGAAAACGTAAAAGCTAGGCCGGTTGTGGATCGTTCTCAGCTGTCCTATGCAAAATAATAATAATAATAATAATAAAATTAAAATTAAAATTTGAGCGGGATATTTGAAAAGAACGCCCCCATAGACTTTATATTATAATACGAATCTTTTTCAGTCAGAAGCGTGGCGTCTTAAGCCTTTAGCGATTTATTTTTTAATTTTATCTTTAAAATAGCAACGCTATTCAACGGTTTATTTAGTTTCCATAGGATATTTAGTTCATTCAAGAAAAGCATTTTATCATGCTCCATTCAAAAGGAACTTAAAAGTATTAGTTACATAAAAGATTTGAGAAAAATGTCAAATGATGAATCGCTTTTAAAAACTTGTATTAAAATATCTTGTGCAAACTCTGTAAGATTACAGCTATATTCGGCACTTCTGGACTACACATAACCCCGAGAACGTTATACTTTTTAAAACATATGTGTTATAAAGTGTTGGATGAAAAGAAGTTTATTTATATAAAATCCTTTTCTCTATATAATAATATATTTTTAAAAAAATATTTCAGATTGCTTTTGAAGAAAATAAATAATAAAAAGTATTACAACTGTTATACCCAAACAGTGATTTTTTTAAAGGAAATAAATATTCTGAATATTAACAATCAAAATAATGATCACTAATTATATATATAAAACCCCTCCGTGTATAACAATTCCGGGGTCAACCTATCCACGAGGAAAAGAAACACATTCACCAATGAAAACGTTTCATAGTCGTAATGGAGCGTTCTCATTGGTCATATTTACAGTGGGAGCTGTAAATGACGTCACTACATTTTACTTCGCTTGGAAATCTTTCCACGATTTCAAAAAGTACACTGTTAAAAATTTGACTCATTTGCTGCAGCGGCATTCCACAGCTTTTATAGAATATCACTTTTATGACCAATGAGAATGCTCCACAACACAGCAAAGTAACCGTTTTCTATAAAAGCGGTGGAGTGACGCTGTAGCAAATGAGTCAAATTTTTTACAGTGTATATTTAATTGAAACTTTTTATTAAAGGAAAGTGAAAGTGCGTTTTAAATGCAATATTGTTAAAATTTTTATATTCGGGTTGCTTTAATATTTTTTTCTTTACAGTCGTGAATGACTCTTGAGAATTTCAAATCTATAAAAAACATTGTGAAAAGTTACCTCTGATTTTAAAGGCAATCTATTTTCTGAATAATGAAACCGTTCCGTAGTCGTAATGGAGCGTTCTCAATGGTCAGATTTACAGTGGGAGCTGTAAATGACGTCACTACATTTTACTTCGCTTTGAAATCTTTTCACGATTTCAAAAACACTATTTAATTAAAACTTTTTATTTAAGCAAACCGCGGGTGCGTTTTAAATTTCATTATAATCCCCACCCCCATCTACCAGGTAGTTTTGCTATAGTTTTAAATGCAGATTTCTGTTGAAATTTTCTTTCTTTCTTTCTTTCTCTCTCTCTCTTTTTTTTTTTTTTTTTTTTTTTTTTTTGTTAGATTTTTCCCTTTCCAAGTTTAATCGCTGTATTTATCAAAATTGTTTCAGCCTAAAGTGGCTTTGATTGACCACAGTTGTTGTAATTTTTTATCATCCTTTAAAAATGCAAACACGTCATTTTGACGGGCTATCTTCTAATCTATATATATAAAAGGAATTCTGAGGATAATTGAGGCACAGGGGAGCAAATCTTGGCAATGCGCCAACTCGGTCCAGAGGAAGCAAATCTTGGCAATGCGCCAACTCGTAAATATTAATCTAAAATATAGATTTCTGACTGCAGACGATTTTAAGATATTAACAAAAGAATGTTATATTTTCAAGCAAAACGTTAAAATAATTTTCTATATTGATATTTAAAACACATATGATAAAATAATTAATATTTTTTACCGGTGAAGCGATAGATTAGTTCTTTTTAAAAAACAACAGTCAGTGGCCACGTATTTCTGACAATGCATTTCTGCAAGTTTCGAGTTAATGATAAAATAATACAAATTTCAAGTTCGTTTAATATTGTTAATACGGACCCGGGCAACGCCGGGCGGGTTAGCTAGTTTCTTATAAATAGTTTCTTATTTCTTTCCTTTTACCATTACATCAAGGATATTTTGTTATGCCTCTATAGAATATCAGTTGAAAGGGTATTAAATGCATAAAAAAAATTAGAAGACTGTCAAATAAATTATTTTAAATCATTCTTTAAAGTTTTCTTTTGCAGTTTCAAAGTATGCAATTGGTTATCTCCAAATCAATCCTCAAGAGGATTGTTCTTTCTAAATAAGTGCACATCACATGAAGTAAAATATAAAAAGCAATGTATTACAATAACTTATTTTATTTTTACACAGTCATGTCTAATGGTAGTTTTCGAATTGTCTTTAAATTGCATACTTAATACAGTAGCAAATTAGTTAGCAAGTGTACAATAGTAGAGTACAATATGAAAGAATAAATGAAGTACAGTAAAACTGAAGTACTAAAATTACTCTAACAAGATTATATACTGTTGAGCCAAAACATTATGACCATCCCCACATTTTGCAATAAGCTCACCTGGATGTCGTGGAAGACACGTAATTCTGTGGAATTAAAATTTAAATGCTGATAGGGAGTCTAAGGAATAATTTTTGCGCTTATGTCCATTTGTCAGAGTAAACTCTGCTGATCAAATCTAATTTTACAGAGGGCAGAATTCAGTCGCCTGACGACTAAGAACGAATAGCTTCGAACAGACACATTTCTTCCGTTTTTTGGGACATATCATAGTTAGTACTTGTGCAATGTGAGTGAATGATGGTGAAACCATCAGTAGAATCCATCGCATTGGATGCTTAGACGTTAGCAAATTAAAAGGATGTCGAAGACTTCCCTCTTGGTAAAGTAAAATCGGAACCAGAGACTGGCTCAATTCACATCCCAAGACAATACAGATCCAAGTGGAAATCTTTCGGAGCATACAGTTCAGCTGACACAGTTGAATATGATATTACGAGTCTAATGTCCCACTCATGTGTTCCTGTTGACCAAGCATCATCGTCAAATATTCTTACACTAGGCCCGGGAACATCACGACCGGACTATGGAACATAGGAAAAGAATTGCCTGGTCGGATGAAACATAATTCATCCTTCAATGCGCCGATGGTCATGTTTTGGTATGCCGTCTTCTATGCAAACTTTTACTCTCCCTTCCCCCTTATACAACAGGTCATACGCAGACCAGTTGTGATTATATTCAATTTGGGGAACGTTCTCTTAGACGTTCTTGGTACTTGTGGTTCTTGTAGAACACTCCATGAGCGGCAAAGACTATCTGACCATTAATGGAAATCGTTTGCACCATTACAAGATGTGTGAATTCCGAAATGGAAATGAAGTCATTGTGCAAAATAACGCTCCATCTCATATGACTAGAATTGCACTCAATTGATTCCAGGAATATAATACGGAATTCCAGTTAACGTCCTTTTCGTCTAACTAAACGCGTCTTAATCTTAAATCAACAGAGCACGTTTCTGGTGTCATTGAGTACAGAGTTCAAAAGGTACCATTTTAGAATATCCTGGATATGCATGACCGCTGCTTAACCTCTTGGGGACGAGCGACACGCATACGTGCGGCAAAAAGGCTTAAGAATCCTCGTTTATTCTCACCAGTAAAATTATACTGTAAAATTGGTCTTATTCAATCGGAGCATCTCCTCTATTTTATAAGATTCAAATTTCTGTGTTTAAAAACTGGTGACAAAGCATTAAAAATTTCGCAAAAAGCTCCCGTCGCGAAGAGGTTAAACAACTAATACAATTTATCTCTGGCCATATACCAAAAATTTGTGGCATCCATGCCAAAACGGTTTGCAGCTATTTTGACGGTTAAAGGTAGGCTAACTAGTTATTGGGTAGGTGATCGTAATGGTTTGGCTTTTGAATGTATATATAATATATATTCTGTATAATTCCTGAGTTCCCGGTCCTTTCAAAACAGATTAATGCGTGATTGATTATTTATGCTATGATTTTAATAGCTTATATATATTTTTAACTTTAAACAATTTATTTCTACACAGGTGAATTAAAAAAATTAAAAATAAAAATGCTATTTTTCGAACTATGAAATGGAATCCAAAAGATAATTATATAATCATCAACTGTAGCAAAAAAGTTCTATGCCTGTAACACAGTTAATTCATTCGACATCTCCTTCCAGAAACACATTGTTAAAATGCCACAGTCCTTACATTTAAACGAAATATGAGTTGGATATTTCACTCCTCCCATTGTCACTCTCAAATGATTGTTATAGGATGAATCAATTGAAAAGTCACTGTGCGTGTTGCTATAAGTCATCAAGTTACATTACCAGAAAGTCACTTAAAGAGTTTTCCGTCACTGTCATGTGAAATCTTTGAGAGCTATGAATTTGAATGAGTCACCAAACAATGCTAGAATGAAGTCGCATGATGATTTCCGTGTGACCGAGACTCTACTGTGAAGTCATCATTGCGCTTCATTCTAAAAGGTCATCAGATGATTTCATTTTCTGTCACATGAGAACTCGTCACAACCTACTTATCTTAATGACTTTAAAATCGAACCTCCAAATGGAAACTTAAAATCTCCAAAACAGTCGCAAAAGAGTTACCATCTGGTGATACATTACAAAGCAGCAATTTTGATGATTTCTTAATGACAAAATAAATGAGTGGCAAAATGAGAGTAAGAATGAGATAAATTGAGTTTGTCTTATGAATCAAACATTTCCAAACAAGCAAAAATATGTGGGGGGGGGGGGCAAGCCGGGAAGCATTTTTTGTTGGTAAAATTCAATTTGCATGATATCTTTACAAATCAGCACACTGTAAAAAAGAAAGAGAGAGAGACATTTTATGGTGATTGTATTGGGTAATCAAAACGCCGCCAGTACAATTCACTGATTTTTAATGGTAAATTCCGGTCAATTTCCTGTTTTTTTATTCTGAAATTTTCAGAATTTTTTTTCATAAAAATAATACATTATATTGGCGTCTCGATTACCAGTGAAATCATCGTAAAATTGTCCGTGTTTTTACTGTGTATGATTTCAACAATATCAGCATAGTTACGTTCCCATCGTTTATATAGAGTTCCTTTACCTGCGGTTTATTCTGTTGATATGGCTACATGACAGACCAGATGTTATAACCAATAAGATTATCTGATCGAAATATGCTCACCGTTTGTGAGCCTAGATAGCTTAAAAGGTCGATTATTGGTAATATAAACCAAGGATCTGGTTTCGCTTCTTACCTTGATCATTTTTCGGCTCAGTGGGAAATATTGAATTCGTATGATAACTTAATCAATCAGTATAATTTTGTTAAAAAATAACAGTAATCATGTCATATTTCAGTTCATTACAGTGACAGTGGGCTTGTGACAATTTGTGATGTCGAGTAGACTTTATATTAGTTGGCAGTATTTATGGTGTAATTTTATTTTCTACACTTTGCTGGCTGTAAGTCTTTCTTTTGATTACTCATGTATTCAGAAATTAGTATTTTTTGTTTATCTTTTAAGTTTTTCACACCAGAGTATATTTTAAACTTTAAAATAGCAACAGCATTGACTAAACTAGCTTAATATATTTACCTCCTTAAGAACATTCAAAAAACATACGAAGATCATTTTATCATGTTCTATTCAAAAATAAGTGAAACGCATTAGTTACATAAAAGAGTTTAGGAAACTGTCAAATGATGAATCGTTTTTAAAAGATTACTTAAAAATATCCTTTTGCAATTCCAGAAGATTACGAAAATATTCAGCTGGGGATCTCCAGATAACTCCCAGAGAGCCTTCTGCTTTCTAAATCATATGTGTCTTCATCACATAAAGTGTCCGGTGAAAAGGAGTGTATTTAAATAAAATTCTTTTCTTTGTGGAACTATTTTTATTTAGATAGATTTTTAAACTATTCTAGAAAAAAGTGATTAAAAAAGCGCATTAAGCTCTTTATCTAAAACCAACATTTACCCTATATTGCACAATCATTGGATATATACTTAATATAGAATATACAGGGTGGTTATAAAATAAGTATCCCTATTTGGAGCTGTCTGCAGCTTGAAGGAATAACCCGAATGAAACCAAAATCGGTACACATACTTTTCAAGAAGGGGGAAAAAGGATGGAACAATAAAAAAGATAGTTACAATAATCGGCAACAGATGGCGCCACGGGACCTCTCGGTGCAAACGCCGATGTAATCATTAGTAAAATCAAATCATGGTCATTTCTGCCATTAATGTTGTACGACATGGTTCTCAGTTTACCAGATCGCGCTTTAATTTTAAAACTATTCTACGTTAACAGTTCAAATAGTGCAGTTGCTTTACGTGAATTTAGGCGTGTGAAAGGAATGCGTAAAGGAAAAGGTCCTTTGACATCGTGTGCAGTGAGAAGCATGGTAAAAAAATTCGAGGAGACTGGATCGTTTACTGTAAAATGTGGAAGAGGGAGGAATCCATTACCTCTCCGCACTCAAAAAGAAATTGCTACTGCGATTGTAGAGCCATAAGAGATTCTGGAAGACGGTCCTAGTGCACGTGGAGTTGCCCGAAATTTGGATATTCCATATGGTACTGTTCGAAAAGTCCTACGAAAGGTAATCCAATTTTATCCGTATAAAATTAGTTGTCATCAGCAATTATTACCAGGTGACACAAAAGCAACATCTGTCGGCGATTTTTGCAATTATTTTTTTTTTATTATTATTCCAGTCTTCTTCCCCCTTCTCAAATAGTATGTGTACAAATTTTGGCTTCATTCGGGTTATTCCTTCAAGCCACAGACAGCTCCAAATAGGGATACTCATTTTATAACCACCCGGTACTTAACCACATTTAGCTATTATCGGGGTTTTATTGAAAGTAGTATCACTGGAAGACAAATTTATGAACGATTAATTACTTCGCTTTTGAAACACAACAATTATTTCTAAACATCATTGACGGAAGTTCTTATGTTTTGAAAGCATTTTAGAAATACTCTGTAAAATTGGTAGAAAATTTACTGGATTTAAACGGATTTGTAATCTCAAAATATCTACTATGGAAATTGTACTGTTTTCTTAGAAAAATGAAACTATTCTGTTAAATTTTACAGAAATTTTTTTGTTTATTGACAATATTTTATTATTTTTTTTATTATTTTTTATTTAATCAGTGCCGTTCTCTTAGTTTAATTTTATTTTCTAAACTTGCTATTTATAGAACTTTCTTTCAATTAATCATGTATTCAAAAATTAATATTTTATTTTAATTTTTTCGCATTAAAGTATATTTGTAACTTTAAAATAGCAAGAGTATTGACTAACTTAGCATAATATATTTACCCCCTTAAGACCATTCAAAAAACATATGAAGAGCATTTTATCATGTTCTATTCAAAAATAAGTGTAAAAGCATTAGTTACATAAAAGATCTTAGGAAACTGTCAAATGATGAATAGTTTTTAAAAGCTTTCTTTTAAAATATCCTTTTGCAATTTTAGAAGATTGCGAAAATATTCAGCCAGAGATCTCCAGATAACTCCCAGAGAGCATTCTGCTTCCTAAACCATATGTGTCTTCATCAGATGAAGTGTCCGGTGAAAATGAATGTATTTAAATACAGTTATTACATTTGTGGAACTATTTCTTATTTAGATAGATTTTTAAACCATCCTAGAAGAAAGTGATTAAGAAAGCGAAAAAGGGAACTCCTTATCTACAACCAACATTTACCCAATATTGGGCAATATCATTGGATGTTAGATTTAATATAGAATCACATTTGGCCATTATCGGGGATTTATTGAAAATGTTATCATTGGAAGACAAATTTATGAACAATTCATTACTTCGCTTTCGAAACATAACTATTATTACTAAACATCAGTGACGGAACTTCTTTTGTTTTGAAAGCAATACAGAAATATTCCGTAAATCTGGCAGAAAACTTATTGGATTTATACGGATTTGTAATTTGAAAATATATGAATTACTGAAAATGTTCTGTTTTCTTAGAAAAATGAAACTATTAAGTAAAATTTTACGGGAAAATTTGTGTTTATTGATGGATTTTTTTACAGTTTAGTTCTGTCAGTTTAATTTTATTTTGTACACTTGGTAGTTATAGAATTTTCTTTTGAATAATCATGTATTCAGAAATCAGTAGATTTTGTTTTTTTTTTTAAGTTTTTCAAACCAAAGTACATTTGTAACTTTAAAATAGCAACATTATTGACTAAAATGGATTAATATATTTTCCCCTTTAAGACCATTCAAAACATATGAAGAGCATTTTATCATGTCCTATTCAAAAATAGGCGCAAAAGCATTAGTTACATAAAAGATTTTAGAAAACTGTCAAATGATGAATCGTTTTTAAAAGCTTACTTTTAAAATATCCTTTTGCAATTCTAGAGGATTACGAAAATATTCAACTGGGGATCTCCAGATAACTCCCAGAGATCTTTCTATTGTCTAAATCAGAGGTTCCCAAAGTGTGCTCCGCGGAGCCCTTGGGGCTCCGCCTGAACTTTCCAGGGGCTCCGCGGTGTTCCAAGAAAATAAACAAAAGAAATTAGTATGTTGCAAGTGAAAGATTTTCAAAAGCGTGTACGAATTTGTGTGCTTCAAAAATAATTATATATATAACAGAGTTAAGAGATTCTATAGTACCCATCAAAGGTGTTTAATGATTTGCATTACACTTGTATCAACTTTCTGTATAATATTTTTGGTTTGAATTGCTTTATTTTATATTTCTGAATTTAACGTGTTTTAAAAAATCGATTTAAAATAAGCTACAAGAAGTAGTATTTAGAATCGAATGCAAAACGTGTATCGAAACAAAAAAGGCCCGCCAGTGCTGTTAAGGGTCCCGTCCCTGTCCGTGAAGACACTCGCGAGCTAATGCTACTAAAATAAGGAGGCATTTTTCTAAGTATTATTTCACAGTTTGACATTTTTTATATTTTTTTTTTTTTTGCATTACATAACTGAAGTTCCTCTCAAGATTGCTCCTTGATTACTTTTTCTATTTTGGTCGCAGCTATTTTCCATAAAGTTACTTTCACTTTGTGCACCAGTTTTGGAAGTGAAAGTAACTTTAAGAAAAATATCTGTGATCAAAATCGAAAAAAGTAATCAAGGAGCGATCTTCAGATGGACCCCAGCTAACCAATGCAAAAATAAAATCAAAATGTGAAAGAGTTATTAGAAAAATGCCTCCCCAAAGGAATAGCATTAGTCTGAGAGGGTCTTCGCAGACAGGGACGGGACCCTCAACTCTGCTTGTCGAACAAAAGGGAGAACAGTTCTGTTTTTTGGAGCTTTGCCTATTCATATGTTTATAATTATGTCTTTTTTTCTATTTCTGCTTTTGGCAGCTCTTGAATTTATGACAGTTCTGAATGATGCCATAAAAATAATAAACTTTATAAAATCAACACCACTTTTCAAACTAATTTGCGAAGATATGGGATGCCTGCATTAGTCCCTGCTGCTGCATACTGAAGTAAGATAGTTACGCCGAAGAAAAGCGTTGACATGTAATGCTGGATCTGCTGAAGACTTTTTGACAGATCACAACCTTCAATTAGCAACAATTTTAAATGATAAAGATTGGTAATGTAAATTGGCATATTTGGCAGACATTTTTAGTAAAATGAATGAAATGAATTTATTATTGCTAAGAGAAAGTGTTAACTGTTTTTGAAGCAAACTCCAATGTGTCGGCATTTAAGAGAAAACATACCTTCTGGTCTGAATGAATAGAAAAGGCTGATATAAGTTGCTTTCCACTTACTAAAATATTATTAAATGACCATCAAGTTTGAAAAAAAAAATCAGAACGTATTCAAAATTATCTCGAAACTTTGATAGATTCATTTTAGCATTACTTTCCAGCTGCTCAAAATAAGATGTTGGACGATTTTAATTGGGTACGAAATCCACTCAGTGTACAAAGCAAAACCACACAGCTCAAGCTCTGGGGAATACGAAACTCATTGATTTAACATCTCAAAGAGATCTAGTAATCTCTTTTCAAAGCAAGCGTATCACTGAATTTTGGTGTCATTTGTCAGATAAATACAAAATATTGTCAGACAGTGCAAAATTAATTTTACTCCCATTTTCAAAGATATATCCGTGTGAAGCTGGATTTTCCTCTTACACAAGTATAAAAACAAAATACAGAAACCGATTAAACACAGAACCAGACATTCGCTTACAATTGTCGAAAATTTTACCAGATATATAAAAAAAACTGTGCAAAATAATTCAAACACATTTTTCACACTAAACTTTTATATATTATTGTTTGTCAAACTTTATGCAGAATAATAATAATAATAATAAAATGACCGCATTTAATATTTGTATGTATTGCACATGGTATTGTTTTTATTTTTGAAATTTTAATGTCTTGAAACTGTTTATTTTATTTTTATTTAATTTTACTTATTTAAATCTTCTATACTAGTTTCAAAATTGTATTTAATTTTTAAAACAATGTCGGTCGCTTAAAAGGTCTTTAAAAAAAGAAAAAAAAATCTTGTACCGTTTAAAATCCCTCCTAGATCCATTTGTGTCTAACTTGTGTATACATTTCTTTTTATTTTTATATCTTTGATTTTTTAAATCTCTTTATGTTATTTGTATTAATTTTAATTTATTTAAATTTTGTATACTGTTTTTTATAGTAAATTAATGTTTGTCGCTGAAAACATATTTATTATTCCATCTTCAATCATTTAAAGCCCCTCATTAGATTCATATTACATTTGTGTATAATGTGTATATATATTTCTTTTATATATATATATAAATTTAAATTCTTTAATATGTTTATTTCATTTGTATATTTAAATTTTCTACACTGTTTTTCATTCTTCAACAATATTTGTCGATTAGAATGCCCCTTTTGTAATATTTTATATTATTTAATAAATCCCACTTTGGATTTATTTAATATTTATATATGCTGTGTGTATATATATTTTTTTCTTTTCGTAACATTTATTGCTTTAATCTATTTATTTATTTTATAATTTCTTAGTAATTTAAATTTTCTATGCTGTTTTACATAATTGTACTTAATTTTATAAGCAATGTATATTGATAAATACGTATTATTTTTTGCATCTTACATCATTTTACAACTCCTCTTTAAAAATTTCTCCTTATTGGTCTGTGCTACAGTTTCCAATCAGAAATAAGTCTGTAACAATTTATATATATATTGGTTCTATAGATTTGTCACTGCACTAAATATTTACAATTTTGCTCAGCTCCACCCCTTGTTTAGACCTTTTTGTCAATGAGTACCCGCCCTGATATAAATTTAATCCCACCCATATATCCCATTTTGTTAGTAAAATATTTTTAATAGTTGTAGTTCGTTTAACATGTTTAAATTTTTACTGAATATCTGTTTTCAGACAAAAACAATGACAAAAGAAAGTGTTTTTCAAAACTATAATTAATAGACAAATATTTCAAATAATATTCAGTAAAGTTAACAATGCTGTACCTAAAATACAAATTAGAGATTTTGGCCCGCCCTCTTGAACAATGGCCTGCTTTTAAATGTATATTTTTAAAATGAATTAAAAAAAGAATCTCAGAGGCGATTCAATTTCGTTGCTAGTTTAGAAGTACTAGAAATTTAAATAAGAACGAAAAAATATTCCATAATCGCATGATTGATTTAACTGGATATGGGCAACTGGAACTAAGCATTTTTATTTTATTTTATTTATTTATTTATTTTGAGAGTAGCCTATTGGAATCATGCAGAAGCATCTCTCTGCCACGGCCGGACCGATCTAATGGCAGCATGATCAGCGCATGAAGTCTGGCCGTGTCTCTGTAAACGAAAACTGTACAACTTACCTTTTTTCTCTGTGCGTTTGTGTTGTTTTCTCTATAAATAAAATAGTTTTATATAAGCTCCAATGCAATGCATAATCCAAGGACGGTTACCATTTTGATCTTTAATTCCGAGTTCACATTGGAAATCTCAAAAGAATATTTTTTATTTAAAAAATGAATATCATTAACTCCTTAACAATATTGCTCGGACATCGCTCGTATAAACAAGAAAATTACAAATTTTTAAATATAGTTTTTGATATATTTGAAGAAAATATCTCGATGCAAGGTAGACAGTACAAAATGTGGATTTTAATCCTTATCTTTTATTTTTTTGTATCCAAGAATAGTAATATTAAATGAAACTTAAAAGGGTTATACAACAGATAATTTGAGTTTTAAATTTTCTAGTATGAATTTAGAATACTCTGTATCCAATCTCTGTATCCTGAAAAGGCCAAACTGAGATACATAGTCCAGTGTTAGAAATTATTGGACCGGATTTTTATCCAGCAGATTTTTCTCTGCTACATATGCATAAAAAACATTAATTTGTAAACTACAGAGGATCATTGGGTTCAGGGGCTCCGCCTTAGAAATTCTTCCCAAAAAGGGCTCCGCGAGTCCAAAAGTTTGGGAACCGCTGGTCTAAATCATAGGTGTCTTCATCAGATGAAGTGTACTCAAGAGGAGTGTATTTAAATGAAATTCTTTTCTTTGTGGAACTATTTCTTATTTAGATAGTTTTTTTAAACTATCTTAGAAGAAATTTATTAAAAATAGCGCATTAACCACATACGGGTCATTCCATGGTAACTTACGTTACATTTAGAACAATTCAATGCAGTAATTTTAATAATATAACATTAAAAAATATTCAAATGTAAAATTAGCATGACTTATCAATGAAACGTATCTAAAGATCAATTTGGATGAAAATTGCCTAAAAATGATAATGAAAAATAAAACATTATATAATAACTTACATCTCTTTTTCAGTAATGGCTGTTACCGTAGTAAATATAATAACCAAAATTTAAAATATAAAGTTAAAATTAGGTAATTTTCATCTAAATTGGGCTTTGTTTAATTAGCACACCATGTCAAATTTTCATTTTGAATAATTTTTTTGTATGTGTTATACTACTAAAATTGCTTAAAATAGTTCGATATGTAACGTAAGTTGCCATGGAATGACCCTTAATTGATCATTATTTTTAAAAAAAATTTCAAATAATGCATATTTATTTTCCTGCTTTTTGCAGAATTTTTTGTCTTTTATCACGTATTTTTCAAAAGAAAAACTTCTGCCACATTGAATCAGAAAAATGGTCGGATTAAATAATGCAAGATTTACAATAAAAATTTACTGGTGAGAACAATAATTCATGACTGGATTATGGACGTCCGTACGTAGTACGGGCAAATCGTAGTTGCCTGTAGCATAGTTGCCGGTACGACGTACAGGTAAATTAGAGAAGCGATTAAGGGGACTCCGTATCCTTTAAACTTTTTTTTTATTTAAGCGTTTTAAATTACATTTTTCACATAATGGTAAAGGACTCAATGAAGGAAAATGATTCTACCAAGAAATTGTTCCATTTTCCGTGAAAAAAATCGAAATATTTAAATTTCATTGAAATTTTAAGTAAATTTTAAAATGTATCTTCTCATACAATTTTAAACTTTATGAACTATTTTTTTTTCATCCCTAGAAATTCCCTGTTTAATTTAAGTATCGGAATTACCAGAAGTTAATTAGAGAGGGAGAAAAAAATAAAATGCGCAAATGTATGTAAAATAACAAGTAAAAACTGAATTTATTTTGCATTTTTGTGTGATAAAAAAAAATATTTTTTTGTAAATTCGATGATTAGTTTTATCAAATAGATCATAAAGAATAAAAAATGTTCTTTCGATTCAGTTGAAAATATGCGTTAAAGTTTTATCGCTTTGAACATGACTATTTGTCGAAAAAACACAAACTGACAAAAATTATTTTTAAGTGAAGTAGATAGTGGCATTTAAAAGGACAGTGATGTAATAAAATCGTCTTAAACTGTAATTTTAACACCCAGATCTTTACGGAATTACATCATAATGTACTAGTGATAATAAAATATAATTAAAACAAAAAATTAGAAAATCGATATTTTCGTCATTTTTCGCCGAATGAAGGATACTGGGTCCCCAGGGCACATGGAACATCTCGACAAATAAAATAAAGTGGATTTCGGTAAATATTTAACATCATGTATTTTACATGAAAAAATGATATAAATGTAATTTTTTATGCTAAATATACACTATAGCCTATATATAAATCATAAGAAATTAATTTCATACATAGATTAGTTTTCAAGAAAGAACTAACTTTTTGCATATTTTTTGACCAATATGTCTGTTTAGTGTACTTTTCTAAAAAAAAAATGTTGTACATATCACATTAAATTTTATCGCAGTGTCAGAAAACATACTATTTGACAATAATGAGAAGCAATTTTCATTTTGACTTAAAAGAAATAAAACTAATAGAATAGTTTACTAAAAAAATTTTTACTCCTAAAATTTTTAACAACATATTTTTCATTATTTTAAAGAATTTTTTATTCAGACCTAAAATATTAGATATTTTTAAAGAAATATGCTAATTTCATATGGAAAGTTGGACCTAATAATACAACATCCCAGTTCAATATTCTTATCTGTTTATTAACGTAAGAGTGATACCTGTGTGTTTTTAATATTTATTACAACAATAATAACATTATATTATTACTTGTTTTCTAAATTTTTACACAAATATTATAATCTGAATTTATAAAATATTTTGTCTTTTATCCAAAACTCATCATCAGTGACATTAAGTCATCAGTTACATTGACGATTTTTTTTTTATTTAATAAGAATGAATCTATTTTAAAAGCATGCATTAAAATATCATTTTCCACTTCTAAAGTATTACGAAATTATTTAGTTGTTGATCGCAAACTATTTTCATGGGAGTCTTTTTTTCCTGCTTTATATGAGAATGATCAGCTAAGAAAGAACTATAGAATAGTATTACTTGCGTGGTATATTTGCTGAAAATAGATCCTAAATTATTTTCGAAGAAAATAATTGATCTTGATGGGTTTTTTTTTTTATATTTAAAAACAATAAGTACTACTAATTTCATATTATTATCAGTTATTGTAATAAAATGCATTTATAGTAATGACAGTCAGATATTTCAGATTACGCTTGCTCTTCAAGAAATACAATTTATATTTGTATGTTTGTTTTCATTTTACACATCTAAATGTTTCAAAATGTTAAATTCAGTTTTTAATTTGATATAGCCTGATGGTAAATCAGAAAATGATTTTCTAAATTATGTATTTTAAAGTATAGCATTCTCCACCGAGTGACAATTACATTTTCAACGCATTTTAAAAGTAAAAGATTAGTCGCGATAAAATACAAATCATAAGCAGAAAGGCTAGATTTTAACAATACAAAATCTTCCCTTTTTAATTATGTTAGAAGCCCATTTTAATGCTACGATTTTGTGAATAAACTTTAAAGAGTTAGTTAAATAAAGGGTTTTAGAAAACTGTCAAATGTCTAAAATTGTACGATAAATAACGAAAAGTTGAATGACAAACAACGTTTCAAAAATCATGCTTTAAAATTTGCAATTTTAGAAGATTAAGGGAGTATTCAGTTGCTGATCTCTAAATAACTCGCTGGGACTTTTCTCCTTTTATAAATCGTATGTGTCTTCATCAACTGAGTTGTCAGATGAAGAAGGGTGCTATTTAAGCTTATGTGATAATATGTTGCAGGTAGATTTTGGATCATTTTCAAGGATATAATTGATATATTGCTTTCAAAATAAAACGCTAATATCAATTCTAAAACTTGTTTTTTACAAAGTTAAATAATCATTGAGTAATATTCATTTTTTTTTTTTTGATAGAAATAAATGATTTTCTGAATTTATAAACGGGATAATATAAAAAGTAATGAATATTTATTCGGTTAATACAACCAAGAGACTTACCCATCAAAATGTAACTGATTTTTCTGAGGCGAATAACTTTTTTCTCTTACTTACATAATAGAAGTCGCATCTTCTTGTGTAATACTAATAGAACGTCATGAACTAAATATACTTTTTTTAATCATTCTCTATGTAAGTTATAAAGCAGGCAGAATATTTTCTACGTATTATATATTAATAATTTTGTTTAATAATTCGAAAATGTGGTTATAGTGTAATGAATAATTCGAATATTTTTCATTAAATAATAGTTTAATTAAAATCAGTTATATATATTTTTCAAAACCATGGATACACTATTTGCCTGTGATGATCTACCGTTAGTGGATAAGTTTTATACTGGTCCAATCAAAGAGATTTTACCTAATTTTTTCAGCACTTCTTTTTATATATTAAAGAAGAGAAGCTTAATATTTGTAGTTCAAGTCTGTAAAACAATTTACAGTTGTTACTATAACCCACACTGTAAAAAAAGTTAAATATTTCTTAATCTATGAAAATATGCAATAATCACAAACGCAAATGTACAATAGCATCTTCCGAATCACCCAAGATTTCGAAAAATGTTCCTTTATTTTTAGAAACCTCTGAAAATAATTTATAAAAAAAACTATTTAGTAAAGAAAAATTTATAAAGATAAAATTTTTGTCAGATCCTGTAAACTTGGAAAACAATTCCTTGTAGCTTTTATAATACATTAATTAGTTCTCTGCAACCGGAAAATTGGTTTATCGGACTCTATTAATTGTCAAGTAGACTTACAGTGCATAAGCATAACTGAATTTGAGCATGCCATTGTAACAAAATGATGTTAATTTTCATATTAATTCTGTTAATATTGTATGTATATAGGTATGTTAAGCATGTCTTCTGAATATCAAAATATTTACCTGAGAATGGATAACATCTGAAGAAATGATATTCAGGTTTGAGAAAACTGATTATAGCACTATAAAAGCTACTCAAAAATACGAAAATGACGGGTAAGCTAATAAAAATTTACCCATGTAAATCTTTCTTATAATTTCAAAAATACATAGTTTTTAAAAGTACATAAATGCTCTTCGGAATCTTTTGACTCGGAAGAGGTTATTCTACATTCTTGTAGAATAAGAAACATCTGTTTTAAGGTTGCCTATCAACTTAACTTTATAGTATACATAAAAAAAAAAGTAGTCATATATTCCTATCACAAAATCATTTTCTATCTCATACATGTTAATACTTTAAAATTCGGTACCACAGTGCCAAAATTAAATAAAAATCTATGGATAGCATTATGAGGTTTCTAAAGTTATGAAATTCCATGTATCCTTTCGTGATATAGAACTATAGCTAAAAGCTTGCAAATTGGTGAAAAGTGCAGCATATAAGCGCCATCTATTGGGTGATTTACGCCAAAACCAAATCAGAAACGATTTATGTCAACATTTAACTGAACATACAGTTTTATAAAAAATAATCGTGAGTTAGTTTTTGAAAGAAAGCAATTAAAAAAATCGTAAAATATTCTGCGCTATAACGCTACTTGTTGGAAGATTTACGCTGAAAAGTAATCAGCAGCAATTTATATCAGAAGTAACTGAATTTGAATTTTAATGAAAATTTCTGCATTACTTTACGAAGTATAGCTGTTGCGGAAATCGTAAAAAATGCTGCACCGCAGCGCTACATATTGGGAGATTTACACTAAGAACTAATATGCATCAATTTGCTTTAAGGACTACCTGAATCTAAAATTTTATTAAATTCCGTCCATTATTTCTTGAGATACAGTGCACACAAATTTTGCGTCGCATACAGGCAGATTTACAGGCTCACAGACAGACATTTTTTCTAAAAAAAGAAACAATTAGTGTTTAAGACCCTGTAAAGCGTATGAATTCAATAAAAATTGGAAGTCGAAATTTTTCCCGAATCCAATGCTATCTTTTTGTAAAGAAAGTAAAAAGTAAAAACTAGATTTTCTGAATCTTTGTGAAATATTATGTACTATAATATATACAAATAAGCATTATTAATGGTAGATTTTGGTATGAGGTCTGATGGAAATTAAAATATTCTATAAAATTGACGTTCAGACCTCTAATCTGAAGATTTGCTAGTTTTTCAACAATTTACATTTTTTAATCTTTCTTTCTTCAAATATCACTAGAAAAGTATTGTAAAATAATTTTATCATGTTCTATTCAAACCAAACTAAAACATTATTACATAAAAAGTTTGAGAAAACGGTCGACTGATGGATGATTTCTAAATGCTTTAAAATGAATGCTTTAAAAGCATGCTTTAAAATGTTCTTTTGCAGTTGTATAAGATTACGGAAGTATTGTGTTACGTTCAAACAAATAACTCTCCAGAATCTTCCTACTTTCTAAATTACATGTTTTCGATACTAGGGGAAATGGGGTATGTAAATAAATTCATTTACGTAATATGACCATTTTTTTTACACGAGTACATTTTACAATCTATAAAAGTACATTTTACAATCCTAAAGAGATAAATATTAGGAAATGATTAGATGACTCAGTTAATCTGTAGCTTTTGAAAACTTTCAAGCATTAAACTTCAATAGGGACAGAAATTCTAAAATAATTTCGTTTTAACATTTACACGCCAAATTAATATCGCAATGAAATTATAATTTATTTTTTTCCTATATTACAACTTCAAATGCATTAACTTATGCATACAAATTTAGAAAATAACAGAAAGACAACATTTCTGCTGTTTTTTTTGGCTGTTTTCATTTCTGTGTTCGCATTTTGGAACATGAAAATTGATTGACAACCTACGGAAATATAACAAATTATTTTCCGTTATATGCTATTGTATATTGTTCTTGAGTATTTTCTTGAATTCCAAAAACATTTAGATTCCTAGCGGTCAAATGTAAGTAATATGGCGAAACCGATAAAAGCAAATAGTATATTTTTTATGCAAATTATTGCATTTACATTTTCCTTATATCTGTGATAAATGCTTAAACATAAATATTTTTTTTTCAAAATTTCAAATCAACCTTATATTTTATAGGAAAAATAAGGAAATCGTTATCCTGTTGGAAAATATATGTTTTTTTTTAAAAATAATGCAATGTTCCCATTTGGGAACATTGGCGTTCAAACGATTAAAATAATTAACTCATTGTAGACTAATCATACGAATTTCAAGCAAATTTATATTTAGGCTAATTGAAGACTGTAGAATGCATTTATAATCTTGCAATTGGGTCTTGCTATTGAAAAAGACAAAGTTTTATTTTGTTTTAAATCGTAGATGGTTTTTTAAGCAAAATTTATAAACAGCATTTAAAAATAAACTTTATTTACAATCATTTAGTACCAGTAACTTTATTGTACGATATTTTCTTGCAGAATTTGTATTGAGTGATCACTTTTTTTTCCCACGACTGTACATTTTACGATCCCGGAGGGATAAATATTTCAAAAAGTATCAAATTTTCTTATATTGTCTTTTATTAGGATATTTCAAATTTATGTAAGCTATTAAATATGTTTGCGACAAAGTTTTTTTTGTATCTTTTAACCACATTGATTTAATGAATATAAATCGAAAGTCCCCGACGTCTTTGCATCTAAAACACAACGTTGAATTCAATCACATGTAAACAATTTAAATTAAAAAAATAATAGTAACTAATTTAAAATATTTAGTTAAGAAATATATTAATATTTAAAAAAAATTAAGGATTACCGTATTTATTTGTGTATAACGCGGGGCAAAACTTCTATGTGCCGGTTATACACGGAATAATTATTTACTGTGGATGTAATCACACGATATACATATGAAACAAGAAATTATTCATATAGAGAAGATATTAAAACTCGGAAAATTTTGCTTAACTGAAACTTTATTGCATCTTTATTTCACTCCTTGCAGTTTTTTTATACAACAGATCTAGTAACTTTATTTAAACAGCTAGTTAGCAATTTTCATTACGGGTGCACGTTATACACGCGTACGCGGTATACACGAGTAAATACGGTAATTTATAAATTGTGTCAGTAATCAAAATCACCTCCCACTGGGGACTCTGAAAGTCATTTTATAAACAGTTCTTTATCATTAGCTGGTTGGGAGAAAAAAAAATCCTTTTTATTTTTTCTTTAGCAATAACTTTTTGTTCAGCTATGATAGTATTAAAATTTTTCCAATTCTTGTGAATTTTGACAAAGTTCTCAGTGTATACATTCAGATATAATCATAAACCGACTTCCAAGAGGTGCAATTCTACATTGCAAAACTTAAGGAGATGAAGGAATAGATGATACACAAATGTTAGAACGCAAGCCAACATGACCGCACATAAAATATCAAGTTATTATAAGTTATTATTATTATCATCAAGTTATATCAACTTATTATGTATATCAAATTAATATATTAGTTCTTGAAAGTAAGTTATTATTATTATCAAGTTATATCAAGTTATTATATATATCAAGTTAATGTATTAGTTCTTGAAAAAGAGCACGATAAAAGTTATGTCACATATAGACTAACAAAGTGACAGACAAACATTTTGTAAAAGCATGTTTTTGTTCTTCTGTGACCCCTAACACGTGTAAATCCTTCAAGAACCGGAAATCGAAAGTTATCACTAATCCAATACTTTCTTCTTGTAAAGAATGAAGAAAGTAAATATATATATATATTCATATATAATTAAACGAAAACAAGGATAAAATAAAAGAAAAGAATGAAGCAAGGAAATTTTGAATGTGTTCTAAACATTCATTTTATGAAATTAGATGCTTAAAAGATCAACATAGTTCAATTAATCAAATAGTAACTGCATATTGACTTACTATTGATAAAAAAAAGTTGAATAAGCTTGTTTTTTATATAATGGTAATATATAGGAAAGAGGTTTTTTTTTAAGTAAAAAAGTCAGAGGGTGGAAATTGAAATAATTAAAGATATTTATAAAGTAATAAAAAAAAAAAGAGAGACAGAGATGCTTCCAATAGAGTATAAGGAAGTGTAAGGCTAATTTTTGAAATATAGTAATATATATATATATATATATATATATATATATATATATATATATATATATACAGTCGACTCTCGTTAATTCGAAATCGGATAATTCGAATCTTCGTTTAATTCGAACTAAACATGAAGTCCCGAAATTTTCAATGGCAGAATAACGTTAAAAACTTTCGCTAATTTGAACTCATTTTCTCTTGACTTCGTTTAATTCGAACTAACGATAATTCAGATTTTTCATTTTTCTTTCTTTTCTCACGGATTTCAGATAATTTGAATAATTTTCTTTCTTTGATTTTTGTGAAAATTATTCCAAACGAGTATACATATAATCCAATACATTTGATATCCACTTTCTTAGTGCCCCGTCTGTCCATCAGTGACACGTTAAATTTTTCTTCCATTGTGCTTGTTTCTAACCATTTAATTAATTTATGTAATTATATATTCTAATTTATGATTAAGTCATATTCTAATGATAACAGACGAAATATACTTAAAAAACATTATAACATTAATTCCTTTGTAATAGTATCATATTAAGCATGTTTTTAATTCATATTTTCCATAATTCGAACTTCGGATAATTCGAACATTTCTTGTTGTCTCGACGAGTTCGAATTAACGAGAGTCGACTGTATATATTACATTTATAAGAAATTAAATATAAATTTGTAAATACATTTTAAAAAATAAAATAAATTTATAATGATTTAAAAATAAAATAAAAGGATAAAAATACTTGTAATTATAAAAAAAGATGGTGTTTTTTTTTAATATATACATTCAACATTTAACGAGCTCAAAATAAATTGATTATATTTATACATAATAAAGTAAAATAATGGATAAATTGAAGTGAAAAATACTTTATCAAATCCCATACAAAACAAAGAAGTTAAAATTATTAATAATTTAAATAGAATAAAGTTAACATGCAGCAATAAAAAAGTAGAAATTATTGATTTTGCCTGCTCATATCTTTTACAGAATCATCTAGTAGTAAGAAAAATATTTATTGAATATATTTACATATATATATGCACCCTTGAATTGAACAAATTGAAATATTTATTTTTCCTTTGCGAACACTATATTCCACAATCTATTGATATGTTTTATCATTTTCTAAGGCTCTCTTAAAATAAAAGGAAAGGAAATAAAATTGACCTTGGAGTTCTATATCTTTTCTTATATTTGTACAGAAAATATATTGAAGTTTTTTCTTTTAGCTCGTTGTTTCAAATGCGTTTCTGGATATCGCCTTGAATGCAGCAGAATTGTTTTACTTATCCCCTCATACGAAAGCACATTTTGGAATCCAAATATAAATATGCTTTTATGGATATTTTTATGCATAAATTTAAGTATTTTTTCATTCTAATATGATACAGGGATTTGCTTTGAGATCAAAAATCGGAGAAAATAGCTTTGCCTCAAAGGGGAAATACATTGTTATTTTCATATAATTTTCGAGCTATTGGATGATAAAATTCGGAATGTTTCCACTCTCAGTATTTATGGTTATTCCGTATACATAATATACATTTCTAAAAATTAACAAAATTCATTTGATTTTATAAAGAACTTTATTTGAATATTCAAGTAAGATTTAACTTATATTTTGGTTACTGGGAAATTACACCTGACAAAAAAATACTTTAATAGAACTTTTATTTTATTTACATTTATTATTTTAACCTCTAGTTCTGAAGCTAAAATAAATATGCAAATATTAATTTTTTTTTTACAAACAAAATTAATTATAAATGACAGAAAAAATATCTTCTCTGAAGTTGATCCTTTAGGAGCTTAGAATTTCGGTTCAAAAATATGGATCTAAAATTACAAACACCCTTAAAACTTCCATTTAATAAGAATTAACCCGTATTAACGGAATCCCAAATTTAAGATCTATCAATATGTAGGCGAGAGGGGGGCACATTTGAATATTTTTTTCAGAAAATCAATACATTTCTTACTTAATTTTATTTATTGCATTTTAAATATTACATAATAAAAACGATGTATTTCTTCATCATATAAACCAGAAATTAAAAGTTTTCCAAGTAAAATGAATTAATTGCGAGGATTTTAAATGCTGACCGATTTCTGTTCAAAACTGCCCCGTGTAAAGGTACATTTTAACAAGTAAGGGGCATCTTTGAACAAATGAATAACATATAAAAATATTGAGAGTTTTTATAAAAAGCTGCGTAGGTTTCAGAAATATAAAGTAATATGAATAAAATTAAACAACTACATTATATTGGAATTATTATACTTTTATTATTTAGTAAAACTTAAGTCCATCAAACTTAATATCAAAACTCGTTGTTAAAAACACAGAGTGTCTCTCCAAGTATGTTTGACTGTGAAAACGTTTTTACAATATCCTAGAAATACAATGTCATATCTGATGCTTCTGGAAAATTAAAGTTTTTCATTCACTCTTTCTATGTAGAAACCTGATATAAAATACCGTTTTATCCGTTATGAAAACCAGAAAGAATGTTTGGAAAGAGTAAAGGTTTAGACAAACCTGCTAAATAATGAATCATTATTACGTTTACAGGATTTGCAATTATCCAATAAAAGAATGTCAACATCAATTTAGATTTGGAACTTCCCATCACTGATACATCCAGAGGTTGGAATCTATGTGTACATTAAGGAGAATTGTTAAAAGTCTGATATTCTTAATCAACCACTTTTCACAAAAAAAAAAAAAAAAAAAAAAAAAAAAAAAAATCAGAAATAATAATATTTAGATATATCAACAAGTCTTTACTTCGTAGTTTTTTATTTTTTCATTAAATAATTTCAATTATTAACTATCAGCAGTTTATTCGGTGTTTTTTCGCTGTTCAATGGTGCCCCAACTTTTTTGTTCAATGGTGCTCCATCACATGTACTTTAACATTACAACGGTTCACTCAATTCGGCTGAAGAATTTTAATAAAACAAAGCTTTAAAACTAAAACTAATATATTTTTTTAAATGTTCAGCAATAAATTAAAGTATTAGGGATACAAAACTGTAAAAAAAAAAAAACTCTTATAACTTCATTTTCTTAAGTTTAGATTCAAGGAGGAGAAAAATACATACATTACCTAGACAGTATCGTTCATGAAAAATGGTGCAACTCTGTATACTTATTGCATTGAAGCAGTAGTAATGTATTACCATATACATTTTTTTAAAATAATTTATTTCAAGGAAAATATTTAGAGTGTTCAAAGGTGCCCCCCCTCTCCCCTATAAAATCTATTAATCCTCAAAAAAAAATTATTGAAAAAGTTTTAAGATAAACAGTTATTAAAGTTAATCATTTTCTTGGTCACACTGCCTTTTGGGCATTTTTAGGCATTTTGCAAACTCAGATAAAAAGAGCATTTATTTATTGAAGGATTCCACTTAGATGCAGCCATTTATTCGTTTGCTTTATTCGCAGAAAACATTCAGCTACTAAGAAGTGATGCAGAAATGTGAAAAAATCGGACACATTTTTTATAAGGAAAAGAACAGAGATCCCAGAATGGGGACCCAGAGACCAAAGAGATTAATGCATTAAAAAATGTAAGAATGCAAAATTCACTTGCTTCCAAAAATTAAAGCATGGTTAACCTTTTACTACACCATGTGTCATATCTGGCACATACCTAAAACATTATAATTTTCATTATGTACCATGAATTTGGCTAATGTGATCACTGTAATTGATCAAGAACAATCCAAAAAAAAAAAAAAAAAAAGAGTAACACACATTTTGTCCATGTCGGATATCTGTATTAGAGAAAAAAAACCGTTCTTCGGAAATAAAAGAAATTTCAATCAATCTATTAAGAGTCTCACTAGTCACTCAGAAATACCCGGATGATAATATTAAGTCTATGCGGGTCTTATTTTCAAATATCTCCACAAATTTTAATATTTTTACATGAAATTTTTTTTTTTTTTTTTGCGCAGGGTAGTTGAGGACGATCTACAGCCGGGCTAGTTTTTCAAATTTGGTTTCAGATTCTTCTTTTATTAATTTAACTTTCGAAACGGTTGGAACCGGTTCTTAAATTGAAATTATCATAATATTTAAAAACATATAGCCGTAATCAAAAAAGTCAAAACTAGCCCGGTTGTAGATCATCCTCAGGTACCCTGTGAAAAAAGTAAAAATATTAAAATTTGAGCGAGATATTTAAAAAAAATCCTCTCATTTAGATTTAACATTATCATCCGAGTCTTTTGAGTGACTAGTATAGGGTCTCAAGGTAAGATTTACTTTCATTATTTTTACTAAATACTTAAAAAATATTAATATAAAAAAGATGCAGAGCTTAAGTAGAAGATTTTAATTAATTTAAACTCATTTAGTTGTATAATGTAGCAATGCAGTTTTCTAAAACTATAATTGTGTACATATCGCATACTCCATAAAATATCAAATAGTCGGTTAATAGGTCCCCAAATACCCATACAAATGAAAATTTTAAACTGATTTTTCTCTAGGTTCACATTTTTATCATTTGCTTGTTTGATAAATACTAAAGCTTTTTTGATAATTTAGATAGAAGTTTGAATTTTTTTTTACTTGTTCTCCATGGTTTATTTAATATTTTTGGACATGGATTTAACATTCAAGTTTATAGTTATTATTATTTTCACATATTTAAACTGGGAATTTGTTGAATATCTTTCATTTTTTAATACAAACGAGAGAGAAAAAATCATGCTAAATCTGAAACCCCATCCCTCTAAAAATAGATTTTTACTTGATCAACTGTGTAATTTGTTTTATATAATATGTTCTAAGGAATGTGAAAAAAAATCGAAGCGAAAACTTTAATGTTTATAAAAAGTGGGGTTTTTGAAAAGTTAAATTTTCTTTTAAAAAACTAATTTTAGTAAAATATGCTGTTCTACAAGATTTGCTTTATAATTTTTAGTATTAAGTATTGTGCCACCTTACATGTTACAGTATTTGAGTGTTATTCAAAATAGAAAAAAGTTTTAAAGGTAGTATATCGCCTTAAGTTTATTTCATATTAATCTATTACAAAATATTTAGTGTATTAATGAATATTTTCTGCGCAGAAATTTTCTAATGGGAAAATTTGTTTTGTAGAAAGTACCTTGATAACATTAAGTACGTAGAATTAGCAGGATAGCTGATTTACTCACTAATTCGGCGCGTGCTGTTTACTTGACTTTAGCTCTTAAGAGGAAAGCGTAAGAATGAGAAGAATGTAGCGATGTGTTTTGTTAAGTGGTAAGATTATTATATTTCTGTTTATGATTTTTTTTTTTTTTTTTTTTTTTTTTTTTTGAGAAAAACTAGATCATTGCCCAAATAAATTAATGGAAGCACGTTAACTATTTTGTTTTAATCTCTTGGTGTTGCATAGGAAAACCAAAAATACTCATTAATGCGACAATACTCGTTTATTTGACAATATGTAAGAGAATATATCTCTAAAAAATATATTTACGTATCAGAAAAACCAGTTAAATTATGTCCATTTAAAAATTATGGAAACAACCTTACTTAACTTGCACTAACATTGCGGTTGTCTTTTAAAAATTATTTTCATAAAATCCCTTTTTATTAGATGCAGCTTTTTAAATATTTTATATTTTAATTGTTCATGTGTTGTGCTTTGGTTTTAAAAAAGATAAATATAAAATTTTTGATAATATTAGATAATCTATAAACCTGTGACCAAGATAGTTTCTTGAGAGAAAAAAAGTAAATACAGTGATTTTATATTTAAAAAGTTTATTTTTGGTTTTTAGCAACCGCAACACTTTTTCTAATGCCTTCTGTCGAACAAAATAAGAGACCTATAATTAAGAGAGGTTCTGAGTGTAGATGTAATACTACTGAGTGCAGTGTAATATTTTTTTAAATAAAGGTACTTTCAGTTTTAAAACCGTTTTTGAAACTGAAAGTACTTTTATTTAAAAAAATCTGCAACGAAATTTAAAAATAAAAATAAAAGATAGTCATACCAAATATCAAGCTCAGTTATCCTGTCCAACAAAATTCGTTTAAAAATACTCAAATTTAAACGAGAAATTCAAAAACAACCTGTCCATAGGTTTAACATTATGAAGCGAGAACTTTCAAGTGAGTGAAGAATCCCCGTAGGTTCGTCTGTGGTTTATCTACCATTTGATCCTAACTGTAGATGTGTAAACTCAAGGTTTGGTTCTTTTGTCCGAAGTACCGTCCAACTTACAAAGGAGAGAATGGTTTATCATGTCAAAATGAGACATGGGTCTAACGGCAGTGCAACTTTTCTTGCAGTCACTCTGCAAAGTACTAACCACACCAGATATTGCTTAACATCGGAGGTCAACCGGAAACTCATGTAGTACAGTTCTATATGTTCGCATTTTATAGAATGTATATGTTTCCAAAATGAGCTAATCATTTATCTAATTGTATTTACGAGAGGACTTAAGCTGTAGTATGGCTATTTATTTACCGTGTTTACAATGACAATACTTACATAATATTTCTTATTAGAATTTTTAGAGTTAAAATTATTCCATTTAATAAGATTGTATAATTTTCATTGTGCATACATTCTTTTTAACGCATGCATTTTTCAGTTTTTTTTTTCTTTTCTTTTTTTGATCGCCATGATACGTTTAAACAAATCAAATCAAATTCATTTATTATTCATTTTATTTTCCGTAAATATAAGTTAAATGCTACGGACAGCAAATTATGTAAATAATTAATTATGTAAATAATTAATTTTTATAAAATATTCTATAAAAATTGCGATTCTTTAAATTAACTTAGTGCGATTTTTTTTTTTCATTTAAGTTTATTTCTTACTCATCTATTACTACACAACTTGTTTAACAATGAATATTTACTGTGTACAAATTTTCTAATGGGAAAATTTCTTTTGTTGTCGGTACCTTGATAACAATAAGGAAGCAGAATTTACAGAATAGCTGATTTACTCATTAATCTGGCACGTACTGTATTCTTGAATTTACCTCTTTATAGAAAAGCGCAATTGGAAATTATGTATTTGATGTGTTTTGTTAAATGCAAGTTTATTATATATAACCCTGATTATGATTTCTCAAGAAAATTGGATCTCTGGATCATTGTCAAAATAACTTAATTGAAAGATGTTTATTGTACTGTTTGAAATTCTTGGTGCTGTATAAGACATTTTTATTGCTGTCGTTGTTTTTGTTTAAAATTGTACCTGCATTCAATGAAATCGAATAAAATTCTGCTCAATTATTAATTATTTTACATTCTGTAAATATTAATTATAGTTTTTCAGATTACACAGAGACATGCGAATATATTTTTTAAATATATATATAATATGAAAATCCATTAAATTAACTGCAGCTATTTTTTTTTTTCATTTAAGCTTATTTCTCTCTGATCTTTTACCAAAGATCTAGTTTGGTACCAAAAAATTTTTGCGTACATTTTTTTTTATTTATTTTTTATTTATTTATTTATTTATTTATTTATTTTTTTTGTTGTTATATAGGAAAACTACTGCCAAGGTCACCCTGAAAATTAACCAAAAATTTTTCTGGTTTTCTCTATTTCTCTATGATATCTTATTAATGTTTGCATCTTTCAACGGACAGCAAAGGGGGATTTAAATAATTATTTTTTATAAAATGATTGAAATGAAATTCCGTATAAAGTGCGATTTCTTAAATTAACTTTCAGCGAAAATTTTCTTTTTCATTTAAGTTTATTTCTTACTCATCTATTACTACTCATCCTGTTTAAAAAACGAATTTTTTCTGTGTGAAAATTTTCTAATGGGAAAATTTATTTTGTTGTCGGTACCTTGATAACAATAAAGAAGCAGAATTAACAGGTAACAGGATAGCTGATTTACTCATTAATTCGGAGCGTGCTGTATTCTTGACTTTAGCTCATAAGAGAAAAGCGCAATTAGAAATTACGTAGTGATGTGTTTCGTTAAATGGAAGTTTATTACATATAACAATAATCATGATATCTCAAGAAAATCTGGATTATTGTCAAAACAACTTAATTGACTGATGTTTAAAATGTATAATATAAACTTTAAAATATTCAGCTTTACTTAAAAGGTGATTAAAATAGTCAACTATAGTTGTTAATAGTTAATTTTATTTAAAAACATCTTAGTACTTTCAAACCTTTAATCAGGCTCTTCCTCAGAGAATATTTTCTTTTATAATATACATATATAATTTGTATGTTATTAGTATATTATTGTATTAGTATATTTGTATTCATAAAAGAAAATGTTCTCTGGGGAAGAGCCTGATTAAAGGTTTGAAAGTACTAACAAGGAAGGTCTCCATACGGGCATACCCGTAATGAAAAAATTACAGAATGTTCTTCTCATGAGGTTAAATATATTTATAAAAAACTTTCGGCGGAACCTCCATTCAGTATTCGTAAAAAAATAGTGAAAATTTCGTTATTTGGCCCTTTATTGCCGGTTGGCGATTGAATGTAACTTCAAAAATACTTTATGTCAAATACACTTCAAGTAAATAAAAAGTTTCATGTTGAACTTGTTTTCATAAATTTAATTTAAATAACTTAAGTTTTGTAAGTTTTAGTTTGTTTTAAGTATAATTTTTTATATCGATATTTATATGTATTTATATTCAAATTTAATTATCAAAATTTGAGATTTAAAACGAAATTCATAATTTAAATTAACTAAATTTGTTTCAAGCTCAAAGTCCAATTGACAACTGTCGATTAGAATTTGTTGCTATAGAAACATCTGGCTTTTATTTTTGAAAACGCTTAAATGTATGAAGATAATTTTTCTCAATATGATTTTTTTTATCTATGAAAACATTTTTTCCAGTGATTAATTAAATAACTACTTCAACAAATAATATATATGTAATGATAAATCGACGAAGGCGATGTTCCATAACAATGTACAAGTTCCAGTGGCACACCATCTATGAGGCAGAACAGATTACTACTACCAAGAATCAACAGAGGGACGAGCTGAGCAGTCGCTCCGGCAATTTGACCAGCAGTGGATGAGTTTATTGGGCTATTTCCCCATAAGAAAGTTCAATCAAGCAGTCTTTAAATTAATTTTATTAGAACTCATAAATAAGTTAAGTTCTTTCACGCAATCACCTTGGCACTCTCATCGAATAACTTCCACTTCACCAACTTCGTGATTAAGCAGCATTCCCCGATATCAGAATTTTGGGGAGAAAAAAGAAACAGCATCCTAATAATTTTTGAAAGTCAATCGCATTCTCGGGAAACATGACATGGCTTCCGAGTAGTTTTTAAGAAAAAATGCATTCTAATTCAGCGGAGCAATGAAACGCGCGTCTTGATAGTTTAAAGAAAAGGTGCATTCTGTTCTCCTGAAAAGCCAAATGAAAAAAATCATTTTCACGACAAAACTAGCGCCCTCCTACTTCGCGTCAATCATTTTAAAAATCCAATCAGGATGGACTCGAGCCTCTAACGGATAAAATGATCAATTCTAATTGGCCGTAATAGGCGGTCTATTGGCAAGAACTATATTTTTTCCTCGGAAGACTAAGCCCTTTAGCAACGCGTAGTAACACCTGTCACGCGATGTTAAAAATAAAAAATAAAATTAAAATCGCAGGAATATGCCAGAAAGTAAAAAGCTTACGAAATACTTCCCGCCTTTTTGAGAAGCAAGTAATAATTTATTAATAACTAAAGTAAGAAAAAGAATTTTAGCTGTTACAAGTTACGAAACTAAGATTGAAATATGTTCCACAAATTTAGAATTGAAGCTAAGAGAGAACAAAAAAAAATGGCGCAAATTTTTTTTTTATTTTATTACAAATCCCCCCTCCCAGAAAGACGGGTGAAAAAGTAGGTCTGAGACCTGCAATTTCACAGAAAGGGAGATGATGCAGACTTAGCTCACGAAGTTGTTGATATAAGTAATAATAATTAGATACTAAATAAAAAAATTTAAATTAATTTCTCTTTTTTATATAAATATAGAATTCAAATTTAAAAACACTAAGGTGATGCGTGGAATAACTTCAAATTTAAATACAATAAAATAGGCATCAATACAAATACAAGATATAATCTTGTTTAAAGTACACATCATAAAGTAATTTGAAAATATAAGCAATTACCCATAGTAATAACATAAAAATGAAACATAAAAATGAAAAACAATAACGTTGAATTCTTTTTTAACAATGTCAAATCTAGTAATGAAGGAATTTAATAGAACTTTCTTGACATCAATGTTGAAAGTTTGTTTCAAAAATCCATTTAAGAGTCATATTTGGAGTATTCATGATCTCTTTTCAAGGAAGTCTAATTATATCTTATTACTTGTCCAAGAGTCATATTTGGAGTGGTATAGTCCATTGCCTCTTTTCAAGGAGGTCTAATTATATCATTATTAATTGTCCAAATTCAATATAGTAAGACATTTTATAATAGAGTAATAATAAACTTTAACAATGTAAATAATAAACAATATAAGTAAGAAACATAATAAGGAAAAATATCAATAATAATAAATATCATAAGTATAAGTAAATCTCATAATGGGTATAAGTAAATCTCTTAATAAGTAATAATAAATATCACAAAAGACATTCTTTAAATACTTAATCTCGTTTATCTCATCTCATATTTTTGGGATGAAATATAGAGAGAAGTGGAATAAAATAAAAAATACAATCAATTATGAAATCATTTACTTAATCTGGTAATTCGAGTACAGGATTAAGTAGGAATATGTACAAAAAAAAATTAAAATATAATATGATAAATTAAAATAAAATAAAGATAAATAAAAATTTTGTTCATGTTTGAGAATGCACGTGACCTTTAAACTACTAAGATTCTTAAAAAGAAATATTAATAAATGATAAAAATAAAAAACAAGATCTATTCATGTCAAATAATTACGCAATAAATATTCTCTCGGTGTGATAAAACATTGCAAGATACAAGTAGAAAAGAGAAAAAGAAACAAAATTATATTATAATTGACATGTACTTGGACTGGAATGCAGAAGCAAAGAAAGAGAGAAAGAAAAAAAATTAAAATAAAGTGATAAAAATTTTGTTACTTGGCAAATAATTAATTTATTAATTGATAGCTTAAATTTAATATTACAAATAGGTTCAGTTGAAAAAAAAAATTTTGTATATTTTTAAATATTTATTTGTTATTAAACTATTCTAAGTAGGGTAATTCAGTACAGAATAAGAAATTTCCACTTTGTTCGTCTACGCCGGCATAAACAAACAAATATAAAAATTTCCAGACAAATGACACTCTCGCTGCAGTCAAGAGATATCATTGCCATTCTGTAAGAATTACAGGATATTATCTGAATTAAAATATGAAAAGAAATTTACTGTTTAAGAGAAAAAAATTATAAAATGATAAACTAGAGATATAGTCTAAGCTACAGTTTTTACTTGAGTTTGTTGTTCTTGAGTAGGGGGTTGTTGCTCATGACTTAATTTAAATTTATCAGGGGAATAATAAGGCCTTAATTTAGATACATGTACTATTTCTGAACTTTTGAACTGGTTTTGCCTATCAATTTCAAAATTTACTTCGGATAATTTGTTAAGAATTTTATAAGGGCCACTAAATACTTGTGATAACTTTCTAGTATTAGGGTACTGAAATTCTTCATAGATAACTAGATCTCCTATTTTAAATTTTGGTTCGATATAATCTTTATCATAATATCTTTTATTTTTTAAATGAAATTCATCAGTTCTTGCTTTAGCAATTTTAAGTGCTTCATGAACAGGGGGATAATAATTTTGTTGTAAGGGGGAGTCATAGGGTAATTGGCCAAAAAGCAAGTAAGCAGGTGGAAATTTAGTAATAGAATGGGGTGTATTATTATATTCATTAATTACCTCAGTTAAAAGCTTAGTCCAGGGAATTTTAGAGGTAGTGGAGTTTACTTTACATTTTAATCTAGTTACTATTGTCTGATTTACTCTTTCACATTTCCCATTCGTTTGTGGATGATGGGCAGTGGTCAAACGTTGTTTAATATTATGATTTCGCAGGAATTTTTTGAATCTTGAAGAAGTAAAAGCAGCATTCCTGTCACTAAGTATTTTTTGAGGGGACTGTACACTTGAAATCTTACTAAAACAGAATAATTGTTGAGGGATTTTTATATTGAAGATTTGTTTCAGACAATTTGTATAAGTTTCTGTAGTGACACTTTTGGAAGGAAATGCCCAAACATATCTTGTGGCATGGTCTATTATAATATGGAGATATTTTTTTGTAGAATTATAATAATTGAACCCTCTACAGTATCAACAGACAGACAGTCAAAAGGTTGATCTGTAGTGGGAATAGCTTGTAATAAGCCAAATTTTTTCTGTCTAGGTTTTTTATTTTTCTGGCAAATATCACAGTATTTAACAAAGTTAGTAATGTCTTGGGTCATATCTGGCCAATAATAGTTAGGAGAAATTAAATTTTGCATTTTTTGAACACCAGGGTGACCAAACTGTTCATGAGCAACATTAAGCAATTTTTTTCTTAGGGACATGGGAACTACCACTTTACGAAAACCTTTTCTTTTAACTATAATCAGTCCATTGTCATTAATATAATTTGATCCACACACATTTTCTTTTTCTTGCATCTCAATAATCTCTTTAACGTCAAGAAGAAAAGTAAGGGGTTTACAAAAATGAGAAATAGGGTTTCGGGACAACATGTCGGCTTCGACATTTGTAGATCCCTTTAAGTATTCTATTTTGTAATCGAACATACTTAACTTCAATGACCACCTAAATAATCGACCTCTTAAATGTTTGACATTTTTTAACCAAACAAGAGATGCATGATCCGTATGGATGGTAAATTGTACACCGTGAAAGTAATGATAAAATTTATCTAAAGTATCAATGATAGCAAGACACTCTAGTTCGGTAATGAAATAATTTTTCTCATAACTTCTCAATCCTCTAGAAAAATAAGCAATTGGATGTAAAAAGTTATTATGGTCGGGTTGTTTCAAAACTGCACCTACCGCTACCGCTACCTGAGAAGCGTCAACAAACATGTGTAGGGGTAATTTTGGGTCATAAGTCTTTAAAATTGGTTTAGCAATGAGGGCATCTTTTAATTTTTGAAAAGAGTTTTGACATTCAGTATTCCATTCCCAAATAGTATCTTTCTTAAGTAATTAAGTTTATTTAGGGGGTGTCTAATTTCAGCATATTTGTCAATAAATTTATGATACACATTTATAGAACCAAGAAATCTTTGTAATTCTTTAGTGTTAGTAGGAGGTTTTAATTTTTTAATCGTTTCTATATTAGTATTAGCTGGAGTTAAAGTTCCATTTTGGATTTCATACCCTAGAAAATTGATTTGTTTTTGAGCAAAAGTACATTTAGATAATTTTAATTTAATATTTTCTATTCGGCATAAATCAAAAATTTGGATGAGATGCTGTATATGTTCATCTATTGATTTAGAAAAAATAATTATATCATCAAAATAATAACAAGCAAAGTCTATTTTATATTTTGTAAGAATTCTTCTAATTGTCCTGTTGAAAATTGGGGGGCCTACCTTTACACCAAAGGGGAGAACATTCCATTCCCAGAGCCCACAATTAGTAGTAAAGGCTAACTTTTCGGAATCGGCTGGGTGAATAGGTATGTGCCAATAGCCTGAGGCTAAATCTAGTGCAGAGAAATATTGGGCACCACTTAATTTGTCTAAAATTTCATCTATTCGGGGCAAAGGTTCAGCGTCATTTTTCATGATAGAATTTAATTTTCGGTAATCAACACACATTCGGGTTTTTTTAGCTTCATCTCGTTTATTTACTAATGTAACTGGAGAAGAGTATGGGCTATAACTTTCTTTAATTAACCCAGCAGCTAATAAGGATTGGATTTGCTGAGATATTTCTTTTTCATCAGCAGTGGATGTACGATAAGGCCTCAAAGATATTGGTAGGTCAGATTTAAGATAAATACGCTGAGGTTCAATATTAATTCTCCCTACATCATATTTATTTTTTGCAAAAATATCTAAATAATCCCTTAAAAGTTCCCTTACATTTTTATTTTGAATAGCATTCAGATTCCCCAATAGATTATAATCATCATTATTAGTTCGCGACAAGGATTGAGGAGTTATGGTATTTCCATAATCGGGTTGCACAGTAGTATCATTTTTTATAATATCAAAATGAAGCAATTCTAAGTTATCACTGGATATGTTGACATATGGGTTTAACGAAATATTGTCTTGTAACACCTGGCTTTTTGCACAATCAATTTTCAATTTAAATTTGGCACAATCAGGTAAACCTAAAATAGCATAGTCCAAATCAAGTTTACTTACTAAAAAATTAACATATCTCTTTATATTACCAAATTTAATACATAATCGACAAGATTTATTAATTGTAAGATTTCCTTGTGCCTGTCTGATAGTAATAGGGGTAACATTATGTAAATTACCATTTAAATATCGAACAAATTTGAGGGGTAAAATTGAGACAGTTGATCCACTATCCACCACACAATACACTTTGTTATTGCCCACATATCCAGGGATGATTAATTGTCAAAAATTATTAGTAGGGGGTGGTTGAATATGAGCAGGAGTTTGAGCTTGAAAGGAATTTGTGTTAAATATACAACTCCTCTCCCAATGATATGCATTTTCTATGCCTCTGTTTAAACATATTCTGCACGGACGACTTGG
Source organism: Maratus speculifer (assembly GCA_964019185.1). Classification (NCBI taxonomy): domain Eukaryota; kingdom Metazoa; phylum Arthropoda; class Arachnida; order Araneae; family Salticidae; genus Maratus; species Maratus speculifer. The sequence goes on from OZ025294.1 coordinate 280,835,147, forward strand.
GTAGTTGTTTTGACAATGAGTCGTAGGCATTCTAGGAGTGAAAAACCTAGGATTAAAATTTTGGGATGGATTGTTTGGAGTAGGTCGAGTCCAATGTCTGGGATGAGGATTGGGATTGTGCATTGGTCTAGTTTGTTGAAAATTTCTATTGCCGTTATTAGAGGTATGATTTGGAATCGCTGCTAATTGTTTAGCAATGCGAAACCATTCACGAGTATTGGAAGGAGGGTTAACCATCAAACAATTTTGATACTCCGGCTGAAGTCCATCAGTTAATCCCTGTATAATTAAATTTTCCCCAAGCTGAAGTTGCCTTCCAATCTCAACTTTCTTTCTAAAATAAGAATCCAAATCACTTAGATCATTTAACTTTAAGGAAGTAAATTCAGAAAATTTTGGAACTCTAACTTGAATGAATTTTTCACTTAAAATCTCGACAATTTCCTCATAAGTAGCACAATCCAAACAATCATTTATATAAGTTTTTAGCGCTTCCCCCTTTAAATATTTTGAAATATTTTGGTGTTTCCACTCATTATCTTTTTTTTCTACAGAACATTCTCGATCAAAATGTTTAAACCATTTAAAAATATCCATGCCCGACCCAAATTCAAAAGGGACAATATCAAGTTTATTTTCTGACATTTTTTCTTCTTTTACTAATCCTGACCTTAATACATGAAAGAAGGATAATTCATATGGAAAAAATTTAAATGCTATACTTCAATTATTAAACTTCAATTACTATACTTCAAATACTTCAAATACCTCAATAAATAACAATAAAAATAATAAATAAATCAATTCTGTTTGACTTCATGTGAAATAAATAAATAATAAATAAATAAGTAATAAAATAATAAATATCGGTTTTCCATACATGGGAAATAACAAATAATTTTAAGAACAAAAATACTTTTCTTTACGAATGGAAAATAAATTTAGCAACAGAGTATTTTTTAACAACAAATTAATCCATCTTTCGATTAAAAAGAAAAAACACCTTTAAAACTAAATAAAATTTCTATGAGCAGAAAATTTTAATTAATTATAAATTAAGAACAAATTTATTTTTTAATATCTGTAATAAAAGAGAAAAAAAAATCAAGAATTTAAACAAAGAAATTATTGTTAAAATTTCTTAATCAATAAAACAATAAAATAATAAATAATAACTTACAGACATGCTCGATGTGGCTTTGTTCAAATACCTAATTTTCTATTAAAATAAACAAAAAATAAAGCACTTCGTAGATACGACTCACAGGTGCAAATTTCAATTGACTTATATTACCGATGGTATCAACAGTAGTTTCGCAATCATGCTGCAGGTGTTCATTTATTATGAAATGAAAGTTTATCAAAATATTTCAGTACTGTTATCTAGAAAATACATAAATAAATAAGTAAAAGAAAATGATGTTGAATTTTGGCGTTCTTTGGATTAAGTAATAATCAGTAGATGATTTCGTAGATGTCAAGTATAAAAAAAAATACTGGAGGCATATTTCACACTTAAAAATTTGCAGATGCTAGACAGAATCACAACAAAACTTCATAAGACGATCCTTTTCCCAGCTGAAAGGTTTATCATTTATGCACATGAAGATGTTTTTCCATGCAGGCCATCTCGTCGTAACATGGGTGGAAGTAGACGCGGATGAGGTTAAAGATGCGTGCAGCTAGCATCTCAAAAACTCTGACTGTTAGTAACACACATTGAGTCTTATTGCAGGAAACAAAATTACAATATTAGTATTAACACACAGCAGCTGATCCCATCCATCTTCAGTCTTGGACATACCATTTAGATGGAAGATATCATAGTTATTTTTTTCTGTATTAAATGTTAAGATGAAAACAATACCAGGAAAAATGTAGGAACAACTGTAAGTGTATGAAGAGCATGCAGCTTATTCTCAAAAGTTTTACACCGGTTCATTTTTCATCCTGCCGGCTTTCAATGTAATAATTCGACGAAGGCGATGTTCCATAACAATGTACAAGTTCCAGTGGCACACCATCTATGAGGCAGAACAGATTACTACTACCAAGAATCAACAGAGGGACGAGCTGAGCAGTCGCTCCGGCAATTTGACCAGCAGTGGATGAGTTTATTGGGCTATTTCCCCATAAGAAAGTTCAATCAAGCAGTCTTTAAATTAATTTTATTAGAACTCATAAATAAGTTAAGTTCTTTCACGCAATCACCTTGGCACTCTCATCGAATAACTTCCACTTCACCAACTTCGTGATTAAGCTGCATTCCCCGATATTAGAATTTTGGGGAGAAAAAAGAAACAGCATCCTAATAATTTTTGAAAGTCAATCGCATTCTCGGGAAACATGACATGGCTTCCGAGTAGTTTTTAAAAAAAAATGCATTCTAATTCAGCGGAGCAATGAAACGCGCGTCTTGATAGTTTAAAGAAAAGGTGCATTCTGTTCTCCTGAAAAGCCAAATGAAAAAAATCATTTTCACGACAAAACTAGCGCCCTCCTACTTCGCGTCAATCATTTTAAAAATCCAATCAGGATGGACTCGAGCCTCTAACGGATAAAATGATCAATTCTAATTGGCCGTAATAGGCGGTCTATTGGCAAGAACTATATTTTTTCCTCGGAAGACTAAGCCCTTTAGCAACGCGTAGTAACACCTGTCACGCGATGTTAAAAATAAAAAATAAAATTAAAATCGCAGGAATATGCCAGAAAGTAAAAAGCTTACGAAATACTTCCCGCCTTTTTGAGAAGCAAGTAATAATTTATTAATAACTAAAGTAAGAAAAAGAATTTTAGCTGTTACAAGTTACGAAACTAAGATTGAAATATGTTCCACAAATTTAGAATTGAAGCTAAGAGAGAACAAAAAAAAAAAAAAAAAAATGGCGCAAATTTTTTTTTATTTTATTACAAATATATATTATACAATGTGTATATACCATATTAAAGTCTCATTGTTTCTTTAAATTCCTTAAATACGATTTACACGCATTCTAAATATCCAACAGTTTTGAGTTGCATTATAACCGTTTGCGTTTGGCGAATAAAAGGGTTACTCGCCAAATCGTGGTACTCTTTCGTCTTTTCACGCCAAATATTGGAAAATATATATATATATATATATTTTTTTTTTGAGTAATTTTTTATGTGATTCCACCGCTAATTTTGACGGATCCTTTATTACATACTTTCATAAAATTCTGAGTAAGCCCAGTATGGAGACCTTCCTTCCTTGTAAGATGTTTTTAAATAAAATTAACAATTAACATGTATAGTTGATTATTTTAATCGCCTTTTAAGTTAACCAGAACATTCTGAAGTTCATATTATACATTTTATGTTAAAATCAAGGCAAAAATTTCATTCCTTCATATATTTTATAATCATTTATAACGTAGAAAGATGTTTATTATATTGTTTTAGACTCTTGGTGCTGCATAAGACTTTTTTATTGCTGTCGCTGTTGTTGTTTAAAATCGTACCCGTATTCAATAAAATCGAATAAAACTCTGCTTAATTATTAATTCTTTTACATTCTGTAAAAATTAATTATAATTCTACAGATTACACAGAGACGTGCAAATAATTATTTTTCTTTTATAAAATATGCATATAATATGAAAATCCATTAAATTAACAAATCTATTTTTTTCTCATTTAAGCTTAATTCTCTCTCATCTTTTACTAAACACTATTTTGTCACCGAAAATTTTTTGCGTACAAACTTTCTAATATGAAAACTTTCTTTGTTATATAGGAAACCTGCTGCCAAGGTAAACCTGTAAAAGTAATCAACAATTTCTCTGATATTCTCTATTTCTCTATGATATCTCATTGATGTTGGCATTTTTGTTGGCAATTGCTTTCTTGCAGACTATTACTATATTAAATTGGGCGGGAGGAGGTTGATTTGTTCTTTAACCCTTTGGGGACGAGCGACACGTATACGTGCCGCAAAAAGGCTTAAGAATCCTTGTTTATCCCCACCACTAAAAATTTATTGTAAAATTTGCTTTATTTAATCGGAGCATTTTTCTGATTTAATATGGCACAAATTTTTGTTTTTTTAAAATCGGTGACAAAACATTAAAAATTTCTTAAAAGACTCCCGTAGCGAAGAGGTTAAATCTTACCTGTCATAATGCAATAAATCAAATCAAATTATGTTCAATTATTATTTATTTAACATTTTGTAAATATTAATTACAATTTATCAGACAACAAACAAGTATCTGAAAAATATTTTTTTAAAAATTATCTTTATAATATGCAAGTCTTTAAATAAAGTACAGCAAAAAAAAATCATATTTATTTATTTAAGCTTATTTCTCATTCATCTGTTACAAAACATAAAGTTTAGCAACGAACATTTTCTGTATACAAATTTTCTGATGGGAAAATTTCTTTTGTTGTCGTTTGTCTTGATAACAATAAGTAAGCAGAATTAGCATATGAGCTGATTTACTCATTAATCCGGCACGTGCTGTTTGCTTGACTTTGGTTCTTAAGAGGAAGGTGCGCTTGGCAAGTATGGAGTGATGTGCTTTGTTAAGGGGGAAGTTTTTTATAACATTGTTTATGATTTTTTTGAGAAAACCGGGTTATTGTCAAAATAACTTAATGGAAACACGTTTATTAAACAGTTTTAACCTCTTGGTTCTGCAAAGAAAATCACTAAATATTCGTTAAAGGGGCAATATATACTTATTTATTTATGGTGGACTTTTGATTTTTGACAAAATATAAGATATTATATTTATTAAAAAATTCTTTTTTGTAGGAACTATAGTTACAAAATGCAGCCATTTCTGACATATTTCCGGATAAAATTTAGATTTACTAATATCAAATTCACTAAAATTAAATCGATTTAAGGAATATAGAAATCGAGCTTAACTTGTACTATTGTGTTTTTTTTTTTAATCCATACAATTTTCACTATCCTCATATTATTATTATTTTTTTGGTATAATATTTTAAATCTATTACGTATTAAATTGTTTCCATACTGTGTATTCTTTGGTTTTAAAGAAAGATAAATGTAAAAAGATTGATAACATAAGAAAACTTATAAATATATGACCAAAACAGTTCTTTGACAGAAAAAATAGTAATTAGTGGTTTTATTTTTTACCTTATAAAGTTGAAGCAACATACAGAAAGTCATACACTAGACAAAGAACAAATAACTTAAACAGTCGTAAGAATTAGCGAACTTAATCTGAACTATGGTTATTTATCTACCGCATATATAATGACAATATTTAAATAATATTTCTTGTTAGAATTATTCTTATTATTTCTTATTATTTAGACATGAAATTTGTTTTCATTTAAAATGTGTGACATTTGATATTTCCTGATAAATATTTATTGGTATGTAAATGGGTATTATAATTAGTATTTTTGTAAATTTATGTATTTTTTTCAGTATACATGAAGATATAGCGACAGTTCTTATAGTTATAAAAATACAAATTGTACATTTTTGTTCGTTTACATTTCAAATGGTAGTATGAAAAGAATATGTCTGAAAAATATTTATAAGAAATTCTGTGGCTTTTCCAAGATTTTACAATGATATTTATTGTATGTATTATCGTAAATAATAATATATCCTGTAAAGAACTTGCATACAACAGTTTTTATTCCACTCAATTTTTTCTTATGTAATTATATAATTTTGTTTGAACCAAAATCACTGAAGCTTTAGACAGATTATTTATATTCAATTTAGTAGTAATTTTGGAGTAATAATAGGAAATCAAATAGGAAATTTTTAACATGTGAATATTTTTCACTATTTTGAATTTACAACGATTCTTTTAAAATCTAAAATCGTTCAAACATCTTTAAATAAATGTTAAAGCTTTAAAATGACTAGGATATTTTTTTTCTGAAGATTACCAGATTACAGTCTTTCGATGTCACTAATTATCGCAACGATGGGACAAAAAGTCAATGAAATAGAATTCTGATTCAGTTCATTAAAATTACCGCTATTTTGTTTAATCCAATTTGGAATTTGTTAATGTAACAGATTCATTCTTTCTGAATTTTTTTTCTTGATTTTCTCCCTTTTTTTTAATTCTCTAAATAGCCGTTACTTTTTTGTTTCCCTAAAACAACTTAAATCGGTTGTAGAAAGAAAAAATTTTACAAAATTTTAGTGCACTGTAAAAGTAAGTTTAAGAGATATAAAGTGTGTTTTCGAAACAAACAAGGAAAAAAAAATTTAAATTAAACTTCATTTTACAAACATTTTATGAAATTGTGATATGGATTGTCTTTTAACCCACTAAACGGTTTGCCCGTACTTTTCCGTTTTGCCCAAAAAATCTTAAATCGATTTCAGATAAAAACATTTTTAACAAAAATTTATTGTAACATAAAAGTAAAGTAAAAAGATATGAAGTATGTTTTAGAAACAATCAAGGAAATAAAATTTAAATTAACCTTCGTTTTTCAAACATTTTGTGAAAATGATCAACTTTTTAACTCCATAAGTGGTTTGCCCGTATTTTTCCGTTTCGCCAAAATAAATCAAATTGGCTGTAGATAAAAACATTTTTAACAAAATGTTATTGTAGAACAATAACAAAGAATATGTCTGAAAAATACTTATAATAAAATTTGCGGCTTTGCCAAGATTTCCCAATGATATTTCTTGTATTTAATACCGTAAATAGTAATACATTCTCCAGACAAACTGCATATAAAAGTTGTTATTCCATATTACTTCTTCTTATCTAATTATATCACTTTATTTGCAAAAAAATAAATAAATAAATAAATAAAAATAAAATAAAATAAAATAAAAATAAAAATAATCACTGAAGCTTTAGAAAGATCACATATATGCAATTTGGTAGTTATTTTGGATTAATAATATATAGCTTGTTTTCTAAGAAATCAAATAAGAAGTTTTTAACGTGCAAATATTTTTCACTATTTTGAATTTTCAACAATACTTTCATAACTTAAAATCGTTCAATTACATCCTTCAATGAATTTTAAAGCTTTAAAATGAATAAGATTTTTTTTTATGAAGATTAACAGATTACAACTTTTCTATGTCACTAATTATCACGGCAAAAATTCAATGAAATATAATTTCAATTCAGTTCATTAAGACTACGATATATCGTTTAGTCCAATGTAATGTTTGTTAATGTATTTTTTTCTTATAATTTATCTTTTCATTTAATGCTCTAATAGTTTACCCATACTTTTCCGTTTTTTTTTTTTTTTTTTTTTTTTTTTTTTTTTTTTTTTTTTTTTTCAAAATTGTATTGTTGTATAAAAGTAAAGAAAAGAGATATATAATGTGTTTTAGAAACAAACGAGGAAAGAAAATTTCATGATATTTGATAAAAAAAATTTTATGAATTGCCCCATAGATTTGACTATTTAATTATGTAAAAAGATCGTTGTTATCGTTCACACAATGCGCAGATAAAAATTATTTCATACAACTAATCATATTTCACAAAATATTTAATGTGTTTATATTCCAATTGCACTATATTATTTCTACTAAATTTTGCAAAATTGTCTGAAACTGGTGTTAAATTTAGTTGAAAACGCTGTTGATATAAACTAAAGGTATGCCAGAATTTTTTGTACTTAGAAAAACCCGCTATATTTGCTTGAATATACGGATTATTCTTACAAAAATCAATGGACATGTTGCACAATATCCAAATATTTGTATTCAGAAGCGATAGATCATTCTGTGCATTTAAATTTACTGGTTGATCACAAAATTTATTTTTCTTTGGTTCTTCTCGGCCCCATAAACGACCTTCTTATCAAATGGAGGTTGATAAATATGACGTCAAACATAACCTTTATAATTCTGCAGTTCCAGAAAAATCTGACAAATGTGTTTTTAAATGTTCGACAGAATGTCTAAAATTGAATATGCCCAGTCATTAATGGTCTTATAGTTTACGTCCAACATAATTCTAATCATGGCATTTAAAATGTATCTTGGATCATAAAATTAATTACTATAAAGATCACAGCATCTAATATCGTCATTTTTCGAATCAAATAGTTTAAACGAGTTCCTTATTATGCATTGATTATTTCTTTATCTAACCACAAGAAGTCCGCGGAGATCCCTATTCACTAAAAGCACAGCCAATATCCGGTTGATAGGTAATTACATGTGATTGAGAAAACCATCGAAACAGGTAATGACTTGAAATCCTTACGGAACCACAACTCCATACGAAGCTGTATAAGTAATATCAAACTAAATAGTACTCATTGTTTGAATTTTTACAGTCAACTTCTGTTTATAATTGATAATATTCAGGAAATTGTAGATAACCACAATCACAAGTATAATGCCTTCATATATAATTTACTTTATTAAAAATACCAATTATAGGCATTAGTTTTAGATCTTTTAAAAAATTCGAAAATAATTTTATATATCATAAAATACATTGTCACTATCACAATAAAAGTGTAGTAAACAAAGAAGTTTGTATAATCCGAAAGTTAAAACTGATAACGTTTTCGTCCTTTCTAGGACATCTTCAGTCAGCGTAAGTGAAAATTATTTTCTCTTGAGCTTTATATACCGTGCAAATGCCCAGGTTTTCCCTCTTTTTTCTGTTTTTCCCTTCTTTTTCGCCAAGCAACTTTACCCATCTGGGGTCAATGTTTGCATGTGTCATATCATTACATGGTTTTTCTTTTGAAGTAAGGATTTCGAGAGTTTCCCGGATTAATGTGTTGTGTAGGTTACCGTAATTAGCTATTTTTTGTATATGTACAGATTCTATTTTTAAAGGTATCTTATCTTATTTCTTAAGAAAATAAGAAATGAAATTGAAAAACATGAAGAAAGCAAACGGCAAGAGTTTATAAAATAAATTGCATAAATGAAAATAACGAAAAAGTAGAATACATAGGAATGACGAAAAGAAAAATAGCTGAGAGAGAGAGCGTTTAAGAGATTTAAAATATGATAAACTAAATACAGCATTGTCAAGAAGTAACCGTAAGATACCTTTAAAAATAGAATCTGTACATATACAAAAAATAGCTAATTACGATAACCTACACAACACATTAATCCGGGAAACTCTCGAAATCCTTACTTCAATAGAAGAACCATGTAATGATATGACACATGCAGCCATTGACCCCAGATGGGTAAAGATGCTTGGCGAGAAAAAAGGGAAAAACAGAAAAAAAGAGGGAAAACCTGGGGATTTGCACGTAAATAAAGCTCAAGAGAAAATGATTTTCACGTACGCTGACTGAAGATGTCCTAGAAAGGACGAAAACGTTATCAGTTTTAACTTTCGGATTATACAAACTTCTTTCTTTACTAAACATTTATTGTGATAGTGACAATGTATTTTATCATATATAAAATTATTTTCGAGTTTTTTTAAAAGATCTAAAACTAATGCCTATAATTGGTATTTTTAATAAAGTAATTGATAATAGTTATTCATAAAATTTTAAAAATATTGATATAATGTAAATTAATTTTCATAAAATTTGAATTTTAATATTCACATTTAAATTCGATTCTTAAACTAAATTGTAATATCAATCATCAATTCCTTTTTAAAAATACATAAGATTAATTTGATTTGTGCAACTACAACTAAATTCGTCAAATGTTTTTCTAATAACAAAATTTAAAATGTCTTAGGTCATGTAATTAATTAATATGTACTACCGTCATTTTTCGAATCAAATAGTTTAAATGACTACCTTATTACGCATTGACTATTTCTTTACCTAACCACAAGAAATCCGCGGAGATCCCTATTCACTAAAAGCATAGCCAATATCCGGTTGATAGGTAATTACATCTGATTGAGAAAACCATCAAAGCAGGTAATGACTTTAAATCCTTATGGAACCAGCGTCCATATGAATCTGTACAGAAATACCAAATTAAACAGTATTCGTACTTTCATTTTTTTACAGTCAGTTTCTGTTTAGAATTGTTAATAATTATTCATAAAATTAAAAAAAAAACTGAAATAATGTAAATTAAGTTTCATAAAATTTGAATTATAATATACACATTTAACTTCAATTCTTAAAATCAAATGTAATATTAAACATCAATTCCTTTATTAAAATATATAATATTAATTTGCTTTGTGTATCTACTACTAAATACGTCAAATGTTTTTCTAATAACAAGATTTAAAACGTCTTAGACCATATAATTAATTAATATTTAATGCCGTCATTTTTTCAAATCAAATAGTTTAAACGAGTTCCTTATTACGTGCTGACTATTTCTTTATTTAACCACAAAAATCCCTATTCACTAAAAGCACAGCCAATATCCGGTTGATAGGTAATTACATCTGATTGAGAAAACCATCGAAGCAGGTAATGACTTTAAATCCTTACGGAACAAATCTCCATACGAAGCTGTTTAGAAATATCAAACTAAACATTATCGACGTATCAATTTTTACTTTCTTCTATCTTTACAAGAAAAAAGTATTGGATTCATGAAAATTTTCGACTTCCGGTTTTCGACGGATTTATACGTTTTAGAAGGTCCTGAACACGTTTTGACTATTTTTAGAAAATGTCTGTCTTTGAGTCTGTTCGTCTGTCTGTCTGTATGTGACAAAAAATTTGTGGGCGCTCTATCTCAAGAACTAATGCTCGAAATTTAATAAAATTTTATATTCAGTTAGACCTTGATATGAATTAGTGCCTATTGGTTTTGGTGAAAATTGGCCTGCAGGTGGCGCTGCTATACTACGTTTTTCATGATTTTTAAGATTGCTATATCTCAAGAACTAATGCACAGAATTTCACCAAACTTCAGATTCTGTGACCCCTTGATGTACATAGACGCTGATTAAGGTTTGGTGTAAATTGACCAGCAGGTGGCGCTGTTATGCAACGTTTATCATGATTTTCATGACAGCTATATCTCAAGAACTAATGCACAGAATTTCACCAAACTTCAGATTCCTCGATACCTTGAGATACATAGTCGCTAATAAGGTTTTGGTATGAATTGCCCTATAGGTGGCGCTGCTATGCTACATTTTGCACGATTTTTGCGATAGCTATATCTCAAGAACTAATGCGAGAATTTCATCAAATTTTAGATTCTGTTACACTAGAATATACAACATAATTAGACGCTGTTTACATTTTGGTATTAACCTTGCAACAGGTGGTACAGCTATGCTGCATTTTGCACGATTTTTCCGATAGCTATATCTCAACAACCAACGCACAGAATTTCATCAAACTTCAGATTTTGTTACAAAATGACATATAACATAATTACACGATGATTACGTTTTGTTAAGAATCCTTCAACTAATGGTGCTGTTGTGCTATATTTTACACGGTTTTTTTTAAACTAGCTATATCTCAAGAACTAATGCACAGAATTTCATCAAACTTCAGATTCTTTTACACCATAACATAATTAGACGCTTTTTTACGTTTTGGCATAAATTGTCCAAGATATGGTGTTGCTGTGCTACGTTTTGCAATTTTTTTGTTAGAACTATATCTCAAGAACTAATGGACGAAATTCCATCAAATTTCAGATTCTGTTAGTTCTTGACATAAATAGATGCTTATTAGGTTTTAGTATAAATTACCCAACATGAGGCATTACTAAGCTCATTTTCTCAGAATATTAATTAAATTTTGCGTTTTAGGCTTTTCGAATACCAGAATCACATTAGTCTAGGTCAAGTGTTCAAGGAAATTCGATAGTGGGTAACTTTGGGGTCACCACGTTCTTTTTTTAAATATTAAAATGTACTTATGAGATAGAAGAAAGTTTTGGGATTGACACATCTAACTAGTTTAGTCAGTTTCTGTTTAGAGTTGATAATAGTTATTCATAAAATTAAAAAAAAAATCGTGAAAAATTTAACTTACGTATTAAGTTTTACAAAAGTGCCATTTTAACATATGCATGTAAATGCTATCTATTATCTAAACTAGTGTATTAATTCTTAACGCCCAACCCTTATCAAATTTATTAACTTGTAGCGACCTATTTTTTGAAGAAAGACTTTTACTTAAAAAGATGGGTAAAAGGTATTTGCTAAACAGTTTATTTTTAAACTATAGTGGCTCGAATCGAATATAAAAATAGAATCATGTATGTAAAGCGACCATTCGTTAAAGGTTAAAGTTATTTTTTTAAATAAAATAATAAGATCAATTTTCTTTGTGTATCTAAAACTAAATGCGTCGAACATACTTCTAATCATAAAATTTAAAATGCGTCTTTGATCATAAAATTAATTAATATAATGATCACACTATTTAATATCGTCATTTTTCAAATCAAATAGTTTAAACGAGTTCCTTATTATTTATTGACGATTTCTTTACCTAAACAAGAAATCCGCGGAGATCCCTATTCACTAAAAGCACAGCCAATATCCATTTGATAGGTAATTACATCTGATTGAGAAAACCATCGAAGCAGGTAATGACTTTAAATCCTTGCGGAACCAGTCTCCATATGAAACTGTATGAGCAATATCAAACTAAATACTATTCATTAATTGATTTATTTACAATCAACTTCTGTTTATAATTGACAACAGTTATTCATAAAATTTTTAAAAATGACATTATGTAATTAAGTTTCATAATATTTGAATTTTTGGTACTACTAGGTTATCCCGTCAACCAAAAAATTATCGCCAAACTATATGATTAAATGCCAATAATGGATGATCGTGAATGTCACATTCAATGCGATTCACGTGTTTAAAGTGTCATTAAGTGATTTTTATTTCGACTTTTTATTAATATTTTTATTAATATTCTACTAATTATTTGTTTTTTCGTTATTTAAAATAAAAATTATATCAATATGTATAATTTGGCTATTAGTTTGGCAATTTGTATAATTTGGCGAAATTGGTCGATGGGGTACCGAATTTTTTAACTTATACATTTAAATTTTATTCTTAAACTAAACAGTTATTTAAAGCTGTCAATTTCTTTATAAAAAAATATAACATGCATTTGCTTTATATGCCTACAACTAAATACGTCAAATGTTTTTCTAATAAGAAAATTTGAAATATCTTAGACCATATAATTAATTTAATATTTAATACCGTCATTTTTCGGAATCAAATAGTTTAAACGACTTCCTTATTGCGTATTGACTATTTCTTTACTTAACCACAAAAATCCCTATTCACTAAAAGCGCAGCCAATATCCGGTTGATAGGTAATTATATCTGATTGAGAAAACCATCGAAGCAGGTAATGACTTTAAATCCTTACGGATACAGCCTCCATATGAAGTTGTATAAGCAATATCAAGCTAAATACTCTTCATTAATTGAATTTTTTACAGTCAACTTCTGTTTATAATTGACAACAGTTATTCATAAAATTAAAAAAAATGACATTGTGTAATTAAGTTTCATAATATTTGAATTTTTTAACTTATACATTTAAATTTTATTCTTAAACTAAACAATAATTCAAAGCAGTCGATTTCTTTATAAAAAATATAATATGCATTTGCTTTATATTCCTACAGCTAAATACGTCAAATGTTTTTCTAATAAGAAAATTTGAAATATCTTAGACCATATAATTAATTAATATTTAATACCGTCATTCTTCGGAATCAAATAGTTTAAACGACTTCCTGATTGCGTATTGACTATTTCTTTACCTAACCACAAAAGTCCCTATTCACTAAAAGCGCAGCCAATATCCGGTTGATAGGTAATTACATCTGATTGAGAAAACCATCGAAGCAGGTAATGACTTTAAATCCTTACGGAACCAGCCTCCGTACGAGACTGTACAGGATAACTACTTAAAATATCGATCGATTGCATCCTTTGGAGTGTAAAGAAATGCTGCTTTTAGTTTCGTGCAAGAAAGTTTTAACAAATGCAGTTGCCTTTACCAAAATTATTTAGTTTGGTATTTTTCAGCTATGTTCAGCAAAGTATTCAGAAATTGAAATGAACTTTTGAAAACGGAAATTGTTTGGGGTTTTTGAAGTTATTTAATTATATTTTAATTAAATACCATGCATTAAATACTATTTAAAGTAAATAGGGTAGTTTTAATATTGAATTAATAAAATATACTGAGTGATATGGATTCTAGATATTGTGTAAATACACACTAAAAACAAATTATTGGTTTATATTATGTCTTTAATTTATTGCCATTAAACAATAAATTACAAAAATTTTGCAGTTACTTTCATAAGTAAAATATTATTTAATGATTTAGTTTTATTTTGTAGTGATATAGGAGCAGTTAGTTTTGTGTGTGGAATAAAAATGTGCTTTTATTTTACGAAAAAATATTATTTAAAGAATTGCTGCTCTTAGTTCGTGCAAGAAAATCTTAACAAATGGCAGTTGCTTTTACCAAAATTGCTGAGTTTGGTGTTTTTCTGTTCTGTTAAGGAATGGAGTGATTTAAGCAAAGTATTCGGAGACTGAACTGAACTTTTGAAATTATTTGGAATTTTTTTAGTAATATAATTATACTTTAAATAAATAAGTTGTATTAAATACTATTTAAATGAAATAGGGTAGATTAAATTCTGAATTAATTAAATATACTGATAGATATGGATATTAGATACTGTCTCATTAAACGCTTGTGTTAAAAAACTATTGGCTTATATTAATTATAATTTAGTTTATTGGCATTAATAAAGAAAATTAAAAAATAATATCAACTAATTTTATGAATGTAATACTATTTTATGGTTTAGTTTTACATTGTAGTATTTTAAAATCAGTGATTTAAACAAAGTATTCAGAGATTAAAAATAACTTTTTAAAGCGGAAATTATTTCGTATTTTTTAAGTAATTTGATTTAATTTTAAATAAATACAGTGCATTAAATACTATTTGGTAGTTTTAAATCTAATTTAATCAATAATCTGATAGATATGGATGCTACACATTTTTTAGAGCAGTTTTGGCAAGATAAATTATCAGTTTATATTATTTCTTGGATTTAACCAATAAATTTTAAAAAATATATAAACATAATTTAATTAGTAGAATATTAATTATTGATTTAGTGTATTTTAGTATATTAAGAACAGCTATTCTTATGTGTACAGCAAAAAATATGCTTTTATTTCATAAAAAATAACACATGAAGAATTGCTGATCTTAGTTCGTGCAAGAAAGTTCTAACAAATGACAGTTGCCTTAACCAAAATTATTTAATTTGGTATTTTTCAGTTATGTTAAGCAAAGTATTCAGAGTTTGAAATGAACTTTTGAAAGCGGAAATTATTAGGGATTTTTAATGAAATTAAATTATATTTAAAAAAAATACGGTGCATTAAATACTATTTAAAAAATATGGTAGTATTAAGTCTGAATTAATAAAATATACTGATAGATATAGATGCTACACGTCTTTTGGAACGCTCATGATAAAACAAACTATCGGTTTACACTATCATTTAATTTATTGGCATTAGCCAATAAATTTAAAAAAAATGTATGCACATAGTTTCATTAATAGAATATTATTTACTGATTTAATGCATTGTAGTACTTTAAGAGCAGTTATTTTTATGTGTACATATAAAAAATGCTTTTATTTCATAAAAAAATAACATATAAAGAATAGATTCTTTTAGTTTCGTGCAAGATAGTTTTAACAAATGGACAGTTGCCTTTAGAAAAATTATTTAGTTTGGTATTTTTCAGTTATGTTAAGGAAGGGAGTGATTTAAGCAAAGTATTCAGAGATTAAAAATAACTGTTTAAAGCGGAAATTATTTGATATTTTTGAAGCAATTCAATTATATATTAAATAATACCGTGCATTAAATACTATTGAAAGAAAATGGGTTGTTTTAACTTTGAATTAATAAATTATATTGATACATATGGATGCAACACGTTGTTTTTTATAGCGCTCTTGCTAAAACAAACTATCAGTTTACATTATCATTAAATTTATTGGCATTAACCAATAAATTAAAAATATATCCATCTAATTTCATTAACAGAATATTATTTAAAGATTTAGTGCACTGTAATGTTTTAAGAGTAAATATTCTTATAAATGCAACAAAAGTATTTTTTTATTACATGAAAAAATATTATTTAAAGAATTGCTGCTCTTAGTTCGTGCAAGAAAGGTTTAAAAATGGCATTTAACTTTACCAAAATTATTTAGTTTGGTATATTTCAGTTATGTTAACCCTTTCCGGCACGGACAAAATCTGTTAGTTATATGTGAAATTATCGACTGACACCAAAATTCGCAAACTAATTTCGTAGATATTTTGAAACCCTTAATTTAAGCTTTTATTGTAAAAGCAAAATTTTACTAAAATATCATTGGTGGCGTTTGTAAGTTTGTAATTAAAATCAGGTATCCCAGACCGGGCACAGTGTGCTGCAAAGGGTTAAAGAGTGAAATGGTTTAAGTAAAGTATTCAGAGATTGAAATAAATTTATGAAGACGGAAATTATTTGGGACTTTTGAAGTAATTTAAGTATATTTTAAATTGTGAGAGTGTGTCCTTTGTGATAAAGACACTCTAGCATTTTAGTGAGATCGTGACGTCAATGTTTTAACATGTGTGCCGCAAAAGCGACACCAATCCGTTATTGAACTTTAACTTTCCAGAGCGTGTGTGTCGCCCTCGAATCTATAGTTAGTTGCGGTTAGGAATAATATGCAAATTTTTAGCACCATCTTCAGTTTGCAATGTATAAAAGCTGTGAGTTGGAGTGTGTTGGGTGTGTGGTGAGAAGGCGGAAGCAAGATAGTGCGGGGTGAGGCGGCAGTAGTCCGCAAAGCTAGTTAGATTGGTGAGATAGATTGTGTTCTAAAGTTAGCCAGTCAGCATTGGGAGCCGAGTTAGTTTGTGGTGAGCTGAGTTACCCAAGAAGAGTGCCAGTGGGTAAGAATTAATTTAATACGTTGGATATTTTTGAGAATAAAGAGTGTTTGCAGCCACGGGCTGTCTTATTATAGAGTTTAACTAGCTTTTATCCGCAATCTGAACGTGAAGCTGGTGTGAAGTGCCCCGAACTGAGCTTAAGCCGAGGTCGTGAGTATAGCTTATGATTTAACTTCTTAGTATTGTGCTTAGTGACTGAAATCTTGAACTATCGCTCCACTTTCCCACGTTCCAGAGGTTTAAATAAATTGTTTGATTTTATCTTATATTTAGAATTATGTATTCATTTAACCAGCAGAACACCAGCCACGTCAAAAATGACACCCAACTTGTGTTCCAATACGTTACAAAATAAATGCCGTGCATTGAATTTTATTTAATGAAAAAATATGGTAGTTTTAAATCTGAATTAAAAAATATACTGATAGATATGGATACTAAATATTGTCTAATTAAACGTTTTTGTTAAAAACTAAGTATTGGTTTATATTCTGTCATTTAATTTATTGACATTAAACGATAAATTACAGAAAATGTGCACCTGGTCTCACAAATAGAATTTTTATTTAACGATTTAGTTTTATTTTGTTGTATTTTAAGAGTAATTAGGTTTGTGCGTGTAACAAAAGTAAGCTTTTATTTCACAAAAAATACGCATGTAAAGAATTTACGCGCACACTGGATAAAAATGAAGCACTCAAAAATGAGTAAGTCGATGTACTCATATAGAATTGAGTATGTTTGTATCAAAAATGAACACATTGCTTTCTCAATTTTGAGACAGCATATGTTATCAAATCCAAACAAATGATAATTTTGTACCCAGTATAGGTCTATCTCATTCATGGCGGCATAAAATATGCTTTTTAATGTAAGCATTATATTACGTACAGTATTTTAAAATAATTTTAAAGTATACTTCCAAATAACGCTCTTGTCATAAAAATGTTCGATTTGGATATTTATCCTTATAATTTTACTATTTTTCTTAATAAACAATCAATTAAACATTTCTTGTTAATAATTTTGAGCAAGAAATAAATACCAGCATAATAACACTTTAATTTTGAAGTTTAGAGGCAAATTCATAGCGATTTATATTTGAACACAACCATCGAATCAAAAATCAGTACATGTGTTTCTCATTTTTGAGAACTTTTGAATCGGAGGACACTATTTTTAGTATGTGAAATACTTAAAATTGAGTACTTTTTACTCAATTTTAAGAAACCATTTTTTTCAGTGCATGGTTCGTACAGGAATATTAAAAAACAGCAGTTGTCTTTACGAAAATTATTTATTTTGGTATTTTTCAGTTTTGTTAAAGAATGAATTGATTTTGACAAAATATTCAAAGATTGAAATGAACTTTTGAAAGAGAATATTACCCGGAATTTTTCAAGTTTTAAATTTACATTTTAAATAAATGCTATGCATTATATACATTTAAAGCATTTGAGCTATCTCCCGTATTAATAAAGTATACTGATAGATATGGATGATAGATATTATTTATTAAAAGACTCTTGGTGAAAACAAACTATTGGTGTATATTGATTAATTAATTGTTATCAAGCAATAAATTATGAAACATATTTACCTAATTTCATTAACAAAATATTATTTAATGATTTTGTTTTATAATTTAGCATTTGTAGAACAGTTATTTTCATGTGTGGAACAAAAAATATACCTTTAAGCAATAAAAAAAATGGGATGTAAAGTAATTCTGTTCTTCATAAAAAATAATACTGCAAATTAAAAACAATTTAAAGCACTTGTGCTATTTTAAATCTAAATTAATAAAATACATTGACAGGTACGAATGCTAAGCATTGCCCACTGGAACGCTCTTGCTAAAAGCAAACTACTGTCATTTCATTTATTGGTATTGACGAAAAAAATTACAAAAAATATACTTTTAATTTCATGAATAGAATGCCATATAAACATTTGTTTTTAGTTTAGTTTTTCTTTATTTTTATTATTATTATTTGTAGTCTTTTAAGAGTAGTTATTTTTATATGTGAACAAAAATGACCTTATTTAATAAATGAATGGACTGTAAAGAAATGATGCCCTTGGTTTGTGCAAGTATGTTTTAACAAATGACAATAGCCTTTACCAATATTATTTAGTTTTTCTTTTTTTTTTTCAATTATGTTAAGGAATGAAATAATTTAAGTAAAGTATTTAGAGATTGGAATGTACTTTTGGAAGTGGAAATTATTCGAGATTTTTGAAGTGATTTAATTATACTTTAAATAAATACCATGCATTAAATACTATTTAAAGAGAACATGGTAGTTTTAAATCTGAATTAATAAAATATACTTATGGATACGGATGCTAGATATTGTTTAATTAAGCGCTTTTGCTAAAAACAAACTATTGTTTTTATGTTCTATCGTTTAATTAATTGGAATTACATAATAAATTCCAGAAAATGGACAACTAGTTTCATTATTAAAATTTTATTTAATAATTAATATTTTAAAGGGAGTTGTTTTTATGTTTAACCCTTTGTGACTCAACAACTCCTATTTGAAAAACATTGACTCAGATGTTAGAATACATCATTTTAAGCATGTAAAAAGTAATTACAAATTTAGAACGTAAAACTAAAATAATTATTGACTAAAAAGTACTTTTTTACACATCTACAATAAGCAAAACTGATATCCTTCTCATAAATATCGTTTATTTTCCAATACAAAATTTTAAAGTATACGAAAATTACCTTTAAATATATATATACTTTCGGACTTCTAAGACTTTTTTTAATTTGACAAATTAACTGTTGTAATTTTTGCAATATCGACCTGAAGCTTCTCCAATGGTAACAAAACTTTGGTATGAGAAATTAACTCAATATCATCATCGTTTGAGAATTCCAATGTTTAATTTATATTATCTGATGTGTTAGAAAATAGGAACAACAAATAAAATCATGCTTTAAAGCTTAATGTGTAAGTACTGTTGACTTTTGGGTATGTTGCAAATCTGCAACATGGTGATACAACGGATTAAATATATATATATACCTTCATGTAATAATAATAAAAGATGTGATGCAAGGAAATACTGTTCTTGGTTACTAGAGGAAAATTTGAAGAAAGTCAGTTACGTTTATCAAAACTGTTTATTTGGTATTTTTTGGTTATGGAGTTAGAAATCGAACGCTTTAACAAATATTTAGACATTTGTTAACATTTTAAAGTAGAAAATATTCAGGATTTTTGAAGTAATTTTATAAAAACTTTAAATAACTACCGAGCATGAAGTAATATTTGGAACAATTTGATTATTTTAAAATGAATTAATGAAACACATTGATAGATTCTGTAGAAAACAAATATTTATCTGTTATATGCAGACACACAGACAGCTGACGACAGTAGATGCTGTGTATTTATATAATTACAAACGCGCAAAAAAGCTTTTAAAATTAGAAAAGGCATGTAGTATCGAGTTTTTTTTTTCTTTTTTTTATGAAGTCGAATAAGTGCAAAATTTTAGTGCCTGTTTCTTTAATACTCTGAGTACGCAATAAATAGGCATACATAATCTTTCAGTTTTTTTTTTTTTTTTTACTTTTAAATCAAGTTTGAAATACGTTAAATTGTTGAATTTGAAGTGCCTCAAGAATCAGCACAACACATTCCATCATGCATAAAAGTATAAAGAAAAATAAAATTTAAAGAAGCAATAGGCAATTTCTGTTCATTTTCCCAAGCAATTTATTTTATCCACCAGTTTCATTGCATATTTAAATTCTAGTGCATCAAAATAGTCACTAAAAAATGCAAAGTTATTTCAACAAATTTATTCCCAACAAAGAAATATTACTATACTTTCGTTTAAGTTAATGGCGAATGACAAAACTTTTAACATATTTACAAAGCTTCTCATATTTGTATGAAAAAGAGGATTTTGCATGTTTTTAAGATAACAAAGAAGATTTTTAAAAAATCCCTTTTTCTAGGGATAAACCTAATAGGTAACTGTAATCACAACCACTGCCAGCGTTGACAAGCATGATGATGAAGATTCATGCGATTTTGATATCCAGGGATTCCGGAACTGTGAGCTAGGGATTAACTCAGTGACTGCTAGAGTAATCCTTCGAAATTGTGAAAGAATCGTGTCTAGAATATTCCCTATTCACAGCCATATTTTTCCGATGATATTTTTTTCAGATATTTTCTTTCTCCTAAGAGTTACGGGAAGGGTATTTTATTTGAAAAGAAAGGATTCTGATGTAAATTCTTTTCACACATCACATTTTAAATTAGATAATATACAGAAATAAATTGACTCCACCTTAAATAGGACATCATTACCATGGTAACCGGTAATCATTACCTATCATGTGATATCATAGAATTAGTCATGTATGATAGGATTTAACAGAATTAAGAAAACTTTTATTAATATATCCTTTTTAAGTTTTTATTCAATTTTCATAAGATTTTAAAGGACCTGACGAAATTCTGGCACGATTATATATATCGAATTTCAAACAAATCCAATGGGTAATTTTTAAACTGTAGGCAGACAGACGGACGACCAGGCGATTAATGTAGGTGTTGTATATTTGTATAATTGCAAAGCGCCTAAAAAAATTTATGTAGAGTCAAGATTTTTTTTTATTTCTGATGTTGAATAAATGCAAAATTTTAATATCTATTTATTTAACACTCTCTAATGTGTTGTTAATATATAAATAAGCTCCCAGTTATCTTTAATTTTTTTATCTTAATTTTAAGTACGCTTAAGTGTCAAATTTGAAGTGTGTCAAGAATCACCATAACTCATTTCATCATGCATAATCTTGTACAATAAAAAATAAGATTGAAAGAAGAAATGCTGACTTTCCGTTCTTTTCCCAAGCAATTTATTTTATCCACCGATTTCACTGCATATTTAATCTTAGTGCATCAAAATAGTCACTAAAAAATTCAAAGTTATTTCAAAAAAATATTCCCAACAAAGAAATATTACTATACTTTCGTTTAAGTTAATGGCGAATGGCAAAACTTTTAACATATTTACATAGCTTCTCATATTTATATAAAAAAAGGAATTTTTGCATGTTTTTAAGTAAACAAAAAAGCTTTAAAAAATCCCTTTTTCGAAGGAAGAACCGTAATAGGTAACTGTAATCACAACCACTGCCGGCGTTGACAAGCATAATGATGAAGATTCATGCGATTTTGATATCCAAGGATTCCGGAACTGTGAGCTGGGGATTAACTCTGTGACTGCTAGAGTAATCCCTCGAAATTGTGAAAGAATCGTGTCTAGAATATTCTCTATTTACAGTCACATTTTTCCGATGATATTTTTTGCAGATATTTTCTTTCTCCATAAGAGTAATGGGAAGAATATTTTATTTGAAAAGAAAGGATTCTGATGAAAGTCTTTTCTCACATCATATTTTAAATTCAGTAATATACAAAAATATATTAACTCCTCTTTAAATAGGAAATCATTACCATGGTAATCGGTAATCATTACCTATCATGAGATATCTTTGAATTACTCACGTATGATAGGTTGTAACAGAATGAATAAGACTTTTTTTTATATATCCTTTTTAAGATTTTATTCTATTTTCATAAGATTTTAAAGGACCTGACGAAATTCTGCCACGATTATATATATCAAATTTCAAACAAATCCAGTGAGTAATTTTTGTACTGTTATATGTACGCAGACAGACAGACGACCAAGCGACGAATACACTATATTGCCATTGATTATGGGACACTTGCGATTTTAGACATTTTACTAAATATCTAGAAAAATACATGAGGAATCATCTCGAAACTCTTAGTGTATAAATATAATAGTATTCGTCATACATCTCCGTGAAAAATTTTTACCGAAACGCCATAGGGGACCGTCAACAAATTAAAAAAGAATGAATATCTTTTGAATAACCCTGTCAAAACTAATGTAGCAAAAGCGCTCAAACTCTGGATTATGATTGAATGCCTTATTGTAATACACTGTGTTCATTTTTATGCAAATAGCATACGCACTCGCAGAGTAATTAAGGTTTTTATAAAAATGGTCCCAAATTTTTCCAAGTTTTTCCATTATAATTTTCAGAGTTCTTAATATAAAATAATATTTTTTTCAGAAAATATGACAAACAACATTGCATACAGTACCCTGTAATCAGAATTAAAAAATAATAAAAATTGTATGAAAAATGAGTAGGTTTACTATATAATTTTTTACTGCGCATGCGTCAAAGATATCAAAATTTCATTTGCATATTATGTTAGCTAAATGTATAGCGCAACTTTTGTAAAAGTCTCAAAATCATAGCTTGAAAATTCTGAAAGTAATCGTCTATAGAAAAAGGACAAAATCCGTTGTTTCCAAAATGAAGCAAAAAAATGAGGGATTTTGTCCAAATGCAGTAGTACATCCCATATTGTGTATTCTATATTGACACTAATCAATGAATATATGGATACAATCCCTCTTGTTTTTGCTTCATTTTGAGAATAACGGATTTTCGACTTATTCAATTGACGATTATTGTCAGAATTTTCAAGTTATGATTTTGTGACTTTCACAAAAGTTGCTCTATACATTTAGCTAACATAATATGCAAATGAAATTTTGATATCGTTGACGCATGCGCAGTAAAAAATTATTTTGTAAACCAACTCATTTTTTATACAATTTTCATTATTTTTTAATTCTGATTACAGGGTACTGTGTGCAATGTTGTTTGTCATATTTTGTGAAAAAAATAATATTTTATATTAAGAACTCTGAAAATTATAAGGAAAAAACTTGGAAAAATTTGGGATCATTTTTATAAAAATCTTAATTACTCTGCGAGTATGCATGCTATTTGCATAAAAATGAACAAGGCTTATTACAATAAGGCATTCAATCACAATCTAGAGTTTGAGCGCTTTTGCTACATTAGTTTTGACAGGGTTATTCAAAAGATATTCACTCTTTTTTAATTTGTTGATGGTCCCCTTTGGAGTTTCGGGAAAAAATCTTCACGGAGATGTATGACTTATACTATTATAGTTATACACTAAGAGTTTCGAGATGATTCCTCATGTATTTTTCTAGATATTTAGTAAAATGTCTAAAATCGCAAGTGTCCCATAATTAATGGCAATATAGTGTATAGGTGCTGTGTATTTATAAATTTGCAAACGCGCCTAAAAAGCTCTTAAAATTTGAAAAGGTAGGGTAACATCCCCAGTAATTGGCATGCACCAATGATTGGCACATCCTACAAACATGTCCTAAAATAAGATTTATATCCACTCTTTTAAAAATGCAAGACCATATACCAGTTATATGCTCATTCACTTTAAAGATTATGACTTTGATTTATGCTACTATATGACAGTAGTGCCTAGGAAAGAGAAACAATTATGGTTTGTATCAAATTAGCCATTTTTGTTGCAAAATCTTCTTCTCTGGCTTAAGAAAGGTATACTTTTCAATTCATTATTATCGGATTTATAATATATTTTAAATTTTTATTGACAACGGTTTTGTTTAGTTGAAAAGGGTTACTTTTATTGTGTAAAAGTATTTTTGACATAAATATTTCGATTTCATAATTAATGATAGATGCCAATTAATCGTACTTCAATTTTCTAGTTCCAAGTAATTGGCACCTATTCCAATTACAAGGAATTCGCAAGATTTGAGATTAAACCACTTATTTTGGCAGTATTTCTAAAGTTATATACACTTTTTGTTTATCATTTGTTTTTATTTTAAAATATGAAATATTATCAGTAATTGAAATCCATTAAAGCTTTATATGACAATTACTGGGGACAGCATGGCAATTACTGGGTATTAATATAAATATATTGTATTATTTTAAAGTGTTCACATTTCAGACTAATATGCTGATTCCTTACTCTCAAAAACCTGAAATATGGCATCTTCATCTACAGCGATTCATTTAAAGCGATTAAACCCAATGCAAAATATAAAGTTTTTTTATATATATAAACATGTGCCAATTACTGGATCACAAGGTGTCATACATTGATGCTCTAGGTGCCAATTACTGGTGATTACAGCAACTTTTTATGAATATATTTTTTAAAAATACTTTTTCAAAATATTTTGCTTTTAGTGGGCAAAATAGATGCACAGATATGCATTCTTTGATTTAAAAATATTTGCAAGTAAATATTTTATTTCTTGGTAATGAAAATTGAAGTAAGTTTAAAGACAAATTCTTAATTACTGGGGATGCTACCCTATGTAGTGTCGATTTTTTTTTTTTTTCTGGTGTTGAATAAATGCAAAATTTTAGTATATATTTATTTAACACTCTCTAACGTGTTGTTAGTACATAAATAAACTTCCAGTTATCTTTAATTTTTTAATCTAAGTTTTAGCAAATTTAAGTGTCAAATTTGAAATGCATCAAGAATCATCATAACACATTTCATCATGCATAAACATACAAAGAAAAATAAGGTTTAAAGAAGCGATGTGCAATTTCTGATCATTTTCTCAAGCAATTTATTTTATCCACCGATTTCACTGCATATTTAATCTTAGTGCATCAAAATAGTCACTAAAAAATTCAAAGTTGTTTCAACAAAATTATTCCCAACAAATAAATATTATTATCTTTTCGTTTAAATTAATGGCGAATGACAAAACTTTTTAACATATTTACATAGCTTCTCATATTTTTATGAAAAAGAGGATTTTGCATGTTTTTAAGAAAACAAAGGAGCTTTAAAAAAATCCTTTTTTTCCAGCGATAAACGTAATAGGTAACTGTAATCACATCCACTGCCGGCGTTGACAAGCATGATGATGAAGATTCATGCGATTTTGATATCCAGGGATTCTGGAACTGTGAGCTGGGGATTAACTCAGTGACTGCTAGAGTAATCCCTCGAAATTGTGAAAGAATCGTGTCTAGAATATTCCCTATTCACAGCCATATTTTCCGATGATATTTTTGCAGATATTTTCTTTCTCTATAAGAGTTACGGGAAGAATATTTTATTTGAAAAGAAAGGATACTGAAGTAAATTCTTTTCTCACATCTTTGAATTCCAGTGTTCAAAAATAAAATGTTTTGTATATTAGCTGAATGCTGATTCGTAAAATAAAGGAAGTAAACATCTAATGCACGTTCCTTCGTTGTATTTATATACAATGTAGTGCAGTTGTGTGTACTTATCATGCGGTCAATTTGATTAATCCGTTATAATTAATAGTAACCAGTTATTGTTAATAATAACCAAATGATATCCAAATAAAACGGTTAATAAGATAAATTTTTGAGAATTTATCAAATTAACCGGTTATTATTAATAATTACTATCAAGGTTGATAAATATAATAAATTTCAACTCGTTTAGCTTGAGATTTTTATTTTGTATATTATTTTTTTCTAAATCTTCATTGCTAAAAATATGCATATCAAATCTGTAAAGTTTATTCTTTAATTATTTCAGTGCTTAAAATTTTTATCTAACTCATTCAATAATTGTAAAAATAATTATTTTAAGCTGTTTAGTCTTTTGCATCTTATTTATAGAACACTTCTTTCCAGAATTTAAGTTTAACGATTGATTTATGTTTTATGATTATATGCGGAAATATATTTATAACACTAATATTACCTGGATAAGAGCAATAGCAGATGTAATTTTCTGAACTAATCTAAACAATCGTCTTTATTTTGTAGTCTGTATGGAGTCAACCGTGACAGGAATATAACATTAAAATACAGACTAATATGGCGAATTGCACCCCTTCTGATAGGTCTTGTAAATACCTTTTTTAGGTGCGTTCGTAATTATGTAAATACGTATCACCTATTGTTGTCGTTCAGTCCGTCCGTCTGTCCGTCCGTCTGTCTGTCCGTCTGTCTGTCTGTCCGTCCGCATATAACAACGCAAAAACTACCCAAAAGAATCGTTTGAAATTTAAACTATATTATTATTGTATAATTTTGTCGAATCATTTCAAATTTTAAGAAAATCGGATGCATAGATCAATTACAGGGACAATCGAAAGGATTCCGTTACATTACGGTTAATGGGAAAATTGTTTCAAATGCATTTTAATGGTGTTATACTCATTCGAACGTAATAAAATTGATATGCATCTATAAAGTAGATATTATAATATACATTTTGCATAATCTGTGGTGCAAAGAATATTTGTTATTGATTTACAAGGCCACACAAAAGTATTCCATTGCATAATGGTATAGGAAAAACATTGTTTGGTGCGCATTTTAATTGTAATTATTTACAGTTTTATGAGATTGATATTTTTAAAACTTCGTTATCGTACGAACGCACCATCATTTGCTACGCTTCACGTGCAATTTCCAACTTGTTTAAACTTTGTTTTATTAGGCATTTCTGAACTCGTCATGGCGTAGGTATGATACTTGTGACATATAGATGCACCTCTGTTTGTCATCACTTCTGCCTTAGATTACTGATCTAGAAACATGTACTGAATTTACGGGGACATCCCAATCCTTACGGGAAATATGTTCTTTCTCTGTGTTTTGTAAGATTTCTTTTCAACTAAAATTAAAGTATATATGCAAAGAATTTACTGAAATAGTTTTTGTGTATCATTTTTTTTTTTTCGGATTACGAAGCCTTTTTGGTGTTGCGGGGACAACAATTCCTGTGCGAACCAAGAACAGCCTTTTTTTAGCTGATATTTTTTTGTAAATCAATATAGTCATACTTTTTGTTGCACACAAAAATATAACTGCACTTAAAATATTACAACGTAAAGCTAAACAATTAAGTAAAATTCTGTTAATTAAATTAGGTGTGTATTTTTTTTCAATTGACTGTTTAATGTCAATGAATAATTTATACTTAATCTTATACCAATAGTTCATTCTTAGTAGCAGCGTTCAAATAGGCTAAATCTTCATCCAGAATATATCAGTGTGTTTTATTAATTCTGATTTCTAATAGAACAATTGCATTAAATAGTATTAAATGCATAGTATTTATTTAAAATATAATTAAATTACTTAAAAAACCCAAATAATTTCTGCGTTCAAAGGTTAACTTTAATGTCTGAGTAATTTGCTTAAATCACTTAATACTTTAGCATAATTGAAAAATACCCAAATTAAATAATTTTAGATAAAGCAACAGACATTTGTTAAAACTATCCTCCTAGAACCAAAAAAAAAAAAAAAAATCACTTATTTGCATCCCATTCTAAATGCATATTTTTTGTTTTATACTTAAAAATAACTTAACCTAAATTCATACAATAAAAAACAAAATAATTAAATAAAATTCTATAAATGACATTAACCCCTTGAGGGGCAGTGGTTTCATAGATATACCACTTAATTTTAATTCCCGAATGCCACATTCGCACCGGAATTTTGTTAGAAAAAATTATGGTTTATTGAATGCGTGAAGTATAGCGTTTTCTTATTTACAAATAAAATTGTTTTCGAATTCCGGTGTCAGTCATGAATTTCAATACTTAAGCCATGAATTTGCCCTGCCCCGCAATGGGTTAAATATATCATTTTTATAATTTTTTGTCTAGTGCCAATAAATTCAATGATAAATAATATCCAACCAATAATTTATTGTTAAAGGATGCGTTCATCTCAACAATGAATCACAGAATCAAAGATGCTTTTTACCCAAGAAAAGAGCTGTTTCGGTCAACAATCGAGTGTCGAACTTGATTTTGGATACAGTCAATAAAATATGCCCATTTTAAAATAATTATTTTCTCGGAAACTTTTCATACAAATTGCACAAAAGTTTATTTTTAGGGTAATTGAAGAGTGTAGAGTTAATTTATGCTGTCAGAATTGGGTACTGCTATTGAAAAAAAGTTAGGATTTGTTTTAATATATAGATGACTCCCTAAGAAAATTTTATATACATCCTTTAAAAGTAGACTTGATTTTCAATCGTTTTTCGCAAGTAATTTTCTTCTACAATAATTTTTTTGTAGAGTTAGTAGGGGGCGTTTATTTTTTTTCCGCGACTAGGGTAACAACCCCAGTAATTGGCACTTTAAGAATTTGTCTTTAAACTTACTTCAATTTCCATTACAAAGAAATAAGATATTTACTTGGAAATATTTTTAAATCAAAGAATGCATATCTGTGTATCTATTTTGCCCACTAAAAGCAAAAAAAATCAAAAAGTATTTTTATAAAAATATATTTATAAAAAGTTGCTGAAATCACCAGTAATTGGCACCTAGAGCACCAATGTATGACACCTTGTGATCCAGTAATTGGCACAAGTTTATATTTTAAAAAAAACTTTACATTTTGCATTGGGTTTAATTGCTTTAAATGAATTTACTGTAGATGAAGATGCCATATTTCAGGTTTGTGAGAATAAGAAATTAGCATATTAGTCTGAAATGTGAACACTTTAAAACAATACAATATACTTATATTAATACCCAGTAATTGTCATGCTGTCCCCAGTAATTGTCATATGAAGCTTTAATGGATTCCAATTACTGATAATATTTCATATTTTCAAATAAAAACAAATGATAAACAAAATTAGTCTGTAACTTTAAAAAAACTTCCAAAGTAAGTGGTTTAATCTCAAATTCCTTGCGAATTCCTTGCAATTAGAATAGGTGCCAATTACTTGGAACTAGCAAAATTGAAGCACCATTAATTGGCATCTATCATTAATTCAGAAATCCAAATATTTGTGTCAAAAATACTTTTACACAATTAAAGTAACCCTTTTTAACTAAACAAAACCGTTGTCAATTAAAATTTAAAATATATTATAAATCATATAATAATGAATTGAAAAGCATACTTACCTTAAACGAAAGTAGAAGCATTTGCAACAAAAATGGCGAATTTCATACAAGCCATAATTGTTTCTCTTTCCTAGGCACTATTGTCATCTAGTAGCAAAAATCAAAGTTATAATCTTTAACGTAAATGAGCATATAACTGGTATATGGTCTTGCATTTTTAAAAGACTGGATATAAATCTTATTTTAGGACATGTTTGTAGGATGTGCCAATCACTGGTGCATGCCAATTACTGGGTGTGTTACCCTATACATTGTAATATAATTTCTAAATTCTATTTCAATCCGAAAAGATATCGCTGCTGATCTTTTTAAAAACGAAATTTATAATGAATTAGTCTTCATTTTGAATTACTTTGATTTCAAATGCTAAAATCTTTTAAATTGTTTTGGGAATAGTTTGTATTTTTTTTTTTCGAGTTAAATAATATTTCTCACAAACGAAATTAATACAGTCGAACATCGTTAACATGAACCTCAAGGGGAATCAAAATTTTGTTCATGTTAACAGTAATTCATGTTATCAGTATCAAATCTTTGTATTCGTCTTTACAGAGGACTATGAAAACAATTCATGTTAAAAGTAATTCCCTTTAAGTACGTTCATGTTAACGAAGTTTGACTGTATTGAATTTAAAATATTTCACAGCCCCTTTTCAAATCTTTTTAGACTTTAGATAATATTTTTATTTGTGTGTCCAATGCTTCAAAAATAATAACTGCGCAAAGTATAGTATTTAGATTGATATTTTGATAATATACTCACTCACTTGTTTCTTTTAAATGCGGAAAATATCAACATAAACTTTTGTTTATACCAGTCTTTTAACTCGAAAATTACGCTACAAAAAAATTATTGAATTAAATATGTAACATATTACCTAATATGTGTATTATTACCTAAAAAATGTAATTTTATTTTAATTTTAAGAATTGTAAATTATTTTCTAAAGAGTTTCATGTCATTAGATGAAACTAAATAAGAACGAAAAATCCAGCATCCAGCATAGATTATGTATAATTCTCCAACATATTAAGACAGTAATACAATTTCACAGTTAATTAATATGAAATGTGATGGGTAAATAAACAATTTGAAAACTCATAACGTATTTGAAACTCAATTTTTGCGAATGCAATCAATGGCGGAAAAAATATCCTTTTTCCTTAGCAGACCTGTAAATGATCTATGGATTTTTATATGTACTACATAGTATGCTAAAAGTTTGTTAATTGTTAAAAATAGCACAGTTGAAATTTTCCATTCAGCATTTCCCGTAAATAAAAGGAATTGTACTTAAAAAATATGCATCCCTGATGCATAGGATCTGTAGAGTTTCTCTCTATCAAGCAACATTTTAAATAAAAAATTAAAATAAAAATGCAGTTTGAAAATTCGTGCCACATCTGAAAATGCGCTTCATGCAATTATTGTTCCTAGCCTTCAATAATCTACTTTTTTCTGTAGCCAAATACTTTTGTGTGTTTCTGTAAATGAATGATATATTCTTTGTACATCCTATCCTACATTAAACGCCGTGTATTTCTCCTCAGCGATATACAGAAATTTTATTATGTTTAAAATGCTGTAATATTATTATAATGTACTACAATAACTTTTCCCCACACACCGTAATTCATCGGATTTTTTTTTTTTTTTTTTGAGTATCTCTGTGAATGAATTGTAAATGATTCATATATAGTACCGAATATGCCATAGTGCTATCCAATAACATCTATCAATTTCATGATAGTCTTACTATATTTACGTGAGTTAGAGCACGAATGGACAGACAGACAAAAGGAATTCATGAACATTTTCAACATTGTTTAAATAAACAGATGGAAAAGGTCTTCAAAGTTTAATTATATATGCATTGCTTACTCTATAATTTACATTCACGTATTGAGTCGGTGGTGACTGATAATTATAAAGCTTGAAGTTCATTACAATACATAAAGAGTATCTCATGAGAGAATGAAAAAAAGAGTAATAATTTGAGCCAATACAGATGAAATCAATGAGTAATGCGAAAATTTTTGAAAAAAGAAATGAGATTTTTGAAAGTATTTTCAGCTGAGTTCTCAATAGTCAAATAGAATTGACATAATATTCATATGTTCATTTTAAAAAGCTCTAGAACGGTTACCTACGCTTGTATTTTATTATAAGTAGATTCTATAAAATTGTTCTCTTTGTGACTTTAAAGCATCTGAAATTGTATCTCTCATGGCAATCGAGGCACCTAAAATTAAAAGAAAAGGAATATTTAAATCAACTACTTTTCCTACTGTTATCGGAAGCATAAATTATTCGCTATCGATTTTATCATGCTGAGGTAAGTTGTAGTTTTTGATTTTTCGCCCAAAACCTTTAATTCGCGTCAGAAAAATGATCTAATGATATATCTTTTTATGTAAATACGTAAACATAAGAAAACTTTCAACACATATCAAACATTTCGTACTCTATAATTAGGAATTCAAATATGCCATAAACATCACAAAAAATAGGTTATGCATTATGCAGTGTGTTTAAGAAACGATATTTTTACATTTGCTATTCAAAAACTTTTGGTAGATGTAATTTATTGTGACTTATTTATATATATATATAAATAAATATAAGAAAATTTGAATAATCTACGGGAATTTTGCCCTTTGCAATTAAGAATTCAAATTTGACAAACATGAAAATGTATAAAAAAAGAAATGCCATGTTTTATTCAGTGTGTTTAAGAAACATTACACATACCTGTTGTTTAGGCGTAAGCCTTAAATAAAGAAACAAATTTATTGATAGTAATGTATTTGACCTTGACAGGTTAATTACTGTCAAATAATAATTCTTGATATTAATGGATTTGACCTTGAGAAAACCCAATTACTGTCAAAATAAAAGTCTTGATTAATATTTATGACTAAAATAATGATTTAAAAATGCTTAATATTGATTTATTATTAAATTAATGTTTATTTCTTGACAAGTTGACAGCTTAATTTAATTTAAATTCATTTAAAGAGATTTATTGGTCTTATAATTATTTTATGTCAAAATTAATGTTTTATTTATTGATAAGTTGTCAACTTGAGTACTTTTTAAATCATTATTAGAGATTTATTGAGTTTTTAATTATTTTATGTCAAGTTAATGATATATTTTTAAATTTATGATCATTTTAATTTTATCTCTATGCTTTTCTTGTTATATTTCCCCAAAGGGGGTTTTTTAGTCTTGGATCTGCAACCGAGCAGATAATACACATTTTTTCTTGACTCTGCAATCAGGCAGAGAACATGTTTTGAAAGCATGAAAATTTTGAAGCTCTCTGTGAGAGAATAACGATTGATATCACTAATGCTTATATTCTAATGTGGATTTATTTAATTAATAAACTATATATTAATCATAATTGCTCTCCCGTTGGATTTTAATGAACATTTGATTTGATACACCCATTTTCTTTTGGTGCGCCTCATCCCGGCAGTGTTAAATAGTGAATAGTGTTGAATAGTGTTAAATAGTGACTAAATTGTGTGACTATTGTGACTTTTGTGCATGAACACAGTTTTCTCCTTATGATTGGATTAATACGAATGAACATTTGACTTGGATTACCTAAGGATTACCTGAAATAAACAGGTAAGAAGCTTTATTATTCAATTAGAAATTAAGATTTTATTATTGTTATGGAAAATTTAGAAAAACTTAAAGCAAAGCGTTCTGTTGAACGAACAAGTTTTACAAAGTTATTAACAAAATTAGACACGTTATTAGCAGATGATATTGATAATACAAAAACTGATGAATTATTAGAGCTTCACGAAACATTGTCTTTAAAAGAATCTGCATTTCAAAAATTAAATCATGAAATTGAAGCTCAAATATCAGACTTAAAAGAATATGAAAAGGATATTGCTAGCAGTGAAAAGTATAATGATCAGTTGATAAGTGCTAAATTTAAAATTAAAAATAGATTAAGTAAATGCAATAAAGGCAATATTTCTACTGTGATATCAGGTAGTTCTGTGAATGCATTGAATAGTTCTGTCAGTGGAACAGAAGCAAGTTCTTATTCGGCCATGAAATTACCCAAATTAAATGTTCCAAAATTTTCTGGTGAAATCGAAGAATGGGTAGAATTTTTTAATTGTTTTGAAACGTCGATACACCAGAATAAATCACTGTCAAAGATAGAGAAATTTGCATATTTAAAATCTTTGTTATGTAATCGTGCATACAATGTGGTAGAAGGATTTCCATTGACAGAGCAAAATTATGATACCTGTATTGATTTATTAAAGGACCGATATGGTAAAGTTGATGTAATTATAAATAAACATATGTCTAATTTGTTAAACATGGAACCCGTGAAAAATTGCTCAAATTTAAATGCGTTAAGAAGATTGCATGACGTTTGTGAAATAAACATAAGAAGTTTAAGAAATTTAGGAGTAACATCTAATTCCTATGGGCATTTATTAAATCCTGTTTTGATTAAGTTATTACCCCATGAACTTGTAATTGAATATCACAGAAGACGTGATACTAGTAAAGACCTTGATGTAACAGATTTAATTGCCTTTCTTAAATCAGAAATTGAATGCAGAGAAAAGGCTTTGCTTATGACTAGTTCTAAAACTGATACAACTTCTTCGTTTGTATATAAAAATAAAACTGAATATCGTGAAAGAAAACAATCAAATAAATATCAACATGAGTAATACTCTAAATGCTAATATAAAAGTTTTTTGTGTTTTCTGTAAAAGTAATGAACATTTATCGTCTGAGTGTAAAAATTTAGCTGATGAAAAGAAAAGATTAATGTTAAAAAAAGAAGGTAGATGCTATCGGTGTATTTTCAAATCCCATTTATCTTCGCAGTGCCGTGTAAAATTGCAGCCATGTATAAATTGTAAAAGCACTGAACATAACAAATTATTTTGTTTTAAGAAAAAATTGAAACCAGAAATATCCGAAAATCAAACAATTGTATCTAATTCTCATTGTAATTTAAAAAATTCTAATCATGCTGTTTTATTGCAAACATGTTGTGTAACTGCTCAAGGTAACTCGAAATCAAAATTAGTTCGTTTATTGCTTGATTCTGCAAGCGAGAAAAGCTTCATAACAAAAACATTAGCTCGTGAATTAAATTTGCCTGTTTTACGAAAGGAACATTTAACTGTATTTGCCTTTGGTATTGATCAAGGTCGGGAAGAAGAATATGATGTTTTCAAAATTAAATTAAGAAGTAAACTGAATTATCGCCGTTTCATAAATGTTGAGGTATTAGCTACGGATTTAATAAGCGCAACAACTTTGAAGGTTCCAAATTCTGATCCTTTAATTACGAAATATGTTGAGAGTAAGGGATGGAAATTAGCAGATCCTACCCCCCAGGAATCAGCAGTGCAAATCCTTCTTGGAGCTGATTATTTTTGGAATGTGCAGAAAGGCATCGTAGAAGAAATTAATGAGCATTTATATGTAGCTAATACACTTTTTGGTTACACAATAGTGGGAAAAATTAACTCTGAAAGCAACAAAACAATTAACGCTCATCATGTATCGGTGAATGAAAGGGAAAATTTTGATTTGCAAAGATTTTGGGATCTAGAATCATTGGGTATTTCTGATAGTAAAAGTGAACTATTTTCACAAAAGGATTTAGATGCAATGGATTTATTTAAAGATAATTTAAATTTTGTTAATGGAAGATATGAAACGAAACTTTTGTGGAAGGTAAACAAAAATGAATTGGAATCCAATTTTGATGTAGCTAAACAGAGACTTTGGGGATTAAAATCGAAATTATGCAAAAATGAATGGTTATTAAATGAATATAAGAAAATATTAAATGAGCAGTCTGATTTGGGGATAATTGAAGAATGTAAATTTGATAAAAACGAAGTGAACACATATTATATGCCTCACAGACCAGTAATAAGGGAAGACAAATTGACAACGAAAGTAAGAATAGTATATGACGCGTCATCTAAAGATAAAGGAGCAAAATCCTTAAATGATTGCCTATTTTCTGGTCCCAATTTAAATCCCAATATTTTGGATATTATTTTAAGATTCCGTCTTCACAAGATTGCCTTCTCAGCAGACATAGAGAAGGCATTTTTACAAATTCAGATAGAAGATGAAGATAGAAATTTTTTGAGGTTCTTGTGGTTTGATAATATCACTAGTAATAATCCCATCTTGAAGGTCTTCCGCATGACTCGTGTAACTTTTGGTGTAACAACCTCACCATTTCTCCTTTCTGCAACCATCAAACATCACATTGAGGGATATAAAGATCTTTTTGAGAAAATAGTTAATATGTTAAATACTTCATTGTATGTTGATGACTTGTTCCATGGCGCATATTCAGTAAATGAAGCTTTTGTTTTATCGAAAGGTGCAGAGAAGATATTGAGTGAGGCCAATATGAAATTAAGAAAATTCAAAACCAATTCAATGGAATTAAAAAATTTATGGAAAGAACATGGGATAAATTTTGAGGAAGACACCCTTGAACAAGATCTTTCAAAGATTTTAGGAATCAAATGGATGACAGAAAATGACACATTAAAATTAGATTTACAACCACTTTTGGTAGAATTTGATAGTCAAATTATCACTAAGCGTCTTGTTTTACAAACCATGGCGAAAATTTATGACCCTCTTGGACTCATTCCTCCCTTTGTAATAAGAATGGAGTTTTTGATGCAAGAAATCTGGGAACATGGAATGGACTGGGATTCTATGTTGCCA
Source organism: Maratus speculifer (assembly GCA_964019185.1). Taxonomy (NCBI): domain Eukaryota; kingdom Metazoa; phylum Arthropoda; class Arachnida; order Araneae; family Salticidae; genus Maratus; species Maratus speculifer. The sequence continues at coordinate 280,871,684 of OZ025294.1, forward strand.
GATCCTTTAAGTGAAAATTTCAGAAAATGGGTTTCGTGAGGTTAAGGAGTTAGTAAATTTTGAAATGCATAGAAAATATTTTGTAAATAATGTAAGGCTAAATCCTGAAACTGCTCAGCTTTTTATTTTTTCTGATGCTAGTATAAAAGGATATGGGTCTGTAGCCTATATTCGTGATCCCTTTTCTTGTGAAACTTCATTTGTTATTGCAAAATCTAGAGTGGCACCTCTAAAAAAAGTTACGTTACCTCGTCTTGAACTTCTTGGAGCACTTACAGCTGCTAGATTAGCAAATTATTTAAGGGGGATACTTGAAATTGATAATGAAAATATATTTTGTCTTAGCGACTCACAAATTGTTTTGCACTGGATAAAAGGAAGTGCCGGTAAATGGAAACCTTTTGTCGCAAATCGCGTACGTGAAATTCAAGAACTTGTTGCTCCTGTGCAATGGAAATTTTGTAAGGGAAAAGAAAATCCTGCAGATGTTCTCTCTCGTGGTTGTTCTGCATCTGAATTGATTAATAACTCTGTGTGGTTAAATGGTCCCTGCTGGTTGAAAAAAAATTCTTTACCAATATTTACGCATGAAATTCCAATAAATCTGTCTGACGAAGAGGCCCTGCAGGAAAAACGTAAAATGCTTGTTTGCTCCGTATCCCAAAATATTCCCGAATTCGAACTTTTGTATAAATTTTCATCCTGGGCCAAACTGAGACGAATTATGGCTTGGTGTCTCAGATTTATTAATAACAGTAGATGCCCATCTGAAAAAATCAGTGGTTTCTTAACTGTTCAAGAACTTGAAGGGGCAACAAACGCTATTGTGAAATTGATTCAACGCCATGAATTCAGAGAAGAACTGAAAATGCTAAATTCAAAAAAGAACCTAAATTCTAAAAGTAAATTACTTCCTTTACACCCTTTTCTTGACGAAAATGGTATTCTTCGTGTAGGAGGTAGGTTAAAAAATGCAAACCTCTCTGAATACCAAAAACACCAAATAATCGTACCTAAAAGACATCATGTTACAGATTTGATCATAAAATACTTTCATGAAAAACATCTTCATAGTGGTACTCAGTTAACAATTTCGGCCATTCGACAAAATTTTTGGATAGTTAATGCTAAAGAAGCTGTAAAAAGAGAAATAAGGAAATGTATTAAATGCTTCCGAAATATGCCACACCTTTCATCTCAAATAATGGGAAATCTTCCATCATCACGTGTAACACAAGCTCGAGTTTTTTCGAAGGTAGGAGTGGATTTAGCTGGCCCTTTTTTGATCAAACCTCGTAAGGGGCGTGGTGTGAAAACCTTTAAGCATTATATTTGCCTTTACATTTGTTTTGCAACAAAGGCTATCCATCTTGAAATTGTCACAGATCTTACCACTGAAACATTTTTAGCCTCGCTGAAAAGGTTTGTTGCTCGACGTGGAAAGCCTCAAGAAATATATTCAGACAGAGGTACAAATTTTGTAGGAGCTGACCGAGAAATGAAGAAAATGATGGCTCGAATTGTTTCTGATGAAAATTTTCACAAATATCTGACTGACGAAATGATAATTTGGAAATTTAATCCACCTTCTGCCCCCCACTTTGGAGGCCTTTGGGAAGCGGGAATAAAACAAATGAAAAATCATTTAAAAAGAACAATTGGTCAACAAATTTTGACTTATGAAGAGTTCTTAACATTGATTGCACAAATTGAATCTTGTTTAAATTCGAGACCGCTCGTGGCTGAATCTTCTGACCCCAATGACTTCACTGCTTTGACACCAGGACACTTCATTATAGGAGCACCAATGACATCCTTGCCTGAACCTGACATCTCCTCTAGATATGTTACTCCCTTGGAACGTTGGAAATTGCTGCAAAAGATTTTCCAGAGTTTTTGGAAAAGATGATCTTCAGACTACCTCTCACAATTGCAACAACGAACAAAGTGGTTGAAGAGTAACCCGAACTTAAAAATCAATGACTTAGTGCTGATAAAGGAAGAAAACCAGCCCCCATTAAGGTGGAAATTGGGCCGAATAATTGAACTTTTTCCTGGTGAAGATAGTCATGTTCGGGTTGTTAAACTGAAAACTTTGCACGGGGAACTGAAACGCCCCATACAAAAACTCTCTCCTTTACCAATAGGAAATAACTGTACTTGATTAATTATTTTCTTTTGTATGTTTAATTTTTGTGATTATAATGTATATTAATTTTTCTTTCTCTATTTTAGTTATACAACTTTTAACGCCTGAGGACAGTTAGAATTGTTAGAATTCATATTGAAGTTGTTTTATTTTATTTAAATACTAAAAAAAAAAAAAACTTTACAGGTAAAATGTTTTCATTTTATTGTTTTAATATTTGATTAAGAAAACTGGTAAGATTAATTATTTTAAATTTGATGAACTCTGTTCATGGAGGCGGAGGATGTTTAGGCGTAAGCCTTAAATAAAGAAACAAATTTATTGATAGTAATGTATTTGACCTTGACAGGTTAATTACTGTCAAATAATAATTCTTGATATTAATGGATTTGACCTTGAGAAAACCCAATTACTGTCAAAATAAAAGTCTTGATTAATATTTATGACTAAAATAATGATTTAAAAATGCTTAATATTGATTTATTATTAAATTAATGTTTATTTCTTGACAAGTTGACAGCTTAATTTAATTTAAATTCATTTAAAGAGATTTATTGGTCTTATAATTATTTTATGTCAAAATTAATGTTTTATTTATTGATAAGTTGTCAACTTGAGTACTTTTTAAATCATTATTAGAGATTTATTGAGTTTTTAATTATTTTATGTCAAGTTAATGATATATTTTTAAATTTATGATCATTTTAATTTTATCTCTATGCTTTTCTTGTTATATTTCCCCAAAGGGGGTTTTTTAGTCTTGGATCTGCAACCGAGCAGATAATACACATTTTTTCTTGACTCTGCAATCAGGCAGAGAACATGTTTTGAAAGCATGAAAATTTTGAAGCTCTCTGTGAGAGAATAACGATTGATATCACTAATGCTTATATTCTAATGTGGATTTATTTAATTAATAAACTATATATTAATCATAATTGCTCTCCCGTTGGATTTTAATGAACATTTGATTTGATACACCCATTTTCTTTTGGTGCGCCTCATCCCGGCAGTGTTAAATAGTGAATAGTGTTGAATAGTGTTAAATAGTGACTAAATTGTGTGACTATTGTGACTTTTGTGCATGAACACAGTTTTCTCCTTATGATTGGATTAATACGAATGAACATTTGACTTGGATTACCTAAGGATTACCTGAAATAAACAGGTAAGAAGCTTTATTATTCAATTAGAAATTAAGATTTTATTATTGTTATGGAAAATTTAGAAAAACTTAAAGCAAAGCGTTCTGTTGAACGAACAAGTTTTACAAAGTTATTAACAAAATTAGACACGTTATTAGCAGATGATATTGATAATACAAAAACTGATGAATTATTAGAGCTTCACGAAACATTGTCTTTAAAAGAATCTACATTTCAAAAATTAAATCATGAAATTGAAGCTCAAATATCAGACTTAAAAGAATATGAAAAGGATATTGCTAGCAGTGAAAAGTATAATGATCAGTTGATAAGTGCTAAATTTAAAATTAAAAATAGATTAAGTAAATGCAATAAAGGCAATATTTCTACTGTGATATCAGGTAGTTCTGTGAATGCATTGAATAGTTCTGTCAGTGGAACAGAAGCAAGTTCTTATTCGGCCATGAAATTACCCAAATTAAATGTTCCAAAATTTTCTGGTGAAATCGAAGAATGGGTAGAATTTTTTAATTGTTTTGAAACGTCGATACACCAGAATAAATCACTGTCAAAGATAGAGAAATTTGCATATTTAAAATCTTTGTTATGTAATCGTGCATACAATGTGGTAGAAGGATTTCCATTGACAGAGCAAAATTATGATACCTGTATTGATTTAAACTAATGTATCTGTAACTCATTCTGAACAGTATTAAAACTAACTGACGTAGTCAAAGAATTTTATAATAAGTAATTTTAATTATACATATAAGTACCGTCGGAAGATAAAAGGTTAAACAAGTTTTAAGGTAACTTTAAATAAACTTTAAATAAGATAATCGAAAAACATTTTACAACATGCATAATTTTGTAAACAGCAACTGTTATTCTTCATCATTTCATTTAAAGAGTCTCAAGAGTCTTACTCTTTACCTGACGGTGCAATTTAGCAACATGTCGCATTTATTTTTTTACCAACCTTTATAAAACGTAAATGCATAACATTTTTTAAATATAGACAACTTAATATCGCTTATATTTGAAATAATTTTTTTTTAACCTTCCCACTGCCGCGAGCGGATATATCCGTTCACTAGGCTGCAGGTCTTACTGCAGTTGTAGCTTTATTTAAATTAATATAATTTTACAAATATAATCCAGTTTTAAGAAATTAATTTATGATTGATATTTTCAAGGCTTATAAGCATATTCTGACAAAAAAATTATACCATGATAGAAAATCCCACTTTTATTAACATTTAAAATAAATTACAGAGAAAAAAATTACAATTTTGCCCTTTTGCTCAGCGGTCAGTGGGTTAAATATTCTATATTGAAATGTTATTTTATTTTTTTATATTTATTTTGATGAAAAATGAAACATTTTTTTTTATTTGCACCCGCAATGTTACAGCAAGATTATTGGTTCATGAGTCCCAAATTATAATAATGTAAAACTAATGTATCTTGGACGTATACTTCATTTGTAAGCAATTTATTAATTTATTTATTTAAAACAGGCAATCTTTCAATTAAAAAACTAATTTTTTGAAAATTTTATAATTTAAATTCAAGTTTTAAATAAAGAAATAAAATTGCTTACAAATGAAGTATACGTTCAAGATACATTAGTTTTACATCATTATAAATTCTTTTGGCGACTATTAAACTAATAATTTTGAGTCTATCTAGCGCGCAGTGGATGAAAACCAAAAAATATTTTTTATTTTTTCATGAAAATTCAACATAAATAAATAAAATAAAATTTCAATATAGAATATTAAAATATATATATTTTTTAAAACAGAAGAGATATTAAATTGTCTACATAAAAAATTTTATGCATTTATATTTTATATAGAGTGAGAAATAAATTAAATGTGACAGGTTGCTAAATTGCCCCACCAGGAATAAAGTAAGTCTACTGAGATCCTTTTACAACAATTCTGTATTACTATGTTTTTCTTTGTTATTCAATTCTGTATTATATATAAACTATTTTACTAAATCTTTTAAGTACAAATTGTGTATTTTAACTTAATATACCAGAAGGAAAATAGATTGCACAAATATACTGTAATTTTAATTTTATTCAAGCATTATTTTTAATATATATGATGATTATTTATACTTCTAGTGAATTTGTGAATGACTTTATTTTTAAACAAAAGAGTTCAAATTTAAACAGCTAATACTCTGTCAGTTTTAATTGTAGACGAATGGGACTTTTCTGTCTCATGTTCTAGTGTAAAAGGATATCTTTACTAAATATAAAACTTATGATATAACCGATGGTCTGAATAAAAAATAAAATTCCGTGTCGTTTAAAGATATCTTTTATAATTATACCCAAATGTCTTTTTAAATATTTCTTTACCTCGTTTAACACATTTTTGTAATTGGAGCTCTATGTCTATGCCTATCGCAGACAGTGCGATTTAAATGATATAAGTTCTACCCAAAAATATTATCATCGTCGTCTTAAAACAAACATGTCGAAATAATCTAATTTTCTTTCAAACAAAACTGTAATCATTTTAGATAAAAACTTAACTTTTTTATTCCAGCTTTTTGTGTTCGGAAGTCTTTCGACACAGTTTTCAAACTGACGAGACCAGGGATAACATAAATTATTTTAGTTAGCTTACAGAATATTAATCAAATTCGTGACAATGTCTAATTGTTTAGGAATTAGCCGTAGGAGATTGTTGAGAGTGGATACACAGTATTTTAACCATTTGAAAAATGTTTGTTGATTTCGGTCAGAAAGAGACGTTCTGGTGGCCGCATTTTATTTTATTCTTATTTTAACGTTTATGATCATTTATTTTTCCTCCTTTTAACGTTCGTAAAGGATCCTGTAAAATAATGCACACACTACACAAATTATTCCATAGGCACTAACACTCACTCGCAGCTCACTGCTGCATTATCGTCTGCACTTTCTCAAACACAACTTTGGAATAATAATATAAAAAACACTTCACTTCTTTTCACTTTCTGGACACTGAGATTTTAATTATAGGTAGCACGGTATCGTCTGCCTACATGGAACATACCGGCCCCCATTGACATGTTTCACATTCAATAATAACTCTTTTTTTACCAAGTACACTAATTACACAAATAAATACAAAAGGTCACTATATATGTTTACTCAAATATAAAAATTGAAAGAAAAAACAATATAACACTCACACATATATATATATTTATCTTTTATCTTTTTTTTTAAGTACTATGGTTTTTAGGCATAGGAAAATACATAATTTACTAATCGATCTTTTAAAAATTCCATTCTGAGTTTTTACCTGAACTACGCAAAATTTCTCATCATTACCGTAATATACTTCAATAATTCTGCCTAATAGCCACTTATTGTTTGGTGTATTTTCCTCTACTAACAACACTAGATCTCCTATTTTTACATTATACTTTTCAAATCTCCACTTACCAAATCTTACAATTAATTTCAATTATTGTTTAAATTAAATAGAACTTTAACTTTAAATTTAATTTTTTAACAATTGATAAATAAAACTTTTTAGCCTTTGCTTTAAATATCATTTAAACTTTAGTGCTAAACAGAAATATTAGAAAGGAGATAAAAGTGATAAGAACTGCTAGTATCCTACTAATGTTAAATCCTATCAAAACCCCCCTCTTAACACTTTTATCTAAAAAGGAGAGGCGACAACAAGAATATTAAAATACACCACTATAGTTTTAATCCTCTTAAAGATAGCCTAACACACTGGTGCATCCTGACGATGTCCATATTTAGAACAAAAAAGGATAACATCTTAAAAGGACCATTATCTTAACAGCACTTAATCACCTGTTCACTAACTCCAAATATATTAATAAATCTTTAAAGAAGACACAATAACCGGAAATAAACAATAAAAATTAGCCAAAGTTCCAGCTCATCCCAACACCCAAAATATTCAAACATATTTATACACAAAATAAAAACTTTTATATAATATTTACACACACATAAAACAACTTTTACCAGGCAGGTAGTCACTTAAAATTACTCTCATACCAACAAAATCCACTCGATCTGGCTCTTAGGTTTTAAAACAAATTCAAAAATATTGATATATACTGCTTTTATATACCTTATACACACTTGAAAAAACCCTACATATATTTCAACAAGAACACAGCATGTCAATGTCTTACACTTATTAAACTTTTTCAATATTGTAATATTCATTAAACAATCTTCAAAGTCCATAACAGGAAGAAATTTCAATTATCATATACATTAATAATATATCTTACACAATTAACTATTTTAAACAATATAAAAATATTATTTTCACATATTGAATAAAAAGATCAAAAATCATTAATATTCAATTATAAAATTTAAGAATAGTGGAACTCCATTATTAAATTCAAAGGTAAACAAATCTCATTTTTACAACATACAAGCTCCTAGGTCTTCATACCTCACTTTCTCGAAAAACACAAAATCACATAGGCAAGAGTTGTAGCACGGATACAGATTACTTGAATTCAGACAATCACAAATAAACCTCAAATAATAAACTATTGTTTCCATACTTAACATATTAGGACAGATCAACCAATGTTGACACCAATACCATAGAAACTCCTTATTGCCGAGAAATAGTCCACCAGTACAAAAACACTTTCACAAAAATTAGACTCTCCTCACAAGCCCTAAAACTTACACAGCTGACTGAATATACTATCACATGATTGTTTCTGTCACTCAGCGAGAAGCAAAGTTATTATCTGAAAATCAATTTCGCTCCACTAAACACAGAAACATTTAGCAAAGTTAACATCAGTTTTCAAAACAAAAATTTTCATTCCAAAAAATCTCCATTAAATATCCAAAAATTCAGCCCAAGAATTGGAAACAAGCAATTCCATGAAAGCCCATCACATACTAAACACCTCCAACTAAACCAAGTTTTGCCCATAGGGTTCATTCGCTCTTACACTACAACATGGTTCCCCCAAACTATTGCTCTTATATTCACTGGAGATTGAATTTTATATGACCAAGTCTAACACATTTAAAAAACTTGACAAGCCAGTTGAAAGATGTTCCTTCCACATTCAGGAGACAATTCTAACAACTTCAAAAAAAAATGCAATCCTACAGTTGAATCTAACGCAAAATATTTAAATCTGTTCTATTACATTAATATAACAAAAACTTTATTAATTTATTTCCATATCTATTTCAAAATTTCACAATTGCTTAAACTCAATACCAAAAAAATATCAGCAAAAAGATCCATCAACTCAATCAAAAAATGGATCAGATCTTCAAAGACTCCATCATCAAAAGAGTTGAATTTTTATTACACGTGATCAACTTTCAACTTCCAATTAACAAAAGTCAACTTTAAAAATTATATCTCAAATTAGCACTGAGCAAGCATGACACTAAACAACTGCAAAAAATCCTAACACTTAGAATGGTGGATTTCTTCCATGGCTCTAAAACTCTAAATCAACTCTAAAACTCTAACTCAACTCTAAAACTCTAAATCAAATCTAAAACTCTAACTCAACTCTAAAACTCTAAATCAACTCTAAAACTCTAAATCAACTCTAAAACTCTAACTCAACTCTAAAACTCTAAATCAACTCTAAAACTCTAACTCAACTCTAAAACTCTAAATCAACTCTAACACTCTAAATCAACTCTAAAACTCTAACTCAACTCTAGAACTCTAACTCAACTCTAGAACTCTAAATCAACTCTAAAACACTAAATCAACTCTAAAACTCCAACTTTAAATCAACTCTCAAACAACTCTTAAACTTTAAACCAACTCTAAAACTCTAAATAAACTCTAAAACTCAAAAAAAAAAATCTCTAAAACATATTACAAAAATTATTATTTTTATGAGAACTCAGAAAAAGAAAAGAAATATTTATCTCCGATTATAGATTATATGCACTAAATCAACGACTGGTGTAAAGTAAATAATAAAATTCATCCAGTAAATAAAAATTCAAATTTATTTAGAATATTCTGTACTTAATATGCAAAATTTTCGTGAGATCATGTTTCCCTAAATCTAACACTAATAATCAAGAAACCTCCCATACTGAAAAAAAAATATACTTGATTTTTTAAAACATAATATGCTAAACTTTAAGATTATATATTTAAAAAATACCAAACTTTTAAACTAAAAAGAATAGAACATAAACTCCAGGAAATCAGCAAGATCAAGTAAACCTCTGGAGCCATGTCACAAAACAAAATTTAAAATATTAAATTACTCAAAAATATCTATAAACTTACATTAATAATTCATAAATCTCCGCCCGTAGACAGCACCAAAAACTGATTTCCTACCATTTAAGCACCTTATAAGTTTTTTAAAAACTTTAAATTTATTAAAAATTTTAAATATATAAAAGAGTCTATTAAAACATTACACACTTTATTAAAGTTCAAATATACTCTCAAATCTTATATTTTTCATAAATCCTCAAATGCAGGATAATTGCCTGTTAATTAATATATATATATAGATAGATAGATAGATGTAACAATTTTTAACTTCATTATACTTAAACTTCAAAATTAAATTTAACAGTTTAAATTTAAAAATATAGCAAAACTATTAAGGTTTTAACACTTCATTTTTAATAAATATCTCTATATAATATTTTTCACATAAACTACTTAAAATTTTAACCATTTAATTATTTTCTATTAAATTAAAGAAAATCATTTCATTTTCAATAAAAAGAATTTTAAAAATTTCACTTTTACTGCAGAAGTCCTCCATCACACAAAGTACCAAAACCGGTAGTTCTGTCGAGAAAATATGCAAAAACGTCATGGCCAAGTAGATTCCCAGTTTATCAGAACTCTTGAAGGTATGCAGGATACAGTCTGTCAAAACTAATTCCATGATTCCTTAGAACAAAAGCTCATTCATAAACTCATTTCAAGCACTGTAGATCACAGTTCATGATCAAAACAAAAACTCATAAGGATGAAGTCCTTTCAGGCACCACAAGGCATCACAGCAAAGAGTCCAACTGGGCAAAGTCGTCATAGGCTATGTAGAGCAACGTTCAAGAAAAACAAAGCTGAAAAGTTCTTGTGAGCATTCAGGGCAATCAAATTTTCATACTGCTCACACACTTCACTTGCTGCACCATGACATTCACGACAAAAATGCATAAACTCCAGTGTTTGGGACGCAGACCATACTCAGGTCTTATCGTCGTTCTTCACACTAATAAAATAAAACCAGCACTGTCGCTCTAGAGGCGATAAACTTTTTAAAAAATCAGCACAGTTCCTCTTATCACATCCCAGGAAAACAGACTGAAAACTTTATTCTCTCAATATGCAAAAAGTCCACTCAATATACAAAAAGCCAACTTATTTGTGCATATCTTAATCACACAATAATTTAAACAGTTCATCTTCAGATTTAACCAACATATGACTTCTTTAATTTTAATTGGCAAAGTCGTTTCAAAGAAAATTTTCACGAAATATGAAGAGCAGCATCTAAACTTCTGACTGCTTCCAAAAAGCATAGTTCCAAAAAAAAAAATTTCAGCAATCGGTATCAAAACAAAATTTCTCAAAATATTCATTAACTCTTAAAACAATATCTTCTTAAACACAACACTTCCATTATTTGAGCACAACACTTTACTAATTTAAGCAGAATATTATTCGAAGACTCTCATGTTCAACGTGGACAGATCTTTAATAGAACTCTTAACATAACATCAGCACATAGTTAATTCGAAGATTATTCACTCAAATAAATAATTATTTTCACCTCCCGGCTCGACGGACCATGTAAAATAATGCACACACTACACAAATTATTCCATAGGCACTGATTATATTAAAAAACACTTTATTAAAAGAATAACACTCACTCGCAGCTCACTGCTGCATTATAGTCTGCACTTTCTCAAACACAACTTTGGAATAATAATATAAAAAACACTTCACTTCTTTTCACTTTCTGGACACTGAGATTTTAATTATAGGTAGCACGGTATCGTCTGCCTACATGGAACAGATCCTTTAGCTCTTCTTTTCTTATTGAAACACTCTAGCCAAGTTGGGGAGGAGGAAATCAAAAATTCGAGCCTGGACAAACTTAAAAAATAAATATATTAAATGGAAGACATCAAAAAGTGAGAAGGATGGACTCAGAAACATCAAGCTACCAAACGACCGCAGCTGAGTTGAGCTTAGACGATTTCCATCGCATAAACTCGAATCGGAATCTCGTAAACTTAAATCAGGTAAATTTTCGTAATCTTAATCTGAGTCTATCATGTTAAATAGATCAGAATTTCATTTTCTAAAATAGTTGTTATATTTTTTAATTATTCTTTAACATACATTTACTGTTTGAAGAAAAAATCTATATACATTATTATTATTACTTTTTTTTTTACAAAAATTGAATTAATCTTAAATTATGTTCTTCATTTTTCTATATAACAGGAACACACCCATATACCCTTTTTAAAAAGTTAACAATGTTCATTTATATTCTGAACTCTGATCTTATTTCGTGTGTAATGGTACAAATGTAATAAAACACAACACAAATTAAAAACAAAAGAATTTATTCTTTAAAGTAAAAACTACACAAAAGTTTACTCAGTCCATTTGTAACAAACATTCTTGAGCAAATAATTATTCTTGATTAGCAAAACAAACAACTTCAAATGTAAAAATGAAACCATACTAACTATATTTAGAAATGCCCTTCTCCGTCTTCCGCTTAAAGTGTATGAAAAACTATTATTCAAACAGTATGTGAAATTAATATCTGTATACTTAAAACAATTTCGTAACCAATTAGTCAAGACTGCCATGATCAACAAATACATAACACATATATAATGAATATACAAAACATTAATTTTGGAGGGAAAAAAAAACATTTATTTCACATACTTAACTATATGTATATTTTAAATGAATATAAATTTTAATCCATTATAATGTTGAAATATTTCATAATATTTCATACACGTAAATGAATGTGGTTAATTGTCATTGAATAACAAACAAAAAACTTTTACGTAAACATAAATCAGTCTTATATAGCTTTTTGTACTTCTAAGAACTATTTTATAAATTAAACATACATACACAAACACCGGTTAAAATTGTTTTATTTTGCAATATTAAATATATTTCTAACAATAATTTTTAAATGAATAAAATGGAATTATTAATTTAAAAGTTGATTTGATAAGTAATGCAGAGAAAGAAAGAATTTATAAGTGTTAGCATTTAAATGTTGCTTCAAAACATTTCTTTTAAAATGCAAGCCGAGAAATATTAATTATAGCGACTAGCTCTTATATTTTAATAAGATAGATAATTTAATAGTAAATAATTGAATAATTTTTTGCTAATTATATAAAATGCGAGACATTTATTAAAATATTTTTTATGCACTTAGATGAATGCATTTTTTAGCAGATTGAAAAGAATATTTTTATAGCTTATGATAGTTTACTAAAGTTATTTGTTATTAAAAATCCAGTATTCAGTAAATTCCTATAATTTGTCAAAGTTACGTAAGTGTATGCTTAAAGAATGTGATTTAATTGAAATTATATAGTTTTATTAAAATTATTTAAATTAAATTTATTAAAATTTTTGCTTGTTTTGTTTCAAACATGTATTTTTTAAATATATTTATAAATAATTGCAATGTATTTTGTGTTATTTATTTTAAAAATTACATAACAGGAAAATGCCATAAAAGTATACAAAATATTTTTAAGAAAGTCATTAATTTTAATCAATATATTTTCATTTTAGTAAAATTAAATTAATGTGAGAATTTTCACAGTGAAAAACAAAAAGAAATGTTGGGAAATATCACTACAAAAGAAAATATACAATAACTTCTTCTAATTAGCAACGATTTTGAAAAGCATTCTTTATCTGCAAAACCTAATAATTTTTCTGCATTTGAACCTTTCGCACAAGCCTATGCTTGTGCGAAAGGTTTAAATGCAGAAAAATACATCATACATATCACCCTATTTTGTCTAGCGTAATGTTTTTAGCTAAATACGTCATGACATCAAATGTACTGCTACTGTAATTTCCTGCGTATAATCCGCGGATCAAACAATTATTTTTCGACCCAGAATTTGTTTAAAAAGAAATATAACTTATTAGACCGCCGTAAATATTTGTCTTTAATCACTGAATAAGATTTCTGGGTCCAAAAATAATTGTTTGATACGCGGATTATACGCAGGAAATTACAGTACTTTTAAATAGGGGAGATTCTGATTTTTATATTCATTTGCAGATTTTGTAAGAGTTTCTGTAAAACTTTCCTTCTCCCTCCCCCTTTTTTTTTCGAAAATATACAAACGATTTTCTTTCTTTTTTTGTATCTTGAAACATGAATTATTTCACAAATTTGATAATAAGTACATTTAATATTCTTTTATCAATGTATACTGATAGCTTTTATGTTTCTGCTTCATTAAAATGTATCCTATAGGAAATGTGCATGTCAATACAAACATGAAATGTTCTAGACTTGCGGAATTATACAATCTTAAAAGATATGTTTTCCCCCGTTAAATGAAAAAAAAGTAAAACTTTTTACTTGAGGCTTTATTTTGCCATTTAATTGCCATGCCGCTAGGAAAAGAACGATTGGCTACGACATTTCTAGCCACATGGCGAATGATCGGTAATTGTTCTAATTGGGAAACAAAATGCTTGACGATTTAGCCTGTAGAATAGTGGCCCTACTTTGACCCATTTATTTTCGATTTTCACCTTAAAAAGTACAAGGCAAACCATAAGCGCCTTCATAAAATTTATCTTTTATTATTATTATTATTGAAAAAATTTGTGGATTGTTTGAAATTTACCACAGAGCGTGTGCTTTTGGGTTAAGGAAATAGAAGTAAATAATTTTACTATGTTTAATCAACATGTATTAGAAACATGATAAGCTAACAGTGTTAACTTTTACATTCAAATAATATTATTTTGTAACTCTTCTGTATAAAAATGGAGGTACGCAGCTGAAAATGTTTAATTGAAAACTGATAGTATCTAAAAAATATGATATTCTGGTTTGAGAAAATTTATCACTGACACTATAAAAATTATTCGGAATTTTTATAAAAATTGCGAATTTCTATAAAAATTACTTAGAATGCTTTCGATTTTCAGAAACGATTAATTTCTGAAAATCAAAAGTAGCAAAAAGAAAAAAAAAGAAAGAAAAGAAAAGAAAAGACAGAAAAAACTTTTTTTTTTTTATAAATGTGTCTTTAAATTTCGAAAATATCTTAGTTTATAAAGATCAAAAGCACATTTTGGAATTGTGAAAATTTGGAAGAGTTAATTGTATATTTTTTGCATGATTGTGTTATATTTTGGAGAACAAGAACAATTTTCTGCGTATTGCACAGAGCATTATACATTGTATATTTTGTCTTTAAATATACGGTTGATTTAATTCATTAAATTTTCAATTAATATCAATAAATATTTTACAAAGTGCTTCACTCTCTTCTAAAATAAATTCATGTTACGCAGCATATCAGCCCCAATTAATATTTTTCTACACATTTCTACTTTAAACTAAATGACTAACAAAATTACGAAACATTTCAGACTTTTCATCATTAAATGAGACAATAAGTCGTCATGATTTTGCAATGACAGTGGTTAGATACATAAGGCATCATAATGACTTTTATTTATAAAGAAAATATCATTACAAAACAAGCTTACCCAACGGTAACCTCTAAATAATAGTTATGGATAGTTTCAAGTATTTGATTTTTGTTAATTACGCATAAAATTTATTTTCCATTTTAATAGTTGACCGAAAAATATAATTTCTACAACCTTCATTTAAAAAAGAATCATAATTCTAAAAGTTATGAAAGCTATAGAATTTAACCGGCGTTTTTGTCATTTATTTACGATTACAGCTTTAATTTATCGACCATTAATTTTTATTTTTGAAAATTGTAACAGGTAAACCTTCATTTAAATTTATGTCTAAATAACTTCAAAAGACTATGAAATTAAATTAAATGTCATTCAGAAAGTTCCATGTAAATACATCTGCACATATTTCAGTGAAATAAAATTATTACATGAATTTGAATTACACAAGACACTTTTCTTATCTTACATATATATTAATTCACTTTATTACGATTATTGTTACATTTTATTACGAATTTAATTTTTTTTTCTTAAAATCTACAATTATTTTAGAGAAAAAATTATTTTCTACGATTCAAATATCACTGTTTCTCAGAATTACAATACATTTCCAGTTACTCAGAGCACCAAATATTTTGATTAATATAAGTAAGTAAAAATTTGTATTGGACTAAAACACGTGATTAAAATATAAAATGCATATATTAATTTTAAAAAGTACGATTTTCTTTAATTTCCTATTTAAACCAATATTAAAATTAATATTTAATTGGAATTTTTAAAGCTACTATTTGCGTCGACAAAAATGAATTTCAGAGAAATTATTACTATTAATCATGATTGCTCTCATTGAGTGCTCCGATTTTCAGGGTCTCTGTATATCCTCATTACATTCAGAATATACTTGTCAGGATGACTGGAATTTCACAGCATTTCGTATTTTTTCTACAAACTTCTACTTTAACAAAACCACTTATGACTAAATAACTAACAAAAATAATGGAACATTACAGTCTTTTGTAATAAAACAGACAATAACATCTACATCATTCTGCTATTATAGTGGCTAGATGCATGATCCACTCATCCGAAAAGACATTCGCACATTAATAAATGAAAATTTCATACGAAACAAGTACTAGGTTGAGCAACAAGTTCCTGGAAATTTGTGAAAGTTGCAATGTTATTCGCTAATTCAAAGCAAAAGTAACAAGGACTATTCTTCAAAAAAGAGACCATTATAGTCCATGACTTTTTGCCATTGTTCTGCCATATTCCTGATTTACTTGAAGTATCATGGCGGCTCCTTGGAATCAAAAACGCTGGAACTTGCTTCTTAACTTCATTAAGAGGTTACTTCATTTAAAATGAAAAGACCTGTCCGCTAATACTAATATTATGGAAGAAATTTACAAAGATAATTCGGTTACATTTTAATATTTAAATTTCTTTTTTTTTCTTTTTGCATTGGATACCTGAGATCGATCTGCATGCAGGGCGTTTTTTTACTTTTTTGATTTTGTTTACAGATACTATTTTATAAGAACGCTTTTATTTTCAGAACTGGTTTACCTTCATAAAATATATCTGCAACCAAAATCAAATATGTATAAAACGGCCTGACTCGGATCAATCTCAGGTAACCAGAGCAAAAAGAATCATTTAAAAATAATTAAACGCAAACGAGATATCTTTATAAATTTCTTCCATAGGATTAGAATTAGCGAATGCTTCTTTTCATTTGACTGAAGTAGCCATTAAAGGGTTCAAATCGAAAGCCCTTGAAAAAGTACTGCATTGACCGAAAGAGGCCATAATCAGAACGCCCTAAGTGGTCCGAAATTCCTGAACTCCTATAGATGCACCACTAGTATTCTTACATACGATGCAAATTTTGGTAATTATTAGTTAAAAAAATTCCAAGAACGCTTTCCTCAACCTAATATTTTTCGTGTTATTTGGCCTGTGAAAAAGAGTTACACATCACTGTGAATGTCTGATTTATGTTTCTGTTCTTCCTTTGGCACTGGCGTACTGGTTCTCTCGATATCCTCCATGGGAATCTGGAAAATATAATAAGGGAAACATAAGCAACCTATTTCAAATACACAAGTTAAAATATATATAACTTAGAGAAATTATCTACATTTAAACTGGCCAAAACATCGAGTTGTTTACTTATATTGAAAATTAACTAATGGGCATTTTTTAAAAAAAACATACATATACATTCAAAAGTTTTCATTCTCTGTAACATAACAACTGTAATTTTTAAAGTAAAGAATTGTATTTTTGAATCCTGACTGAGGTAAATGCTCCATTAATCGAAATGCGCCTGACGATACAGGCGATGATACTCTGTATCATATCTATACAGGCGATCAAATTCTGTATGTCCAGAAATTTCATTGATTGTATCGCTGTTATATTAAAGCACAGTTCCTTTGTTTATTGTGGTACGAGAATATCTTTATTATTGTTGGAGAAATAAAAAGAAAATTTCACTTTTGGTAACTGTGAAATATTTTATGTACAGGGTATCAATAAAACAAATTTTCCAATTTCAATAATCGTTTAATATTTACCTATCATTTAATTTTTGAACTTAATACAAAACTCATTCGACATTTTTTTCTTTCTCGAAGTCATTTGTTGAGTGATCTGTGAAAGCTGTGTGGGGAGCGAAATTTTCCAAGGAACAACTTGGAAGATATTTATTCGGTATATGGCTGAAGAAAATAACTTTGCTAGCAACCCGTTTTTTCCCCTCATTTCCAAGCAAGGGATTACCTTATAGCAGTTTTAAAAGACACTATAAACGGAAAATGTTTATAACGGAAGCCTGTCTAAACCGAAAAAGTTTATAGTTCTGGCGAAAAACATACCTTTAAAACATATCATCTAAAATTAATAGCTGTCTAAAGCGGAATTTTCATAGATTCTTCAGATTTTGTCTTAGTGAGATTTCGTCTGTTACTGTTGTATCCATGATGTAAAACATTTCTTCGTCCGAATTTCGGGGTCCGGACCCCCCCCCCTCCCCTCTCCATGGCTACGCCACTGGGTTCTACTCAAATTAAGACAGAACTGAATCTGCCATGCAAAAGCCGAACAGTATGTAATGTTCTGCTTAAGAATACGAATATTAGATATGTTAAACTATGATAACGTTGACCACTTACAGAATAGAAGCATACTGAATGGTACATCTTTTATATCTACAAAATTAAAAAAATCAATGCTTAATTATATGCGATGTGTCTTTGCAAATATGAATTATTCAATATCCGATATGCATATACCACGATGTATTTATTGAATATACTTTGATATATATTTTCTCTATCAATAATTTTGCATGCTATACATACACTATACAAAAAAAAGGAAAAGTCGATAACTACATCCCTCAGTGTAATATGGAACCCAGTAATGCTTCAGAGCTTAATACAAAAATCATTCGACAATTTTTTTTCTTCTTTGACGCAGCTCGAAGTCATTTGTTGAGTGATCTGTGAAAGCTGTGTGCGGGGAGCGAAATTTTCCATGGAATAAGTTGGAAGATATTTATTCAGTAAATGGCTGGGGAAAATAACTTTGCTAACAACCCCCTTTTTCGCTCATTTCCAAGCAAAATGTTTCGTGAAAGAAAAATGTTTAAATTTTCTTCCACACCTTTCCCTTTTATAAGCTCTAATTTTTTACACTTTGGGAATTGACAGATTTTTTTTTTTTTTAGGATGGGAAAATAAATTACTTTTGTAAAAGTAATTTTGAGATGCTTTTTTTTTACTTTTACTTTTTTTCATGTCGTATTATTAGCTGCTATTTCTGTAATAGCTAGTTGTATGATTTTAAATGCGCCAGGTTTGTAGGAAACAGCTTGTTAAAAAGTTTTTTTTTTAAAGAGTATATTTTTTCTTCGATGCATGATTTTCGAAATATATTCAGAAAATGTTGTTATAGGGTTATTGTGTGTAAATTACTTTATCTATGCATGGTAATGTAATACTAATAATATTTGTTAAAGAACGCACGTTGATATAACGTAGTGTGTTCTATTATGAAACAGTAATATTCATAAAGTCGAGTGTTTAATAATGTTTTGAGAATAAGTGTTGCATTGAATTTATTTTGTAAAATACAGGGTGCCCATGAAAGAATTGTCTAGCAGGGCTGTCCAACGCTGTGCCCGCGTTGATACAAACAGCGTTTTTAGGATTTCTTGTTACTTGACTTTTTAGAAATAAAATTGAATTATAAAGAATACTTTTTTGTAAAATCATTAATATTTGCATCATATATATTTTCAAAGCCTGTAGAAATACATTAAAAACCAGAAACATACTTTGAAAATTTAATCATGCATATTTTTATGATTTGTAGTTATTTTTTAAAGTGTAAATAAGATGATTAATTGTGATAATAATTGGAAATAGCTCTTTTTAATAATTAATCCGCGACAGAAAAATGAAAGTTTTCTCACGTTCTACGTTCCTTTGAAAGTACATGTGCATGAAATCTCGTATTTCTTCTTTTTGCTTGCCATTGGCTGTTTTACAGAAGAAATGAAAATTCTTAATTTTTCATTCTTGAATTTTGAAACTTTAGGAGTTTGTTTTCAATTTGCTTAGAAAAATTAAAACGAATGAACAGTAAAGAGCAATGAATAGATCAGTGCAGAATAATTTCCATCTATGAATGCATTTTCAGACTATGTCTCTCTCTCTGGAATCCCCCATATAAATTGGTCATTATCATACTTTTTAAAAAAAAAACAATAAATTTACAATAAGTCAAAGCAAATTTGTACATCCTAAAAGAAACTTGTCAATATCTCTTATTTCTATATTTACTTATATATTTGTTACTGTTGTTATAGGCACGATTATAGTTAGTGGCAATTTACTGTACAAATATTTTTGAGATAGAGCTATCATAGAAAAATGTATAATTTGAAATTTATTATGCGTAACTCCAGAACTGCAGGACCGTTGTATCCCGCTCTAAGATTCATTTGCATTAAGACGCGTGTGTGTACTACTGTGCAAAAGTATTGTCGCATGTTTTCAATCGTATGAATAATGTAACTTCATTAAATATTAGCAGCTGAAGCGCGCCCCTGTTTACTAAAACGTTGGACAGGCCTGCTCTACAGCAAGAAAAATAAAATCACGTACCTAATCCAATTTAGAATAAGTAAGAGGGATAAAATGAAAGAGTAAATCTTCTATTATGACCATTTTAATTGAAATATTGCTCAGGTGTAAATAAATGACTAAATGATATCAGGTATACATTTCACTATTTTTAAATGATTTTTTTTTTTTTTCTGTATTGGATAGGTGAGGTTTATCTCTGCAAAGACCCATTATTATTTTTTCGATTTTGCTTGTCTTGTGAATACACTTTCCCTTTAGGAACCGGTTTCAAAAATGAACATGTCCTAATAAAAAGTTCATGCAACCAAAATAGTAAAAGTAATAAACTGCAATATTAGATGTCAATCTCGGCTATCCAATGCAAAAAAAGAAACATTTAAAAAAATTGAAATGCAAATGAGATAGTTTAAAAAGTACATCTCATAGAATTAACATTAGTGAGAGATTAGTGATATTACTGCGATTTCTGAAAAAAAAAATCTAATAGAAAAAAAAATATATTATTTACTCATAAAAATTAATAAAAAACAAATTACTGATAAAAAAAATTTTCAGAAAAGTATTACTTTTACGGTTTTATATAAAAATATTACTTTTACGGTTTTATATGTGACATATATGGGCCTATTAAATCGGTGGAACGCAATACATTTTCACTTATTGATTATTATTGAAAAAGAAAAATTTATTCCTGTTAACATTACTTTCTAAAACAAAAAAACGCACACAACAATTAAAAAATAATAATATTGGGTCTCCCTACAAGAGTTTTCGCTTAGAAAAATTATTCCAGATACATTCATTTACAAATATTTTCGTTTTTTATATTTTGTTTTCTTTAATATTTTTATTGCAGCTTATTAAAAAGATTCTGAAATTTTTCGCAAAGATATACGTAATAACACCTTAAAACAAAATTAGTCAACGCCCACCAAAACTTTACGAAAAACTGTACAATGACATTTAAAACAGCTTCTAATGAACTTAATTTTTTTCAGCACTAAATTAATGCTAATAGCTCGACAAAAATTGTCAGTATTTTAAAAGAACTTCTCAAAATTAAAACAAATGATTGAACAACAGCCGAAAATGATAGTTTTTATCATTTCTAATTGACGTCTTGAATTTTTTTAAGAATACTTCATGACATCTGACAAAAGAATAACAGCAGTAGCAAGTAGATTATATACTTCATTGGCTCAAAACATCAAAAACATCCTAATAATAGTGTTATCAGTAATTTGGGCTAGTCTTGAGAAATTCAATATAAAAAAAACCAAGAGAGAAGGAAATTAGCGCCATCTATGGGAATATAAAGAAAACATCTTTAAAGCCGGTAACGGAATTATTTTTAAAATAATAAATCTAATATTTTAAATGCGAATTACTTGGTGAAAAAAACGTTATTATATGAATAAAGCATTCGAAGATTTGTCGAAATTAAAATAGTTTAATTTATGTAAATATTAATAATAAATATCCAAAAATTTATATACAAATTAAGGAAAAACCTATAATTGTGTCTGTACCAATTAGTTTTAAGCAATTTAACTTGACTTTGTAAATTTCTGCATTATGAAAGGCTATTTAAGAATCAATGCCGTATATAAATTAAATGAACATTAAAAAACTCATTTAATAAATATATATTTAAATAGCTTAAATATTAAGAATATGTATAAAAAAATAGGTAAATATTTCATGAAATTGTTTCATTTTAAAAGAAAAAACATTTCTTAATTAAAATGAAAATTAAACTGTTTTATGTATTAATTATGTATGAATTCACAATTTATGTTACTTTTATCATTTTTTATAAACTTTCTTTTAATTTTGTTTTCTTTTTTTTTATTATTTCAGGCATCAAAAACCTCTTTTTCCCTCTCATTTAATTTTATACTTAAAGAAGAGTCCTTTTATGTAATTTCTTTTAAAATTTAGTATTGCCCTAAAGTCATTTTTAGATTTAAAAAATATATATACATTACTTTTAGAAGCTTTTTTACGTAAAATAAAAATATAAAATAGCATATTCTATTTTATAACCAGATTTCGTTCTTTTCTTTTTCTTTTTTTTCATTTCTTCCCCCCCCCCCCAACTCCAGCATTATCTTTTCAAAATGCAAGGCATTTCTTTTTTCATTTGGAATTTAATGCAAAGGCAAACAGAAAACCTTTTTTACAACTTTTTAAAACTATGAATCCCGCATTTTTATAAGTTCATTAAAATTCCGATAACGTTTTTAATTCAACGGAGCTTTTTTTTTCAGCCTTTCTTAAAAAGAAAATATATATATATATTAAAAGCCCATATTTTTGTGTAATTGCAATATCTTTTCTTTTGGCTTATTTTTTTGTGCAAGAATTTCTTCCTAAATGCATTTTAAATTTACATAAATATAATTGTTTTATATAACTCTAAACTATTACGTTACATAAAATTATATTTCAAAATTGAATTGAATTTTTTGTTATTGAAAGGTTGTTGTTGAATATTTGCTTTAATTAAAGAACACGTAATATAAATATGTAACCATCTTATAATAATATACTAATAATATTTACTAAAATAATAAATTTTAAAATGTAACTTCAATAAACAGTATGTACTGTTTCATATTATACACATTATTATTATAATTTTAATTTAATTTGGTTTAAAAAAATTATAAAATATTAAAAATGAACTACATTTTTTCTTTAAATGTGCATACGTTGAGAGTGTACGTGAAAAATTGAATGACCCCGTTTCATAGACCGTGCAGTTTTAGAATATTTGTATTAATTTGTACTGAAAATGATTAAGGTAAAGTCTAAACATACAAAGAGTTTAATAAAACTATTTTTACTTCTTTTTTCACTTTACATTTTTTAGTAATTAAAATTTAGAAATTTTACATTTCATCATTTGTAGAAGGACGTCAGTTTCAAAACTCGTATTATTGGAAATCATTAAAAATCATCGGGAAAAAAAGCACTAGAAAATAATGTCCATTAAGAGGAAGGCATTTTTCTTTTTATTGATATGAAATAATTTAATACAGCAAATTCTCACAAATATAGAAAACTACTAAGCCTAATCTCCTAATAGCTTGCATAGTCACAGTGAGTCACTTTGGTCACATCACATCTGTGATCAAAATGCCACCACTCAGTGACGTCACATTGTGACTGAGATGTGACTTTCTTAAAAATCTTTAGAAATTTATAAATATTCTTCAAAACATGTTATTTACTTTAAAAAACATGTTTCTGGCAATTTAAATATCGTCGCTTTTGTCACAGTTTCGTCACAATGTTAATATCAAATTAGTCACAAGTGACACATTTTTCACAAATTTGTCACATTGTGACCACTTTGTGAAACGTCACAAAAGAGCTCTAAAACGGCTATAACGACGTCACATTTAAGTCACTGTGACTTCACATCGACGTCACGTGACGTCACATCGACAATCGATGGTCACAAAGTCACAATGTGACCTCACAACGACGTTGCAGTGACGTCACCATGCTTTACGGGTCGAAACCATATTAACCCTTTGCACTCCGTCTCAACGTTGCGGCGATATAGTCTTTACTTGCAAAATTTATTTTTGGCACCAGCAATAAAGGAACATAAAATGTGCCTTATATATTAAGGGTATTTATGAAACTGCGTACTTGAAGGAAGCTTCTTTAAAAATCGTGGTTCCGACCGAATAAGCGTGGTCATAAATAGAAAAAAAATTAACTGCAACCAAATTTTTAAAAAAGCAGCTTTAAAGAGGCCTTTTTAAAAATTGACGTCAGCTGTCCACTCAATGTATATGTGACATATTGAGATAGGGAGCCACTCAGTGTTCTCGCTGATATTTGACTAACTCTAGTAATGTGGCTAATTAAAAATAAAAAAAACATTCGCCAACTTAAAAAAAATATTTGCAAAATAGATTCTCCGTGTAGCACCAAAAAAGAATTATCTTTAATCCTTTAATATACCCCATTTTTTTCAATATGTTCTAAAATAATCCAAGTTTTTATAAATGCGACAACGATTGTTATTAATCTAATTTCAACTATCCGCTATAAATATATTAAAAATATGTATACACATATGCATGAAAAACGAAAAATAAAAGAAAGAAAACGTAAAAATTAAGCAATAGGAATTTGGCGAATCTAATCGCTGTTTACTCGTCAAATGAAGAATTCAGTCGCAATTTGGCGCAATGGCGACCGACAGCGAGAACTCTTGAGCCAGTGGAATCGTCGCAGCATAATTATGTTTTGTCAAAGGAATATGGTTCCCCACTTTATTGCACACTGCACAGGAATCGTGGCTTAATCGAAGAAAAAACACCTTGAGAACAAAAAATTAGTTATTTATTTCTGTTATTATTTATTCTATATTATAGTTATTATAGTTTTATAGTTATTTATTCTATTTATTTATTTATTTTCAAACAAATGCTGTCAACTTCCCGAACAAACGTCCTATTAAAAAAAGGCAGCAATCCGTCAAAACTTCTCGACGACTCGCTCAAAACCGACTACCACCTTCATCTCCGGTCTCCTGGATAAAAGTAACTAGTTGGATGTGTCAATCCCAAAACTTTCTTCTATCTCAGAAGTATATTTTAATATTTAAAAAAAAAAACGTGGTGAGCCCAAAGTTACCCACTATCGAATTTCCTCGAACATTTGACCTAGCCTAATGAGATTCTGGTATCCGAAAAGGCTAAAACGCAGAATTTAATTAATATTCTGAAAAAATGAGCTTAGTAGTGCCTCATGTTGGGTAATTTATACTAAAACCTAATAAGCATCTATTTATGTCAAGACCTAACAGAATCTGAAATTTGATGGAATTTCGTCCATTAGTTCTTGAGATATAGTTATAACAAAAAATTTGCAGTACTACAGCAACACCATATCTTGGACAATTTATGCCAAAACGTAAAAAAGCGTCTAATTATGTTATGGTGTAAAAGAATCTGAAGTTTGATGAAATTCTGTGCATTAGTTCTTGAGATATAGCTAGTTTAAAAAAAAACCGTGTAAAATATAGCACAACAGCACCATTAGTTGAAGGATTCTTAACAAAACGTAATCATCGAGTAATTATGTTATATGTCATTTTGTAACAAAATCTGAAGTTTGATGAAATTCTGTACGTTGGTTGTTGAGATATAGCTATCGGAAAAATCGTTTCAAAGTGCAGCATAGCTGCACCACCTGTTGCAAGATTAATACCAAAATGTAATCAGCGTCTAATTATGTTATATATTCTAGTGTAACAGAATCTAAAATTTGATGAAGATCTCTGCATTAGTTCTTGAGATATAGCTATCGCAAAAATCGTGCAAAATGTAGCATAGCAGCGCCACCTATAGGGCAGTTCACACCAAAACCTTATCAGCGGCTATGTATCTCAGGGTATCGCGGAATCTGAAGTTTGGTGAAAATCTGTGCATTAGTTCTTGAGATATAGTTATCATGAAAATCATGAAATACGTGCCATAGCAGCGCCACCTGCTGGCCAATTTACACCAAAACCTAATCAGCGTCTATGTATATCAAGGGATCACAGAATCTGAAGTTTGGTGAAATTCTGTGCATTAGTTCTTGAGATATAGCAATCTTGAAAATCATGAAAAACGTAGTATAGCAGCGCCACCTGCAGGCCAATTTTCACCAAAAACCATTAGGCACTAATTCATATCAAGGTCTAACTGAATATAAAATTTTATTAAATTTCGAGCATTAGTTCTTGAAATAGAGCGCCCACAAATTTTTTGTCATATACAGACAGACATACATACAGACAGACAGACAGACAGACGGACAGACTCACAGACAGACATTTTCTAAAAATAGTCAAATCGTGTTCAGGACCTTCTAAAACGTATAAATCCGTCGAAAACCGGAAGTCGAAAATTTTCATGAATCCAATACTTTCTTCTTGTAAAGATAGAAGAAAGTAAAAAGTAGTTTCTGCAACATTTGATAATATCAAACACGATCCTTTTAAGCAAACAGAAACCAGTATCTAGAATCGAGTTTAAAGCAACGAAATCGAATGCATCCACAAACGATATTTTTTTAAAGTAATATTATTTAATTTATGTAATAATCGAAATTAGTCAAAATTGGAATGTATTCCACAGACGATATTTTTATTAAAAATATCGTAAAAATTAATTTATTGACGTGTAATAAATACAAAACGCGAAGAAAAAAATAATTTTGCTTTGAAAAAGTATGCTTAAATGGAATACATTTAATTAGACTTTTAAAAAGGGGTTGATAAAATCAAATTCAACTAGGTGGTGGAGACCTAACATATGGCTTTAGCTCTACAAGCCCCATCTAACCTGTATTTAAAAACAAAATACAATTTTTTTTTACAAATGGTTACCCAATTTGTTCTGGGAGAACCTAGAATTAGTACAACATTAAAGTATAAACTTTTTAAGATTTTAAGTAAGAAATTTACCTTTTTTCCCCAAAAAGCTGCTTCATTCCCAATATAGGAACAAATGAAATAATTTTAATCTATTGATAAAAAAGTAAAGATAAGAAATAATAAAAAATAAATTATAATCATGATAGGAGAAAAAAGGAAAAGTGAGTTTTATTAGAAGTTTTAAGAAATAAAATATTTTTAAGAAAGTAATTTAATTCTTAAATAAAGTAAATTTAAGAATATTTCTAATTTAGAACGTTTTTTAAATTTACGCATATCAGAATAAATACTTCCCTCATAGCATGCATGTTCACAGTGACGTCACAATGACGTCACTGTGAGTCACTTTGGTCACATCACCTCTGTGACAAAAATGCCACCACTCAGTGACGTCACAATGTGACTAAGATGTGACTTCCTAAAAGAATTTTCATAGTTCGTCACAATGTTAATGTCAAAGTAGTCACAAATGACACACTTTTCACAAATTGGTCACATTGTGACGTCGCAAAGTGGTCACAATGTGACGTCACAAAAAAGCTCTAAAACGGCCATAACGACTTCACATTTTAGTCACTGTGACTTCACATCGACGTCACGTGACGTCACATCGACAATCGCTGGTCACAAAGTCACAATGTGACTTCACAACGACGTTGCAATGACGTCACCATGTCTTACGGATTTTAAGGCGAATTAAGAACCCGTAAGACATGGTGACGTCACTGCGATTTCGTTGTGAAGTCACACTGTGACATTGTGACCATCAATTGTCGTTGTGACGTCACGTGACGTCAATGTGAAGTCACAGTGACTAAAATGTGAAGTCGTTATGGCCGTTTAAGAGCTCGTTTGTGACGTCACATTGTGACCACTTTGTGAAGTCACGGTGAGACAAATTTGTGAAAAATGTGTCATTTGTGACTACTTTGACATTAACATCGTGACGAAACTGTGACAAAAGCGACGTTGTGACAAAAGTGTTTTTTAAAGTAAATAACATGTGTTGAAGAATTTTTGTAATTTTCTAAAGATTTTTAAGAAAGACACATGTCAGTCACAATGTGACGTCACTGAGTGGTGGCATTTTGGTCACAGATGTGATGTGACCACAGTGACGTCACTGTGACCCTGCATGCTATGAGGGAATTTATATCGTTTTTATAAAGACTAATAGATTAGATCTAATAATAGGATTTTAATTTAATAAGCCGGAGTAAATACAGAATATTGTTAAAAGGAAATTAATACAGTATAAGGTTAATTTTGGTGAGGAAAAAAAAAATTGTAAAATATATACTTATATATATTTGCCTGAATGAAGTAGCTACACATGTATACAAAATTAGCATATAAGCAGGGTCTATAATATATTAAAGGAAATTTAACGTATGGAAAAGTTACATAGTTCTCCACTGCATTTTAAAAATTCGAGGTTCAAACCTATAAAGCACAGATATCCAAGTATCCAAGTGCAATATGGTCATACATTAGAAAATATATGATATTGTTGTAGTGAAATTCACTTAATGTCTCCAATGCATTGAACAGCTATAAATCAATGAATTTCACTGAACAACTATAAATCGATAATTTCAACTAAAAATTTTAAATATTTTCAAATTAAAATAAAACTGCTTTTCTTTTTAACATTTTTATAATATTTTTGCCCATATTGAAATGCTTTATACAAACAAACAAACATATACAAAAGTAAAGTAAAAAAATAAGACAACGATGAATTGTTTTGGCGTTTTGCCGAATATTTAAACATAATATATATTTTTTAAATGTATACATTTTGATGCAAAAATATTTATTTAGTATAAAGCAATATAAAGATAGATGGCGCATTCGAAAAATTTAAACATACTACATGGTTGTAGTTCAGATCGAAGAAAAAAAGAATCAAGTATACATTTTTCATTGTAATTCAAGTTGAGTGTCAGTGATTTATGGAAAAACTTTCGTTTTAAAAACTTCTATTACATATTCAATCAAACCAGAATAAAGAATGACATTCTTTTATCGATTTTTTTTTTCAATTGAACACAGTACATATAATAATGGTTTATTTATTTTTTTCCCGTGGACTAATTCAGAACATATCGATGCGCAAAATTTACCGAATAATTCATTACACATTTCATTTTTTACTGTCAAAATTAGAAATCATACCACAAAAAGGAAGGGTGGGAATATTACTATATTTACAGCTATCTTTTTTTTTTTCAAAAATTAAATGTGCTTAAACAGACAATGTAATAAAGAAATGTAATATGTTTTTGATGCATATTAGTGTTAATAAATACTACTATTGCTCTATATGAAGCTTAAAAAAAGTTAATTTTTATGAATTTCCAAATATAAACATGTAAGTAAATTTATTTAAAAATATATTGAAAAGCCAATTAAAAGCCAAGCATTGATAAACATTAAAGAGTTAATTTTAAATTTAATTCAAATAGGTTATTGATATTAACTTATTAACCACTACGTTAATTAAAAAAATACATAACTTGATTTAAAACATATTTAAAAAAAAATTCATTTTTTAAAAAACTTACATAAATTTTAATTAATTTACGTGAAGACAGTTTAATTACTATTTTTTCTTCTTCATACACCTTAGGATAAAATAAAATTTTATCTTTTAATTCCAAGTGTCGTACTTGCATAATTACACAGATATTTGGATCTATGCTTATAAAATACTACCTGAGGAATCCAAACTTTTGGCAAGTTTATCAGACTTCTTTATTATTATTATTATTATTATTATTATTATTATTATTATTATTATTATTATTATTATTATTATTATGTCTTTTTTTTGCACAGTTAGGAAAACAAATTCTACATTATCTTGCAAGGAAAAAATCTTTACCTATTTTGTGCTTTGCGCTCTAATTGAGCGTTTTCTCAAATTAATCAAGAAAGCGACAAAATAAAGCTTACAGTACAGCACGAACTGATATTCTCAAAAACCCAAATAACACAGATCGTGGTATACCTGTACACGAGAATGGCAATAATTATATATATACAAAAATCCCTTTGTAAATTTTCGGAAAAACTTTTACATAAAGTTACGAGTCAACTTCTAATGTGTTAAATTAGTTACTATACTTAAAATTTTATATCAAGAGTTCAGTTAGATATTTCTTATTTGGAACGAGTTAAAATCTAATTAGTCTTAGGGTATACCACTAAATTTATCTTGCAGCGCTATCCCTTATGCGGTTGTACTAAAAAACGACTCCGCAGCGAGTTCTGCATATTTTATTTTTATCCCTGTATCATGTATAAACTTCATATGAAATCTAATAATTGTTGTAGATTATAGCAATAGAAAAATGGGGTATTTTCTTTCGGAATATTTAGTTGGAAAATCCGCCTTTGATATATATTTAATTTTTTTTTTCTGCACTGTATATTTGTCAAATAATTTGTTCATATGGATTTGAACAAAAACTTGACTGAATATTTTTTCTTTGCTTTTTACTTTGAAATGGTATCTAGACTTTAAATTTCCTCATACGCACACACTCCCCACAACTCCCACCCTACCCCCCCCCCCCCAAAAAAAAAAAAAAAATACTAGTTCTTAATAATAATTGTTTTAAGCTTGTAAACGTTATATCTGAGTCACAAATGATTTTGATATAACGTTTACAAGCATTAAAAAATTCTTATTAAGATCTATTAAACATTTTTAGGGAGGGGGGAATTTAAACTTTTGATATATATATATATATTCTTTTTTGCACTATAGATTCGTTAAATAATTAGTTGTAAGATTTGACGGAATATTTTTTCGTCATATTTTAGTTTGATAATAAAGTATCTAAAATTTAAATTCTCCCCCCCCCCCCCCCAAAAAAAAAGTTTAATATCTCTTAATAATAATTTTTAATTCTTGTAAACGTTATATCAGAATCGTTTTGTTTAGTAAATTTCGCAATAAATGTAATTAAAAAAATCAATCTTTTTCGTTTTTAGTATCACAATTAAAAATTTTTATAGCACAATTTAATGTTTTGAGTGCAAAATTTGTTTTTCATTCACTTAAAAACAACGCAAGTATCACAGCATTATTCGTTCTTCTTAATCTAATTTAAACTTTCTAAGCACAAAATATGTTTTACAATCATTTAAAAATATTGAGATATTTAGTGTGAAGTTACAAGAACAAATAAAAATTTTATTCATAAAAATAATTTTAAAACAGTAACATTGTTTTTCCTACTAATCCATTTTAAATAGTGTTTCAAATGCAAAATACATTTTTCTTAAAGTTATAAATAATGCGAAGGTTAATATGTGGCGGTTAAACAATTGCAATTTTATAATGTAAATAAAAAATTAACATTATTTATTTTAAATAAGCCATTTTAAATATGTTTTAATAATTTAAAAAATCAGCAAAAAAAATTTACAATCATTTCAATTTTTTCATTAAAAAAAAAAAAAAAAATTTTTTTTCTTTTCTTATTTTTTTTTTTTTTTTTTTTTTTTTTTTTTTTTTTTTTTTTTAATAAAGAGACGGTTAATTTGAAAGATAAAAAAATGCACTTTTATAAGAAATAATTTTGAAAATACAACATTATTTGTTCTTAATGTACCATTTTAAATATGTTTTAAATGTAAAATATTTATTACATTCATTTAAAAATAACCAGGGAGTTAATTCAATGCGGCAAGAAAATTGGAATTTTATAAATACATATTTCTTACATTAACCCTTTCGGGGTCCGAATTTTTTCAGTTTTTACAAAAAATTGCTTTTGCATTAATAACATTAACAATAACTATCCAAATAGATTAATTTGTGTTCAACGAATATTTCATTGCCTAAAAGATAACGAATGTTGTTGTTTTGCGTACTATTGGATTAATATTCATGTGTGAATAGGCTAAGGAAGAATTTTTGGAGATGTTTAGAAAATAGTGTATTACATCTAGATTTAACTTAAATCACAACTTTCTAATATTTTTTGCGCTTTCTTACACATTATTATTTCAGATGAGTGACTTTTAATTTAAAATTAAGGAGTGCAATATATGTTAAAAATAAAAGAATCGCAAAAGGCGCAAAGAGAATGAAGCAAATAATATTAATTATTATTATTTCTAAATGCCTTAAAATAAATTAAGTCATATAGTAAATGCATAGACATATATCAGCATTACTACAACTAATAGTAGCAAAAGTATTCCTTAAAACAAAATAATGTTCCATTAAAAGATATGTAATATTAGTAGTACACCATCTGTAAAGCATGGTGACGTCACTGCAACGTCGTTGTGAAGTCACATTGTGCCTTTGTGACCATCGATTGTCGATGTGACGTCATGTGACGTCGCTGTGAAGTCACAGTGACTAAAATATGAAGTCGTTATGGCCATTTTAGAGCTCTTTTGTGACGTTTCACAAAGTGGTCACAGTGTGACAAATTTGTGAAAAATGTGTCATTTGTGACTAATTTGATATTAACATTGTGACGAAACTGTGACGAAAGCGACGATATTTAAATTGCCAGAAATATGTTTTTTAAAGTAAATAACATGTTTTGAAGGATATTTAAAAATTTCTAAAGATTTTTGAGAAAGTCACATCTCAGAGGTCACTGAGAGGTGGCATTTTGGTCACAGATGTGATGTGACCAAAGTGACACACAGTGACGTCACTGTGACCATGCGTGCTATTTAGGCAGACCCAAAAGGGTTAACATTATGTATTCATAATAATTCGTTTTAAATTTTGTACCAAATCCAAAAAAGTGTTCTTCATCTATTAAAAAATATTGAAAAAGTCAATATTAAGTGGTAAGAAAGTGGCAATTTTATAAATATTATTTTAAAAAAAATGTTGATTGTTCGTAATAATCTATTTAAAGTTCAGTTACATGCGTAAAATAAGTTTTGTGTAAAGTTACAAATAATGACAGGGTCAATATAAAACGGTAAAAAAGTTACAATCGTATAAATGTTATTTTTAACAAGATCTTAATTTATTTGTTTTTAATAATCCATTTGCAAAGCATTTTAAAAGCGCAAAACAAGAACATTGATTCACTCAAAAATATCAAATTACAGTCGGCTCTCGTTAATTCGAACTCTTCGGGACCACAAGAAATGTTCGAATTATCCGAAGTTCAAATTATGGAAACTATAGGAAGAAAACATGCTTAAAATGGTACTGTTACAAAGAAATTAATGTTGTAGTGTTTTTTAAATTTATTTTATATGTTATCATTAGAATATGACTTAATATTAAATTTAAAATATAAATACATAAACTAATTAAAAGATTAGGAGTAAGCACAGTGGAAGAAAAACTTGAAGCATCGCTAATGGACAGATGGAGCACTAAGAAAATGGATATCAAATGCATGGTCTTATATGTATATTCGTTTGGAAAAATTTTCACAAAAATCAAAGAAAGAAAGTTACTGAAATGATCTAAAATCCATGAGAAAGACAAAAAATGAAATATCGGAATTCTAGTTAGTTCGAATTAAACGAAGTCAAAAGAAAATGAGTTCGAATTAATGAAAATTTTTAACGTTATTCCGCCATTGAAAATTTCGGGACTTCGTGTGTAGTTCGAATTCGCGAAGATTCAAATTATACCATTTCGAATTAACGAGAGTCGACTGTATCTAAAAATTCTCAAATTGTCCTATAAAGATAAAGCTTTATTAACCATTTTAATAAAACATAATTTTTAGTTGTTGTAATAGACCGTTACATATTATTTTTCCCCTTTCTTTCTTTTTTTTTTTTTCTTGTTTATTTAAAATAAATTGGAATATTCGCAATATTTTATTGACATAAAAAGAAAAAAGACAAATTTTAAAATTTTACAAATTTTCGTCTTTTTACATCTAAGATTAATAAGATATTATAAATTCTGGTATTTGTGTTGAAAGTAATGTTTTTAAAACTTCAAAAAGTTGCATTGATGTACATAAAAAAACATATGAAAATTGAGTTTTATTAATTACTACCTCTGACAAAAAAGTTCGGTGAATATATTCAGAACGACCGATCTGGCAACACTGGGGAAACAAACCGCTGCACCGTCATAGAAGCAAGTGTTGACCATCTTCCTCCACCGTTGTTCAGTTGAGTATTGTTTATATTCTGTGTAAGACGTGCTTTACTAAGTGCTTGTTCAGTGTGTTGGTTCTTAACTGAGAACAGGAAAAGGAACAAACAAAATACCAGTTTAAAGTTTCGTTTTAAGCTTTGCAAGACACCGAAATAAATTCATGTGGGTTGGTGCAAATTGAACATCCACCATACTCATCAGATCGCAATCCTTCAGACTTCTTCCTATTTTTACGACTCAAACTCTCTTTAAAAGAGATTTGACCATATTGCTGACATCCAACGAAACGTGACAAAGCTTTCGAACTCCATCCCAAAAGAAGAATTCTTGCAAATTTCCCAGGGCATGTATAGCAGTTCTCAGCGGTGAATAGTTAAGAGAGATGACTATTTGCAGGATTTGTATCGTAACTTTCGTTAATATTTCATCTACATTAATGTCACAGGACTATTCACCGAAATTTATTGTCAGAGGTTCTATTTACATAATATATATATATATATATATATATATACCGGGTGTCCCAAAAATGACTGATGGATTTTAAAATTCATTAACTTGCAAACGGTGACAGCTATTTAAAAAATTTTTGCAGTAGGGTTATGTATAATATCAGGAGTTTTTTTACCGTAATTTTTTATTTTAGTTCGCATCTCAAACAATAGGTTGCCCTGACGGCGATTGAAGGCCAGGTGATCAGTGCTGATTAAAAAATTTTTGCAGTAGGGTTATGTATAATATCAGGAGTTTTTTTACCGTAATTTTTTATTTTAGTTCGCATCTCAAACAATAGGTTGCCCTGACGGCGATTGAAGGCCAGGTGATCAGTGCTGCCTTCAATCGCCGTCCTCGCCACCTATTGTTTGAGATGCGAACTAAAATAAAAAATTACGGCAAAAAAAACTCCTGACATTATACATAAACCTCCTGCAAATTTTTTTTAAATAGCTGTCACCGTTTGCAAGTTATTGAATTTTAAAATCCATCAGTCATTTTTGGGACACCTGGTATATATATATTTGTTATATATGATATATAAACTCTTCCAGTTCTAATAGAGTTTAGATGTATCTTATGTATTTTTTTCTTCTGTTATTGAAATACATGAAATAAAATGGAATACATGAAAATAAACTGGAATATTTGGTAATGTTTTATTAAAATAGAAAAATATGGTAAATATACAATTTTACAAAGTTTCGTCTTTTGTACATATAAGAGTAATAAGACAATAAATATTGGTAATTGTGTGAAAAGTCATTTTTTTTAATCTCGGAATAATGGGTTAATGTATGTTAATTGTCTTATGAAGATTCAGCTTTATTAAACATTTAAATATAAAATAATTCTTCCGTGTTGTAACAGAATTTAATTGCATCTCATATTTGTTTTCTTTTATTAGTTTATTTGAAATAAATTGGAATATTCATTATGTTTTATCTAAAAAAAATCTAAAAAGTAAATCCAGAATTATACAAATTTTCGTCGTTTTACATATAAGATTAATGAAACGCAAAATTCTGGGTCTTGTGCAAAAGTAATATTTTCAAAAGTTTACAAGATTGGTTTAATATATGTCACTTATCATATTAAGAGAAGATTTTAGCTTTATTAATCCTAATCGATTAGCTGTCACTTATCCATGTGACATCGGGAATAACATACATTAATTTTACTTGATTGACACAACTTCATTTAGCCATAAACTTTTTTGTACTTGGATATGAGCAAGAAAAATGTACTACAAAAATTATTTTTAAGATATAGTGGTGTAGAGTATAAAAATGGTATGGTATTATAGTATAAAAATATTATAGAATGTAGAATAGAAAAATAAAAGCATGTGAAAAAGCTAGCGTCCGATAACAGTTAACAATTTAAACAAAAAGTAATTCTTTAAGCTTATAATAGAGTTCAATTGCA
This sequence comes from Maratus speculifer, assembly GCA_964019185.1. Classification (NCBI taxonomy): domain Eukaryota; kingdom Metazoa; phylum Arthropoda; class Arachnida; order Araneae; family Salticidae; genus Maratus; species Maratus speculifer. The sequence continues at coordinate 280,907,360 of OZ025294.1, forward strand.
TATTATTTTTTATTTCTGTTATTAATTAAACAATTTCTGGACAAATTGAAATTATTCAGGATATCTGCAACATAATAATAAAACACGTGGGAATAACATTTAATCTCAAAATATAACAAACATTTTTTTTTCAGATTTTAAACTATGAGAGAGTATTTACAATATATATTTATATATTTGGATTTATTTTAATTAGATTTTACTTATTTGAGACAAGTAAAATCTCACCAGGTAGAGAATTTTTCACTTATGTAAGAAGACAAGAGAAATACAATTTTACAAATTTTGTTTCTTTAAATCTAAGATTAATATGACACTAAATGCTAGGATTTGTGTGGAAAAATGGAAAAGTGGAAGCTTATTTTATTTGCAAAAATTCTAATACTCTTGTCAATGATCTCTCTTCATCTCCTCCCTTTCTCTTGCATGGAAATTACTCCTTTATTTTTTATTTATTTTATTTTAATATATTTTTTAATTATTCTTGTTTTATTTTATTTATTTATTAATTTTTAGTTATTTATTATTATTATTATTATTATTATTATTATTATTATTATTATTATTATTATTATTATTATATTAATTTTTATTTATTTATTTATTTTATTTATTAATATTACAATTTTTATTATTTTATTTATTTATTTTTGTTTTATTTTCGTTTTTATTTTATTTTATTGTTTTTCCGCCTTTTTATCTTTCTTTTATTATTTTGGCAATACTTTTTCTTTCCACTTGTGCTGTTTCAGCTAGCACCACCTGACGCACTCTTTGTAATCTCCTCCCTCTTTCTTTAACTTTATCTTGCTTTTTCTCTTCAACCTTGTCTCTCTCAGTTAGCGCCACCTGTCGCACTCTTTGTAATCTCCACCCTCCTTCTTTCACTTTATCTCGACTCTGTGCCTTACTGACACGTGTTGGGTTTAGCTGATGACGAGCTGTATTGTTGTAGCTCGAATCGCGTCCTGTTTAATTTTTTCTTTTTATGGTGATTTAACAAAGTATTTTAGTTTATTTATGTGTAAAATAATGACTTTAAAATCTCTCAAGGATTAATGAATATAGGTTCTCATACCTTTTCTTTAGTGCTAGTTTCTCCTCAAGGTATAAAATATCGTAACAAGCCTACCCCATACTTTAACCTCTTCAGTCCCTGAGTACCCAAATGGGTACATCAGTTTTGTCCCATTTTATTAATGATACTCAAATATAAATGAAATTTCGATATAAGAATAATATGTTTCGAATTCTAAGATTCGAGCTAATGAAAATAAAACAAAAATCTCGCTCTGAAGTCAAACGAGAGAAGAAATAGTTCAGTAATAATTAAAAATACTGTAATAATCGCCAGTAGCGAAGAGGTTAAGACAAAGCTGTATTTCACATTGATAGCATCTTTAGTTGCCCAGGAGTGTAATAAATGTATTTTCTGCGCCTCTCTTTATCCTTTTACATTGTCTTTCTAATCTTAAAAATTTATTTTTATGCTAGAATGTGCATGATTTATTCTTCCGCATTACACTAGAGAACTGATATGTTTTTTTTTTTTTAGTTTTTTTTGTTCTGGTCGCAGCTTTTATAAAAACTTTGCTATGTTAATTTATGATGCAAATTTGCTGAATACAATGTTTATATTTCGCATTTTGAGACTGGATAGTTTAGGATAGTTTATAGATTTTAAGAATTCTCGTATGCAAATTAAACGGTATAAATTGTTTAATGTGAATATAAACGGCTTATTGTAATTGTAACGATTAAATCTTTTATTTTGGTGCTGAGCGGGCAATTATTCTTCTTATTGTCATTTTTGCAAATAAATAAATAAGACTTTGATTTTTTTTTTTTTTTTTTTTTTTTTTTTTTTTTTTTTTTGTGTGTGTGTGTGTGTATTACGTTTAGAACGAGCTTTTATAAACTATTGAACTAGAATATTGATAATATCTTATAATTGCAGAGGAGTAAGATAAATGCACTGTTTTACAGATTTTAGTATTTTTACATGCACGATTAATAAGGCACTAAATATTTGGATTAGTGTAGAAAGTAGGATTTTTAAAACTTTTCAAGGATGGTTCAATCTATGTCAATTATTGTATGAAGATTAAGCTGCATTAATCGTTTAATTAAAAATATTTTTTCCTCTTTGTAATATAGCTCAGTTGCCCCTTATTAGTTTTTCTATTCTTGTTATTTTTATGAAAGAATTTCTTTAATAATTGTAAGTACTCCAGACATCTGCATTTCATGCAATAAAGAAACACATGTGAATAACATTTAATTCTCAAAATATACCAAATATTTTTTCAAGAAAACTTTTATATGAAGCTTTATGAACTAATAGTGAGTAATTATAGTACGTATTCGGCGTATTTCAATTAGATTTTGCTCATTTGAAACAAGTAAAATCTCACCATCAGAAGAATTTCCCATTAATGTAAAGAAAGATAAGAGAATGCAATTTTACAAATTTCGTTTCTTTAAGATTAATATGACACTAAATGCTAGGATTTGTACGGAATATAATGTCTAAAATCTCTGATAGATTAGTGAAATGTAGGTTCTCATACCTTTTCTTTAGTGCTAGCTTCTTCTTAAGATATAAAACATCGTAACAAGACTACCCCATACCTTAAGACAAAACCGTATTTCATATCGATAGCATCTTCAGCTGCCCAGGAGTGTAATAAATGTATTTCCTGCGCCTCTCTTTCTCCCTACACCGTCTTTATAATCTTAAAAATTTATTTTTATGGTAGAATGTAAATGATTTATTCTTCCGCATTGTACTAGAGAATTGAACGGAATTTTATAATTTTTTTGTTGCTGCTGCAATTTTTCTGAGAGCTTTGCAATTTTAATTAATGGAGTAAATTTGCTGAATACAAAGTTTATATTTATATTTCATATTATAAGTTAGGAAAACTTGGGAAAATTTAGAAAAATGAACGATTGACGCATGCAAATTAAACATTATTAATTGTGAAAATTAGTGATTAGTAGTAATTGCAGTTATTAATACTTTGTTTTGCTGCTGTACCTTATTTTTTTCTTATTTTTAAAAAATGGAATTATTTTTGTTTATGACGTTTATTAGGAGCTTTTTAAACTGTTAAACTGGAATATTGATAATATCTTATAATTACAGATTAAGAAATATTAATGTACAATTTTACAAATTTTCGTCTTTTTACATTCACGATTCAAATGACACTAAACGCGGGGATATGTATATAGAAAAAAATGTTTTTAAAACCTTGCAAGGATGGCCCAATATACGCAGTTGTCGTATGAAGATTAAGCTTTATTAACTATTTAATTACAAATAATTTTTTATCCTTGTAATTGAGCTCAGCTGAGGCTCATTAGTTTTTCTATTTTTCTACTATTTTTGTGAAGGAATTTTAAGAGTAATTAAAATTGATCCAGATATTTGCAATTTAATTAATTATTAAACACATGGTAATAACATTTAACTCTCAAAATTTGGCAAATATTTTTTTTCAAGAAAAAATTCATATAAATCCTTAAAAAACTATTAGTGAATATTTATAGTATGTTTCCGGCTTATTTTAATTAGATTTTATTTATCTGAAACAGGCAAAATCTCATCAGATAAAGAATTTTCCTCTAATGTAGAAATGTAAGAGAAATGCAATTTTACAAATTTCGTTTTTTATAATCTAACATTAGTATTACACTAAATGCTAGGATTTGCAGGGAAAAATAATGTCTTTAAAATCTCTCAAGAATTAATGAACATAGGTTCTCATACCTTTTCTTTAGTGCTAGTATCTCCTCAAGGTATAAAACATGGTAAAAAGCCTACCCCATACCTTAAGACAAAGCTGTATTTCACACTGATAGCATCTTTAGCTGCCCAGGAGTGTAATAAATGTATTTTCTAAGCCTCTCTTTATCCCCTACACCGTCTTCATAATTTTAAGAATTTATTTTTTATGCTAGAATGTAGATGATTTATTCTTCCGCATTGTACTAGAGAACTGGGATGCATATTTTATAAATTTTTTGTTGTTGCTGCCGATTTTATGAAAACTTTGCTTTGTTAATTTATGAAGCAAATTTTCTGAATATAAAGTTTATATTTATATTTTGTATTTTCTGGATAATTTAGGAAAAATATAAATTTGAGCAGTTATCATATGCAGATTAAACTTTTTTGGGACGTTTAATAGAAGCTTTGATGTTTTATAATTGAAGAGGAATAAGATAAATGTACAGTTCAAATTTTAATCTATGTTACATCCAAGATTAATAATACACTAAATACTGGGATTGGTGCAGAAAGTAATTTTGTTTAAACCTCGCAAGATGGTTTAATGTATTTAAGTTATCATATGAAATTCAGCTTTATTAACCATTTAATTAAAAATAATTCTCCATACTTGTTATAGAGCTCAGTTGCACCATATTAGTTTTTCTATTGTTATTTTTTTGAAAGAATTTCCGCAGTATTTGAATAGAAGCTTTTATAAACTATTAAAGTAAAATATTGATAATATCTTATAATTGCAGAGTAAGAAAGATTAATGTACAGTTTTACAAATTTTCGTCTTTTTGCATTCACTATTAAAATGACACTAAACGCGGGGATTGGTATACATAAAAAAATGTTTTTAAAACCTCGTAAGGATGGGTCAATATACTTCAATTGTCGTATGAAGAGTTAGCTTTATTAACCATTTTATTACGAATAATTTTTAATCCTTGTAATTGAACTCAGCTGAGGGTCATTAGTTTTTCTATTCTTCTGTTATTTTTCTGAAAGTATTTCGGGAATAACTGAAATTAATTCAGATATTTGCAATTTATTTAATTATTAAACACATGGAAATAACATTTAACTCTCAAAATGTGGCAAATATTTTTTTTCAAGAAAACATTTATATAAAACTTTAAAAACTATTAGTGAATATTTATAGAATGTATCCGGCATACTTTAATTAGATTTTACTTATCTGAAACAAGTAAAATTTCACCAGATATATAATTTTCCACTAATGGAGAAAAATAAGACAAATGCAATTTTACAAATTTCGTTTCTTTAAATCTAAGATTAATATGACACTAAATGCTAGGGTTTGTAAGGAAAATAATGTATTTAAAATCTCTCAAAGATTAGTGAATATAGTTTCTCATTCCTTTTCTTTAGTGCTATCTCCTCAAGGTGTAAAACATCGTAACGATCCTACCCCATATACCGACAAAGCCGTATTTCAAATTTACAACATCTTTAGCTGCCCAATAGTGTAATAAATGTATTTTCTGCGCCTCTCTTTATCTACTACACCTTCTTTATAATCTTAAAAATTTATTTTTATGCTAAAATGTATGTGATTTATTCTTCCGCATTGTACTAGAGAACTGGGCTGCGTTTTATAATTTTTTTGTGGTTGCTGCATCTTATGTGAAAACTTTGCTACGTAAATTCATGAAGCAAATTTGCTGAATACAAAGTTTATAGTTATATTTTGTATTTTAAGTCTGGATTATTTAGTACATTTCAGAATTTTCAGTAATTGCTGTATGGAAATTAAGCATTATCATTTTTTAAAGATAGAAAACCAACGAGATTAAATGCACAAATAAAGTATAAAAAGGTAGCAAAATGTTGGTACATTGTTATCCTTTATTTGTGCATTTATAATCGTTGGTTTTTTATCTCTAAACATTTTTGCACAAAGGCTTTATTTGCTATTTTAAGCATTAGTAATTGTGATTTTTTTTTGTTTCTTATAATTGCAATAATTAGAACTTTGTTTTGCTGCTGTACATGAAAATTTTTCATATTGTTATTTTTGTAAAAAATGAATAAATAAATAAATAAACAAAATAAAATAAAAAGATTAAAAAACATTTTGGAATTATCCTGGATTATGATATTTAATAGAATCTTTAATAAACTAATAAATTGGAATATTTATACTATTTTATAATTGCAGAGTTATAAAATTAATGAACAATTTTACAAATTTTCTTCTTTTTACATGCATGATTAATGAGACACTCTGGTATGTGTATAGAAAATAACTTTTTTTAAAAAATCTTGCAAGGATTATTCAATCTTTGTCAATTACCGTATGAAGATTAAGGATTATAATTCATTTAATTATAAATAATTCTTTATACTTTTAATAGAGCTCAGTCAAACTTGCTAGTATTTGCATTTGTGTGTGGGGGGGGGGGGAAGGGGTGAAAGAATTTCAGGACTAATTAAATTACTACATATATCAACAATTTATTTTGTAATCAAATACGTGGTAATAACATTTAATTCTTAAAATCAAAATCAAATAATCTAATAATCTCAAAAGCAAACAATGTTTTTCAAGAAAACTTTTATATAAAGCTTTAAAAACTATTTAGGAGTATTTATAGTTAACATGTATCCCGCTTATTTTCGCACCACCAGATAAAGATCACCAGATAAAGAAATTTCCAATAATAGTATCACCAGATAAAGAAATTTCCACTAATGTAGAAAGATAAGACAAACGCAATTTTACAAATTTAGTTTCTTTAAATCTAAGATTAATATGACACTAAATGCTAAGATTTGTGTGGAAAATAATGTCTTTAAAATCTCCCAAGGATTAGTGAGTATAGTTTCTCATACTTTTTCTTTAGTGTTAGTTTCTCCTCAAGGTATAAAACATCGTAACAAGCCTACTCCGTACTTTAAGACAAAGCCGTATTTCACATTGATAGCATCTTTAATTGCCCAGGAGTGTAATAAATGTATTTTCTGCGCCTCTCTTTATCCTTTTACACCGTCTTTATCATCTTAAAAATTTATACTCATGCTAGAATGTATATGATTTATTTTTCCGCATTTTAATAGAGAATTAGACTGTATTTTATAAAAAAAGATTGTCGTTGCTGCAGATTTTGTGGAAACTTTGCTATATTAATTTATGAAGCAAATTTGCTGAATACGAAGTATACTTAATAGAAGTGATTTCGTATTTTAAGTCTGGATTATTTAGGATATTTGAAAATTTCCAGCAATTGCTGTATGGAAATTAAGCGTTAATTATTGTGAAAATTTTTGGTTTCTTGTAATTGCAATGATTAGTACATTGTTTTACTGCTGTAGATTTTTTTTACTTGTTATTTTTGTAAACAAGTAAATAAAATAAAATAAAATAAAATAAAATAAAAAGATAAAAAAAAAACTTTTGGGAATTATCCTGGATTATGACATCCAACAGAATCTTTTATAAACTAATAAATTGGAATATTTATAATATCTTATAATTGCAGAGTTATAAAATTAATATACAATTTTACAAATTTTCTTCTTTTTACATGCATGATAAATAAGAGACTAAATGCTGGTATTTGCATAGACAATATTTTTTTTTTTTTTTAATCTCGCAAGAATTCTTCAATCTTTGTCGCTTACCGTATGAAGATTAAGATTTATTAATCATTTAATTAAAAATAATTCTTTACACTTGCAATAGAACTCAGTCAAACCTAACTGGTATTTCTATTAATGTTGATTTATTTTTATTTTAGGATTAATTAAATTAATCCAGATATCAGGAATTTATTTTGTAATCAAACATGTGGGAATAATATTTAATTCTCAAAATATAGCAAATAATTTTTTTCAAGAGAACTTTTATATAAAGCTTTAAAAAACTTTTAGTGAGTACACTATCTATCAATAAGTATTTGGACACTTTTAATTTTTGACATTTTGTCAAATATCTAAAAATATACTTGTCGGATTCTTCTGGAACTTCAGGAATATAAAGATTGTGTTTCACCTCATATTTATCAACATCCATTTGATAGCAGGGCAATTAGGGGGCCGACAAAAACTCATAGAATAATACAAATATTTGGGATCTCCCTGTCCATGAAAATGTACGAAACAATTTATCGTTGAAGAATACAAATATTTGGATACTATACAACATGTACACTGATTTTTGTAAGAATAGCATCTATATTCATGGAGAAAAAGCGATTTTTTTTTTTTTGAAAAATTAAAAAAATTCTGGTGTGTTTTTTGTTTATATCATGCAGGGTTTTTGACCAAATTTAATGCAAATTTCAGAAAAATTAGCAAAATGTAGTAGAAAAATAAAGCATAGTTGGAATATAGATATATTAAATATTTTATGAAATATGAGTAGTTGTATGAAATAATTTTTATTTGCGCATGAGCAAACGATAAAAAAGATTTTTTTTTTTACATAATTTACTAGTCAATTCTATGGTATAACTCATAAAAAAATCCAATCAAATATCATAAAAATTCAAAAAGATATTATTATTATAGTAAGTTGTTTTTACTTTGCTCTCTAAAAAAAGCTGAATTACTAGGGATTCTCCACAAATTGACATTTTTTATTAACTGACTTTTAGGAAAAAATTAGTATTTAATGAATACACTATCTAACTCAATATTGCTTCTAATAAGTATCTTGACTCATGTGATAGAAAAGAAATAGAGCTTTTTTTCAAATTCAGGGCCAAAACTAAGAGAGAGGGGAAGAAGGGTGTGTGCCACGCCAAGGCAAAAGGATACAAAAGTAGATTTGTTTGGCAATTTTTTTTCATGTCTATGTTTAGTATGATATTGTTAAAATCTTCCTCTCCAGGATATGCCAAAACATAGAAGAATCTAATGATGATGGCATAAAGATACTGTATAAAGCAGCTTTTTTCTTTTTGTTTTCGATTCGATTTCACGTTTTTAAGGTATCAATTTTTAACAAAGCAGATTACGTTGTTCAGTATTATATATTTTAAGTTTTAAAATAAATTGGCTATTAATAAATTAGAGAAATCATCTTTGTAAATATACTTTGCAAAGGAGGGGAGAGTTCGCCAAAATCCACCTTTGCTCAAAAAAAAAAAAAAAAAAAAAAAAAAAAAAAAAAATGTATGAGAATAAAAGCTTTTTTTCTTTTCTATCACAGGTGTAAAGATACTTATTAGCAGCATTATTGTATTAAATATTGTATTCATTAAATTCTAATTTTTTCCTAAAAGTCAGCTAATAAAAAATGTCAATTTGTGGAGAATCCCTTATCATTCAGCTGTTTTTGGAGAGCAAAGTAAAAACAGCTTACTATAATAATGATATCTTTCTGAATTTTTATGATATTTGATTGCATTTTTTTATGAGTTATACCATAGAATTGACTACTAAATGATGTAAAAAAATCTTTTTTATCGTTCGCGCATGCGCAGATAATTTTTTTTTTTTTTTTTTTTTTATACAAATACTCATATTTCATAAAATATTTTATATATCTATATTCCAATTATGCTGTATTTTTTCTACTACATTTGGCTAATTTTTCTTAAATTTGCGTTAAATTTGGTCAAAAACCCTGCATGATATTAACAAAAAACTTACCAGAATTTTTTGAATTTTTTAAAACAAATCGTTTTTTCTCCATGAATATACATGCCATTCTTACAAAAATCAGTGTACATATTGGATAGTATCCACATATTTGTATTCTGCAACGATAAATCGTTTTGTGCATTTTCATGTACAGAGTGATCCCAAAGATTTCTGTTATGCTCTGATTTTTTGTCGTCCCCTAATTGCCCTGTTCATCAAATGGATGTTGATAAATATGAGGTCAAACATAATCTTTATAATCCTGAAGTTCCAGTAAAATACGACAAGCATATTTTTAAATGTTTGACAAAATGTAAACAATTGAAAGTGTCCAAATACTTATTGGTAAATAGTCTTTTTAAAGTTAGCAAGTATCCCATTTATTTTAATTAGATTGAAACAAGCATAATTTCACCAGATGAAGATGTTAACACTAATATAGAAAGATAAGAGAAATACAATTTTACAAATTTTGTTTCTTTAAATCTAAGATTAATATGAAACTAAATGCTAGGATTTGTACGAAAAATAATGTCTTTAAAATCTCTCAAGGATTAGTGAATATAGTTTCTCATCCCTTTTCTTTGGTGCTAGTTTCTCCTCAACGTATAAAACATCGTAACAAGCCTACCCCATACCTTAAGACAAAGAAATATTTCATATTAATAGCATCTTTAGCTGCCCAGGAGTGTAATAAATGTATTTTCTGCGCCTTTCTTTATTCCTTACGCCGTCTTTATAATCTTAGAAATTTATTTTAATGCTAGAATGTAGATGATTTATTTTTCCTCATTGGACTAGAGAACTGAGCTGCATTTTATAAATTTTTTGTTGTGGCTGCAGTTTTTATGAAAACTTTGCTATGTTAATTTATAAAGCAAATTTTGAAATGCTAAGTTTATACTTATATTTCGTATTGTCTGGATAATTTTGGAAAAACTATTAATTTGAGCAATTATCATATGTAGATTAAGCTTTGTTAAATGTTGAATGTGAAAATTAATGGTTTCTTGTAACTGACTGCTCTTTGTTTTAGCGCTCTAATTAAAAAAAAAATTTCGCATTTTTTTTTATTTTTTTAAATAAATAAAAAAATTAAAAAATAATAAAAAACTTTTTAAAATTATAGTATTTGTGACGTTTGCTTTGTTATTGTATAATTGAAAAGGAATAATATAAATTTGCAGTTTGACAAATTTTAAGCTCTTTTACATCCAAGATTAATAAGACCCTAAATACTGTGATGGTTGCAGAAAGTAATTTTGTTAAAATCTCGCAAGATGGTTCAATATATTTAAGTTATCGTATGAAAATTAAGCTTTATTAAGAATATAATTAAAAATAATTCATATTTATTATATAGCTCGCTTATACCATATTAGTATTTCTATTCTTGTTATTTTTGTGAAAGAATATAAGTAGTAATTGAAATTAATCCAGATATCAGCAATGTATTTAGTAATCAAACACGTGGGATAATATTTAATTCTCAAAATACAGCAAATATATTTTTTAAGAAAACTTTTATATAAAGCTTTGAAAACTATTAATAGATATTTATAGTTTGTTTTCGGCTTACTTTAAATAGATTTTACTTTTCTAAATAAAAAAAAATAAATCACTAGCTGAAAAAATTTTCCACTAATTTAAGAAAAATAAGAGAAATGCAATTTTACAAATTTAGTTTCTTTAAGTCTAAGATTAATATAGCACTAAATGCTAAGATTTGTACGGAAAATAATGTCTTTAAAATCTCTCAGGGATTAGTCATTATAGGTTCTCATACCTTTTCTTTAGTGATAGTTTCTCCTCAAGGTATAAAACATCATAACAAGCCGACTCATACCTTAAGAAAATACCGTATTTCACATTGATAGTATCTTTAGCTACCCAGGAGTGTAATAAATGTATTTTCTGAGACTCTATTTATCTTTTGCATCGTCTTTATAATCTTTTTTTTTTATGCTAGGACGTAGATTACTTATTCTTCCTTATTTAGAGAACTGGGCTACATTTTATAAATATTTTGTTGTTACTGCAGCTTTTGTGAAAAACTTTGCTATGTTAATTTATGAAGCAAATTTTCTGAATACAAAGTTTATATTTATATTCCATAATTTAAGTTTGGAAAACTTATTAAATTTTAGAAAAATGAATAATTGCCGTATGCAAATTAAACATTATTAATTGTGAAAATTGATTGTTAGTTGTAATTGCAATGGTTAATACTTTGTTTGGCTGCTGTACCTTAATTTTTTTCTTATTATTTAAAAAATGGTATTATTTTTGTTTATGACGTTTAATAGGAGCTTTTATAAACTGTTAAACTGGAATATTGATAATATCTTATAATTGCAGATTAATAAATATTAATGTACAGTTTTACAAATTTTCGTCTTTTTACATTCACGATTAAAATAACACTAAACGCGAGAATTTGTATAGATAAAAAAATGTTTTTAAATCTAGCAAGGATGGGTCAACATACGTCAGTTGTCGTATGAAGATTTAGCTTTATTAACCATTTAATACAAAATAATTTTTCATCCTTGCAATTGAACTCAGCTGAGGGTCATTAGTTTTTCTATTCTTCTGTTATTTTTCTGAAAGTATTTCGGGAGTAACTGAAATTAATACAGATATTTGCAATTTATTTAATAATTAAACATATGGGGATAGCATTTAACTCTCAAAACATGGCAAATATTTTTTTCAAGAAAACATTTACATAAAGCTTTAAAAACTATTCGTGAATATTTATAGTATGATTACGGTTTATTTTAATTGGATTTTACTTATCTGAAACAAGTAAAATCTCACCAGATAAAGAATTTTCCACTAATGCAGAAAGAGATGAAAAATGCCATTTCGCAAATTTCGTTTTTTTATAATCTAACATTATTATGACACTAAATGCTAGGATTTTCAGGGAAAATAATGTCTTTAAAGTCTCTCAAGGATTAATGAACATAGGTTCTCATACCTTTTCTTTAGTGCTAGTTTCTTCTCAAGGTATAAAGCATCGTAACAAGCCTACCCCATACCTTAAGACAAAGCCGTATTTCACATTGATAGCATCTTTAGCTGCCCAGGAGTGTAATAAATGTATTTTCTGCGTCTCTCTTTTACCCCTACACCGTCTTTATAATCTTAAAAATTTATTTTTATGCTAGAATGTATATGATTTATTCTTCCGCATTTTACTAGAGAACTGGGATGCATTTTATAATTTTTTTGTTGTTGCTGCAGTTTTAGTGAAAACTTTGCTATGTTAATTTATGAAGCAAATTTGCTGAACACGAAGTTTATATTTATATTTCCTATTTTAAGTCTGGATTATTTAGAATACTTCAGAATTTTCAGCAATTGCCGTATGCAATTTAAACATTATTAATTGTGTAAATTTTTGGTTTCTTGTAGTTGCAATGATTAGAACTTTATTTTGCTAAATGAGAATTTTTTTATTGTTATTTTTTTTAATTGAAATAAATAAATAAAATAAAATAAAAAAAATATAAAAAAAAAACATTCTTGGAATTATCCTGGATTTTGACATTTAACAGAACGTTTTATAAACTATTAAATTAGAATATTTATAATATCTTATAATTGCAGAGTTATAAAATTAATGTACAATTTTAAAAAATTTCTTCTTTTTACATGCATGATAAATAAGACACTCTGGCAGTGTTCTCGCTGACATTTGACTAACGTTAGTAATTTGGCTAATTAAAAATAAAAAACATTCGCCAAATGAAAAAAGTGTTAGCCAAATAGATTCGCCGTGTAGCACCAAAAAAAAAAAAAAAAAAAAAAAAAAAAAAAAAAAAAAAAAAAAAAAAAATCTTTAACCCTTTAATATATCCCCTTTTTTGATATGTTCTAAAATAACTTAAGTTTTTATAGCTGCGACAACTATTGTTATTAATACTAAAATCAACTATCCGCTACAAATATAAAAAATATGTATAGATTAAATAAATATATATATATATATATGAATATGTATGAAAAACGAAAAAGAAAAAAGCAAAAGCAAAATTTTAACACTAGCAATTTGGCGAATCTAATCGCTTGTTTAGTCGCCAAATGAAGAATTTAGTCGCAATTTGGCGCATTGGCGAGCGACAGCGAGAACACTGCACTCTGGTATGTGCATAGAAAATAACTTTTTTTAAAATCTTGCAAGGATTGTTCTATCTTCGTCGATTATTGCATGAAGATTAAGAATTATTAATTATGTAATTACAAATAATTCTTTATACTTGCAATAAAGCTCAGTCAAGTTTTTTTTTTATTAATTAAATTACTACATATATCTGCAATTTATTTTGTAATTAAACACTTGGGAGTAACATTTAATTCTAAAAATGTAGCACATATTTTTTCTTTTCAAGAAAACATTTATATAAAGCTTTAAAAACGATTAGTGAATATTTATAGTATGTATCTGGATTTATTTTAATTGGATTTTTCTTATTTGAGACAAGTAAATCTCACCAGATAAAGAAGTTTTCACTAATGTAAAAAGACATGAGAAATACAATTTTACAAATTTCGTTTCTTTAAATCTAAGATTAATATGACACTAAATGCTAGGATTTGTACGAAAAATAATGTCTTTAAAATCTCTCAAGGATTAGTGAATGTAGGTTCTCATACCTTTTCTTTAGTTCTAGTTTCTCCTCAAGGTATAAAGCATTGTAACAAGCCCACTCCATACCTTAAGACAAAGCCGTATTTCACATTGATAGCATCTTTAGCTTCCCAGGAGTGTAATAAATGTATTGTCTGCGCCTCTCTTTATCCCCTACACTGTCTTTATAATCTTAAAAATTTATTTTTATGCAAGAATGTAGATGATTTATTTTCCCGCATTGTACTACAGAACTGGGCTGCATTTTATAATTATTTTCTTGTTTCTGCAGGTTATGTGGAAACTTTGCTACGTTAATTTATGAAGCAAATTTTCTGAATACAAAGTTTATATTTATATTTCATATTATAAGTTTGGAAAACTTAAAAAAATGAACAATTACAAAGTAAACGTTATGAATTGTGAAAATTGATGTTTAGTTGTAATTGCAATCATTAATACTTTGCTGCTGTACCTGAATTTTGTTTCGTGTTATAAAAAAATGGAATTATTTTTGTTTATGACGTTTAATTGGAGCCTTTATAAACTATTAAACTGGAATATTGATAATATCTTAAAATTTCAGAGTAAGAAAAATTAATGTACACTTTTACAAATTTTCGTCATTTTACATTCACAATTAATAGAACACTAAATTCTTGAATTAGGGTAGAAAGTAATGTTTTAAAACCTCGCAAGGAAAGATCATTATACATCAGTTGTCGTATGAAGATTAAGCTATATTAATAATTTCATTACAAATAATTTTTCATCCTTGTAATTGAGCTCAGATGAGGCTCATTAGTTTTTCTATTCCTCTGTTATTTTTGTGAAAGTATTTCGGAAGTAATTGAAACTAATCCAGATATTTGCAATTTGTTTAATAATTAAACACATGGGAATTACTTTAACTCACAAATGTGGCAAATATTTTATTTCCAAGAAAACAATTATATAAAGCTTTAAAAACTATTAGTGAATATTTATAGCATGTATCCAGCTTATTTTAATTAGATTTTACTTATCTGAAACAAGTAAAATCTCACCAGACGAAGAAATTACCACTAATGTAGAAAGATAAGACAAATACAATTTTACAAATTAGGTTTCTTTAAATCTAACATTATTATGATACTAAATGCTAGGATTTGTGTGAAAAATAACGTCTTTAAAATCTCTCAAGTATTAGTGAATATAGTTTCTCATACCTTTTCTTTAGTGCTAGTTTCTCCTCCAGGTAAATCAGCCTACCTCATACTAACAAAGCAATATTTCACATTGATAGCATCTTTAGTTGCCCAGGAGTGTAGTAAATGTATTTTCTCCGCCTCTCTTTATCCCTTACACCGTCATTATAATCTTAAAAATTTATTGTTATGCTAGAATATATATGATATATTTTTCCTCATTGTATTACAGAATTGAACTGCATTTTATAGCTATTTTGTAGTAGGCGAAACTTTTGTAAAAACTTTGCTGTGTTAAATTAAGAAGTAAATTTGCTAAATGCAAAGTTTATATTTCGTATTTTGAGTCTGGATAGTTTATAAATTTCAAGAATTGTCGTATGCTGATTAAACGGTTTTAATTGTTTAATGTGAATATAAATGGCTTCTTGTAATTGTAATGGTTAAATCTTTGATTTTTTTTTTTTTTTTAAATCTCGGAATAATGGGTAAATGTATGTTGATTGTTTTATGAAGATTCAGCTTTATTAAACATTGAAATATAAAATAATTCTTCCGTGTTATAATAGAATTTAATTGCATCTCATATTTGCTCTCTTTTTTTAGTTTACTTGATATAAATTGGAATATTCATTATGTTTTATTAAACTAAAAAAACAATGCAAATGCAAAATTATACAAATTTCTTCATTTTTCATATAAGATTTATGAAACACAAATTCTGGGTCTTGTGAAAAAGTAATATTGTTAAAAGTTTACAAGGTTAGTTTAGTATCTGTTAGTCTAGTAAAGTTAGAAGATTGGTTTAATATATGTTACTTATCGTATGAAGAGAAGATTTTAGCTTTATTATATTAATAATAATCGGCTAGATGTCACTTTCCCATCTGACTTCGAGAACAACACACACTGATTTTATTTGATTGACACAACTGTATTTAGCTATACACTTCTTTGTACTTCGATATGTGCAAGAGAAATGTACTACAAAAATTATTTTTAAGATATAAGTGGTGTAGAGCATAAAAATGGTATGGTATTATAGCATAAAAATAATATAGATTGTAGAACAGAAAAATAAAATCATGTGACTAAGCTAGCGTCCGATAACAGTTAATCGTTTAAATAAAAAGTAATTCTTTAAGCATATAATAGAGTCCAATTGCATATTTTTCATGTTATTAATTAAAGAATTTCTGGAGCAACTGAAATTACTCCGGATATCTGCAACATAATAATAAAACACATAGGGAATAACATTTAATCTCAAAATATACCAAATATTTTTTTTCAGACTTTAAACCAGTAGTAAATATTTATAGTATGCATCTGGATATATTTTAATTAGATTTTATTTATTTGAAACAAGTAAAATCTCACCAGATGAAGATTTTTCACTAATGTAGAAAGATAAGGCAATCCAATTTTACACATTTCGTTTCTTTAAATCTAAGATTAATATGACACTAAATGATAAGATTTGTGTGGAAAATAATGTCTTTAAAATCTCCCAAGGATTAGTGAGTATACTTTCTCATACCTTTTCTTTAGCGTTAGTTTCTCCTCAAAGTATAAAACATCATAACAAGCCTACCCCATACCTTAAGACAAAGCCGTATTTCACATTGATAGCATCTTTAGCTGAACAGGAGTGTAATAAATGTATTTTCTGCGCCTCTCTTTATCACCTACACCGTTTTTATAATCTTAAAAATTTATTTTTTATGCTAGAATGTAGATGATTTATTATTCTGCATTGTACTAGGGAACTGGACTGTATTTTATAAATTTTTTTGTTGTTGCTGCAAGTTTTCTGAAAACTTTGCTATGTTAATTTATGAAGCAATTTTTCTGAATACAAAGTTTATATTTATATTTCATATTGTAAGTTTTGAAAACAGAATATTTTAGAAAAATGGACAATTGCCTTATGCAGATTAAACCTTATTAATTGTGCAATTGATGGTCAGTTGCAATTGAAATGATCATATCTTTGTTTTACTGCTGTACCTTAAATATTTTTATTATTATTATTTTTTTTAATGGTATTTTTTTTGTTTATTTCGAAGATTTTATAAACTTAAAAGCGGAATATTGATAATATCTTATAATTACAAAGTAAGAAAGATTAATGTAAAGTGTTACAAATTTTCGTCTTTTTACATTCACGATTAATAAGACACTAAATTATTGGATTAGTGTAGAAAATAATGTTTTTTAAACCTCGCAAGGATGAGTCAATATACGTCAGTTGTTGTATGGAGATTAAGCATTATTAACCATTTAATTACAAATAATTTTTATCCTTGTAATTGAGCTCAGCTTAGGATAAATAGTTTTACTATTCTTCTGTTATTTTTGTTAAAGTATTTCGGGAGTAATTAAAATTAATCCAGATATTTGCTATTTATTTAATAATTAAACACATGGAAATAACATTTAACACTCAAAATACTTCAATTTTATTTTCAAAAAAACATTTATATAAATCTTATAAAACTATTAGTGAATATTTATAGTATGATTATGGCTTATTTTAATTAGATTTTACTTATCTGAAACAAGTAAAATCTCACCAGATAAAGAATTTTCCACTAATGCAGAAAGAGAAGAAAAATGCTATTTTGCAAATTTCGTTTTTTTATAATCTAACATTATTATGACACTAAATGCTAGGATTTGCGGGGAAAATAATGTCTTTAAAGTCTCTCAAGGATTAATGAACATGGGTTCTCATACCTTTTCTTTGGTGCTAGTTTCTTCTCAAGGTATAAAGCATCGTAACAAGCCTACCCCATACCTTAAGACAAAGCAGTATTTCACATTGATAGCATCTTTAGCTGCCCAGGAGTGTAATAAATGTATTTTCTCCGCCTCTCTTTATCTCCTACACCGTCTTTATAATCTTAAAAATTTATTTTTATGCTAGAATGTAGATGATTTATTCTTCCGCATTGTACTAGAGAACTGGGCTGCATTTTATAAATATTTTGTTCTTTCTGTAGCTTTCGTGAAATTTTTGCTGTGTTAATTTTTGGTATAAAGTTACTGAGTACATAGTTTATATTTATATTTCGTATTTTAAGTCTGGATAATTTAGGATAGTTGAGAAATTTGAGGAATGCAGATTTAGCTGTATTTATTGTTTAATGTGAATATTAATAGTTTCTTGTAATTGCCATTATTGGTTTCTTGTTTTGGTGCTGTAACTGAAAATTTTTGGGGTCAATTTTAAGATTTGATAAATTGTCAAATTAAAATGTGTTTTAGTTATAATTATAATGTTTTGTTTTTACCCTTTGTACTTGAGATGAGATTTATAATATAAAATTTCTTGCTTGTGCTGATTTAACCAAAACTGTTGCTAAACTGATAAATATGGATTTTATGCTGAAAAAGTTTTATGGATCAATTTTTTAAACCATCCGATAAAAAAATAGGAATTTCATTGTCATATAAAATCCACATTTGAAAACTATACAATTTGAAGGAAATGTTTATTTGTTCCAATTAAATTACCATTATAGCAGAGATAAATTTTATGGTTTTTTGTTTTGTTTCGTTTTGTTGATTTTGTTCTTTTTTTTTCTTTTTTGACGGGCTTGCAGCAAAAGAGGAACTTATAGAATTCGTTTGTATATATTATATCTTTCATGTATTCTCACGTTTTACTGTTGAATTTATGCACTGATTTTCATAACTATTTTTGTTGAAAAAAAGCTCCTTCTATTGGTGGTGTCCGATACATCTGATTGGGACCCAAAAATTAAACTATAGTGAACCCCGATTTTACCTTTTTCGCGGGATCATCAATAAAAAAATTACGAAACGGGAAAACGTAAATTCACAGTCAAACAGAGAAAAATCACTTTAAGAAATACTATTTACATTCTATCTTCTTTCTTAACTTTTTTAATTACATATCTATAGATTGACACTATTGTAAAAAAAATAATCCATAGTTTTAAAAAAAAATTGAAGGAACACGCTACATTAAGGAACACTTTACTATTTTTTGCCTTTAAATGATTTTTGTATCATGTATAAGTTTTTTTATCGGGACATGTCAAAAATTCTTATGTTTGATCATCTATTACCGTCAAAATCAGTGATAGTTGCAACAGTGGAATTTAAATGAAAACTTAATTTTATAATTGCTTTTTTTCTTTACTTTATACATTGTAAAAAATATATATAGGGTTACTAAGATTTTTCAAATAGATTTGTATTCCAAGAAATTTTCACGCAACGGTAACGGAAAAAATTCCTTTAACCTTCCTCAATTACATGAAATTTTACTGTTATCATTACATGAAAAGTTCTTGGAATACAAATTTACTAGAAAAAATTTAGTAACATAACAGTTTTTTTTTACAGTGTAGACTGCGACTTCTGTAAAATGTAACCAATCGTCACGAAATTTGAAGGAACGCGCTATTAATTTTTGCCTCTAATAATTTACATATTTCGTACAATTTTTTACAGGAACAAGTCAAAAGATCTAATATATAATCACCTATTGCGTAAAGGTGGATTCGAAGACCTGATTTCTCGTATCGAAATTGGAGACGTTGATTCTATGCCAGTAATGCTTGAGAACATGACAATACTTATTACTAGAATTCTGTGACATTTCCTCGGTAGTTTTTCCTGTAGAATTGGTCGCAAAATCATTCTAAATGGAATAAATATCTAATCTGAACTTGAACTTTACAAAATTGCATACGATTCTTGCGATAATAGCCTATAATACATTCGGAAGTGGTTATTCAGTGCTAACTTACATTACATTTAGAACAATTATTATTTTTTGTAATTTTACACACACACACACAAAATATTTATTATATAAAGTTGACAGGATATACTAATTAAACCTATTAAAACAGCAATTTAACTGTAAATTACCTAATTTTAGAGTTATCACTTGGTATGCGGCAGTGGTATTATTATGTTATTATTATGATAACTAGCATTACTGAAAAATGGACATAAGTTACCATAAAATATATAATTTTTAATTTTCATTTTTTAAGTAATTTTCAACCAAATCGATCTTTGAATAGGTTAAATTAACAAATCATGTTGACTTCATGTTTGAAAATTTTTGACGGTATATTACTAAAATTACTGCAGTAAATTGTTCGAAAGGAAACGTAAGTTATCATGGAATGACCGAAGTACAGAATTGCATTATCGTATTCACTCTCTCGTGCACTTAAATACACAAAATCATAATTCCAATGCTTTCGTCACACCATGTTTTCAGAAAGTAAAAATTGGAATCATAAACATAACGATTCACCGTAACACATTTGCCGTAGACAGGAGAAGTGGTATGATGCGTATAGTGAAATGAAACCGACAATATGGGATACTTTAATATTTGTAATACCGGGTGATCAAAAAGTCAGGACGAAATTTAAAAATGAATAATTCGAAAACAAATCAAGATACAAAGACACGGTTTGCACCAAACGGATTCAAAAGATACCGGGTTTTGTGTGGCAATGAAAAAATATAGTTAGGTTGGCGACCAACGGCATCACTAGCAGCACTGAAAGATGCCATCCGCCAAAATGTGTCTACCGTAACGCAAGAAATGCTACTAAATGCTGTGAATTGTGTGGTGCCTAGTCTCACAGCTGCACTTCTGAATGATGGACAGCACATTGAATATTTACTGTAGTACTAGTTAACTGTAATTAAGCTGACTTGTAAGTTGTCAAAATATTTTCATTTGTAAATCATCTTTTGGTGCAATAAAACACTATAGCGCCATTTGTTGCTCGCAAACAAAACTATTTTTTTTTCGCTGTCACACAAAACCCGATTTCTTCTCCCTCCGTTCTGTGCGAATCGTATCTTTGTATCTTGAGTTGTTTTCGAATTATTCATTTTTAAAGTTCGTCTGACTTTTGGATCACCTGATATGTTATTTGTAATATTGTTTAAATGTATAAAATTAAACAATTCGCTACTAATTTTTCAACTCTGCAGTTTTTTTAAATTATTTATCACAGGATTGTTTACTAAATGCTTATTCTATTCAAATTTGTGTTATTGTTACTAATGGATTACTTTCTAAGCTATTGTAGAAGTTCAAACACTATTAATTATCTGACAGCATTTTATATCTACAGTAAACACTGAAAATAAATCCATAAATTAATAAAAATTTCCTAAGAAACTGGGATTTCTAGAACGCTTCAAGTGACGGCAGCAACAAAAGTTCGTGTAAGAAATACACGTTTACAGGGTAAATCAAAAAACTTGTATGATCACTTTAAGATTTTTTTCTAAAGAAACTGGGACATCTAGAGCTTTTTATGTAACTGCAACCCAAGTTACACAGAAAATTTTTATAAGATTTCTATAATTTTAATAGATTATTTTATAAAGATGCAACAGAAATCTGTAGCTTTACGAAAACTTGATTTACATCTTTTTTTGTTCAGTATAAGGATAAAATTTCAGAAAGCATACAGATATCAGTAATTTTACAATTGTAGAATTACATATATTTTTACAGTGTATTACGTAACATATACATCCATAACTTTCTAAATTATTTACTTTAATATGTTTATTACAATACATATTTTATATAAAATAATTAAATACACAGAAGTATTCATGCACAAACAATTAATTTAAAGATTGAGAAATTTCCCATAATTAACTTAAAGTATGCAATATTGTTAAAAGACCTTTTGTAATATGATTTACTGCAGAGAATCAAAAATTACTAATTTTCATGGCACGTTTAATCCCCACAGTATAGTTAATATAATACAATTGACTAAATTGTTTACGTTAGTATTTTTATTTCCGTAGATATTTTACTGCTGATATTACAAAAATAGAATTTCATATCTATTTAATAAGCGTTTCCTTTAAACCTGCTATTCAACAATTTTTTCGTTAAAAAATATTAAGTAAAAATAAAGAAATACTATATAAGAGGAAAAAATCCTTATTCAGCGGCAGAAAATAAATCATACACATCCGAGCTGAGAAATAGATTTTTTTTTCCCTAAGAATATAGAATGCGAAATCCAAAAACAAGTAAGCGATAAATTTCTTACTTTCCAAAGTACCTGAAGGCGATATAAAAGAGGGAAAAAATGAAATGAAATATGGCTTTGTCTTTTCGCTATATACGTATACATAAGAGTTCAGTCTTTTTTGTTTATTGTAGAAAGGAAGGGAGGGATTTTCAATCAGCGTTCTCAAGCCATGAAAAATATATGCAAGACCTATGTTGGTAAATCATTCAAAATTTTCTGAAGTTGTAGTAGAAGTAGTGATTGTTTCTTTTAAGAAGAATAAAAAAAGAGTTTAGGAAGAAAAAGAAGGTCAGTATTTTAGAAGCTGGAGATTTATGAAGACAAAGAGCAGACGATATTGAATGAAATTAGAGATTTTCTTGTAGTAATCATTACCTATTTGTCATACCAAAAGGTGAAAATATATTACTAAATCAGTGTTTGAAATGCAAATGGAGGCAAAAGTTTTGACAGGAGAAATATATATATATATTGACAAAAATATAAAATACAAAATGTTAAAGTAGCTTAGTAAAAGAGGAAGATAAAAAAAAAATCAGGAATTGTATTTTTATTGCAATACTTTAGTGTCAACCCGAAATTGGTTTCACTAATTATATTGGTACATTTTTAATGATTATATTAACCCATTAGTGCCTAGCGTCCCTTTTTATGGACGCTTATAAAAAAGGCAATAAAAGACTTTTCACACCAGTAAATAGAAAGATAAACAAACACTATTTTTCACGAGACAAATTCCTCAATAAATTAAGATAAAAGTTATTCTTCTTTTAAAAGTGGTGGGAATCCCAAAATTTCATTTTTAATGAAGAAAATAATTGGGGCCTTAATGGGTTAAGATCAGACGATATAGAATGAAATTAGATATTTTTTGTAGTAATCATTATCTATTTGTCATACCAAAAGGTGAAAATATATTACTAAATCAAAGTTTGAAATGCAAATGGAAGTAAAAGTTTTGACAAGGGAAATAATTTTTTTTGATGAAATATAAAATACAAAATATTAAAATAGCTCAGTTAAAGAACATCAAAAGTAGGAACATAAAAGGAATCGCCAGTTTTATTTTTATTACAGTACTTTAGTATCAAACCGAATTTAATTACACTGATTATATTGGTACTCTTTTATTGATTATATTAAAAGCAGGCGATATTCAATGAAATTAGATATTTTCTTGCAATAATTATTATCTATTTGTCAAACAAAATGGGAAAATATGATGCTAAATCAATGCTTGAAATGCAAATGCAGGCAAAAGTTTTGACAGAGGAAATAATTTTTGGATTTAAATATGAAATAAAAAATATTAAAGTAACTTAGAAGACGAACATCAAAAGTAGGAACATAAAGAAAAGAGCAATTTTATTTTTATTACAGTATTTTACTATAAAATCGAAGTAGGTTACACTAATTTTATTGATACTCTTTTATTGATTTCATTAAGAACAGGCGATATTGAATGAAATTAGAGATTTTCTTATAGTAAACATTATCTATTTCTCGTACAAAAGGTGAAAATATATTACTAAATCAATATTTGAAATACGAACTGAAGCAAAAGTTTTGACAGGGAAAAATTTTTTGAACTGAAGTATGAAACACAAAATTTTTAAGTAACTTAGAGAAAGAACATTAATATAACGAAATTGGTGCTTTTATTTTTATTAGAGTACTTTAGTATCAAACTGATATTAACTGCAATAACTTTATTGGGGAGGACACTTTTAGTGATTAAGTTATGACAAGGAAGATGATATTGAATAAAATTACAGATTTTCTTTTATTAATCATAATCTATTTGTTAAAATGTTTTACAAAATGAATGTTTGAAATGCAAATGGCGGCAAAAGTTTTGAAAAGGGAAATATTTTTTGCTGACTTAAACATGAAATAAGATGAATAACATCAACAAGGTGGAATATAAACGAAATCTTTTTACTTTTATTACAGTATTTTACATAACTAATATTGTTTATATTTATTATATTGGGGGTAAATATTGCGTCAAAATTTCATTCCTCTGAAATAAATCCAATTAAATAACAATATTGATAAAATATTGGTTTGAAATTTTAAATATTTACAATAAATGTGATACAGAATCATGCACACTTGTCACGTACACTGTATTGGTGTCGTCTTGTATTTGTCTATAACACTGTCTGAAATAATTGTGGACTTGGCAACACCGCTCCAAACCGATCCATCTCTAAATTTAATCAACATATCTAGTTCTGTATTTAGGGTTAATAAAGGTTGTGATATCTAGCAGTTAATAATTTAGAATATATATAATAAAGTTGATATTGTTATTTGTAATACTCACAAATTGTCTATTATTTTTTTATATTAATCAAATGTCGCATATGTACAAGATTTAACAAAAAAGATGGTCAGAATTTTAAAGCTTCAAACAAACAAACAAACAAAAAAAGGATGTCCCAAGATTTATTTTATTCTTCATTAAAAAAAAAAAAATGTTGGATGCAAATTGCTTCCACCATTTGGAGCTTATTGTATCTCTGCATACTGGACACAATGAGACATTGTAAAAAGCTTACCTTTCGTTATTTTTCAAATATAAAGATATTATTTATAACCTGATAAAATTATTTATATGGGGGAAAATACAAGATTAAACGTATGCATTATCTTTTTGTGCATGCCAAATTGTGGATAGGAAAAAAGGGTAGTAAATTTTGTTTCATTATACACCGTCTTCCCCTATATTTTATATTCTATGCTACAAGTTAATAGGCATAAAGAAAATAAAATAAACTGTAGTAATCATCAAAGATAAAATTTAATTTCCTTAATTACTAAATGTCACTTATTTACAATACTTACTTCTAACTGAACAAGTTGTCTTTTTGAAACACTAAGCTCTTTTCTTTGTTTTTCTAGAAATTTTTTCATCTCGTTTGTTGCTGAAGGAGTGTAGCATTGTGTCCAGCAGAAAATGGCTTTTAAAATAACTGCTGTTAGCACCCTGTATACAGAAAATTTTTAATTATTAGCTATAACAATACCACACGCATGAAGCAATAAACTCATTAAAATATAAACTTCTTTTTTTAACTAAAAACACTATCAAGAAATGCATGGCAGTAACGTTTAAAAAAAAAAAAAAGAAAAATACAAAGAAAAACTGAATCTCTATGCTTTCTGTTTAACCCTTTATCGACCGAATTAGGAATTAATGAAAATTTTACATTCTAAAGAATTTTACGTAAATTATTTTAACTAAATTAAGAGATTTACGTAATCATTTAATAAATTTTTGAAGGATTTTAGAAGGATTAATTAAATTTGAATTTACAGGGGTTTTGTGCAATATTTATAGCCCCATACAAATGTTTTATTTTAACTTGTTTTCTTAGTATTTTGTAGAATTATAAAGTGTGCAAATATGATGTTCTCAGAATATAAATATAGAAATATTTCCGAAATGAAAAATCCCTATTCCCCTCTCTCAGCACCAAGAAAGCTGAAAAGATACAAAGGCAAAAGAAATCATCCTTTTAAAATATTTTTGTTTTCTGTAACCAATAATGCTTTTGGAGCAAGATAAAGTAATGTATCTGTAACTCATTCTAAATAGTGTTATAACTAATTGAGATATTAAAAGAATTTTATAAGAGGTAATTTACAGTTAAGACGATATTTATAAGTACCGTCGATAGATAAAGAGTTAAAATGTAGCGTCAAATGACTCTAATTTTATTTATTTTGTGGCTATTGGATCCCCCTGTACTTAAATTAGGCCATTAGAAAAATCAGTATTCCTTTTATAGAGAAAAAAAGAAGTTCTTGTTCCATGTTATTGTTATTTCAAGTTAATAATGAAATTCCTGGGTAAGAATCAATACCCTTGTAGCGTGGTGGTATATTATATGTACCACACAATTTTAATTCCAAACTGCAAATTAGCACCCAAAAATTTGTTGATTTTTTTTTCTTAAGGTGGGTGAGAAAAATAATTTTATCGAGATGTTATTTTTTAAAAATAACTTTGTTCGTAAATTCTGGTAATTTCTAATGAATTCTTATGAATTTCTAGTAATTCTCACAAATCATTTGAACATGTTAGTAACAGAATTGCTTTACTTTGAAGGGTTAAGAATTCATCATTTAACTTTACAAAGTAAAAAATGTTGCAAAAGAATTTACAGGAGACGTATCCTCCAATAAATATATATATATATAGTGGTTGTTTTTTAGCTGTGCTTCCAAATAATAAAATTTTGCGTAAATTTTTGTATTGCACTTGTTGAATAAATCTACTACAAAGATTATCGTTTGGAAATAAAGGTAAAAAAAAAAAAAAAATCCCTGTCGGCCTGGCCTATAGGCGGAGGTAGATTTCGAAGAGTGCTCATTAAAATAAAAATAAAAAATAAATAAATAAAATATATATATATATGATTAGAGATATACCCAGTTTCATAACTTCATTTGGCCGTTTATGAAAAATTTTTAATTTCATTTTTCTGCAAAAACTGGTTTTATCAGAATCATCTTAAGAAAAATTCAGCTCAAATGCCCATTTTGACAACATATTTTGAAATAGATTCTGAGTTTATTAAAAAAATCGACCAAAACAGTACATTATACAGCTCCTAAATAACAAAAAACTGTCAGTTTAATGCATTTGAGAAAAAAATTGAATTTAAAAATGAGTCATAAAATAACCGATTTGTTGTTTGAATACATCCTTAGTTCTTTAATCATGATTGCTTCGGAAAATTTTGTGCGAAATACTCACTTTGACAGCATTTAAAAAAATATATTCTATCTTTATCAAAAAACTGACCAATGCGTCACAGTATATATATCCTAAATAAGAGGATCTGTAAATTGGATGCGTTTGAGAGCGAAAATGGATTTTAAAACGAGTCAAAAAAACGCAATTTGCTATGTGAAAACTTCCTTAAATTTTCAAATCACAGACTTCGGAAAATTCTGTTCAAAATACCCTTTTTGGTAGCCTTTTTTGAAATATATTCCGTCTTTATCAAAAAACTGACCAATGCATCACATTATATAGCTCCTAAATAAGAGGATCTGTAAATTGGATGCGTTTGAGAGCGAAAATGGATTTTAAAACGAGTCATAAAAAACGCATTTTGCTATGTGAAAACTTCCTTAAATTTTCAAATCACAGACTTCGGAAAATTCTTTTCAAAATACCCTTTTTGGTAGCCTTTTTTGAAATGTATTCCGTCTTTATCTAAAAACTGACCAATGCCTCACATTATATAGTTCCTAAATAAGAGGATCTGTAATGCGATCTTGGATGCGTTTGAGAACAAAAATGGATTTAAAAACGAGTCAGAAAAAAACGCAATTTCTTATTTGAATACTTCCTTCAATTTTCAGTCCCGATGACTTTCGGAAATTCTGTTCAAAATACCCTTTTTGGTAGCCTTTTTTGAAATATATTCTATCTTTATCAGAAAATTGACCAATGCGTCACTTTATACAGTTTCTAAATAAGAGGATCTACCATTTTGATGCGTTTAAAATCAAAAATGAATTTAAAAATGAGTCAGAATATAAGCAGTTTGGATTTGAGGTTTTTTCTGCAACTCCTATTTTTGTTTAATTTCTTTTTGCTATACGAATTGGTCCTATGAAAAACTTGTCAATATAAAAATTGTAGGTATTGATGAGGAGATGTAAAATAAATTTAATTGGATTTGATATCTTAAAAATTGACGGAGTTATGGATTTTTCTCTTTTTTCAGCGCCCTTTTTCTTTTCGTTTTTAATTTTTTTCATCGGTAAAAGTTGGTCCTATCAAAAACTTGTAAATACAAAAGTTTTAGATAATTCTAAGAACATTTACAAAAAAATTAGTTGGACTTGATATCTTGAAAATTGACGAAGTTATGAATTTTTTTCTCTCAAAATCCCTGTTTTTTTCGCCCCTTGAGCCCACTTCTAAATTTATCAAAAATCTGTCATGCATATACTTTTGGCCCATTTTTAAGAAGTAATATAAACTTTAAACCGATTCGATATCTACTTTAATTAAGAAGTTATGGCGTTTTTTCGGTTTTCACAAAACGCCCCCTATTCCGACCCCCTTGGTCCGATTTTGCCCATTAACGA
Organism: Maratus speculifer; assembly: GCA_964019185.1. Classification (NCBI taxonomy): domain Eukaryota; kingdom Metazoa; phylum Arthropoda; class Arachnida; order Araneae; family Salticidae; genus Maratus; species Maratus speculifer. The sequence goes on from OZ025294.1 coordinate 280,935,761, forward strand.
ACTTAGCCAAGATTTTATCCCCTTTGATTTTATGTGCAAGTTTGGTGGAGATTGCTGAAGAATTATAGAAGTTATCGTGTCCATAAAAAAGGGAGATATATATATATATATATAGATAGATAGATAGATAGATAGATATAAACTGGTGCGATTGCAATAGGTAGTATTTCTTACGAAATCTACCTAATATGAGACTCCCAAGGTTATTGATTGAATTGAATTAGGTAATTTGTAATATAATTTCATGCTTGTATCTGCTATTCTGTTATACTTTAAAGCATTTAATGATTAAATTAAAAATTAAAAATTAAATTATCTCCCTAACACATTTTTCAATTTTAAAGTAAAATGTTTATTTTTAAAACGATGCTTTTTTTTTTTTTTTTTTTTTTTTTTTTTTGAAAGAAAAAGAAATGTAAAAACCTAAATGGATTTATCTCAAAAGAATTCTTTGTAATTTTTACCCACGGGACTTAAACAACGATACACCTAAATTTTTATTTCGAAAATATTCTGTTCATTGTTATTCAAAGCAAAGAATTTTGACTTTTAGAATTATATACAAATATTTTTAAAACTAAAGGGTTTTTAAGAAAGTGTTATAAATGAATATTAATGTTCATTTATTTATTAGATAAAGGAATTTTTTTTTCAAGATAGCGATAGAGATATTTAGAATTCTACATATTTCTTGTTGTTAAAAAAATTAACAGAATCCAAATTGTACGATCACATTCAAGTAATACAACTTTGACTTTTTTTTTTTTTAATAATTTATAAATAACATGGTCACGAATTTAAAATAAGGAAGATATAAAAGTAAAACATCTGGATTTATATTCCAAACGAGAGATTTATTTATTTTTTGTTACTTAGTTTAAATTTGTATTTCTTTAGTTAATATATTGTTAAAAAAAAAAAAAAAAAAAACGTTAACAAACCTATTCTTTCAAAAAAGTCAAAAAATAAATTACACATACACGACTAATGATACAGTCTTAACACGTTCGCTGCCGCTCACGCGATAGCGCGTGATATGGTTCCAACGTTACGGGGCCACTCACGCGCCAGCGCGTGATGGGGTGTGATGTCCAATAGCCAGTCACGCACTGGCGCGGGAAAATCTTTCACTGATTCTTTGTTATAAAAAGTAAATCGGCTTCTGGGAAAAACCCACTTCTACAGTGCGGCGTTAACTATCATCACATCTTCATGTAAGCGGCAGCGAACGTGTTAAAAATGTATAGTTGCCGATAAACATAAGACCGAATTATTTTATTTTCAATACCTATTTGAAAAAAATAAATTAATTAATCTTTACATAAAATTCATTTTTTTTTCAAATAATTTTAAAATTAAAAGCGGTTAAGTGTACTTCATACTTGACAAAGAACGGGGTGTACGTTTTTATCTTCTCGCAATAGCTAAGTCTTAAACCGTTAGATTTTGAGATAAAATAAATTTCAAAATTTTTATAATACTCTTTTCATCACATCGAAAAACTTATGCATCAAAATAAATTTTGTAAAAGTTACGAATTTAAAGTTTTTGTACAAGCACCGATTCCTGTAAGTTATACAGTTATATCAATTTTTTCATTGCTCAAACATATGATATAATAAACATTTAACTTTAGTACAACCAACACCTAACGAAGTACGATACTTAGAAGGTATTTATGTAAACTTTATTATTTTCTCCAGCAACCCCTTCCCTCCCAAAAAAAAAAAAAAAAAAAAAAAAAAAAAGAAAGAAAGAAAAGCTGAAAATTAAATACATTGCACAAAAACGGGGTCAACACAGCAATTCCTGATTCCATGCTGCCTCTCTGTGACTCTGACCTTAACCCTTTGTATCACTGTGTTGCAGATCTTCAACATATTCAATACTCAATAGTTCTTACAGAGTAAATTTTAAAACACGATTTTATTTGTTGTTCCTACTTCACAACACACCAGTTTTTAACATACAAATTTATAACATATTTGAACAAATTATGTACAATGTACATAATACAAATGTATGTTACAAATAACACAAATTTGTAACTTATATTTGCAGAGTTTCCCCCAGGTTTAAGAAGGGGCAGGGCGCTACTGTTCTGAAGAGAGCACTTTTTACATTCTTCAGGGCACTTTTTTTATTTTTAAGGGTACTTTTGTAGAGTTGAATCTAGCGTCCAAAAAATCGTGGAAAAACAGAATTTTCGTCAAAGATTCGAAAACAAAAATCCAAAATTTTTTTTCAAAAAATTGAAAAAAAAAATTGTTAAAAGATTGCGAAAAAAAATTCAAATATTGCAGAAAAATTGCGAAAAAACTGCAGATTTTGTTAAAAGATCGCGAAAAAACGACCCATTTCATGAAAAGATCGCTAAAGGGCTATGTTTTTTCTAATGTGGGGCAAGAAGGGCGCTATTTTATGTGCGTCAAGAGGGGCACTAGTTTTTTTATGAGGGGCCAGAGAGGCGCTATTTTTTAAACTAAAGGGCAGGAGGGGCGGAGCGCCCCCCTGAAACCCTCTGGGGGAAAATCTAACATTTGTATCAACATACAAATTCATCATTGGAATTCTCAACAGACGATGATGTTGAGTTAATTTATCTTACAAAATTTTCTTTATCATTTGAGAAGTTTCATGTGGATATTATAAAAAATTAATTTAGTAAATTTTGTCAAATTAAAAAAGCTGGAGAAAGTAGTTTTTTTTAAGTATGTGACTACGTTAAAAATGCAGTTTTCGACCAAAATTGTCAAAACTTTTTATTTTAATTTAATAAAGACCAACTTTTTACCTTTCCAAAACTATATTTGTTTTTGTTGTACGATAAATAGATCCGGAGTTATAGCGGTTTTTAAACTACTCAACAGCTGTCACTCAACCAGGAAGTGCCGCTTAAAGGGCCATGTGTTTGGAGAATTTTCGTGGGTTTGAGTTTTTTTAATAATTATAAGAAATGTAAATAATATGCCCCATGGACAATATTTACCTTTTGGGTTCGAGGCTATTTTGTTTATTACTGATGTACATTACTGTAAATTCTCGAAAAACATAAATCGACACTTTAATTGCATTTTTTGGAAAATGTAAATTTTAGGTGAAAATTCCATACGCAAAACACGATTTCTCAAACAGTTATAAGAATATCACCATGAAATTTGAAACATATTATTTATACTATTGTGAAGGCAATGAACTAAATATTTAAATTTAGAATAAATATTTTTTGTTTTATGGATGTTATTGTGGAATGACATCCATGAATTTTATAAAAATTAACATGCAAACAGGTGCAATACGCTATAAGTTTTGAAATACTAAAAGCATCTCTTAGATTTTAGTTCATTGCCTTCGCCAATGTCATAAATATGAAGTTTAAAAAGGAAATTAAGATACATACAGTAGAATTTTCTTTAGAGCGTTTTGCGTTTTGGTCCAAAGTTAATTAAATTTTGCAATAAATTCCTCCATTTATCAAAATTTTATCAATGAATAAAATATATTTTGTTTTTTTTTTTCACATTTTCTAGTCATACTATTAGTAAAAACAAGTTTAAAAAATAATTAAATAAATTTTACGGAAAAAATTGCTCCGTACGTAGTCAGGCGCCTTAAAGATAATTTTGTATACTTTAAAATTTTGTATTAGAAAATATACATTATTTATGAGAAGTATATCAATTTCTGTTTATTGTAGATGTGAAAAAAGTACTTTCTAGTCAATGATTATTTTAGTTTTATGTTAAAAAAAAATATTTTTTTACATGTTTAAATTGATGTATTCTAACATAGAGTCAATATTTTTCAAATCGGATTTGTTGAACCTTAAAGAAGAAAGATATTTTTCCAGTACCATCAATTAATTTAAATTTAGTTAAGTTAAAGAATGTAATAAAAACGAAACTAATAAAATAATTTTCAATCTTAAAAATACACAGGAAATAACAATGGATGGAATTTATTTTTATTAATTGAAGAAAAAATTATTTCGAAAGAATAAATGCGTGAAATTGTCCTTTAAGAAATCTTTTATTCAAGTAAAATTGTTTTCACAAGGACATTAATTGCAATACCGAACATGAATAAAAAAAACTTTATTGTTTCTTTCAATGTCGCTTATGCAATTATACGGAACGAATGTCCTTCAGCCTCTGTTTTATGTTTATTTTCATATAAAAATAATGTTAGATTCATTTTATGAAGTATGCTACAGCAATTTTATAGCTAAAAACAAATATCCAATTCATTAGAGCATTGTAGATATGTAAGCCATTTACCTAAAATTAGAATTATTTCCGGTATTCTTAAAAAAAAAAAAAAAAAAAAAAAATAAGGAATAGAAAACAGTATTTAGATGTAATGGTTTTGATAGATATTGAAATGCGATTACATAATTAGAAAATTGTTTAAGAAAATATTATTTACTAGCCATCTTTGGTGACCAGTTCGGCCCCCTATACTACGCATTAAATCCTATTTATTTTATTCTTAACCTTTCTATTCATATTCTTTTAGACCAAGCCTGTCCAACCTTTCAGTAACCAGGGGCGAATCTTAGCTCTTGGCACTCAATGAAGGGCGCCATTATTTATGTATGTGGCTATGTGACACATTAATTGTGACATGTGGCTATATTATGGCACAGTATTAGTATATACACACGTCACATAATGCAAATGAATCGTACAGTGATAAACAAGATTTCTAAAATTCTGAAGTTACATATATTAAATTTAAAATTACACAATTTTTATGGGAAGTCTACATCAAAGATATTTGCACATAAAGCGCCAGAAACTTTAATCGCGTCTATAATAACAATAATAACAAATAAATAAGTATGAAAATCAGAGATATTGTTAGATTTCTTTTAGGGTATGAAAATTCGGTTTGATTTATTTTGAAGGCGTGGCTAATTTTATGAAAAGCACAAAAACAGACAAGTATCATAGCGACCAAATCATGTGGGTTGTTTCAGAGGGATTGTTTGGAAGTGTTTTCATGGATGGAAATTATTCTGCACTGTTTATTATTTTTAAGTAAAATTAAAGAAAAAAATAAATATAAAAAACCCTGAAATTTTAAAAGTTAAGAAAGAAAAATTGAACTTTTTTATCCTTCATATAAAATAGCTTTTGGGCGGTGTGATGAAAATAAAAAGAAAAAGTCTGAGTTTTCATGTTCACGTATCTTCAAAAGGAAGGGGGGCAAATGAAAACGTTTATTTTTCTCTTACTTATTAAGTATTAAAAAGAGATATTTACAACTATTAAGAAATTAAACTATCATAATTACACTATATAAACAATAACTGAAAACTGCAAAAATATGCATGATTAAATTTTCAATATTAATGATTTTAAAGAAAGCATTCTTTATCATGGAATTTTACTTCTAAAATTTTTAATAACGGGAAATCTTCAAAAGAGCGCCAAAAAATACCTTCAAAGGTTGCCATGGGGCCCGCGGGCGCCGCGTTCGACAGTCCTGTTCTAGAGAAATAAACATAGATGTCATATATATATGTATTACATTGGCGCGATTGTAACAATATAGCAATTATATGTCTCACACAATAATCCGGCTATTGTTGTTTATTTATTTATAAATTGTTTAATTACTTTTATTTTCTTTTTTTAAATGATTTAAATTGTTTTTTTCCTTAATTATTAACTAAACTTTTTATTTATTTATTGTTATTTACATTTTATAATAATAGAAAAAAGTTTAAAAATATATATGCAATTGGTATTTGAAAACGAAGTTTTCGCCAAATTGACATCAGAAAAAAATTGCGCTAATGTGGTGGGTATATGACATCTGTGCCGAGAAATCAAGAACTCGGAATTTTTATGTTAGCCTCATGCAAGCGATGAATCGCCAAATATAGTACATGTGGCATTGTTTCGTATTTCATTAATTTCATTTAAAATATAATAATATAATTCTTTTACTCATTTCATTTATAATACATCACTTTAATTTGAAACTGAAAAGTTTAAGATTCGTGACTTTTATTTTATTTTATTTTTTAGTAAAAAGGAAAAAAAAAACGTGTATTACAATTAGCGGAAAGTAAAAATTGTCAAACTTTTTTATGATCACATACACACATACATATATACATATGCAACGTTTAAAAAATGCTATACAAAAGATTAAAATAAAGTATACAATAAACTTAAGGGTGTGATTATCTTCAAATAAATTACATAACGATAACAATAAATTTCTTATCGTCAAAAAATTTTGTGTCCCTATCGATTGGTAACTAATAAATTTAGTTATTCTAAAAATTAATTTTTTTGTAATTAAGTTAAATTATTTAATGCAAATATTGTATAATCTTACTCCATTCACATACGAAATAAAAAAAATATTAGATATTCGAAAAATGCGATATTTTTTATTATCTCCCTAAATATATAATTATTTTTTCTTTTTTTCTTTCAATAATTTAGGCTTTTTCTCTTTTTTTAATAGTATTTGATGTACAAATGTCTGAGTTCGCATGAGAAAAGAAAAAAAATAAATTCTGATATTTTTCCAGTCCGAAAAATAGATTAACGAAAGATAAAAATCATTGCTGATTCTAGAAAAATAAAACGTGCTTAAAGTTTTTCTTTTGGGAAAAAAAAATTAAAAATAACTCTGTTCTTTTTCTTCTACTTTTCTTCCCCTTGTTCTTTCTAGACTTTTTATTTTTATAATAAATTTATTCTTTTTTAACTTTAGTTTCGAAAATTACCATATTCAAAAATGTTTCATGATAAACGGATAAATTTTATTTTTTATTTTTTTATTTTGACGATATATAAAAATTTTCCATTCTTTAATACAGTGCCTGCATATGACTATGCTATACATTCGACTTGTTTTTAAAAAGGACTTATATGAAAATACATACAGTCAAGGATCTATAATCCGCGTACCCATAATCCGCAATTTCCCATAATCCGCGTTACTTTACGAATGTAAACAATGAAATAAACAGTTAAAAAAATTACAAATCTGTGATCCAAAAATGATTTTTTTTAACAAATAATAAAAAATGTAATAAAAATCATAATAAAACATGTATTTTTTTTTAATTTACTCTTTTATTTTATTGACAGTAAAAAACTAAACTGTATTACGGAGCATGCCTAAGCTTACTGAACGTTCGAATTGACAACTGTTCATTCCTAGCTATTTCAGTTTGTGCAAGTTCAGGAGAGTAACAGTAAACACAGCACCAGCTGAGAACTAAATATTATACCGTAAAATACCGTTAATCCGCCCCCCAAACGTGACGAAAAATCGTACAATAGTTAGAGAAGGGCGCTTACAAGGGATTTTTCCGCGATCGTTCAACAAAATTTAGAGGAATGAATCATGATGAAATGAATGAATCGTTAAAGGAATCATGAATTTTGATACTAGAAAAAATTAGTTTCTTTTTTCAATCGTAAAATCTGTTGAAAAAACGCAGAAAAAAGAAGAAATTTGTAACAAAAAAAAAAAAAAAGCCAAAACAAGCATGAAATCAATTAAAAATCTCGGAAAAACGCACATTTCATCAAAGATTCATGATTCATTCATTTCAGGTTTTGAAACAAACAACACTCGACTCTTATTTTTGTTAAAAGATTTCTTAAATAATATTCATAGTACTATTTCATTATAGTATATTGAAGTAATTACCATTTATTTTACTTTGTATTGGTTATTTTTTGTGCATAATTTGTTCTAATTTTTTTATACTTTCTTCCATAAAATATTCCTTAAAAATAAATATCATTATTAATATGTAATTATTGTTCTTTAAATACATATATATATATCATTTAAAAAAATAAAATAACTTTAAAAATGCATTTTTTCAGATTACTTATTAAATTAATTACTAGATTTTATATTTATCTTTCCATATTATACTGATTTTAGAATTAAAATGCTGTTTAAGAATGATAAAATGATGCATAATCCATTATACTCTATAATCCGCAAAATTCCATAATCCGCACAACCTTTGGTCTCAACTTGTGCGGATTATAGATCTTTGACTGTATTTGTTTTAATTACCTTCTACATAGCACATAAACATGTACACGTGCACCAGATAATTAACATCATAGTATTAATTAACACTGTGTGTTTTTTTACGATTAGCGGAAAGTAAAAATTATGAAATGTTTTTATGATCACACACACACACATATATATATATATAGCTTTTTGAAAAAAAAATGTTACACAAAAGATCAAAAAAGTACACAATGAACTTTCAAGGTGTGATTAATTTTCTTTAAATAAATTACATAACGATAGCAAAAAATTTCCTATTGCCAAAAAATTAAGTATCCCTATTGATTGATAAATAATAAATTCGGGCACTCTAAAAATTATTGCAACTAAAATAATTTAAAACTAGATACCATAAAATCACAAATTAAAAGATGCGGAAAATAAAAATTATCAAATGTTTTTATGTGTAACGTTTTAAAAAATTTTTACACAAAAGATAAAAAAAATACACAATAAACTTTCCAGGTGTGATTAATTGTCATTGAATAAATTACATAACGATAGCAATAGCATTTCCTGTCACCAAATATATATATATATATATATATATATATATATATAGTCAATTCCCGTTAATTCGAAATCGGATAAATCGAATCTTCGTTTAATTCGAACTAAACATGAAGTCCCGAAATTTTCAATGGCAGAATAACGTTAAAATTTTTCATTTATTTGAACTCATTTTCTCTTGACTAATTCGTTTTATTCGTTATAACTTCGTTTAATTCGAACTAAAGAGAATTCCGATTTTTTGTTTTTCCTTTCTTTCTCACGGACTACAGATACTTTGAATAATTTTCTTTGCTAGATTTTTGTGAGAATCGTTCCGAACAAGTATAGGTCCTACATTTGATGTCCTTTTTCTTGGTACCCCGTCTGTCCATCAGTGACACCTCAAACTTTTCTTCCATTGTGCTTGTTTTTAATCTTTTTAATTAGTTTATGTATTTATATATTTTAATTTAATATTAAGTCATATTCTAATGATAATAGACGAAATAAATTTTAAAAACACTATAACATTAAATCCTTTGTAATAGAGCCATTTTAAGCATGTTTTACTCTCATACTTTCCATAATTTGAACATTTCTTGTGGTCCCGACGAGTTAGAATTAACGAGAGCCAACTGTATATATATAATATATATATATATATACTTTTACAAATAAAACCTATGTATCCCAATTGATTAATAACTAATAAATTCTGGTACTTTAAAAATTACATTTTTGTAACTAAAATAACTTAAAACTTAAAAACCATCACACACGAAATCACACACGAAAAGATGCCAATTTAAAATTAGTTAGCTTCTTAATCGCTTGAAATCACCTGCCGGGTGCATCGATCGGCGAATAACGCCAAAACTGCGGAAGCCCGACATTCCATCAAAGGATTACTAATCGTGTGTACCGTTGCCAAACGAAGCACACTAAACTTGAGCAGCCAAATTATTTTGACCGCCCGATTGCACACACAAGATTGGATGACGGAAGAGTGACGTCATTGTTCACGCGTACCGGAACGGAGCGGGGATCTATATCCTTTGCGTGTGCGTTCCTTTGGGGATGACTTCAAATGAGAGTGGTCAGCCAGTGTGACATTTTCAAAAGTGTTCTATCCTTGACACAGTGACGCCGTCACGTATTTGAAAGAGATTGTGTGTGGGTGTTCGTGCAGTTATAGGGTTATCTGGGTAATTGTTGGTTTGGTTTCCTTTTAGAACACCGGACTAGACCGTTTCAAATAATTGCATTCGGTGCATAGATTTTCCAGGCGTCCTAATTCTTTGTGCATTTCCAAGCTCTTTAAAATGATGCGTCGTGTAATAGATTAAAGAAATTATATTAGAGATCGGAATATTAGAATAGAAATAAATCAACATATGCGAGAGCTTTTTTAGCTGAACGCGTGGTTGAAAATGTTACTATAATCTGTTTTTACTTTTTCAAAATGAATATCATTAAACTGACTTCGATTAATTAGTTAAAGTTAAAATTCATGAAATAGTAAAACAAGAAAACTCAATATATAAAAAAAAGTACGTCATTAGAAAAGTTAAAAATCAACAGCAAAAACTGATTTTTTTAAAAGAGGTAAAAAAAAATCAACATTTCACAAAATAATAAAAGTAGAGGTATATATTAATGTTGAATGAAAAGGAAAGGGGATATCATATCAAGAGTACTTTATAAAAACTATTTTTATCAATCACAAGTAGGTTTGACATATCAAGGTAAAATATTCGATTAGGAGGCAATATTAATACATTTGTAATATTCAGTAACCTTGCATAATTTCGTAACGACTTCTAAAAATTAAAGAATATAAATTTTTTTTATTGTTTTAAAATAAAAAAATTTAAATTTAAATATTTAATTTTAAATTTAAGAGCGTTATTTTCTTTCATTATTTAAAAGTTTCTTGAGTTTCACATATTTGATTGTATACACTTCTTGCTTGTTTATTCTTTAGTGATAATCTTGTTATTTTAGTATTAGTTTGTCCGTAAGGCATTAAATAGTCCATAGGCACTAAAAAGTGTAATCAAATGCAGTACATTTCGTAAAAACTCTAAAATGAAAAGCAATATATTTTCTTTGTTGTGGCATTAATGTCTGAAAATAATACATTTATACTGTTATGTACATCAAGTAAAAAATATAATTCGTCTTTCCATGTTCATCTCGACTGAAAAACATGTAAAGTTCAAGTATTTTTAACGATAACTCAAATACTAAAAAATATCCTTAGTTGAGATTCACAAAAAAATAAAAACACAATTATAGTTTCATATTATGCACTTTTAAACATTTGTGTAATCTTACATCATAAAATTGGTGGCAGCTTTGCTGCCACCTATTTTATGGAGTGATTTTTTTTCACCTAAATAATAGTGTAATTTAAACATACAGTCGGCTGTCGTTAATTCGAACTCGTCGGGACCACAAGAAATGTTCGAATTATCCGAAGTTCGAATTATGGAAAATATGAAATGAAAACATGCTTAATATGGTGCTGTTACAAAGGAATTAATATTATAGTGTTTTTTTTTATTATTTATTTCGTCTGTTATCATTAAAATATGACTTAATGTTAAATTAGAATGTATAAATACATACACTAATAAAAAGATTAGAAACAAGAACAGTGGAAGAAAAATTTAAAGCGTCACTGATGGAAAGACGGGGCAATAAGAAAGTGGATATCAAATGCATTGAATTATATGTATACTCATTCGGAACAATTTTCACAAAAATCAAAGAAAGAAAGTTATTCAAATGATCTGAAATCCGTGAGATAGAAACGAAAAAAGAAACTCGGAATGCTAGTTAGTTCAAATTAAACGAAGTCAAGAGAAAATGAGTTCGAATTAATGACATTTTTTAACGTTATTCTACCACTGAAAATTTCGGGACTTCATGTTTAGTTCGAATTAAGCGAAGATTCGAATTATCCGATTTCGAACTAACGAGAGTCGACTGTATATTACTGGTGCAACATTACAATGTTACACCGGTTATATTGGTTAAAATACTCCTTAAAATTGGAGAAGTAAGGCTGTACTCCATAAAATTGGAGGTATCAAAGCTGCCGCCAATTTTATAGTGTAACGTTACTCAAATATCTTACAGTGTGTTATGTTGATGTACGTTTTTGTTGGGTCTGAAAAAGTTTGAATTTTCCTTTAATTACACTGTTAAATATTCCTTAAAAATACAGTAAAAAAAAAAAAAAAAAAAAAAAAAAGAAAAGAAAGAAAAAGAAATTCTTTGTAAATATACACTAGCTACACTAAATACATTTGACTGAGTTTTTTGTTCAACATTTTTCACAAATTTCTCTTATCTTATATCGAATTCGTGTTAGGGATTCGTGATAGGGATTTTCGTGTATTTATTTAAAGATATTTTTATTTTAGTTAAAGTTTGTAATTCAAAATCAGGGCTCGCACCATTCCTAAAATTTTCATGCTTTCTTACCACTATTTTAAAACAGTAATATTTCTTGAATAATTCTATTGTAGATGTTAAAGGAACTTTTCACGAAGATTTTTTATTTAAAATACTGGTAGAAAAGTGAGAAAACTTTAGGAACAGTGCGAGCCATGCAAAATACACACTTTTAAAATTCTTTCACAATTTAATAAGAAATATTAATGAAGTAAATTTAGTTTAAAGAATATTTTTATTTTAGACTCAGAATAATTTAAAAAGGGAAAATCATCTTATCAGATTTAATACGGATTCTCCCCGCTGAATCATAGGAGACATACTTTGTACTCAATAGCAATAGCATCTATAACTCAGTCAGTAAGGGCGGGTTCTTCCACTGCCAAGTCTCGGGTTCAAACCCCAAAACGACTAGAAACAAATTGTGTTAAAGTTCTATGATACAGCAGTTAATATTTACTCGGAAAATTAAAGTTCTTTGAAGCCCACTGAAAATTGAGTGATTAGCTAAATTTAAAAACGAAATTTAACTATTATCATTAAAGATAAATTAACAGAGTCTTGTGTATTTTTAACTATGTTAATTTATAGAGTCTGCTCTAAATTTACCGAATAACTTCTCCGTTATTTAACAGAAACTATGTTTTTCTAATCTCTGTAATTTTACATAAGACTTAAGATAATGGATTACCCTTGCATTCTTTGTACTTTCTCAGAAATTATTTTAACTGCAGTTTTTAACAAAGAGGTCACTTACACTATTCAAATATATATATTCGTGCTTCTATTTAAGATATTATGCTAAAAAAAGATAAAAATAAGAGCACTTTTTTTATAAAAAATATTTTTGTCATAAGGGGCTAAATTATGTTGTTATGAAGCTATCTCTAACATGTGAAAGATGTCACTAACTCCGCTTTGTAAAACTATTTGGTAAGATTGAAGATTGTACTTTTTTATCAAAAGGTATAAAGGATACATACTTTTTAAAATCAATTCTCAAAAGTTAAAATTACGCTAAGTTTGCACAATGAAGAAATGTGTCTAGCTGTGATTGCACACATTGAAATGCAATAAAAAGATGTGTATTATATGTAAAATATATTTTTAATGCAATATCAGTAATGACTTCCTCTTAGCTTCTCAACATAGTCTCGTTTGAACAATAAAGCCTAGAAACAACGTTATAAAAAAATTCGAATACTCAGACTAGAGGTCTGCACGGGCCGGGCCTCGGCCCGAAGCCCGAGCCCGGCCCGGCCCGCGGGCCGGGCTCGGGCCGATTTCCAATAATGGCATTCGGGCCGGGCCGGGCTCGGGCCTTACTTCTGAAGACTCGGGCCGGGCTGGGCTCGGACCTTAATTTTTTTGCTGGAGTATCTGGCCGGGTCTAACTTTTTTTTCCGTACGAAGCCGAGACTGATTCCATTCTTCCTAGTTTTCAAGGACCAAAATAATCAGTTCCTATTTAATCTTCCTATATGAAAATCCTTTTCTCGACTTTTTATAAATCAGTAATATTTGGCTTTGTCCAAAAATTTCTGCAAAAAAAGCATATACTTTTAAGCCATCATTATTTTACAATTAAACATTAGAATTTATTCCATAAAACCAAAATAAAATACTCAGATTACTTAAAGTTGTTTTTTATTAGTAAAACCTAGTACTTTCGAGCATGTCATGCTCATCATCAGGGTTAAAACAACAAAAGAGTAAAAGTCGAAGGCTGAGTTCTTTTATACGAAGTGGACTGATCCAAAGACAACGTAAAAAAAGGGGGGGGAGAAGTCGGAATGTTCCAAATTCGATAGAAAGGGGGTTTCAAGTTATTTTGAGCAGATTGTACCATATTCTTGGAATATCGTACGACAAAGTATCGTTACAAGTATTGTTAGCTCGACATAAATTTTCAATTGATTCCATGATTTTAATCTTCTGGTAATTTGATATTTTCTTTAGTAATTTAGCTTTTTTGAAATCTATTATAACTTCTTGTTCCTGGTGCAGTTTAGAGAGAGCGATATTGCATCGATTAAGTCTGATATCTGCAATGTGTTCTGACAAACGCTTCTTAAATTTACTGGTTGTCATTCCAATGTAATCTGTTCTCTTTTTGTTCTCCATTATTGTGGCTGGGATTAAATATACACCTGCTGAATCTTCCATGGGGATAGGATCGATGCTATTGTAAAGTTTTGTGCTTAATTTATTATAGGGGGGGGGAACAATTAAATGTAGATTGTATTTCTTTAATTTAAACTTTAGACATTCAAAGAGACCAGGAAAATATTGAAATTTGTGCAACTTTGTTTCGTTATAATTAAATTTACTATTACTGCTGCCGTATTGAGCTTTGTAAATAAGTTTATTTATAAACTTGAGTGGGAAACCGTTATCATTTGCTATATTTCTTTCGTATAAAAGAACTCAGCCTTCGACTTTTACTCTTGTTGTTTTAACCCTGATGATGAGCATGACATGCTCGAAAGTACTAGGTTTTATTAATAAAAAACACCTTTAAGTAATCTGAGTATTTTATTTTGGTTTTATGAATAAATATGGTGAATTAAAGGATTCGACATATGTGATATGTTATATCATTTTAATCTTAGAATTTATTCCTTTTAAAGAATCGTAGATTACTAGGCGTTTTAAAATAGAATTAAACACACACACACACACACACACAAAAAAAAAAAAAAAAAAAAAAAAAAAAAAAAAAAAACGATTATGACGGAATTTTTATTAAAACTGAAAACTGAAAGTTTCTTTTAAAATGTTCATCCATGCAAAATGAATTCATCAATACGGGAGACAAAAAATATATTAAACATTTACAACTGTTAAGAAGGGAATGCATTCTTTTTTCGTTCCAAATCGATTTCGTCTTTGGAAATTTTACCATATACCGCTTTTTCGATTTTTTGTCTCCATTACAGGGAATATGGATTAATAATACTAGTAATAACTGAAACATTTACATACAACAAACAAAGATTCATTTAAAAGCATAAATATCGCAGCCTACGGCACTTCTGCATAAATGGAGATTATAAACATGGAAAAAAAAGACTAATATAATTTTTTTTGGTCAGAACTCTTCCATAAGATTAAAGATCAATGTTCAGTAGAAATTCACTCGAGCCGGGCCGGATTCGGGCCGAAATTTAAATTTTTTTCCGAACCGGGCCGAGCTCGGGCCGAAATTTTAACTTTCGGGCCGGGCCGGGTCGGGCCATTATTTTTTTCGTTCGGGCCGGGCCGGGCTCGGGCCGAAATTTTAACTTTCGGGCCGGGCCGGGTCGGGCCAATATTTCTTTCGTTCGGGCCGGGCCGGGCCCGGGCCGAAATTTTAACTTTCGGGCCGGGCCCGGACCTGGAAATCTCGGCCCGTGCAGACCTCTAACTCAGACACGTCTGCCACATCTTTTTTTTTTTTTTTTCACCTATCCAAAACAAAATAGAAAAATATATTGCAACATGAAGAAACGAAAGAAAATTTCAGCAACCTGTTTAAACCTAGAATTGTTTGTACACCTGTTTTACGTTGGCTGTTGAATAGGAAATACGAGACACGGGAAAAAGTTTTCGAGCTGAGAAGCGGTTTATTTTCATATTTTAAAAAGAATTTTTAGCCGTTTTAAAATACATTCAAAACGTTCTAGAAATATAAGGGTTTACTAAACACATTCCGTAAAAATCTCTCGGATAATATGTCAGCACATAGTTCAAAAATAAATAATTATACTTTTAAAACTTCTTTACAAATCATTTATAATAGTGCAACGGATTACTTATTTAAAAAATATATATCCAAATCATGAATCATGTACCAGAGCCGTGCGAAGTAGGCGGTTGCCTCAGGCGCGGAAAATGAGGAGGCGCCAAATTTATATTACCAGCACTGTTCGTTTCTTCTTTCTTTGTAAAAAAAAATTTAAATATATATATAAACAGAGAAGTATGGAAAGATGTATGATAGGCATAACTAGGAGATATAGAAAGAGGATAACCTGGATAAGAAAGCAGACAAAAGTTTTTGACATCATTGAAAGAATTAAACAGCTAAAATGGAAATGGGCTAGACACATTCCAAGAAGACAAGTCTATAGGTGGAGCATTAACATTCTAGAATGGTATCCCAGAGATGTAAAACGACCAAGAAGACGACCACAAGTAAGATGGAGTGACGAAATTAGAAAAGTGGCTGGTGTAAATTGGATGACGAAAGCACTAGACAGAAAACATTGGAAAAATCTGGGGAGACCTACATCCAGCAGTGATTCCAAAACGTTTGATTATGATGATGATGATGATATATACACATGTAATAAACATATTGGGATTTTTTTTATATAAAAAAAGCATGCATTCTCAAAATAGCATGTTGCTCCTTCTTTGGAATCCAGAAGTGGTTATACTACTGTACTGTTAGATACTTTTTTCTACATGTGATGTTTTCCAGATCCTTTTTTCCAAAATATAGGTGCAATCTTCTTTCATATCAGTTAGTTATAATAATTAAGCCTTTTAAAGTTAAAAAATTATCACCAACATATATTCAATAGATTTTTTTTTTTTTTTTTTTTGTATTTTTACTCTTTTTAATTTTATAACGTCTGTCACAGAGAGAAATGGCAGGGGAGGGAGGATGGAGTGTCAAATTGAAACTTCGCCTCGGACGCAGTTTTATCTTCGTACGTCGCGTCTTCTCTTGTCACGTACTATGAATAAAAATGAAACTATGGAAACGAAAAATCTCTTGACATAAAAATTTAACTTCTATTAATTTGGCATATGACGGAGAATTAGGAAAGTCCCTAATAATGCGACCTTCTTCCCGCAAAACAACAACGATCTTAGAATAATATTAATTTTATAATTACCTTCGCAATACATTCAGAATACGTTTCCTAAAAATAATAAATAAATAAAAAAAAACCAGGGATTATTTTATTCAATTCTCAAAAATATTCTGGAAATTATGAAAATTTTCAGCGAATGATTCCATATGTTAGTGAAAATTACCAGATTCTGAACTTGCATAGTTAATCCTATTTTAACAATTCATTCTTATTTTTATGAACTATTATTATTGTTATTCGTGAAAAACACACACAAAGTACCAAAAAAATTCAAAAATAAAATCAATTTTATTAACCAAATCACTTTGGGTTTCATTAATGTAAAATTAGCAGAAATAAATTTCAAAATATAGCTTTCTTTATTCAGCATATATATGTAGGGGAAATAGGTGAAGTAGGTATGTCTAACATTGGAGAACAAGAGGGTGAACTGTTTATGGTTAGCCCGTTGCCAACAATAAAGGGCACCAACAGGACGGGCGCGGGGTGTTTTTATACCCCATGCATGAAAACATCCATTCATCTGTTTCTTTCTATAAACAGAAGTGATCAGGTTCATCAGTACCTGCTTCCAAGGTTACCTTCCGTGCGTATTGCATGAAAACAACGAATTAAGACTCTTTTTTAGTCTTACAGAACGATTTCTGTCCTCAGATATTCAAAAAATCTAAAGTTTCTTATCCGTGTCACTTTAATTATCATGAAAATTCATAAATCTCGGTATTTTTATACTCAATAATGTATCATTTTACTATACTAAAAATTGTAAAGAAAAATCATTAAGTGCTACATGCGAAAAATTGAGACTTTTAAATAAGAAAAATAAAAATGAGTGCTTTTAATTTATTTTAATTAATTTTTCAAATTAACCATAATTTAACTTTTTAGTTATCTATTTTACAAGAAAGAGTAATTCCCAGTAGCAAAACAATATTGGACCAATATTGGCTACATCTAGGAGCAATATTGGCACATTGGCACAATATTGGCATGAAATATTGCTCCATTATTGGGATGTTTACATTTTGCCCTTATTCAGCCAATATTATGCCGATATTGGGGTTTCATTAGAAATATTGCTAATAATACGCCAGTATTGGTTAAATATTGGAATTTCATTGGAAATATTTCCAATGAAACGCCAATATTTGTACAATATTGGTGTTTTATTGGCAATATTTCCAATGAAACCCCAATATTGGTGTAATATTGGCTGCAAATATTGGCTAAATAAGGGCAAAATGTAAACATCCCAATATTGGTGCAATATTGACGTTTTATTGGCACTATTTCCAATGAATGAAATATTGGCGCAACGTAGGACCAATATTGGTTTGCTACTAGGATCATGAATTCATTAACAAATATAATTCTAAAGAATTTTTTTTTCGTATTTATGATGTTTAATGTGTTTGGTGAGGGCTGACACCCAGTGTTGAATTCAAACACTTTTCTCCGATACAGACTTCTGTAGCTCCGGGAGGGAGGGGGACATTATAGAGTTCCGACGGGAAATTGAAATTTTTGACCATTGAAAATACAAAATCTCAAATTTTCCGGGGGGGGGGAGGACATTTTATTTCTCAGAAGGGAGAGAATGTCTCCCCCGGGCCGACCCCTAAATTCAATACTACTGACACCCCATGCCCGTTCTGGTGTTATGTTTCACGGTGCCCATCCTGCCGTATTACATGACTCAAAATGTGCAAAATAGGAATTATCTAACTGTAGTGGTGATAACAATAAATACACGCATCTTTTGCAATACACGTATATCTTCCAGTAGTAATGCACATAAACTGGTGTACAAAAATTAAAAACTGAGAAGATAAATTAGCATAAAAGCCGAAAAAAGGTAACAGAACGAAGTGAAAGGCCAGTCAGGAGAGGACTTAAAACAGTACCCGTAAGACATGGTGATGTCACTGCAACGTCGTTGTGAAGTCACATTGTGTTTTTGTGACCAGCGATTGTCGATGTGACGTCACGTGACGTCGATGTGAAGTCACAGTGACGAAAATGTGAAATCTTATGGCCGTTTTAGAGCTTTTTTGTGACGTCACATTGTGACCACTTTGCGACGTCACAATGTGACCAATTTGTGAAAAGTGTGTCATTTGTGACTACTTTGACATTAACATTGTGACGAACTGTGAAAAGTTTTTTAGAAAGTCATATCTTAGTCACAATGTGACGTCACTGAGTGGTGGCATTTTCGTCACAGATGTGATGTGACCAAAGTGACTCACAGTGACTTCATTGTATCGTCACTGTGACCATGCATGCTATAAGGGTAGGATATGCCCATATGTGACATATGACGTGAAAGGAGGAGGTGCTAAAGAAATAAAATGCAAAAAGCGGTAACAGTTCAGAAATTTGGTGAAATCTGCTGAACTCTGTAAAGGGAATTCAACGATGTTTCTTTGGTACCTTTGTGTGATATGGCCAAGAGGCAATCCAGGAGATATCATCTGGATGACTTTACACGAGGTCGAAGCATTGGGAAGTTGTAAGAAAGTGTGACAAGTGTGGCACATGATTTCGGTATCGCTCACAGCTTCGTTTTAGAACTTGAAATGCATTTCAGACGGTGGGAACAGCTGTCGAAGCATTCAACAGTAACCGTCCATGAACAGCAACAACAGCGAAAAACCGTTATGTTGTCGTACAGGCGAAAAAAACAATTTCTCTAGCAGAAAGCTGGAGAAATCAAAAGGCCGATGGAGCAGACAACTGGACGTCGGATATCACGTTATACCGTAACAAGAAGACTGCACAAATGTGGGTATATTTGCTCGAAGGCCAATACGTTGTGTACCGTTAACGCCTGTGCATCGGAGACGCCGGTTTCTGCGTTATAAGGAACACAAGAAGTGGACACAGCAAGAGGGGGCTCGAGTACTCTTTACGAATGAGAGTCGATTTAGTATGACGAGTGATTCTGGACTTATACATATCTGGAAAGAGCAGGGAACACATAATCAGCTCTTTAAAATCATCGAAAGGGACCATTGTGGAGGAGCTGGAGTTCTTGCTTGGGATGGTATCATGCTTGGTAGACGTTCGGACCTCCACGTTTTCTAAGGAGGTTCGGTATTTGGTACCCGCTATTGCGCAAATATCTCTTGCCTCACGTTATATATTTAGAGATGCTGTGTATCCGGACTTAATTTTCATGAACGATAACGCTCCCCTTTATCGGGCAGCTGCTGTCGAAGAGCTGTTGGAGAGCGAAGATATTCAACGCATAGATTGGCCTGCAAAGTCCCCGAATCTGAATCCCTAGATCACGAGTGGAAACTCCTCGGGAGACGTTTGACATCACGTGACTAGGAACCAGCAAAAATTACAAAGCTAAAAATAGCGTTACAAGAGGAATGGGAATCGATGCCTCGACAGCTGTTAGACAACCTCATCCACAGTAAGAACAGACATTGTAAATCCTGTATCGCTGACAGGGGTGACCATATCCGCTATTAGAGAATGGATTTTTCCTGCACAGGTACCTGTAAGATGGACGTTTCTGTGTTCTCTGGATGTATGCTCCAAGTCACCTTTTCAACTACTTATGTATCCTTTTGATTCTTTGTTTAGTTAATTTTTATCACCTGTCCCATATTTCCACATCTTGAAGATCTTATGGTATGATTTTGGTTGATGTGGAACATTTCTGCGCGATGTTACGTTCGAAAAATCCTCTTGTTCTTAATTTTTGCACACTATTGTATATCTCAAAATAGTAATGCACATACATCTCACAATAATAGCCATAAAAGTCCTACGACTCAGAAACGCCATTTAAAAATAATCTACATAAATCATAATCATAATAATTTAAGATTACATTTTTCAGAAAGGTGATCTGCCTCAGAAATCTTTGTAAGGAAAGTAGCCAGAAATGTAAATCTAGACTATAACAATAAATAAAATTTTGTAAATATTAAGTTCGGTATTAACTTAGGAATAGCACTAAGAAAACCTTTCATGGCTGCCGTGCCGCACTATTGCCCTATACTGTTATAAAGCGTTTATTTTTTCTGAGAATGAATTTTGTGAATGGTTCGTCTTTCTCCTCAAAGTTGAATTTTGTAAAGCGTTCGTTTTTGCGACATACATTTTATAAAAAGTCTATAAACATATCTAGTTTACGTCCGGTGAAGCCCTTAATACGACTTATTTCAATTCAGAAGTATAAAAACAAGAATAAATGAATAAATAAAATAAAAATAAAAATAACTTTTTTTTACAGATCGCATGTTAAAGATGAAATATAAACCTTTTGATTATCAACTAATAATTTAGTAAGCGATCCCCAAGCAGGTTTTAATGTCTATTTTTTTAACTTCGCTCAATTTCAAAACTTACTAATATAAAATTAACATGATCCGTATGTAGTGATGTTAAATTTGATAATATTTTTTTTCAAAAATTTTGAATTAACACTAGAAAAATTTAATAGTTTAAATTTATTTTATTCCCAAGATTTTATTCACAAACTACAGTAATTACTTAAAGTTTATGAGGAGAATTTAAAATTTTTTAACCCCTTAATAGCGTTGCCCGAATCTAGTTCGGGCAAGAACACATTGGTTGCTTCGTTACTAATTTTTTTTATATCACTAATTTGTAACTCTAAATCTATTTCTATTGATCATCAGATATTTTTTGATTAAGTAAAGCAAATATTTTAGAATGGAAAAAACGTCTCCAGCCCCTATTTTTAATTTTTGTTGTTAAAAAAAAGAGGAACACATAAAGGGTTGATCATCAGATATTTTTTGATTAAGTAAAGCAAATATTTTAGTATGGAAAAAACGTCTTCAGCCCCTATTTTTAATTTATGTTGTTAAAAAAAAGGAACATATAAAGGGTTAACAATACACTGTTTAAAAAAAAAAAAAAAAAAAAAAGGATTTTACCGGTTGTCAGTCCAATCGCCATTAAACTGTATATTGATTTATTTTTATTATTATTTTAATTTATTTAAGGAGACGTAATTGCGTCAGATGCCTGTATAGTGTTAAATTAAAAAATGCTCGAGAATTTCTTAAAATTTATCCTTTGGAGAAAAAATCACAATGACACTATGACATTTTGTATAGTATAAAAATTAACGAGTTTTATTAATAATCGTATTTTCAAAACCTGGCTATCACAGTGTAAAATATTGATTGTCTAATTAAGCTGAAGATTGCAAAAGCACTGTTTTATACGCCTGAAGCCATGTAAAAGTGAATTACCTAGATAATTATGGTCAAAGAAATTCGTAATCAATCTTCATTATGATAGAGATCACAAATCATTATCCAAAGACTGTGTTAGAGGCAAATTAAACATTTATAATGAATGAATAAGGATTAAAGAAGAGAGCCATTCTTATCTTGGAAAAGTACTCGAATAAAGAAAAAAAACTTAAATTATAATAAATTGATCTTTTTTTTTTTTTTTTTTTTTTTTTTTTTTTTTTTTTTTTTTTAATTACAGGAGTCATTACTACTAATAGAAATTGTTGTCGCAGATACATTTTTTGGCGAAATAAAGAAATAAAATAGGAAGTAAGATGTACAGGGGGATTCAAAATTAATGATACAAACTTTAAAGATTGATGCAGGGAACTGTAACAATAATTTATTGTATAGGAATGTATAGGCGAAAGGACGCATTGGGGTACAAACACTAGGAGGCCAATTTTGTCCTTTTTTTTATTTCGAAAATTTTCAGTCAGTCCAGAAAATCCTTAAACTATTCTTTATTTATTTAAGCCAGACATTTCATGATTACTTAATGAAAACATTCTTTGATAAAATTCTTTGCATATACAGGGTGATTCCGAATTTTTTTTACAATAGAAGAGGGGTGATAGTACACATCAAGACAAACAATATTAAATAGGAGACCAAGGGTCCAAAAAGTTTTCCTAAGGAGATAGCCGCCATTAAAGTTTAGGGACCAAAATTTCAAATAAACATAAAAAACGGCAAAATCGGTCGATTGATTTGCGGTTTTCACTAAAATTATTCTTTATGTCGGCATTTTCTTGAAATTAAATTATAAAGATAAATTTCAAAAAATGCCGATAGAGGGCGCTTTAGACTTTGGAGTAACGAACAACTATTTTTTGCCGGTATTTTTTGCATCTCATTAAATGTTTTCGTAAGCTTAGACTCAAACTTAAATTTTGAGCTCAAAATCTGTAGTTGGGAGTGGTTAAGTAACACAAACTGAGCTGCGTTCAGAGGGTTCAAATTTCAAATGATTATAAAAAACGGAAAAATTGGTCGATTGATTTGCGGTTTTCACTAAAACTATTTTTTATTTAGGTATTTTCGTGAAAATAAATTCTAAAGATAAATTCCAAAAAATGCCAATAGAGGGCGCTTTAGACTTTGGAGTAACGAAACACTCTTTTTTGGCGTTATTTTTTGCATCTTATTAAATGCTTTCGTAAGCTTAGACTTGAACTTAAATTTTGAGCTCAAAATCTGAATAGCTGGGAGTGGTTAAGTAAACAAACTTAGCTGTGTTCAGAGGGTTCAAATTTCAAATAATTGTAAAAAATGGAAAAATGGGTCGATTCGTTTGCGGTTTTTGCTAAAACTAATTTTTAAATCAGCAGTTTTCTTGATCAATCAGTGTTTTCTTGAAAATAATTTTTAAAGATAAATTTCACAAAATGCCGATAGAGGGCGCCTTAGACTTTGGAGTAGCGTACAACTATTTTTAACTGATATTTTTTTAATCTCATTAAATGCTTTAAAATGCATAGACTTAAATTTTGGGCTGAAATTCTGAATCGTTGGGAGTGTTTAAGTAGCGAAAAATTGAATTGTGCTGGAGGAGGAAAGAGGGTTAAATTTTAACTCCTGAACACACTTCAGTTTGCGCTTCTTAACTTCTCATAACGATTCAGGATTTGAGATCAAAATTTAAGTTTAAATATAAGCTTCCGAGAACATTTAAAATGCTTTTGCATGTATTTAATTAGAACCAAAAAATAATGGTTAAAGTGAATTGTTGGTTACTATAAAGTTTAAGGCGCCCTCTGAAGGAATTTTTTGAGATTTATCTTTAAAAATTATTTTCAAGAAGATACTGACTTAAAGAATAGTTTTATTTTAAACCGAAAACGAATCGACCAATTTTTCCATTTTCTATAATTACTTTAAATTTGAACCTCCCCCTCTCCCTTGAACACAGTTCAGTTTGTGCTACTTACCACTCCCTACTATTCAGATTTTCAGCTCAAAATTTAAGTTTAAGTCTAACCTTCCTAAATCATTTAAAGTGATGCAAACAATAACGGCAAAAAATAGTTGTTCGTTACTCCAAAGTCTAAAGCGCCCTCTATCGGCATTTTTTGAAATTTATCTTTATAATTTATTTTCACGAAAATACCTAAATAAAGAATAGTTTTAGTGAAAACCGTAAATTAATCGACCAATTTTTCCGTTTTTTTTTAATCATTTGAAATTTGAACCCTCTGAACACAGCTCAGTTTGTGTTACTTAACCACTCCCAACTACAGATTTTGAGCTCAAAATTTAAGTTTGAGTGTAAACTTACGAAAACATTTAATGAAATGCAAAACATACCGGCAAAAAATAGTTGTTCGTTACTCCAAAGTCTAAAGCGCCCTCTATCGGCATTTTTTGAAATTTATCTTTATAATTTAATTTCAAGAAAATGCCGACATAAAGAATAATTTTAGTGAAAACCGCAAATCAATCGACCGATTTTTCCATTTTTTATGTTTATTTGAAATTTTGGTCCCTAAACTTTAATGGCGGCTATCTCCTTAGGAAAACGTTTTGGACCCTTAGTCTCCTATTTAATATTGTTTGTCTTGATGTGTACTATCACCCTTCTTTTATTGTAAAAAAAATTTGGAATCACCCTGTATATTACATATTTATTTCAATATATTCAACACTACATGGGAATCAGAGCTGCCGGCTTTTAGCCAGGCCGGTTTAAACCGGCCGGCTTTTTCTGGTTTAAACCACTTTAAAAAGGCCGGCCTTTATTAGAAAAAGCCGGCCTTTTGCTAAAACTTATTATTATTATTATTATTATTATTATTATTATTATTATTATTATTTGCAAAAACTGTTTTTAAAATGAAATGTATAATTAATTAGTGACTTTTTAAATACTGATGCCATGAAAATGTACAGTAAATTACAGTAAAATTCTCTGTAATTAAAATATAAGCAAATTTGTTAGTATAAATGGTGTGGTAGTCAACATATAAGAATGATTATTAGAAATTTGTGCAATAAAATTTTAAAACATTTTAAATCATTTTTATCAAATAAGATATTCATTAAAAAAATAATACGCTATTAGCTTTTGAAAAAAGTTATCAACCATTTGGCTCAGTTTTTAAATAACGGTACACTTTTACCAGTTTTTCTGCTTTTTTTCAGCACCTAAGCTGTTTCGGATTTTATTCCAGACAAAACCATATGATAAAAAAATTCTCTCAATAGATGCAGAGCTTGGGGGACAGCTGTGTAATTAAAAAAAAATCGCAGAAACCATTAGGTAATGAACCATCCTTTTTTTATGTCTTCACTTTAGCAAGATTCCACCACTTTTTTTGCTGGAAATTTCTCTATAACTTTTTCAGAGAAAAGCAAATGTGGGTATGCTTTAGGATCTTTTATCTTAAGTTTTAGTACACCAGGTCAAAATTCAGGATAATTTCCTTCAAGCCACATTTCACGCAGGGGTGCAGAATATGTCCGATCCGGAGATCTAGGATCGGGGGAAATTTTAGCCATCTGGGTAAATTTTGCAGAAAAACCTACAACTGATTTCAATTTTAATAAAGAATTACATAATTCGCTGAGTTAATTTTTACTTACCCATCATACGTAGTATAGGGTAAGTCTTGCAATCGTTTTGAAAATCGAAAAAAAAAATTTGATTTTTTTTTTTCGGATTTACACGTTTTAGACACTGGAGATTTCGAAAAACATATTTTTAAAAAAAAAAAATTGCCGTCCGTCCGTCTGTCTGTCTGTCTGTAAACGCTCTATCTCACGAACAAATTGAGATAGAGACTTGAAATTTTGTATGTACTTAGTATGTAAGAATGGGACGAAGCCTATTGAATATCAGCAACCTCGATTATCCGGAACTATTTTTTCCGGATACTCGAAAAATTCGTTCTGATGAAAGTTACATAAAAATTTTCGAATTTTTTTATTTTAAGGAATGCATGTAAAAGGAAATAAAAAACACAAATTTTGCATAAAGAACGAAGTCGATCGGATTATTAGTTGTCGAGATATTTGTAATCCTGTTTTCCACATTCTTTGATTTTTCATGATCCTGTATTTCATTCAAATTTCAATTCAGAGATATATTTTAATTGAAAATGAGACGCTTAATCCGACGCAGAAAACTGTTAGTTAATATGATTATTATTTTTGGAGTTATAAGGATGTTTCTTTTACGTAATTTGGTACTTCTTGAGTAGTTTGGCGTTTTATATAATTTGTTGAAATTGGTGAATCAGCAATTCATTAATAGAGTATTACTATGTGTATTAACAACATTTAAATTTAGTTTTGGAATTGAAATACATTGTATAAATAGTTTTCACACGTTTTATTTTCATATGCATATAAATGATGGGTAAATATTACGGTGGCCTCTAACGACTAGTTTTCCTGACAAATAAAAAGATCTATCAGTATAGCACAAAATCAACCTAGAAATAATACATATTGTACATACAGCTCATATTCAAAATATTAGAATAATTACCTTTTTTTTTAGAAATTGAAAATATCGTTTGGTAATTTAATGTCTTTTAATGAAAATATGCAAACGATATTTTTATTAAGAACTTATTGTTGATTAAACTTACTTGTTATCTTAAATTTAATATCATTTTTGAAAAGATTAATTGCAAAAAAATTATTTTGAAAAGTCAAAATATTAGAATATTTATTCAAGAGGTTCAAAATATTAGAATATTTCACATTAATTCTCCTTTAATTATTACCAATTCTTAACTGGTGGCATCATTGATTAAATTCAGACTATTTTATTTAAAATCAGTATTCTTTTTTGCAGTTTGTTTCTTTTTCGTCTTAAAATGGGCCGTGTGAGTGATATTCCTGAATCTACTAAACTTCGTATGGTTGATTTGTATCGGCACGGTAAAAATCAATGTTTTATAGCGAATTATTTACATTGTTCGCAATCGAGCGTTAGTAAAATACTAACACAATATTCAAAAATTGGAAAATTTCAAAATAATCGCCGAAATGGTGGCCGAAAACCAAAAACATCTGCTAGAAATGACAGGAAACTGAAGCGTATAGTTAAGAAAAACCGTTTTAAAAGTGTGCGATTCTTGCACCGAAAATGGAAAGAAGAAGGAGTTGAAGTTTCTACATCGACAACATTAAGATGTCACCATAAATTTAAATTTGAATCTCGTGTACCGAAAACAAAACCTCTCATGACTGCAAGACAAAAGCGTATAAGATTGAATTGGTGTAAATCAAGACGTTTATGGAGCAATGAAGATTGGAAAAATATATTATTTAGTGATGAAAGTATGTTTTGTGTTTCATATGGTAATCCAGGTATTCGAGTTTGGAGAATGAAGCAAGAAGCATTTGATAAAGAATGCCTTAAACGTTCCGTAAAATTTACTGCTAGTGTCATGGTTTGGGGTTGTATGAGTGCAGAAGGACCTGGAAAGTTATGCATCGTCTACGAAAAGGTTAACTCTCTGATGTATCAAGAAATTTTAGAATATTACATGATTCCATCATCAGAAGATTTATTTGAAGATGATTTCATCTTTCAACAAAAGTTAGCGTCCACGCATACCTCGGTGTCAACTAAGAATTGGTTCCACCAACGCAACATTAAGGTACTTCCTTGGCCACCAAATTCACCAGATCTTAATCCCATCGAAAACTTATGGTGTATAATGAAGAAAAAACTTCAAGAAAATCCTCCTTCAAGTAAAACTGAGTTAGTGGCACGTATAAAGTCTATTTGGGCTAATAATGATAGAAATGTTTGTAAACACCTTGTATATAGTATGCAAGATCGATTGTACGCTGTTATGAAAGCTAAAGGGGGTGCTACAAAATATTAACTACCATTTACTTCATATTCATAAGGTAATATTGTTGCGTAAAATAAAATATTCTAATATTTTGAACCAATCTAAATTTTATTCTAATATTCTGGTGTGTTTAAGGAAGCTGTATACCTAATTTATTGTGCTGTATTTTATATTTTATAAATGTTAAAATCTTATCTAAACATTCCAGATTTAATTTATAAGAAATTTAATTGCATTTACTTAGTATAAAAAATAAATAAATGACAAATAATTTTTTCTTATTACTTTTTCTCAATTATTCTAATATTTTGAATATGAGCTGTACATGTGTATAAGTTGAGACATTTTGAGAAAAAAAGTCTATATCTAAATGGATGTAAGAATTCTATAACATCGTAAAATTTTGGGGAAATTTTCATATGGATTGAGGGAAATGTGGGGAGTAAAAATATTTTCTGCACTCCTGCATTTCAGCTTCATTTTCTTGTGCATTTGTCAATGTTTCGCCAAAGTAATTGGGATCTGTCATGTAGGCTAAGAAATGGAAGGGTTCCATGTTTTGACTTACCATTGGTACTTCGAATTTTGTTTTGACTATAGTCTTCATAATGATATAAATGAAAATAAAGCATTGTAAACATAAATATTATAACACCATATCTTTTTATTTAAAATCTAAAACTGTTTAATCAATAAAGGTTTATTTAAATCATGTTGTCTATTTATGATGATTTTCTGGTATATCAATTATTATTTGGCTATAAAAATAAACCTCCAAACATAATTTTAAAGCAATTTCATAATATATTAATTTGAATTTATAGAAAATAGCTGTTAGTAAGGTAAATTAACATGTATAGTTGTAAAAAATAAATAAGATATGCCTTGGGAAAAAACCAATAAAAGCCGGCTTTTTCTAATAAAAACCGGCTTTATCCACTAAAAGCCGGGCGGCCTGGGCTTTTTGTAGAAAAGGCCGGATTTTTGAAGCCCTGATGGGAATTATTTTTTAGTTTAACGTGTTTAATTAATAATCATATTTTAAAAAGATAATTTACCTGGCTATCACAGTGTGAAATATTGATTGTCTAATTAAACTGAAGATTTAAAAAGCGTTGTTTTACACGCCTCAGGCCATGTTAAAAGTGAATTACCTAGATAATTATGGTCAAAGAAATTAGTAATCAATCTTCATTAAGATAGAGATCACAAATCATTATCCAACGATTGTGTTGGAGGCAAATTAAACATTTATAATGAATGAAAAAAGATTAAAGAAGAGGCTCATTCTTATCTTAGAAAAGTACTTGAACGAAGAAAAGAGAAAAAAAAATAGATTATAATGAGTTGATCAGATTCTTTTCTTTTGAATTACAGGAGTCATACTACTAATAGAAATTATTATTGCGGATACATTTTTTTGTGATATAAAGTAATGAAATAGGAAGTAACATCTACAGGGTGATGTAGTGTAGATCTGTACTTTAAAGTATTGCGACCAGGTTCTTTTCAAAAAAATGCATTCGCTAAAGTTGTAGGCTGTGATCAATAAAATAAATGCCTTTTGAGAACTTTGTTTATTTAAGGTAGAGTTATAAAAATTAAATCATTTCTTACTGAAATAATTAGGGATGGTGCCTGTAACCATTTTTCAAGAGACCTTTGTTACATGACTGAGTGCATGAAGCGAGAGAGAGGCAATTGAATTTTCTCATTCAGAATTCACACATTGGCATCCAGAATTGGCGAAAAGGAGCATATGAAAAGTGAATGATATCATAACCATGAAATTTTCTGTTACGCTTTAAACAATTAAGATGATTTTGAATTTAATACAGGGCAACCAGAAATGGGCAGTCCTAAAAAAATACGCCAAAAAGAATTCGCGCCAATTCGTACGTTAGGACTCTGTTTTGGGAGAATTTATGAAAGACACAATAATGTGGCATGCACAAGGAAAGATTATTACCTAACGAATAAGTTAGAATCACAATTAAGCAGAGAGAAAAGCGATTTTACTGACCGCAAGCAAAGCATATCTTTGTTCTTTTTTTATTTGTTTCCAGCAAGGGTGAAATACGCATCTTAATGAATTCTCTTTATCTGACAGCCGTTTATCAGTAATAAAGCAGATGCTAGATGTTTTTCTTTCTTTTCTTTTGAACGGAAAGTTATTGTGGGATCGAAATAAAACATTAAGATAAACTAGATATTTAATTAAAGATTAGCTTTAACTGTAATTTAGAAAAATGTAAAATTTAAGAAAACTATATGTGATTCTACATCACAGGTGATTCAAAATTTATGATACAAACTTTAAGAGTTGGTACAGGAAAGTGTACCAATTAACAATCATTTATTGTATAGAGATGTATGAATATAAGAACGCATCTGTGTACAATCACCAGGGGGCCAATTAGGTTCTTTTTCTATTTAAAAAAATTTCCATCAAACTAGAAAATTTCTATACTATCCTTTATTTATTTAAGACAGATTTTTTCATGATAATTAAAAAAAAACCTTTGAAAGATTTCGATATGAAATCGATTACATAATTTATTACTTACCTAATTTTAAGTTGATGTTATGATACAGCTCTTATTTTATTACTCATAAGCATTTATTTAAAAAGCGCACATAAAATCATTCAATAAAAACAGGAATTCCTTCTTTTAAAACAGTATTATGAATAACTTATGCATGAATATGCACTCTTTAAAGCAGCAAGCTTTTCGCAATTTTAATTTAACAAGTTTTATTTGGCATTTTTTTTAAATTGTTATCTTCGTTTCATGCACTCGCCTGTTTAAAATACTCTCAAATGTTATAAACTTTGTAATTTCTCTTTCAAATGGTTCGTTCTAGCATTTTAATCTGCCCGCATGAAATTGTGTAGAATAAACTGCATAACTGCTTATTAGAATAAAAATTTTACATAGATTAGCGGTTCCCAAACTTTCTTGGTACGCAACCCACCTTCCAGTGAAAAAAAATTTCGCGACCCACTCAAGATAAAGTTGTATATCAGTACAGCAATTTTTGTACGATATCTATACGCCAGTAATCCTATCCTATGAAAAACGCAAATTTTAGAACAGAGGATACATTATCAACAAAAATAAGAATCTTTAATCTCAATGTGTGTAAGTATATAGTAATTAAAACAATGCACAAGCTACAAAGATAGTTAAAAATACGTTTAATTACTATGAAAACATAACTTTGTAATCAATGAGATTTCTGATATTGGTGTTTACCAATGTTGGAAAATATATTAACACGAAGTTTGTCTTAGTACTTGTCTTTCAAAAACAGCAAAGTAGAAAAAGCATATTCTCATAAGAACGAAGTATTGAATTTCATCAAGGACCTCAAAGCTGATTTAAATATTTCTGGATATTTTGTCCGTATATTAATTTAGAAGAAAATTAAGAATTTTCCCTTGAAATATTATTTCCTATTGAAATTATCATATCTTTTTAAATAGATGAAATAAAAGATATATTTTGATGGCAAACCTCGGCAGTTCCGCGACCCACTAAAACTACTGCCACGGCCCACCAGTGGGTCGCGACCCATAGATTGGGAACCGCTGACATAGATTATTTTTATAAGTCATCAGAATATCGATTACTTATTAATGGGTGTTCTCAAGTATTATATAAGGGGCCGCCCATAAATGATGTCACACTTTTTTTTCAATATTTTGATCCCCTCCCCCCCCCTTTGTCACAAAGTGTCACGCTTCACCATACCCCCCATGCCCCCCTCCTTTGTCACATGTCACGAAATATTTACATGTACATATACTTGTAGTTGAGAAACAAAGCATTATGTTACAGATCATATTTTAAATTTTATTTTAAAACTTCAATTGTGTTTTAATGATATTTGTGACTATAACAATAAAAAATGATTCGTATATTTATTTTGTGTGAACTAAGATTAAAAGACAATAGTAATAAAATAGCATTAATATGAAAAGCAAATGAAAACAGTAGCCTTTTAGGATATGAAATTGAATTTTAATTGGTATTTGACTAAAAATTTTGTCTTTACTTTATGAACACAAAATACTTTTCTTTCAAAATAACTTCAAAATTTAATTTGCTTATTTTTAATGCTTTCACTTTAACTAAAATGTGCGACGTCACATTTCTTCTCTCCCCCCCTTCAAGGGTGACATCATTTATCGATGGCCCCTAAGATTATTTTAATTATTAAGTACACATAAGTTAAATAGCTTATGTGTATTAATTAATTTTAAATACAAATAGCAACATATAAAAATAACTCTATTTTGATGCATGATACTTTCTTATTGTTTCATATAATATTTAAAATGTGTTGCATATGTATAATATAAAATAAAGAATAAAGATATATAATAAAGATATATATATAATAAAGAATATAAAGATACATAATAAAGAATTCCAAATGACCACTTTACAATCTAATATCATTTAATCTTCTGAATATTTACATCTTTTTGGATTTAATGTCTTCGCAGTTGCATACTAGCAGTTATAAAAACTTATTTATTATAAAATTTAATAGAAGTTTATAAATGTTTTCCAACTAAAACATATAAGTATATTCAAAAGAAATTAATCCAAATGTAATACGGAACATCTGTAAATCATCTTAAAAAATGAATAAAAACCGTTCTTTTTTTTTTTTTTTTTTTTTTTTTTTTTTTTTCGATTAAAGCTGGCTGATTTTAAGTGGCTAAAACCAAAAAAAAAAAAAAAAAATCGGCAACCCTGCGTTACCACGAAAAAAAAAATTGCAAAATTTTATTATGTTAGACATTTTTTTCTTTAATCTTCATTTTAACTCATATGTATTTTGTACTATATTTGTCAATAAAGTTAAGAAAAAAGTTGAAACTTAATTTTTTTTTCAAAAAGTATTTCATTCTTTATGGATTTTATGGTATTTTTTAAATATAAATCGATAAAGGAATATAATAAAAGGTTTTATTAGGAAAAATAACCAATGTTTATTTAGTTTACATATTTGTATACAAAAACCTATGAGCAGTCATATAGGTTAGATATTGAAATATGTTTTTTTTTAAAGAGTGGGCTTGGATTTAATTATGTTTCAACGCAGTAAAAAAACATCAAATTAACATTTTCAAAATTAAAAAATTCCCACTTTTTTCCATAAAAATAATTTAAACAAATATAAAAATATTTCCTTTAACAGTGTCAGTTTTCAAGGTGCTAGGAAATACTTCATCTTATTTGTCTATTTCTTATATTTTAATTGACATATTATGAGAAATAAGGTATGATTTATTCAGTTTATATAGATATATATTTGTATATGATAACATATAGCCCAATATATATATTTGATATAAGATTCCAGATAAAAATATGCGCTTTTAAAATAGTATGCTTGAATGCAAATATGTTTCATCAAAATAAAATATCGAATGAACGTATTAAAAATTCACTAATTTTTCTTTTTCAGAAAAATAATTTAAACAAATAGCAAAATATTATCTTTAATGGTGTCAATTTTTACAGTGCTTAGAAAATATGCATTAACATATTTAACAATTTCTTATATTTAAAAGACATGAAATTTATAAAATTATACATAAAATCAAGGTAAAATTATTAGGGGTACAGTGGACTTTCAAAATCGCAAAAAATTACCAAATTGTCGAATTTTCATTTTTTGCATAATAACATTATATAAACTCCCGGCTATTAAATACAAAAAGAATTTTTCAATTTCGACTATTTTTACTGGAGTTACAAGCATTTTTGTCCAATCTGCTGATTCTGCCACGCCCCTTTGTCTACTGCTTTGCCGATTCGCATCCGTAAAATTTAGTTTAGTTTTTAGTTTTACCTTACAAAATGTTATTATTTTGCACTGAATACTTATTAATTTTGTGATTTCGCAAAACAATACTTTAACTGTAACTTTTAACTATTTATTTTAAGTTTAATTACAATGTATTTAAAGGAATTGCTTTTTGTCCCCAATCTTTTTAGCGTAAAATTAAAAAAAATATTAATATATTTAATATATTAAAAATATTTAATATATTTAACAAAAAGTTGTACAAAAAGAGGTATTTATACCATGAATATTTCTAGAAAAATTAAAAAAAAATTCATAAGAAAATACAAAAATTTATTTTTGAGAAATTTTTTTAAAATTCAGATATTTCACGTCCTTTGAATGAATTACTGTCGAAGCCACATATTTTACGTGAATTTACCATAAAAGCATACAACACTTACATATAAGCTAGAAGTGATATTATATCCCTTATACATAGCTGAAACTGTGTCAGTAGGAAAATATTAAGCAATTATAATCATTGTAGTTACTAAAACCTGTTTTTCCCAGAATGAATATTTTCGTCGTTTTCATGATTTCAAAATGCTCTATGCGAAATTCTTTATACCCAATTTTTCTGATTTTTGGTTTAAAATGCTCTCTATGTATGTGTTAACAAATGTTACTAAAAATAAACTCTTTTAGACGCATTTAAATTTTTAAAATTTCAGTTATTTGGAAATTTTAATGATTTTTAACGAAAAATACAAAAGCATTAAGTTAAAATCATTTTTTTAATGTATTACAAGTAATATGCTAAAAATGTTTAGTAACATTTGTTAACACATATATAGAGAGCATTTAAACAAAAAATCAGAAAAATTGGGCATAAAGAATTTCGCATGGAGCGTTTTGAAATATTGTCATTTTTTCATTAATTTAAAAAAAGAAAAATCTGTATCTCAAAAACTATTGAATGTATTTTTTAAAAAAATGTGAAATAAGAGATATATATACTATGACTATTTCCAGAAATTATTAAAAAAATTCATTGAAAATTATCCATTACTTATTAATGGGTGTTCTCAAGTATTATATAAGGGGCCGTCCATAAATGATGTCACACTTTTTTCAATATTTTGACCCCCTCCCGCCACCCCTTTGTCACAAAGTGTCACACTTCACCATACCCCCCATGCCCCCCTCCTTTGTCACATGTCACGCAATAGTTACATGTACATATACTTGTAGTTGAGAAACAAAGCATTATGTTACAGATCATATTTTAAATTTTATTTTAAAAGTTCAATTGTGTTTTAATGATATTTGGGACTATAACAATAAAAAATTATTCGTATATTTATTTTGTGTGAAATAAGATTAAAAGACAATAGTAATAAAATAGTATTTATTTTATATGAAAAGCAAATGAAAACAGTAGCATTTTAGGATATGAAATGGAATTTTAATTAGTATTTGACTAAAAATTTTATCTTTACTTTATGAACACAAAATACTTTTCTTCCAAAATAACTTCAAAATTTAATTTGCTTATTTTTAATGCTTTCACTTTAACTAAAATGTGCGACATCACATTTCTTCTCTCCCCCCCTTCAAGGGTGACATCATTTATGGATGGCCCCTAAGATAATTTTAATTATTAAGTACACATAAGTTAAATAGCTTATGTGTATTAATTAATTTTAAATATAAATAGCAACATATAAAAATAACTCTATTTTGATGCATGATATTTTCTTATTGTTTCATATAATATTTAAAATGTGTTGCGTTTGTATAATATATAATAAAGAATAAAGATATATAATAAAGGTATATACATAATAAAGAATATAAAGTTATATATAATAAAGAATTCCAAATGACCACTTTACAGTCTAATATCATTTAATCTTCTGAATATTTACATCTTTTTGAATTTAATGTCTTCGCAGTTGCATATTAGCAGTTATAAAAACTTATTTATTTGATAAAATTTAATAGAAGTTTATAAATATTTTCCAACTAAAACATATAAGTGTATTAAAAATAAATTAATCCAAATACAATATGGAATATCTGTAAATCATCTTAAAAAATGAATAAAAACCGTTTTTTTTTTTTTTTTTTTTTTTTTTTTTTCGATTAAATCTGGCTGATTTTAAGTGGCTAAAGCCAAAAAAAATTTCGGCAACCCTGCCTTACCACGAAAAAAAAAAAAAAAAAAGAAAAAAAAAAAAATGCAAATTTTTATTATTTTAGACATTTTTTCTTTAATCTTTATTTTATCTCATATGTATTTTGTACTATATTTGTCAATAAAGTTAAGAAAAAACTTGAAATTTAATTCTTTCTTTCAAAAAGTATTTTATTCTTTATGGATTTTATGATATTTTTTAAATATAATAAATGGATAAAGGAATATAATAAAAGGTTTTATTAGGAAAAATAACCAATGTTTATTTAGTTTACATTTTTGTACACGAAAACATATGAGCAGACATATAGGTTAGATATGGAAATATGTTTTTTTCTTTTTTTTTTAAAGAGTGGGCTTGGATCTAATTATGTTTCAACGCAGTAAAAAACATCAAATTAACATTTTCAAAATAAAAAAATTCCCACTTTTTTCCATAAAATAATTTAAACAAATATAAAAATATTTCCTTTAACAGTGTCAGTTTTCAAGGTGCTAGGAAATACTTCATCTTATTTGTCTATTTCTTATATTGTAATTGACATCTTATGAGAAATAAGGTATGATTTATTCTGTTTATATATATATATATATATTTGTATATGATAACATATAGCCCAATATATATATTTGATATAAGATTCCAGATAAAAATATGCGCTTTTAAAATAGTGTGTTTGAATGCAAATATGTTTCATCAAAATAAAATATCGAATTAACGTTTTAAAAATTCACAAATTTTTCTTTTTCATAAAAATAATTTAAACAAATAGCAAAATATTATCTTTAACGGTGTCAATTTTTACAGTGCTTAGAAAATATGCATTAGCATATTTAACAATTTCTTATATTTAATTGACATTAAATTTATACAGTTATACATAAAATCAAGTTAAAATTATTAAGGGTACAGTGGACTATCAAAATCGCAAAAAATCATCAAATTGTCGAATTTTCATTTTTAGCATAATAACATTATATAAACTACCGGCTATTGAATACAAAAAGAATTTTTCAATTTCGACTATTTTTACTGGAGTTACAAGCATTTTTGTCCAATCTGCTGATTCTGCCACGCCCCTTTGTTTACTACTTTGCCGATTCGCATCCGTAAAATTTAGCCTAGATTTTAGTTTTACCTTACAAAATGTTATTATTTTGCACTGAATACTTGTTAATTTTGTGATTTCGCAAAACAATACTTTAAATGTAACTTTTAACTGTTTCTTTTAGGTTTGTTTATAATGTATTTAAAGGAATTGCTGTTTGTCCCCAATCTTTTTAGCGTAAAAAAAAAAAAAAAAAAAATAATAATAATAATAATAATAATAATATATTTAATATATTAAATATATTTAATATATTTAACAAAAATTTGTACAAAAAGAGGTATTTATACCGTGAATTTTTCTAGAAAAATTTAAAAAAAATTCCTAAGAAAATACAAAAATTATTTTTGAGAATTTTTTTTAAAATTCAGATACTTCACGTCCTTTGAATGAATTACTGTCGAAGCCACATATTTTACGTGAATTTACCATAAAAGCAT
Source organism: Maratus speculifer (assembly GCA_964019185.1). NCBI lineage: Eukaryota > Metazoa > Arthropoda > Arachnida > Araneae > Salticidae > Maratus > Maratus speculifer. The sequence goes on from OZ025294.1 coordinate 280,973,302, forward strand.
ACAACACTTACATATAAGCTAGAAGTGATATTATATCCCTTATACATAGCTGAAACTGTGTCAGTAGGAAAATATTAAGCAATTATAATCATTGTAGTTACTAAAACCTGTTTTTCCCAGAATGAATATTTTCGTCGTTTTCATGATTTCAAAATGCTCTATGCGAAATTCTTTATACCCAATTTTTCTGATTTTTGGTTTAAAATGCTCTCTATGTATGTGTTAACAAATGTTACTAAAAATAAACTCTTTTAGACGCATTTAAATTTTTAAAATTTCAGTTATTTGGAAATTTTAATGATTTTTAACGAAAAATACAAAAGAATTAAGTTAAAATCATTTTTTTAATGTATTACAAGTAATATGCTAAAAATGTTTAGTAACATTTGTTAACACATATATAGAGAGCATTTAAACAAAAAATCAGAAAAATTCGGCATAAAGAATTTCGCATGGAGCGTTTTGAAATATTGTCATTTTTTCATTAATTTAAAAAAAGAAAAATCTGTATCTCAAAAACTATTGAATGTATTTTTTAAAAAAATGTGAAATAAGAGATATATATACTATGACTATTTCCAGAAATTATTAAAAAAATTCATTGAAAATTATCCATTACTTATTACTGGGTGTTCTCAAGTATTATATAAGGGGCCGTCCATAAATGATGTCACACTTTTTTCAATATTTTGACCCCCTCCCGCCACCCCTTTGTCACAAAGTGTCACACTTCACCATACCCCCCATGCCCCCCTCCTTTGTCACATGTCACGCAATAGTTACATGTACATATACTTGTAGTTGAGAAACAAAGCATTATGTTACAGATCATATTTTAAATTTTATTTTAAAAGTTCAATTGTGTTTTAATGATATTTGGGACTATAACAATAAAAAATTATTCGTATATTTATTTTGTGTGAAATAAGATTAAAAGACAATAGTAATAAAATAGTATTTATTTTATATGAAAAGCAAATGAAAACAGTAGCATTTTAGGATATGAAATGGAATTTTAATTAGTATTTGACTAAAAATTTTATCTTTACTTTATGAACACAAAATACTTTTCTTCCAAAATAACTTCAAAATTTAATTTGCTTATTTTTAATGCTTTCACTTTAACTAAAATGTGCGACATCACATTTCTTCTCTCCCCCCCCTTCAAGGGTGACATCATTTATGGATGGCCCCTAAGATAATTTTAATTATTAAGTACACATAAGTTAAATAGCTTATGTGTATTAATTAATTTTAAATATAAATAGCAACATATAAAAATAACTCTATTTTGATGCATGATATTTTCTTATTGTTTCATATAATATTTAAAATGTGTTGCGTTTGTATAATATATAATAAAGAATAAAGATATATAATAAAGGTATATACATAATAAAGAATATAAAGTTATATATAATAAAGAATTCCAAATGACCACTTTACAGTCTAATATCATTTAATCTTCTGAATATTTACATCTTTTTGAATTTAATGTCTTCGCAGTTGCATATTAGCAGTTATAAAAACTTATTTATTTGATAAAATTTAATAGAAGTTTATAAATATTTTCCAACTAAAACATATAAGTGTATTAAAAATAAATTAATCCAAATATAATATGGAATATCTGTAAATCATCTTAAAAAATGAATAAAAACCGTTTTTTTTTTTCGATTAAATCTGGCTGATTTTAAGTGGCTAAAGCCAAAAAAAATTTCGGCAACCCTGCCTTACCACGAAAAAAAAAAAAAAAAAAAAAAAATGCAAATTTTTATTATTTTAGACATTTTTTCTTTAATCTTTATTTTATCTCATATGTATTTTGTACTATATTTGTCAATAAAGTTAAGAAAAAACTTGAAATTTAATTCTTTCTTTCAAAAAGTATTTTATTTTTTATGGATTTTATGATATTTTTTAAATATAATAAATGGATAAAGGAATATAATAAAAGGTTTTATTAGGAAAAATAACCAATGTTTATTTAGTTTACATTTTTGTACACGAAAACATATGAGCAGACATATAGGTTAGATATGGAAATATGTTTTTTTCTTTTTTTTTTTAAAGAGTGGGCTTGGATCTAATTATGTTTCAACGCAGTAAAAAACATCAAATTAACATTTTCAAAATAAAAAAATTCCCACTTTTTTCCATAAAATAATTTAAACAAATATAAAAATATTTCCTTTAACAGTGTCAGTTTTCAAGGTGCTAGGAAATACTTCATCTTATTTGTCTATTTCTTATATTGTAATTGACATCTTATGAGAAATAAGGTATGATTTATTCTGTTTATATATATATATATATATATATATATATATATATATATATATATATTTGTATATGATAACATATAGCCCAATATATATATTTGATATAAGATTCCAGATAAAAATATGCGCTTTTAAAATAGTGTGTTTGAATGCAAATATGTTTCATCAAAATAAAATATCGAATTAACGTTTTAAAAATTCACAAATTTTTCTTTTTCATAAAAAGAATTTAAACAAATAGCAAAATATTATCTTTAACGGTGTCAATTTTTACAGTGCTTAGAAAATATGCATTAGCATATTTAACAATTTCTTATATTTAATTGACATTAAATTTATACAGTTATACATAAAATCAAGTTAAAATTATTAAGGGTACAGTGGACTATCAAAATCGCAAAAAATCATCAAATTGTCGAATTTTCATTTTTAGCATAATAACATTATATAAACTACCGGCTATTGAATACAAAAAGAATTTTTCAATTTCGACTATTTTTACTGGAGTTACAAGCATTTTTGTCCAATCTGCAGATTCTGCCACGCCCCTTTGTTTACTACTTTGCCGATTCGCATCCGTAAAATTTAGCCTAGATTTTAGTTTTACCTTACAAAATGTTATTATTTTGCACTGAATACTTGTTAATTTTGTGATTTCGCAAAACAATACTTTAAATGTAACTTTTAACTGTTTCTTTTAGGTTTGTTTATAATGTATTTAAAGGAATTGCTGTTTGTCCCCAATCTTTTTAGCGTAAAAAAAAAAAAAAAAAAAAAAAAAATAATAATAATAATAATAATAATAATAATATATTTAATATATTAAATATATTTAATATATTTAACAAAAATTTGTACAAAAAGAGGTATTTATACCGTGAATTTTTCTAGAAAAATTTAAAAAAAATTCCTAAGAAAATACAAAAATTATTTTTGAGAATTTTTTTTAAAATTCAGATACTTCACGTCCTTTGAATGAATTACTGTCGAAGCCACATATTTTACATGAACTTACCATAAAAGCATAAAACACTTACATATAAGCTAGAAGTGATATTATATCCCTTATATATAGCTGAAACTGTGTCAGTAGGAAAATATTAAGCAATTATAACCATTGTAGTTACTAAAACCTGTTTTTCCCAGAATGAATATTTTCGTCGTTTTCATGATTTCAAAATGTTCCATGCGAAATTCTTTATACCCAATTTTTCTGATTTTTGGTTTAAAATGCTTTCTATGTATGTGTTAACAAATGCTACTAAAAATAAACTTTTATAGACGCATTTAAATTTTTTAAATTTCAGTTATATGGAAATTTTAATGATTTTTTAACGAAAAATACAAAAGAATTAAGTTAAAATCATTTTTTTAATGTTTTAAAAGTAATATGCTAAAAATGTTTAGTAACATTTGTTAACACATACATAGAGAGCATTTTAAACAAAAAATCAGAAAAATTGGGCTTAAAGAATTTCGCATGGAGCGTTTTGAAATACAGTCGAGTCTCTATAACGAAACTCCATACATCGAATTTCTCTATATAACGAATTTTTAGTAGGAACGGTCCCCTTTTTGCGTGATTACATTAAAAACAGTCTCTATATAGCGAAATATCTATCTCCATATAACGAATTTTTTCATAAATTGGTCTTAATTTATTCAGTTTTAAAAAAGCTTCGAAATCATATGGAATCAATTTTCCATCACTTATTTTTGATTCATCTTCAGTGCTGAGTTTTTTTCTTTTTTTTTTAAATATATATATTACTTTTCTCCTTGTTTTTTAAATCCAACGAGTTCATCCCACCTCATACACTCCTTTCAACATCCTTCTCAAAACAGAGTCAATTGGATTGTTACACATATAAGAGAGGAATCAATAAGAGGCACATAAGAGAGGCCTTCAAATGGAGGAAAATGTTAACTACAATTTTTCATTTCTTACTAAAATTTGAGCCCCTCCCCCTTTTTTTTGAGAGAGTAACAATTTTAAAATCAAAACAACAAAAAATTACTGATTTCTTCGTCTGAAATTAATGCAAGTCTTTCTAATTTGATTTTCATTAAGCTTTCAAATAAACGTCTATTCTCTTTTTTGAAACTGCTTAAATAATTAAAAAATAAAATGTTAGATTAATATTTACTTTTGAATATTTCAAATTCTTAATTAAAAAGATTAAAAAGTAATATTTGTTCAAAATTTACACATTAAATACGATTTTTAACATCATTCTCTATACATCGAATTTCTCTATATAATGAATTTTTTACTGGAACGATGGATTTCGTTATATAGAGACTCGACTGTATTTTCATTCTTCATTAATTTTAAAAAAGAAAAATCTGTATCTCAAAAACTATTGAATATATATTTTTTTTAAAATGTGAAATAAGAGATATATATACTGTGACTATTTCCAGAAATTATTTAAAAAATTCATTGAAAATTAAAAAAAAAATAGTTTTGAGCGTCCACTGTATTATTAAGTTCTAAAAAATGATTTTTTAATATAAAAATATTCATTCTTTTTTGGATTTTACGATCGATATTTTTTAATATAATAAATGAATAAAATAAATTGTAGTAAGTTTGAACTTTAATTAACTATATAGGGTAGATGTGCCAGTAATAGACCACCATCCAGTAATGGGCCACCTCATAGTTTTTGGTTTATAAAAATTTAATAAATAATAGTTAAGCTTTTATTATTTTTTTTGTTAACTCCTCCTTGCTTGCTTTATAATCTGGATTAGTTTTTTTACACTTTGTATAAAATCAATTCAAAAGCAAAAGATAAAGTTTCGCTGTTTTTCATTAAAAATCTTAATGAACATGCTAAGAGCTGATTTTACTTATTTAATCTCCTTTATTTTCTTGTAAAAATTGAATATTTTTGTTTGGGTAGTAATATAATACTTTGAATTTAATATACCGATAGTCATTTACAAAATTTTATTTACTATTTTTAAGATTTCAGGAAGGATGTTCATTACTGGGCTTTTCGGTGTTTTGACATATTTCTATTATTTTAAATTGAATTTTTATTGGGAAATGTAACTATGAGATTAGTTAAATATTGTTGAAAGATTAATATGATATGAAAAAAAAAACTGGAATATAATAATTATAACTATTAATAAAAATTATTTTTGTAAAGAAATTCCTTAAGGAGGTCCATTACTGGCACATCTACCCTATATTCTTTCAAATATTATGCATACATAATATGCTTAATTAAAAGTTTTAGATAAAAATTTAAATTTTATATTGAAAAGTTACACATTTCATTTTTAAAAGCTAGAATAAACATAAAAAGCAAAATAAAAAGGTAAATAAAAAAATGTTCAATACAAAATGTGTAGGAAAAAAATAAATAAAATGATGCCTTTTTCCTGAAATATAGATACATATTTTCTTTGCCCTTTCCAAAAATATGTTCTACATAAATATTTATAGCATATTGCATTTTTCAAACAAAAGTCAAATATGAAATGTAGGAGTGCTTATTAAAAGAATATAATCAGAAACAATATTTCATATACTGTGATTACTGAAAATTAATCATTAAAAATAAAATTTTCCATAATATACAAATAAAGGTTTTTTATTATAATCACTTCATTAAAACAAGAATGAATATTGATTAAAAATATTGATTTAAATAAAAAATTTTTAATGTTAACAAATGTATTATAAATTAAATGTATTACATAAGCTGTTATTAAACAACCGCCGAGTGCAAAACGCAGGTTTGGTTAATAGAAAACAACCACCAAAAACAATATTTTTTACAGAAACATTTTGAAAAAAAAAATAATTAAAAAAAAGTAAAAACTTTTTTATAATGTGCAGAGTAAAGTTTTCTTTCGCGAGCAATTTAGTGAAATAAAATGATGATTAAATTACAAAATAAGTAAGATATATTTTTTTAATGTATACATTTTGTAACTACAGTAAACAGTAGTACATCCTAATAATTATATTCCACACAATAACTGCAAAATTGGAATTATTTTTATATATATGTATTGCTTTTTCACTTCATTTATTTTATGAAATTCGAAAAATAATTTCAAAACTTTAAACATTTCATTTTTTAATATTTTCTTTTTGAAAAATAATCATTTATAGATTTCCATTTCAAATATTAATTTTGATTTTTTTAAATACTTTAAATAAAAAAAATTAAATTCAAATCTCACTATTCTTATTATAAAAGTAATATATTTTTTTAAAAATATGAAGAAAATAGCAAAGAAAATACTTACAACACACCCAGCAAACTGAAGGCATATAACTCCATGTTTGTAAACAACCTGTTGGTCACACCTGTCTTATTCACCACGCGGTTATAAGGAACGCAAACAAAACGTACACAAATTGGAAGTTGCAACAAACAAAATTGCACTTGTGACTACGTAATTTCTGTTCATTTATTGCAAAATAATAATTGGCATCTGTTAATTACAATAACGTTTCAACTAATATGTTCAACATCAACGGTTTTTAAATTTTTCTGGTATGATCTGTTATTTTAAAAAATATATTCCATCAAATTTAGTATAAATCTAGATTATCTAATAAACAAACATGTTTTTAGATAACCGTAAGAACAAATTTTGTAGAAATAAACATCTTTGATTTCTTTTATAAAAAGTATTTCAGTTTGAAGTCAGATAGACGCACGCTTTGCTGTTTGTAGCGGTGAGTTCAGTTAAAATCGCCACTCCCATTTGATTTGTTTTTTTACTAAGCGACAGGTTTCTACGGTGAAGTCAAGCGATTGGTTGCCAACCTGTGCAGTATTCGAAGAATGCCACAGAATGAGGCTTATGATGTGGTTTTACCTCTGGCGACAGGTTCGGCTCGAATGCATCATCAGATTACACACTCGTAATGATTCTTTCTAAAATGTTTGTTTTTGCGCTACCATAAAAATGGGATTAGCGTAAAAGATTTCATTGCCATGTATTAGGAATAACTATCTTATTTAGTATTTACAGGCATTTTTTTCCATCAGTGAATGAATAAAAAAAAAATGTATTGCATTAACTGTGCTTTGAACAGCAATCAAAGTTGAATAATCCAGACTTTTTTTCTTCAGGCAACAAAAAATGCAGATGTTTTTGATTGTATATAAAGTGAGAGAGAATTCGATCATTGTGGTTAAAAGAATTATTAAATTAAATTAACACTTTATTTATAATTTAATTATTGTTTATGAATAATAATTGAAAAAGAAAAGGAAAACAAGTGAGATTACACTCTTATGTGAGATTTATGTCTTAATAATTCTTCGATGATATTCGTCTTTGAGCTACCATAAATTTGAATTTAACGTAAAAGATTAGATTGGCATGCATTAGGAATAACTATCTTATTTAGTATGTATGGGCATTTTTCTTTTCATTTGTGGATAAATGGATTAATGTATTGCATTAACTGATTGCAGGGCCGTAGCTAGAAGTGAACAATGAGGGGGAGGGGGGGGGGTTCAAGAAAATGTAGGGCAGGTATGGCGAACCTATGGCACGCGTGCCACTTTCGGCACGCCAGAGAATAATTTCGGCACATTATTACTTTTCGCTCTAAATTTAAAAAGAAAAGTGATATTATACTAAATTCCGATTCATCTTTTTTAAATTCGATTAAATGGAAAGTGAAAATTTAAATGGGGCAAATTACATTATAATCAAATTAGTTATGGTCTCACAATTTTTGAATCAGAGACGATATTTGAAAACTTTCGAAAAGAATTACTTATTAGCCATTTCTAAATTCCGATGGTAATGTTGTGACAATTTTGTATTTAATTCATATGTATATTCAAAGAAGCGTTTGCCATTGTAACAGTTTTTTTTTTTTGGCCTATTTATACTTTTGAATCGCTGGTTTTCACAAATGAATAATGTCAAAACTCAAGTTGAAAGCATTTGTCAGATAAATCTGATACAATTTGTATTAAAATTAACTTGATATTAATCTAAAATAATAGAAATCAGTTTAAAAAGCATTAATTTTTGTATTAATTTCAAAATATATTTGTTAACAAAATCATTACAGTGTATAATACCTATAGATATGCTCCTGCTGTCTTTGAAATCATAATAGAAAAATTTTAGTAATTTTAATCTATTATTTTTACAACTAATAAATTTGTTTTTTAGTTGACACACCATAATTGTGTAAAATATATTTTTCATCAAATTTGGCACGCGACAACAAAAAGGTTCTCCAACCTTGATGTAGGGGGTTTTCATATTTTTTTTCTCTCTCTCTCTCTGACGCAGAAAGATAAATTAATGCATATTCACATTGTAGTTACTATTTTTCTTATTAAACTGTTGTAATAACTCATTTTGTGCTAAGAAAAGTATATGATGATGAAGTTTTTAATATATAACTGGTGCAAAATTAAACATCATGTTAACTTCATATGTACAAATAGGATGAGGGAGTGTTGAAACACTTATTTTAGATACAATTTAGTAATTCTGCAAAACTGTGAAAGGGTCTCAAAATTAAATTAGATTTTTGAACAAAATTTCATTTGAACTTTCGGAACAGAAATTCATTTAGTGACCTTGGAATCTTTTCCAGGGGGGGGGGGGGGGACTCAAAATATTTTAGGGGGGTGAGCCGCCCATAGAGCCCCTTAGCTACGGCCCTGACTGATTGTGTATAACTCAAAGATGAATAATTATAAGTTTTATTTTTTATATACAAAATTGCAGATGTTTCTGATTGCATTTTAAAGTAAGAATTCAATCATTATGGTTAAAATTAATTATTAAATTAATTTAATTCTTGATTTATTATTTAATCATTGTTTATGAATCATAATTAAAAAAAGATTTGATACGCCTAAAATTTTTGTTTTCTTTGCACTATCATAAAAATAGGATTATTGTAAAAGATTACATTGGCATCAATTTGGAATAACTATTTTCTTTAGTACTTATAAACTTTTTCCCCCTTATCTGTGAATAAATGGATAAATGTATTGCATTGATTGCTTTGTACATCAATGAAAGTTGAATAATTAAAACTTTTATTTTTTCAAGCAACAAAAAAAAAAGATTTTTTTTATTGTATTTTAAAGTAAGAATTCAATCATTATGATCAAAATAATTATTAAATTAAATGAACCCTTTATTTCTCATTTAATTATTATTTATGAATAATAATTTAAAAAAAAGTGAGAAATTGTTTGTCTAACGTTGCAAATAATGTACATTCGTTCTAGTTAGTTTTAGAAATATCCAGATCTTGGTACTATAGATGTTGCGCTCTTTTGCAAAAATGCATGGGATACGAAATTTATTACGATTATATATATTAAATTTAGTAATACCAAAATAATATGATTCTATCTTGAATAGTACGTAATCACCACAGCAACCTACAATTATTACCTGTTATGAGATATCGTTGAATTAATTACATATGATAGGATTAAATAGAACGAAGAAAGCTTTCATTATATCTTTTTAAGTGTTAAATTGATTTTCATGAAATTTGAAACCACTCAAAATTCTGCAACAATTATGTGTATTAAATTTCAAACTATTCGGTAGGGTAGATTTTTCAGTCCATTATACGAGGACAGACAGTCAGACAAACTGACGGACCAATGATGTCTGTATGTACTACGCATTTACATAATTACGAACGCACTAAAAAGCATGCATCCAGCATAGATTATAAAATATTTTCTAACAATAACAATATACACAATATTGATGAAAAATTTTATTTGTTTCATGCAATGAAATAAGATATTTCTATAAGCAATTTAAGTAAAATGCGCCGCTTACGATTTTAGATCATAATTTAAAGAATTGGTATGAATTTAAGAAGTGCACTAAAATACCCATTCTACAGGAAATGGAGAGCAAAACATTTTTAATTCGCTTACATGGCCGCATAAAAGAATTCTGTTACTTAATGGTCTGTACGGGAAAAAACTATAATAGGGGATTATTTTATTAGTGATACACAATTTCATATATAATTAAATTGATGTGCATTACTGTGGTTTAGTAGAGGATACTTGTTTTATAACATGATGTACAGTCAGGGGGTAAAAGTAAACACCCCCTTTTAACTCTGCAACTAATTATAATAGAAGAAAGTTGCAGGTTTCAATCAATCGTTTACTCTTAAAAGATGTAGATTAAATTTGCTATGAGAGGGGAGGGGTATCTGCAAATCATAACAAAATCAAACTTTTTTTTTCAATAGCAACATCTGATTTTGACATTACATTTTAAATCTTCCTGTTCAAACTATATCTAGAAACGAAATAACAAGACTTTTTATTGGTGTTTTTTTTTATTATAAATTTTCAAAAATTAGATCTTTTAACGTTAAATTATATTTTCATATGATATTAATTTCTCCTGAAATTATAATCTTATTCTAATACTTTTTTGTGTGATTATAATTCTAAAATACCCAAACATAAATACACTGAATTTGTACGGTTTTTATTAACAGTATTCGAATTTAGGTAACTAGACTTTTGCATATTATGTGATGTATATAAATTCTATCGCTAATACCTGGCTGTATACAAAAAATCATAAGTTTTGAAAAATATCGACGTGCGTTATTTATTATTCATAATTGCTTGAAATGTGGGAATGTGTCTTCATTTATGATATGCGTTTTTACTAAATTTAATATACCTACAGCGTATGTATGAATGATCACAATTTTCTGATAATATACAGGGCTACTCAAAAGAATTCATAAGCATTGCTGGTGATGAGCTAGAATTGATTAAAAGTAGTTTTTAACTGAGTCATGCACTTTCAAACTGAATTACGCTAGGTGTATAAAAAAGATGTTTAAATGATAAAATAAAATCAATGCAGGGTCATGCAAAAAATTGGATACGTGACCTGCTAGGAATGATAATGACTAGAAGTATGATTTCATTTGCTTTAACCGTGTTTCAGCCTGAATTATGTTTTAGCTTAATATGTGGCTCATATAAAAATTCGTTGTTAACATATAGGACTGTACAGAAAAATAAGTATGTCTCCGTATATTGATATAAATATCGGAGGGCGGAGGGTATATTGGTATAAATTGCTAGTTCGTGATATAGTAGTTGGTGATATCTATTTTTGACTCCAGACAATTAGAGGCCATTTTCCCTGATGGGAGGGAGGGGGGGGGGGGGTAAGCGGAAATAAAGTTTTCATGTGATATATAATTTTAAAGCTTTTGGCCTGTACATTACTAGGCACACACTCCTCTCCTCTCAGTTCTTTTTCTCATCAGTAAAGAACATTTTAAAGTTTTAATTTGTTCATTACTACTTCATATAATTTTCTCAGTATTGGGAAAAAAAATATGTAACAAATCTGAAGAATTAGCAGCTTTTCCCTATTTTCACACAATGATCGGGTACGCATGTTCGACAAAATCGAGTTAAATATGTAAAATCCTATAAATTTAAGTTTTATTTAAAATATTGCCACGGCCCCAGAGTAGTACCTGGTGGGACAACTAGTAAATACATAAAAATTGTGTGTGGAATAAGAGGTGACAGTTTCTGGAATTATTCTTGGAGAAGATTATAAATATAGTCGGATATTTCTTTTAAAACAGTCCCTACATTTAGTTCCAAATATCATCGATAGAGAGATATAGTGCACCAAAGTGTATAATACTCAAAATAGAGATCTGCACGGGCCGGCCCTTGGTCGGAAAGCCCGAGCCGCAGGCCGCATTCCGGCCGATTTTCATTAATGGCACTCGTTTTTAATCATTACTCATTCGGAGCTGAACCAGACGCTGGTTTTACTTTTTCCTGAAGGATTGGGCCGGGCCGAGTCTAACTTATTTTTTCAGTACCGAACTGGGACCGATTTCATTCGTTCCAGTATTCACGAATCAAAATATTGAGTGTCGATTTTGTGCCAGCCGGTATGAAAATCAAGTTCTCATCGCCCTTTTTGAAAAAAAAAAAATTAAATGGTTATTATTTTACAATTAAACATAAAAAATATATAATAGAGATAAACGCATGAAAAAAACCTGCCTATGACGAAAAACTGTTTTAAATTTAAAAATGTGTTAATCTATTCAAAATTGATGCAACAATATTTGAAAATATATACATATATAATACACTTACACCTGCTAAAAGGGGAACTTGTGTTTACGTTTTTTTTTTTTTTTTTTTTTTTTTTTTTTTTTTTTACTTTTCTACGCGATTCCGTCTTAAAAGATTTTACTGTATATCATGTTTTAGATTTTTATGTCTCCATTTTATGAAATATGAATTAATAATATTAATGATAACTGAAACTTTTACATGCAACAAACAGAGGTTCATTAAAAACATAAATATCGCAGCCTACGACAATTCTACATAAATGAAAATTATAAATATAAAAAAAAAGGCGCCTTTCATCAGAACCCCACCTCCTTAAAAATCAATGTTTAGCAGAAATTAATTCGGACCGGGCCAGGTTTAGGCCGAAATTTTAACTTTTATAACAGGCCTGACCCTCTTTTTTTTATAAGGCAAGAAATATTTTTTACTGTAGATCGGGTCGTGCCCGGCACTGGAATTTTTGGCCCATGCAGACCTCTAGCTCAGTGTAAGGTGTATGTGCATCGATAACTTCTTTTGTGTTAATTGTTGAAACATATAAAAGAAAGCCATAGACTAATAAACTGATATCATGATCTTAAAATTAATATTTATTATTTTATTCTTACAATTCCGAAAAATATCCAGTCAATCAAAAGCTTTTTCCTTCTTGTAAAATTTTGAGAGAGCTCAAGATTTTATAAATGTAACAAAAAGTTGGAATGGATGAAAAATTTATTACATTCATTTCATTTTATGATACTGTAAAAAGAAATTTTTATCGAAAGATAAAAAGAGAAAAACATTTTGCCATATGCTACTTTTTCGCGATGCAAAATATCCTAAACCTTTAAGAGGTTTTAAACGCATGTTTCACAGGCCTTATCCCTTTCGTATATTTTTTAAAGTATTCATCGGTTCAAAACACATACTCACCTGCGCAAGTAACATCCCACTGTATTCCCCAAACCAGTAATTAATTTTCTTTCCCAACCATTCCGGACAACTTGCTTAAAACATAAGTCAATGGAAGATGCTGACTTGGAGGTTTTTTGGAGTTATTCAGAATACGATTTCTTTATCTGCGTATGAAATCCCGATGCTAAAAAAAGTAATTCTTTCCTCTTAAAAAAAAATACTGAAGTAATACTTTTTCCTTGCATAGACGCTTAAAAGGCCCCTTTCCTTCAAATCTTTTTTAAATGAATCATATTCGAATTCGGAAAGACAGATAGCAAAACACACCTTGTGATATTACATTAATTTCAGTTGCTAAAATGCATAAATTAATACTTTAAAATCAGTAAAAATACGTTTTATTTATTGTTTACATGTTTCAACTCAAACAATTTCCTTTTCAAAACAAATTAAATTAAAATAAAATAAAATAATAATAATAATTTAACAAATAGCAACAATCTATGGAGAATGATTTTTTTTAAAGACAAAAATTTAAGACTTATTAATAAATTATGTATGTATTCAGCTTTTATAAACATATCAAAAAATCTGTATTGCAGAAAAATTTTATTTCATACATTTTCTTTCATTATACTCTAAGAAGACATTTTTCTTGAAAGATAAAAAGATCAAAAGAGTTTGCCATATGCTACTTTTCCGAGATACAAGATATCCTAAGATTTTAAAAGATTTTAAACGCATATTTCACAGGCCTTATCCCTTTCATATATTTTTTTATTATATTCATCTTTTCAAAAGACGTAACCGCCTGCGCAAGTAACATCCCACTATATTCCCCAAACCAGTAATTAATTTTCTTTTCCAACCATTCCGAACAACTTACTTAAAACATAAGTCAATGGAAGATGCTGAATTAGAGATTTTCTGGAATTCAAAATACGATTTCCTAGTCTGCGTATGAACATCCAGATGCTAGGAATGTAAGGCTTTCCTTTCTTTTATACTCAAGTAATACTTTCTTTTCTATGCATAGACTTAAAGGCTCTCTTTTTTTTTCAAATGTTTTTTAAATGGATCATTTACGAAAATACAGAGATATATAGAAAATTAACACCTTTTAATGCTACATAAATTTCAATTGCTAAAAGATGCATTTTTAAGGTGCATTTTTAGGTTATATTTTAACACTAGAGATGCATTTAATTTTAGCCAAGTTTTACAAAAAATGTCTCAAACCAGAGTTTCAATTAAAAAAAAAAATAACTTTTTTTATTTAATGTTTTTTTTTTCTTTGTGTCTTTCAAATTTATTTTATAATGAAATTTCAAGTTTGAACTGAAATAAATTCATATATTAGTGATCAAAATGACCCCTCGATGTTGTTGTTGTGTTAAAACCAGTATATGTTTATTTTAACTACGTACATGTTTCAACTCTACCTCTTTCATTTTCAAGACAAATAAAAATCAAAGTGTTTTCAAATTTCCCTGTCTATGAAACGTCATCATTAAATATTTCACGTATTTTTTCATATTATGGCTTAGTATTTCATGTTAGGTTGATATAAATTGTAATAATCAAAACAGGTAGAAATAAACATGGTAAAAGTTAAATGATACCGCAAGGTCGAATTGTACCGATTTCTGGAAGTTCAAATAATCGCTAATTTTGATTAAAAAATAGATTAAGGGTGTATTTCGATTCAAATTGCTTATTTTCCGATTTATTTTTGAATTCATTATTGCTCACAAACACACCAAACTTTCAAAATCTCTTACTTGGAAAGTACACAAGGTGCCGTGATTGTCGATTCTTTGATAAATGCAGAAAATATTGCAAAAAAAAGCAATCAAAAACGGCATTTCGAACCGATTTTTCCCAAGCAAGACATCTAAAAACGAGAAAAAGGGTCATACTGATAAGGTAATTGTTTATAACTCAAATTCTAATGAATTGAGCGTAAAAAACATCACACGGCACCTCATACGTCCCTTCAAGAATCCCCCCAGCAAATTTCATGTTTCTACTTTTAAAAATGTGCCTGAAATTCTATCGGAAAATTTCGAGCTGTTGAAGGTGGAAAAGCGGTTTTTCGAATACACCCTTAAAGAGGTATGTTTATTAAAAATAAATAAATACATTCACAGAATCTTGCATATTTTTACAGTCTACTGTAAATTCAGCCAATTATTTGTATTTAACTTAATCTTTGTTTTCATAACTTCTGTAATTTTATTTAAGTTGTGAGATAAAGGATTACCAGTAGACAGTGGCGTAGCTAAAGTTGATGACACCCGGGGCGGATGAAAATGGTGCCCCCCCCTTCTTCCGATCTGTCATAGTTTTTTCAATCACAATTCTACGTTATTATAACAAATGACCATGCAATTGTTTATTTACTTTTTGTCAATGTGGTGTCTATATATAGAAGAAAATTCTTTCTTTTAAAATTTCCTTTTGCTACCCACACGTTGGATAGGTAGGTTTTTGTTCACTGGTACATATCTTATTTAAATACATCATTCTATATAAAATTTCACATTCTCAAAGGAAAGAAAACTAGCTCTATTGGGTCGTGCGCTAAAAATTTCACTTTATTTCTGAATTCCTTTCCAAAATCTTATAAGATTAGCCTTTTTATTTGCAAACAAAGATTGGGTGTTACCCCTTCGAGGGTGACACCCGGGGCGGACCGCCTCCTGCTAGCTACGCCACTGCCAGTAGACTCACTGTAATTTCAGATAAAGGTTTTTAACACTATATTGGGAACTGCAAGCGAGTTAAATTTATATACTAAGTTTTTTAGCTGCTTGAAAGGAGCAGCCATTTGGATTATACGTTGATGGGCATTAAAGTTCAACAGTTGAACATTTTAGGAGAGCAACCAACATTTTATAAAAGAAAAATAAGTTTTCGTCACATTTTCCTGTGTTAATTTTTAAAGTACTATTTGCATATATCGTATATTTCCGTGTATAAGCCGAGTATAGGAATTTTCTGCGAAAAATCGTCCAATATCGGAAACCCGTAATAAGAAAGGGAAGGAATTTTTCAGCGAACGAAAATCAATTTTTTTGTACTTATATAATAGAAGAAAATGCGTTCTCCTAAATTATTGATCTCTCCTATTTTGTCCGGCGGGTGCTGCCAGATCTGTTTAATTGGGCCTCCGCTTATTCTGGTATGACGTGCTCGTTCATAAAAATGAAATATCCTACTATTGGTTTGGACTATCACAAGAAATGATAATTTGATCTTCTAAAAAATGTCGCATGAATAAAGCGAAGGATGAAATTAGAAATGCTGCCATTTTTTAAAAACGACGGCTGATTATAATGAATTGCACCAATGAAAAAAAAATGCGATTTTAATGAGTTGCTTGAAAATTATGATAAGGATTTAAATAATGAATGAGATTGATGACTTTTTCAATGTAAAAGAAGGGATCTTTAAAGTATTTATAGAAATTAGTGAGTAATTTTAACGTTTTTTTTATAAAGTATTTACCATACTTTTTTTAAATTTTAGAATATCAACTTTTTAAATTTTTTAAACTCGAGTATATCCCACTCCCTCCCTACGTTAGAGCCAAGAATATTACCAAAAATTCTCGACTTGTACACTGAAATATACGGTAAATATACAATTAGTGTAAAGTACAGTTTGTATAAATCCGTGTAATGTATATTATATGCTTACAATTTTTCCTACGATACTATTTATCAGAGACAAACATGGTCAAAACTCCTAAAAAAGTTCCTCAAAATAAAATAGAATTATTAACAATTTATTACATAATAATATTTTATTATGAATGAACATCAATAGTGAAATGTTTTCACCAAAATATTTTACTCCTTGTTAAAATTTTTTGGTCCCCATTTAAATTAACTGGAATCTTTTAATATTCTATCAATACTCTATCCTTATGTTTGCACTTCTAAACCCGTGTAATGACTCGCAACTTAGGAATAAGATTTGAATAATAAGTCTGACAGAGGTATCTGTCTTAGCAAGGAAACATTGTAAAGGTGATGCGATCCGTGAATAGTTATTTATTAATAATTGTTTTTGTAAAACATTTCCACAAAAAATTGCCTAATTTTAAAGTAGTAAGTCTCTGATTTATAATATCCATTATTTCAATGTGCAGAACAGTGACATCATTAAGAATTTATTTGTTTATAAAAAGACCTTTGCAAATTCATTCAGTGGCACAGACAGATTATGCTTCCAGAGGGGGTGAGTTTCTAATAAAGGTGTTTGCCGGTAATTTCAATCGCCGGTTAACAGAATCAGTACTAATTAGAATATTCACTGTTAGTTTAAGTATTATACTTAAACTCAAAGAGTATCTGTGTGACACGAAATCATCATTCTTTTATCATAATACGTCTCACAAAATATGATTTAGTTCAAATAACCAATTTTTATTTAACTATTACATGTAATATGGGCTTTCACAGATTTAAGTAGAATTTTCGCCATTTAATTGAATCACTTTATTAAATGAAATCTGATTTAATAAAGCGGCGGATTCCAAAATACGCCAAAACGTTTAAATATTAAGTTTGGTTTTGATTCATATAACCAGCAATTACAACGATCTTTCTTAGCTCTCGGAGGGGTTTTAACCCCCCCCCCCTCTTCCTTGACTGCGCCACTGAATTCATTTACGTTTTTATTATATCGAAAATGTTAGCTATAAAGATTCAAGGATCACAGAATTGAATAATTCTTTTTATTTCTGTACACATTCGTTACATTGGTAGTTACAGCCGATTCCCATTGTATAACTATTTATCTGCTATTATCTTGAATTTCAGTTTAAAATGCCTAATTAGGATGGATATTTTTCTTTTCTCTTGTTTTTTGTGATTTATTATTTTACAAGAAATGGAAAAAGTTTGTCAATTTCATAGTATTTTAACAAGGATAAATTTGTGTTAGATATGAGGCAGTTTGGATTTCAGAAGAGCTTTCATCCTTTGATTAATTAAGCGTTTCTCGAAATATGTTGACTCATAAATCAAGCTGATTTTCGGTCCAATTCATATAACTCAAAACTTGGGATAAAAATTGATACAAATAACATTTCAATGTATCTTCGAAAAAATGCAACATATATTAACTTTGTATAAATATATAATTTAATTTTTCGAGTTCAACGATACGTCAAAGAAAATGCATCTTTCATAAGATATATTTTAATGAGTTTAAACATAAATCATTTCTAATCATTAGCTGTATTAAAAAGGAATATTTTGCATTAAAATGAATAATTATATTAACTAGTCGTTGTGTGTGTGTGTGGGGGGGGGTACCCATAGGCGTAACTTGGGTTCTAAAACTAGGGGGGCAAAAGTTTCGAAATACTTTTCTAGAAAATTATACCCGCTCCCCTTTCTAGTCATCGCATGCTTACATATACACTTAAATATTTAAAAAATGAAATGTATCGCATAGGGTTGAGCCCTATACGAATCCAAAATTTGTCATTTCATGTCATAAAAAAATATTTTAAAATATTAAATGCACAAACGTTATATCTCTTGTGTTTTATGCATCGTACAATCGGAAAAAGTTCAAAGAAATTTAATAAATATTTGTCAAAGCCTTCTAAAGATCTGCACGGGCCGGGAATTCTGGGTCCAGGCCGGCCCGAATGAAAGTTATTTTGGTCCGGCCCGTACAGACATCAGTGAAAACCGGCCGTCCCAATTTGACTCGTCTCAATTTCTACAAAAAATTTGGATTTTACTTAATATACAATAAAGGTTCTTTTAAAGAGTACTGCATACACATTTATGGGATAAATTGACAGTATATATTTAAATTATTATGTGCAAGATAAACAATACACAATAGCAACGATAACCATTACTTAAAGTCTTAGACGCTTTAACATTTAAATAAGGTGTGTTTGTGGTGTTATGTATGACGGCCGATTATCTGCACCAGGAATATAGACCCTAAAAGGCGTGCCTACCATCAGAGTCTTTTTAAGGCAAGCTAACCTGTATTTATGCAAGGTTCAAAGGAAACCACGGAAACTCCGAACGGTTAGTCCAACGGGTGAATGGTTCGAACTCAGCACCTTCCGTTCACCATTTTCGAGAGCAAAACCTTTCAACCACTAGTGGAACCCATTTAAATAAGGATTCATAAAAAAATAACGTAGTTTAGAATAAAAAATAAAAGCAGAGTTAAAAACATCGTAATTTTTGAAGCCATGTAATAAAAAGTAGATTTGTGGCATAATAGACATTTTGTATAATTAATTGTGTGGCATAATAGATATATCTTTTCACTGCATTTTTTACAGAATACATTTTTAGTACATCTCGTAAATGCATGTAAATTTTTATATGTTTGACAGGGTGTAACACCTTTAATATTCATTTGAAACGGATTTTACCATAAGCAGTAATGGAAAGGTAAACTTTTGACCACGCCTGTAAATAAACTAATCATGATAGAAACTTCATTTTCAACAGGGTTCGTGCTAGGGTAAATGTCAATAGCATCTTAAAATTTTATGGTGATCCTAGCATATTTACGAGAATTAGAGATTGGACAAACGGTCAGACAAACTGAATGCACAAGCACTTTTTAACTTTGTTGAAAAGCGCTAAAAAGTATGCGCTGTATGAATTTCCAATTTTCACTCCTTATAACATTTCTCTATCTATCTATTTATTGTTACATAATTTGCCTAAATTTTATGTAAAATTTTTAGATAGGATGAATAATTAATACAAAATTTTTATCATTCACAATGATAATCGATATTCTGATGCAAATTAGAGCATTTTTTTTTTTATTATTTACTTTTCCCTGACGTTTTGCCAAAACTTCCAAATTTCCCTGACTCATGAAACCCTAGAAATGATTTTCTCCCGTGAAAAATTCGCAATTTTTTCAATGTATAATCGAAAAATTTCGCAAGGATAATTTTGAAAAAAAAAAATAAAAAAAAATGAAATTCACAGCAAATTTTCTGAAAGGTTACAGCAGAGGGATAGGGAGATTTTTTTTTTTTATCGCTATCCGTCGACAAAATTTGTGCTTTTTACTTTGACGAGATTCATGCTTTTTTCAGAGAATTTTGTGTTTTTTCACAATCCTGGAGCAAAATTAAAGTTTCTACCGTGATCTTTTGACAAAAATTTGCACTTTTGTGCAATCTTCTGTCAGAAATTCCAGTTTTTTCCACGATCCTTATTATCCAAAATTATAGATTTTTTTATGATCCTTTGACAAAATTCGCATGATTCCGCAAACTTTTGACGAAATTCGCGTTTTTTCGTGATGTTCAACAAAATTTGCGTTTTTTTTTTGCGCTTTTTATGACAAAATTTACACTTTTCCGCGATTTTTTGGAAAAATTTCGAACATTTTTTCTGTAGATTTTTTTTTTGAAAAAAAAATGCGTTTTTTTTTTCGATTCTTTGATAAAAAAGATTTTGCTTCTTTTTACAATATTCAACAAAATTTGCATTATTTCAGCAATTCTTTCACAAAATTCGCGTTTTTCTACGATTCTTTGACAAAATTTACGTTTTTCCACGATCCTTTGTCAAAATCCGCATTTTTTCTGCTTTAGTTTGGCAAAAATTGCGGTTTTTTGCGAGGCTTTGGCAAAATTTGTGTGTTATTTCTGCAACTCTTTGAAAAAATTCGCCTTTCTTTCAGCAATTCTTTCAGAAATTTTCACTTTTTTCGCAGTCCTTTGAAAAAAATTAAGATTTTTTTCGCAATTTTTTGCTGAATTTCTCGCGTTTTCATAATTCTTTAATAATATCGTTTTTTTTTTTTTTTTTTTTTTTTTTTTCCTGAATTTTTAATGATACTTTCGTTATTTTCTATTTTTTGACAACATACGAGATTTTTGGGATCTTTAATGATAGTCGCATTTTTCCGCGATTTGTTTAAGAAATTCGCGCTCCTTCAGTTATTCTTTGGCGAAATTATCGATTTTTTATGCGAACGATTAACAAAAGTTAATTGGGACGATTAACTGAGAAAATCGATGTTTTTTGGGATCATTTGTCGAAATTCGCGATGTTTTACCGTGAAGCTGTTTATGTCGGAATTTTTGGTCTGGTGATCAATATTATTTTTTAATTTTCGTCATCGAATGCTTTAAATTGTCGGAAAATTTGTAACAAATCACATGGAAATTCGTGAAATTTTTTTGATGAAATTCGCTATTTTAAACTTAAAGGACTGTAACATTTTTGGAAAATTTCCAGCGTTTTTCATTCTTTGAAAAAGAATACTTTTTATTCCAGTACTTTTTCTATTATTTCAATAATGTACGAACCATGAAAATGAATTTCAATAATGTACGCATTTGCGAGCACTGGGAAGGAAAAAGATGAGTTTTAGATGAGAGTTCTTTCTGATTTTTAATTAATTAACTCAATTAATTATAAGAAATTTAAAATTTTGAGTCCCAGGTACATAAGGAGAGACCTTGGAATATTCTCATTTAAAATTTCAGACTTGCCTGCGATTTTACGTTCATGAATTTTCAAAATGAACAAATCTGAATGAACATTGAAAAACTGAATATGATAGCAGATTTTTATATTTCCTTTTAAAATAACAACTCCATGGCTACTTAATTCCAGTTTACACGTCCAACCCACACATGCATACAAACAACTCTAAAATGAAAAACTGCTCATAGATTCAGCATTTCTGGAGGGGAAAAAAGATCGGGGAAAATATTTTTTATTGAACATAGACTGTGGCATTAAAAAGTTTGCTAAGATGCATGTCAGAAATTGTTAATATGTTACTACTGGATATTTGGAATTATCCAGTATTTATTCTAGTTTTCACTCAAAATATAGCTCATAAATAGTTAAATAAAAAAGAAGTGAAATTTGAAATATAAAATAGTCTCTTAACCACAGGATAATACAAAAAAACTGGAGGGGCAAAAGTTAAGTCTTGCCCCTGCTCCTGGAAAACTAGGGGGGCATATGCCCCCCCTCGCCCCTGCCAGATTACGCCCATGGGGGTACCGTAATACTTACCCATCATGGATATGCATAATATAATATATGAAAATAAAACATGTGTAAATTATTTATAAAATACATTGCAATTTCAAAACAAAATTTAAATGATATTTAAATATTTTCAATATGCATAGTTATGCTCTGCATAGCAATATGCTCTGTTAATGAATTGCTGATGAACCAATTTCGACAAATTAGATAAAACGCCAAACTAGTCAAGTAGTACCGAATTGCTTAAAAGGAACATCCTTATAACTCCAAAAATAATTATCATATAAACTAACAGTTTACTGTGTCGGATTAAGCGTCTTATTTTCAATAAAAATATGGTCATGAAAAATCGAAGACAATGGAAAACAAGATTACAAATATCTCGGGAACTAATAATCCGACCGACTTCGTTCCTTATGCAAAATTTGTGTTATTTTATTCTTTTTTACATACACGCCTTAAAATAAAAAAATAAAAATCGAAAATTTTTATATACCTTTCACCAAAATTTATATGTCGAGAGTCCGAAAAAAGTAGTTCCGGATAATCGAGGTTATCGATATGAAATAGGCTTCTTCTAATAGTCTACATCCTAAGTACATGCAAAATTTCAAGACTATCTCAATTTGTTCGGAAGATAAAGCGTTTACAGACAGACAGACAGTATTTAAAAAAATATATGTGTTTCGGAATCGCCAGTGTCTAAAAACGTGTAAAGCCGTCAAAAAATCGATTTTAAAAACGATTGCAAGACTTATCCTATACTACGTATGATGGGTAAATAATAAAAATACATAAATAATTATATTAAAATGTAAACTAAAACTGGAGACTATGTTAAAAAGTATTATAATACAGAAATTTATCATATAGAAACGTATATTAATGTTTTAGAAATTTAATATTTGTGTTATTTTATTGTCTTTTACATCCACGCCTTAAAATAATAAAAAAAAATCGAAAATTTTTATATTCCTTTCACCAGAATTTATATTTTGAGAGTCCGAAAAAAATAGTTCCAGATAATCGAGATTATTGATATTAAATAGGCTTCTTCCCTTTCTATATACTAAGTACATACAAAATTTCAAGACTCTATCTCAATTTGTTCGGGAGATAGCGCATTTACAGACAGACAGACAGCATTTTTTTAAAACATGTTTTGGAATCGCCAGTGTTTAAAAACGTGTAAATCCGTCAAAAAGAAAAAAAAATCGATTTTAAAAACGATTGCAAGACTTATCCTATCTACGTATGATGGGTAAGTAATAACAATTCATAAATAATTATATTAAAATTTAAACTAAAACTGGAGACTGTTAAAAAGCATTATAATCCAGAAATTTAACATATAGAAACGTATATTACTGTTTTAGAAATTTAATATGTTTTTCATATTAAGAATTGCAAGTAAAATATTACTTCAAATGTATTTTTCACACGATTTTCAAACACGTACAATGCTTATAATATAGTCACATTGTTTTACAGTATCATAAGTTTATATAGGAAATTCCTTTCTGTTAAGGGGGTCGGGACACATTTTAAAATTATTTTTATTTATTGAGTTAAAATTCTAATTTTTGTGATGGTTAACCATATGCTTTATAAACAAAATCACAAGATAAAATTTCACAAATTTTTTTATTTAAAATTTAAAATTTGCGAAAAAAGTGATGTAATTTAAAATTGTTATAACTAGAAATATTATTAGCGAAATTATTTTTTTTTCATCTAAATAAACAAAAATATATAAGTTTGAATTTTGATTTAGCATTTTTAAAAATAGTAATTACTAGAAAAATAAAACATATTTAAAGTTAAAATTGGAAAAAAAAAAAAAAAAACTTGAAAATTTGTAACTTTTATTTAAAATATCATATTTTCAAAAGTTATTTTTTTTTCAATTTCCTGAGTCCAAATTATTGTAAAATAATCAAAAAAGACTTGTCTCAAGTTAGAAGCATTTATCTTTAACGGTTCTTGGGTTATAACAATTTTAATCCTAGAAATTGTGAAAAAAATCCATCATAAAGGAATACGCTCTTTTACAAGAAATCCACGTTTGCTTGAAAGTTATGTTTTGAAAACAAACACAAACGAAAAAATTTATATTTCTTCTTCTCCTAATTAAGAAAGAAACATGATTTAAACGTCATTTTAAGCATAAAAAACCAAAAAAACTTTTAATCCAACAATTTTTTTTTTTTTTTTTTTTTTTTTTTTTTTTTTTTTAAGAAAATTTGAAGATTTTTGTTTCTTGAAACGCGAAATTTTAAAATGGAGGGCCAAAATCACAGTCCGGTGAAATCCAAACACCTCATTGGTCATTGAGTCGAGTCCTTTTCAGAGAATAATCTCTTAGTGGTAGGGGAAATGTCGCCTTACTCCTTTTTTCGAAAAAAAAAAAAATCGTAGCGGCAATTTTGATGTAAATCTTATCTGTTTTCATTTATAATCTATTTTTCACTCTCATTTTATATAATGTCATCAAAATATCTTAATAGAGTTGATTTCGATGGTTTATCGTAAATAAGAACAGACGGTAACAATTGGTTCAAAATTACTTTACGTCTTACTCTTTTACAAATGGAGAAACACGTTCGTAATTTTCACCTATACCACACGACTAGAGTTGCAAAAATTCGGTTTATTCCCGGGTTTATTTCCAATAGTCCAGGTTTATTCCCAGGTTTATTCCCAAAAAACCGAATTATTCCAAAAAATCCCGGGTTTTTTCCAGGTTTATTCCTAAAAACCCGGTTTATTCCCGGGTTTAAACCGGGTTTTTTCTAACCTTTGCAACGCTACACACGACCAATGAGGTCGCTGGATCACACCTGACTGTGATTTTGGCCCTCCATTTTAGAATTTCGCTCACGGAGCCCCTTAAGGCTGTTCTTAAATCAAAAAGGGCAACTGTGACATAAGTTTTAATTCATTTTTGTTCGGAACTGAATGAAATTAGCAGGTGTGGTTATTCAGAAACTATCAAATCGCACTCATTTTTCTGCTTTTGTGCAAATGCAATAGATATTTCAGAACAAGCCGTCAAAAATGATGCTTTGAACCACATTTTCCAACGAAAGCAGAAAAACCAGTCAATGAAAGGTAGAAAATCGCGTGATCACGTGATCAAAATAGCGTATAACTCGGTAAGAAATTTTATTATCATAAAATCGAAAGCTGAATTCGATTCAAAAGTGATAGCCAGACCTTCCAGTTTTATATATTTCCATTAAAAAATAAAATTGTTAGTGTGTCAAAACGTTTTGCGAGCAGAGCAGTTGAGAACAAGCTTAAAGCAACTCAAAATTTTATTTACTATGCAATCCCATGCTACAATGCAATCGTATCCAATAGTATACTTTCCCATGAAAAAGAAAAATAATAACAAAATTTTGTTGTCCATATGGCCCATTTTTGAGATAGAATATATCTCCAAGTTTTAAGAGAATTTAAAGACATATTTCATAGGCTTCATCCTTTTCGATTATTTTTTTAACGCATTCACATCTTTTCAACGCACGTATCGCCCGCGCTTGTAATGTTCCACTATATTCCCCAAACCCGTTACTTAACATTCTTTTCCAAACATTGTGGATCGCGTTCTTAAAAAATCTTCTATCATCAACGGAAGATGCTGACTTAGAGAGATTTTCTAAGGCTTATTCAGAATATGATTTCCTGGTCTGCGTATGAATGTCCCCATGCTGTTTTTTTTTTTTTTTTTTTTTTTTTTTTTTTTTTCAAGCAAGAATTTTCTTTTTTCTTTTTTGAATAAGACACTCAAAAGCCTCTTTCTTCAAATCCTTTTAAAATGTGTCACATAGAAAAAGACAGAGTTATAAAGCAGTATTAGATAACGTGTTAGTATTTTTTAACTTAATTCATGTTATTAGATATTTTTAACGTTAGAAAGACCAAAATTTTCAGTTCAAGTTTTATGAAAAAATATTTGACAGCAGAAATCTTATTTAAAACCCATTTAACGTATTACATTTTATAATTACCAACCCAATTCAAAAGGGTTTATGAATTCTGTTTTTCTGACCGTTTTTCTCGTTTTTTCCGTACTCTTACTCGCTTACATATTGTCGAATAGCCATGAATTGGATAGATGAATTGGGGTTTAATGTGGCAAGTTCGGTATGTTAAATGATGTGTGTAGCATTTTCATGAGTGTTTTTGTAGAGTGATGCCACAAAAAATTACCTGTTCTCTTTTTATTTTCAAAAGTTATTTTTTTTTTTATTTCCTAAATCAAAATTATAGTTAAATAACCAAAGAAGACATGTCTCAAGTTTAAAGCATTTAACTTTAAAACGGTTCTTGGGTTATAATAATTTAAATCGTGGAAATTGTGAAAAAATCCATCATGAAAAAAAAAAAAAAAAAAAAAAACGCTTTTTCAGAAGAAGTCAACCTTCGCTTTAAAGTTGCATTTTGAAAACAAACACAAACGAAAAAATTAATATTTCTTCTTCTAATTAAGGTAGAAGGTTAACTCATAAACATTTTCTATTCCGGGAAGATGCACTCATGTGTCCACACTGTCATTTTGATTATCTTACCATTCATCATATTCTGACGGATTGTTCGGGCTTCCGACACTTGTACAGAAATTATTTTAACTCATCTTCACCACTTCTTGACAAACCTCATTGGGAAAACACCTAACGGGGCACTTTTTATCTTTTGAAAGCAGGTTTTTATTTCGAAATATAGCCTCTTTTTATCTATCACTGTTTTTTATGTTTTGATTTCTCTTGGCGTTTAAACGACATCTGTATAGGTGCTCTATTCATATTGAGCTTTCTGTTGTTTTACTTCTATGTTATACTATTTTACCATTTTAATATTTTAACCTTTTTTCTTTATTTATTTGAGTATATCAGGATGGGATACCCCATCTAGATATCTTTTTTCACTTTTGTATTTATATTATTTGTTTTGGCGCAGCATATCCCTCGGGGGATTTTGCGCCATTAAAACCCATATAACCATCTAATTAAGATATAAACATGATTTAAACGTCATTTTAAGCATAAAAATTCAAAGAAACTTTTAATGCAATAAATAACACTTTTTTTTTTAATATAAAATTTGAAGATTTTTGTCTTAAAGCAACTCAAGTTTTTATTTACTATGCAATCCCATGCTACAATGCAATCTATGCAGCACTATTCTTTCCCATGAAAAAGAAAAATAATAAGAAAAACCTGTTGTCCATATGGCCCATTTTCGAGATAGAATATATCCCTAAGTTTTAAGAGAATTTAAAGACATATTTCATAGGCTTGATCCTTTTCGTATATTCTTTAACCCATTCACATCTTTTCAACACACGTACCGCCCGCGCTTGTAGCGTTCCACTATATTCCCCAAACCCGTTACTTAACATTCTTTTCCAAACATTGTGGATCGCGTTCTTAAAAAATCTTCTATCATCAACGGAAGATGCTGACTTAGAGAGATTTTCTAAGACTTATTCAGAATATGATTTCCTGGTCTGCGTATGAATGTCCCCATGCTGGGTTTTTTTCTTCTTATTATTTATTTCCAAGCAGGAATTTTCTTTTTTCTTTTTTGAATAAGACACTCAAAAGCCTCTTTATTCAAATCCTTTTAAAATGTGTCACATAGAAAAATACAGAGTTATAAAGCAGTATTAGATAACGTGTTAGTATTTTTTAATTTAATTCACGCTATTAGATATTTTTAACATTAGAAAGACCAAAATTTTCAGTTCAAGTTTTATGAAAAAATATTTGACAGCAGAAATCTTATTTAAAACACATTTAACGTATTACATTTTATAATTACCAACCCAATTCAAAAGGGTTTATGAATTCTGTTTTTCTGACCGTTTTTCTCGCTGTTTTTCCGTACTCTTACTCGCTTACATATTGTCGAATAGCCATGAATTGGATAGATGAATTGGGGTTTAATGTGGCAAGTTCGGTATGGAAAATGATGTGTGTAGCATATTGATGAGTGCTTTTGTAGAGTGATGCCAAAAAAAATTACCTATTCTCTTTTTATTTTCAAAAGTTAATTTTTTTTTATTTCCTGAATCAAAATTATAGCTAAATAACCAAAGAAGACATGTCTCAAGTTTAAAGCATTTAACTTTAAAACGGTTCTTGGGTTATAACAATTTAAATTATGGAAATTGTGAAAAAATCCATCATGAAAAAAAAAAAAAAAACGCTTTTTCAGAAGAAGTCAACCTTCAACCTTCTAGGTTAACTTGCTTCAAAGTTGCATTTTGAAAACAAACACAAACGAAAAAATTAATATTTCTTCTTCTAATTAAGGTAGAAGGTTAACTCATAAACATTTTCTATTCCGGGAAGATGCACTCATGTGTTCACACTGTCATTTTGATCATCATCCATTCATCATATTCTGACGGATTGTTCGGGCCTCGGAAACTTTTACAGAAATTATTTTAATTCATCTTCACCACTTCTTGACAAACCTTATTGGGGAAACACCTAACGGGGCACTTTTTATCTTTTTAAAGCAGGTTTTTATTTCGAAATATAACCTCTTCATATCTATCATTGTTTTTTATGTTTTGATTTCTCTTGGCGTTTAAACGACATCTGGATAGGTGCTCTATCCAGATTGAGCTTTCTATTGTTTTACTTTTGTGTTATACTATTTTACCACAAAAAATTACCTAATTTAGAACCAGCAAGTCTCTGATTTGGAATATCTATTAGATGAGTATGCAGAACTGCGACATCATTGAAAATTTATTTGTTTGAGAGAAAATTTTTACGAATACATTTATACACCGATTATATGAATAGAAAAAATATATATACCTTTTACGAATCATTATTTTCTTTTGTTTCCGCAATCATTTGAAGATTAGTAGTTTTGGCCTATCGCTGTGTGATAATCATCAGTGTTGAATTCAGACATTTTTCTCCGGGAGGTATTTTTGGCTCCGGGGGGGGGGGGATTATAGCGTTCCGGGGGGAAATTGCCCATTTTGATCATTGAAAATACAAAATATCAAAATTTCCGGGAGGGGGGGCATTTGAAAGTTCAGGGGGGATGTCCCTCCCGGGCCACCCCTTGAATTCAACACTGATAATCATTTATCTGCTGGTATCTTCAAAATTAGTTTAAAACGCGACTTTGGATGACTATTTTTCCTTTCTATACTTTTCTCTTTTAAAAATAATTATTTTATATCAAAATTTAAAACATTCCCCGATTTAATAATGCCTTAATAAGGATCTATATGTATCAAAAATAAGACAGTTTGGATTTCAAAAGAACTTTCATCCTTTGATCTATTGTCAGGCGTCAATGAAATTTTCCGGCACCTTACATTTTTCATGATCATTTTCATATGTTTTATAGAGTGTTATAAATATTTTTCTAATTATTAGCTGTCAATTTTGAATAAAAAAGATAATTTTATGTATACGAACATATAAATAATTATATTCTCATGTAGTCTAAAAATGAAGAGTATGTCAGTAAGTATTTTTATAGAAATGTATGTGAATGTTTAAGAAATTTAATATTTATTTAAATCTTAATTTATATTAATAATTGCAAATAAAATATCACATGAAAGACTCTTTTCATACAATTGCAAAACACTTAAAATATTTTTAAAATCATCTGTATGTTTCACTGCATCATAAATTTTACATAAGAAATTCCTTTCTAATATACAATATTAAATCTTTTCCCTCTAAAAATATAAGTATTAAATAAATCAATTGTCCATATGGTCCATTTCCGTGATACAATACATCTCGTAGTTTTAAGAGAATACAAAGACATATTTCATAGGACTCATCCTTTTCGTATGTTTTTTTAACGCATTCATCTTTGCAAAGGACGTACCGCCTGCTCTTGTAGTATTCCACTGTATTCCCCAAACCCGTACTTAACTTTCTTTTCAACCATTCCGGACCACGTTCTTAAAAAATCTTCCATCGTCAATAGAAGATCCAGACTTATAAGGATTTTCCAGACTTATTTCTGAGTATGATTTCCTGGTCTGCGTGTGAATGTCCCGATGCCGTGCTTTCCTTCTCTTTTTATTTTCAAAGCCAGATTTTTTTTTCTTTGAATAAGACGCTCAAAAAGGTTCTTTCTTCAAATCCTTTTAAAATAGATCATATAGAAAAAGGCAGAGTTTTAATTTTATTATGGGGCGATGCTATATGAAAATTTATTATTTTTTAACTTAAATCATGATGCTAAGCATCTTTAAAGGTTTTATTCTTCTTTAAGACCTTTCATCCTCTGTTTAATTAACCGTTTTTCGAAATATTCTGGCTAATGTATTAAATTATCTTTCTATTCAGTTAATGCAACTCAAAATTTAAGGTAAATTTATCAGTTAAAACGTTTCGAGGCTTTTTAGGGAAAGTGTAATAGAAATTAGCTTTGTATAAATATATTTTATTTATTAAAATTTTTCTTTTTAGTTTAACCAAAAAAATGCGAATAATTTTTTTTTTAATTAATGATTTTTTTTTCCATATATAAAATAAAACCTGAGAGTATGTTACTAGCATTTTTTATTAATATATATATATATATATATAGCTGTTGTAGAAACTTTATATTTCTCTTTAAAAATACAATTTTGCCCCTCCCCCCTCTCCCTCACGAAAAAAAAAAGGAATTTTTGTAATCTCTTTGAATAAGTACATTTGCCAACATTTGTTCATTTTAAGATAGTTTTCGTAACCGTATGAGACTTTTGTATTGGTAATCAGCCAAATTATCAACTTGTAATATATAAACGCAAAAAATAGTTATACATTTGCTAAAAATATTTTAAAATTAACAAAACTAAAAAGATGTGCATATTCAAAAGTGCCACAAAAATTCCTGTTTTTTTCTTTGGCCGGAACTCTACAAATAAAATTTCCCATTCAAAACACTTTTCATGCAATTTTCAAAGCTCTTAGAATGTTAATAGAATCATCAAACATTTTTACTGCATCATAGGTTTATACACAAAATTCTTTTTTAATATACATTAAAGAAATTCTTTCCCATAAAAACAAAAATAATAACGAAATCAGTTTCCCATATAATCTGTTTTCTAGATATAATTTATCGCAAAGTTTTATGAGAATTCAACGACATATTTCATTAGCTTGATCATTTTTGCATATTTTTGAATGCATTCATCTATTCGATACGCATACCTCCTGTATTTGTAGCGTTCCACTATATTCCCGAATCCCATACTTAACTTTCATTTTCAATTATTCTGGACGTTCTTAAAAAATCTTTCATCGTCAATGTAAGATGCTGACTAAACCCTTTATCTGCCGACAATACTTATAAATACCATTAAAATAACTTATTGTAAAATTCTTTTAATACGTCAGTTACTTGTAATACTGTTTAGAATGAGTTACAAATACATTACTTTATCTTGTTCCAAAAGCATTAATGGTTATACAAAACAAAAATATATTTAAAAGGGCGATTTCTTTTGCCTTTGCAAATGTTTTCAGCTTTCTTGGCGCTGAGGAAGAGGGATGGGGATTTTTCAATGCGGAAATATTTTTATATTTATAATGTAAAAACATCATATTTGTACAATTTATAAATCTGCAAAATACTAGGAAAATAATTACAAATAAAATATTTGAGTGGGGTTATAAAAATTGCACAAAATCCCTGCAAATACAAATTTAATTAATACTTCTAAATCATTCAATCCTTCTAAAATCCTTTAAATATTTATTAAATGATAATGTAAACCTTTTAATTTAGTTTAAACAATTTACGTGAAATGCTTTAGAATGTAAAATTTTCATGAATTCATAATGCGGTAGATAAAGGGTTAAAGAGATTTTCCATAGCACTTATTCAGAATATCATTTCCTGGTCTGCGTGTGAACGTCCCAATGTCTTACTTTTCTCTTTAAGACTTTCCTTTTTATTCCTAAAAAAAGTCTTTTTTTTTTCTTCGCATAAGACACTGAAAAAGCCTCTTTCTTCAAATTCTTTTAAAACGGATCAGATTGAAAAAGACGCAGTTATCATTTTATCATATGTCTGTATTATATAATATTTTAGTATTTTTGAACTTAATTCATGATATTAAATATTTTTAAAGGTTTTTAAACATTTATATTATAGGTTTGTACATTGTAAGAAAGATTGGCATGCATTGTAAAATTGCAACAAAAATTGCACTTTATATTTTTGTTTAAAATAAACAAAAATTACATAAAAATCATTTTTATACGATTTTTCAAAAAGCGGGAGTGTTAATCAAATAATCAAAATATTTTACTGTATCATTAAGTTTATATCAGAATTTCCTTTCTTATATACAATGACTAAACCCTTTATCATGAATAATAAAAATAATAAAGGAATCAGTTTTCCATATGGTCCATTTTCGAGATGCAATATATCCTAGGTTTTAAGATAATCTAAAGGCATACTTTATTAGCTTGATCCTTTTCGTATACAGTCGAGTCTCTCTACAACGAAACTCCATACATCGAATTTCTCTATATAACGAATTTTTAGTAGGAACGGTCCCCTTTTCGCATGATTACATTAAAAACAGTCTCTATATAGCGAAATATCTATCTCCATATAACGATTTTTTTCATAAATTGGTCTTAATTTATTCAGTTTTAAAAAGCTTCGGTATCATATGGAATCAATTTTCCATCACTTATTTTTGATTTATCGTCAGTGCTGAGTTTTTTACTTCTTTCAATGTTCTTTAAATCCAGCGAATTCATCCCACCTCCCACACCACATCTTTCTCAAAACAGTGTCAATTGGATTGATACACATGTAAGGGAGGAATCAATGAGAGGCACATAAGAGAGGCCTTCAAATGGAGGAAAACGTTAACTACAATTTTTTATTCCTTGGTAAAATTTGAACATTTTTTTGCGAGCGTAACAATTTAAAAAAAAAAAAAAAAAAAAAAAAAAAAAAAAAAAATACAGATTTCTGTTGAAGAAATCTGTAATTTTTTTTTTAAATTTTTAATTGCTGAAATTAATGCAAGTCTTCCTTATTTTATTTTCATTAAGCTTTCAAATAAATATCTATTCTCTTTTTTGAAACAGCTTAAATAATTAAGAAATAAAATGTTAGGTTAATATTTACTTTTAAACACTTCAAATTTTTAATTCAAAAGATCAAAAATAATATTTGTTCAAATTTCACACATTAAATATGATTTTTAACATCATTCTCTATACATCGAATTTCTCTATATAACGAATTTTTTACTGGAACTGTGGATTTCGTTATATAGAGACTCGACTGTATTTTTCAACGAATTCATCTTTTCAATAGACGTACCACCTACTCTTGTAGTATTCCACTGTATTCCCCAAATCTTACTTAACTCTCTTTTTCAACAGTTTTGAACCATGTTCTTAAAAACTCTATCGTCAACGGAAGTAATTGAGTGTTGCGTAACTTGTTGGAGTTTATGGGATATCGTGATCGTTTGCAGAGTTTTATTAAGTAAACACATGTTGTATTCCATAGCAAACCCCAGTTAATAATATGTTTCCTGTGTAAGTCCACCAGGCAATAATTAAGAACATATATCCATGCAAAAAAACTTTATTTTACAAAATAGAAAGCATTTAGTTGTGCCCCCCCCCCCTTTAGAAAAACCTTTTAGCTGTTGCTAACAGGAAAATCAGAGGCGAAGTGTCCGTCTAAAGTTAAGTTAATACATGCCAAACATACATCCATGTTAATCCAAAACACCAATCTTAAAATTAGTCGTTAACAAGGAATCGGTATAAAAATTTAAACAATAAAAACGCCAAAAAGGTTTGCCATATTTGGCTATCAATTAAAAAGCGAATTAAAAAAGCAAACGTATCTTTGCTTGCATTTAACTCTAACAGATCGTATAATAACTGCCAAATATTCATTTGTAGCGAGATGAGAAATGTTATTTATTGGTTCCATAAGTATTTTTATAGACGCCGTATAGCTTAAATTATTGTCTGCATTTTAGATCACACAACAAATTTTTAATAAATAATCATTTATGTCATAAAATAGCATTAAAGAATATTTTTAAGGATATAATAATTCAGCTTAAATTAGAAATAAAAAATATCTTTTTTGAATGCTTGTATTTAACAGAGGAAAATAAAATAAATTTTGAAAATGGATTTATTTTTAATAAAAATATAATAAGAATACATGGCTTCACCATATTGACTTAGAGAGATTTTCTAAGACTTATTCAGAATACGATTTTCCGGTCTGCGTGTGAACGTCGCGATGTCGGGTTTTCCTCTTCTTTTTATTCCCAAGTAAGACTTTTTTTTTCTTTTCTTGAGACACTCAAAAACCCTCTTTCTACAAATCCTTTTAAAATGGATCATATAGAAAAAGTCAGAGCTATAATTTCTTTATAAGGTTGTATTATATGACATTTTAGCATTTTTTAACTTAGTTCATGATGTTAGACATCTTTAATACTAGAAAAGGCAAAAATTGTACTCAAGTTTTATATTAAAAAAAAAAATACACCAAAATTTTTATTTAAAGCTCATCTAAATTATTTAATTTTTTAAAACTTCCCGAATAAAGTTGAAAAATGTTTATGAATTCTGCTTATCGGGCAGTCTGTCTCTCTGATTGTCCGTACAAGCCCGGTATTGAAAATGAAGTGCATAGCATTTTCAGTTCATTTACAGGACACTCAAAAAAACATCATTACATTAATGTTTACATGGATACATCGTTTGAAATTCACGTATATTATTGATCTATACTGCAGGGTTCTTACAATAGTATGTGGTGTATATAGAAATTTTCGTTTATTTACAGTGACACGCAAAAGAATTTAGCCGTAGAAGAAAATAAGTAATAATTGATCAATTGATGCCTACGGACAATAATTGTTGCACATTTTAAATGTAACTATTTTTTAGATATTATTAGTATGTGTAAGTTCTGTGGATTATATACAGGATCACACAAAAGTTCTCAATAATTTCCGTGTATGGGGGAAATTGCTGGAGGAAAATCTTCAACTGTGCTAAGCGTTTAATGAACTAAGATTGTTATATAATATACATACATAGTATATGCACATTATATACAGGGCTTTACAAGAAATCGTATATTTTGACTAATCCTACATTTCGATTAAAATCAATAACTATATTCATATTTAAAATAAAACAGGAAAGTATATTTATAAGCATTTTTATAAAAACATATATTACTTTTTTAGAAATTTAATTCTTATTTTACATTAAACTTAAAAATTGAAAGTAAAATAACATTTAAAAGCTACTTTTATACGATTTTTTAACACTTAGAATGTTTATAAAACCATCAAACTATTTTACTGCATCACAATTTTATGTATGAATTTCGTTTCTAATATATAGTATCCAAATCCTTTATTCCCCCCCCCCCCTTTGATAAACGGCAAGTGCTGGGTTCGAGCCCAATCGCGGTCATCGGCCTAACCATTCGAAGTTTTCCGTGGTTTTCTTCGAACCACAGATTTCCTTGGGTAAATACGGGTTAAGTTCCACTAAAAATACCCCCCCGGAGGGCACCCCCCTGTAGAACCCATATCACAAGTGTAGATAATTGTCCGTCATAAACACAAACAAACAAACAAACCAAATCCTTTCCAATGAAAAATAAAAATAATTTAGAAATCAGTTGTCCATATGATCCATTTCCGAGATACAATATATCCCGAAGTTTTAACAGAATTTAAAGACATATTTCATAGGACTGATCCTTTTCTTATATTTTTTAACGCATTCATCTTTTCAACAGACGTACAGCCTGTGCTTGTAGCGTTCCACTATATTCCTCAAACCCATACTTAACTTTCTTTTTCAAACATTCTGGACCGCGTTCTTAAAAAAATCTTCTATCATCAATGGAAGATGCTGACTTAGAGAGATTTTCCAGACTTATTCAAAATATGATTTCCTAGTCTGCGTGTGAACACCCCCATGCCGGGTTTTCATCCTTTTTTTTTATTCCCAAGTAAGAATTTTTTTTTCTTTGCTTAAGACACTCGAAAAACCTCGTTCTTGAAATCCTTTTAAAACGGATTATATAGGAAAAGATAGCGTTATCATTTTATTATATTTCGGTATTGTATGACATTTTAGTATTTTTTTAAACTTCGTTCGTGATATTATACATCTTTCCCCCTGACCGCCGAGCAAAATTGAAAAAATTGTAATGTTGTTTTCTCCTTAATTTACAAAAATATTAAAAAAAAAAAATTTCCCACTGTGATACTAAATATTTTATTACGTATAGGTATACAACCTTTGACAGTATTAATCATAACTTAATTTTTCAAAACTGGATTTTAATTATAGAATTATATTAATTTAAATATTGCATATGTTGCAATGAAACCTGCAGCTTAGAGAACGTAAAAATCAGTTCCGTGCAGTCAGAAGTTTAACAATAGTAATGCCGAAAAATTTACTCATGTTTTATATATATATACAAAAAAAATAATAGCACCAAAAATTTTATTTAGAAACTGTTTAACTTGACTCAAAGTCATCCAGTCATCGTTTGATTAATTAACTATTTCCCAAAACATGTCGACTTATAAATTGAGAAGATTTTTCTCTCCAGATAATACAGCTTAAAATTTGCTATAATTTTTTCTTTTAATAAAACTTCAATGTATTTGATGAAAAAAATATATATTAGCTTTGTATGCATGTAACTGTTTAGAGAAATTTTCCCACTAATTACGTTTTCCATAATTTCTATTTTAATGACTTTAAATATAAGTGTATTTCTAATTATTAGCTATCGTTTTTCGCTTAATGAATAATTTTATTCATATATGACCAACAATAAGAGAGTATTTTAATAATCATTTTTATAGAAAAATATATTAATGTTCTAGAATAATGTATATCTTTATTTTAGAAATAAATTACCACATTAGTAGCGATTTTTATGATATGTCCAAAATACTTAGAATGTTTTTAAAATCATCAACCTTTTTTACCTCATCATAAGTTAGTATAAATTTTTTTTTCTAATATTCAATAACTAAATTCTTTCCCATGAAAAATAAAAATAATGAATAAATAAGTTGTTCATATGATTCATTTCTGTGATCAATTTATCCCGAATTTTTAAGAGGATTTAAAGACATAT
The DNA here is from genome assembly GCA_964019185.1 of Maratus speculifer. Taxonomy (NCBI): domain Eukaryota; kingdom Metazoa; phylum Arthropoda; class Arachnida; order Araneae; family Salticidae; genus Maratus; species Maratus speculifer. Next base: position 281,010,820 of record OZ025294.1, read on the forward strand.
TTCAATGGATTGATCCTTTTCATATATATTTTAATGCGTTCAGCTTTTCAAAGCACATAACGCCTGCACTTGCAACGTTCCACTACACTGTAAACAACAACAACAAAAAAGAAAAATAAATATTAATAAAAATAAATAAATAAATAAAACGGACGAATTTCGGAAATTGTACTAATAACCGGGATGCCTGTACAATTTACTGATTATTAACTGAAAAATTTCCGTAAATTCAAGAAACCCCCAGAAGAAAATGGAAATGTTTCTGGAACTTGTGGAAATTTTCTGCTAAAAAAATTGTAAAGTGTACTGGCGTCCCGTACAAATTCTGTAAAATGGTACGTTTATTTATTTATTTTATTTATTATTTATTATTATTTATTATTTATTATTTTTTTTAGAGTGTATAATCTCCAAGCCCGTACTCAACTTTCTTTTGAATTAAACTATATGATAATACAATAATTCTTCTTAATGATACAATATATCCCGAAGTTTTAAAAGAATTTAAAGACATATTTCATAGGACTGATCCTTTTCGTATATTTTTTACCGCATTCATCTTTTCAATAGACGTACACTCTGTGCTTGTAGCATTCCACTATATTCCCCAAACCCATACTTAACTTTCTTTTTCAACCATTCTGGACCGCGTTCTTAAAAAATATCCCACCGTCAATGGAAGATGCTGACTTATGAAGATTTAACAGACTTATTTCAGAATATGATTTCCTTGTCTGAGTGTGAACGTCTAGATGCCGGGCTTTACTTTTCTTTTTATTTCGAAGTAAGACTTTTTTTTTTCTTTGCATAAGACACCCAAAAAGCTTCTTTCTTCAAATCCTTTTAAAATGGATCATATAAGACACAGTTATCATTCTATTTATTATATAATGGTATTACATGACAGTTTTATATTTTTTAACTTAATTCATGATATTAAAAATCTTTAAAGGTTTTATGTGTCTTAAAGACTCTTCATTCTCTGAAGAATAATTAGCTGTTATTAGCGACGTATATATTAATATGTGCTTGTATTCAGTTAATGCAACTGAAAATTAGATAAATTTATCAGTTAATAACATTTTGATGTTTCTTAGGGAATATGTAATATATATTAGCTTTGTATAAATATTTATTATTATTATTATTTTCTTTTTAGTTTAGCTAAAATGTTAATGTATATATTTTTAATAAATGAATAATTTTTTCATATATAAAATAAAATCTGAGAATATGTTATTAAGCATTTTTATATTAAAATAATAAATATGATTGTTTTAGAAATTTAAATTTGTTTCTTTAAAATTAGAATCCTGGCCAAAGAAAATATGAATTTTTGTACCTCAATAAATATGTACATTTTTCAACATTTGCTTATTTTAAGATAGTTTTCGATTTCGTTTACAGTATGTTTTAAAATAACCTTAAAAAAAAAAAAAAAAAAAAAAAAAAAAAAAAAAAAAAAAAGGCAGATTTTTTTGCATTTAGCTCCATTTTTTTCTTTATAGCTTGCTTTAGCCATGGAAAGAAAGAACTTTACCTTTCTGATATGCTATTTTAATCTTACACTAAACTGAAAATGAAAAAGAAAAGTACATTACCCTTTAAACAATCAATATAATGTCTTTCATTTTTTATGGAGTAAATTTTCCGATACATACCTCATACTAACACACGTCATTCTAATCGATCGAAGTGATGCGTCTATCTATGTTTTAGTTGATGAATATATTTTTTTGGTATTATTTTTATTATTTCGACTGTGTGAAGAATGGATATTCTGCAAATATAAAATATCGCAAAAACGCATATAAAATAATAATTTGAAAAATACAGTTTGAACTGGAGCGGTATTTTGAGTTTATAAGGTGTTTGCTAAAATATGTATGCTAAAATATCTCACCAAATAATTATAAAACATGTGGGTAATGTGGGTAATTTCATAAAATATTTGTTGCATTTTTTATATCATAACACATAAATAAATGAATTTTTTTTACTCGATTAGATTAGAGGAAAATAAATTATATTGAAAAAAGAAGTCCAAACAATATATTTATTAATTTATAAAAAATATATGAAAACATATAAAAAATGAAAAAATGTTTTATGGTTTCATTTTTAGATCTGTTTCGCAGTTGTTTCTTTATTTCTTCTTTTTAATGAAGAAAATTTGTCATTTCTTAAAATAATTGCTTTTTTGGTTAAATAAAAAATTATTTTTGAAGAAATTTTTACATCCCCATCGATGAAGTAAGTTTTTGATTGAACTGTTTTATTAATTGAATACTAACAAAATTAATCGATATTACTTCAAACTTGAAATTAAGCTTAAATTTTACGCTTTGAATTATAAACGCATAATTATATCAATGTTACAAGAGAAGAAAACCTTATCAGTATTAAAAAGAATACTGATAAGGTAGAATACGAATTGAGCACAGAAGATTCAAATATTTCAAATTATCATTTATTTAGAATTAGCTTTAATTCTTATTATTTTTTTAGTCTCATTTCAAAATAATGTAGTGTAATAATGAAATTTAGTCAAAATGTAGATTAAATGGAAATTTTTGAATTATTTCTAAATATATTATGACTTCCAATAAAAATCAGACATAAAATATCACTTAGCATATTTTAACAATTGCGCGAGCAAAGCAGCAGGTTTCGCTTTATTTATCTAACAAGAGAACACATTTTGCTCTGTCTGTCTCGGTGTGTGTCTACGACGGATAGCGAAATGTACGTCATGTACGAAGTTTCTCTAGATGTATCGGGGTTTAAGATTTCAGAATTTTAAAATACTATTTATTAGCTTAGCAATTAATTAAAATCGAAACACACTTTCATAAAGAAATTGCGTTTTCATTTTCAGTCTTCAAAGCGCATGATCAGTACGCACCGTAATGAAAAATAATTTAAATGCTAGCATGTTTCGTGTATTTATCTTGGCCCAGTTTTTAGAGCATCATATTGATGAACTATAGATCCCTGTGTCGATACTCGAAGAACCAAATTTGAAATTCTTTGTTTATAAATAAGATAAATTTCATTTTGTTTTTTATAATGTTTTACGAAATACACACACTTATATATGTATAAATCCATAGGCAAACAAACAAACAAATAAAAACAAATCTTTATTTTCTATAGATATACAGAATGAAATTGAAAACTATCTGTTTGTTTCATTTTACTATTATAGATGTGTGAAAATTTCAACAAATACGGTAAGAATTTAAGAATTTCAACGCGGTTTTACCTCCAGGTCACGAATTTTGAAGTACTTATAAAAGTTTTTAAAAAACATAAATTTTAACATATTCAAATCTACCTATTAATGCAGGTGACTTCGCACCTTACTGATATTACACTTTTTCTATGCTAAAAGTACAAAAAGGTCCTTATTTTAACATAATCTTTTCAAAATTCAAAATAAAGTAGATTTTACTCACAAAAGTTTTTGAAAAGTTCGAATCTGTAGATTTTTTTTTTTTTTTTTTTTTTTTTTTTTTTTTTTTTTTTACAAAGTGAAATGCTTGCGAATTTCGACAAAATCAATTAAAACCTGAATGTTTCTATGGGGTTTCGCTTGCTTTCGGTCTGCATAGACTCCAAAGTTACACAAAAAATAAAATACTAAATAGCATATACTTTCAATTCAATACATTTTGACGATTTTTGAATTAAAAAAATGTGAAATCAACAAAACAGAGTTACAGATATAAAATTATACAAATTTGAAGTTCATTAAAAGGCCATTCGTCAGGGGCTATGCCAACACTGGGTTTATCAGTCAGTATATAATAAATTTGAAAGACATACATGTATGATGTTAATCACATAAACATGTCTTAATTTCTTTAAAAAAACATTAATTGTTAAACTACATCGCTACTTAAACCAAGCTCTAATTTTCTTCTAAAAAGTTATTCCTTTTCTATCATTAAGTATTCTTTACTTAATTTTTTTTAAATCTTAATAAAATGAATTTCAAAGTAATGTAAATTATTTCATCATCTATAATATTTTTTGTAAATAAAAGCATTTAATTTCTCCGGGAAATATTATTCATTATATTACTCAAGGCTATCCTTTTACTTTTGTTTCTCATAAATAACGCATTTCACTTATCCGTTAACATTATCTCATGCTATATATATCAACTAATTGCATTTCTTTGTGTAATTCAAAATTCTAATTTATACAATAATCATAAATACCTTTCTCAGAAATTTCTCAGAAAATTAACATATTTAATAAATTATACATAAATAGAATCAATAATGTGCAAACAAAATTTCTAATAATCAAAAGGTAATTTCCTTAAAAAAAAAACTACTTCATCAATCAAAAAGAATAATTTAACTTGGTAGTTGATCATAGAATCAAAGTTTTCCCTATTATCAATCTAAATGATATGATATATAATTTATTGAAAATGTTATCATATTGTTTGATGAAATAATAATATATGTCATCGGATATATTTAGTTTTTTTTTTCATCTTTCGCCAAATAGTGTCTTGTTTTTATCTTTTTGGTATAATGTTGGCTAGTTTATCTAAAGTATGCTAACGCAACAAATCCGTTATGCACTGCTATTTTGGAATAAATTCTATTATTTAATAGTGACATCTTCCTGCTTTTAATTTTTATTTAGCGTTAAGGCTGGGAACATGTATTGATCTTTAATAAAACAAGAAAGAAAAAATAATGCGTCAAGCATAGATTATGCAGCACTTTCCAACACATTCAGAATAATGTAACATAACTGCATCATTAAAAAAAACTAAAATATCCCGTCTCATTTCACTATATGAAAATGTATAAAGCATTACAAAACCGAATTTCAGTTCAGCTGTTCCCATCTGCTATGGAAAGTTATCCGTAATTTTTTGCAGCCCTGTAGATTATATAGAGGTTTGTATTGATTAACAACATGCATTCCAAAACGTAATTCAATTAAGAGATACATATATTTCAGTTGAAAATTGCCCTTCAGCAATTTCTTCTAATAAGGAGAATGGTATGTGAATATTTTTTGCGCAACTATGTATATAAGGTATAGAGATTGTATATAAAGTGTAACATGCAAAAAACTAATAAAATTTAAAAGCACATACCGAATTTTAAAATGTACTCTCCAGCAATTATTACTCAAAGACGGTACTGTAACCGATTTTAATATGTGTGTCCATGCAAATTAATAACAAATGCTACGATTGTTCTATTTTAACATGACCGTAGTGAAATTTAGCGATTTATATCGGTTTCGATGCATTTGAAACAGCGTAATGTCATTAAAATACTCTCAAACGATTTCCCCCCCATAAACCATAATGTAATGGAATTCCTCTGAGTGTCCCTGTAAATGAACCATTAGTCGTAGATACTTCATATGCAATACTAAACATTCTTTGGGGACTCTAAACAAGCTCTAAAAATCCAAGTGTATTTAACAGGAGTTAGAGCGTGGACAGTTGGATACACAAATCGAATGCTTAAGAACCATTATTTTGAATTTCAGACAAAAAAAAAGATGTTTTGATTGTTGTATTTTTTAATTGCTTTGCTTTTTTTATGTTGAAGTAAATCATATTTAATGAATAATCTACAATTTTGAAGCTCTGAAAATTTTTTCTCTTTCCTACTTCTGAATGCCATTTTTTCGTGAAAAGTGAAATGCTGGTATATTTAGAGCACTATATCTCTCAGAAGCAACAACATCCCAAAATTCTTTCGGCATAAACTGTTAGTACAACCATACCTAATTATTAAAATTTATTTGTTTTCATGGGGCATTGTTACTTTACATTGTTATGTTGCCACAAGTACAGTCAAAATTATGTTTTTGTTCATTTTCCGCACTTAATAGCTTATTTAAACAATAGTACCCCAAACTTTTTCTTATAGAATATGAAAGCGCACTACTAGGCAAGTAAAATAATATAGTAGTGAACTGAGATATTGTTTCTGTTAGCAGATATAACCTGTTAAATATTCAAAATTTTCAAAATCTGCAACATTTTAAGTTAATGTTATTTCAAATAAGCGCCACAGTTAAATAAAACAAAATATGTCACGCAGTATGTGAATATATGTACAAAATCATGGAAAAGAGAAAGAAGTGGGGCCTCATGATATTTTTATTTAAAAAAATGACAAAAGTTAGAAAAAAAGCAATGTCCATTATCCTTTACATCCTTTTTCTCTTTCGGAAGGGGCAACAAAAAAGGGATATTTCATTTCCTCATAGGGGAAAAACATGGAAAGATGAACGAGAAATGGGATTTTTCATTTTCTGATAGGGAAGAAATGTTATAATCAACATTATTTATTTGAAAATTTTGTCATTTTTTTTAAAAATAAAAATATCATGAGGCCCCACTTCTTTTTCTTTTTTATATTTTTGTACATATATTCACCTACTGCGTAACATACTTTGTTTTATTTAACTATGGCACTTATTTGAAATAACATTACTTTAAATGTTGCAGATTTTGAAAATTTTTGATATTTAAAAGGTTATATCTGCTAGCAGCAACAATATTGCGGTACAATACTACATTATTTTGTTTGTCCTAGTAGTACACTTTCATATTCTATAAGAAAAAGTTTGGCGTACTATTGCTTAAATAAGATATTAAGTGCGGAAAATGGACAAAAACGTCATTTTGACTGTACTTTGTGGCAACATAACAATGTAAAGAAACAATGACCCATGGAAACAAATAAATTTTAATAAATAGGTATGTTTATACTAACAGTTTATGCCAAAATAATTTTGAGATGTTGTTGCTTGCGAGAGATATAGTGCTCTAAATAAACCAGCATTTCACTTTTCACGAAAAATGACATTAAAAAATTGAACTTTGACATTTTCTATAGGAAAGAGGAAACTTTTTCACAGCTTCAAAATTACAGATTATTCATCAAATATGATCTACTTAAACATATAAAAAAATCAAGCTAATCAAAAAATACATCTATCACACTTTGGCTGATTTTCAAAATAAGGGCTCTTAACACGTTCGCTGCCGTTTACATGAAGATGTGATGATAGTTAATGCTGCACTGTAGAAGTGGGTTTTTCCCAGAAGTCAATTTACTTTTCATAACAAAGAATCAGCAAAATATTTTCCCGCGCCAGTGCGTGGCTGGCTATTGGACAAAACCCACACCACGCGCTGGCGCGTGAGTGGCCGCTTAACGTTGGCGCCATATCACGCGCTATGGCGTGAGCAGCAGCGAACGTGTTAAGAGCCCACACTACTCAGTGAAAAAGACCCAGATGATAATGTTAAGTCTATGGAAGCGTTCTTTTCAAGTATCTCGCTCATTTTTTTTATATTTTCACATGATTTATTTTGCATAGGGTAGGTGAGGCCGATCTACAACCGGGCTGGTTTTTACTTTTTCGATTTTTGTTACATATTTTTTATATTTTGATAGTTTCAATTTCAGAACGGGTTCTAACCGGTTTCGAAAGATAAAGTAATTTTAAAAAATCTGAAACCAAAATTGAAAAGTAAAAACTAGCCCTGTTCTGTTGTAGATCGTCCTCAGCTATTCTATGCAAACAAAATCGTGTAAAAATATAAAAAAATGAGCGAGATATTTGAAAAGAACGCTCCCATAGACTTAACATTCTCATCCGGGTCTTTTCCACTGAGTAGTGTGGTCTCTTAAGCACTTTCAACATTGTTGGAAAGTGCTAAAATTATCGTGCTTCTGACTGGTGAGTTACATGTCAGCTCTTCACTCAAGGCAAAGGATGAGAGCTTAGTTTAATGGGTTCTTGCGAGGAACGTTATGTACTCAACATGTACGGGCAGGCCAATCCTAAAGCCGAAAATATGGGGGTCTCCCTCTATAACTTCTGTTTAAAATATTGGAATGATGTGATCCAAAATTCAGGTCCGGCTTGTACTGTTGTCTGAATATGTGAATTCGAAACCCTGGTATGCTAAACAAAATAATTTTGGATACTACTTGATTATTCCGCCGATCAATTTCGCCAAATCATACAAATCACCAAACTGCTCGCTAAATTACACTAATTGACATAATTTTATATTAAATAACGAAAGAACAAATAAGGCGGTATAACATTAATAAAAAATACAAATAAGACATCGAAATAAAAATCATTTAATAACGTAACAAATATGCGTAACATGTCCTGTCACGTGAATGTGACATATACGATCAACAATATTTTGCATTTAATTTTATACTTTGGCGATAGGTTTTTGGTAGATAGGATAATTAACTAGGGAACTGCAAGAAGTGTAAGTCACTAATTTTGACGAAAGGAGTATCGTTGGAAAGATCTCATCGAGAGCAGTAAAAAACTCAATGGAACTATCCGTCGCAAATGAGCCGTATTTGAGATATCCGACAATTTATGTCACTTAACTAATGCATACTTAATGGGGGACCGCAAAAAATTTTAGTCTCGATTTTAATGAAAGTGGTATCGTTAAAAAGATATCATCATGAGGGAGAAAAAACTCAATAGAACTACCCGTCAGAAATAAGCCGTTTTTGAGATATCCGATAATTTATTTCACGTAGCTAGTATATATTGTTCTAGTGCACAGTTAATGGGGGACCGCAAATTTTTTTTCTTCTCGATTTTGATGAAAAGGGTGTCGTTGCAAAGATATCATTGTGAGAAGTAAAAACCTCAATAGAACTAGCCATCTGAAATGAGCCATTTTCGAGGTATCCGACAATTTATGTCGCTTAATGCAGTTTCCCAGCAGTATGCATTAGCAATGTGACACAAATTGTCGGATATCTCAAAAACGTCTCATTTCCGACGGGTGATTACATTGGGACTTTTAATCTTCACGATGATATCTTTTCAACGATACCACTTTCGTTAATATTGAGACTAAAATTTTTTGCGGTCCCCCATTAAGTGTGCACTTGTTACGTGACATAAATTGTCAAATATCTCAAAAACGGCTCATTTTCGGCGGGTAGTTAAATTGAGTTTTTTACTTCTCTCAATGAGATCTTTCCAAAGATACCACTTTCGACAAAATCGGTGACTTACATTTCTTGCAGTTCCCTAGTAAGTAGTATCTATTTTTGTCTTGGCTTTTATTGTCGCCACTTTTAGTAACGACTTGTGACCATTTTCATGTTGTACTCTGTACATAGCCATAAATTGTAAAATTATTTGTTTTAACGTTTCCCACATTTTCTTATCATTATCCATATATCACGATCAAAAAATACATTCGATTTCTTTATCTACTTATAAAGAAAACAAAGAATTTAATCTGAAAGAAAAAAACATTTTTTCCGAGTTATTCCTTTAATTGTTAATTCCATTTCCAAAAGTTTAAAAATATACTTTTAAACAATTCTTTCTTTAGAAAGTTTCTGAAGGAAGTACAATATTATTTGAGAAAGAAAAATGTACTTAATTTTTAATCTCCTACATTATTTAATTTGGGATATATCGATTATTTAAGAGAAATATTTTTGATTAGTTTGACTTTTCTTTTTACATAAGTAATATCATCATGTGAGTCCAAAGAGTATTTGTTAGAAAAAAATATTTTACAAAGCAAATTTCTTTATTTTACTGATTTTAAAAGATTTTTCTTTTTCAATTAGAGAATCAGATTTCAACATATATCGCCTTTTTTAGTTTGATTTATAAAAATAAGAAATAAAATTCCTCACTAACTTTTGTAACTCACGTTTCCGGTTATATATTTAAAAAAAAAATTTCCAACTTTTGGGAATTTTTTTTTTTTAATTTGCTCTTTTTACTGTGAAAATTTCACGTTTCAATAAGATTTATTATTGTATAAATATTGATTAAATACGTACATATGTCATTCTAAAGATTCCAAAATCTCAACCACAAATCGGGGAGATAACACTTTTATGATACAGAAATATTTAATTTCTCATAATACTTCATTTAATCGCAGATGGTAATTTAAATTCTACGATTGAATAAAGATGAACATTAGTATAAATTTAAGATCGACCGAAACAGGTTTTTGAGGCAGCAACCGAATTTTGGTAGTTTTCAGCTAAAAACGAAAAAGGAAACGACAATGTCCAATTTTTTAAAAGTAATTAAAACATACATAAATATTAATTCATTCATAATTAAATTCATAATAACATTCTTTTATTAATGTTACATAAAAACAAAATCCCATTTTTGATCTTAACATGATGAAGTTTATTGAAGGGAGTGCTGGGTTCAAATCCAATCGCGCCCGTCGGCTTAACCGTTCAAAATTTCCGTGGTTTCCTTCGAACCTAGGAAAATCGTGAGTAAACGCGGGTTAGGTTCCCATAGAAATAGAGGTGTAGTCGTAAAAATAACAAAGGATATACGTTCTAAGTAGAGGGTATACGCTCAAGGCAGAGGGTATACTCTAGAGTGTGTATAATATAGCTTTCTTAAGGAACAGTGTTCTTTTAAAAATCCAGAAGGTATACGGCTTATACCACCGTATACTCTTCACTGCATCCCTGAGAAATATCCCCACGATGGGCAATCTTCGGAAAACCTATATCTCTCATACAGATAATCGACAGTTATAAATAACACCAACACCAACAAACCTAACATGATAAAACATTTGAAAACATTACTCTTAAGCAATTCGATATAACATTGTATTTATTTATAAAAGTTATTAATTTCATAATTAATTAATAACTCGATTAATTATGAAAAATATGAAAAATCTGAGTTTCATGTGCATTGGGAATTTTTTTCTAACCGATGACCAGGCCCCTAACTGCCGAGGTACCTTAGCTTAACGGGTTAGATACCTGGTATCGGGGCGGGCGACCACCGAATCGACACTTAGCGACAATAAACCTGATATCTTTGCTTTATCATATCTGCAGGACTTGCTTCTCATTTGAGCATACTTTGATTTGTCGGTTGCTTAATGTTACATTCTGTTGTTTGTACTGAAAATGGCTACTCAAGTTGGTCTCGTAATTTGGAACTTTGATCAGATGACGAGACCTTCCCCTGGCAAGGTGCCTCCAAAGGTATAATTCACAAATAATTTGGAGGACTTTTCACACACGACGGATTTTACATGCACTAGGCGCCATTAGCGTACATGTCGGAATTTTTGTGACTATCAACTATGACAAGCAACCGGATCGGCTATTTAGATTACGTACTTTGTTGGTAATCTTTGTGGTTTATTGCACATTGGGTTAACTGTGCGTTTTGTTGCCGCAGGCGGCTGAAACTTTTTACTGTGTCATATTGACAAAACTTGTTGAACCGTTGTTGACATGCATCCTGTTGCAATTCATTTATTGCGGGGCTCGGATTGCGGGCCGAGGTTACAGCTGATGTTGTGTGACTACCGGACACCACAGGTGGACTTAGAACAGAATAGCTTATTTTTTATTATTTTTTCATTGGCGTTAGGGGATTCCTAGGCCTTTTATATATTTTTTTAATATTTTAATTTTGTTTTTATAACACAGTAGAACGTCAAGCAGTTGTCGGAGGTAGTTGAAACTTCTTACTATGTCATAATGCACAACTTGCTGAACCGTTGGTGACATATGCTGTGCTTGCAATTCATATGTTGCGGAACTCCTGTTGCGGGCCATATTTACAGCTGATTTTGTGCGACATTCGCACACTGCTAAACGACATAATACAAACACAGACAATCTCTGCTTATTCAAATCAAAATTGGCATAACCTTACGTATGATAGATTTGCCCTTGACATCGCGCACATGCATGCACATTTACAAATAAACAAACAAGCACATCTCTTTTATTATTTGAGGTAGTTTTCGTTTAAATGTTTGTAATATGTTATTGATAACTTTTAGAATTTGTTCTCTTTTCAAAAAATAATCCGTACTTTTTTTCGTGAAAAAATATGCAGAAAATATTTTACTTCAATATATTTTTTTAAATAAAAGTATTTGTATTTTACTTCAATTTAAAAATAATCAGCATACATAAATATACTTTTCCTTCAGGCATAATTTAAATTGAAACATTTGAAAAGAAATAGATATTAAATTATAATGTGTTGCATTAAATATTAAATTTCTGCATTATTGTCAAAATGGCAAGAGATAACAAAACATACGTCAGCTATTAAATATTTGTAGTAAACATAACAATTTTTAGCATGAAATAATCATCGTATGCTGGAAAGAATGTCATTATTTACATTGATTCTGCTTAAAATGCTTAAAAAATACATTTTACAATTTGATAAAATGTCACATTTCAACGTTTTTTGTTTAAAGCGATAGCCTAAAGATACACGAGTAAAGTAATTTATTTTTGTAAAATAAGTATTTTATAAACCTACTTGCTACATAGTAAAAAAAAAAAAAAAAAAAAAAAAAAAAAAAACGACCATTTTGATTTTAAAAGTTTTTACTAAAAAGAAGAACACTAATAGATCTTGATACCAAGTGTAACATATTTTTTTAACATTGGAGGGATTCTTTTTAATTTTTAAAAATAATATCTTATACTTTCCGAACATTTTATAGAATATCGTAAAGGCAGTTAAATTTCTGACACAAATTATTGAAACACTTGATTTCTCATGTCGATACTAGAGACATTATCTCTCAATCATTCATGATTAATTACAGAGCAATGTTTAAAAAATCGTTGTAGAATCTACTCGATTAATTGTACAAGAATATTAAATAGTAAATATTATTGAATAGTAAATATTATTCTAGACAACTTATTCCAAGCAATAGAACCCGTATAAAGGCTCAACCTAGCAAAGCTCATGGTAGTTCTGAAAAAAAAAAAAAAGGATTACTTTATGTTTTTTTTCGGTCACTGAATCCAACTTCTCACCAAAATTTTCTCCGGCCACCCCCTAAATTTTAGTAAAATGACCCCCCAAAAGTTTTTTTAATAAATTTTTTTTATTGTTTTTATGAAAAAGTATCTAGATATTTAGAATGTAGATAAAATTTGCAACAGGTATATGAGATGACGTTGGATGAAAGGAAAAGGGGGGGGGGGGTTCCCCAATTGCGCCGCGGCGCAGTGTGAACTAAGTTATGCACTTCAGCTTAACCACTCGCATCCTTTACGTTTCCCCTCCAAACTACCCCTATAAATAAGTATTCCCTGCAAATTAATATAAAAAATAAAAAAATTACTGGGAAATTGAGTACATAGAAATAGAAATTTGAAGCACAAGCACTAAAAAGAAAGATTTTATGGTTAGCGTTATAATAGAGAAGCATATTTTTCATATTTTTGAAAATAAAAATGTCACACACACACACACACATATATATATAGAGAGAGAGCGATAGATAGATAGATATAGATATATATTTAATTCTATAACAAATACATGACATAAAAATAGACATTATTAATTCAATAATAATTACAAAATAGAGCAATTCCGTATGACACATGCTCTGTATTCCGTATGCCATAAGCATGAATAAAAAAAAATCTAATTTCTAAAGGTGTTTTCCACCAAGATATGATTTGCAGACCGATTACATTTAAATATAGAAATTTAACTAATCCCAGATTTTCCTTCCTGAACTCGATGAGGTTATTATATATACTGCCGCCTGACAGTATCAATGGCCAAAACCGATATTTCTGTTAGAGTGAATAAATATGCTATATAAAAACTACTTGGAAATGTTTACGATACTAGACGTTAGGAATAGCAACTTTGTTTTCATAAAAAAAAATTTAAATCTAAAAATGTACTAGTTACCAACTAAATTCATAAAAATAAATGTAAATGCATATATATTGCTTAAAAAGTGCATAAAATCATATAAAAAACATTTAAAAATACATTCAACTCCTTTTAAAAAATCCGAAACGCTTACAACCGACACTTACGCGGTCTTCATCGGTGAAAAATACTTAAAACAGTTGTTGTCGCTTTGTGACCTCAGGCTCCATCCGAAAAGTCTACTTTATCTCAAGGGAGTACGGAGTATAATGTGAAAAATAGAAAAACTATTGAAAATATTTTCAAAAACACAGGTTTAACTATCATGCATTAAATTTCTCCAGATTGTGTGGATATCGTAGGATAGTGCACCATTACATACAATTTCTTTATTGGATATTATTTCGATGGATTCTCTTATGATAGCTTCAAGGGGATTAGTTGTATGAAAGAATATTTTAGATCTTTTGAAATCTATTTCTATAGGCTGAGTTTGTGCTAATTTCGCAAGCGCGGTATATGATCTGCACAATCTCAAATCTCCATCATGTTCTTTTAATCTCTTTTGAAGTTCTCTTAACGTCATACCTATGTACATAAAATCTTTATTATCTCTCTTGAAAGGGATACTATATACTACACTGTTAAAAATAAAGGTGGCAAACCAGTTACCTTTGATGCCCAGGGGTGAAAAGGTGTTTCCATTTGAAACCCGCGGGCTTGAAAATCTGTTTGGGGTGCCGTTTGGTCTATCACTGGGTGATTCATGCTAGTTAGGGTGCCGCGCAATACATACCGTGGAAGATTTTTACCACTTAGTCATTTGCGCATGATCTGTGATGTGTGTACTTCCCCTTCATCTCGCCGTCACTGGTGGATCATAACAGCAATTTCTATTTACGAAGACTATCACCGCGTATGCTCTTCCCAATTTCGTTGAAAACTTCAGATGGAAAACTTTTGGAGAGCTTTTTATGTAATTTGAAAATTTGAGGGAGACTTTGAAGGTGAGCTCGATGGCCGAATGGTTAGAGCGTTGATCATGTAATCAGACATTGTGGGTTCGAATTCTTCATGGGACAAAAGTCGGTTTATATTTTCTTTTTATTATTGGGCACTCTTGGTTTGGGGTGCCATCTTTTCACCCTAATTAAGGGTGCCATTCTGGCTCCCTTAGGGGTGTCACCAGTGAGACAAGCCTCTCACCCCTAAAAGGTGCAATGTGTCACCTGTAGTTTTAACTGTGTATATATATCCTGATCTATTGATGTGTTGAATTGAGTAAATTTTTATGTCCAACAAAACTTTTAATTTTTTAAAAACTCCTATTATACTAGTTATCAATAATTTTTAATATAAAGGATCGTTTTCAAAATCCTGGTAACTTTAGTTTGCGATTGTATTATTATTTCGTAGAGTAAGAAATATTTGTCTTTTTTTTCTTTACAGGAGTATCTAACAGCAAGTATAAAATCCAAATCTGCGAAAAAATATATACATAAGTATATTTAATCAAATAATCTACATTTTGCAACAAAATAAAGCAGAAATTTATCTTTTTTCATTTGAAAAAAGTACATAATTGTTCAGAAATGTGTTCAATATCGATTACCACATCTGCAAAATAAAAATAAATTCTTCTTATTCTATTCTATACTTTTCGGATTTTTTTTACACGGAAAATTTAAACAGAAGCAAAATGTTAGAAACACTTAAAGTTAGCTGAGTGTATTTTTGGTGATCCAGGATCAGATAACAATTGGAAAAAGAAAAAAAAACATGCATATGTAGATGCACTTTTTGAAACTACAGATATAGTTTAGAAATGTTTTTTGGAATTTTCTTAACTGAATATTATATACAAGTTTGCATTTGCCAAATGGAAAATTGCATTAGTATGGGATTTTTTCTATGCTATTTCATGCGAATGAAATATATTTAAATTTTAATGCTCGGAATAGATTTTTACACACTGTTGAAAGTGAAGGTGACAAACCGGTGCCATTTGGGACCCGGAGGTGAAAAGGCCCTAGGGTGCATTGGAACCCGGGGCATTTGAAATCCTAGGATGCCATAGGGGCTTGGATATATGGTTGCAGTGCCGACAGGTCTCTTACTGGGTGATTGGAACTAAATAAGGTGCCATGCACTTCGTATTGGCAGCAATGTGGCACCTCATCGGGTGATTGGAACCATGCTCATGCGCTGTGACGTGTGTCTTTCTGTTTTCTGTGACGGCAAGTAAAATCTATGGCTATGAGTGAATGAAGGTGAGCTCGATGGCCGAGCGGTTATAACGCTGAGCTTGTAGTTAGGCGTTGTGAGTTCGAATCCTTCGACGGCCAAAAGTCGGTTTGTATATTTTTTAATTTTTTATTATTGGACACTCTGTATTAAGGGTGCCATATTTTCACCCTAATTAAAGGTGCCATTATGATTCCTTTGGGGGTGTCACCATAGAGACAAGCCTTTCACCCCTAAAAGATGCAATGTGTCACCACTAGTTTTAACAGTGTATATACTTTATACTTATTCCTTTTTATACTTATTGTTCTTAATAATATTATTTAATCATTTTTAGCGTATTTGCCTTCCAGCTTGAAAAGTGTGTTCCTCGGATCCAATTACAAACAAGTTTCTTAAAACATAAATTACGAATATGCATCTCAGTAGAACAAGAAATATTCGTTTTTTTTTTTTCCAATATTTAACAACAAGTATGAGATCCAAATCTGCAAAATAAGCAAAAAAAATATATATTTAGACGAATAATTTACTTTTTTGAAACAAATTAAAGCAGAAATCTTAAATTATATTCATTAAAAAAAAAAAAAAAAAAAAAAAAAAAAAAACATAATTGTAAATAAGTGTGTTTACCATCGGTTGGCATACCTGCATTATAAAAATAAATTATTTTCCTTCTGCTCTATGCTTTTCGAACTATTTTTATACAGAAATTTTAACAGAAGCAAAAATGTTAGAAACACCAAAAGTTAGCTGAGTGTATTCTTGCTGATCCGGGATCAGATAACATTTGGAAAAAGGAAAAAAAATAACGTATGCAGATCTAGATGCACTTTCTGAAACTACAGATATAGTTTAGAAATGTTTTTTGGAATCCTCTTTACTGAATATTGTATATAAGTTCTCATGTGACAAATGGAAAATTGTATTAGTATGGGAATTTTTTCCACGTTCTTTCATGAAAATGAAATACATTTAAATTTTAAAGTTCGGAATAGATTTTTACATATACTTTATATCTATTTATTTTTATACTTATTGTTCTTGATAATGATATTTAATCATTTTTAGCGCATTTGCATCCCAGCAAGAAAGGTGTGTTCCTGGGAATCAATTAGATGTAAGTTTCTTAAAACATACATTACGCATATGCATTTTCGTAGAATAAGAAATATTCGTCTTTTTTTACCAGTATCTAACAGCAAAAATGAAATCCAAATCTACAAAATAAACATTGAAAAAAATATATTACTACCAATAATTTACTTTTTTGCAACAAAATAAAGCAGAAATCTAAATTATTTTCATGAAAAATAAACAAAGAAACAAACAAAAAAACACAATTGTAAAGAAGTGCGTTCACCATCGATTAGCATATCTGCAAAATAAAAATGAATTCTTCTTCTTCTGTTCTGTACTTTTTGAAGTATTTTTACATTAAAAATTTAAACAGAAGCAAAAAGTTCGAAACACTAAAAGTTAGCTGAATGTATTTTTGCTGATCCGGGATCAGATAACATCTGGAAAAAGAAAAAAAAAACATACGGAAATGTAGATGCAGTTTCTGAAACTACAGATATAGTTTAGAAATGTTTTTTGGAATCCTCTTTACTTAATATTATATATAAGTTTTCAATTGCTAAATGGAAAATTGTATTATTATGGGATTTTTTTTCCACGCCCTTTCGTCCAAAATAAAATACATTAATATTTTATGTTTATAAATATACAATTAAATTTTAAGTTCGGAATAGATTTTTACATATGTATGGTTTTTATACTTAATGCTTTTAATAATAATAATTAATCTTATTTAGCACATTTGCATCTCAGATTAAAAGGTATTATCAAAGCTCTTGAGTGTACACTTAAGGGCTTTCGGTATTATGATTTAAAATCATATATTGATAATTTAAATTACTCAAACTCAATTCTTTTTTCTAAATTACATTCCGTTCTTTTATTTGTGTGCTCATAAATTTTAAAATATATTCCTTTATTGTCTAATATGAAGTTATTTTTAGCTCATTTATAAATCTCTCTTTCATAATATTATTATTACCTGTCAAAAATAAATCTTTATTCTAGTTAAAGTACTTTGCTTTTGTGATTTAACTGTGTCTTGCATTTTTCATCAATCTGCGCATAATGGTTAAGATAAACATCTGTCAGTACATTAAAGAAATAATAGCTAGTAAATAAATTACTGGGACGATTTAATCCTTATTTCATATAATTATTCTAAATATTTTTCTTCCATCATCTATCGCCTGACTGACGTCAGTAGATTTTGAATTTATATGTGGTAAGACTAATGATTTTTTGATGTAAAGTATTTCTTTATGGTTTGTCAGAGTGTATTCTTTCAGGATTTTAGCTATTGTCGCTACAACGCTAAGGATATATCAAAATTTGTGTTTGTTGGGATTTATACTGAATAAACATAGATTTTTTTAATCTTAATCAGAAGAGAGATTTTACCTGTGAAACATTCTTCTTGACGGCGTCTTGCATAATCACAAGTATCGTTTTCTGGAATACGAATGTTGGTTCTGGAATTACAGACTTCTTGAAAACTGTTTAAAGAGTTGATTGATGGTTATATAGCTTTGAATGATGAGGTGTTTTTTTTTACACGAATAAATAAGATAGCTTGAGAATTAAGAGATTTTAATAGAATCAATAGAGATGCGATTTCGTAAACATACTTAGAATCTTAACATTGTTTTAAAACAGTCATGCAGCCAAATCTGCTGAATAAAGAATGCAATCTAAAAAGATGAATTAAACAAATGATTAAATGCTAAATATATATATGAAAACATATTAGGAATTTACAAATACAAATGAGGGAGAATTAATGAAATATAATAATTAATTAGAGTCCAAATAGCTTCTTTTTATGAAGATCAAAGTTTTGGTGCTGCCATCTAGTGTCTCCTTCCAGAAATAATAGTGTCCTTTTAAGACTCAACAGTATTCATGTTAGGGGGATCATCTGATATTTTTTCTGGATACTGTAATAAACAATTGTTTCTGGGAAAAATGATTTTCAGTATTTTAAATTATCAATGTATGATTTTAAATTATATGTTTTCCTCAGATACAATTGCATATGTGTTTCTTAAAACATACTTATAAAATAAAAAGAGTTGCAAGAAATGTTCAGTGCAGTGAAATCTGATCGAATAAGAAGCAAAATACGGACTTTAATAATGAATCAGAGCCGTAGCAAATGGGACGCTATGGGCGATTCAGCCCCCCCCCCCCAAAAAAAAAAAAAAAAATATATATATTGAGCCCCCCTCTTGGAAAAGAATCCAACGTCACTAAATGAGTTTCTGTTCAAATGAAATTCTGTTCAAAAATCTAATTTAGTTAACCTTTCACAGTTTTGCAAAATAACTAAATTGTATCGAAAATAAGTGTTTCAACACTCCGTCATCCTATTTGTACACATGAAGCTAGCATGATGTTTAATTTTGCACCAGTTATACATTTAAAAATTTCATCATCATATACTTTTCTTACTATAAAATGAAGTTATGGCAAAAGTTTAATAAGAAACATTATATCTACATTGTGAATATGCACTGATTTATCTTT
Source organism: Maratus speculifer (assembly GCA_964019185.1). Lineage (NCBI taxonomy): Eukaryota > Metazoa > Arthropoda > Arachnida > Araneae > Salticidae > Maratus > Maratus speculifer. The sequence continues at coordinate 281,030,395 of OZ025294.1, forward strand.
CTGTGTTAGAGAAAGAGAGAAAAAAAATTATGACCCACCCTCTACAATCTCTTGATACCCCCCCCCCCTTCCCTTAGGTCACTTCTAGCTATGGCCCTGTAAGGAATGTTATGAAATTTCTTATATTCGTGCAAAATTTCATGTAAACATTAAGGAGGATCACCAGTTTGAAAATTTCAATAAAGTGCTTATGCATTCAGTTTGTCTCTCCGTCCGTCTACGCTCTAACTACCTTAAATGCACTCGAATTTTCATGGAATTTTATTAAGGTTCACCAAAGCATTTTTAGTATTACATATGAAGTATGTACAATTAATGGTTCATTTACAGGGACACTCAAAAGAATTCAATTACATTATGGCATATGGGAGAAAATCGTTTGGAGAGTATTTTCATGACATTAAGCTATTTCAAATGTATTTAAACTGATATCTATGGCTTCCGGTAATAAGCAGGTAAGGCACATTTTTAACATTTTGAGTAATAAACGTTTAAAGTTTTCAAATGTCTTTTTATCATTAATTTCATAAAATAGATTAGAACTTAAAAATTTTCACTTCAATTAATTAGGATATAAGAATTTCTTTATTTGCCAATATAGTTATATAAAAAATGGTTTTTAATAATTGAGAATAAATTAATTTTTTTATTCAATTTTTAAATGAAAATTTATATTCGCCCTATGACGGGAAGTATTCGATTTTAATTTTTCAGTACTATGGCAGATGAAAGTTCTCTTTTAAAGTTACATTTTCCCAAATTATCTCAGTTTTTAAAAAATGTGCCTTACCTGGCTATTACGAGAAGCCACAGATATAAATTACTAGATTTGATTACGATCACGTTAATCAGAGCATGCATAGCATTTTTCATTAATTTACAGGGACACAGAAAAGAAATCGATTACATAATTACGGTTATATAATTATCGGTTTATTTATGTTACAAAAAGTGATAAACATTATTTATATTAAATAACATTAAAAGACAACGTCTCATTTATTCAATACTAAGTATAATTTTAGTTTTTTAGCTCTGTCATATGATATGGTACCTCATAACGCTTTCTATTTAAAAGAAAGCAATGTTTGAGTAACTATAACTCAACATTTTCTTCCACTAAGCTCTTCAATTGACAGGTCATACGGTTTCACTTGTCCAAATGCCAACAATTTGCATCTCTTCACGCTATCTCTGCATTTGACAGAAAACGAATTTACTAGTAACTATTCTTATCAAAACAACACAGATTTGGACTCTTCATATTTCCGTGCATTGCAAAAAATGACAAATGTTTCTTCATGTACAACTATTAACAATAATTAAGTACGAAAATATACAATAACATTTTTCCTAGTAACTGGAGATTCTGAAAAGGGCCATTTTAACTTAGAAAACCCCAAAAAATTATTTATATCCGAAATTTAAAGAATAATTTAAAAAAATGTATATTAGCTGAAAGTCATTTTCAAAAATGTTTCTGGGTAACCTTTACAGTGCAATAACCAATTATCTTAAAACGAAATATCATGCTTTCGGATCAGGGATGTAGTGGAGTGTATTTGCATACTGGGGCATTACGCCGTATACCTTCTGGATTTTCTAGAGGAATACCGTATAATCTCTGTTTATCAAGAAAACTATAGTATACACACTTTAGGGTATACGCTCTGCCTTGAACGTTTTCGGATGCTATCAGTTCTCAGGCAAATATTTTTGAATTGGGGATTCATTTTTAACAAACATACAACAATAACAGCATTAGCATTAATATGAAAATTAAGATTATTTTGTACCAATTGCATGCACTGTAAAACAAAACTCGGAAACGTTACTCTGCCTGATGGGGCAGCGATGTGGACCAACGGTTCTGTTATGTTTCCGCATATTTCGGCCAGATTTTCATAACGCTCCACATATTCTGGTCAGATATTCTGCAAATGTTCCGTATAGCTCGGTCAGATATTTGGAAACACTGCCACATATTTCGGTCAGATGTACCGGTAAAATATTCGGAAAAATTTCTACGTGTTTTGGAAATATTGGTATATATTTCGGGTATGTTTGCGTATATTTCGGATATAAAGGTATACATTTTTGATACGTTTGTGTATATTTCATAAAGCTTTCTGTACACTTAGGACCCTTCCTGAATATTTCATATATTTTTTCATTTAAAAAAGTAATACACTTTTTAAAAAGAATTAATATTATCCGACAGAATTTCATTTTATAATAACTTTAGATATACTGTTAATCATTTGTTTCACACACAAAGTTAAATAACTCATTCGAAATGTATACCCTTGTCCATGAATATATGATAGATATTAGACAGTTTATTAATGAATAACAATGTAGTTCTAGTATTTGCACAAATTCAGTTATGCAGCTGAAAATGTTTCCTTCTGAATTAATAGAATATGAAAAATTGATTTTACATGTACAGAGTACTGATTAATGAACTATAAATATTATTAGGATATGTTTTCGAAAATAATGGATAGGTAATAAATATTTATTTTTTTGTAAATTCTTCTTTAAATTTTGAAAATAAATTGTTTTCTGCTGTTTCTAAAAACGAAGAAACATATTTTGGAGCTTGGTTCTCTCCGAACAGGTTGTTATTACTGTTGATTATACTTGTTTTTGTGATTATTATACAGTTTCATAGATTAAGACAAATCTGTATTTTTTTGCAGTGTATGTAATGGACAAGCCACATGGTTTCAATTAGCGAACAGGGATTAGTGGAAGGTATACGAGGGTATACGCCGATACCTTCTGGATTTTTTAAAGGAACAACGTATACCCTCTGTTTCGCAAGAAAGCTATAGTATATACATTCTAGGATATACTCTCTGTTTTGAGCGTATACCCTCTGCTTATAGCGTATATCCTCTGTATTCCTTTTTTTTACGACTACACTTCTGTTAGCGAAATGTCGACAATTACATAAAATTCCATTATATAATTGGTCATAACAAAAAAAGGCATCTCTACTATCCTTTATAGGCTTGACCTCTTTTCGTGTCAATGCTTGGTCCATATATGTGGACCTTTATTCTTTCTCTTTTCATTAATGATGCTCAATCATAATTGCAATTTCGATTTTAGAATGATATGCATCTATATCAAAGATGTGAAATAATATAAATACGAGGGCTTTTCGAAAAATATAGATACAACGCTGACGGTAAGGTGAAAAAGTTTTAATGAATGAATTGGCAACACAGATTGTAATCTTGGAACTTTGACTTTTCCTTTGCAGTCAATTTTTATTTCTATAATGATCCTGCTTTGTGTAGTAAGTGTTTAAAATGGCTGCGCCAATAAAAAAATCCCGCCAAATCCATACGTTTTATACAAGCAAAATGAGAACGTCCAACGGAACTTCACAAATAGATTGTTTGCGTCTATGAGAAAATTATGAATCGAGAAACTGTAACGAAATAGTGTTATGTTTTCTCTAGTGATAGGACCAATGTTTATGAAGAACTCAGAACAGGTAAGACATCTGTGATTTCTGAAAATTCTCAAAAAATCAAGTCAGAAATTTTAATCCAACCGCCGTACAGTCAGGACCTTGCACCCAGTGACATCCACTTATTTCTTTACCTGAAGAGACACCTTGCAGGACAAAACTTCCACGACGATGACGAGATCAAAATTGAAGTTGAAATATGGTTTCGATAATCTGCGGCAAACTTTTATGACAATGGGATACAGAAAGTACCCAGAATAATTTTTTCCGGCATAGACAAAGTAAAATGAGAAATAATCGACTGACACCGGAATTTATGAACGATATTTTTGGAAATTAAGAAATCCTTAATTTAAGCTTTCAATTTAAAAACAAAATTTTATTAAAGTATTATTGGTGCCGAGTGCACGTCTGGAATTAAAATTTAGTGTGCCCGGAAAGGGCGCATTGTGCTGGGAAGGGCTAAACAAATGTTTGTATATAACGGTGACAAGTATGTTGAAAAAAAAAGGCATATAGCTGTAAATACTTCGTAATGTTTTTTTTATAAAATAAGGTTTTGTTTTAGTGTGTATGCGGCATTGAATCTTTATTGTTCGAAAAGACCTTGTAGACAAAAACTCTTGCTCTGAAGTGAAATATGACAAGAAATAATTCAGTAAAAATTAATAATTCTAAATTATTATTCAATAACACGAAGTAGTTAAAACATATCGAATCTTTTAGATTTAAAATCAAAGTATGTTCTATACTGCACAAAGGAAAAAAAATTAACGAAAGTAAAAATTACACGCTAGAAAAACTGATAATAAGAACATATCCCCTTTTATGAAGAGTTAGCGAATAAAAATGACAAGAAAAAGTTTCAAAACTCACTGAAAGATTTTCGAAAAAAGTACAGCAACTTTCAAATAACAACATTTGAAATCGAAGAAAAAATGTGTGTCACTTTTATAAACGTGTTCTTAAAGCCTCTATTATATACAATGGGATAAAATGAACGGAGAATTAGGTTTGAAATTTTAAAGATACTTTTATGGATAAGAAAAAGAAACAGAAAAAATTGAAAAGAATTCGAACATTTGGAAAACACTTAGCGCTGACTCTCCCTTATTTTCTTCTTCAGCAAGCCAAAAATCGGATGCAATTTTCGAATTCATTTCGGTTCAGACACTTTTAGGGAATGTGTTAAAAAAGGAAGTAGTGTTAACGCGTGATGCATAAAATGTAGATTTTGTATTATTATTTCTCAAGCTATTATTTCTCTTTGGCTCCGAATAAAAAAGGAATTTGAATATAATATAATGAAAAAAAAAATGTTTTTTTCTTTCATGACTTCAGTACTTGATTTGTATCATTTGATATTCATAGTTAGATACACACTGAAAGAAACAAATTTGGAATTGTACGTCAAGAGTAGCAAATGGGGTGCGTTTATTAAGGAAGTTTTTTAAATATTCAGATCATGGTGTAATAGTATACAGTACTTTGGTTACAATAGAATATTCGAAATCTCTTGTGTATCCCAGTAAATACTATCTGTTTTCTATTATACAGGAAGTAACTTATAGTAAACCTCAGCAACATATATGAATATCATAAAATGAGGAATAGTTTAATATTATTAAAATGCCCCCCCCCCCCAAACAATGTTTTCCCTCTATATCATTATGTAATCGAATACTTTTGTGTAGCCCTGTAAATTAAGAACAAATATTCTTTGCACCACAGATTGTACAGAGTGTATATTTTAGTATATACTTCATAAATACATATCAATTTTATTATGTTCAAAAGAGTGTAACATCATTAAAATGCACTTGAAACGATTTTTTCCCACTGGCAGTAATGTAACGGAATAATTTCGATTGTCCCTGTAATTAAACTATGCATCCAATTTTCATAAAAATTAAAATGGCTAACAAAGTTCTGCAAAAATTATATCTTTCAAATTTCAATTAAATATGTTGGGTAGTTTTTGCGGTGTTACATGCGGTCAGACGGACGGACGCACGGACAGATGGATACACTGAACGACGATTAATTCACATAATTACGAACGCACTTAAAAATGAAGTTAGTCTCAGAAAATCTGCTATCGATTTGCGCAAAGTGGTACCCCGACATATGTTCTTTTGACTCACGTAACCCCGCATTTAGGCGTCTCTTTCGGGAAAAAAAAAAAAAAAATCCTGAATTAGGACGCGCTTTGAACTTTTTCAAATTTATTTCGATGTAGACAACTTTAGGAAGAGTGTTAAAAATGAAGAAGTGTTAACGTGTTAGGCATAAAATGTAGATTTTGTATTATTATTTTTGAACGTTAATATTTCTTTCTGGTTGGCTCAAAGTAATAAAATATATTCGGTAAGTAAGGTACCCTGGGGTAATAACGCCAAGTGCTTATATTTTGCATAATTATGAAATAATCAGGTAAATGACACCCATGTGCTCTGCGCAAAAGGGTTTTGAGTCATATAAATCGCAAAAAACAGCTTCAAGTTAATTTGTTTCATTTTTAGGTCTTATTGTTTTTACAAACAACTAAAATTAACGCTTGATCTAAAATTTGCGAGATACGTTTTTTGATGTGAAGACTATCTTTTTATCCGGAAATGCTTTGTTAATTACATAAATTTGTAGTGCATTTCATGTACTTTTAAAATGTTGTTGAAGATTTTGGATATCTTCTCGAGATAATTTGTAATTTAAAATGTACTGCGCAATAACTATATCGGGGTAATAACGCCAATCCTTGACATTAATACCCCGGTTGATTCTCTACAGTGGCCGAGCTACATCCTAAATACTGATTCAAATAAACACAGTTAAAACTATGCAATGTTTCTCATATTTCTATTTAAGCGGTCCTTTTTAAGCAAAAATAAGCTCACGGTCTGATATTCTTTTGCCTCATCCCCCCCTCCCACACCACACCTTTATTTTTCTTACACTTTCACAAAAAATTGAACGTTTTCAATAGCTTAGAATGCAATTTGTCAATTTCTAAGTTTGTAGAGTTTGTATTTTTAGAATTGGGCTATCTACATGCAATTATTTCATCTTATTTCATAGTTTTGTTTGCATGGCGTTATTACCCATATAGGTGGGTAATAACGCCAAATAGCATTGGAAAAGAAAAAGCGCCATTACATTTTATGATTACATATCTGTTAAATTATTTTATTTTATATAGATAGTCAATGAGTTGCTGTATCAGATCCTATATTTGTTTGAAAAATACAATCTAAAACTAAGCCGTGAAAATTGGTAGAACCTTAACGTGGCGTTATTACCCCAGGGTACCTTAGATCAGAACGATCGCTAGTTTTATCGTCCCACCCACAACCGTTTTCAGAGTTTTTCTTTAATTTGTTTACTTTTTCTTTTAAATTTGTCCGGTTTCAATGTCGCTCATTTTTTTCTTTTATATTTAGAGTCTAAGGCAAATAAGTCGTAAGTACACTGTAAAAAATATCCGTCAATATACAGAAATTTGAACTTTTTTTAATACTTTTGAGGAAAATACTTCTATGAAGGGGAACTTTTCCGCTACAGTCAAGTAATACTGACAGACGCATAAATAAAGACAATAGAAAATGTTTAGGAAAATTACGTTATTTTTCGATAGAGTTTCTAAAAATAAGTGGCTAAGTGTGATGGAAAATAACACATAGGGTTTCGTTAAATATTTCTTTACAAACAGCTTATTCTTTAATTGATAAATCCAAATTGATAATTTATAATTATTAAATTCCTACACAGATGGTAGTACCGACAAATTTAATTTAAAAATAATTATAAAACGACGTTACTTATTTAAATCAGATTAAAAATGTCCAAACCAAATTCTTTAAGTAAAATCCAAAACTACAAATTTTTCAAAAAATCCGAAATTAAAAAAAATTTAGCTGATGCACAAATAAAATTTTTAATTTCTAAAAACGGAAATTTTTTAAACGAAATTTAAAATACTGAACTATTAATAAAAATGAATAAAATTTAAAATAGAAAGTAAATTTAATTCCAAAAAATATTATGAATGTCAGTGATATATAAATGTATACAAAAATTGGCAAAAAACATGATTTTTTGAAAAAAATAAAACTATTTTAGTATGAAAATTTAAAGTTTCAGTGCCGGGGTTCGAACTCAGAATCTTCTGTTAATTAGCGAGACACTTTACCTCGAAACTATGATGTCTGCGCGAAAACCATTGAAATTAAGCTTCTTTTTTAAATTTTAATTTGCAAGAATCAACGGATGACATTGACAAAATCAATTTAATTAAAATAACAGACTTTTTCAAAATTTTATGATTTTATGAACGTATGACACGAGGTATTCAACTGTAAGTACACAAAATTTGAGGCCTCGTACATATACAGTTTTTGTCTAAGGACTCTGTGACAGACAGACAGAGAGAGAACAGAGACGTATCGGGTTTCAACCATAAAAAAGAAGAGAAAAAACTTAGAAAAAGCTTACTAGAAAACACTCACTAGAAAAAGCTTAGAAAACTTACTTAATTGTTACAAAGGGTTTCTAAATGAAAAAAAAAAAAAAAAAAAAAAAAAATTGCCGATTTAAGGGATGTCCAAGATACAAAAAATCCTCAAATTTTTTAAAGAAAATAAATTACATTAAAATTTTTTTATGATTATAATGACTTTAAATCATGTTTCTATCTTAATTAGAAGAGGAAGTATTATTCTTTTTCGTTTTGGTGTGTTTTCAAAATCTAGCTTTCATGCAATGAATGCCATGTAAATGACTTCTTGTGAAATTGCGTTTTTTTATGATAGGTTTTTTTTCACAATTTCTCAGATTTAAATTGTTATAACTCAAGAGTGGTTAAAGAAAAATGCTTCAAACTTGGAATATGTCTTTTTTTGATTATTTTGCTTTAATTTTGATTCATCAAGTTTGAAAAAAAAAATAAATACTTTTTAAAATATGATTTAAAAAAAAATAACTTACATCATTTTTTTTCTATAAATATTTTTTAAAAAAATTCATGCATTGAAAATTCTGAATAAAAATAAAAATTTAGGTATTTCTTTTAATTTAAATGCAAAAAAAAAAAAAAAAAAAAAAAAAATTCTACAGATAATATTTTTAACAATTTTAAATTATCCCAGTTTTTAATACGTTTTATTATTATTTTTTTTAATTATGAGAAGTTTTATTATAAGATTTTGTTTAGAAATGATACTATTAATCATCACAAAAAAATTCAATAAAGACACTGATAGGTACTTACATATTAACGCCACCGCAGCAGAAGTTGCGTTAATGCACCAACAAAGAGCAATCTTGTTGTTCGCACACGCACAAAATATGACGTCAAAAAATGAACAACAACAAAAAAAAAACCACTAAAAAAGCACTGAAAAGCACTAAAAAGCACTTAATAGCACAAAAAAGCACTAAAAAATCGCGTCAAAAATCAGAAAACAACAAGACAATAAAGAATATAAAATATAACTCCGTGCGCGTTCGAACAAGAAGATTGCTCTTTATTGGTACATTAGTGCAACTTCTGCTACGGTGGCGTTAATACCTAAGTGCCCACTAATAATATATGCGCCAATTCATACAGATATATTCACTGACTTTATCTTTTAGCCGAATAAGTCGGGTAATGTTCGGTAATTGCGCCAAATCTTCCTTAGCTTTAAAAAGTAAATATTGTAATTATACCATATAGCCTGTACCATATAACTTTATCTTTCATGTATTACACATAGAAACACACATTTATTTTTCATACTCAAATGAAAGAAATCAAAGTTTGTTGCTTTTCTGGAAAAAAAGGTTGGATCGTAGACAGGGTCTGTCGCTCGCCATTGCGTCAAATTGCAACTAAATTCTTCATTTGGCGAGTAAACAAGCGACTAGATTCGCCGAACTGCTAGTGCTAATTTTCTCCTTTTCTTTCTTTTCTGTTTCGTTTTTCATACATATGCATAGATACATATTTTTAATATATTTGAAGCGGATAGTTGAAATTAGATTAATAACAATCATTGTCGCAATTATAAAAACTTATTGTATTTTAGAACATATTGAAAAAAGGGGGCACATTAAATGATTAAAGATAATTTTTGTTGTCTACACGGCGAATCTATTTTGCTTATACTTTTTTCATTTGACGAATATTTCTTATTTTTAATTAGCCAAATTACTAACGTTGGTCAAATGTCATCGAGAACACTGATCGTAGAGAAAAATTCTTAGAAAAGAGTGTGCGTGAGGTACGGCGAGGATTTCAGAAAGAAATGTATCACTTCTTCCTATAGTAACACTTTTGAATCAAAAATTCTAGATTATCTCTTTTAAAAATACGAGTTTAAATCTTCGCAGGCGCTCTTTCTTATAATGAAATAGTAAAAAATCAAGAGACAGAGAAAACAAGAATTTCGACATTTTAGAAATGCCCTCAATCTCCTACCTTTCATACTTGTCACCTTTTTTTTTTCTTTGACCAGTTCAAAAATCCGAGAAGATTTTCACACTGCTTTTCAGGAAAAAGATAAGAAGATTAAAGTTATTCATTTCAAGTTCTGTTTGTAGCTATATAACGGCAAAAATATCGAAATGTTTCTCAAAGATATTTTGTAAAATATCAATTTAAGTAAATGAAACGTCTAAAAGAATGTTAAAAGATGAAATTTATTTTTTATAGTATTTTGAATCTATTCATTACATAAATACATGGTGTCTCCGAATCCCTGATTCCATCTGAAAGAAAAAGTAAACTACACATAAAAAACATTTTTTTTTTTACATATATACAGTGTAAAGTCTTAAACTTACATACATGTTTAAAAGTATAAAAGACAGTTATAAGGTTTCAGAAATTAGAAACGTTAAATTATATACGTTGTTGCTCACTTACAACATTAAATAGTTTCCTGATCCGTGTCGAGCGACTCCATGAGGTCCTTCCAAGAAAATTGCTACGCGATCTTGCGTCTCAAAAAGCCCCATGTGACGCCAAATCGCTACGACAACAACATCCAGTCGAAACAGTTGAAAGAGGAAGATACTGCTGAGCCAAGCATTAAAGACCGGTCACGTGAGAAACAGGTCTGAGTGAGGCGAGTCTATTCTTGATAATAGGAATGAGAGCAATGAAAAGGGAGTTTCCCCTAGTATTGCTTTTGTGGGGAATAGGCTAATAATTTTGGCAGTATGCCAAAACAGATCTTTAGAACCTGGTCAAGCAGTACAAGTTTAAACCACAATAAAGAGCTTCGTAAGTCTGCATTCAAATTGCAATACTTTCAGTTCATTTGAATTCTAGTAAAAGCCCATTTGCGGTTTCTTCATAATAGAAAGTAGGGGAATGAACAAAAGAATCGGGAGATAAGCAATCCACCCTACTTGACGGAAAGATTTTTCTTTTGCCGGAAACCTTCCCTTTCCTGCAAAACTCATTAAAGATAAAAACACCGTGTCGCCACAATAAACAAGCCGACACAGAACAGCAAGAAGTGGTCAGATCTGTTTGAGCCTTAGGGAACATTTCGCGGTCTGGTGTTGTATCTTCCGCGAAATATTGTGAAGAGACCAAAATTCTAGAAGACGTCTACACGTGGAGGTATAATATATGGGCCTTGGCCCCAACATATGTGACATAAACCAGTAAGGCAAAAGCTATCTTGTGGCAAATCAACAACAGGTACCCTTAGACCGACAGCGTCGAATCAACAAGGTCTCCGTGTTTCAAAATGCCATTTGTCGCTGGCCACTTTGAAGGACGTGACTGCTCCCTCAGGTAACAAAGTGGCACTGCACTAAATTACTTCGTCTAGAGGAATTTTGAACTGGGCGGAACTATCATGTATATCTCCAAATATGTCAGCTACGAAAGTCATTACACCTTTAAGAGTTCACCTTGTCCCTCTTCCAGGCCTGCTTTAAGAGCGGAGAACTTCGATCCTCGTGAAGATTAGCTCAGATAAAGTCTTTGAAGATCGCAGCTCTCAACCCCAGCCAGATGTGCAAAGTCCGTATTAACCCCCTGACTGCCCAGCCAAAGGGTAATATTGTAATGTTGTTTTCTCTGTAATTTTTTAAAAATATAAAAAAAAGATGTTTTTTTCCAACCTGATGCAAAATACGTTATTAGTATCGGTGTATAATCTTTGATAGCATCAATCCTAACTTAATTTTTCAGAACTGGGTTTTATTTGTGGAATTATACTAATTTATATATTGCTTATGTTGCAGTGAAACCTGCAGCTTAGTGTGGGAAAAAATCTGCCGGCGGCAGTCAGGAGGTTAAACGTGTTCTAACTAAGGCACAAACATCAGCAAGACATGCCCTCACCAAGGTACGAAACAACAAGTCGACAATTCAAAAGTAGAGAAGCACTAATCTATAGAAATCTATAGGTATTTAGCCCAAACATCTGTGGGAAATAAGTAGGTATTTGACCCATTATGCTGATATTTTTAAGAATATCTCTAAAAATTTGAAAATATTTTTAAGTTAAAACTAAATCTGCAAACTTTCTTCAAATGTCTGTTGAATTTCTGAAAAAATTGGCAATTTTTTCAGATGATCTTAAGATTATTTTTATTGGGGAGGGTGGCGAGTGGTCAGGAAAAAACACAGTCAAAAAGGTGTTAAATACCAGTATTTTGTTAAAGAGAAATTCACTCCCCTTAATCCCTTTATATTATCGGATGTAATTTCTAAAAGAAAACATTGGTAGTTTCCGCTTTCTTTTCACTGTGTTTTTCCCTGATCACTCGCCACCCTGCAATCCGATTGGCGGGCGCAGTAACCTCGGCATAAGCATAGTCACATCGAATTGGTTTCTTCCCTGAGACATGGTTCAGGCCATCCATTCTACAAGCAGCACAACCACTATACAATAAAAACAGTGAAGAAATCGGAAGAGTGGTTTTGGTACCGTACGACACACCCCTTCTGACAGCTGGCGAGGTTTCGTGGATACTCTATTTTCAAAAGACACAGTCGAAATCATACATCCGCCCTCAAGAGCATGCTCCAGACAAGGCGTTTGCCGGAAGAGAGTGATTGGCACCATCCAACAGACACCTTTTGCAAGTCGGGGGTCCGACGAATTAAGAGGCTACACTACTAAATGAAAAAGACCCGGCTGATAATGTTAAGTCTATGGGGGCGTTCTTTTCAAATATATCCCTCAAATTTTCATATTTTTACATGATTATTTTTTGCATAGGATAGCTGAGGACGACCTACAACGGGGCTAGTTTTTGCTTTTTCGATTTTGGTTACATATTTTTATATTATGATAGTTTCCATTTCAGAATCGGTTCTAACTGGTTTCGAAAGTTAAAGTAATTTTTAAAAAATATGAATTCAAAATTAAAAAAGTAAAAACTAGCCCGGTTGTAGATCATCCTCAGCTATCCTATGCAAAAAAATCATATAAAAATATTAAAATTTGAGCGAGATATTTGAAAAGAACGCCCCCATACACTTAATATTATCATAGTGGTATTTTTCAGTTAGTAGTCTGGATTCTTAACTGCCACGCAGTATGCAGTCGACACCGTTCAGACTTGACTCCCAATGACTCAAGGAGAGGCAAAATTTCGCTCAGTTGGAAATATTCAATTCGAAGAGAGGCATTATTCAATGATATTCTAGAACTCTGATGAGCTGCATATTATGAGGCATTTCCATACGAACTTGTTTGTCTGTTACACAACTGAAAATCGCTAATGCTTGTTGGCCACCGTTATTTTCAAAAAGTTTGCTTCGCCTTGTTCAATTGACGATATATCTTCGATAAACTAAGTCGCATTTTCTCGCTTTAAAATACTGGTATTTAAAAAATTGTAGTATGTAACAGACAAACAAGTTCGCATGGAAATGCCCTATGGCATTTTTTTTATCACAATAAAGCATATTTTTCTAAAGCACCTGTCGAAAACACATCTGAAGCACATTTCAAAATTAGGAAATCGTTCGAATTGCCATAGTAAAGCATTATAAAACAAAATATTTTGTATTTTCTGAACAAATGAACCAACTTTAAAAAAACCATAGTGCTAAATCCGGATACTTCATCAATAAGGTTACTTAATTTCAAGCAGATCGAATGCTTTTTGATGCATTAATAGCGAAATTGGTAGACAGATATACGGAAAACAATAACTTTTTGGGTCTCCACAGTAAGCCTCCATTGTCGTTTTGGTGTTTATTAAGATATTCAGGGCAGATTAAAATCATTACTTTAATTTTATCAATCAATCATTCATACTTTAAATTTATAAACATTTTTCTATAACAAGATGTATTTATGAAACGCTTCGATGGTTAACATCTATTTTGTTTCAAACAGAACTTGAAAATTTCATTTTCTAATTCTATTATCATTTTCTAAAAAACGGCCAAAACGAAAAAAAAAAAAAAAAAAAAAAGTTTTCTATTTATTGACTAGTCAAAGAAAAGATGCGAAATGTCTGAAGGTTGACGATGGTAAGCTTCTTACATTTTTATATTATTTCATTAGGAATTGTGTTCAATAATCGAAGATTTAAAATATCATTTCTGAAAAATTATTTAACATACATATTTTTGTTGTTGTTGTTTTCTATTTAAAATGTTATTATAAGAAGAAAATGTCAAAAACCGTCAAAAATCTCCGCATCGGATCAAATATTTATCTATCTATCTATCTATCTATCTCTCTCTCTCTATATATATATATATATTCTACAAATTCCATTTGTATTCATATTGATTATTTATTTTTTCCTTCCATGTTCAATGTGCTATAAGTTATTAAATTCAATGGATCATATATTGTGATGGTATTAATGGCTTTATATATATATATATGTGTGTGTGTAAAAAAAATTTGCCATTTTCTCGTTAGGATTTCGTTCTAAAGTCTTATAACAATATACTTTCATTCTTAGTTTCCGTAGTATATTAATATTTTTAACGGCTAAAGTTCCATTTCCTTTTCTTTTCTTTAATTTAGCATAATCTATTATTTATTTTCCTAAAAAGAACTAAAATGCATTACTTAAATGTCAATATCTTATTGTGAAATATTAAAATCATTCCATTAATCGTATTCCTCTTTTTAGAATAAAAAACATTTATCAAAAGCTTTACTTTTGTTTTATTTATTTAATTATCGTCTGCTTGCTGGTTTGAATCCTCCGCATGGGACTGCTTACGCTTGCATATTACGCCATTTATTAAACACTCCTCACATCTAACTCCGCCCCTGATCCAATGGAAATACTAGAAGTGTTATACAACTACTTTCGAATAAATCTTATTCGGTTTTTAATTCAGTACGTAAGAAGAAGGTGGGGCCAATTTATCTGAGAATTTTCAGAAAGTCAGTTTGAGCTGGTAGAGCGATCAGAATCGATTGGCCTACCAAATGCTAAGCAGGTGCTTGCTTCTTCTCGTAATATGAAACTGTTACCGTAGTGATTATAATTCAAGAAAAATGCCTCTGCACTGAACACCTTTTATTATTTGTGATTGTGTGAGATGGGCATGGAAAAGTCGGAAAGTTTAGCGGTTTGATTATGGAGTAATTTTGGAATGGAACTATAATAAACGAAGCTTTCAGATGTTTTATAGAAATTTTCATTATTTGAGTTACTACCCATAAATCTACTTCGATATGCCCAAAGGACTTCGACTACCAATTAATTTGATGGAAATGATGCCTGTTGACTGATCGAACTCCGATTTCATTCGTGCCATGCTGTTCGCTTCGTCATATATTGTGCTTTTGCGAGAACCCCGAAAAATATCACCATATACAGGGTGTATATAAACTACTGGGCAAACCTTTAAGGGGTGATAGTATACATCAAGACAAACAATATTACATAGGAAACCAAGGGTCCCGAACGTTTTCCAAAGGAGATAGCCGCCATTAATGTTTAGGGTCCAAAATTTCAAATAAACATAAAAAACGGAAAAATTGGTCGCTTGATTTGCGGTTTTCACTAAAACTATTCTTTATGTTGGTATTTTCCTGAAAACAAATTATAAAGATAAATTTCGAAAAATGTCGATAGAGGGCGCTTTAGACTTTGGAATAACAAACAATTGTTTTTTGCCGTTATTTTTTGCATCTCATTAAATGGTTTCACAATCTTAAACTTCAATTTTGAGCTCAAAATCTGAATAGTTGGGAGTGGTTACGTAGCACAAATTGAACTGTGTTCAGAGGGTTAAAATTTCAAATGATTATAAAAAACGGAAAAATTGGTCGATTGATTTGCGGTTTTCACTAAAACTATTCTTTATTTCGCTATTTTATTGAAAATAAATTATAAAGCTAAATTTCAAAAAATAACGTTAGAGGGCGCATTAGACTTTGGAGTAACGAAAAACGATTTTTTACCGTTGTTATTTGCATCTCGTTAATTTTTTAGAAGCTTAGACACAAACTTAAATTTTGTGCAGAAAATCTGAATCGTTGGGGGTGGTTAAGTAGCGCAAACTGAACTGTGTTCAATGAAGGCGGGGAGATTCAAATTTCAAGTTATCAGAAACAATGGAAAAAATGGTTGATTCGTTTACGGTTTTCGCCAAAACTATTTTTTATGCCAGTATTTCCTTGAAAATAAATTTTAAAGAAAAATTAAAAAAAATTCCGTTAGAGGGCGCTTAAACTTTAGAGTAACCAACAACTATTTTTAACTGTTTTTTTTTTTTTTTTTTTTTTTTTTTTTTTTTTTTTTTTTTTTAATAAGTGCTTGTAAAAGCTTATAGTTAAATTTTGAGCTCAAAATCTGAATCGTTGTGAGTAATTATATAGTGCAACATTGAATTGTATTCGAGGGGTGCGGAGAGTAACATTTCAACTATTGAACACAGTTCAAGTTGCGCTTCTTATCCCCTCCGAACTATTCAGAATTTGAGCTCAAAATTTAAGTCTATGTTTTTGCAAGCATTTAATTAGATAGAAAAAAATAACGGATAAAAATAGTTGTTGGTTACTCTAAAATTTAGGGCACTCTCAAACGAAATTTAAAAAAAAATTATCTTTAAAATTTATTTTTAAGGAAATACTGACATAGAAAATAGTTTTAGCGAAAACCGGAAACAAATAGACCAATTTCTCCGTTTTTTATAATCATTTGAAATTTGAACCTTTCCACCCCCTTTAAATGCACAGTTCAGCTTGCCCTACTTAACCACTCTCAATAATTCAGATTTACTGCAGAAAATTTAAGTTTATGTCTAAGCTTCTAAAACAATTTAACGAGATGCAAATAATAACGGTAAAAAATAGTTTTTCTAATAAATTATTTTCAATAAAATACCGACATAAAGAATAGTTTTAGTGAAAACTGCAAATCAATCGACCATTTTTTCCCGTTTTTTTTTTTTTTTTTTTTTTTTTTTTTAATAATCTTTTGAGTTTTGAATCCCTGAAAACAGTTCAGTTTGTGCTACAGCTCATATTCAAAATATTAGAATAATTACCTTTTTTTTAGAAATGAAAATATCGTTTGGTAATTTAATGTCTTTTAATGAAAATATGCAAACGATATTTTTATTAAGAACTTATTGTTGATTAAACTTACTTGTTATCTTAAATTTAATATCATTTTTGAAAAGATTAATTGCAAAAAAAATTATTTTGAAAAGTCAAAATATTAGAATATTTATTCAAGTGGTTCAAAATATTAGAATATTTCACATTAATTCTCCTTTAATTATTATCAATTCTTAACTGGTGGCATCATTGATTAAATTCAGACTATTTTATTTAAAATCAGTATTCTTTTTTGCAGTTTGTTTCTTTTTCGTCTTAAAATGGGCCGTGTGAGTGATATTCCTGAATCTACTAAACTTCGTATGGTTGATTTGTATCGGCACGGTAAAAATCAATGTTTTATAGCGAATTATTTACATTGTTCGCAATCGAGCGTTAGTAAAATACTAGCACAATATTCAAAAATTGGAAAATTTCAAAATAATCACCGAAATGGTGGCCGAAAACCAAAAACATCTGCTAGAGATGACAGGAAACTGAAGCGTATAGTTAAGAAAAACCGTTTTAAAAGTGTGCGATTCTTGCACCGAAAATGGAAAGAAGAAGGAGTTGAAGTTTCTACATCGACAACATTAAGACGTCTCCATAAATTTAAATTTGAATCTCGTGTACCGAAAACAAAACCTCTCATGACTGCAAGACAAAAGCGTATAAGATTGAATTGGTGTAAATCAAGACGTTTATGGAGCAATGAAGATTGGAAAAATATATTATTTAGTGATGAAAGTATGTTTTGTGTTTCATATGGTAATCAAGGTATTCGAGTTTGGAGAATGAAGCAAGAAACATTTGATAAAGAATGCCTTAAACGATCCGTAAAATTTGCTGCTAGTGTCATGGTTTGGGGTTGTATGAGTGCAGAAGGACCTGGAAAGTTATGCATCGTCTACGAAAAGGTTAACTCTCTGATATATCAAGAAATTTTAGAATATTACATGATTCCATCATCAGAAGATTTATTTGAAGATGATTTCATCTTTCAACAAGATTTAGCGTCCCCGCATACCTCGGTGTCAACTAAGAATTGGTTCCGCCAACGCAACATTAAGGTACTTCCTTGGCCACCAAATTCACCAGATCTTAATCCCATCGAAAACTTATGGTGTATAATGAAGAAAAAACTTCAAGAAAATCCTCCTTCAAGCAAAACTGAGTTAGTGGCACGTATAAAGTCTATTTGGGCTAATATTGATAGAAATGTTTGTAAACACCTTGTATATAGTATGCAAGATCGATTGTACGCTGTTATGAAAGCTAAAGGGGATGCTACAAAATATTAACTACCATTTACATCATATTCATAAGGTAATATTGTTGCGTAAAATAAAATATTCTAATATTTTGAACCAATCTAAATTTTATTCTAATATTCTGGTGTGTTTAAGGAAGCTGTATACCTAAGTTATTGTGCTGTATTTTATATTTTATAAATGTTAAAATCTTATCTAAACATTCCAGATTTAATTTATAAGAAATTTAATTGCATTTACTTAGTATAAAAAATAAATAAATGACAAATAATTTTTTCTTATTACTTTTTCTCAATTATTCTAATATTTTGAATATGAGCTGTACTTAACCACTCCCAACTATTCAGATTTTGAGCTGAAATTTTAATATTAAGTTTAAGCTTGAGAAACCCTTTAATGAGATGCGAAAAATAACGGCAAAAGACAGTTGTTCGTTACTCCAAAGTTTAAAGCACCCTCTATCGACATTTTTCGATATTTATCTTTATAATTTTTTTTCAAGAAAATACCAACATAAAGAATAGTTTGAGTGAAAACTGCAAATCAATCGAGCAATTTTTCCGTTTTTTTTTTTTTTATGTTTATTTGAAATTTTGGACCGTAAATTTTAATGGCGGCTTTCTCCTTTGGAAAAAATTTGGAACCCTTGGCTTTTTATTTAATATTGTTTGTCTTGATGTGTACCAACACTCTTTAAAGTTATATATATAATAATTTTATTTGAATTAAGAAAAATAAGCTTGTAATTTCTATGCACAGTAAATATAGATTTTTTACTTTTTTTGATATTCAAAGATAGAATGATTCTTGCATAGTAATCAAACATTTTTTTTTTTATTTAAAAATTCCGCTTATAAGAAAGACTAAGGTATATTCAATTTTTCTTAAAAGAAGAATTATACATAATCCTAAATCACATATCTTAATTGAATTTGTTGATATTTAAGTAAAAATTCCATAAATAAATTTGTTTATAAATCATTGAAAACATTAAAATACTACATCAAAGACAAAAATTATTAATCCATTAAAATATGTATTTAACTACTTGATATTTTTTTACATTTCAAAATAAAATTTTCGTAAAAAATGCAATTTTTTTTTATATGAAACTTATATTTATATAGCGATTATGTTCAGATTACTATAAAAATTATAAAGTTTTATTTTTTAATTCTTTTATAATATTAATTTACTTAAACTAATATTTACAAAATATATTTATGAACATTTAGATGTTTTCGAGTTATTTTAGTTACGTATTTAAGCAAAAATTCTATAAATAAATTTGTAAATAAATAATGTGTATTTATTTTAAATACTTTAAAGTTCATATTATACATTTTAAATAATTTTTTTTATAAATCATTGAAAACATTAAAATACTACATCAAAGACAAAAATTGTTTGATCCATGAAAATATATATCTGACTATTTGGAATTCTTTTTACATTTCAAAATAAAATGCTCGTAAAAATTGCAATTTTTTAAAATATGAAACTTATATTTATACAGCAATATGTTCAGAACACTATAAAAATTAAAAAGTTTTTTCTTTATTCTTTTATAATTTTAATTTACTTAATCTGATATTTACAAAATATATTTATGAAACATTTCGATGTTTTCGAGTTATTTTACTACAAACAGAACTTGAAAGGAATAACTTTAATCTTCTTAACTTTTTCATGAAAATGTCTCAAAAGAAGTGTGAAAATCCTCTCGAATTTTTGACTGGTCAAAGAAAAAAAAAAGGGGGGGGTATGAAAGGTAGGAACATTGAGAGCTT
This sequence comes from Maratus speculifer, assembly GCA_964019185.1. Lineage (NCBI taxonomy): Eukaryota > Metazoa > Arthropoda > Arachnida > Araneae > Salticidae > Maratus > Maratus speculifer. The sequence goes on from OZ025294.1 coordinate 281,050,469, forward strand.
TTCTAAAACGTCGAAATCCTTATTTCCCTCGTCCTCTTTTTTTTTACTATTTCATTAGAAAAAAAAAAAAAAAAGAGCGCCTGCGAAGATTTAAACTCGCGTTTCTGAAAGAGACAATGTAGAATTTTTGATTTCAAAATGTTATTATAGGAAGAAGTGATATATTTTTTTCTAATACACCACTTCCCACACACATTCTTTTCACTAAATCTACTATATGATCCACCCTTTTTTCATAAAAAAACATTGATTTCTTTCCTTTAGATGTATCAAATAAATGAGTGTTTGTATGTGCAATATGTGTAGATTCTTTTCCACGTAAGTTACTTTCCCATCATACGTAGTATAGGGTAAGTCTTGCAATCGTTTTGAAAATCGAAAAATTTTTTTTGACGGATTTACACGTTTCGGACACTGGAGATTCCGAAAAACATATTTTTAGAAAAAAAAATTTTGCCGTCCGTCCGTCTGTGTGTCTGTCTGTCTGTCTATCTGTAACCGCTCTATCTCCCGAACAAATTGAGATAGAGACTTGAAATTTTGTATGTGCTTAGTATGTAAGAATGGGACGAAGCCTATTTAATATCAGTAACATAGATTATACGGAACTATTTTTTTCGGACTCTCGAAAAATTCGTTCTGATGAAAGGTACATAAAAATTTTCGATTTTTTTAATTTTAAGGAATGGACGAAAAAGTCAATAAATTAAGACAAATTTTGAATAAAAAACGATGTCGATCGGATTATTAGTTGTCGAGATATTTCTAATCCTGTTTTCCACATTCTTTGATTTTTCATGACCCTGTATTTCATTCAAATTTCAATTCAAAGATATCTTTTAATTGCAAATGAGACACTTAATTTGATACAAGAAACCGTTAGTGAATATGATAATTATTTTTAGAGTTATAAGGATGTTTTCTTTTATGCAATTCAGTGCTACTTGAAGAGTTTGGCGTTTCATACAATTTATCGAAATTGGTTCATCAGAAATTCATTAGAAGAGCATGATGATGTGTTAAAAATACTTAAAAATACGTTTATATTGTGTTTTAGAATTGTAATGCATTTTATAAATTGTTTACATATGTTATGTTTTCATATATTATGTTACGCATATCCATGATGTGTACACTGTAAAAAAAAATTCAAGAGGTTACTAAAAATTTCTTAGTAAATTTGTATTCCACAGAATTTTTTAGTAACCATTACAAACATTTTTTTGCAAGTGAAACAAGCATTTCTTTTGTAAACTGAACAAAAGAATTTTTTGTATAACTAACTTAAAAATTTTTAATATGATGCACCAAGCAAATTTTAGTAATAGCTCCAAATTTTTTTTAATAACCATTACGTGCGCCCGAAGGGCAGGAGCTTCCTTCGAGCTGCATCCAGACTTCTGAAGCGGAAGATTTTCGGCAAAACCGCAATAGATGGCAGCACCAAATATTTCTACCTGCTCCGACAAGATTTTCATAATCCTTTTATTAACGAGACACTACATAAATTCGGGCGTATTTGGCGGTGGCAAGTTTCGAACCCGGGACCTTTTAGCCTGGAGTCCGTTACTATAACCACTATGCTATCAAGGCCACACCAACTGAGTTTTAGTAAGAGCTATTAAAAATATAAAACTATTAAATCTATTCGTTGCTAACTTTTTAACCGACTTCAAAGAGGAGGTTATGATTTCGACCTGTATGTATTTGTTGTTCACGCATAACTTTTGCAAATATGAACCGATTTTGATCATTCTTTTTTTGTTTGAAAGCGTATGAGACCCATGTGGTCCCATTCGAATTTCATAAAAATCTGATAATTAGAACTTTTTTAAAAATAAAAACTTTAAATTTCAAATTCATTTTGAAGCAATCGACCAATTAGAAGTGTTCCTTTTGCATGCTTTTATGTTACACTTACATAGACACACGATCTTTTCAATGTTGAAAGTTTGAAGTTTTTGCTGCATCGTCACTCCACCGTTTTTATGGAATATGTCTATTTTGACCAATGACAATTCACCATAATACAATGAAGTAGCGTAATTTTTTTTCCCAAGCACCTTCGTCGTTCCAAGCCCAAGCTCGCACTCTGATTGGTTGTGGCTCTCGGCACTGTTTTCATGTAACTTGGCGATAATCATACTTGGCGTAGTGATAGATGCTTCCGTCCGTCGAGTTTGATTTCCTTCCGAATCGAGTACCAAGTAACTTTTCTCTTGCAGCATTGGATTGGATGGAACGTGTCTTACTCAAAGCTGTACTCTTTAAAAGTTTTTACACACAAGAGCACAAGACCACGAGGATAAGAATGAAGGAAGAATAAGAATGAGTACGTTAGGTTTTAGGTTTACCCGTTCACTTACGAGTGAAGTATTTTTCGCCAAGTATAGTTATCGCCAAGTTACGTGAAAACAGTGCCGAGAGCAACAACCAATCAGAGTACGAGCTTGGGCTTGAAACGGCGAAGATGCTTGGGGAAAAAAATTCGAAATGAAGTAATCATTTTCTATAAAGGCGATGGATAGACGATAAAGTAAAAGTTTCAAATTTTTAACAGTGTTCAAAGTGCAAAATCCTAACTGGACGAGGGCCAGGATTCACGTAAATTTTGCGCTGTTTGCGAAATGAGATTTATAAACAAGAAAATTTATTTAAAACATTGAAAAATTTGCTAAAATTCAGGCTTCTGATTAGTTAATCTGGTTTCGCTAACAGCACAAATTCTACCTGGATTCCGGACAAGTTCTCTTATGCAAGAAACCGGAAATATAGCATCTAGGGTATATACACTGTTAAAAATCTGCTGCATTTTGCTGCAACGCACTCCCCTGCTTGTATAGAAAACGGTTACTTGGCCGTGAAATGGAGCTTTCTCATTGGTTGGATTAGAGATATTATATACAAGCGGTGGAGTGCGTTGCAGCAAAATGCAGCAGATTTTTAACAGTGTAGTGTGGAAATCGGCTATCTCAGGGCGTGTTCAGAGCAACTTACAAAAGTAACCAATGTTACCGACCGATTGTAGGGCAGTACGAAAGCAAATTGTGGCATCAATGAGAACTATTCTGTTGAATTGTAGCTGACGTCACACTTCGATTTGATTTTCATTTCGTACTTGTCTACAATCGATAAGTGGTCGGTAAGTAACCGGTAAGTTGTGTTGAAGACGCCCTCTGTAACACTTGAAAGAAGCGACATCTGCAGCACATTTTCTAAAAATGCAAGAATTATTGCTAGTCTAGAAAATATATCACGAAAATGCCGCAGATGTCGCTGTGATCGACACTTTGGAATTCTGTTGCATCGTTGCACATTTAAAGGATACAAATTTTTAGCACTGCTTGCATTGTAAAAAATTGAACCCTTTTGCTGCATCGTCTCTCCATCGCTTTTATAGGAAACGATTACTTCGCTCTATTATGGAGCATTCTCATTGGTCAAAACAAAGAAATTCTATAAAAGCGATGGAGTAACGGTGCAGCAAAAGGGTCAAATTTTTTACAGTGTCGATAGCAGATTTTCACTCCATGTATTCCAGACTCTCTCCTTCGAACAATGAAAAGTTCTCAAAAATGAAGGCTTATGATTGGTCAATCTTGTTTTGCTTAACAGCGAATAATCCTTCTGGATCCTAACTACTGTTGCAGAGATGCTAGTTTTTTTTCAAAGTACGAAATCTTAGCTGGAACAATTCTCGTATCCACCAAAGTGAAAGATCCACATCGATCCAGACATGAGAATTCGATATCAAAAAGCTGAAAATTCATCTCTAAAGAGCCTTACACGTTAAAGCAAGAGTGTCTGTGTATCAGGGTGCTTGCTATGCCGGATTCACAAAGTGATTGTTATGTACATTGCTATGTGCTAGATTTACATTTGGACAAATATAAATGACGAAAAATTTTGATAAGCTTACCATTAAAGTTAAGCTAGTTAACTTCTTTCACCCATAAAACAAAATCGTTCAGGCGACTACCGCCAAGTTCTAGAATAAAAATTCTTAAATTTTCTGTACTTTGGAAAACCGCGTTTATCAAAGAACATTCTTAACTTCAAATATTACTACTTTCATATAGACGCATGTTGAACCATGGTGTGATTTTGTTAATATCTTCCTTTTTAGTTTTTATGACATAAAAAGGATATTTTAATACATACGAACATTTAGAATTACTTTGCTATGCATTGAATCATAGAAGCAGCTTGACGCGCTCTGATTGTGTATGCGTACTTTAAAATGTAAAAAATCTTACCCTTTTGCTGCATCATCACTACCCCGCTTTTATAGAATATCTCACTTTTGATCCATGAGAATGCTCCATAATAGGCTGAAGTAATCGTTTTCTATATTAGCGGTGGAGGGACGATTCAGCAAAAGGGTCAAATTTTTAACAGTGTACCCTGTTTAAAATATCTTGAAAAATTACCTCTGTTTTTAAAGATTATCTATTTTCTGACCAATGAAAACGCTCCATAGACGTTTTTAGATCACTCTCATTAGTCAGAAAATAGATTGTCTTTAAAAACAAAGGTAATTTTTCACAATAATTTTAACGTATACTGATGAATTGTCAGCTTTTCAATGCCCATTTACGAAGTCTGTAGATTTCAATGTGGACCTTAAGGGACTACACTAGTCTCAGAAAAAGACCCGGATGTTAGTGTAAAGACTATGGGTGTGTTCTATTCAAATATCTCGCTCAAATTTTAATATATTTACATGATTTTTTTTTTTTGCATAGGATAGCCGAGGACGATCTACAACCGGCCTAGTTTTTACTTCTTCGATTTTGCTTATGTATGTTTTATATAATGATAGTTTCAATTTCAGAACCGTTTAAACCTGTTTTGAGATTTAAAATATATTTTTTTTTAAATCTGAAACCAAAATTGAAAAAGTAAAACCTAGGTCGGTTGTGGAATATCCTCAGCTATCCTATGCAAAAAAAAAAAAAAAAAAAAAAAAAAAAAATCACGTAAAATTTTAAAAATTTGAGCGAGATATTTGAAAAGAACGCCCCCATAGACTTCATATTATCATCCGGGTCTTTTTCTGTGGACCGGTGTGCGGCCTTAAAGTTTGCTGGATGCGATAAATTTCCGAAATGTTAAAGCTTAAATGGACAAGCTCTCGCATCCACTAAAGCGGAAATAGACATCGATACCAATCGACATCCTTAAGTTGTTGAAAAGATGAAAATCCTTTAGTATATATTTTGCTCCGGAGAAAAAAATTATCTCTACATATCAATGCAAAATAAAGTGCATAGATATGTGTAGCAAAATTATCTTTAGATTCAGATTTGGTTACCGGATTAGACACAAGAATGATTTCAGATTTTGTTCATGTAGGATTCCTCGATGTGAATATGACGACACATGGTGCACAGTATACGATTGATTGAAAAGATTCTGGACAAAAATGAGTCATCAAGGGGGTCCTTGTGGTCGAGTGGTTAAGACAACACGCTGCTAATCTCTTGAGAGCGTAGGAAATTGTGGGTTCGAATCTCACTGGATCCGTTGCACACACTCTTTATGTGTAGCTCCCGGTTGTACTTTTCTTGTGTCGTAATATTTCCTTGTTCTATCTTGTCCTTGTATGTCCACGAATTTGTAAAATAATATGGATTATGTATTTATGTCTGTGTAGAAATAAAGGATCACTCGGCGTACAATCGAACTCTACCAGGATATCGCCATCAAATTTTATAATAGAAAATGGCTAGCATTGCGATACATTGTTAAAAATTTAACTTTTGCTGCATCGTCACTCCCTCCCTTTTATGGAATATCTCATACATACACTGTAAAAGAATTTACCCTTTTGCAGCATCGTCACTCCCCCGCTTTTATAAAATATTTTTCTTTTGACCCATGAGAATGCTCCATGATAGGCTGAAATAATCGTTTTCCATAAAAGCGGTGGAGTGAGTTTCAAATTTTTATCAGTTTAGTTGGGCCAAAAGCGTCTGTGAAAAAAGTATTTGGGCATCGAATGCTGTCACTCTCTTATAGATGCAGCCATGTACAGGTTATGATTTTCGGATTCCTCGTCGAATCACTTCCAATGCCTTTACTGCATTTATAGGAATTAGATTGTTGTTGTTTATCTATTGAATCATAGAGCGATTTTTGTTAAAATCTTTCTTTTTGCTTTTTCTGACTGAAGGGGGAGTACTTTTGACTAAACTAGAAAATTATTTTACTATTCATTGATACATGGAGTCATTTTGCTGTTTACTCATATATGGAAGCGCTCTGCCGCGCGCTTATGTGTAAGGACACTTTACTTGAGGACTCACCTTTAGATAACCACTTCCGATGCCCGTACGATTAGATGTTGACTTTAAGATTTCATGAATGAGTAGCTTCTCGTCGTGCCAGATCTGAAGAAGTTACCACATCCAGAAAACCTAAAGATTCACAACGATACTAACAGATATTGTAAGTGTCTTTTGAAAAGTTGACAATCAGTGACAAGTAAAGCGAATACATCAGAACTCAGCAAAGTGCGTTCATTAGTAATGCGTTGCAAAGAGCCATCATATGTCAGTACACATAATTATGTATTACGGTATAAATAACTAAAAAGTAGGAAATAAATTTAACTTTTTCAAAAAAATGTATAACCGACTCCAAAAAAAAAAAACGCTAAAAAGAATTACATAATTCTATAACATTCTCTAATGACAAACCATTATCCAATAACCACACATTGACTATCATGTACCGGTATAAAACGGTTAAATTTAATATATAGAATTTAATATCCACCAAACATAGGTTTTCCAGAGAATATTTTTTACAAGAGATTAATTTACATATTTTTGATTTAATTTTTGAATATGTACATATAAAAAGGTAAGGAATTACTTTTTGAAGTTGGTGCCAAACTATCGTAAGTATAGTAAGAATTGGGGATATATTATGTCTAGTACCATAAATAAAATGGGGAAATCATTATCGATTATGATTGTTTGGCACCAACTTCAAAAAGTAATTCCTTACTTTTTATATGTATATATATACAAAAATTAAATCAAAAATATGTAAATTAATCTCTTGTAAAAAATATTCTCTGGAAAACCTATGTTTGGTGGATATTAAATTCTATATATTAAATTTAACCGTTTTATACCGGTACATGATAGTCAATGTGTGGTTATTGGATAATGGTTTGTCATTAGAGAATTTTATAGAATTATTTAATTCTTTTTAGCGCTTTTTTTTTTTGGAGTCGTTTATACATTTTTTTGAAAAAGTTAAATTTATTTCTAATAATTCTTACAGATTTTTTTGTAACCGACTAAGATTACTAAAAATTTTTTAGTAATTAAAAGATCACTAAATTTTTTTTAGTAGATCGACCCTTTTTTTTTTACAATGTAAGTATTACGGTGGCCTCCAACGACTAGTTTTGTTACGATATTATAATATATGTGTTTTATATGTTTTAAAGCTAATTAAAATACAGTTTATTAATATCGATAGCTTTTTATAGGGTTGATATTGAATGGAATATAACATTAAGTAGAATCGTGTATTTCATTATAATTGAATTAAATGAGTTATTCTTTTAAATATTTTTTAATATATCATGTTACATTATTATAATATATTGAATATATTATCAAATATTTCTATGAAACATTTCTATATTTTTGCGATTATTTGGCTAGAAATATAACTTGAAATTAATAACTTTAATCTACTTAACTTTTTCATGAATTTCTCAAAAGAAGTGCAAAAACCCTCTTGGATTTTCGACTGGTCAAAGAAAAAAAAAAAGGGTGAAAAGTATGAAAGGTAGGAGATTCAGAGCCTTTCTGAAATGTCGAAATCCTTGTTTCCCCCGTCTTCTTTTTCTTACTATTTCACTTTTAAAAAAGAGCGCCTACGAAGACTTAAACTCGCGTTTCTGAAAGAGACAATATAGAATTTTTGATTTGGAAATGTTATTATAGGAAGAAGTGATATATTTTTTTCTAACATCTTGTCTCCCACACACTTTTTCCTCTGAATCCTCTATACGACTACAAATAACCTAGATTTCTTTCCTTTGAGTTTGGCAAACGTGTGTTTCAATGTGTAGTACGTGTAGATTTGTTTCACATAATTTTTTTTTTATTTTTTATTTTTTTGAAATATAAAATATAGCAATTTTATAATAAATGTTCTTCATATTTTGTAAGATGTTTCATTAAAACAGAGTTTATTTATATCAATAAACTATATTTTAATTTTATTATTCAGCCTTTTATAGGTTTGGTATGCATTATTAAATGGAATACAAAATTTAACATGATCGTGTATTTTAATAATGATTAAAATTGGGTTAAACGAATATTTGGCTAAAATGTTCTCAATTATAGTATACTAAATTATTATAACATATGGACTATATGTTTTTAGAATATATATTAATATACTGTACATTATAAAAAAGTATTATTTTTTAATAAGGTTAATTCATGCTATTTTATCAATCATATTTATGAAACATTCCGACATTTTCGGAATTTACAAAATATCTTTGAGAAACATTTCGATGTTTTCGCCATTATTTACTACAAATAGAGCTTGAAATGAATAACTTTAATCTTCTTACCTTTTTCTGAAAATATCTGAAAAGCAATGTTCAGATTTTTGACTGGTTAAAGGAAAAAAAAAAATGTGAAAAGTGTGAAAAGTGTGAAAGGTAGGAGATAGAGAGTATTTCTAAAATGTCGAAATCCTTGTTCCCCCCGTCTTCTTTTTTTACCATTTCATTGAAAAAAAATCGTCTGCGAAGATTTAAACTCGCGTTTCTGAAAGAGACAATGTAGAGTTTTTGATTTCAAAATGTTATTATAGGAAGAAGTGATATATATATTTTTCTAATATCCCATCTCCCACACGCTCTTTTCTTTCAATCTTATATACGATCCACCCTTTAACAAATAACTCTGATTTCCTTCCTTTGAATGTTATAAATAAATGTATGTTTCTATGAGTAGTATATGTAGTTTTTGCTTCTCGTAATTTTTTTTGAAATAAAAAATATTGCATTATTATAATGTATGTACTTTATATTTTATAAAAGCGCTTCATTAAAACATGGTTCATTTACATCACTGAAGTATATTCTAATTTTATTATTCAGCCTTTTATAGGCTTGATCTGCAGTATTGAGCGGAACATAAAATGTAACATGATCGTGAATTTTAATTATGATTAAAATTTAGCTAAACGAATATTTGATTAAAAGGTTTTTTATTATAGTATACTAAATTATTATAACATATGGATTATATATTTTTATGAATATGCATTAATATACTGTGCATTATTAAAAAGTATCTTTCTATATAAGTATGATTCATACTATTTTACCAAATATATTTATGAAACATTTCTATATTTTCGCCGTTATTTGGCTACAGCATAGCCAACTAGATCTATACAACCCATCTATTTGAGATTAATGGATGAAGCCTCCAGCCAGAGGACTCTGATGCCCTCCCCAAGTTATTCTGACCAATCGTGCAAACCCTGAACCAAAACAATGATCATGTGCACAGAACAGAAATCAGCTTATTCAATGCTAATTTGGGCAGGTTTTGCGCCACGTGCCCCAATGAAATGGTTCAAGGTTTGAAGCTGAATCCAGCTTCATTTTTTTTGTCGGTTTTTAGCGAAATGCGCAGGAAGTTATGTATCTAATTGGCTATGACTACAGATAGAGCGTGAAATGAATAACTTTCATCGTCTTACCTTTTTCTGAAAATATCTGAAAAACAGTGTAAAAAAAACTTCATTTATGACTGATCAAAAAAATTAGAAAAAACAAGATGAATGTAGATTCTACCATTGCAGAATTCAGTTTCGCCTCCGATTAGAAAAAAAAAATCGATAGAAGTTTTTTAGAAGGGCGACCCCGTTTAGATTGCAATGAACTAACTTCATTTTTCTTGTGTTTATCAATATAATAGCAAACAGAACGGCGTGAAATACCCAATTGAATAGCAATTTCTCTCTGAGACATTGGAATTGCGGAATAATAAAGAGATACAATTTGACGTGCTACTTCTTCATTAACTAAATTCATCAAAAACGGTTTTTTTCTTTAGTTTAAACGCTTTTTTATAGACTCTGAGTAAAAGAAAATGCAATATAACAATAAAACGAATGGAATCCCGTCGAATTCGACGAATGAAATGCTTAAAAGACCCGATCGATTTGGTTTTAAAAAAAGCAAAAGTAATTACATTATTGAATCAATATATAATAAATATATTTACAAAGTAAATGTCAAATTTGCCAGTTACAATTTTGCATTCATATATTCGCACATCTACAGTTAAAATTGTAATATGAGTGCCGGCGAAATCCAGAAATTTTATTTTATATGCACTCACAGAAAAATAGCTTTATTTTTTTAAAAAAAAAAAGAAAAAAAAAGAAAAAAAATAATATCGGGTATTACTAGGTTATCCCATCGACCAAAAAATTATCGCCAAACTATAAGATTAAATGCCAATAATGGATGATCGTGAATGTCACATTCAATGACATTAAATACGATTCATGTGTTTAAAATGTCATTAAGTGATTTTTATTAATATTTTTATTAATATTCTACTAATTATTTATTTTTTCGTTATTTAAAATAAAAATTATGTCAATATGTATAGTTTGGCTATTAATGTGGCGATTTGTATAATTTGGCGAAATTGGTCGACGGGATAACAGAGTAGTACCTAATATCGTTATGAGTAAAAATACGATGTTTTAAATAGTGACGTCATTTTCTCTTCAAATGTTCTTTAAAAGTTACTGTTTATGAAAAAGGCCTCCATAATAATATTGTAATTTCCTTTTATCTGGTTGCTGAATGACATAATTTTCCTCATTTGAAATTTCTCTTATTTTGATTTAGACATTAATTTTTATCATAAATTATTTTCTGTCATTTTATTTACATTATTAATATTATTTCTCAGTAAATATATATATTTTTTTAACTCAATTAGTGCATAATTATACGCAATCATTTTAGAAAATAAATTTTTATTATCGAGAGAAAAGCTAAACTGTGTTGCCACCATTTTGAAGAAATGTCATGAAAAAGCTTTTAAAATTAAAAATAATATATAAATATGGTAATAAATTAAAAAATAATTAAAGTGGGCACAACTACAAATAAATAGCTTTCATTTAAAAAAATAATTATCAAAATCGGTTGACTAGAAAATTCAGGGCTGATGACACGACATTTTTAGCTTGTCTGAAAGAAATAGCATCGGATGCTAAAAAAGTAAATATAATAAAAAAGAAGGTGAGAAGTATGAAAGGTAGGCAATTGAGAGCATTTCTAAAATGGCGAAATCCTTGTTTCCCCTTCTTCCTTTATATATATATATATATGTATATAATAAAGTATATATATCATATATATACTTCATTATATATATATATATATACCGGGTGTCCAGTAAACAACTGACCCATTTTGAATTTAAATAACAAATAAACGGTTGGAGATAATAATGCGCGGTTTGCGGTATTGTTATTAGAAAATCAATAAATTTTTAAACATGTACATTGTTAATACAGTTCAAATTTCGGGGAAAAATATTGCGCTGGCGGTAACAGGCTGTTTGAATACAGACATGACTCTAATTTTCATAAATATGAGATTTTCGGCTGTATCTGAATCTATATGTTGTCGAATCTGAATCTATATGTTGAATCGACTCTCGAATCAGATTCCGAAATAGGGTACTTTGGTTGGAAAGTGATTTAAAATAATATCTGTGGTTGAACCACCCCACTCATTTCCCCTCCTTATTTCCCCTCCTCAGTCTTGAGACTGAGATATTATTTAAAATATTATTATATTACATTAACAAAGTTCATCTTTTAAAATTTATTTATATTCTAATAACAATACAGCAAGCCGGGCATTTTGATCTCAAATAGTTTTTTTTTTATTTACATTCAAAATGGGTCAGTCATTTACTGGACACCCGGTATATATATATATATATATATATATATATGTAAGAAAATACAAAAAATCAGACCTATTTATTACTTTTTTAATAAATCGCCCCTCAATGTGGATACGGGCCCCATGACTAATAATCACGGGTTTTACAGGGCAACAAGAAACCTAAGTTTATCGTATTAATTTAAGTAAAACACATGGCCTTTTTAACTGGTAACCCCCCTCGGGAGATGAGAAATTTCTATACATCTACGCACTTGGTCTCCAGAACTCATGATGTAAAGACTTGCGAAAAGATTTTGCTATGTATTAAATAAATCGTAATTAAAACTCATCCCCTTGAAGTCTGTCGTTTTAGGAAAATGCGACAGTTCTTCATAGTCGGCAGTATGATACCTAGTGCGGGAAAATAATCTACGAAATATAAACATCATTAAAAATACCGGACCCACAAAGGAAAGCAAAGACAGTGGTCATTCTGACTCGAAACATCGAAAGAGGCCCTGGAAAGGAGCTAATGTCTCGTCATGAGTTATCATCCAGCAAACGTATTCCATATTGGAATACTTAGATGCTATTTTCTACCATTCGGTCGGGCTTTGCCGCATCCTGGACACTGGATTTCTTCTTGAGTCATTCTCCATGAATCATTTCGGCCGCAATTTTGTTTGTGATTTATTTTGTTTGTTTTCATCTGGTTTCATCGAAGTGTGGTGCCGTATGTGTTTATTCTTCTATGGTGATAATGAGAGCAATGTTATCAGCAAAAATGTCGGGTACTTTGTGTTTTATTTCCAATAAAGTGTTTGAATGCAGTCATCGAATCATCATGAAACGCGTAAATCTTTTCGATTTCAACAGTTCTGTTCGCTTTCTAGCGATTCATCAATAATCTTCAAATAGTGTTCCTGTAATCGCTTCGTTATTTATTGAAAGAAAAACTCGTGTTGCGTGAATTTATTCGACATCTACTACATGATTTATACTCAAAGGGCGGTACAGTGATTTATGATTAAAAGAATATTTAATTTATAATATGTGAGCTCACAAGTGTACACTATTTTATTTATTTATTTATTTGTTTATTTGTTTATATTAGTGCGCATATTTTTTCCCCCTAATTCCTTGATTATAAAACTAATTGATTAAGGTAAGTAATATATCTCTAGTGTTATTGTTTTTATTACTTCTACAAACCATGGTTTTAAGGTGTAATTATATTTTAAATTGAAAGAAAAAATGGATATCCATATTTACGTCTAATTATTTTATATAAATAATTCTTTTTATTTATTTCATTTCACAATTCTATGCAGATGATTGTATTATGTTGATATTATTATTATTTTTTTGAAGATCATTTAGAATTTGCTTATATTTAGATTTTTAAGAAGGTGTCATAAAATTAATTAAAAATAGAAGCTATTAAAAAACAAAAAACTGTTCTTAAGGGAAAAATCACTCGCATAAAAAATATTATAAATCCCAAAATTGATAATGAAACTGTAACTCTTGAAGAGTTAGATTTATATGGTAAACAGGTTCAGGATATTGAAACCGAATTAAATAAACTCCATGAAAATGCCATTCTTCTGAGCGATGCATCGGAAACTGATCCTATAATTGATGAATATAATGCGATTGCACTTAAATTGGATAATTTAACCATAGCAATAAATACATCACGTAATAAGTTAACTAATAGTTTAAACATTCACGAGGGTGGTTCAGAAAGTCTAAATAAAACTACAGGTAATGTTTGTGTAAAAACTGTTAATCTTCCAAAATTTGAATTAAAACCTTTTCACGGAGAAGCTGATCAATGGCTTTCTTTTAAAGACATTTTTCTTACAACTATAGATCAAAATTTGGAGTTGGGGGGCGTCTCAAAATTGCAATACCTACTGGCTAGTGTAAAGGGTCCTGCTCATAAATTAATTTCTGGATTTCCTCTCTCGGAAGCCAATTATAAAAATGCATGGGACATTCTCTGCGCTCGCTATGATAAAACTAGGGATTTAGCCATAGCACAAATAAGTAAGTTATACAATTTAAAAAACATGAAAAATTGCCCCTCTTTCTCTAAAGCTATTTTTGACATAATAGATACTTGTAATGAGTCACTTCGAATTCTAGAGTCTTTGAATTTGACTCAAAATGCTTTGGTGGATAACATGATAATTTATACTATAATTCAAAAACTAAGTGATAATCTAAAAGAACGATGGGAGCTCTCTCTTACTCATAATATGCCTAGTCTCACGGAATTTTTAAAATTTTTAGAGACTCATGCCAAAAGTATGCTAGCGTTAGAGAATCCAACTAAAATAGAGGTAAGAAATGTAAATTATTCCCGAAATTCTTCCGATAGATATAAATTCTCCAAAAGTCAAGAAAATACTAAATGCGGGGTTTGCCTCGAGTTGCATGCCACCCATGCCTGCAGAAAATTAATGAATATGTCCATAGATAACCGTTGGAGAACTGTCCAACTAAACAAACTATGTATCAATTGTCTGCGAGGTGGCCACTTTTCAAATAAATGTCCCTCCAAGATGAACTGTAAAAATTGCCATCGAAGACATCATACTTTACTCCATAAATATGATGTTCAGGGCAATGCAGGGAGAACCATGAATCCCGATTTGGCAACCCATAGTAATCAGTTTCAATCACAAAATGTCCATGAGTATTCCCCTGATCAAGGAATACCCCATAATGCTTTATGACGGTTTATAGTCCCGGGGTACCTCAGATATGGGAATTACGATAATCATACGTATTCAGAAACTTGTCATGAGGTTCAAATACCATTTTTATTGGATAGCGGAAGTACCCTTTCCCTTATTCCAGAAAACTTAGTTGCAGCTTTGGATATGACGTCTATTCAAAGCTGTCATCCTCTTAATGTTAATCAAACCCAAGGACAAGTTCAGATTTCTGAAAAACTTCACGTACCCCTCAAAATAGGAAATATCAGGCAAAATAGCACCTTATACCTGGTTAGGTCATTCTTGCCATATGCGATACTGGGAACCCCAGAATTACAAAAATTCCATATTACGATGGACTTTTACTCGAATATTCTGACTCAGGATGGAGTCATTCTTAAGCATGATCAAAATATTTTCAATCAAATTTCTCAGGAAAACTCATTTAACCATACATTAACTTTAACGAGTGATATGAATTGCAAGAAGCCGCTTCGTTCTCCTTCCAAATCAAATCAAGAAATTTTGTCGCAACAAAGACAATGTTATCTTGATACTCAAATTCTCTCGGATTATGATGACAAAAGTTTTAGTCATTGTACTACTGAAGAGAACTCACAGTTGGAAGGGCTTCTAAGCGACTCCAAGGATATTTTTGCGCGCAATAGATATGACGTAGGTAGAGTCAGATGGGAACCTCAGCGGGTAACTCTCACCTCGGAACTTCCTATCTCGCTTCGACCTTACCGTGCATCTCCTCGGGACAATGAAGAAATTCAAAAACAAATACAAGAATTACTGGAAGCTAAACTTATTAAAGAGTCCTGCAGTCCTTATTCCTCTCCCGTCACTCTGGCATATAAAAAAAGGAGAAGGTAAAACGCGTCTCTGTATTGATTACAGAAAAATCAATGCCATTTGTAAGACTGACTCGGAACCATTGCCCCGTATAGATTGGCTTTTGGACAGACTTGTCAATGCCAAATATTTTTCCACGCTAGATTTAGCCTCTGGCTACTGGCATATCCCACTTCATCCTTCAGACACAGAGAAGTTGGCCTTTGCAACCAATCAAGGTCTTTATGAGTGGTTGGTTCTTCCTTTTGGCTATAAAAATGCCCCAGCTCAATTTGCAAGAGCTCTTCGAAGAATCCTAGATAAACATAAAGTTAATTTTGCTACCAATTATTTTGATGATTTTATAATTTATTCCGATTCCTATGCCGAGCATATGGATCACCTTAAAACTATATTTAACATTTGCCGTCAAGAAAATCTAAAATTAAAATTTTCCAAATGTAACTTTGCTAAATCTCAAATTGACTTCCTCGATTATAAAATTAGTAACGGCCAAATAAAACCAGACAATGCTAACACCGAAACTATTAAAAAATTAATCCCTCCAAAAAACGTTAAAGAATTGCAAAGGTTCCTTGGTTCTGTAAACGTATACCACAAATTCATAGACAAGTACGCTAAAATTAGAGCCCCTCTAAATAAATTGTTAAAGAAAGATACTCCTTGGGAATGGTCAGATGCCTGTCAACAATCATTTGAATTGCTTAAAAACGCATTAATTTCTAGGCCGATTTTAAAATTATTCAATCCTAACCTCCCATGCCATGTCTATACTGATGCCTCAAAGGAAGCCGTAGGTGCTGTCTTAAAACAAATGGATGAAAAAGGGAACTTGCATCCCATTGCGTTCCACTCGAGACAATTAAGGCCCTACGAGCAAAATTACGTTATCACAGAACTGGAATGTCTAGCAATAATCGATGCCCTTGACAAATTCCATTATTACCTTCACGGAAAACCTTTTACAATACATACTGACCATGCCTCCTTAGTATGGCTTAAGAAGGTGAAGCATTTAACAGGTAGGTTATTCAGATGGTCACTAAAATTAAGTATGTATGATTATACTGTAAAATATAACAAAGGATCCACCAATTTTGAAGCAGACATGCTTTCAAGAAATCCCACTTTTTCTGTAAATCCCCATAGTCATTTATTAACGTCAGATGAAATTAAAGAACACCAACAATTAGATAATATAACAGGGCCTAAATTTCAAAAAGTTAATGACATTGTAATAATTCGCAAAAAGGGTTTTCAAAAAATTGTAGTACCATTCTCCTTGAGAGAGAAATTACTAATAAATACACATACAGAATTTGGCCATCCCGGAATCCAAAAAATGTTAAATTTAATTTCCCCACAATACTATTGGAGCAGCATGACCCACGATATTACACAATTTGTCAAGCATTGTGAGGTCTGCCAACTGAACAAAAAATCACACCAACCAAAATTTGGTCTTCTGGAGGCATTACCACCTGCAGAATAACCCTTCGATATAATTTCATTAGATTCAGTAGGAGGTTTTAACTATTAAAATTCATCTAAAAGGTATATGCACATAGCTATTGATCACGCTACTCGTTATGTTTGGGGTTTTGCATCTAAAAATGTTACAACTAAAATCTACATTAATATTCTTAAACAGATTTTTAATATTCAACTTCCCAAGAAAATTTTAACGGATAGAAACCCTGCGTTTACAGCGTCTAAACTTCGTAAATGGGTACATAAACAGAATGTAAAAAAATTACTTACTTCTTCTCATAGACCACAGTGTAATGGAAAAAATGAGCGTGTGAATCAGTCAATTTGCACCCGACTAAGACTTAAAGTAAATTCTACCCCTTCAAACGTCCCATGGCCCAAAATTCTGCAGGAAGTAATTAATCAGTACAATAACACACCTCATTCAGTAACCAAGTACCCTCCTGCATACTTAATGTTCGGCCAATTACCTTATCCATCAGTATTAGGCAATGAAAATTATTATCCCCCTGTAGAGGAAGCCAGAAAAGAGGCTTTCCAAAGAACAAGTGAACATCACTTGAAAAATAAAGTCAGGTATGATTTAAAGTTTGTGGAAGCGCCTTTTAAACCTGGTGACCTTGTCATAGTGGAAGAATTTCACTACCCGAATACTCGGAAGTTAAGTCCGCCTTTTTCTGGTCCATATCAAATTATGGAAAAACTATCCAATGTAAGTTTCAAAATAAATAAGCCTAACTGGCTTACAAAAAAGGATTATGAAGTAATACACGCTTCCAAACTAAGATACTTTTTTCCTAGTAATCAATTTAAACTACTTACACCAACAAACTGAAATAGTTGGTATCATATGAACTGATATTATATTATATCTGATCTCGGTTTGCATTATTATGAATATTTGGAATTTTAATTACCTTTTTGATTTATTATGAATATTTGAATTTTAAATTATTTTTGCATTATTATGAACATTGTGTTATGTGTAAAAGTACTATTTCTTGAACTATGTCAGGACAGTTCCATACAAATTTGAAAATGTAAATAACATTGGACTTTTCAGAATCCATCTGCAACATATTTCTTATTTTGATTATCTTATTCTATGTATAATATTTACTGAGTGTTTTGCATTTATTAATTCAACTGTTTTTATCATGTTCAATGACGTATAGTGGTACATTTTATAACAGTGTTGTTTTTAGATATGATATTTGTACATTTTTTATTATTGTTATTCTATTATTTGTTAAGTATACGAAAGAAATAACTCATCTCCCATTAGCTCACTTAATGTAACAATTGTTTACCCTTTTCAGGTGAGTATCATGGATGGAAGCCGGCCCATCCCCGGAGACTTGACTGGAAGGGGGGGAAATTGTAAGAAAATACAAAAAATCAGACCTATTTATTACTTTTTTAATAAATCGCCCCTCAATGTGGATACGGGCCCCATGACTAATAATCACGGGTTTTACAGGGCAACAAGAAACCTAAGTTTATCGTATTAATTTAAGTAAAACACATGGCCTTTTTAACTGGTAACCCCCCTCGGGAGATGAGAAATTTCTATACATCTACGCACTTGGTCTCCAGAACTCATGATGTAAAGACTTGCGAAAAGATTTTGCTATGTATTAAATAAATCGTAATTAAAACTCATCCCCTAGAAGTCTGTCGTTTTATGAAAATGCGACATATATATATATATATATATATATATATATATATATATATATATATATATATATATATATATATATATATATATATATATATATATATATATGCATATATATATTTGTATATATATATATATATATATATATATACACTATCTACCAAAAAGTATTTATACACTTTCAGTTTTTGACATTTTGTCAAATATTTAAAAATATACTGGTCGGATTCTTCTGGAACTTCAGAAATATAAAGATTATGTTTCACTTTATATTTATTTACATCCATTTGTTAAGCGGGTAATTAGGGGGCCGGCAAAAAAACAAAGAATAATAGAAATATTTGGGATCGCCCTGTACATGAAAATGCACGAAACGACTTATCGCTTTAGAATACAAATATATGAATACAGTAGAATATGTACACTAATTTTTGTGAGAATAGCGTGTATATTTATGGCGATAGAGCGATTTTTTTGAAAAATTCAAAAAATTCTGGTATGTTTTTTGTTTATATCATGCTGGGTTTTTGACCAAATTTAACGCAAATTTCAGAAAAATTGGCAAAATGCAGTAGAAAAAATGTAGCTCAATTGGAATATAAATATATTAAATATTTTATGAAATATGAGTAGTTGTATAAAATAATTTTTATCTGCGCATGCGCGAACTAGAAAAACATTTTTTTTACATCATTTAATAGTCAATTCTATGGAGTGACTTATAAAAAAAATCCAATCAAATATCGTGAAAATTCAAAAAGATATTATTTTAGTGAGATGTTTTTACTCTGCTCTCTAAAAACGGCTGAATCTTAAGGGATTCTCCACAAATTGACATTTTTTAATAACTGACTTAAAAAAAAAAAAAAACTAGTATTGAATTAATACAATATCTAATACAATATTGCTGCTAATAAGTACTTGACAATTGTGATAGAAAAGAAAAAGAGCTTTATTCACATTCAGGGCCAAAACTAAGAGAGGGTTGGGGGAAAAGGGCATGTGCCCCGGGCGCTAGGATGAAAGTGTTCCAAATGTATCTTTCGTTTGGCGATTTTTTTCATGGCTATGTTTAGCATAATATTGTTAAAATAATTATATCTGGGCTATGCTAAAGCATAAAAAAATCTAATGATGATGGCTTAAGGTCCCTGCCCTTACCCGCGAAGATGCTCACGAGCTAATGCTATTCCTATGGGGATGCATTTTTCTAACTCTTTTGCATTTGGACATTTTTAAATAATATGTTTTGCATTGGATAGCGGAAGTCCTTTTCAAGATCGCTCCGTGATTACTTTTTCAATTTTGGCGTAGATATTTTTATAATGTTTCTTTCACTTCCAAAAGCGGTTCTGAAAGTGAAACTAACTTTATAAAAAATATCTATGACTCAAATCGAAAAAGTAGTCAAGGAGCGATTTTGAGAGGAACTTCCGCTATCCAATGCAAAAAAAAAAAAAAAAAAAAAAAAAAAAATTGAAAATTTCAAAATGCGAAAGAGTTATTAGAAAAATGCCTCCCCACAGGAATAGCATTAGCTCAGCAGTGTCTTTTCGGGCAGGGACAAGGGCCTGAAAGATCCTGTTGAAAGTAGAATTTTTTTGATTCGGTTTAAAGTATCAAATTGGAGTATTTTAATAAAGCAGAATACGTTATTTTATATTACATATTTTAAGTTTTAAAATAAGTCGGCTATTAATAAATTGGAGAAATTTTCTTTGTACACATGCTTTGCGAAGGAGGGGGAAAGGGGTACCTTCAAAATCCACGTTTGCCTCGGGAAAAAAAGACTGGTTTTGGCCCTGTTCACATTTAATAATTTGTAGATCCTCCTCGAGAGGCAATTACATCTGCGACTCTCCTGGGCATGCTCTCAACTAGTCCTTGTACTACATTTAATGGTATTTTATTCCACTCTGTTAGCACAAGGCAGGTAAGCTCTTTTACTGATTTTGGGCGTGTATCACCCGCCTTAATTCGACGATCCAACTCGTTCCAGAGGTTCTCTATTGGGTTCAGGTCTGGGCTCTGGGCAGGCCACTCGAGTCGATGCACTCCATTATCAGCATACCAATCAATGCTGGACCTCGCTACATGGCAGCTTGCGTTGTCATCCTGGAAATAACATGGGTCCAATCCATAGTATTGCCACAACGTAGGAAGTACACTGTTGTCCAGTATATTACAGTAGGCATCGGCATTGAGCTTACCATGAATTGGGACCAAGGGTCCTAGTCCGAACCAGGAAAAACAACCCCAGAACATAATTCCCCCTCCGCCAAATTTAACTGTGGGCACAATACATTCTGGTAGGAGGCGTTCTCCAGGCAGACGCCAGACCCAGACCCTACCATCAGAACGGTAGAGGGTGAACCTTGATTCATCACTCCAGAGAACCTGTTTCCATTGCTGTACAGTCCATTGCTGGCGTGTTTTGCACCAACTTAACCGAGCTGCGCGGTTGGACTTGGTGATTAAAGGCTTATGGGCGGCAGCACAGCCATAAAAATTAAGCAGATGAGCTTCCTTACGGATGGTATTCATGGAAACAACACATCCTGAAGCTTGTTGAAATTCTTGGCGTATGTGTAACATTGGTTGGTTGCGGTTCTTCCGAATTTCTCTAGACAGAACCCGTCGGTCTCTATCTCCCAGTTTCGTCAGTCTGCCTACTCTGGCCACATTCTGACAATCACCATTCAGCTTCCATTTTCTAATCACATAAGCCACAGTCGTTTTGGGGTAATTAAGCTCGCTAGGTATGTCGATTAAAGATCGGCCATTTCGGTGGTACCCGATGATCACACCTTTCTCAAAATCAGACAGCTCTGTTCTTCTTGGCATCATGCATGCGATTGATGTCAGTGTTGTTTTCGACACCACATTTAACAGTGGAGAACTTGACGTATTTCAGGATTGCAGATATCGGCATTTGCATAAGAGTCATTATCAATTATGTATCAATGGGTAGATTTGACACAAATGCTTCGATTTTTTATAATTATTTTTATCCTGAAATAGGTTCGTTCTGGTAATTATCTAAGAAAAGAAGTAAATCACCAGTAAAAAACGTAAATGGAGATTTGGCAATTTGCGTAAAATCTGACGTCATTCAACTGCTTTCAGAGACCAATTGAAAATCAGTTCACTCCTATCCACAATAACTTTCTGAATTTCCACAAAATTCGATCGGATTTTTTTATGGGTAGCTCCATAGAGTTGAATATTAAATTATGTAAAATGATAAATTTTATCGTTCACGCATACGCTGATTAAAAAATATTTCATACAAATACTCATATTTTAGAAAACTTTTAATATATTTATATTTCAATAGCACCTTATTCTTTCTACTACATTTTGCGAATTTTTCTGAATGTGGCTTTATATTTGGTTGAAAATATTGCATGACATAGAACATTTTAGAAAATATTTAATATATTTATATTTCAATGAATTTTGGTGAACTCCCCCCCCCCTCCCTTTTCTTCTTTGCAAAGCATCTGCAAAAGTATTTGCAAAGAAAAATTTTCTAATTTATTAATAGCCGACTTATTTTAAAACTTAAAATATGTAATATTGATTAAAGTAGTCTGCTTTGTTTAAAAAAAATGATACCTTAAAATCGTGAAACCGAATCAAAGCGAAAAAAAAAATCTGCTTTATGCGGGATCTTTATGCCATCATCATTAGATTCTTCTATGCTTTGGTATAGGAGAAATGCTTTGAATGGGACGATTTTGACAATATCATGCTAAACATAGACATGGAAAAAATCGCCAAACAAAATGTACATTTGGGACACTTTCATCCTAGCGCCCGGGGCACATGCCCTTTTCCCCCAACCCTCTCTTAGTTTTGGCCCTGAATGTGAATAAAGCTCTTTTTCTTTTCTATCACAATTGTCAAGTACTTATTAGCAGCAATATTGTATTAGATATTGTATTAATTCAATACTAGTTTTTTTTTTTTTTTTTTTTAAAGTCAGTTATTAAAAAATGTCAATTTGTGGAGAATCCCTTAAGATTCAGCCGTTTTTAGAGAGCAGAGTAAAAACATCTCACTAAAATAATGATATCTTTTTGAATTTTCACGATATTTGATTGGATTTTTTTTATAAGTCACTCCATAGAATTGACTATTAAATGATGTAAAAAAAATGTTTTTCTAGTTCGCGCATGCGCAGATAAAAATTATTTTATACAACTACTCATATTTCATAAAATATTTAATATATTTATATTCCAATTGAACTACATTTTTTCTTCTGCATTTTGCCAATTTTTCTGAAATTTGCGTTAAATTTGGTCAAAAACCCAGCATGATATAAACAAAAAACATACCAGAATTTTTTGAATTTTTCAAAAAAATCGCTCTATCGCCATAAAAATACATGCTATTCTCACAAAAATTAGTGTACATATTCTACTGTATTCATATATTTGTATTCTAAAGCGATAAGTCGTTTCGTGCATTTTCATGTACAGGGCGATCCCAAATATTTCTATTATTCTTTGTTTTTTTGCCGGCCCCCTAATTACCCGCTTAACAAATGAATGTAAATAAATATAAAGTGAAACATAATATTTATATTTCTGAAGTTCCAGAAGAATCCGACCAGTATATTTTTAAATATTTGACAAAATGTCAAAAACTGAAAGTGTACAAATACTTTTTGGTAGATAGTGTATATATATATACTTCATTATAAGAAAGAGCACCTGCGAATATTTAAACTCGCTTTTCTGAAAGAGACAATGTAAAATTTTTTGATCTGGAAATGTTGTTATAGGAAGAAGTGATATATTTTTTTCTAACACTCCACCTTTCTCACACTCTTTCATTTGAATCCTCTACACGATCCACCCTTTAACAAATAACTTTGATTTTTTTTCCTTTGAGTGTTATAAATAAATGCGTGTTTGTATGAATAGTATGTGTAGTTTTTGGAATATAATTTTTTCTTTTCTTATTCTTCTTTTATTTTTTTAATATAACATATTGCATTGTTATAATGTATGTACTTTATATTTCTTAAAACGATTAATGAAAATACAGTTTATTTATATCAATAAACTGCATTTTATTTTTATTTCTTAGTTTTTTTAGTTTTCATGCGTATTATAGAATATAATATAAAACTTAGCAGGATTGTGTATTTCAATTATGATTAAAATTAAGTTAAACTTTTTATATTATTTTGCTATACGGATTATAAATTTAAATAAAATATTTTTTAGAAAAAAAAAATAAAGCTTTCGATAAAACTGATTTGTATTGTTTAATTGAGTACAAAAAGTAAGCATAGTCATGTATTTGAATTTTAATAAAATTGAGTTAAATTAACATTTAATCGAAAAGTTTTCAAATATAGTATGTTAAACTATGAGTGTTTTACCTAAGTGGTCTATATAATTTAAATATTTTTAAAATAGCGTAATATCATATAAAAAATAGCGAAGAAATAGGCAGATATTTCTTTTATACGTTTTGAAAAAAAAAAGTTTTACAGTAAGCTGAAAAAAATAATTATATTTTTTAGTATTTTTGAAAAATTATGTTGAAAATTTTTTTCTGTATCATAAAAGACACTATTATTTTAGAATAAAGGTAAAATAAATGAATAACAAAAATGAATGAAGTAAATAACCAAATTTTTAACGAGCACTTAATTTTATTTTTCAACACTTTATCAAGAGCTAATCGAAGCGATCAAAACAAAAGGTAGTGTCAGTAAAAAATGTAATAGCATAGTTCCTTCTTCGCATCCGCCATTTTATCAACAGAGGAATTCGGAAAACAAAGCCCTGGTGATTTTAATTTGAATCTTACGAAAGTAATGTCTTTCAATGTCCTTAAGAAAAAGCGGTCGCAAAATTGCTTATCGCGTAACTTATTTGAAATAAAGTAATCTTATTTCAACATAATAGCTTTACTGAAAGCCAATATGTGGCAGTTAAATTCTGAATTTACTCAAGAATCTAATAAAATGGTAATAGAGCCTGAGATTTACTTGCGATTGATGTCACTAAAGACGATTTTATCGGTTCCTTTTTTGTTAATTGCAGTAATTTTATTTAAAATATTGTCTGGAATTTCCTTTATTAAACCTTTCGGGTCTGATGTACTATTGGTAAAATATTGGTAGTTTTTGATGTACTATTGGTTGGATGTGCTAATGGTACATGTCTTTTCATGCAATATTATTTTGTTTTAAGAAATATTTTTGCTACTATTTGCATTCAGTAATGTTATTAGTCTAAACATTTACCATATGACTTCATTTATGTTTAGGCATTTAATAATAATAATAATAATAATAATAATAATAATAATAATTTTTTTGCTTAGTTCTGTTTGCGCCATTTGAGATTCTTTTATTTTAAACACATATTTTACGCTTTAAATTTAAAATAAAAGTTACTTTTCTGAAAGAATCATGTGTATTAAAGCGCAAAAAGTATTAGAAAGTCGTAATATACCTTAAATCTTATTGTATTGCAATATTTTCTAAACATCTTCAAGAATTCTTACTTATCCTATTGTCATATGAAGATTACTTGAATAGTATCCAAAACAACAACATTCGTTATCTTTGACACATTAAAGTATTAGTTAAACAATAATTAATCTGTTTGAATAACTAGTATTAATGTTATTAAAGTAAAAGTAATTTGTACTAAAAATTGAAAAAAAAATTCGGACCCGAAAGGGTTAAAAAAGATAATTAAAATTTTTAGAAAACGTTGAAAGCTATTAATTGTTCAAAGTATATAAAATTTGTAAACATACAGGGTGAGTCATAAATATCGAAACAATAGGCTATCTCCTTAAATATTACCCCTAGACCCATACTTCCAATTGCAAAAATTCATAAAAAAAGTTGAAATTTTTTGATAAGATAACTTGCAACTCCATGGGGGGGGGGGGTCTATTTGAAAAAGTAGGAAAATTAACTTTTTATACGGCCCCCGTAGGATAAAAATTCCAATTAGGGAAACTTTCCTTATCCAGTCCTGAATAATACACAAAAAGTTGCATCTTCACATCTTAAAAATTTGCGGAGTTATAACCGTTTGAATAATTCATCAGGTTTTAAGGGATTAGACACAATCTGAAATGCGTGCAATTCAAAAGACAATATTACTTTAAGAGTTGTAGGAAACGCGTAAAAAATCTATCTTTTGAGTTAGAATTTTGATTTTTTTTATTTTTTTTTTGTGTATGTTAGCCATATAATTTGCTAAGAAAATCACATGCTAAAATTTATCATAAAATTTATAAAAATTTCATATGGTTAGTACTGGTTTCAAAGCGATAGTTAAAAATCGTCATAACTCCAAACATTATTTATCGGATTTCAATTTCTTTCTATTTAACTAAAAATGAAAATCAGATTTTAGTTTGGTTTCGAGGTTTTTGATTTTCAATATTTATTTTAGAACTATTAAAAATATTTACTTAAAAAATAATAACTTTTAAAAAATTATATTTTCAAAAGTAAATAATTTTTCATTTTTTTTTAAAACAAAAGTAAGGTAAAATAATTAAAAATGACATGTTTCAAATTTGTACTTCTTTTCTTTAACAATTCTTAACTTTTAATAACTTAAAGACAAGAAATAGTCGGAAAAAATTCATTGTACAGAAAAACTAAAGTACTGTTTTACTGTCTGTTAGTTATTTAAAAGAATGCTTTTCTAAGATGCAGATTAAGTCCTTTTTTAAAATTTAGCTCTCTCAACTTCAAGCTTTTTATCTTCCTGTAGAGGCTGTTAAAAAATCTGTATTCTGGGCTCAGGTCAGATCAGGACCGAGACGTTACTTGTTTCTGAAGACTCGCCTATCCGAGTCTAATGTATTTTTCATACCAGAGGGGACTGCTTCCTTTTTCCCAGACTTGTACTGGACGAAATTTTTAATCCCGATCTCGAACAATCCGTATATAAAATAAGTAAAATTTGGTTTAATCAATATTTTTACGAAAACCACATAAATTTTAAAACCGCTTTTATTTTACAAAACAATAAAAAAAAAACTTTTTTTTTTTTTTTTTTTTTTTTTTTTTTTTTTTTTTAAGAATAGTATATTTAAATGCTAAAAAATTAAACAAAATAAAAACAAAGAAAAAAATCTGCCTATGACGGAATTCTGTTTTAAACAGAAAATGTGTTGATCCATGCAAAATAAATACAATAATACCTGAGAAAAAAATAAACTCCATGTAACCTTCATAGGAAGGGCATTTGTACGTATTTTTTACTTATGTATTTTTTCTTTCCTATGTGATTCCGTCTTAAAAGGTTTTACTGTATAACATTTTTCAAAGTCTCCAATGCACGGGATATGGATTAGCGATAATAAAATATAACTGAAACATTTACATATAAAACATAGATTCATTGATAAAATAAATATATCACAGCCTTTGGCGCCTATTTAATAATAAAAAGTATAAATATAAACAACGAAATTCTATATTAAGTATTTTTGGTCAGAACTCCTCCACGCAAAACAATTTTTAACTATATTGAAGTAAAAAAGTATGTAGAAATTCACGGCTGAGCCGGCTACGATTTAAGCTTTTTTCCAGGCTGGTCCGGATTATGATTTTAACATTATTTCATGCCGGGCTGAACTTCTTTCACTATGGGTTGGTTTAGGACCGGACCTAAATATTACGATTTATTCAGACCTCCAATGGTAACGATCAACATGTTTTAGAAACAAGTTTCAATTTTAAATCAATACGCTGCTTTAGTATGGCCACATAATAGGCGCGGTCTTAAACTGACATATAATAACGTTACAATTTGTGGACGATCCTTTATTTGCTTTGAAAATGGATGAAAAACGCTTCGTTTACAGGCATGGTAAAGTGATGTAAGTCACGAATTTTTGAGAATTTTAGATTTTGATATCTCTGTCAGGTTTACAGATAGGGAGATGAAAATTTTTTTATTCAATTTAGGAATGGATAAGGAATAATTTCCTAATTGGGAATTTTGCTCTACGGGAGCCCTATAAAAATTTAATTTTCGTATTTTTCAACTTGACTCCCCATGGAGTTGCAACTTATATTATCAGAAATTTCACATTTTTTATGAGTTTTTGCAATTGGAAGTATGAGTCTAGAGGCAATATTTAAGGAGATAGCCTATTGTTTTGATATTTTTGACTCACCCTGTATATTTTGTTCTATTAAGAGAATGAACTTTGATATTTTTATTTATTGTTGTTGTTGGCGGGAAGAGTGATATGCAATGTGATTTATTTTGGGATTTAGATATTATTTTTTAAATCATTTTATGTAGCAGATTACGGAGTTTATAAGCATCGTATTATTGATTTCCAAAAATATTATCGTAATTAGCAATATATCCCCAATTATGTTCTCAACCAAGTGTTAGTAGAGCAACAAAACACTATTTTCATGACAGGCATTTTGAAAACAAGAATATAAATAGCGGTCAATAGCCAAAAATTTACTCATATCGATGACAAAAAGCAAAAGAGTATTGCTAAAAACCGTTTTAGAAGAGTAAAATACTTGCATAGAAAGTGAAAGAACACGGTGTTGATGTGAGTAAATCTTCTGCTCTAAGACGTCTTTATAAACGTGGTTTCTAATCTTGCATACAAAAGATAAATCCCTTATGCCTTTATAGGATCTCCCTAGGATCATAAAATAATTTTAATGAAGTGTGGATGATTGGGAAAAAATATCGTTTAAGGACGAGAGTGTATTTTGCGTAACATATGGTGATCTAGGGATCCTGTATGATGAATTAAGCAAGAAGCATTGTGACGTTAACGGCTTCGGCTACGCTACCGCCACGTGTGAATAAAGACATCATTGATAAATTAAAACCTAAAACTTTTATTTTACTGTAATGGGACAGGGTAGGTGGAGCTTAATTCAATATTTAGAGGAATGTTCACAAAGCTATTATCTAATTACTATGGAGAATAAATAATTGGCTTTTACTCACAATTACTTTAAGTCCAGCTATTGCGCTTTTCTGATCATTCTGTTAAACGTTAGGGATCGTTGTTTATCCTTAAAAACAACGGACCGTGGCTGCTATCGGAAATTCTTTATTTAGAATCAAACTAAACGGCAAGATTTATTTTAAAATTTTGCACAATTCCCTCTTCGTCTACTCTTTAAAAAGAGCACGGCACTCTATTCATTTGTTGAGGCGACATATTAGACTCAGCTTAATCCACATGTCCGAGGCTGGGAACACTCACCAATTCACACTTTCAATCTCTCCGTCACAGCTTTTATACTTTGCAGAATGAAGACACGGAGCTAGAAATTTGCATAAAACTCGAAAATCGCAGTTAACGCTAGGCCCGAAGGGCCACGCATACTTCGAAAAGTTAGAGTTGCCCAAAGTATAGATGTCTCTTTTGCGCCAAACATGTTAGATTAATGATGTCACAAACTCATTCAAAACACAAGAGTGCCTTTATTACAAAGGGACACTCATTCACAACATAAGATATGGAATGCATAATACGATCAGTGAAATTTGTAGCCAGTGCAAATTATGTGCTTGTATGACTGCAGATGCTTATGGAAAGCTATGCATCGTCAAAGAAAGGATGAATTCTGAAATCTATCAATAAATCATTGAGCATTTTATGATGCCATCATCGAAGATTTGTTTTACGAAGATTTTATTTTTCAAAATGATTTAACATATTTATACAGGTTAGTGTTTACCAAGAACTGGTTTAACAAACACTAAATTAACACACTTTCCAGGCCCGCTAATTCGCCAGGTTTAAATCCAATGGAGAATTTGTGTGAAATAACGAAGAAAAGACTTAAAAAAATTGTAACAAAAAACAAAGTTGAGCTTCTTTTAGTAATCATAAATCATAAAGTCGACATGGTCATGCCTGTGCAGAAAACATTGTGAATAACTTTTAGTTAATTTGCAAAAGTGGATCCGTGCTGTTATAAAATGCAATGATGATGCTACAAAATATTAAAGAATAACTATTTTTTATTTTAAAAAATACGTGTTACTTACAATGCATTATTATAATACTTTGGTACCAGGTAAATGGCTATTATAACATTTTGATTTTTTCCAAATGTGATTAATTTTTATTTTTCTTTTACTTCCTTTAATTTTTATACTAAAAAATTCTACAAATTATGTAGATTCTTACGATATTAATTTTTCAATCTATAAGTATATCAATTTTTTCAAAGAATCTGCTGTTTTATAAATGATGCATTACATTTTACTTATAAATAATGTCGATTATTTTTTTAAATAGTGGTTTTTCTTAGTAGTTTTTAATATTTCTTGTGATGCTATTCCATATTTCTGGACTGGTCGCCCTTATCTGAAAAATTTAACCTTTTATTAGTGCTAAAAAAGTATGATTTTTCTTTTATGCGCATTAAAAGTGTATTAAGAAGTTGTCGGTTTGTTCAACGTTATTTTTTTATTTTTCTCAATTTTTTAAATATTGATTTACAAATAAAAATAAAATCGTTTTTCCATAATACCCAAATTTTTTTTGCATATTTTGGATAAATATAGGAATTAAAAAAACAGAATCTGAATTTTAAAGGCTTAAAAATATTTTGTATCTTACATTTTATTGTTTATTGTTTTAAATAATACATTTAAATTATTCAAGTTTCTAAATTATTTCCGTAAATATTTTTGATTATTAGTCAGATGTATTTGCAAATGATTAAATATCCTGTTTAAAAAATGCATTATTAATTTTATTTTTATATTCTTTATAGTATAAGTGTTTAATGAAAAATTAAACTAGTCGTTGCAAGCCACCGTGATACTTACTCATCATGGTTATGAATATTATAACATATAAAAATAAAACATGCGAAAACTATTTATAAAATGCATTGCAGTTCCAAAAAAAATTTTTTTAACATATGTTTAAATGTTTGTAATATACATAACGACTGTTAATGAATTACTGATGAACCCATTTCGACAAATTATATAAATAAAAATCATAATATTTTATTTATTTTTTAATAGAAAGATTTATGACTAATTCTCACAGAAATTGCAAGTTTATTTATCAGTCCCAAATAACAAAAACTATTTTTTTTTGTTTCTTTTATTTAAGTTAGAGATAAGGTAGAAAAAAATCAGAAGAAAAGTTAAAATTATAGAAAGAAACTTCTCTTTTCATAATACTGCTTCAAATAAATAAATAAATAAATAAAATCTTGATTGTCTGTATGAGAAACACAATTTTAAATATTCGTAGTTTTCATGAAGAAATTTTCTTGTAATAAAATAGTAAAATAAAAACAAATAAGTAAATAAATAAAACAGATAAGAGGAAAGAAGGATTTCGACTTTTTAATAAGTGCTCTTTTTCGTCCATTCTGCCACATGTTTAAATTTTTTTCATTTACCCGTAAAAGAAGTTGTTTCACTACTCCAGAGGTGCAGTCGTAAAAATAACAGAGGTTATACGCTCTATGCAAAGGGTATACGCTCAAGACAGATGGTATACCCTAGAGTGTGTATACTATAGCTTTTGAGGCAAAAAAGTTATCGATTAAACAAACTTAATAATTTTCGATTCAAGATCTGTTTGTAACAAAATATAGATAAAAACATCAGATAACTACACAAACAAATTTTTTATAATACAGTCATACTAAATTACACGTATAAAAAATATAGTAGAAGTCTAATGGTTTTGCTTTTGTAATGACCTGAATTGTTTTCAATGCGCAAGAAAATAACTTTAGAAATAAAATTGATGCAAAATGTTGTAATATTTTATGGTTAGGTTTAATGTTTTCTTTTAAATGAATATTTAAAATTTCAATATAAATATCAAGTGACAAATGAAAGTCTTCACAGTTAGGGAAAAATATGTTTAAATATTTTTTCGATAAAGGGTTTTAAAAGTATATTTAGTTTCAGTCTTTAATTACTATTATTATTTGTTTTTAATTTTTAAATAGAACCTATTTTTTTAAATAACTGTTACTAATAAATAAATAATATACAGATCAGAATAAATGCTACTTATGTGCTTTTAAATGCTCTGTTGTCACTTTTAACATATCTTACATTTAATTTAAAGGTAATAAGTGAGTTTCTCACAAAACTTTATAAGTAAATCTAATATCTAAAATTATTTAAACATTGATTTTTTTATTTGTTTTAAAGCAGAATATCTATTAATGAATAATATCATTTTTAAATGATTATGATAATCATCATAATGATATAATCGTCATTATGATAATCAGTATTGATTTGTTATCATTAAAAATTACGTAACTGGTACTACACGTGTATTCACTGACGCTCTGACTCGAAGGCTAATGTTAAACGCATGGGATTATTCTTTCAAGAAAACATTTTCAAATAACATTTCATGTAATGGATAGGTAAAGTAGATTTCTATAATACAAAATAAAGAACATGGAAAAAAAACTGTTAGCTCAAAACCAAAAAAAGTAAGATTTTTTTTTTTTTTTTTTTTTTTGTTGAGATCTTTATTTAGCTATTTAATACACTAATGATAATAATAGTCACAATAATAATTAAAATAATAAAATTAAAGACATAAAAATAAAATAAATAATTAAATAAAATATTGAAACCCAAAGGCGATATTTTAAAAGAATGCTTTCAAACGTTATGGGAATCTAAATTTAATGTAATTCCTAAAGATTTTTACAATTATTATTATAATGTACTGCATAACATGATAAAAATAAAAGAAATGCGTTAATTAAAAAATAAATTAAACTGTAAATCACCGCCCACTACTATAAAAAAATTAAAATAAAAAAGTCCATTTTCTCAATAAAGCTAGAAGCACCTTTTTAAATTTGGAATGCCTTGAACAATGCATAGATTTTATCATTTTCTGAAAATTTTAACTCTTCTTTTCAATAAAGGAAATGCGAGACAACATTTAAAATGAAATTACTGCAACTAACAAAAAAAGAATCCAATAAAATCGTCTTTAGTGACATCAATCGCAAGTAAATATCAGGTTGTGTTACCATTTTAATTGGATTCTTGAGTAAATTCATAATTTTATTCTTAAGTGTCATATATTTTCTTTCAGTAAAGATATGTTGAAATAAGATTACTTTACTTCAAATAAGTTACGCGATAAGAAATTTGCCAACCGCTTTTTCTTGAGTGTTTACTGTCGAAATATTCAAATTAAAATCGCCGAGGCTGTTTTCCAATTCTAAAATTTTCTGAATAAAACTAATTCTAAAACCACTTTTTTGGTACGAATCTAAATTTATCATAATTCCAAATTATTTTTACAATAGTATTATAATCTGCTTCATAAAAGGATAAAAAGAATATATATATATATTAATGTAAAAATAAATTAAACTGCAAATCACCTCCAACTCCAACAAGAACAACAAATGCCAAAAAATAAAAGTAAAAACAAAACATTTTATTTTATTAATAGTACCTTTTTATTTTATTAAAAGTACCTTTCTAAATTTAGCATGCCTTAAACAATACTTAGATTTTAACATTTTTCGAAAAATTTAACTCTGCTTTTTAATACAGGAAATGCGAGACAATATTTAAAATGAAATTACTGTAACTATGAAAACAGATCCGATAAAATCGTCTTTAGTGACATCAATTGCAAATAAATCTCAGGCTCTATTACCATTTTATTGGATTCTTGAGTAAATTCAGAACTTAAGTCCCACATATTGGCTTTTAGTAAAGATATTAAGTTGAAATAAGATTACTTTATTTCAAATAAGCATTTTTGCAACCGCTTTTTCTTGAGTTCTTTATAAAAAATTACCGTCGAAGTACGATTACTTTATTTCAAATAAGCAATTTTGACACCCCTTTTTCTTGATTGCTTTATAAAAAATTACCGTCGAAATATTCAAATTACAATCACTGAAGCTGTTTCCCAATTCTAATACCTTCTGAATAAAACTAACTCTAAAACCCAATTTTAAGATCGAATCTAAATTTACTGTAATTCCTAATTACTTTTACAATAATATTATATTATAATCTGTTTTATAAAATGATAAAAAGGAGAAAAATATGTTAATCTACAAACAATTTAAACTGTAAGTCACCCTCAATTCACACAACAACAACAACAAAATATAAATAAATAAAAAGTGAAAAACAAAAATAAAAAAATTCATTTTCTCAATGGAACTAAAATTACCTTTCTAAGTTTTGCATGCCTTAAACAATGCATAGATTTTAACATTTCCGAAAATTTTAAATCTATTTTTTTAATAAAGGAAATGCCAGACAATATTTAAAATGAAATTACAGCAACTAACAAAAAAGGATCCGATAAAATCGTATTTAGTGGTCAAATCGTCAATCGCAACTAAATCTCAGGCTGCATCACCATTTTATTGGATTATTGAGTAAATTCAGAACTTAAGTGCCACATGTTGTCTTTCAGTAAAGCTACTATGCTGAAATAAGATTACTTTATTTCAAATAAGTTACGCTATAAGCAATATTGCAACCGCTTTTTCTTGAGTGCTTTGTAAGATATTAGTGTTGAAATATTCAAATTACAATCTCCGAGGCAGTTTCCCAATTCTTAAAGCTTCTGAATTAAAGTAATTCTAAAACCACTTATATGATACGAATCTAAATTTACCATAATTTTTAATTATTTTTAATAGTATTATAATAATCTTTATAACATGATAAAAAAGTATGTTAATATAAAAATAAATTAAACTGCAACTCCCTAACTCCAAAAACAGCTAAAAATATCGAAAAGATAAAAATAAATATATAAAATTCCATTTTCTGAATAGAGCTAAAAGTTCCTTCCTAAATTTAGCATGCCTTAAACAATGCATAGATTTTAACATTTTCCGAAAATTTTAACTCTATTTTTTTAATAAAGGAAATGCGAGACACTATTTAAAATTAAATTACTGCAGCTAACAAAATAGGATCCGATAAAATCGTCTTTAGTGACATCAATCGCAAATAAATCTCAGGTTCTATTACCATTTTGTTGGATTCTTGAGTGAATTCGGAACTTAAGTGCCACATATTGGCTTTCAATAAAGATATTATGTTGAAGTAAGATTACTTTATTTCAAATAAGTTACGCGATAAGCAATTTTGCAACCGCTTTTTCTTGAGTGCTTTGTAAGACATTACTGTCGAAATATTCAAATTACAGTCACCGTGGCTGTTTCCCCGAATTTCTCTGTTGTTAATATGGCGGATGCAGATAAGAAATAAGATTTGCTATTAAATTTTTCATTACCACACTATCTTTTGTTTGATTGCTCCGATTAGCTCAAGATATAGTGTGGAGAAATAACCGTAATTTCGGGTGTATAAGCCGCAGATCAAACAATTCTTTTTCGACCCAGAATTTTTTAAGAAAGAAATATAACTAGTTAGATCGCCGTAAATATTTGTCTTCAATCAGTAAATAAGATTTCTGGGTCCAAAAAGAATTGTTTGATCCGCGGCTTATACACCCGAAATTACGGTATATGAAAATGAAAAATGTGTTGCTCGTTAAATATTATGTAATTAATAATATTATATTTCTAAAAATTGTCTGAAGTGATTTTTTTTTTTCTTTAAGACAGAAACTGAAACCGAATTCCGGTAATTTTCCTGCTTTTAGCTGAAAAGGAAAATGCATAAAACTACGCCCAAAACTAATCAGGAATACGATTTATCATAATGAACCTATATTCAAAATTCGAAGCAAATCGGATAATTATATATAAGAACTCATTTATTTAATTTGAGAGGGTTTATCACCTGCTCCCCTTTTATAATTAAACACTAATCTCCCAAAATTAATAAGGGAAGCATCTTATCAGTATGAACCTCAGGGTTTTTCAGTATTTTTTATGTATTAACATCTTATCAGTTCTGAAATCGTTGCCACTTGTTATGTAAAAATATCCATAACGCCTGGTGTGAATACTTGAAATTATTATTATTATTGAAATTTTTATTGAAATTAATTGAAATTGGTATTGCTTTTATTACATCTCGTAAACAAAAGAGAAAACGAGACAAAATGAATTTCGAGATATTTTAATTTTCTCAAAAATATCACTTCAAAATAATAATAATAATAATAATAATAATAATAATAATAATAATAATAATAATAATAAAGTAAGCATTTACAAATTTATTTAAGCTGCAGTAAAATATCTCATACTATTTGGATTGGAGAAAATTATACTTTTGGCGAAAATTATCATTTATTTATTTTATCATACAAGTAGACAGAATATTTTTACAATCAAATGACTAAAACTAACACAAGGAAATGATATAAACCTCTTTAGGGATATCAGTCGTAAGTAACTGTCTGACTCGATTATCATTTTATTGAATTCTTGGATAAATTTAGAATTTAACTGCCACATATTGGCATTAAGAACAAGACGTTAAACTAAATAAGATTACTTTATTCCAAGTAAGATATGCTATAAGCAATTTTGCAACCGGGTTTTCTTAAGCACATAATAAGCTATTATTGTCGAAATATTAACATTATAATTACCAGAATTTTTATGGATAAAATTGCAGATGCGGCAAATAAAAAAGTTTTGGCCTTCAAATTTTGTGTGCCAAAATGATTTTTGTTTAATCACTTTTTTTAGCATTTCCTAAAACATGGTAAAATGAATGTAAAATGTAATCGATTGTCTGTCAAATAAAAGCAAAATGAAGCTGCATATTTCTTTCCTTCTTGAAACACAAAATGATCTTTTAAAAATTAAGAAGAAATTTATGCATATGTTAAATGACAATGGACGTTTATTGATTCTTTGCAAATCATTAATTTATCTTTATAACATCAATAAATTTATATAAAAATGTAATTTAACATATTACAACAAACATTTGGAGACTGATATTTTTAAAGACTAAAATTTTACACTTATAAATAAATTAATATTCTAAAAAAAATAACTACAATAAACATCATTTTTATGAGGATTAAAATATGGCTTACGTAATAATAGAGCATAGTGGCCAGCCTCGTGATTTTTCTGCAGTATTTTTATGCAAAAATACTGGCTATAGGATCGCAAAATTTGTGAAATTAAGTAAAAAAATATTTCTGTAAGATTTTACTGGTCCAAAAAATCGGGAGGTTGGCAGCTATGTAACAGACTTTTATATTACTTACACAATAGATTAAACATTAATATTCTGGGGAAAATCATAGACAAATTTTAAATGAAACTTCTGTTTTAAATTTTCGGTACTACAAATTTTTTATTTTTATATCGTCGTATAGAGAAAAAAAATGTACTTTGAGATGGAATTTGTTTAAAAGTGATATCTCAGTTTGTTTTTAAGCTATTAATTATTTTTTTGTAGTTTTTAATGCTTTTTTGTCACTGTGGCAACAGAAGTTTTTTTCTGGATATTAAACATAAACCAATCAGAAAACGAATAAAAATCGTACATGATAAGGACTCAGATAGGGTTCAGACATCTCTAGACTAAAAGAAACAATCACTATCCAAATGGTTGATAAATATTAAAATTATTTTGATATTGATTATTTTATTTCATTATTGAACTATGTTTCGCACCATAATATCTGTTAAGAAAACGTTGTAAAAATACATCTGAAGAATCCGTCTAAATTTCTTATTCGCGAATATGACATAAGAATTTCTACATATAAATATTTTATAAAGAATACTTATTTTCACTAAAGATACTTTATTTTGAAATCTTCACCACTTTTAATTTAAAACAACCCATAGCGTCTAATAACTCTTGAATTTTTTATTATTATTAAAATTAATTCAAATTATCATTGCTGCATCTCTTTTAAAATACTGTGAAAATAAACAATATGAATTTGAAGATATTTTTTGTTTTTTAAAATATGTCACAGCAATCTAAAACATATATGAACATTTCCTAAGCTATTTATATTGCCGCAAAATATCTTGTATTATATAACAGTTTTCAAAAATTATCACTTATTTGTTTTATCATGCAAGTAGAAGATTAACTTTACCTTCAAATTGCTAAAACTAACAAAAGGAAATGATATAAACGTCTTTAGGTATATCAGTCGTAAGTTAAGTAATTCTCAGGCTCCATTATCATTATTGAATTCTTGAGTAAATTCCGAATTTAAGAGCACATATTGGCATTAAGGACACGACATTAAGCTTAACTAAGATTGCTTTATTCCAAATAAGATACGCTATAAACAATTTTGCAACGGAGATTTCTTAAGCATCTAGTAAGCCATTAATGTCGAAATATTGAAATTATATTTATGGAGATAATTTACCAGAATATTTAATGATAGAATTACAGATATGGAAAATAAGAAAGTTATATCATTTGAATTTTGAATACAACGATGTCTTTTGTTTGATCATCTTGTTCAGCAGTCGCTAAAGCATGGAAAAATGAATGAAGAATTATAATTGAATGTTTGTTAAACAACAATAACAATAAGCTGTATATTTCTACCATCCCTGAAACAAAAAATGATCGTTTAAAAATTAAGGAGAATGCTATGAGGAAGTTAAATGACAATGGGAATTTAATGATTATTTGTAAATGATTAGTTTATCACATCAATAAATTTGTTTTTAAAAAATGTAATTTCACAAATTACATCGACCATTCGGAAAATGATATTTTCATAGACTGAAATTTTAAACTTATAAATAAATTATATATTAAAAAAATAATGATAATATTTTTCTTATGAGAATGAAAACTTGGCTAACGTAATAATACAGTATAGTTTCCAACCTTCCGATTTTTATCATAGCAATATTTTCATGTTGAAATATTTGCTTTATAGAATCGCAAAATATACACAATTAAAAAAAGCGAACATTTTTCCAAGATTTTACTGGTCTAAAATATTCGCGAGGTTAGCAACTATGTAACAGAGTCATATATTACATACGCCATGGATTAAACATTAATATTCCATGACCCATCATAAACGATCTTAAGGCGAAACACTGGTCACAGAAAAAGACCCGGATGATAATGTAAAGTCTATAGGAGCGATCTTTTCAAATATCTTGCTCAAATTTTAACATTTTTACATGATTGTTTTGTATAGGATAGCTGAGGACGACCCATAACCGGCCTAGTTTTTACTCTTTCAATTTGGGTTTCAGATTTTTTAAAAATTACTTCAACTTTCAAAACCGGTTTAAACCGGTTCTGAATTTGAAACTATCATAATATAAAAAATATATAACGAAAATTGAAAAAGTAAAAACTAGGCCGGTTGTAGATCGTCCTCAGCTATCCTATGCAAAAAAAAAAAAAAAAAAAAAAAAAAAAATGATAAAATTTGAGCAAGATATTTGAAAAGAACTCTCTAATAGACTTTTACATTATCATCTGGGTCTTTTTCTATGACTATTGTGGGGCCTTAAGTGAAATTTCAGTTTTACAGTTTTCGGTACTGCAATTTTTTTAACAAATGAACATCGCACATTTTCAGTTTCACACCGTTGTAAAAAAAGAAAAATATACTTTTAAATGCAATTTGTTTGAAAGCTGTATCTCATTTTGTTTCTGAGTTATTATATCTTTATGTAGTTTTTAATAATTTTTTTGTCCTCATGGTAATACAAGTATTTTATTTGTGTTCATTAAACATGGACCAATCAAAAAATGTATAAAAATCGGATATTACAAGGATTCAAATATGGTTCAGATATCTCCAAACCGAAAAAAATCATTTTATGAATGGTTAATAAATATTAAAACTATTTTTAAAGTTTTTATACTATTTCATTATAAAATTATGTTTTACACCATAATATCTGTTAAAATAACAGTGTAAAAATACACCAAAAGTATCAGTTTATATTTATTATTCGCGGAGACTTGAGAATTTCTACTTGAGAATTACTTGAGAATTTCTACATATACATATTTTATAGAGAATATTTATGCACTAATAATAATCACTTAGAAATCAATACCACTTTTAGTGTAAAACTGTCCATAACACCTAGTAATTCTCGAAATTATTATTATTATTGAAATTAACTGAAAGCATTATTGCTACATCTCCTTTACAATACGGTGAAAATAGAAAACATGAATTTCACGATAATTTTTATTTTCTGAAAAATATCACATTAATCTAAAAATGTTTAAACATTTTCTAATGTATTTAGACTGCAAGAAAATATCTCGTATTATTTGACAGTTTGCGAAAATTATTTCTTATTCATTTTATCATACAAGTAGAAGATTATTTTTACCTACAAATTGCTAAAACTAACGATACAAAGTGATATAAACGTCTTTAGGGATATCGGTCGTAAGTTAAGTAAATATCAATAAGCAAATATGCTGAAGTTAAACGATGGACATTTTAGTAATTATTTGTAAATCATTAGTCTATCATGCCAATTAATTTATTCAAATAATTTTAAATATTATAGATGCAGTAATAATTATTATTGCTACATCTCCTTCACAATAAGGTGAAAACAGTGAATAGGAATTTCAAGATGTTTTTCATTTTTGAAAAAAAAAATAACATCAGTCTAAAAAATATTTAAACATCTTCTAATCTATTCAGACTACAGCAAAAATATCTCGTATTATTTGACAGTTTGCGAAAATTATCACTTATTCATTTTATGATAGAAATAGAAGATTATTTTTAGCTTCAAATTGCTAAAACTAACAAAAGGAAATTATTTAAACATCTTTAAGGATATCAGTCGTGAGTTAAGTAACTCTCAGACTCCATTATCATTTTATTGAAATCTTGAGTAATTTCAGAATAAAAGTGCACATATTGGCATTAAGGACATTAAGATTAAATAAGATTACTTTATTCCAGTATGTTACGCTATAAGCGATTTTCAACCGCCTTTTCTTAAGCACCTAGTAAACATTTATTGCCTAAATATTAAAAATACCGAGACTGTTTCAGAGAATTTTTAACGATAAAATTGCGGAAGCAGAAAGTAAAAAAGTTTTGTCATTCAAATTTTGAATGCCACGATTCCTTTTGTTTGATTAGCAATAACTAAAGCATGGAAAAATAAAAGAAATATATAATGGGTTACTTCTTAAATAACACTAAATGAATAAATATGTATTTCAGATATTTCTATCTGAAATACAAAATAATGTTTGAAAAATTATTAAGAAGGCTATGCAGAAATTAAATGATGGGCATTTTAGTAATTATTCGCAAATCATTTGTTTATCATACCATTTAATTTATTCAAATAATTTTACATTCTAGAGAAAATCTTAAAAAAATAACTTATTAATATAAATTATCTCCAACTTTAATAATTTTCTAAATCTCTTTTAGATCTTAGTCATTTAAGTAATATTTTTCAATTTTTATGCGAGTTGACAGCATTGAAAAATATATTTCTCTCATGACTCAGTATACTTCAGTCGAACCACTTTTACATTGCATGTAAAGCTGCTCGGCACCCAAGCAACACTTAAGCATCTACTACATTGACCCACAGTTCTAAGCAAATAATTTCTAAAAATATATAGGCAA
Organism: Maratus speculifer; assembly: GCA_964019185.1. Lineage (NCBI taxonomy): Eukaryota > Metazoa > Arthropoda > Arachnida > Araneae > Salticidae > Maratus > Maratus speculifer. The sequence goes on from OZ025294.1 coordinate 281,091,762, forward strand.
CATTTTCAAGATTTTTGTATGTATTTATATGTATATTTTTAAAATCAGTAAATAAAACCACAAGACCATATCTATAATAAAAGTGCAAGCATAAGATAAAATTTACTAAAAATGGATATTTGTGAACGTGACTTAATCTCTTTAATAATAGTCGAAGTCATGTGACTGTCATGAACAGTTCCAGGCTCCCCGCTCCACATTTTATATGCCAGTGAATATTTTGGTAGTTCATTGATAACCAAGCGCAGGTGATAAATATTTTTTACCGCTTCTTTTTCTTTTCCATGATTTTGTACGTTTGTTCAACTATTGCGTGACACATTTTTTTTTTTTTTTTTCATTCAACTGTGGCGCTTTTTTGAAATAACAAAATCTTATATGTTGCAGATTTTGAAAATTTTGAATATTTAAGAGGTTATATCTACTAACACGAACAATATCTCCGTGCAGTACTATATTATTTAGCTTGTTCTAGTAGAGCACTTTCATATTCTATAAGAAAAAAGTTTGGGGTACTATTGCTTAAGTAAGATATTAAGTGCGGAAAATGGATAAAAACGTCATCTTGACTAAACTTTGCGGCAACATAACAATATAAAGTAACAATGCCCCAAGGAAACAAATATATTTAATAAGCAGGTGACGCGACGTTATATTAACAGTTTATACCAAAAGAATTTTAGAATGTTGTTGCTTGCTAGAGATGTGAGGGAGTGACCTTTAGTCATAAAGGCACTCTAGTGTTTCTGAGATCGTGACGTCAATAATTTAACATTTTGTAGGCGTAAAAGTGACATCTATCCTCTCTTTTACTTTAACTTTCTAGAGTGTGTGTGCTCTTTCGAATTCCGCAGTTAGCTCGCGGTTATTAGTATTATGTTAATGAGAAGTATCTCAGTTTGTCGCGTATAAAAGCTTGGATGTGAGTTTGTGGTGTGTGTGTTTCTGGCCTTAGCCAGCAGCCAGCGTCTGTGTTTCTGGTAGCAGCCAGCAGCCTCTGTGTGTATTCCGCCATTAGACAACGAAGTTGATGATTGTTTATGAAGGTGCTGACGATTAGAGAATAGCTACGGCCTCCAGTAAAGCGGAAAGGAGTTCAGATAGTGGATTAAAGATTCTGCCTTGGTAAGAAAGTTTAGAATCGTTCCGTTTTGATTATTTGAGAAATAAAGAAATATCCACAGCCACGGGCTGTGAAATTAAGATTTGTTTAGTAGATCAGCCAGGAAATAGTGTCAAGTGCTAGACGGTGCCCCGACTGAGCTAGACCGACGCCTGTGAGTATGATTTAGCTTTTCATAGTGTTCTCAGTGAGTGAAATTATAGACTGGCTCCACTTTCCTTTAGCCCTTATCATTTTAATAAACTGTGTTGTTTTAACCTAAATTCCTGAGTATGTCTGCATATAATGTGATAAATGACACCCAGCATGAATATACCGTCACAAATGGCGCCCAACGAAATGTCGGACATTTTGAGATTGTGCCACGAGTGTATTTCACCGGTGAGGGTGATATTAGTGAATTTTTAGTGAAATTAGATGATTATATTTTGTTCAATAATATACCTGAGAAAAACAGGTACGTAGTGCTTAAATGCTCGTTAAAGGGCGAAGCACTTTTGTGGTTAGAAAATATAGGAAAGTTTTTGATTACTGAGGAAGCGAAAAGATTTGAACAAACTGTAATTGAGTTAAAGAAGGCATTTCCTCCCGTTAAAGATAAAAGTATTTTGAGAAAAGAGTTCTATTGTAATAAGCAGAATATATATGAGTCGGCGTCAAAATTTTATCTTCGTAAGCTGGAACTAAAAAATAAATTAGATTTGGATATTACATTTGAGGAATTGTTGGACATTGTCTTTCCTCTTTTTAATCCAAATATACAGGACTTTATTGAAGTTAGAGCACCGAAGAATTTTGCAGAAATGCACCAGATATTATCGAAGTATGAGTCTCGGCATAGCTCGGATCAACGGGATTTGCGTAACCCTCGGCAGAGACCTGTCACGGATGGTAATTTGAGAAATGAGGGGGAACGTAATTTTGTGAGAGGGGGACAGCGATTTCCGGATAGTAATGTGCGTAATAGAAGTGATGGATTTGGTCGTAATATGTCGAATACGAGTAATGGTAATAGGAATGGTGGTGGTGCTAATAATTTTAGAAGTGGTGAGAGAAATATGCATGGAAATAGACAGAATAGTGGTTATGATCGTAGTGGGGGAGTACGGGACAGGAATGTTTCTTCGCAAGTAAGGAGATTAACTTCGGATGAGAATGTTGAAAATAGGTCAATGCGAAGCAAATGTGTTCAGAGGTCGGAAAAGTCTTCGGTGAATTTGAAGAAAATTACTATTAATCCGGTTGAGTTACCTGAAGTGTTAATTGTGTTAGATGGTATTGTCGTTAAAAGTGTCTTCGATACAGGGGCAGATAAGTCGTTCATTTCTTTTGATTGTTATCGGAAATATTTTTCGTATAAGAAGTTGAAAAGGTCAAGTCTGGTGGTTCAGTCAGCACAGGGAGTAGCTTGCGATAATAAAGGTTCAGTAGAATTGGAAGTTGAAATTCGTTCGGTTAAGACATGTTGGGAGTTTTGTGTGTTAGATGGATTAACAGTGCATTGTATAGTTGGTGTGGATTATATGAAGGATAAAGGAATTAGTTTGGATTTCTTTAAAAAGTCGTTAATCGTGAATAATGATGAGAATGTGAGTAAGAAAGAGCCTGTTTCAGTGTCAGTTAATTTGGAGGAGTCGGGGTTAAGTGAAATGGAGAGGGAGGAATTTAATAAGTTTTTAAATGAATTTGGAGAGGTTTTTTCTGATAAACCGGGTTTAACGCATGTTGCGTGGCATGAGATTGATACTGGTTTAAAAGCACCTGTTGCTAGTAAACCATATCGTTATGATAAAGTTAAACAAGGTATAATTGATTATCATATTCAAAAAATGTTAGCGGACGATATTATAATGCCAATTGAGTCGCCTTTTGCATCTCCAGTAGTGTTATGTCGTAAAAATAATGGGAAAAGTTTAGATAATCCAGAGGCATATAGGTTTGCAGTAGATTATAGAAAGTTAAATGCGATAACGCAATACCCTCAGTATCCTATTCCAGTTATTGATGACATTTTGGCTAATATAACGAGTACGAATTATATGTCAACGTTAGATCTTACGTCGGGTTATTTTCAGATTGCAATGAAGCCGGAGGACATACCTAAGACTGCGTTTATTACTCGGGACGGTTGTTTTGCTTTTAAGAGAATGAGTTTTGGTTTATCGGGAGCGCCGGCAACGTTTCAGAAGGCCATGAATAATATCCTTAAACCTTTGCTTGGTAAGGGTGTCTTGGTCTATCTGGACGACATAATTATAATGGCAGCTACTTTTGAAGAGCATTTAAGATTATTGAGGGAAGTATTTACGTTATTAAGAGATGCTGGGTTAACAGTTAAGTTAGAAAAATGTAAATTTTTGAGAAAAGAGATAAAGTATTTAGGAGTTAAAATTACGCGTGATGGTATTAAAATAGATAATGAGAAAATTGAGGCAATTACGTCAATGAATCCCCCCAAAAATAGTAAGGAAGTGGCGACATTTTTAGGGATGGTGGCTTGGTTTGCCAAGTTCATTCCACGTTTTTCGGAGTTATGTGAACCGTTGTATAATTTAAAAAGGAAAAGGGTTAAGTTTGTATGGTCATCAGAAGCTCAGAGATCGTTTGAATTATTAAAAGAGGCAGTAGTTTCCCCTCCTGTTTTGGCTCACCCCGATTATTCGTCTCAGTTTGAAGTGTATTGCGATGCGAGTGCAGTGGGGGTTGGAGCGATGTTAGCACAGAAAGGTCGACCTATAGCGTTTGCGTCAAGAATTTTAAATGCGGCGGAAAGGAATTATTCGATTACGGAAAGGGAGTGTCTTGCAGTAATTTGGGCTTTGAATAAATTTCGTTGTTTTTTCACTAATATACCGGTTAAAGTCATTACGGACCATTCAGCTTTGACAAAGTTAACTAATGGAAAGGGGTTGTCGTCTCGTATGGTCAGGTGGTGTTTGAAGTTAGCAGAGTATAATGTTGTTATAGAACATAGGGCTGGCAAGGAGAATGCGGTAGCGGATGCTTTGTCACGAAACCCGCATGGTGGTTTAGAGGTCACGGAGGAAGTTAAGTGTTGTGCATTGTCGTCGTTGGTGTTAAGGTCACGAGAGCAGTTAATAAGGGAACAGAAGCAAGATGAAGAATTTGGTAGCTTGTATCGATATTTGGAAAATCCTGATGATGTCCCGAGCGCAGATGTGCCTATGTTTGAGAAGTGGTCCCAATCTTTTAAGCTTATCGATGGTCTTCTTTTTTATTCTAAAATTGTAAATTCACGTGGAGAATTAAGAGTTTTTATTCCGGCTAGTCTTCGTAAGGCCATCTTGAAAGAATTTCATGATAATCCATTAGCAGGTCACTTAGGAATCAGGAAAACTTATGCTCGAATTTGTGAATCCTGCTACTTCCCTAAAATGCGGGAAGCAGTGCGCGCTTATGTCTCCAGCTGTAGCACATGCCAACGTTATAATTATAAAAATGTAAGTCCAGCTGGCAAATTAATTCCTATTAAAGTAAATTTTCCTAATGAATGTGTAGGTGTAGATTTAATCGGTCCTTATCCATTGTCTAATCCTAAAAGATATAGATTTGTTTTAGTTATAGTTGATTATTTTAGTAAATGGGTAGAGTTAGTCCCCCTCAGGAAGGCTTCTGCACCTGCAGTTGCCGATGCATTTTTCGATAATTATATTTCTAAATATGGTGCACCAATTAGGGTAGTGAGTGATCATGGCCCTTGTTTCATTTCTGATATATTTAAGGCCCTGTGTGAAAAGCTGGAGATCGATCATTCTTTTACTGTTCCGTATCGTCCTCAGTCTAATATGGCTGAACGTGTAAATCGTACATTAATTCAAATGATTTCTTCTTATGTTGGTTCTCATCATGCAAATTGGGACCAGTTTCTTCAGCATTTTGCGTACGCACTTCGTACGGCAGTTCACGAGTCAACGGGGAAAACGCCTGCTGAATTGTTTTTGGGTAGAAAAGTTATTACTCCATTCCAAAGGTTAGTTATGGTGTCAGATGCGGAAAGTCAGTACATGTGTCAGGATATTGAGAGGTTGGTTAAGGAAGCTCAGGTTCAAATGGGAAAAGCGCAAGAAAAGCAAGCTCAGTATTATAATATGCGTAGAAGGGAGTTAGAAGTGAAAGTTGGAGATTTTGTGTTAGTAGAAAAGCATTGGTTAAGTTCAAGTCGTCAAAAGAGAGTAGCTAAGTTTGGTCCGAAGTTTGTAGGTCCGTTCGAGGTTTTGGAAGTTCGAAATAATAATTTGGTTGTTGATGTCAATGGTGAAAGAATGACTGTTAATCTGGATCAGGTTAGAGTGTATAAGTTTAGAGAAAATGGTAGTGAAGGTTCTCATATGTCGAGTGGTGTTTCGCGAAATTCCCGATCCAATGAGTGTCCCGAGTCCAGCACTTCTTCGTCTAATTCTTTTCATCAATATTCAAGAAGAAAATTTGGTCAAACAGCTCCAAAGACTGTTATTGAAAGTCGAAAGCCTAGCAATCCGAGAGCAAAGTATAATAAAAATAAGAGAACTGTGTCAAATACATCGGACTCTGTGTGTCATAAAAGACAAAAAATTATAAATTGTCCAGTTCCTCCATCTATTAGACAACAATCTTGCAAACATAAATTATCTAATAGTTCACCATCTTCAGTGATTAATCCCCAGAAAAGATTTCGTTTGGACACTCGTAAAACTGTTAAGCGAACTTTAAATGCCGAATCTTTGCCTAACAAGAAACTACATAGGTCCGGAAAGAAACGTGGCCTTGGATCTTCGGTAACTTCGGGTGCGTCTAGAAAGAGGAGACAACTCTCAGATTACCGGCAACAACAGAGTGAGCCTCGCCATGGAGTGAACCCAGCGAACCGGCCAGAGCAGAGTCGTCGAGTGGAACCTACGAGTATTCCACGGCATCCGTTCAGAACCAGGCTCCAGGCACGACAGTCAACTGTGGCGTCACCGTACAGTTCTGATGACGAGAGATCCTTCGTACAAGCCTTTTGGGACAGGAGGAGAAAGCCATCTTGCAGTATGAAGCCTGCTAGCAGTGAATCATCTCTATGATTGGTTAATACAGATGAAGAGATTGATGACGTCATTTTGTAAATTTTTGATATTTTTTGATTGTTGCATAAGCACAGCGATATGCCGCTGTACGTATGTGCCCCAATTATTGTTCAAGTGGAGTTAAGTCTGAAGAAGTTTGGGAGTTAGTTCATTGGCTAATGGGGATGTAGGTATTACGTAGTAGCAGAGTTAGTTTAGTATGAAGTAAATGTAATTTTAGATGAAGTCGGAATTTGGATGAGGAAAGTTTTTGCGCATTGGGTTTTTTGGACTTGGTGCGAATTCTAGTATATTAAAAGTTGTGGAGAAATTTTTGGGTAAAGTTATAGTTGCATTGCAATATTGAGGAAAATTTCGGAAGGTTAGTGCTTTGAGAAATTTTAGCACTCCCAGTGGAGTGGGTTGTTTTGAGAGAAGAAGTAATTAGTTTTGAAAGTTTTACGAGTTTTTGGAAGTTTTACGGAGGCTATTTGTAAGATAGAAGAATGGTTGGATTGGATATGTGATTATTTGAGGCAAACTGAGTTTTTTTGGTTGTGATGGGTTAAAGTTAATATTTTAAAAGTTATGTTTCGGCGTTAAATTTCACCCATCACTGTGTTTTATTACGGCTCTAAATTTAGAACAAGAAAAAGTTCTGGGCATGCATTTAGCCCAGCCCTTTTTCTCTGCGGAGTTCGAGGGGGGGTTGTGAGGGAGTGACCTTTAGTCATAAAGGCACTCTAGTGTTTCTGAGATCGTGACGTCAATAATTTAACATTTTGTAGGCGTAAAAGTGACATCTATCCTCTCTTTTACTTTAACTTTCTAGAGTGTGTGTGCTCTTTCGAATTCCGCAGTTAGCTCGCGGTTATTAGTATTATGTTAATGAGAAGTATCTCAGTTTGTCGCGTATAAAAGCTTGGATGTGAGTTTGTGGTGTGTGTGTTTCTGGCCTTAGCCAGCAGCCAGCGTCTGTGTTTCTGGTAGCAGCCAGCAGCCTCTGTGTGTATTCCGCCATTAGACAACGAAGTTGATGATTGTTTATGAAGGTGCTGACGATTAGAGAATAGCTACGGCCTCCAGTAAAGCGGAAAGGAGTTCAGATAGTGGATTAAAGATTCTGCCTTGGTAAGAAAGTTTAGAATCGTTCCGTTTTGATTATTTGAGAAATAAAGAAATATCCACAGCCACGGGCTGTGAAATTAAGATTTGTTTAGTAGATCAGCCAGGAAATAGTGTCAAGTGCTAGACGGTGCCCCGACTGAGCTAGACCGACGCCTGTGAGTATGATTTAGCTTTTCATAGTGTTCTCAGTGAGTGAAATTATAGACTGGCTCCACTTTCCTTTAGCCCTTATCATTTTAATAAACTGTGTTGTTTTAACCTAAATTCCTGAGTATGTCTGCATATAATGTGATAAATGACACCCAGCATGAATATACCGTCACAGAGATATAGCCCTCCAAACATACTGGAATTTCATTTTTAGGAAAATGGTATTCATAATCTTGAACTTTGACATTTTCTATAAAGAAGAAGAGCAGGGCTTCAAAAAATGCAGATTATTTATTAAATATGATGCACTTCAACATATAAAAATATCATGGCAATTAAAAAATACAACTATCAAAGCATCAGTTTTTTGTCAGATTTTCAAAATAATGGCTCTTAATTGAATGACATTCGATCATTTTTGTGGTTTAGATTTTAAATCAGAATCCTAATTTCATCCCCTTTCCCATAGACTAGAATAATTTGTGGTAGTGCATTTGCCTTCTTTTTAAAAGGTTTCCGGTCCAACGCTTGGAGTCGGAAATTAGAATTTTTTCTTTCGGAATAGATTTTTTTAATCTAATATATTGAATTTTACAAAATTCATTTATTTTATTTTATTTACTTGCTCTGTTTCCGTCATTTAAAGGACGAAAGTTGAAATTTTTGATATGGTAACTAACACTACGTTTTATTGTCAGATGTATTCTAATTCAAAAAACTTCCGTATATTTAAGACATTTTTTAAGGCTAACATTAAATTAGGTAATTAAATATGAATGTCTGAATTAACTACATGATGCTATCTATCTACATAAACTACATACAATTGTATAACCTACACTGTAAAAAAAGGGTCGATCTACTAAAAAAACTTTAGTGATTCTTGTAATTACTAAAATAATTTTAGTAATCTTAGTCGGTTACAAGAAAATCTGTAAGAATTACTAGAAAAAAGTTAGCAACGAAGAGAGTTAATAGTTTTATATTTTTAATAACTATTACTAAAACTCACTTGGCATGGCCTTGATAGCATAGTGGTTATAGTAACGGACTCCAAACTAAAAGGTCCCGGGTTCGATACTGACCGCCGCCAAATACGCCCCGAATGTATGCAGTGTAAGTACTCGTTAGTAAATGGATTATGAAAATCCTGTCGGAGCAGTTAGCAATGTTTGGTGCTGCCATCTGTTGCAATTTTGCCTAAAATCTTCCGCTTCAGAAGTCTGGAAGCAGCTCGAAGGAACCTCCTGCCCTTCGGGCGCACGTAATGGTTATCAAAAATAATTTTGGAGCTATTACTAAAATTTGCTTTGTGGCTCATACTAAAACTTTTTAAGTTAGTTATACAAAAAATTCTTTTGTTCAGCTTACAAAAGAAATGCTTGTTTCACTTGCAAAAAAAAAAGTTTGTAATGGTTACTAAAAAATTCTGTGGAATACAAATTTACTAAAAAATTTTTAGTAACCTCTTGAATTTTTTTTACAGTGTATGTATGTGTTCTAAAAGTAGTTCTTAAATATTTTTCATTTCATTATAAAACAGCTTACAATAATTTTAAATTGAAATTAAATTGATGATTGTCTAAACTATGTACGTGAGTTATCTATCTATATGAACTATATACAATTCTATGATCTCTACAGTTGTCTGAAAAGCAGTTTTTGAATATTTTTAATTTGATTAAGAAACAGCCTGCAATTATTTTTAAATTAAATTTAATTTTTCGGCCATATATTGGCTTTTTTAAAACAAATAAAAAAAATGTTTTGAAAGTGATATTAAACGAAACATTTTATGTAATATTCGATTATATTTATCCCCATGTGCTTTATTTTATTTTTTATTCATTTGTTTATTTCTTTTATTTCTTTCTTTTTGATCGATTGCACAAGCCAAAATTATTTAAATTATTAGCAGTCTCTTGCCTTTTTGTAATGGAATAAATAAAATGTTTCCTAGTTTTTTTACTTAACTGTTTAGGAAATGAGAAAATTTTGAACGTAATGAAATCAATTTCTTCGAGAAGAAACAAAACGACATAATGCTGTAAATAGGGAATAATAGCAAAAAATAAATAAATAAACAAATAAATAATAAAATAAAATAAAATAAAATAAAATAAAATAAATAAATAAATAAACAATAAAGTTAAAAATAGTCTAAAGTTTTATTTAAAAATGCAATGTTCTTTGATGCTTCTTTTGTCTTTAAGAATGTATTACTTTTTCCCAGTATAAATGTATACTCATTTTTATTTAATTAGTTTTTTAATGTACCACTATTACTACAACCATTTTTTAAATTCTTACAAAGTTTTTATTTTTTACGATGATCTTTTATAAAAATATATACCTTGGAGCTTGTCTAATGCATACGATCACAATGATTGACATTTTGCGTAGTTGCACTGGAGAATTAAATATATACGGACACCTGATCAAAAATATTTTGAAATCTTATCTTAATGTTAAAGATGCCGACAAAACATATCTAGAAATTTCGACATTTATGTCATAAATAATCATGAAAACACATTTAAAGATGTATTGAAAGAACTTCGTATGGATATAATGCTATTTACGATTTTTTCTTATTTCATATCTAAATTTGGGAGAAAAGATTAAGCTAATTATCTAAAAGTTAAATGTTTGCCTTAGTAGCTTTTACAAAAAGAATAGTTTCTGAAAGATGTGTACAAAATGTTTTGAAATGCATTTTTTCTTTTTATGAGTTTTTTAGAAATATACCGTAAAAGTGCAAACATAAAATTATTTTCAACTTTTTGTATTTTGTATGTCTTTTAAAAACTTATAATAATACTTGTTACTTTAAATAAGGCTTATTTTATTATTTTATTTTTAACTTTGCTTGAACTGTGGCAATATATATAAATATTTTACTATTACATACACTGTATATTTGGTTTAAATTCCGATTCAGCTAATATATTACGGTAATTAAAAAAAATTAAATCTCTAATTTTGACTGATATCAATTGCTACAAAGATATAGCATTTGCGTTTTTTATATTAGCAATTCCTTTATTATTTGTTTTGGCTTACATAAAACTCATAATAAGATACTGAAGAAAATGTTATTTTTTGCACATATTTTTATCCTTTAACTATAATTACCTCTTAGTTAGTAAATTAAAGAATATTAAAAGAATATAAGTGAAAGTTGTATGAGACAGTGAGAAAAAAAAGGTATTTTTAAAGAACTATTAAAAAGCTTCAATATTTAAATTTAAATGTATTAATTGGCATTAATAATCATTTAATATAAGGCGCCTCTCTTAGGCTCAAAACATACATAAAAATTTATATAAAATGGCACTTTGTCAAAACATAAAAACTCAAATTTAAATAAAGATATTTTTATTCTGAAAATTTTATTATGATTAATTGAACTATTTTAAGGTACTGATGCATTTTCAAAACTATAACTTTGTTATTTAAAATATTGTAGAAGCTACCGTTTTTACACACAGAAAAATCAAGAAAATATATGTTAATTGATAACTTTTATCTTTTAAAATATAAAAAAAAATTATAGTCATAACATATTACCTAAATAAACACCTTTGGCGTATTTTCGAAAAAAAAATCATAAAGTTACAATTATAATTTTTGAGGTTATGGTGTTTTTCGATGAAGAAAAATGTCTAAGTCTTATTTTAAGAAAAAACAGAAAATATAATTATATATCAAGTTTTATCTATTAACCGCTTCCCTGTTTGCACGTTCGGTCCAATCACGATTAGCCCGTAGCACGTACGGGTATCCATACTCCTATTATAATTTATTATTCTCACCAGTAAAATTATATTGTACATTTTGTATTCCCTAATCCAAGCAATTGTCTGATTCATTCGGCAAAAATTTCTATTTTGAAAAACCGGTGATAAAAGATTAAAAATTTTGTAAAAGACAGAAAAAAATAGACGCTATTTGAAAGTTTTTTGAAAAATATTGATCAGTTAAATGGTAAATGAGTAATATTAAAATGCTTGTAACACAAGTTCTGAGCAAAATAAAAACAAAATTCAAACTGATTTATACAGCTATAAACTTTAATATTAAATGAAATATCGAAAATCGAATTTTTGATCAAAAATTGCATTTTAAAGGTAGGTAGGCACCTTAAAGAAGGATGAATACATAATTATTGCAATTAGAAATTTAAAAAAAAAAATGATTAAACTTGTTTGTCAAAGTTGTGTATTCGATATCTGTGCCAACTCCTTCGGATAAAATTACTTTATTTCAAATTTCACATTCTGATGTTTCGATTTACATACCAATAGCTTGATATACAAAATTTTAATGCAAAATAAAATAAATCGATTACCTCTTATATGTGTTTTCATGCAATAGCTAAAAATAAAACTATTTTTATCTAACAAAATGCGATGGAATAAATAATTTTGCCTTCCAAAGTTTTAATAATGTACCTTCTTTTTACTTACTTAACATTTCATCAGAAAATCAATGAATTTAAAGGAAGTCACAATTAACGTAGTTGAAATATTTCTGTAAAAAAGAATTAAATTTACATTTTTGAAACATCTATGTAATAGCTTGTTGTGCACATTCTTCTAAATCAAATTTGCTTATTTTAAATTTAATGTCTGGATTGAATGTCGATAATTTGACACTCAAAGATAGAATGCAAAACAAGATTAAAAACGTCGATATTCGAGATACATTTTAGTTACATTTGGTATTTAAATAGATTTGTTATTATGTTTCCTGTATCAGATCTTATAGCTGAAAGTTTGAGAGTCGCATAGTTTGAAAATATACGAGAGTTGGAAAACTGGATATGTTGAAGTTGCATACCATACGATTAAAATATATGTGTATTTCAATATTTAATACTTATAAATACTTTGTGTACTAGAAGCAGTAGTGTTTTTAGTGGGATAATAAATCATGCGTTATAACCCCCCCCCCCTCCCCTCAAAAAAAATCTGCCTGAAAGTTTTTTTTAATCAATAAAATCTATTTCTTAAATGAAAAAGAATTGGTTTGTTGAAACAAAATTTTGTTAAATGAAAGAAAACTGACGAACCGATCGGTTTGTAACTTTCAGATAGTTTATAACATACAATAAAAATTTTAAAATGTAGTGGGCATAATAATTCTTTCGTTTCAAACTATAATATTCCTTAATAGAGTTGTTTCATATTCTAACATGCACAATATTTTTGAAAGTCTTGATACTCAAATAAGTCATGAAAAGTTTGATTGAAATTTATATGCAGAATAGATTTAATGAATACTTTATCATGTCATGAATTATATGGAAAGTATAATTAGAAATGAATAAAACGTTTTATGTATTTAATTAATTTCACATTTCTTCATTTCTTGGTTATTCAAATGCGTTTCCACATCCATAAAATATAGCAGAAATACTTTCAGCTTAAAAACCCTTCAAATATTTAATTAAAATTGTATCATGAAGTCTTTAGATTATTACCTTGTTCAGTGAGATACACTTAAATTAGCAGTTACACAATGATATTTAAAAATTATACATTCCTTCGAGAATAATTTAATTTCGAAATCTGCTTCGGTATGCCAATTTAAAAAGTATTAAGACTAATAAATTTAATAACTGTGTTATTAAATACTGTCATGCAGAAAGCAGGATATAAAAATTCAAAGGCCAATAAATTAGATAATAAATTAAAGGCTAATAATAAATTAATGAAATAAGTTTACGCAATTTCTTTATGGAAGGTACATTAACCTACAAGACTATAATTATAACATTAATTTATTTCATATATTATTACTATATATTATTCTTTTTTAACCGCTAATGAATAACAAGAATGCATGTCTTATAGTTTTTACATATCACATCTATATATTTGGGATTCTAAAACAGTTTTTACATATGGAGGATGTAAATTGTAAAAGATATAAACTTGAAGCCTTATATTGGTTATAGTTCAGCTTTTTGTTCATTAATGTATTTAATGGCTATTGTAATAGTTTTTATTATTAGTAGTAATATTACGTAATAAAACCATGTAAAACTATTTTTACATGTTTGAGATGCAAAGTTATAAAGTTGTAAACTTGAAATCTAACATTGATTATATTTCATCAGTTTTATTCATTAATAATAATAATGACTATATTAGAGACATTATTATTATTATTATTATTATTATTATTATTATTATTATTATTATTATTTTATAAAATCATGTAAAGCAATTTTTACATGTATAAATTTATAAAAATATAAACATGAAACCTTACAATGGTTACATTTTAGATTTTTTATTCATTAATAATAAGAATGATGGTGCTAATGATTATAATTATTATTATTACGTCGTAAAATAATCTAGTGCTTTGAAACTCTTTTTTTACTGAGCTGCTACAAAAGGATATATTTTAAAATGTGCATATTACATCAGAAATAATTAAATAATTTTAGTTTTATAAATTTTCCTTGAAACTCATTCGAAATATATAAAAATTCTCAAACTGTACCTCCAAATGCAGCAATGTCGACATCATGCTACAAAAATTCAAAGCGGAATAGCGTCAAATATTTTTTTTTCTAATTAAAGATGCTATGTTATTTAATCTTTGGAAACATCTTCCCCTTGTGGACTAGAATCGCAATGTTATTTTATCGTATGTGTTTCCATTCCATGTTATTTATTTATACCAGCTATAAATAATATTTTCTAACGTTACTTGACATAACAAATTTAAAAGTAATTTTAAACTTAATATTCTCCAGAACATATAATGAAAACGATGTTAAAGAGTAACTCCACATTGCATTTTTACCCCCAGTTTATTTAATATTAATGATCATAATAATAATTATTTTCAAGAAATGATTTTATTTATCAGTTTCTAATTTAAAGATAAAAAATTTCGAATTAAATCGGAAATAATTGTAATTTTAATACCTTCTTCAAAATTTAAGCAAAAAATATTAAAAGTAATAAATTATCGAATTGAAATTCCCAATTCAGCATAGCAGAAAACACAGTACAAGAATTGAACATATAATAAAGTTACGGTCCTGTTTTAATTAGACTTGCAATATTTTCTCCTTTAAAATAAATTCTCTTCCGCGACTATAATTACATTATTATCTTATTCTGCTTGTTCCCTTTACGTGTACTTAAAATGTTACCGACAACAAATAATGAAAATGCTTATATTATCTCCTTCGCATCAATGCATTCAGATTTATACGTGCTTTTTAAATTTAAGCGTCATAATAAGCAAGACAAATTTTACTTAAAAAGATGTAAATTAGTATTAAATAGCTTACTTATTTCATAATAATAAAGATAATATGTTCAAATAAAAGAAAGTTTTCATAGTCTGTGTGTGTGCGATGATTAGCAAAATTTACGGCACTTAAGAGGCTCAAGATTTTTGTGAGGCTAATTGAAGACCTCTCTTGGTTCACTTGAGTTTCAAAATTTTAAATTTGTAATAAGTAGTCGAGAAATTACTTAAAAACAACAAATTAAAAGAAATGGTAAAGTATTCATAATTGAACAAAAGCATATATATATATATATATATATATATATATATATATATATATATACACATATTAATCAAACCATAGAGTATTTTTTCGAAAACTGGAAGAGAGGGGGAGGGGACAATAGAATTACAGCACTGGTAAAAAATTAATGTTTTTTTCTTTTCTTTTAAAATTCTATTGGGCCTAAAAACACGTAAATTATACAGCCAAATGTAGAAAAATTCTTCTTTAATCTCATTCACCACTAATTTTAAATCTTAGCCTTCTGTTTCACATAACTGAGTAATTCTTTCCCACTGGTACATTTCGGAATTATTTCCTAGTATACTTTTACAGAAAACGATTCCTTGTATTATTGCTCTCAATTTTTCTGCATATAGTTATATCACGAATCATTTCTTACTCAAAATTAATCATGTTTTTTTTTTTTTTTTTTTTTTTTTTTTTTTTTTACTTTAATCTTTAACCCGTTTTATAATAACGGACCTTTAGAGACTTCATAAAGCAGATTGCACTTTTATGTTTCACCAGGAAATTTTACATTACAAAGACTCGCCCAGCTAATGGTTCATTCTTGTGTATCGTTTTTAGGAAAGGCATGTCTATTATGATCTTCAAAATCATTGGTACATCAAAAATCCCTGCTTTAAGTATGCAATACATGCTTATAAACATCATGCACTTTACCTAACACTTAATATTTAGCAAGAGGATGTTGCATATCTTAAAAGTTAGATCTGATATACCAAAACGTACGAATGCTATTTATTTCCTAAACACAAAAAAGATTGTTCATAAGTGTAAACATTCTTTCCGTTAAATCTATAATATATTTCAAAAGCCGAAAGCACAATAATCTATGGCAGGACTTTTCCAACCTTTCATTAAGTGCGGGCGCACTTCATCAAAGAGGAAACATTGAAGGGCGCCATTATTAATATGCTTGAAAAATATTTTAATTCACTTAAGTTGCAGGATTGCTAGTTTCGATTCTCTTTTTTATACGGAGATTCCGAATTCACATAAAAACTTCCGAACGAAGAATTTTTACGTTAAATTAAAACTTATTATTAAAATAAAAATTATTTTTCGAAATTTATGCTAAGATTTCAATTTTCTGAATTAAAAAAGGAAGCAATATTGGCAGGTGTTGTAAAGAGTAGCGATATGCATGTGTCTTACAGGATGCACTAACTCCTCACAACATAAGCCATAATATTTCCTAAATATAAGCAGGGCTGGATGTAAAAATGATTATAGAAAAAAAAAAGGCTAAATCAAAGTCAAGTTAGAATTACATTTTACAAAAGACAACCTATCAAAAAACTTTGTAGAGAAAACAGCCTATAATTTAATGCCACTTACAATAGAAAAATCATGTGGAACATTAAGTATTTTAAAGAAATATATTGTAAAATGCATTTTTATTTAAATAACTTTTATTAAGATGAATCATTTGAAAGGGCGCCATCTTAGCGTGACGTTGTATAGCCCCAATCTATGGTATCGAGCACAAAAAAAAGAAAGAAAAACTTCATTTTATGTAATAGTATTAATAGGGGAATCTAAAAATCCATGTCTTCAGGAAGTGAAATGGTGCATAAGCCTAAAATTAATACCTATAGTGGTTTATTCGTAGGTTTTACATTGTGCTTGCTATACAATCATTAATACCTTGGATTGTACGACAAACACAATGTTAAACCTATGAGTAAAACACTAGTGGTAATTTTTGATTTATGATCCACTTAACTTCCGGCAGACATGGATCATTAGATTCCTCTTTTACTACTCTTCCATAAAATAAAGTTTTTCTGCTCTGCTCGATACCTTAGGTTTTTGTGCTGTCGGCTCTTGGACTATTATTAAAATTAATTGCTTTATTCTCTAACATGATCAATATCTTTGAAATTCTTGATACTCAAAACAGTTATAAAAATGTTTCATTTAAATTTAAATATAAGATAGAAATAATGGACAATTTAGTATCCCATAAATTACATTCAAAGTATCAATAGAAAAAAATAAAACGTCTTATGAATTTCATTAATTTTTCATTTCTTGGTCATTCAAGTACGTTTCCACATCCATAAAATATGTCAGAAATACTTTCAGTTTAAAAATCCTTCAAATATTTAATTAAAATTATATCATAATCTCTTTAGATTATTGCCTTGTTCAGTGGGAGACATTTAAATTGGCAATTAAATAGTAATATTTAAAAATCATACATTCCTTCGATGATAATTTATTTATCGAAACCTGCTGCTATATACATATTTTAGATGCATTAAAACTAATATATATATATATATTTACTCCGTTCTTAAATACTGCAATTCAATTCAGAAAACATAATATAAAAATCAAAGGTCAATAAAGTCACAGAGTACTTTTTAATAAAACAGTCTTACGCTATTTCCATTTTTGCAGGCACATTAATCTCCGAGACGATTACAATAATTATTTATTTTATTTATTTTTACCACAGGTTATTCGTTCTTTACGACTAATGAATAATAACAATGCAAATATTTTAACTTATGCATCTCCATATTTGAAATTCTAAAACATTTTTTTATATGGAAGATGAAAACTGATAAAGATATAAATTTAAAGCCTGATATTAATTATAGTTCATTGGTATAATTACATATCATTTTAGTATTATTATTATGTCATAAAATCATGAAAAAGGGTTTTTACTTGATGTAATTTTAAATTAAAATTTCTTTATTTCATAGTTATTCAAGTAGGTTTTTGCATGCACACTGTAAAAAAAAAAAAATCTCAGATTGACAGTTAAAAATTGTTAATTCTGGCGCCAGTTTAAAACTGTTTAATTTCCTGGAAATATCTGTAATTTTTCATGAAACAGTTTTTTTTATGTAAGAAATACAGCTTTTTCTGTAAAAATTATGAAACTCAGTTTCTCTTACAGAAAAAACTGTATTAATGAAAAACAGTTTTTTTTCTGTAAAAAATACAATTTTTTTCTGAAAAAATTACCGATTTTTTTTACAGTAGAATCAATATGATAGAAAAACTTTTAGCTTAAAAATCCGTCAAATATTTAATTAAAATTATATCATATCTTTAGATTATTATCCTGTTCAGCGAGAAACATTTAAATTGGCACTTAAATTTTTATATTTTTTCCTAATATGAAATGTAAAATTTAGGAATATTAATTATTACCCTTTTTTCAACAATTAAAATCTAGATCTAAACATGAACTTTTTTAAGAGATCACCTCTCGCAGTGACCAAGTTTTAGTGGAACGGAACATGGTCGCTTTAAGGAGGTTTTACTGAATCTCTTTCACGTTGTGTTCACAAAACTTACGTGTAAAGTCGTGTTGCGTCTTAAAATTTTTACCCTGTATTAAATCTATCTGTATAAAAGAAATAAAATTGAAAATTTTTAAATTATGCAATTTAATTTCAAATTTTAGGATTAAAGTGATAAGATATAAATTTGAAACCTTACATGGATTACATTTCAGATTCTTTGTTTAATAATAATAATAATAATAATAATAATAATAATAATAATAATAATAATAATAATTATTATTATTATTATTATTATTATTATTATTATTATTATTACGTCATTAAATCATCCGGTATTTTGACTGTCTTTCTTTATTACCTGCTACATAATGATGAATTTACATTGGAAATAATTGTAATTTTAAAATATGCCTTCGAAACTTATTCGAAAAATATGAAAGTTATTAAATTCTGAAACTGTAATTCCAAATGCAGCAGTGCCGACATCATGATTCAAAAATTCGACGCAGAATAACGTCAGATATTTTGTTTATAATTAAAGATGCATATGTTATTTTATGTTTGAAGATACCTTCTACTTTTGGATAAGAATAACAATGCTATTCTATCGTATTTATGTCCAAAATATGTTACTCTTTTTAACCAGTAGTAAGTAATGAGAATATTTTTCATGCATCTTCCCATAACGAATTTTATAGTAAACTTAAACTTAAAAATCTTGAGAACATGTAATATAAGGGGGTGTGCAAATATAACGTTATCATTTTAGAGGGATGGGGGGGTTAGCATATGATATCGTAAGATGTCTCTAAGAAGAAGGGGGTTTGTCTTTTGATATCGATATCATTTTTGATCCAACTAAATTCATCCCAACAAATTATTATAAAATTATTTAATTCTAAAATATGGAATACACCAACGTTTGACATTCCTATCCTTTTTCATAAGAAACCATAAAGTTCGTTTATATTGCACACCGTCGTTTAAGAAACCATATGTTAAACATATTTGAAATAAAGCTTGTGTTTACTGATAAATAAAAGAGACAGAGGAGGAATGTTGTTCACTTATTTTCTTGATAAGAATGCCCCCCAACCCTTCTCCATTTGTGTCAAGCGCAACAGGATTTTATTATTGCTGAATGCATTATGTAACAAAACCTATTATTATAAAATACTTTTAAATAGTAACTTCTATAAATATAAATATTATTTCTTTTAACCGTTAGTTGATGTAAAGTTTTTTCATGGTCAAAGTGATATTTTATTGCTATCTCTTGATTTGAATCATAAAAGTATGCGAAAAGTAGTTGTAAACAGTTTTGAACCACTTCAAACGAACAAAAAAATAAAATAAAATAAAATAAAATAAAATAAAATAAAAATAAATATTAGAAAAAAATGACATTTTGATAGCTATATCAATACCGGGGGGGGGGGGGAGTCGAGGGATGTTAACATATGATATCATAATGAGGGGAAGGGGGCCATGAAAAAGATGTCAAAAAGTTGATAACGTTATATTTGCACAGTCCGTAATCTATGTAAATTTGAAAACTTTCTTGGAAAACTTACATTGCCGCTAGTTTACCACCAGTTTATTTAAAAGTTAATGATAACAATGATAGTATTTATTATTGTTATTACAAGTTGTTGTAATTAATTTGCACTACAGCTGTAATAAATAGAACATAAAACAGTCATGCTATTACCATATAGTATAGGAATGATTTTATTCATCTATTACTAATTTATATTTAAAAAATTTCGAGTTGAATCGCAAATAATTGTAATAAAAAAATTTCTCCAAAATTTAAGTAAAAAATATTAACCCTTTCAGATCTTGTGTACTATTAATACTACATGTCTTTTCATGGAATATTATTTTGTTTTAAGAATAATTTTTGCTACTATTTGCATGCCATAATGTTATTATATGTCTATGCATTTACTATATGACTTCATTTATGTTTAGGCATTTAGTAATAAAAATAAATTTTATTATTTGTTTAATTCTCTTTTCTCCGTTCGTGATTCTTTTATTTTAAACGTATATTTCACTCTTTAAATTTAAAATAAAAGTTGTTTTCGCGAAAGAATCATGTGTAATAAAGCGAAAAAAGTAAAAGTATTAAAATGTCGTAATATAAGTTAAATCTTAATGTAATACAATATTTTCTAAACATCTTCAAAAATTCTTCATATGAATATGAATTGAATAATGTGTTAATGTTATTAACGTGACAGTAAATTTTTCTAAAAATTGAAAAAAAATTCGGACCCGAAAGTGTTAAAACCTTTGAGAAATGAAATTCCAAACTCAGCTCAGCAGAAAACATTGTATAAGAATTGCACATATAACAAAGTTACAGATCCTGCTTTAATTAGACTTGCAATATTTTCTCTCTAAATATAGCTTCTTTTTTGCAACTAGAATTACATTATTACTCTGTTGAACAGGTATTCTCAACGTGTACTTAAAATTTTATTCATAAGAAATAAAATCTTATGTATTTGTTCTATTCTAATAAAATTTTATATCTTATATATTTGTTCGCATCACTAATAATAATAATAATAATAATAATAGTAAAAATTCATATGCAGTCGAAATTGCTTAATACAAGCACGACCAATACTAGGGCACGGTTAAAAATCACAATTTTCATGTTAACAGTGGCAATGGTTTATTATTAAAACTATTTTTAAACGCCCAATCTTTTTTCAAATTACATAAGCAGCGGCACGGCAAAAACGAACAAAAAATCTGTAAATGTCAATCTTATTTTCGTTAAAAAATAGCATAGTTTTACGAAAGATACCTTTTGATTTCGTTTTCGATTTTCACTCACAAGAAAGGTTTCCATACTGGGAATACTCAGAGTTTCTTGAAAAAATATACTAATTATACTACTTACATATGTAATAAAGGAACAGTCAAAATTAGCGGCGGAATCACAATAGAAAGTATGTAAAAAAATAAAATACTTTCGAATATTTGGCGTGAAAAGACGAAAGCGTCACGTTATTTGGCAAGCAGTATTTTTACTCGCCAAAAGCAAACAATTTGCATGCAACTAAAAATTGTTTTTAATAGATTTTTAGAATGCATGTAAATGATATTTAATGAGAAAGTTTATTATATATAATATATTGCATTACATGCATATATTCTTGCAGCAGTTATTTAATTTTAATACTGTAAAAATAATTTTATATATAAAAATATTTTTATATTGAAAAATATATTTTCATATACTTAAGCGTATCCCAAAATAAAGGCTAGATGAAGAATGTTGTAGTAATACATTTCAATATCGGAGAAGTTTTGGTTTCTATAGTAACAAAATTGAATCGGCAGTGCTTAATTGGACTTACATTTGAAATTTAAACAATTTTAATAAATATAATTTTCGTTTTAATTCTTAAAATTTCTTAGTTAACATTCATTATAAATGCATATATGACAAATCTATAGTTAAAACCAACTAAAACCTGCAAAATTAAGTTATTTTAATAAATATTTTTAAAAATAGTTCAACATGAAACATTTTTCCCTTAAAAGGTATTTGACAATATATATATATATATATATATATATATATATTCACTGTTTTACTTTCTCCATATCCACTATAGATTATTTGGTATTTCTTTAGTTAATTTTGGTTTCATGTGTGTTGGTAGTCCCAAATTCGTATTGTTTTTCTTTCTCATGGCACATACAAAGATGAAACTATACACTTCATTTGTAGTTCCAAAGTATTTGGGATTTGATGATTCTGCTTTGGTTCTACAAATTCCATTTGTATTCATTTTATTCTTTTTTCCTTTCATATTCAGTGTGATATAAGTTATTAAATTCAATGGTTAACTTCAAATGGTTAATATTGTTTACTAATAATGGTCTTATATATATATATATATAAATATATATTAAAACTTGTTATTAGTATAAAATAATTTAACTATTTTTATTTTCATAATATTTTTGTTTACTAATGTTTTGTAATTAATTATTTTTAATAATAGTTATTTTAATTATATATTATTAATTACATCTTTTTGGTTTCTGATATAACTTTCGTTGTTAACTGTCAACTATAACTGCTTGCAAAGTGAGATTGCAAATTTGAAATTATCTCACGTGGTAGCGATCGATATTTGTAAATTTATCTTTTTGATAATTCAAATATTGTCTTATTATTTTTCTAATAATTTTCTTTATACTATGTTTTCCATTGCAATTAATCTTTTGATAATTCAATTATTGTCTTATTATTTTTCTAATATTTTTCCGCTCGGAGTTTTCGTGGTTTTCTTCGAACCTTGCGTAAATACGGGTTAGGTTCCCTTAGAAAGACCCCCACGAAGGGCACTCCACCCTGGTCCTATATCCCATTAGTGTAGATAATCGGACGACAAAAATAAACCAAACCAAACCATCTAATATTTTTCTGTGAACTATGTTTTCCATTGCGATTAATCGGGCAATACAGAAATCATTTTTAGGTTTATCCTGATTTCTAATCAGAAATTCATCGCAATTAATGTGTCTATTTAGCCCTTGATAACGAGCTAAATGCCACACTTCCAATATTATTCCAATTTTTGCCAACTCCTATGTTTGTTATATATTATTATTAACGAGTTATTTCATATTTTGATGCTGATTTGTAGTATTATCTAATGTTTATATATATATATATATATATATTTGAAATTTTATTTCGTCGCCAACCAGTGATGAATTGCCAAATAGACGAAATGCTCATTATTTTTTTACGAACGTTCTATCGGAGTTCCTCCTAAATATTTTAATAGACATGTGTATCCACATGAGAAGAATATTCTGTATTTTTTTTTTCAGAATTTTTTGAGTATGCCCGTATTGAGACCTTCTTTGTCAGTGGTAAATTTGCTGCATTACAACATTTTGGTTAAGCGTAACTATTGTTTACTATTTGTCGGTTTTGCAGAATTTAAACATCAAAGGAAATCACTCGCCATAATTTTTTTTTTTTTTTTTTTTTTTTTTTTTTTTTTTTTTTTTTTTTAATTTTCTGAGGTCTTGAAAGAAAGAAGTGAAATATAAGGATTTTTCAACTACAGATTATGTATAAAATTGTTACTGAACTGTGTGAAAGAAATAAGAAAAATTTAAGGATTTTTCAACTTGTATTCTTTTGTAAAATAACTATTGAGACATGTGGAAAAAAGAAGAGAATTTTTTCAGTTACAGCCTTTCTATAAAATTAAGCGTAACAATTTATATGTTTCCTATTTATCGGTTTTGCAGAATTTAAACATTGAAGGAGATCCTTCGCTATAGGTTTTTATTTACTTTTTTAAATATCCTGAGGTTTTGAAAGAAAGAAGCGAAATGCAAGGAATTTTCAACTACAGATTCTCTATAAAATTATTATTTAACCGTGTGAAAGAAATAATAAAAATTTTAAAATTTGTAAACTTTTTTTTTTTTTTTTTTTTTGTAAAATTACTATTGAGCCATGTGGAAGAAAAAAAAGAGAAATATGGATTTTTAAAGTTACAGCCCTTTTTTTTTTTTTAAATTACTACTAATTCCTGTGAAAGAAAGAATAAAAAATACAGAAATCCTCAGAATACAGAATCAGTTCCTTTGTAAAATTACTACTGAGTTAAGTGAAAGAAAGAAGAGGAATACAAATGCAGTAATCCGCGAAATTAAGTGGCATGGCTATCGCGGATGAGATGATTTCATCCATAATCTTAAAATTATTAAAAAAGGGGAAAAATTCACCATAATTATACAACTGAACCGTTTATACACAGAATAGGTAACATAAACATACTCACTGTAAAAAAAAAAATCTGCAAAGGTACTAAACTTTTTCTTGGAAACTGGGATTCCAAGAACTTTTCTTGTAACGGTAAAAGCGAAAATTCAAGTTTCAGAATCGATTACATGATTTTTTCCTGTTACCGTTACATGAAAAGTTGTTGGAATCCCAGTTTCCTAGAAAGTGTTTAGTACCTTCACAGATTTTTTTTTACAGTGCACTTGAACAATTTATACTCACAATAAATAGCATAATCATACTTATTATTTAAGAATTTAAAAAAAGATCCATTACTTACAAATTTGTCTTTTTTTTTTTTTTTTTTCTTAAAATTACTATTGAGCCATGTGGAACAAAAAAGGGAAAAAGGGATTTTTAAAGTTACAGCCTTTTTTATAAAATTAGTACTAATTTCTGTGATGGAAAAATAAAAAATGGAATTTTCAAGTCCCTTTAACAGTTCCTTTGTAAAATTACTACTGAGTTACGTGAAAGAAAGAAGAGGAATACAAATGCAGTAATCTCCCGATCATCCGTGAAATTAAGTGGCACGGCTATCGCGGATGAGACGATTTCGCCCATAATCTTCAAAATTATGGAAAAATGGAAAAAATTTACCTTAAATATACAATTGAACCGATTATACACGGAATAGGTAACATAAACATACACTTGAACGATTTATACGCACAATAAATAACATAATCATACTTATTATTTAAGAATTTAAAAAAATAGCCACTACTTACAAATTTGTCATTTTTTTAATTAGTAAAAAGTTTTGTTTTTATTATTTTTATTGAAACACCTTTTTTTTGTTTGTGATTGAAGTCTTTTACAACTAATTTATCACAAAACGACGCGTCATATTCTTCCTCTAAATACTGAATAAGGCCTTTAACATAAAGCTAATACTGCGTCGTGGCTCATTTTCTTTTATTTTTCTTCATCACTCTATTCAAAATTCACAGCTTACTTTTCTTATGCAGTTTCTTCACCTGTTACATCCTCAAAGCCTGGATATAATCCTGGATAAATCAGTTTTAATTTATCTTGAATTGTTAATAAAAATCCTTTTTTTTCGACATTATTTTAAAAATTGAAATTTAGACTCGCGAATAATCCAAAAAATGGGTAATCTACTTGCAGATAATCGCGAGTTTACTGCATTTTTCAAATATAGATGATGTAAAAAATAATAAAAAGAATATTGCCCAGTTAAACTGATGGCATTGAGCTCACAGGCTACGCATACTAATTCTACATTACATCCTTATGTTTTCGAGGGTTAATTCCGTTCGCAGAAAAATTAAGGAGGGGGGAACAGCTCCTCCCTTTCCCCTTTGTATGCTTAATCATTGAACCCTCTAAACTGACCAGGACATGCTTTATCATAAAAAAATCCATATCCAAAATTCAGAGCAAATCGGATAATTCTTAATAAAAACCCATTTATATAATTTAAGAGGAGTTATCCCCCACTTTTATATACTTAACCATTAAACTTCCAAAACTATTCGGAGATTTGAACGAAATCTGACAATTCTGCATGAAAAACCCATTTATATAAATTAAGGGGAGGGGCATTAGACCCTCCCATTTCCCCTGTTTATATTTATCCAATGAACACCTAATACCAATCACGGAAGTGCTTCATCAGAAAGATCCTATGTGTAAATTTTGAACAAAAACTATTATTTCTGCATGAAAAACCCATTTATATAAATTAAGGGGAGGGGCATTAGACCCCCTCATTTCCCCTGTTTATATTTATCCAATGAACACCTAATACCAATCACGGAAGTGCTTCATCAGAAAGATCCTATGTGTAAATTTTGAACAAAAACTATTATTTCTGCATGAAAAACCCATTTATATAAATTAAGGGGAGGGGCATTAGACCCCCCCCCCATTTCCCCTGTTTATATTTATCCAATGAACACCTAATACCAATCACGGAAGCGATTCATCAGAAAGATCCTATGTGTCAATTTTGAACAAAAACTATCATTTCTGCATGAAAAACCCATTTATATCAATTAAGGGTAGGGGCATGAGCCCCCCGTTCCCCCTCTTATACATATCGAATGAACTCCAAAAACTAATCAGGAAAGCGCCTTATCAGGATATACCTATATACAAAATTTCAAGTGGATCCGATATTTTTATCATGAGTTATCGCGTTACGCACGAACGCACGTACATACAGAACGGACGGGTACATAAGCTCTCAGGCTATGATAGCCTGTGAGCTAAAAATGAGCTATATTTAGTTGTGATATATTAGCACAGGTAGTTGCTACTATTGTTATAGAAATCTAAAAATAACAATGTCGTTCAAATGATATTTATATGGTTTCTTACGGTTACTCTCAGACTATGAGCTTTGACAGCCAAGAAGTCCGTCGTGAACGATATTAGGATTTTGTCTCGAATAATGACAATAATTATTAATACTATTGTTATTATTAAATCAAAAACGTATCATTTTTATTTGGCTGGCATTGAGATTTACTTTGATTAGCAGTTACAAAATGCTATTTTAAAAGTATGCATCATTTTGGAAATAATTGGCATTACGAAACATTCTTTGGCAGTCTCGCTAAAGAAACATTAAAACTAATGAACATTCAAACTGCAATTGAAAGCGCAGTGGGGTAGCAAACATGCTACAAATATCCAACTCAGGACAAAGTCAGAAATTCAATTTTAATTAAACTAGCTTGTTTTATTTTCTCTTTGAAGGTAACTTCTACTCAGGCAATAAAATTGCAATAAGATTTTAACCTAGTTATTTCCACAGCATTATACACGTTCTTTTCCACTTGTAAATAATGAAGAAGGTTTTGTTATTTTTCTATATTTAGCTTTTTTGGAAATTAAACTATTTTGAAATTAATTAATCTGTGATTGTACCATGTAAAAAAGATGCAAATTTGGACTTTTAGATTAAAACGTGTGGTAGCTTAAAATGTTTTTTTTTCCTCAATAATAATGCTAGTACTACTAAAAATAATTATTATTAATAATAAATAATAATAATAGTAGTAGCATAAGTCCGTAGTGAAAGATGTTATGATTTTGCCGCAAATAATAACAATTATTATTAGTATTATTATTATTGTTACTATTGTTCTTGTTATTAAATAAAAAATAGTAGTAGTAGTAGGTAAAATCCGTAGTGAAAGATGTTAGATTTTGTCACAAATGATAACAATTATTAGTATTACCATTGTTAATATTATTAAATCACAAATACTCCATTTTTATTTGACTGGCATTGAAATTTACTTTGATTGGCAGTTACAAAATGTTACTTTATAAATCTGCATCTTTTTGGAAATAATTGGTATTAGGCAGCATTCTTTGACAGTCTTTCTCAAGATACTTTAAAACTAATGAATTTTCGAATTGCAATTGATAGCGCAGTGGTGCTGAAAACATGCTATAAAAATTCAATTCATGACAAATACTGAAATTCAGTTGTAATTAAACTAGCTTGATTTATTTTCTCTTCGAGGATAACTTCTACTCAAGCAATAAAATTGCAATAACATCTTATTTTACTATTACTACTACATTGTACTCATTCTTTTCCGCTTATCAATAATGAAAATGATTATGAATAATGGAAATAATTATGTTATATTTGTGAGTATCTTCCATCGGAAATATTAACTTTAAATTAATTAATCTGTGATGGGACCATGAGAAAAAAGCAAATTTGGACTTTTAGATTAAAATGTGTGGCAGTTTATTTTTTTAGAATGATAATTATAATAAAAATTATTATTATTATTAATAGTAGATAAAATCCGTAGTGAAAGATGTTAGATTTTGCCACAAATGATAACAATTATTACTATTACCATTATTATTAGTTTTAAATCAAACATGCTTCATTTTTATTTCGCTCGCATTGAGATTTACTTTGATTGGCAGTTTCAAAATGCTATTTTATAAATATGCATTATTTTGGAAATAACTGGTACTAAGTAGCTTTTTTTGGCAGTCTTCCTCAAGATATATTAAAACTAATGAATGTTCAAACTGCAATTGAAAGCTCAGCGATGCTGAAAGTATGCTATAAAAATTCAACTCACGACAAAGTCAGGAATTCAGTTTTAATTAAACTAGCTTGTTCTATTTTCTCTTTGAAGGTAACTTCTACTCAGGCAATAAAATTGCAATAACATTTAATCCTAGCTATTTCCACTGCATTGTACTCATTCTTTTCCACTTATAAATAATGAAAATGATTATAAATAATGGAAATGATTATGTTAATTTTGTGCGAACCTTCCTTTGGAAGTTAAACTAACTTTAAATTAATTAATCTCTGATGGTATTATGGAAAAAAGATGCAGATTTGGACTTTTAGTTTAAAACGTGTAGTTACTTATTTTTTTAAATAATAATTATAATTGTAATTATAATTATAATAATTATTAGCAGTAGATAAAATCCGTAGTGAAAGATGTTAGATTTTGCTATAAATGATAACAATTATTACTATTACCATTGTTGTTATTATTATTAAATCAAAAATACTTCATTTTTATTTGGCTGGCATTGAAATTGATTTTGATTAGCAGCTACAAAATATTATTTCATAAATGTGCATTATTTTTGGCAATAATAGATATTACGAAGCGTTTATTTAGCATAAAACTAATGAATTTTGAAACTGCAATTGAAAGCTCAGCGATGCTGAAAACATGCTATAA
The DNA here is from genome assembly GCA_964019185.1 of Maratus speculifer. Taxonomy (NCBI): domain Eukaryota; kingdom Metazoa; phylum Arthropoda; class Arachnida; order Araneae; family Salticidae; genus Maratus; species Maratus speculifer. Next base: position 281,120,595 of record OZ025294.1, read on the forward strand.
AAATTCAACTCAAGACAAATTTAGAAATTCAGTTTTAATTAAACTAACTTATTTTATTTTCTCTTTGTAGGTAACTTCTATTCAGGCAATAAAATTACAATAACATTTTATCCTGCTTATTTCTACTACATTATACTCTTTCTTTTCCACTTGTAAATAACGAAAATGGTTATGTTATTTTTGTGCATATTTTTTTTTTTTTTTTAGAAATTATTTATATATTAATCAATCTGTGATTGTATCATGTAAAAAAGATACAAATTTTGACTTTTAAATTAAAATGGGCAATAGCTTAAAGTGGTTTTTTTCAATAATAATTGTAATAATAGTAATTATTATTATTAATAGGAGATAAAGTGCATCGTAAAAGATGTTAAGATTTTGCTACAAATGATAACAATTATTACTATTACTGTTGTTACTATTATTAAATCAAAAATACTTCATTTTTATTTGGTTGGCATTGAGATTTACTTTGATTGGCAATTACAAAATGCTATTTTATAAATATGCATTATTTTGGAAATAATTGGTAATAAAAAGATTTCTTTGACAATCTCACTCAAGAAACATTAAAACTAATGAATTTTCTGACTGCAGTTGGAAGCGTAGCGGTGCTGAAAAGGCGTTATAAAAATTCAAATCATAACAAAGTCAGAAATTCAGGTTTAAATCAACTATATTGTATTATTTTCTCTTTGAAGATAATTTCTACTCAGGCAATAAAACTTCAATAACATTTTATTGCCGCATTTTATTGCATTCAACTGCATTTTTTGCAATAACATTTTATTAATATTCTATTCCTACTTATTTCCACAACATTATGCTCATTCTTTTCCGCTTATAAATAATGAAAATGAATATGATATTTTTGTGCTTATCTTGTTTCGGAAATTAAATTAATGTGAAAATAATTAATCTGTGATTGTAGCATGTGTAAAAAATACAAGTTTGGACTTTTAGTTTAAAATGTATGGTGGCTTAAAATGTTTTTTTCTTTTTTTTTCAATAATAACTGCGATAATAAAAAATATTATTGTTAATATTAGAAAAATGCGTAGTGTAAGATATGAGGATCTTGGCGTAAATGATAACAATTATTCCTATTACTATTGTTATTATTACTGCTGTAAAAGTCCCTAGTGAAAGATGTTACGGTTTTGCCGAAAATAATAATAATAATAATAATAATAATAATAATAATAATAATAATAATAATAATAATAATAATAATAATAATAATAATAATAATAATTGTTATTATTATTATTATTATTATTATTATTATTATTATTATTATTAAATCAAAAATATATTCCATTGAACAATTAAAAAATTTTATAACAATTTAGTGATTTTAATAATAACTTTGTATTTTCATATAAATAGATAGCAGATCTTAAAAAAATATAGCATACTATTATAAACCAAAGACATGTTACAAATAAAAAGAGAAAATTTTGATTTGGATCTACAATGATATCGATATCAAGACACAACCTCGTCCCGGTCTCCTTAGAAATATCTTATATCATGTGATAGACTACCCTCCCCCCCCCCTAAAATGATAATGTTACATATGCTCAGCCCCTAACGTTTTTTTTTACAGTAATAATAGTAATTATTTTTATTATAACCCTTTTAACGTCCTGCCGAATTTTCCATGCAAGTTTAATGATTCATAAAATAATAGCTACGTTAAGTATTGATGTGGAAATTTGTATTTTACAATATTAGACATTGAATTATCATATGCAGTTTAAACAAGTTGTAAATTGCACATGAAACGCAGCAAATGAAGTGCGTTCGTGCGATAACGAAGTTTTAAAAATATTCAGATCTTGCTCATCAGTAGAGCGTATTTCGGATACAGTATAGTGATCAAAATCTTTGCTTTCCTGTAAATATGTAGGAAGTAACTTTTATTATACCTCAGCAACGTATATCTTATTCATAAAATGTGAAGTAGTTTAATATAATTAAAACACGCCCCAAACAATGGTTCCCGTATAGCATTGTAGTGGAATACTTTTGTGTGGCCCTATAATTTAATAATGGTCTTTGCATCACAGATTGTACAGAATGTATATTTTAGTATATAATTCATAAATTCATATCAATTCTATCACGTTAGAATGTGTGTAACACCATTAAAATGCACTTTAAACTTTTTTCCCCATTGACCGTAATGTAACAGAATCCTTTTGATTGTCCCTGTAATTGATCTATCGATCCGATTTTCATAAAATTTGAAATGACTCGACAAAATTATATAATAATTAAGTATATTAAATTTCAAACTATTCTGTTGGGTAGTTTTTACGTTGTTATATGCGGACGGACAGACGGACGGACTGAGCGACAACTATACGTGCTACGTATTTACAAAATTACGAACGCACCTAAAAATTAACATTAATATCAGTTTTGAGTTAAATAATCTTTTGAATTCAAAAACTACGTGACGAAAAAAGCCGGTTAAGCCGCTTATAGTGTTGAGAAGAACAATATTTCCAACCATTTAACTTTTTAAAAGCCTGCACTAAATATTTGAGATAGTGTATATGCATACAGTTTTTTTTTTCGTGTGTGTATGTGACTTTAATTCAAATTACTTATCAGATTTTTTAAGCCTCGACAATTTAGATTTTTTGACTTATTTCAGATATTTGAACAAATGTAGGTAACAGAATTAAAATAATTAAAACCATTTTAGGTATGAAATACAATGTGTTAATGATATCTTATAAAAAAGATTATTTTCAGTCCTATGAGTTTAAAATTTTCTAATTGAAAATATTCTAAGATATGATTTTAAACAGAAACTTTTCACCTAAGAGAAGTGCACTGGTGGAAAACATTCGAAATTATGCATTAATATTTTAGTAACATGGCTAACATGGCTATCATGGATGGGTCTGCTGAAAAACTGCTTCTCTTTGCTATCGGAAATGATAATAAAACCCAATGTTTTACGGAGGTTAAAAGTTATTTTCAAAATATCAAGCCAATTCTAAGTCATGGATGTTCATGCAGTTCTTTAAAAAGTATATCAGGGAGTTAGACAGGCGCTTCTCTCAAGATAAAAAGTCAAACTTCTGATATTTGTAGATAACTGCACGGCTCATCGTACAGAAATTCTTGAACTGAAATCTATAAAAATTTATTTTTTCTCTGCCGATTGTACCTGCGTATTACAACCAATAGACCAGATGATCATACAGTAGTTGAAATTGTACTATCGTCGAATGCTCGCGGGACATTTGACGAGTTCCATTAAAACATCGGCAATTCTGACATCAATGTTCTAAAATGCATGAAGTGGGTTCAAAGAGTTTTGATTTTTGTTTCTTCAACTACAATTTCAAATTGCTTCAGGCATGCAGGCTTTATGAACGGAGTTGAAACTTCAGAATAGTCAGAAGAAATTACTCATAATTTTGACGAACTTCAGATAATGCTTAATGATACAGTATCTGAGGGATGTGGTATGCCGTCAGAAAGAGACATTTTGCAGATTTTGAAAACGATGTCAGAATTGTTTTAAAAAATAGACTGATCCGGAAATAATTGACGAATTAAAAAATAATCCAGAAATATCTTGCGATCGTGAAGCCATATAACTTTGTAACGTACGTTTTAATTTATTATTGTTCTGAAATACACGAAACTAGCAAGTTTTGTAGTTCAGAAACTATCTAATCACATTCATTGTTCTATTTTTTTCTTTCTTTTTCTTTTTTTTTATTGCTAACGCAATATATTTTTTTGCACCAGCCGTCAAAATTGGCATTTTGAACTGCATTTCCCGACGAAAGCCAAAAAAAAAAAAAAAAAAACAGTCTTACAATGGAAGAAAGCGCATGATACCGTGATCGAAATTGCTTATAAATCAATAGGTAATTTAATTATCATAAAATGGAAATCAAAGTTCTATTCGATATCGCTTCCATAGGTTTGCTGTTCTATTTTACATCTTTTTGTTAAAGTAGGAATTTGTAAAACATTTTGCGCATTTTAAGCAAAGCAGTTGAGAACAGCCTTAACAATTTAAAAACATTCTGACTGTTTTGTTAAATATTATCTATTTCTCAATTTTAAATACATCTCTTGAATGACTTTCTTTTATTCTGTCAAATTTCAATGAAAATTCAAGTATTAAAAAAACATTTAAAAGTTTAATTAAAACAGCATCATGAAAATTGGAGTTTATTGTTCCATGCTTGAGAGTTACGTGAATATTCATTCTCAAAATAGTATTAAAAATTAAGAAATGTTTTTTACTTTTTTCTTTTTTTGGAGAGGGGAATAATTCTGATTTCAATACCTGTTTTAATATAGTCATTTGAGAAATATTAAAACAGATGAATTCCGATACTGCATTCCAAATTGAGAAAAGCTTAAGATAGAAATGCTACGAGAAATGTATTGTGTTACAAAGTAAGAGATGCTATTTTAATTAAAGCAATGTTATTACTTTCATTTCAAATTTTGAAATGCCAATGTTATTTCAACTTATTTTCCACTGAATAATGTTCATTCTTTGTGGTCAATAACTAATGAATGATGCATATAAATTTGTTACTTGGGTTTGCTTCCGAAATTCTAGAATAGTTTTAAGGCAGTAATTAAAGGAATGTAACTAGGAATAAATATTCAGTTCAAGTTACTATGCAGAAACTTTGTATTAATTCTTTATTTTAAAATACGATAGCTTGGATTTGAGGCTTTATTTCATTTGTTTACTGCATGTTACGAGTTTTACCATAAAAAAATGACATTTATGAAATACAGTAATACTTTAACATTCGCAAGGCGTAGGTTCGCATAAATTTCCGCGAACATCGAAACTGTCTTATTGTGCATAAAAGGGGAGGGGGGGGATTTAAGATTTAATTTTAAAGAAAAGATAATTGAAACATAAAATTGAATTTACTGAGAATTAAAAATGTATGCTGTATATATAAAATTGAGTATAATTATTAATGGTCGCAAATTTTCACATTTCAAAAAAAATTTAAATTTCAAATTTTTAATTGCTTAACGCCCCACACTAGTCACTGAAAAACTTTTTTGACACACTGAAAGACTTCTTTAAATACAATAAGACTTTAAGACAAATAAAAAATATAGACTTCTTTGATATACGTATTATTAAAAAAGACCCAAAGACTAATGTAAAGTCTATGGGAGCGTTCTTTTCAAATATCACACTCAAATTCTAATATTTTTGCATGATTGTTATTCCATAGGATAGCTGAGGACGATCTACAACCGGGCTAGTTTTTGATTTTTTGATTTTGGTTTCAGATTTAAAAAAAATACTTTAACTTTCAGAACCGTTTGAACCGGTTGTGAAACTGAAACTGTTCTAATATTAAAAACATATAACCAAAATCGAAAAAAGTAAAATCTAGCCCGGTTGTGGATCTTTTCAGTTATCTTTTGCAAAAAAAAAAAAAAAAATCATGTAAAAATATTAAAATATGAGCGCGATATTTCAAAAGAATGCTCCTATAGATTTTACATTATCATCCGAGTCTTTTTCTGTGATTAGTTTTACGTCTTAAGAAGCGCAAATGTCAACATACAGGTCAATTTGAGTTAATTATCTTTTTATTTTTCCACACTTTATTTTTCATTGCCACATTTATATTATTAACCCATTTATGCCTAGTGTGCCGATCTTTGGGATGCTTTAAATTTTAATAATTATATAAATTTTTCTCTTCCTTATGATGAGAAAATTATATGAAATATGTAATTATCTATAAATGTCTTTGTCTGTTACCGAGTGATTACACATAATATAGATATTTATTTGCTTAAATAAAGGGTTTTTTTTAAACTGCTTATAGCAGCGGTGCCTTTATTTTTATGCGACCCATTTTTAAAACTATAAATAAAAATAATTCGCGCCCCATCTATAAAAGGATGTGTATTACTGTATAAATTGTTATATGACTTCTATAAACTACTGGTTATCTTATTGCGCAAAAAGGCAAATTTTAGCCTGAAGTATATACCATCAACAAAAGCAAAAATTGGTAATCCTACAATATGAAAAGAAAAAACAAAAATGTGAAGTTACTACACTTTTTCTAAGAAAATGGGATTTCTAGAATTTTTTTATGTAAAGATAACAGCAAGAATTCAGGTAACAGGAGTGTGATTTCTGGCACTGATGTTTTTACCGATGAAAGACCAGGGTTAAAACTGGTTAATTTTTACCATGAATCTCTTTATACACGCAGTTTGTTTTTATGCATTGTTAAAAAAAGAAACTGTAATCATACAGATGTAAAGTTACCGAAATCTGTTTTTTTACTAATATTTAGCTGCATACTGTACAAGAAAAGATGTAAATGTATGAAACTAATTTTTGTAAATCTACAGAAATCTGTAACTTTACAAACTATTCTACTAAAATTATAATTATATGCCAAAATTTTATCTGTAACCTGGGTCGCAATTAAATAATATATTCTAGGCATCCCAAGCTGCCTAAAACATTCTTAGTAACCTTACAGATTTTTTTATTTTCAGTGCAAACCTGTATCTGTTATATGAATTTTTGCTGTTGACGTTACATAAAAAGTTCTACACTGTAAAAAAAAAAAAAAAAAAAAAAAAAAAAAAAAAAAAAAAACTGTAATTTTACAGATGTAAAGTTATCGAAATCTGTATGGTTACTAACATTTTATCTGTACACTACAAGAAAAACTGTAAATCTACAAAGCTAATTTTTGTATAGTTACAGATATCTCTAATTTTACAAACGAGTCTACTAAAATGACAGTTATCTTAATAAAATTTTACTTATAACCTGCATTGCAGTTACACGAAAAGATGTTGGAATCCCAGTTTCCTAAAATATTCGCAGTAACCTTACAGATATTTTGATTTTCAGTGCAAATCTGTCTCTGTTACATGAATTTTTGCTGTTGCCGTTACATAAAAAGTTTTAGGAATCCCATTTTCGAAGAAAACTTTTAATAACTTTACAGATTTTTCTTTACAGTGTAGGAATTCCAGTTTCCTAGAAAATTTGTAGTAAATTTGCAGATTTTTTTTTTTCAGTGTACCTGTTTTTGAAAAACAACAAAGTAGAAAAAGCATGTTCACACAAGTATGTCGTGTTGACCTGCATCAAGCAATTCAAAGCTTATTTAGATATTTCAGGATATTTCTGCTCATATTCATTCTGAAGGAAATTAAGAATTTCCCTTTAAAATATTACTTGCAGTTGAAATTGTTATATTTTTTAAACAGATGAAATGAGAGATAAATTTTTGCAACAAACCTCGATTGTTCTGCGACTCACTAAAATAATCACCACGACCCATAGGTTAGGAACCGCTGGTTTATAGATTTTTCATTTTTCAAAAGAGTAAAATGTAAAAAGAGATTTAATTTAAATTTTTATTTTTTTCTATCAAGTATACAAACAAAAAATATATAGACTTCTTTCACATACGTATTATTTAAATTGTGAAATTATATGTTAAAGCCTATTTTTCCATGTCTGTTTTGTAAGAACAGCAAAGTAGAAAAAACATGTTCACGCAAATATGTCCCGTTGAACTCCATCAAGTAATTCAATGCTTATTTAGATATGTCATGATATTTCTGTTCATATACACTCTAAAGGAAATTAAGAATTCCCCCCTTAAAATATTATTTGCAGTTGAAATTGTTATATTTTTTAAACAGATGAAGTAAAGGATAAATTTTTGCAAAAAACCTCGATTGTTCTGCAATTTACTAAAATATCCACCACGATCCACCATTGGGTCACGATCCATAGTTAGGCACAGCTAGTTTACATATTTTTTATTTTTCAAAATATTTAAAAGTAAAAAGGCATTTTATTTTTATTTTTATTTTATTCTATCAAGTATACAAATAAACAAAATATATATTCCTAACTTATAGACTTCTTTGACATACGTATTGTTTAAATTGTGAAAAAAAATGTTGAAGCCTATTTTTTCATATCTGTTTTGTAAAAACAGCAAAGTAGAACTAGTCGTTGGCGTGCCACCGTAATACTTACCCATCATAGATATGCATAATATAAAATATGAAAATAAAACGCGGGTAAACTATTTATAGAATACATAGCAATTCCAAAATAAAATTTAAGCGCATATTTAAACAGTTTTAATATACATAGTAATGCTCTATTAATGAATTGTTGATGAACTCATTTCGACAAATTACATAAAACGCCAAAATACTCAAGTAGTACCGGATTGCGTAAAAGAAACATCCTTATAACCCAAGAAATAATAATAACATTAACTAATAATTTATTGCGTTGGATTAAGCGTCTCATTTTCAATTAAAATATATCTTTGAATTGAAATTTGAATGAAATACAGGGTTTTGAAAAATCGAAGAACAGGAGTACACGTATCTCGGCAAATAATAATCCGATCGATTTCATTCTTTATGCAAAATTTGTTTTATTTTATTGCCTTGTACTTCCGATCGTAGAAAAAAAAAAAAAAAAAAATCGAAAATTTTTATATATCTTTCATCAGAACGAATTTTTCGAGAGTCCGAAAAAAATAGTTCCGGATAATCGACGCTGCTGATATTAAATAGGCTTCGTCCCATTCTTGCATACTAACAAGGAAGGTCTCCATACGGGCATACTCAGAAAAATCTGAAAAAAATACAGAATGTTCTTCTCATATAATTATATATGTTTATAAAAAAAATTTCGGCGGAACCTCCTTATAACGTCCGTAAAAAGTAATAAAAATTTCGTTTATTTGGCGATTTATCTCCGGTTGGCGAAAAAACGAAATTTTGAAAAATACGCTTTTACGCTTCGAATACTTTTTAAAGAAAAAACTTTCTATGTTCAATTTATTTAAATAAGTTTAGTTTAAGTAATTTTAGTTTTGCATTTTTACTTTACTTTAAGCGTAATTTTGTCATATACGTTTATATGTACTTATAACAAAATGAAATTAATGTATTTTATCATTTAAAACACAATTTAAATTGATTAAAATTGTTCCAAATTGAAAAATACACTGTTAGAAATCTGCTGCATTTTGTTGCAACGCACTCCCTTGCTTGTATAGAAAACGGTTACTTGGCCGTGAAATGAAGCTTTCTCATTGGTTGGAATAGAGATATTATATACAAGCGTAGGAGTGCGTTGCAACAAAATGCAGCAGATTTTTAACAGTGTATGACACGTCAATTCAGCGTGCTATGGAGCCTTTTCATTGGTCAGAAGAGAGATATTCTATAAAAGTAGTGGAGTGACGTTGCAGTAAATGCTGCAGATTTTTAACAGTGAAGTCAATTAAAATCAATTTTCAGATTCGTTAAAATTGTCTGCTTTTGGCGAGGAAATGCACTGCTCGCCAAATCCCGCGTCGCTTTCAGCTTTTCACGCCAATTATTCCAAACTATTTTATTTTTTTACATATCTAATAATGTAATTCCGCCGCTAATTTTCACTGATCCTTTATTACCTACATGAGTAGTTTAATTCGCATTTTTTTCAAAAAATTCTGAGTATGCCCCCAATGGAGACCTTCCTTGTAAGTGCATACAGAATTTCAAGTCTCTATCTCGATTTGTTTGGGAGAAGAGCGGTTACAGACAGATACACAGACGGACGGACGGCAAATTTTTTTTTCTAAAAATATGTTTTTTGGAATCTCCAGTATCTGAAACGTGTAAATCCGTCAAAAATTTTTTTCGATTTTCAAAACGATTGCAAGACTTACCCTATACTACGTACAGGGTGTCCAGCAAATGACACCCTGATTTCAAATTTAAATTTCTCAAAAACAAAAATCGATAGAAGTATGCGGTAAATGGTTTCTTTATTAGGAAAGCTGTAAAAATATTATACAGAAGTTTCGAAGGGTGGATATTTTGAAAAGAGTATGTTCTGATTGCAAAGAATGCTTGACATTTTTCTTGCTTTAAATTGCTTGGTTTGAATGAGATTTTTTGCGGACAACGCCATATTTTAAAGTTTTTTGGAAGAAAACTTTTGGAATTTCAGAAATTTAAAAATTTAGTTCTAAAAACATGGCTAAGTACCCCAAAAAAACTCGTTCTCTACAAGCAATCTAAAGCAAGAAAAACGTCAAGTCGAGCATTCTTTGCAATCAGAATACAATCTTTTCAAAATATTCACCGTTCGAAACTTTAGTATAACATTTTTACAGCTTACCTAATAAAGAAACCGCATAGTTCTGTCAATTTTTTGTTTTTGAGAAATTTAAATTTGAAATCAGGGTGTTATTTGCTGGACACCCTGTATTATGGGTAAGTAAAAAGCATCACATAATTTTTGTTCACATATGTATGTTGTATTGAGCTCCATAAGGGATTCATACTGATTTAGATATTTCTGTTCATATTAATCCATGAGAATACGATATATATATATATATATACAACTTTTGAGGATGAAAATATTCCTTATAACTTCATGAAAATATATTTCGTGAAGATAAAAATAAATATACTTATTAAATTACAACTGAATTCTTGTGATGTGTCAGTTAAATCATATTAGAACAAATTGAAGCCATTATTATTGTTAAAATATTCAGGAAAAGAAAATCTCAGAATATGAATAATTGTTATGACTCACTAAAAATAAATTACCCGCAAAGTATATTTATTGAAAATATATTACAACAGGTTAGCAATGTAACTGCATTTATAAAATCACTAATAAATCCATTTAATCTTTTATTTACTTCACAATCACGTAATAAATCACGTATTTAATATGCGATTTAATATTGTCTTGTGAAAGAGATTATATATTTATCTTCATATTTACTTGTGTGAAAGACGTTTTCTTGCCATTGAGTCTAGTGCTGTAAAAATATGCCACTGGGTGTTAGCTGTTTAAACGCCAGTGATTCCAAATGGGAACATTACATTATTTGTAACACAAAAGATACATTTTCCAACATAATAACGATTTCCTTGTTTTTTCTATAAAATGTAAGGTTGATTTAAACTTTTGAAAAGAAAAATATTTATGTTTAAGCATTTATCACAGACTTATGGAATATGTAAATTCATTAATTTGCATAAAAAATATATTACTTGCTTTTATTGTTTTCCCTATATTTTTTACATTTGACCGTTAGGAATCTAAACGTTTTTGGAATTCGAGAAAATACTCAAGAACAATGTACAATAGCATATAGCGGAAAATAATTTGTTATATTAGCATAGATTGTCACTCAATAATCACGTTCCAAAATGCGAACACTGAAATAAAAATAGCCAGAAAAACTTCAGAAATACTTTTTTTGTTATTTTCTAAATTTGTATGCAGAAATAAAAACATTTGAAGCTGTAATATAGGAAAAACAAAATTATAATTACATTGTGATATTAATTCGGCGTGTAAACGGTTAATGGAATAATCAGATAAATACCATGATATTCACGACTAGTTTGCATTGAGTGAATCTCACAATACACCTCTCGTGTTTTTAAGACTTTACCGCTTTCGGACGAGAATTTTTTACAGACATTTTAATCTACTAGTAAAAAATTCTCCCCTTTCGAACGAGAATTTTTTACAGACTTTTTAATCTTTTATAACCGATTTCTTAAAACAGAAGTTTTTGCCTAATGGTGTCGGAAAATTTTCGGATTAAATAAGGCAGTAAAATAAATAAAATAACAATAAAAATAAATAAAATAAAATAAAATAAAAGAATCCCGAGAAATTGTCAAAAAATGCTCCGAAAGGAGTCTCCGTGTATCATCAAACGGTATATACAAAAGATAAATTAAAATTATTTTCGCTATTCAATCTTTCTTAGTTATCAATTTGTTAATATAAATCCACAACTGAAAAATAATACATAAATAAAATTTGGAGCCTCAATGTATATTTAAAGAAAATACTTTACATTATATTAGATTCCGAATAATGCACTAGTGATTCGAAAAAATCTCCATTCTGCCCTAAGCACAAAAGTAATTTTACAGTTATCCAATTTAATTCGAAGAAATTGGAAGAATTAATTTACGAGAATAAGCCATTCAGTCATACAATTCGAGTTTATTCAATTATTTCATTAGTATTCAATGAAATGCGATAAATTTCTCTTTGGAATTCAGGAGTTATTTTACTTAGTGATCAGTTTGTCAAAAATTTGAATGGTTAATCATACATTAAATCTGAAGATTAAAAATTCTAATTGTTTAATTAACTTCATTCATTCAATTGAAATTAGTCACTGTCTTTTATAGAGTTCATTAATAGTAAAGAATAACAAAATATACACTTATTTTATGTTTTTCAATGTTTTTGCAATGCAAATAAAAAAAAAAAACAATAAAAAAAACAAAAGACACAGAAATGTCAAAAAAATACACTTTTAGAGTCCCCATGTATTATCTAATTTTATCTACAAAAAAATAAATTTAAACTTTTTTCGATGTTCAACCTTTCTTACTTATCAGTTTGTAAATATAAATCCATAACTGAAATTATAAAAAATACATAAATAAACCCTGAAATCTGAAAAGTTTAAGAATACTTCAGTTATATTTAGATCCGTAATAATGCACTAGTGATTCGGTAAAATCTTTACCCTGCCCTAAGCGCAAAAGTAATTTTACAGTTATCAAGTTGAATTCGAAGAAATCCGAAGAATTAATTTACAAGAATAAGCCATTTAATCATACAATTCAAGTTTATTCAATTATTTCATTAGCGTTCATTGAAATGCGATAAATTTCTCTTTGGAATTCAGGAGTTATTTTACTTAGTGTTCAATTGGTCGAAAATTTGAACGGTTAATCATTCATTAAAACTGAAAATTAAAACGTCTAATTGTTTAATTCTTTACATTCCATCAATTGAAATTAGTCACTGTCTGTTTAGTAAAGTTCAAAAGAAATCTAACGTTTTTAAATAAATGTAATGTTAAATGAAACGAAAAAAATTCATTGTGTTTTTCTGTATAGACACAACTAATTCACAAGTTTGTTTTACTCCTTTGTATTTAGATAAACAGTTTTTTACTAGTCAATATTTTAAATTTTGGATCACACATTTAAAATTATTTAATTAATACAATTATCAGAAGTTACTTTCTAAAATTGCAATGAAACCTCTTTGTACGACCACCCCCTTGAACGGCCATTTTTTTTTTCATGTAGCGAAATGTATTCTCTTGGGCACAATCATAACTTTACCGCTATTCACAGACCATCCCAGTTGAGCACCGTCCATAAGCGACCAATTTCATTGAAAAAAAAATGAGACAAGTTCCGTTTTTTCTTGGTTACTTGAAGAAAGATTTATTAGAAAAATAATTCAAGAGATCACAACATTCATTAAATTTAATTGTTTAATTATTTATTGAGCTATTAGTTTTTTGTAGTTTTTAATACATTTTTGCCATCGTGGCTACAGAAGTATTTCATTTCTAGACATTAAGCATGGACCAATCAGAAAACGAATAAAATAAAAAACAGAAGCATTCCATTTTTGGACATCAAACATAGACCAATCAGAAAACATATAAAATGAAATAAGTTGCAGGATTCAACCAATGAAAACATTCAGATATACTTAAGATTTCCCAATTCTCTACCGAGGACAAAACTATTTTCCAAATAGTAGTAAAATTCTGTTGTCTAGAGCGTTTGGAGGAACCATTAACGCGTGGCACTAGTAACATGTGAGAATCACATCTCGAGTACAAAGGATAAAATTTTGCATCACACGTTAAAAAAAAAAAAAAAAAAAAAAAAAAAAAAAAAAAAAAAAATTAGAATTTTTAAGTTTAAACTAATTAAATATTTCAGAATTCTCTGTCATATGTAATCTTACATTTATACTCTACCACCTTTAAATATATATGTATATTCTTATTGAAATCACTTGAGTGCTTTAAAAGTAAATGGGTTTTTTAGCTAAAAAAATTTTTTTTGGAGATCTATATATCCCTATCATGCTATAAACAAAAAAAGTAATTTTACAGTTATCAAGTTTAATTAATTATAAAAAATACATAAATAAACCCTGAAGTCTGAAAAGGTTAAGAATACTTCAATTATATTTAGATCCGTAATAATGCAATAGTGATTCGGTAAAATCTTTATCCTGCCCTAAGAACAAAAGTAATTTTACAGTTATCAAGTTTAATTCGAAGAAATCCGAAGAATTAATTTACGAGAATAAGCCATTTAATCATACAATTCAAGTTTATTCAATTATTTCATTAGCGTTCATTGAAATGCGATAAATTTCTCTTTGGAATTCAGGAGTTATTTTACTTAGTGTTCAATTGGTCGAAAATCTGAACGGTTAATTATTCATTAAAACTAAGGATTAAAAAGTTTCATTGTTTAATTAACTTCATTCCATCAATTGAAATTAGTCACTGTCTGTTTAGTAAAATACAAAACAAATCTGATGTTTTTAAACAAATGCAATGTCAGATGAAATGAAAAATGTTCAGAGTATTTTTCTGTAGAACCGCTACTAATGTGCAAGTTTGTTTTACTTATATACATTAAGATAAACCAGCCATATTCAACCTGTGGTCTGCGGGTCGCATGTGACCTGGTACATTTTATGAGAGGCCCGAAGCACATGATCATTAATCCACATTTATATAATTAATTCAGGTGCAGATAAAAAAGTACATATGATCTTCAGCGTTGTTTTACATATTTTCATGGAAAGATATTTATATTACAGGGCAGTTACCTCAGTGAAGAGTTCTTTTTGCATGTAATCTTATTTGTTGTACAGTGATGTAGAAATTTTTTAATCTTCAGCAATAATGAAACATCATGTCAAATTAAATTTACACTATACATTTCTGAAATTATTTATATTTTTTCACTGAGAAAAATATTGATTTATTAAACAAAATTTCCTTGGAAATTCAGCATCGTTATCAGTGTTGAATTCAGGCACTTTTCTCCGGGAGGGATTTTTGTGGCCCCGGGGGGGGGGACACAAGAGATTTCCGGGGGGGAATTGTACTTTTTTACCATTGAAAACACAAAATCTCAAATTTTGAGAGCTCTAGGGGGGGAAGTGTCCCCCCGGGCCACTCCCTGAATTCAACATTAATCGTTATAAAATTACTTTGCATAGCCATTACATGGCTAATAATTACATTTTAGGTTTCAATTTTAGTCGCAGAAAAGAACTGTCACAGAAAACATTCTACAGTATCAATTTGAAATAGCGAACTTTGCGGAATATCTCTACAGCATTTGCAACAGAAATCTACTACGAAGTTTATTATTTAGAAAGAGTGGTTTTAAAATTTTTGGTGATATTTCATCTGCGATAAATCTAGTAATAATATGAACTTTGTTATACTGGATTGTGTTGGGGGATAGAGCAGAGTCAAACGCAGTGTTTAAGGTCTATGGTGTGACGTGAAGAATATGGACACATTTATGAAACAGTTCAAATTAGAAATAACATGTCCATTTATTTTCATTCATCTCGAATGTTAAACTTAAACAAACTATTTACATAAAACTCCAGCATTTGCTGGGTACTTCGTTATTTAACATACATCCATGGCAAAACTTCTTAACTGCAGAGAGCAAAAACTAAACCCATCGGTTATATCGTCTGTCCATCACAGCATACACATATGGGGATGTTTCACATTCTAATTATACTTACTCAGTACATAAACTGAAAATAAAATTATGCATACAGTTACAGGTAAAAAGGAGAGTGCCTTTACGACCGAAATGCAAAAAGAAAAACTGGATCGGAACGATCCCTACTGAACAAATTTAGAGGGACAAGATTTTGTCCAGATTTCCAACAGATTGTTAGACTACTTATGTTATTTTAATTACTGTTTTTTTTTTACCTTTTAGTGAGTGTATTTCGGCAAGTCTAAAGTCCAAAATTTTGTGCTTGCGGCTAGCTAAAGTATAATACTTAAGACTGCGGGTCACTCATTATCCGAATTATTTTCCTTAATGTTAATTGATTCTATTTATGGGAATGTATTTGGCGTTTGATCCATGTTTATATTAAAAATATTTCCTCAGGAAATTATTATTTTTAACTTCTTTTTTTCGGTGTTATCTTCTTAAAGGATGTCCTTTTTCTTATTAGTTTTCAAAATATTTTAAAAAACTTTTCTTAATTTAATACTTTATGTTTTAAAAACTGATAAAGTGGGAATAAAATTTTACCACTTAAAGTAAAATTAAACGTAGCTTTTAGAGATATTTTGAAAACTAAGAAAAAATAGACATGTTGAAAAAGAGAACACTGAAAAAAGAAGTTAAAAATATAAATTTAATGAGGAGATATTTTGAATGTAAGAATGCAGATGTTTGAATGTAAGAACGTCCATGACTTAACATTACGGAGGGAATTCGGAAAATAAGTAACCGGCAGCCTTAAGTTTGTGGCCCACGTGGGAAAAAAAAAATTTAGTATTGATGAAATAAACAGTTCTTTACTTTTTAATATTTTATTACACAGTTAAGTAAAAAAAACCAATTAAAATTTTGGATGGCACATTTAAAAAAAATTAAATAAATAAATCAGATTTTTTTTTCTAAATCTACAGTGAAGCTTTTTTTTTTTTTTTTTTTTTTTTTTTTTTTTGCGACTATTACTCTGAACGACCATTTTTTTCATGAAACAGAATTTATTCCCTTATGCTCAAATTAACTTTACTTCCAAAAGAGACCATCCCAGTTGAACTCCCTCCATGAGCGACCACTTCATAGAAAAAAAATTCCGTTTTTTCCTGGTTGCTTGAAGAAGGTTTTATTAGAAAAATAATTCTGGAGAGCACATTATTCATCAAATCCTAAGCTAAGTTTAGATTTTTTTATGTTCGATCTTTTTTAGTTCTTATCAGTTTGTTAATATAAATCTATAACTGAAATATAAAAAAAAAACATAAATAAACCCTGAGTTTTGAAGAAGTTAAGAATACTTCAATTTTGTTAGATTCCTTATAATGCAATAGTGATTCGCATAGATCTTTACCCTGCCCTAAGTACAAAAGTAATTTTACAGTTATCAAGTTTAATTTTAAGAAATTGGAAGAATTAATTCACAAGAATAAGCCATTAAATCACACAATTCAAGTTTATTCAATTATTTCATTAGCTTTCGTTAAAATGAGATAAATTTATCTTTAGAATTCAGGAGTTATTTTACTTAGTGATTAATTGGTCGAAAATTTGAACGGTTAATCATTCATTGAAACAGAAGAATAAAAAGTATAATTGTTTAATTAACTTCATTCCATCAATTGAAATTAGTCACTGTCTGTTTAGTAAAGTTCAAAAGAAATCTAACATATTTAAATAAATGCAATGTCAGATGAAATGAAAATTATTCAGTGTAATTTTCTACATAAATACTACTAATGTGCAAGTTTGCTTTTCTTATATATATTTAGACAAACAATATTTTTTTTTTTTGTCAGTATTCTAAATTTTGGATCATTCTTTAAAGAAATAAATTATTAAATAAATAAATAAAAAATCAGAAACTTTTTTTCTTGTAAAACTACAGTGAAATGTCCTTGTGCGATCAACTCCCTGAACGACCATATTTTCAGGGAACGAAATTCATTCTTATAGGCTCAATATTAAATTTACCTCCATTCTGATGACATCCCAGCTAAACCAGTAGATTCCAAACAACGTACTAGTGATTCAGAAAAATCTATCTCCTGCTCTAAGTACAAAAGTAATTTTACAGTTATCAAATTTTATACAAAGAAATCTAAAGAATTAATTCACGAGAATAAGCCATTCAATCACACAATTCATGTTTATTCAATTACAGTCGACTCTCGTTAATTCGAAATCGGATAATTCGAATCTTCGCTTAATTCGAACTAAACATGAAGTCCCGAAATTTTCAATGGTAGAATAACGTTAAGATTTTTTATTAATTCGAACTCATTTTCTCTTGACTTCGTTTAATTCGAACTAACTAGAATTACGATTTTTCATTTTTCTTTTTCTTTCTCATTGATTTCAGATCGTTTGAATAACTTTCTTTCTTTGATTTTTGTGAAAGTTGTTCCGAACATATAATCCAATATAATAATAATATAATATGTAATAATAATATACATATACATATAATCCAATGCATTTGATATTCACTTTCTTAGTGTCCCGCCTGTCCATCAGTGACGCTTAAAATTTTTCTTCCATTGTGCTTGTCTCTAATCTTTTAATTAGTTTATGTATTTATACATTCTAGTTTAATATTAAGTTATATTCTAATGATAACAGACGAAACAAATTAAAAAAAAACACTTTAATATTAACTCCTTTGTAATAGTACCAGTTTAAGCATGTTTTCATTTCATATTTTCCATAATTCTAACATTTCTTGTGGTCCCGACGAGTTCGAATTGACGAGAGCAGACTGTATTTCATTAGCATTCGTTGAAATGCGATAAATGTCTTTTTGGAATTCAGGAGTTATTTTACTTAGCGATCAATTGGTCGAAAATTAGAACGGTTAATCATTAAAATAGAAGGTAAAAAGTTTATTTGTTTAATTAATTTCATTCCATCTATTGAAATTAGTCACTGTTTAGTATAGTTCAAAACAAATCTAATGTTTTTAGCCCTTTATCTACCGAATTATTTATCAAGAAATTGCTTCATATCGATAATTGTCTTTTTTAATATCTGAAGATATACTGGAATTTTTAAATAATAAAAATGTGAAATTTAGAAGGGTTTTTTCATTAAAACTGATTAAATATATCGGTATTTATATACATTTTTAGGTGCGTTCGTAAGTATGTAAATACGTAGCACCTATTGTTCGTCGCTCAGTCCGTCCGCCGTCTGCCTGTCTGTCTATCTGTCTGTCCGCATATAACAACGCAAAAACTATCCAACTGAATCGTTTGAAATTTAAAATACATAATTATTACATAATTTTGTCGAGTCATTTCAAATTTTATGAAAATCGGATGGATAGATCAATTACAGGGGCAATCAAAAGTATTCCATTACATTCGGGTCAATAGGGAAAAAAGTTTCAAATGTATTTTATATAGTTATTATTACTATTACATAATTATGTCGAGTTATTTCAAATTTTATCAAAATCGGATGAATAGTTCAGTTACAGGGACAATAAAAAGTATTCCGTTACATTACGGTTAATGGAGAAAACTGTTTCAAATGCATTTTAATGGTGTTACACTCATTCGAACGAAATAAAATTGATATGCATCTATAAAATACATATTATGATATACATTTTGTATAATCTGTTTTGCAAAGAATATTTGTTATTGATTTACAAGGCCACACAAAAGTATTCCATTGCATAATGGTATAGGGAGAACAATGTTTGATGAGCGTTTTAATTGTAATAATTTACAATTTTAGGAGATTGCTATATGAGAGTGATATTTTTAAAACTATGTTATCGTACGAACGCACCTCATTTGCTACGCTTCACGTGCAATTTCCAACTTTTTTTTTTCTTTACTTTTTAGTACTTTGAATTTTGGACATTAAAATAAATAAGTAAATAAATAAATAAAATAAATCATATTGAAGAGAAAAAACTTCTATAAAGCACCATAAAATAAATTACGCAACACAGATAGCGCTGTGTACATCATAAAATAAATTAAATTTTGCGCAATTTAATTTATTTTGTGGTGTTTTATTGAAGTTTTTTCACTTCAGTTCATTAACACTGGTTTCATCTTATTATTTGAAAATAAAACGGAATTTTTTTTTTCTAAAACTAGAGTGAAACCTCCTTATGCGGCCACCTCCCTTAGCGACCATTTTTGCATGGAACGAAATTTATTCCCATAGGCTCAATATTAACTTTAATTTTTTTTTATGTTTTTAAATAAATGTCAGATGAAATAAAAAATATTCAGAATATTTTTCTATATAAACTCTAATAGCACTTTATATTTTTCTAAGTGTCGTAAATATGCATATTTTATTACTGTCATTTTTGGTATTAATTAATGTTTGTTAAGCAAAGTTTGATTGCAATTGCATTATTTTTATTTAATATATCCCTTTATTCCATCACTTAAGAGCGCCCACTAGTGACTGAAATAGACCTGGATGATAATGTTAAGTCAATGGGGAAGTTCTTTTCAAATATTTCTCTCGAATTTTAATATTTTTACACGATTTGTTTTTGCATAGCATAGCTGAGTAGGATCTAGAACCGGGCTTGTTTTTACTTTTTCGATTTTGGTTATATATTTTTATATTATGATAGTTTCAATTTCAGAACCGGTTCTAACCGGTTTCGAAAATTAAAGTATTTTTTTTAAATCTGAAACCAAACTTCAAAAAATAAAAAGTAGCCCTGTTATAGATCGCCCTCAACTATCCCATGTAAAAAAAAAATCATATAAAAATATTAAAATTGGAGCGGGATATCTGAAAAGAACGCCCCCATAGATTTAACATTATCATCCGAGTCTTTTTCAGTGATTACTGTGGGGTCTTAATGATAATATTAAACTCTTCAGAACGAATGTATTCTATAAGATACTCATCTTTAAAAAAAGTCACCCATATTAACACTGTAAAACATTTGTGTAACGTTACTCAATAAAACTGGTGGCAGCCTTGCTGCCTCCAATTTGGTGGAGTACTTTAACCGATATAATCGGTGTAACATTGCAATGTTACACCAGTAATGCATGTTTTTATTACACCATTATGTAAGTGAAAAATTACTCAATGAAGTGCAAATCGTAGCTGCCACCAGTTTTATGGAGTAACGTTATTACAAATGTTTTACAGTGAATAATGTTAAAAAAAAGCGAGATTCATGTCAATGGCGCCTAACAGAGAGTAAAACTAAACAAAATAGCAATTTGTGTGTTATAGCGCTTTTTTAGCGAACAACGTGTTATACAAAAATGACTTGAAGAAGAAATGTACAAAAATGAAAGCATAAGTAATTTTACTGTGCTTTAAGAATCTATTTGTAGAGTTTCATAGTAAGAAAAAATTATAAAATATATTTATTTTATGTTTTAAAATATTTTTGCAATGAAAAATAAGCAAAATAAAATCAAATAAATCCCAAGAAATTGTCAAAAATATATCTAGTCCCCTTTTACCATCTAATTTTTTGTACAAATAAATAAATAAATAAATAAATAAATAAATTGTTTTCGCTGTTTAGTATTTCATAGTTGTCGATTTGTGAATATAAATTCATAACTAAAATATTAAAAATACACATTAACAGGTACTGGGTTCTGAAGAGGTTAAAAATACTAAAATTTTCTTAGATTCCTTACAATGCACTTGTGATTCGGAAAAATCTTTATCCTGCCCTAAGCACAAAAGTAATTTTCCAGTTTATCAAGTTTAATTCTTAGAAATCTTCTCAGTATTAATTAACGAGAATAAGCCATTCAATCTCACAATTCAAGTATATTCAATTATCCCATTAGCACTCAGTGAAATACGATAAATTTTTCTTTAGAATTCAGTAGTTATTTTATTTAGCGATCAATTTGTCGAAAATTTGAACGGTTAATCATTAAAAATAAGATTAAAAGTCTGATTGTTTAATTAACTCAATTCCATCAATTGAAATTAGCTACTGTCTCTTCAGTAAAGCACAAAACAAATCTAATGTTTTTAAATAAGTATAATGTCAGATGAAATGAAAAATGTTCAGAGTATTTTTCTGTAGAACCGCTACTAATGTGCCGGTGTAATCAGTGTCATTATATTTTTCCATAGAAACACTACCTAATGTGCAATGTTTGCTTTTCTTTCTTATGCATTTAAATATCACAGATTTTTACTTGTCAATATTTTTAAATAAATACAATGTCAGATTAAATGAAAAATATTCAGTATATTTTTTCTACATAAACACTACCTAATGTGTAATTTTTGCTTTTCTTACATGCATTCAAATAACACAGTTTTTTTTTTTACTTGTCAATATTTTAAATGTTGGATCAGATACCGGGTGTCCCAAAAATGACTGATGGATTTTAAAATTCAATAACTTGCAAACGGTGACAGCTATTTAAAAATTTTTTGCAGGAGGGTTATGTAAAATGTCAGGAGTATTTTTACCGTAATTTTTTATTTTAGTTCGCATCTCAAACAATAGGTGGCGCTGACAGTGATTGAAAACCAGGTGATCAGTGCTGAGTGAAGCGTCGATCTGGCCTTCAATCGCCGTCAGCGTCACCTATTGTTTGAGATGCGAACTAAAATAAAAAATTACGGTAAAAAAACTCCTGACATTATACACAACCCTCCTGCAATTTTTTTTTTTAATAGCTGTCACCGTTTTCAAGTTATTGAGTTTTAAAATCCATCAGTCATTTTTGGGACACCCGGTGCACTGAGAAAAAAAATATGCCGCCTTCACCTAGAATGAATAGTTAGTCACTTTCTAAATACCTAAACTAGAAATATAGATGTCCAAACTATGCGAGTAGGGTAAACAACTAAGCTGAATAGGCGAAATGACTTGACATTTCTAGTCTCTTGTTTTCTAGGAGACGAAACGACATTGAACCGCTTCAATAGCGATAAATTATCGCTTGATTTTAGGAATGGTTTCTTAAGCTATAATTATAGTTACTAAATCAGATCTCTTGTGTTCGCATTTATTTGAAGAGATTTTTAGATAAATTTGATAACAAAAATATAGGAAAACCTTCTTGAATTCTAGTAAGAGACTCTGGAACTCTCTAAGAAATGGAACTAAAATTTATAGGGATGACATGGAACTATTTTTTCTAGAGCCATTACTTTAATTATATATGCCAGAACCATATTTTTTTCTCAGTGTGTATAACCTTTCCGGGTCTGGTGTACTATTAGCACTACATGTCTTTTAATGGAGTACAATTATGTTTTACGAAATACTTTTGGTACTATTTAAATGTATTATTGTTAGTATATGTCTATGCATTTACTATATGATTTCATTTATGTTTAGGCATCTAGTGATAATAATAATAATAATTATTTTTTTAATTATCTTTGCGCCGTTTGTGATTCTTTTAATTTATACCTTTAGTCCTCACTTCAAATTCAAAATAAAAATTAGTTTTTAAAAGAATCATGTGTAATAAAGCTCAAAAGTATTAGAAAATTATAAAGTAAGTTAATTCTTATTGTAATACAATATTTTCTAAACATTTCCAAAATTTCTTTCTTAGTCTATTCTCATATGAATTTTAATTTAATAGTATGCAAAACAACAACGTTCGTTATCTTTCAGATAATTAATTATTCTTTAAACATTAATTAATCTATTTGGATAGATAGTGTTAATGTTATGAAAATAAAAGTATTTTTATCTAAAAATTGAAAAAAAAATCGGACCCGAAATGGTTAAATAAATAAATAAATAAATCATAAATTATTTTTTCTAAAACTACAGTGAAATTTTCTTGTGCGATCACCTCCTTGAATGGCCATTTTTTCATGGAATGAGATTTATTCCCATCGGCTCATTATTAACTTTACCCTCATTCAGTGACCATCCCAGTAAAACTCCCTCCATGAACGATCAATTTCTTTGAAAAAAATTAACAAATTCAGATTTTTCCTGGTTGCTTGAAGTAGATTTTATTAGAAACCAAGACCAAAAGCAGTTATATTAAGTTTTGATTTTCTATATTTTTCAAAAAGTATAAAAGTTCATTTATTTGCATTTTTTTTTTTTTTTTTTTTTTTTTTTGGCGCGATAAGCGCAAAGACTTGCTTTACTGTATTCGTCATTATTCTCTTTGTACATTAGACACATGCTAAATTCTAGACTCAAAGAGGTCAGCCTTTTTTAAAGAAATTTTGAACCATTGGTTTCGTTAAAACTCTATGTCTTTCTGATTCTACATGGTCTAACAAAACCACGTTAGACTGTTCTGAAAAACACCGTAAACACTGGCGATAATTAATAAATAAAGTAAATCCCTTTGTAGAATCAAAATAAAATGAAAATTAAAGTAGGACGCGTTTCAAGCTACAACGATAACAGCTCGTCATCAGCTAAACCAAGACGCAGAGTCGAGATAACGTGAAAGAAAGAGGGGGGAGCTTACAAAGAATGCGACAGGTGGCGCTAGGTAAAATAGCACAGGTGGAAGGGAAAAGTTATGTCAAAAAAATGAAAAAGAGAGAGAAAAATGTGAAAAAAAACAATAAAAATAATAACGAAAATAAATAATTAAAATAAATAGAAAAATAAATAAGTAAATAAAAGTAATAATAATAAATAAAATAAATAAATAATAAAAATAAATAAATAAATAAAATAAGTACGTAAAAATTAATAAGTAAATAAATAAAACAAGAAAAATTAATAAATGTATTAAAATAGTAAATATAGAAAAAATAGTATATATATGTATAAAGTTGTGTTGGTTTCACAAAAACTATATATATGACTATTAAGTGAAAAGTGCTCTTGAGACAACTATTAAAAAGTAATAAAATTTCACTCTGACTATGCGTCTGTGATGACTAAAGAAATCTACGTTATGTACAAAGCTTAATGTTTGTGGAAAGTTAATCCAAGGTGTCATATCTTTGAGATATATATACCTGTATATATACCTGTACCATATATACCTGTGTCATATCTTTTACAACATATTGCGCCCCCTGAGGGGTGGAAGTACTTTGCAGCGCTTGTACAGTTAGAATATAGTTAGATTAAAGCTAGATTACATTTTGGTTACCTTTACGGTTAAGTTACAGTGAAACTTTCTTGTGTGATTACCTCCTTGATCCACCATTTTTTCATGGAATGTAATTTAAATCCCATCAGCTCTTTATTAACTTTACCCGCATTCAGAGACCATCCAAGGTGAGCTCCTCCCATAAGCGATGAATTTCTTTGAAAAAAAAAATAAACAAATTCAGCTTTTTCCTGGTTGCTTGAAGCAGATTTTATTAGAAAAATAATTCAGGAGAGTACATTATTCATCAAACTAGATTATATATATATATTTATTCCGGTAACATTTAAGTATTCAACCCTTTTTCTACCGAATTATGAATTCGTAAAAATTTTAGATTCTAAAGCATTTTACGTAGATATTTTTAACTAAATTAAGAGATTTACATAATCATTTAATAAATTTTTGAAAGATTTTAGAAGGAGTGAAGAATTTAGAGGATTAATTAAATCTGAATTTGCAAGGATTTTGTGCAATATTCATAACCCCACTCAATTTTTTTTATTTTAAATTGTTAAGTATTTTGTAGAATTATAAAATGTACAAATATGTTCTTACAACATAAATATAGAAATATTTCCGAATTGAAAAATCTCCATTAGCCTCCCTAAGCGGCAAGAAAGCTGAAAAGATAGAAGGACAAATGAAATCATCCTTTAAAAAATAGTTTTGTTTTGTGTAACCAATACTGCTTTTGGAAAAAAATAAAGTATTGTATCAGAAAATCATTCTAAACAGTATTAAAACTAATTGATGTATTAAGAGAATTTTATAATACGTAATTTTAATGGTATTTATGAGACCGTTGGTAGATAAAGAGTTAAACTCCTTTGTGGATTTTTAAGCAATGAATTTAACTCTGATAACGAAATGATAACGACGATAAATGATAACTCTGATAACGACAGTGAATAAACTTCCTTGTCTTGTTCTGCGAGGGAACACTCAAAGAAATAGATAAATTAATCATATCGTCATTATTTGTTCTTGTTCCCTTGTTCCCCAAAAAATGCATCTATTTACTGAATTCATAAAGGAATTGGAAATTAAAGTTATAAAAGATGAAAGAGTAAAATCAAAGCAAACGTCAATGTATTCATTTTTTAAACTCTGCAGTAATTAAATTATGTTAAAGGTAATAATTAAAGGTAGTAAATTAAACGTAGTGAACTTTAAATTAGTTTCAAACGCTAAACCAATCGAAGAGTAAAAACTGAGTGTACTTTACTTCATTTTTATAAGTTTGTTTCAATGTTCTAGTCATTTAAAACATCGCATCGCCATTTATCAGTGATATTAAAAACTAACAGAGAAACTGTAGTAAAGATTTCACAATTTCAACTATGACTATTAGAATAATTTTTAAACACAATTATTCAGTCGGTAAATTTATTATAACAGATGTAATTTTTCCATTTTTGAATTTTTGGGTGAAAAAATCCGGGCCAGTATTTGAACCAGGGATGTATTGGCTGAAGCCGCCAATGCTCTACCAACTGAGCTATCCCGGACATGAACACTGAAGGACTATTTCACCCAATTAACCTCAACGGTCACTTTATCTGGTCTGATACTCTGGATGAACTCCACAGAATAAATCGAAGGTCAATATATGGAACTGCAGAAAATCGCTGCGTACGAAATTACATTATTATGACTGCTATTTGTTACTGAACTTTTCATCCAATCTGAACTCAATCCCTTTAATCACTGTATACATTTTGTATTAAATATTTAATAATTTATTTTTAGAGCTACAATCCACATCCCACTCTGCATGTCCGCTCAGCTACACGAGAGAAATATAAGAGCATCTGGAAGGGAAAGCGGTTGTTAAA
Organism: Maratus speculifer; assembly: GCA_964019185.1. Classification (NCBI taxonomy): domain Eukaryota; kingdom Metazoa; phylum Arthropoda; class Arachnida; order Araneae; family Salticidae; genus Maratus; species Maratus speculifer. The sequence goes on from OZ025294.1 coordinate 281,147,167, forward strand.
TTATAGAAAGTCTTGAATTTCAATAAGATGTTCCAAAGATTTTCATCAAAATTATTTTCAACCACATGAACACTAGTTGTTTAAATCATAGTGCAAATTAATATTTCTAAAGTATTTTCTCTCACAGAATAATTTCTCGAAGAAACTAAATTATTTCATAAATGTTTTTTGGTTTACGGGAGATTATGTTTCTTGAGATATATGCAATTGGCATTAGTGTTAGGTTATCCAAATGCACTGTTTTGAAGCGAATTTACGGAATCTTTAGTATAAGTGTTTTTACAAAGGTTAAATTACTTTTAAACTTTTGAATACTTATTAAATCCCAATGTAATTTAATATTTCTAAATAATGTTCCCGAAAATGAGGAGTTCTTGCGTAAAATAGTTAATTTCCTTAATGATCTTTTGATCATTATGTTACAATTTTTAGGCTAACGTTACAATTTCGTAAAATATGCGATTTTGCAACCATTATGGAATACAAGATATACGATTATGTAATGATTTGTAATGTATGAAGCATTAGCTGTGGGGCATAGTCTCATAATTGCAGTGCAATGAGATTTTGTTTTTGTATGCTTCAGTCATTATTGCTTAACTTCCATGAACTTATTAGTTTTATTATTAGCTTTCAATAATATACAGGTTTTTGAAAAAGGAATTAATTATACTTAGAAAGGAAATATAAGATCGATATTATAAAGGCCACACGTATCTGTGCGTAACGCATACGTCATTTTGCGAATGGCAACACTTTCACTTCATTTCCGTTTCGCAATTTTTGGTATTATAAATTTTATTCTTCTGAACATCGCACATTTTCAATTTTTATATTATCGTATAGAGAAAAATATGTACTTTTAAATGCAGTTTGTTTGAAAATTGTATCTCAATTTATTCTTGACATATTTTTTTTTTATAGTTTTTAGTACGAATTTTGCAATTGTGGCAACAGAAATATGCCATTTTCTCTGAAAACTGATAAAAATTGAAATGTGCGCATATAAATTTTGAGAATATGGAAATTATAACGGGTTTAGATTTCACGTGAAATTCTAAGATTGTTCCAATTTAATTTTCTTCCCATACGCATTTATACCAAACATAAGAGCCTCAATTGATAATTTCATCTTAATAACAGAGCTTTATTGTATTTTGTTTCATTACATTTTTACATATAAGATTAAAGTTTAATTTTAATAATTTGGACAACTGAGTTTTATAGAAAAAATACATATTTTTTTAAATTTTAGCTTTAAATAATATTTATTAGAGAGTTAAGACTGACCATTGTAAGATGTATTTTTTACTGTAGCCAATTTTGTGGGTTTGTTATAAAACAATGAAACAATTCCTTCTTAAACATTTACTTTCGTCGAAATTCGACGGGTTTCACCTTGTTATTATAATTGTCGTAAGCAGAATTTTCATTAGAAGAAATATCAAATATTTGTGAACTGGGAATTAGCAATACAATTACCTCATCGAGTTCACACATGAAAATCTAGGATTAGTTAAAACTCGATTCGCATATTAAAACGCAATCAGTCTGCTAAGTCGTATCTTGATGAAAAACACTTAAAAACCCGATTTTAACGATTGACTCATAGTTTTGCCATTATGATTTTTTGCTTCTAATCCTACACATTTTGATCCTTTTGGATGAAGCAAAGAACAATCGTAAACTTTTGAAATAACCGCTAAAATCGGGTTTTTAGGTGCTTTTCACGAGGAAATGCCTCGGCAAACCGATTACGCTTCAATATGGTTTAACTAATCCTAGATTTTCATTGCGGAACTCGTCTGCGCGGCTGACTTCCAATCCTATTATTTTTTGGTGCGAAAAACCGTTAATTTTGAAAACCAAAACAAGTTGAAATTTGTACTTCAAGTGTGGCAAATGAGGCGAGTTCGTACGGTAAATAGATTTATAAATTCTCAGATGTTTGTGCAATTGCTGTTGCAAGTAAAATGCATGAATACAAAATTTATTACGATTATATAGATTAAATTCAGTAAAACGGATATAATATGACTTCATCTTAAATAGGACATAATCATCATGGTAACCTAGAATCATTACTTATCATGGTATAATTGCTTATCATTATTGAAGTGATTACATTTGATATTTTTAAAAGAATTAAAAAAACTTTTATTAATATGTTTTAAAGTTTTAGTTCCATTTTCATAAAATTTGAAGCGACTCGATAAAATCCTGCACCGAATTTATATGTGTATTAAATTTCAGAATATTCGACTGGATAGATTTTACAATAACAGATAAAAGACTTCCAGAAACGCTATGAAAAAGTTTTAAAATGCGTTAGGCTTTTTGAAAGACACGAGTCTTTCCCCGTCAGGTGCAATGAAGACGTGCTTCTATTATGAATTTAAATATATACAGGGTGTCCAGCAAATAACACCCTGATTTCAAAATTAAATTTCTCAAAAACATAGATCAATAGAATTATGCAGTAAACGGTTTGTTTATCAGGTAAGCTGTAAAATTCTTAAATAAAAGTTTCGAATGGTAAATATTTTGAAAAGATTGTGTTCTGATTGCAAAGAATGCTTTGATTTGACATTTTTCTTGCTTTAGATTGCACCAGAGAATGTGTTTTTCGGCTTAAAGTGCCATATTTCATAGTTTTTTAAATTAAACTAGCATACCCAGCCCGCTTCGCCGGGCTTAATTTGAATCCCCCGGTGACTCTCCCCGGACCATCGGCACTCCACGTGCGTCGGGTGAGCGTCAGAACAAACTTTCAGCATATACATATGGGTGGTTGTACTTGAATGCACAGACCTGCGCGTTTTTTTCTATCTTGCTTTTATACCTCTGGACCGAGTTGGCGCATTGCCAAGATTTGCTTCCTCTGGACCGAGTTGGCGCATTGCCAAGATTTGCTTTCACCTGTGCCTCAATTAATTATTCAATTAATTATCCTCGGAATTCCTTTTATTTATAGAGATTTTTGAAATTTCGAAATTCTAAAAATTTACTTCGAAAAATATTTAAAATATTGCACTGTAAGCTGAAAAATTATTTCTCTGCAGGCAATCTAAAACAAGAAAAATGTCAAATCAAAGCATTCTATGCAATCAGAACGCAATTTTTTCAAAATATTCACTGTTTGAAATTTCTGTATAAGATTTTTACAGCTTACCTAATGAAAAAACCGTTTATCGCATATTACTATCGATCTTTGTTTTTGAGAAATTTAATTTAGAAATCAGGGTGTTATTTGCTGGACACCCTATACTATATTATAGCAGCAAGACACCTTGTGTCGCTGCTACTTTCATAGTAGACTCCTGAGTTTGACGAAGAAAAACTCACTAGCGAACATTCCTAGATGTAAGTTGTTGATTTGGACGAATGTGGTACCAAAAAAAAAGATTTCGTCATGTACGTTAAAAAGTGCAATGGAACTACCCGTCCGAATACAACCGTTTTCGGGATATCAACACTTGTAATGAGAATGAACAAATGAATAAATTGACAGGCTGGTATAAAAATTTTTCGCAAGTTAAAAATTTCTTTGCACTATTTTTAATCCTCCTCCGAATACTTTTTCTCGAAATGCAAGCAATATCCTTTATATCAACACATTGTCACTTATTTCCTTCTTTTAGACAAACAGGCACTTCGCAATCTACAAAGTTTTCGCTTACGGCTGCATTTCAAAGAGTTTTTTCATTTGTCTTGCTATTTCCAGCACCTTGTTTTATGCAATTTTTTTGGCAAATGTGATGTGGCGTAACTTAATGGATAAACAGTATGCGTATATAGTGTGTAAATTAGAATGTTTTTCTTAGGCTGTCTTAACTTGCGAACGATTTATATACCTGCCTGTCTATTTATGTATTTTTGCATAAATAAGGGCTAGTTTTCCCTGGAAAGTCCGTCGTGTAGGTAATCGGTCGTCATAAAATAAACCAAATCAAACCAGTTTATGTATTTATTCATTCACACTTCAAGTGCTAATATCTCGAAAATGGTTGGATTAGGACGGGTAGATTCATTGCACTTTTTAACGCACATGACGAAATCTTTCTTTTAATACAACACTCGTCTAATTCCACAACTTACACCACAGGCGCCTAGACCCTGGCCGTCCACATAACACAAGTCTTCTCTGATTGGCCCGTAAAACTGACCTTTTCTATAAAAAAAATCTAAGCAATTCTAGCTGAATGAGCATGCGCTGTAGCAAAACAACATTGCTCTCTTGCAACATTGGATCATTGGAACGTATTTGCTTACTGAAATTAAAATTCCATGTTTGACATCGAAGGATAAATGGACAAATTTATGGAAAATATAACAACAAACTAATACACGTGATAGTTGTTTGCAATTCTATATCTAGAAAGTCCCTTTCCAGTAGCGTTGCAAAGGTTAGAAAAAACTCGGTTTAAACCCGGGGATAAACCGGATTTTTAGGAATAAACCTGAAAAAAACCCGGGACTTTTTGGAATAATTCGGTTTTTTGGGAATAAACCCGGGAATAAATCTGGTCTATTGGAAATAAACCCGGGAACCGACTTTTTGCAACTCTACTTTTCAGCGCATCTCACTGAGTACGAAGCGCCGCGAAAAAATTCTTTGCAGCGCATGCTCATTGAGCTACAATTATTAGACTTTTTGATAGAAATGGACTATCTTACGGTCCAATCAGAAGAGATTTGCGTTATGTGGACAGCCAGGGTTTAGTCGCCTGTTCTTACATCTAATAACATTCTCTAGTCAGGTCTTTCGAAAGGCCTAGCGCATTTAAAACTTTTTCATGGTGTTTTTGAAAGTCTTTTAGTTGTTATTGATTTATACCAGTTTCAATTTATTTGCTTAATTTTTGCGCTGTTGTATTGAGACAGACAGACGGAAAATCAGATGACGATTATAGGTACTAATTATTTATATAATTATAAACAGAAAAAACAGTTAAAATTTCAAAAAATATTATCTAATTTTACAAAGTTTAGGACGACTCCCACCTAGAATTGATAATTTGGTCTTTTCTTTAAATTAAAAAATTACAAAAGAACAATGTTTACTCTTACCTTAAATGATCATGAAATGTCTTAAATTATATAAAGCAAAAATTATAACTCATAACTCCTGTTATGATTTTGAAATATTTTAATTTAAATAAAGGCAACTTGGTAAGTCTGCTTCTAACAAATCCACACTAAAATATTGTTCCAGCGTATATAGGGTTCTTTCGATCTTATGGTTAGACAACTTCAAACTCTTTTCTCTTAGAAAAGTAGAAAATAATTTATTTACAGATCTTCAGAACAACAGAGTCTTCGAAACTCACAAATATTACAAGATATTCCAAAATAACTGTTTAAATCTATCGAACAAGTACAAATATAGGTCGCAGAGACTCTTTATACAATGTCTCAACACTATATCACATTCAAAACAACGTAGATAAAACTCAATACATCAAGCAAACTTGCTTGGACAATCTCTAGTAGCTCACTCAATGACTGACTGGTAAATAATAACAACAGCTCGCATCGCTTCTCTTCTTATATAGGTTCGGAGCATGTGCGGGAAATTTCTAGAATCTACTCGAAAAATCCACAGAACAACAAACAGTATATCTAAGGGGGGTTACCATAAATAGGGAAGGGTTACCATCGCCAACAATCGCCAAGTTTGTCGCCAACTTGGCGATATATCGCCAAATTTGGCGACCAAAATTAGTCGCCAAAAGTGACGCCACTTGGCGATATCTCTAATATTTCGTTAATCTGCCGTAGACATACACTGAAAATAATAGACAAGTTTGCTTGATAACAGAGACAATGTAACTAAAACTAATATTAGTAAAGAAATGGAGCTTAATAAGATTATTTACATTATTTTACAGTACAAACACTAACTATTTACAAACCTCGTAACAATATTTGTATACAAATATAATATTTAAATTGTTTCGATTTTTAAAAAGACATCGTAGCGGAAAAACTACAATCACCTTTCCTAAAAAAGGGTATTAAAAAATATTGAAATTTAAAAAATAAATAAATAAATAAATAAATTTAAAAAAATTAAAAAAGTTTTTATTTTTTTATTGATTAATATCGTAACTAACTTAGAAAGCCTGAGTAAATTTAATTATTAATTTTATAAATTACATCTTAAAAAGCAAATATTTTCTTAAAAAAATTTCATTTTTTCAATATTTAATTGTATATTATTTTATAACACTGACAAACAAAAATAAATAAATAAATAAATAACCGCTAAACTGGATTTTTTTTTGTAAGATTACAGCCTCTATGTCTCTTACTTAATCTTGAAGTAACTATGAATATCATGAAACTGCTCTTAAAGATGAATACATAATTTTAAAATTTGCATCAAGAAAAGAGTTTTAGAGGATTATTAGATTTTACAAACTAAAGTTTTGAATTAATGACGAAATTTCGACTTTATGTGAAATTTTGGTGCGTTAAGGTTAGACAGTAAAACGATCAACACGTAGACCTCACTTAACATTATTAAGTAACTTAATGTTAGTAAACATAAAATATTGTGCATTTAATTTTTGTTAAGCCATACAATACGTCATGGAAGGCATATACAGGGGGATTCATAATGAATGGAACAAAATGAAAACATGATTGTGAAATTTGTAATGAATATATTTAGAAAATTCAAATTTACCCCAAAACTACATTTATTCAAGTTTCTACAGGTGTTCAATATGTACTCCTCCGGTGACACGACAAATGTCTACACGGTAATCAAGCTCCTGCTTTACTCATGATAGCATATACCCTGTGATGGAGTTCAACACTGCACTTATACGCTGCTTCAGTTCCTCTAAGTCCTGAGGAAATGGAGGCACAAACACCTTATCTTTAACGAAACCCCAGAGAAAAAAAAATCACAGGGTGTTAGATAAGGTGATCTCGGCTGCCAATGAAGACATGTGAAATCCTGTGGCCCAGCATGGCCAATCCAGCAATGGTGTAGACGTTCGTAAAGGAACTCACGTATGTTGTTACTCCAATGTGGAGGAGCACTATCTTGCTGCAAAATGAAATCAGGAACAGCTTCCGCCAGCTGGGGGAGCATGGACGTCATTTTGTTTAACAGCGCCTCTAGAGGCGAGTTCGTCACTCGATGATTTTTCCCTATTGCCAAATAAAACTTGTATAATTGTAGTTGCAGAATAAATTTGTTTCGGCTAAATGAATCCATTACGGCAGTCACAATGCGCTATTCTTTTTGACCCATTCATTATGAATCACCTGGTATATCAAGTCGATAATGAAAATTTTAAGTTAATGAAGTTTTCCGAACTGTGAGAATAGGAATAATAAACAATAGAATATTATTCGGTATAAGATAGAAATAGCAAAGTATATGTTTATGGGGTACCTTTTAATGTATACTTTATTTTAACGGACAGTTATAATAAAATAGTCATATATTTATATATAAAATGGATAAATTAATTAAATTATTATAAATCGTAGGCATCAAAATTTATACTTAAATAAAATGATAAAAGATACATTGTGTAGAACAGCCTATTTTATTAAAATTTTAATTGTTTTTTTTAAGTTAACTTTTTAAAAGCTTTTATAAATATGAATATTTTTGCTACGATTTTTTTTACAAATTCATTAGAATATACTACATAAAACTGTGTATGGATTTTTAGATCGATGGGATTTTACATTTAATATGATTTTTCTTTCTCTGGTATACATCTATACTAATAAAAGAACAAAACACTCTGTCTGTGTGTGTGTCTGCGATGGCTAGCAAAATCTACGGCACGTACGAAGCTCAAAAACTTTTTGAGAGTAGCCCAATATCAATCCTGATACACCTGAAGCTCAGAATTTTAATTTTTTGATTAGTTTCATAGATATTAATTATGAAGCGGAACACACTCTCTTCAAAAAATCATTTTTTTAATGTTCGGGGAAAGAAAACGTTTGCACATGTGCAGAAACTCAATTGCGCACCTAAACAAAGGAAGAAACTTTTCCCCCGTTTATTTCTGTTTTGGGATCATTTTGCTTAATTCCAAATTAACCAAACTGCTGGACGCAGTTAAACGTAAAACACATATTTCGAAAGATCATATTTTTAGGTCTAAAATGCAATAATCAATTCGAAAAAATGTTGCAGTTAATCCTTTGAAAACAAATATTCAAAAATGGTCGTTTTTTCCAAAACTATTTTTCTCCCTTTTGTCAATGCCCCTGCAGGACGTAATTTTTAAGATATAAACAAACCAAAGAGATTGTCTTAAAGTGTAATCTTTCTTCTAACCGATGGTGTAATTGGTTTTAAAATATTTGGATTTTAACTCTTTCAAATACACTGGCAAAAGAGGGTAATTTTGCGACTAGCAGAGAGGCTATTATTTCCATGCTAAAATTATCTTAACGTGCATATTTCAACTCAATCTTTTAAAATCTTCACAATAGACTAAATTTATACTTCTTACAAAAAATTCGATACGTTCGGACGGATAGAAATATTTTGTACAAAAAATGAAAAATTTGCGAAAAATTTGATGAAATCAATAAAAAACAGATCGTTTTCATTGCGGTTTTGACTTAGCAAAACGCAATCCTATAGGTACCGGTAAACAAAAAACATATTCTTTAAGCTTAAAAACATTTTTATAATCTGTGATGCAATCAGTTTTTAAGATATAAGATTTAACCCTTTTAAATACACCGGCAAAAGGAGGCACTTTGCGACTCACGTATAGAATATTTTTTCTACGCTAAAAGTATCTAAGCGTAAATATTTCAGCCCAAACTTTTAAAAGCATCTCAGTAGATCAAATTTACACCTTCTTAAACAATTTTGAAACGTTCGGACAAGTAGAAAGAATTTTTACAAATTAAAATTTGCGAAAAATTTAAGGAAATCAATAAAAACCAGATCGTTTCATTGCGGTTTTGCCTTTGCAGGGTGCAATTCTATATACGTCCTGACAAACCGAAAATAAAGCTAAAACATTCTCATAATTTATGTTGCAATTTATTTTTAAATAAATATGAGATTAACCCGTTCAAATACACCGACAAACACGAATTACATCCCGGCTAAAAGTAACTAGATGTCCGTATTTTAGCACTATCTTTTTAGAGGCTTTCAATAAACCAGCTTTACATTACTTTAAAAAACTTTGGAACTTTCGTATGGATAGAACTCTTTTTTTACAAAATAAAATGTGTGAAAATTTTTTACGAATTCAGTAAAAACCTGAGTGTTCCGTCGCGGTTTCGTTCGCTTTCGGTTCGCATAATTTTCAAAAAATCAAATTACATAGAAAACAAAATACCAAGCAGCATGTGCTTTCAATTCAATATCTTTTCGCGATTTTTCCATTTAAAAATATAAATTTTGACAAAATGGACTTAAAGATATAAAATCATAGAAATTTGAGTTTAATTTAAGGGTCATTTAGAAAGCAAATAACACATTTGAAAACTGAATAACATCACGGGCCCGGGCAACTCCGGGCAGGACAGCTAGTTAAAAAATAAAGGAAATTCAACAAACTTCCAATTTAAATATTAAAAAATAATAATAACTATCAACTTGAATGTTAAATCAATGCACAAAAATATTAAATACTCCATGGAGAACAAGTAAAAAAAAGTCCTTCCGGCAGTGCCGGGAGGAAGAGGTAGCTTTCATATACTTATATATATATTTATTTATTTTAAGGTAAGTTACATTGTTCAAAAATACTAAGCTCAAATTAGTGGAAATAATCTTATAAAATTAGTGATTTTATAAGATTGAAACTAGTTTTTGTCAAGACTGTATATTAATAGGAATTTTTAGAAATTAGTCATCTTTTATTCAACCTGGTTTTATTTTAAGCGATTTAGAGAGTCACCAAATTCCACGATATCATAAAGTGTATGCCATTTTAAACCAACATTGTGGATCGTTCAGATCAGACCGTTTCAAAATGTCAGCCATAAGCAAAATTCAAAGTGCTATAACTCAGTCATTTTTTAAGATATAGACAAAATAAAAAGTGTTATGGAATCGTTGTTTTGAGTTCTAACACGTATAAGAAAAATATTTTTCAAATTTTGATTTTTTCGCATTTAATTTTAAATTTTTAAATTTTTAAAAAATTTAAAATGGCCACCATTTTGAAACAAGATGGCGTATGATGCTGGCCAACGAACTCGGTCGAGACATTTGTATGTACTATGTACATACCAAGTTTCATTGAAATCGGTTCATAAATACGCGTGTTATCACGTGACAAAAATTAGATCGTTTCAAAATGTCAGAAATAAGAAAAATTCAAACTTCTATAACTCAATCATTTTTTAAGATATAGACAAAATAAAAAGTGTTCTGGAATCTTTGTTTTAAGTTCTAACACGCAAAAGAAAAATATTTTTCAACTTTTAGTTTTTTCGCATTTAATTTTAAATTTTAAATTTTTAAAAAAATTTAAAATGGCCGCCATTTTGAAACAAAATGGCGGATGATGCTGACCAACGAACTCGGTCGAGACATTTGTATGTACTATGTACATACCAAGTTTCATTCAAATCGGTTCATAAATACGTTAGTTATCGCATGACAAAAATCATATATATATATATATATATATATATATATATATGGTTATATATATATATATATATGTCAACATTTGAACGGAGGGTGGTTTTGGGGTCTGGGGGTCATGATCGGTGAAAATATACCAAAATTTTCCGGAAGTGCTTTCCTCCGGACGGCTGCAATAGGTAGCTTTTTACTTTTTGTAATGAAAGCTACCTAATAATTCCGTAGAGGGAACTGGAGCACATTGATACATGGGGCACACTGATACACCCCCTCTACTGCTCATAGGGTCTTACAGGAAGTTTCACAACAGCTCCAAAAGGTGATGCTAGTGCACTCAACTACATACAGAAAGTTTTGTAATGATTCAGTAGTTGGTTGAAATGGGACGGGTCATTTATTGTTTTTGTAGGTCAAAAGTAAATTTGAGTTATACAATTGAAATGGTATTATACAACTGTTCCAGTATTTTCAACCAAAAAGAATACACTCCCTGGCAAGTAGAGCTACTCTTTATCAGTTCCTCATTCTTTATTGTTAGATAAATTGTGAAGTGTTGAATTTGAGACTTATTTTTACTCAAAATGGCTGTATGGGGCACATTGATACAGTCTATGTCGGAGCACATTGATACAACCTAAATCCTTTTCTAGTTTATTTTTTCATTACTTTTTATTATTTTTTTTACCGTGTACCCCTTAATCCAACCAGTTTTCGCCAAACATTTCTAATATTAGTTTTTATTGAAGTGAAATAGCTCCAATTTCTTTATATTAGAGCATTTTATATTATTTTAGAAAACAGAAGACGTACGAACTTATCCAACATCTAGTGCTAGTAGAACTAACAAAAGGAAAGGACGACAGCCTGGCAAATCGCAAATTTATATTGATTCTCTAGAGAAAAGAGTATTTTCGACATGAGAAATTTTAAGGAAGAGAAACAAGCTGCAGAACAGCATAGGATAATTATGATATAAACAGACTTTTTAGTATGATTATCCTTTATTTTCTGTTTATAAACCTATTTATAAACAGAAAATCTGGTAGTTTTTTTCACCTTTCTTAAGATAGAAGATAATGCTGGAGATGAAGTACCAGATATGACAAAGTTACCACAGCCAACAATCAGACAAGGAGCAGCCAGAACATCAGGTCATTACACATTTCATTTTGATTGCTTTAATATTGCTTACAAATAAATTGGTGGTGATTTGAATATCTATAAATAAATATAAAATGGTTTGCTAACTATTTTTCTATGAAAAATATGCATTGGTGTTATTTTATCTCCATTTTTCCCAGACGTATCAAAGTGCTCATGAGGTGTATGAATCTGCCCCGGGGATGGGGCACATTGATACAAATGGCTTTTTTGGATTTTTTTTAAATTACATGCAAAAATAATATATAAAACAACGATTGTACATTTTTATATAGCACTGCACAAGTTTTGCTAACACCACATGGGAAAAAATCTGAAATTTCTGTATCAAACTATTCACAATTAGAGAACTTTCAAGTTATATTAAAGTAGGAAAATCCATATTTCTATAAATTCAAGGTACTCTGTCCCCTTAAAGGATTGCAGGGTTGCATTTTTGACGTCACCCCTAGCCACCACGCGTCATCTATATTCTTTCTCTTTACTCTAGGTTGAATGCTATGCGCACTTTATTCTGCAGTAAGCATCTTGTAGCACAAATCTTATATATATATATATATATATATATATATATATATGTAAAGAAACTTCTGAATGTCCATGTAAATGAACTATAAATACTGTACTTAAACTGCATTTTAAGTATCGAACAAGTCATAACAAACCTCAATAAAATATAATGATTGCATGACAATCGTAGTTTATTTAAGCGAGATGGATCACGGAGACGGCAGACAGAGAGATAAAATTAATTTACACACTTAATTATGTTGGAAAGTGTTAACAATGCCTCGAACTAAAATGATTATTATCTTTTCAACATCTTTCTACGGTTTAGTAAAATGTTATTATGAATTACCTATTTAAATTACATAATTTTTATGTATATCATGTTATATACTTTTATGTTGTATTTTTCCATTCATTATAAAGCAGTTCGCATCATATAACGTGTCATAAATTGTTAGTTTTATCATTTTAAATATGGTTATGAAGAATTTCACTGTACAGGGTGTCCCCTCTCAACGGTGGCCAATGGCTAATTTCTAAACCGTTGGTCATAGTCATGTAGTTCCAATTGCAAAAATGCTTTAAAAAAGGTAAAGAATTATTTTTTAAGCGATTTAGGCCGAAAAAATGTTTTACTAAAAAATTACGAAAATTAAATTTTTATACGGTCCCCCGGTCCTATAAGTGATATTTAGAAAATTTTTACCACTACTCTTACAAGTAAGACAAAAAAAGTCCCATTTTCTGCGATGAAAATTGACCGAGTTATAGCTGTTCAAAGTTGAAGCATATTTTTTGCTGCAAAATAGGGGTCAGTCACAAATTTACTGGAAATAAAAATAAACATCAGATAGAAAATTTAACTTTAAACATTGAGAGTAAAAAAAAAAAAAAAATTACACTGTTGTTTCTGAATTTATGTTGACATTTACATGTTAAAGTAAAATATGCAATTTGTGCTAAAAATATAAGTAAAAAAATAACAGAAATTTTGTTAAATTAAACTATGAAAAGCAACAGTCACAAATCGTTACAAAGTGATATCTTATACTATAATGCGAGCAAAAATTGTGTGTGTGTGTGTGTGTGTCTGTGTGTGTAAATTTTATCTGAAAAACGGCTCTAACGATTTTCGCAAAAATTTGGATTTTACCATTTTCGGGCACGAGAAGATCATTGGACTAGGTCACACGTTCGAGAAAATTCGATTATTGGGTCATTTTGGGTCATAATGGGTCAGGATCAGGCTATTTATATCTAGAGAACGGCTGGATCGATTTTAAGGAAATTTTGTACCCAATCGTTTTTTGGCGCGAGAAAACTATTGGGCTGGGTCACATGTTCGAAAAATTTCGATTAGTGGGTCATTTTTGGGTCATTATGGGTCAAGCCATTTTTATCTAAAAAACTGCTCTAACGATTTTGACCAAATTTTATATTGTATCGTTTTGGATTACAAGAAGACCATTGGGTTAGGTAACATGTTCGAGAAAATTCGGTTAGTGGGTCATTTTTGGGGTCATTGTGGGTCATGCTATTTTTATCTAGAGATTTTCTCACGCAATTCTGACTAAAAATTGCATTCTATGGTTTTCGGACACGAAAAAAACATTGGGCTTGGTTACATGTCCGAGAAAAAAATTTAATGGGTCATTAAGGGTCTGGGTCAAGCTATTTATATTTAAAGAACGCCAGAATCAGTTTGATCGAAATTTTCCCTGTAACAGTTTTTTGACACGAGAAAACTAATGGGCTAAGTCACATGTTCGAGAGATTTCGATTATAAGGGTCATTTGTGAGTCATGAAGGATCGGGTCATAATATATCACAATAAAGCTGTATCTAAAGAACGGGTGGATCGATTTTAACGAAATTTTGTATATAACCTTTTTTTTGGCACGAGAAAACTATTGCCTAGGTCACATGTTCGAGAGATTTCGATTATAAGGGTCATTTGTGGGTCATGATGGATCGGGTCATAATATATCATAATAAAGCTGTATATAAAGAACGAGTGGATCGATTATAACGAAATTTTGTATATAACATTTTTTTGGCAAAAAAAATGTATTGCCTAGGTCACATGTTCGCGAAATTCCGATTGGTCATTTTGGGTCATAAAGGGTCTGGGTCAATTTATTTATATTTAAAGAACGGGAGGATTGATTTTAACGAAGTTTTGTATGTAACAGCTTTTAGACACGAGAAAACTAATGGGCTAAGTCAGATATTCGAGAGATTTAGATTATAATGGTAATTTGTGGGTCATGATGGGTCATAATGGGTCATGGTCAAGCTACATCTAAAGAACGGATGGATCAATTTTAAGGAAATTTTGAATACAACATTTTTTGGCACAAGAAAACTACTGGGCTAGGTCACATGTTCGAGAAATTTCGGTTAGTGGGTCACTTTTGAGTCATTTTGTCTAAACAATGGTTCTAACGACTTTGACCAAGCTTCGTACTCTATTGTTTGGGATTACAAGAAGTTTATTGGGTAAAGTCATATGTTACACAATATTCAATTAGTGTGTCATTGTGGGTCAAGTCAAGCTAATTTTATCTAGAAAATGTCTCGCGCAATTTTGTCTAAATTTTGAATTCTATCGTTTTCGGGCACGAGAAAATCATTGGGTTGGGTCAGATGTTCGAGAAAATTCGATTAACGGGTCATTTTGGGTCATAATGGGAAAAGGTCAAACTAATCATATCTAAAAAACGGCTCTGTCGGTTTTATCTAAATTTTGTATCCAACCGTTTTTGGCAAGCAAAAATGAACGGCCTAAGTCACATGTTCGAGAAATTTCGATTATAAGGGTCATTTGTGGGTCATCATGGTCATGCTAATTTCATCTAGAAAATGGCTCTCACCATTTTGAATATAATTTATTTTATATCGTTTTCTGGCAAGACAAAACCATTGGGCTAGAACACATGGTGGGTCATTTTGGGTTATAATGGGTCAGGGTCATTCTAATTTTATGCAGCAACGACATAATCAATTTTATCTAAATTTTGTAAAGAATCGGTTTTTTTTTTGTCACGAGAGGACTATTTGGGCTGAATCGCATATTAAAAAAATTATATTAATGGATCATTTCGGCTTCATTGAGGAATGTTGTCAAGCTAATTTTGCGTAAGAAATGACTCAAACGATTCTGATTAAATTTTATGTTCTACTGTTTTTCATTACCTGAAGACAATTGAGCTAAGACAAGTTTGATCAAATTTGATTATTACGTCATTTTGGGCTATACGGATCAGGACCACGAAAATATGGCAATAGCCAATAAATTGGCGATTTTTGACAAAATATTGACAACATTTGGGCAAAAAATCGACTATTAAGATTACGAAAGCGAAAACAAGTATTTGGCGCCAGGTGACAGAATGTCGCCAATTTTGGCTATATCTGGCAAAAAATATTGTCTTTCAGAATGTGAAGAAATTTTTATACATTCTTAATAGGATTCGAAATGGTTAAACCAATCAGAGTAGAGCTAAAAAAGTAATTTGGATCGATGTCCTTTCGTTGTAAATTTTAAAATATTGTAAAAATGTGCATACATACATAGTTGTCTTATTGATTGTTTTTGTAAATAATACTATTATAAACAACATGTTTTATAGTAATAATACAGAGAGACAGAAAAGTGAAAATACTATATCGCGTTGAACACAAAGTTAATTTTGACCGAGCTAAGCTCGGTCACTCCTGCTAGTACATATTTAAAGCTCTATTAGATTACTCAACCTAATAGAATTTGATGTAGTCCTATAAAATAAATAAATGGAACACACTTAAAATCGTATTAATATTACATTGTCATCGGGTTTAAATAAGTATGGGAATTGAACCTCAATCAGATATTTGGAAGTGAGTTAAAATTTGAATATAAGTTTTGAACTAGGGAAATTTACATACGAAAACTATGAATAAAATAAAAGCTTATCAAAATAACATACCTTTTTAAAATAAAATCTCTAAAAGAATCAGCTTCATTTGCTTACAAAATAAAACATACGTAAAAATAAAATTGGGGATATGAATTTCGAAACTCGACTTATCGCTTTTTGATTTCTCTATCAATCTATACAAACCTCCACTATTGTAACAATGCAATCTCAAAATTTATAATGAAAACCAATAGATGTATTTAAAGTTTTTTCGCTATTACCCAAAATTTGATTTTTTCGATAAAGAGAATTTTGAAATTCATGTCTTCAGTTATTTTAATAACCAATCTAAAAGCTAATTAATTATAATTAACACTACCATAAAACTTATACGGCGACAGCGTCTTCAGTTAAATCGCTCATTTAAAACATTTTGTAATTGGAGCTTTATGTCTTTGACAAATAGTTTAGGAAGTAGCCTTTGAACAGCGTTGGAAATCGACTCCCTTTAAAATACTTTAAGCACTTAGTGTACGTTCCCTTAAAGCTCAATCGAACTCATCCGTTTTCAGTTATAGAAAAGTGGTTTAAGTCATGAAATTTAAAGTTTCATAACTCGGTCAATTTTAATGTTACATGAATAGGACCTTTTCTGTATGTTCTGGAGTGCTGAAAAAATTTTACTAAATATCAATTATAGGACCGGGGGACCGTATAAAAATTTAACTTTCGTAATTTTTTAGTAAAACAGTTTTTTGACCAAAATCGCTTTAAAAACAATTCTTTGCTTTTTTTAAAGTATTTTTGCAATTGGAACTATATGTCTATGACCAACGATTTAGAAATTAGCCATTGGCCACCGTTGAGAGGGGACACCCTGTATATAATATCATGCAATAATTGTAATAGTAAATTCACATAAATCTTCAATTATTCAGATCAGTAGATGGTTATCTATTTAAACAATATACTTCCCAAATTTTAGAGCTTTTCCTGTTTATAAACTATTAGGTTTAGTTTTTTTTTTCTAATGAGTTTCTTTCTTTTTGCTGTTTCTTTTATGAATTTATAAACACTTTATATAAATTAAAGGCACTCATAAAGTTTATAAAACCACTAAAAAAATAGTTCAAATATAAAGTATTTATTCGAGCGTATAAAGTATTTATTATAAAAAATAAAAAATATATAAATGAAAGGTAAAAATATACAGACTTTAAAAGGATAATAAAGGCTGATTTTCTAAAAGAATTAAGTCTTTTTTTATACAGATCACTTGTAAAAGAATTCTTAAAATGTGATGTGGTAAACTGTAAAGCTTTATTAGAAAAAAATGAATTCTTTTACTAACTTCTTTTATATAAGTTTAATTAAGTACACATTAAGATGATTAAGAAAAAACTCTCTTTGGCATTCTCTGTCATTAATACCACCGTGTTAGGAAATTATATTCTTATCAAAATATATAATTAAATATGTTTTGAATGCCTAATCGTTGGGATTTAATTGTCATTATTTCTTTTCTGTAATAAAATACAGTACTCGAATGAGACAATAACTATATATATACACGGTGTCCACTCTCAACGGTGGCCAATGGCTAATTTCTAAACCGTTAGTTATAGGCATATAGTTCCTATTGCAAAAATGCTTTAAAAAGGGTAAAGAATTGTCTTTTAAGCGATTTAGCTGAAAAAAATTATTAAAAAATAACGAAAATTAAATTTTTATACGGTCCCGGTTTTATAAGTGATATTTAATAAATTTTTTCCACTAATCTAACAAGTAAGCGAAAAAAAGTCTTATTCATCTAACATTAAAATTGACTGAGTTATGAAACTTTAAATTTCATGACTTAAACCATATTTCTGTGATTGAAAACGGTTGAGTTGGACTGAGCTTTAAGGGAACGTACACTAAATGCTTAAAGTGTTATAAAGGGCGTCCATGAAATAAAATTTCCAGAACGGTCCAATGACTACTTCCTAAACCATTTGTCTCAGATATATAGTTCCAATTACAAAAATGTTATAAATGAGATAAAGAAATATTTTTAAAGCAATTTAACTGAAGGTGTTGCCACCGTAAAATATTACGGTAGTGTTAATTTTAATTAACTTCTAGATTGGTTAAAATAATTAAAGACATGAGTTTCAAAATTTTCTTTATAGAGAAAATTAAATTTTTGGAAATCGCGAAAAACTTTTAAATGCGCCTATTGGTTTTTATTATTAATTTGGAGATTGTAGAGTTTCATTAGTGCAGATTGGTATAGACTGATTAAAAAAACAAATGCGATAAGACGAGTTTTGAAATTCATATCCTCAATTGTATTTTTACGTATGTTTTATTTTGTAAGGAAATGAAACTGCTTCTTTCCATGATTTTATTTTTAAAAGATGCGTTATTTTGATAAGCTTTTCTTTTACTTAAAACGTTCCTATGAATGTTTTCCTCGTTTAGAATTTGTATTCAAATTTTAATTCACTTCCAAATATCCATTCGAGGTTCAATTTGCATACTTATTTCTATCCAATGACAATGTAATATACTGTCTTAGGTGCGTACCATTTATTTATTTTATAGGATTACACCAAATTTCATTAGGTTAAGTATTCTAATAGATTTTTAAATACGTATCATTTTGTAACAAATTATGACTGTTGCTTTTCATAATTTAATTGAATAAAATTTCTCTTATTTTTTTATTTATATTTTTAGTACAAGTTGTATATTTTGCTTTAATATATAAACTTCAACATATATTTAAAAATTATTTTGTAAAAATTATTTTACTTTCAATGTTTAATGTTAAATTTTTATACCTGACGTTTATTTTTATTTCCAGTAAATTTGTGACTGACCCCTATTTTGCAACAAAAAAAAGATGCATCAACTTTAAACAGCTATTACATCAACAACGGTTTACATAATATGCACCAAGACCTTTCAAAATACAAACGCGCTCATTTTCAAGGGGAAGAATTGAAATTATTATTTTCTTCCCCTTGAAATTGAGCGAGTATGTTACTCGAAACTTCTCAGGGCACATTATTTAATCATAAATCCTTACATATGTTTTAAATATTTATCACCTTTTAAGTAAATAAATATGGGTTTTTTGCTTTTATATTACTTAAGGTGAAAGTTCCTTCACAGCATTGTTTTATTTTAGTGATTTGATTTTATTCATATCATAGTCATCAAAAATGAATCTTTGTACAACACTCGCTTCAGTTTTCAACAAAATGGAAATATTTTTCTATCAGTGGTAATTAAGATCAATGTGAGCTGTAATCAGCTCCCGCTCTATAATCCATTCTTCGCTCTTAACTAGATTATCTGTACGTGACCAAATGCCATAGGGAGTCAGTGACAAAGACATGGCAGCCAGTTGATGAGCATATTTGACCGATATTGATGTAATTAACTCAGATACTCTATCTGCCCTGCAGCGGGGCCTTTCATTACTCGGAACAACGTATTCCCGCATTCTGGTGTTCTATAAGTTGAATACCATGGTCTAACGTCATGGGTGGATTAAAGTATTTACAAATTATTTATGAATTAATGCAAAGCTCACAGAATCTTTTTTTTAAATAAAAAAATCCTTAATAACTTCTTCGCATATGAAGTATTTAAAAATTTATTTTTTTTCTTCTGCTTTTTTCCCTGTTTTTTAAATGAAGCTTGTCTTGCCCATTTTTTGCAATCGCTGTTCAGAATTGTGATTCAAGTTTAACCTAAAGATATTCTCGATTTAGAAGCGATAAATTTATTCAAATAAATAAATTTTTTAAAATTTCCAATCTTATATTGCTTTTTTTTAATTTATAAGTTGTTGTATACAAACTGGAATAGTACATAAGAAGTTTGATTAATTTTTTTATAATTCATATTTTCTTTCTATTTGCTTGTTTTCTTTTCACTAACTAGTAACTCGTTGTTTAAATAATACGATTTTTTCCTATCTTTGTATCACTTTTCCTTAAATTTCATGCACAGTGTGTCCGTAATATCATGGTACACTACCGGTCAAATCAACGTAAAAAGGTGGAAATGCGAAAATTTCACAAATAAAAGAAAAACTCTCCAAGAATATTCCATGTCTGCATATTTATTATAAGGTACCCTGGAGTAATAACGCCACGTTAAGGTTCTACCAATTTTCACGGCTCGGTTTTAGTTTGTATTTTTCAAACAAATATATGATTTGATACAGCAACTCATTGACTATCTATATAAAAAAAATAATTTAACAGATATGTATTCATAAAATGTAATGGCGTGATTTCTTGACCAATGCTATTTGGCGTTATTACCCACCTATATGGGTGATAACGCCATGCAAACAAAACTATGAAATAAGATGGAATAATTGCATGTAGATTGCCCAATTCTAAAAATACAAACTCTACAAACTTAGAAATTGACAAATTGCTATCTAAGCTATTGAAAATGTGAAATTTTTTGTGAAAGTGTAAGAAAAATAAAATTATGGTGTGTGTGTGTGTGTGGGGGGGGGGGGGGGTAAGGCAAAAGAATATCAGACCGTGAGCTTCTTTTTGCTTAAAAAGGACCACTTAAATAGAATTATTAGAAACATTGCACAGTTTTAACTGTGTTTATTTGAATCAGTATTTAGGATGTACTTCGGCCACTGTAGGGAATGAACCGGGGTATTAATGCCAAGGATCGACGTTATTACCCAGTTATAGTTATTGCGCTGTACATTGTAAATTACAAATTAACTCGAGAAAATATCCAAAATCTTCAACAACGTTTTGAAAGTTCATGAAATGTACTACAAATTTATGTAATTAACAAAGTATTTCCGGATAAAAAAAATAGTCTTCACATCACAAAACGTATCTCGCAAATTTTAGATCAAGCGTTAATTTTAGTTGCTTGTAAAAACAATAAGACCTAAAAATGAAACAAATTAACTTGAAGCTGTTTTTTGCGATTTATATGACTCAAAATCCTTCTGCGCAGAGCACATGGGTGTCATTTACCAGATTATTTCATAATTATGCATAATATTAGCACTTGGCGTTATTACTCCAGACCACCTTAGTTAAAAAATTAAGGCAAATTTCTTTCTTTAGGGGACATTTATAGTAAAAAATATTTTAATTTACTTAAAAGGTGATAAATATCTAAAGAAGATAGATTTACATAATATGCCCCAAGACCTTTTCAAATGCAAACGCGCTCATTTTCAAGGTGCAGAATAGAAATTATAATAATCTCTCGAATGCGACTCAAAAGTTCTCGTGCACATAATGTAAACAAATAATCTTCACACATGTTTTAAATATTTATCAACTTTTAAGTAAATAAATGTATGTTTTTAACTTTTACATTAATTAAGGTGAAAATTACTTCACAGCACCATTTTATTGTAGTGCTTTAATTTTATTCATTTCACAGTCATCAGATATGGATCTTTGTTCACTATTCACTTCTGTTTTCGACAAAATGGAAATATTTTTCTATCAGTGATAACTAAGATCAATGTCAGCTGTGATCAGCTCCTCCTCTATAATCCCTTCTTCGCTCTTAACTAGAATATCTGTACGTGATCAAATGCCATAGGCAGTCAGTGACAAAGACATGGCAGGCAGTTGATGAGCATATTTGACCGATATTGATGTAATTTACTCAGATACTGTATCCGTACTGCAGCGGGGCTTTTCATTAGTCGGAACAATGTATTCCCGTATTCTAGCTTACTATAAGTTGAATATCAGGGCCTAACGTTACAGGTGGATTAACGTATTTACAAATTGTTTATGAATTAAAGCAGAGTTCTTTGAATCCCTTTTTGTGGTGTTGTTTTTTTGTTAAAAAGTTAAATAAAGTGCTTCTTTAAATTCGTTTTTTGCATATAAATTGTCGAAAAAGTTAAGAATTTTGTCTTCTGCTTTTTTCCTTTCTTTCTTTTCTTTTTCTAAAAAGTTTGTCTTGTCGCTAGGTTTGCATAATATGCCCCGAGACCTTGCGAAAGACAAACGCGCTCATTTTCAAGGGAACGAATAGAAATTATAATATTCTTCCTCTTGAAAGTGAGCTCGAGTGTGACGCGAAAGTTCTCGGGGCATACTAAACCCAACATCTTTACCTATCTTTTAAATGTTTATCATCTTTTAAATAAATAAATGTAGGTTTTTAACTTTTATATTAATTAAGGTGAATGTTCCTTCACAAAACAGTTTTATTGTAGTGCTTTGATTTTATTCACTCCATAAAAACAAATGTCGATCTTGGTGCACCATTCTCTCCAGTTTTCCACAAAATGGGAAATATTTTTCTATCAGTGGTAATTAAGATCAATGTGAGATGCAATCAGCTCCCCCACTGTAATCCATTCTTCGCTTTTATCTAGATTATCTGTATGTGACCAAATGTCATAGGGAGTCAGTGGCAAAGACATGGCAGCCAGTTCATGAGTATATTTGACCGATATTGATGTAATTAACTCGAATGCTACATCTTCTGCAGCGGGGCTTTTCGTTACTCGGAACAACATAATCCAGTATTTTAGCTTTCAATAAGTTGAATATCATGATCTAACGTCATAAATGGGTAAAAGAATTTCAAATTGTTTATGAAATAATACTGTTAACATTCTATTTTTATTTTATTTTATTTTTTATTTTTTGTTAAAAAATAAAATAAAATTTTTCTTTAAATTCCTTTTTTGAACATAAAATATAAAAAAGTTTAACAATTTTATCTTCTTTTTTTCTTGTTTTTTAAAGTGAATTTTGTTTAGCCGCATTTTCTGCAATCGCTGTTAAGAATTGTGTTTCAAGCACGGCTGCAAAAAAGCCGGCGTTTTTTTTTTTTTAAGACCAGGTAGCCGGCTATTATTGGGATAAAAACGGTCTTTTTTGAGAAAAGCCGGCTTTTATTGGCTTTTTTCACTGCATCTGTTTTATCTTGATAATTTATTTTTAAAAGCTTTTTATGTTAATTTATTTTACTAATGGCCATTTTATATAAATTGGATCTAAAATCTTATGAGGTTTATTTAAAATTATATTCCAGATGTCCATTTTTATATAGTTAATATTTAATTTATCAGAAAAGCCTCAAAAATAGCCAATATGATTTAAAGAAATTTATACTATAGATCAAGCAAAACTTCCAATGCTTAGCAAAAGTTATTTTCATGTTGTTATGGGTAAGAATTATATTCAAATAAATAACATACAAAATGAAATTGTCTATAAGGTATTTAATTTGAACAATGATTCTTAGCATACATGAAAATGTTAGTACTATAAATAAAAATGTTAGTTGTTTATGTAAAAAGTTTTCACACGAGGCAACATTCCACTTAAAAAAAAAAGAAAATGTAAATTAATAATTTTGTCATAACCTTTATATTCATTTATTTTTCTAAATACAGTAAACTCTCTGTAAAGTGGACAAGTGGATTCTGTGTATGAGGAAAATCTGTTCTAATTTAGAAAGAGTTTCACATCCCTGTGAATCCATAGACATACAGTAAAATTTTCACAGTCTCAATCGATTCACCCTTATACAAAATTTACTGTACATACTTTCTCCTTCATTTGTTTTTTCTTATAAGGAATGAGCAGCTGGTATCAATGTGGGATAAATTACTGTGGGGTGGCAATGGCAAGAAACACCTTCTTTATGACTCCTACTGTACACATGAGTTTAGCCAATTTGGTTGGTCTCTGTTTCACAGGTCTATGATGTGGATCACCTACATCGCCATAAATGTTTCTGCAACAATCACTATGACAAAAATGCAGTGGTGTGATAGATTGGTTGATGGATGTATTTGTAAACATGCTTTTTCCTCATATACATTGACTAAATATTGTATTTTTGTTCCTCCACAAACCTACCCACACACTAAAAAGAGACGAACTAATTTGGGTCGAATAGCATAATTTCCCATTCCAAAATTCCTCAAAATAGGAAGGGTTTAATCTAATGCGTTACTGTATCTCCAAGATTCCAGGAATTAATATATTTATTCTTAACCTTCCCACTGCCGCGACCGGATATATCCGTTCACTAGGCTGCAGGTTTCACTGCAGTTGAAACTCTATTTAAATTAATATAATTCTACAAATATAATACAGGTAAGAAATTAAGTTATGATTGATACTTTCAAGGCTTATAAGTATATACGTAACAAAAAAAATATATATATATACATACCATCTTAGAAAATTTCATCTTTTATTGACATTTAAAATAAAATACAGAGAAAAAACATTACAATTTTGCCCTCTTGCTCGGCGGTCAAGGGGAATGTAGGTATGGGAGGGGTAATTGAGGAATTTTTTTCAAAATATGGTTTCGTTTAGGACCAGATCAGAAACAGCTTAGTTGCTAAAAAAAAAAAGTGTATTGATACTTAAGAATTGAGTCAAATGACGGTATGTTCCATAGATCAGTAGTAGCATATTATTTTTCGAATAAATATATTGTTTGGTAAAAATCATTAGAACTATTTTTAAAAAAATTTATTGCACAAATTTTCTAATAAACATTTTTACTATCTGTTGATCGCAAAAACATTTCTACTATTAATTCGCTTATATATTTTAATTGAGAATTTATTTAATAGACAGTTCTACTGTTTATTAGAAAATTCATGATATACATTTTTAAGGAAATGGTAATTAAAAAGACACTAATTAATACGCAATTTGTTTTAAAAACAGCTTTTGTAAAAAAAAAGTTTTAGTAAAGGCCGGCTTTTTCCAATAAAAACCGGCCTTTTTAAATTGGTTTAAACCAGAAAAATCCGGCCGTTTTGCCCTGATTTCAAGTTTATCCTAAAAAAATGTTTTATTTAGAAGCGATAATTTTAATTGCTTTAAAATAAATTATTTATATAAGTTTTCGATATTGCATTTTTTTTATTTATAAATTATTTTATGGAAGTAGTAGAAGCATATAAATAGTTTGATTATTTTTTTTAATAATTCATGTATTTCTTCTGTTTGCTCATTTTCTTTTAACTAACTGGTGATTCATTACTTATTTTATACTATTTTTTTCCTATCTTTGGTATCTGTTTTCCTTAATTTTCATATACAGTGTGCCCGAAAATATACATGGTGTACTTTTGACTTGTCAAATAAATGGAACAAGATGGAAATGTGAAAATACTACCAAATAAAAAAAAACTCTCCAAGTTACATACCTGTTCAATGTAATTCGACGTGGTCATCATTTGAAACAGAGAATCACAGATGTTTAATATGAGCATTTTTAAAAACATTTTAAAAACATTTTTATATTTAAAATTTCTTGCAAAACTTTTTGCATCATAAGGTATTCTGGGGTAATAACGCCACGTTAAGGTTCTACCAATTTTCACGGCTCAGTTTTAGTTTGTATTTTTGAAACAAATGTATGATTTGATACAGCAACTCATTGACTATCTATATAAAAAATAAAAACAATTTAACAGATATGTATTCATAAAATGTAATGGCGTGATTTCTTGACCTATGCTATTTGACGTTATTACCCACATATATGTGTAATAACGCCATGCAAACAAAACTATGAAATAAGAGGAATAATTGCATTAGATTGACCAATTCTAAAAATACAAACTATACAAACTTAAAAATTGACAAATCGCATTCTAAGTTATTGAAAATGTTAATTTTTTGTGAAAGTGTAAGAAAAATAAAGGTGTGGTATGTGTGTGTGTGGGGGGGGGGGAGGATGAGGCAAAAAAATATCAGACCGTGAGCTTCTTTTTGCTTAAAAAGGACCGTTTAAATAGAATTATTAGAAACATTGCACAGTTTTAACTGCGTTTATTTGAATCAGTATTTAGGATGTAGCTCGGCCAGTGTAGGGAATCAACCGGGATATTAATGCCAAGGATTGGCGTTATTACCCCGTTATAGTTATTGCGCTGTACATTTTAAATTACAAATTATCTAGAGAAGATATCCAAAATCTTCAAAACTATTTTGAAGTTCATGAAATGTACTACAAATTTATGTAATTAA
The DNA here is from genome assembly GCA_964019185.1 of Maratus speculifer. Taxonomy (NCBI): domain Eukaryota; kingdom Metazoa; phylum Arthropoda; class Arachnida; order Araneae; family Salticidae; genus Maratus; species Maratus speculifer. The sequence continues at coordinate 281,173,365 of OZ025294.1, forward strand.
CAAAGTATTTCCGGATTAAAAAAAAATAGTCTTCACATCACAAAACGTATCTCGCAAATTTTATATCAAGCGTTAATTTTAGTTTCTTGTAAAAACAATAAGACCTAAAAATGAAACAAGTTAACTTGAAGCAGTTTTTTGCGATTTATATGACTCAAAACCCTTCTGCGCAGAGCACATGGGTGTCATTTACCAGATTATTTCATAATTATGCATAATATTAGCACTTGGCGTTATTACCCCGCCTGGCGTTATTACACCAGACCACCTTATATATATATGTAAACTTTCTCTAATTATTAACTTTAACACTTTATCTACCGAATTATGAATTCATGAAAATTTTAAATTCTAAAGTGTTTTACGTAAATTGTTTAAACTAAATTAAAAGATTTACACAGTCATTTAATAAATTTTTGAATGATTTTAGAAGGATTAATTAAATTTGAATTTACAAGAAATTTGTGCAATACTTATAACCCTTCTCAAGTCTTTTATTTTTAATTGTTTTCTTAGTATTTTGTAGAATTCTAAAATGTACAAATATGATGTTCATACAATATAAATATAAAAATATTTCCGAATTGAAAAATCTGCATTCCGCTCCCTCAGAGCCAAAAAAGCTGAAAAGATGCAAAGGCAAAGAAATCATTATTTTAAAAATATTTTTGGTGTAACCAAAAATGCTTTTGGAACAAAATAAATTAATGTATCTGTAATTCATTCTAAACAGTGTTACAACTAATTGACGTATTAAAAGAATTTTATAGAAGTTATTTCAATGATGCTTATAAGTTCCGTTGGTAGATAAATGGTTAAATTAATTGAAAAATAGACCACAGATAAATGAACCAATATTTGTAATACACAATAAAATTCTACATCTGACTATTAATGCATAAATATTATTCAGGAATTGCAGTTGGCCTCATAGAATAATTATGTAATCAATAAAAAAATTATAAGTTAATATTAGAAATATAATAATATGATTTATTTTTCATTTACCTTACTAGTAACATCAAATAGCGTTAAATTATGCAATTTTCTGATAAAAGATATGTATAGAAAAGAAAACGAAATTCTTTTAATAACTCAATATGTTTTCATATTAAAACTTTTCTTGTATGCATCATACATATTATATGTTTTTTATTCTCTCTCTAGCATGGACGAAGAATAGAAATGGTTACAATTGATTCCAGAAAAGAAGAAACAGAACCGAAAGAGTCTGATGAAAACAACCCTGCTAAGAAAACTGTGACAAAGAAAAAGAAAACAGTTGTCATCGGGGCGAGAATACACCCAGGTGAAACGCCCTCTTCGTATGTCTGCCAAGGTATATTTCTTTATCATAAAAAAAGATTTTGTCAATAATTAATTGATAAATATAAAATTCTATTCTAGCATTGTTGAACAGTAGTCGAATAATATGTGGTAAAGAGAAGTTTTATGGTAAGGAGAAAGAAGTGGGAGGGTAGGAAGAGTTTAACAGCACTAATTTTGTTTAAAAAGTCATAAAACTTTTCAAATGTCGAAAAGTTAAAAAAAAATAACTTTCTGACATTTTATATCTGAAAAACTCTACTTTTCAAAAAGTTGTTTTTTAAAGGTGATAATAATAACGTACTTAATGCTATCTAATTTTTATTTCACAATTTTCCAGATCATAATGGGAGAAAATAGTAGTTATAGGGGTTTTTTACATTGTCGAACACATTTTTTAATTCAGGGGTTGCATGCATGATTATAAAAGAAGCTCTGTATATGAAACAGTATTTACACTAATAGCATGCATGGTCACAGTGACGTCACTGTGAGTCACAACACATCTGTGACCAAAATGCCACCACTCAGTGACGTCACATTATGACTGAGATGTGACTTTCTTAAAAATCTTTAGAAATTTATAAATATCCTTTAAAACATGTTATTTACTTTAAAAAACATGTTTCAGGCAATTTAAATATCGTCGCTTTTGTCGCAGTTTCGTCACAATGTTAATGTCAAATTAGTCACAAATGACACATTTTTCACAAATTTGTCACATTGTGACCACTTTGTGAAACGTCAGAAAAGAGCTCTAAAACGGAAATAACGACTTCACATTTTAATCACTGTGATTTCACATCGACGTCACGTGACGTCACATCGACAATCGATGGTCACAAAGTCACAATGTGACTTCACAACGACGTTCCAATGACGTCACCATGCTTTACGGGTTATAATATACAATCATACTCAAGATTTCTTTTTACATTAATCCAAACAAATGTTTTTTAAAGAATTGTTATGTTTTATAAACAAAATTGCATTTCGAAAAAAATTTATAAATTCAGTATAAATTCGTTTTTTACTAGCCACGCTACCGGTTCGTCTGAAGTTTTTCACAAATAGCCTAATAGTAGCCCTTGTTGTTGACTGTCTTTCGTATTTTCGATGTAACGTATGAAGCATCTATTCCCGTAAGACATGGTGACGTCACTGCAACGTCGTTGTGAAGTCACATTGTGACTTTGTGACCATCGATTGTCGATGTGATGTCACGTGACGTTGATCTAAAGTCACAGTGACTAAAATGTGAAGTCGTTATGGCCGTTATAGAGCTTTTTTGTGACGTCACATTGTGACCACTTTTTGGCGTCATAATGTGACCAATTCGTGAAAAGTGTGTCATTTGTGACTAATTTGACATTAACATTGTGACGAAACTGAGACAAAAGCGACGATATTTAAATTGCCAGAAACATGTTTTTAAAAGTAAATAACATGTTTTGAAGAATATTTGTAATTTTCTAAAAATGTTTAAGAAAGTCACATCTCAGTCAGAGTGTGACGTCACTGAGTGGTGGCATTTTCGTCACAGATGTGATGTGACCAAAGTGACTCACAGTGACGTTATTGTGACGTCACTGTGACCAAGCATGCTATGTGGGTTCAGATGTTTTATCACCCACTGTCCAGGAAAAGATAGCTATTCTTTCTTCTAAGGAGAGCATTTCTTCAAACATCGGTGACAAAAATGAATAGATTAGTGTTTTCATATAAATGGATAGTTATTTTTGGAACAGTGGCACCAACTTATATGGGTTCATGGGGCCTGAGCCCACCCAATAATTTTCAATCCTAGCATACACAATTTTTATTGTTCTATTTAGTTATTTATTTCATTATTTTTTACTCCAGAACAAAATTTATTTTGTCAATGACCACGTGTTTTGATTCTCCAACTGACTCCCATAAATCCCAAATAACTGAAATGCTCATGTTTAACTTTCTGCTATTTCAATTTGTAGCCATGTTCATGACATTGCGATATTACAATAAATATTAGAGTCTTTATAACGGAAAACGAATGAGATTATAATTTACAAGAATTGCAACTTCAGTAAAACATGATAGTTTGACTTAAAATTCTCATCTTTCACCATCTGCCCCCTCCTTTTAAAAAGAACAAACTGGTCGTATCATTTTACCAAAATATTTTTGAGCCCACCCAATATTTTTGAGCCAACCCAATATTTTTCAAAAGTTGGCGCCAATGTTTTGGAACATCCACACTGTTAAACAAACAAGTAAAAAGGTTTCAAGTAATTTAACTATTCTATCTTTCTCTCACTCTTTTTTTAACTATTCGGAAAATAGTTGCTGTTTTATTTCAAAATCAAATATTACATTTATAATATATCAAATATTATAAATGTATATTAATTATAATATATCAAATATTATAAATATATTAATATTATATCACATTTACAGTACCATAAATTGTTAAATTGAAATTTCATTTAATATATGTTTATGTTTGGTTCAGGAGTATTAACGTGACTCTAAATGTCCAGGCATATTAATATGACTCTGTTATTACGTAAGCTACGTTTTGATTATCCTAAAGATGATTTTATTTTTTTTAATATAGAAATCATTTATAAGTCTAAAATTACAGTCTTCGAAAATATTATTTTCCGAATAGTCGTTGTAATTTGTTAAATTGCAATTTTTGTTTTCCTATTATTATATTTTTTTGTATACGATATTCGTTTGATCATGTTAAACTTTCAACACTGACTAGACCCTTGCGGATCGTTCGAGCGAACCCTAGTAGCAAACCAATATTGGTCCAACGTTGCGCCAATATTTCATTTATTGGAAATATTGCAAATAAAACGTCAATATTGCCCCAATATTGGGATGTTTACATTTTCCCCTTATTTAGCAAATGTTTGCAGTCAATATTATGCCAATATTTGGGTTTCATTGGAAATATTGCCAATAAAACGCCAATATTATACAAATGTTGGTGTTACATCGGAAATATTTCCAATGAAATTCTAATATTTAACCAATATTGGCATTTTATTGGCAATATTTACAATGAAACCCCAATATTGGCATAATATTGGTTGCAAATATTGGCTAAATAAGAACAAAATGTAAACACCCCAATATTAGAGCAATGTTTCATGCCAATATTGCGCCAATGTGCCAATATTTCTCCAAGTTGTTACTATTATTGGCCCAATATTGTTTGGCTGCTCGGGAGATATACTACATAAGATTGCGTGAATTTAGCAGTATGGAAAATCTCGCCTTGGTTTCTTGTTATTAATGCTATTTCTATCTTTAATATGTTGTCCGAATTTGAAAGATTTTCTGTTTTTATAACAAATGTTTACTCAAGAAATATTAGAACAAGAACATATAAAATAATCATGATTTATGAAATGGTAAGACCATTTAGAGAAAGTTCACTACTGGTCCACAATAATTTGTAACTTACTGAAACAATTCAGCATCGGTAAAAATATACTCCACATACGTGCTCAGTGATGTAAACATTTATATACAAAAATATAATTCTAATTTATAATTTGAGGTATTTGATTTTGATTTTTTTAATAATAATTTTAAAATAATTCGAGTAAATATTATTTTAAAAATTATCAAATTACAGTCGGCTCTCATTAGTTCGAACTCGTCGGGACCACAATAAAAGTTAGAATTATCCAAAATTCGAATTACGGAAAGTATGAGAAGACAGCATGCTTAAAATAAAACTATTACAAAGGAGTTAATGTTACAGTGTTTTTTAAAATTTATTTCCCCTGTTATCATTAGAATATGACTTACTATTAAATTAAAATATATAAATATATAAGCTAATTAAGGGATTAAAAATAAGCGCGATGGAAGAAAAATTTCAGGTGTCACTGATGGACAGATGGATCACTAAGAAAATGGAAATCTAATGCATGGTATTATATGTATAATAGTTCGGAAAGATTCACACAAAAATCAAAGAAAGAAAGCTATTCAAAGGATCTGAATTCCGTGAGACAGAAAGGAAAAATTTTAAATCGTAATTCTCATTAGTCCGAATTTAACGAAGTCAAGAAAAAACGAGTTCAAATTGAAAAAAAATTAACATTATTCGGCTATTGAAAATTTCGGGACTTCATGTTTTGTTCGAATTAAGCGAAGATTTGATTTATCCGATTTCGAATTAACGAGAGTCGACTGTATATCAATTACCTCTTATATTTTTCATGTGTGATAGGATATACTTAATATTTAGGTAAAAAAAAAAAAAAAAAAAAAAAAACTTTTAAATTGTCAATTCATTTACAACACAATAAATATAATGTGTAAATACTTCCTAATATGGTGTATTTCTTTTCTAGGCATGATCAATTTTCTCCTCGGAGAAAGTCAAGTAGCTGTGATACTACGTGATTACGTCACTTTCAAATTTATACCCATGCTGAACCCAGATGGCGTATTTGTAGGAAATTACAGGTATCAGTTGATTTTTAAAGCAATTTTTTCTATTTTTTTTCTTTTAATTTCGTTAGTTTACAAATTTTCTGTACATAATAAGTGGAGGACATTATAGCGCTCATTTGTGTATTATATTAATTAATTCAGTGTCGCTTAAAGGGACGGTGGACGTTAAAATTTTTCTTTTTTAATTTTCATCATAACAAGATGAAATTTTGTGCATGCATACATTTCCCCAAAAGTATATAGAACACCTTCAAAAAATTTCCAATCTTATTAGTTTTTTTAATTAAAAAATTTAAATTTTAAAACGAAATTTTAAAATGCTCCTCGTGTCTTAATTTTTGAGATATTTTCTTGCTTTTGCGTTTTTATCATTGAAAACTCTATTATAAACAAATTTGTGTATGATTTTTTAAATATCTTGAATAATTAATATTTTACAGATTTTTTTTCTAAATTCCATATTGATTTTCATCAAAATTTTGCCTTTTAATAAGTAAAAAATCAAATTTGACTACCTTAATGAAAACGAATTTTAAAAAGCTTACACAATTTCTTTTTAAACAGTGTCAGAAAACTTCCTTATTAATTTCATAAATAGTGCTCAAAAATTACGATGCAAGGAGCATTTCAAAAATCTAAAAACGCTGAAAAATTAGTTTAAAAAAAAAAAAAACAGATTCAAAGTATATAAATACAACTTACCTTTATTATTTTCATTTTAAAACCTTCATAAATTATATTTTTATAAGAAAAAACTGTTTTGGCATTATTATACCACAGAAATAGACATTTTTACGAAGATTTTGTTATGGACGATTATACTTAAATAAAAGGTCCACTGTCCCCTTAAAGAGCTAAGGAAGATTTTTTAAAAGTTAGAGGGGGGGGGGCAGAAAGTTCTTATCTAAATACTTATATTATCATAAGTGTTTACTGGCTGTTTCAAAAATTCTCTCCGAGAGTAAGACGCGATAAAAAGAAATTCTACGTGTCGGAGAGGCATGTGGTCTCAGAAAAAAGCGTGGTACAGGATTTTGTTTAACAAGGACAAAAAAATAGTTCAAAAATTATACAATGGAGAGCGCTACTGCAGATAATCCTATGGAATAATTCCATATTGCTCACACAAAGCAAGATATGGATACAAAAACATTAGAAAATACTGCATGCTTTCTTTTTTTGTATTACGTATATGTAAATATTATAAAATATTTTATCAAAGAAATTTTTTAATTTGATTGGTAGAATCTGCTAAAACTTCTCTTTAAAAACCATGTGAATATTAATGAAACGAATTTAAGAAATATTATTACAATTAACTTTAAAATCTGTGACTGAGAGAAAATGTTGATAACCTTTATTCAATATATTATTTAAGTGACCTAATATCTTAATGATATGGTAAATAAATTATATATTTATAACATTTTTTTACTTACAGTTAAATAAAATTTTTTTGTATTGAATATAGTGTTATGATAAATATTCAATATTCTGTGAAATACTTCAGTCTAATTCACATTCTGCTACGTTAAAACAGATGTTTTTCATTATTTAACGAGTGATGAATCATGAGATAATTATTATTTTAATGCAATATCAAAAGAAATTTAAAATTATTTGAAGTATTAATTTTCTATTAATCTTTTTGTGACTATAGGACATGTATTCTTGGGCAAGATCTGAACAGATGTTGGCAAGAAACATCTACACATGCGTATCCTACATTAGCTGCTGTGAAGTCCGTCATAGAATACCTCTCTTCAGAAAAGGTTCGTACAAAAATACAAAGCTATTTTGAAGTTCAGTCATGTTGGCTGTTTAGAAAATGTGAACAAAGTTTATTTATTTATTTATTAACTATTTGGAAATAGTGGTTTTTTTCGGTAGAGAGTTGGGAAATCTGAAGTATGTTCAAATCTTTTTATTGGTTGAATTACGCAACTTTTTTTATTTTATTCGTTTTCTGATAGGTCCATTTTTAATGTCCAAAAAATAAATACTTCTGTTTTTTTATTTTATTCGTTTTCTGCTTGGTACATGTTTACTGTCCAAAAATGGAAAACTTCTGTTGCCACGATGGCAAAAAAGTGTTAAGAAATACATAAAATTAATAGCTTAAAAACAAATTGAGATACAGCATTTAAGCAAATTGTATTTAAAAATAAATTTTTTTCTCTATACGACGGTGTGAAAATTGAAAATGTGTGATGTTTAGATGTTTAAAAATTTGCAGCAACAAAAATTGTAAAACTAAAACTTCATTTAAAATTTGTATATGATTAGTGCAGGAATATTAATTTTTAATCCATGGCGTATGTAATGTAGAACTGTGTTATTACGTAAACCAAGTTTTGATCATCATAAAAATGACGTTTATTATTGTTATTATTTTAAATATAGAATTATAAATCTAAAATTTTAGTTTTTGAAAATATAATTTTCCAAATAGTCTATATAATTTTTAAATTACAATTTTTACTAATTTTCTATTTTTTTTGCTTTCTATTATGTTGCAGAAGATAACTTGAAAATGTCAAATAGTCGAAATGAATTGATTTATAGTAGCTTTTATAAGTAAACTATTGGAAGCAAGCACAATTTTATTTATATTGTTCTTAATTTAAAAAAAGTGGCAGTTTTGAACAAAAATGGAACGACTTATAACTAAAAGGTCAGCGAAAATAATATACAGCATTGCTAATAATATTGTAATTGGTATACCCAATAATTGTAAATGTAATGTGTAATTATTAAAAATAGAATATTGGTATTTTGCTATAACTTTAATTTAAGGATAACTGCTGTCAGAAATATCCCTTCCTCCACAATAAATAATTATATTTTTTAATACTGTACCAAAATTGGTCTTAAAATGCGCAAACTGTATATTTTTTCGTTTAATAAAAACAAAAAAGAAGAGAGATGTTAACTTAAAACCCTTTCGGGTCTGGTGTACTATTAATAGTACATTACTTTTAATGGAACATTATTTTGTTTTAAGAAACACTTTTCTACTATTTACATGTAGTAATGTTAGTATATGTCTATGCATTTACTATATGACTTCATTTATGATTAGGCATTTAGTAATAATAATTATTATTATTATTTGCTTAATTCTCTTTGCGCTGTTTGTGATTCTTGTATTTTAGACATATATTTTACTCTTTAAATTTGAAATAAAAGTCACTTTCCTGAAAGAATCATGTGCAAAAAAATAAAAAAATAAAAATAAAAATAAAAATAAAAATAAAAATAAAATAAATAAAATAAATAAATAAAAATAAAACGCAAAAAGTATTAGAAAGTTGTAATGTAAGTTAAATTTTATTGTAATATAATATTCTCTAAGCATGTTGAGAAATTCTTCCTTAGTCTGTTTTCATATGAATATTAATTGAACAGTGCGCAAAACAACAATATTTATTATCTTTAAGACAATGAAATATTTGTGAAGTAATAATTAATCTATTTGGATAACTACTATTAATGTTATTAACGTAAAAGAAATTTTTTCTAAAAATTGAAAAAAAAATCTTACCCTAAAGGGTTAAACAATGCACATTAATAGAAAACATTAAACACTAGTCTATAATTGGTCAAATTACAGTATTGATATTTAGCTATTAAGTCAACCGGAAAGTTCTGTCATATAATGTTATTTCTTACCTGCTTTTTTTATTGACATTTTTTCATTGGCGGCACTTTTTTGAAACGGTAAAATCCTCCAAATTTATACGTTTCACAGTAAGATGAAAACTATGGGAAATTTTATCATTTCAAAAAAATGGTGCCAATGAAAAAAATCTGATTTTTTTTTAAAGTAGGCATGAAATAATATTACATGACAGAACGTCCCGATTAACTTAATAGCTAAATACCATCATTGTTATTTGAGCAATTATAGACTAGTATTTAATGTTTTCTTATTAACGTGCATTGTTTACGTTAGCATCTCTCTTTTTTTTGTTTTTATTAAACGAAAAAAATACAGTTTGCGCATTTTAAGACCAATATAAAGTATTACAACACCAATATAGTATACCTATAAAGTATTACCAATACATTATTAAAAATATAATTATTTATTGTGTTATTAATAATTGGAGGATAAATATTGGAACTGGGGAATAAGTAGGAGGAATAAATATTGTGGGATAATTATTTATTGTGGAAAAAATCAATTATTTTTGTGGCAGAGTGTATATTTCTTATAGCAGTTTGTTATTTTAAATTAAATTACATGAGGTCAACCGGAAAGTTCTGTCATATAATGTTATTTTTAACCTACTTTTTAAAATTTCCATTTTTGTCATTGGCATCATTTCTGTGAAATGGTAAAATTCCCCAAATTTATACGTTTCCCATTAAGGTGAAAACTATGGGAAATTTTATCATTTCAAAAAAGTGTTGCCGATGAAGAAATCTGAACTTTTAAAAAGTAGGCATGAAATGACGTTATACTACAGAACTTTCCGGTTGACCTGATATAATTTTAATTTAATCCTTTCGGGTCTGATGCACTATTAATAGTACATTTAAATAATGATGTCTTTTAATGGGGTATTATTTTGTTTTAACAAATACTTTTGATACTATTTACATGTAGTAATCTTAGTATATGCCTATGCATCTAGAATATGACTTCATTTATGTTTCGGCATTTAGTAATAATGATAATTATTATTGTTTACTTACTTCTCTTTGCGCCGTTTGAAATTCTTTTATTTTAAACTTATATTTCATTCTTTAAATTTAAAATAAAAGTTACTTTATTTAAAAAATCATGTGTAATAAAGTGAAAAAAATAAAAAGAATATTGCCCAGTTAAACTGATGGCATTGAGCTCACAGGCTACACATAATAATTGTACATGACAGCCTTATGTTTTCAAGGGTTAATTCCGTTCGAAAAGCAAATTAAGGGGGGTAGGACAGCTCCCTCCATTTCCCCATTTTATACTTAATCACTAAATCCCTTAAACTAATCATGGATATGCTTTATCATATAAAAAATCTGATAAATTGGCATTAAAAATGCATCTACATCAATTAAGGGGGGGGGGATATTAGCCCCCCGTTCCCCCTCTTTATACTTATCCAGTGAACCTAATACTAATCACGGAAGTGCCTTATCAAAAAGATCTTATATATAAATTTTGAACGAAAACTGATAATTCTGCGTGAAAAACCCATTTATATAAACTAAGGGGAGGTGCATTAGCCCCCGAACATATAGAAGCACATATTAGCTACCGAACCCCTTATACATATAGAATGAACTCCAAAAGCTAATCAGGGAAGCACCTTATCAAAATATACATATATCCAAAATTTCAAGTGAATCGGATATTTTTATAATGAGTTATCGCGTTACGCACATATGCACATACAGAACGGAAGGGCACATAAGCTCCGAGGCTTTGATACCCTGGGAGCTAAAAAGTGTTAGAAAGTTGTAATATCAGTTAAATCTTGTTGTAATATAATATTTTCTAAACTTCACCGAAAACTCTTCCTTACCCAATTATCATATAAATAGTAGGCGAAATAACAACATTCGTTATCTTTCAACCAATAAAATGTTTGTTAAACAGTTAATTAATCTATTTGGATAGCTGGCATTAATGTTATTAACATAAAAGTGAATTTTTTTTCAAAAAGGTGTAAAAAATGCGGACCCGAAAGGTTTAAAATAATAAACTGCTATGAAAAATATACCCCCTGCCACAAAAATAATTGATTTTTTTTCAAACTTTATCAAAATTGGTCTTAAAATGTGCAAACTGTATAGTCTGCCGTTTAAAACAAAAAGAAAGGGAGACTGTAACGTAAATAATACACATTAATAAGCACCTCAGACGTAATGAAACGTAAATACTCTTTATTTATTGCCACTCCCATTCCCATTATATATATTTAAGCAGTGCGTAATAATATTAATTATTGACAAAGAAGAGGCGTATTTTCTGGACTTTATTAAGAAATGTGAAAGTACGTGAACCTATATTTACTCTTTTAATTCAGAATAGGATAGGATTCTTTTTTGTCAGAAAGCAAATATTTAAAATTTAACAAAACCATTTAATTACCTCAGATGTCACGTTTAGTACTTTTTCTCTCCCAGTAATAACGCTTTTTAACAAATATTTGAAGATGAATTTTTCTATGTTTTATTTAACCTTGTAGTCGAGATATTTTTCCTTTTTTATATGATTATTTATGTTATTTAATTAAAATTATTTTTAATGAAACTTTTATGTTTTAATATAGCTATGTGTACATAAGAAAAAAATATTAATCATGTTGGATTTATTTAATGTAAAAGCGTTTCAGATTATGTACTATTTTGTCTTAAATTTTAAATTGTACATGAATATAAATGTTATGTAATCTCATAATTATTTTTTTATGATAATTTATTTAATATAACGACGGGTATTACATTTTTATATTCGATATAACTGAAAAATATAAACTTAGTTAAATTTACTTTAATTATTTGCTCCATAGGCTGACTATTAAATTATGTAAAAAGGTCGTTGTTATCGTTCGCGCATGCCCAGATAAAAATTATTTCATACAGCTATTCATATTTCCCACTGTTTTCGTAAATTATCATCGAATTTCGTTTGAACTAAATAAACTAATATCAAATCAACAAATTCATTAAATTCAAATTTTAAAGATTTCAAATTTCGAATAACTTCATTACAAGTGTCCAATAGCTCATAAAATTGATTTTTGCGTAGGTGATTTTAATGATTTAGCATTAATAAATTTTGACAGCAATGAATATGCCAAATTCTTACGATTATCATAGCGATTAACAAGAGGTTCAAACGCTTCTTTAATTATCGGCGGAAATTGAAAAACCCGAAATTAGTTTAGCAGGATAATTCTTTACACTCGCTTTTAGATAAGAAAATTTTAAATGATCTGATAAATTTTCATTATTATGAATTGCAGTCAGAAATGTTTCCTTAAAGGTAATGCAATTACTAACATAACCATAAAATATCGGTAATTCAAATTTAGGCAATCTTAAAGTGTTATCCTTTACATACATTCCTGAATTATTACTAGTTGCATCTTTATTTTCTTGTATTTTTACACCTTGATTTACAAAAATTTCTTCAATTTTAACTAAATCTTTAACCAAGATGTCTTCAGCGTGAGTAAAGGAATCATATAACACATTTATGCTTTCTTCGGCTATGCCAAAATAATTTTTTTAAACCAGATTCTAAACTAATTAATTCACTTTTTAGTTTTTCTATTAATTGCAAATTTTTATTTTCTATAGCTTCAGCAACTTGAATATTATATCGCTTTATTTCTTTGATAGTGAAAGTGAATTTACTATCACACGCAATTTCAGCATTCGTTTTCAATTACGTAATTAATATTTACATTTAAACTTTAAATACACTAGACGCTGAGGCTTTCGACTGACCAGAACTTTTACTATATAGAGATTTTAAAATGAATAGAAGAGATTTTATTAACCATAATCAGAAGAGATAAAGATATTACCTGTAGAACATGCTTCGTTGACGACGTTCACAATTATTCTTTACTTTATTTTGGTATCAGTCTTCTATTTTATGAATCATTTATTTCTTTTAATAACTATGCTAAATTTTTGTTTGCTGATTATATACCTTTTACTTAAATGTTATTCACATAAATGAAGATGATTAGTTGGGCTTTTCAGAGATTTTTAATAGAATAATGATAGACTTGAAATTTAATAAACATCCTTGCGAATCATAACATTTTGTTCTAACACACTGTCCCACAGACAACAATACTGCAGAATAAAGAATACAATCTAAAAAGATGAATTACAGATGATTAAATGCAATATATATATATACGAAGAACATATTAGGAATATAAAAATACAGATGTGTTAGAAAATAATAAGAAATAATAATTAAATAAAGCCAACAAAGTCTGGTTTTGTCAGGATCAAATGTGTACTGCTGCCCTCTATCTTCATTATTCAGTACTAAACTCTAGCGTCATTTCTCAAGACTAAACAAACATGCAAGAATTTTTTGAGCTTTTTAAAAAAATCACTATATTTCCATGAATATACGTGTTATTCTTAGAAAAAAAATCAGTGAACATGCTGTACTGTATGCACATAATCGTATTCTACAGCAATAGATCATTTCGTGCATTTTAAGATACAACGTGAACCCAAATGCAATTGTGATGATTATCGGTCCCTTAACAGTCCTTTCTATCAAATGGACTTTGTCAAATAAGAGGTCAAACATAATGTTTGTAATCCTGAAGAATCTGACAAATATATCTTTAAATGTTCGGCAATATGTCTAAAATTGAAGTACTCGGTCATTACTTTACATATAATGTTGTATACAAACATTCACAATGGTAATTTTTAAACATCTTTAATAGGAAAGGATAAAATTGCCATGACGAAGTCCCCTAGAGCAACTATAGTCTTTTTGGCCCTAGAATCTTTTACATGTTAGCTTCGTGAATAAAGCAGAAGTGACTGTATTATAATCGCCAAAACATTCTTCTTATGTCAAGCCATGACGCCATGTAAAATAATAAATTACAGATGGTTATGTCTTATTATGTTTAATTATTTTAAAACCAGGCACGACAAACATTGTTTCTATAAATATCGTCTGCATTCATTTATGTGAAAAAAAGCATCACGAAGATATTGTAGTCTTCGTTTCCATAATAATTTATGTTTCTTATTTTATGTTTTTGGCATTATTCTCTGTATTTTTATTCAAATGTAAAAATATGATGGAATGTGTTAAGCCGTCTGTGGCTCGCTCGCTTTTTCATGGGAAATAATAACGCAATTACAGTCCATATGTGTTATGTTTCTTATTAGTTTAAAAACGCTACGGACAAATATTATACCAGATTTGGCAACTAATAGTTTCGTTATAACTGTGGAAAGACTTACACACTAACTCCAAAAATTATAACACACCTATTGGCACTAAAAATATGGACAAATGAATAAAGAGGAAGAGGCATATAGATTATTGTCTATCAGTTGCGAGTGAAGTAACTAAGGAGGTTGTCACAAGATTATATCTTTCTTTTAATCTGATTTACAGTTTCTCATTGTTGGTGGTGAAAACTTTCACCAATAAACTTCAATAGAAAATGTCATCCTGTTACAGCGTCTTCACTGTTAAAACTACAGGTGACATATTGCAGTTTTTAGGGGTGAAAGGCTTGTCTCACTGGTGACACGCCTACGGGAGCCAGAATGGCACCTAATACAGAGTGCCAAATAATAAAAATAAATTATAAAACGACTTTTAGCCCGCGAAGGATTCGAAGTCACAACGTCTGATTGCAAGCTCAACGCTCTAACCGTTCGGCCATCGAGCTTGCCTTCAAAGTCCCTCTGAAATGTTCAAATGTCCTGAAATTCAAAGGTTGCTTTATATAAAAAGCTCGCCAAAAGTTAATCATCCGAAGTGCACTGTTAAAAGTGAAGGTGACAAATCGGTGCCATTTGGGTCCCGGAGGTGAAAAGGCCCTAGGGTCCATTGGAACCCGGGGCATTTGAAACCCTAGGGTGCCATAGGGGCTTGGATATGTGGTTGCAATGGCGACAGGCCTCTTACTGGGTGATTGGAGCTAAATAAGGTGACATACACATCGTATTGGCAGCAATGTGGCACCTCATCGGGTGACTGGAACCATGCGCATGCGCTGTGACGTGTGTCTTTCTGTTTTCTTTGACGGCAAGTAAAATCTATGGCTATGAGTGAATGAAGGTGAGCTCGATGGCCGACCGGTTAGAACGCTGAGCTTGTAATCAGACGTTGTGAGTTCGAATTTCTTAGACGGTCAAAAATCGGTTTGTATATTTTTTAATTTTTTATTATTAGACACTCTAGATTAAGGGTGCCATCTTTTCACCCTAATTAAAGGTGTCGTTCTGGCTCCTTTAGGGGTGTCACCAGTGAGACAAGCCTTTCACCCCTAAAAGGTGCAATGTGTCACCATTAGTTTTAACAGTGTGAAGTTCTCACCGAAATTGGAATAGCGCACGCGCGGTGATAGTCTTCTTAGGAGAAAAGGACACACTGCACAGAGCATGCGCAAATGAGTAAGAGGTGAAAATATTCCCATGGCATGCATTGCGCGGCAACCTAATTGGCGTGAATCACCCAGTGAGGGATCAAACGGCACCCCAAACGCATTTTCAATGTCAAATGGTAACACCTTTTCATCCCTGGGAGCCAACTGTTCTGTCACCTTTATTTTTAACAGTGTTATTGACGGGAGAAATTTTCTTTCAGAAATATGAAAATCAGTTCTATTACTTATTACTGGTGTCAGTTTTCCCAGGCGTTAATATCTTTCAGCGACACTGATAGGGGGCTGTGTTCGTTCCACAATATAGCGGAACTATTACCGCCAAAGTATACTCTTACCAGTAAAAATGAATATCAGGTTTTGCCATTCTTTTTGATTGAAGTCTTCCATTAATGAGACTTTTAAATATAAAGAAATTTTCTGGTAGAAGTTTCTTGCGGCGATATAAAACCCCTGCAAAAGCAGTTACAGTTGAAGTTTCACTATTTTAAGGACAGGTCAATTCTTCTTTATTAAAAGTTTTGTATTAAAAATACATCTTAAATCTCGAGGACGTGCGCTGGGCTTGATAGACTCAGAACGTGTATATTTTTTGCAATTGTATCCACTATTATTTTAAAGTAATCTTCAATTTATTTTATCACTGAATTCATAACGAGTGTCTCAGATTAAATAGAGTGACCCTGACCATTATTATTTGCATTCATTGGTGACAAAGTAGAGACCATTCACATCCTGGGTATGCGTTCATTAACCCGGGTTAATGCAAATTTCTGATACCACAAATAGAAGAAAACTGAATTTATCCTTTTTAGGTGCGTTCGTAATTATGTAAATACGTAGCATTTATAGTCGTAGTTAAGACCGTCCGTCTGTCAGTCCGCATATAAAAGAGCAAAAACTAACCATCCAAATCGTTTGAAATTTAAAATAAATAATTGTTGCATAATTCTGAAGAATCATTTCATATGTAATGAAAATCGGATACATAATTTCATTACACGGACAATCAAAATTATACCGTTATATAATGACAAAGGGAGGACATTGTTTGGGGAGTAGTTTTAATGATATTAAACTTTTTCGCATTTTATGAAATAGATGTACGTTTCTGAGGTTTACTACAAGGCTACTACAATAGAAAGCAGATAATATTTACAGGGATACTCAAAAGATTTCGTCTATTATACTTTATCCGAAATACTATATATTATTGCGCCAAGGTCTGAATAATTTTAAAATTTCGTTATACTACCAACACTCCTCATTTGTCACGGTGTACGTGCAATTTATGACTTGTTTTTTAATTCTGTAAGTAAAGGGAAATAATTTTAATTTGCTAATGATAAATACATAGAAACTTTGCTTGAATATAACAAGGCTGAGATAATAAAAAGAATATATTATACTTTTGTTTTACGTAATTGCCAAAGTGCCTAGAAAGTCTGATAAACATGTTATTTAAATAAAAATAGTTAAATTAATTTATTTCTATTTGTATTCTTAGTAATGCGTAAATAGTTTCTTTGTTAAATGAAGTTAACCAAAAAGGAAATTAAGTTTGACATTTTGAATTATTTTTTGTTTAAACCGCTAATTAAAATTTGTAAAGGATTCAATTTAAGAACTATTCCATTTTATCGATTTTAACTAAGAACAAACATGTGATTTTATTGCAACGTGCGCATTCAGTATAAAAAGGAAATAACATAAAAGCGATTTTTTAAATGTAAAAGATTTTCCGACAAGATATTACGCTAGTTTAAGCTTTATATTTTATACCATTATGAATTTCATGTAAATAAATTTAGATTAAGAGGAAATTGCATAAAATTTTAAATGACTAACATGTTTATCATACTTCTCATGAATGTTTCGTGCGTATCCAATTGTATGCTTGTGGTGTCATAGAATATAAAGTACCTAATTTTTTTACGATTACATAACTAGTCGGATGTGGTAATCACAAAACTTTCATTATCTCATACATGTTAATACTCTTGAAGAGCGCAGCATATCCACGCCACCTGTTAAGTGATTTACACTAAAAGCTAATCAGCAACAACTGTGTCAACTTCTAATTGAAACTGAAATTTCATGAAAATCCATACACTAGTCCTTGAAATGGAGCTATTAGGAAAATCGTACCGAAATCTGCATAAAAGTGTCATCTGTTGAGCGATTTACTCCAAAAACTAATCAAGACCAATTTATAGCAGGAACTAATTGAATCTGAATTTTCACGATAGTTCATTCCTTAGTCCTTCTGACACAGCTATTGCAATAATCCTGAATGATGCAGTACAGCTCATATTCAAAATATTAGAATAATTGAGAAAAAGTAATAAGAAAAAAATTATTTGTCAATTATTTATTTTTATACTAAGTAAATGCAATTAAATTTCTTATAAATTAAATCTGGAATGTTTAGATAAGATTTTAACATTTATAAAATATAAAATACAGCACAATAAATTAGGTATACAGCTTCCTTAAACACACCAGAATATTAGAATAAAATTTAGATTGGTTCAAAATATTAGAATATTTTATTTTACGCAACAATATTACCTTATGAATATGAAGTAAATGGTAGTTAATATTTTGTAGCATCCCCTTTAGCTTTCATAACAGCGTACAATCGATCTTGCATATTATATACAAGGTGTTTACAAACATTTCTATCAATATTAGCCCAAATAGACTTTATACGTGCCACTAACTCAGTTTTACTTGAAGGAGGATTTTCTTGAAGTTTTTTCTTCATTATACACCATAAATTTTCGATGGGATTAAGATCTGGTGAATTTGGTGGCCAAGGAAGTACCTTAATGTTGCGTTGGCGGAACCAATTCTTAGTTGACACCGAGATATGCGGGGACGCTAAATCTTGTTGAAAGATGAAATCATCTTCAAATAAATCTTCTGATGATGGAATCATGTAATATTCTAAAATTTCTTGATATATCAGAGAGTTAACCTTTTCGTAGACGATGTATAACTTTCCAGGTCCTTCTGCACTCATACAACCCCAAACCATGACACTAGCAGCAAATTTTACGGAACGTTTAAGGCATTCTTTATCAAATGCTTCTTGCTTCATTCTCCAAACTCGAATACCTTGATTACCATATGAAACACAAAACATACTTTCATCACTAAATAATATATTTTTCCAATCTTCATTGCTCCATAAACGTCTTGATTTACACCAATTCAATCTTATACGCTTTTGTCTTGCAGTCATGAGAGGTTTTGTTTTCGGTACACGAGATTCAAATTTAAATTTATGGAGACGTCTTAATGTTGTCGATGTAGAAACTTCAACTCCTTCTTCTTTCCATTTTCGGTGCGAGAATCGCACACTTTTAAAACGGTTTTTCTTAACTATACGCTTCAGTTTCCTGTCATATCTAGCAGATGTTTTTGGTTTTCGGCCACCATTTCGGCGATTATTTTGAAATTTTCCAATTTTTGAATATTGTGTTAGTATTTTACTAACGCTCGATTGCGAACAATGTAAATAATTCGCTATAAAACATTGATTTTTACCGTGCCGATAC
The DNA here is from genome assembly GCA_964019185.1 of Maratus speculifer. Classification (NCBI taxonomy): domain Eukaryota; kingdom Metazoa; phylum Arthropoda; class Arachnida; order Araneae; family Salticidae; genus Maratus; species Maratus speculifer. Next base: position 281,192,836 of record OZ025294.1, read on the forward strand.
AAATCAACCATACGAAGTTTAGTAGATTCAGGAATATCACTCACACGGCCCATTTTAAGACGAAAAAGAAACAAACTGCAAAAAAGAATACTGATTTTAAATAAAATAGTCTGAATTTAATCAATGATGCCACCAGTTAAGAATTGGTAATAATTAAATCGAATTAATGTGAAATATTCTAATATTTTGAACCACTTGAATAAATATTCTAATATTTTGACTTTTCAAAATAATTTTTTTTGCAATTAATCTTTTCAAAAATGATATTAAATTTAAGATAACAAGTAAATTTAATCAACAATAAGTTCTTAATAAAAATATCGTTTGCATATTTTCATTAAAAGACATTAAATTACCAAACGATATTTTCAATTTCTAAAAAAAAGGGAATTATTCTAATATTTTGAATATGAGCTGTATAACAGCTACTTTTTTGCAATATACACCAAAAAATAATCAGCACCAATTTATATTATGGATTAACTGTATCTAAAGTTTTATTAATATACTCGAGATAGATAACATACATTAGTTCTCGAGATAGGGTTCTCAAAATTATGAGTCACAGACTCACAGACGTATAGAAATATGTTTTTCGGATCTCTGATCCCTAAAACTTGTGAATCTGTCGAAAACCAGAATTTGAAAAAAATCCCTAATTCAATATTTTTTTCTTGCATAGATCGAAAAAATTAAAAATTAGTGGCATAAAGTACCTATTTTCAAAAGTTAAAACTAATGTACCCGAATTTGCTTTTTAATTTTGTGCTTTACGAATACAGCTTACAAGAGTTAGAAAGAGTTTGATATCATTTTAGAACAAATTGATGGAAACAGAATCTGCCCATTACGCATTTCTGCGACAAACTGTGATCCTTTTGTTAATTTAGAATTACTTGAGTAAACGAATTATAAAAATAGGAAAAAAATTGTACGAACTTTTAATGTAATTAATACAAAAAGGACTCTTTTTAGGTGCGTTCGTAATTATGTAAATACGTAGCACCTATTGTTGTCGCTCAGTCCGTCCGTCCGTCTGTCTGTCTGTCCGTCTGTCCGTCTGTCTGTCTGTCCGTCTGTCCGCATATAACAACGCAAAAACTACCTAACCGAATCGTTTGAAATTTAAAATACATAATTATAACATAATTTTGTCGAGACATTTGAAATTTTATGAAAATCGGATGGATAGATCAATTACAGGGACATTCAAAAGGATACCGTTACATTACGGTCAATAGGGAAAAAAGTTTTAAATGCATTTTATTCGTTTGAAATTTAAAACATATAATTATTGCTTAATTTTGTCGAGTCATTTCAAATGTTATGAAAATCGGATGGATAGATCAAATACAGGGACAATCAAAAGGATTCCTTTACATTACGGTCAATGGGGAAAACGTTTCAAATGCATTTTAATGATATTATACTCATTCGAACATAATAGAATTGGCATGAATCTATGAAATATATATTAAAATATGCATTCTGTACAATCTGTGATGCAAAGAAATTTATTATTAAATTACAGGGCCACACAAAAGTATTCCACTATATAATGCTATACAGGGAAACATGGTTTGGCACGTGTTTTAATTATATTCAACTATTTCACATTTTATGAATAAGATATACGTTGCTGAGGTGTAATAAAAATTACTTTCTGCATATTTACAGAAACGTAAAGATTTATATTTTTAAAACTTCATTATCGTACGAACGCACCTCATTTGCTACGTTCACGTGCAATTTCCAACTTGTTATTTTATGAAGAACAAAACATAACACATTCGTTTACACCACATAGAAACAATACACTCTAATAAAGACAAATTTAAAAAATATCTCTTTTTTATCTCTACACTAGAAAAAAGTTTTGTTGAATCAATAGAAATTTGTTTGGTCCAACAAATCTTTTCATTTAAATATGGGCCAATAGCAATGCTATTTGGATAAACAAAAAATTTTTGTTGATTTCTTTTTTGCATTTTTACGTCCACAATTTTCATCCAAAATGCATAATAACGTAATAATAACGTCATTATTCTGTCTCATTTTGAAAAGTTTTTATTATCCAAAAATAATGTTAATCCTTTATAGTTATGTAAATCAATTAAGCAAAATTACGTGAAAGAGTTATGGCTACTGCACACCAATTTAAATTTTGCAAATCAACAAAATTTTGTTGGAATTACAAATTGAAAATACAAGACTTTAGTAAGGATAAAATAAAATTGCTGACAAAATTTTGTGAAAAATTTTGTCAAAAATTTTTGTCATAAGTGTTGACAATTTTTTTGTCTGAGGAACAAAACCGAGTTTTTACTTTAACTAAAAAAATCGCTTATAACAACCAAAATGTACTTAACGAAGCCTGTTTTCCAGTTTTAATCAATTCCTTTTCCTGGGTGTATGTTCATCTCTATTATATTTATTTGAATAACATGTAATTCATTAATTAAAAAGCGAAGAAAAAGAATACTTTATGAAAAAAAATTTTCAGCATTTTAAAAAATATATAAAAGTGTGTGAAACATCAATCATTCTTATTTTATGGTACGAAAAATTGTATGTATGTGTCTATTGATATAACAAAAAACAAAACTGTATAGCTTAATATATAAAATTTAACTAGCTCAACTGCCAAGTTAAGAAGCTTTAATTTATTTATTAATTTTAATATTTAAAGATGAATTCTTCTTTAGCGACGTATGTAATAAGAGTAATCTGCATGATAGATTTATTCGCATAGAAAACGTATACATGATGATAAAAATAATTCAACAAAATGCATTAAAAAAAGATTTGTATAAGAAAATGATGTGTATATTGAACATATAAAGAGAACATATATGAAAAAAAATATATAAACTCTTCTCAGGCTTAACAGTTCTTTTTATTTATTAACTTTTTTTTCATATCATGTTAAAAGTTTTTTAACGCTATGTTAGTAATTTCTTCTATCCTTACAAGAAAAAAATATTGAATTATTGAAAAATTTTGATTTCCGGCTTTCGATAAATTTATACGTTTTACAATGCCTTGAACATGATTTGATGGTTTTTAGAAAAGAGTGGTATGTAAGTCTGTATTTGACAAAAAGATTGTGGGCGCTCCATCTCAAGAACTAATGCACGGAATTTCATAAAAGTTATATTCAGTTAAACTATGATATAAACTGTAACGGAGTAATTTATGGTACATACAGCTCAACAGAAGTGGTACAATGTTGTATTATTCACGATTATTACAACAGTTTTACCTCAAGAACTAATGCACAGACTTTTATAAAACTTCCGATTTAGTTAGTCCTTAATACAATTTTGCGCTGGTTACATTTTGATGTAACAAGCGCCGCTGCTATGCTGCAATATTCATAATTATCGCAATAGCTCTTTTTCAAAAACTAATGCACGAATTTTCATCTAACTTTAGATTCAATTAGTATATGATATATATTATTGCTATTTAGTTTTAGGTATAAAATGCCCTTAAGGTGGCGCTTTTATGCTACATTTTTCACAATTCCACAATAGCTATATATGAAGAACTATTGCATTTTAATCAAACTTCGGATTCAAATAGTCCCTGATAAAAATTGGTCCTCATTAGTTTTTAGTGTACATCACCCAACAGGTGGCAGAATTAATGCAGAATTTTTATGTTTCCGCATAAGCTTTAGCTCAGAAACGTATGAGTTTTTTTTAAGAAAACACTTATATAAAGAGTTGTACTTATGTTTTAGGTACAACTGTAAAAATGTAATGTTCTGTAAAAATGGAATTTCCTAATAATGAAATCCTGGCTGAAACTATGATGTCATTTCTCAAGTTTTAATTTTCTCTGACAATCAGATATAAAGCTGTGAACATAGAAATTTACTCAGCTCTTACATAACATTAAATGAAAAAAACAGGAAGAAAGAAAAAAGAAAACCGTTTTAATCGCCTTAAGAGCAAAATGTAACTGAGCCTTGTATAATAAATACATGCACCACACATTAACAAAGACCATTTAAGTAACGATGCGTCAACCAACCTCATTTATTGTTAGTGCCATCTCTGTTATATATATTTAAATAGAGTGTAATGTCATTAATTGTATGTGTACAAGAAGCCAGCGCATTTTGTTAAAAGAAATTTCTGCACTTTTTTTAAGGGATGTGAAAATATTCGAATCGATCTTAACACTTATTTTACTTCATGATAAAACAGTTTTTCTTCAGAGTAAGAAGTATTAAACATTTATTTTAAATACAAAGTTTAATAATTTTTTGTGTGGCTTTTTTAATATGTTTATTCATTTATTTTTTACAAAAAAATTACTTTTTTTTCATACATTTAGGTGCATGTTTTTGCTTTTCTAGACATAAAATAACATGGTATCTTTTCGATCAGTCTGATCGAGTTAAAAATAACAATGTATATCTAATCTATGTATTCATCATTTAATGAAGTTCCATTACCTTCGCTATGTTATGATGAACTCTCTAAATGGATAGCTAGAAATTATTACCAAAAAAGTTATATGATGGAAATGTGGTGGTCGATTGTCGGTCCTTTTATCTGATTAAGCAGAGTCGTGTCCATTTAATCGGGAGATTTTGATTTCGACAACTGGCGTGTATATTTTATAATTCAGTTTAAAAAATGTCAATAGGCGACACATATTTGCCGATCAGTTTGATTCAGTTAAAGATAATAAAATGTTTAACATATTTCAAAAATGAGCTATGTCACATAGCCAATTTTCTGTGTCTGTTTCTGTGTCAGGATTTCATTATTTAGAAATTCCATTTTTGCAAAAGTTCTCAAATTTTTAGTTTGTTTATTCCTACATATAATGCTAACAAACCATGCGTTGGAAAGAATTCATAAAATAATATATATTTTCAAACAAATGATTCATTAACCTATAATAATTAGGGATGGTAAAGCGAACGTACAACAAACCTGTAAAACCGATACCTACATACAGTGTAGTTGTCTTCAGAAATACCATCTAGCAGTCTCTTTTGCATTACCTTACAAAACCATTTATGTAACTGAGAAAATAAAATTTATGCATTGCAAACAAAGTTCTGGAGAAATAAAAGTAAAGTCTTTATACTTGCTTAAAAATTATAAAACCTAACATAAACTTTTATTTTTAACTTACACAATACAGATTATTAAGAACTATTTTAATAATGAAACTTAAATTAGACATACCTATTGGTGCTACTAATTATGTTGTATTTATTTAAGTAGTAACATAATTTGCAAAGTGTATTTTCATGAAATAATTAAAAATGTTTTATTATTTAACCTGATAGTAGTTGGCCTATATTTGCCCTTATTTTAATTAAAATTAAGAATGATTTTTTTTTCTTTTTTCTTCGGAAAACAAATATTTGAAAAATATATATTTAATTATCACAAATGGAAAATTTAGAAGCATTTTTTGCACTTTCAGTATGTTTGCTCAAAAAAATGTTTGAAGTAAATGTTTGTAACGTTTATTTTATTTAAGTTTTAATTATGTATTCGCATAAGTGATTTCTAGATAAATAATAAGCCATTGCATTCTTTTTAAAATGGAGATTTATCTAATATAATATCATCCACAGTAAATATATAGGAATGACACAGTACTTAAAATAAATCTTCTATACATAAAATAGAGCTTTTTTGTATATTTCCTCTTTGGATAATTTTTGAACGAGATATATATTTATTAAAGGATACACTGAAACAGGTTTTTAAGACCAAAACCGAATTATGGTAATGATCCTATTTTCGTAAAAAAATGAAACGAAAACATAAACGCCCAAAAATTTTTAAAGTAATTAATGTATACATAAATATACATAATTAATAAATAATTATTCGTGTTTTTTAAATATGCATGATTATTAATTAACTATATGTGTTGCCCAAATTGGTTCGCCCTATCTCTTTTTAATTTCAAATGACATAAAATGTAATTAATTCATCAAATACACACAATAATTCTCAATGTATACGAATTTCATCTCCTTAATAAATGCTTTAGGTACGCATGCTTCGATTTATCTTTTATACTGATTTTTGTAAATTATCATCTCTTATACTGTAACATTCTCAAAGTGTATTCGAAATACTTCTGAGATTTCAAACTAAAAATTTTTCTATCGTTCTTAACTTTGCAGGTTTTAATGAGCATGTGAAAAAGTCTTTAAAGTTTAGTTAACCAGGGTAATTCAAAATGAATATAACGATTACAAACGGCTAAAATTTTTAATGAAAAAGAATTTATCAATAAGATTAACACTTGTTTTGTCACAAAGACAAACAATTTATTAACGAGATTATCTTAATGGAAACGAAATTTCAAAATTTTATATAAATACCTAGTTGATGTTCTATGTACTCCACTTGGTCACATGGATAACATCTAAATATCCTTTATTACAAAGAGTTCTATATCCTGTTCTGGTTGGCACGATTGGCGACAAAAGAACCATTTTCGCAACGTTTGGATTTTCTCAAAGGAGTGGAAAACCATGATTTTTAAATAATTTATAAAGATATACTAAATCAATAAATGTTATATATGTAATATGTTAAAAAATGTACGATGTTTATATAAATATTTTTATGTATATACATTTTAGAGATATTTCTATTTATATGTAATTACATATAAATACATACATAAATACATACATACATACATATATATATATATATATATATATATATATATAATATACATACGCCTATAAATAAGTATTATATACTTATATTTTTATAATTTTATACATTTCATATATTTATTATATATGTCAAATTTAAACAAAAGTTATAAATTTTTCTGAAAAAAAAATACAAAAAACAAATGATTAAAATCCATTCCAATAGTATAAAAGCAACCACATTGATTCATTTAGTGCCAAAAAAAGTTCACAAAAAATAACCGGGATAGGATATGGAACTCTCCCCCCCCCCCCTGTTTTGTTCAAACATTCGATACTATCTGCGTGTGTTATTAGCATTTTGGAGCATTCTGTGTTGGAATTTCACAATTGCCATTCTCTCAATACAATGCAGAGAAGATTTCGTTAGAGGCACAATAGAGAACCTTTAATTTCTAACTACATACGCAGATGGTATGTTCTGTTTGAACAAAAATGATGTTTAGATGCTGCCCATGTGAAAAGAGGAATCACATAAAACATTTGCATTGTAAGAAAAAACCATCTGTAAAGTTACTAAAAGTTTTCTGGGAAGCTGGAATTTCTAGAGCTTTTTATATAACATCAACAATAAAAATTCATGTGATAAATACAGACGTCCACTGAAAATCAAAAAAATCTGTAAGGTTACTAAGAATTTTTTAGGAAGCTTGGGATGCCTAGAATATATTATATAATTGCAACCCAAGTTACAGATAAAATTTTAACAAGATAACTATAATTTTAGTAGATTCGTGTGTAAAGTTAAAGATTTCTGTAGCTTTACAAAAATTAGTTTTGTAGATTTGCATCTTTGCTTGTAAAGGGTACAGATAAAATGTAGTAAACATATATTTCGGCAACTTTACATTTGTAGGATTAGAGTTTTTTTTCAGTGTATGACGTTTGTATATAAAATTATGATATTTCGTCTAAATTATGTGTAAATCTTATCGATAAATTCTTGTTCGTTAAAAAGTTATAGCAGTTTGTAATCGCTATAATTATTTTGAATTCCTCTATATTGGCATTACTTTCTTTATAATTTGCTTTCAGGTGTTGATACAGTAATGACTGATAATTAAAAGCAGTAAAGTTCATAGCAATAAATATTAAGTATTTCATTTGAACCGAAACAGCTCATATCAATGACTAAAGTTGAAGATTCCCAAAAGCAGAAATGGGATTTTAGATTAGACATATTTTCGCTGTAATTTCGGCCCAGGCGAATTATGAGCAGCATTTTTGCCGAAAATGGATTTTAGACAGAAAACGAAAACGAAGCCGATATTTAGGTCTTACACTACATTGTTAAAAAAAATTCTGGAAAAATACAGAAAAAAAGCGAAACTCTGTAAATTTACTCCAGTTCTCGTACCACTCAACAATAGGATTGAATTTCTCGGTCACGGTTTTACGTATATTTTCCTTATCTTATATCCAATTCCCTGTAGATATTTCCATGTCTTTATTTAAAGATATTTTTTTTTCTCTGTTAAATTTTTTTAATCGAAAATACACAGTTAAAAATTTCTTTAGCAATATCATTAAAAATATTAAAGAATAAAATTTAGTTATAATTTTTTTTAAACTTAGAATCTTCCCGGAGTTAGTGGTTACTTTTATCCACTAGGTCATAAAAGACGTACTTTGTATTCAATATGAATAGCTCCTATAACCCCATCAATAAAGTTTTCTTTCACTGTCAAGAGGTCAATGAGAATCGATGGGAGTGGTTAAGTAATGGAAACTGAACTGTGTTCAGGAGTTGAAATAATAATAATAATAACCTCCCCTTCTAAACACAGTTTAGTTTGCGCTACTTAACCAACCCCAACCACTTTCATTTTGAGCTCTAAATTTAAGTTTAAATCTAAGCTTTCGAAAGCATTTAATCAGACACAAGAAATAACGGTAAAAAAAGTTGTTCGTTACTCCAAATCCAAAGCGCCTTTTATCGGCATTTTTTTTAACTTTATCTTTAAAATTTATTTTCAAGAAAATACTGACATAAAAAATAGTTTTAGCCAAAACCGCAAACGAACCAATTATCTCGTTTTCCACCCAAATCGACCAATTTTCCCGTTTTTTATAATCACTAGAAATTTTGGATCCTAAACTTTAGTAGCACCTATCCCCTTCGGAAGACGTTTGAGACCCTTCGTTTCCGATTTAATATTGTTTGTCTTGATGTGTACTATCCCCCCCATAAAGTTTTGCTCAAGAGTTTAGATTCACCCTGTATATACGATTACGGGAGGATTTATTGAAACGCATCATTATGTATGTGTGAAGAATTTAAACAAATAAATAGTTTAAATTTCCGTGTTATTTGTTCTACAATTGAAATCGAATAAAGAGACATGATATTCCAAATGAAGCATGATAAAACTTATCACGACATAAAAACTAATTTTATAATATCTTGATTTCAGCAAATGTTTTAATAAAATAAATTAAACTCATCGTTATTAACTTTATTTAACAAATATAATTATATTACATTCATGTATTCATTTAAAAATAGTAAATGGTAGTGTATATTTTATATAAATGAAGAAATATATTCATCTTCAAATATTTGATGATAGACAAAATTCCCAGAAGAAAAATATTTTCTATATTCTGTGTTTGAGGTAATCAAACATCTATCTTAAATTTATGGTATTTGTTTTCTGAAAAAAAAACTGGCTTACTGCAAATTAACTTGAATACAAATGTATTTGTATGCTTTTAGATTTATTTACAAAGTGCAGATTTTTCTCCCGAAAGGCGCACTTAAAGAAAAATAAATGTTATAACACAGTACTTCAATTTAATGTAAGGTAGTGTAATTAGAATGCATGAGAATTGCATGAGAATTGCAATTTATAAAAATATGACTTTTGGTTTTGAATTTTAATTCGCATTGGTTGGTTAATGCAGTAAAAGTCTCTGTTACATATTATAGGTTATGAAAAAAGATTTCCCTTCCTTTTTATATTTATCTATCGTATTATGAATTCAGGACAATTTTATATTCTAAAGCATTTTTCTTAAATTGTTTAAACTAAATTAAAATATTTACATAATCATTTAATAAATTTTTGAAGGATTTTAGAAGGATTGAAAGATTTTGAAAGATTAATTAAATTTGAATTTACAGGGATTTTGTGCACTCCTCGGGTATTTTGTGCATGACCTCACTCAAATCTTGTATTTTAAATTATTTTCTTAGTATTTTAGAATTATAAAATATAGAAATATGATATTCTTACAATATAAATATAGAAATATTTCAGAATTGAAAAATCTCCACTCCTCTCCCTCAGCACCAAGAAAGCTAAAAAGATAAAAAGCGAAAAGAAATCATCCTTCTAAAAATATTTTTGTTTTGTGTAACCAAGAATGCTTTTTGGAAAAAATAAAGTAATGTATCTGTAACTCATTCTAAACAGTATTACAACTAACTGACGTATTAAAAAAAAATTTAAAATAAGTAATTTTAATGGTATTTACAAGTACCGTCGGTAGATAAAGGGTTAAAAGCTGTTCTCAAATCCAAACTGACTACATTATTACACATTCCTTAATTTTTTTAAAACTGTTTTATGAAATTTTTCTGCCACTATTCTTGTACTTATACTAAGAAATCAAATAGCGTTTTCTATTTACTTAGAGAGTCCGTTTATTTGTTTATGTTGACGGACAATTACACTGGTCAACAGCCAAAAAATGGTCTAAATTTTTCCAGCTGATATATGTTAATTTTCATACCTTGAATCCAAAACCCAAAACGGTTTCGCTCTATCAGGTCAATTTTTTGTGCAATTGTCCATTTTAGGCTAAGTGATTTCCGGTATAAATGCCTATACTTCATTGCAGTACTTGTGTGTGTTGCATTACGAGAAATCGTGTTTCGTTGCCCTAGATTACTAATGATAGATTTTCTTTCATTACAGGATCTATGTGAAGTAAATGGCGTCTTCAAAAAGATCATGTAGGAATAAGCCGGATGTATTTTGCTATATCTGTGGCGAATATACCCTTGTACCAAACAGGAAGCCCATCACCAGTTTTATAAAGCGCACCTATCTTGCTTACTTCCAAATGGCACTAGGTGACCAAGATAAAGGTTGGGCACCACATATAGTATGCAAGAAATGCACCGAGTATCTTCGTATGTGGAACAAAGGCCAGAAGACGGCTCTGAAATTTGGAATTCTTATGATCTGGAGGGAGCCTACCAACCATGTCACAGATTGTTACTTCTGCGCTGTAGATCTGACTGGTATAAACAGAAACAACCGGAGTAGCCTGGTATCTGCAGTCAGCACGTCGTCCTGTAGCCCATTCTGAAGCCATTCCTGTTCCCGTGTTTAAAGAACTTCCAGACATTGACGAAGAATCATCCTCCCCCATCAGGGTTGCTGCTGCTGACGACGACTATGTGGTTCCAGAATGAAGTACTCCAGTTCCGTTCACACAAATGGAGCTAAATGATCTCGTTCGCGATCTTAACCTCTCCAAGTCATCTGCCGAACTATTCGCATCCAGATTAAAGGAAAAAAACTGTCTCACTGAGAGTGTTCGCATCACCTTCTACCGCAACAGGCATCAAGATTCCTACAATATTTCCGTGAAGAGCTTGACCTGGTGTACTGTAATGATATTGCACGGCTGCTGTACACGCTGAGAGTGGCAAAATACAACCCCGAACATTGGCGGCTGTTTATCGACAGCAGTAAGCGCTCACTAAAATGTGTTTTGCTACACAATGGCAACCAGTTTGCCTCTGTACCACTGGCTCACTCATCTACATTGAAGGAGAAGTATGAATCAGTGAAGTATGATCTGGAGAAAATTCATTATGTTGACCATCAGTGGTACATTTGTGCGGATTTGAAAATGGTGAACATCTTGTTGGGACAACAATCAGGGTTTACAAAGTACCCCTGTTTCATCTGCATGTGGGACAGTAGGGACAGGGCTCATCATTACACAATCAAGGACTGGACTCTTAGAGAGGACCTGGTGCCCCGCAGAGCGAACATCATCAACAGTCCTCTTGTGAACAGAGAGAAGATCATATTTCCTCCATTGCACATTAAGCTGGGGTTGATGAAGCAATTCACCAAAGCTCTCGACAAAAATAGTAACTTCTTCATGTACTTATGCCAGGTATTTCCCAGATAGAGCATTAAGAAGCTGAAAGCTGGCATCTTTGATGGTCCATAGATCCGTCAACTAATGAGAGATACGCAATTCGAAACACATATGAGTGAAGTGGAACTGGAAGCATAGAAGGCTTTTGTTCTAGTTGTGAAAAACTTTCTCGGCAGCACGAAGGCCACTAACTACATTGAACTGGTGAACAATATGATAACAGCATTCAGGAACCTCGGATGTAACATGAGCATCAAAATTCATTACCTATTCTCGCATTTGGATCGCTTTCCTAACAACCTGGGCTCCATGAGTGATGAACAGGGAGAGCATTTTCATCAGGAGATCAATGAGATGGAGAACAGATACCAAGGTCGCTGGGATGCAGTAATGATGGCGGATTACTGTTGGAATCTCCACACAGACATTCCTGCTGCCGTCCATGCTCGGACCTCAACGAAGAGGAAATTCCTACCATAAGTGTTGCACAATGACGAAACAGTGAACTAACCGAATGTTTTCCTGTCTATTAGTTGTTAATTAACTATGTAATTAACTAAACATGTTTTCTGTTAACATACGTACATTTTTTTCGGTTCAGTTAATTACACTACTGTCGTATATATTTATTTTTTTTCAATTCAACTTCACAGCAAAACCTTACCTGATGTATGGAAACGGATGCCATATTCGGGTTCCTGGAGGTTGAAATATCTTAAATTCATTAAAACATGTCAGACCATTTAAAAAAAAAACTTTTTTGTTGTCCTGTGTTATCTACAGTTGAGGTATAAACCCTAAACGGGAAGATGCTCTCCGTGGGAGTCTTTTTAAGGAAAAATAATCCGTATTTATGCAAGGAAATCCTATGTTTGAAGAGAACTCCGAATGGTTCGGCCAACGGCCGCGATTGCGTTCGAACCCAGCACCTGCCATCTACCAGTTTCGGAGGCAGAACCCCTCCGCTACTGATGGGGCTACCTAGAAAGTCAAAGAATCATTTAGAAACTAGATAAGGCCTTTAGGTCCAGAAAATTATCTTTATCTGAGAAAAAAAATCATTTTAAACACAAGATGTAACGAATTTATTCAAACATGAAATATGCTATTCGATTTCTGATCATACTAGAAATTATGTCTGTCTAATTTCGCACATTCTCATAATAAAATGTCTCCTTTGCAGTGGCAGAAAATTTTTCAGTCTTAAACCGAGAAAAAACTTTATTGAAATGAGCTTTAATGTTAAGTTAAACATGTGCAAGCATTTATTTCCCAGCTTAACTGTTAGATCTCTAAGATAATTTAAAATTGAAAATGGTTTCATAGTCAATATGCAAAAGTTCTGTTTTGGTAGAGATGTCTTATAATCACAGCTTTGGATCGATTCTTTTGTGTCATTTTGGCTAGAAAACACGTTTCATGGTTTCTGTTGAGCCTAGATTGTGAAAAATAGTAAGTTAGTTTTATTTATTGTAAAACTGTTTATTTTATATAAAAATACACATTTTTATTGTAAACAAACACAGATTGTTTTATTATAAAACACACAATGTTTAATTTAATGTAAAACACACGATTTGTCCTGTGAGGTTTCCGCAATACAAAAGAAATTCTCGCCAAAATTGCTGGGTTGTCCAGGTATAAAATCATATTATGGCGCCAAAAACATTCTCTGATGCGTCTAAGACATGTATAACTCTATTATTTACAAGGTCGATTCCACCATTTTTTTGGTTCTAACTCTTCATGCAATGTTAAGAAGTAAGATTTTGGGGGGAGGAATCCTTTACAGCAACATTTACAAATTATGTATATTTTAAATTAAATATTTTATGTACTTTTTAAAATGTACTTTTATTTACTTTAATTTAAATGTTATTTCGAGAATAAATATCAACAAATATAAATGTAACGTGGTTTGTTAAAAATAATCATAAATGGTAATGCCATTCAAATCTTTTAGTTATATTTATTTGGCTTAAAATAAGAACGAAAAAATATGCATCAATAATGAGTTATGAATCACTCTTCAACACTTCCAGAATTTTGTTACGGAACTTAACTCTTTAATAATGTGATAAAATATATCTTAAGTTTAAGGATTTAGAAAAAGCATTATTTCGCAGCTTACGCATGTTTTAAAAAATACCCTATGTAATGGTGATATTTTAATAACCTTTTTTAATCTTAGTTGAGTGGTCATGGGGATGCTCTAAAGTTACACAGGTTATCCCATTGCGGGTTAATGTTGGCTGCTTAGTGCACAATAAATTAAACAAAAAAAAAAAAAAATCAGTACGTTTTGGTTAGTCGGGCATTAGTGTTATGCATATACATATATGTGTACCTTTCTGTACACATATTAGTGTATGTATATGTATACACACGCATATATACATATATATGTAATTATATTTGTATAAGTATACTTATATATGTTTGTTAATATGTGTATGTCACACAGGCTCCCGGCTAACCAAAAAGTACCAAAATTTCTTGAAAAAAAATGTATCTTTGAAATATGGAGGTAAAAATACATAAATAAAAAATTTTGCTCTTAAAAAATTGAAAAAAAAAATTTAACGAAAAATTTCAAATTTAGAAATATGTCCACTAATAAAATTCTAAAGAAAATCTGTAGGGAATTGCTCCAAAATTCTGTGGGAAATCCGTAAGTAATCGGCCCATTCTGCAGATATTTTAAAGAATATCTTAAAAAATTCTGCAGGTATTTTTAAGGTAAAGCTAAGTCTCAAAAATTTCTTCACATTTCTGTAAATTTTTTGAAAAAAGTGGAGATTTCTGCAGATAATCTGAAGATTATTTTTAGTGGGGATGTATATAAAAAAAGTACCTAGCTAAACGGATGGCCTTGAGCTTAAAGGCTATTCACGAGTTTTGTATGTTATACTCTTATGTATGTCTGTTATTCATATAAAGTAGAACTCTCTCTTTTTGAGCAAAAAGGTAAACATTAAGGGGATCGCCATTATCCGAATAAACTTGTATGCTAAATTTGAAGCAATAAGAATGTTTCTGCATGAAAAACCCATTTATCTGAATTAAAGGGGGATTAGTCTTTCTTCCACCATCTTTAAACTTAGCCAATAAACCTCCAAATCTATTCAGGGAAGTGCCCTGTGAGAATAAATGTATTTATAAAATTTGAAGCAAATCGAAAAATTCTACACCAAAAAAATTTTGTTTAAATTAAGGCCGATTAAGCTTCGTTTTTCAGGTATTTTTTTAAATATTAGAAAAGAAATTAATCAACAATTTTTTTTAAATACGAAATTGTACAGAGCCTTTTAAACAAAAGTTACACAGCTTACATTATTAGGAACTATCTACGTAATGAAGCCCAAACCACCCTTATTTATCGCTATTCTTCTTTCCATTATATTTATTTAAATAGTGTGTTAATTATTTGTAATGAAGCAGATTTTTCGGAAAACAAACTCTTTTAGACACTTTATTATGACAGCTGTAAGTAATCGAAATTATATTTACTCTGTTTTTTCCACTATAAAGAATGACTTCATCAGAATACAAATATTTGAAATACAAACTAAAAATTTAATAGGATTTTTTCGTTCAATTTTTCGTTTTGAATAATAAATAAGGAATTTCAACAATTTTTTGAAATACGAAATTGCAAAGAGCCTTTCACATTAAAAATACACAACATACATTAATAGAAACTACTCTAAGTAATGAAGAATAAATCCCTCTTATTTATTGCTACTCTCTTTTCCATAATATTTATTTAAGTGGCGTGTAATAACATTAATTATTTAAAGAGACGCAGAAATTTTAGAAAACAAACACTTTTAGGCATTTTATTGAGACATTTGTAAGTAATTGAAACTTTCTTTACTCTATTTTTTCCTAAAATAAAGCATGACTTCTTCAGAAAAGAAATAATTGGAACGCGAATTAAAAAATTAATATGACCTTTTCCCTTTCAATTTCTTATTTAAAATAATACATAATGAATTTCATCAACAATTTGTCGAAATACAAAATTGAATATAACCTTTTACATTAAAAATACACAGCACACATTAATAGGAACTATCTAAGTAATGAAGCGTAAATCACTCTTATTTATTGCTACTCTTTTTTCTGTTATATTTATTTAAATGGTGTGTAACAACATTAATTTTTTGTAAAGAAGCCAATTTTTTTTTTAAAAAAAAAAAGATCTCTTTTAAGCATTTATTAAGAAATTTGTGTCAGACTATATCAACTCTAGTTTCTTTTTCTTTCATAGTAAAAAATGACTTTTTGAAAAATAAATACCTGAAACTAAAGGCAAAATAAAGATTTTTCCATATCAATTTTTCTTATAATATTAAGTAAAGAATTTTATCCACATTTTTTTAAATACAAAATTCTCTGGAGCCTTTTACATTAAAAATACACAGCACACATTAATAGGAACAATCTTAAATCACCCTTATTTATTGCTACTCTCTTTTCCATTATATTTATTTAAGTGCTTTGTGATAACACTAATTATTTGTAAAGAAATAGATTTTTTTGGAAAACAAAATCTTTCAAGAATTTTATTAAAAAATTTGTAAATAATCGAAACTATATTTACTGTAATTTTTTTCCACAATAAAGAAAAGAAGAACAATAAAGAAATAAAGAAATCTTCAGAAAATTAATATTTAATATTTTAATATTAAATATTTTAATATTAAATTAGGATTTTTATCAAAAATTTCTATAATATGAAATTGTATAGAGCCTTTTACACTTAAACACAATAATAGGAACTACCTAAATAATGAAGCGTATATCACTTTCATTTATTGCTACTCTCTCTTCCATTATATTTATTTAAGTGGTTTGTGATAACATTAATTATTTTTGAAGGAGTAGATTTTTTTTTAAACAAACATTTTTGGAAATTTTATGAAGAAATTTGTAAGTAATCGAAACTATATTTACTGTTTTTTTTTTTTTTTCATAATTAGGAATGGCTTCTTCAGAAAAGAAATATTTAAAACATAAATTAATAATTTGAGAGGATTTTAGTCCTTTCAATATTTTTCTTACAATATTAAATAAGGAATTTTATCAACTTTTGTTTTGAAATACAAATTAATACAGCGCTTTTTTACATTAAAAATACATAGCATACATTAATAGGAACTATCTAAGTTATTTAGTATAATTCACTCTTATTTATTGCTACTCTCTTTTCCATTATATTTATTTAAGTTGTGTGCAATAGTATTAATCATTTGTAAAGAAGCAGGTTTCTTGAAAACCAACACTTTTAGGCATTTTAATAAGAAATTTGTAAGTAATTAGAATTATTTTTACTCTGTTTTTTTCTATAATAAAGAATGGCTTTAGAAAACAAATATTTGAAACACAAATTAAAAAATTAATAGGATTTTTTCTCTTTAATTTTTTCTTACATTATTAAATACGGAATTTCATCAACAATATTTTGAAATACAAAACTGAATAGAGTCATTTACATTAAAAATACACAGCAAACATTAATAGGAACTATCTAAGTAATGAAGTATAAATCACCCTTATTTATTGCTACTTTCAGTCCCATTCTATTTATTTAAGTGGGGTATAATAACATTAATTATTTGTACAGAAACAAATTTTCTGGAAAAAGATCGCTTTTAGACATTTTATTAAGAAATTTGTAACTGTGCAAAATTATATTTATGTTAGTTTTTTTTTTCATAGTAAAGAAGGATTTTTACAAAAACAAATATTTGAAAGGAAATGCAAAATGTAATAGAATTTTTTTCGACCAGTATTTTTTATAATATTAGATAAAAAAAATTATCAACAATTTTTTGAAATGCAAAATTGTATATAGCCTTTTACATTAAAAATAAACAATACACTTTATTAGGAATTATCTAAGTAATGAAGTATACCTGCTCCATTTTCTATTACATTTATTTAAGTTGTCTGCAATAACATTAATTATTTAAATAAAAAAATCAAATTTTTGGAAAATAAACACTTTTAGGCATTTTATTAAGAAATTTGTTAGTAATAGAAACAATTATAACTTTTTTAACCATAATAAAGAATAACGTCTTCAAAAGATAAATACCGTATGTACACGTATATAAGTCGAAGAATTTCTGACAATTTTCCGCAAGCAAATTGAAAGAATTGGCTTATACATAAATCAATTAAAAAAGAAAATCTTCAAATCTTGTAAAATTCTGGCTTTTTATGTGTATGTATAATAAAATGATGCTTAAAATGTACAGATGATAACTTAACAATTAAAGAAATCAATTATTTGTTTTTGTTAAACTACTACTTTTTTGCTTGGTAATTGTTATCTTTGGTTTAATTTTGTGAAAAACTTAAGAAAATAGTTATGATTTTATTTATACACGGGTTTTTGATTTTATGTAGAATTTGCATCAGGAAGTTAGGGTGTTGACTTATACTCTCTTTGGTCCCTTGGTCCCCATTCGGGAACCTCTGTTCTTTTCGTTATAAAAACTATAATGTCCGATTTTTTTTTTTTACATTTACACATTCCTGTATCTTTTTTTGTGTTGACGGCAAACGAATATAAGGCTACATCTAAGCTGATTCCCTCCTAAAATAAATGTTATTTTCATCAAAGTTTGCAAAATTCTTAAAAATGCCCAAAAGACAGTAGTGATCAAGAAAGTAATAATTTTTCATAAATATTTAATTCAAATCTATTTAAATAAATATTTTTGAGAATTTGTGGACTATTTACTTGTTTAAATCTCTTAAATTTGTGATTGCGTTAATAAAGGTTAATGGTTATTAAATTGATGCTTTAAAGAGGTTTGTATTTTTAGATCCATATTTTTGAATCTAAATTACTAAGTGCCTAAAAGATCAATTTCAGAAAATATATCTTTTCTGTCATTTATAATGTAATTTTATTTGTAAAAAAAAACAATGAATAAGCATTAACATTATTATTTTAGCTTCCGAACCGAAGAGGATATATGAGTCCATATGTACATGAGTATATCGGTTATTTTCAACATAGTGTCAAGTCTTTACCAAATGTTTAGTCTGTTACAGCACGTTTTTTCTATAACTATTATTTTTTCACCATTCTACATATATTTTTTATTCAACTGAGAAACAAATATAAAATTTTCTTAAAATTTCTTAATTCTATGTAATCAAAATCTTGTGACTAAAATTGTTTCTCATTTCAATTTAATTTAAGTATTATTGATAAATATCATGTTTTAAAATTTAGGGACATAAGTCACTTCAAAGTAATTTTAGGAAAGAAGATAGTAAGTTTAGATTTTAGGAAACTTATAAATTTAAAGCTAAGTATTTTCAGTAATTTTGTATGGTGACGGACTTGACAATTTTCTTTACAAGCCAACTTTAAATAGCATTTACATATAATGTTACAGGGCAAAGTGTACAACCAATTTTCATCCATATACCTTAAACATTTACTTTAACAAAAGTCTCCATTTTTAAAAGAAAGTATTAAGTTTGGAAAATAAAAATAAAATTCTGAAATGTAAGCGAATGGTGAAAATGGCCCATATAAGGTATTTCAAGCACAAATTAAAAATTTAATAGGATTTTTTACTTTAAATTTTTTTCTGTAATATTAAATAAGGAACTTTATCAACAATTTTTTGAAATACTAAATTTTACAGAACCTTTTTAACTTAAATACACAGCACGCATTAATTGAAACTACCTAAGTAATGAAGTATAAATCCTTCTTATTTATTGCTACTCTCTTTTCCATTATATTTATTTAAGTGGTGTATAATAACATTAATTATTTGTAAAGGAGCAGATATTAAGGAAAACAAGTACTTTTAGACATTTTATTAAGAAATTTGTAAGTAATCGAAACTAGATTTAATCTATTATTCTTTCCCCAAAATAAAGAATGACTACTTCTGAAAACAAAAATTTGAAGCACAAATAAAAAATTTAATGGGAATTTTTTATTTCATTTTTTTTATAATATTAAGTGAGGAATTTTATCAACAATTTTTTGAAATACAAAATTGAATAGAGTCTTTTACATTAAAAAATATATAATACACATTAATATGAATTAACTTAGATATAAAGTATAAATCAGTTTTATTTATTGCTATTCTTTTTTCCGTTATATTTATTTAAGTGGTGTGTAATAGTAGTAATTATTGTAATGAAGCAGATAGTTTGGAAAACAAACACTTTTAGGTATATATTTTTTAACCCTCTAAGTGTTTGGAACGTAATATTCCTTTCACTCGGCTCCATGCTTCACTGCAATATAATTAATTTTTAAGATAATATACACTGTTAAAAATAAAGGTGACAAACCGGTTGCACTTAGCGCCCAGGGCTGAAAAGGTGTTACCATTTGACACCCGCGGGGTTGAAAATGTGTTTAGGGTGCCGTTGGGTGTTTCACGCTAATTAGGGTGCCGCGCAATGTATACTGTTGGAAAATTTTCACCCCTTAGTCATTTGCGCATGCTCTGTGACGTGTATCCTTGCCTTCAACTAACTCTCACTGGTGGATCAACACAGCATTTTTTTCCTATGATGCCAATCACCGCTATACTCTATCCCAATTTCGTTTAGAACTTCGGATGGCTAACTTTTGGCGAGCTATTTTATATAAAGCAACCTTTGAATTTCAGGACTTTTGAACATTACAGGGAGACTTTGAAGCTGAGCTTGATGGCCGAGTGGTCAGAGCGCTGAGCTTGTAATCAGACGTTGTAGGTTCGAATCCTTCGAGGGCCAAAAGTCGCTTTGTATATTTTTTAAATTTTTATTATTGGGCACTCTGAATAGGGTGCCATCTTTTCACCCCAATTAAAGGTGCCATTTTGGTTCCTTTAGGGGTGTCACAAGTGAGACAAGCCTTTCACACTTAAAAGGTGCAATGTGTCACCATTATTTTTTACAGTGTAATTCTATAGATTTGGTGAATTTTCAATACATTATTGAATGAATAACACTTTCATTAATTACATTAATATTTGTAATTAACTTTGTTTTAGAATGTTGAAATAATCATATTTTTTGAGCATTTAAACCAAAATACAGGGAAAACAACATTACAATTTTATCCATTTGCAAGACGCTCAGAGGATTTTAATTTAAGTAATCGAAATTATTTTTACTCTTTTTTTCCTATAATAAAAATGACTTCGTCAAAAAACAAATATTTGGAACACAAATAAAAAATTTGATTGGAATTTTTCCTTTTATTTTTTTCCTTATATTAATAAATAAGAAATTTTATCTACAATTTTTTGAAATTCAAAATAATTTAGAGTCTTTTACATAAAAAAATATATATATATAGCACACATTAATAGGAATTATCTAAGATAGGAAGTACAAATAAGTTTTGTTTATTACTATTCTCTTTTCCGTTATATTTATTTAAGTGGTGTGTAATAGTAGTAATTATTTTTAAGGAAGCAGATAGTTTGGAAAACGAACACTTTAAGGTATTTTATTAAAAAAATTTGTAAGTAATCGAAACAATTTTTACTCTAATTTTTTTCTATAATAAAGAATGACTTCGTTATAAAAGAAATATTTGAAACACAAATTAAAAATTTAATAGGATGTTTTCTTATCAATATTGAATAAGGAATTTTATCAACATTTTTTGAAACAGAAAATTGCATCGTCTTTTACGTTAAAAAGACACGGCACACTTTAACAGGAACTATCTAAGTAATGAAGCATAAATTCCTCTTATTTATTGCTACTCTCTTTTCCATTATATTTATTTAAATGGTGTGCAATAACATTAATTATTTGTAAAGAAGCAGATTCTTCAGGAAAAAAAATACTTTTAGATATTTACTAAGAAATTTGTAAATAATCGGAACTGTATTTACTCTATTTTTCCCCATAATAAAGAATGTTTTACTTCTGAAAACAAATATTTGAAGCACAAATAAAAAATTTAATAGGAATTTTTCCTTTATTTATTTTCTTGTAATATTAAATACAGAATTTTTTCTAAAATTTTTAATTACAAAATTGTATAGAATCTTTTACATTAAAAAATGTATAGCACACATTAATGGGAATTAATTGAGATATGAAGTATAAATCAGTTTTATTTATTCCTATTCTTTTTTCCGTTACATTTATTTAAGTGGTGTGTAATAGTAGTAATTATTTTTAAAGAAGCAGATAGTTTGTAAAACAAACACTTTTAGGTGTTTTATTAAACAATTTGTAAGTAATCGAAACTATTTTTGTTCTAAATGTCTTCATCAGAAAACAAATATTTGAAACACAAATTAAAAATTTAATAGGATGTTTTCCTTTCAATTTTTTTCAGTATTAAATAAGGAAATTTGTCAAAAATTTTTTGAAATACAAAACTGCATAGAGCCTTTTTCATTCAAAAGACACAGCACACATTAATAGCAACTTTCTAAGTAATGAAGTATAAATCATTCTTATTTATTGCTACTCTCTTTTACGAAATATTTATTTAAGTGGTGTGCAATGACATTAATTATTTGTAAAGAAGGAAAAGGAAAAGAACATTTTCAGGCATTTTATTCAGATATTTGTAAGTATGCGAAACTATATGTACTCTGTTTTTAGGAGCATTCTTAATTATGTAAATACAGTCAAAAGTTTCCGGCCACCAAAAAAATCTTTCGTAAGTTTACTTATATAAAAGGAATACCGAAGTGATACTTATACATTAGTAGTATATGGTACCAACTATGGAACACTTTTTATATTCCACTAAACGCAAATATTTAACGATTTTTGTAAGATTTTCATCAAAAAGTTTGTCTGTCTAAATATCGAATATTGTACCTATAATTGTAAGATTTTCATCGAAAAGTTTGACTATCGAACAATGTTTCATAATTCGAAATAATCCATACAATATTAATATTTAATGAGATGAAAAAGTTTGACTGTCTAAATATCGAAGAAATGATGAATATAACCATAATTTGTATATTCCCATCTATCCGGTTGTTTAGTGCGGGTCCGCCTAGGAAGAGTCTCAGATTTGAGATTTTCGTTCTTCGCTTCGGGGAAGTTCCCGCGCCAGTCTCGTATGACGGAGTGCAACCGGCTGAGCGGGAGCGCGCGCTTACTGTCGGAACAAACTTTCAGCATATATGTAGAGCTAGTGTGTGTCGAAAGACGACAGTTCTGATTTATGTTAATATTATTGGATGAAATTGTGGAGCAAATGATGATTATAAAATAGTATTTGAATGGACCCACTAAATGCTAATATATAACGATTACTGTGATCAAAAAGTTTGAATGACGCATTTTCTTAATAATAAACCAGGTTGAGAATAGTATAATTATTAGAGTTATCGATGCTATGGTTTGTGATAATGGGGTCAAATTTAAAATAATGAAAGGTAGGCGAAAGACAATTAAAGAGTACTTATGACAAACTATTGTAACATTTATTTAGAAAAAAAATTTCTATAGATGATATTAAATAAAACCCATTCGAACAAAGTTTAGACAGATGAAATAAATAAGCTAAGATAATATTAATATCAATTGCATCGTATTGAAGTCTGAAAATAAAAGTTAAATGATTTTTATCACATTTTAATAGATACCCAATTCTTTTTACTTACTGTTATAAATACTAATCTGGTAGTTTGATATTTTCATAGTTCGATAAAATTAAAAAAAATAGTTTGTGTCGAAATGAACACATCTTTGACAGCAAGAAATTTATTTTGAATTTCAGTAAATATTATTTAGGGGTTTGAAATTTTCATAGATCGATAAATGGCCCATTCGATTATTGTAAGATTTAAAACAAATTGTAGGATTAAGCTTTTTCTAATTCATAATCATAAAAGCCGTCATTATTTTTTCCTTTAAAATGAAAGATATAACCACCTTCATTCAGTTTTGTTATTGCATTTTCAGAAATTTTTCCATGACTCTTTTTAAGAAAATAATCTTTTTCTACATCATTAACTTCTAATCTTGCAATAGTCGTATTTCCAAATTTTGTTTGAATTTTCTTCAACGAAATCAGCTTGTATTTCCCTGTCTCTAAATCTTTTAACTTATGAGTTACAGGGTACGATCTGAGACTGTTGAATTCTTCCATTTATTCAGAAACAATTTTTGAAAGACAATTTTTATAGTACAGACATCTGTACATAGAGCAGCCAGGTCCTAGGATTCTTACACATCTCGGTACTTCTAATATTTTTATAGGAATTCCCCATTCTTCAAAGGTACTTTTCGGAAAAACGCCTCCTTTAAAAGCAAATGTACCTCCGTATATCTGATGCAATTGTATGAAATAATCTTTTACATTGTCACTACTAATCCATAAGCCTGTATTATCTGAATATCTTTTAAATCTTAAACCATGGATATCGTTAGTACATCTACGAACTATTCCATGGTCTTGATCACTCAATTCATAGTTAGGTGTAAACACAGAAATAGTTTCACCTATTCCCTGTTTTAAATGAACCCAGCTTATTTCTCTCGCTATAGATTTAAAAGGAAGTATAAAACCTTGAACATTTACGATAAGGGTGACATCGTCCATTTATTAGAAAACAATTTTTATAAATTAAGGATTCGGTTTAAAATCCAAATGGTACAGTATCAAAGTTATCTAAAATTCTTCTTTTATCATATCCAAACATATATCTTTTATTCATTTTATTCACTTTAATATTTCTGTCTTTTTGTATCTGAAATTGATTTATTTCTACATCTATATGGTCAATTTCCCCAGTTATTGTTTTCATTCTCTCGTCAAAATTGAGCTTAGTTTCGCTCTCATAACTCATTTTAAATCCTTTTACTTTTCCTTTTACAGAACCATCGTTCAGAATATAACCATAATCTTTACTTGCGCCAGATATCCACGATTTCATATATTTATCTTCTCCTAATTCATCTGTCCATTCGCCTAACATACAATCTGTTTTTACTTTATTAGATCCATCATCGATATAAACAATACTATCTGTATCGTAATACATTACTTTATCTCCTAATTTATCTAGCATTTGATATAATCTTATTCTAGCCGAACTGGTTGTAAAAGCCGCTATATAAATATTCGTATTAAAGTTATTCTTGACATATTCATCTTTCATCTTATAATCCATTTGCACACACTCATCATTTAAAAATATCATATTCAAGTCTTTAATGCGGTCGTTCAGTATAATTCTATAAAAATCTGCCAATTCTGTTACATTCTCTGTTTGTTTTATATTTTTTCTCTGTCCGAACTTACCCCATAAAGAGTTTAAACAAATTTTGGATATAAATCTCATTCCAGGGTTTTCTTTGATTTCTCCTAACCTTATACCCAATTTCTTTTCTACACAACTTTTATATTCTTTTTCAGTTTTGAAATTTTCAGACCATTTATCATCTGTTTCTAATTTGATTTTCAAAAACATTTTAACATAATCCTTAAATAATGTATTAGATTTTTTTTCAAAATGCCAAACTTCATAGATATTTAAAATCTTATAACCTTTTTCAATAGCCAGTTCAACTTCGGTAGTTGTCCATGTACCAGTAAAACTTCTTTCGTCATCCGTATGATTACATTCTTTATTCCGTATTTCATAACATTTTTTACATTGTTTCTTTTCGCATTTTATAGGATTTGAACATAATTTACACAAACTAAATATTAATTTTTCTCCTTTATAAGGTAAAACAGGATGATAGAGCTTTCTAGGTGGAAGTACTTTGCATTGTATCAAACCATACCAATTCTTATCATATTTTTCCGGATTATAAATCTTTATCGGATGACCAACAGGATAGTAATCAAAGTAATTCACTGTTGGATAAAGTGAACAAACATCGATATATCTGCCCTTTTCGTTTTCTTTCATTTCGTATATTAATTTGGTAGGTTCACACCTACCTCCGCTGAATGCGTTTCTAGGATTTAAAGGTTCTACAAAATCTCTTTTCCATTCATTTTTCATATATTTTTTAATTTCTTTGTCACTATCAAAATCACATTCCCATATTTCAATCAATTCAAATCCTTTATCTTTTATTTTTTTATTTATTTTTTGAGTTCTTTCATACAAATCTTTCATACATATCTGATTTTGAAGATTGACAGTGGATTCTGTAAAACAGCGAGGACAACCGTGCCAATGACATCCTTGAAACTGATAAACAGTATTATTATAAAAACCGTCTACTTTATAAATTTTATCACCTAATTTCAGTTTTTTCTCACCACCGTTTAAAGCATGCTGTATTTTGATATTGTGTTTTTTGGACAGATAGTCTAACCAAATGATCGATTTCTTACTGTATTGATCCTTTTGAATACACTTCTCATCTATCGCTATTGTATTCACTGGAATAAATTTATCTCTGTATATAGCCATACAAACGCCAGCTAAAGTGATATATTTAAAAGGATCAATATCAGCAATATTTAGAAATAATCTTCGCAATTCCAAACATCCTTTTCTTAAAATATCAACATCAGATCTACAATATTTTATAATTTCTTTTTGAAAATCAAATGTTTCGTTTTTTACCGATTTATACCATTTATCAAAAGTTTTTCTTTGATCTAAAGTCATAGTATCATAACCATAATGGTATTTTTCAGGATATTTTCCTACATAATTTTGATTTTCCATAGTGTTAAACAAATGAGGAAAATACCCTTTTGCCAATTCCGTTAGTCCAAACGTTTTAGGAAATTTTCTTAACGGAATCAGTGTAAAATTTATAGAATCGATAAACCTTATATTATATTCGTTTGCTTGCATATATATGAGTTTATTTCCTTGATATATTGTAAACACTTTAATTTTATTTTTAAAGCAGTATTTAGCTAGAAATTGAAAATCGAATCCTTTTCCATAATGCGCTAATACTGTATAACCGCAATGTTTCTTTTGGAATAACCATTTACAATATTCATTTTCATTCTGAAATATTTTTTCTTTTCCGTTAAAATCATGATTTATAACTAGATTGACTTGGTGATTTCCTGTCTCTTGATTCGTTTCAACGTCAAAAAACATATATTTTTCTGTAAATTCTGATCTTTTACATTTCTCACACCATTCCTTTCTATCTTTTATATTTTTGGGACAGATATTTTTACAAGTTCCTCCCTTAGATTCTTTCCTACGTATATAACATTTATGATCTTCCAAAATCCACTTTCTGCAGTTTTTACATTGTTTTTCTCCGCATTTATGATCTTTCGGTCCTCTTTCACTTCTACTGATATTTCTCTTACATTTTAAACATTTCCACAGTGTTTCACAGACTGAGTGATTTTTATGATTTTTGAAACAATTTTTTCCTTTAAAACATCTAAAACAATCATTACACTGAATATCATCGCCTTCGCAATTACTCTCTTTCCTAAAACATCTATTGCATTTTAAAGAACATTTATGTTGATCACTTCTACTATAACTGACTTTACAATAATCACAAAAATGGTTTTTTCCTAAAAATCCTGTAACCGTTGTAATGACATCAAAATGATTTCTATTTTTTAAAATGTAAACACAATTAGATTTATAGGCGCCGCTGTATATTCTTTCGTTAAAATTTTCTCTGCAAAATATAGTTATTTGAATATCTAAAAAAAATTCGAATTGTTTAACATGCTCTAAATTACACATTTCTAACGGAATATCACACATTTCATGCAATTTTATCGCTAAACTTTTTTGTAATTTTCTACCCATTTTTATGTATTTAACATCTAAATCTGTAAGTTTTTCTAGATTCAATTTTTCGCATAAAATTTTACGATTTTGAATAGCCAGGGCTGTAACGATGGATCTAGCCAAACAGATATTATCGTCATTTTTAATTTGAATTATACTTCTTTTATCGACAACATCGTTATCGTTCAGTAATTTCAAATGTTTACCACCTTTAGGCAAATCAACGACTGTAAAAATAAATTCACAGTCTTTAATATCCAACTCTTTGTATTCAATTTTATGCGTTAAAACATCTAAATAGGTCTCATAGGCTTCTTTCGTTGACATCATTTTAGGGTGAAAGGGCTGTGTCAAATAGGGATTGAATACAATTATATCTACCTTTCCTTCGATTTTTCCAATTGCTCTTCTGAATAAATCTTTTAAGATACTATAATACTGGCCAGGTGTGAGTTTGTTTATTTGTCTTATTTTATAAACATATCTATAAGTATTAAATTTTTTTACAAATTTTTTATCTTTCTCAACAATTTCATAATCGGGTCTAAACAGATTTTCCAAATTTGTTTGTAATTTGACTTTTTTTCTGTCTTTTTGATCAATTTTTCATCTTTATATTTCAAGCCGTAATAATCAAAGAGTTTTTTAAGTTTTGGACGGTTTTTCGGTTCATTTATAAATTGTTTCAATTTTTCATTCAAATCAGGAAATAATTTGTTAAAGTTTACCACTGTTTTTATCTTTTTTTCTTCGTTATTTTTTGGAATAAATTCTGCTGTGTTATTGTTAAATTTTAAATCAAAAGAATCGAATATTTTTTTCAACTTATTTCTTTTCTTAGGATTTTTGATAAATTCTCTCTTCATTTCATTTAAATAATCTGTGATGTCTAAATTTAATAAATCTACTAAAACATATTTATATTCGCCTGTTCTTTTTATGTATCTCATTATCAATCTAATTAATTCATCTTTTTTACAACCTTTGGGTTGTTTTATATTTAAAACTTTTGCAGTGTGTCTCAATTTTGAAACAGATATCAATCTTAGAGTTTCCTCCATTTATATAGAAGAAATTTTATGAATACTTTTTGCTACACATTTTTAATAGTTATCTATAAATCCAAATTCGGTAGCAGGTAATTTTAGATTAAGCGATTTAAAATGAATTGAAGAATTTCTGAAAACGACTATTAAAAAATATATTTCAGAAATAAGATCGTTTACTCAAAAGGACTAATTGCAGTCCATTGAAAGAAATCTAAATTTTTTTCTACAGGTTCGCCATTCAATTTTAAACATTCAAATCGAAATCCGTTTTTATCTATTTCTGTTATTCTAACGAAAAATGGTTCGCTGTATTTACATACAGGTGTTATATGAACATTGGGATGAACATTAAAGGTATGATTCCAATCTACATTTATTCTTTCAGTTGTACAGTTACCTGTCAAAATCTTTGTACTTTTTGAATTACCCATTTATTTAGCCTAAAAATCACTGTCATAATCAGGCACCTTTAAATTCTAAATAAAATTTTTCTGATAGATTTGAATATAAAATGCCAATCTACTCTGTCTTGTAACTTTTCTATAAATGGTTCTGAACACTTTTTCCCTCACAATTCTAATTTTGAAACTATCAGGTCCAATATTTCTGAAAATGCAACATTCAATATAATATTTTAAACAAGAAAAAACTACATCGTGTTCTATTTTTGAAACGAGTAAAAATACTACATCGTGTTCTATTTATGAAACGCGTAAAAAAACTACATCGTGTTCTATTTTTGAAACGAGAAAAAACTTTCGTGATCTTTTTTTTAAACAAGAAAAACATTCAATATGATATTTTCAACTGAAAAATACGTTCAATTTAAAACAGAACATTGACTATATTATTTTCAACTAAAATGCAACATTCAATATAATACTTTCAACTTAAAACACAACATTCTGTATAATACATTCAATTTAAAACACAATATCATAAATTTATTTTGATGTTCGTTTGATATGATAATTGCTTTTTAAATGTCTCTTTTTATGAGCTAGAGTATATTTTTTACCACATTCGCAATCAATTTTTTTATTTTTCATAGCTAAATGACAACTTTTGCAATTAGCGTAACGTTCTATTTTGCCGTAACGAAATCGAGTATAAAATTGGTCTAAATTTTTTGTCATCTCACAATGCTTACAACTTTTAGACAGCTCCATTTATTAAGAAATATTTTTTAGAAAGCTATTCCAAACGTCTTCGTTTTTCTTATTAAATTTTACTTTCAAATTATTATCAATATTATTATAATCTAATATTTTCTTTATGAAATATAGGTAATTTATCGACTTTTTATAGTACACTAAATCTAAAAACTGAATAAACATTTCTTCAGCTTTATATGGAATATTTAACTTCAATTTCCACTTCAATGCTTTAAAACGACTTATTCGGGATTTGCGTCTTTCGCTTAAAAAAACATCTATATTTTTATAGGTAAAATATTCACCGTCCGAATCGTACATTATTTCACATTTTTTCATCTGGTCATAAATCTTTAGATAGTTTTCAGGCATTTCATATTTTTTTACTTTGTCAAAAGTTTGTGATAAGCTTGATTCGTTATCATCTATTAGAATGTCTTTAAAAAAGTCGTAATTCATTTATTTAATCTTATATTCTAGCAATACGTCGATTAAAGCAGACCTTTTTTCTACCAAAGACGTCATTTCCTTCCAAGTGCAAAATATAACGGGTGAGTACGAATGTTGACGCTCGCTCTAATTTGAACTTCATTTATAGGTCAACGCTTTCATTCAGTGGCCTTCCTGATAAAGATATTAAGTTACGTTTTTCTTACGGAGTATTTAGAAACATATTTTTCGACCGTTCGAACTTGATATTCAACATAATACAAAGCAGATATTTATGATTATTAAAATTAGATACTATTCTTTATTTATAAAATCATAGAAATTTTTTTAATTAAAATGCTAAAAGTCACTTAAAGCAGAGCCATTCATTTACTTTTTAAAATTGAATAATTTCTGAAAATATAAAAGAAAAGTTATTTCTACATAATTAGTTTTAAGTATGGACTTGTTTTATTAACATGGTTTGATATTTTACCATGTTTATATTTTAATACTTGATTACCCCGCCTAGACGGGACCTGCATAGACGGAAGTTTTTTTCTCGTTCTAAAAAAGGATCACGATACATATATTTTACACGTTTTAAAAATAGATCACGATGTAGTTTTTTTACTCGTTTAAAAATTAAATTGACTTGATATCTTTTTCGTCAACCCAAGAATTGAATTCGTCGGAATAATTTAACCATTTAACTAGACATTTATTTCCTTTCTTTTTTAATATTTTCTCCACTTTAAACAAATTATTTTTTTTATTATATTCACATAATTCCTGTTCATAATATGTTCCTTTTATTTCGTTTCCATTCAAATCCTTTATTCTGTAAGTAATGGGGTCAGTCTTTAATATTTCTGAAACGATGAAAATTTCTTCCGTAAAAGTGGGTTGGTATCCGCGGGTGAAAGCAGTCTGGTATTTCGAAATTCTTATTCTATCGCCAACCTTGAATTTTGGTTTTCTTATTATTTTTTCTTCGTATAAATTTTTATAAACCTCGGATTCATTTTCTTCCCTACTGGCTTCGGTAGGCGTCATTTTGATAGACCTATGCTTGGTATTATTATAATTTTTAACTAATTGATCCAAAACATCTATATATCTTTTAGTATTGTTGGCCGCTAGATAGGTTCTAATTTTTTTATTAATTGTCCTGTTAAAACGTTCGACTACAGAACATTTTATTTCAACATTTTCAGTTGTAAACCACTGAATATTATGATCTTTAAACAACTTTAAAGTTAACTTATTTAAAAATTCTGTGCCTTTGTCCGTCTGCAGTTTTTCAGGAATTCTTTCTTTAAATATCTTTTTAAATGCTTCCGTTACTTCTTGTCCAGTTTTTCTTTTTATCGGAATAGCCCAAGCATATTTACTAAATACATCTATCACTGTCAATAAGTAATTAGTTCCGTTATTATATTTACTAAAAGGTTTGATAAACAATAAATCTGCTTGCCATTGATCATCGATATGACTTACATAAATGCGTCTTCGTTTAAATTTACGAATTAAAGGCTTATGTCTGGTATAAACATCTTGGCTATGTAAAAAATCTGTAATTTGCTTTTGACTAAAACCTGTTTTCCGTTTTAATTCATTGATCCCACAATAACCACTTTCAGGATGATAATATATTTTTTCTAAGATATTTTTAGGACCTAAGGTTTTCCTAAAAAAACACTCTTTTTAGAACCACAATCTAAACAAATACCTTTCATCATTGGCCTGTTATTTTTAGACATTGTATTTTTAATATCTTTTGTTTCTGTGTAGTTTTTACATTTTAAACAATAGATCTGTGTATTTCCCATACCAAAAGATTTTTTAGCTTTAATAATCGGTTTTACAATTCCTCTTTCAATTCTTTCTCTAATCGTTGGATTTTCAATATTATCTAGTTCATCAATCATATTCTTATCGCATACTTCATTTCTACTTTTTGTATCTTTATTTTCTAAATAACATTTGTCATGTTTATATGCAATTTCATCTACTCTGTTAACAGGTTTAGATGAATTTTTATACGTTAAATCTGGATTTAATCGTGTTTTTCCCCATAATAACTGTGTCCCCGGGCCGGTAAAAGAATGGCCTGGTAAATGCATTTCGAAAGGTAAATTACTAATGACTTTATTCAGAAAACCCGATCCCGTTTGTCCGCATTTTAAACATCCACCTTTAAAATTACCCTTTTTAGTTAAAGACGTCACAACAAATTTTTTACATTTACAACTCATTTATTAGGCAGCAAAAAGTTGACGCTTTCTAAGAAGAATATTTATATCCATTCAACTGTACTTTTTTCACATACTTTTCGATTGGGAAGTATACTAAATTATTTATAAAATCTTGTTCTCTTACATACACTTCTTCTTCTGAAATTTTTTTAGCTTTCAACAAATTTAATTGTTGTTTATAAAAATTATAACATTGCTTGTATTCTTCTTTTCGTTCTAAAATATTTAAAGATTTCTCAATAACTTCTACGATTCCAACTGTCAAACTCAATGCAGCCAGTGGTATGAAAACAAATGCTGATAATCCCGAAGCACTTAGCATAAATTTGCTAACAGATAAGGAAACACTTATCTTTTGATACAAATTGTAACTTTTCCGATAAACATATAATCTCTTTTCTAAATATTCTTCCATATTTATATAGGTTCAAAATTTCTTCTGTATCTCATTTCAGAATTTACTAAGTCTAGCATAAAGAAGTTACCCTTACAAGAATTATATTTTTCTAGAAATTCCTTTTTCGTTAGATTTCCGTCTATTTCTCTGATTATCTGATTGATTTCCCTAGGCTGTAGCTTAAAAAATATGAAGTAATTACAATTTTTTCTAATATCTGGAGGAGTTGAGTAATAAGACTGCGTTAAATAAATAATGGATGCATTTTTCTTTCGACCTCTTATAAACAAATCTACTATAACTTTCTGGTCTTTCTCTGTAACACAATCGTCAAACACAACTAGATTTTTTTCTGAGGAATCTAGATCGTCGACAGTAATAAATTCACTCAAATCTGAAGAAAATAATACATTCTTTTTATATTTATCATACAATTTTAATATTTCCGTTTTTTTATTTTTATTTATTTTTTTACATTTTAAAATATCGTCTCTTTCAACACCTTCAAACAGTGTATAATCTTCTTGTAATTTAGAATACTTTGGCTCGAAAATATCTTTTGCGCATAAATATAGCGCGTCGAAATCTAATCTTACATTACTAGGATTCTCAAAACCGTTTAATAAATTTATTAGTAAATTTGTCTTTCCACAACCTGATGGGCCTATTATTAATAATCTAAAAGGATGTCTGGGTAAAAAACGATGTTGTTTAGGGTCCGGCAATTCTTCCGGTTCTGTGTAATTTTTAATTTTAATCATTTATTTACTGAGAAAGTTTACAGCTAGTAAAAAATAAAATTACTGCTAGTAAAAACATATTAGCTGTCAGTAAAAATAGACGTCTGTGCTATCGCTTCTAATTAGCTTCAGCTTTTCACTGTCTATAAATGGATAAAATAAACGATTTAGAAAAAAATCGAAATAAGAAACAAAAAGAAGAATTAAAAAATGCAATAAAACTTGTCAAATTACAAGCAGATATTAGAAAAAATAATGAAGAACAGCGTGATAGAAAGCTAGGTATAGACAAAAGTTTAACTGAATTTCATAAACCTGTCACTAAAAAATTAGAAGAACAGGATAAAAGTAGAAAAGAAAATATTAAAGCTATCAATGATAAATTGGACGAATTAAATATATCTTTACAGCCTATTGCAGAATCATCTAGAATTATTCCTGAAGCGATCGAAGATGTCAAAGAATTATATAAAGAACCGCCGCTTACTTATAACGTTGATCAAAATTTAGATCTAAGCTATTTAAAATCTGTACAATTATACAGACCTTCGAAACTCCTAGACAATCAAGAAAAATTAGATGAAATGTATACAAAGGCAAAGCATTTAAAAGAAGAATTATCGAGGAAAAAAGGCAACTTACAAAGTACAATTACGAGGGCTAAAAATCTTTCGGAGGAGGAATTAAGTCAGAAAAAGGTTGAATATAAAGCAGTTGAATATAACGAAGGGGAGCTACAAAAATATATGGCTAGATTAACTACAATTCGAGGTAGCGAAGTAATGAAAGTCGGTAAAGGATTAGGTTTATTATCTGAATTGCTGGATAAAATATGTCAAGGTAGCAAGTCGAAAAAATTAAAAAATGAAATCAAACTGCTAATAGACAAACTCATTAAAGCTAAAAAAATAACTAATGGAGATAAAGAACGATTATACAACCAATTTCTTCTTTGAAAGCGTCAGCTTTTTGCTGCCTAATAAATGAGTTATGTAAAAAAGAAGATTCATTTGAGTGACGGGCAGATTAGTAAATTGAAATCTGCTCTTAGAAAAAAAGAAGAACTGACACTGCAGATAGACAATTCTAAACCTCCTAATTATGAAATGTATTTAACTAAAACACATATTAATCAGATTAGTAAAGGTAAAAGAATAAATATAAGCAAAACTCAATTAGATAAAAACGGTGGATTTTTACCCTTTTTAATTCCTATTTTAACATCCCTAGGACTCGGTGCCGCGAGTGGGGCAGCAGGTTGGGGAACTAAAAAAATCCTGGATAAAATTTCGGGATCTGGAGTTTATCAGCCTTGGGAAAACAAAGGATCTGGTCTAAAAGCGTCAGCTTCCCTGTCTAAAAAAAAAAAAAAATTCCGATAACAAAATGGGGTATATCGGATAAAACGATTAAAGAAAATATGAAAGATGAAAAAGGATTTAGGGATGTTTTCACTTCCGATTTACTTCCTAAAAAGATTGGAAAGTTTGAAAGTGGGATTATTAATTTAGATATCTCCACCGGCCCAGGAACACACTGGGTTTGTTACTATAATGACCCGAAATATAACTATGTAGAATATTTCGATCCTTTTGGGGAATATATATATAAAAATATTAAACTCAAAGAAAAATATATTCCTGAAAATATTATGAAATTTCTTAAACTTTCCAATAAAAAAGTCAATATAGCTCACAATGATAGTTTTTTACAAAAACCTACTTCTGTAAACTGTGGATTATTTTGTATGAAATATATAAAGGAAAGAAATAAAGGCAAATGTCCAGAATGTGTACTTAATTCATTTACTCAACAGCCTAGCGATTATAACGAAAAGCTTGTTTTTCATCTTTAAAGATTTTTTCTGTCTAATAAATGATCAAATTGAAACCAAAAATTCATGAAAAATCAGAGGATTTCACTGTTGAATTTCCAAAACCTCTTAAATTAAAAAAATTAGCATTGCAATCTTTTACTATGACAGTTTCATGGTTTAACATAACAGATAAAACTAATACATTTGACGTATACACAGATGAGAATAATGTTAAATCTATCACTATTCCTTATGGTAATAAAAATGTTGAAGATTTAAATATAGATGTAATGAAAGCGTTTGGTTCAGACGATCCTCCGGTAAAGTTTGGTAGAATACAATCTAGACTAAGAATGCTTATTAAATTAACTAAAGGTTGGAATATCGACTTAACAAAAAGCGATTTTCATAAGTTAATAGGCTTTGAAAAAAAAGTTTACGAAAGTCATGATGAAGAGACTGTAATAGAAGGTGAAAATATAGCGGATATAACAAACGGAAACGACATTATATATATTCATTGTGATGTAGTGAATGGATCTTTAATCAACCAGAATAATTCAGAAGTTATTTATTCTTTTACACCGAGAGATGTACCGGGTGTTATCATTTCGAAAGAATTCAATAATTTAATATATTATCCTGTGAAAAATAGGGATTCAATTCGTAGAATAAGGATGACAGTTACGAATCAAAATGGCGAATTAATTGATTTAAATAAAGGTTTAATTGAGTATAATTTTAGAGTCGTAGAGGAAAAAGAAGACTATGTTGAAAAAATATATCAATTGATATTAACTAAATTTTCTCAATAAATAAATGAATCAACACAGATTATATAGGAAAAGTAAAAGAATTCAAGGAAAAGGATTTTTTAAATCTAAAAAAGTAGATTTGACAGTTGTTGACAAATTGACTGATGCTGACATATTGAAAGAAATATTTTCAAAAAAGATGAAAGGAACAGGTCTGAAAATTCTTCCTAAATAAATGGAAAAAATTTATGATCTGAGAGATACTCATTATTATTATAATAACGATATAAAAAGTAGCGAATTAAAAAAAATAAGATTGCCTAGTACAAGCCATAATGACAAAAAAGAAAATACTACGTTTCATTTCGAAATTACAGATACCAATGATCCTATTTCATTATCGGAGAGTTATCTGGAGACAAAGTGGAAAATTATAAAATCCAATGGCGATTCTATAAACGACGATAATGTCGCAGCTGTAGGTTCTATGAAAGGCGTAAAACTTCAGATAGGTAAACAAATAATCGAATCAGTTGGAGACTATCACTCCTACATTCTGCAGGTTAAGAGACTGAAGGATTATACCAGAGATTATTCAACATCAGAGGCCACCAATATAGGTTTTTATCCAGATACCAGTGATAGTGCTGATAGAAATAAAAGTTTACTTGAAAGCGATGGTACGATAACGGCTACAACCTCTGTAACAGATATCGTCAATAAATTAAAAATTGTAAAAAATGAAAACTACAATAAAGGATTTAAAAAAAGATGGGAATTGTCGAAAAATAGTAATTCAGTTACAACATGGACACCTTTAAAGGAAATTTTTGATTTCGTCGCAGAATATAAAAAAGCCATTTCTGGTTTCATAATAAGAATGGAATTCCAAAGAGACGATAGTAGAAATATGATTTACACAGACGTTGCAAATCCAGATTATAAAGTAGAAATTGAAGACATAGCGCTCTGGGTGAGATACGTCGATTTTAAAAATGGAGCGGAGATTCTCTATAATGAATTAAAATTATCTAATACGGATATAGACATAAACTGGAATCAGTATGAAATTAACAGATCTAGTCCTATTAATAAATATAAAAGCGGTTCCGATTCTATATCAGCTACATCCGATGAAGTTTTAAGATTATTCGTCATACCGCAATATTTCGAAAGAAATGAAAATCCTAAAAAAAATAATATGATATTTGATAATTTGGATATGATCGAATGTTGGTTGATGATTAACAGATCGCCATTACCTGCAGAGCGATATACTATGGATTTTGATAAAAAGGAATATAATAGATTATATGAATCTTTTCTGGAATCAGGTCTCAATAATCTAAATACAGAAACCGGTTGTATGGTCAATTATTCAGATTTTGGTAAATTATATCCCATAATTCATTTTGATTTGTCAAATCATGTAAACTATACCACTCTTGAAAATTTGAGAATAGAATTCAATTGGAAATTAGAAAAAGAAACAACCAAAGAATATGTATTTTACTATATTTTAGAAGTAAGAAAGAAATGTATATTAAATATGAATAAAAAAGAAATTACTATGATTAAAACGTTAGGAGAATAACATTTTTTAGTCTTTATAAATGGCTGTTTATTATCCGCCGTATGATAATCCAGGGCGAAAAGGCCCTATCGGGCCCCCCGGTATAGGTTTTAAATTAACGCCGGATGGAAATTTCGATATGGATAATAAGATATTAAAAAATGCTTCAGATCCCATCGATGATTTAGATTTAACCCCTAAACGTTTCGTTTTGAATAAAATAGAAAATAATCATTTTGAACTAAGAGATTTTATACAGAAAAATAATATTAATTACGATAGTAATTTTTTAACTTTCACAGAAGAAACGGGTAAGAGAATACAAGAACTCGATGAAAATACTTTACATCTAATCGACGGAAAAGCTTACGACGCCAAAGGAAAAAGAATAGGAAACGTCGCAGATCCGAAAGATGATAAAAATGTTGTGAATAAACGATATTTAGAAAAAAATGCATTAATATTAAAGAATGATAAATTTGATGCCAAAAATAAAATAATTACGAATGTTTCAGAACCCGAAAACGATAAAGACGTAGTCAATAAAATATATATTGACAGTAAAGATATCTGGGTTACTATAAAAGATAATTTTCAGACTTTTACAGATAAAGAATTTACCAAAGTAAATTTTGACTTAATGAGTTCTAAATTACTGGATCAAGAAATGCGATTATCTACAGATATGCATATGAAAATTACTATATATTTAATATATAATAGTTTAATCGGCAAAAATAGGGCTACAGTGATAGAACTAAAAATCGAAGATAAAATAATTTTAAGCGGAGAAATGTTTGATGATTATTCCGTAACTCGTTTTGATTATGGAAAAAGTGGTGACATGATTACATTTTTGATAAAATCCAAAAGTAATTTTCCAGTCACCTTAAAACCTTGGATGCATATTGAAAAAATTCCTTTTTAAAAATATTTCATTATTAAATGGATATCAACTGGGACGAATTTTCTAAGACGAAAAATTTATCCGAAGATGTCCTTCGAAATTTGAAGGATAAACTCAATTGGAAGTTAGTTTGTAGATATTCCGTATTATCCGAATGTTTTATGGAAGAACTCATAGATTATATCGAATGGAATGTTATATGCATTTTTCAAAAACTTTCGGAAAAATTTATAGAAAAATATAAAGAAGAATTAGACTGGAATTTAGTTTGTAAAAATCAGAAGATGTCTGAGGAATTTATATTAAAACATTCGAATTATATAAATTGGGTTGTTATATCTCAATATCAAACCTTAAGTGACGAATTTATTCAAACCTATCATGAAAAATTAGATTTACATAAAGTATCTCAATTTCAACAGCTTGCAGAAAATACTATGTGCACATTGGAAGAAGGACTTAATTGGCTATTAATAACCCGTTTTCAAACATTTGGTGAAAGATTTTTAGAAAAGTATATGCATAAACTAGATTTTTGTAATCTCATTGAATATAAGTTTGATCAATTACCAGATAATTTTTACAACGATAAATGGAAAAAAATTCTTTCCGTTCAACTGGGTGAATTAAATAAAAAATTTGGCCATTATTACGAAGAAGAACTACCGAACAGAGAAAAATTAATGGATGAAATTTTCGAATTAAAAAATATTTTAATACGATTTATTAATGAATTGAGACAACTTTTGAATAAAGACGAAAAATAAAAGTGTTTATAAAATTGCTTCGATATAAAATGGTGTTGGCTCAAAGATTAGACGATATTATAATTCATAAATATAAAGATTTATTTGTCGAATTATCGCAATGTAAAGAATTTTACACATTTATTTCATTATATATCAATAAAATTAATTTTCATTTAAGTGAAAAAGTTATGAAATTACCCATTGAATTTATAAGAAAATTTAAAGATAAACTTGACTGGGATTGTATATCACAGAATGAAAAAATATCAGAAGATTTTATTAGAGAATTTCAAGATAAAGTTAATTGGTATTATATATCGTTTCGTCAGACACTATCAGAAGATTTTATTAGAGAATTTCAAAATAAAGTTGATTGGGAAGGAATATCCTTTCGTCAAATATTATCCCATAATTTTTTAAAAGAATTTGAAGATAAAATTGATTGGGAATGGATATCATATATAAATGGTTTTTAAATAAAATTTCAATTTTAAGCCGAAGGATTATATCCTTTATTTGACGAACTTTCTGATAACACAATAATCAAATGGATTCTACTCAATACCATTTATTGAACTATGAAAGTATCAAAATAATATTCACATTAAAAAACATATGATAAAAAGCATTTAACTTTTATTTCAGACTTCAATGTAATGCAATTGATAATAATATTATACAATGCAGCTCTTTGCTTTTCCTATCAAGACTATCCTAGAGGAAGATTGTTCATTACCATTTGGTAGACTAAGGGCGTCAGGCAAAATTTTTTCATCAATACAATAATTAAATATTAGCTTTTAAAATTGATAAATATTTCATCTCAATTGATTACGTTATTATTTATAATCATGATTCTTTATTCCATAACCCTTTCTTAAAACTTCGTCTTTACATAATTTAGTAGAAAAAATAAAATATCCAACCAATGCAAATCATGCAATATTTTATCATCATTTGCTCGATAAATCGTACTAAAATCGTTACATCCTCTATATTTAGACAGACAAACTTTTTGATGAAAATCTTACAAAAATCGTTAAATATTTGCGTTTAGTGGAATATAAAAAGTGTTCCATAGTTGGTACCATATACTACTTACATTTTATTTACATAATTTTGGGGAATTTACTTATGGAATAACAAAAAAATTTTGATATTTTTTTTTGAAAAAATTAATTGTAAAGTAAAACACATATTCTCAAAAGTTCTCTTGGCAAGTTACGAAAAAAAAGGTGTTACAATAGAAAATAATTGTGATCAGCAATATTTATGAATCGTATTTTGCCGTCATACCTTTATCAATAATTATTGTGGTTCAGCGACGT
The DNA here is from genome assembly GCA_964019185.1 of Maratus speculifer. NCBI lineage: Eukaryota > Metazoa > Arthropoda > Arachnida > Araneae > Salticidae > Maratus > Maratus speculifer. The sequence goes on from OZ025294.1 coordinate 281,233,546, forward strand.
GCCACCGATTCAATGAATGGTTGAAATCGTCCGTGTCAATTATTTACAGCATTTCTTGTAATTTTGCAATACTTCTGCTGAATTGGAAAATTTATAATTCTCTACATGTTTATAAAGTTCCTATTAAAGATTTTACATTTGATTCAGTTTGGCAAAAATAGCTAACCATTTTAAAAGTTTTTTTTTGCGGGGGGGGGGGGGGCAGGTAAAGCCACTGTTTCATGAGCTTGCATGTATGCTTATTATACAGAAATTCCTTATTATACAGGAAAAAAATATTTGCGACCAAAATTTTTTATCCAATAAAGAGGCAAGTGTTTTTTCAAAATATCTTTATACACTACACTATTCATCTTGCCGCGAACTCAACTAACGGACAGACACCATTTCCAGAAAATGCTCTCCATGGAATAACGCGCCTCCAACTTTTTTCATTGTAGGTATAACATATCTCGAATCATGTCATTTGTTTTAGGTCATAAGGCATAATGCCTGTAGTAACCCCCAAAAAGATTGATCTTCAATTCATCGGAAAATAATCATTTTTTTTTTTTTTTTTTTTTTTTTTTAGTTTTCACGTGACCAATCTTTGTGCTCTTTGGCAAACGCCAGTCGAGCCAGCTGTTTTTTCTTTTTTCTTTTTCTTTCTTTTTTATTACATATGAAAGGTTTTTAAATACTGACACTTCCCGACATCACGTAAGAATCTATACGGTAGAGAGCTTTATTTCAGCAATTTTTCTACTTCGTAAATCGCGGGTTATTGTAGTGACATTTTTATGCAGGTCATCAACTGCTTTTTTCCTGACAACTCTGTCCACACGAATAGTCATTTTCCGGGGTCTGTCAGATCGTGACAAATCCTGGAGGCCATGGCCATCTGATATTTAAAAGAATCTTTCACAGTAGATTTTGCCGATTAATAACTTTGCCGCAATCTCACGAGACGATATGTCTTTCAGAAATAAACAAACTCTCGTTTACGAATAATAATTGTTAAAATGTTCTTTTTTGATTTTCAACTACACTATTCACTTTGATATATTAACAAACACGTAGGGTAACATCCCCAGTAATTGGCATGCACCAATGATTGGCATATCCTACAAACATGTCCTAAAATAAGATTTATATCCACTCTTTTAAAAATACAAGACCATATACCAGTTATATGCTCATTTACTTTAAAGATTATAACTTTGATTTATGCTACTAGGTGAAAATAGGGTCTAGGAAAGAGAAACAATTGTGGTTTGTATCAAATTAGCCATTTTTGTTGCAAATGCTTCTTCGCTGTCTTAAGAAAAGCATGCTTTTCAATTCATTATTATCTGATTTATAATTTATTTTAAATTTTAATTGATAACAGTTTTGTTTAGTTGAAAAGGGTTACTTTAATTATGTAAAAGTATTTTTGACACAAATATTTGGATTTCTGAATTAATGATAGATGCCAATCAATGGTGCTTCAATTTTGCTAGTTCCAAGTAATTGGCACCAATTCCAATTACAAGGGAATCGCAAAATTTGAGATTAAACCACTTATTTTGACAGTATTTTTAAAGTTATAGACTAATTTTGTTTATCAGTTGTTTTTATTTGAAAATATAAAACTTTATCAGTAATTGGAATCCATTAAAGCTTCATATGACAATTACTGGGGACAGCATGACAATTACTGGGTATGAACATAAATATATTGTATTGTTTTAAAGTGTTCACATTTCAGACTAATATGCTGATTTCTTACTCTCAAAAACCTGAAATATGGCACCTTCATCTACAGTAAATTCATTTAAAGCGATTAAACCCAATGCAAAATATAAAGTTTTTTTCTTCATATAAACATGTGCCAATTACTGGATCACAAGGTGTCATACATTGGTGCTCTAAGTGTCAATTACTGGTGACTATAGCAACTTTTTATTAATATATTTTTATAAAAGTTCTTCTTCAAAAATTTTTGCTTTTAGTGAGCAAAATAGATGCACAGATATGCATTCTTTGATTTAAAAATATTTGCAAGTAAATATTTTATTTCTTGGTAATGAAAATTGAAGTAAGTTTAAAGACAAATTCTTAATGCGCCAATTACTGGGGATGTTACCCTATATAATATAACATTAACAGACGAGTGCTTTATTTTGCCTCTTAATCTATAAAATTATTTCTAAATTTATTTAATTACATCTTATTGTATGAATTTCTTTTTTCACTTTGCTGTTTAAGGCTTCTGTCTCCGTCAGGCGAAGACACTGGCGAGCTAATGCTAATAATATGAGGAGGTTATTTGCCAGTATCTAGTTTGCATTTCGATATTTCTACTTTTTATTTTATTGCATTGCGCCGCTGAGGTACATCGCTACATCACCCCTATTTTACTTTTATGATTTTGGTTTCAGATGTTTTTTGTCGACTCTTTCACTTTCAGGACCAATTTCGAAAGTCAAAGCAACTTTTATAGTAATCTATATAATAAAATATATCTGCAGCCAAAATTGAAAAAGTAAAAAAAAAAGATGTTATAGAGATAAATCTCACCTATCCAATGAAAAAAGAAATGCAATGTTGAAATGCAAACAAGATATTAGAAAGTACTCTACTCGGTAGTGCCTTCGTCTGAAAGGGACAGGTGCTTTAAGGTATTTGCCACAAGTGTATTTTAAATATCTGAGTTATAAGGTGATAATCTAACAGTTTTAAATAAAAGCAACTTACCAATCTATTGGGCAAATGTGAATGGAAATTGCACAAAGAGTTTCGTTTATTCCTTTCAAAGATAGTAGCAATATTTATTAACAAAAATGAATTTCATTTAATTAAAATAATATAAGACACTTTCAAATTTTATGATTTTTCGAGAGATCAAAGGTATAAAACTATGAATATTTAAAATTTTAAGACTCTAACTTATGCAGCTTCTGCAGACAAAGTATGTGACTGATAAAGGAGTATGACGAATTTCCTCAGATGAACTATACCTAAAAACTATTATATAGTTTAATTTTTGAAACTATATTTGTTTATTTCAGATAATCAATTGTAAAGTTGTAGAAATAAAATTTCAGAATAAAAATACCGTTAAGTGAACAATCGAAAGTATTTTACAATTGAAAAAAAGTAACATAATTTTTTACATGAAAAATACGCAATAGCCAATAGAAAGCACCGTTTAAGAAATGTAACGTAAATCAGTTCTATTTATTGCTGCTCCCATATTCTTGATATTTATTTGTAGTGTGTAATAACATTAATTATTGAGAAGAAGGAGGCGTTTTTTCAGAAATAATGTTCTGGACTTATTAAAAATGAGAACTTGTCCCTCTTTTAAATACGTAGTGCATTTTTTTTCTTCAAAAAACAAACGTCTAAAATATATATTTAAGTTAATCTTTTACTAAGTTTAGTAGAATTTCCCTTTCTGTCTGAGAATTTTAACAAATATCTGATTTTAACAAATATCTGAAGAGCAGTTTTTTCGCACTAACTGGGATTAAGAGCCCACATTACTCGATGAAAAAGACCCGTATGATAATGTTAAGTCTATTGGGGCGTTCTTTATAAATATATCGCTCAAATTTTAATATTTTTACATGATTTTTCTTGCATAGGATAGCTGAAGACGATCTTCAACTGGGCTAGTTTCTACTTTTTCAATTTTGGTTTCAAATTAAAAAAAAAGAAAAAAAAAACTTTAAATTTTGAAACCGGTTTGAACCAGTTATGATATTGAAACTATCATAATATAAAAAATATATAACCAAAATCAAAAAAGTAAAAACTAGTCCGGTTGTAGGTCGTCCTCACCTATCCTATGCAAAAAAAAAAACATGTAAAAATATTAAAATTTGAGCGAGATATTTCAAAAGAACGCCAACATAGACTTAACGTTATCATTCGTGTGTCTTTCATTGAATAGTGTGTGCTCTTAACACTTAAGGTATCCGCATACCTTCCGAAGTGATTTTTTTTTTTTTAATTTCTGAAATTTTCTTTTGCTATCCATTTTTTATAATGACATTCATTTTAAAACTTTGAAAAAAATATAAAATTTTTAGCAATTACTTAGAAATATTTTTTTAAAGGGAAAAATACTCAAAACTATCTCAAGAAGTGAGATTTCCGCAAAACGAGATAACTCAAAAACAAAGCAATGTATTGACATTTTGTCGATTGCATAATAAGTAGAATAACTTTCTCTAGAACTACACACATTGTAATCGAATCTCTATCTCAGATGATGTATCAGTTAAAGTACTAATGCAATGAAAAATTCTCGAAATTTATCTCAAGTTTGTCATTTATACCAATGTAAATATACTGCTTTTGACAATAAAGTTCGGTAAATGAATTCAGAACGACCGATCTGGCAACAGTGGGAAAACAAAATGCTGCACCTGCATAGAGGCAAGTGTTGACCACCTTCCTCCATCTTTGTTCAGTTGAGCGTCGTTTATGTTCTGTGTAAGACGTGCTTTACTAAGTGCTTGTTCAGTGTGTTGGTTCTTAACTGAGAACAAGAAAATGAACGAACAAAAGATCAGTTTAACGTTTGATTTTAAGTTTAGCTAGACACCGAAAGAAATTCATGAGGGGTTGTGCAAATTGAATATCCACCATACTCGCCAGATCTCATTCCTCCATATTTATTCCTATTTTCACAACTCAAACTCTTTTTGAAAGAGATTTGACTATATTGCTGACATCCAACGAAATGTGACGAAGCTTTTAAACTCCATCCCAAAAAAAGACTTCTTGCGAATTTCCCAGAGAAGAAGTAAATTAAAAGAAGTAAAGAAACTTTCGTGGCATTTAATGCATAAAACTTTGTTTTAAGATGTTTTGCATATAGTAAAAGTCTCAAAAACGTCATTTTGAGAAAAAGTTAAAAATAACTTTAAAACACATTACAAAAGCTGTAATAGATGTAATTTTAAACGGCTGTAACTCGAGTTCAATTTTATATACGGACAAAATTTGTGCAGATTTCGATAGATAAAAGATTCAATATAAATAATATTGCAAAAATTAATATATATTTTTTGATCGCAAATTACATTTTATGTGTGGTTATATACCTTATTAGCTATGTGATGCTTTTCGGCCATATACCCAATTTAGTCTTCTAAAATACTATTAAAATAATATTGAAGCATTTAGAATATACACTACTGATTGAAAAAGACCCGGATGATAATGTAAAGTCTATGGAGGCGTTCTTTTCAAATATCTCGCTAAAACTTTAAAATTTTTACGTATTTTTATTTATTTTTTACTTTTTATTTATTCTTTTGCATCGGATAGCTGAGGACGATCCATAACTGGCCTAATTTTTACTTTTTTGATTTTCGTTGAATTCTTTTCACATTAGGATAGTTTCAGTTTCATAACCAGTTCAAACCGGTTCTAAAAGTTAAGGGGTTTTTTTGTAATCTGACACCAAATTTAAAAAAAGTAATAAAAAGAATACTGCCCAGTTAAACTGAGGACATTGAGCTGACAGGCTACGCATACTAATTGTACATTACAGCCTTATATTTTCAAGGGTTATTTTCGATTGAAAAAAAATCAAAGGAGGGGAAACAGCTCCCCCTTTCCCCCTTTTATACTTAATCATTGAACCCCCTAAATTAATCAGGGACATGCTTTATCATATAAAAAATCTATATCCAAAATTCAGAGCAAATTGGAAAATTCTTAATAAAAACCCATTTATATAATTTAAGAGGAGTTATCCCCCTCTCTTTTATACTTAACAATTAAACTTCCAAAGCTATTCAGAGATTTGAATGAAATCTGATTATTCCGCATGAAAAACCCATTTATATCAATTAAGGGTAGGGGCCCCGTTCCCCCTGTTTACGCTTATACAAAGAACACCTAATACCAATCACTGAGCTGCCTCATTAGAATGATCTTATACCTAAATTTTGAACGAAAACTGATAATTCTGAATGAAAAACCCATTTATATCAATTTAGGGGAGGGGCATGAGCCCCCCTTCTCCCCTCTTATAATTATCGAATGAACTCCATAAACTAAGCAGGGAAGCGCCTTATCAGGATATACCTGTATACAAAATTTCAAGTGGATAGGATACTTTTATCATGAGTTATCGTGTTACGCACGTACGAATGTACATACAGAACGGGCGGGAACATAAGCTCTCAGGATATGATAGCCTGTGAGCTAAAAACTAGACCGGTTGTGGATCGTCCTCAGCTATCCTATGCAAAAAAAAAAAAAAAAAAAAAAAAAAAAAAAAATCACGTCAAAATATTAAAATTTGAGCGAGATATTTGAAAAGAACTCCCCCATAGACTTTACATTATCATCCGTGTCTTTTTCAGTCAGTAGTGTGTCGTCTTAAAATAAAAATAGATTTTTTTTTTCTTTTTAATGTTGGTATGTGTGCTTTTTATTTTGTTTTTAAACTTGCGAAATACCCTATTTTGTTCTGCAGTGAGCATATAAAATTCCATATCTTACCATATTCCTCGTAATTCATGTCTGTTTTATCTCATGTTATGCAATTTTATATAGGAAAATTATTTTTTCAATTAAAGCCAATATTGCCGCTTGGCAACAATCTGTTTTTTAACCGTAATGCATAGTTAAAGCGTAGTATCTTTGTTTAAAAGTATTTTTTCCTACGGTTTATTTAAGAAAAGAAAGCCGAAAAGCATTTATAAATTGTACTATTATTTTAACACAATCTAACTGATTGGTAAAGTTATCATACGAATTTGAATATTTCCAACTGAGCGAAAAATTGCCCAGGCCGGGAATCGAACCCGGGCGATAACCGGCTGGGATTTTTCTGGGTTATCTGGCTGGGGTTTATCTGAGCGAAAAATCCCGTCCGGTTAGCTTAACAGGTAAAGCATTGGTCCTGTAAGCCAAGTATCCGGGTTCGATTCCCGGCCTGGGAAATTTTTCGCTCAGTTGGAAATACTCAAATCCATTTATAAATTGATTTTTTTAATCAAACATTTAAAAGTTAAATAAACTTTTAGTGACACGACAGTCCTTTACATTTTATGAAAATATGGGTACAATCATACAACATATACAACATATACAATCAAACGTATGAAAACATGGAAAACTGGGTGCAGAAAAACACAATGCTAAGCTTACGAGTCAACCACTAGTGGTATTCATTTTCGGCTTATGCACCACTTTCTGTTTGGTAGACATGGATCATTAGATTCCCCTATTACTACTCTTCGATAAAATAAAGGGATTTTTCTTCTGCTCGATAACATAGGGTTTTGTGCTGTCGGCTCTTGGACTACACTGTAAAAAAAAAAAATTCAAGAGGTTACTAAAAATTTCTTAGTAAATTTGTATTCCACAGAATTTTTTAGTAACCGTTACAAACTATTTTTTGCAAGTGAAACAAACATTTCTTATGTAAACTGAACAAAAGAATTTTTTGTATAACTAACTTAAAACTTTTTAGTATGAGCCACCAATCAAATTTTAGTAATAGCTCCAAAATTTTTTTTAATAACCATTACGTGTGCCCGAAGGGCAGGAGCTTCCTTCGAGCTGCATCCAGTGGGTAAAAAGAGAGACTTCTGAAACGGAAGATTTTCGGTAAAGCCGTAATAGATGGCAGCACCAAACATTGCTACCTACTCTATTTTGACATGTTTCTAAAATGGAGGGAAAGTTCAGAAGATCATTACCCATAGTAACTGCTACGAGAGGATTTTCATAATCCCTTTATTTACATTCGGTGCATATTTGGCGGCGGCCAGCATCGAACCCAGGTACTTTCAGCCTGGAGTTCGGTGCTATGACCACTAGGCTATCAGGGCCACGCCAAGTGAGTTTTAATAATAGCTATTAAAAATGTAAAACTATTAACTCCGTTCGTTGCTAGCTTTTTTCTAGTAATTCTTACAGATTCCTTGTAGCCGAGTAAGATTACTAAAATTTTTTTAGTAATTACAAGGATTACTAAAAATTTTTTAGTAGATCGATCTTTTTTTATAGTGCATGACTATGCTTATAAATTTTAATTTTACTTAAGTTTCTTACAGAAATAATTCTCTATATTAACACACAGAAAATTTTATCTTTTCGAATATCAACAAAACTGTTCCCTTTTCTCATTTCCTTTACATCCCTTTTTATATGCATATTTCAATATAAACATATTTACGTTAAAATTAGAAAAAAAAATGCAATTTACGAAAATATGTTACATGTAAAAAGAAAATCTACATTTGTTCATTTTTAAAATTAATTTAATTTAAAACAATCTATAAAGTATTGTTTAACGTGTTTATACAATATCAACAACAAGTAAGTTCCTGAAACATTAAATGTACTTTTCTGGAATATAATTTCTTGTAGTATATCATCAAATCATTTCGCAACTTTTGCAAAAATTTAAAGTAGAAATGTATTTTTGTTGAAAAAGTTATTTGAAAAAGAACATGTATTTACAGTTATATAAAATTGAAAATCTATATATATTTTCCAAACTCTTTATAATTCGAAAATGAATATTTCAGTACCAATTTTAAAATTCTTTATGTAGTCTGGTAATTAACAAAGAAAGAAATTTGCATAAAGTATTATTTACTGTTTGTATAAAACAATCAACAATATTTTTACGAAAATCTTTGAGACTAAATATATTTTCTAGGAATTCATTTTCTTAAAGACATGAAAAACTTTATTAGAGATTTATTTCATTTCTATAACTTATCATTATCTGAAGGCAACGAACAAAATATAAACACGTAAGTGTGAGAGTTAAATATTAATGATATTTTATATATTTTTTAAAAATCTCTTTGCACTTTGAGCTTTGAGAATAAATATTTCAGTAGAAAATATAAAACACAATATATAGGGTTATAAAAAAACTTGCCAAATTTTAAAGGTAGGCAAAGGGAACATAACTAAGCAATTTATGTATATTTCTTATGAACATATTGCGTTCTTTCCTATGTTGGAATTTCTGAAATTTTTTTGCGGACCTACACCGATCATAACCCTTAGACCCCAAAAACTATTATCAATAAAAACCTTATCTATCTATCACTCTCCACATATATATCACTTTATTATGGACATAACAATTTCCATAATTCTGCTCAAATGTCTAATACATAAAATCAAGGGGCATAAAATCCCGGTCAGTTTCGTTAATGGGAAAAATCCGACCAAGGGGATGAAAATGTGGAGAGTTTTTGTGGAAACTGTATGCTCTCCTTAACTTTTTAATTAAAATAGATATCAAAGCAGTTTAAAATTTATATTACTTCTTAAAAATGGGTCAAAAGTTTATGCATGATAAATTATTGATAAAGTTAAAAATTAGCTGAAGTGGCGAATAAAATAGTGTTTTGGGGTGAAAAAAATTCGTAACTTCGTCAATTCTCAAGATATCAAAAGATTCTCAATATACTCAAATTCATGTAAATTTATTATAAATTTACTTAATATTATCTAAAACTTTTTTGTTCAGAAGCTTTTGACAGAAGCAACTCTTATCGCAAAAAAAAAAAAAAAAAAAAAAAAAATTAAAAATTAAAAATGACAAAAAAGGGGGGGTTGAAGAAAAAAATCCATAAATTCGTCCATTCTTAAGGTATCAAATCCGATTAAATTTACTATGCACCTTCTTAACAATATCTACAGCTTTATACTGACAATTTTTTGATAGGACCATTTTTTTTGCAAAAACAAATTTAAAAAATAGTAGTTGAAGAAAAAATCGCATTAAGGGTGTACTCAAATCCAAACTTTTACATTCTGACTCATTTTAAAATTCATTTTTGTTCTCAAACACAGATTCCCTTATTTAGGAACTGTATAATGTGTCATATTGTTCCGGATTTTGATAGAATCAGAGTATATTATTAAAAAATGTTGTCAAATTTGTCATTTTGAACCGAATTTCCGAAAGTGATCGTGATTGCAGAGTTGTTGATCGATTCAAATAAAAAATTGCTTTTTTTCTGACCCATTTAAAAATTCAGTTTTTCTCACAAAGGCATGCAATTACAAGTTTATCTTATTTATAAACCATATAATGTGCCATGTTGGTCGATTTTTTCATAAAATTGGAATGCATTCGAAATATGCTGTCACAGTTGCAGTCACAACTGCATAATTAAGATCAAATGATCTAAAACTTCGACCCACTATTTAATACATTTGGTTGTTGCAATTTTAAAATCGTTGAAATCTGAGTTTGTCTTCTTTTATTACCAGACTTGTAACGTTGCATTTTACGATTCTACCTTAAACTGCTCCTGAGATATCGCAAAATAACCTAAAACTTCCTAATTCCAATTTAACCATTTTGGTGATTGAATTTCAAATTGTGCAAAACATGTGTTACATTACTTTTTCTTTCTTTTTTTTTTTTTTTTGTAGATTTCTTATGTTACATTTAACGTTTCTATCTAAATCTACTGTTGAGGTATGACAAAATTACCTAAAACTTTCTAACCTCCATTTAACCTCATCCTGATTTTAGTCTTTTCAGTTTTACGATTATAAGCCAGTCAATCAATGAGTCAGGAGCTCCCACCTTTGTTCGCAATTCGAAGTAAATCAGATAATTCTGCATAATAAAAGCATTTATTTAATTTAAGAGGGGTTTTCCCTGTTTCTTACATTTGTACTTAAGCATTAAACCCCAAAAACTATTCAGTTATTCGCCTTATCAGAAAGAACCCATATCCAAAAATTGAAGTAAATCACATAATTCTACATATAAACCCATTTATCTAATTAAAGAGGAGGGGGGTGGGTTATCGCCCTTTTCTTCCTTTACACTTAACAAAAGAACCCCAAAACTAATCATTAAAGCGTCTTATCGATATGAACGTATTCAAAAATTGAAGCAAATTAGTTAATTCAGCATGAAAACTAACTTATGTAATTTTTGAAAGGGTAGTCCTTGATCCCCATATTTTACTTAACCATTGAATACCCAAAATAAATCAGAGAAGTACCTTATCAGACCTATGTATTAAATTTGAAGCTAATCGGTAAATTCTGTGCGAAAAGTCCATTTATAAAAATTAAGATAGTTACTCCCCATACACGACTCCATTGAACACCCAAGACTAAACAGAGAAACATATCAGAAGGATCCTATTCTAAAATTTCAATGAAATCTGATAATTCTGCATGAAAAATCCATTTATTTAATTAAGGGGGTAACCCCCATGCCCTCTCATACTTATCTAGTTAACTCCTAAATCTAACCAGGGAAGCGCTTTATCAGAATAAACCTACATATCAAATTTGAAGTAATTTGAATATTTTTATCATGAGTTATTGCGCTATGTACGTACGTACAGAGCCGGCAGCTACAAAAACTCTCAGGCTTTGATAGCCTATAAACTAATAGAAAACTTTAAACAAAAACAAAATCACTTTTTTGCGTTTTATAATTTTATTTCATGTTATGCACATACTCTTTGAGAAAGACAAGATTATTTTTACAATTGGTGCCTTGAGAACTTCTGAAGCTAGCTCCTTAATCTTAATACAAAATCTTTAAACGAATTATACATGTAATTATTATACGTAAGCAATTAGATCGGTTTTTCACTATTGCCTTAAAACAAGTCAATTAAAGGATGAAAATGTGTATTTCCTTAAATACGACATATGAAAATGACCTATGTTTAAATATGACAGTCGGAATAGTTTCGTCTTTCAATGATTAAAACCCTAGAATAGAGATTTAGAATAGATTATACTAAAGATTAAGTCGCCTTTAAATCTAATCTGTGTCGATAACACTAAAATTAAATTTTTTTTTTAATTTTTTAGTTGAAGTATTCTGAATGCAAATGTATGTTTTTATTTGAACATAAAAAATAAATAAATAAACAAATGAATGAAACTTTCTCCAAAAAAAACTTCTGATGCAGGAAATGTTATAAGATTTTGTTATTTTCTAAGAAGCACGATGTTAATTATTTTTTTCCCAATTTTGCTCTCTCAAATGTGATTTTTTTTATAATTCACCCTATATCTACGTGTAAGTTCATTCAAATAAAAATTCTCTTTTAAATGATTAAAACTAATGCAGAATTTCTCCCTTCTGTAGTCTTTAATTTATTTTTACATTAAACACACTTACGTTATCAGAAGGCGAAAACTCAATTTCCTTTTTTCCCACGAGAAGATACTAGATTAAATAAGAAACATGTTTGTCATATTAATAGTGTTCTGATCACTTAACTGCTTAAAATGCTTTATTGCTTCTCCTTGTTAAAATGGTACTATGATTACTTTTTCTGAAAACATTAAAATAAATGATATGACATAAAATTATTTAAAAAATTTTGTTTGCATTATTTAAATTAAAAAAAACTATTAGTAGTATATTTATGTGTAGCATTCGTGCTACAAATAAGTATTTCAAATTTTTAAACGACGATTGCAAGCTGATAACTTTAAAAATTACCAATTTAAAGAAATCTAAAAAAAATTGTGTTAACAAATTAAAAATTAAAAATGCTGTTAATCACATGCTGGATTTGATAATAGAATTGGTAATTCGTCTTTGCAGTACTTCTGCAAGACAAACGAAACAATAACATAACAGTAGTAACCTAGCGTCTAAGCAATAATGTAACGGTAATCACAATAATGTTACTAAAATCATTATAATATTGTTTCAGAATTCTTATTATATCATAACCAGTGTCGATGTGACAACTGCTTTTGTCACACATGGTCATAAGTGTCAAATGTATTCGGTGAAAGAAAATATGGGATCTTTCATTCGTCACATTGTTATTCTGATATGATCATCATGTAGTGACTCCATTTCAATGTGACTGTTGCTTTGTAATAAGTTACCGAGTGACATTAGAATGAAATTAGTCACCTTATAATTCTCACGTGACTGTCATTTGAAGAGTTAACTTTCTAGCCATAGTAAGCTTTGTATTATGGTTATTTACCAAATAATGCTAAAGTGAAGTCATGCAGAGATTGTGATTACAGCGTTTTTAATTCTATCGTCTTTAACTTCATCGTAATCGTTTGTATTATTTTTTAGTTTGTGTTTACATCAATAAATGTCGTCTTATGTATTCTAAGCTTCAGCTATTTCAAATTACTTAGAAACAAGTTATAACATGGTGTCAGAAGTGGGGATAATTCGATCGATGGTCTTGTTGAAAATGGATTCTAAATGTTTGTGATCTATTTCAATTTTTAGTTTGTGTTTACATCAATAAATGTCGTCTTATATATTCTAAGCTTCAGCTATTTTAAATTACTTAGAAACAAGTTATAACATGGTGTCAGAAGTGGGGTAATTCGATCGATGGTCTTGTTGAAAATGGATACTAAATGTTTGTGATCTATTTCAATGACCACTTCTTTTCCGTAAATGTATTGGTGAAATTTCTTTCACCCGAATTTCATAGCCAGTGCTTCCCCTTTCATCTGTTGGTATACCTTTTGTGATGAATTTAGAGCTATTGATGAACAAGCAATGGGTTTGCCTTCTTGGAGTAAAATAGCACCGAAAATATAAGAACTGAGATCTACAGAGATTGTAACACTTTAGTTCAGTTCGAATTATGCATGAGTAAGGGATTCTTTTACCGAATTCTTAATTTTACAGAGATTTTGAGCTAACTTCGCATCCCAAGCCCAGGCAGTATTTTTCTTCAACAGCAATCTCATGTTGTGAGTTTTATCTTACAAGTTAGGTATGAATTTCTGAAGATATTATATTATTCCAAGTAGATTTTGTAAATCTTTCTTGCTGGATGGAATTTTGATGGGTTCTATAGCAACGACTTTATCAGGATCAATCGTGATACCTGCAAGGAGTAAGCACGTGACAAGGAAATTGCACTTTTTACACTTCAAATTTGCATTCGACCCGATTCAACTTTACTCCTGAATCTTTCGGAGCTTCAAAATCTAATCTGGTTCTGAGTCGGAGTCGGAGGATATTTAGGTCTGCTGCATGGACTAGAATGTCATCCATCGAGTTTTCTACAACCGGAATGCCTAGACGAATTCTGGTCATAGTGTTTTGAAATATTTCTGGATCTGTCTTTATGCCAAACGGAACTTTGAGAAAAGAATATCTTCCCTAGGGTATGGTGAACGTGAAAAAAGGTTATGTGGTAGGTGAAACTTTTAGCTGCCAGAAGCGTTTCTTTAGATCTCACATTGTGAAGTATTTGGAACCTTTCACATTAGCATTGACTTCAAGCATTTTTAAATAATAATTAGAAACAAAGCACTTGAGTTGTTTCCATTCTAAACAAGATTAAAACATTAGTGATAAAAATTGGTCCCAGACGAAGCTGTCTCGACAGGCGGCGAATTTTTTTATTGTAGTTTTTAACTCGATTCAAACCGAAAAATGTCAATAGGTTTGTTTTTATATAAGGTGTTCTGGTGTAATAACGCCAGGTAGGGTAATAACGCCAAATGCTGATATGATGCATAATTATGAATAATCCGCTAAATGGTACCTATGGGCTATTCTCAAAAGGGGTCTGAGTCATATAAAACACAAACAGCAGCTTAAACTTAATTTGTGACATTTGTAGCTCTTTTCGATTTTAGAAGGAACTAAAATTAATGCTTGATCTAAAACTTGCGAGGTAAGTTCTGTGATGTGAAGACTATATATTTATCAGTAAATACATTGTTTACTATATTAATTTGTAGTGCAATTCAAGTACTTTCAAAATGTTGTAGTAGATTTTGGATATGTTTGCGGGATAGTTTGTAGTTCAAAATGTACTGCGCTATAAGTATATCGGGGTAATAACGCCATTTCTTGGCCTTATTACCCCGGTTGATTCCTTAGGGTGACGGAATTACATCCGAAGGGGGTTTATTTTTTACTTTATGTATGACACAGTATTATTGTTATTGCTGAAATTGTTAGATTAAGGGAGGGGGGGGCGATACCCAAAATTGATCTTTTTAAACTATTTATTTATTTTTATTTTTTTTATACTAATGTAAAAACAATTTTAAACTCTTATAAATAAAACGATATCAAAATGTTTTCAATATTCTAATTCCAACCTTTTCACAATCAGGTTTCTATTAAATTCCCACTTTATTGTTCAATTGAGTTCTAAATTTTAACTATCCACTTTCTCAGCGTTCTATTTTTTTTTAAATTTTACAAATTTAATCCTTAATTGATGTGATTGAAATTGTAATGTAACTAGTGTGAAAGAGTCTGTGAGACTGTAAGATCAAAAGATGATTAAAATATATGATTAACTCATAGAACTGTGCTTTTGAACAAAAGTTTTGTACAGGACTGTTATAATTAATATGCAGCTATTTAAACGTGTCTGGCAATACTACTAAAGTTCCAAGTGAAACAAAATTTTGGTAGTGTGTGTAGTTATACTGAAAATTGCAAGTTAAACTATAAAAATTGAAAAAAGAAATGGTCTCTGAAACTGGTAGCATTGGTTAAAGGTTAAAATACGATCAATGATTAAAACTCAGAGAGTACTGTTTCTGCACTAGACTTTTTGTACAAGATTAAATCTAATTTAATCTGTTCAAATATTTCTAACAATAGTACGATTACTCCAAATAAAAGAAAATTTCAATTGTACCTATAGTTAAACTGGAACTTAAAAGTTAAATTCTGAAATTTGACAAAAAACAGCATTTAGTTAGATTGCTAACAGCAGCTAAAGATTAATTTTGTTGCTTGTATATAGCTAATGAAATATAACCACATGAATTATGCATACAATGTAACAAAGGATATTGATTTTTATCAAGAATTTTATTTAATTAATTTCAAATACAAATTTATTAAAGCATATTTTATGTGACGCCAGCATTTTAACTTTGGGTTTGCGCGAATCCTCATTAGTGTAGAATTTACGGGTTAAAAAATATTTACAAAATTCCTATAACAGTGTTAAGAAAAATATTTATTACACATAAGTCTAGTTTATTATAAAATTTCCCATGATAAAAATATTACATTAAATATAGTTAAAACTGTGTAATGTTTTTTATAATTATATTTAAGCTGGACTGTTTAATCAAAGAGAAGCTAACGATGTTATATACTGTAGATACTCCCTTAATCTGCTTTTCCTTTCACTTTCGCAAAAAATTAAATATTTCCTATCGCATAGAATACATATATGGAAACATAAATACCGATTTAGATAAACACAGTTAAAACCGTGCAACGTTTGTAATAATTTTATCCAAGCGGTCCTTTTTTAAGCAAAAAGGAAGCTCAGGATCTGACATTTTTTTGCCTCCCCCCCCCCCAAACTTCTTTTCTTTACACTTTCACAAAAAATTTAACATTTTTTATCACTTAGAATACAATTTGTCAATTTCTAGGGTTGTACAGTTTATATTTTTAGGAATGGGCAATCTACGTGGGAATATTTCATCTTATTTTGTAGTTTTGTTACCCACGTTGGCGTTATTACCCACGTAGGTGGGTAATAACGCCAAATAGCATAGGTCCGAAAATAACACCATTACATTTTATGAATACATATCTGTGAAATTATTTTTTTTACATAGATAGTCGATGAGTTGCTGCATCAAATCCTTTATTTGTTTGAAAAATACAATCTAAAACTAAGCCAGTAAAATTGGTAGAACCTTAATGTAGCGTTATTACCCCAGGATACCTTATTATCTAACACCTTACTTAAATAAAAGAGAGATTTTATGAACTTGCCACTCAACATTAGAACATTTCAGCGTTAAATCTGCTAAAAATAAGGCATTTTGTAACATAATTGCATGTATATCAAAACATCAAATTTCTGCTTAATTATATTTCTTTTTAAGTTACAAAATAGTAAGAAAATTTATACATTTTCATATTTAATTAGATTTACATATTTATTTATATATGTTCGCTGCAAACAATTGCATACAAAAAACAATTTCTATTTTAGGTTTTTGTATAAAAAAATTTTCTACCTTAATATGATCTTATGATACATTACGAGAAATTGAATCGTTTGAAAAATATATATTCTTAAAGGAATTTATAACGCTATTATACATTAACTTATAAGTATATTCAACAACGCTTAAAAGATTTTTATAAATTAAATTAACTTGTAAAATTGAACAAATTTGCATTTATTAGTTTAAGATACATTTTCCGAAGGATTTTCATTTTTTTACATTAATTTCTTTCAATCTTTGAGTATAAACAATTTGATAATGAAACATAGATATTTAAAAAGGGGAAGGGTGGGAAAAGAATTAGGTAATATAATGTGAAATTCATAGTATTTTATATTTCTAAAATGTTTAGTTATTGAACTGTTACAGAGAAAATAACAAAAACAAAAACAAAATTTCCTGTTAAGCGCAGTTTATATATTTACTGCTGTTTGTTTTAATATTTTTAAACTATTTTGTTTTTTTAATGACAGACTTTAAAACAAAGTCTCACAGTACTTAACTAACACAAAACTCGTCTAAACTGAGTTTCGGTAATTCTTTGTTTTTAGAGACTATTTAAATGTTGGTCAAAATTCAATAGGACTCGCAAATACAGCAATACGGATCTGAGCAAAACAGCTTTGTTTAAAAAAATTAAAGCCTAAAATATGTTTTTTTTTTTCCATGCTGTGTCCAACTTCAATCCTTTGCGTTTTTTCTTACCAAAGCACTTAACATATGAAGGATTTGCAACCAAAGTAGACAAGTTCATAAAAAAAACAGAGAGAAAAAGAGAGAGAAACCATTTAGAAGGTGCATAAAATATATTTCTTCTACTTTCGAAGTGATATTATCACATGCTTTCTCATATATGTCACGCGTTTATAGACTTGGCTTACTGTGAATAGATAAAACAGTTTTTAAGTAGGGTTAACCGGGGCACGTTTATGTACTTACCCTTCTTTTCACTATCAATACGATCGATGTTCATTACTGAAACTGTAAGAGTAATGTATTAGTATATAAAACTGTTTGCATTTACAGAATAGAGCGATATTTACTTTAAAAGATCAATTGTTGTAATTTTTCGAAAAGTCAGTAAATGTTTTTCAAGTTTACATAATCTGTCATAAAAAATTTGTTATTTAGTGTTAAAATTCAAGAGTTTTATATTCTGAAAAAGGGTACTTCTTTCTATATTTATGGCCATCTAAAAGAATGAATACATTTGAAACATCGTATGTAGATTTATTTATAACACAAAATGGCGTTAGGGGTACTTTTACACATAACGCTGGGAGCACGTTTACACAGTGTGTAAATGTGTTGCAGTCCTCGTGTAGGTCAGCTCATAATGCCTTATGCTATGTTGTTTTATAAAATATTTCTAACAAAAATAAAATAATGTCAATAAACTTTATTTGCATCAAGACTTTATCGTTTTACAAAGTTTGACAATAACATTGATTGCAATATGAAAATTAAACAATCCAATCTTTACAAACAACATACTAGTAGCTATTATCTTATTGAACATTATCTGCATGATTCAAGGATGTTAATGAATTTTAGTGATAAAAATATTTAATATAAAATACTTGTTAGGACTTTTGAAATGTTTATTAAAACAAGCCTTATTGTCTAAAACAAATAATTACTCTAAAAAAAAATTATAGAAAATTTAACGGTGGGAAGAAAAAGAAATCCCATTCTAACAATTATTCAGATGAGGAAGATAACGCATGCGTCTGTATACATTGGTTAGGATGCATCTTATTACTTCTAAAACAACAGAAAAATATGTAAAATGTGCAAAATATAAGTGGTAGGCTCATGTAGAATGCATCAGAGGAGATTCTACTTACTTTATCTACATCAACAGTCATAGTGATGATGATAATGGTTTTTGTTAGACTGAACATACTTAATTTTTAATTTCAGTAACTTGTACCTTACTGTTTAACAGTATAGATAAACTGCCTTAAATATCTGTACCTTTTTATAATGGCTTCGTTGATCTGAAAATATGTGTACATAAATCTATAAATTCGCTTTTTCTAATGTGTTAAATTGCACACAACTAAATTTCATGATGTCAAACTAATTTCTAAGAGTCAATTGTTGTAAAAATACCGATAACAGTGTAATGAATAAAATAGAAAATTTTTAGAAAAAAATGTGCAAAAGTTCCCCGGTTTGCTGTACTTTCTAAATGGACTATATCAGGTATCTACAGTAGCTGTGAAACTCTTACACATCATGTAATGTATTGCACATATAAAAGCAAATTTCTGGGACAGCATTACATACACATCAAAAAGAAAAAAAATGGGCAAAATATCATATTTTTAAAGGTAGTTAAATTTTTACGAAATTCAAATTTTTGTAGTTTTTTTTTCAATTCAAATTAAATATGCAATACTTTTTTTTCTTTTCAAAATGTACTTTTAGTTGAATTTTAAAATACACCATGTGAATATTTTTTTTTAAATAAACAAAATTATTAAAAAGGTAAACTAATTCCTTTAACATTATACATTTTTTGAGGGAAAAAAACTCATGCTAATATATTTTAAGAGCAATAATGATTTTCTAAGTAATTAATTGATCAAATGCTATTAATATGACAAACATGTTTCTCATTTAATCTAGAAATTTCTCGTGGGAGAAAAGAAAATTAAGTTCTCGCCATCTGAAAACCTAAGTGTATTTAATGTTCTAATAAATTAAAGACTACAGAAACCAGAAATACTGAATCTGTTCAAACAGTATATTTTATAAGGGAAATCTTACTCACATTTACTTATAGAGTGAGTTATAATGCAATTCGTATAAAAAAATCTTTATTTTAAATTAAATTTCTTTTGATATTACTGAAATGGATTTTTATAAAATAGAAATTCTTGTAAATTTGAAAATGCTAAAAGATACACTTTTGAATTAAAAAATTTTACTGATGTTATTGCTAATCAGAATACTGCAGGATAATTAATAATGTTATTAATGAATAATAATAACTAAAGATTGAAAAGAAAAAACAAAATATACGATTTTTATTAGTTACTATCCTAATTCACACATTATGCTGGTCGGATTTTCCAAATCTACATTGAATCAAACAATATATATCCGTCAATTAAACTTTGTGTATTCAAGCAGTGTAGACCTTTACTCGTAAGTAACTCAGCATTGGTAAAAACGATCAAACGTCATTACGCTATCTTAATTTGTAATGTGTGTCAAACAAAATTTGAGCTGTTCTGGACCAACACATTTTGATGATCATTTACAACATTATTAGGCAAAAAGTGATAGAATGTTATACAATATATACTAAAACCATTGATTAAAAGTCATTTATCTAACAATGTAAGTCCCAGCAAAATCCGTGCAACAGGACTTTTTAAAAAGGCTAATCCTTCATAAACGAGTTCACCTGATTATGAAGTTTTAATTCTGTAGCTTAGGATCGTAAAATGATATTCATTATACTATAACAATTCTTGAGAAAATCTGTAATTAATAATGCGAGTTTCATGAAAATCCGTCTCCGGTATAACTATAAAAATCAATCTTACATAATAGGATCAACTCTATACAGAAGTTCCCTAATAACAATATATATGTAAACAATGTATCAATATTACTATATCTAATGCATTCAAAGTTTAACTCAAAAATTATCTAAATAACAGTGCAAGTCCCATCAAAATCCATTCGTTAGAGCTTAAGATATAAGTAGCCGGAACAAAATTCCTATTGCATTTGTTGATTACATTATATGATATCGTAACTTTGGAAATTATATTAATTTTCACTTTGTCATAACTGCCAATTTTTATAAATGTTTGTAGCCACTAATAGCAATCGTCATTTTATTCAATAGCACAATTATGGAAATAATACAAACGTTTTTATTCAGATAAAAAAGTGACAAAGTCATAAGCTTTAGCAACTGTAAATTCCGTATAGATGCTTATTAAATTTAAGAATGCACGACTTTTGCCAGTTTCAATGATTTTTTAAATAACATAACAACAGAACAGAATAAAACTATAAGTACGATAATAAAATACAAGTTTGAATTTTAAGATATAATGGGATAAGTGTTTTGTTTCAAAATTACACATTTTATTCAAGATAATTTTAATTTAATATTTTCTTCAAGATAACTTTTGCGTGTATAAGAAAAACTTAAAATACAAGATATACAATGATTGAAAATGTTCGACCTTATAAAAAAGAATTTTATTTTATTTTATTTTTTACCTTATCGTTCTTCATCAAGTAGAAAAAGATTATATGAATTTACGTTGCGATGCGAACTGCTATAACTATTTTCCTTTAAAACGATGTTTGAAAAACTTTTGGCCTAATTCCATTTTAATTTTAAACTATTGTTTTTTGAAGCATTGCAGAAAAAAATTATGTTCTGCCAATAGCAAAATATAAGCAGTCAGTATACTTAACGATTACGAAAGCGATTTTCTTGCCGAATATTTAATTTTGCAAAAATTTAGAATACAAATTTGTCTGCACTCGTTATGCAAATAGTTTGATATCCAATTTCAAAAGAATCCATTGATTTCGAGTAATTAGCTAACTTTATAAATTTGATCATTTTAAAAAGAAATCTGCTATTTTTAAATCCAAAAGCTGCATTCTAATTATAAATAATAAGATATTCCCCTTGATGATACCATTTTGTCCATTCAAAAGTTTCATTACATACGGAAATACTAAATTTCAAGCAAAAGAAATTCGAAATTTGACTCAAATCATCAAACATGAACGAAATTTATTTCTTACGGGTATACATTTTTCTTCTATTCCAATTTTAAAACGGCATATACCACACTCTTTTTAAATTTATTTTTCGAAAAGTAATTTAATTTTTCTGTAGAATAGAACACATCATATTAATTTCAAATCTCATTAATATATATATATTCCTAAAAATTTGTTGTTCCTAAAAGTTTATTATTATTTTCTTAAAACGTATACAAAGGCAATCTCAATTTTTCATGGTTACATTAAAATTCAAATTTATAAGAAGTTGTTTTCTCAAGGCAATTTTTCTTACATATGAAATTGATATCTGAAATTTACCATATAAATTATTATAATGGACATATATTTTGCATAAAATATAAAAATTAAAAAAAAACAAATGCATGAAAGAGATTAATCCTTTTGGTCTAATTCTGTTTTAATTTTAAAGTATTGTTTTTTAAAGTATTGAAGAAAAAATAAAAAAGTTATGTTACGCCAACAGCAAAATTACAGCAAACAGTATACTTAACTACTTGCAAAGCCTGTTTAATATTTAAATTTGCAAAATATTTTAATACAAATTTGTGCGCACTTGTTATGCAAATAGTTTGATATCCAGTTTCAAAAGAATCCATTCATTTCGAGTAACTGGCTAAGTTTAAAAGTTTGATGATTCTAAGAAGAAATCTGTTATTCTTAAATTCAAAACGTGGAGTTTCGTAATAAATAATAAGATATTCCTCTTAAAGATACAGATTTTTCCATTCAAAAATGTCATTACATATTGCAATACTAAAATTCTGACGAAAGAAATTCTAAATTTAACTCAAATTATCAAACATGAACTGTAATTATTCCTTACGGGTATATATTCTTCTTCTATTCCAATTTTAAAACGGTCTATACAACACTCTTTTTAAATTTACTTTTTGAAAAGTAATTTAATTTTTATGTAGAATTGAACACGCCACATTTCAAATATCATTAATATATATATATTCATAAATATCCGAAGTTTTTTTTTTTTTTTTTTTTTTTTTTTCTTGAAACATAGACAGAGACAATCGATTTCTCATGATTACATTGACATTCAAATTTATAAAAGATTGTTTTCTCAATCATTTTTTTGTACATATGAAGTTGATAGCTGAAATTTTTCATAGAAAGTATCATAAGGGCATATAATTTGCAATAAATTAAAAAAAATGCATGAAATGATAATTAATACTAATGCATAAGTTTTGAAAAATTATGTTTGCATTTGCGCTTAATTTAAGATTCGTACGATCCTTTTTATTTTTCAAATAATGAAAAAAAAGAAGGGGGGGGGCAGAAATAAGATAAAAAAGAAAAAAAAACAGAAATCGAAAAAAAAATGTTTTTTGATATAAGTTTCTAAAAAATGAATTTTATATAGCGAATGTTTTTAGATTTTAACAAATAATTTAAAATTAAATTTAGTTATTAGTATTCTACGTGTTACTTTACAAAACATAATAAGTCGGACATTGCACGACAAACGCAGCAAATGATGTTCTTTCGTGCTATAATGAAGTTTTAAAAAGATTCATAACTTTTTGTAATAACATACAATCAATTGATTTAGAATAATTAGCTAACTTCATAAGTTTGATCGTTCTAAAAAGAAATTTGTTATTCATAAACTCAAAAGTTGCATTTTAGTAATAAGTAATAAGATATTCCTCTTGATGATACCATTTTGTCCATTCCAATATTTCATTATATGCTGAAATACTAAATTTCAAGCTAAAGAAATTCGAAATTTGACTCAAATTATCAAACATGAACGATATTTATTTCTTACGGGTATACATTCTTCTTCTATTCTATATTTAAAACGGCATGTACTACACTCTTTTTAAATTTACTTTTCGAAAAGTAATTTAATTTTTATGTAGAATGGAACGTATTATATTTCAAGTCTCATTAGTTTATATATATTCATAAAAATCCGAAGTTTGTTATTCTATTCTTAAAACGTAGACAGGGGCAATCGATTTCTCATGTTTACATTGAAATTCAAATTTATCAAAAGTTGTTTGCTTAATGCTTTTTTTTTACATATGAAATTGATATTTGAAATTTACCGTAGAAAGTATTTAAAAAGGCATATATTTTGCAATAAATAAAAAAAAAATGCATGAAAATATAATTAATCCTAATGCATAAATTTAGAAAGATTAAAGTTACATTTGCATCTAATTTATGATCTGTACGATTATTTATAAATGACTTTTCCAATTTAAGATACTCTTAAAATAATTTTTCCAATAATTAAGAAAAAAAAAGGGATCAGAAATTGAAAGAAAAAAAAATAGGTTTTTGAGTTAAGTTTCTAATAAATGAATTTTATATAGCGAATGATTTTAGATTCTAAGAAATAATTTTAAATTAAATTTAAATATTAGTTAGTTTAAGTGTTAATTTATAAAGCATAAGGAGTCTGAAATTACACATCAAACGTAGCAAATGATGTACGTTTTTAATATAAAGGATTTTTAAAATATTCAGACCTTGGTGTAATAATATACAATCCATTGATTCGAGTAATTAGCTAACTTCATAAGTTTGACAATTTTAAATAGAAATATGTTAATCATAAATTCAAAAGATGTATTTTAATAATAAATGATAAGATATTTCTGTTCATGATACCATTTTGTCCATTCAAAATTTTCATTACATACTAAAATATTAAATTTCATGCAAAAGAAATTCGAAATTTGACTCAAATTATCAAATATGAATGATATTTCTTCCTTACGGGTATACATTTTTTTTTACTTCAATTTTAAAACGGCATATACTACATCCTTTTTAAACTTACTTTTCGAAAAGTAATTTAATTTTTATGTAGAATGGAACACATCATATTTCAAATCTCATTAGTATATACACTGCTCAAAACAATTAAAGAATATTTTAAGTTTTATATAAAATAAAGATATAAACGATTTTTTTTTCCGAAGAAAAATAGAAGAAGAGAATCACAAATGCAAATTTTTCTGGTTTTCAAACTGTTCAGTATGCAAATTTTGAGTTCGACGTCAAAAACGTCGCTTCAGCGGCAGCGAATGAAATTTGACTTTCAACTGGATAAAAGAGAATGAAGACAAGGATGATCGGCATTCAGTGATTGCTTTGTTTCGATGAGTACGATGTCTCAGCGAAGACATTTGACAGATTCACTAGCTTGGAGAATTGTTGGTATGTAAGAAGGGGGCCAAACTCAAGCCGAAGTAGCGCAAGCCATTGGAGTGTCACAAAGTGTCATTTCCAGGATCTGGAACCGTTTTTTGGAGAGTGGATGTGCAGGCCGAAGACCAGGGCAAGGTCATAGACGGGCGAAAACGCCCAATGAAGATCGGTATTTAGCGTTAACAGCTCGGAGACACCGAAACATGAACGCTACTCTTCTCCAACAACACCTTCGCTCGGCTACAGGCACCACGATTTCAACTCAGACTGTCCGAAACCGGCTCCATGCTGTAGGTCTGTATGCTCGCCGACCGATGGTATGTGTTAGACTAACATCAAGGCATCGTCGCGACCGCAGGGAGTGGGCAACCGAGCATGTCAACTGGAGGAGAAATGAATGGAGCAATATTCTGTTTTCTGACGAGTCCCGTTTTTATGTGCATCCGGATAATAGGCGTATTTTCATCTGGAGGGACCGTGGCAGTAAGAATAATCCTGCGTTCGTGCTCGAAAGTGTCAGATTTGGCTGTGGAGGAGTGTTGGTGTATGGTGGCATCTCCATTGACGGGCGCACTGACTTCTACATCATTCGAGATGGAGCTCTGACTGGTCGCCGATATAGGGATGAGATCCTCAGACCTATTGTAGTCCCTTACGCTGCAGCAATTGTAGATAACTTCATTTTAATGGACGATAACTGCAGGCCACATCGTGCTAACCTGGTGGAGGATTTCCTTTTCGAGGAAGGAATCGTTCGAATGGAATGGCCAGCGTGTTCTCCAGACATGAATCCAATCGAGTACGTTTGGGACGCTCTAGGAAGACGAGTTTCTGGCCGCCAACAACCCCCACAAACTCTCCAAGAACTGGAAAGAGCTCTTCTGGAAGAGTGGGGCAGAATACCCCAACTTGTCATTAATAGCCTCCTTGAGTCTATGCCTCAAAGGTGTTCAACGTTGCTGGCCGCCCGTGGAAACCATACCCCCTACTGAAAATTATTGAACACCTTTTCTTATTCTTTTTTTCTCATATGCACAAATTGTGTTTTTTTCCTTTTGTACACAAATGCGCAATAAAATGCATTTTTTTCTGCCAAACATGTGTAATTTATTCTCATATAACCTACTATGTCTGTCGACCATGTATCAATCAGCTAAAAAGTTTCCCAGATACAAAATCCACCTAAAACTGCAATATCCTTTAATTGTTTTGAGCAGTGTATATATGTTCAAAAAACTGCGAAGTTTGTTATTATTTTCTTGAAACGTAGATAGAGGCAATCGACTTCTCATGATTACAAGGAAATTTAAATTTATCATAAGTTGTTTTCACATTGCAAGTTTTTTTACATATGAAAATGATATCTGAAAATTACCATAGAAAGTATTGCAAGGCATAAATTTAATTACAAGGCATAAATTTAAATTGCATAAATTTGAAAGTGGAAAAAAAGTATGAAAAGATAATTAATCCTATTACATAGGTTTAGAAAATTTAAATTAACATTTGCGCCTATTTTATTATTTTACTGATTACAAGATTTTTTAAAATTATTTTTTTCACTAATTGAAAAAAAAAACCGAAAAGAAAAAAAAAGAAAAAATCGAAATGGAATAAAAATAGATGTTTAAAAATGAATTTTATATAGCGAATTTTTTATGTTTTTAGATAC
Organism: Maratus speculifer; assembly: GCA_964019185.1. Classification (NCBI taxonomy): domain Eukaryota; kingdom Metazoa; phylum Arthropoda; class Arachnida; order Araneae; family Salticidae; genus Maratus; species Maratus speculifer. The sequence continues at coordinate 281,260,148 of OZ025294.1, forward strand.
TAACATGTCATTGCAAATTAACTTTAGTAATGAGTATTACTTATAAAACAAAACAAGACGGTTGTTTTCTCAATGCAATTTTTTTAGTGAATTTGATATCTGTACTTTACCATAGGAAGTATTACAAAAATACATATATTTTGCATAAAATTTGAAAATTTAAAAACATTACATGAAAAGATAATTAATCCTTTTGGCCTAATTCCATTTTAATTTTAAAGTACTGTTTTTTAAAGTATAGAAGAAAACAATAAAAATGTTATGCTTCACCAACATCAGCATGTAAACCGTTAACACTCCATCGGGCGCGCTGTATCTGAGAGAGACATGCGTAAGAAATTCGTCGTTTTCGAAAAGAAAAGGGAGTTTCACGACCTTGACCTTCACAGTATCTGTTCTTCCGGTCATGTCCGTCCCTGGAATGCAGTGGTTTAAAATTTTTGTCGATAGGAATTTCCGGTTTCGCACTTTGTTAAGGATTTTTATATATTAGATACATGCGCCCGATAGCGTTTGTAGTTAGTTTCCCCTGATACTAGGTTAGAATACGTGAATACCTCAGTCTCTCCTGTTTAACTTTCGGCTTCGAAATGATAAATACTAAACGGTTTTTGGATTTGAATAACCCTAAAGACATAGAAATTGCCTATAAAATTTTACTTAGCGATGACAATGAATATTCTGAACAGTTGGAAGAAAGTGACGATGAAACTCATTTAAAACTCATTTTTAAACAATATATGATGCTGAAATACAGCATGTATCTGTCATATACAACACGCCAGATGGTGCAACTTTTGAGGCGCGCCCGACGGCGTGTTAATATACTCTACCATTTCCAAAGCCATTTTTTCGTCGAATATCTTATTTTGCAAAATGTTAGAATACAAATTTGAGCGCACTCGTTATGCAAATATTTTGATATCCAATTTCAAAAGAACCCATTGATTTCGAGTAATTAGCTAACGTTATCTATTTAATCATTCTAAAAAGAAATCTGTTATTCATAAATTCAAAAACTGCATTTTAGAAATAAATAATAAGGTATTCCTCTTGATGATACCGTTTTGTTCATTGAAAAATTTCATCACATACTAAAATACTAAAAGTATGGCAAAATAAAATTCGAAATTTAACTCAAATTATCAAACATAAATGATATTTATTTCTTACGGATACAAATTCTTCTTCTATTCCAATTCTATTCCAGCACATACTACACTTTTTTTAAATTTACTTTTCGAAGAGTAATTTAATTTTTATGTAGAATGGAACATATCGTATTTCAAATCTCATTAGTATATATATATATATTCATAAAAATACGAAGCTTGTTATTATTTTCTTGAAATATAGACAGAGGCAATCGATTTCCAATGATTACATTGAAATTCAAATTTATAAGAAATTGTGTTCTCAATGAAATTTTTTTACATGTGAAATTAATATCTGAAATTTACCAGAGAAAGTATTACAAGGGGCAAATATTTTCCATTAAAAATATATGAAAAGATAAGTAATTAATCCTAATGCACAAGTTTAGAAAAATTAAATTTGCATTTGCGCCTAATTTATGATTCGTACGATTGTTTTTAATTTATTTTTCCGATTTGAGATTCTTTTTAAATTCTTTTTACAATAATCAAAAGAAAAAGAAAGGGGGGGGGGTTGGAAATCGGGAAAAAAATATTTTTTTTTTATAAGTTTCAAATAAATGAATTTTGTATAGCAATTGTTTATTTTTTTAAGTACTAACAAATTATTGCAAATTAACTTTAATTATTAGTTATTCTGAGTGTTAATTTATAAAATATTAAAAGCCGGAATCTGCATGTCAAACATTGCGTTCGTATTATAATGAAATTATTAAATTATTCATATCTTAGTGTAATAGCATACAGTAAGGTAGAGCGAATATTTTATATATATATATATATATATATATATATGTATATATAAATAAATAAAAAACGGGTAGGTGCCAAAAATTACATTTATACTAGTTCATCAACTTCATGAAACTTTATCGTTGACAAAAAAAATGGCTCTAAGTCTGTGCTTTAGGTCCAAAAGTCGAAATTTTGGATAAAATTTAACATTAAAATAAATAAATAAATATAGAAAATCCTATAGAGCTAGTTATTATCCAAAACAGTTATTTAAACCCCTTTATTATTGTCTACTTAACATATTTAAAATATAAAACAATGCCATTATTTTGTATAACAGTAGAAAAACTGGCAACTTTTGGTGAATAAAAATTGTGTTACCAATCATTTGCATCAAATTTAAATTGATGCATACAAGGAAATGTTATTTTGAATAGACCTCTTATCTAGTTTCTTTCAAAAATACCCTGGTTATACCTCATGCAAGTGACTGCATTTCATGTCTCACCCTTCCAAACTGCCCGACCATCTAGTCACAGTGTTTTAAATATGCATTGAATTGTGATTTTTTTTATTTTATCGAAAACTGTTGTAAGTTATTATATATCAGCCTAATTAATCTCTTCTTTGTATACATAGACTTTGGATAATGCTGCAGTGACATCCTTCACGTATATTTTTACAGTTTATATAAAAGTAGAAAAACAAAGAAATACACAGAGAAAATATTAATGAAATATATTCAGCAATGTATTATCTTATCTGAAAATGTATGCGAATAATGCATAGGGATTGGAAGTTCCATTACCATAACATTTTTTTCAATCAATTATTTTTTTACATAATGACCTGCTTCAAAGATGATTTTAGGTATTTCAATTTTTAGTTTACCATGACTTACTCTAACATTTGCATTTATTATATATTGAGAAGCAATCTCTTTCATGTGATGGCGATAGTTAATGAGCATTGCAATCAGAACTTGTTCTCCTTGTGCAAAGCAATCATTGGCCTAAATAACTTTTTTTTTAGTAAGGTGGTCTGGTTTAATAACGCCAGGCGGGGTAATAACGCCAAGTGCTAATATTTTGCATAATTATGAAATAATCTGGTAAATGACACCCATGTGCCCTACGCCGAAGTGTTTTGAGTCATATAAATCGCAAAAAACAACTTCAAGTTAATTTGTTTCATTTTTAGGTCTTATTGTTTTTACAAGCAACTAAAATTAACGCTTGATCTAAAATTTGTGAGATACGTTTTGTGATGTGAAGACTATTTTTTTTATCCGGAAATACTTTGTTAATTACATAAATTTGTAGTACATTTCATGGACTTTCAAAATGTTGTTGAAGATTTTTAATATATCTTCTCGAGATAATTTGTAATTTAAAATGTACAGTGCAATAACTATAACGGGGTAATAACGTTAATCCTTGGCATTAATACCCCGGTTGATTCCCTACAGTGGCCGAGCTACATCCTAAATACTGATTCAAATAAACACAGTTAAAACTGTGCAATGTTTCTAATAATTCTATTTAAGCGGTCCTTTTTAAGCAAAAAGAAGCTCATTGTCTGATATTCTTTTGGCTCATCCTCCCCTCCCCCCACATCACACCTTTATTTTTCTTACACTTTCACAAAAAATTGACCATTTTCTATAGCTTAGAATGCAATTTGTCAATTTCTAAGTTTGTAGAGTTTGTATTTCTAGAATTGGGCAATCTACATGCAATTACTCCATCTTATTTCATAGTTTTGTTTGCATAGCGTTATTACCCATATAGGTGGGTAATACGCCAAATAGCATTGATCAAGAAATCACGCCATTACATTTTATGAATACATATCGGTTAAATTATTTTTTTATATAGATAGTCAATGAGTTGCTGTATCAAATCATATATTTGTTTGAAAAATACAATCTAAAACTGAGCCGTGAAAATTGGTTGAACCTTAACGTGGTGTTATTACCACAGGGTACCTTATTTCATTTATGCCGCTTTCTGTGTTGTTTAGAATCGAAGTAATTTCCAATTGATCTTTAGATCCTTTCTTTAAAAGTGGTTTATATTTTATGGAAAACATCCTGGGGTATAAAATTGGAATACATAATATTTTGTGAGTAAATGCACATATTATAATAGGCAAGGACTGATCATTTAAAAGGCGGTATTTTCTATTTTCCGTTATAGGACATATTGCGTGAGACAAGTTTAGAATGGAATACAATAATGGATCGTTTGTTACTTCTACTCGAATGAATTTCCTTTGCGTCATTTATTAGACAATATCGATGAGAAAAATTCTAACCCACATGAAATCACCAGATCATTTGGAAAAAAGGTTTTCTATATGCTATTCGCTTCCTATTGCAACTTTAATTCAAAGAGAATAATTTTGAAAAAATATTTATTCAAATTGAGATTAAAGGTATTCAGCACAGACCAGATATACCTTCTGGTCATTTGCAAAGTTATTTCATCAGGAAAGCTGTTTCTCAGACGAACTAGGGAATAGAAACACAGAATATTTCTTCCATAAAAGGTGGGTTATAAAGGCGAATAAAATTTTCCTCTTTTATATAAGCACTGACTGTCTATCAGAATTTGTAGGTTCACTCACAAAATACGTAATTCAAGTTTATGTCCTGGTTTGGTTTATTTTGTGTCGGCCGATTATCTGCTCGATGGATATAGGCCCAAGGGGGAGTGCTCTTTGTGGGAGTCTTTCTAAGGAAACCTAATCCGTATTTATGTAAGGTTCGAAGAAAACCCCGAAAACTCCGAACGGTTTAGCCGACGGCTGCGATTGGATTCGAACCCAGCACCTGCCGTCTACCAGTTGAGAGGTCAGAACCTCTGGCTACTGGTGGGACGTTCATGCCCTGGAATGGTTTATTAATTATTATGTCATTATGTAACAGTAACAACAAAAATTCATGTAACAGATTAAGTCACATGAATTTTTGCTATTACCGTTATATAAAAAATTCTAGAAATCCCAGTTTTCTAGGAAAAATTTAGAAACTTTTTTTTACAGGTTATGAAGCTCCATTTTGTCATGAAAATGTTATCATAGTATATATATATCTTACGGTCAATTTGATCAAATTCAATATCAGTAATCGGTTAATTTTAAATAGTAACCAGTTATTCTTAATAATAACCAAATGATATCCAAAAAAACCGATTAATATGATAAATTTAAGAGAATTTATCAAATTAATCGGTTATTTTTAAAAATTACAAATCAAGATTGGTAAATATAATAAATTTCGATTTATTTGGCTTGAGATTTTTATTTCTATACGTTCCCCACTAAAAAAAATCTGATGAAAATCTATAGCTTTTTGGCCCAAAATCTGTGGGAAATCCGAAGGTATTTGGCTCATTATGCAGATATTTTTAAGAATATCTTAAAAAATTCTGCAGATATTTTAAAGATAAAGCTAAGTCTGCAAATTTTCTCCAAATTTCTGTAGAATATCTGTAGAAAGTGACGATTTCTTCAGATAATCTTAAGATTATTTTTAGTGGGGTTTTTTCTAAATATTCATTTTTAAAAGTATGCATTTCAAAGCCGTACAATTTATTCTTTGAATATTTCAGTGTTTAAATTTTTTATCTAATTCAATCAGTAATTATAAAAATAATTATTTGAAAATGTTTAGTCTTATGCGTCTTATTAATACTTCTTTTGATTGAGTATTATTGTCTCTTAACAATTAATTTTGTAATTTTGTAAAATTTCTACAGTTACGATGTATTTCAAAAATATTGTGTTAATCTTAAAACTAAAAATAAGCTGTAAAAGAAAATTTATATGACCATATCACAATAGATTGTGAACATATTATGCCCGTAAATAAATAAATAAATTATATATAAATTATATATATATATATATATATATATATATAGAACCATTAGATAATATTACAAATCAACATCAATTTCTGGAAAAACTTGTTAATGCCATATTATATCAAACAGAGGAGTTGTCAAAATTTGGATTAGAATAATTAATTTCAATATGACAGTAATATAATACAACATGAACCAATCAGAGTGATGAAAAGCAATATATATATATAAGATAATTTTTTTATAACGATATTTTACATATTCAGTTTCAATCTATTTTATAGTAATTTCTATTAATACAATTACTGCAGCACTCGTTTTAAAAACCATTTTAAAATTACTATTATTATTGTTTCCCTTTGTAAAATTAATAAAACACTCTATTAGAAAATTACTTATTTAAACTATGCAGAAAAAACGCAAGAACGTAATTTTAAGAATTAATTATCCTTGTGATCATAAACACAGAAAAGCCATGGAGCAGAGTGTTTTCACTTGGATGCTCATTATTTCTCTTATAATTTAGGAACTGTTTATTTTCAGAGGATAGAATAAGTTATTTGTATTTATTGTAATGGTTTCAATATAATTTGCTGTTATGTTTCTAGGTGCTGCTTTCCTCCTGAAGGTTTTTACCGTTAGGATGTCAAACAGAATTATTCTGTTAATTTTAAAAACAAAAAAAAATCTGTAAAAGAAAATTTATGAGACCATTACTCAGTAGATTATGGACAAATTATGCACGTAAATTACTTATTATTACTAATTAAGTTAGAAATTACTTATTATTCCTTATTATTATTATTATTATTATTATTATTACAACTTATAATTTCGTATTATTCCTTATTATATTTTTTCTTATAATTTCTTATTATTCCTTATTATTATTCCTCATTATTATTATTACTTATAATTTCTTATTATTATTGGAAATTATTTATTAAATTAGATAATTATTTATTTAAACTATACAGAAAAAACGCAAGAACGTAATTTTAAGAATTAGTTATCCGTGTGTTATAAACAAAGGAAAGTCATGGAGTAGAATGCTTTCACTTGGAGGCTCATTATTTCTCTTATAATTTACGACCCCTTCAATTTCAGTGGGGAACACAAATTATTTGTATTTATTGTAATGGTCTCAGTTATGATTATTGTTTGTACGAACTGTTTTCCTTTAGTATATTTTTACAGTTAGAATCTTTAACAAAATTATTCTAATAATTTTATTCCATCCTGGATATTGTTTCTCAGTTCATTGCAGATATAATTTTAAATCTTAAAATATCTAAGAATGGTTATTATACCCATTTTAATAAAAATTTTATTTTACTTAAGAAAGGTGTTATAATAATTAAAAATAAATGACATTGACATGTTTCGGATCCGTCTAATAAGATCCATAATCATAATAAAAATAAAAATTAAATTTCAAAACATTTCACGGTCAATACAAATGACACGCGACAATGAGATGTAAACAATAAAAAACAAAAATCACGCGCTCTATTATAAAAATTAAATTAAAATAGACCATGGCCTAAAAGAATTTCCAACAAAAAAAAATTATTAAAATGTTTATATAAAAGGTGAATCTTTTAAAATCTGGTACTTTAAAAGATCTATTGGATTTAATAAAATTTTTATCATTGTTAGTATACCGTTTTGTACTTATAAATTTCGTTTAAAAAAGGAAATTTTAAAAATTATGCCTTTATAGTTACATTTAATTTTTGAATTATTTATTTTTAACACAATTAAAGAACACTGATGTGCAAAATTTAAGGAAGCAACAGATAAATTAAATTCCGAACAAGGCAACATAACAGATTGTTTAAAGAATTTTAGTCACTTGTCCCACATTTCCAATTCTGGGGAATCTTATGGTAATGATATGATTTCGGTCAGTATGCAAATTTTCTGCACAACGATACATTAAAAAAAAATATCGTCCTAAATTTTTGCACATCAGTCTATATTAAAAAAGACTATAAATGATGCAATTTATATAAATTTATACCGTGTGTGCACAGATACATAAACTTGAATGCGCATAAATTCGCAAATTCGTTTTACTCTTACGAAAAAAAGCAATTATTAGAACAAAATATTCTTTAACAGGAAAAATTAATTATACTTGATTTTATATACAACTGCATAAGAGTATATGTATTTAAAAATACTTTGCTGTTATTTTCTGTAAATTAATATGAGTGAAAAGAGTTGTGTTAAAAATATCCGAAATTTTTTTTTTACTTGTTTCATTAGCTGCAAAATTTGAAAAGACATCATTATTTAATTCTCGTAAAGACTTAAGATGTGACGTGGTAAAAAAAAAAAAAAAAATCATAAAAAAAGATCTACATATTGTAAAAACATCTTCAAATCAAGGTAAATAATAATGTTTTTAATCCGGCTACAAAATGTAAAATACTGTAACAAAACGCCATTTTGAAACATTAGACAACGTCTATTTTTAATCTGTAAAAGAAAATTTATATGATCACAACTTAAATGATGATAAACATATTACGCTCGTAAAAATACAACAACAAAAAAACCCATAAATGTTTCTAGCAACGATTTTTTACTTATGCAATTTCGATCTATTTTTTATAGTAATTGCTACTAATTCTATTTCAGCAGCATTCATTTTAAAAACCATTTTAAAATTACTCATTATTTTTGTTTCGCTCAGGAAAATTAATAAAACACGCTGTTAGAGAACTACTTATTTAAACAATGCAGAAAAAACGCAAGAATGTAATTTTAAGAATTAATTATCCTTGTGATCATAAACAAAGAAACGTCATGGAGCAGAAAGTTTCCACTTGGAGGCTCATTATTTCTCTTATAATTTAGGAACTGTTCATTTTCAGCGGCGAACACAAATTATTTGTATTTATTGTAACGGTCTCAGTTATGGTTATTGTTTGTACAAACTGATTTCTTCCAGAAGATTTTTACAACTAGGGTGTTTAACAAAAGTATTCTGTTAGTTTTGTTTAATCCTGGCTATCGTTTCTCAGTTCAATGCAGATATAATTATAAATTTTAATATTTCTGAAGTTGGTTATTATACCACTTTACACTTAAAAAATTTCGCAACAAATATGATATTTTAAAAACTGTGCCTTTAAGGTTGCATTTAATTTTTGAATTATTTATTTTAATACAATTAAAATACAGTGATGTACAAAAATGAAGAACGTAGGAGACAAAATCCGTACAAAGTAACTTAATAGATTGTTTAAAATAATATTCATCACTTGTCAAATTCGCCTTATTTAAAGACTATTAATCAAGGCGAAAATGAGCGAAATTTTATCATTAGAAAAAGGTGCCAATGAAAAAATCACAATTAAGAAAGGTAGTCCACTCTTAACACTGTTAGATCATACCAAATGATTGCCAGTCCAAGCAGTTTATTCTGTTAAAAGAAGTTATTAATGACATAAAAAATCCCAATAGAAATAGTGGTATTTGGATAAGCATATGTGGAAAATGATGTTATTTAAAATTTTCTAATAAACTAAAAATAAATAATTTTTTAAAAACTGAGATGCCTCTAGAACTGTTTATATAACTGCTAATTGATATATATATATATATATATATATATATATACATATATGAAGAACTATAGAAATAGAAATAGAAAAGAAATATACCGTAATTTCCGGCGTCTAATCCGCAGATCAAATAATTATTTTTCGACCCAAAAAGTTTAAAAAAAGAAATATAACTTATTAGATCGCCATAGATGTTTGTCTTCAATAATTAAATAAGATTTCTGGATCCAAAATGATTTGTTTTTTCCGCGGATTATACGCCGGAAATTACGGTAAAAAAATTTTCGTAACTACAACAAAAACAATTCATGTAATTATTCATGTAAGCATACAAATTTCTATAGCTTTACATAGATTAGTTTGTTAAATTTACAGTTTTTTTAGAGTGTACATATAGTCCAGTTGTAAAACCGGTAAATTCCACAAAATTGAAAAATGTACCTTTATCTGTTTTTAAAGGTCTAAGTAAACGTTTGTACCATGTAGAAAAAATAAACCATGCCATAGCATGTGAAATCCCTCTGTTATATGTGTTTGAAAAGCACCATGTACTGCAAAACCAGCTGAATCCTTCAGTCGGTGAGTTTCAAAACCGACCATCTTCATATCCGCTAATTGGTACGCTGTTTATTTTTACAATAACCTCTCGCTTGTTGATTAGATTAACGTTATTGTGTTGCTTATGATGATTCATTACGCGACAGCGACGTGTTTATGTAAGTTTGTTTAGAACTTACAGTCCTAGTATTTTGAAGCTCGTTGATTCATGAATTTGGGACCATTTGTGTTACATGTTCATAATTTCTGGCATTATTTTTCTGCAGGCACTGTATAGCTAATAATCAAGCAATTCCTAGCTACGGGCACTTTTCAAAAGCAGACTAATGCTCTTCTCATCTTAATGCTTCTTTCTAATAAATGAAATTTAGCTGCACAAGGTATTTTTGTATATTTACTGCCCTTAAAATTCCAATGTCACATTAAAATTGGCAAAAACCAATTTCTGTTTTTTTTTTTCAAAACTGGCCAATTCCAAAGAACGTTACAAAAGCGGTCAAATTCAAAACAAAAACCTCCTTTTTTCATATGCTCCCTCCACCTTATTTTTTGGTTTAAATGCACGTCCTAATAACTGTAAAACTAAAGAATTTTATTTCCTCTAAAATTTTGGGTAAGCGTGGTGAAAAATCAGCTTTTTCTCAAAATTTTATTTTTAATAGATGGTCGGTTTTCCAACTAGATGACACATATAAAACTTTAGTAAGCTTACAGTATAGTAACAGATTTCTGTAGCTTTTACAAAAAGTAGTTTTGTAAATCTATGTCTCTTTTTTAAAAGTGTATGGGGCTTTTTTTTTCTCCAAAGCAAATAGTTCGTTTGAAAATAGAATCTGCTTTTTCAAAAGCACAAAATTTCTTAAAAGAAACTCAACATAGACATACCTTAATAACTCACAAACATTTATGGAAAAAAAATCTTTTTTTTAATCATTTCACTAAATGCGAAATTTTATACCATGATCCTTTTCTTATTCAATAATTGTTATTTGTATCGCTTACACCTTCGCTCACTATAAAATCAATTACACTTGCTTCTCTTTAGAAGATTAATGGCGCGCATTATTAGAGAATTATTTTTAAACTAAGCAGAAAAAATGCAAGCACACAGTTTTAAGAATTAATTATCTCGATGATCATAAAACAAGGAAAAAGCTTTGGAACAGAAAGTTTTCGTTTGAAAGTCTGGTTTGGTCTATAGTAACAGATTTCTGTAGCTTTTACGGAAACTAGTTTTGTAGATTTATATCTATTTTTTACAGTGTTTTTAGACTAATAGGGCTTTATTTTGTCTAAAGCTAGTAGTTCGTATGAAAATAGAACCTACTTTTTCGAAAACACAAAATTTAATAAAAGAAACTTAACATAGACATGCCTTAATAAATCACAAACATTTCTGGAAAAAAAATCCTGTTTTCCTCATTTCACTAAATGCGAAATTTCATGCCATTTTTGTTTTCTTATTCAATAATTATTATTAGTAACACTTACAACTTCGCTCACTATAAAAACCATTTTAACGTCTCTCAATTTCACTTGCTTCACTTTAGAAGATTAATATAGCGCATTATTAGAGAATTATTTTTTTTTAAACTAAGCAGAAAAAATGCAAGCACACTCTTTTAAGAATTAATTATCCCGATGATCATAAAACAAGGAAAAAGCTTTGGAGCAGAAAGTTTTCAGTTGGAGGTCCATTATTTTTCAGATAATTTATTAACTATTTATTTTCCGTGGGGAGCACAAATTATTTATATTTATTGTAATGGTCTTGGTTATTGTAATATTTTGTAGGAACGGTTTTTTTCTTTTCTTTTCTGGAGCATTTTATATTTTAAGCTTTCTAAAATAAGCGTCCTTATAAATAAACAAACTAAGAGATTTTATTTGTTAATACTAGAAAGATTCAATTTTAACTCGGTATAGTTCTTAAGCTATTTATGAGCAATTTTGTGTCTCTTTAAACGTTCACGTGATAAATATTGTACACAAATGCATAAATATTCATATATGAATACATCTATTTGTATTCCTTCTACATTTTAATACTGGTCTATGCAGTGCTACCTTTGCTTTTAGTAAAGTTTGTCGCTTTTTATTATGTATATATTTTTTTATTCTGTTGTTTATTTACATCACTTTGCAATGGCTGTAGCCACTGCAAGCTACAAGTTTATTTGATTTGATTTTATATTGTTTTCACATGATAGATATCCCATTGCATTCTTTATCGATAAATCACATGATTTTTTTTTTCAGTGTATGAGGCTTTATTTTGTGCATAAAAAATAGTTCGTTTCAAAATAGAATTCCCTTTTCAAAAACACGAAATTTCTTAAAAGAAACTCAACATTGACATAATTCAATAATTTACAAAAAATCTTTTTACCTTTTGTCATTTCATTTTTTTTAATGCAAAAATTTTATAGCACGATTTTTTTCTTATTCAATAAGTATTTGTACTACTTACAACTTTGCTCACTCTAAAAACCATTTTAACGTCTCTCAATTACACTTGCTTCTTTTTAAAAGATTAATATAGCGCATTATTAGAGAATTACTTTCTTTAAACTAAGCAAAAAAATGCAAGCGCACTGATATAATAATTGATTATCCCGATGATCATAAAACAAGGAAAAAGTTTTGGAGCAGAATGTTTTCTTTTGGAGGTCCATTATTTTTCAGATAATTTAGTAACTATTTATTTTCAGTGGGGAGCACAAATTATTTATATTTATTGTAATGGTTTTGCTTATTGCTATATTTTGTAGGAACGGTTTTCCTATTTTATTTTCTGGACCATTTTAAAATTTTAGTACTTTAAGAGAAGCGTCCTAATAAATAAATAAACTAAGTGATTTCATTTGTTACTACTAGAAAGATTCAATTTTAACTCGGTATATTGCTTAAGCTGTTTATGAGCAGTTTTATTTCTCTTTAAACATTGATTTTTCTATAATAAATATTGTACACAAATGCATAAATATCCATATATTAATGTATCATATGAATCTATTTTTAATCATTCTACATTTTAATATTGGTCTATGCAGTGCTACTTTTGCTTTTAGTAAAGTTTGTTACTTTTTATTATGTATATATTTTTTTATTCTGTTGTTATTTGCATCACTTTACAACGGCTGTAGCCATTGCATGCCACACCGATTATTTGATTTTCTTTTACTTTGTTTTCACATGATAGATGTCCCATTGTATTCTAGATCGATAGATCACATGATTTTTTTCGGTGTATGAGGCTTTATTTTGTACAGAGTAAAAAGTTCGTCTCAAAATAGAATTCCCTTTTCGTAAATACAAAATTTCTTAAAAGAAACTCATCATTGACATAATTTAATAATTTACAAAAATTCTTTTTCCTTTTTTCATTTCATTTTTTTAAATGCAAAAATTTATACCATGATTCTATTCTTATTCAATAATAGATATTTGTACCACTTACAACTTTGCTCACTACAAAAACCATTTTAATGTCGCTCAATTACACTTGCTTCGCTTTAGATGTTTAATATAGCGCATTATTAGAGAATTATTTTTTAAACGAAGCAGAAAAATAGCTAGCACACCGTTTTAAGAATTAATTATCCCGATGATCATAAAACAAGGAAAAAGCTTTGGAGCAGAAAGTTTTCGTTTGGAGGTCCATTATTTTTCAGATAATTTAGAAACTATTTATTTTCAGTGGGGAGCGCAAATTATTTATATTTATTGTAATAGTCTCGGTTAATCTCAAAATGCAAAACGAAAAGACAAACATAATGATAAATTAATTTCATTTACTTTGATTTCTAACTTTTTGATTAATATAATTGAAAGAATAAATGAAGAAAATCCTTTTTAGCTGAAGTAGTAGTTCTTTAATTTTCACGATTCACGGTTTATTTAACAAAACGAATTTACTTTTTTCTAAAAATAAAAGAATGCACTCGCAGTCAAATTAAAAATAAAAATGGCGCCATCAAAAAAATATATTCCTAAAACTCATTTTATTTCAAAAGATAACATCGTAAGTCTATTCCAGTGTGCTTGAAGAAAAGAAAAAAAAATAAGAAAATACATTGCATTATTCTCTCCGAAAAAGTCTTTTCATAAAATATTTTTTTTTTAATTTCAAAAATCATCTTTCATTAAAGACGTAAGTAGTTTCAGATGAAATTTTGAAATGAAATAATTTCCAGATACTGTTTTTGTCAGTGATTCGATTTTCTCTGAAGAAAAAACTTGAAATCAACCCTCACGTGACATTATTTACTTTTTGTAATATCTTGTAAAAAAGGTTATTTTCCAAGGTAAAGTATTTCGTATATTTAAAGAAATTCGACAAATTAAAAAAAAAAATTCAATGGTACAGAATTTTAGCGTTTTGGTTTCAGCAAACGTAGTGAATGCTTTATAAGCACGTCAACAAATATTTAAATGTATCGGAATAAGCAAACAATAATATTTAAAACATTTGAGTTGGGCATTTATAACTCAATATCTGAAAACTAAAATATATATTATATATATACATATACTGAAATATAAATATGTTACTGAAAATTTATTTAAAATTTACATAACTTTTATTTCTTACAGGATTTTACATTCTTCATAATTATTTAAAATAATGCAAAATTTTTAATTTTATTTCATGTATTATAGTTTTTATTTTTTTTAGTTCATGTATTATAGTTTAGTTTTATATCACTGTCAGTCACTGGTGACTGACGTCGCCTAAACAAAAAATTCAGTTTCAGTCTCTATGGCACTTAACGTGTTAAAACATTTACAGAACGTCTGTCCTGCAACTTAAATATTTATGAAATAGTATTTACGGCACCGAATTTAATTGTGATAGCTACTTTTTTTTCAAAACACAAACTTTAAATATCCTCTTAATCAAAAGTCTTTGAATATCAGATCAGTAAATAAGGTTGGCCATTCATGTAAAAATGTCTAATTTAGAAAACAATTCACCTAAAATAACAAATACGATTAGCTTACAGCTTATTTTCAATAGATTTAACTTGCAAAGATGCCACCTTTAACCGACTAAATAATAACGTAAAATAAAATTAGCCAGAACAAATACTTTTATGATGATAAAGAAAATTAATTTTCCATTTAAATTATTTCTTAAATCAAAATATCTCAAAATTTAAAACGAAAAGGCAAACATAATGATAAATTAACTTCATTTACCTTGATTACTAATTGTTTGATTAATATAATTGAAATTATAAATAAAACAAATCTTTTTTAGCTGGAGAAGTAGTTCTTTAATTTACACGATTCACGGTTTATTTAAGAAAACGAATTTACTTTTGTCTAAAGATAAAATAATGCACTCGCAGTAAAATTAAGAATAGAAATGGTGCCATTAAAAAAATATATACCTAAAACTCATTTTATTTCAAAAGATAACATCGTAAGTCTCTTCCAGTGTTCTTAAAGAAAAGAAAAAAATAAGAAAAAAATTGCATTATTCTCACTGAAAAAGTTTTTTCGAAATGATATTACTTTACTTAAAGAGTAACTTCTTTCATTAAAGATGCATGTCGTTTCAGATGAAATTTTAAAATGATATAATTTCCAGATACTATCTTTGTCAGAGATTCGAATTTTTCTGAGGAAAAAAAAACACAAAAGTCACGTGACATTGTTTGTTTTTTGCAATGTCGAATACGAAAGGTTTTTTCCAAGATGAAATATTTCATATAAATGAAGAAATTTGACAAATAAAAAAATATTTTAATATTACTGAATTTCAGCGTTTTGGTTTTCAACAAACGTAAAGAATACTTTAAAAATACGTTATCAAATACTTGAATGTGTCAGAGCAATTAAATATTGTTTAACCCTCCAAGCGTCTTGCAAATGGGTAAAATTGTAATGTTGTTTTCGCTGCATTTTGTTTTAGATGGTAATAAAATATGATTATTTCAATATTACATAAAAAATCTTATTTAGGAATATAAATGTTATCCTTGGGAGTCTTAATTATTCTTCAATGCTTTGAAAATTCATTAAATTTATAGAATTATAATATCTTAAACATTACTTATATTGCAGTGAAACGTGGAGCTTAGTGTATGGAATATTACGGGCCAAACGCTTAGAGGGCTAAAACGTTGGTGTTCAGCATTTACGGGTAAATACCTGAAAACTGAAAAATATATATTTATATACTGGAGTAAAAATATCTGTCTGAAAATTTATTTAAAGTTTACTTTATTTATTGCAGTTTAATTTTTATTTATTGCAGGATTATCCATTCGTAATAATTATTTAAAATAATGCAAAATTTTTAGTTTTATATCATAATTTACACTGTGAGTTATCGGTGACTGATGCGACGTAAGTGGAAAGTTCAGTGTTAGTCACCGCGGCACGCAAAGTCTTAAAAACATTAACAAAACATCTGCCCTATAACATAAGTATTTATGAAATGGTATTGAAGGCAGAAAATAACCATTTTTTTCAAAAAACAAACTTTAATTATCCTCTTAATCGAAAGTCACAGTGAATCAGATCAGCAAATAAAGATGGCAATTGACGTAAAAGGGATTAATTTAGAAATCAATACACCTAAAATAAACCATAAGATTTGCTTACAGCTTATTTTCAATAACTTTAACTAGCGAAGATCCTTACTTTAACCACCTAAGTAACATAAAATAAAATTAGCGAGAACAAATATTTTTAAGATGATAAAGAACAATTAATTTTCCATTTAAAATATTTAATAAATAAAAATATCTCAAACTGTAAAACGAAAAGACAAACATAATGATAAATTAGCTTCATTTCCATTGATTTCTGATCGATTGATTATTGTAATTGAAAGAATAAATGAAACAAATCTTTTTTAGCTGAAGAAGTAGTTCCTTAATTTTAATGATTCACGGTTTATTTTACAAAAGGGATTTAGTTTTGTCTAAAATTAAAAGGATACACTCGCAGTCAAATTGAAAATAAAAATGGCACCATCAAAAAAAGATATTCCTAAAATTCGTTTTATTTCAAAAGACAACATCGTAAGTCTATTCCAGTGTTCTTAAAGAAAATAAAATAATAGGAAAAAATTGCATTATTCTCTCTGAAAAAAAGTCTTTTCTAAAAAATATTTTTTTTTTTTACTTAAAGAATAGCTTCTTTCATTAAAGATGCATGTAGTTTCAGATGAAATTTTAAAATGATGTGATTTCCAGATACTATCTTTGTCAATGATTCGAATTTCTCTGGGGAAAAAAAAAAAAAACCTAAAGTCACGTGACATTGTTTATTTTTTGCAATGTCTATTAAGAAAGGTTTTTTTTCCAGGAAAAAATATTTCATATAAATAAAGAAATTTGACAAATAAAAAATATTCTAATGATACTGAATTTAAGCATTTTGGTTTTCAACAAACGTAGAGAATGATTTAAAAGCAAATATTTGAATGTATCAGAGTAAGTAAATAATGTTTAGAACGTTGGAGTTCAATATTTATCGGTCAATATCTGAAAACAGAAAAAAATATACATATAAATACTGAAATAAAAATATATTACTGAAAATTTATTTAAAGTTTACTTAACTTTTATTTAGTACAGGATTATTCATCCATAATAATTATTTAAAATGATGCAAAAATTTTAGTTTTTTATCATAATTTACACTGTCAGTCACCGGTGACTGATGAGGCCTGAACGTAAAGTTCATTGTTAATCACTGTGGCCACTCAACGTATTAAAAAACATTAATAGAACGTCTGCACTATAACTTAAGTATTTATGAAATAGTATTGAATGCAGAGAATTTAATTGTCATAAGTACTTAAAAAAAAAAAAAAAAAAAAAAAAAACTACAAATATCCTTTTAATCAAAAGTCACAGTGTATCATATCAGCGAATAAGGACGGACATTCATGTAAAAAGGATTAATTTAGAAATCAATTCACTTAAAATAACCAATAAGATTAGTTTACTTCTTATTTTAAATTGACTTAGTTGGCAAAGACACTCCCTGTTTTAACCGCTTAATTAACAACACAAATTAAAATTAATCCGAACAAATATTAAATTAATATTAAAATAATCCATTTAAATTATTCATTAAACGAAAACCTCTATCATCCCTTTCTTAATATTTTAAATATTTTTACCATGCCACCAGCTTCCATTTTTCCATGTAATCCATTACGAATTTTTAAACAAAAACTGGAAGATTTTTGCCATTCCATTTATTAAAATCATTAACAGAATATCTGCCCTATAACTTAAGCATTTTTGAAATAGTATTGAAGTCTGAGAGCTTAATTGTCATTACTACTTTTTTCTAAAAACAAACTTTAAATATATTCTTAATCAAAAATCATAGTATATCAAATCAGCGAATAAGAATGGCAATTCATATAAAAAGGATTTATATCGAAATTGATTTACCTAAAATAAACAATAAGATTAGCTCACAGCTTATTTTCAATAAATTTAGCTAGCAAAGATACCTGCTTTAACCGCCTAAATAACAACATAAATTAAAATTTCTTAGAACAGATATTTTTGTGATGATTAAGAACAATTAATTTTCCATTTAAATTATTTAACAAATCAAGATATCTCAAATTGTAAAACAAAACGACAAACATAATGATAAATTAACTTCATTGATTTATAATTATTTGATTAATATAATTAAAAGAATAAATGAATCAAATTTTTTTAGCTGAAGTAGTAGTTCTTTATTTTTCACAATTCACGGTTTACTTAACAAAACGAATTTACTTTTGTCTAAAAATGAAAGAATGCACTCACAGTAAAATTAAGAATAGAAATGGTGCCATTAAAAAAATATATACCTAAAACTCATTTTATTTCAAAAGATAACATCGTAAGTCTCTTCCAGTGTTCTTAAAGAAAAGAAAAAAAAATAAGAAAAAACATTGCATTATTCTCTCTGAAAAAGGTTTTTCAAAAATATTTTTTTTTTTTACTTAAAGAATAACTTCTTTCATTAAAGATGCACGAACATTCAGATGAAGTTTTAAAATGATATAATTTCCAGGTACACTCTTTGTCAGAGATTCGATTTTCTCTGGGGAAAAAACTTAAAGTCAACACTTCACGTGGCATTGTTTACTTTTTACAATGTGTTATAAGAAAGGTTATTATCGAAGATAAAATATTTCGTATAGATAAAGAAATTAAAAAAATATTTTAATAATACTGAATTTTAACACATATAGTGAATGATTTATAAGCACATTATGAGATATTTCGGAATATCAAATATTTCGGAATATCAAATATTTCGGTACAAATGTATCGGAATAAGTAAATAATAATCTAAAAAAACTTTTGGATTGAGCATTTAATGATCAATATCTGAAAACTGGACAATTTAATTTCAAAATTTTAATTTTTTAAAATTAATGCACCATCTATCACAAACAATTATATAGTATGATACATGCTCTATCATTTTAAGGCTGTAGTGTTTTTAGATCATGGATATATATTGTATGAACTTATAGAATATGAATGTATAGAATAAACTTTTATGGAAGAAAATGCCTGTCAACATCATAATCAGTGTCTAGTAATAGGGAGTGTGATGATGGCGATTGAAGTGATATTTTTCTCTTCACTGCTGCACAGATTTTCTGTTTAATAAATTTCCACCCATGAAAATTATTAGGTATATCATGTCATATTTGTATATTACATAAATAAAGTTGAAATAAACTATCTTTTTATAAGTAAAAAAGTATATATGAGGACATGAATTATGCTATAAAAGTCACCTCTATTCAGATGAAAACCCAAATATTTCAAAATATGAAACAAAGAGGAGACTAACTTATCTTCATCCATGGTCACTAGTAGAAAATTAGTTGCTAATGCAATGGAAATAATTCTGCCATTGCCACCTAGTATCTGTTAAACTAAATGTGTGTTTAGAGGGACAGTGACGATGGTCAACCTCAGGGACTACAATATTTTCCTAAACAATTTATATTAATAAAGGATAACTATATTTTCCTGCACTATATAGATATAGGTACAAATATACAATATCAAAAGTTAATAACATTTATAGAAATGTTCACAGCATGAATTTAATATTTTATGCTTGTACATGAGGGCAGAGACCGAAATGATGATTTATTTCACTTAAAACATAAAATTAATTATTTATGCATCTGTATATGTCCATTTATCATTGATATTAGTTATAACAAGTGTTATCATACATTTTTCAGGTTTGGTTTTAGTATCATAAATTAAATATCATTGGCAGGGGGCGCAATTTGTTCAATTTTCAGATATTGACCCCTATACTTATTTTATTTTTTTTTAAATATACATTCTTTTGTATTTTTTATTTATTAACAGAAATTACAAATTTTACTGCTATTAACACACAAAATGTTGTGAAACAATATAAAGGTATATATATTTACAGCGAACTTATTTTAACATCCTGAAAAAAAAATTCAAACGTGAAAAGTGAATTTTTTTATTTAATTTAACTAACACATAAATTACATTGTACCTAATATTCCAAAATAAAATATAATAACTAATTTAATAAAAAGTGGACCTATATGATGCTTAAAAATAATTATTTATCATTTAAATAACTTACTAAATTAAAAATTTTCGGAGCATGAATTAAAAAAGCAAACATGTTAATCAATTAACTTTATTCACTTTGACTTTCAAGTCTTTGATCAGTATATTTGTAAAAATACAGTTCTTTTTTAGCAGAAATTTTCTTTCTTTACATGTCTCGTGGCTTATTTAACAAAATGTAATTACTTTTCTCTAAAATTAAAAGAATGTTCTAGATATCAAATAAATAATAAAAACGTTGTGATCTAAAAAAATGCATTTTTAATAGGAGGTTTAATTTGAATGGCTATCAATGTATTTCTTTCACAGTCTATCAGATTATTTTTGTATTGCTAAACACGAATCTCAGAGAGAAATAAAAATAATTACATCTCCTCTGTAGCAAAATGATCTTAAAAAAAACTTTTTTTTACTTGAGATACATTTTAGGAATCATTATCGTAAATTCAAGATGTAGAATTTTTCTGGTGCAAATTTCAAATGTTACAAACTACGGTTTACAAGTTAGCCCCTAATATGAACACTGATTACATTTTGGTGTAAATTGGTGAACAGGAGACCATGCTAGGCTACCTTTTTTACTATTTCTGCAAAAGCTCTATCTCAAGAACTAATGAACGGATTTTATAAAACTTCAGATTTTGTTAGTCCTTGACATAAATTAGTGTTGTTTAGTTTTCGGAGTAAATGAGTCAACAGGTGTCGCTTCTATCCAGAATTATTATTATTATTATTATTATTATTTTCCATTTTCGCAATGGTTCTATCTTAAAAAAAAAACACACGGATATTCATCAAGCTTCAGATTCAGTCAAAACTTGGCATGCATGAGCTAAAACTTCACAGTTGTCTGCTGATTAGATTTAGGTGTAAATTACCTATTTGATGGCGGTACTATGGTTCATTTTTCAAGAAGAAATAACATCTATGAGATAGAAGAAAGTTTTGAGATTGCCACATCCGACTAGGTTTTTTTTTTTTTTTTTTTTTTTTTCAAATGCGGAGGATGAAAGCCAGAACGTTATAATTGTTCTATATATATATTTAAATAAACATTGCTGGGTGGAGTTAATTGAGCTCAAACCAATTAGTAGGCCTCCCCACCTGGTTGAATTTGAATCTGAATCTGAATCTCCTATCAGTGCTACCAGAGAGGTGATTTCGATGATGATTGCAACAAAAAACGCCGTTTATAATCGAAATAATTTGAAAAAATGTGCATTAAATATTAAAAAATCACAATAAATTTCTAGCGTTGAAAATCTTTTTAAAATCATTAATGTGGAGATATTAAACATCATTAATGTCTAAAGTCAATATAAATTATTCTTAAGCAAGAGTATTGTTTGTCACATTACAGACAATATGGAAGTTGGTAAATAATAGCCATAAAAATTAACTATTTTAAAATTATCTATTCTTAGATATAAGTTTTGAATTTCATCATTAAAAGCATTGTCAGTACATATCTTGAAACATATAAAAAAATAAATGTACAATGACATTAAAACAAGCTGATTTTAATTTGCTTTCAATTATTAACTGATGCTACAAATTCTGTTTATATTTACAACTTAAAAAATATAAATTAGTATTATTTAAGTAATTATTTTTCTTACTTTTATTTAATTGAATTTCCAAAGAACTTGTGCTTAACAGAACAAACAAAAATTTAAAACCAACTGCATACTTACCTAATACGAAAGAATCATTACTTTCAATTTAAATCATTCATTTAATTAAAAATTCTCAAAATGTGAATTCCCTGAAAAAAAAGCTAATGATAAATTAATTTTATTTGCTTTGATTTCTAAGTTTGATTAATATAATAGAAATAATAAATTAAGCACGTCTTTATAGCTCAAGTAATAGTTTTTTAATTTTTCTGATTTACGGTCTTTTATATGAAAATGCGGGGGTGGGGATACCTTTAAATAATACAAGTAAAACTACGCTTTCATACAAAGTATGAAATAAAATTTTCTCATAACATATATTAATAAACCACCGTTATATTTGGAGAGATATAAATATCTCGATGTAATAATATTAAGCACAGAAGAAGACGCAAAGAATAACGCACGTACGTAAATAAAAAATGCACAATATGAAGTTTTAAAAGCTCACTGTTTTACTTAAAAAGAGAAAAGAAAATAACAGACTTTACAAGTTAAAATACTGGGTGTCGCAAAAATGACTGATGGATTTTAAAAATTCAAAATCTTGCAAACGGTGACAAATATTAAAAATTTTTTTTGCAGGAGTGTTAGGTATAATGTCAGGAATTTTTTTACCGTAATTTTTTATTTTAGTTTAAATTTCAAACAATAGGTGGCACTGATGGCGACTGAAGGCCAGATGATCAGTGCTGAGTGAAGCGTCGACCTGGCCTTCAATCGCCATCAGCGCCACCTATTGTTTGAAATTCGAACTAAAATAAAAAATTACGGTAAAAAACTCCTAAAATTATACATAACCTTCCTGCAAAAATTTTTAAATAGCTTTCACCGTTTGGAAGTTATTGAATTTTAAAATCCATCAGTCATTTTTGGGACACCCGGTATATGCATTTTGTTTAAAATTTCTTAATATTTTCCGCTTGCAATTCCCGATTTAACAGTTGCGGCATATTTTGGTGTATAACACGCATTTTTTTGCTTGTAATAAATCACTTCATATCAAAGAACTGTAGTTAACTATATTCAAACTGATAATGCCTGCATTCACAACTCTTTGTTTCAATACGAATTCAAGGCATTACATTACGATTTAAAAAAAATATTTTATTTTATTTTAAAAATATTTAAATAAAATAAAATATTAAATATCAAACAAATATCAAATATCAAATCAATCAATCAAAAAAATAAAATAATTTTTAAGATATAAAGTAATGTCTTGAATTGGCATAGAAATAAAAAGTAAATCACTTCATTTTTTCTGTGTGCGTGTTACCAATCGAATATAGAATGCTTCATCTAAAATCACAAGAAGAATGTCTTCCAAATTTTTATAGGTATCTTTAAATGCATTTATATATCAATATAAATGAAGAAACTTACAGTGCATATTTTCTAACAAACTATTTCTTACCAGATAACATATAAATTTCTTAGTACTCATTTTCATTTATATTTCCGAAAATGCCATCTTCTACTCCACTGCCACTTTTATGTATTTCATTCTTTCTATTACTTTCAGCTTGCTATAAACAGTCATCCTGTGTACCGTCAAGTTTATTTGATAGTCGACATTTTTAAAATTGATTTAACAATTATTACCATTCTGGTTTCATTTCTGGATGTTATAATCCATTCACACATTTAAGTCAATGACGCATGACACATATTTCTTCTTTTCTTATTTTTTCCTCCTTCTATAATACGTATTTTATGGTGCCGCCTGAAATTTTATTTGAAAGGTTTGCTTATAGAAAGTCACAAAATACACAACATTAACTTTTAAAAGTTCACTGTTTTACTTCAAAAAAGACAACACTGATAATAATAGAGATGTTAGAAGTAGAAAAAATATACATTTTTTTAAATCTTTCTAAGTATTCTCGGTCTTCAATTCCCGATGGAACAACAAATACCCTATATACGCACTTTTACCATATAACACGCACTTTTACCTGTAATATATCACTTCATTTTTCTGTGTGCGTGTTACACATCGAATTTAGGATGTTTGATATAACATCAAAAGAATACCCTCCAAATTTTTAGAGGTGTATTTAAATACGTTTATATATCAACATAAAGAAAGAAACTTACATTGCATATTTTCTAACAAACATAATATTCCTTACGAGATAATATGTAAAGTTCTTTGTACTCGTCTTCATTTATATTTTCAAAAATGCATCTTCTTCTCCACTGTCACTTTAATGTAATTTATTCCCCCTATCACTTTCAGCTAGCTATAAACAATCATCTTCTGTACCGTCAAGTTTATTTGAAATTCTACATTTTTCTAAATTGATTTTACAACTTTTTACAATTTGGTTTCACACTGAAAAAAAAAAATCCCTGTCGGCTGGGCCTATAGGCGGAGGTAGATTTCGAAGAGTGATTATTTCAACAACAACAAAAAAAAATATATGATTAGAGATAAACCCAGTTTAATAACTTCATTTGGCCGTTTATGAAAAATTTTTAATTTCATTTTTCTGCAAAAACTGGTTTTATCAGAATCATCTTAAGAAAAATTCAGCTCAAATGCCCATTTTGACAAAATATTTTGAAATAAATTCTGAATTTATTAAAATATCGACCAAAAGAGTACATTATACAGTTCCTAAATAACAAAAAAACTGTCAGTTGAATGCATTTGAGAAAAAAATTGAATTTAAAAATGAGTCATAAAATAACCGATTTGTTGTTTGAATACACCTTTAATTCTTTAATCATGATTGTTTCGGAAAATTTTGTGCGAAATACTCACTTTGACAGCATTTTTAAAAATACATTCTATCTTTATCAAAAAACTGGCCAATGAGTCACAGTATATAGTTCCTAAATAAGAGGATCTGTAAATTGGATGCGTTTGAGAGCGAAAATGGATTTTAAAACGCGTCATAAAAAACGCAATTTGCTATGGGAAAACTTCCTTAAATTTTCAAATCACGAAGACTTCGGGAAAATCTGTTCAAAATACCCTTTTTGGTAGCCTTTTTCGAAATATATTCTGTCTTTATCAAAAAACCGATCAATGCATCACATTATATAGTTCCTAAATAAGAGGATCTGTAAATTGGATGCGTTTGAGAACAAAAATGGGATTTAAAAACGAGTCAGAAAAAAACACAATTTCTTATTTGAATACTTCCTTATATTTTCAGTCCCGATGACTTTGGGAAATTCTGTTCAAAATACCCTTTTTGGTTGCCTTTTTTGAAATATATTCTATCTTTATCAGAAAATTGACCAATGCGTCACTTTATACAGTTTCTAAATAAGAGGATCTACTATTTGGATGCGTTTAAAATCAAAAATGAGTCAGAATGTAAGCAGTTTGGATTTGAGGTTTTTTTCTCCAACTCCTATTTTTGTTAAATTTCTTTTTGCTATACGAATTGGTCCTATGAAAAACTTGTCAATATAAAAGTTGTAGATATTTTTGAGAAGATGTAAAATAAATTTAATTAGATTTGATATCTTAAAAATTGACGGAGTTATGGATTTTTCGCTTTTTTCACCGCCCTTTTTCTTTTCGTTTTTAATTTTTTTCATCGGTAAATGTTGGTTCTATCAAAAACTTGTAAATGCAAAAGTTTTAGATAATTTTAAGAACATTTACAAAAAATTTAGTTGGACTGGATATCTTGAAAATTGACGAAGTTATGAATTTTTTTCTCTCAAAAATCCTGTTTTATTCGCCCCTTGAGCCCACTTCTAAATTTATCGAACATCTGTCATGCATAAACTTTTGGCCCATTTTTAAGAAGTAATATAAACTTTAAACCGATTCGATATCTACTTTAATTAAGAAGTTATGGCGTTTTTTCGGTTTTCACAAAAACGCCCCCTATTCTGACCCCCCTTGGTCCGATTTTGCCCATTAACGAACTTAGCCGAGATTTTATCCCCTTTGATTTTATGTACCAGTTTGATGTAGATTGGTGAAGAATTATAGAAGTTATCGTGTCCATAAAAAAGTGATATATATATATATATATATCTATAAACTGGTGCGATTGCAATAGGTAGTATTTCATACGAAATCTACCTAAAGTATTGCCTTCACCTGAAATGAATATTTAGTCATTTTCTGAATGCCTAAATTAGAATTATAGATTTACGAACTATACTAATAGAGCAAACAAATACGCTAATTAGATTAAAATATCAAGAATATTTAATCGCGTGTTTTCTAGGTAACGAAACAATATTGAATAGTTCCAGTAACGAGAAAATCTCACTTCATTGCTGGTATGGTTTCATAAACTACAATTATAGTTACTAGCAAATCTCTTGTGTTCGCATATATTTGTAGAGATTTTTAAATAAATTTATCACGACAATATAGGGAAACGCTTTTGAATTCTAGTAGGGTACTGTAGAACTTTCAAGCAAAAGGAACTAGAATTTATAAGGATGACATGGAACTATTTCTTCTAGATCCACAACTTAGATTCTAGATGACCGAACAATATTTTTTCTCAGTGCATTCCATGATGTTATAAACCATTCACACATTTAAGTTAATGACGCATGTCACATATTTCCTCTTTTCGGATTTTTTCCCCTCCTTCTTTAATCCGTGTTCCATGGTGCCCCTTAAACTTTATTTGAAAGGTTTGTTTATGGAAACATCTGATGGTTGAAACAATGAACTCATCCAATCTGGAATTGCTACTGAACCTGTAAGAGATTTCTTTATTCTTTTTATTATTCAGTCTGTTCTATGGGATTTAAAAATATCCCAAACTACGGGACTTTCTTGCTTTCTTAAAGCTCCTTAGCGATTTATCGATACAATAGAAAATTTCTGAATTTTTTTTTATTATCTCAGTTTAAATTATTTAAATTTCTTATCTTATTAATTTTTACTATAAGTATTTGTTGTAATTTTCAGTTCATTGTTACATTAATATAACTGGTTAAAAACGTAAACAAAACATGGCCAGAAACCCATATAATTCTAATATCTACATAGTGTCTCATTTCCACTCAAACACTGTGGGTTTATGCGAGCCTACTCTATAATGGTATTAAATTTCATTGCAGTGTTAAAATCATTAGGTACATATGCTTATAGTTAATCACACCGGACCCACACTGTAAAAAAAAAGGTATAGAGGTACTAAAATTTTTCTAGTAAATTTGTATTCAAGACCTTTTTATGAAACGATAACAGCAAAATTTCATGTAACCGAGGAAGGTTACATGATTTTTTTCTCTTACCGTTACTTGAAAAGTATTTGGAATAAAAATCTACTAAAAAAAACCTCTACACTTTTTTTACAGTACACCCTTACCGATTTTCAGTGTTTTTAATTTGTAAAATATTGCATTAAAATGTGTCCGGTATAATTTTTTTTAATCATTTTTCCACCATTTCTCTAGAGGATCGGACTAATCGGGACATAGGTAGAGGTCGCCCACGACGATTGTCCGCTGCCGCGGTGGTTGAAAATATGTAAAATTAAAAGAATACGGAATTTAAAGTTACAAAATTATGCTGTTAAAAAAATCCGTAAAAGTTGCTATAAGTTATCTAGGAAACTGTGATTCCTAGAACTTTTTATGTAGTGACAATAACAAAAATTCAAGCAAGACATATATGTTTGCACTTTAAATTAAAAAAATATATATGTTAGGTTACTAAGACATTTTTAGGAAACTGGGATGTCTAGAACTTTTTATGTAATAGTAACCCAGATTAAGCATAAAATTTTAGTATGATTTCCGTAATTTTAGCTGATTCTTTTGGAAATCTACAGATTTCTTGGTTTTTTTTTCTTGATTTCTATATTTATTCAATTATAAGATATAGATTTATAATAAGATGTAGTTGTTTAATTTTTCTAATTGTTCATAATTGTTAGAAATTTTATTTTTACAATGAATATTAAAAATAATTAAAATATCCATGATCACAATATTTTAAAGTTGAAAAAATAATAAAAATTAATAACTCACACAAAATTGTCTACTGCTACTTTGAATAACAATGTGTAATTAATGAGAAAATTAAAACGATATCTATATAATAAGGTAGAAAAATTATATTCCATTTAAATAATTTATTGAATTTAAGAATTAAAATTATCAAATCTAAGAGTGGGTATTAAAAATAAGTTAAATATTAGAATTACGTTATTTGATTTCATTTATAATTGATTGATTCATATAATTAAAAGAATAAATGAAATATGTTTTATTTTGCTGTTATTACTTTCATAAATTAATATTTTTCTTCGATGATTCACGGTTTATTTAACAAAATGCATTTACTTTTATCTAAAATCAAAAACATGCACTCTCATTTAAAATAAGTCACCTGAAAATTAAATTCGTTATAGTAACTTTTTTCAAAGTAAAAATAGTATCTATTGTAATTTTGCTAGACACAATAAAAAGGAAACATTTTTCTTTTTTTACGGTAAAGAGATTTTCACCACAAAGAAGATTTAATTACGGTAGATTTAATCAAAGACGCTTCTTTTTTTACTTCATTTCAGTTTCACAATTTTTATCGTAAAATTTTAAGAAATTAGAAATTCGTGACTTTTCTTGTCACAAATATAAAATTTGTTCAAGTACAAATATAAAATCAAAACTGTTTTAATGTGTTTACTCATAATAAAACCTCAAAAAAAGTAAGAAAAAATACATGAGCCAAGCATAGATTATGAAATGCATTTTAACACATTCAGAATAATGTAATAAAACTGCACAGTTTATTAAATTAAAATATTTTCCCTAATTCAACCATATGTAAACGATAACGCATTTGAAAACTCAATTTTAGCTATTCCCATCTACAATCGGTAAATTATCTGAATTCTTTGAGTATCCCTGTATATCATACATAGATTTGCATATATTGACTACATATACCGCAAAATCTAATTCATTTAAGAAATACAAGTTCATTTAAGGGATGCAAATAAGTCTAATTTAGTTCAAAATTCCCCTGCAGCAATTTCCGCTAATAAGGAGAATGGTACATGAAGTCTTTTGCGTAACCCTGTATAGGAGGTATAGAATTTATGTACACAAAAAAAAATGAAAAAAAAAAGTTAAATTTAAAAGCACATGCCAAAACTGTTAACGCACTTCCAGAAAATCTTTCTTGAAGACAGTACGTGACCGATCTCTTTTGTGTGTCCCTGCAAATGAACGGGAAATACTATGAATGCCCTATTCTATGAGAATCATCCTGTAATAAAATTAATTGATTTACATCAATTTCAATACATCCAATACATTTGAAGTAGCACAACTTAATTAAAATATTCTGCAAATGTTTTATTCACATATATCGTAATGCGATTTTATGAAATCCTGTATATTTTGTGAAATCTAAGTTTTAAAACAAGAGAAGCCCATCTCTTTCTCAAAGCCCTTCGTAAATTGGTTTCCTAGGTTAAAGTTTATGCATACAGCACCTAATTTTTTTTTTTTTTTTTTTTTTTTTTTTTTTTTTTGCTTTTTTTTGGGAATAACGGATTTCGAGTTTTTTATTATTGACGACTAGTTTTTGAATTTTCAAAGAATGGTTTTGAGATTTTTATAAAAGTCTCTCTATACATTTTGCTAAGTCATTATATACATTATATTTCTGTTGCACTCGAGCAAGCGTCGTGAGACATGTGTTAGTGAACCTGCTCAGTTTTCATCCAATATAAGTAATTTTTTAATTCTGATTGCAGAATATTTTATACAATGTCGTTTTTCTTGATTCCTAAATGGAACATTCTTTTATCTTAAGAATTCTACAAAGTATTAGGAAAAAAACATGGAGAAATTTGGGGTTGTTATTACAAAAACTTAATTTCTCCACGAGTATGCGTGCTGTCCTCGCAAAAATTAATACAGTTTACTACAAAAAGCCTTCTAATCACGTGTTACAATTTTGACGCTTTTGCAATATTAGTTTTTACACATAAATCTGAAAGATATTCGTTTTTCTTCATGTTGTTTACCTGTCCAATAAAGAATTTTAGGAAAACAAAATAATCGCGGATATATATGACATCTACTATTCTGTTGTATAAACACCTGAAGTTTCGGGATTATACCTTTATTATTTTTTTAGATATTTAACAAAACACTTAAAATCGCAAGTGACCGGTCGTCTTTGACCTGATTCCAGGTATTAAAAACGGAACTAAATAAAGACTTTCTCTTGTAATACAATATACTGTGGCTACACTGTTTAACAGCATGCCATTTCAGACAATTAAAACTGCTGATTTCGTTTGTTGTTATCTCTAATAAGTTCTCTTTACCACTACTTTGATACATAGTTTTCTGCAAGCATTGCTATACGAAATATTATATTAGCTTTGATATGACAATATGCGATAAAAAAATGATGCTCTACTTAGAAAGACTAATCCTTGTACTGCAGACCCTATTAGCGAATTTCTCTTTTCCACATATTATACTTGCAAACACAAGAAGAATTAAAACTGTAGAATATTTCAATATATATTCTAAAGAACGTAAAACTGTCCGGTTAATCATACACTGAATGTAAAATACAAGCAATAATTTACTCGGATTCAATATGAATATTTATTTACAATTTTTAACAACGATGTGTCGAAAAGTTCCGTGGTCCGGAAATAACAACGAAAACGCAATCTATTGAAATTGAAATAATCCACACACGTCAAGGATGCTCAAAGTGTCTGATATATCCTGCCATTTTTCTGTCCGAGACTGTTTCCTGCAACTTATAAACAGACGATCTTCTTAGGGAGATCAGCACTTGTATAAGTACTGTAGATCATTACTTAAGATTCATGTATAAAATTCCTTGTTTTAAAATAAACTAATTAGAAGTTATTATATAAGCTATAATAATTCCTCTTTAAATTGCTGTTCAAAGAAATTATTTCAAAGCAATCTAGGGGACGTTCTCAAAAGGTGGGCACTGTACACACATTATAATTTAAACTTTTGAATAAATAAATTTAATCATCATTGTCTTTAATTTTTATTTTCACCGAATTCTTAATTGTGGTCAGAGACAAAAATTGATATAATTTATTGTAAAAGTTTTGTATAAATATCTTAAAATTATAATTTTTTCTACTAGAGAGGCCAATTTCGGACATTCATAGCGTTAACTGTTCCAGTGTACGAAGAAAAAAGTTTTAACTTGTTTCCAGAAAACAAACAGCGAATGCATAAAGGAAATGGATGATTGTTATATAGTTTTATTAAGAAATGGCACTACCTATTTATTGCTTTTTGAAGTTAGAAGGATTTTTCTAGAAAGACTTTTCCTGTATTGTGTTCCTGTACTGTTTCTCCTTTACTTTCCTGTCCTTTTTATTTAATTTCAAAGTATCTATATGTATTTACGTAACATTTTTTTTGCAATAAATGTACTTTTCTCAAATAAGAAATTGGAATGTCCAAATTGCGTAACGATTTAAACGCCGATTTTTTTCCCGTAAATTTATTTTTAAGGATGATTTGATGTCCTGAAACACATGATAAGATATTGTTTATTTTAATGTTTTATCATAAATAATTATGTGTTTTGTGTAAATAAACCGTATTTAGTACCTGTAATAATGTAATTTTAATTAGAAGCACGCTCAACTTTCACGTGTAGATTGACTAATTAAATTCTAATAATTAATTTTCCAGAATAATTACTGTCTTTTAATGTTTGTATATAAGTTTAATTCTTATATACTGTATTGTAAAAAAATTGGCCTTAAATTTGAAAATCTTAAAAATCACTAATAGTTTAATGATCCCACGTTTTGGTAATTCACCCTAGATGTCTGTCGTAAAAGATGTCTTTTTGAGACCTGAAGAGGCCATAACTTTCTTGTTAATAGTTTTTCAGACATTATAAAACTTGTAACATTAGATCTTACAAATATTAAAAATTCGTAACTTTCGGCAACTTAAAATCCAATCCAGATTTTTGAAGGTCCTTGAATTTTCAGCGAAATATATGCCCGATGCAAAAGGCCCAAAATCGGAATAAACTCTACGGAAGGAGAGTGGTCAGATGCGCCAACAGTCATGTCAGTTCGGAAGCAAGCCGATCTTCCGGCTTAGAATGCTACTTCATTCAAATGAAAACACCCGTTCGCTAACACTAACCCTATGGAAGAAATTTATAAAGATATCTTGGTTGTATTTTAATATTTTTAAAAGTTTTTATTTATTTATTTTTATTTATTTATTTTTAAACAATGGATTGCCGAGATTAATCTGTATGCAGGCCATTTTTTGCATTTTTGATTTTCTTTACACGTATTTTTTATGAGGACGCTTACATTTTCGAAACTGGTTTGGAAAGCGAAAGTATCCTCTTAAAAAACGTCTGCAACCGGAATTGAAAAATACCCTTAAGATTTTAATACGTGTACTCACTTCATGTTTTGATATGTTTGTTCCTGCTCCTGTCCAAACATATCGCAAATAAAGATAGATGCTGCGATACTGTTGAATAGTTAATTGAATATTTTACTGTATAGTACTTTTAAAAAAATGAATAATATGGTAAAAGAAACCATGGTAATGGTATATTGTCTCTTAAAAAATGCCTCTTGATAATAGTACCGAAAAATGTCGAAATGCAGATAGGAGATTCTTAATTTTTTTAGAAAGAGGGCTTAAAATTGGAACTTTTGTGAAAAGGTTATAAAAATTGAAGGATTTGGGGAATTATATTTAGAATTTATTAAATTTCGCAGGACTTATACATATTGCAAAATAAAATGAGATCAAATAAATACATACTTTGTTCCAAAACGCTTTTCCATAAAATCTAAGTGGTTTTCATAAACAATAATAATAAATTAACAAAATAAATTTACATAAAATATTTAATTTAGATATGAAGGAAATGTGAACATAAATTATGAAACCTAAACTAAATATAAATAGCTATTAAACCTTAGTATATGTAAAAACAAGGAACATGTTATTGGTATAACATAAAAAACATACGCATTACTGATACAATTATATATAACGAATTTAGATAAAAATAAATTGGTTAAAAATGTATTCATTTAAGATATATGAAAATAAATTGCTTACGAAATTTTTTGAAAAAAAAAAAACTTAAAGAAGAAGGTTTATAAATGGCACTTTTTCGAAAAAGGAAAAAAAATGGAAAAAGGAAGTAGTGAGTCTTGCAAGCGTTTTGAAAAAAAAAAAAAAAAAAAAAAAAATGACGGATTTGCGCGTTTAAGACACTGGAGATTGCGAAAAACATATTTTAGTAAAATGATAAATAAATAAATAAATAAATAAATAAATTGCCGTCCATCCGTCTGTGTGTTTTTAGGCCCGGTTCACACGTCCGGTTTTTTCAAGTTCCGGCGCCGCTGCGTGCCCGCAACATGTGATGCACATGTCCGATTTTTCCACCTGCAGCAATAAGAATCAGACCGTCGACAACGATGGACGTGTATTCTAGAAAGAAACCTTCTCCCTTCGTTTTCTACGTCCGCCATCCTTGCCGTATTTACGGATATTTCCGGACGTGTGCAGCATTCAGTAGGCAACAAGGTACTAGGAACCGCAATTGCGTGTGCGGCGCCGCTGCGGTGTGGTGGGGAAAAGCTTGGAAAAACGACCGCAAGGTGGACGTACGTCGCCGGAGGTATGTGTGCATGCCATACCTGTTTCCTTTGTATTCTGCGCCGTAATTGCGGCACCGCAACGGCGCCGGAGCTTAAAAAACCGTACGTGTGCACCGGGCCTTAAACGCCTATCTCTCGAACAAATTGAGACTTGAAATTTGATGTGTACTTAGTATGTAATAATGGAAAGAAGTCCATTAGATATCAGTACCCTCGATTATCCGAACTATTTTTTATATTTTTAATAGTTTTATTTTTTAATATAACTATTTTTTTTCGTTTCTCGAAATATTCATTTTTATAAAAGGTATATAAAAGTTTTCGAATTTTTTTCTTTTAAGGAATGGATAAAAAATGGCAATAAAATAACACAAATTTTGCATTAGGAAAGAAGTCGATCGGAAAATTAGTTGCCGAGATATTTGCAATCCTATTTTCCTCACTCTTCGATTTTTCATGATCCTGTATTTCATTCAAATTTCAATTCAAAGATATATTTCAATTGAATATATGGTGCTTAATGCGACGCAGTAAACTTTTAGTTAATATGATTATTATGTTTGGTGGTATAAAGATGTTTCTTTTACGCAGTTCGGTACTACTTGTACTTGTGTAGTTTTCATTTTATACAATTTATCGAAATTGGTTCATCATCAATTCATTTATAGAGCATTACAATATATTAAAAATATTTAAATTTATGTTTAAATTTTATTTTGGAATTGTTGTGCATTTTAAAAATAATGAAGACATGTTTTACTTACATATTTTATATTATGCATCCAAGATGGGTAGAGTATTACCGTGACCTCCCAACGACTAGTTACTATTGCATTTTCATATTTGACAACAATTTTTCTCAATGCGCTTTTGTTTTTTAAATATGTACTGCCAAACGCAGAAAAACTATTTTGTTAACAATTTTTAAATTTTCGTAAATCTTAATGAACACCCATGTCTTACAAACCGAGTTAAATTCAACACCTTTTACAATGAGGAAAAAATGATTTCGCTTCCACCAATAGAAAAATGTAAGCAGTCAAAATATTTTAACATTTCCAAAAACATTTTCTTGCAGAATATTTAATTTAGCACAATGCTATCATACAAATTTGAGCCCTCATTATGCAAATAGTTTGATGCCAAGTATGATAGAATACATTGATTTCAAGTAATTAGCTAACTTTATAAGTTTCATCATTCTAAAAAAGAATTCCGTTATTTATAAATCAAAAAGCTGCATTATCGTAATAAACAATAATAAGTTCTCTTTGATGATATCTTTTCGTTCATTCAAAAATTTCATTATGTATTGAAATACGAATAATCAGGGAAAAGAAATTCGAAATTTGGCCCAAATTATCAAACATGAATGATATTTATTCCTTAAGGAAATACATTCTTTTACTATTCCAGTTTTTAAAAGACATATACTGCACTCTTTTTAAATTTGCTTTTCAAAAAGTAATTTAATTTTTACTTCGAGTAGAATGCATCGTATTTCATATCTCATTAGTTTATATGTATTCATGAAAATCCAAAGTTTGTCATTATTTTCTCAAAATGTAGACTGATGCAATCGATTTCATAATGATTACTTTGAAATTCAAATTTATAAGAATTTGTTTTCTTAATGCAATTTTTTAATATACGAAATTGATATAGGAAACATACAAATACATGCAAAATACAACAGAGGATGCATATTTTGCAAGTTTCAAAAATTGTAATAAAAGTTTAATTAATCATAACACCTAAGGTTAGAAACTTTAATATTACATTTGGTGTAATTTATGTTCTTTGGAAGCTTCATTATTTAAATTTTCTTAAAAATTACTTTGCAGATAATCGATTAAAAATCATAAACAGAAAATAAAATAGATTTTTGTTATAAAGTGAAAATAAGTCAATTTTATACAGAGAGTGTTTATTTTTATAGGTAATATCAAAATATTTTGAAACAACTTTATTTTTTTAATCCTACCTTTTCAAGAGGAAAATATTAGATTCATTAAATTTTGATTTCCAGTTTTTAACCGATTTATACATTTTAGAAGTTTCTGAATACGCTTTGATTGTTTTTAAAATATGCCTGTCTATATGTGACAATATTTTACTACTGTTCTAATCTCAAAAACTAATGCATGGAGTTTATAAAATCTTTAAAAACTTTATTTAGTCCAAGACATCGAGTAATTTAAGGCTCCTGTTCCTGCCGGCGAAGATACTCGCGCGCTAATGCTATTCGTATGAGGAGGTTATTATCTAATATATCGGCTGCATTACGACATTTTTAAATAATTTTTGCTGCATTGTATAGTTAAAATGAATCTAAACATCGCTCTTTTTTTTCGATTTGTTAGCAGATATTTCTTATAAAATTACTTTTCCTTTCGGAATCAGTTTTGAAACTGAAAGTAACTTTATAAAAAATATCTGCAGACAAAATCGAAAAAGTACAAACGGAGTGATGTTGAGAGGGACCTTAGCTATCCATTAAAAAAAAAAAAACTTAAAAATGGCGAAATGCAAACGATTTATTATTAAAAACCTCCCATAGAAATAGCATTAGCTCACGAGTGTCCTCTCCAGCAGGGACTGTTGGGAATCTGAGCGCCACTCAGTTGCAAACAAACGGGTTCCTGAATGTGGCATAACTTTTGTAAATTAGTATTCTTTAGATTTTAAATTAAATCGCTCAACAAGTGGTGTTTTTGTCCAGTGTTTTTTCGATTTTTGTGATGATTCTGTATCAAGTATTAATACACGGATTTTTATCAGTTTTCAGATTCAGCTAGAATTTGAAATACGTTGTTGCAGATTAGATTTTGATGTAAATTACCTAACCGGTGACGTTGCTATGTTTAACTTTTCTGGAAGTATTAACATACATGAAACAAAAGAATGTTGTGGGACTACCACAACCGACTAGTTTTCTTTCACATGATATTCCAATTTAATAGATTTTAGTATATAGCGAACGATATTAAAGAAAAAATTGAAACATTTACGTATAAATAGAGATTCATTAATAAAATTATGCATCACAGCTTTTTTACGCTTTAAAAAATAAAAATTAAAAACATAAAAAAACAAAAAATCTATAACAAGCATTTTTCATCAGAACTCACCCATGTAAAATTTTTTTTATACATATCGGTATATATAAAAAAAATACGTATAAATTTAGTCAGGTTGGGTCGAGCTATGATTTTAACTTTTTTCAGGCCGGGCCGAGCTTTTTACTGTAGGTCGGTTCGAGACCGGACGTAAATATCCGTGTAGACTGCAAGCATATTTTGAAAACAGGTTTAGCGTAATTCTGTACGCTATTTTTTTTATTCCCATGTGAGAGACATTGTCTTAAATCGACATTTAATAACGGACAATTCGTAGATGACCCTTATCTTGCTTTCAAAAGGAATCGAAAACTCTTCACTTTTAGAGGTATGGTTAAGTGGTGTAAGTCGCGAATTTTGGAAAATTTTGGATTTTAATATCTCTGTGACATATTTAGATATAAAGAATATATATATTTTTTTTAATTCAGGAATTGAATTGAAAGAAAATAATTAATTGAATAATGAATAATTTTCTAACTGGGAATTTTGCCTTATGGGGCCGTATAAAATTTTATTTTTTTTCTATTTTTTCAAATTTTCCCCTCATGGAGTTGCAATTGATATCATAAATTTTTGAACCTTTTATTGATTAAAACTTTGCACTTTGAAGTATGTGCCTAGGGGCAGTAATTATAGAGGTAACCTATTATTTTACTAATTATGTCTCACCCTGTATATATATGATTATATATTGAAATTCAAATTTATTGGATATTGATTTCCGATATATTAAACTATGCGCAAAAGTGCAAAATATTTTTAGACAGAATAGATATCTAAAATTTACCATATGGACTATTACATGAGTATAATTTATTTGTAAAATTTAGATGTTGAAACGCGAAGCATTAAAAGATTAATTAATTTATATGTCTAAAGTCAGAAACTTTTAAAATTGCTTTTGCACTTATTTAATATTTTATGAAAGTTTATAAATTAAATTTCATTCCCCCATAGTAACTAAAATTTACGCGTGTAAGAATTGTGTTTTGAAATGTATTATTAGAACTCATGTTAATGCAACACATTTTCTAAAGAATGATTCTTACATTAAGTCATAATATTCACGTCAATCTATTTTATCTTAGTTATTTTACAGTTGTTATAAGAGTTATTTTGCGATTAGTGCTGAATGACTCATGCTTTGCTTTAGACATAAAATGTTATGTAGCATATTGTTTCATGAAAATTTACATCTGAAATATATATTGTAACTCATTGTGAGAAAGGAATATATTACATTACAAATCTCATTAGTACACTTCATAAATACACTTGGAAAAAAAAACTTTTAAAATATTTTTCGAAATACTAGACTTTATAGGAAGACGTTTTGTACCGTTACATTGCAATTCATATTTTGGTTGCTGTCTCATCTATTCATATGAAAACAAAAACTAACAATGTCTTATACACAAAACGATTCTCTGCAGTTTTCCATTTAAATTGTAGCAGGAAGTTTATATTTTGCATAAAATTTGTACATTGAAATGTTATGTTCTCAAAAGAATTCATTATAAAAATTCATCAAAAAATAAAATAAGAGAAGATGTGCCACAGTTAAAATATAAATTTTATTTAAAACATCTTCATAATTTTGAACTTTCCCATTTTCATAATAACAGCATTTAAAATCAATCCCCTCTGCTTAAATTTAATCCAAGGAACTCAACTTCTACTTTCAACTCTAATTTTTGGCTCTCTCATTTCAAAAGAAAGTGACACATTTGTAAAAACAAACGACAATATTAGTTATTACAATATTTTCCGATAAAATGCTTGGGAAATTCCGGAAGTACTAAGAAGTGTTTAATAACATATAGATATTTAAATTTTAAGATCTCTTTTACTATTGTATTCGACTTTTAAGAAAAAAGTGAGCGTTTTAAATTTCAAAATGAATATTTTACGCTTATTAATTAATTAAAACTTTTTGTTTTAATTTCTAGTTTCTTACTGAAAAAAATTAAAATTCACGTATTTCTCGGCCTCGGCCTCATGCTGTATTACATTTTTCGGGTTGTCAAGATTAAAATTATATATGATCTACAAGATTAGATAAATCTAGATAATTAGATAATTCAGTTTTCGAAAAATTAATTGTAACTGTTATCAAAGCTTTGATTGAAAAAAAAAGCAATTTCTTATGAAAAGGAATTTTACTTAAAGAATTTTCTTTAAATTTCTAGTTTATACTACTTGGCCTCGACATCATGCTTTATTATATTTTTCAGGTTGTCAAGATTAAAATAATTTTGATCTCAAAGATTAGATAATTCTTGAGGATTAGATAATTCTGCTTTAGAAAAATGATAATAGCAGTAATCAAAGTTTCAAACAAAAAAAAACAATTTATTATGAAACGGTATTTTCTGTTAAGTACAAAAATGCTGTCCTTATGAAGCTCCATTATGTCCTAAAACCACGTATATTAAAAAAACAGTTTGTATAAAAAAAAACTTATATTATAATACCCAAATAGATAATAATCATAGTGTATTCTTCCTTTAAAAAACTGATTATTTTTCTATGACGATTTTTGAAATTTGAAATTTTGTAGCATTGGATATATTTTCATAATAATTATTATTCTTACAAAAACAATAGCATTCATTGCAAAAGCCATTTTAAAACTATACGCATTAATTGTTTCGTTTTAAAAGATTAATGTAACATACTTTTAGAGAAATACTTACTAAAACTATGCAGAAAAAATGCAAGCGTGTTGTTTTAAAAATTAATTAATCTTGTGATCATAAAAAAGCAAAAGCATTATTTTTCACTTGGAGGCTCATTATTTCTCTTATAATTTAGGAACTGTTCATTTTCTATGGAGAGTACAAATTATTTGTATTTATTATAATGGCTTCAGTTATGGTAGAGGTCTATACGGGCTGGAGTTTACAGACGCGGGCCCGGCCCGTTTAAATTTTTTGTTTTAGGCCCGTACAGAAATCAGTGAAAACAGGCCCGGCCCGTTTTGGCCGGTTACAATTTCC
Source organism: Maratus speculifer (assembly GCA_964019185.1). Taxonomy (NCBI): domain Eukaryota; kingdom Metazoa; phylum Arthropoda; class Arachnida; order Araneae; family Salticidae; genus Maratus; species Maratus speculifer. The sequence continues at coordinate 281,300,073 of OZ025294.1, forward strand.
TAAAAATTCAGATTTTTATCATATAATTAAGATTCCTTTAATGTTTAGTGCATACATATCTATGGAATGATTTTACAGTATATTTTACAAGAAATACACATTAGCAACATTAATGATTACTTAGATTCTTAGGCTTTCAACATTCAAATAAAGATTCATTAAAATATTAATATGGCCAGAATAAAAGAAAAAAGAAGGAAAGTTAAAAACTTCTTAACTTTTGAAGCTGTTTAATAAAAGAAGATTTTTTAAACTATTTCTATATCACTTTATTTAAGATTTTAAATCCAAATCCATTTGTTAATTTAAAGAATCTCCTTTCTGATACATTTCTAAATTCATTTTTTTCTCAGAAATGCATAAGATTAGCAGGTGTCTTCCTTATTCAGAAACTATTTTTTTGCCGGCCTGGCCCGTTGAAAAAAAATATTCTAATTCTGCCGGCCCGGCCTGTTAGAAAATTCGAAACGATTCCGCCCGGACCGGGTACGGGCCCATGCAGACCTCTAAGTTATGATAATTGTTTCTAGGTCCTTTTTTCTTCAAAGATTTTTATTCTTAGGAAGTTTAATAGAAACATTCTGCTAAATTTTATTTGTAACTGATTTTCGTTTTTCAGTACAATACAGGTATAATTTTAAGTCCCACAATTTCTTATTCTAATTATTATGCAAGTTTTAATATTTTTTTTTGTATGAAAAGGGCAGTTAAAAATATTACACTTTTATAGTTACATTTAATTTTTAAGATATTTAATTTACATATATTTAATTAATTAATAAATTTAATTAATATCTCAAAATGTCTTAAATTGTCACCATGTCTCACATATTCAGTTAAACGCAACAACTTTTATAATAAGGAAAAATAATTTCAATTCCACGTATAGCCAAATAAAAGCAGTCAAAATATTCTGGCATTGCCAAAATTATTTTTTTGTCGAATATTTAATTTGGCAAAACGCTAGTATACAAATTTGAGCACTCATTATGTATATAGTTCGATGCAGAGTATATAGATTTCAAGTGATTAGCTAACTTTATATGTTTCATAATTCTAAAAAGAATTCCGTTATTTACAAATCAAAAAAAGCTGAATTTTCGTAATAAATAATAATAAATTCTCTTTGATGATATCTTTTCGTTCGTTCAGAAATTTCATTACGTATTGAAATACAAATAATAGGCAAAAGAAATTCTAAATTTGACTCAAATTATCAAACATGAATGATATTTATTCCTTAAGGAAATACATTATTTTACAATTCCATTTTTAAAATAGCATATTCTGCACTCTTTTTAAATTTACTTTTGAAAAAGCAATTTAATTTTTACGTCGAGTAGGACACATCCTATTTCATATCTCATTAGTATATATATATTCATGGGAATCTGATATGTAGACAGAGGCAATCGATTTCAAATGATTACTCTGAACTTCAAATTTATCAGAAATTGTTTTCATAATGCAATTTTTGAATATATGAAATGGGTATATGAAATTCACCATGACGAAATACAACTGACAGTACATATTTCGCAAATGTAAAAAAATGCCATAAAAGTTTTAATTAATTATAACACCCAAAGTTATAAACTTCAAAATTACATTTAGTCTACTTTATGTTCCTTGGAATCATCTTTTTTTAAGATTTTTTTAAAGATTACTTTCCCGACAATCGATAAAAAATAAATTAAATAAAGAGAATATAAAATAGATTTCTGTTATAAAGTCGAAATAAATCAATTTTATACAGGGAGTGTTTATGTTTTTTGGTAATATCAAACAATTTTAATTGAACTTTATTAATTTATGCTATATATCCAAGGAGAAAGAACTGGATTCAAGAAAATGTTTGACTTCCGGTTTTTAACTTATTGTTTTAGAAGGTTCTGTCATCATGTCCATCTTTTTATATGTGACAACATTTTACGGGTGTTCTATCTCAAGAAAATGCATAAAGTTTATTAAATCGTTTGCTTCAGTTAGTCCATGATATAAATTTGTGTTGATTGATGTTTGATGTAAATCGTCCAACAAGTGGTCCTTCTATACTATTTTTTTCACAATTACCGCAATAGCTTTATCTTAAGAACTAATGGGCGCATTTTTATCAAACTTCAAATATAGTTAACGTTGATATACTTTGTTGGTACTTGGCTTTTGATGTACATTTCCCAACAGGTGGTGCTACTATGCTGCATATTTTGCGATTTTTGAAATAGCTCTATCTCAAGAACTAAACTGCGAATTTTTATCAAACTTCAGATTTACACTACTGGCCATTAAAATCGCTACACCAGGAAGAAATGAAGATAACAAAATGATATTTAATGGATAAATATATTATGATAGAAATAATAAGTGATTAAATTTTCAAGAAATTTGGGTGCATAGATCCTGAGAAATCAGTACCCAGAACAATCATTTCCGGCAGTAATAAAAGCACTTATACACCTGGGCATTGAGTCAAACAGAGATTGGATGGCATATACAGGTACAGATGCCCATGCAGCTTCAACACAATGCCACAGTTCATCAACCGTAGTGATTGACGTATGGTTATAAGTCAGTCGCTCGGCGACCATTGATCAGACTTTTTCTATTGGTGACAGATCTGGGAAACGTGCTGGCCAGGGCAACAGTAGAACATTTTCCGTATCAAGGAAGGTCCGAACAATTCCGTAAACATGCGGTCGGGCATTATCCTGCTGAAACGTAGAGTTTCGCAGGTATCAAATAAAGGGTAGAGCCACAGGTCGTAAAATATCAGAAATGTAACGTGCACTGTCAAAAGTGTCGTTAATGCGAACAAGATATGACCAAGACGTGTATCCAATGGCACCTCATACCATCATGCAAGGTAATGGGCCAGTATGACGATCACGAATGCATGCTGCCAATGTGCGTTTACCACGATGCCACCAAACATGAATGCGACCATCATGATGTTGTAAACAGAACCTGGATTCATCTGAAAAAAATGATTCCTCACTATTCGTGTACCAAGGTTCGTCCTTAATCCCAAAATTGAAGGCGCTCCAGTCTATGACGCAGCGTCAAGGGAAGCAGCCATGGTCTCCGAGCTGAGAGTCCATGCTACTGAAAACGTCGTCGAACTGTTCGTGCAGACACTTTTAGTCTTGCAAATGATCCCATTTCTTGACCCAGGGCTCGTGATGAAGTGGCATGATCCATTACGGCCATACGGATAACATGCCTATCTTCTTGGCTGCTAATGATAGGAGGCCGTTGAGATTTCGTACGGCGTTTCGTATTACCGTCCTAAATTCATCGATTCCATATTCTGCGAACAGTCATTGGAAATCGACCAACACAAGCAGCAATACTGCGATACGATAAACCGGAATTCCGGTAGCCTACAATTCGACCTTTATCCAGGTCCGAAACATGCTGTTACGCATTTCTCCTTCTTACACGAGGCATCACAAAAATTTTTCACCAGGCAACAACGCTCAAATGCAGTTTCTGTGTGAGAAACCGGCTGAACAATTTCCTCATGTAAACACATTGTAGGTGTCGCTACCGGCACCTGTTTTGTCAGAATCATTTTCATATCACAGCATCTCCTTCCTGTTGTTTAAATTTCACGTCTGTAGCATGTCGCCTTCATGGTGTAGCAATTTTAATGGTCAGTAATGTAATTATACGTTCATATACGTTATTCCTGATTAGAATTCGGTAGAAATCGTCCAACAAATGGTGCTGTAATATCGTATTTTTCAAGAGGTACACAAATATAGCGATAGTCATATCTTAAGATCTATTGCACGAAATTCGCCTTGTCATAAATTGATGATAATAAGCTGTTTGTGTAAATCAAATTATACTATCACCGCCTACAGCAATTTTCATGATTTTTGCGGTATCTATATCTTAAAAACTAACGCACAGAATTTAATCAAACTTCATATTCTGTTGCACTTTGAAATAGATTCTTATTAGACATGCATGTATGCTACCGAGCTGTTATATATTTTATCCACTATGGTGTGGAAATATTTTGTGTAGAACATCCAAGAAGGTGGATAACGAAATTCATTCATTTGTTTGAAAATTGCCATACTTATTTTTCTTTTCTGCATAACATTTATGTTAGCGATAATTTACAACATTCTTTCAAATTTTTAAATACATAGCATGACGGTTGGAATACGCCATACTTCAAATTTTCTTAAACTTTACATAAATATTTATAAAATAATTAATTATACTTTTGAAATGGTACAGAATATAGTGAAACATTTCGTTCGAGTAAAATTCATTGAATTTCAAATACACTAAAAGTTGTTTCTTCATTTGTTCAACTAGGCACAAATATGGAAAAATTTCACATATGAAATTGGAAAAAAAGCAATTAATGCCGCGATCTTTTATTCTGCAAAAAACTTTAATATATGGAAAAGTAATTAGATTTAAAATAAGTAATTTTGTTGTGCTTTTGGAATCCCAGAAGATAGGAAAAGAATTCATAAAATGCACTCAAAATCAATTTGATCAAGTTGTGAATTTCATCAGACCAATTAGACATAGAAATTACAAAGTTTCTTCATCTGAAATTGCTATGTGCAATTTACCATATGAAGAATTGCAAAGATATATTCTGCAAAAAATCTGAAAGTTTAAGAGGACTATATCAAAGAATTAATCATTTATAATTTAGAAGATTGGAAAGTTTTAAATTTTATTTGTGCCTTATTTACTTATCTAGATCTTTTCCATTAATTTTTTTAACTAACGTATTTTTCCATTATTTTTTTTTATAATAAAAAAATCATAAGCGGAAAAAACTACATTTTACAGACAAATTTATCTCATGGCATAGATCCGATAAATGTGAGATTAATAAACAAATTGTATATAAACAAATGTTTGAATTCTGTTAATTTATTTCTACGTCACTTCAGTTATTTTTAGTTATTTTGTGTGGTATCGTACAAATTTCAGGCAGAATAACTTTTCTGTTATTTTAGACAATAATATTTAAAATAACAATTTCAAACCTATTTTTACGCCGTGTAGAATGTGACACATTTTAAATCAAACTAATGTATGCATATATATAGTATATGATTACATATTGAAATTCAAATTTATTGGAAGTTGTTTTCTCTTTTGTACAACTATGCAAAAAAATACAAATATCTTATACGGAATAGATATCTAAAATTTACCATATGAGATGTTGCAGAGGTATAATTTCTGCATAAAATTTAGGTGATTATGCAAATCTTTAAAAGATCAATTAATTAATATACAGAAAGTCAAAAAAATTAAAAACTGCTTTAGCACTTAATTTATATTTTATGAATGTTTGTCAAATTAAATTTCATTCCCCAAAAGAAAATTCACACGTGTAAGAATTGAGTTTTGAAATGTAATATTAAAAAAGATGTTAATGCAACACATTTTGAAAGGAGTTCTTACATTAAATCATAATATTTACATTAATCTATTTTATCTTAGTTATTTTAAAGCTGTCATAAGAGTTATTAAGCAATCAGTGCATAATAACATCTGCCTTGCTTTAGACTAAAATGTTTTGTATCATATTGTTTTATGAAAATTTACTTTCGAAATATATATTGTAATTCATGTAGGGAAAATAACATATTATATTACAAATCTCATTAGTTTACATACAAATGTACCTAAAAATAAAAACTTCATTATATTTTACGGAATACTAGACATTATAGCCAGACATTTTGTACCGTTATATTTATATTCATTGAAATTCAGATTTTCGTTACTGTCTCTTGTATTCATCTGAGTTTAAAAAAAAACTCACACTGACGTATACAGAAAATGATTATGTGAAATTTCTAGTTTAAATTGAAGTAGGCAGTTTATAGTTTGAATAAAATTTGAATGTTTAAAATAATGCATTCAAATAAAAATAAATTAATTTATATCTTAATAGAGTTTTAAAAATTATATTTGCATTTATTTTACTATTTATTTAAGTTAATTTTACCTTTGCGTGTATACAGGACTTGCACCAAGTTGAGTGAATAAAGTTGCAAATATTCCTTTGTTATCCTCAATTATAAAACAAAACTCGACTTTTCAAATACACACTAGAGTCATAATATTTAGATTGTGTCAAACTTTATACTTAAAGTGGACTTTTATACTTTCCGCCTGCATTTCAAATGTCGTCTCCTATGCCATAGAAAGTGTCGCATAAGCAATTGTAAAAACCATTTTGCCAGAATTTTCTAGATGCATATGCCTGCCTATAAAGGAATTACAGTAAGGGGAGACGATCTCACATCAAATGTTGCCAATCTACCGATATATTTCCAAATTTTGTGACCGAAATTAGTTGCCAAATGTGACGCCGACCTGACGATATCTTTAATATTTCACTAAGCTCCCGTAGACATCCAGTGAAAACCAACAGTTTTGCTTGCTTGCAAAAAAATCCCAACTAATTAAGAAATTTAATTCAATAAAAACAAATATCAACTTATAAATAAAGCTTAATAGGATTATTTACATTATTTTTGAGTACAAATACCCCCTACTTACAAAATCCATAACAATATTTTTCAGGTTGTTAAAATTAAATAATATGTGATCTCCAAGATAAGATGATTGCAGATAATTCTAGATGAGAATTCTGTTTTATCAAAACTGAATGTAACGGTAACCAAAGCTTTAAACTATGTTTAAAAAGCAATTTCTTTTGAAATGGCATAAAAGTAATTAAATTAAAATTAATAAGTATAAAATTGAAAGTAAATTGAAATAAAATTAAAAGTAAATTGAAATAAAATTAAAAGTAAATTGAAATAAAATGAAAAGTAATAAAAATTATTAAGGACAAAAATGTTATCGTTATGAAGCTCCATTATGTCCCAAAACAATGATCATTAAAAAAGAAGGAAAACAAAAGAAAAAAAGAACAGTTTGCGTTTTTAAAAAGAAAATTACCTTTAAAAAATGTACATGACTATATCTTAATAGATTATAAAAATATTATGTGCTTGCTAATGATGAAGTTGAAATTCGAAATTTGTGATAATGATGTATTTTTAAAATAATACAAATACAGTAACACTCACTACAAAAGCCATTTTAAAATTACTCGCAATTATTGTTTCATTTTAAAAGATTAATATGAGACACTTTTAGAGTATTACTTATTTAAACTATGCAGAAAAAATCAAGCACCTTGTTTCAAGAATTAATTATCCTTGTAATTATAAACCGAACAAAAGCTAAGGAACACAAATTTTTTACTGGAAGCTCATTATTTCTCATATAAATTAGGAACTGTTCATTTTCAGTGGAGAGCACAGATTATTTGTACTTATCGTAATGGTCCCAGTTACGGTTATTGTTTCTAGGACCTGTTTTTCTTCAGAGTTTCTTTTAGTTTGGCTGTTTAATAGAAACATTATGTTTGTTTTATTTATTATTAGTTTTAAGTATTAAGTACAATATAAATACAATTTAACTCTCAACATTTCTTAATCTGGTTATTATACAGATTTAAAATTAAAAAAATTTTACATTAAAATTGCAGTTTGAAATATTCAACCTTTACAGTTAAATTTAATTTTTGAGACATTTAATTTACACATAGTTAAAATATTTAGAAAAAATTGCAATTGAAGCTGTTTGCATAATTTGATGTATACGTTACACATGCGCATAATCTTGAACATCTCTGCGTATAAATCTCGAAATTCGCACATGATATATGCAAAACAACACAATTATTAAAACAAAATGTTTCGTAAGGGGAAAAAATAATTATATTTCGGCTCATATGTGATTGCATACATGCACATGTACGTTTGCATATTTTTCAATTATTGTTATAAATAAATTTAAATCAATAAAATTAATAAATTCACTTTAAAGTGCATATTTCTACTGTATTTTCCTATTCCACTCAAATATATTTCTTGTAAAAAGGATATATAAAATGGTATATTAGTGATATATGATGTCTAATAATCATGGTAAAATTTACCATGCAGTATGTGCGACGAAATTTTGCTTTATTTGAAAAATGCTAATTTTGCGGAATATAGGTACACATATTGAAAAAAAAGTCTAAAATCCGTTTATCTCTTTTCAATAGCCGCAATAATAATGAATTATGCAATAAATTACCCTGCGTAAATTGCACACAATTTTTTTTAAACTACTCGCGATCTTCTTTACTGTGAATGATGTTAAAATACTTTCAAACATCAAAAACAAAATACTTTGATCCGTGTTTATCTGCAGTCCCTTATCAACTACTGTTCACGATACATTGAAAATAATGGGTCCTCAAAACTCAGTAAAAAGTACTCAATTTTAAATACTTCACTTACTCCGATCCAAAAGCTCCCAAACTGAGAAACACCTACACTCCTTTTAGATTCCCTGGTTGTGTTCAAATATAAATCACTATTATCTGTCACCCTAATTTTGCAAATTAAAGTGAAAATATGCTAGTATTTATTTCTTGCTCAAAACTATGAACAATAAACATTTACTTGATTATTTATAAGAGAAATAGCAAAATTATAAGTAAAATACCCAAATCAAACATTTAATGACAAGAGCATTATTTGCAGTATAATTTAAAGTTATTTTTAAATAGTGTACATAATTTAATATTTACATTAATTACCATCATTTATGCCACCATGAGTGAGATAAACAAATACTGGGTACAAAAGTAACGTTTGTTTGGATTTGATAACATATGCTGTTTCAAAATTGAGAAGTGTTCATTTTTGATCCAAACGTACTGAATTCGATATGAGTACATCGACTTGCCCATTTTTGAGTACTTCATTTTATGTAGATTTCGTATGAAATACTACCTATTGCATTCTCTCCCATGTTGGAATTTCTGAAAAATTTTTGCAGATCTACACCGATCATGACTCCTAGACCCTAAAACTACCACCAATAAAAAAGTTTATCTACCTATCTGTCTATCTATCTATCTATCTATCTATATATATATATATATATATATTTCACTTTCTTCTAGACACGATAACTTCCATAGTTATGCTCAGATCTTCTTCAAACTTTTACATAAAATCGAGGGGCGTAAAATCTCGGTCGAATGCGTTAATGGGCAAAATCGGACCAAGGGGGTGGAAATAATGAGGGTTTTTGTGAAAACCGAAAAAGCGATAACTTCTTAGTTAAAATAGATATCGAATCAGTTTAAAGTTTATATTACTAAAATTACAAAAATGGGCTAAAATTTTCTGTATGATAGATTTTTGATAAAATTAAAAATGGGGTCAAGGGACTAAAAAAACAGGGTTTTTGGGAGAGAAAAATCACAACTTCGTCAATTCTCAAAATATCAAATCCAACTAAATTTTGTATAAATGTTCTCAACATTATCTAAAACTTTTGTATTTACAAGTTTTTGATAGGACCAAATTTTACCGATGAAAAAAATTAAAAACGAAAAGAAAAAGAGGGGTGAAAAAAAAAAACATAACTTACCCAATTTTTAGGCAATCAAATCAAATTAAATTTATTTTACATCTTCTCAATAATATCTACAACTTTTATATTAACAAAATTTTCATAGGATCAATTCTTATAGCAGAAATAAATTAAACAAAAATCGGAGTTAGAGAAAAAACCTCAAATCCAAACTGCTTATATTGTGACTCATTTTTTGAATTCATCTTTGATTTTAAACGCATCCAAACGGCAAATCCTCTTATTTACGAACTGTATAATGTGACTTATTGGCCAGTTTTTTGGTAAAGGCAGAATATATTTCAAAAAAGGCTGTCAAAAAAAGTACTTTGAACAGAATTTACCTAAGTGGTCGTGATTGAAAAAATTGAGGAAGTATAAAAAATTACGTTTTTTCTGAGTCATTTTTAAATCCATTTTTGTTCTCAAACACATCCAATTTACAGGTTCTCTTATTTAAGAACTATATAATGTGACGAATTGGCCAGTTTCTTGATAAAAGTAGAACATATTTTTAAAAAGGATGCCAAAATGGGCACTTCGCACAAAATTTCCAAAAGCGATCATGATTGTAGAATTGAGAATGTATTCAAATAACAAATTGGTTATTTTATGACTCATTTTTAAATCCAGTTTTGCTCTCAAATGCATTCAGTTGACAGTTTTTTGCTATTTAGGAACTGTGTAATGAGCCGTATTGGTCAGTTTTTTGATAAAGGCTAAATATATATATATTTTTAAATCTGCCAAAAAGGACACCGCAAAAAAATTTCAAAAAGCGATTATGATTAAAGAATTAAGGATGTATTCAAATAAAAAATTGGTTATTTTATGACTCATTTTTAAATTCAATTTTGCTCTCAAACACATTCAATTGACAATTATTTGTTATTTAGGAACTGTGTAATGTGCCGTATTAATCAGTTTTTTGATAAAGGCTAAATATATATTTTAAAAAACTGTCAAAGTGGGCACTTCGCACAAAATTTCCCAAAGCGATCTTGCTTATAGAATTGTGGGTGCATTCAAATAACACATTGGTTACTTTATGACTCATTTTTAAGTTCAATTTTGCTCTCAAACGCATTCAATTGACAATTTTTTGCTATTTAGGAACTATAAAATGTGCGCATTGGTCGATTTTTTAATAAAGTCAGAATGCATTTCAAAATATGTTGTCAAAATGGGCGTTTGAGCCGAATTTCGCTTAAGTTGATTTTTATAAAACCACTTCTTACAGAAAAATGAAATTAAAAAATTTTCAAAAGCGCACAATATAGTAGTTAAATTGGGTTTATCATTAATAATATTCTATTTTTTGTTGTTGAAATGAAAATTCTTCGCAATCTACCTCCACCTATAGGCCAAGCCGACAGGGATTTTTTTTCCAGTGTAGCCTTAAAAGGATTGCTACAGGCAACTATTTTGATATTACGTATTCGCGAATATTTAAAAATAAAAAAATTGTACACAGAGTTAAGCTTCCATTTCTGGTCTTACCTTTTTGTGGGCTTCAAATTCCACAAGTTCATTTTACTTGTAAATGATATTAAAAAAAGAAAAAAAAAATCGAAGATTTTACCAAGCATAGCACTGATTTTTAAAATTCTGAAATCATCAGTAAATAAACTTAATTTTTAATTATATTCTCTTGGTTGTCTATAAACCGCTTAGAATATTCTTGTCGATACTATTGTGGATTTTTTGTCACAAATTTCGAGTAAGTCCGTGGACTATTAAATTGCAAAATAAAGTATAGGTTTCAAAATTTGACATGGGAATAATACTAGTAATTAATAATAGTCTGTTCATAAATGATTAAAGAAATGGCTCTTTTTAAAGAAAGTGAATTTTATAGCAAAGTGTAGAGTATTCAATAATTGCAATTTTACCCAACGACTCAACTTTCGGTTACTCACCTGTTTGAAAATGAAAAAAATTCCCAAAATAAAGTTTAAAAAGTACGATTTTTACTGTGAAAATCGCTGTCAGTTCACACTCCAACCGCGACAAATAACTGCATATAAGTCCAATCTCTTTTTTCTTTAGCTAAAAAGATAATGTTACGTTCCGGAAATAAACTACTAAAAATATAAAAAATAAAAAACGTCCGTGATCATACTATTTAAATTTCAATTTAAAAAAGCGAAAATTAATAAACTAAATAAAATTCTCTACTGCTACGTAATATAACAATGTAATTAATTAAAAAATTAAGACGATATCTATACGACACGGTCGAACAATCTTATTCCATTTAAATAATTTATTAAATTTAAGAAACAAAATCAATAAATCTAAGAATGTATATTAAACTATAAATGGGATATTAGAATTGCGGTATTTGATTTCGTTTATAATTGATTGATTTATATAATTAAAAAAAGAAGTGAAACATGTTTTATTTTGTTTTTGTTGCTTTTATAAATTAGTGGGGTTTTTTTCTTTACTTGACAATTCACGGTTTATTTAACAAAATGCATTTACTTTTATCTAAAGTCAAATGCATGCACTCTCATTTAGAATAAGTCACCTAAAAATTAATTTGTTATAATAGCTTTTTTCCTAAGTAATAATAGCATCTATTGTAATTTTGCTAGTTTCAATAAAAAAGAAACATTTTTCTTTATTTTTTGTAAAGTAATTTTCACCACAAAGAAGATTTAATTATAGTAGATTTAATCAAAGACGCTTCTCCTTTTATTAAAGTCACTTACATTTTACAATAAAATTTTAAGATATGATAAGTTCGTGGCTTTTCTTTGTGATAGACATAAAATTTGTTCATGTATAAGCATAGAATATAAGGTACCCTGGGGTAATAACGCCACGTTAAGGTTCGACCAATTTTCACGGCTCAGTTTTAGTTTGTATTTTTCAAACAAACATATGATTCGATACAGCAACTCATTGACTATCTATATAAAAAAAATAATTTAACAGATATGTATTCATAAAACGTAATGGCGTGATTTCTTGACCAATGCTATTTGGCGTTATTACCCACCTATATGGGTAATAACGCCATGCAAACAAAACTATGAAATAAGATGGAATAATTGCATGTAGATTGCCCAATTCTAAAAATACAAACTCTAAAAACTTAGAAATTGACAAATTGCATTCTAAGCTATTGAAAATGTTCAATTTTTTGTGAAAGTATAAGAAAAATAAAGGTGTGGTGTGGTGTGTGTGTGTGGGGGGGGGAATGAGGCAAAAGAATATCAGACAGTGAGCTTCTTTTTGCTTAAAAAGGACCGCTTAAATAGAATTATTAGAAACATTGCACAGTTTTAACTGTGTTTATTTGAATTAGTATTTAGGATGTAGCTCGGCCACTCTAGGGAATCAACCGGGATATTAATGCCAAGGATTGGCGTTATTACCCCGTTATAGTTATTGCGCTGTACATTTTAAATTACAAATTATCTCGAGAAGATATCCAAAATCTTCAACAATATTTTGAAAGTCCATAAAACGTACTAAAAATTTATGTAATTAACAAAGTATTTCCGAATAAAAAAAATAGTCTTCACATCACAAAACGTATATCGCAAATTTAAGATCAAGCGTTAATTTTAGTTGCTTGTAAAAACAATAAGACCTAAAAATGAAACAAATTAACTTGAAGCTATTTTTTGCGATTTATATGACTCAAAACCCTTCTGCGCAGAGCACGTGGGTGTCATTTACCAGATTATTTCATAATTATGCAAAATATTAGCACTTGGCGTTATTGCCCCGCCTGGCGTTATTACCCCACACCACCTTAAATTGTTTTACTTTGTTTACTCATAATAAAACTTTAAATTTAAAAAAAAATAAAAAGAAAAATGATCCAAGCTTTGATTATGAAACGGATTCTAACACATTCAGAATAATGTAGCAAAATTGCGCAGCTTATTTAGTTAAAATATTATGTCTAATTCAACCATGTGGAAACGTATGACACATTTGAAACAGGCTGGCGAATGGTAAGGAAAATCATAGTAAAAAAAGTTGAAACAACCAATATTTTTTAAGTATGTATGAAATTTACTGTTGTTAGAGATTTCTTAATTTAAATTATTCTTTCATACAATAGTAATGAAAAAGAACTGTCTGTGAAAAAGAACTCATAATAGAGAATCACCTTTTATATGATAATTTCTAATTTAAATGTATGTATTTGTAAATGTTATGATATTTAAATTCATATTTAATTATTGTTAATTAACACATGCATTACCGTACAAAATGTATGCTCCACTACATTTTTCTTATTTTACCTCTGTAATATATTTTATATTTTATACTTCGCCAATATCTTTGTTTATATATCGAGTAGAATATATTATAAAACGTCATTAGTAACCTTATGAATATTCATAAAATCAAATGTTCTGCATTTTTTTTAATTCTAGACGGGGCTGCGATAGATCACGTTTGGTATTATCAAAATTGAATTTTGTATTATTTTAATTTCTTATATACTGTATTAAGCACAAAAATGCAAATGTATAGTTGTATATATAAATGTGAGCGTGAAATGCACAGAAAACTTGTCAAATGAATTACTTACTTTAACTATTTTTTTTTAATATAATCACTAGTTTTCGATAGATACTTGCGCACGTTTAAATTAAAAATATAAAAATTTTCTAAACACATCCTTTTTAAAAAGGAGTTTGATTTTAAAATTTGTACTTAAAAATGATTTTAATTCTTAAGTCAAAATTCATTATATTATATATATTTATTAAGTTAAAAGTTTATTATGCTTTTAAAACACAGATGTGGTAACAATATTCGCATGATTACATTGAAATTCAAAGAAATTGGATAATGTTTTCGAGACCTCTTTATTACGCATTTGACCTTTTTCCGTAAAAAAAAAACTATCGCCAAACTACAGAATTTTACGCCAAAAATGCATGATCGTACCACCACATTCACATGATTTCAGAATTTTTACATTCTTTTCTTATATAATCATTTGATTTTTAATTTGATTTTTATAGATAGTTTTACTGTTTTTCTACTGATTTATTAAATATTTCGATAATTAAACTAAAAATTAATCATAAACTCTGATGCCAAGATATCAAAGAAAAAAATATTGAATAAATGTTGGGATGAATAGTTACGTACAATAGAGCGGCAGTTAAGATACATTTTCCCCTCTTAAATTCAATCCAATTAATTGCTACTTCTACCTTCAACCATAATTATTGGCTTTTGATTTCAAAAGGAAGTGACATATTTTTATAAATAAACGGCAATATTAGTTATTGCAATATTCTAGGATGAAGAGCTTGGGAAATCCCAAAATTACTAAGAAGTTTTAATAAAAATTATACTTATAACTTGTAACATCTCTTCTAATTATTTAGTCGACTTTTAAATAAACAAGTAAGCTTTTTAAATTTTAAATTGTATACATTATGTTTGTTAAATAATTAAAGCTCTTTCTTTAATTTCAATTATTTTCTTTAAGTTTCTCGTTTATACTTAAATATAATTAAAATTCACTGACTTGTCAACCTAGGCCACATGCTGTTTATATTTTATAGGTCGGCAAGAATAAAATAAAATATAATCTCCAAGATTAGATATTTCTAGATAATTCTAGATGATTAGAATATTCTACTTAAGAAAAATTGATAGTAGCAGTAGTAAAAGTTTTAAACATTGAAAAAAGTGTTATTTCTTATGAAACGTAATTTTCTATTATAGACAAAAAAGTTATCTTTATGAAGCTTCATTATGTCCTAAAACCGTGATCATATTAAAATAAAAAGAACAGTTTGCATTTAAAAAAAATCTGTAAAAGAAACTTGTATGACAGTACCTTAATAGATCATGAACATATTATATGCTTGAATTAAAAACTACTTCTATTTCTAACGAAGACTTTTGAAATTCGAAATTTTGTACTATTAATCTAGTTTTTTTTTTTTTTTTTTTTTTTTTTTTATAACAACAGTAACACTCATTACAAAAGCTATTTTAAAATCACTCGCATTTATTCTTTCGTTTTAAAAGAATGATATAACACACTTTTAGAGAATTCCTTATTTAAACTACAAAGAAAAAAATACAAGCGCGTTTTTTAATAATTAATTATCCTTGTGATCATAAAGCAAGCAAAAGGCATGGAGTAGAAATTTTTCTCATGGAGACTCATTATTTCTCTTATAATTTAGGAACTGTTCATTTTCAATGGAGAGCACAAATTATTTGTATTTATTGTAATGGTCTCAATTATGGCTATTGTTTTTAGAGCCTGTTTTTCTTCAAAGAGTTTTATACTTAGGATGTTTAATTAATTTTATTTATTACTGATTTTATCTTTCCGTACATTGCTTGTACAATTTTAACTCTCAACATTTTTTAATTTGCTTACTATAAAATTTTGCATTTTAAAAATACAGCAAGAAATGTTCCATCTTTATAGTTCCATTTAGTTTTTGAGATATTTAATTTACATGTGGTTAAAGTAATTAGAAAAAGAAGCAAATGAAGGCGTTTAGTAATTTATTATATAAATTATATATGCACTTACTCTTGAACTTGCAGGTGTATAAATTTCAGAGTTCCACTTGAAATAGGCAAAATAACACAATTAATAATTATTCTGCAAAGAAAAAAATTAAGTATATTTCGAATCATAAACTAAAGAAAACAAATCATGTGTGTTGTTTTGAGATACCTTAATAAATTGCAAACATATTATAAATACACAAGCAGAGAAAAACATTTATTTCTTACTACACCTTATGAAATGCGAAATTTTGCAATGTGACTCTTTTTAAAAAAGTCAGTGTGGCGAATGGTCAGGGAAAAACACAGTCAAAAAAAAAGAAAAAACTATAAATAATTTCTTATAGAAAATATCGAATAATATAAAGGGATTATAGAAAGCGAATTTCTCTTTTACAAAATACTGGTGTTTAACACCTTCTTTGACTGTGTTTTCCCCTGACCACTCGCAACATGTTATTAGTATAATTTACAATTGCACAAAGATATGTTAATGTCATTCATTATGTTTGCAGAGTTCTTCAATATTAATACGATGCAACATTGGAGAATTACTTTCCTAAAATCAAATATGTTCGTTTGGGATACCTTAATAAATTTTAAAAACTAGTCGGCGACCGTAATACTTACTCATCATGGATATTCATAACATATTGTATGAAAATAAAAGATGCGTAAACTATTTAAAACAAGTTGGAAATTGCACGTGAAGCGTAGCAAATGAGGTGCATTCGTATGATAACAAAGTTTTAAAATATCACTCTCATATATCAATCTCATAAAATTGTAAATGGTTAATTACAATTAAAATGCGCACCAAATAATATTCTCCCTAAACCATTATGTTATTGAATACTTTTGAGTGGCCTTGTAAATCAATAACAAATGTTCTTTGCACCACAGATTGTGCAAAATGTATATATAATATGTACTTTATAGATACATATGCATTTTATTATGTTCAAATGAGTGTAACACCATTAAAATGCATTTGAAACATTTCCCCCCAATTGACCGTAATGTAAAGGAATACTTTTGATTGCCCCTGTAATTGAACTACGCATCCGATTTTGATAAAATTTGAAATAACTCGACAGAATTAGGCAATAATTATGTATTTTAAATTTGAAACGATTAGAATGCATTTGAAACTTTTTCCCCATTGACCGTAATGTAATGGAATACTTTTGATTGTCCCTGTAATTGATCTATGCATCCGATTTTCATAAAACTTGAAATGACTCAATAAATTATGTAATAATTATGTATTTTAAATTTCAAACGATTCGATTGGGTAGTTTTTTCGTTGTTATATGCGGACAGACAGACAGATGGACAGACAGACGAACAGACAGACGGACAGACGGACGGACTGACCGAAAACAATAGGTCAATAGGTGCTACGTATTTACATAATTACGAACGCACCTAAAAATGCATTGCGATTCCAAAAGAAAATTTAAAAGTACATTTAAATATCTTCAATATTTCTAATAATGCTGTATTAATGAATTGCTGATGAACCAATTTCGACAAATTATATAAAACGCCAAAATACTCATGTAGTACCGAATTACGTAAAAGAAACATACTTATTGTTCTGTAAACAATCAAAACTTATTTGGGTTCAAAAATCTTCTAAATATTCTTGAATTTTCTTTTTAAAAATTTTATTACATACTTAGAATTATAGAATAAAGAAATATTGAATTCAAATTATTTACATACTATGTACAAAATGTATAATATGTACAAAATATAAATGCTTTTACCTTGATAATTTTTGATCATCATACTAAAAACTGGAAAGATGATCCTTTATGCATTTCTGCGTGCCTTTTCATAAAATTAACATAATTCTTCAATAAAACTCAAGACACGCACGACAAACAAAAAATATAAACATTCTCTCTCTCAAAAAATTCTTTTACATTCCATCAAAAATTGATGCCAACTTTTTTATCTAAACTTTTAACTCCTCTCGTAAGATAAAAAATATAAAAGCAAAGCAGACGAAAAAACAGCTTCGCTTCCATAGCAACGAGTCGCGTCTTATAAATAAATTAAATATCACAATTGCAAATATGCAAACGATTTTCTGTGAATAAACTGGGATAACTTAATTTATCAATTCCTAACATACTCCCACCTTTAATTTAGGCGGAAGCCAAATTAAACTTAAGATCACTTTTGATCAAATTAAGCCCTAATTCAAAATAAAAAATATGCAAATAAATAAAGATAATAACTAAACAATAATAAAATAATAATGAAACATTTAGAGTTCTAGAAAAGTCAATTCAGGGTTTTAGAAAAGTCATTTCAGAGTTCTAGAAAAAGTCATTTCAGAAGTCTCTGTACTACTCTACCACTTCTAGTTTTACTGTTACTCACAGTCTGGATTACAGGGTCATCAGGACTTGATATCTCTAATGAGTACAGCTTACGAAGTGGACGCACCAAGGTCCCTGAACTTGTTTTAACTTCAGCCACTCTAGCTGCTCCATCTCGACTTGGGAAAATCTTTACAATTTTTCCTATAGGCCAATAAAGTCTCTTTTGGTTTAGTTCTATCAAGACTACTTCACCTAGTCTGACAGCTTGTCCTTTCTGTTTTGATTTTTGGACCAATTCAGCTAAATATTCTTTTCTAAATCTATTTCTAAGTTGTTGCCGAATATTTTGACAGTGTTTATATCTAGATTGAAGTTTCTTTGAATCTATTGCATCTAAATCAGGAACACCTATTTCTTCAATGTCTTGCAAAAATGATGATGGAGTCAAAGGTATAAATTTATCTGTTTCTTCAAAAATATAGGTTAGAGGCCTTTTATTTACTGTTGCTTCGACATCACATAGAACAGTCATGAGTTCTTCAAAAGTTAAAGTTGAAGTGCCGAGTGTTCTGATCAAGGGAATTTTAACACATCTAATCAGACGCTCCCACCATCCACGCCACCAAGCTGCTGCTGGAGGGATGAACTTCCATTTAATAGGAGACAGTTCTTTTGAAGAAACTATTGCATTCCAATCCAATGATTTTAAAAGGTTATTGGTTCCTCTAAAATTTGAGCCATTATCAGAGTATATAGTAGTCGGCCTTCCTCTCCTGCATATAAATCTTCGAAGTGACTGAATGAATCCTTCCGCTGAGAGACTGGATACAAGTTCCAAATGTATTGCCCTATATACTGCACATGTAAAAAGTACAACCCAAACTTTGGATCTTTGCTTTACGAAAAGAGGGCCAAAAAGATCAGCTCCAACAACTTCAAAAACTTTGGAATCTCTGACTCGATCTAGAGGTAGGTGGATTGGAGGTGTAGTATATGGCTTTGTAGAGTATCTTTTGCATCTGTAACACTTAGACAATTGACTTCTAATAATGCGTCTAGAAGAAATTATCCAATATTTTTCTCTCAAAATGGATCCAACTGTTTGAAGTCCAGCATGACAATTCTTTAAATGACATTCTTGAATCAGACAATTCACTACATGATGTTTCGATGGTAATAAAATTGGATATCTGAAAGAAAACTCGTCATCCCGCTCTAATATCTTTGTTTTTACTCTCAACAATCCTTCTTGATCTTTCATAACCTTTAATCCTTTTATTGCATCAGTAGTATTACCAAAACTTTCAGATTGTATTATTGACCAGAGCGACCTTTCCGCATTTTCCTTTTCTCCAATTGACAATTCTGATGGAAAACATATATTTCGCTTTCTGCACTTCATTATGAATCTCTTCACCCAACATACAACATTAATAAATCTACCAAATTTTAAAATTCTACTATATATCATAAATTCATGTGAGTTAGAACATAAAAGAGTAGGTACTGCAGTTTTCTTCTTTTCCATCATTACTAATTCTTCGCTGGGGCTTGTTTCTGAATGTGGCCAATTTTCTTCTGATAACTTTAACCATTCTGGTTCCTCCCACCATCTCATCTTCAGCAGCTGTTTAGGACTACATCCGCGAGAAGGTAGATCAGCAGGGTTGAGATGACCAGGTACGAAGTTCCATTGTTGAGATTCGAAAAATTTACAAATTTCTCTAACTCTATTGCCTACAAACGTTCCCCATTGATCATTTCTTCGAATCCAAGCGAGAACAGTCGAAGAGTCGGTCCAATACTTTACTGGTATGGAAATACAATTAAAGGATTTCAAGACAAAGTTAGTCATGATTTCTGTAGATTTTGAAATAAAATTTTCTAGTTCAGGCACATTGTCGACTGAAGTAACGCAGTTATCTATATAGTATGATTTCATAAGCTTCTCAGCTATCTGTTTGTTTTCTTCATCACCATTACTCAAATGATATCTTGTAACTGCACCTAGCAAAAATGGGCTACAAGTTGCTCCAAAAACTACTCTATTGTGTTGATAAACTTGAAATTCGTCACTACTCTTCCACCATAAAAATCGCAAGAAATGCCGATCTGATTCTTTGACTTCAATTTGAAGAAATGCTCTTCTTATATCGGCTACTACCCCAATAGCTTTCTCACGAAATCTTATTAACACTGCAGGAATTTGTTCGATGAGGTTTGGTCCTTTAAAGAGGCAATCATTTAAAGAAGGAGACCTCCCTACCTTACATGATGCATCAAAAACTGGTCGAACACTTGTAGTAAGACTATCTGGTTTGATGACGGGATGATGAGGTAAAAAATGTCCTGGAATCTTGAGTGCTTCATCTGGTACTTTACTTATAACGCCTTCTTCTTCCCATTCATAGAAAACTTTAGCATATTCTTCAAACATTTTCATTGATTTTAATTTCTTTGTTGAATTTATCAATCTTCGTTCAGCTATGTGTCTATTTGAGGGAATCTCACGTTTGCCGTTAATCCAAGGAAGACCTACAATATAGCGACCTTCTATATTTCTATCAACTTCTTTTATAAAATTATCATGAGCGAGTTCTTCTTCTTCTGCTTTAGACAAAGTTTGACAGGGATCTGTTATACCAATTGTCTCTAACTTCCATAATTCTGGAATCTTCATATCTTTTAAAGCTAGGTTCGTGATAAACATATTTCCATAATTTAGACAAGACTGTGACGTACTTTCTAAACGACCACAAAGTGTCCATCCAAACTTTGTCTCTATTGCTGTAAGACCGCTCTTTAACTGTTTTACTCGACCTGTAAGAAGTTGTCCGTAGTAATCGCTTCCAATCAAAATTTCAATTTTTGGACTTCCTGCTCCTAAATCTGTGATCCATAGTTTATTTTGTTTAAGCTCTTTAATTACTGATTCTTTCGGTATCCGAGGAATATTATTACAAATTATATCTTGGTCCAAAAGTTCTAAGACTTCTTTCGTTTGTTTCTGTCTATCAGAAGAACTTAACTCAACTTGGAATTTATTGTGAGATTTAGCTTCTGTTTGCGTACCACCAAACAAAGTGTGTACAATAGCTTCAGAAGAAATGGGATGTAAACCTAACTCTTCAGCTGTACCTTTTAAAATATAGCTCTTTTGCGACCCACAATCAAGTAACGCTCGTACTTTCTTTGTTATTCGACCTTTAATAACTATTTCTAAAGTCATAAGGGCTACTTCAGCAGAACACTGCTTACTTGCTATGGTGCTTTGAATAACTTCTGGGGTCTTAACTGTATTTTCTGGTTCTTTACACATTGAAATTTCAGGGCATAATAACTCGGTATGGGGTTTAGAGCAAACGTGGCAACGAATAAAAACTTTGCAAACTTTAGCGTGGTGACCAAAACGAAGACATTTTAAACAGCAATTTTTATTCTTAATTTTGGCCTTCCGTTCATTAAAGGAAAGAGATCTAGCCCTAACACAGTCCTTGCTTTCATGAGATTTACTGCAAAATAAACAAAGGCGTTCTTTTGCGCTAAATAGCCCTGCTGCAGTAGGTATTTTACTTTCTGCTTTTCTTAATTTTTCTTTAGGTTTGTCTTTAAAGCCCAGCTCTATAAAACTCGATTTGGCTAATTTGAATCTTTCCTCGTTTGCAACTTCTTGTTTCAGAAATTCCATCAAACTTACTATATTTGCTTTTGTTGACAATGCATTATTATTACTAACAGTGTTTGATGTGATTGAAATATTATATCGCTGCCATGCTTTTAATACATCTTCCGATAAGCTAGATTCTATCATGGGATAGAGCCACGCCGAATTGCTTTCTAAACTTAAACCCATTGATTCTAACGATCTTAAATATGCCTCGACTTTCGTGAATAAATCTGATAAGGGAAGTTTATCTTTGCCGTGCGCCTGTACATTAGCTACAATCAATTTTAGGAATTCTCTAACGTACACTTCTATTAGTAAATCTTTATTTCCAAAACGCTCTTGAAATGCCTCGACAGCTTTGGGGTAATTAACTGCGGTCATTGGATAGCTCTCTAACAAGCGCCTGGCACTGGTTCCAGGTTCTACCGATTGGATAAGATACTGAAATTTGTCACTATTATCCAAATCTATGTCTTCATGAATTTTCTGAAACTGAGACCAAAATGAAAGATAATTTATTAACTGCGAATCGAATGGCTTAATATTTAGTTTAGGTAATTTATAATGCTTTGATTTGGAATAACCGTGATCTGTGCTTTTTTCACTATCATCTTGATTACGTTTATTTGTACCCAATGCTTCGCTAACTTTACGCTTAATGGTAATAAATTGATCTGAATAACTTTCATTTTCCACTACTTCATTTTCAATAGCCTCTTCATCGCATTTATCATCATCTAACATGAGTTCAATTATAGCTTCATCAATAGCTTTAATTTCATGAATCAAATTTTCTAATTTACTAAAACCGTCTAAAATTTTGTCCTTATCTAATGACTCGCTGTTAATTTCTTCATTCAAAACATTTAAAGTTCTGGTAAATGACGAACGTAGTGGTGTACGCTTTTTCTTTAGCTTATTCATCTTAGAAAAATTAAGTAGTAATGCACAGCTTATGAAAACACTATACGCTATAAAAACAATTCAATATCTCAACAATATTATTCAAATGTCCCTGTTCGTTGCGCCAGATGATTTCTGTAAACAATCAAAAACTTATTTGGGTTCAAAAATCTTCTAAATATTCTTGAATTTTTCTTTTAATAAATTTTATTACATACTTAGAATTATAGAATAAAGAAATATTGAATTCAAATTATTTACATACTATGTACAAAATGTATAATATGTACAAAATATAAATGCTTTTACCTTGATAATTTTTGATCATCATACTAAAAACTGGAAAGATGATCCTTTATGCATTTCTGCGTGCCTTTTCATAAAATTAACATAATTCTTCAATAAAACTCAAGACACGCACGACAAACAAAAAATATAAACATTCTCTCTCACAAAAAATTCTTTTTACATTCCATCAAAAATTGATGCCAACTTTTTTATCTAAACTTTTAACTCATCTCGTAAGATAAAAAATATAAAAAGCAAAGCAGACGAAAAAACAGCTTCGCTTCCATAGCAACGAGTCGCGTCTTATAAATAAATTAAATATCACAATTGCAAATATGCAAACGATTTTCTGTGAATAAACTGGGATAACTTAATTTATCAATTCCTAACACTTATAACTCCGAAAATAATAACCATATTAACTAATAGTTTACTGCTTCTGATTATGCATCTCATTTTCAGATAAAAGTCTCATCTTCAGATATCTTTGAATTAAAATTACAATGAAATACAGGGTTATGAAAAATCGAAGAATGCAGAAAACAGGATTAAAAATATATCGGCAACTGACAATTTGATCGGCTACGTTCTTTATAAAAAGTTTGTGTTATTTCATTTTATTTTACGTATACTACTTAAAATAAAAAAAATCGAAAATTTTTATATACGAATTGATATATACGAATATACGATCCTTTCATCAAAACGAATTTTTCGAGAATCCGAAATAAATAGTTATCGGATAATCGAGGTTGCTGATATTAAATAGGCTTCGTCCCATTCTTACATACTAAGTACATACAAAATTTCAAATTTTTAACTCAATTTTTTCGGGAGATAGAGCGTTTACAGACGTACAGACGCATAGACGTACACCATTTTTTTTTCTAAAAATATGTTTTACGGAATCTCCAGAGACTGAAACGTGTAAATCAGTCAAACAATATTTTCGATTTTCAAAACGATTGCAAGATTTATCCTATACTACGTAGGATGGGTAAGTAATAATATGTAAACCTTTGTAAATGAGACATTTTGTAATATGACTCTCGACTTTATGTAATAAATGTCATAAGTACAATTTGCAATTGCAATTACTACAAAAGCTATTTTAATGTCACTCATTACGCATATTTAGCTTTCGAAGAGTAATACTTGTATAATGCAATATTGGGATTACTTTTTTAAACTACGCTGGGAAAAAAATTAAGTACATTGTTTTAAGAATTAATTATCTCGGTGTTCATAAAACAAGGAAGAGCTTTGGAGCAGAAATTGTGTGTTTGGAGGCCCATTAGTTTTCAGATAATTTAGGATCTGTTCATTTTTAGTGGGGAGCACAAATTATTTGAATTTATTGTAATGGTCGCGGATATTGTTATATTTTGTAGGAACGGTTTTCCTCTTTTCTTTTCTGGAGATTTTTATATTTTAGACTTTTAAGGGAAGCATTAACATAATTATACAAACTAATAGCGTTTGTTAGCAATATATATTTTCGATTTTACTACAAGCTATTTCTGAAACGAAATGTGAAATTTTGTAATAACTCTTTTTTACATAATAAGTATCATTAGTATATGTATAATTGCACTTACTAAAAAAGCCATTTTAATGCCACTCATTTATATTTGCATTGGTTTTCATGATTAATATTATGCAGTTTTAGTGAATTGCTTTTTAAAGTTAAGAAGAAGAAAAATTCAAGTATGATGCTTTGAAGCACTTTAATAAATTTTAAACACATTTAACACAAGCATCAGAAAAATATTTTTTTTCTATAACATCTTTTCAAATGCGAAATTTTATAATGTGGCTCTTTTCTTATATGCGTGTTGTCAGTACAATTTACAGTTGCACTTACTTCAAAATCTATTTTAATGTAACTCATTACGTTTTTAACTCGCTTCAAGAATTATATAATGCAATATTAGAGAATTACTTTTTTAAAACTAAGCAGAAAATAATCACGCATGCATTTTTGAGATAGATACCTTAAGCAATTGCAAACATATTATACACAACCGCGTGAAAAAAAAAAATCCTTACTACTCCTTTTGAGATGAGAAATTTTTTAATGTGACTCTTTTTTGATGCAATAAATGTCATTAGTACAATTTGCAATTGCACTTATACAAAAGCCATTTTAATATCACTTATTACGCATATGAAATACGTCACTCATACGCACTCATTACGCATCACAGTTTTTCAAGAATAATACATATAATGCAATATTAGAGAATTGCTATTTAAAACTAAGCAGGGAAAAAATTAAGTACGTTGTTTTAAGTAGTATTTATTATCTCGATGTTCATAAAACAAGGAAAAGCTTTGAAGTAGAAATCGTGCGTTTGGAGGACCATTAGTTTTCAGATAATTTAGGATCTGTTCATTTTCAGTGGGGAGCACAAATTATTTGTATTTATTGTAATGGTCGCGGATCTTGTTATATTATGTAGGAGCAATTTTTCTCTTTTCTTTTCTCGATTTTATTTATATTTTATAACTTTAAGAGAAACATTCATGTAATTATATAAACTGATAGATTTCGTTTTTAGGTGAGATCGTAATTAAGCAAATACGTAGTACTACCTCTGACAATAAAGTTCGGTGAATAGTCCTATAACATTAATGTAGGTGAAATATTGATGGAAATTACCGTACCATTCTTCAAAATAGTCATCTCCCATAACTATGCACCTCTCATATCTGCTGTACATGCCCTGTTAAATTCGCAAGAAGTCTTCTTTTGGGATAGAGTTCAAAAGCTTCGTCACGGTTCGTTGGATGTCAGCAATATGGTCAAATCTCTTTCAAACAGAGTTTGAGTCGAGAAAATAGGAAGAAGTCTGGAAAATTGAGATCTGGCGAGTATGGTGGATGTTCAATTTGCACCACTCCTCATGAATTTCTGTCGGTATCTTGCAAAGCTTAAAACCAAATTTTAAACTCATCTTTTGTTCGTTCATTTTCCTGTTCTCAGTTAAGAACCAACGCACTGAACAAGCACTTAGCAAAACACGTCTCCCACAAAACATAAACGACGCTCAACTGAACAACGGTGGGGAAAGATGGTCAACACTTGCCTCTATGCAGGTGCAGTTTCCAGTTTCCCCAGTATTGCCAGATCGGTCGTTCTGAATTCATTCACCGAACTTTATTGTCAGAAGTAGTATTTACAGTCGTCGTTCAGTCCATACGTGTTTGTCTATCTGTTCGCACATAACAACGCAAAAACTACCCAACTGAATCTTTTGAAATTTAAAATATGTTATTGTTGCATAATTCTGTCAAGAGTTTTCAAACTTTATGAGAATCGGATGTTTTGTTCATCATCAGGGGCAATTAAAATTATTCCGTTACATTATTGGCAATAGAAAAACTAATTTCAAGTGCACTTTACGATATTACACTTTTTAAACATATGAAGTATAAACTAAAATATGCAGTCTGTACAATATGGTATGCGAAGAACCCTTGTTATTGATTTACAGGTTACAAATATATTTCATTACATAATGTTATACGGGGAAATATTATTTGGGGTGCGATTTAATTATATTAGACTATTTCACATTTTATAAAATTAATATATGTTGCTGAGGTTTACTATATATTACTTCCTATATAATAGTATGGAGATAATATCTACAAACACACACAAAAGATTTTTCAAATATTATACTGTATCCGTATACTATTACACCAAGATCTAAATGTTTTTAGAACATTCATTAAAATACGAATGTATCTCCTTTGTTACGTTTGACACGTAATTTCCGACTTGTTTAGTAAAATATTTATTCAATTTTAACAGGGAATATTTCTTGAACTGATTATGAATTATTATGTTTGCAATATAAAATTGCAATTTGTTATTTTGTATGCAATTTTTAAAAGTTAAATTACAAAAAACTCATTTTACTATCAAAACATTTATTTATGAATTAGTGAGCTATTTATTTTTTATGGTACATGACAAAAATAATGTAATTTTCATAGATTACAATGTGTTTCATTTCTACCGCATTTAATTAATCTGTATACACACATGGTTACTGAAATATTAAAAAAAAATGAATAAAAACACTGATTATATATATAAAAAAACCTGGATTAATTCTTACATTTTACGAACAGAGCAAAGAGCGGTGTTACTTATGAAATAACGATTAAAGTAATCTACGGTTTAAATGAAACATTGAAAAAAAAATACAAATTTTCTATTGATAAACTAGAAATATTACAAGTTGTCGTTTAAAACTTAAACTTTAAAGCCTCATTAACTTAAATTTTAAGTAAATCAGATATTAATAAATTTAAAAAATATGGTACATACTTATTAAGATTTGAATTTATATACTATTATAAATAATACGTAACTACAAGCAGATTTTAAAACAATTAAAAGGCAAAAGAAGAAAATAGTTGGTAAAACAATATACCCCCACTTATACAACAAATTGACAGTCAGAAACTTTCAATTTTCTAAAGGATCTAAAACAATTTCTCAAAAATAGTTTGCATTTGATAGTGATAGATGTTTCTTTTGTTTCCAAAGAACATTTGATTTGCCATTTATAATTAATTTGAACATGTAATATACATCGTGCTTTCGACACACAAAGATTATGAGGTAATCATAAAACATTTCCAGGCAGTACAATAGCCTATCTATATTATTTTGATAAAAACGTTTTTCTACCCTAAAAGTGCAACATAGTAATTTGAGATCTAATATATCTTCATTAGATAATGAAATTGCATTAATTGTTTATCAGGTTTATGTTCATTTCCTCCAATCGATTTTTATTATATACATTTTTGAAACCACGTTCTTTTTAGAGTTTCGCTCATCTGACGAAATTATATTAGTCTCTATCCTCTGTCTGTCCGCCCGTCACAAAATCTGTACTCAAAAACTGCTTAAGTGAGAGACTTGAAATTTTTGTATACTTGCAATTGAATACCTTGTGTCACACGAAAACTGATAAAAATCTGGAAACGTATTTTATTTTAAATCAATTTTATCAATGTCATCCGTTCTTTTTTTAATTTAAATTCTAAACGAGAACCTTAATTTCAACTTTATTCGTGTAGACATCATAGCTTGGTTACTTTTTTTCCGGGATCGTTCCTGTAACGAGTATACAGGGTGATTCAAAATAACGTGAACAAATTGATATGACAAATCAGTCATACGACAAGGATAAAAAATCACATAGGAACATAGGGTCGTAAACCATTTATTGAGTCGCAAATACAGGGTGTTTCATCATAACTCAATGTGGGTTAACGGTAATAAATCTCAGAAAACTGAAGTATATTATAATAAAACATTTAACGGGCATTCTCAAATTTGTTTTAAATGTGATAACACCAAACAAAAGTGGTAGAAATTTGCATTATACGCCCCAGTAATATACACTTAGTCCCTCACATTTGACTGTGATAATCAGTTTATATGGTATCGTCGATTGCTTGAGCTATATGTTTTCCCAGATCTTTTCGTAACGTTATAATATTTCACACAAAATAAGGTACATATAGTTGCATTCTCATTACAATATTTATATTTTCCTTGAAATTATTACTTTCAAACCGGGTGTAGCTAGAATGAAACACCCTGTATTTGTGACGCAATAAGTAGTTTGCGAACCCTATGTTCCTATGTGATTTTTTATCTTTGTCGTATGCTTGATTTGCCATATCAATTTGTCCGCGTTATTTTGACTAACAATGTATAAGCTTGCGTTTCTCTATCTCTTTGCTCAGTTTTGCTTCTTCTAGCTTGCTGAGTTTTGCACTGGTGAAGAATCTTGATATTAGATTCAAAACAGCTGTTTACTACATTTTCATACATTATTTGTGCACTTATAATCGTTGGTGTTCTATCTTTAAACCTTTTTTGCGCAAAGGCGTCATTTACAATTTTAACCATAGCTTGGAGTAAAATAAAAAGTGTTGAAATGAAGTTAAAGAGAACGAAAGATTTACACCCGCTTCCCTCTTTAAATTATTTAAATATGCACTTTCAATGTTATTAAGAACGTAAGAGGCCACTAGAGTCACTTAAAACGACCTGGCGGATAATGTTATTATTTTCCAAAGGTTTTTTTTCCATTGAAAGGCTGAGGACGATATACAACCGTGGTAATTTTTACTTTTCGATTTTGGTTATGTATTATTTATATGATAATTTCAATTTCAGAATCGGTTCCGAAACTTAATTTATTTTAAGAAAAATCTGAAACCAGAATTAAATAAATTAAAGTTAACACGGTTACAGATCGTTCTCGGCTATCAAATCTAAAATCAAATATGTGAAAACATTAAAATTTGGCCAAGAAATTTTAAAATAACGCACCTATTACTTAACATTATCATTCTTGTCTTTATGAGTGACTAGTGTAGGCTCTTAAGACTTTATAATATAGCATTATGCTACATTAATGTCATGGACTTTAATGGTCACAACTTCTTAAAAAATATATCTGACAGTCAAAGTTAATGTATTTTTAATTAATTTAATGGTCAAAAAATATTTCTATTACTGCTTAAAATAATGAAAAATGAAATAAAATTAGAGAGAACAAATGATTATATGATGCATAAAAACAAATAGTTTTCCATTTAAATTGTTTAGTAAATTAAAAAATACATCAGAATGTGAAGCGAAAAACTACCAAAATGTTAAATTAACTTAATTTACTTTGATTTCCAATTGTTTGATTAATATAATTAAAAGAATAAATAAAGCAAATCTTTTTCTAGTTGAAGTAGTAGTTCTTTAATTTTCACGATTCACGGTTTATTTAACAAAACGATCTCCGTTTGTCTAAAAATAAAAGAATGCATTCGCTGAAAAATTAAGAATAAAAAATGGCATTATCTAAAAAGTATATTCTTAAAACTAGTTTAATTTCAAAAGATAACATAGTATGTCTATTGCAGTGCTTTTAACGACGACAGAAAAAATGCAATTTTTTCTCTGAAAAAAGTTTCTTCACTGTTAAAAATAAATCCGTGAATTCCAGGTGAAACTACCGGCAGCAATGTATCCGAACTTTTACCGTTCCGTTAGTAGATTTCCCGTTGTGGGAAATACAAGAAGGGAAAACTCCGGTGTAAGAATCAGTAACTTTCCGTTACAAAGTTTGATTTATAATAGTAATAATTTAATATAATTTTTAAAAATGATTTACCGATTAATCTTCAAAGAATTCGAAATCACCGATGGATTTTAAGCTGCTATGTTATTTTACTTAATTGTTATTTTGGATAATTTAGTTCACGCCGTCCTCAGGACCGAACTCGGGACCTTCGGATTGCGGAACAAACTCTTACGAACTGAGCCAAAGTTGCTGATGCTAAACGGTACAAAGTATGTCTTTTATGAGTTAGTGGGAAAATCTGTTGTGCTTTCTAAAGATTTCCTTTCAAATATATTCCTCAGAATGTTTGTAAACGGATTATTTTAGACTGATGCATAATACTTATTATTTTTTAAATCATTTTTAATTTTTTAAATAGTTTAAATTAAAAAAAAATCACTGTTTGAAACCACTGTTTTTTTTAATAAATTTTTTTTTATTAACAATATATATATATATATATATATATATAGACTTTTTTTTTTGAAATTGTCGTACACTATTTATTTCTTTATTTATTTATTTTTCGGCTAATAAATTAAAATATTTTTAATAAGAAAAAAAGAGAAAAAAAAACAGAAAAATGTAATTTAAAAGGAATTTTTATGTTTCATTATTCCATGGCGCCAATGGGACTCGAACCCACAATCTACGCTCGCAGGCAATTAGCGGTGTGGTGCCTTGACCACTCGGCCATGGAGCTCCCCACAGAACGGAGTGTCTCCGTTTTTAGTTTTTATTTCCATCCGTTTCGTTTTTTTTCAGGAAATATGATGGAACTTTGTGATTTGTAACGGAAAATACCCTTTAGTTGTTAAAATAGAGCTTTTCTGTGAAATTCAGGGAAAAAATGTTCGTGAATTTCAGAATTTTTTTAACAGTGTTGAATACAGGTATATATATATATATATATATATATATATATTTACTTAAAGAGTAAATTTTTCATTGAATATGCCCATAGTTTCGGGATAAATTTTAAAATGCTATAATTTCTCAGTAATGTCTTTATTAGAGATTTTAATATTTCAAAGTAAAAGCTTAAATTCAAGGACTCAAGTGACATTGTTTATCTTTTGCAATGTCTTGAAAGTAAGTAAAAGTAAGTAATGAAAGTAAAAATCTTTTACAAGATAAAATAGCTCGAATAAACGAAAAAATGTGAAAGATTTAAGAATGTTTAACAAAACAGCGTTTCAGTGATTTCGTTTTCAGCTAACTTAGTCAGGGAATGTTTTATAAACACATCTTAAAATATTGGAATTTATTGAATTACATAAAATTAATAACGTATCATTTTTTTCATTGTAGATTTATAATTAACTTTATATATACACTTTAGTTTATTTCTATTTTTTTTTTTTTTTTTTTTTTTTTTTTACACTTTCTAACAAAGTTGAAAAGCGCTTATGCATTTGGTTTATCTGCACTGAGAAACATTTGTGGAAACGTTACACCATAAAATAGGTGGCAGCATTGCTGCCTCCAATTCTATGGAGTATTTTAACCGTTAAAACCGGTGTAACATTGTCATGTTACACCAGTAATATATGTCTACATTACACCATTGCATATGTTAAAACAATTACTCCATGAAATTGGAGGCAGCATTTACCACCATTTTTACACCAATTGTATGGAGTAACGTTTCCACAAATGTTTTACAGTGTGGCCACCTGACCGCCAGGTCGTCTGTTTGTTTGTACACCCTCTAATTTCCATATACACTATACTTTATAATTAAGTACACTGTAAAAAAAATTCTGTAAAGGTACTAAACATTTTCTAGGAAACTGGGATTCCAAGAACTTTTCATGTAACGATAACAGGAAAAATCCATGTAACTGATTCTAAAACTAGAATTTTTGCTGTTGCCGTTACAGGAAAAGTTCTAGGAATCCCAGTTTCCTAGAAAAAGTTTAGTACCTCTACAGAATTTTTTTACAGTGTACATAATACTTTATAAAATAGCATTATGGTATATTGATGACTTTAACGATCACAATTTTTTAAAAACAATTGAAATATAAAGTTGATGTATTTTAATTAATTTTACGGTCAAAAAAGTTTTCTATTATCAGTTAAAATTTTAAAAAAAATGAAATAAAATTAGGGAGAACAAATGCTTATATGATGCGTAAAAACAATTAATTTTCCATTTAAATTGTTTATTACATAAAAAAAAAATGCCAGAATGTGAAGCGAAAAACTAACAAAATTTTAAATTAACTTCCTTTACTTTGATTTCCAATTGTTTGATTAATATAATTAAAAAAATAAATTAATCTTTTTTTAGCTGTAGTAATTCTTAAATTTTCATGTTTTCGTGTTTTATTTAACAAAACGAATTTAGGTTTGTCTAAAAATAAAAGGATGTATTAGCTGTAGAATTAGGAATAAAAAGCAGCAGCATCTAAAAAATTTATTCTTAAAATAGTTTAATTTCAAAAGATAACATCGTAAGTCTATTGTAGTTTATTTAACGACGAAAAAATAATTGCACTATTTTTTTATTGTTTTTTTTCAATATATATATATTACTCAAACAGTAAATTTTTCCATTGAATATGCACATAGTTTCGGAAGAATTTTTAAAATGCTATACTTTCCGGGTACTGTCTTTGTTAGAGATTTAAATTTTTCGAAATAAAAGATTAAATTCAACAACTCACTTGACATTGTATATCTTTTGCAATGTCTTTAAAGTTAGAAAAAATCTTTTATAAGATAGCTCAAATAAATGAAGGAATGCGAAAAATTTGAGAATGTTTTGAATGGACTGCATTTCAGTGTTTTCGTTTTCAGAAAACTTAGTGAGGAAATGTTTTATAAGCAAATCTTAATAAATTTTAATTCATTGAGCTAAGTAATATTAGTAATATATCAACTTTCTGAGCAGCAGATTTATAGTTTATTTAACAGATATGTTTTATTTTATTTATATTTTTAAATTAATGTATAACATTGCAAATTTTATATTTATTAACATAATTATAAAATAGCAAAATTTTAAAATGGCTTGAAAGCATAAATCTTTACAGTCGTAGAATTTTAGAATATTGAAAAAAATTTAAACTTGGGATATAAATCCATTTTACTGATTTATTATATTAAATATAGTAATTAATACACACTGTTAAAAATAAATCTGTGAATTCCAGGTGAAACTACCGGCAGCAATGTAGCCGAACTTTTACCGTTCCGTTAGTAGATTTTCCGTTGTGGGAAATACAAGAAGGGAAAACTCCGGTGTAAGAATCAGTAACTTTCCGTTACAAAGTTTGATTTATAATAGTAATAATTTATTATAATTTTTAAAAATTATTTACCGATTAATCTTCAAAGAATTCGAAATCACCGAGGGATTTTAAGCTGCTATATTATTTTACTTAATTTCATTTTGGATAATTTAGTTCACGCCGTATTCAGGACCGAACTCGGGAACAAATTCGGAACTTGCTGATCAAATTCTTACGAACCGAGCCAAAGTTGCTGATGCTAAACGGTACAAAGTATGTCTTTTATGAGTTAGTGGGAAAATCTGTTGTGCTTTTTAAAGATTTCCTTTCAAATATATTCCTTAGAATGTTTGTAAACGGATTATTTTAGACTGATGCATAAAACTTATTATTTTTTAAAATCATTTTTAATTTTTTAAATAGTTTAAATAAAAAAATCACTGTTTGAAACCACTGTTTTTTTTATATAAAAATTTTTTTATTAACAATTTTTTTACAATATATATATATGTATATAGACTTTTTTTTTTTTTTTTTTGAAATTGTCGTACACTATTTATTTCTTTCTTTGTTTATTTTTCGGCTAATAAATTAAAAGATTTTTAATAAGAAAAAAGAGAAAAATAAACAGAAAATGTAATTTAAAAGGAATTTTTATGTTTCATTATTCCATGGCACCAATGGGACTCGAACCCACAACCTGCGCTCGCAGGCGATTAGCGGTGTGGTGCCTTGACCACTCGGCCATGGAGCTCCTCACACAACGGAGTGTCTTCGTTTTTTGTTTTTATTTCCATCCGTTACGTTTTTTTTCAGGAAATATGATAGAACTTTGTGATTTGTAACGGAAAATACCCTTTAGTTGTTAAATAGGAGCTTTTCTGTGAAATTCAGGAAAAAAATGTTCGTGAATTTCAGAATTTTTTTAACAGTGCAATAAAACATAAAATAATATGATGTGTAAAAATTATTATCTATAATTGAAATAATTTGCTAAATTGAAATTTCTCGGGATATGAATTAAAAAAGTATATTATTGAATGAACTTTATTTGCTTTGATTTCCAAGTCTTTGATTAATATAATTGTAAAAACAAATGAAGCATGTTCTTTTCTTAGATGATGTAATCCTTCTTTGCATGATTTATAACTTATTTAGACAAATGTAATTACTTTTATCTAAAAGCAAAAAATGCTCTCCTAATCAAACAAAGAATAAGAGGAGTGTGATCTAAAAAATCCCTTTGCAAAACGTATTTGATTTGAATGGATATCATCATAAGTTTATTTTTCTATTGCTAACCATAGAAAAGGAAGAAAGAAAAAAAAAGTTACTGTCTTTAATTTTGTCTGTAAGAAAAGCTTCTTTAAAAACAACTTTGTGTAACTATGCATTCATTAAAGGAATTCAGTTCCATTAATTTAAGATGTGGATTTTTCTCGTACAAATTTGAAAAGTTCCAGTTTCAAGATTTGTCACTTATCAAACGTTTTCTTACAGTAAAAGATTAAAATCAATGTTTCATCATATTTTGTTTATTTAGTTATTTATTTTACAAGACGTCAATAATTATAAAAAAAATTTCTGAAAAATTATAATAAAATAAGTATATTATTGAATGAATTTTATTTAATTTGATTTCTAAGTGTTTGATTAATATAATTATAAAAAAATAAATGAAGCATGTTCTTTTTTAGCTGAAGTAATACTTCTTTACATGATTCTTAGGTTATTTAACAAAATGTAATTACTTTTATCTCAAAACAAAAGAATGCTCTCCTAATCAAATAAAGAATAAGAGGAGAGTGATCTTAAAAAAATGCCTTTGTAAAGCGCATTTAATTTGAATGGATATCGTCATAAGTTTATTTTTCTATTGCTAAGTACAGAAAATGTTACTGTCTTAAATTTTTTTCTGTAAGAAAACTTTCTTTAAAAACAAGTTTGTATAATTACACATTTATTTAAGGAATCAGTTACGTTAATTCATGATGTATGTTTTTTCTGGTACAAATTTTAAATGGTCCTGTTTCCAGACACTGTCAATTATTAAACATTCACTGGCAGTGAAAGATTAAAGTCAACTTCTCACAATAATTTGTTTTAATTAATTATTTATTTATCTTAGTAGACGTTAATGATAATAAAGAAGTTTTACTAAAAAGAAGTTATACGTCAATAAAAGATAAGTTTTAATAGTGCCGATATTCATCAGTATGTGTGTTTACCTTGATAAAACACATTTGTTACAGCATGTTTACACAGACGAATTTGTAATTTATAATTCAAAAAAGACTTATTGATTTAAAAAAAATCTTTAGACTAAATCTTACATTGTAAAAAGAAAAAAAATCAGTTAAATTTACGGCAAAAACTGCTGGCTTCAATGTTACCAGCAGCTTTTGCCGTAAAAATTAAAGTAAAATTAGACGTAAGTTTTTTGTTACATCTAAATTTACTGCAATTTTTAAGACAAAAACTTCTGACAGGGTCAATCCATTTTAAGTGGTCCCAAAAATATTTTTATTGCTTAACCATTTTTAGAAATTCTTAATTTTTTTTACAACAACCCTACCATAATGAAGTTCAAAATGAGTATTATTTTAATTTTACTCTTTTTTTCTTTTGAGCATAGTGGCCATCTTTGTTTCATCGTGTGCAGCTATTTCCTCACATTGAAGGATTTATGAAATTGTAAATATCTCATATTTTATTTCCTCAATCCACATGGGGCTTGCAGAAAATTGTTCAGAATAAAATGTGCTAAAATTCTGACAGTAGAGGAGTTTTTTTAAATAAATTGTTATTCGTGAAATTTTAGCAAGAATTTTAAGGGTTTCTTTCCAAAATCTGTCCGTTTACAAATAGAATATTTTCGTGCAAAGAAAACGGTCAACATGAAACATTTTTTTTTTTTTTACAAATAGGTCGAAAGTACTTGTGATTACAAACCCAGTCTCAAATACAGAAATTTATTTTTTTTGTCACAAAAATTTCAAAATTTGTCAAAAATTTCGAAAATCACACTTTTTAGGCTCAAGTATGGCACGAGATAATAATCTAAAATTCTGGCCTTTCATAGTATTTTATGGTAGTGTTATGCACAAAAATTTCCAAAAAGGACATTTGACTATAAGATGAGATACGGTGACTAGAAAATGTTAATAAATGCCATTAGGAGAAATGAGATTAATATCTTTTATTACAATATTTACACAGAAAATATAGCTTGTTGTAAACAGTTTAATAATAAATGTTTAATTTACAAAGATAACATATATGTTCAACAAAGAGCTTCACTCTATTTACGAGAGATGTTGAGTTCGACCAGTTACTGTTGTCAGTTCCTTCAAGGTTATATTTCTCAAAATTTTATTTGAAGCCACCCAAGACTTGTCATCTCTTGTTAACTTGAATAAGTTCTTGACCCTGCTGGCCCATAGAAATGAACTTTGAAATCACTATGCTTAAGACTCACTCCATTAATTCCAAGATACCAATTCTTATCATACACACATGCAATGATGTCATCTTTTAGTTGTATAAACTTTTAAGGCCTTTGAATATCTTTAATTCCTGAAAATTTCTTGAGGTTTATGCATGGTAACGTCATAGAAATGTTCCATTTACAGGAACATACTTATGGAAGGAATGAGTTTCAGGGACTGGCAAGCAGCATTGAAACTGATTATTTAACTTATTTGCATGGTTGGTCTCTTCTACACTTGAAACGTACATGAAAGTAATGCCAAGAAGGTTTTTTGTTACATAAATTAAACATTTCATCTTAGAATTTTTATCTGTCATCTATAGGCTCTTCTTAGTTACTTCTCTCTTTGTAGTTCCTCCTATTCCATCACAAGGATTTTACCCAAAACTAGTCGCAAAAAAGTACCATTCTGCTTGAAGGCCAAAGTCTTTCTCATGATGACGAAAATTTACAAAATTATTTTTATTTTTATACTGTTCAGAATTTGTCACTAAAATAGACGATCTTTGATACTGATGCAACAGTAATATTTATATCATTAATTACATGTTTTTGGAATGTATGGACTGCGATGGCATCATGTTTGAAGTGATCACAGATAACACAAAAACTTTTACTCTTGAATTTATCAAAATGCTACTATCTTTATAATAGTATACAAAGGGATGGACAGTGGCCTGCTTCTTCACACAGAAAAAAAATTGTATTTGTTCTTGAATGTCAAATGTAAAATTTTCAGAAAAGTCACCAACTTCAATGCATTTTGAATTCAATATATTTCCTTTCTTGTACTTAGGAAATATTGATTGTATTTTACACACATAGTGATGTTTCTTGAAAGCAATTAGTTTTTCCACAAAAATTTCACAAAGTTCTTCTCTAGATTTAATAATTGAAAACATGTCAACACGATCAGTTGCAACCCATGGTCTGTAATTTACTTTTTCTGAAATGTGTTCTGAGTAAAATTGTTGCAATAGCATTACTAGTAGGTTTTGTTCATCTGAACAAATAGTGCACTGGCTTAGCATACTATCTGAATTGTTTAAATCACGCGCAGACATTTAACATTTTACTTTGCATCTTTATTTGAAGACGATCTTCTAAATTGACACTTGACTTTGCACCATCAACCATTAGTTTAACATTTTGGAGGTATGAACAAACACATAGTAGGTTACAATAGTTTGGCAGTATTGTTTTCACATATTGTCCATGTCATATCTCAGCTTGTAGTCAAATCTCCTTCTTGAAATTTTTTGTACATAATACTACCATAAAATTCTATAAAGGCCAGAATTTCAAATTTTTATCTCGTGCCCCACCAGGCATATCAAAGCCTAAAAAATGTGATTTTTGAAATTTTTGACAAATTTTTGAATTTTTTTCGCAAAGAAAAATCAATTCTCAGATCTGGGATTTAGTGTGTGAGTGCATGTACTTTTGACCTATTTTTTTAAAAAAATGTGTCATGCTGACAGTTTGCTTTGCATGAAAAATTTTCACTTGTAAAAGGACAAATTTTGGAAAAAATCTTAAATTTTATGCTAAAATTTCACCAATAAAAATTTATTTTTAAAAACTATTCTGACGCTATACCTTTAGCCTATTTTATTCTGAACAAAATGCTGCAAACTCCATTTCAATTGGAAAAGTAAAAGACGAGATATTTACAATTTTGTATACCCTAGTATGCGATAAAATCGCTGCTCACGATGGAATAAGGATGGCTGCTATTCACAGACAAAAATTATTAAGACTAAAATAATAGTCATTTTGAACTTCCATCATGTTAGGATATCTGTACAAAAAATTTCAGATTTTTAAAAAATGGTGGAGCGACCAGTGCTGGACCACTTGAAATGGATTGACCGGGAAACATTGTGCCGTAAATTTAATGAATTTTTTTTACAGTGTAGATTTTATCATATCATATAAGCACCCTTGAAGTTTCACAAGACTAACATTTTTTTATATATGTAAATTTCTATGTTTAAATTTGTAATTATGATTTCTATGTTTTCATTTTTTATAATTACTTGGAAAGAAGAGAAAATCATTTCTAAGACAATCAATGACTTGAATAAGTATTACTTTTTTTAAAACAATTCCCGCCTCTCTCCACATTATCATTTGAACATCATTTTTATACAGTTATGTAATTATGAAAACGCAGACCATAATTTTTAAATATTTGTATGTATTATTTGATCAAATTGCTGATAACACTTACGTAAGCATGTACATTTTGCTTCAATTTGAAGGGGAAAACACGTATCATGTGCCAATACAATTTTTTAACACACACATATATATATATATATATATTTATAATTATTAATCTTATTACAAATGACGTTTATATGCCGATATTTTTTTGTATCACAATATATTTTTTCTTCCATATTAATATTATAAAAAATCATGTGTATTGCCAATAAAATCTCAAATCAATTTCGGAATGGAAAAACATTATCAAATTTAATCAACCAGTAACATTTCACATAATGTGAAAAAGCAAATAGCCTTCATTTACTTTAATATATTCTTTAAATGGGTTCATTCTCGGAATTAACTAAAATATTCTACAATTACCATCAGTAATTTTTTCCATTTATAGCATAACTCTTTCTGTTTTAGACATCTTAAATATTTTTACTAAGGCATCAATTTCCTTTTTTTCAGAAGAATCAGTATAATTTTTGAAAAAATTGTTTAAAGTTTTATTTCTCAAACGCATTACCAGAGTGTGAAACCAACTTCGAAACGGTACATATTTCGGATAAAAAATCAACACTAATAAACTTTCCAGTACAACAGGCAGAAATAATTTGTCCTCCATGTAATTGTTACGCCAATCGAATTAGCAACAGTTGTATTTTTGAAAGTGCTGTTTTTCATAGTTTCAGTCTCGACGACTTTTGAAGTAATTTTTTGCCTTGTTTATAATGTAATAAGAATTTCGAAAACAGGTTGATTATATCACAAATTTTTGCAAGTCCTTATTAACTTTATTCTACATATCGTATATAATATATGTTATTCCTTTATTTGTTTGTGTGACTTATTCTTTTGGTGTAAAAACATTCAATGTTTAACAGGTACTAAAATTTGCAAATACCACCAATTATTGTTATAGTTCTTTGATAGTCCAATCACATTTTAATGTAACTATGGGGAAAAATGGCAGTTTTAGCTCCATATATTTTCTTTCAGATGTTGAAGAAACAATATTTTAGCAATTATTATATTAACCTCAAATTTATTGCCAGACGAGACTATAACCTTTCACTGATGGAAGGCAAAGGTTGTTCAGTTGATGTAAGGAAGATTTATATTCTAAACACATTCATAACAGTTGTGCGTGGTAACACTGCCATCAAGTTTGATGATAGTGGTATTATTTATGACAGCCGATTATCTGCATGATGGATATAGGCCCAAGGGGGAGTGGCCTCCGAAAGGTGTGGGGGTTTTCTAAGGGAACCTAATTCTTATTTACGCCAGGTTACCGAGGTTTTGTAAGAATATCACGGAAATTAAAAACGGTTAGGCTGACGAGTGCGAACCCAGCACCTCCAGTCTACCAGCATCGAGAGCACGACCCCTCAGCTACTGGTGGGGCTCCATAAAGTTTGAAATTACGCAATCCTTCCTAAACATAGTGAAATGCCACTTGTTATGTTACATTCCGTTAAATACGCACTTAGCGAATCTTGCCCGGTGATGAGGTTGTCATGTTTCTGTGTCTGCGTGTGTTAATACTTTTGTGTCAGTATGTATTTATTTATTTATAATACACATACATCTGATTTATGTGGTTGACATGAAAATCTGTATCATAGTCATTGTTCAGGGAAGCAACAGCACAAGGAAATTTGATATACTATTGGAAAACAAAAGAACGCTATGTACTTTAGTTTTAAAAAATCATTTTTCGAAAGTTTTACACGAACATTCCTCCTTAAATTACTGAAATATGTAACTGTTTAAATTTATTACATACATAAGACTTTATAAAATAGCATTATTGTATGTTCATGTCATAGACTTTAATGATAGCAACTCATTTTAAAAACAATTGTAAGACAAAGTTGATGTATTATCAATTAATTTAACGGTCAAAATTTTTCTATTACCGCTTAAAATAAAGAAAAATGAAATAAAATTAGAGAGAAAAATTCTTATACGATGCGTAAAAACAATTAATTTTCCATTTAAATTGTTTATTAAATAAAAAATAATAATGTGAAGCGAAATGATAACAAAATGTTAAAGTAACTTCATTTACTTTGATTTCCAATTGTTTGATTAATATAATTAAAAGAATAAATGAAGTAAATCTTTTTTTAGCTGAAGTAGTAGTTTTTTAATTGTCTCGATTCACGGTTTTTTTAACAAAACAAATTTACGTTTGTCTAAAAATAAAAGTATGCATTCGCAGTAAAATTAAGAATAAAAAGTGGCATCATCTGAAAAAATATATTCTTAAAACTAGTTTAATTTCAAAAGATAACATCGTAAGTCTGTTGCAGTGCTTTTAATCACGAAAGATTGTACTTTTTTCATTGAAAAAAGTTATATATATGTACGTAAATATATATATATTTACTTAAAGAGTAACTTTTTTCATTAAATACGCACATAGTTTCGGAAGAATTTTTGAAATGCTATAATTTCTAGGTACTGTCTTTGTTAGAGATTTAAATTTTTTAAAGTAGAAGCTTAAATTCAACGACTGACGTGACATTGTTTACCTTTTGCATCGTCTTGAAAGTAAGAAAAAATCTTTTACAAGATAAAATAGCTCGAATAAATGAAGGAATGCGAAAGATTTAAGAATGTTTTGTATGGACTACATTTCAGTGTTTTAGATTACTAAACACATAACAGTTATTAACTTAGTCAGGACTAACTTAGTAAGGAAACTTTTTATAAGCACGTCTTAATAAATTTAAATTCATTGAACTATGTAAAATTAATAATATATAAACTTTCTGAGTAGTAAATTTATAGTTTAATCAATTGATACATTTTTTTCTGTTAGAAGTATTAGGTAGATTTCGCATGAAATACTGCCTATAGCTTTCGCACTTATGTTGGAATTTTTGAAATTTTTTTGCAAATCTACACTGAATATGACCCCTAGACCCCCAAACTACAATCAGTAAAAAAGTTTATATAGATATATATCTATATATGTATATGTATATCTATCTATCTATATATATATATATATATATATATATATATATATATATATCACTTTCTTCTGGACACGATAAATTCTGCTCAGATCTCCTTCAAAATTTTACATAAAATCAAGGGGCATAAAATCGCTCGGCTAAGATCGTTAATGGGCAAAATTGGACCAAATGGCTGAAAATAAGGATTGTTTTTATGAAAACAGAAAAACCCTCATAACTTCTTAACGAAAATAGATATTGAATCAATTTTAAGATTATATTATTTCTAAGAAATGGACAAAAAGTTTATGCATGACAGATATTTGACAAAATTTAAAATGGGCTCAAGGGGCGAAAAAAATGGGGTTTTGGGGAGAAAAAAATTCATAACTCATTCGTCAATTCTTAAGAAATAAAATCCAAATATTTTTTATGACTTTTTTTAATGTTATATAAAATTTTTGTATTGACAAGTTTTTGATAAGACCAATTCTTATTGAAAAAAAAAGAAAAACAAAAAACAAAAACAAAAACAAAAAGGGGGGAGGGGGTAGAAAAAGCAAAAAATTCATAATTTCGTCAATTTTTAAGGTATCAAATCGAATTGAACTTATTTTATATCTTGTCAATAATATCTTTAACTTTTATGCTCACAAGTTTTTTTATAAGACCAATCCTTATAGCTAAAATGAAATAAACACGGGAGAAATTTCTTATATAATGACTCTTTTTTAAATTAATTTTTGATTTTAAATGCATCCAAACGACAAGTTCTCTTATTTGGGAACTATATAATGTGACGTATTAGCCAGATTTTAGACAAAGATAGAATATGTTTCAAAAAATGCTTTAAAAATAGCCTTTTTGAGCAGACTTTCCAGAAGCAATCGTGATTAAAAAATTGAGGAAATATTGAAAAAACAATCTGCTTACTGTCAGACTCATTTTTAAATCCATTTTTGCACTCAAAGGCATACAATTGATAGGTTCCCTTATTTAGGAACTATATAATGTGACGCAATAGCCAATTTTTTGATAAAAATAGAACATATTTCAAAAAATGCTTTGAAAATAACCATTTTGAGCAGAATTTATTGAAGCGATCGTGAGTGAAAAATTGAGGAAGTATTCAAATAAAAGTTGCGTTTTTTTTACTCATTTTTAAATCCATTTTTGCTTTCAAACGCATCCTATTTACAGGTTCTCTTATTTACAAACTGTATAATGTGCCGTATTGGTCAGTTTTTTGATAAAGACTGAATGTATTTCAAAAAAAGCTGTCAAATTGGGCACTTCACACAAATTTTCCCGACGCGATCATGATTAAACAGTTGATGATGTATAAATTGGTTATTTTATGACTCATTTTTAAATTCAATTTTGCTATCAAACGCATTCATTGGACAGTTTTTTCTTATCTAGAAACTATATGATGGGTCGTATTGGTCAATTTCTTAATAAAGTCAGAATATATTTAAAACAATTGTGTTGTCAAAACGGTCATTTGAGCCGAAATTCGCTTAAGATGATTCTAATAAAACCCGTTCTTACAGAAAAATAAAATTACAAAAGCGACCAAATAAAATTGTTAAAGTGGTTTTATCTC
Organism: Maratus speculifer; assembly: GCA_964019185.1. Taxonomy (NCBI): domain Eukaryota; kingdom Metazoa; phylum Arthropoda; class Arachnida; order Araneae; family Salticidae; genus Maratus; species Maratus speculifer. The sequence goes on from OZ025294.1 coordinate 281,343,950, forward strand.
TAATCAAATATTATCTTTTGCTGTTGAAATGAACACTGTTCGAAATCTACGTCCGCCTACAGGCCAAGCCGCCAGGGATTTTTAAATTTTACTTCCGTTAAAATTGAACAAAATCTTAAAAGGATATAAAAGCTTAAATATTTATAGCCATACAATTTTAAAATATTGAAGACAAATTAAACTGGAAAGATTAATCAATTTTACTTATTTTAACTGCATGAAACCCCTATAAATACCAAATATTGCAAAATTAAATATTTAAGAAAAAACAATAAAACGTATACTAATATGATAGGTAAAAATGATTCATATAATTGAAATAATTAATGAATTTAAATTTCTCAGAATATGAACTAAAAGATTATATTATTGAAAGTGTTTTATTTGCTTTGACTTCCAAGAGTTTGATTAATATAATTATAAAAATAAATGAAGTGTATTCTTTCTTAGCCGAGGCATTCCTTCTTTACATGATTTATAGCTTATTTAAGAGAATGTAATTACTTTTATCTAAAATCAAAAGAATTCTCTCCTAATCAAATAAAGAATAAGATGAGAATGGTCTAAAAAATACCTTTGTAAAAAGTATTTAATGTGAATGGATGCCATCTTAAGTTTATTTTTCTATTGTAAATACAGAAAAGAAAGAGAGAAAAAAAATATAGTCTTAAATTTTCTCTGTAGAAAATTTTCTTTAAAAACAATTTTGCATAACTACACATGTCTTTGAATCAGTTGCGTTAATTCAATATGTGGGTTTTTTTCTGGTACAAATTTTAAATGATCCAGTTTCTAGACTTTGTCAATCATTAAACATTTTCTTGCAGTAAAATGTTAAAATAAACGTATCGTGATATTTTGTTTATTCTGTTATTTATTTTACAATATATGTTATAATAAAAATTAGCATTTAATAGTACCGATTTTTATGTATATGTACAGAGGGGGGACAAAATAATACGAACACCTGTGAAATAATGGAAAATCTTTATTAGTAGGCGTTTGGTCTACTCTTTGACTGAAGTACAGATTTAATGTTACCTTTTATAGATACATAAAGGTCATGGACACTAAGCCATCACTCTTGCATAATGGTCTCTAATTCCGAAAGGCTGAATGGAGGAAGAAATTGAGAACGAAGTTTGGACTCCAAATATTCCACTATATGTTTAATAATATTCAAATCCGCAGACTGAGGGGACCAGGAAGATGTTCAACTTCATCGTGAAGCTCTTCGAACGAAGGTTGAACACACCTTGCAGTGTGGACAGGGGCATTGTCGTCTTGAAAAAGCGGTCGCTCACCACGAAATAAAGTCTGGACAAAAGGCTGGACATGATCCCTTAGACTGGTTAGATAGAGATTAGATTTGATCCTCCCTTGCAGCATAACAAGTGGCCCAAGACCGCGCCAAGATATCGAACCTCAGACCATAATGGAGCCACCCGAATGCTTCAAATTCAGCATCAGGCATTCAGATTTAAACGCTTCTCTGGGTGTTCTCCAGACATAAACGTGTCCGGTCGTCTGAAATAGGGCGAATAACGATTCATCTGACAATAATTCATGTTAACATTTCTGTGGGGAACACCGTTTGGGATCTCTGCACCATTCACGTCGCTTGAAAGCAATAGTTGCTGTCACCAAGAGTTTTCGAATTACACTCTGCCACTGTTCCTTTTTGACTGTCCTCTGTCCCCTTTTTCCACACTGTCCCCTTTTTCCACACTGTCCCCTTTTTCCACACTGTTCCTTTTTGACAGTTTTTGTTGAAATGGGATCCTGGAGATGTCTGTTCATGTCGGATGTTATCTCGGATGACGATTGCTTGTGCTTTCGGGCTATTATGGGCTTCAAGACTAGTCTATGCCTATCAGCAAGCTTGGACTTTTGGCCACTTTTGCGCTTTGAAGACTTCATCTTACCCTTTTTCGTGTACGCTGTCGTAACTGCTGTACCGTACAGCTTGTAACACCTAAAAGGTTTGATGCTTCCGTATGCGATGCTCCACTTAAACGCGCTCCAAAAATCATTCCTCTTTGGAACTCTGACTGGTCTGACATTTCAACTTATTACATACAGTTCGATTGACGCATGCAACACAGGGGACTGCTGTTGAGAGACTGATACCTTCCTCTTCACGCTCACTAGGTGGCAGACTTCTGTTGCAGGTGGAGCGGCCGTACTGCAGGTGTGAAATACGTCATAGTTTTTCACAGGTGTTTGTATTATTATGTACCCCATCTGTAGTTTTAACTAAGACATATGTGTTACAACATGGTTTTGGGCGTCTGAATTTATATTTTATTTATAATTCAAAATATATACACTTTTCTAAAATTCTATTTTAGGCAAACAGTTGAAATGTACCTAAATTTTGTAACTAACTTGCTTCTTTAAAAATATCTAACTTTTCGGGGATAAGTGGGAAATTTTCTAAAATAATGAAAAATATATTGTCAAAATTTTTAAGTTTTTTAAAGTTTTTAGTAAAATATTTTAAATTTTATTTTTTTTAAGGCAAAATGGAAATTGTTCTTATTATTCTCAAATATTACACTGTAAAATAAAGTTCCACAAGATCCATTTCGGAAACGGTTCTGAAACAAACATATTCATTTTTAAAATGAAACGGTTTAATTTAATAATGTCAAAAAGCTGAAAATACGGATATTAGCAGAAAGATTTCCGATCCTGTTTGAGATGTTCCGCATTCAAAGCAGAATAAAATGAAACTTTAAAATTATTTTCAGAAATTATATGTGTCTCTTCAGATGTTAAACTTCCCTAAATTTTTTTACAGTGCATGTTTTCTGATTCCACAAAAAAAATTTAAGGTGATAAATAATTTTTTTAGAAAACCGTACTGAGCAGAGATATTGCTCAAAAAATACTAATTTATAAATGAAATTAATTTCTTTTGATTTATATATGAGCTATAATGTGTATATTTACTGCAAAGTTATTCCTATATCTATTTTTAAGTAAAATACATGATGTTAAATATTTCACAAAATCTGCTTCATTTTACCTTCTAGATGTTCCATTTGCACTTAAGCAAACATATTTATCTTTACTTCTAAATAAAAATTAGCCTAAAACTGTACTTTCATGCAAAGTAATTGATATAATGACGCCATAATATAAAGCAATACGTCAGTGTTATTTTCGAAAAGCTGTTATTGTAAAGTTATTGTGTTATTATAAAGCACGGATGAGAGATTAAAGCAGATTATAATGAAAAACAGATTCTTAAAATAATTTTTCAGATATACAGTGCAACCTCCGAATAACAGTCACCCTCGAGATTGGCGAAAAGTGACTGTTTTTCAGAGGTATTATTATTATTATTATTATTATTATTATAATTATTATTATTATTATTATTATTATTATTATTATTATTATTTATTATTTTATTTTATTTTATTGTTTTTTACCAAAAAAATTAAATTACCAAAAAAAATCAATACGAATTGTTTTGCTATTCAACTCATCACTGTTAAAACTAATGGTGACACATTGCACCTTTTAGGGGTGAAATGCTTGTCTCACTGGTAACACCCCTATGGGAGCCAGAATGGCACCTTTAATTAGGGTGAAAAGATGGCACCCTTAATCCAGAGTGCCCAATAATAAAAAATTAAAATATATATAAACCGATTTTTAGCCTTCGAAGGATTCGAACCCACAACGTCTGATTGCAAGCTCAGTGCTCTAAACGCTCGGCCATTGAGCTCACCTTCAATGTCTCCCTGAAATGTTCAAATGTCCTGAAATTCAAAAGTTGCTTTATATAAAAAAAGCTCGCCAAAAGTTAGCCTTCCGAAGTTCTAAACGAAATTGGGATAGCGTATAGCGGTGATAGTCATCGTAGGGAGAAATTGCTGTTTTGATCCACAAGTGACAACGAATTGAAGGGGAAATATACAAGTCATAGAACACGCGCAAATGACTAAGGGGTGAAAATCTTCCAACGGTATGCATTGCGCGGCTCCTTAATTATCATCAATCACCCAGTGAGAGATCAAAGGGCACCACAAACATATTTTGAAGCCCGCGGATGTCAAATGGTAACTCCTTTTCACCCCTGGGCACCAAATGCAACTGGTTTGTCACCTTTATTTTTAACAGTGATGATCATTATTATTTATTGCGGAATTTCGGATTTTACGAATGTTGGTCAGTTTTTAGAATACTTGTTAATACTAGAGATTTAGGGCGATTCTAAGTCTTTTCTATTCCGTCTTCCTCATCACTTTTCTCTTAATCTCTCTCCTATCTTCCAACATTTATTGTATGGAATTAATATTGCAGTGCCAGTTATTGTCAAATCTTTGTACAATTAAAATAGCAAATAAAGCCTTTGTGCACAAATGTTTAAAGATAGAAAACCAACGATTATAAATGCACAAATAAAGTATGAGAAAATAGCAAATAGCTATTTCGAAACTACTATCGAGATTCTTCATCAGTGCAAAACTCAGCGAGCTAAAAAATTCGCTCAATTTTGCTATTTTTTAGCTCGCTGAGTTTTGCACTGATGAAGAATCTCGATAGTAGATTCGAAATAGCTATTTGCTACCTTCTCATACTTTATTTGTGCATTTATAATCGTTGGTTTTCTATCTTTAAACTTTGTACAATTATTCAAATTCGCTGGCCTTCATATTAGTTATGCCTGCTGTTCTAAGATTATTATCTGAATTTTTCCCATCATTATTAATGTCTTCATTTTCTGTTTGTTAACATATGAAGTAAATTTTGTTTGATCTGCTTCACATTTAGGTTTACAAATAAACATAAAATCGTATTCGGAGTTGCAATTTTTTCCTGATGAATTTTGAGCTGGCGTTGATCGGAATTCCTTATTTAGAGATTCTTATTAATGTTAATGTTATGAAACATGTTTGGTTCCATCAACATGTAGCCAGTATTCGGAGGATGTCATTGTTTAAAGGTGACCGCTCAGTGAGGTTTCACTGTATATATATATATATATATACATATATATAAGACCATTAATTATAAAACAATATATATCAGCAAAAAATGAAAAAAATGAATTAGAAGGAATATTCGGAATTTACATAATTATAGTAGACTCGTCAGACCTCAAATACTATAGAACTACAAATGAAGTGTGTGGTTTCATCTTCGCATTAGTCATGAAATGCAAAATATTGTAGTTTGGGGTTACCAAATTACATAAAAACAAAAAAAAATGAAAAAAAACTTTAAATATAAACCGTAATAACATTATTAAAATGGATAGATAAGAAAAAAAAACGTACCAGACACTAATATTTAGATATGCAAAATGAAGATACAAATGTAAACAAAAAGGAAAAAAATAGCATTATGAAAATTTTAATTAATTTCATTTGAATTGACAATACTATCCAAAACACAATATCTTAATGTAACATAAAAGAAGGAATGAAATAGATATAATTAATGCATTTATTTTATGCACTTAGAAATAATATTTTAGGTATTGTCCAAATTGTTGAAAGTTAAATTCAAGTTAATCTTTAACATTATTTATTAAAGTATATTCATATATTTAATTAATATAATTATAGAACTATTCATCATGTGTTAATTCAACATCCAATATAAAATGTATTATTGCAATTTAGCAGATGCCTCACCCTTTCAGTATTTTTTAAAATAATAATCAATCATTGCATATTATCAAGACAACAACACCCTCCACCGTACTCTATCATACACTGGTGTGCAAAATTTAAGGACGAGTCCCAAAATGTCAATTTTCAAGGGATTTTCAAGTGATAATTTTTACGCGAATATCCAAAAGGAAGTAATATAACTCGAATAATTACTATCTCTGCATAACAGCTAGTCCATATAACATCTCATTCGGGTCGCATGTGGTCACAAGAGTCACAGTCACTACGGTGAAACAAAAAAATAGGAAATTTCATACGTCTCATTTATGAGTCTCAAATGACTACTATATGTTACTCTACTGTCAGTTCACTGCGACTGCTGCTTTGTGACGAGTCACCAGGTGACTTTACAGTATCGTTTTATTGAGACTCTCGTGTGACTGTCATTTGGAGGCTCAATTTAAAAGTCATTGTGAATGTTGCATTATGATAAATCCCCAAACAATGTCCCATTAAAGTAATATGGTGAGTTTTCACCACTTTTTCACAGTGGTTACTTCCCAGTAGGGTCTCTGTTACCATTTGACAAAGTCTTGTGACAGAAAGTCACCATATGACTTTAATGTGTGATTGTTTGGTTATTTATAACAATGCAACATTCACAATGTCATTCACTTTGAAATTGAGCCTCCAAATGATAGTCACATGAGAGTTTCAATAAAACGACATTGTAAAGTCACCTGGTGACTCATCACAAAGCAGCAGTCGCAGTGACCTGACAGTGCAGTCACATATAGTAATCATTTGAGACTCGTAAAAGAGACGCATGGAATTTCCTATTTTTGTTTCGCCGTAGTGACTGTGACTCTTGTGACCTGAATGAGATGTTATATGGGCTAGCTGTTATGCAGGAATAGTAATTATTCCAATTATATTACTTCCTGTTGAATACTCGCGTGAAAATAATCGCTTGAAAATCCCTTCGTCCTTAAATTTTGCATACCAGTGTATATGCACACAGCCTTCCTATTATAAATATATATTTGTTTTGTTTTTTGTTGTATTTTTAATTTATTATTATTTTTTTGCGTTTTAATAATTTTTTATACTTTTATTTACGCAATGTGTTAAATATTTTGAAGATCATGTAATTGCTAATTGTATATTAAAGAATATATAATTTTTGTTTAGGAAAATCAATTTTTACTGCATCATAAACTAACTTTACTATTTGCGTTAAAAAGATGAATATATATATACATATATATATACATATTAAGGTAGATTTTTTTTAAGTACTCTTCTTCTGCTATCAAAATTACATAATTTTTCTGTTATTTTAAGCTTTATAATTTTTGGAAGTTTTTTCTGTATATCAAAGTTTTAAATCTTTGTTTTTTTATTTTATTTTAAATTATGATGGATATAACAAATTTTACTTTTTTAATAATAGAGAGTAATCTTATCAATAATCATTAAATTTTTAAAAAATGACATATTTCAGCATCAATAAAAAAATTTGAAAGTCAAAATTAATGCCGACTGTTTTAATTTACCAAATAAAGAAATTGCCTGCAGCTTTATAAAGAACTTAAATTAAAAAGGGAAAACGTATACTTATATGATGCGGAAGAAGAGTTGTTTTCCATCTGAATAATTTATTAAATAAAAAAAATTATCAGAATTTGCACCGACTAACAAGAGAAAATGTTAAATGAACTTTATTTATTTTGACTTTGAAGCGTTTGATTAATGAAGTTGAAAGAATAAATGAAGCATAACGTTTTAACTGAAGTATTTCTTCCTTAATTTTTACGATTTGCGATTTATGAAAAAAAAATTGATTTGATTTTATATAAAAACTGAGAACGTAACAATCCGATTTTTTCATATGCATCCAATGGCATCCTTCGATTTCATTTTTTTTTCGGGATGGGGAGTGGGGGGTGGGGGAGAGGAAACAAATTTCTACATTAAAAAATATTTGTGATATTAGTTTTAATATATTTCTTCGGATATATCAGAAATTATAATGAGAACATAGTTTAACTGAAAATTCCGGGGGAAAAAGTTGAATTTTGGAAATTAAGTAAAATTAACGCATTTATAGTGGATTTTAGGAAAGTTTTATATAAAAAAATAGAATGTTTTAAAAGAATACTAGTTCTTTAACGCACATACTACGTACTGGAGTTCATGAATTTAATTATATATACAAAATTAAAATTAAAAATCAGTACAACCATACTAAAGGTTATAAATATCAAAATTTGTTATGTTCAATCTTTACACAACCAATATTAAACAAAAATTAACATAAAAAAGCAACAATAACAAACAAATTTAAAATATAGAAATAAGAATCTTCCTGTTAAAGTATTGAATTGTTCAACAAGTATTCGATTTAGAGAACTATTTGTCTACTACTATGCATTTTTTAACGAAATTTAATTGAAGTCATGTTGTTATGATAGCGGATGATAAAGCCGTATTTTTGGAATAAGGGTATAAATAGAATAAAAAGTTATGTTTATGTTTGTGATGAAATGTTTTATTTTAATTTTCTTTAAATATAATGATTAAGCGCAATTAAATAACCTTTAATTAACTGCAAATGGGATAAAATAATTTTTGTAATATCCGCTACAGCTTCTTTGTACTGCAGCATGGCGTATGTAATATGACTATCTCACATTGGAGTAAACACACAGAGTAAAGAGAGATTAATAGAGTGGATGTATAATGTCTTGGGGTGATGCCAAAAATGTAACCCTACATTAAGACCAACGTAGTACCAACAAAACCACGTGCTTTGACACGCCTATCAATTGTAACCAGTTTATATTCATATTTCTTTGCTCTTGTTTTTTACCGTCGAAATTGTTATTAAACAGATGATTAAAATTTCGTAATAAAATGACAATTTGTGCCATTATTTTTTTATATGTGCAATTATTTTATTATACGTGTTTTAAATATCAATATAGAAAATTTTTTAACATTTTGCTTTAAAAGATAACATTCTTTTGTTAATATCTTAAAACCGTTTGCAGTCAGAAATCTAGATTTTAGATCAATATTTATTGCTTAAGTTTTCATACATGATTTTAAAAGAATGTTTTCATCATTAAATTTTAAATATTTATTTACATGCAATTATTAATATGTTGTTAAAAAGAAAGATTTTTCATCTACGTTATAAAGTATTAAAAATTACTGTAAAGAAGGAAACTTTTAGTAATGCAATTTTTAGTTCGTATCAAATGTTTTAAATTTCGTTTTTAATTTTAATTTGACATTTAATTATTGCTAATTTATTAATTTCAATTATTTTAAAAGCAAACATTTATTTTAATAAATAATAGAACAAAGACCATTTTTAAAAATTGCTATTTTTTTTCTTAATATATGCTTTAGTTGTAATTCATTTCTTTCAATTCGAGGAGAAAACACTTAGCACTAGTTAGAACTAACTTGAATATGTATTGAACATAAAAAGAATGCAAAATATCATCAAAAACATAAAAGAAAAAAATCTATTTAACATTTTACAATTTTTATTCTAATCTTTAATTCTTTATTCTGTAATTGAATTCATGGGACCCCAAAGAGCAATCTGTGCGCCAAATTTCGTAGCCCTGCGTCGTATGGTTTCCGAGTTTTTGAGGTTATATAGATACTCGCACCGATTTTAACCTATTCAGGCCTCTTTTCGCGCACGGATTTTAATAGGGTAGGCTAGCTGTTTAACCACGGATTGATATTTCGGATTGAAATTAAATCCGAATAATTTAATCACTGCGGGTTAAAATTAAAATCCGTAATAAAAATAATAGTATATATAAAAATTTAAAATCTGAACAATTTAAATACTACAAATTAAAATTAAAATCCGTAGTAAAAAGTAACAATATATGTAAAAAAATTCCATCACATAGACATAATAATAATCGAAAATTAAACGAAAAGCAGCATAAAACACAATGACAACAAATAACTTTAAAGTATCGAAATAAGAAATGCGAAATCTCTGTAAAAATTGTTGAGATGTTCAATAGATATTCGATTTCAAAAAATACTTTTTCTGCTACTGGGCATTTTTTAATGAAATTTAATTTATCATGTTGCTATAGTAGCAGGCGATAAAATGATATTTTTATAGTAAGGAAGTAGAGTAAAAATTTTTGCTAATGTTTGTGATAGAATGTTTTTCTTACTTTTTTTTCGAAAAAGGTTATAAGTAAGCGCAATTAAATAGTCTCTAATTATTAGCAAGCGAGGTAAAAGAATTGCCTATTGCAGTGTGGCGTACGTAATATGCATATCTCACATTACAGTAAACATTTAGAACTCTTTAGAACTCGCGCGATTACGGGTTAAACGTTAAAAAAAATTAACTTAACAAATTATAACAATTATACGAAAAATGATTTTTTAAAGACTAAAATTTAAGACAAATTCTATATTTAAAAAAATAATAATAAACAACATGATTTTTATGATGATCAAAGCGTATCTTACGTAATAATAGTGTCATATATTATGCACGCTATGGATTAATCATTAATATCCTTAGACAAACAATAAACAAATTTTAAATGAAATTTCAAATTTACATTTTTCATTACTGAAAATTTTAAACTTTTAAACATGGCACGTTTTTTAATTTTACACCGTCGTATAGGGAAAAAAATATTTTTAAATTCAATTTGTTTAAAAGCTGTACCTCTATTTGTTTTTTAGTTATTAATTTTTTTTTTGTTTAATATTTTTTGTCATTGTGGCAGCAGAAATATGTCAGATAAGTCTCATATATATCTATTTTTATCCGAGAACCATGTTCCAAGTGATTTAAAAGTTGAAAATTCTTTAAAAAATATATAAAAATATCTATTTAAAGTTTTTGAATTTTTGAAGCAAATGGTTCACGGGCCTCCTACCAGCAACCCGTGTGCCAAATTTCGCGCCCTGTGGTTTCGGACTTTTTGAGCGTATATAGATACGCACGCGGATTCTAAACTTTCTCAGATCTGAAGCCTCTACACTGTTAAAAATTTTGCTCCAGTGTGAACCAAATTTTGGTGCTCAGTAGTGGTGCCACTTTGGTGCCACCTTAAGATGGTGTAATCTCGTACCAAAATTTCGAACTTTCAATTCAGGAGCTCCAAATCCAAATATTGGTTCAAGATTTCACTTTCTTACAGTGGCAGCTATTGAGTGCAAAAATTTGGTTCAACCTAGGACAAGATCTTTAAAAGTGTAGGAGACACTAAATAACAGCCTTTAAATTAATTTAAATGCTTCTAGAATTGTTAATATTATTTAAAGACATTTTTATTGAATGCATGCATATCTTACGAATCGATGTATAGACTGATGCATCTTTGGAGATGTTTTATTATAATAATTTTAAACCGGTTTTTGTGGTTCCTGCGTTACATTTGTCTCAGAGCTGAGAAGGTTAATAGTATAGATAAGTAAAAAAAATAGATAAAAAAAGCCTGTTTAAGAGAATTTTGGGTGAAAATTTGGAAAGCATTTCACTTTATCTATACCGTAATATTAATAATATTAATTCCACAAAGAAAAAGTAAGAAGTTATATAATTAATAAATATTTTGCTTATAAGACTTTGTTGTATTAATAAAGACATTTAGAATACATTAAAAATTTTTATTTACATGTTTCAACACTTTTTAATCGAGTCATATTCAGAAAGTAAATAGAAAATAATTTTCTGTTGTAAAATATGCGTAAATTATTTTCTATTTACATTCTGAAAGTGACACGATTAAAAAGAGTTGAAAAATGTAAATAAAAAAAAATTAATGTATTTTAAATGTTTTTATTAATACAAATAAAATTAAAGCAGAATATTTAGATTGTCACATTATAGATTGTTAATTTTTCGTTGTGGAATATATATTATTGATATTACGATATAGTCGTTAATGGACGTAATCAAGACTTACTACTGTTATTTTTTTACAGTGATTTCACTTTATCTTCTAATCTGAATTTGCACCTTTGTGTCTGAGCTGCGCTAAGCAAATATTGTTGTTTGAGCATTTCAGTAGCTTTAGTTGCCACTTATTAGCAAAACTTTGAAACACTTATAAATATGCAACTGAAGAATGAATTAAATCTTCCTTTAGTTAACCCTCCCTAGTCTCCCCTATATATATAACGCATAATAAGTGAATCACGTGTCTCAGATTTTCAGAAAATGTAAATATATATATATATATATATATCTTGTTATTAGATATAATCCATTTATCTTTATAGAAACGATATAAATAATTAATTAGCCTTAAAAAAATATTTATTCCAATATGCGTAATTTTAAAGAATGGCTCCAAGTTACAAATATTCTTCATTAAACTTTATGCCTTAAAGTTCCTAATAAAAGTCATTTTTTCCTGGTTTTATCATTCCTTTTTTAAGAAAGTCTTATTAAGTTTATTTCAAAAACGTATTAGTTAAAATATCATTCTTTTTGTTTTTTCTTCTTCGCGTTTTTATTTATTGCGCCTCAACAATTTTTTTGTGTTAAATTATCGTCTGTATAATACATTCAAATGTTTATTACTTTCGATTATAAATTAGTTAAATAATAATCTTTTAAAATAAAATTATCTTTTGAAAAAATCGAGTCCGTCGTTTTTAATCTCGACGCTTGTTATTATTTTCTGTTTACATAAAAGAATCGTGTTTAGAAGTTATGGAAAGTTCTAGAAGCTATTTCTTTGTGACTTAAGAGACAGGTCTAGAGGTGGATGGACTATTATTCGATGTTTCGGATGTGAACGATTTAAAACCTAGGATGAATGTTTTTTTTATGGAATGTAGCTAGGAGAGGGCATTTTCCCTCTGCATATGATTGCATTTAAATAAATCTTTTGGAGGTGCCAAAAGTTTAATTTCATGAAACCTCTACATTTATTTATTTACTTAATTTTTATCTCGCCACGACTTCTGTGATATAAAATAGGGAAACTTGCGGCTAATATTACTGGATCCCTATCTCAAAATGTTACATATATATTCGATAACATTTAAATAAAAGAAACAACACCTATACACACTAAGAGTAAAAATGGCTGGCTGTAAAAAATTTTACAGAAAATCTTTTTTTATGTAAAAATAATATCATCGTCATTCTATTTTTATGCTGTTAAGCACGAATGGAAAACAGAAAGAAAGTTACATGGTCTCTGTAAAAATCTTTTTTTTTATTTTTTTCTACTGCATATTTATTTAAGAACTCATCTTCTTTAATTAAAAGCATTTTTCTCGCTCAATTATAAAATGCTACCATTTCCGGACATTGCTTTTGTCAGATTCCAAATTTATGTATAAAAAAAGGGAGAGAGAGAGAGAAAATAAAGGTATCACGTGATTATATCCTTAAAAACGTTGAAAGTAAAGAAACAAACTTGTTACCAAACAAAAAGTCATACGTAAATAAAAATTACTTATCTCTGTCTGAAAAAAATATACATATTTTAAAAAGTGTAAAACTTCATTATTAAACTTTTACAGAAAAAGTTTTAGCAACACATTTTCAAACGTCTGGAAATACAGTGAGCCAAAAGAAAAGAAAGAGCAAACACGTAATACTAAATTTTAACCTCCAGATTTTTGTAAAAAATAGCGGAAGAAGCAGTCATTCAACCGTAAAGAATATCTTCTTTCAATTAAAATTAATCTTAACCTCTTGAACTCTATGAATCACGCTTCGTATTTGGGACATTTTCGACAATGAAGTGCGTCCGGTTATCAGAATAATTTTTTTAATTAGATATTCCAAATTCCCACCAGAAAGTTTTAACTCTTATTTTTACTTTACAAAATTACTGATATTCTATAAATAAAGTAAAAGAAAAGTAGAAATTAAATTTTTGTGGAATAAATTTAAAAAATCCCTGTCGGCTTGGCCTATAGGCGGAGGTAGATTTCGAAGAGTTTACATTTCAACAACAAAAAATAGAATATTATTAAAAGTAGACTCAATTTAACTACTATATTGTGCGCATTTGAAAAATTTTAATTTCATTTTTCTGTAAGAAGTGGTTTTATAAAAATCAACTTAAGCAAAATTCGGCTCAAACGCCCATTTTGACAACATATTTTGAAATACATTCTACTTTATTACAAAATCGACCAATAGGCACATTACATAGTTCCTAAATAAAAAAAAATTGTCAATTGAATGCGTATGAGAGCAAAATTTAATTTAAAAATGAGTCATAAAGTAACCAATGTGTTATTTGAATGCATCCACAATTCTATAGGCAAGATCGCTTTGGGAAATTATGTGCGAAGTGCCCAAATTGACAGCTTTTTTAAAATATATATTTAGCCTTTATCAAAAAACTGACTAATACGGCACATTACATAGTTCCTAAACAACAACTGCCAATTGAATGCGTTTGAGAGCAAAATTGAATTTAAAAATGAGTCATAAAATGACCAGTTTGTTATTTGAATACATACTCAATTCTTCAATCATAATCGCTTTGGAAAATTTTGTGCGAAGTGCCCCCTTTGGCAGCCTTTTTTGAAATATATTCTGCTTTTATCAAAAAACTGGCCAATCCGTCACATTTTATAGTTCCTAAATAAGAGAACCTGTAAATTGGATGCGTTTGAGAACAAAAATGGATTTAAAAATGACTCAGAAAAAACGCAATATGTTATACTATCTCATTTTTTTCAATCACGACCACTTTGGGAAATTCTGTTCAAAGTACCTTTTTTGACAGCCTTTTTTGAAATATATTCTGCTTTTTAAAAAAAACTGGCCAAGAAATCGCATTATACAGTTCCTAAATAAGAGGGTTTGCTATTTGGATGCGTTTAAAATCAAAAATGAATTCAAAAAATGAGTCACAATATAAGTAGTTTGGATTTGAGGTTTTTTCTTCAACTCCGACTTTTGTTTAATTTAATTCTGCTATAAGAATTCTTCCTATGAAAAATTTGTTAATATAAAAGTGATAGATATTATTGAGAAGATGTAAAATAAATTTTAATTAGATTTGATTGCTTAAGAATTGAGTAAGGATTGCTTAAGAATTGAGATTTTCCACCCCCTTTTTCTTTTCGTTTTTAATTTTTTCTTCGGTAAAAATTGATCTTATCAAAAACTTGTAAATACAAAAGTTTTAGATAATGTTAAGAACATTTATACAAAATTTAGTTGGATTTGATATCTTGAGAATTGACGAAGTTATGATTTTTTCTCTCCCAAAAACCCTGTTTTTTTAGTCCCTTGACCCCATTTTTAATTTTATCAAAAATCTATCATACAGAAACTTTTAGCCCATTTTTTAGAAGTAATATAAACTTTAAACTGAATAGATATCTATTTTAATTTAGAAGTTATCGTGTTTTTCTGTTTTCACAAAACCCTTCCCTATTTCCACCCCCTTGGTCCGATTTTGCACATTAACGAACTCGACCGAGATTTTATGCCCCTCGATTTTATGTAAAAGTTTGAAGAAGATCTGAGCATAATTATGGAAGTTTTCGTGTCTAGATGAAAGTGAAATATATATATAGATAGATAGATAGATAGATCGATAGATAGATAGATAAACTTTTTTACTGATGGTAGTTTTAGGGTCTAGGAATCATGATCGGTGTAGATCTGCAAAAATATTTCAGAAATTCCAACGTGGGAGAGAATGCAATAGGTAGTATTTCATACGAAATCCACCTAAAAAAAAGTCTATTAGATACGGCAACATTGGTGGCTAGCGTTCACAGAATTTCAAGACTGGTCGCTGAATACAGAATTTATTAAACATTTTTGTACAGCGAAATAAAATTCTTCGAAATCGCACCCTCAGTTATCAACAAAATGCTGCCAGCGTTTTTTTTTTTTCATTGCCATTCAGTCTCCCTAGAAGTCATCGCTCACGAAAATATTAAGAAACCTCGTCGAAGGTGCCTGGATCACTGGAATCATGGCGAATAATTTCCCTTTCAGGTTTTTCCTGACCCGGGTATACAAAAAAAGTCTCTGTGAGAGAGGTCGTGGATGTTGGGAGTCTGTGGCAGTATTGCCGTGTTAAATTTATCCAAAATTTCAGTTGTGGCGAGCTTCACTTTCGAGAGTATATTGTCGTGCTGAACAATCCACGGGGTGGTTTCAACTCCACTTTTTGACATTTCGTTCCAAGATCGTTCTGGTAGATCGATGTGTCATTATCAGTAACAAATTTGTCCAAAAAAAAATGGAATCATCTTGTAAATGACTCAACCAGTTTTTGACGGATGCAATGACACGCAATCTACTCACTGTAACGTCTCGGAGGCAAATGACATGATACGCTCCGCTAGCTGAATACCGCACATTACCTCAGCCTGACGGAAGCATCGGTAGAAGTATCCCTACTCAGGAAAAAATCATAGTCAAGTCCAAGAACCGACAGCACAAAAATCTATGTAATCGAGCACAAGAAAAAAAACAAAGAACCTTTATTTTATGGAAGTGTAGTAATAGAGTAATCTAATGATCTATGTCTTCCGGAAGTGAAGTGGTGAATAAGACAAAAATTAATACCACTAGTGGATTACTCGTAGGTTCATCATTGTGCTTGACCTACAAACAAAAGTATGAAACCGTTAGAACCGGGAGCACGAAAACACAAAGTTAAACCTACGAATGAACCATTAGTGGTATTAATTTTTGGTTAATGCACCTCTTCACTTCCGGCAGACATGCATCATTAGATTCCTCTATTACTACTCTTCCCGAAAACAAAAGTTATTTTCTTGTACTCGATGACATAAGTTTTTGGGCTGTCGGCTGTACGACTATCAGCTTGACACTTTGTGGACACAACCTGTACAGCTCTGGAGCGCAAGAGATTAATGTATTCGTAAGGAAATTGTATCACACTAACAATAACACCCAATTTTGATAGTACCTAATTTTGACAACAAAAGTTTGTCGCCAAAGCAAAAAATTTAGTCGCCACGTGGCAACTGGAAAACGTGAATTTGCGCCTATAGGTTTTACATACCTTTAACGAATGTATATATATTTATTTTTATTTTTATGAAATTTAATTTGTGATCAAGGCCAGTTTTGTACTGAAATTTTAACATTTTTATATTTTTAATATTCTTTATGTGATATGTATAGACCTGTAAGCAATTTGCCATATTTTATTCGTGCTTTTTTAAGAAATTTTTGTTACTGCTTAAAGGAAAAATAGGAACGAAATTTTAAGATAATTAAATGAAACACCTATATGATTCTTTTCAAATAATTTATTAAATAAAAAATTATCAGAAAGTGAATAGAAAAAAAACAACCGAAAAGTTAAATCAACTTTATTTGGTTTGATTTCCAAGCATTTGATTAATATAACTGAGAGAATAAATGAAGCGTGTCTTTTTTAGCTGAAGCAGTTCTTTTGTAATTTTCACGATTCACGGTTTGTTTAACAAAATGTATTTACTTTTATCTGAAAATAAAAGAATGCATTCTCACTGAAATTAAGAATAAAAATGGCGTGATGTTAAAATTAATCTTAAAACCTCGCTTTATTCTATAGGGCGCTTTAGAATAAAGGCCTTTACAGTACTGTAGTGCTGTTAATCAAAAAAGAGAAAGACAACAAAAGATATTATATATGTTTTTATTTGTTAGAAAAGTTTCGTTAGAATTTTTTTATTTTGGTTTATTTTAACATAATTCTTCATTATGAAAGATACAGCCTTTATTTTAGATGCTTGTATTTTATCTATTTTGATTTTTGCTTCTACAAACTGAGGCTTGGCATGAAAAACTAATTTAAAATTTACGAATAGTTTAGTTCTTGAAGAAATTATCAGCGTAAAAGTCATATTGAAATTCGTACGTATTTAAAAACAAACAATTTCTATACAAACCTATATATATATATATACATATTTATATACACGAATGTACTCACCGAGATAATTGCTAAGCTGCCTGATTATAATAAATTATCCTCGTACCGATAGAAAGTTTGTGTGTACCGATAAAAAGTTAAAATTTAGAGTTTATGCTCTACTCCAATGTATTCATTTCAACAACAATAATTTGACAGAAAACCTTCGATTGCGTGTTTTAACAGAAAATAAAATAAGAATGATGTGCAGCGCAGTTATTACGTGCAGGTATGTGGTCATTAAAATACCGTCGTTAACAAACCAACGAGCTTTCAATTTTTATTATTATTGTTAAAGTCCTGGAAATAAATATCCACACCTTCTATGTACGTATAAAATAGCTAAAAATATTCTTAGTTTTTCCTTCTTTTTCTGGCTCAGACATTTTCATGTTTTTACGCTCTACTATGAATTTTAAAATTTATTTTAACATTAACAAAATTTACATAATGGTCTCGAAAAAAAAATTAGTTGGATGTGCCATTCCCAAAACTTTCTTCTATGTCATATGTACATTTTAACCTATAATTATTTATATCACATGTTAATACCGTTATTATTATTAATTCAATACTATACCAACTATGATTTTCATCTTAAATTTCTGCATCAGACAATTAAACGGAATAAAAACGAATTTTTGTATCTGCACGAGCCTATGAACGGTAGAACGGTAGGCAGATTTTTTTCATATTCAGGAAGGATCTACTCGCTATACTCCAAAAAATCATACACAAAAATTTAGTTTAATTCTATGCATAACTTCAAACACTTTTTAATGTTTAAATAATAAAAATGGCACAGGCATCGCGATTATAGCACTTCCTTTTGGCGGATTTTTTTTTTAATTCAAGGAAAGTCTGCTGACCATAGCGAAACACTTAAACAAAAAAAATCATTTAATTGTATGCATAACTTCATACACTTTTCTGTGGTAAAATATTGAAAATTGCACAAAAATCGCTATTGCAGCGCCCCCTTCCAACTGATTTTTTTCAAATTCAGGGAGGACCAACTAGTAATGGCCAAATACTTTCACAAAACATTTCGTTCAGTTCGATGCATAAAGTCATGCACTTTTAGTCAGTACAATATTGAAAATGGCACAAAAATCGTTATTGTAGCGTACCCTTCCGACGGATTTTTTTCAAATTCAGAGAGAACCAACTAGCCATAGCACACTTACACAAAAAATTGGTTCAATTCTATGCTTATCTTCATACACTTTTTGATAGTAGAATGGCGACATATGGACACACACACGGACAGACAGACATTTTGTAAAATCATGTTTTTTGGGATCTCTGACCGCTGAAACGCGTAAATCCATCGAAAACCCGAAGTTGAAAAAATTTTTGATTACAATATTTTCTTCTATTGAAGTTAGAAAAACGTGGAAAAAAAATTACATGAACAAATTTTGTTTATCAGCTGATAAACTCTAAGCTTTGTTTGGTAACTTAAATTTCAACAATCAATGCAGTTTCGCTTGCAATCTTAAAATATCTAAAATTCTGTGTCCAATATCGCTCCAAATAAACAAAACTAATTCTCCTAATGGTATGATCTGAAAGCAATATCTCTGCATTTCGTCTTTTACAGTAGCTTTCGGATATCGTACAGCTAGTAATAAACCGAGGGAAAAAATCATTTTATTGCCTTCTCGCATTTTGCTGGTCAAAGGCAAAGCCAACCATTGAAAATATTTGCATAAGTAAGAATTAAATATCTTTCGACGGAATAAGTCAACAGTACTTATTTGACTATATTTAGAAAAATAAATTTTGTTAACAGTTTTACTTTTATTTACAAACTGACCTCCAAGAATATAGTTTACAGTCATTTTTATTCATAGTTTATTATAAGAACTAGCATACCCAGCCCGCTTCGCCGGGCTTAATTTGAAGGTTTATTTAATAATTTATGTGTATGGTACGCTTCTCTCTCAGCTGGCGACGGATCCCCCGGTGACTCTACGCTTCTCTCTCAGCTGGCGACGGATCCCCCGGTGACTCTCCCCGGACCATCGGCACTCCACGTGCGTCGGGTGAGCGTCAGAACAAACTTTCAGCATATACATATGGGTGGTTGTACTTGAATGCACAGACCTGCGCGTTTTTTTCTATCTTGCTTTTATACCTCTGGACCGAGTTGGCGCATTGCCAACATTTGCTTCCTCTGGACCGAGTTGGCGCATTGCCAAGATTTGCTTCCTCTGGACCGAGTTGGCGCATTGCCAAGATTTGCTTTCCCCTGTGCCTCAATTAATTAATTAATTATCCTCAGAATTCCTTTTATTTATAGAGATTGTTTGTTAGCTTAAATGTCAATAATAAATGTATTTTCGAAAGCATTCTTAATAATTCACAGTTTTCTCAAATAACTACAGAATCGCCCTAGAATCTATCTGAAAATTATTAAAACTGCTGTGCATAAATTCAAACCTATTAACGTTTAATTATAAAATTAAAGAATTAATGTATTAATATAAAAATATAATATATTAAGATAAGAAGAGAGTTAAAAAAATTCTTTTTAAAATTCTTCCTTCTTTCGTTACGATATTTTATTTTTATTGTTTTTTCTCTTTAATACAAATATTTTATATATATATGTATGTATATAGTGGCGGTCAAAAGTTTCCGGCCAGCAAAAATATTTTAGTTAATTTGTAAGTATACACAAATGAAGAGGAATCTCAAAGTGATACTACGTTTTATTGACATAATAAGGTACCCTGGGGTAATAACGCCAGGCGGGGTAATAACGCCAAGTGCTTATATTTTGCATAATTATGAAATAATCAGGTAAATGGCACCCATGTGCTCTGCGCAGAAGGGTTTTGAGTCATATAAATCGCAAAAAACAACTTCAAGTTAATTTGCTTCATTTTTAGGTCTTATTGTTTTTACTAGCAACTAAAATTAACGCTTGATCTAAAATTTGCGAGATAAGGTTTTTGATCTGAAGATTATATTTTTTATCCAGAAATACTTTGTTTATTACATAAATTTGTAGTGTATTTCATGTACTTTCAAATTGTTGTAGAAGATTTTGGATATCTTCACGAGATAATTTGTAGTCTAGGATTTACTGCGCAATAAGTATCCCGGGGTAATAACGCCGCGGATTGGCGTTATTACCCCGGTTGATTCCCAACAGTGGCCGAACTAAATCCGAAGGGGGTTTATATATTAATATGGGACAGAATTTTGAAATGGTAAGATTAAGGGGGGGGGGTGCCCAATACTTAAAAATAATCTCTCTATTTTATTTTTTATTATATTATTATTATTTTATTTTTTTTTTTACTAATGTAAAAAATAATTTTTAACTCTTGTAAATAAAACTATATCAAAATGTTTTCGAGATTCAAATTCGAACGTCTTCAAAATCAGGTTTCTATTAAATTTCTACTGGATTGTTTAATTGAGTTCGAAATTTTAACTGTCCGCTTTCTCAGCGTTCGGTTTTTCAAAACTTTATAAATTTAACCTTTAACTGATGTGACAGAAATTGTAACGTATGAATGTGATGCGGTTTGTGAGACCACAAAATTGAAAGATGAATAAAAGGCGGGAATAACTCATAGGATTGTGTTCTTGTACTAAACTTTTTATACAAGAGTATTATACTTAATATTCACCTATTTAGTCTCTGGTGATAGTACTAAAATTCCAAATGAAACAAAATTTCGGTAGCGTTTTCAGTTAAACTGAAAATTACAAGTTAAACTAAAAAATTAAAAGAAAATTAGTGGTCTATGAGACCGGTAACTTTAGTTAAAGGTTAAAATGCGATCCATGATAAAAAATCTTAGAATACTGTTCCTGCGCTAAACTTTTTGTACAGAATTAATTCTAATTAAATTTAATCTATTCAAATATTTCTAACAATATTACGAGAACTCCAAACGAAAGAGAATTTCAGTTGTCACTATAGTTAAACTGGGAAATACAAGTTAAACGCTTTTTTTTTTGGGGGGGGGGGGTACTGTGTTCAGTCAGATTGCTAACAGCAGTTAAAGGTTAATTTTGTTGCTAATATAGAGATAATGATGTATAACCATATGAATTATGTATAAAATTGAATAAGAGATCTCTTTGGGATAATATTTTTTAATCAAAAATTTTATTCAATTTATTAAAAATTTATTAAAGAATGCTCTTTAAAACGTCGACAATTTAACTGTAGGTTTGGAGAATCCGCATTAGTGTGGAGTTATGGGTTAAAAAATATTTACTAGATTACTGTAATAGTATTAACCCTTAACTGCTGTGACAAAAATTGTCGCATAACTTACTGTGAGCGGTCTGTCAGACCACTTAATCTAACGATGAATAAAATGTTAAATTAACTTTTAGAATATTATTTTTTTATTGAACCTAATATACAGGATTATTATAAATGAAATTCAGCTATTCAAAAGTTTCTATAGATAGTAATAGGACTCAAAATGAAACAAAATTTTCCCGGTATCTATAGTTAAACTAAAAATTGCAAGTTAAACTCTGAAACTTGGAAAAACTCAGCGGTATGTGAGACGCTAACAGCAGTTAAGGTTTAACAAAAATATTTATTACATATAACTCTAGGTATTATAAAACTTCACATGATTAAAATATTACATTATGAATGGTTAAAACCATGCAATGTTTCTTATAATCATATTTAAGTGGGACTTTTTAAGCAAAGAGAGACACAGGGTGTTATATTCTGTTGAAGCTCCCCCTCACTCCTTTTTCTTTTACTTTCACAAAACAATCAATATTTTCTATCGTATAGAATGCATACATGGGAATATAAATACTGATTCAAATAATCCGTGCAATGTTTCTAATAATTCTATTTAAATGGTCATTTTTAAGCAAATCGTAGCTTAGAATCTGATATTCTTTTGCCTCCTCCCCCCGCCACCACTACAGCTTTCTTTTTCTTTCAGAGTCACAAAAAAATTGTACATTTTCAATAGCTTAGATTGCAATTTGCCAATTTCTAGAGCTGTAGAGTTTGTATTTTTAGAATTGGGCAATCTACATGTCATTATTCCATCTTATTTTGTAGTTTTATTTGCATGGCGTTATTACCCATATAGGTGGGTATTAACGCCAAATAGCATTGATCAAGAAAAAACGCCATTACATTTTATGAATACATATCTGTTAAATTATTTTTTTTATATAGATAGTCAATGAGTTGCTGTATCAGATCCTATATTTGTTTGAAACATACAATCTAAAACTAAGCCGTGAAAATTGGTAGAACCTTAACGTGGCGTTATTACCCCAGGGTACCTTAGTTAGGAACTTATTTATGGAATAACATATAAATATCAGTAAATTTAATTGACAAAATTAAGTACAAAGGAAAACTCCTGTTCTCAAAATTTTCCTGCCACCTTCGTAAATTTGGAAAAAAATGGCAGTGTAATAGAAAATTACAGTGATCAATAGCATTTACAATTAGTATTTTGTCATCATACCATTCGTAATAGGCAATGTGACATTTATACAATTAACTGTTAAAGGTCGTCTATGATACGTTTTTCCCACATTTCTTGCAATTTTTTGGAAATTTCAGCTGAGTTGGAATATTTATAGTTCTGCACAATTTTGCCAACTTCTTTCCAAAGATTTTCTATTGGTTTCATGTCGGGCATTTGGGATGGCCATTTCAAAAGCGAAATTATTTTGTGCAAAAGCCATTGCTTGTCGAGGTTTGCATATATTGTTTAAGTCGTTATCATGTTAAAACAAATAGTTGCGACCACAATTTTTCCTCTAATAAAACAGCAAATAATCCTGCAAGATATCCTTATACATTGCATCATTCATCTTGACATGAATTTCAGATAACGGACCGGCACTTTTTGAAGGAAATATCCCATAAGCATAACATATCCGCCACCATGCTTCATTGTAGGAATAACATTGGTCGAATCATATCTTTTGTTGTTAGGTCATCCGACGTAGTGTCTGACGAAATTTCCAAAAAAAGTTTGAAATTCGATTGATGGGAAAATAGTACTTTAGTTCAGTTTTCACTTGACTAGACTTTGTGTTTTTTGTGAAACGCCAATCGGGTACGTTGTTTTTTTTTTTTTTACCTATGAAAAACTTTTGAACACCGACTCTTCCATAATGTTCTGCATCACCTCAACTGCATGACACGGTAGACTGACTTATTTCAGCAATATTTTCATTCTGTAAATAGCGAGATATTGCAAGGGAAATTTATGTCTGTCACCAATTGTTTAACTCTTGAAAATTCTGTCCACAAGAACAGGCACTTTCCGGGGTCTCCCGGACCTCAGAAAGTCCTGAAGTCCATGGCCATTTTTATATAGTTTCTAAATATAGTCCAAAGTGAAATTACCGATTGACAACTTTGCCGCAATATCTCGAAAAGATTGGCCTTATAGCGACAAACTAATTTACGAACAATAATTGTCGAAGTTTTCAATTTTGAATTTAAACTATAATATTCACGTTGATACATTCACAAACACAACCAAAAAACATTTTACTGATAGAAAATATTAATGAATGATGAGTGGCCGGAAACTTTTGCGCACGCGAACTTCGAATATCTACCCTTTGTATGACGCGTTTTCAGTATCCAATCAAAATTACCACGTGGTCAGAGATCACATATTCCTAACTTTTGAAGCAATTGTGTTTCTTCTTCGCTAAAACCTTCTGGTAAAAAAAAAAAAAAAAAAAAAAAAAAAAAAAAAAAAAAAATCGAAGAAACTATCTGGCTGGAAACCTTTGACCGCCACTGTATATATAAACGTCACTTAAAGTTACACTGTAGTTCTGAAAAAAAAAATCTTTAAATGAATATATTCATTTTTTATTCAATTAGTTCACTCAAGTTTTCTTTAATATCTTAAATTTTGACAATAAGTGCAGTTTTGAAAATAACCAAGGCTTTTTCTCTTATTTCCCCATGAATAAACAAAAATCTTTCTCCTAATGGTTCAATCTGAATGCCAACGGTTTTGCATTTTGTGTTTTGCAATAGCTTCCGGATGTCGTCTGGCTCTGGCTAGTGGTGAAAACAAAACTATTTTATTACTTCCTGGCAGTTTACTGGTAAAGAGCAGAGCCAAGTATTGAAACATTTGCGTAAGGAAGATTTCAATGATCTTCGATAGAATAAGTCTACAATATTTATTTGACTATCTCCAGGAAAATAACTTTTATTAACATTTCTTCTCCTAATTACCAACAGACCTTAAAAAATAGGGATTGCAATATAAAAAAGTGAATATTCTTATTTTTTTTTTTCAAAGCATGTTTCTTTATTACATTATTAACCTAGATTATCTTAAAATAAATTTCTTTCGAAAGATATTAAATAAACTAATTAATAGAACAAATTAGATTGTGTTAATGTTTAATTATGTTAACTATTTTCAAGTAAAACTCTTATTTTTTTTTTTAAATTTAGATCTAAGATTTTAATCTCTCTGGCTCTTTAATTATATATATTTTTTTTTCATTCCAAAAATTTCCCAAAATATGGGGAGAAATTTATTTATCAGCTAGTTTATTATAGAAATTATTTGTCAATTTAAAATTCAATAGTAAATATATTTTCGAAAGCATTTGTATAATATTCATAGTTTTCTCAAACAACTTCACGATTGCTCTGGAATATATCTGAAAATCGTTAAAATTGCTCTGTACCAATTTGGTCATATTAACGATTAATTGTTAAATTAAAGAATTAATGCTTTAATATAAAAAATCAAAACATTCTTATTTTAAATTCTTCCTTCTTTTTCTCGTTACAATATTTTATTTTTATTGCTTTTTCTCTCTAACACAAATTTTATATTAAAAAAAATTAGTTTCACTTAAAGTTTTATAATATTTTTGAAAAAAGCAGAAACTTAAATTGAAAAGATTTATTTTAATCAGTTAGTTTACTTTATTTTTGTTTTATAACATAAATTTCGGCAATAAATGCAGTTGTGAAAAAAATCTTAAAATATTCAAGGCTTTTTCTCTTATATCCCTACGCATAAACAAAAACCATTCTCATAATGGTTCAGCCTGAATGCCAGCGGTTCTGCATTTTGTGTTTTGCAATAGCTTCCTGATGTTGTCTAGCTCTTGCTAGTGATGAACTAAGGGACAAAATTATTTTATTGTCTTCTGGCAGTTTACTGGTAAAGAGGAAGGCAAAACGTGGAAACATATGCTTAAGGAAGATTTCAATGACTTCCGTTAGAATAAGTCTACAGTATTTATTTGACTATCTTTAGGAAAATAACTTTTGTTAATAGTTCTACTCCTATCTACAAACTGACCTCGAAAAATAGGAATCGCAATATAGAAGAGTGAATTTTATTTTATTTTTTTTTATTTCAAAGCATGCTTCTCTATTATATTATTAATCTAATTTGTTTTAAAATGAATTTCTTTCGAAAGATATTCAATACACTAATTAATAGAACGAATTAGATTGTGTTACTGTTTAATTATGTTAACTATTTTCAAGTAAAACTCTTATTTTTTATTTATATCTAAGATAGTAATCTCTCTGACTCGTTAATTGTTTAAATAAATATATATATATACTGCTTCATTCCAAAATTTTCCAAAAATATGGGGAAAAATTTATTTATCAGCTCGTTTATTATAAAAATTATTTGTTAATTTAAATTTCAATAGTAAATGTATTTTCAAAAGTATTTGTATAATATTCATAGTTTTATCAAACAATTTCTCAATTGAACTAGAATATATCTGAAAATTGTTAAAATTACTATGCACCAATTTGGTCATATTAACGTTTAAATATAAAATTAAAGAGTTAATGCCTTAATATAAAAAATCAAAACATTCTTATTTTAAATTCTTCCTTCTTTTTCTCGTTACAATATTTTATTTTTATTGCTTTTTCTCTCTAACACAAATTTTATATATATATAAAAATTAGTTTTACTTAAAGTTTTATAATATTTTTGAAAAAAACAGAAACTTAAATTGAAAAGATTTATTTTAATCAGTTTACTCTATTTTTGTTTTATAACATAAATTTTGACAATGAATGCAGTTTTGAAAAAAATCTTAAAATACCCAAGGCTTTTTTTGCTTATATCCCCACGAATAAACAAAAATCATTCTCCTAATGGTTCAGCCTGAATGCCAACGGTTTTCCATTTTGCGTTTTGCAATAGCTTCCGGGTGTCGTCTGGTTCTGTCTAGTGATGAACTAAGGGACAAAACTATTTTATTGCCTTGTGGCAGTTTAGTGGTAAAGAGCAGATCCAAGAATAGAAAGATTAGTGTAAAGGAAGATTCCAATGACTTCCGCTAGAATAAGTCTACACTTTTTATTTGACTATTTTTAGGAAAATAACTTTTGTTAACAATTCTACTCCTATTTACAAACTGACCTCGAAAATTAGAGATTGCAATATAGAAGAGTGATTTTTTTTTTTTTTTTTCAAGGCATGTTTATTTAGATAATGCATAAGGAAAATATAAAGGAGTTTTTGAAGGAAATTTAGCATTTTAAAACTTTTTATTATAAACATAAATGAAAACCACTTTTTTAAGCGATATGAAAGTGACTATATAGTGTGTCCCACACAATTAAAGCCACCGTGATTTTGTGCTGTAATCATAACTTCGAGAATGAAACAAATATATTAAGAAAGATTATATAGAAATGCATATTTAGAAGGAACAACTCACTCCCTGCCCCAATTGATCAGGAAAAAAATGAATGTATAGAAAAAGAAAGGAGGAAAAGTGACGCCAAAATGAAGCCACTACTGTTAATAGCACTTTACCACCATAATCCAGTGGTGACCATCCCCTCCCCCAAACCTAATGACGCAAATCTCCCCCAAAAATCTTCAAACTTTAAGGTTGACACTGTCTCCCCTAACAAAATATCAATTGTAATCAATTGTAAATGTTGAAAAAAATTTAAATTGATATAAAAAAAAAAACAATAAAAAAGGAAATATTAGGTAGATTTCGTATGAAATACTACCTATTGCATTCTCTCCCATGTTGGAAATTCAGAAAAATTTTTGCAGATTTACACCGATCATGACTCCTAGACCCCAAAACTACCATCAATAAAAAACTTATCTATCTATCTATTGGTGTATATCACTTTCTTCTGGACACGATAACTTCCATAATTATGCTCAGATATTCTTCAAACTTTTACATAAAATCAAGGGGCATAAAATCTCGTTCGAGTTTGTTAATGGGCAAAATCGGACCAAGGGGTGGAAATGGGGATGGTTTTGTGAAAATCAAAAAAACGTCATAACTTCTTAATTCAAATAGATATCGAATCGGTTTAAAGTTTATATTACTTCTTAAAAATAGACCAAAAGTTTACACGTGACAGATGTTTGATAAATTTAGAAATGGGCTCAAGGGGCGAAAAAAACAGGGTTTTTGGGAGAAAAAAATTCATAACTTCGTCAATTCTCAAGATATTAAATCCAACTAAATTTTTTATAAAAGTTCTCAAAATTATCTAAAACTTTTGTACTTACAAGTTTTTGATAAGACCAACTTTTACCGATGAAAAAAATTAAAAACGAAAAGAAAAAGGGGGGTGAAAAAGAAAAAAATCCATAACTCCGTCAATTTTTAAGCTATCAAATCTAACAAAATTTATTTTACATCTTCTCAATAATATCTACAACTTTTATTTTGACAAGTTTTTCATAG
The DNA here is from genome assembly GCA_964019185.1 of Maratus speculifer. Classification (NCBI taxonomy): domain Eukaryota; kingdom Metazoa; phylum Arthropoda; class Arachnida; order Araneae; family Salticidae; genus Maratus; species Maratus speculifer. Next base: position 281,372,232 of record OZ025294.1, read on the forward strand.
GACCAATTCGTATAGCAAAAATAAATTAAGCAAAAATAGGAGTTGGAGAAAAAAACACCAAATCCAAACTGCTTATATTCTGACTCATTTTTAAATTAATTTTTGATTTTAAACGCATCCAAATGGTAGATCCTCTTATTTGAAAACTGTATAAAGTGACGCATTGGTCAGTTTTTTGATAAAGACAGAATATATTTCAAAAAAGGCTACCAAAAAGGGCATTTTGAACAGAAATTCCCGAACTCATCGTGACTGAAAATTTAAGGAAGTATTCAAATAAGAAATTGCGTTTTTCTCTGACTCGTTTTTAAATCCATTTTTGCTCTCAAATGCATCCAATTTACAGATCCTCTTATTTAGGAACTATATAATTTGACGCAATGGCCAGTTTTCTGATAAAGACAGAATATATTTCAAAAAAGGTTGCCAAAAAAGATATTTTAAACAGAATTTCCCGAAGTCATCGTGATTGAATATTTGAGGAAGTATTCAAATAACAAACTGCATTTTTTCAGTCTCGATTTTAAATCCATTTTCGCTCTCAAACGCATCCAATTTACAGATCCTCTTATTTAGGAACTATATAATGTGACGCACTGGCCAGTTTTTTGATAAAGATAGAATATATTTTTTTAAATGCTGTCAAAGTGGGCATTTCGCACAAAATTTTCCGAAGCGATCATGATTAAAGTATTAAGAATGTAATCAAATAACAAATCGGTTACTTAATGACTCATTTTTAAATTCAATTTTGCTCTCAAACGCATTCATTTGGTAGTTTGTTTTTATTTAGGAACACTATAATGTGCTGTTTTGGTCGATTTTTTAATAAATTCAGAATATATTTCAAAATATGTTGTCAAAAAGGGGATTTGAGCTAAATTTCGCTTAAGATGATTCTGATAAAACCAGTTCTTTCAGAAAAATGAAATAAAAAAATTTTTCATAAGCGGCCAAATGAAGTTATTAAACTGGGTTTATCTCTAATCATACTTTTTTTATTGTTATTGAAATGAGCACTCTTCGAAATCTATTTTCGCCTATAGGCCAAGCCCACAGGGATTTTTAAGAATTTAAAATCCCCCCCCCAAAATGTACTTTTTCTCAAATTCCCCCCCCCAAAAATAAATTGTATGACGCATTTTGCGTCACCAAACCCCTCTCTGGGCACCCCTAGCTAATCGAACCCTCCAAACACTATTAATAAGCCTGCATCGTGCTGTCTTTTGAAGATAATTTCGTCACCTTTCCTCATGTCATAACAATAGAAAGCAAGACAGTCTGTGAGCCATCAAACTAATTTTTTCTTATCTGGGAATATAACAAGATGCCACTATCCTTCCAGGATTGATGATATTTGGTTCCATTGACTCTGCTTTGCTTGTTTATAGCTTTCAACATGGGTAGGCTCAACATGGAGAGATTGAGGTTTATTAATGGTGTTTAGAGGCTTCGAATTTGGCGATAAACTTATTAGCCTCCGATGCTACTTCTTTCAGACAAGCTAAAAAATGTCGTGTCATCAGCCCTGAATTTTCTACTCAACCGATTTTGATAATTACTTTTTTAAATGAAAGCTATTTATTTGTAGTTGTGCCCATTTTTCTGACTCTTCCCTCAGACAGCATGTAAGCTGCCAAGTACGAAGAATTTCTAGAAACCTATTTATTGCCAACTAAAGTGAGAGCTGGTAGGCTAAGTCTGATTTTTCAGCAAAAAAACGCCCTCATAACCTTTGTAAAATCCTCCTAGGAGTGGTTTTTGTATAATTGGGGACATTTTATAGAATGGTATCCTGTACTTTCATCTCAATCCCCAAGAAAATGCGTGGAGTATTCTCAGTAGAACTTTAAATGTCAATGGCAGATAGTTCAAGTCTGTGGCACAACTGAAGGCAGCCATCATTGAGGCCTAGGATAACATTGATGCTAATTTCTTCCAGGTATTGGTAAATGGTATGCCATATAGTATATTCCAAGACATATGTAAGCATGGCGGATATAATTGCTGTTAACACAAGTGGTTTTATTTCGGCGGGACACTCCCCACCCCTCTTTTTTATACATAATTTTTTTTCCTGATCAAGTGGGGCACGGAGTGAGTTATTGCTCTTAAATATGCATTTCTATATAGTCTTTTGGTACTACTTGGTTACCTCGTCGACCAATTTCGCCTAATTATACAACTCGCCAAATAATAGCCAAATTATACATGTTGACATAATTTGTATTTTAAATAACGAAAAAACAAACAATTAGTAGAATATTAATAAAAATACAAAGTCAAAACAAAAATTACTTAATGACGATTTAAACACGTGTATCATATTTAATGTCATTGAATGTGAAAAGCATACGATCATCTATTATTGGCACTTAATCTTATAGTTTGGCGATAGTTTTCTGGTCTACGTGACCAAGTAGTACCAGTCTTTCCGAGTATATTTGTTTCGTTCTCGTGATTTTATTTCTTTTTCGATTACGGCACAAAATCATGGTAGCTTTATTTGTGGGAGACACACTGTACATACAATAGAAATACAAATATAAATATAAAGCAGTAGTTATAAATATTTTTAAAAACAAATAAATACCTTAAAATAAAAAAATTTCAAAAGATGTTCAAAAAACTTATTAATAGTACATATTTGATTCTAATAATGTTTAATTATGTTTATTGTTTTTACGAATAGCTCTGGAGTTTCGTATTTAAAATCTCTAAATCTCTCTTATTACATACTCTGTGGCATATTAATTTTGCTGTATTTCAAAACTTACGACTTTTCTAAAAATTATGAATATTTTTTTAAATATTTTTAAAGAAGAAAAAAGAATTTTTTTATGTGTAAATTTATTACAAGAACTGTTCGTTAACATACGTTTTAACAACATATGCACTTTTGAATGCCTCCTTATATTATATACAATTTCATCATCTCAAATAACTTTACAATCGCCCTAGAAAATAATATATTTGTCTATCCGAAAATCATGAAAATTATGGTGCATTCATTTGACCTACTATCGATACTAACGTTTAATTTTAAAATTAAAGTATCAATATATTAATATAAATAGAAACAGAGTTTAAAAAATTCTTAATTTAAATTCTTTTTTCTCACTGTTATATTTTATTTTATTGATTTTTTTGCTCTAGTACAGATTGCATTTAAATGCTTAAAATTAATAAAAAATTACACAATATTTAAAAAAAGAAAAACAGGATATTTTAAATGAATATATTATTTTTATCAGTTGATTTACTCTTAGGTTTTCTTCACTTAAATTTCGACAATAACTACAGTTTTGAGAAAAAAAAATCTTAAAGTGATACTTCAACAATAAACAAAATTGATTCTTCTAATGGTTCAGCCTGAATGCTAAACTACTGCATTTCGTGTTTTTACAATAGCTTCCGGATGTCTCCTAGCTAGTAATAAACGGAGGGACAAAATCATTTTATTGCCTTCTGGCACTTTACTGGTAAAAAGGTAGAGCCAACAATTGAAAACATTTGCGTAAGGAAGAATTCAATTTCTACCACTAAAATAAGCCCACAGTATTTATTTGACTATTTTTAGGAAAATAACTTTTGTTAACAATTCTGCATCTTTTTTTACAAATTGAACTCGAAAAAAAGGCATTACAATATAGCACGGTGAATTTCCTTGTTTTTTTTATTTCAAAGTATGTTTATTTTGAGAATGAGTATGGGAAAAAAGAATATTTTAAAAAGAAATTTAGCATTTTTAAAACTGTTTCTTATGAATACGGAAAAGAAGAAAAAATATTTTAAATGATACGGATAAGGCTACCCATTTACAAATAAATATATAAAGCAGTAGTAACAAATATTTTCTTTAACTACGAAATACCTTGAAAAAAATTTCTTTTTTTTTTCAGTAGATATATAATACATTAATTAAAAGGATGTTTTTAGTTTAATTATGTTAAATTCTGAAATTTCTGATTTAAAATTGACATTTTGTCTTCTCTTTCGCGTTAATTTTATTACTTTTTCACTGCAAGGCAAAATTTACAGCTTTTATTAGTATTAAGAAAAGTTTTTCTGGCTTTATTTAGGAGAATATTTTATACGAAGAGAAATTTTTTTAATTGTTTTTTTCATTATAGACGCATTTGGTTTAAATAAGTTAAATATTTTGAATCATAGTTCTATAATTTTTAACATAAAATCTGACTATTTATCTTCTCTGGCGCTTAAATTCTATTGCTTATCCAAGGTATTGCAAAATTTAGAGCTTCTATAAGTATTAAGAGAACTTTTTAAAGAAATTTTTTTACATGAAAAGAGAAATTTTTTATCGCTTTGTTCAATATAAAAATTGTTTGTTTACTTAAGTTTCAACAGTAATTGCATTTTCAAAAAAATTCTTTTAATATTCACACTTTTCTCTTATGAAATAACTTCACAATTTCCCAAGAATCTATCTGAAAATTATGAAAATTACTGTGCAACTAGTTGACCATTTTAATATTTAATTCTAAAATTAAAGAAGTGATGTATTAATATAAATAGATAGAATAGAGTTAAAAACAATTCTTATTTTTAATTCTTCCTTGTTTTTCTCATTCCGATATTTTATTTTTATTTCTTTTTCACTCCAATGAAAATGTTATGAAAAAAAGATCAATATTACGAAAAATTGCATTATATATTTGAAAAAAGTGAAATATTTTATCTCAAAATAAAAATTAATTAATTAATTCACTCATTTCGTTTTCTAACTTAAATTTCCATAATAAATGCAGTTTTGAAAAAAATCTTAAGATAACCGAGTCTCTTTCTTTAATATCTACGTAAATAAACAACATTGATTCTTCTAATGGTTCATCCTGAATTCCAGCGGCTCTAAATTTCGTCTTTTATAGTAGCTTCCGGGTATCTCGTCGTCTGATAGTAATAAACTCAGGGACGAAATCATTTTATTCCCTGTTAGCAGTTTACTGATAAGGAAAGGAACCTATATATCTATATTTTGCGCAGACGAAATATTTTAAATATTGAAAATAACTGCAGAATTTATACTTCAAATCGTAAAAGAACATTGAACTTTCTTATATTGAAAATGAATGTTATTGGAGTGGAAAATATAGAATTTAATAGAATACTGTATTAAGTGTAGTTGGAAATGACGTATATTTTGGTGCTCATTCCTTTTGATCATATAATAGAATCACGATTTCTTTTATGAACTTTTAAAAAAACTTTTTTTGATAAAAATTATAGCATATTTTTTTTGATTTAAAATTTCTGAAAATTCGGTTATTTACATTCAATTTTAAAAGTATTTTTCAGTATTAAGAATTCAAATACACAATTTATTCTTATTATGTTAAATCATTTACGCAGCTAATACTTACGCATTTCAAAATAATTATATTATTTTTTTTCTTTTTTTGGTTAAGGGCCAACAAAAGAATTGTCAACAAATAAAATTAATTTTAAAATTCGTCGCATAAAAAAGGCAATATAACGATAATTTTTGCTTAATAAAAATAAAAAATAATATAAAAAAATATTGTTCTTTTTAAATACTTATCTTATGAAATAATGCTTCGCGAATCCAAGCATGGATTTTGCTAGTTTATATAGAGTTATCAGGGAAATATATATCTTTGTATTTTTTTAATAAATAAATAGTTTTATTAATAAAAGATAAAACAGCATGATTAATTCCCGGGTTCACTTGCGTCATCTGCGTTGACTGCATGTGTGCTTTGCTAATATGAAATTGGACATGAATATAATTAAAGAATAATATGAATCACTTTTAGGATTGCTTATATCAAAATTAATCGCTTTTGGTAAATTTTTAAGTAGCGTTAAAAGAAAACATTGCCATTACTGCTTTGTATTTTGAAGAGAGTGGAGAACCTTATATTGGAAAATTTTCAAAATCGCTGTCAGTTTTTTCAAAGAATGAAAAGACACGCACGTAAATAATAATAAATAATTGAAACATTTTAAATACGCCTTTTTTAAATAATGCTATGTTGTTTTATGATAATTTATTTGATTTATTAATAAATTTGTATAGAGTTAAAATGTATTTAGATTTTCATATAAGATCGATTTTCATTTATGTGTTAAGATATTGGAGGAAGAAATTTGGTCAGTTTAAAATTGCTTTCAAAGTTGCATGTTCTTGTGAAATTTTGATTATTAACTAATGTTTAGGGTTAACTAAAATGATAAGAATAACTTTCTTCTGTACATATAAAAGATTTCGTTATTTAAAAAATATATATTATTGGAAAATAATAGGAATAATGCTGCCATTGAATTTAAAGCAGAGTGATACAGGAAATGACTTTAAAATAAGCGTGTTTGTGACTATCTAATATTAATTGATATTAACCTTTTTTAATTGCAAATATTAAGAAATGAAAATCGCGATAGAAAAAACTCCTTGCACTTTTTAAAATGTTTGTCTGTTGATTGTATGTCTTCTTTGCACAAATGCTTGCCATTAAAATTACTACTGTCGGATCTAATAAAAATACGGAATTTGTAAGAGAAGTAGAATTGTTAACAAAAGCTATTTTTCTAACAATAGTCAAACGGCTTAAAAGAACAGATGGCTTTGAATTCTTTCGCATGCAAATGTTTTCAAAGGTTACGTTTACTTCACCGGAAAACTGCCACGGGGCCATCAAACTTTTTGTGCCGCTGTTTATAACTAACACACATCATCCGGAAGCTACTGTAAAAGACTGAATGCATAGCCGTTGACAATCATCGTACGAAGGATTTTCATTTATTTGCGAATATATCAGGTAAATAACCTTGAATATTTTAATAATGCTTTCGAAACTCTATTTACTTTCAAAATATAAGAAAACAAAACTTAGGATGTGCTAACCGCTAATAATACTTTTTAAAATGTTATAAAATTCTGAATTTTTCATAAATGTTATGTAAACTTCCGTTTATGTAAAAAATGTTATCAAATTTGTATTAAAGAGAAAATAGATACATAACAGAATAAAAACAAAATCTGAGAAAGAAAGAGAAATAAGAACTTCAAATAAAAATTTTAAAAAATGTTCTATGACTATTGATTAACGGTACTGGTGTTGCCACCCGCAAACAGAGAGATTGGTGCAGTAATTTCCATTGGCTTTATTATATGATATCTCACCATCTTGCTTGGTCGTTAAGGTCACGTGTCGGTTAATTTCACTATATCATTTATTTGGTGGGTTGGTGAACCTCGCGCAATGGCGGAACTCTCTGACCTGCGCTAGTGGCAATCCGAAAAAAAAAAAAAATCCGTGTTCACATGAAACAATGGGCAAACCTCAAGTTTTTTTGTTTTCCTGGAAAATTTGTCACATACACATATGATATGTTAATAGAAGTGTATAGACATGAATGTTTATTGCGTTTTCAAGCCTTAAATGAAGGCTTTAAAGAAGGACGAGAAACAATCAAAGGCAATGCACGCCTTGAACTACCTTGTACCTCAAAAATAGGTGCAGTCATTAAAAAAATGGCCAGTGATTAAATTAGTTTTCTAAATCGCCACTAGATTATCCGACCTGTTTCTGTCAGGAATCGAAATATAAAATGTTCACCATATTTTGCATGAACAAGATTTATGAATCCTTCAGCAGGATGGTGCCCGAGCAGATTCAAATTTGTCTGTGGAGATGTTCATTGCAAAGCACGCTATCACTTGTTGAACCATCCATCGTACTCACCTGACCTAGCTCTTTGTGACTTCTATTTATTTCATAAAATCAAATCGAAGCTCAAAGGAGTATGCTTTCAGAGAATGGAATTGATCAAAGCAAAAGGGGTGGTGAGTCTCAACAAGTTCATAAAAGAGAACTTCCAGCACTGCTTTGCACTGTAAAAAATTTGGATACACAGTGGTTTAGAGAGAGTGTATTTCCAGTGAGTATACTTGCCTGAATTAATTTGATTTTTATTTAGTTTAACATAGTAACGCATGCTTGGAAATTCAAGAGCTTTCAAAACGAGATCTAAGCTGCGAAATATCGCATTGTAAATCAAGCAAGTTGTTTCTTGAACCGAACTTTATTTAAACTTAATTTGAAATGAATGAAGCTAAAAGCTGCAGTCGCAGATGCTTTGCCGCGTTCTTTTAACAATGACGAATACAAACATGGCATGAATAATGACATGAATCAAGTTTGCAATATCAAATTTATGGCAAACTAGACAAACAAAGCATGAAACATACTTGCCATACCGAGTTAAAAACATTATAGGAAAATGTAAACGCTTAGCGGTTGCTTCAAATTTGCATTAAACTTACAGACTTGATCTGTCAAGTCTGATGCAAATATGATTATTAAACAAATTCAGCCTGCAGATATCTCGATGCAAGCTTTTGGTGCCGTCAAGAATCAAGGAGATATCTGTAATTGTTGACGAATAACAGATTTATGATGTCAGTCTGATTAGTTAATATCTATAACTCGTACCTATTTATATTAATGCTTAATTCTTTTATTATATAATTAAACGTTAATATGTCCAAATGAATGTATAATTATTTTCAGATAAATTTTAGAATAATTGGAAGTTATTTGAGAAGAAAGAAATATGTATATTATGTAAGCATGATTAGAAAAGTACATTTAGGGTATTGAAACTTATGTTTCAAACACTTTTATGCAGAACTAATTGATAATTTTTTATCTTTTCATATCAATAATTATCTTTTTTTTAAGAACATTAAAAAGACTTTTCTTAATAATTGTAAAAACTGTACTTTTTTAATACAATAAAAAAACAATAAATTAATGCACCAGAAAAGCCAAAGTGAGAGACTTTACATTAATATCCTTAAAACTAGCTATAATAACTGAAAATGAAGCTACATTGTCTGTCCATTAAATAATGGGACTGATTCCGTAGAATTCATTTATTTGAAGATAATTTTACAAACACGTATTAATCTTCAAAATAAATTCTTTCCATATTAATACACCATTTTAAACAACTCTGCCATTCATCTATGACCGTCTAGAAGAGTTAAACAAAAATGCTGTTCAGAACGTCTCTTACGTTTTTCTACATGCTATCCAAATTGTCAAAACAATGACCTTTTAAGCAGGATTTTAACCGAAGGAATAGGAAAAAGTCAGGCTATGACAGATTGAAGCTGTACGGTGGTTCAGGAAGCGTTGAGATGCTATGTTTTGCCAATAACTTGGTTCATTTGAAGAGCTTGTCACAAATTATTCGCTTTTTATGTTATTCCGAAACAATTTGATGAACAATTGATTTTTTTTTACGTCACAACGCCCCCACAATCATTCTGACGCTTATATGAGGATCAAAGACCAAAAGACATTTTAGCCACATTGTCTGAAATTCGAGAATTGGAAAAAGGTCCAGCGCGTTGTTCATAACCGATGTCCTCTCTTGCCTCTATGAACGCTTTATGCAACTAAACGTTTGAGACTTGGATAACGAGTACTTCTCCTAGGCTTCTTGTAACGTCGGAAAGCTCTCAGTAGCCATATTTGTTTACTTTAGAAAATATTTTGGAGTATCGCTGCTCGACAGTTTGCTTCACTCTGAAAACCTAACGCGGCTTTCAGACACATGCCTGCTCATGTGAGATTTGTATGCTGTAAAGACTCGAAGCCAACTGATATTTCCTAGAATCTGTAGTTGACAGACCCCGCCACACGTATCGCTTGCAATTGCCATCCATTCGGCTTTCAGCTTAAAGTGAAAAATTCTGTCTTATTACTTAATGAACGACCTTAAAACCATATATGTTTTAATAAGGAGTTACATGAGTTTTAAGTTTTCAAAAAATCCATTTATTTTATTTAATAGTAGAATATACTAGAATACTTTCCGTAAGTTTGAATTCAATCGGAGTGAAAGTTTAGGTGAGAAATTCTTTGGAAATTCCCCTTATTAAGGTAGACCAGGCGGGAAAGACGAAAGTATATTGAGGTAGCTACTTAGCTATATTCTTTGTCTGTTTTTCTCGCTCTCTTCTCTCACTTTCAGCTATTTTATTTTTTTCAGTTTAATTATAACTTTAGTTAATTATAACTTTGAACTTTCTTATTTGAAATCTCTCCTTTTTCTATCGATGGTTTATTAAATTTATTTTATTATTGTATTGCAAAACTTATTGATTTTATAACTACTAGAAAATGTGCTTAATCAAAAAGAAAATTTTTTTATATCAATAGAATAAAAACTCTTATCAGTTAGTTTACTACAAACATTGTTTATTTCCTTAAATTTCAACAGAAAGTGCTGTTTCGAAAGCATTCCTATAATAACCACAGTTGTTTCTTCTTAGAGAACTTCACAGAGAATCGGAAATATAACTTACCTAAACATATATCTGCATTCTTTTGACCCTATTTAATCAAATTAAAGAAGTTATTGAAACATTATAAATAGGTATCGAATAGTTTTAAAAAAAAAACTTATTTCAATTGCAATTTTTCTTTCTTTTTCTCTGGCATTTTATCTGGCACCCTTATTTTGTCTCTGAATCAAATCTGACACTTCTTTTAGCATTAACAATCTTTTACAATAGGGTAACTTGAGGTGATATGACGCATTGTATAAGACGCCGTATCACGTCAGCGCTGACGCTGCCATCTAGGAAAATGTAGCGCTGTCAGTTGTATACAAGGGGGTTCCCTAATGATTCTTTAATTTCCGTTTGCATTCTTTTTTGCAATTTGTTTTCTTGGTACATTTTTATTGCTATTTCATCTTAACACTTCTAATAAGTATACGAAATCTTTTGCATGATATCTCTATTTGCCTTTATAAGTGTTAATTTAAACATCATAAAATAAATCTGTTGTTTTTAGAAAGTCCTGGAACCTGTTATTTCTGAAAAATATAAATGTCCGCTAGATCCAGCTTCTTCAAATCATTGGGGGGGGGGGGGGGGAGCTGCGGAGGGTTCTCGTTGGCCATCTTCCCCATACCTTCGGGTCAGATGCCGAATAAATTTTTTTATTCTTTCTATAATATTTGTAAAAAGAAATATGTTTTAAATCATACATAAGAGTGTAGATTTTAACACGAAATCAATAAAGAACAAGTAAAATCAACAGCAATTTTTTAAATAATTAAATCAGAAATTACATCATCTTCACCCATATTACCCCATATTTTTTAATAAAAGAGAATCTTTTATATTAATAGATTCTTTTTATCAGTAAATTTATTTTAAACTTTACTTGCTAGCACTATAATTTTAAAATAAATTCAGTTTTGATTCTTAAAATAACCGTAATAACAAGATTCTTTCACTGATATCTCCACAAATAAACGAAAATTATTTTCATAATGGCATAGACTGGATGCGAGCAGCTTTAAATTTCGTGTTTTACAGTAGCTTCCGGATGTCTTATGCTAGTAATAAACAGAGACAAAATCATTCGATTGCCTTTCGGTAGTTCCCTCGTAAAAAGCAGAAGCAACCATTGGAAACATTTCCATAAGGAAAAATTGAATGACTTCTTCTGCTATAAATTTACAATATTTATTTAAGTATTTTTAGGAAAATAACTTTCGTTAACATTTCTACTGCTACTACAAAATGACCATCACAAGCAGAGAATTCACTATACCAAAGTGACTTATTTTTATTTTTTTACTTTTAATCCATGCTTAATTTAAAAACCAACAGGAGAAATAAAAATTTTTTCTAGATATCTAGCTTTCTAAATCTCTTAGTTTTAAATGCACAAATGTAAACTAATTATTTTTAAAATGTTTGGAAATAGATAATACATACAAATAAGAAAAATTAGTGTAATAACAAAAAATATTTTAAGTACAAAATTCTTTATAACAAATTTTTTTGACAGGGGTTCAAAAAAGTAATAGAACGTACTTATAATTATATAAATAATTAAGTAATTTGCTTTTTTAAAGCATAGGAATGTAAAATCTTCCATTTCCTCACTCTGGTGCATTAATGATATTACTTAATGTAGTGCAAAACTTAAACTTTTATAACTATTAAGAAAAGTTTTCTAAATATTAATGAAAAAGATATTTTTCATATATAGACAGAGGAAAATTTAATATCAGTTAGTTCGCTATGTACGTTGTTTGTTAATACGTTGGTTGCCATGGTGATTGACACTGAACTTTCTGTTTAGGCCGTACCTGTCACTGGTACTGATGGTGTAAAAATGAGATAAAACTAAAAACATTATATTGTTTTAAGTAATTATTATGAAAGCATAATCCTTCAATAAATAAAAGTTAAGTAAATTTTAAATAATTTTTCAGTAATTACTTAAAACAATGTAATTCGTTTCAGTTTCATATCATAATTTAGACTGTCGGTCATCGGTAATTGACGCGGTCTGAACGGAAAATTAAGCGTCAGTCATCATTGACTGTCATGACACTCAACGAGTTAAATTAAGCTCCAACAGCTTAATAAAATCCAACTTGAACCAAAAATCTATCTTTTCCAAAACTATATCTGCATTCATTTGACTCTGTTTAATAAAATTAAAAAAAAAATATGTTGAAAAAATGTGGAGAATAGCTTTTAAAAATATCAATTCAAATTTTTGTTTTTTTTTCTCTCTCTCTTTCGACTCATTTTACTTAAGCTCTAATAAAAATTTAATTTTTTTTAACATTAACAAAGACTTATGTAATATTTTTAAAAGAAAACGGAATATTTTTTATGAAAGGATATTTTTATAAACTTACACCCCCAATCATCGATTTTAGTAAAAACGTCGACTGTAATTTCACTTCAGAAACTTAAATTTCAAACGTGAAAATCTGTTTCAAAAGCATTCTCAATATGTCCTAGGCTCTTTTACAGATATCTCCAAAAAATGAAAAAATGATTGTCGCAATAGTTCAGCCTCAATGCCAATGCTATACATTTCGTATTTTGTTATAGCTTCCGGATGCCGTCTGGCTGTATAAACGGAGGCACAAAATCATTTGGTGGCCCTCAGGCATTTTCCCGGTAAAAAGCAGAACCAGCATTTGCATAAGTAAAAGTTCGATATTATCCGCTATAGACAAAAGCAGTGCTTTTTAAACGCTTTTCTTTCTCTTTTTCTTTCTTTCTTTCTTTTTTTTTTTTTTTTTTTTTTTTTTTGTCTCGTATCATTTTTTTAGGCTTTTTATTTTGGAATACTCGCATTTCTCATAAACTCGCTCTCTACCCCCCCCCCCCGCCCTTCCACCCAAGTAGATAAATAAACAGTGCTTTTTAGATGCGTTCGTAATTATGTAAATACTCAGTACCTACATAATCGTCGTTCATTCCGTCCGTCCGTCTGTCTGTCCATCTGTTTGCAAGTAACAGAGCAAAAATTATCCAACCAAATCATTTCAAATTTAAAATGTATAATTGTTGCATAATTTGGTAGAGTCATTTCAAATCTTATGAAGATCGGATGTATTGTTCAATTACAGGAACAATCAAAACTATTCCGTTACATTTTGGTCAGTGGGGAAAAAATAGTTTCAAGCGCATTTTAATGGTGTTACATTCTTCCGAACGGAAATAAAACTGATATGTATCTATAAAGTATACAAACATTCTTTGCACCACAAATTGCACAGAATGTATATATTATATACAATCTGTGGTGCAAAGAATATTTGTTTTTAATTTACAGCGTCACACAAAAGTATTTTATTACATAATGGTATAGGGTGAAACATTGTTTGGGTAGCGTTTGAATTATATTAAACTATTTTACATTTTATGAAATTAGTATACGTTGCTGAAGTTTACTACAAGTTACTTCATATTTAATAGAAAGCAGATAGTATTTACAAGAACACACAAAATATTTCGGGTGCTGCACAATAATCCGAAATACTGTAAATTACACCATAATCTGAATAAATTTTAACTTCTTAATAGTACGAACGACCCTTGTATGTTACGCTTGACGAGTAATTTTCAACTTTTGTTCATCACTATTCTTCTTATCACAACCATTCAATAGATCTGTCAGCCGTTTTCAATAAAGTGTCAAATCCGTTACCAAATGTCAAGTCTGTTACCGTACGGTTTTTTAATGATTATCATTTTTTTCGCCACTCTACTTTTATTTTATTTTATACAACTAAGAAACAAATATGAAATTTCGTTGAAATTTAATAATTCACTTGAATATATACTGTAATTATTAGAAAAAGTTATTATATTATTTTTATGGGATCAAAATCTTGTGGCTAAAACTGTTTCTCATTTCAAGTTAATTTATGTATTATTGATAATTATCATGTTTCGAAATTTAGGGACATAAGTCACTTCAAAGTAAGTTTATTGTAAAAAAAAATAATAATAAATTTAAAGTTGTGTATTTTCAGTAATTTTGTATGGTAACGGACAATTTGCCTTACAAGCCAACTTTAAATAGCATTTACATATTATATTATAGGGCAAAGTGCACAACCAATTTTTTTTTTTTTCGTGTGCCTTAAACATTTACTTTAACACATGTCTCCATTTTTAAAAGAAATTATTAAGTTCGAAAAATAAAAATAAATTTCAGAAATATAAACGAATGGTGAAAATGTCCCCTATACAAATTACATTGCCATTTCTAACATTTTTGTGCATATGCTAATTTTTTTGTGATTTCCGCAATAACCAATAATATTTTCACGTACTCCTAGAAGGACCAAAACGTACTCTCTCGGGTGCACGTACTCAAAGTTAGGAACCGTTGGTATTTATTTAACTATAGTTAAGAAAATAACTTTTGCTAACAATTCTACTCCCTATACAAAATTGAATTATTCCTAAGTGAATTGTGTTATTATTTTATTGCAAGATATATCTATTAACTGAAAGAAATTAAAAATTGACATTTTTATAATAAATACCTTAAAAACTTTTCTCTGTGAGGGAAAAGAAATGAATTATCTATGATGTAACAATAGCTTTTCACACACGGTTTTGTAAAAAGCATAAAAAAAATAAAAGAAAAAGAATTATAGAATTCTTTTTAGATAGTGATTCAAACCATTCATTAATAGAACATTTGTTTTTATTTCTATTAATGTTTAATTGCATTAATTATTTAATGAATGAATGTGTTCTGTAGTTCGTTTTTTTCGTTGTTTTTATTGTTTTTACTGTATTACAAAACTGACAGCATCTTTATTATCTGTTAATAGTATTTGACTATAGCAATTTAATTAACAACTATACCATTTCTTACACAATGACTTTACAAAGATTGCAATATTGCAGGGATAATTTTCTATTATTTTAATTCAAGATAAGTTTAATTTTGGAATGAACAGACAAAAAACTGATATTTAAATACGTTTAGTATTTTATATGAATCAAATTATTTTTAGATGATGTAGAAGTAGCTACTTGCTATGGAAATATACAAATAAACACTAGTCTACAAAATTTAATTATGTGAAGATTTTGTAGCTTTAAATAACCGATTTTTATGTATTTTGAAGCACTGAATTTGAAAACGACCTTAAAGTTTTATCATTCAGTGAGAATTTTTTGCAAGTCGCAAATTTCAAAGTTAAAAGGAAAAGAAAAAATATCTGATACAATAAAAATATGTGATGTGTGTGTGTCTTATTTGTTAACTTTTGATAATTTATTTTTACCCATTTCTTAAAGCTTAATCCAAAAATGACCTACACTCACAGAAAATACGTCATGGTTTTTCAAAAATTTCAAATTAAAAAAAAACAGATAATATTTCATATTATGAAAATATGTAAAACTTTTATTTTCATAATAAATTATTTACATTTTTTGCTTATACAAGAGATCCAATCCAGGGAATTAGACGTGTTGAGTGTGAGATGTAAAATGACGTATGTTCCATTTTACTTGCGTCATTTTATACTTTTTCTCTCCCACACACTTGCCCTGAGTATAGTACGCGAAATGTTTTCTATTCTTTGAAAATATAAAAAAATAATAATAAAATTTTACTGAACGATTAAATAAATTTACCGCTATGACCCCATAAATACCAGTTCTCAATCGACACTAAAGTATAATATACTGCACCCAGAAAAAGGAATTGATAAAAACTACAAAACGTGTTTTGTTGAGTACATTTTGGTTGTTTTAAGAGAATTTTTTAGCTAAAGTAAAAAAACTGGTTTTGTTGTTCGACAAAAAAATATTGTTAACATTTTTATAAAATTTTAACAAAATTTCATCAATTTTATTTAAGTCTTACTAAAGTCTCGTCTTTCCAATTTGTAATTCCAACAAAATTTTTTTGTTTTAGCAAAATTTAAATTGGTGTGCAATAGCCATAATTCTCTGATGTAATTTTGATTAATTGACATATATAGCTATAAAGTATTAACATAATTTTTGGATAAGAAAAACTTTTCAAATGGAGACGGATTAATGACGTTATTATTACGTTACATATTACCTTAGTTATTACCGTCGCGGTAAACGACCAATTTTCGTCGACGACCCACACCTATGACCCAAACAGACCTATGCTCTTGTGCGACAGCGCTGTCACCGGGAGGCGACCACAGATAGCGCCAAAAGGCTTCACTTACGACACGAATAGCCTTGCACTCTTAATAGAAAAGGAAAAAAAATAAGACAAATTGAAACCGGACAAATTTAAGAGAAAAAGTAGACAAATTAAAGATATTCAGAGACGGTTAGTGAGCAGGCGGGGCTCTGAAGCTATCGACTTTCCCTGCCTTCATCCCGAACATATATGTCTCGGACGGTGGGTGGGGGTGGGTCAACCGTCGCGGTGAGCGACCAATTTTCGTCGACGACCCCCACCTACGACCCAATCAGCCCTAGCATTTCGGATGAAAATTGTGGACGGAAAATTGCAAAATAAATAAATAAAATAAAAAATCAACAATATTTTTTGTTTGTTCAAACAAAATTTCCATTGACCCATATTTAAATGAAAAGATTTGTTGAACCAAACAAATTTTTGTCCATTGAAAAAACTAACTGTAAGAATCTAAAAAGCAAAACCTGATGTAAGTTAAGCATAATTAAAAAAAATGTCTAAGCAAATAAAAGAAAAAAAGTAGAATAAATTATCAACAAAAGAAGTTTTACAACTATTCTACGCTGTTAAAAGTCTTGTCCTAATTTGAACCAAATTTTGATGCTCAATAGTTGCCACTGAAATATGGTGAAATCTTGAGCCAGTATTTGGGGCTTCTGTTGAAGCATAGTTTTAATGGTTGGAATGAAGTTGAAAAAGGAAGATTCAAATGTTGGTACGTGATTTCACCTCCTTATGGTGGCAGCTACTGAGTAGCAATACTTGGTTCAAACTAGAGCAAATATTTCAATAGTGTAGAGAGTCTTTTTGAGAGAAGAGCATTTTTTCATTGTACACAAATTTCTTTCTACGAGTACTCAGCGAAGGTGTTCAGGAATGCTGGATGTACATATCATGGCAGAATTATAAAAACATTTTACTTTTTAAATATATGATTTTCGAAAAAAATTTTGATTTGATGGTTATAAACGAAAGTTATTTCTGTATTTTGTGCTAAAAATACATGAAAACAAATATAAATAGTTAAAAAACACAGACACCTTTTTTTGTAACATTAAATTTTCACTGTTTTTTTTTAATTTAAATTTTGAATTTTAAAAGTTTTTAAAACTTCTTGATAGTTTAAAATGAAGGTAGTTTACGAATTCAGCACTAAAAGATGTATAAAAATCAATAATAAAAAATTAGAGAATAAAAACTTCACATCTGTTTTTTAGTATCAGATTTTCGATATTTTTTAACGTTTTAACTTTCAAATTTACTATAAATTAAAACTTTTGATGTGATAATTAAAAATGAGGGTCATTTGTGGATCCATCTCTTAAAAATACATAAAAATATATTTTCAAAATTTTAAAAAACACAATCATCGCGTGCATATGTAAGATTGAATCTTCATTTGCAGAAATGTTTGAATTATTAAAGTTTATTATTTTTTATATAATAAATTAACATAAATTAGCAAAGCATAGAAAGTCTTTACATTTAAAAATTCTGGCACTTTTTCCCATAGTGGCATATTAGTAATTTTTATTGGATTGTCTCTGTATTGCAAAAGTGACAGACTTTTTCTAAGCGTTAACAAAAGTTTCCACATCATGTTTTTTAAAAAAGCAGCATCTTTCATACAGACATGAAAAGAAAAAACTTATCAGTTTATTTGTTGTAAACATTATTTGTAAAGCTAAATTTCAGCAGAAAATGCCCTTTCTAAAGCATTCTTAAAATAGTATAAGTTCACTGATATCTCCCAAATAAGGAAAAATCATTCTCGTAATGGTTCAAATTGACTGCCAAAGACTATGCTTTTCGTTTTTGGCAGCAATATCCGGGTGCCATCTGGATAGTAAAAAACAGATGGAAAAAATCATCTGATTGTCCCCCGCGCAGTATTCTCGCAAAAACCGTAAAAAACATTTGCATAACTAAGAACTGGATGTCATCATATATAAGTTAGCAAATACATTTAGTCATAGTTAAGAATATAACTTATAACTATTCTAACATTTTTTTTTTTAAACCGAACTTTTAGAATAAATGTAGGAATATTGCACGGTGAATTGTGTCATTATTTTATCCCAAGTCATGTGTATTTTTTAAACAAACTGATAAATTAAAAATTCATATTTACAATTCGAAAATTTTATGTATAAGTTAATGAAATTTATTAACTGTGTCATGCCATTATTTTCCCTGCACAGTTTTATACAAAGTAGTAGTAAAAAAAAATGTGTGTGGCACTCGGGGACTGCCGCGGTAAAGCTATTGCATAGCATTTTTTATCAACTTAAGCAAAAATACCGCGAAAAATTTCTGCTGAAGTCTATCGAAGGATACCTTGCCGAAATCTGCTAAACTGAAACGTCGTTAGCCGGATTGTTAGGAATTTTTCTCGTTGTGGAATTCTTAGATTAGGTCCCCGCGCTCAAAGCCCGCGATAAAAGCTATGCAATAGCTTAATAAATTACCAAACAAAATTTGGTCGCGCTACGAAAATTAGATCGCGAGTTATGAGCATTTTAAATTTTTCGATCCTCACCGTGAGGTGTCTCCTGTCACCAGAAATTAACAATGTCTCATAATAAATTACCAAACAAAATTTGGCCGCGCTACGAAAATTAGATCGCGAGTTATAAGCATTTTTAATTTTTCGACCCTCACCGTGGGGTGTCTTCTGTCACCAACAATTAACAATGTCTCATAATAAATTACCAAACAAAATTTGGCCGCGCTACGAAAATTAGATCGCGAGTTATGAGCATTTTAAATTTTTTGATCCTCACCGTGGGGTGTCTCCTGTCACCAGAAATTAACAATGTCTCATAATAAATTACCAAACAAAATTTGGCCGCGCTACGAAAATTAGATCGCGAGTTATAAGCATTTCAAATTTTTCGACCCTCACCGTGGGGGGGGGGGGGTCTCCTGTCACCAAAAATTAACAGTCTCATATCAAATAACCAAACAAAATTTGGCCGCGCTACGAAAATTAGATCGTGAGTTATAAGCATTTTAAATTTTTCGACCCTCACCGTGGGGGGGGGTCTCGTGTCACCAAAAATTAACAGTCTCTTAATAAATTACCAAACAAAATTTGGCCGCGCTACGAAAATTAGATTGCGAGTTATAAGCATTTTAAATTTTTCGACCCTCACCGTGGGGGGTCTCCTGTCACCATAAATTAACACTGACTCATAATAAATTGATAAACAAAATTTGGCCGCGCTAAGAAAATTAGATCGCGAGTTATATGCATTTTAAATTTTTCGGCCCTCACCGTGGGGGGTCTCCTGTCACCAAAAATTAACACTGCCTTATAATAAATTACCAAACAATATTTTGCCAAGCTACCAAAATTAGATCGCGAGTTATAAGCATTTTTAATTTTTCGACCCTCACCGTAGGGTGTCTTCTGTCACCAACAATTAACAATGTCTCATAATAAATTACCAAACAAAATTCGGTCGCGCTACGAAAATTAGATCGCGAGTTATAAGCATTTTAAACTTTTCGACCCTCACCATGGGGGGTCTCCTGTTACCATAAATTAACACTGTCTCATAATAAATTACCAAACAAGTTTGGCCGCGCTACGAAGATTAGATCGCGAGTTATAAGCATTTTAAATTTTTCAACCCTCACCGTGGGGTGTCTCCTGTCACCAGAAATTAACATTGTCTCATAATAAATTACCAAACAAAGTTTGGCCGCGCTACGAAAGTTAGATCGCAAGTTATAAGCATTTTAAATTTTTCGACCCTCACCATGGGGGGTCTCCTGTCACCAAAAATTAACACTGTCTCATAATAAATTACCAAATAAAATTTGGCCGCACTACGAAAATTAGATCGTGAGTTACAAGCATTTTAAATTTTTCGACCCCCACCGTGGGGGATCTAATGTCCCCAAAAATTAGCACTGTCTCATAATAAATTACCAAACAAAATTTGGCCACGCTACGAAAATTACATCGCGAGTTATAAGCAATTTAAATTTTTCGACCCTCACCGTGGGGTGTCTCCTGTCACCAGAAATTAACATTGTCTCATAATAAATTACCAAACAAAGTTTGGCCGCGCTACGAAAGTTAGATCGCAAGTTATAAGCATTTTAAATTTTTCGACCCTCACCATGGGGGGTCTCCTGTCACCAAAAATTAACACTGTCTCATAATAAATTACCAAACAAGTTTGGCCGCGCTACGAAGATTAGATCGCGAGTTATAAGCATTTTAAATTTTTCGACCCTCACCGTGGGGTATCTCCTGTCACCAGAAATTAACATTGTCTCATAATAAATTACCAAACAAAGTTTGGCCGCGCTACGAAAGTTAGATCGCAAGTTATAAGCATTTTAAATTTTTCGACCCTCACCATGGGGGGTCTCCTGTCACCAAAAATTAACACTGTCTCATAATAAATTACCAAATAAAATTTGGCCGCACTACGAAAATTAGATCGTGAGTTACAAGCATTTTAAATTTTTCGACCCCCACCGTGGGGGATCTAATGTCCCCAAAAATTAGCACTGTCTCATAATAAATTACCAAACAAAATTTGGCCACGCTACGAAAATTACATCGCGAGTTATAAGCAATTTAAATTTTTCGACCCTCACCGTGGGGTGTCTCCTGTCACCAGAAATTAACATTGTCTCATAATAAATTACCAAACAAAGTTTGGCCGCGCTACGAAAGTTAGATCGCAAGTTATAAGCATTTTAAATTTTTCGACCCTCACCATGGGGGGTCTCCTGTCACCAAAAATTAACACTGTCTCATAATAAATTACCAAATAAAATTTGGCCGCACTACGAAAATTAGATCGTGAGTTACAAGCATTTTAAAATTTTCGACCCCCACCGTGGGGGATCTAATGTCCCCAAAAATTATCACTGTCTCATAATAAATTACCAAACAAAATTTGGCCACGCTACGAAAATTACATCGCGAGTTATAAGCAATTTAAATTTTTCGACCCTCACCGTGGGGGCTCTCCTGTCATCAAAAATTAACAGTCTCATATTAAATTACCAAACAAAATTTGGCCGCGCTACGAAAATTAGATCGTGAGTTATAAGCATTTAAAATTTTTCGACCCTCATCGTGGGGGGTCTAATGTCCCCAAAAATTAACACTGCCTCATAATAAATTACCAAACAAAATTTGGCCGCGCTACAAAAATTAGATCGCGAGTTATAAGCATTTTAAATTTTTCGACCCTCACATTGGAGGGTCTCCTGTCACCAAAAATCAACACGGTCCCATAATAAATTACCAAACAAAATTTGGCCACGCTACGAAAATTAGATCGCGAGTTATAAGCATTTTAAATTTTTCGACCCTCACCGTGGGGTGTCTTCTGTCACCAACAATTAACAATGTTTCATAATAAATTACCAAACAAAATTTGGCCATGCTACGAAAATTAGATCGCGAGTTATAAGCATTTCAAATTTTTCGACCCTCACCGTTGGGTGTCTTCTGTCACCAACAATTAACAATGTCTCATAATAAATTACCAAACAAAATTTGGCCGCGCTCCGAAAATTAGATCGCGAGTTATGAGCATTTTAAATATTTCGATCCTCACCGTCTGGGGTCTCCTGTCACCAAAAATTAACACTGTCTCATAATAAATTAGCAAACAAGTTTGGCCGCGCTACGAAGATTAGATCGCGAGTTATAAGCATTTTAAATTTTTCGACCCTCATCGTGGGATGTCTCCTGTCACCAGAAATAAACAATGTGTCATAATAAATTACCAAACAAAGTTTGGCCGCGCTAAAGTTAGATCGCGAGTTATAAGCATTTTAAATTTTTCGACCCTCACGGTGGGGGTCACTTGTCACCAAAATAAATAAGCCCACCAAAATAAACACTGTCTCATAATAAATTACCAAACAAAATCTGGCCGCGCTATGAGATTTAGATCATAAGAAACATAAGTTTGAGTCTTGATATTCTAATATCTGACAAATACCGCGTCAATGCCTGTCGAAGTCTACCGAAGGATACCGTCCCGAAGTTTTCCGAACGGAAACGACGTTAGCCGAGTGTTAGGTTTTTTCGTTATGGATGTGTTAGGATTTTTCGCGTTACGGAATTTTTGGATTCGGTCACCGCGCTCAAAGCCCGCGATAAAAGCTATGCAATAGCTTAAAAATTATAATAAAAAAATAAATAACTACAAAATTTTATACAAAGCAGTAGTAAAAAATAAATAACAACTAAATAAATAAATAAATAGAAAATTTCATAAATTAAATTCATTTCGATACCGGTTAGAAACATTCATTAATAGAACTGTTTTTAGTTTTACTAGCATTTAATTGCATTAATTATTTCGAATTACTGTCAATTAGTTAAACACAAAACTGATATTGATTTAAAAAATAAATCGGATTTTTTTTCTCATTTAGTAATCAGTTTTCCTTGTTACTATTATTGTTTTTGCTGTTTTAGAAAATTGACTGTTTTTTCAATTATATGTTAATGGTATTTGACTATCGTAATTTAGTTAATAAATCTACCATTATTTCTTAAATTGTTTTTTAAAAAATAAGGACTGAAATTTTGCAGAAAGATTTTTCTATTACTTTAATTTAAGCCAAAATTATTTTCGAAATGAACAGGTGGAAAACATGACCTTTTTAATAAATTTAGTATTTTATATAAATAAAAAAAACTATTTCAATTTTTTTTAAAACGACTATAAATACACAAATAATTATAAAGCACTAGTAACCATTTTTTTCTAATCTACAGACTCCTCAAAATAAATTTCTTCCTATTTCAACATTTATTTGTAAAACAAATTTGATTCTATTAAAGTTTATTAATTAGTGATACAACGAATTAATGTATAAATTAATTTCGCATCGAAACATTGTTTGGTGCGTGTTTAAATTATATTAAACAATTTCACATTTCATTCAAAAGGTATAGTTGATGAGGTTTATTACAAGTTACTTCCGATATAATATAAAGTAGATAGTATTTACAGGGAAACACAAATTATTTTGGCTGTTATACCGCATCAGAAGTTCAGTACACTGTTACATCAAGAAGTGAATATTTTGAAAACTTCATTATTGTAAAAACGCACCTCATTTACTACGATAGGCTTGCAATTTCTGACTTGTTTTATTTATTTTATTGCTTTTCTAATTATTTTATTGATTGATTCTGTTAATATTTTGTAATTGCTTATACAAACATAAAAAAAATTTTCATTTAAAATTTCTCATACTTTTCCCACAGCAACTTATGCTTTCTATTGCATTTTCTCTCTATTACAAATCTAAAAGATTTCTTTTTAACAAAAGTTTCCATGTCATATTTAAACAAGACGGAAATTGTGCGTCAAACTTGGCAAATGTGGTGCATTTGTACTATAAGTACCTTTTAAAATATTCAGAACTTGTTGTAACAGTGTTATACTTTTATGCAAACATGCATGAATATAAAATTCATTACGATTATACATATAACTTCATTAACACGTAAATAATACGACTCCAGCTTAAATCGGACATAATCACCAGAGTAACCTAGAATCACTATATATCATTGGATATAATTAATTACGCATGAAAGCATTTAATCGAATGATGAAAACATTTATTAGTACTTTTTTTTATTTTGATTCGAATTTCATAAAATTCAAAATGATTCGACAAGATTCTGCAACGATTATATGTATCGAATTTTAGATCTTTCGATTGTTCAGTTATTGCGCTGTCTGCAATCAGACGGATAGACCAGACGACGAATATAGGAGGTACGTATTTATATGATTACTAACGCACCTAAAAAAAGCAGAATCTTTTACTCAGACTGTATTAAAAAAATCAGTTCATCATAACAATTCAACAGAAAACGCTCTTTCGAACAACTTTTTGAAATAGCCAAGGTTCTTTCTCTGATGTCTCCAGAAATAAACGAAAATCATTCCCATAATGGTTCGACTTGAATGCCAACGGTTGTGTATTTTGGATTTTGCTGTAGCTTCCAGGTGTCGTCTGTTAGTAATAAACTTAGAGGCATTTGAAGGTCCTCCGGACATTTTCCTGTAATGGTTCGACTTGAATGCCAACGGCTGTGTATTTCGGATTTTTTAGTAGCTTCCGGATGTCATCTGCTAGTAATAAACTGAGAGGCAAAGTCGTTTGAAGGCCCTCCGGCAATTTTCGACAGAAAAAATTGAAAACATTTATGTAAGCAAAAATTGGATGTAACCCAATAGTATAAGTCTAGATTTAAAGTATGTATTTAACTACAGTATTAAAAGTACGTTTTTTAAACAATGTTCCCCCCTCTTCAATTACTTTCGTATTTATATAATTACAATCTCGCCTAAAAAAGAAGAACCTTTTATTTAGAATGGAAAATAAATATATCATTTCATCGTAAATATTATTTGCTAAATTTCAGCAGGAAATGCTGTTTTGAACGACTTTTAAAAAAGGTTCTTTTGCTGATGTCTCCACAAATAAGCGAAAATCCTTCCCGTAATGGTTCGACTTGAATGCCAACAGCTGTGTATTTCGTATTTTGCAGTCGCTTCCAGATGTCGTCTACTAGTAATAAACTGAAGGATAAAGTGGTTTGAAGGCTCTCCGGCAATTTTCGATAGAAAGAATTGAAAACATTTGCGTAAGTAAAAATTCGATGTAATTCAATAGAATAAGTCTAGATTTACAGTATTTATTTAACTACAGTAAATGAAGTAAGTTTTTTTATAAAAAAAATTTCCCGTTTCAGGTACTTCATATTTTTATAATTACGGACGCACCTAAAAAAAAGCAGTAACTTTTATTCAGATTGGGGGAAAAATCCGTTCATCGTAAGCATTATTTGTCAAATTTCAACAGAAAACGCTCTTTTGAACGACTTTTTAAAAATAGCCAAGGTTTTTTTTCTCTGATGTCTCCACAAATAAACGAAAATCATTTACATAATGGTTCGACTTTAATGCAAATGGCTGTGTATTTCGGATTTTGCAATAGCTTCCGGATGTCGTCAGCTAGTAATAAACTGGGGGGCAAAGTCGTTTGAAGGCTCTCCTGCAATTTTCCGTAGAAAGTAATTGAAAACATTTATGTAAGTAAAAATTCGATGTAATCCGATAGAATAAGTCTAGATTTAGAGTATTTATTTAACTACAGTATTTAAAGTACGTTTATTTTAAACAATTTTTCCCTGTTTCAGGTACGTTCGTATTTATATAATAATGAACGCACCTAAAAAAAGGAGAGTCTTTTATTCAGACTGAGGGAAAAAAGAAGTTCATCTTAAGCATTATTTGTTAAATTTCAATAGAAAATGCTGTTTCGAAAGACTTTTTTAAATAGCCAAGGTTCTTTCTTTGATGTCTCTACAAATAAACGAAAATCATTCCAGTAATGGTTCGACTTGAATGCCAACGGCTGTTTATTTCGGATTTTGCAGTAGCTTCCGAATGTCGTCTGCTAGTAATAAAATGAGGGGCAAAGTCATTTGAAGGCCCTCCGGGAATTTTCGATAGAAAGAATTGAAGAAATTTGCGTAAGTAAAAATTCGATGTGATTCAATAGAATAAGTCTAGATTTACAGTATTTATTTAACCACAGTAAATGAAGTAAGTTTTTTTATAACAATTTTTCCCCTTAATAGGTACATTCGTATTTATATAATCACGAACGCACCTAAAAAAAGCAGAATCTTTTATTTAAAAAAATATTAGTTCTTCATATGCATTATTTATTAAATTTCAACAGGAAACGCTATTTCGAAAAATTTTGGAAAATAACCAAATTTCTTTCTCTGATGTGTCCGCAAATAAACGAAAATCATTCCCGTAATGATTCGACTTCAATGCTAACGGCTGTGTATTTCGGATTTTGCGGTAGCTTTCGGATGTCGTCTTCTGGTAATAAACTGAGTGGCAAAGTTATTTAAAGGCCCACCGGAAATTTTAGATAAAAAGAGTTGGAAACATTTGCGTATATAAAAATTCGATGTGATTCAATAGAATAAGTTGAATAAGTCTAGATTTATAGTATTTATTTAACTACAGTAAATGAAGTAAGTTTTTTTTATAACAATTTTCCCCTTTTCAGGTACTTCGTATTTATATAATTACGAACGCACCTAAAAAAAGCAAGATCTTTTATTCAGACTGAGGGAAAAAAGAAGTTCATCGTAAGCATTATTTGTTAAATTTCAACAGAAAACACTCTTTTGGACGGCTTTTTTAAAATAGCCAAGGTTTTTTTTCTCTGATGTCTCCACAAATAAACGAAAATCATTCCCATAATGGTTCGACTTTAATCCCAACGGCTGTGTATTTCGGATTTTGCAATAGCTTCCGGATGACGTCAGCTAGTAATAAACTGGGGGGGGGGGGGAGGCAAAGTCGTTTGAAGTCTCTTCTGCAATTTTCCGTAGAAAGGATTGAAAAGATTTATGTAAGTAAAAATTCGATGTAATCCGATAGAATAAGTCTAGATTTAGAGTATTTTTTAACTACAGTATTTAAAGTACGTTTATTTTAAACAATTTTTCCCTGTTCCAGGTACGTTCGTATTTATATAATAATGAACGCACCTAAAAAAAGCAGAATCTTTTATTCAGACTGAGGGAAAAAAGAAGTTCATCTTAAGCATTATTTGTTAAATTTCAGTAGAAAATGCTGTTTCGAAAGACTTTTTTAAATAGCCAAGGTTCTTTCTTTGATGTCTCCACAAATAAACGAAAATCACTCCAGTAATGGTTCGACTTGAATGCCAACGGCTGTTTATTTCGGATCTTGCAGTAGCTTCCAGATATCGTCTGCTAGTAATAAAATGAGGGGCAAAGTCATTTGAAGGCCCTCCGGCAATTTTCGGTAGAAAAAATTGAAAACATTTGTGAAAGTAAATATTCGATGCGATCCGATAGCGTATGTCTAGATTTATAGTATTTATTTAACTACAGTATTTAAAAATAGTAAGTTTTAAAAAAAAGCATTTTTCCCCTTTTCAGGTACGTTCGTATTTATTTAATTACGAACGCACCTAAAAAAAAAGAAGAATCTTTTATTCAGACTGAAAAAAAATATTAGTTAATCATATGCATTATTTATTAAATTTCAACAGAAAACGCTCTTTCGAACAATTTTGGAAAATAACCAAATTTCTTTCTCTGATGTGTCCGCAAATAAACGAAAATCATTCCCGTAATGATTCGACTTCAATGTTAACGGCTGTGTATTTCGGATTTTGCGGTAGCTTCCGGATGTCGTCTGCTGGTAATAAAATGTGTGGCAAAGTTATTTAAAAGCCCACCGGAAATTTTAGATAAAAAGAGTTGGAAACACTTGTGAAAATAAAAATTCGATGTGATTCGATAGAATAAGTCTAGATTTACAGTATTTAAAGTAAATTTTTTTTAAACAATTTTCCCCTTTATAGGTACTTACGTATTTATATCATTACGAACGCACCTAAAGAATGCAGAATCTTTTATTCAGACTAGATAAAAAAAAATCAGTTCATAATACGCATTATTTGTTAAATTTCAACAGCACTCTTTCGAACGACTTTTTAAAATAGCCAAGGTTCTTTCTCTGATGTCTCAACACATAAACGAAAATCATTCCTATAATTGTTCAACTTCAATGCCAACGGCTGTGTATTTCATATTTTGTTGTAGTTTCCGGATGTCGTCTGCTAGTAATAAACTGAAGGGCATTTGAAGGGCCTCCGGCAATTTTCTTGTAATGTTTCGACTTGAATGCCAACGGCTGTGTATTTCGGATATTTCAGTAGCTTCTAGATGTCGTCTGCTAGTTATAAACTGAGAGGCAAACTCATTTGAAACCCCTACGGCAATCTTCGATACAAGAATTGAAAACATTTATGTAAGTAAAAATTCGATGCGATCCGATAGAATAAGTCTACATTTGCAGTATTTATTTAACTACAGTAATTGAAGTGTTTTTTTAATATAATTTTTCCTCTTCTCAGGTACATTCGTATTTATACTCTGCTCAAAACAATTAAAGGATATTTGAAGTTTTATATAAAATAAAGATATAAACGAAATTTTTTTTGCCGAAAATAGAAGAAGAGAATCACAAATGCAAATTTTTCTGGTTTTCAAACTGTGGAGTATGCAAATTTTGAGTTCGACGTCAAAAACGTCGCTTCAGCGGCAGCGAATGAAATTTGACTTTCAACTGGATAAAAGAGAACGAAGGCAAGGATGATCGGCATTCAGTGATTGCTTTGTTTCGATGAGTACGATGTCTCAGCGAAGTCATTTGACAGATTCAGAAGCTTGGAGAATTGTTGGTAGGTTAGAAGGGGGCCAAACTCAAGCCGAAGTAGCGCAAGCCATTGAAGTGTCACAAAGGATCATTTCCAGGATCTGGAACCGTTTTTTGGAGAGTGCATGTGCAGGCCGAAGACCAGGGCAAGGTCGTAGACGGGCAACAACGCCCACTGAAGATCGGTATTTAGCGTTAACAGCTCGGAGACACCGAAACATGAACGCTACTCTTCTCCAACAACACCTTCGCTCGGCTACAGGCACCACGATTTCAACTCAGACTGTCCGAAACCGGCTCCATGCTGTAGGTCTATATGCTCGCCGACCGATGGTATGTGTTAGATTAACATCAAGGCATCGTCGCGACCGCAGGGAGTGGGCAACCGAGCATGTCAACTGGAGGAGAAATGAATGGAGCAATATTCTGTTTTCTGACGAGTCCCGTTTTTCTGTGCATCCGGATAATAGGCGTATTTTCATCTGGAGGGACCGTGGCAGTAGGAATAATCCTGCGTTCGTGCACGAAAGTGTCAGATTTGGCGGTAGAAGAGTGTTGGTGTATGGTGGCATCTCCATTGAAGGGCGCACTGACCACTACACCATTCGAGATGGAGCTCTGACTGGTCGCCGACATAGGGATGAGATCCTCAGACCTATTGTAGCCCCTTACGCTGCAGCAATCGGAGATAACTTCATTTTCATGGACGATAACTGCAGGCCACATCGTGCAAACCTGGTGGAGAATTTCCTTTTCGAGGAAGGAATCGTTCGAATGGAATGGCCAGCGTGTTCTCCAGACATGAATCCAATCGAGCACGTTTGGGACGCTCTAGGAAGACGAGTTTCTGGTAGCCAACAACCCCCACAAACTCTCCAAGAACTGGAAAGATCTCTTCTGGAAGAGTGGGGCAGAATACCCCAACTCGTCATTAATAGCCTCATTGAGTCCATGCCTCAAAGGTGTTCAACGTTGCTGGCCGCCCGTGGAAACCATACCCCCTACTGAAAATGATTTTCTTTGAAGAGAACACCTTTTCTTATTCTTTTTTCTCATATGCACAAATTGTGTTTTTTTCCTTTTGTACAGAAATGCGCAATAAAATGCATTTTTTTCTGCCAAATATGTGTAATTTATTCTCATATAACCTAATATGTCTGTCGACCATGTATCAATCAGCTAAAAAATTTCCCAGATACAAAATCCACCTAAAACTGCAATATCCTTTAATTTTTTTGAGCAGTGTATGATAACGAACGCACCTGAGAAAAAGCAGAATCATTTATTCAAACTGGGAGAAAAAAAATCAGTCCATCATAAGCATTATTTGTTAAATTTCCACAGAAAACGTTCTTTAGAACGATTTTTTGAAATAGCGAAGGTTTTTTCTCTGATATCTCCACAAATAAAAGAATGGGGGGCATTTGAAGTCCCTCCGGCAATTTTCTTGTAATGGTTCGACTTGAATGACAACCGCTGTGCATTTCGAATTTTTCAGTAGTTTCCGGATGTCGTCTGCCAATAATAAACTGAGAGGCAAAATCATGTAAAGCCCCTACGGCAATTTTCAATAAAAGGAATTGAAAACATTTGCGTAAGTAAAAATTCGATGTGATCCGATAGAATAAGCCTAGATTTATTATATTTATTTAACTACAGTAATTGAAGTAAGTTTTTTTATAACAATTTTCCCCTTCTCAGATATATCGTATTTATATAACTACGAAAGCACCTAAAAAAAGCAGTATCTTTTATTCAGACTGGGGAAAAAAATCCATTCATCGTAAGCATTATTTGTCAAATTTCAACAGAAAACGCTCTTTCGAATGACTTTTTAAAATAGCCAAGATTCTTTATATGAAGTCTCCACAAACAAACGAAAATCATTGCCGTAATGGTTCGACTTGAATGCCAACGGCTGTGTATTTCGGATTTTGCAGTAGCTTCCGGATGTCGTCTGCTAGTAATAAACTGAGAGGCAAAACCATTTGAAACCCCTACGGCACTTTTCAATAAAAGGAATTGAAAACATTTGCGTAAGTAAAAATTCGATGTGATCCGATAGAATAAACCTAGATTTATAGTATTTATTTAATTACAGTAATTAAAGTAAGTTTTTTTTTCAAAACAATCCGACCTTTTTCATGTACGTTCTTATTTATGTAATTACGAAGGTTCTAAAAAAACAGAATTTTTTATTTCGTCTGGGAAAAAAAATTCACACCATCATAAACATTATTTGTTAAATTTCAACAGAAAACGTTCTTTCGAACGATTTTTTAAACTAGCCAAAGTTTTTTCTCTGATGTCTGCGCATATAAACGGAAATCATTCCTTTAATAGTTGGACTTGAATGCTAACGGCTGTGTATTTCGGATTTTTCAGTAGCTTGCGTATGTCGTCTGCTAGTAATAAACTGAGAAGCAAAATCATTTAAAGCCCCTACGGCAATTTTCGATACAAGAATTGAAAATATTTTTGAAAGTAGAAATTCGATGCGATCCAATAGAACAAGTCTAGATTTACAGTATTTATTTAACTACAGTTTAAGTAAGCTTTTTTAACAATTTTTTCCCTTTTCAGGTACGTTCGCATTTATATGAATACCAACGCACCTAAAAAAAGAAAAATCTTTTATTCAGGCTGAAAAAAATATCAGTTCATCGTAAAATTTTTTTGTTAAATTTCAACAGATAACGCTTTTTCGAAAGACTTTTGAAAATAGCTAAGGTTTTTTTTCTCTGGTGTCTCCAGAAATAAACAAGAAATTATTCCCGTAATGGTTCGATTTGAAAGCCAATGGCTGTGTATTTTGGATTTTGCAGTAGTTCTCGGTTGTTGTCTACTAGTAATAAACTGGGGGGCAAAAAAAATTTGAAGGCCCACAAAGAATTGAAAACATTTGTAAAAGTAAAAATTCGATGTGATCCAATTGAGTAAGCCTAGATTTACAGTATTTATATAACTATTGTTACTAAAATAACTTTTTTCAACAATTTTTCCCTTTTACTTACCCATCATACGTATTATAGGGTAAGTCTTGCAATCGTTTTGAAAATCGAAAAAAAACGTTAACGGATTTACACGTTTCAGATACTGGAGATTCCGAAAAACATATTTTTTTGAAAAATTTTTTTGCCGTCTGTCTGTATATAAACGCTCTATCTCCCGAACAAATTGAGATATAGAATTGAAATTTTGTATGTACTTAGTATGTAAAAATGGGACGAAGCCTATTTAATATCAGTAACCTCGATTATCCGGAACTATTTTTTCGGACTCTCGAAAAATTCCTTCTGATGAAAGATATATAAAAATTTTCAAATTTTTTATTTTAAAGAGTGGATGTAAAAGGCAATAAAATAACACAAATTTTGCATAAAGAACAAAGTCGATCGAATTATTAGTTATCGAGATATGTGTAATCCTGTTTTCCGCATTCTTTGATTTTTCATGATCCTGTATTTTAATCAAATTTCAATTCAAAGATATATTTTAATTGGAAATGAGACGCTTCATTCGACGCAGTAAATTGTTAGTTAATATGATTATTATTTTTAGAGTTATAAGGATGTTTCTTTTACGCAATCCGGTACTACTTGTGTAGTTTGGTATTTTACATAATTTGTCGAAATGGGTTCATCAGCAATTCATTAATGGAGCATTACTACGTATATTAAGAATATTTAAATATACATTTAAATTTTGTTTTGGAATTGCAATGCATTTTATAAATATTTTACACATGTTTTATTTTCATATTTTATATTATGCATATACATGATGGGTAAGTATTACGGTGGCCCCCAACGACTAGTTTCAGATGTGGTCGTAATTATATAAATAACAACTATAACTGTTATCTGATACGGCACACTGTTTGTATGTTCACATATAACAGCACAAATACTATCCAACAGAATGATTTTAAATTTAGTATGTGGAATTTAGCATATGATTTGAAATTTAGTAATTTTGCAAACTTTATTCGAGTCATTTCAAATTTTACGAAAATCAAATCAAAACTTTAAATTATATTAATGATTTTTTTGTCATTCTATTAAATACTTCATTAGTTGAATGATATCCCATGATAGGTACTGATTCGATGTTGTCATGGTGGTTAAATTCTATTTAAGGTGGAGTCCTATTATTTCCATATTATTGACTTTTATATTTAAAATTGTAATAAATTTTTTATTCATGCATTATTTCCAAAAGAGATAAATAGCTATTGCACCGATATCTGAGTTTTTATACAAATACTTATAGATAGAATGCACTTCATTTATCATATTTGACCTGGAATTTCAGACTTATTTATTTGGTTTAATTATAAAACTTGAAAGAATGTAATATGTAGAATTTTGCCATGTAAACACACTGACGCAATCTACGGCTTGAAACAAACAACTGTATTTCAACACAGTCTGGACCTATTTAAGCCAAAGGTTAACATGCTAGACATAAAATAAGCAGTGGATAGAAGAATTATGGATAGGTTATAAAGTGTGCGAATGAGAATAAATTGTAAAGTTAAGAATTTCGAATTTAAAAATACTAATGAAAGAATTTTAACTAAACCGAATAAGATGAATAGAATGTTAACAAAATTGGGTGTAAAGTTACTTACCCATCTCCCAAAAAACGACAGTAAAACTGGAAGGAAAATTGGGTTTGAAATATTATAAAAAATCATATTTATTTCATATATCATTACAAACCAGAATATTCCTTTTCATCAACAATGAACTCGGATTTTATATTGACTTCGAATACGGCGAACACAATGGATTGTCCATGCACATTCCAACAAGACTATATAATAAAGTTTTAAACAGCTTTACTCACATGTCACAAACAGAATCTTTCCTTTGAATAAAGAATACAGTTGATTGCTTCAAAAAGGTTACATCGGTAACTTACTTTCAACATTTTTTATCAGAATAGAATAATGAATAAATTTGTCAACAAACATAAGCATCTACTGATGCCAAAAAACATTTTCGAATAAAAAAACTTTGCTCGGCAGACGAGAGAAATAAAACCACTTTTGTCTAGGGACTAGCAAGTGTCATGTAGATTAAATGCCACGGAGTCTCGGCTTCTTTTTTCGTCCAAGCAGCTTTGTGTTATTTTCATCAAACTATTGAATCTATCAAATAGTAAAATTTAGGTAGAAGTTTATTTAAAATTTTAGACACTTTAAATTGGACTTTAAAGACTGAATAACATTTATAGAACGTTTAATTAAATGGATTTGGACATTCCTGTTCTTCACATATAAATTCGGCATCAGAGTCTAAATAGCGTTAAAAAATTCAATTAAATGGAATTAGACTTTCATTTCTACATACCAATATGTTGTGAACTATAGCAAGGAGTTTGCATCCAAGTTTGAAATGTTAAAAACGTTAAAATATTTTCGTTTTCATAAAGAACTTTATATTTTTAATCAATATAAATGTCACTTTCTCCGGTGCAAACTTCTTGTTTTTTTATCATTTGTGCATGATGTTAATAACTTTGCAATCATTTGTTTTATTCTTCATATTGTATTACATACAGTCTATTTCACTTCCAGAATTAACTTTATTTTATACCCATTATAAAATGTATTTAAATCTTGGGCACCCAAATACCTTTCCCTTATCATCTTTGCGCGTCCTTTTTCTTTCTTTCTAACCGATGACCAGGCCAGGCCCCTACCTGACGAGTTATCTCAGCTTAACGGGTTAGATACTTGGTATGGAGGCAATCGCTGCGTAGTGGTAATAAACCTGATTTTTTCTCTTCGCATGTCATTATTTCTGCAGTACTTGCTTCTCGTTTGAACATACTTTGTTTTGCCTGTTACTTAACGTTACATCCTGTTGTTTGTACTGAAAATGCCTACTCATGTTGGTCTCGGAATATAGAACCTTGTCCAGATGACGAGACCTTCATCTGGCAAGGCACCTCCAGAAGTATAGTTCACAGGTAACTTGAAGGACTTCGCATCCATGTCGGATTTTACATGTACCAAGCGCCTTTAGCGTACATGAAGGAATTTTAGCCGGCAAAGGGGCGAACCACTAAGACAAGTACCCGGTTTGGCAATTTAGACTGAATGCTTTGTTGGTAATCTTTGTGTTTTATTGCACATTGGGTTAACAGTGTGATTTGTTGCTGCACACCTAGTACTGATCATACCAGACGGAATGGGGTTGGATGTTTTTGAGACTAAACGGTGGTACTAAACTTAGCTGAAATTGGAGGCAATTTTTAGGGAATTGAAAAGATCAGTGAATGGCGAAAAGCATAGTCGTACCGCATAAGTTAAAATTTTGCGCCAAAAAGCAAGGCAGACGAGAGCGTTGCAGAGGGAGACAAGATCCCGCTTTTTTACCGTACCTCACCAGAAAAACTGATTCCTTGGGCTGTCCCATTAGAGCGGGTCCGGTAGCTCGTGCGGACAAGACCCTATTGCAGGTCCTACCCTCTGTCTAGGGCTTTGTGATGATGCTAGGTAACATTTAAATTTTTTTAAAGGAACATGCTTTCAATATAGTAACTCAAATTCCATGTAATGTTCATTTTCATTTGTTAATTTATAGAAGTCAGGAAAATGACACAATAAAAGTCTACTCAATTTTTACTAAGACTTCAATTACATTATTGCCAAAGAAATATATAAATGATCTTGCTGGTAACTATGATTATCTTCCTCTGATTTTAACTATGCAAAAAAAAAAAAAAAAAAAAAAAAAAAAAAAAAAAAAAAAAACTCTACAGTGCTATGATTGTACCTGATAAAGGATGAAAATGACATTCATTTCAATGGCAACCATATTTTTACTGTGAAATATTTTTTGTAAAATATAGAATTTATTACCTTCCTCACATATTTATTTTATAAAGTAAAAATATTAATAAAAAATAGAATAAAACTAGAAAAAGATATTTATGCAGTAAAGCAGAAGGCCCCTTACTTTGACATGCCCGGAAAATAACAATCTGAAATTGAGTCTTTTAATTGCTTTATTTATGTTATTAAAAACGTAATGTCTCTTTAAAATACTTCTAAGAATATTTTTTAATTAGAAAGTATAAAAATAAATTGCATTATATAACATTTAATAGGAATTATATTGTGTGGACTGCAATTTCCGTATTTTTAATGGTCACCCATGCATCAATTAGAAAATTAATACTTCCTTTTCAAATTTACATATCACTAACCCGCAAGAAAAGTGACACATCTCGCAAAATTTCATTTTACTTTTTATTCCACTAATTAATTGTGTCTTAATTGTGTATTGCTACACAAAAAGTTTCATGTGTAGTTTTAAGGAAAATCACTTCATTATGCTATTTGTCCATTCGTGACCGGAGAAGAGGGGTGGAATGTGTGGGGAAGTAAATTTATCTAACCGTCTAAACCACATCTATGTCTTCATTCTTAAGGGTTTTATACTTTTATGCACGCTTTTACTCCTTCATACAGTGTTAAGTGCTAGAATTTCGCGCCACAGTAAAATCATGCAAACTTTCTTTTGCCTCTGCTGTAAAATTTACTTTTGCTGAGATGTGTCCCTTTTCTGGCGGGTGAACGATATTATCAATATACAAATCAATATACAAATCAATATTACAAATTTAAATTGACTTTAAAACATTTTCTTGTTTCTATTGCCATTTTCAGTCGCCTATTATTAGTGTAATTGACTTATAATACTTTGCTTTATTTTAACAACATTTCTGGCGCCTAGCGCTCTTTCATTATTTTATTTTATTATTTGACTTTTTATTTTTGTGGAGTTTCCCTGCCTATGTCTTTGCACGTCGCAGAGGGTACGTTGCTGATGCCATTTTTGGTTGGTTCCCTGGCAAAGTGATCCTGATCCTGTAACTAATGGAAAACCTTTCTCGTTGAAATCACGATGGATGCAAAATATTATGGCACACTCGCTGAAAGATTAAATAAAACTAAAAGGGAAAAAACCTTTAATCTCTCCTAATTTCGAAAGAATATATATATATTTATTTTTCATTTATAATTACAAATTTTAAAATAAAAATAAAAATCAGTTATTTAATAATTATTGTGATAAGTTATCAGAACTCATTCTAATGTATTAAAAATCTGATAATAAATAGTCTGATGACAAGCTCGCTGGACGATTAAATAAAACTAAAGGGGGGGACGTTTAATCTCTATTAATTTCGAAAAAAATAGATATTTATTTTTCATTTGTAATTACAAATTTTAAGCCTTTTAAAAAAAATCAGTTATTTAATAATTATTGTGATAAGTTATCAGAACTCATTCTAATGTGTTCAAAATCTGATAATAAACGTTGGTAAAATTTAAATATTCTAATATTTTTATTTCAGGATGAAGAAATGGATATGTATTTGGATCTTCATGCACATACTGGCCTACTTGGTGCTTTTGTTTACGGAAATACGTACAGCGACGTCTACCGGTTCCAAAGACATACGCTATTTCCTAAGCATCTCAGTTACTGTGCCGAAGATTTTTCGTTGGAAAACACAGCTTACAACAAAGATAGGAACAAGTCAGGGACTTCACGAAGGTAACACCCGTTGTGTTATTATTTTATTAATTAAAGATTTTAATCCGAATCTTAACAGTTATTTTAACCCCTTGTGAGCAAGCGACACATTTACGTGCCGCAAAAAGGCTTAAGAATCGTTTGTCTCCACCAGTAAAATTTTACTCTCAAATTTGCCTTATTCAATCGGAACATTTTCTCGATTTAAGATGGTTTAAATTTCTGATTTTTTAAATCTGGGAACAAAATATTAAAAGTTTGGTAAAAAGCTACCGTCGTGAAGGGGTTAAAAGTAATAAGCTAAATTAGAAACAAAAGCATGTACAAAATACCACTTTTTGCAAAAAATTACATTCCATTCATTTAGTCGAAGAATTTAGTCATTAAATAGAATGTGGATGATTATTAAAAATAGTGGTATTGAACATTTTTGTCTAACGGAGCAAATAAATTCTTCTAGATCGTAAGCAGTACAGACTAAGGCGTTAAAGAGTTTATAATTTATTTTCAGCAATATGCACTTATGCACCGTGATGTACTCAAATTTTGTAATCTATACTAATAAGAAACATCAATTTCATTAGATTTGAAATTAAGTAACATCATTAAAATTAATCTCAAACAATTATCACCCTTCAATCGTAAATATATCCCATTTTTAGGTGCGTTCGTAATTATGTAAATACGTAGCACCTATAGTGGTCGTTCAGTCCGTCCTTCTGTCTGTCCGCATATAACAACGCAAAAACTACCCAACCGAATCGTTTGAAATTTCAAATACATAATTATTTCATAATTTTGTCGAGTCATTTCAAATTTTATGAAAATCGGATGCATAGATCAATTACAGGGGCAATCAAAAGTATTCCATTACATTACGGTAAATGGGGGAAAATTTTTCAAATGTATTTCAACCATTTGAAATTTAAAATACATAATTATTACATAATTTTGTCGAGTTATTTCAAATTGTATGAAAATCGGATGCATAGATCAATTACAGGGTCAATCAAAATTATTTCGTTACATTACGATCAATGGGGAAAAATGTTTCAAATGCATTTTAATGGTGTTACACTCATTCGAACTTAATAAAATTTATATGCAACTATAAAGTACATATTATAATATACATTTTACATAATTTGTGGTGCAAAGAATATTTGTTATTGATTTACAAGGCCACACAAAAGTATTCCATTACATAATGGTATAGGGAGAACATTGTTTGATTGGCGTTTTAATTGTAATTCGCTATTTACAATTTCATGAGATTGATATAAAAGAGTAATATTTTTAAAACTTCGTTATCGTACGAACGCACCTCATTTGCTACGCTTCACGTGCAATTTCCAACTTGTTTAATATGTCTTGCAAACGAGCTATAAAAAACACAAACTCATTTTTATAAAGGTAAATCTCAAATATTTCAATTTTATCACAATTAAAGTATATTTGGGGATTTAGAGTACGGGCAAGCAGATACCCAGATTACCAGAAAAATGAGTCATACTCATAAAATATTCAACTATACTACAAAGTGTCTGCAGAAAACGGCAGAGAAAGATTTTCAAAGATAAGATAAGAAAAAAAGTGGAAGGGACTCACAATAACACTTACTAAACGTTACTAAATTACAAGTAACTTACGTTATCTAGTAAGCTAACAAAATAGCTACCGATGATTTTGAAAAAAAGTTTCCTTATTTTTAGAAATCTCTAGAAGAAAAATCATTCGGAAAGCAATAATTTTCCGAATTGAATACAAATGTCTTTCTCGAAATTTGCTAAGATCAAAAAAATTTTTTATTTCAAAACATTTTCTGTAAAACTCATAAAACTATTACTGTCTGAAAATGGTTTTTAAAGATAAGGAGAAGATTTTAGAAATCACACACACAATGTTGTTAGTTCAAGATCAGAATGAAGATTTCTAAAATTCGATGAAAAACAGCTTATAGTTGAGCTATTACTTATATTGTCTACCATTATCGCCAAATGAGTTGCGAGAAAAATTTGGTTTAGACATAATTATATTTAAGATCATGTGCAACACATGGTACAGTTTAACGATGAATGTCGCTATTTAATTAATATTAATCACTGAATCAATTTCCTATAGTGACACAGAGACAGATTCAGTCGTCTATAATTGGTCAAGGATTATATGCATTACTCACCAATGCTGCATCCTAGATAGTACCATAAACATTAATTTTCTGTAGTTTGTCATTTACATAAGAGATATGATGCCAATGTACCGATGTGTGTTACTATCGATATCTATATGTAATGTACATGACACTAGCACTATTCTCACCTCAGAAGTTGCAAAGTGACTGATTCACTTTTAAGTTATACAGAGTTGCCATGTCTCCGATTTTTTCATCCCACTTTTATCTTAGAGAAATTGATATTGTTTTAAATTGATGAAATGCTTCAATTAAATAAAAGAAACTTTTTGTATTAAAATACTGGCATCCAAAAAGTCAGAGACATGGCAGCTCTTGTTATATAACTTCAAGCTACATTCAATGAGCATCGCATGCATTCTATGTGAAACATGCGGATGCTTTCTTAAGAGATCATCGGATCTCCTTCAAATTGATATGAATAAGCTGTAACCAGGCGTTTTTAGATTTTCCTGCTGTTGCCTCGATAGTAGGCCGGTTACAGAGTGAGAATGTGAATGATATGGCTATTTTTAACTGAAGCCATAGCCAAATTCTAATCAGAAAATTATTCATATTAATTCATATTTTTTCCGATTTATTAAGGTAGTAACAGTGAAAAATGCGGTGTCATTATTTAGCAACCAATTTTATTTGCGCTTAATTTTCCGTATAAGCGAGATTAGATGCTTTAAAAAACAAAATCGCCAATTATTTAGCTTGCCAGCAAACAGCATGCTGTGTATTCGTAACAAAATTGCGCATAATGCAACAAAATGATATAAATGAGATGTGGATTAGGGTTGTCACAATTACTTGTGCAGGATCATCCGTAATCTGAATTCAGCGGATTAATAATTTACAATGATCTGTGTGTTTTGATACGTCAACTCTATCAACCGTACGAAAGTTGACGATTGTTTCGTTATCTGTATCCTCTAGTCTATCACATATATAAAACTCGGGAAAACTATAATTGGTAAAGAAGTATGGCACTGCTCCAGGAAACATAAATAAAGAGATTTCATCGAATTCGCACAAAATCATATCTGAAATATCTATGCGTTATATTATATTTATATATTGAAAAAATTATAATTTTAAGTAAATCTTGCGGATTTAAAATTTTAAATTCTATTTCTGTTGTTGAGACACATATTTATAAGAAAGGCCTTTAAGTAGGTTTCGTAAGAATAACTAGCTATTACATTCTCCCTATATAACATTTCTGAACTTATTTTGCAAATCTATGCCGATCATAATGCCTAAAACCCAAAACTACTCTCAGTTCAAAACTTTATATATCTATCTAACTATATCACTTATTTTTGGGTATGGTAACTTCCATAATTTTGCACAAGTCTCTACCCAAACTGATACATAAAATCAAAGGGCAAAAAAGTCGTTAATGGGCAAAATCAGATCAAGAGGGTGGAAATGGGAAGTGTTTTTGTTAAAACAGAAAAAAAAACATAACTTCTTGATTATCATATGTATAAAATCAGTTTAATGTTATTATTACATTTTGAAAAAGGGTCTAAAATTCATGCAAGACAGATTTTTGATATAATTGAGAATGGGCTTAAGGAGTGCAAAAAATGAGATTTTAAGAACAAAGAAATCATAACTTCGTCAGTTCATAGGCTATCAAATCCACTTAAATTTTTTCATCAATTTTTTAATAGTAACTATTACTTTTGTATTGACAAGTTTTTGATACAACTAATTCTTACAGTATTTTATTTAAATATATGTGTGTGTGAGGGGGACGGGAGTTGGAGGGTGTTGTAAAGAAAAACGTCGAAATCTACATGTGCATGTAGGCTTGGCCGACACAGATATTTTTGAAAATTGAAAAAAAATCGGGGCTCCGTCATGTGATTTGAAAATAGTTTCAAATGTATGAAAGAAAACAGCATTTTAAAAAAATCTTCGGAAATCTTTACAGTACACAAAGCATTGAAATTTCATATTTAACAAGCTAAAGTTATACAAGAGTAAAAGAGATTTTTATTCATATATTGATTTGCT
This sequence comes from Maratus speculifer, assembly GCA_964019185.1. Classification (NCBI taxonomy): domain Eukaryota; kingdom Metazoa; phylum Arthropoda; class Arachnida; order Araneae; family Salticidae; genus Maratus; species Maratus speculifer. The sequence goes on from OZ025294.1 coordinate 281,413,816, forward strand.
AAGTTATAAAATTACAAAATCAAAATTTGAAATTATTTTGTCATTCAGTCCTTTAAATTAAAATTTTTCTTATCATAAAAACTCTACGTCCTCTTAATTACATGGAAGCTTGATAGACATTTAAACATTTTCTCTTTAATATATACGGAATAACGTAAAAACGTCTACTTTACATGAAGTATACGACTAAACTAACATTTCTTATTACAGTTAAAAACTTTCATTGAGTATTTCATGTTTCATAAATATGAATAATGTACTTTTATGAGAGAGGCGCAGACAATTTTGAATATTTCATCACTTCAAGTCTCCTTTGTAGGCGGGGGGGGGGGGGGAACATGAGAGGCCATAAATCATTGACAAAATGGAAGATGCAATATCGCCTTGTAATCAATGAATAAAACAAAGCAAAGTATGCGCTGAATTTAAGTTCCATCATCGACTATCTAAAGGGGAAACATTTACAAATCAAAAGAAGAATGAATGGGTTGTAGTTTCTAGGAGAAAATATTTGAAAACTTACTCCATCGTTGACGGTTGCTCTTATTCTCTCATTTTTTTCTTTGAAAACAAGACAATAGCTGTTACAAGACAGCTCTTCCATAAATTCGTGAAAAAATATATATATCTATACACACTCTAAGTCCGTTAATGCTCAGCGTCATATAAATAGGTCAGCTACATTTTGTCTTAATATAATCATTTAATGAGACCTTGTAACGGACGGTTGCCCGTTGGGGGTGTTCTGGTGTTGTTGAATGAATACATAACTCGTGATATAAGATAAAACCAGTTTATTTAAACGGTTAGGGCTCAAGGAAAGTGGAGCTTTTGGTTCTTTAATTTTAATAACTAGTAACAATACTAACAGATTAAACTCGTACTCACAGCTCCGGCACTAGCCTCAATCGGGACACTTCGAATCAACTTCTCACGTAAGCTTCAGCTAAACTGCTCGATAAAACTTTATTAGACAGCTCGTGGCTGTGATACACACTTTATTAACTTTGAAATACTCAACGTAAATAATTACTATCTCTTACCTACGGCAAACTTCTCGAATCGCTCTGCTCTGAATGAACTAAGTTGGCAATTGCTGCTGGCGGCTCACTGCAAAACTCCTGGCTAACTCACTGGAGGCTCAATAATAACTTGCTATAACTCGATTTAACTTGATCCACTGCTTGTCATCACCACCTAGCTAGCTTGCGCCGCTAGACACCCTCACACACTCAAACTCCAAGCTTTTATATGCTGCAAACTGAGACACTACAAATTTACATATTACTTCTAACCACGACTTAACTGTAGAAACCGAGGAAGACACACACGCTCTAGAAAGTTAAAGTAAAAGAGAGGATAGATGTCGCTTTCACGCTACACAATGTTAAATCATTGACGTCACGATCTCAAAAAAATGCTAGAGTGCCTTTACAAAGGTTACTCCCTCACAACCTTATCATCTTCAAATCTGATATAAACTATAGGATACACATTTTTACATTTTTTTTATCAGGTATATAAATAATGTTAAAAAGAAAAAGAAATTTTCGTGTGAATAGAACCAAACAAATTACAGAAAAAAATAGAAATCTGTTTGTAATAGCTCACTTTAACGAGCTATGTATTATATAGAAACAACTTGTGGCAAAAATGTACTAAAATTAAAAACGCTAATAATTTTATAGTGCGTTAAAATATCATTTGTCGGGTACATTGGTAGTAAAAAACTAATAAAAAATATTTTTTTATGTTTTGCAATATTTTTGTAATTAAAAAATAAAAATAAAATAAATAACTCTATTTTCTCTTAATTTATTGAACTTTAATACATATTTAAACAATTTCTTTTACAGAATAACGTAAAAATGTCTACTTTACATGCAGCATAAGATTAAATTAACATTTCTGACTACTGTTAAAAACTTTTTTTTGTATTTCTTGTTTCGTAAATATCAATAATGTACTTTTACGAGAGAGGCGCAGACAAGTTTGAATATTTTACCACTTCAAGTCTCTTTTGTATGGGGAAAAAAAATAACATGAGAGGCCATAAATCATTGACAAAATGGAAGATACAATATCGCCTTGTAATCAATGAATAAAACAAACTTCAAAGCAAAGTATGCGCTGAATTTAAGTTCCATCATCGACTAGCTAAAGGAGAAACATTTTCAAATCAAAAGAAAGATGGATGGGTTGTAGTTTCTAGGGGAAGATATTAGAAAACTTACCCCATCCTTGACGGCTTCTCTTATTCTCTCATTTCTTCTTTATTTATTTAATTTTTTTTTTCTTTCTTGAAAGAGAGACAATAGCTGTTACAAGACAGCTCTTCTGTAAAGTCGTGAGAAAAAATATACACACTCTAAACCTGTTAACGCTCAGCATCATTCAAAAAGATCAGTTTCATTTTGTCTCAATATAATCATTTAATGAGATTTTATATTCTTCAGACCTGATATGTATTATAGGATAAAAATTTTTACAATTTTTTTTATGTATATAATGTTGAAAAAAGGAAATATTGGTGTGAATAGAAACAAAGAAGTTGAATAATTTAAAAAAATTGAATTTTTAATATTAAAGCGCTTTTTTGAGAGCTATGTATTTTACAAAAATGGCTTGCCGGAGATATGTACGAAATGTACAAAAATGAAAGCATAAAAATTTTATTGTGCGTTAAGATACCATTTCTAGAGTCCATTGTTAATAAAAAATTACTAAAATTATATTTATTTTATGCTTTTCAATGGTTTTGTAATTCAAAAAACTAAAATAAATAAAAGTAAAATAACTCTATGTTCTCTTAATTTATGGAACTTTTTTAGCTATTTAAACATTTTCTCTTTAATATTTAAGGAATAACGTAAAAATGTCTACTTTACATGAAGTATACGATTAAACTAACATTTCTGACTACAGTTAAAAACTTTCGTTGACTATTTCATGTTTCGTAAATATGAATAATGTACTTTTATGAGAGAGGCGCGGACAAGTTTGAATATTTTACCACTTAAAGTGTATTTTGTAGGTGGGGGGGGGGGGGAGAACATGAGAGTCACATAAATCATTGACAAAATGGAAGATGCAATATCGCCTTGTAATCAATGAATAAAACAAACTTCAAAGTTAAGTATGCGCTGAATTTAAGTTCCATCATCGACTATCTAATGGAGAAACCTTTTCAAATCAAAAGAAGAATGGATGGGTTGTAGTTTCTAGGAGAAGATATTAGAAAACTTACCCCATCGTTGACGGCTGCTCTTATTCTATCATTTCTTCTTTATTTCTTCATTTTTTTTTTCCTTGAAAGAAAGACAATGGCTGTTACAAGACAGTTTTTTTTAAGTCGTGAAAAAAAAATACACACTTTTAATCTGTTAACGCTCTGTGTCATGCAAAAAGATCAGCTTCATTTTGTCTCAATATAATCATTTAATGAGACCTTATGATATTATCGGATGGATTATTATTATCTGTTGTATCATATATAATAGACATTTTTACAATTCTTTTCACATAAGTAAATAATGTTTTAAAAAAAGAAAGAAAAAACTTCTGTGAATAGAACCTAGTAGATTGTTGAACTAAACAAAATAGCTATTTGTTTCTTACAGCGCTTTTTTAGCGCGCTACGAATATAAAAAATGTCTTGCGTCAGATATGTACGAAATGTTCAAAAATGAAAACTTTAATAATTTTACTCTGCGTTAACATACCATTTGTAGAATCCAATAATAATAAAATTTACTAAACATATATTTATTTTATATTTTGCAATGCTTTTGCATTTTAAGATAGTAAAAAAAAAATCCTCAATGTTCTCTTAATTTTCGGAATTTTAATAGATATTTAAACATTTTCTCTTTAACCTATGCGGAATAACGTAAAAATGTGTACTTTACAGGAAGTAGACGATTAAACCAACATTTCTGACTACAGTTAAAAACTTTCATTGAGTCTTTCTTGTTTCCCAAATAGGAATAATGTACTTTTATGAGAGAGGCGATGACAAGTTTGAATATTTTACCACTTCAAGTCTCCTTTGTAGGCGGGAGGAAAAGAACATGCGAGGCCATAAATCATTGACAAAATGAAAGATGCAATATCGTCTTGTAATCAACGAATAAAACAAACTTCAAAGCAAAGTATGCGCTGAATTTAAGTTCCATCATCGACTAGCTAAAGGAGAAACATTTTCAAATCAAAAGAAGAATGGATGGGTTGTAGTTTCTCGGGGGAAGATATTAAAAAGCTTTCCCCATTGTTGACTGCTGCTCTTATTCTCTCATTTCTTATTTATTTATTTTTGCTTGAAAGAAAGACAATAGCTGTTACATGGCAGCTCTATCGTAAAGTCGTGAAAAAAAAATATAGACACTCTACACCTGTTAATGCTCAGCGTCATGAAAAAGATTAGTCTCATTTTGTCTCAATATAATCATCTAATGAGACCTTATAATCTTCAGACTTGATATATCCTACAGGATACACATTTTTACAATTTTTTACGTATATAAAAATAATGTTAAATATACATATATGGGTGATTCTCAAAATAGGGGACAATTTATGTCTTTCAGCATACAAAAAAAAAATTGAAAGGTTTTCTGCCATGTTTTTATATTTAGATATGTTTGTCTTAATATGATTCATTATTTGCACTCAAAAATTACTCATTTTTTAGTTAAAAACACATTAAAATAACAGAATAAATGTTCAAAATGTCATTAGCATGGATATCCACAGCAGCTGTGCCTTGTGTATACTAGCATTTTTCAAGAGTTAATATCATGTTTATAAAATAAAACAAATGTTATTCTTTCTTTAAATTAATCAAGGAGAAGATTTATCCAATAAATTTCTTTTTAAAAATAAAATTATAGTATATAAAAAAAGAATTAAAGTTTGTCCTCCATATTCGATTTTCAAAACAAGATCATACTAAAACAGCTAATTAATAATCAAAATTTCATTTTCACATATGACAATAGTTTGAAAATATAAAGTTTCTCCATGGCAACAAGTAGCCAGTTTATCCCAGCCTGAAAATAGAAGCATGTATTGTATTTTAAGAATATAAGTTGAATATTAGGGGCATACATCAATTGTATGTCATTAGAATGGATAATAATTTTCATGTTTATTTTATAGTTAAAATTTTTATTTTACTTATTTGCATAGAACTTTTGTGCTTTAAAAAGCCCCAGAAAGGACTATTGCATTGTGATTATATTATGGCTCATAATCTTATTTAAATTAAAATTTGTCATTAGCATGGACAAATATCAGTGTCATTAGCATGGTCTTTCTGTCCATGCTAAAGACTCCTATGTACATAACTGTAACCAGTGCTTATATTGTATCCTTTATAAAGTTTAATTTTACATATAAATTTAGGTATTACATTTATTATCCTTAAAATATGCATTAAATCTGTCAGAAAATCACTAAGACAGCTTCTTACATTGTTAGTGTCAGAATGTTGCTCATGTAAACAAAGTTTGCTCTTTGGTAATGTTTTTATTCTCCTTATATGTATATATGTAAAAATAGAAACCATTTGCTGAAAAGGAAGGCTAATAAATATAGAAAAAATTATTTAAACAGGAAGAAAATAAAAATTTCTTAATATATTTATTCCATGCAGTTTGCTTTGTCATTAGCATGGCTCAAAAAATACTAATTATTTTTTTTAAAGTTAATTTTTAAATATTTAGCTCTGTTGACTACATGTAAAGTATACATAATACTATATTAACAACACCTATTTTTTTTCAGAAATTTTGCTAACAGTAATTTTTTTAAGATTTCATTTTTCAAATTGTCCCCTATTTTGAGAATCACCCATATATTGGTGTGAATAGAACCAAACAAACTGCAAAACTAAAAAAAATAATAATAAAAATAAATAAATAAATAAATAAATAAACTTATTTTTATAGCGCTTTTTTTAGTGAGCTATGCATTATATAGAATTGGCTTTCGGCAGAACTATAAGAAATATACAAAAATGAAACATAAATTTATGATGCGTTAATACACCATTTCTAAAATCCACGGACAAAAAAAAAAAAAAAAAAAAAAAAAAAAAAAAAAAAAAAATGTGTATTTTGTTTTTTAATATGTTAGCAATTTAAAAAATTAAAATAAATAAAAGTAAAATTAATAATTACAATTCTTTTCACGTAATAAATAAAGTTTAAAAAAATGGTGTGAATGGAGTCTAGTAGATTATAGAACTAAACAAATTGGCAATTAGTTTCGTATAGCGCTTTTTTGCAAGCTACGTATTATATAAAAATGGCTTGCGTCGGAAATGTACAAAATGTACAAAAATGAAAACGTAAATAATTTTACTGTTGATTGTTAAGATACGCTGATTAATATTAAGTTTACTGATAAGCATTAAGATAAAATAAATTGAAAATTTTATGAAGTAGGGTAACACCCCCAGTAATTGGCACATTAAGAATTTGTCGTTAAACTTACTTAAATTTTCATTACAAAGAAATAAGCCATTTACTTGGGAATATTTTTAAATCAAAGAATGCATATCTGTGCATATATTTTGCCCACTAAAAGCAATAAAAATTGAAAAAGTATTTTTATAAAAATATATTTATAAAAAGTTGCTGAAATCACCAGTAATTGGCACCTAGAGCACCAATGTATGACACCTTGTGATCCAGTAATTGGCATATGTTTATATTTAAAAAAAAACTTTACATTTTGCATTGGGTTTAATCGCTTTAAATTAATTTACTGTAGATGAAAATGCCATATTTCAGGTTTTTGAGAGTAATAAATCAGCATATTAGTCTGAAATGTGAACACTTTAAAACAATACAATATACTTACATTAATACCCAGTAATTGTCATGCTGTCCCCAGTAATTGTCATATGAATCTTTAATGGATTCCATTTACTGATAAAATTTATATTTTCAAATAAAAACAAATAATAAAGAAAATTAGTCTATAATTTTAAAATTACTTCCAAAATAAATGGTTTAATCTCAAATTCCTTGCGAATTCCTTGTAATTGGAATAGGTGCCAATTACTTGGAACTAGCAAAATTGAAGAACCATTAATTGGCATCTACCATTAATGCAGAAATCCAAATATTTGTGTCGAAAATACTTTTACACAATTAAAATAACCCTTTTTAACTAAGCAAAACTGTTGTTAATTAAACTTTAATATATATTATAAATCAGATAATAATGAATTGAAAACCATGCCTTCCTTAAGCCAAAGAAGAAGAATTTGGAGCAAAAAAGGCTAAATTGATACAAGCCATAATTGTTTCTCTTTCCTAGGCTCTATTGTCATCTTGTAAAATAAATCAAAGTTATAATCTTTAATGCAAATGAGCATATAACTGATATAGGGTCTTGAATTTTTAAAAGACTGGGTATAAATATTATTTTAGGACATGTTTGTAAAATGTGCCAATCACTGGTGTATGCCAATTACTGGGGGTGTTACCCTATGAATAAAGCAAGGAAAATTTATGAAGTAGCAATATCGCAACACATTTGATAAAAGATGTATTATACACTTCCAGAAGTGCATTTATTAAATAGTATGTATCATATAGGTAATGTATCTATAAATATACTAAGAAAATACAGCTTAAAATCTATAATTAATATGTTATTTCTCACAGTTATATTTAATTTGAGGAAAATTTTCAGTTGTAGAAATTCAGTATTTTACATTTATTGAATCAAAATGAAGAAAGAAACTATACATTCCCCTCAAATTCTGCATGTTATAAGAGAAAAACTATTAAATTAAGAGTAAAATATAATATGTAAATAAATAGTTTGATAAAATAAGTTGAAAAATTATGAAGTAGCAATATTGCAACACATATTACATACTTGCGAGAGTACAAGCATAAAACAGTGTGCATCATATGGTTAATGTATGTGTGAGCAAAGTAAAAAAAAAAAAAAATGTTTAAAATCAATAAATCAGATATTAATTCTTACAAATATATTAACTTTAAGATAAGTTTTTAGTTGTACAAATAATCAATATTTTACATTTATTGAATCCAAATGAAGAAAGAAATTTTATTCATTCCTCTCGAAATCTAGATGCTCTAAGAGAAGAAAAAACAATAAAGAAAAAAAAAAGAAAAAATATTAAATTAAGAACAACACATAACATGTAATAAATAATATGATAAAATAAATTGAAAAATTATGAAGAATTAATATCGCAACACAATTGATAAAAAATGTATTATATACTTCCGATAATTCATTTATTAAACAAATGTACATTATATAGGTGATATATCTGAAAATATAGTAAGAAGATACTGGTTGAAATCAATAAAAAATATGTTTATTCTTACAGATATAGTCACTTTGAGGAAAGTTTTTAGTTGTAGAAATAATCAATATTTTGCGTTTATTAAATCAAATCAAAAAGAAGAATTAAATCAAAAAAATAATTAAATCAAAAAGAAGAATTAAAATCTATCCATTCCCCTCGAATTCTAGATGTTCCAAGGGAGAAAAAAGAAAGAAAAAGTATTAAATTAAGAGTTAAACATACTATGCAATAAATAATATGATAAAACAAATTGAAAAATTATTAAGTATGAATATCGCAACACACTTAATAAAAGACATATTATACACTTGCGGGAGTGCAAGCATTAAACAGTGTGCATCATATGGGTAATGTATGTGTGAACAAAGTAAGAAAATACTATTTAAAATCTATAAATAAGATGTTTACTCTCACAGTTATATTTTCTTAAAGGAAAGTATTCACTTATAGAAATAATCAATATTTTACTTTTATTGAATCAAAATGAAGAAAAAAATTCTATCCATTCCTTTCCAATTCGAGATGTTCTAAAGGAAAAAAAAATGAAAATTAAGAATAAAACATATTATGTAATTTGTAATATGCTAAAATAATTTGAAAAGTTATGAAGTATGAAGACTGTAACACATTTTATAAAAGAGATTTTAAATACTCGACGGGAAAGCATGCAGTTAACATTGTACATCATATGGGTAATGTAATTGTGAGCATATTAAGAAAATATTATTTAAAATAAAAAAAAGACGTTTATTCTATGAAGTATATTTACTTTAAGGAAAGGTTTCAGTTGCAGAAACAATCAATATTTTACATTTATTGAATCAAACGGAAGAAAAAAGTTTTTCTTTTGTCTTGAATTCGAGATGTTTTCAGGGAGCAAAAATAAAGAAATAAAGAAAAAAAATAAGAAAGAACATAGTATGCAATAAATAATATGATAAAATAAATTGAAAAGTTATAAAATATGAAGATCGCAACACATTTGATAAAAGTTGTATTATATACTTGGCGGGATAGGATGCGTTTAACAGTGTGCCTCATACAATATTGCACCAGGTATCCCAAAAATGACTGATGGATTTTAAAATTCAATAACTTGCAAACGGTGACAGCTATTTAAAAAACTTTTGCAGGAGGGTTATGTATAATGTCAGGAGTTTTTTTACCTTAATGTTTTATTTTAGTTCGAATTTCAAACAATAGATGGCGCTGACGGCGATTGAAGGCCAGGTGATCAATGCTGAGTGAGGCGTCGACCTGGTCTTCAGTCGCCGTCAGAGCCACCTATCGTTTGAAATTCGAACTAATATAAAAAATTACGGTAAAAACCTCCTGAGATTATACATAACCCTCATGCTAAAATTTTTTAAATAGCTGTCACCGTTTGCAATTTATTGAATTTTAAAATCCACTAGTCATTTTTGGGACACCCGGTATGGTTGAACATAGGAAGAAAACATTATTTAATCAATAAATAAGATGTTTACTGCCATAACTTTATTTATATTAAGGAAAGGTTTCAATTGCAGAAATAATCAGTTTTATAACATTCATTGAATCAAATAAAGAAAAAAAAATCCATCCCTTTCTCCAAATTCGAGATAATCTTTTTTTTCTTAGAAAAAAAGTAACAAAAAAGCCAGGAAAAAACATATTTTGTTTCATTTCTCAACCATCCAACAAATATAAATAACCAAGTTTTGAGTATCTTAACTGAAATGGAAACATTCATAAATATTATATTATATTTCGTAAATTATCCCTCACGAAACCACCAATTAAACAAGAATTGTCGTATGAATATTAATTGAATTGTACGTAAAACAACAATATTCCTTATCTTTCAGACAATGAAATATTCGTTAAACAATATTTAATCTATATAGATAGATAGTATTCCTGTTATTAACGTAAAAGTAATTTTTTCTAAATGATGAAAAAAAAATTGGACCCGAAAGAGTTAAGAATAAAAGATAATATGTAGCAGAAAACATGATTAAATAAATTAAAAAAAATAGTGGAGATTGAATACCAACAGTACAGTTGAAAAGAAGATGTATTATGTATATGCGTGGAAGAGGGAATGCATTAAACAGTGTTAATCATACGGTTAATGTGCAGGTGAACATATAATGAATATTTATTTAAAATCAGCAATTAAGATGTTGAATCTCACAAATTTATTTACTTTAAGGAGTGGTTGAACTTTCAAAAATAATCAGTATTATTACATTCATCGAAGGAAAATAAAGAAGCAAAATCTATTCCTTATGTTCAAATTAAAGTTGTTGAGTTTATTTATATATTTGGGGCATTTTCACCATTCGTTTACTTTTTATGGTAACGGACTTAACAAGCAAAGGACTTGACATTTCAAATAAAACTAAAAAAACTATTAAAATGAACTAGCTAGTATATTATCTAACTTAGATAATAATTTAGATACCTTTTAAAACTATTTAGTAAACTTACTTGGCAGCTTACTTTTCATCGCTTACAAATACGGTAACAGACGTGACATGTAACGGACTTGAAATTTCAGTTAAAACTATTAGAAATGAACTAACTTGTATAATTTCTAACTTAATTAATAATAATACCCATACCTTCTGAAACCATTTAGTAGGCAATAATTAATTACAAAATTGCAAAAATCATTATTTTAATATTAAAATTTGCGGTAACAGACTTGACAGTGAAAAAAAAAATTAACTTTGATAAAAACTTATACTTGCCACTATTACATTGCTTCACAATAGAAGAGTAAAAACTAACAAGTAGTAGTTGCGAGAATAGAACTGTATCGCCGAATACTTGCTGCTAACTTTAGGCAGAATTCAAAACCTGTTTTGACTAAAATAATCACAAGGTAACGGACTTAACAAAAAGTGAGGAACAACAGATTTCTCTTAATTTCTTAATGAAAATATCTTTTGTAATAATTTTTTCATTAATATAGAACACTATTAGTTCATATTTAAAATAATTAAACCTTTTAATTTAAAAAAGTTAGCTTAAATTAAAAAAAAAAACACACAGTTAAAAACATAAAACTTGGAATGGGACAAGCATTTTCGCTTTGAATCAAAATTTTAAAGATTTATATCTCAAAATTTTTTATTGATTTTTTTTAATTTTTCATGTTAGAAATGTTCAATATAATCCTGTTTAGCTAATTCATAGATCATATCAAACTTTAATTTATGTTTGAATTTTTTTCTTTTTACTCTTGGACAGCTTATGTAAGCGAACTTTGAAAATGGCCCATTTATTCATAAGAAACAAGAAAGAAAGAATGAAAAAACTGCATTTCATTTCTGAACCATCCATCAAATATAAATGATCAAGTTTTGAGTATCTCAACTGAAATCAAAGTATTAATATAGCTTCTATTCACATTTCCATTATAAATCCTAAGCACATAAATTACGTTATAAACTTTTTGTTAATCATGAACTCCTCCCCCTATTACGATATCATATGTTCACATCTCACAAACCCCTTCCCTCTCTAATAATCTCTAATAATCCATGTCTAAATATTATCTAAAGGTACTTATATATTAAGACAGACACAACGTTAATGACGTTTTTTTTTTATAACGTTGTACTCAAAGACGCTATTTTCTAACGTTTACGTTATTTTACGTAGTTATATTAATACGTTAATTTCTATGTTCTTTAACTTCTTTATATTATTTTGTTTTTCGCAATTTTTTCTGTTGTTTGCAATGCTATACAAAAATTGTTATGCATTATTATTTTGATTATTTTATTGATTGAAATGATAGAAGCATATAAAATATCACTATTATATATAAAATAAATGTATATTAAAAAAAAATACTACATAAAAACAGTTAATGATAGCTTTTTGATTCATAATATATTCAAAAGAAATAACGTCCTTTTGCACTTGCCTAAGCATGGTGATAGGGGGGGGGGGGAGGCAAACAAAACTTCTCATCAACAATGCATGTAGACAATATTATTTCTGTTTTCTTTACAAGTAAATGCGACAAGTATAATTTCAAACATACTTCGGACTTTATTTCTTGTACAGCGGATTACATATTCATACACATATGACTGCAGAATAGGAAATCCAAAAGTTAAACTGTTCCACATTTTGGGTTTAAATAAGTTTATAACCATTTAATGATTTGAATAATCACTTCGTATTTTCATAAAATAGATGGCAGACTGATATCAGACTTATAACTACCTACTTTAGTATTAAGAAAAAGTTTCAAATAAAAAAAGAAAATGTATTTGAATCAAAAATCATAAACATATCAAAAGACAACCCTTTACCCCCTAGAGATACCTTATGATATCATGTTACAGACCCCTACCCCCTAACAGATAACATTATATGTGCACAATTCCTAAACCTAATCCCTCATAAACAACAAATTCCCACTGAATATTTCTGATCGAAAATACCAATATCACCTTCTTATTGTAATCAATCAACTGGGAAGGTTGCGTAAAATGAACATCGAAAAAAAACTTTTTTAAACAAATGTAAATTAAGAATAAAACATAATAATGCGATAACCCCAATAGCAGATACCTTAATGACTCTTACATGTTCAAATCAAAAATGCAAAACTTTGAATCTATTTTATACTTATTTTTTTATCTTATTTATTTATTTATTTTTATTTATTTATTTATTTATTTTAAACAATAGTAGCGACACATTAAAAATTACTGCTGAAAAAATTCTCTCACTGAATTATTAAAAATTATTTTTTTTTTCAATAAAAATGGTCAAAAACTCTGGTAACTGACACCAAACTTATTTTGAAAAACTAATAACTAATACAGAATAAACTAATTTCTGACACTAATTGCGAAGATTAAAAAAAAAGTTATTGTATGTTTCAAGAAAAATATTCTTTAAAAATACTTTATTATAAAAATAAATATTAAAACCTTATTCATATATGATATCATACTACAGATGCATATTTTCATTTTATTTTCATGCTTTAAATAATTAGCTAAGCAAAAATTCAATAACCGTTATATTTATCAATCAGCAACTGACAAATGGTGTCAGAATCTGGGAGAACAATTTAAATTTTATTGATGCGACTACAAAATAAATTTATTATTGTTTTTAAACAGTTCGATTAATAGATTTCGACTTTCTTTAACATTACCAATAAGTAACCCTCTGTCGGAGACAGATGAAATAAAATTTTTGAGGACAATAACTGGCACCTCCCTCCCCCCCCCCACACACACATTAAGCTTAATTAAATAACTGTAAACTAGAAATCGTGGTTCTAAGTTACTATATGCATCTTTTAACTAATTTCTTCACGAATAATTTTAGGAACATATTTAGTAAGGTTGAATTACAAATAGATTTTTAAAAAGCACTAGCTTATTTTCAGAAAATATGATGGATCAGATTGATATATATTTTGTGTTTTCAAAAGCTTCTTCCTCATTGAATATGTTTTTCTCCTATCAGTGGTGATTATATTGGCTTCAAAATGAAAAAATATATATATGTAACTATGACATTATATGACATTATTTTATAAAACTTACAAGGAAAAAAAATACTCATCTGAGTTAGATTTTTACTGAAGTGCCAGTTACTGGTTAAGTGCCCGTAACTGGGGGGGTTTACTTCATATAGCACATAGTATGAACAAATTAATTAAAAAATTGTGATGAATGTAACAACACAATTAATAAATTGTATATATTACTCTTCACTTCTTTTTTCAGATATTTCATTCAGAAAATATTGTTCTTTTTATATTTTTTTATACTTGTTTATAAATGGAATATAAAAAAACGATTTTTTAAAATTTGCTTTATATATTTTTAATCAACATAAAACTTTTTAAAATCTCAAGAAAATTTGCCAAACATTTAACTACGCCAAACACTATCAATTCTTTGTTAATACACACGTCCTTGAGTTTAATAATTCATCAATCATTTATTCCATAAAATAAAACACTAATTGCTTCACTTTTTACCCCGCTGTTTTCTTTAAAAATGGTTTTTGTTTAAGTTTTTTCTAATATTTGATTGTAAGTAAATCACGATTTTTCGTTTATCGTACCTGGATGCTTGTCCAATGTGAAATTCACAAAAAATGTCAAGAAATGTTGCCAAATTTCGAACCTCTATGCAAATCAAAAGCATTTTTTTCTTTTGCTAATACACATGTTGCAGTATAATCTTCCCTTCTTTTCTGAGAGATTCATTTAGCAAATATTGCTTTTTTTTTACTTTTTTGCATTTCCTATAAATAACAATAGAAAAAACTTTTGTTTTTAGGCGCGTTCGTAATTATGTTAATACGTACCATCTATAGTTGTCGTTCAGTCCGTCTGTCTGTCCGTCCATCCGCATATAACAACGCAAAAACTACCCAACCGAATCGTTTGAATTTTAAAATATATAATTGTTACATAATTTTGTCGAGTCATTTGAAATTTTATGAAAATCGGATGTATAGATCAATTACAGGAACAATCAAAAGTATTTCGTTACATTACTGTCAAAGGGGACAAAAGTTTCAAATGCATTTTAATCATTTGAAAATTAAAATATATAATTATTACTAGTTTTGTCGAGTCATTTGAAATTTTATGAAAATCAGATGCATAGATCAATTGCAAGGACAGTCAAAAGTATTCCGTTACATTACGGTCAATGGGGGGAAATATTTGAAATGCATTTTAGTGGTGTTACACTCATTAAAATATAATAAATTGATATGTATCTATTAAGCACATATTATAATATACATTTTGCATAATCTGTGGTGCAAAGAACATCTGTTATTTATTTACAAGGCCGCACAAAAGCATTCCATTACATAATGGGATAGAGAGAACATTGTTTGGTGCGCATTTTAATTGTAACTAAGGTACCCTGGGGTAATAACGCCACGTTAAGGTTCTACCAATTTTCACGGCTCAGTTTTAGATTGTATTTTTCTAACAAATATATGATTTGATACAGCAACTCATTGACTATCTATATAAAAAAAAATAATTTAACAGATATGTATTCATAAAATGTAATGGCGTGATTTCTTGACCACTGCTATTTGGCGTTATTACCCACCTATATGGGTAATAACGCCATGCAAACAAAAATACGAAATTTGATGGGATAATTGCATGTAGATTGCCCAATTCTAAAAATACAAAGTCTACAAACTTAGAAATTGACAAATTGCATTCTAAGCTATTGAAAATGTTCAATTTTTTGTGAAAGTGTAAGAAAAATAAATGTGTGGTGTGTGTGTGGGGGGGGGGAGGATGAGGTAAAAGAATATCAGACCGTGAGCTTCTTTTTGCTTAAAAAGGACCGCTTAAACAGAATATTAGAAACATTGCACAGTTTTAACTGTGTTTATTTGAATCAGTATTTAGGATGTAGCTCGGCCACTGTAGGGAATCAACCAGGGTATTAATACCAAGGATTGGCGTTATTACCCCGTTATAGTTATTGCGCTGTACATTTTAAATTATCTCGAGAAGATATCCAAAATCTTCAACAACATTTTGAAAGTCCATGAAATGTACAACAAATTTATGTAATTAACAAAGTATTTCCGGATAAAAAAAATAGTCTTCACATCACAAAACGTATCTCGCAAATTTTAGATCAAGCGTTAATTTTAGTTGCTTGTAAAAACAATAAGAACTAAAAATGAAACAAATTAACTTGAAGCTGTTTTTTTTTTTTTTGCAATTTATATGACTCAAAACCCTTCTGCGCAGAGAACATGGGTGTCATTTACCAGATTATTTCATAATTATGCAAAATATTAGCACTTGGCGTTATTACCCCCGCCTGGCGTTATTACACCAGACCACCTTATTTACAATTTATAAGATTCCTATATGAGAATGATATTTTTAAAACTTCGTTATCGTACCAACGCATTTCATTTGCTACGCTTCACGTGCAATTTCCTACTTGTTAATTTTCTCTTGTGTTTTAATATCTGTGAAAATTTTAAAATGCCAAGAAAATTTGCCAACAATTTCACTCTGCCACCCATAATCAATTCTTTGTTAATACACATGCCCTCGCGTTTAATAATGCATCAATCATTCTTTTCATAAAATGAAACAAGACTTGCTTTACTTCTAGTCTCAGGGCTTCATTTAACAGTCATTGCTCAACAAGCAGCACGTCTCTTAAAGTAGGATATAAAACACTTATGTCTCATAAAAACTCCAAAATCGTTCCAGAAGGAAGGGAGAACTTCAAGGAAAAGCAAAGAAAAAAAAACCGAATTTTTTTAGTTTATATATTTTTAGTCATGTGAAACATACTAAAATACCGTGAAAAATTGCCAAATATTTAACTATGCCATTCACCATCAATTCTTTATCAATACAGACGTCTTTGCGTTTAATAATTCATCAATCATTATTTCCATAAAATGAAACGGAACTTAATTCTCTTATGACCTCAAGATTTTCTTTAAAAATCGTTTTCGCTTAATTCTTCTAATATTTTATTGTAAGTAAATCATGTTTTTTCGTTTATCATACTTGGATACTTATAAAGTATGAAATTCACAAAAATATCAACAAAAGTTGCAAACTTCTAACCTCTATGCAAATCAGCACTATTTTTGTTATCGTTGTTGTTATTGCTAATGCATATGTTCTTTTAGTATAATTTTCATTTCTTGTCTGGAGATTTATTTTTAAAAATATCATTGTTTTTTCTTTTACTTTGTTTTGCACTTGCTATAAATAACAACAAAAAATACCTTTTGTTTTTAATTTTCCCATGTGTTTTAATCCCTGTGAAAAATTTTAAAATGCCAAGGAAATTTGCCAACAATTTCACTATGCCACTCGCCATCAATTCTTTGTTATTACACCTGTCCTCGCGTTTAATAATGCATCAATCATTCTTTTCACAAAATGAAACAAGACTTGCTTCACTTCTAGTCTCAGGGCTTCATTTAACAGTCATTGCTCAACAAGCAGCACGTCTCTTAAAGTAGGATATAAAACTCTTATGTCTCATCAGAACTCCAAAATCGTTGCAGAAAGGGGGAGAACTTCAAGGAAAGGCAAGGAAAATAACCGAAGGGAGGGAGAAGAGTGAGTAGATTTTCTAATATCGTCTGTCAGAGTGCTAACACCCCTGCATTGATGGGAGAGTACGTTCCCCTTCGAAATGGAACTCAAAAGTACGTGCTTTTGAAGTTCTGTACTGTTGATTGATTACAACATGAAGATGCCGCTGTTATTCTCTACTGTGAACATTCCATTCAAATTTCTTGTTTATGAGAAGGGATGAGGGTTTATTAAGGAAATATGAATAGAATCCCTATGAATACTTTGGTTTAAGTTATGATACTCAAAACTTGGTCATTTATATTTGTTGCATGCTTCAGAAATGAAATAAGATTTTTTTTCTTTATTTTTTTAAGAAAAAAATAAAAAGAATATCACGAATTCGAGGGGAAGGAATTCATGTTTTCATTCCTTTCCCTTCGATGAATGTTATAATGCTGATTATTTTTGAAACTGCAACCATTTCTTAAAGTAAATAAATTTTTGAGAATGGAAATCTTGTTTAAAGATTTAAAAAATATCTTCTTTATATGATCACATGCATATTAACCACATGATACACAGTGTTTCCACATGATCCTGAATGTATATAATTCAATTTTTATTAACTGCGTTGATACATTTATCACATTTGTTTTAATAAAATTGATCATATTATCTGATATATAGAATAAAATCCCAGTTACTGACAGTTAAACCATAACGGGTACCAATAAAACCATCAGCAACCAATAAAAATCTAACTCTAATAAGTTTTTTTTTTCTTTTTCGTAAAATTCTGTAAAATAATGTCATTAAAGGCTAGCTAAGATGCTTTCTTTTTTTTTTTTTTTCGGAACCAATTTAATCACCACTAATAGGGCAAGAACATAATCAATGATGAAGAAGCTTTTGAGAACACAAAATATTAAATATCTATCCGCTATAGCTTTTTAAAAATCTATCCGTAATTCAACCTTACTAAACTTTTCTTAAAATTACACGTCCTTTAAAATTTGCTGTTTATGAGGGGATGTGATTAAGAGACTCTCTATAAATAACGCAATTTGTTTACTGGGGAAATGGAATATGATATCGTAAGATATCTCTAGGGGGGTAAGGGGTTGTCTTTTGATATCTTTACTAGTTTTGATTCAAATAAATTTTCTCTTTTTATTTGATACTTGTTCTTTACATTAAAATAAAAATAGATAGTCTATTATCTATTTTTATGAAAATACGAAGTTATTATTAAACCATTAAATGATTATAAGCTTACTTAACTGCAAAATAAGGAACACCTTAACGTTTGGATTTCCTATTCTGAAGTCACGTGTGTATGCATATGAGGACCTTAGAACTCAAGGGATACAAGTGACGAAAAATCGATTTGGAGTTGATCACTATTTATAGAGATCTTGGGCTCAAATGTCGTGAAGAACATTTTGCATTAAATCAAAAAGTAAAGATAAGTTTATAAGGATAAGTTTATAAGGATAATTTATTACTAAGCTTTTAAATATTCTCCATGAATTTAAATTTCTAAATATTTTTAAGTATGACTTCAACTTCTATATGATAATTTAGAGATTATTATTCAAGCTAAATAAAGAATAACGACTGTTCTTTTAGAGACATATCTTTACTCACATACGCATACCTTAGATATTCTCCTGGAGAAAATCACCTGAAGTAAATCGCCGAATAAATCATTAAATCATTACGAGAAGCTTATTTTCAGACATCTATCAAAATCATCTTAAGAGCAGTTTACAAACAATTTTTAAAGTTTTCAGTAGAAAAAAATACCTGTAAATAAGCACACAAATTTAAAACGTTTTTCGAAGCACAAAAAATTGAATCTCTACTTACTTTGATTGGAAAATCACTGTGTTCACTGTCATTGGCGCAATTTACCGCATGCTCAGTCATTGACACTATAAAGCTACCTCTCCAACTCCCCTGGTTGAACATTGCCTTATCGTAAAGGCAACTTTCTTTGATACTTTAAATCTGGGAAAATAAACAATTGTCAAATCCATTGGGTTTTAAGGCTTTCTAGGCGTCAAAATGACTCCTTCTGTAAGGAAATATGTTTACGTGTATGTGATGTCCCTAGAGAGAAATTAAAAAATATATATTAAATGCATTTATACTGTTATACAACAGATATAAATTTTCATACATAGGTAGAATGCATAACCATTTGAAATCGAATGAAAAAACTAAACGTCAAATTCAAATTACGTGTAGTTTTTAATTCATAAAAAAATGGATTTAACTTATTTCTTGTTCATAATAAAAATGCAAAAAATTGGAATGAATTAGGAAGGCTGATTTTATACACTACCAGGCAAGTACATTTAAAAGATATATTTCATAAAAAATACTACCTATTATATTCTTTCCTTGCCGATCATGGCCCCTAGAACTAAGATCCTATTCACAACATAACTTTTTATGAACACAATAACTTCTTTAATTTTGCACAAATATCTTCCTAACTGCTGCATAAATTCATGGGGCAAGAGACATTCGGCATGAGCGTTTGTAGACAAAATCGAACAAGAGGGTGGAAATGGGAAGGATTTTTGTGAAAACAGAAACAAAGAACCCACAACTTCTTAATGATGATACGTATCAAATAAGTTTAAATTAAATATTAATTTTAAGGAAAAGTAAAAAAATTATGTATGAGAGGGTTTTGATATCGTTTAAAATGCTCTCAAAAAGCAGGGCTTTAGGAAGAAGAAATTCATTCGTCAATTCACAAAATATTAAAACCACTTACTTATTTATAAATCGTCTTAATAGTATCTACAAATTTTGATACTGACAAGTTTTTAGTAAGACTAACTCTTACAAAAAGAAAGAAAGAAAAGAAAAAGAAAAAAGTTAAAACAACAAAAAAGGGAAAAATGGTTGAAGACGGAAAATATTCATAATTTCATCAATTCACAAATTATTAAATCCGCTTAAATACATAGCAAATTATCTTAATATTATGTAAAATTTTTTGGTAGGCTAAACTTTTGCAAAAAAAAAAAAAAAAAAAAAAAAAAAAAAAATTGGGGCGGGGGGGGGGGGGTTGTATATGGAGGTTTCTTAAATTTTTAATTACAGGCGAATATTTTTATATTTTATCCCCATCAGTATTTTTTTAACACAATTTGTAGTATATTTCTCTTCCTTACAAATATTCTTTAAGCGCATGTAAAAGATTTTTGTTTAGAAAAAGTAGTGTGAGGTAGAATTAAAAATTATTTGTCTGTAAAAGAAACTTTTCGACACCCCCACGTCGTTTAAAAAACTTCGAAATGTACATGTGCCTGTAAACTTCACCGGCAGGGAATTTTCATATCCCTGCTTTTTAATCGGCGTTTTTTAATTCAGAATTTTTGACAAGTCGTCCTAGATTGTACAATTCGCCAGTCGTAATGTTATTTTTTTACTGTAATTTTTATCATTATCTTCAGGTGACAATTTTCATTCATTGGAAGAATTAAATGCGTTCGTATTACTTGCACATTCCCATCTGACCATTTTCATTTTTCATTTAATATTTATTGCACTTACTCTAGTAAGATGTATCAAACAACAATTCCAAACTTTATGGCAGACATTATATTGCGGACCTACATAAACCTTAATAAAAAAAAGCTTAACAACAACAAAAAAAAATCTGTGAATGTTCTGTTTTAACATGATCGTAGTGAAATTCAGCGATTTATATAAGTCTCAATACATATAAAATAACGCAAAGTCATTCAAATCCCCCCAAACTTTTTTCCCCCATACATCTTAATGTAATAGAATTCTTTTAAGTGTCATTGTAAATGAGCCATTAATCGTGAATAACTTCATATGCAATATCAAACATTCTTGGGTGACCCAAAATAAACTTTATCAATTGAATGAAAATACGAGTATATTTACGGGAGTTATAGCATGGACAGACTAACCAACAAACCAAATGCATAAGCACTTTTAAACTATTTTGGAAAGTGCTAAAAAATTACTTCATGTTTTAAAAATTACCAAATGAATGTACATATATATATATATACAGGGTGTCTCAGAAGTAATGGAACAAACTTTAAGGGGGGGGGGGAGTAGGTGACATCACAAGGATTCTGAATTGCATAGTAACCCATGGTCAGAAACGTCTTCGTTCGTCGGTAGGTTGTGTTGTGCACAAGAGCATTGGAGTAAAACAGCTTTCTCAGATTCGGGAGTTTTTAAATTCATAATACTTACCAGATTATCGCATATTTTTGCAAGAGATGCTACCAAGCTTATTTGACAATGTACCACAACATTTCAGATACCATATGTGGTTTCAACATGATGGGGCACCTCCCTATTATGGCAGATGTGTTCGTGAACATTTGAATCGGGTACTTCGTCACCAATGGATTGGCCGTGGAGGACCAGTTCCCTATACATCACGCTCTCCTGATTTAAGCAGCATCGATTTCTTTCTTTGGGGTGCACTGTAAAATGCTGCGTACGCAACGTCGTCCGTGGAATATGAAACGGATCTGGTGACAAGACTCATCTGTGCTACTGCGGATATTCAACAAAATCCAAATTTGAGCGAGTCCACCAATCCATGGTTCAATGGTATAATGCATGCATTTCTAGCAATAGTGGAAACTTTGAACATCTTTTGTAACATTTTACATATCATCTATCACAGTAAATGTAATATAGATGACGAATAAATTATTTCAGATGATCTCAGTCTTGTGTCTCTTCGTTCCTTGTACCTGTCTTACTACCTTCCCATTACGTTTCCGACCATGGTTTACTATGCAATTCTGATTCCTTTTGATGTCCCTATCTCCCCATTAAGTTTGTCCTATTACTTCTGGGATACCCTGTATATACATATACATAGCTCAGAAAATTACCGATCTTTTAGATCACGTTAAATAAACGCTATTAATTCCGAAAGCATAAACGGAAAAGCTTTGCTAATACTTCATGAGTTAAATTCATGACATCACGCTATTTAACGAATCAATAACAAACACTAGAGCGATCAACGTGTGGGCGAAAATATTATTCTTATTCACGTGAACTGGCAATTAAGAAAATATTTTGGATATTTCAGAATTATTAATGGTGCAAGAGGAAGTTATTAATAGCTCTCTTTCACTTTCAAGAACCTCAAAACTGTGGCATTCTACAAAAGTTTGATCGTTTCAGAAACATTCTTTTGCCAACTGGAAATTTTCAAAAAGATAAGATCTTTGTTTATTGGCTAAATACTAAAGTCGAAAGGAAATATTTTGAAGCTAATCACAACATAAGATTTATTTTAAATGTAGTCTTAACTGTATTTAAATACTTTTCAGTACATAAAACTGTAAAGGTGTGTTTGTATCGGAAAAATATATATTACGTTAATTTACCTAAAAATTGTATGCATTTGAGGGACAAAAAGGGGTTATATTTTAATGAAGACAAGGTTAATTTTATATTTTCTAAAGCAACGACCAAATTTATTTTATACTTTAACTCATTATTTATCTTTATTTACAACTCATTATTGAGAACTACAACAGCCTAACATAGATTTATTTAAAATATTGCTTAATAAGGTACAGGACACAAAAATCTTTAAATTTTCAAAAAATGCATTTTATTGCATTAGAAATTTCTTTGTTTTTTCTGCTTTAAATGACAATTAAATCATGTTTCTATACTAAATGGAACATGTTTTCTTTTCATTTCGGTTAGTCTTTAAAATCTAGCTTTCAAGTAACGGTTGTCATGGAAATGACTTCATGTGAAAATAAAATTTTTCTTTATGAAAGGTATTTACACCATGTCGCCTGTTTAAAGAATTATAAGTCAAGTATCGTTAGAGATAAATAGTTCAAATTTGGAACATGTCTTTTTCAATACTTTTACTTTAATTATGATTCAACAAGTTAAAAAAATGTGTACTTTTGAAAGTATGATTTTTTTTTATAAAACTTACATCATTAATTTTTAAATTTTTACTTTTAAGTACGCCATAACTATGCAAACTGCTGATCTTTTAAATCATGTTAAATAAACGCCATTAATTCCGAATGCATAAACTGAAGTGTTTTGTTTATACTTCATCAGTTAAATTCATGACATCAAACTATTTAACGAATCAATAGACAAACATCGGAGCGATCAACGTGTGAGCGAAAATATCGCTTTTATTCACGTGAGCTGGCAATTAAGAAAATATTTTGGATATTTCAGAATTATTAATGGTTTCAGAGGAAGTTATTAATAGTTATCTTTCACTTTCAAGAATCTCAAAACTGTGGCATTCTACAAAAGACCAGTTTGATCGTTTCAGAGACATTCTTTTGGATGCTGGAAATTTCCAAAAAGATAATCGCTTTGTTTATTGGCTAAGTACTAAAGTCGAAAAGAAATATTTTGAAACCAATCACGACATGCGATTTGTTTTAAATGTAGTTGCATAGCTGATATTTTAATACTTTTCAGTACATAAAATTGTAAAGGTTTGTTTGAATCGAAAAAAAACATACATTACGTAAATTTACGTATCAAAATTTCATCTATTTGAAGGATAAAAAAGGTTGTACTTAAAAGGAGACAGGCTTAATTTTATATTTTCTAAAGCAACGATCAATTTTATTTTACATTTTAACTTATATTTTATCTTTATTTCTAACTCATTATTTAGTACTATAATTGCCTAAAACAGATTTATATAAAATGTTGCTTAAAGAATTATTGTAGTAGGATTCTTTTACATCTCATCAATATTTTCCTTCAATATTTTCCAAACCGTCTGCATAATAAATTAGTTAATATATATATAAATTGGCATAATATCGACGACAAACTTGTCATATGTTATAAAAAAATGTCCTGTTGATATTTGTGAAGGCAAAAGAATAAAAAAAATATATATAAATACTCCATATTTTAGAAGTTATCAAGCGGAAAAATATATATATAATTAGGTAAATTGCTGGCCTTTAAGATCACGTTAAATAAACGCCATTAATTCCGAAAGCATAAACGGAAAAGTTTTCTTAATACTTCATGAGTTAAATTCATGACATAAAGCTATTTAACGAATCAATAGACAAATACTGGAGCGATCAGCGCGTGGGCGAAAATATCGTTTTTATTCACGTGAACTGGCAACAATTAAGAAAATATTTTGAATATTTCAGAATTATTAATGGTGCCAGAGGAAGTTATTAATAGCTCTCTTTCACTTTCAAGAATCTCAAAACTATGGCATTCTACAAAAGATCAGTTTGTTCGTTTCAGTGACATTATATTTCATGATGGGAAATTTCAGAAGGTTAAGGGCTTTGTTTATTGACTAAATATTAAAGTCGAAAAGAAATATTTTGAAACTTATCACGACATGCGATTTGTTTTAAATGTAGTTGCATAGCTGATATTTTAATACTTTTCGGTACATAAAATTGTAAAGGTTTGTTTGAATCGAAAAACAAATATATATTACGTAAATTTACGTATCAAAATTTCATCTCTTTGAACTATAAAAAAATGTTGTACTTAAAAGGAGACAAGCTTAATATTATATTTTCTAAAGCAACGATCAATTTTATTTTACATTTTAGCTTATATTTTATCTTTATTTCTAACTTATTATTTAGTACTATAATTGCCTAACATAGATTTATATAAAATGTTGTTTAAAGAATTATTGTAGTAAGATTCTTCTATATCTCATCAATATTTTCCTTCAATATTTTCCAAACCGTCTACATAATAAATTGATTAATATATATATAAATTGGCATAATATGCCGACAAACTTGTCATACGTTATAAAAAAAATGTTCTGCTGATATTTGTGAAGGCAAAAGAATAAAAAAATATATAAATACTCTATGTTTTAGAAGTTATCAAACGGAAAAAATATATATATAACTAGGTAAATTGCTGGCCACTAAGATCACGTTAAATAAACGCTATTAATTCCGAAAGCATAAACGGAAAAGTTTTGTTAATACTTCATGAGTTAAATTCATGACATCAAGCTATTTAACGAATCAATAGATAAACACTAGAGCGATCTACGTGTGGGCGAAATTATCATTCTTATTCACGTGAACTGGCAATTAAGAAAATATTTTGGATATTTCAGAATTATTAATGGTGCAAGAGGAAGTTATTAAAAGCTCTCTTTCACTTTCAAGAATCTCAAAACTGTGCCATTCTGCAAAAGATCAGTTTGTTCGTTTCAGTGACATTCTATTTCATGATGGGAAATTTCAGAAGGTTAAGGGATTTGTTTATTGGCTAAATACTAAAGTCAAAAAGAAATATTTTGAAACTAATCACGACATGAGATTTATTTTAAATGCAGTCCCATAACTGATATTTTAATATTTTCAGCACATAAAATTTTAAAGGTTTGTTCGTATATTACGTAGATTTACATATCCAAATTTTATCTATTTGAAGGATATTAAAGAAGTTATATTTTAATTGAGACAAGCTGAATTTTATATTTTTTAAAGCAACCATCAAATTTATTTTATATTTTAAGTCATTATTTATCTTTATTCGTAACTGGTTATTTAGAACTATAATTCTGTAGCATAGATTTATAAAAAATATCGCTTAAAAATTATTCGACTAAGATTCTTTTGATATTTCATCGATAATTCCCATTCAAATCTTATACAAAAAACCAATTAATAAATATATATATTGACGTAGTATTGACAATGAACTTGTCACATGTACATTTATATACTTTTTAACACTAATTGTCAAATATATAAATGTATATATGTTGCCATAAATTAATTTTAAAAAGTTTATTTCACTTAATTACACAGACAAACATAAATGTACGTCTGATTATAAGATAGAAAAATACATATATTTATATATATATATATATATTTAAAATGTTTGATATGAATCATATTTTTTACTCCGCATGTGTCCCATTGATAAATCAGTTCTTCAATATGCTTATTACTTTGTACAATGCATGCCACTGAAACCAAGTATAGCGCTGATTCATGATCTCAATTTAAAAATGGATTTTAAAAAAGGCGTACAGTAAACGTAGTCTTTAACAAAACTCCGTGGATTGAAACTTACGAGTGAAAGCCTGCTTATCATGACGGCCATATAATAATAAAGAATACTGCCCAGTTAAACTGATGGCATTGAGCTCACAGGCTACAAATACTAATTGTACATTAAAACCTTATATTTTCAAGGGTTAATTCCGTTCGAAAAAAAAATTAAGAAGGGGAAACAGCTCTCCCCTTTCCACTTTTTTTATACTTAATCATTGAACCTCCTATACTATCAAAGACATGCTTTATCATATAAAAAATCTATATCCAAAATTCAGAGCAAATGAGATAATTCTTAATAAAAACCCATTTAGCATTTATATAATTTAAAAGGAGTTATCCCCCCTCTTTTATACTTAACTCTCAGGCTATGATAGCCTGTGAGCTAAAAACTCCTTCAGTAATCCAATCTGGAACTTTAGCACTATCCACAGGCCCTGATTACAAAATAGGCAAGAGAAGCACGCTCTTCCCACAAAAAATTTTGAAGGGGCCCCGAAATTGAGTAAACAAGGTCCACTAAATTTTATATTGAAATAATTCTATTCCAAAACTCTAATTCCGTTTTTAATTATTAACTCACTAGCTGAGCCGCCCAGGTCCGTAATTATATTCTAAAACAAACCTCAAATTTGTATTGCAAAATGTCATAAAAAGACCCAATCTCGTACCGACTCCCCGCTGCCTACGGTACCGTCTAGCAGAAGTGCTGTGCACGCACGGCAAGAAAAAAAGGGTGGGCGTTCTGGAATTTTTTAGTTTCACATTTCACCACCAGGGGGCGAACTAAAAAAACCTGCTTCTGGACGTAAGAAAAATATTTAATGAAATTATTATTCGAAAATAGGAGTAAGTACTTTTAAAATTTTACATTAAATAAGTATTTGTCTCTGGGCTCTGAAAAATCAGATTCTGAAACGGTAAGTTTTAAATATTTGATCACGTTCTTCCAAAAATAATTATTGCTTCCCCTACCCAAAACTGGACATCCCCTACTCTTTAAAATCTATATCAGTGTTATAATCTATCTGAAAGTTTTATATTATATAACTAATATTTTTCCCTCGACTTAGTGAAAAGTCAGAAGCGTTACAATTTTAAATATTTGACTGCTTCCCCTAAAAAAGGAATCCCCCAGCTCCATATTTGATGCTCACTACTTTTTAAAATATTTACAATCTGTTATAACTTTTTTGAAAACTCCAAAACAATCGTTTTTTGATTTTTTAAAATTTTAATTAATTCGCTTTTCAGCGTTTCTTTTCCTTTTTTAATAATTGCTAAATTGTTTTAAAAATTAAAACACACGCTTTTATATCATATATTTGTAAAAAGTTTAAAACTTTTTTTTTTTTTTTTTTTTTGGTTGCATAGTTACGATTTTCATGTGTTTCAGTGATTGTCATGTGTCTAGGGTGTCAGGTAACTTTTAATTTCTCAAATTGCTTTTGATCCGTTTATCCGGGGTTTTATTTTGATCCTATAAAACGGCAACTATAGCCTATGTTCACCGGAAATAGTGTAGCTTTCCAACGGTGAAAGAATTTTTCAAATCCGTCACCGCATCCGTTTCGGAGCCTATTCAATAAAAAAAAAAAAAAAAAAAAAAAAAAAAAAAAAAAATCAAATCCTTTCCCTTTATAATATTAGTATAGATATAGATTCCCTTTATAATATTTTAAAATGTTTCATAAAAGTTCTGTTCATAGCAAACTAATAATTTTCATAGAGTAGATCGTTTTCAATCACATGATCAAAACTCCTCAGTTTGTTCGACCAATCCAGATCATCAATTTACCATGCAGTATTATCGTCCAACCAATCAAAATCAAGATAATTCAATATTAAAATACTTGTAGTAATTTGAATAATGTATTGGTGAATTTTCTGTTTCATTAAATTTAGGAAATTTTCTCGAGTGAAACAAGATCGAAATGACACTGTTCTTCCCATAGCTTCAGAGGTTAATAGGGCCCTGACTGTCGGTAAACACATATCTGCAAACTTATGTTATCCCGAGGGTAAAAAAAAGTAGTCTGGCATCTACAATCTAAATTGTGGCTCTAAAAGAAATAATTCCATGTAATTCCTATAAATTTTGATTCCCTTTGCTTGAGAGATCTAGAGTCTCTTTCTAGAATGCAAGAATGTTTTCCTGTATCTTTGTAGTTAAATTTATTAAAAATCTAAACAAACACCTGCAAACAGAAAAGATTTGTTAATAATTTAATTCTAGTTAAAGAAATCTTTCCGGAAATAAACCGATAATTTCTCGCTACTGACGATTCTTTGTCGTTTTGGTACTTAAAAAACAAGAGACTAGAAATTCTAGATCATTTTGTCTATCCAGCTTTTGTTGTTTACCCTATTCGCATAGATCGGGAATCTATATTTGTAGATCAGTGGTACTGAAAATAACTATCTGTTCATTCTAAGCGATGGTGGTATTTTCTTTTTCCTGTGTACACAACCAGTCATCTGCTATTAAACTGATACCTAACATTTAATATCGCGTTAGCAGAAAAAAATAACGAAATCGCGCCATTATTTTGTGAGCATTCTAAAGAAAACTTAATGCGCAATTTAAGATAAAGTTGCTACTGATGTATCCCAATGACCCGATTTAAGCTAGATGTCCCATTTCTTAAAATTCCAAAATCCATCCTCCAGTGCTCGTTTGCTGAACGCCAAAAATCCTTATTTTTCAAAAATGCAAATTCTTTTAAGAGTCACAATACCACACTAGTATTTAGTCTACGTTAAGACGAAATTAATTTTGTAAAACGCATGGAAATCCATAACGGAAACTGTTTATGTTCAGACAGAAAATAATATCGAAGAAGTTTATCTGTTCAGAGGGCAACCTGTGTAAAAGGGAGGATTTTTTCCGAACCCAAGTGATTCTGCTGTGGTGGTTACTCGATAACCCCCCATATTTTTATTTTAATTCAATTGTATTAACTATTTTATTTCCTATCATCACCTTTTTATTAATGTTCTCAATTTAAAATATTATTTCGATTTCGTTTCTTTTGATGTCTTCCCCTGTAAATTTTTCTTCCTTACGTAGCTTATCGAATGTTCTAAACCGGTAAAATCTTGTTTGAATTCATTCCTTCCGGTTTAAAAAGTTTCTAGAATTATCTCGTTCGTTCTATGGGTGGTACTTCCGGTTAATCTGGCCCTCCCTTTGGCCTATCAAATTGAATTCCTCAGGTGACGTGATTTAAGCAGTTATGTGCCTGGCCACCTGCTTTGGCTTTCCCTCTTTAAGTGTATTATCATTTTTTTTTCTTATTAAATTCATATTTCACTATACATTGACACGTAGCTTGGCCTCTTTTTCCTCGCTTTCCCCATTCGAACGTTGCCAACTTGGCGTATTCCGGGTTTACAGTAACCCTTGATCTGCCCTCTCCGCTCTCTCTGCGTCACCAGATCAGTTGAGCAGGTGCCGTGGATGTTGAGTGAATGCTCCTCTGCATGATGTAAAAAACCTCGGAATTGTCGTTATGCTGCGAGGAGTAAGGCTTCTCTTCCCCCGCGAACGAGTCTGTTTTTCTTTGGCCGTTGTTCTATGCCGGCCACTCAATATGTTCTCACGGATTGTTTTGAGAATTAGTTAAATATATCTTCATAAAGCTTCCTTCAAATTTATTTCAAGTTCTCCAAGTTAGTTCCATATCATCATAATCAATTGAATCATCTTTTCCTCCGAAGATGGTGCTCAAAGTATTCTTCGTGATTAAAAATATCACAGTTTCTTCTTTTTCAATTCATAAAAAAATCGCTCATACGCATTAAAAATAATTATCTGTGCATAAACGGCATCCCCAATGGAAGATATTGAATATCTCTTCGTGATTTCTAGCATATGCTTTTATTGAAGTGTTATCGATTGATATTCTAAAATAATTTAGTCTTCATATCGTAAAAAAAAAGATCGATCATGCTATCAAAGTGCATACATATACAGGGTGAGTCATAAATATCGAAACAATAGGCTATCTCCTTAAATATTGCCTCTAGACCCATACTTCCAATTGCAAAAACTCATAAAAAAAGTTGAAGTTTCTGATAATATAAGTTGCAACTCCATGGGGGGTCTAGTTGAAAAAATACGGAAATTAAATTTTTATACGGCCCCCGTAGAGCAAAATTCCCAATTAGGAAATTATTCCTTATCCATTCCTAAATTGAACAAAAAAAATTTCATCTCCCTATCTGAAAACCTGACAGAGATATCAAAATCTAAAATTCTCAAAAATTCGTGACTTACACCACTTTAAACGAAGCGTTTTTCACCAATTTTCAAAGCAAATAAGGGATTGTCCACAAATTGTAACGTTGTTATATATCGGTTTAAGACCGAGCCTCTTATTTTGCCATAATAAAGCAGCGTATTGATTTAAAATTGAAACTTGTTTCTAAAACATGTTGATCGTTAGCACTGAAAGTCTGAATAAATCGTAGTATTTAGGTCCGGTCCTAGATCGACCCATAGGGAAAGAAGTTCAGCCCGGCATGAAATAATGTTAAAATCATAATCCGGACCAGCCAGGAAAAAAAGCTTAAACCATAGCCGGCTCAGCCATGAATTTCTACATAGTTTTTTACTTCATAATAGTTTAAAATTGTTTTGCGTGCAGGAGTTCTGACCAAAAATATTTAATATAGAATTTCGTTTTTTATATTTATACTTTATATTATTAAAGAGGCTCCAAAGCCTTTGATATATTTATTTTATCTATAAATCTATGTTTATATGTAAATGTTTCACTTATATTTTATTATCGCTAATCCATATCTCGTGCGTTGAAGAATTTGAAAAATGTTATACAGTAAAACCTTTTAAGACGGAATCACATAGGAAAGAAAAAATACGTAATAGACAAATGCATTTCCGATGAAGGTTAAATGGAGTTTATTATATTCTCAGGTATTATTGTATTTATTTTGCATGGATCAACACATTTTTTGTTTAAGACAGAATTCCGTCATAGGCAGATTTTTTTCTCTGGTTTTATTTTGTTTATTTTTTTTGGCATTTAAATATACTAATCTTAAAAAAAAAAAATAAAAATAAAAAAAAAAAAAAATAAATAAAGTTTTTTTTTTGTTTTGTTTTGTTTTGTAAAATAAAAGCGGTTTTAAAATTTATGTGGTTTTCGTAAAAATATTGATTAAACCAAATTTTACTTATTTTATGTACGCATTAGTTCTGTGATTTAATTATGGATTGTTCGAGACCGTGATTAAAAATTTTGTCCAGTGCAAGTCTAGGAAAAAGGTTGTTGTTGTTGTTGTTGTATGTATGTCGGCCAATTATCTACACTATGGGATATAGGCCCTAAGGGGTGGGATGCCCTCCGTGGGGGTCTTTCTAGGGGAACCTAACCCGTATTTAGGCAAGGTTCTAAGAACACCACGGAAAACGCCGAACGGTTAGGCCGACAGTCGCGATTGGGTTCGAACCCAGCACCTACCGTCTACCAGTTTGAGGTCTGAACCTCTCGGCCACTGGTGGGGCCTAGGAAAAAGGAAGCAGTCCCCTCCGGTATGAAAAATACATTAGACCCGGAAAAGCGAGTCTTCAGAAAAAGTAACGTCACGGTCCTGATCTGACTTGAGCCCAGAATACAGATTTTTTAACAGCCTCTACCGGACGATAAAAAGCTTGAAGTTGAGAGAGCTAATTTTTTAAAAAGTACTTAATCTGCATCTCAGAAAAGCATTCTTACAAATAACTAATGGCAGTAACACAGTACATTTCGCTTTTCTCTATAATGAATTTTTTTTTTTCCGACTACTTCTTGTCTTTAAATTATTAAAAGTTAAGAATTGTTAAAGAAAAAAAAGTACAAACTTGAAACATGTCATTTTTTAATTGTTTTACATTAGTTTTGTTTAAAAAAATGAAAAATTATTTACTTTTGAAAATATGATTTTTTAAAAGTTTTTTTTTTTTTTTTTTTTTTTTTTTTTTTTTAATAAATATTTTTAAAGTTCTGAAATAAATATTGAAAAACAAAAACCTCGAAACAAAACTAAAATCATATTTTTATTTTTATTTAAATAGAAAGAAATTGAAATCCCATAAATAATGTTTGGAGTTATAAGGATTTTTAACTATCACATTGAAACCAGTACTAACAATATGAAACTTTTTAAATTTTATGATAAATTTTAGCATGTGATTTTCTTAGCAAATTATATGGCTAAAAATCACAAAAAAGGAAAAAAAATCGAAATTCTAATTCAAAAGATAGATTTTTTACGCGTTTCCTACAACTGTTAAAGTAACATTGTCTTTTGAATTGCGCGCATTTCAATTTGTGTCTAATCCCTTAAAACCTGATGAATTATTCAAACGGTTATAACTCCGCGAATTTTTAAGATATGACGATGCAACTTTTTGTGTATTATTCAGGACTGGACAAGGAAAGTTTCCCTAATTGGAATTTTTATCCTACGGGGGCCGTATAAAAAGTTAATTTTCGTACTTTTTCAAATAGACCCCCCATGGAGTTGCAACTTATCTTATCAAAAATTTCACCTTTTTTTATGAATTTTTGCAATTGGAAGTATGGGTCTAGGGGCAATATTTAAGGAGATAGCCTATTGTTTCGATATTTATGACTCACCCTGTATATATATAGAAAGTTATGTGAAAATATTTCTACCTATTTATATCATCCTTGTGGAGTGTTTGTACGAAAGAAATAATAATATACATATATAAAAATGTGCATGATAGCAAATATATATATTAAAATATAAAAGTCATGACATATTGCACATATAATAAATAAATAAAATGTTCGTTTTTCTTCAATTTTCTCTTCATTTAATGTGTTAAGAGTCTATTTATTCGTCTTCTCGAATTTGTCTTCATAAGCCAAGAATTCCAGGTAACTTTCTTCTTATTATTTTATATTTTTTTGCAATTTACTTTGAGTTATTATTATCTTAGTTAAAGATTTCCTATTAAGAACTATAATGGTTGCCTTTTGTCATATTCTATTATTATGGGTCTTTTGCTGGCATTCATCCAATGCAATGTACGTCTACCCACTATTATGATCATTTGGCCTAGTTTAGATGAAACAAAAAAATAAGTGTTCTCATCTCTCTTCCCCAAACATAACAGTTCAATCTCCTTTAGAAAACACAACATCTGCTTTTACATGTTTTACAACACTTTGTTCAATATAAGCTGTGAAAACTACATGAAATGGAAACTTGTTTTAAACACAAAAATTATCATGGTTCAATGGAATGATTATCATGCAAAAATATGTCTAAAACGAAATTTTGTTTCAGTTTCTAGGGATTTCGTTAACACAATTTTTCTGGTCTATTGTAAATGTGTTTATTTAGTCGAAAAAGAGCTACTGAAACAATGTCACAAGCGAAGAGAGAAATGATCCGTTTTATAGAGGTTTCCGGCTCAGCAATTTCTATGTATGTTTCTTCTTCAATAAGCAAAAATTGTTTTAGTAAAAGATTTCGTATTTTTCCCCTATAGATAGGTTCCATTTTAATAGGATTTACCTTATATTTATTTCTGGATCTAGATGCCACTGTCTCGCATCCTCTGTTTCTCAGTCCCGTTTTTTGTGTCACTCTACCTTCCAGCACATATTTAAGATGTTATATTCCTTCCTCTTCCATTCTATTAGCGTTTTCCGATTTGAGAGCTATATTACATCAAGCTTATGTAGCCAGTAAAATATATACGTAAAATGCAGTACTAAATATTAACGTTACATTAACTCTTAATATATATTTAATAATGAAGTATTATCAATCCTTAAAAATAAAATACGCGCTCGACAGTTGATTGATGATGATTCTACAATTTGAATGCTGTTTTGATACACTTATATGAAACATACATGTATCACATTATGTTTAAATGTACTCGGCGGACCTAGAATTTCGCACCATAATTAAAGTCAGAATAAGTAACAAATCAGCAAAGTAAAAGAAAAACAGAACAAAAAAATTGTACGCTCACTGGCCGTGCGTATTTTATAAAAGCGCAGTAATGTTTCAGACTAAGTGCTATACAACAAACTTTGCAGTAGTGGCGGTGGATTTAGCCAGAATATCGTAATGCTTGAATCAAATTCATAGAAACAATTGAAAGTATATCACGAACTCTCTTCCACTAACCCCCCGCTTCAAATAAATAACACATATCCCAATCTGAAAGTACAGATAATTTAAAACAAATGTATAATATACACTAAAAAAGCAATAATTTTTTTATCCAAATCTGATCCACAGAGACACAAAAAAATAATCAACATCCAATATTGCATAAATACAGGGTGTCCAGCAAATAACACCATGATTTCAAATTTAAATTTCTCAAAAACAAATATCGATAGAATTATGCGGTAATCGGTTTGATTATTAGGAAAGCTGCAAAATGTTATACAGAAGTTTCGAAGGGTGGATATTTTGAAAAGATTATGCTCTGATTGCAAAGAATGCTTGAATTAACATTTTTCATGCTTTAAATTGCTTGGTTTGAATGAGATTTTGGGCGGACAACGCCATATTTTAAAGTTTTTTGGAACAGAATTTTTGGAATTTCAGAAATTTTAAAAAATTTAGTTCTAAAAATACTAAGTACCCCGAAAAACTCATTCTCTACAAGCAATATAAAGCAAAAAAAACGTCAAGTCGAGCATTCTTTGCAATCAGAACATAATTTTTTCAAAATATTCACCGTTCGAAACTTTAGTATAACATTTTTACAGCTTACCTAATAAAAAAACCGTTTACCGCATAGTTCTATCGATTTTTGTTTTTGAGAAATTTAAATTTGAAATCAGGGTGTTATTTGCTGGACACCCTGTAATTTATATAGTTTGTATAATTATAGTTTAAAAATATGTTAATGT
Organism: Maratus speculifer; assembly: GCA_964019185.1. Taxonomy (NCBI): domain Eukaryota; kingdom Metazoa; phylum Arthropoda; class Arachnida; order Araneae; family Salticidae; genus Maratus; species Maratus speculifer. The sequence goes on from OZ025294.1 coordinate 281,449,258, forward strand.
ATTAAAACATAATCAAGTTAAATTAATTCTATATATATATATAGACTAAGGAATTATTAAAACAATATAAAAAAATTTAGCTCATTATCAAAAATTGATAAGTGTTAAGATGCTAGCAATAACATAATAATAACTTTCATTTTTTGCTTACAATTTTGATCTCTAGGCAAAACGGGAAAATATATCAAAAAAATATTATAACAAACGTATAAAGAAGTCGAAGAAATCTTAAAAATTTAAGTTAAATTAAATCTTAATTACATTAAATAAGGAAATTTTGTAAATGCTTAAAAGTGGTAAAGTCATGTACTCTCGACAAAGTATTAATCTTATTTTTAGAATACAATTACGGATTTGGTATATTTACATGAAAAATAAACAAATATATGAAGATACGTTAAATTATATATTAAACTATATTCGAGTTAAATCAATTCTTAATTCATGTAGAAAAAGCAATTGTTAAAAAAAATTATCTTATTCACAAAAATTATAAGTAATGCCATGCTAACTATAACATAAAGATGATTTTCATACTTCGCTTACAGTTAAATTCTAAGCATTCAAATATTCAAACCGTACAAATATATACAAAACATACAAATATATGCAAAACATACAAATGTATCAAGATACTATAATGAAAAATATGTAAAGACATCAAAGAAATATAAAAAAATAAGTGAAACAAATTATTTCTTAAAATATACAGAGAAATTAAATAGAAATAAAATAATAAAACAGAGAAATTAAATAACAACACAAATTTATCCTAAAATATTATATTGTGATACAATATCAAAAACTATTTAATTATGATTCTTACTTTTCGCGTATACTTTTGATGAATTTATAAACGTGAAACATATACCATTTTCAACCCTATTCGTCAAATATATAAGTATATATATATAAAACGTGAAGTGTAATTTAAGATGAGGTGCTATATTTTCACAGTCCCTCTTCTATTCTATAAGCGTTTTCTGTTTTGACAGCTATATTACCTCGAGCTGATGTTGCCAGCAAAAAAATATAATAAAGAAAAAGCAAGTGTGAGACTACTTACCAGAGTTGAGAAAAAAAAGGCAATTTCAACAATTTTTTTGTTTCTTCTGCGTTTTTCAATAAAGATGAAAGGGGAGAGGAGAATATAAGTGTAGAAGATCGAATAAATGGAACTGAATTCGGTGATATAATCTCGCATTTGGTGAACACCGTAATGGCTTTTGGAAATGTAGCAGCGATACGATAATAAACTTTTTTGCCCAAGTTGCGTTCTAGCAAACTCTTTTAACGTTAGTACTTGTGATATTTAACACCCAGAGAATTTTTATTTGGAAATAATTCAACTATTATGAAATCTCGAAGGTTTAAAAGTTTTTTTTTCGAGTATCGAATTTTATTGTATTTTCTTTCTATTTCATTTGAGAATGGTAGGGAGGTAATGTCTTTCTGAAAATTAAAACGAATATCATTTTACAACAGTTTTAGAGAAGTATTCAAAAAGATAAAAATAAATCAATAAAATTGTGTATAGCTGGTGATGTAGAATCACATATAGTTTTCTTAAATTTTACATTTTCTAAATTACAGTTAAAGCTAATCTTTAATTAAATAGCTATTTTATCTTAACGTCTTATTTCGATCCCACAATAACTTTCCTTTAAAAAGTAAGGAAAGAAAACATATGTAACATCTGCTGTATCATTAAAACGATTCTCAGATAAAGAGATTTCCTTTAGATGAATTTTCGGCTTCTCTAAAATAATAAAAGAAAGAATAAAGATATGCTTTGCTTGCGGTCAGTAAAATCGCTTTTCTCTCTCTGCTTAATTGTGATTCTAACTCATTCGTTACGTAATAATCTTTCTATGTGCATGCGGCATTATTGTGTCTTTCATATGTTTTCCCAAAACAGAGTCTTAACGTTCGAATTGGCGCGAATTCTTTTTGGCGTATTTTTTAGGACTGCCCATTTCTGGTTGCCCTGCATTAAATTCAAAATCATCTTAATTGTTGCAGCGTAACAGAAAATTTCATGGTTATGATATCATTCACTTTTCATATGCTCCTTTTCGCCAATTCTAAGATGCCAATGTGTAAATTCTGAATGAGAAAATTCAATTGCCTCCCTCTTGCTTCACGAAGCAGTCATGTGAAGACTGTTTTCTTAATAATGCGTTCAGGCACCATCCCTAACTTTTCTGTATGAAACCTTTTAAGTTTATAAGATTACTGCAAATAAATAATTTTCTTAAAGAGCATTTATTTTCTTAAGCGATCATAGCCTACAACTATAGCGAATGCATTTTAAAAAGAACCTGGTCACAATACTTTAAAGTACATATCTATAATACATAGCTCACCTTATAAATTAAAAACTGCTGATGTGACTGCTTTAAACTACTTTTCACACCACACAGTGACACGTAATACGCATTGTAACAGATCATGCAAAAAGTTTTAGAATTTAAGCACCACTATTTTTTAATACTAATTCTCTTTTTATTCAATCAAGTAATTTAATCAAATTAATAAAGCAAATATAAATAAATGTAAAGTAGGAAAAACAAGGAGTGTCCCAACATTTCGCTCTTCACGAAGTGGTTAAATAATGAAGTTGATTATTCTATTCAATTGCTGAAAAATGTGATGGAAATTTATGACAGAGTCAAAACATATAAGAAAAAAACAAGCAGAAAAAAAATTATTTTATATAAAATTAGCTCTATCTACTCCGATATTTTAATCAGTATCCATACATGATAGGTTTAACAAGCACTCTGTTTTTCTCTTTTTCTATTCTAACTTTTGTAAAAATTCGCTGGCGAAATTTTAATGTCCCTCTTTCAAGCAGCAGTACTGTGTGTTTCTAAGAAAGAGATCTCATATATATATGCATACAGAGAAACGTCAAACATTTTAATCTATGATTAGTAACAGCACATCATCAACATTGTTGCTTAAAATGAATAAGGATAACAATAAAAAATTGCCACAAAAACATTCTGTTGAAGTGAACCACTTTCACTAAAATGTGTTTATTGTTGTTTAGTAAACAACTATACTAGCCCTTCAATGACAAACTCCCTCTTTATGAGGAAGGATCATTCCATTTTTTAGCAGGTGGGGAAAGGTAGGAGGGAGTGATCGGTATAGAAAGGTAGAGCAGTTAATTAAAATAGTGGCTTCATCTATCAACTTGAAATTAAAATACATTAGCGGAACACTGAAGATGTCATTTTTGTTTTATGTTTAATTAATTATTTGGTTATTAAAATAAAATAATTTTTGTAAATTGAAATCGGATTTTTAAAATTGAAATCTCACTAATTTTATCTAGTTTAAGTGCAGTGCTCCTTCTCCTTATTAAAATTAAAGAAATAAAATTAGAGCAAGATTGCTTTTTTTTTTTTTTTTTTTTTTTGCGAAAAATAAAAATAACGTATCGTAAAAGTAACGTAACGCAGATTATTAAATTTTTTCTTATTCAGTTTCACAATTCTTTAACTTTAAACAATCTTAAAATTGGCGAAAAATAAAAGTAAGTAACATATCTAAAGCCATATTACTGAATTTTTTTTGTATTAGATTTCATAATTCTTTATATCTTAAAATTGTGTCATTTGTGCCTCCCCTCCCCTCTCGAAAAAAGTAGATAAATTAATAATCGTCCAACTTTATTTACGAGTTTTCGAATTGTTTTGATTTTTTTTTTTTTTTTTTTTTTTTTTTTTTTGTAAGCAGATACATTCTAAGTAATAATAATGAAATACTAATTTATGGAAAAAATTCAAAAGAAAAATTAAACCAAATGTGATGAGTCCTGGTCAATATTATCCACCGGCGTCAATACATTATCCGTACCGTAGTCATGCAATCTTTAGCCAAAGTCCGTTCCAAATCGTCAACATCTTTTTCTGAGGTCAATATTTTATTCCTATAATCGTTAGCCAAATTCTGTTACGAGTCGTCATCAAAATTAGTCGAAGATGGCCTTGAAAAAGGCCTTTTGGTTGTAAAATCATTAGACATAGCGCAGGCTTAATCAAATTATCAAATGGAGCCAAATCAAAACAAATCGTACTACATTCATTACTAGCGTCTATACCCCGCCCCAAACTTTGGCTCTTATCACAAATGCACCCAAGAAATTCCCCATGCTGCCGATAATTTCCCTTTTTTAAACGGAAGAAATGGTCTCTTGACGATATAGTTTCTTGATTTCGTTTTTTGACGATACTACAAATAAACAAAGAAACAGGCAGAGAGACAAACAAACATACAAACAAACAGACAGAAAAACAAACAAACAAATAAACAAACAAACAAACCGACAAACAGGCAAACAAACAAACAGACTAATAAAAAACTGACAAACTAAAAGACAAACAGACAAACAAACATATGTAAAAACAAACAAATAGACAAACAAACAAACAAACTGACAAACAAATAAACCGACAGACAAACAAATAGACGTAAAAACAAACAAACCGACAAATAAACCGACAAACAATTAAACCGACAAACAAACAAACCGACAAACGAACAAACATACAGACGGACAAAAACAAACAGACAGACAAAAACAAACAGACAGACGAACAAACAAACCGACAAACGAACAAACAGACAGACATACAAAAACAAACAAACAAACAAAAACAAACAAACAGACAGTCAAACAAACAAACAAACAAACAAACAGACAGACAGACAAACAGACAGGCAAATAAACAAACAAACAGACAGACAAACAAACCAACAGACAGACAGACAAACATCGCTGGATCCCAGAAACTTGCTGTGCAGGAAACACTAAAATGCACGAAACTCGCCAACGCCGCAATCACTAACGTGTGTATGAGCGCTGCGCGCCCATTAAAACCAAAAAAAAAACATCACTGGATTCACGAAACTCGCTGTGCAGGAATCACTAAAATGTACGAAACTCGCCAGCGCCGCAATCACTAATGTGTGTATGAGCGCTGCGCGCCCATTCAAACCAAAAAAAAAACATCACTGGATCCACGAAACTCGCTGTGCAGGAATCACTAAAATGCACGAAACTCGTCAACGCCGCAATCACTAACGCGTGTATGAGCGCTGCGCGCCCATTAAAACCAAAAAAACATCACTGGATCCACGAAACTCGCTGTGCAGGAATCACTAAAATGTATGAAACTCATCACACCGGAATCACTAACGCGTGAATGAGCGCTACGCCCCCATTTAAATAAATAAATAAATCCATTTAAATAAATAAAATGTAAATAAAACAATTTAAATTTATTTAAAAAAATTAATTAATAAAATAAATTTAAATAAATAAATAAATTTAATTAAATAAATCCATCTAAATAAATAAATTTCTAAAATGAGCAAAATTGTTGTTATTAACGAAGGTATCAAACTATTAATTCCCATTTTCGCCAGTATGGGGAATTTCTTGGGTGCATTTGTGATAAGAGCCAAAGTTTGGGGCGGGGTATAGACGCTACTCATTCATTCTCTTCGTACCGCGTGCAGCGGCCGCTATCACTCCCTCCTACCTTTCCCCACCTGCTAAAAAATGGAATGATCCTTCCTCATAAAGAGGGAGTTTGTCATTGAAGGGCTAGTAACAAACTATCAGTGACATAAGATAAATAATCAATCGCTTGAAATATCGTGATAAGAACAGTTAAACTTTCCTTCGGCCGACTACTATTAATTGAGGCATTCAGAAGTCAATCAGACTAGCTGCAATTTTTTTTAAAAATTTCTAGTAATGACATGACTGGATAGAAATTTTTTTATACATCTATACAGTGCTGATGAATTACCCTTGATTATAAGAAAAACTAGTTGGATGTGCCAATCCCAAAACTTTCTTCTATGTCATACGTACATTTTAATATTTTTAAAAAATAGTTACTCATTTTAATACTTTAATAATTTTAATTCAATATCATACTAACTTTGATTTTCATCTTAAATTTCTGCTTCAGTCAAATAATATAAGTAAAAACAAATTTACGTCTCTGCACGAGCCGATAGACAATAGAATAATAGGCAGATTTTTTTTTTCAAATTCAGGAAGATCCTACTTGCCTTACCAAAAAATAATCATATACAAAAAATTTAGTTCAGTTCTAGAACTAACTTCATACACTTTTAGGTGGTGCAGCATTGCAAATGGCATAAAATTCGCTAATGCAGCGCCCCCTTCCAGCGGATTGTTTTGAAATTCAGGGAGTACCAACTAGCCATAACCATCCACTTACACAAAAAATTTGCTTCAATTCGGTGCATAACTTCATATACTTTTGGTAGGTAAAATATTAAAAATGGCACAAAAATCGCGATTGAAGCCCCCCTGCCGGCAGATTTTTTTCAAATTCAGGGAGGAACAACTAGCCATAGTCATACACTGACAGAAAAAATTTTGTTCAATTCGATACATAATCTCATATACATTTGGTCGGTACAATATTGAAAATGGCAGAAAAACCGCGATTGCAGCGCCCCCTGCCGGCGGATTTTTTTTCAAATTCAAGGAGGGCCAACTAGCCATACTCATACACTTACACAAAAAATTTGGTTCAATTCGATGCATAACTTCATATACTTTTGGTCGGTACAATATTGAAAATGGCACAAAAATCGCGATTGCAGCGCCCCCTTCCGGCGGAATATTTCAAAACTGAAGTAGGACCTGCTTGCCACAGCCGAAAACATTCACAAAAAATTTGGTTCAATTCTTTGCATAACTTCATACACTTTTTGATGGTTGAATGGCGACATACAGACACACAGACACACAGACACACGGACAAACAGACATTTTGTAAAAACATGTTTTTTGGAATCTCTGACCCCTGAAACGTGTAAATCCGTCGAAAACTGGAAGTCGAAAAAAATTTCGATTACAAAGAAGAAAGTAATAATGATTACAATCAAAATATGATAAAAAAAAGTTGTAGTAGTATAACTTTAAATGAACATTTTTATTTGATGTAGTTAATCGAATTGACTTCCAACTTCCTCATTTGACAGACATGAGATCTGAAATTAATAGTTTGTGTGTTTGTAGTTGCTTAACACGTTAACACCCAACTTTGAGATAACTCGTAGATTGCGTTCTTTTCTAGGATACCAACTGCGAGTTATCTCGTACTGTGTTTACTTGCCATTTTTGTCCAGCTACGATTAAACTCGCAATGCATCAGTGCTAGTATCGATAGATGGCTTCAGGGAAAAGAACAAAAAAAACAATGCTGGCTTGCATAAACAGAAAATTTGTCAAAAAACGATCAAGAAACATAATTACCAACTACAAGATAAAGCTAACTACGAGATAATTCGTAAACCCTTGGAAAAAACATTTTTTATGATACCTATGGATTCAATTTGAGATTTTAATAAGATGTGATAAAATCAAACTGTCATTTTTGTCCAGAATTCTGAAAATGGAGAATATTCCAAATCTGAGTTCAAGGCTATAAAAAGTCACGTGGTACCGGTAATTTACCCAAAGAACTTCTAACTTATAAGAAGGGAGGCTGGTACTGCTTTGCCCATGAAACGTTCATTGGCTGGTGGGGATTTACATTGCGTCTAACGGAGCTTTTCCTTCTTCAAACTAAAAGTTTTTGCCTGATGTTTGCCGTGATTATGACGTAGATGGAATATCCTTCATTGCCGTGGCAGTCAACATGTTAAAAAGGTACTTAGGATGTGAGATCATCATAATGTGAATGAAGAATTCAGTTCGTTAACATAGTTTAACAATGCAGTATATGGTAGAGAGTTACTAAAAACTGAAGTGGTGTGATACCGTACTTAATCTTATTCAATAGATTAAGTACGGTATTCCTAGCTGTGGCAGAAGTTTAATTTATGTATATGTATATAGTGTCTACATGGTATTACCCTTGAGAACCGCTAAATTGGGCTAAATTGTGGGCCGCTAAATAACCGCTAAATTGGGGCTTAATTCTTTTTCCATATCTTCCCTCAGCATTGCTACAATAAAAGAAGGTTAAATATACAGAACCGTTCTCAGTCGATAATGCATATTTGTTCTTAAGGGACCACTCATTTATTTAACGTCCTTCTTTCACATCAATTCTGACAGAAGATATATAAGCCTACAATTGGGATCTGATTTTGTTTCTATTTATTGCAGTGCCATCTGCTATTTTTAAATAAAATCGAGAATCGTAGTAAAACAACTCTTAACATAAACCTCCTGCAAGAATTTTTTAAGTTGCTGTTACCATTTGTAAGTTATTAACTTTTAAAGACAATCAGTTCACTTCAGGAATTCGGTATATATATAATTTAAGCCTAGATGAAAATTATACAATTTTGGATATATATAAAGTGATATTAAATTTTAAAACATGTGTGTAAATTCCATATATCATGAGCTTTAGGTTATTACCAAAAGTAATCAAATCATAAAAGTATTTACAAGCTCTGCAGTTGCTATTCGAATTCAAAACATATTTAAACTCAAAAAAAAAAAAAAAAAAAAAAAAAAAAAGAAAAGAAAAAAAAAACAAGCAATTTAGCATATGTATTATGAAATTCCTTACAGAATATATAATATATGATTCAAATATAAACATTTTTGAATAAAAAATTCTGTATTAACTAGGATTTTCAAATAAAGTTAGTAACTTTTTCTTCTGACTGTATTAAAAAACTATTTGAAGAAATAAAAATACTGTATAATGAAATATGTATTTCTCTGTGTTACATTTTCAAAGTGAATGAAAAGTTCAAACATATATGATTATTTCTATAAAAATTAAATAGATTTTTCCTATAGAATGTATAAAATAAAAAAAAAATATTGATTTTCATCACCTACGAAGACAACTGAAATATGTTTCATTGCCGGTTGACTCTCAAACAAATACAAAATTTTATCCATACATCATGGTAGATGTTACAGTGGAGGACGTCAGGAATTTAATCTGTGTATTTTTCTCCTTTTCGGTGTCAAAAGTTTTTATAAGATGGATCTCTATAGGATTAAATTCTATTTTTTTCTTTTATTGGGTTATATGTGTTTTGGAGGAGGAAAAAAACTTTCTGCGTTTCGACTGAAATATATGTATATTCCAATATATATATAATAATAATATATTGTAACATATATCAAAGAGTTCAGAGAATTTAATTAAATAACCTAATGATCAATATATAATAAAAATGCCTTGAAATGAACGTAGCTTTTAAATTTAAAAGAATTTTTTTTTCTTGTTGAAGATTACTAAACATAAATTATGATAAACTTCCATATTTGAGGCAATGCCCAATTTCTTACGCAACATAAATTTTATCCATATTTAAAAAGATATTGTTAACTTAGTATTAAAATTTTTCCTAACATCTAGTAAGTTAAGCCGATGTTATAATCATTATAGTAACTACACTTGATGGTCAAAATTTAAAAACGAGTGCAAAATGCCAATTTTCAAGAGATATTCAAGCGATAATTTTACACAAATATTCAAAAAGAAGTAATATAATTCGAATAATTACTATCCCTGCATAACAGCTAGTCCATATAGCATCTCATTCAGGTTACGCATGGTCACAAGAGTCACAGTCACTACGGCGAAACAAAAAATAGGAAATTCCATTCCCATACGTCTCTTTTATGAGTCTCAAATGACTACTATATGTGACTCCACTGACAGGTCATTGCGACTGCTGCTTTGTGTCGAGTCACCAGGTGACTTTACAATGTCGTTTCATTGAGATTCTCGTGTGACTGTCATTTGGAGACTCAATTTCAAAGTCATAGTGAATGTTGCTTTATGATGAATCACCAAATAATGCCACATTAAAATCACATGGTGCCTTTCTGTCACAAGACTTTGTCAAATGGTGACAGAGACCCAACTGTGAAGTAACCACTGTGAAAAGTGGTTAAAAGTCACCATGTGACTTTAATGGGACATTATTTGGTAATTTATCATAATACAACGTTCACAATGACTTTGAAATTGAGTCTCCAGATAAGAGGTCACACGAGAGTCTCAATAAAACGACATTGTGAAGTCACCTGGTGACTCGCCACAAAGCAGCAGTCACAATGATCTGTGACTGGATTCAGATCACTGGTAGTCATTTGAGACTCATAAAAGAGACGTATTATATTTCTTATTTTTTGTTTCACCGTAGTGACTGTGACTCTTGTGACCATATGTGACCTGAATAAGAGGTTATATGGACTAGCTGTTATGCAGGGATAGTAGTTATTCAAATTATATTACTTCCTTTTGAATTTTCGATTGAAAATTATCGCTTGAAAATCCCTTGAAAATTGGCATTTTGGGGCTCCGTCCTTAAATTTTGCACACCAGTGTATCTCTTCTTATGGTAACTATCTGTCTATGGTGATTAGTAGTGTTTTAGCTATTTAAATGTATTCTTCAACAATTTTTATATGATTTGTGGGTTAATATTTCGTAATCGGGTTCACAATTGCGATTAGTGTCAAATTTTTTGAACAGAGTCCCTAGCTACTGTTTTTTTTAAGGTTATTCTAGTGGTTGATTGAGTTTGCAAGTATTGCATGCCACTGTGATATTCTGAATTCTGACATTCAAGGGTTAATGGTACTTATTATGTAATGTCTTAATGTTTCAAAAAGTAATCACGGATTTGAAATATTTTGACTGTCATGAATATTTTTACAATAATATATTAATTGTGGATATGTTTGTGTTACATATAGTGCAGTAGGATAAAGATTCGTCGGATTTTGAACGGATTTCGCCTTTGGATATTCGTGTTCTCCACGAGTTGGCTTCAACTGGAATTTCTAATTCATTGTATAGGTTAGAGTCTACACTGTGAGATTTCGTCAGTTTGATGAACAGTTGAGCTCCGTATTGCGAATAAAGAGTTGTTGGAATCAACGGACTTCTATTTCATAATGTTATTACCTATTTAAGGTACTTTTTATAGGCAAAGCTGAAGATGTGCCTATCTTGAGTCATAAGGGAGTTGGTTAATAATATTGAGCGTATTCCTGATTTTCAACATTTAAATCTACCTCTTCATTTCTAATTTACCTTATATACCATTATAAATAAATTGTTTCGTTTATTTAAAATTGTGGCATGACTTCCTGTCAAGTGAGTAACCTAGAAGGGCATGCCAAAACGATCATTGAGGAAAGGATATCTTATCATGTCGTATTAAAAAACAAGTCCTTTTACTTTAATGTCATTAAAGGATTTAATATTGAAAGTCTAAAGCACAACGCTTTAAATTCAACATATGGTGGACGTATAGAAACTAAATCAATGAGAAGCTAGGCAGTTTCTTATCCTTTTACTGTAACTGCATTAAATGAAATCGTATTTTTCCACTTTTAATTTTAAACGTCCTGATTATAACCGGTTACAATATTTTGTCGTTCTCGGTAAAATGAACTCCGGCTTATATACTATTAATCCCTTAACATCTAAGACCTACGATGTATATGTTCTGATTTCATCTTACACGACTACCAGACTTACTGCGTGTACGTCCATGTGGAATATGAAAATACAAATTTACACTAACTGCTGGTATAAACGTCCATTCTTGAAAGAAGCGGTCACGGTGTCAAAGAGTTAGATACGCTATGAATTGTCATTAAATTGTACGTCTTACTTATGAGCACAAAATATATTCTATTTTGTTGTATTGGTCATTTTTGGAATAGGGTACATGGCGTACAAACTCTTTTAGTGTATTTTTGTTGAGGGTTATTTGAGAGACATGTTTATTGGGGCCAGTTGTATTCAAAATCCGCATCTCATGCTCAGGAAGTGAGAACGTTAGCATCGAGCAAAAGGGCAAGCCAGTTACTCTGATCTAGTAACTTGCATTATGCTGATCAAGTGATATGAGATCATTACAACGGCAAACTGAATTCTACAGAAACTAGCGTGAAATATTCGGTGAATCTTTCGGTGCTCTAGCATTGTTTTTTTAATTTATGACGTATAGCGTTAGGCGCTGATGAGACAATGGCACTATTTTATCATTATATATCATGTATAAGGCGCATATTATTAACTATTTGGGAAAAATAGTTGTTGTTCGCGGTAGAGAATTGGGAAATCCAAAGCATATAATCATTTTATTGGTTGAATTCCGCAACTTATTTAATTTTATTCGTTTCCTGATTAGTCCAAGTTTAAAGTAAAAAAATGGAATACTTCTGTTTTTTATTTTATTCGTTTTCATATTGGTCCAAGTTTAATGTCCAAAAATGGAATACTTCTGTTGCCACGATGACAAAAAAGTAATTGAAACTTTCTTTAAAAGTTAATAATTTAACAACAAATTGTGATAGAGATTTTCAAACAAATTCCATTAAAAAGTGGATTTTTTTTTATCTACGGAACGGTGTAAAAATTTAAAATGTGCGATATTTTGAAGTTGAAAAATTTGCTGTTCCGAAAGTTGTAAAACTGAAATTTCATTTAAAATTTGTTTGTGATAGGTCCAGGAATATTAATGTTTAATCCATATCGTACGTAATAGGAAGTGTTCAGAAGGCAGTCTGATTAACTCCATCAAATAAAAGCGCTCATTTTAAACAGTTAAAGTTGTCTATATTTAATATTCTGTTTTTTATCGTTGGTCTAGGAATGTTAATGTTTAATGCACGGCGTACGTAATATATGATTCGTTATATTCATCCTAAAATTGATGTTTATTAATATTATTAATTTAAATATAGAATTAATTTATAAGTCTTTAAAATTTGAGTTTTTGAAAACATAATTTTAAAATAGTCGTTGTAATTTGCTAAAATACATTTTTTTTTCATTATTTGTTTCAATCTGTCATATAGACAAAATGTCTGAAAGGAATAAAATCAGACTGCAAGATTATCAAAGATTTCTCCGGCAGTTGAAGTATCACGTGACACCTCTATCTAGGAAAATTTTAAGGGGTCTGTAACTTTTTTTTATCTTTTATCAATAGTTTTGTATAATTTTTTAAACAAATTCAAGTGTTAAAAATTGTAAGACTAATCCGATATTTGTGGATCAGTTTTGGCCGCTAAAAATAATTTCTTGTTTATTGCGAAACATTATTTAAGGTCCTTATACGGTAATTTCATTAAATGAAATCTTATTTTTCTACTTTTCATTTTGAACGTCATAATTAAGTAACTTATTAGTATTTTTAAAATACCGATTTCAATAATACGTTAAAAATGTATTTTAAAAAAAGTACTAGTGATCTATTGACAAGGAAACATTCATTCAAAAGCTTCTATTTTTTTAACTTTATTGCTGTCACCTTGAATTCAAATTCACTTTTAGTATTTTTTTAAACATTTGAAATATGATGACAATATTTAGCGTTTCTATTTTGCATTGATTCTACGCAACCTTTAAATATTGAATAACTTCGAATTTTTCATAGATGAATTAAAAAAAAATTGTTTTAAAATTGTAAAATAATTTACTAACGTTTTAGGAATGTTTAAACACTTTCTAAGTATAATTCTGTATTTTAAAATCTCAACAGTGAACATTTATGACAAAAGACATATTTGGTAAATAATTGCACAGAGATACTGATTTTGACGCTAAACTGAAATATTTAAATGAAAACACAGATTTCCATTTTATGTTAAACATAAAACTAATATTAAGTTAAGTTAAATAAAGAAACATTTACCTTGCATCAGACTATGTTCGTAAATTAATTTACTTATTTTTTATTTAAACACTTAATTGTAGCTTCCTTGACTTTCACGGGCAGTTTTGACTATTTATTTTTACTGAGACTTTTTAATTCGCACCAGTTTTTAGCTTGCAGATTATCAAAGCATGTGAGCTAATGTGTCCACAGATTCCGTATGTATGTATGCATGCATGTATGTGCAATAGTCATAAAAACGAATAAATAGATTGTTTTGTGATTTAAAACAAATGTATTAATAAATCGTATAGCTATTAAACAAATAACGATACTTTTCTAAAATTAAAGAAAAAACAACTTATTTCAACTTAAATATTCTTTATAGACTGTGCTAAAATCTCCAAACACCAATTCTTCTCCATGAGTATTTTAAATTCAATAATAGAGTTAAGATAAAAGTATTCGAGGAAATCCTTACTCTTATCTGCTTTAAGGTGGGGGGGGGGGGGCGGCAAAAAAGATGCCTTCATGACAGAAAACATTAAAAACTTGAAGGAAAAAAAAATGTCCATCTATCATATTCATGCTTCATCAAATTTCTCCTTTTCAAAAGTGTTCACTATGGAAAGTCAATTTTGAATTTCTAAACATGCATTATTCTTTTAGATACGAGAGCAAAAAGAAATAATAAATTGAAACTGTAAGCATTTGATATACTTCATAGAACGAAATTATTAGAGGAGTGATATCTCAAAAACATCACGAATTTACGGAAGATTAGCATTTTGTTTGCGGATATAATTCAATCTTAAATTTAAACAAAATGTGTCACGAAGAAAGATTTACAAAGAAGTTTTCGCTATTTTTGACCGTTGAATTATCATTGCGAAGATCTTGACATATTTCAAGGCAACTCGGGAAAAATATATGTAAGTGTACTTCTCGTAATGTTGAAGATAAGATGTATATTAAAATTCTTAGTTAAGCTTTAAAAATTATATTTTTCTAACATAGTACATTTATTAGACTAACAAGGGAATCCGTTTCGATTTTGCTCGCACCTAGCATTGAGCTGCAAATTTATTTTGAGTGTGTACAAAACTGATATGTTCTGCCCAAAAATGAAAAAGGCTTATCTAAAAAATCCTGAATCTTTTGTGAGAATTGTATCGTTCTGCTGAATTGCAACTGTATTGCTTTTTATCATCAAAATGAAAGATTATTATATTTATTACCAACATTATAATGGAAAATTATCACTTCTGCAAACAGAGATTTTTATTATTTTTTTTCCAAAAACGAAAAATATATTAACGGAATGGATAAAGTCCGGCAACTTTGCTGCCAGTAGTTTTAATGCGAATTCCCGGATTTAGTTTAACAGTGTTTCCCCCCACCCAAAAAAAATATATTTCCTTAACAAAATGTACGCAAAAATTCAAACGGGGTATTTTAAAATCAATCTCTCTGTTATGATAACAACACGGAAAACTCCACTCTTATCTGCCATGAAATGGGTATGGAAGCAGGAAGAAATGTGCCTTTATGACATAAAACATTAAAAACTTTAAACATTCTGCTCATGCATCATATTTATGCTTCATTGAATTTCTCCCTTTCAAAAGTATTAAGCGTGAAATGTCAATTTTGGATTTCTAAACTATCATTTTCTTAAATACAAGAGCAACAAGCACAATGACAAAAAGATTAGTGAATGAAAAATGTAAGCATTTGATATATACTTCATATCTTAGCGAAATTATCAGAGAACTGATGTCTCAGAAATATTACGAATTTACGGAAGATAAGTAATTTTGTTTGCGAAAATAATTCAGTCTTAAATTTGAATGTGTCAAGAAGGAAGATTCACTGCGAAAGTTTTCGCTATTTTTGTCAGTTGATTCAACATTTAAAGATTAAAATCTTGACACTGTTAATGTAACTCGGGTAAAATGTAAGCATATATAGCATAATGTTAAAGATCAGGTATTTTGACAAATTCTTGATTGAATTTATATAGTAGTTTTATTACATTAAGATAACAGATGTAAATTTTCCATGTGGGTGAAAAAATTTACATCTGTTATAATTGATTTACCGATTGTAAAAACCGTGTTATAGATTAATCTTAATGATGATAAGTTTCAAAGTAATCATATATATTTTTCCTTTGTTATTTATAATATCAGTACCATAAGAATATATAAATAATTATTTCTTCCGTTTTGTTATATTTTCGGAAACTAAGCTGCAATTAAATGCTACATTAATGATAAAATAAAAATAGGATAGTGCACAAAAGATTTTATCAATTTGATTATATTATAGAGATAAAAGATTTTTTTTTATATTTTTCATTTTTATGCATTGAGAATTAAATAGGAATATTTTCTACATCAAAAAAGTCTACATAATAAGTGGTTTATAGAATAATCTTTTATTTTTTCCTAAAGCTATTGGTAAACTATGAACTAGAAACTAAATCTAATATGAAGGGGGGGGATATCAAAGTAACTGAAAACAATGTACAAAAAAAGAAGAAAATACTTATCTTAGTCGAAATGTGCACAAAAAAATCACACGGAGAATTTTCAAATAAATAATTGAGTTGTAATAAGAAGACGAAGAACTTTTGTCTTATCTGGGGAAAAAAATGTCTTTATGACAGAAAATATTGAAATCTTGAAGCACTTTGCACAATTATCATATTTATGTTACGTCAAATTTCTCTTTTTCAAATGTGTTCACTTAAAATGTCAATTTTGAATGTCTAAGCATGCATTATTTTCTTAAATGCGAAAACAAAAAGAACAATGGCAAAAAGATTAATAAACGGAAAACATGAGCATTTGTTGCACTTCATGCTGTAGCGAAATTATTAGAGGTGTAATGTCTCAGAAGCATTACACATTTACGGAAGATTAGCAATTTTGTTTGCAAAAATTGTTCAATCTTAAATTTGAACAAAATGTGTCAAGAAGGAAGATTTACTGGCAGAGTTTTCGCTATTTTTGTCAGTTGATTTAACATTTAAAGATTAAAATCTTGACATTATTAATGTAAATCGGGCAAATTGTAAGCATCTATCGCATAATATCAGATATTTTAACAAATTCTTGATTGAATTTATATAATACTATTATTACATTAAGATAACAGATGTAAATTTTATATGTGAGTAAAAAAATTTACATCTGTTATAATTGATTAAACGATTGAAAATTAGTGTTATAAATTAATCTATTACATTGGGATAGTTTCAAAGTAATCATATATTTGTTTTTCTTTGTTATTTGTAATAACTGTATCATAAAAATGTTTTAATAATTATTTCTTCCTTTTTTTATATTTTCGGAAACTAAGCTACAATTAAATGCTACATTAATGGTAAAATAAAAACAGGATAATATACAAAAGATTTAATCATTTTGATTATATTATAGAGATAAAAGTTTTTTTTATCTTTTCCATTTTTATGGATTGAGAATGAAATAGGAATATTTTCTACATCAAAAAATGTCTACATAATAAGTGGTTTATAGAATAACCGTTTATTGTTTCCTAAAGCTATTGGTAAACACTGAACTCGAAACAAAATCTACCATGAAGAAGAAAGGTAATGAAAGTAGCTGAAAACAACGTGCAAAAGAAAGCAAAAAATACTAATCAAAATATACACAAAAAAAATCACACGGAGCATTTTGAAATCAATAATGGAGCTGCAATATGAACATGCAGAATTCCAGTATTATCTAGGAAAAAATGTGTCTAGGACAGAAAACATTGAAATCTTGAAGCATTTTGCTCACTTATCATATTTATGCTAATTTCTCTTTTTCAAATATGTTCACTTAAAATGTCAGTTTTGAATATCTAAGCCTGCATCATTTTCTTAAATGCAAAACAACAAGAACAACGGCAAAAAGATTAATAAACATAAAACATGAGCATTTGTTACACTTCATACTGTAGCTAAATTATTAGAGGCGTGATGTCTTAGAAACATTACACATTTAAGGAAGATTAGCAATTTTGTTTGCCAAAATTATTCAATCTTAAATTTGAACTAAATGTTTCAAAAAATGAGGGATTCAAAAATTACAGGCAGAGTTTTCCTTATTTTTGACACTTGATTAAACATTAATGATTAAAATCTTGACACTTTTTAATGTATCCTGGGCAAAATGCAAGCATATTTCGCATATTGATAAAGTGTCTAGTAAAACACTTTGTTAAACTTTAACCATTATTTTAATCTAATGTAGTAAATTTACTAGATTAAGATGATTTTTAATACAATCCCGTGTCTATTACTCCTTTGACAGTGATAAAAAATGTAATATCACAAGAATACTTAAATTATTACTTCTTCCATGTGTCATTATATTTGCAAACAGGCTAGTACAAAAGTATAGCACAAGTAAAAATTTCCCTATATATGAAAGCACGTTGTGCAACAGTCGGCCATGATAGTAAAACATGTGAAAAAGCTGAACGCTGCGTTAATTACATATCTTACAAAATTTATAATTGAAAATTACCACTTCCGCAAACAGAGTTTTGTATTCATTCATTTCCAAAAACGAAAAATCTATTAACAGAATGGATAAAGTGCGGCAACTTTGCTGCCAGTGGTTTTACCGCAAATTCACAGATTTAATATTAACAGTCTTCAAAAGAAAAAAATATCTATTACTTTAACAAAATGTATGCAAAAGTTCAAACGGAGTATTTAAAATCATAAAATCAATCATTCTGTTATGATAACAACACGGAAAATTCTACTCTTATCTGCCTTGAAATGGGTATGGAAGCAGGAAGAAATGTGCCTTTATGACATAAAACATTAAAAACTTGAAACATTCTGCTCGTGTATCATATTTATGAATTTCCCCCTTTCATAAGTATTCAGTATGGAATGTCAATTTTGGATTTCTAAACATGTACCATTTTCTTAAATACGAGAACAGCAAGAACAATGACAAAAAGATTAGTAAATGAAAAATGTAAGCATCTGATATATACTTCATGCCCCAGCGAAATTATCAGAGAACTGATGTCTCAGAAATATTACGAATTTACGGAAGATTAGCAATTTTATTTGCCAAAATAATTCAATATTAAATTTGAACAAAATGTGTCAAGAAGGTAGATTTACTGGGATAGTTTTCGCTATTTTTGTCAGTTGATTTTACATTTAAAGATTAAAATCTTGACACTATTGATGTAACTCGGGCAAAATGTAAGCATATATCGCGTAATGTTAAAGATCAGGTATTTTGACAAATTTGTGATTGAATTTATATAGTAGTTTTATTATACTAAGATAAAAAACGTAAATTTTCCATGTGGGTGAAAAAATTTACATCTGTTAAAATGGATTTACCGATTGAAAAATCGTGTTAATCTATTACATTAAGATAAGTTTCAAAGTAATCATACATATATATACACTATATTGCCATTGATTATGGGACACTTGCGATTTTAGACATTTTACTAAATATCTAGAAAAATACATGAGGAATCATCTCGAAACTCTTAGTGTATAAATATAATAGTATAAGTCATACATCTCCGTGAAGATTTTTTCCCGAAACTCCAAAGGGGACCGTCAACAAATTAAAAAAGAATGACTATCTTTTGAATAACCCTGTCAAAACTAATGTAGCAAAAGCGCTCAAACTCTAGATTGTGATTGAATGCCTTATTGTAATAAACCTTGTTCATTTTTATGCAAATAGCATGCACACTCGCAGAGTAATTAAGGTTTTTATAAAAATGATCCCAAATTTTTCCAAGTTTTTTCCTTATAATTTTCAGAGTTCTTAATATAAAATATTATTTTTATCAGAAAATATGACAAACAATATTGCACACAGTACCCTGTAATCAGAATTAAAAAATAATGAAAATTGTATAAAAAAAGAGTTGGTTTACTAAATAATTTTTTACTGCGCATGCGTCAACGATATCAAAATTTCATTTGCATATTATGTTAGCTAAATGTATAGAGCAACTTTTGTGAATGTCACAAAATCATAACTTGAAAATTCTGACAATAATCGTCAATTGAATAAGTCGAAAATCCATTATTCTCAAAATGAAGCAAAAACAACAGGGGTTGTATCCATATAATCATTGATTAGTGTCAATATAGAATACACAATATGGGATGTACTACTGCATTTGGATAAAATCCCTCATTTTTTTGCTTCATTTTGGAAACAACGGATTTTGTCCTTTTTCTATAGACGATTACTTTCAGAATTGTCAAGCTATGATTTTGAGACTTTTACAAAAGTTGCTCTATACATTTAGCTAACATAATATGCAAATGAAATTTTGATATCTTTGACGCATGCGCAGTAAAAAATTATATAGTAAACCTACTCATTTTTCATACAATTTTTATTATTTTTTAATTCTGATTACAAGGTACTGTGTGCAATGTTATTTGTCATATTTTTTGAAAACAATATTATTTTATATTAAGAACTCTGAAAATTATAATGGAAAAACTTGGAAAAATTTGGGACCATTTTTATAAAAACCTTAATTACTCTGCGAGTGTGCATGCTATTTGCATAAAAATGAACACAGTGTATTACAATGAGGCATTCAATCATAATCTAGAGTTTGAGCGCTTTTTCTACATTAGTTTTGACAGGGTTATTCAAAAGATATTCATTCTTTTTTAATTTGTTGACGGTCCCCTATGGCGTTTCGGTAAAAAATCTTCACGGAGATGTATGACGTATACTATTATATTTATACAATAAGAGTTTCGAGATGATTCCTCGTGTATTTTTCTAGATATTTAGTAAAATGTCTAAAATCGCAAGTGTCCCATAATCAATGGCAATATAGTGTATATATATATATATATATTGTTATTTGTAATAACAGTATAATAAGAATGTTTTAATGATTATTTTTCCCGTTTTGTTACATTTTCGGAAACTAAACTACAAATAAATGCCACATTAATAATAGAATGAAAATAGGATAATGTACAAAAGATTTAATCATTGTTATTATATTATAGAGAGAAAAGATTTTTTTTAAATCATTTTCATTTTTATGCATTGAGAATGAAATTGGAATATTTTCTACATCAAAAAATGTCTACATAATAAATGATTTATAGAATAAACGTTTATTTTTTTACTAAATCTATTGTTGAACTCTGGACTAGAAACAAAATCTAGTATGAAGAGGGGAGGATAGTGAAAGTAGCTGTAAACAACGTACAAAAGAAAGAAAAAAATACATATCCTAATCAAAATCTACACAAAACAAAATCACACGGAGCATTTTGAAATAAATAATTGAGTTGTAATAAGAACTCGCAGAACTCTAGTCTTATCTAGAAAAAAAGTCTTTCTGACAGAAAATATTGATATCTTGAAGCATTTTGCTCATTTATCATATTTATGTTACATAAAATTTCTCTTTTTCAAATATGTTCATTTAAAATGTCAATTTTGATTATCTAAGCGTGCATCATTTTCTTAAAAGCGACAACAACAAGAACAATGGCAAAAAGATTAATACATGGAAAACATGAGCAATTGTTACACTTCATACTGTAGCGAAATTATTAGAGGCGTGATGTCACAGAAACATTACACTTTTACGGAAGATTAGCATATAAAAATCGAATTATTTCCAGAAACAAAATGCTAATCTTCCGTAAATTCGTAATGTTTCTGAAACATCACTCGTCTGATAATTTCGCTATAGTATGAAGCATAACGAATGCGTATGTGTTCTATTTATTAATCATTTTGTCATTTGTTCTTTTTGCTCTCGCATTTAAGAAAATGATACATACTTAGAAATTCAAAATTGGAAATTTAAAACAGCAACATTTGAAAAAAAAGAAATTTTATGTAGCATAAATATGACAAATCAGCAGAATGTTTCAAGCTTTTAATGCATCACTTAAATATGCTTCACTTATATTTAATGTGTTCACTTAAAATGTCATGAATATCTAAGCATGCATCATTTTATTAATTGGGAAAACAACAAGAACTATAGCAAAAAGATTAATAAACGGAAAACATGAGCATTTGTTACACTTCGTCCTGTAGCGAAATTATTAGAGTCGTGATGTCGCAGAAACATCACACATTTACGGAAGATTAGCAATTTTGTTTGCGAAACTTATTTCATCTTAAATTCGAACAAAATGTGTCAAGAAGGAAGATTTACTGGAAAAGGTTTCGCTATTTTTGTCAGTTGATTTAACATTTAAAGATTAAATTCCTGACACTATCAATGACTTATTAAAATTATTCAATCTTAAATTTGAACTAAATGTTTCAGAAGGTGAGATTTACTGGCAAAGTTTTCCTTATTTTTGACAGTTGAATAAACATCAATGATTAAAATCTTGACACTTTTTAATGTACCCCGGGCAAACTGCAAAAATATTTTGAGTATTGTTAAAGAGTCTGGTCAAACTCTTTGTTAAACTTTAAACATTATTTTAGTCTAATATAGTAAATTTACTAGATATAAATATACAGAAAAAAGTAAAAGAGAGTATTTTAAAATCAATCATTGAGTCCAGATAAGAGCGCGGAGAACTCCAGTCTTATCTGCCATAAGATGGGTAGGGATGCAGCAGAAAAAATGAATTTTTGACAGAAAAAATTAAAAAATTGAAACACTCTGCTCATTTATCATATTTGTGCTACATTAAGTTTCTCTTTTTTTCTCTCTCAAATGTTGTTTGTTTTCTTAAAATATCAGTTTTGAATATCTAAGTATGTATCATTTTCTTAAATACGTGAACAACATGAGCAGTGACAAAAAGATTAATAAGAGGAAAATGCAATCATTTGATATACAGTCGGCTCTCGTTAATTCGAACTCGTCGGGACCACAATAAATGTTCGAATTATGGAAAATATGAAATGAAAACATGCTTAATATGGTGCTATTACAAAGAAATTAATGTTATAGTGTTTTTATAATTTATTTCGGCTGTGTTATCATTAGAATATCACTTAATATTAAATTAGAATGCATAAATACATAAACTAATTAAAAGATTAGAAACAAGCACAATGGAAGAAAAATTTAAAGGTCACTGATGAACAGAAGGGACACTAATAAAGTGGATATCAAATGCATTGGATTACATGTATGCTCGTTCGGAAAAATTTTCAGAAAAATCAAAGAAAGAAAGTTATTCAAATGATCTGAAATCCGTGAGAAACAAAAGAAAAAGGAAAAATCGGAATTCTAGTTAGTTCGAATTAAACGAAGTCAAGAGAAAATGAATTCGAATTAATGAAAATTTTAAACGTTATTCTACTATTCAAAATTTCGGGACTTCATGTTTAGTTCGAATTAAACGAAGATTCGAATTATCCGATTTCGAATTAACGAGAGTCGACAGTAATTCATACTATTTCATAACAATGCTTTCAATTTCCTAATGCCGTTGGGGTCTTATTTGAGACCAGTTATTTTACAGTTTAAAATTTTTAGAGTGTCAAATCAGAAAAAATGAATAATTTACACTTAATATACGAAATTAAATAAAAAAATCCTAGTAAGGTGTTATGTATAATAAAAAGAAATTTCTGGTTCCAATCATGTAAATGTAAGAATCCCCAAATGTTACCAAAAAAGCTTATACGAGGAATATTAATTATTACTTATTCCACGTATTATTATATTTCCAAACAGACTAGCAAAAGTAAAAATTTCCTAAATTATAGTAAACGAATAGCATAATATACAAGAGAATTAATTATTTATTGTGTTTAATTGTATTATACAAATAATTTTTTTAATAAAAAAATATATTTTTTACACATTTGTAATTATGTATCATTCATTTTCTTAAATACGAGAACAACATGAGCAATGTTAAAGAGATTAATAAGTGGAGAATGCAAGCATTTGATATACTTCATACTATTTCATAACAATGCTTTCACCTTCCTAGTAGCATTGGGGTCTTATTTGACCCCAGTTATTTTATAGTTTAAAATTCTTAATGTATCAAATCTGAAAAAAATGAATAATTTATATTTAATATATTCAATTAAATAAAAACTCCTAGGAAGAAGTTATGTATAATAAAACTAGATTTCTGGGTCAAATGATGTAAATCTAAGAATCCCCAGATGTTATCAAAAGGTTGTACGAAGAATATTAATTATTACTTCTTCCACGTATTATTGTATTTCCAAACAGGCTAGCAAAAGTAAAAGTTTCCTTAATGACAGTATACGAATAGTATAATACACAAGAGAATTTATCTTTTATTGTGTTTGATTGTATTATAAAAAAATATATTTTTTAATTTAATTTATAAAATAAAATAATAATTTTTTAAAACATTTATAAGTATCACAATTTATAGAGCAGAAATCTCTTCTGCAGCTCAAAATGCCTATTTAATAATTCCTTTTTATATATTTAAAAATAAACCACATATTTCTACCTACAGGTATTCATAAACATTGTACTGGAAACAAAATCAAATAGAAACGTTTTTTAATGAAACAAGCTGGAAGTAATAAACAGAAGAAATAAAAAATGTATTTCCCAAATAAAATGTACAGAAAAAAATTTGATATACTTCATACAATTTCATAACAATGTTTTCACTTTCCTAGTACCATCGGCGTCTTATTCGACACCATTAACCCCATTATTTTATAGTTTAAAATTTTTAATATGCCAAATCAGAAAAAATTAATAATTTTTGTTTAATATATGAAATTGAATAAAAACGTCTTCGGAAGTTGTTATCTATATTAAAAACAAATTTCTGTTTCAATTCATGCAAATCTAAGAATTCCCACAAAATTTCAACATCTAATACTAGGAATATTAATTATTACTTCTTCCGCGTATCATTTTATTTCCAAACAGATTAGCACAAAAGACTAGCAAAAGTAAAAATTTCCTTAAAAACATTATAAGAATAGTATAATATACAAAAAAATTAACCATTTATTGTGTTTAATTGAATTTAAAAAGTATCAAAAAGTTTAGTTTTAATTAAATATTTATTGTTATCGAAAATATGTAAGATTCTCTTCCAAATCTCAAAAGGTCATCATAATAAGGGCTTTTTATAAATTTAAAAATAAGACATTTAATTTTACATAAAGGTATTCATAGACATTGCATAATAAATAAAATCAAATATAAATGATTTTTGGTGATACAAGTTGGAAATAATATACAGAAGAAATGAAAAAAAAGTATTTCCTCAAACAAAACGTACAGAAAAAAAGTAAAACCGAGTACTTTAAAATCAATCACTGAGTTACGATAAGAGCGCGGAGAACTCTAGTCTTATCTGCCGTAAGATGTGTAGGGATGCAGCAGGAAAAATGCCTTTATGACAGAAAACATTAAAAACTTGAAACATTCTGTTCATCTATCATATTCATGCTTCATCAAATTTCTTCTTTTTGTAAGTGTTCACTACGTATTGTCAATTTTGAATTCGTAAGTTTATATTGTTTTTTCAAAAAAAAAAAAAAAAAAAAAAAAAAAAAAAAAGAGAGAGAGAGACTAAAGAATGAAGAAAAAGGAAATAAAAAATGTTGCTGGAGTTTATGAAATACCTTATATTATTGAAAATGGTGACTTAAATTATTATATAGGCATGACTGGGAGAAAGTTTGGAATTAGAAAAGGGGAGCACGAATCTGATATTAAATTTGGACGTACTAACACTGCCTTATCAAGAACATATTTAAATGAGGAGATAAAAATATTGTTTAGTCAAAGTAAATTATGTTTCATATCAAATTGTAATCGTAAATCTATTATAAAAGAGTCCATTGAAATTTATACGCGTAATAATCCGGTTTGCAATGATACCGTTTCTTTTATTATTCCTAAGTTATGGTTAGAATTAATGAATAAATTCCTCGTGAGGGCTTGAATGGGATGAACCAGGTTGGAATTTCTTTTAGATCATGGTCTATTTTTAATTTAATTCTTTACAATACGCGCGTGTTTTTAGGTGTTTTTATATCTCATTGTCGCGTGTCATTTATATTGACCGTGAAATATTTTGAAATTTTATTTTTATTTATATTTTAGATCATGGTCTATATTTTAATTTAATTTTTTGCAATAGAGCGCGTGTTTTTTGTTATTTATATCTCATTGTCGCGTGTCATTTGTAATAACAGAGAAATATTTTGAAATTTTGTTTTATTTATATTATGACTATGGAACTTATTTGACGGTTCCGAAACATGTCAATGTATTTTATTTTTATTATAACACCTTTCTTAAGTAAAATTAAAATTTTTATTAAAAATAATTCTACATTTAAAAACAAAAACTATTTTACTGAAACCATTTATATATTTTAATTCTAGAATATGAAATGCCTAATAAAAGATCTGAAGATTTGGAATATGTTATAAAATAAATGCGCAGTTTTTAATCTATTTTTTTTTTTTTTTTTTTTTTTTTTTTTTTTTTTTTTAAGAAAGAAAAAGAAAAAGAAAAAATGTGCGCAAGGAGACGATTAAAATCTCACCCTTACATATAGCTGGGAACAAAACAATTAGTAATAATTATTTCAAAAATACATAAATAACTCAGCTAAAGCTTTACTTTTAATATTAAAACATGATATATAAGCAAATATGACAGAGTATAGTAATTTTGTTTTCTTCTAAATAAGATTTTTCTTTAAATAAATGGTTATATTGAACTCTGTTAATAGCATAATCTGTTACCAGAAGTTAAAAATAGACCTTTTTTCAAAAAGAAATGAAGTCTTAGAGTTGTCTGAAAGCATAAAAAATAGAAATAGTTTGAGAACACTAAGATATTTAGAGCTCTTTGAAGAACTCTTAGAACATGGAACTGAGTCGTGAAAAATTTTGAATAAAATAAAAGCATTTAACCTTCTAATGCCCATGGTAAAATGCATTTTAAATGTTCCACAGGGCAGAAAATCTGCATTCATACCAGAAAATGTAAATACAAAATTTCTCTGTATTTAATCTTGCAAAGTCCGTTATTGAAAACAGCATTATATTTTTAATTTTTAGTATGAATTCGAAATATCTGTATAAAAGAAATCATTAAATTGGAAACACGGATGATAGCATAAATACGACCATGGGCATTACAGGGATAATCAAAGAATATATCACAATGGATATCATTTTACAGGTCAATGATCGATATTATCTTAGCACTTTTCATCAAAAATAAAACATGAACGTTTTTTAAACCCTATATAATTTAAAGTATAAGTTTGCTTCAAATTATCGCTGAACGAAAAATTAAGATACATTTTTTTTTTTTAATCTTAGATGTTTGAACTTTAATTTAAAATGATATCGATTTTTTGCTAAAATAGGGCATGCGCATTCCTTAAAATATTCCCCTTTTAGTCTTATCCTCACTTTCTAGAATTAAATTTATTAACGGAAAGTACATTTATACGGTTACACAGTTGTTTCAAAGTTAATATCAGCAAAGTCCCTGACTGTCGTTCATTGTGTGCAATAACTTTAAATCAAAACTTCAGCAAACCACGTAATATACAAAGCGAAGCTCACAATCTGAATTCTTGGAATTTTCCAAATGTTTGACTCTGCAGTGAGAGGAGGGGACAAAGGGGGGTGTCACTTTCTCGTAAAAGTGAACTGCGAGAAGGGTGAGAACAATCGAATTTCGAACATCGGGCGGAATCTTAAGTAGAGAGGGGTTGGGAATGAAGCCTTTTCGAATATTTTAGGACTCCTATTCTAATATTTGCGGGAGGATAGAATTTGGCCAGCAACAGCAAATACCACGGTCAGATCACAGTAATTTTCGTTGGCATTTTAAAGGGACCGGGGAGAAAAGAACCGCATTTATGTCTAGATCTATCTTATAAGATTTTAATTGATAGTGTGGATAGTTTTCATGTAATTCAAATCATAGATTGGCGTTAATGATAGCTAAAATAAAGGTTTGTT
Source organism: Maratus speculifer (assembly GCA_964019185.1). Classification (NCBI taxonomy): domain Eukaryota; kingdom Metazoa; phylum Arthropoda; class Arachnida; order Araneae; family Salticidae; genus Maratus; species Maratus speculifer. The sequence continues at coordinate 281,476,899 of OZ025294.1, forward strand.
AAGAAGTAAATTCACTTTCCGATCAAAATTTCCACTTCGTTAAGGTGTAGAGGGAGAAATCGCTTCCTGCATATTTTAACATTATTCGAATATTTCAAATATATTGAAATTGAGATACATCAAGAAGCTGTACTATAAGTAAGCTGCCGTACTATGTTTAATAACAATAGAATAAAGTGTATATGGCATTTATTGTTCATTTACAGGGAGAAACAAAAGTATATGGTTATAGTACTGGGTGTGAACAACATTGGCTGGAAGTTCCTTTTCAGCTGCGGTACGCGTTTTTAAACTTAGTTATTTTTTAACATATGACTTTCTGTGCATCGTGTACAGAGCTACACAAAAATCTCAAGTATATTTCTGTTTATTGACAGAAAATACCGAAATGAAAATTTCAACTGTGCAATGCGTTTAATTGAACTAACTTTTAGCATACTATGTAGTATACATACAAACCAAAAAATCCTATACATGGTTGCACAAAAATATTTGAATTTTTTTCCGAATTTTGATGGTAATTGCAGAAATTAGGTTGCAAATGCAATAGTTTAAATTGTATGTTTAACATGCTGAGTTCCACGTCAGTCACCGATGATTGACGCTGCTGACTGACATCGAACTTTCCGTTAGGCCTCGTCAGTCATCGTTGACTCACAGTCTAAAACACGACATAAAATAAAAATAAAAATATATTATTTCAATCAATTACTGAAAATTTATTTGATATTTACTTAACTTATATTTGTTACTAGATTATATTTTCTTAACAATTATTTAAAACAATAGTTATGTTTTTAAGTTTTATATCATATTTTACGCTGACAGCCACCAGCGACTTACGCGGTCAAAACTGATGGTTCAGTACCAATCACAGTGGCACTCATTGTGTAAAACATTATCTTTCACCTTAATAAACTGTTAAGTTTCTTTACACCATTCTTAATGTATTGGAAAGTGATTCATCATTATTGCTGGAAGCATGATTTTTTGTTCTTTTTTTAATTGCTAAGAATATATTATCTGATTTCTTTCATGTTTATCAGCCATCGTCAACAAACGGAAATTAGGCTTATTAAATTTGTGTTTGAAATTAAATTTGATATTTTCATATTTAAACGATGAAATCAATGTTTATAATGATGTCATGGCGGATTTTTTCCAATTGTTGATTTATTTGATTATTTGAAAAAGTAATTTGCAGAAATTAGGTTTTCAAATACATTATGCATTTTTCAAATTGTATGTTACATTATTTTTCACCTTAATAAACTGTGAAGAGTCTTTACAGTATTCTGTAGGTATTGGAAAATGTTTCCTAGTTTTTGCTAGATGCATGCTTTTTTGCTCTTTTTTAAAATGGCTAAGAATATATTATCTAATTTTTTCATGTTTTTTAGATATCGTCCATAAACTGAAATTTGGCTTACTAAATTTGTGACAGAAATTAAATTTCAAATTTTAGTAATTAAACGATGAAATCAATGCTGATGATAATGTCACATGAAATTTTTTTTTTCCCGCAGAAATTAGATTTTCAAATACATTATGTGTTTTTCAAATTGTACGCTTAAACATTATATTTTACCTTAATAAACTGCAAAGCTTCTTATCTTATTCTGAATATGTTGGAAAGTGTTTCATAATTTGATTGATGATGTTTTTTCATTGAACGATTTTTCGGTCTCTTGTAAAATTGCTAAGAATATCTTACCTGATTTTTTTCATGTTTCATAATCATCGTCAATAAACTGAAATTTGGAATACTAAATTTACGAATGAAATTAAATTTCATATTTTGTTGGAAAGTGATTTATATTTTTTGCTAGAAGCATGAATTTTCGTTCATTTTTTTAAATTGATAAGAATATATTATTTAAATTCTTTCATGTTTATTAGCTAATATCAATAAACTGACATTTGTCTTACTAAATTTCTGACAGATATCAGGCTTACTAAATTTTTGACTGAAATAAAATTTCTTATTTTCATATTTAAACAATGCAATCACAAGGTTGATAATGATGTCACATCACTATCAACAACATCAAAGTACTGTCTTTTCCAAGCATTATTTATTCGAAAATAAGGTTGTATTCATCTTTAAACCTAATTTCACTAAGCTTTTTTTTAAATGAGATTTATCAATAAAAATATCGATTCATCTTCGGCTCATTAATTTTACTTCATGTCAACGCTTATTGAAATCATAAATCAAATTTAAATATCCAACCTAACTTTCATTTTTGTTAAAAAGTATTTTTAAAAACAAAGAAAAAAGGTAAAACTAACTTTTCGGGTAGCTTAAAAGACATAAATAATGACCCAATATAACATTTTATTGTACTTTTTATCTTTCAAAAAATCTTTTTCCCTTGAGGCAAAAATTTCAATGTTTTAGTCCACAGTGATGAATAGCTTCTAAGAAGCATAAACGGATATTGATGTCCCTTTAAAACGACGATCATATAAATTACATTTAAAAAAAAAACGCTTTATTGTAATAACGTTATATATATTTTCGTGTTTATAAATTTCGAATTTATGTCGTTCAAAACTATGTAGCAATGTTGTTTTTCCATGTATTGTTTTCTCTAGCAAATAACATTAGGTTAACGTTTACCGTTTATGACTGTTGGATTCACATTTATGTTTCATGCTATATAAATTTTAGTAACATAATTTGCGTATCAACGTTATAGTAAATGTATATGAATGCAGAATTTCTAAATTACTTATTTATAAAATTTCAAAGAATTCAAATTTTTGTGCAAATATAACGATATCATTTTAGAGAGGGGAGGGAAGGTCTGGTCAAGATATCAACAGTGATGAATAGATTCAAAGAAGCATAAACGGATATTGATGTCCCTTTAAAAAGACGATCATATAAATTACATTTTTTTTTAAATACTTTATTGTAATGACGTTGTATATGTTTTCGTGTTTATAAATTTCGAATTTATTTCATTTCAAACTATATAGCAATGTTATTATTATTTTCTTTAGCAAATAATATTAGGATAACGATTGCTGCGTATATCTGATGGATTAATGTTTATGTTGTATACTATGTAAATTTTAATAACACAATTTGCATATGAACGGCTTTACTAAATGTCAACGAACGCAAAATTTCTAAATTGTTTACTCAAAATTTTAAAGATATGGGGCTGTGCGTTATCATTTTAGAGGAGAGGTGAGTCTGCTATATGATATCGTAAGATATCTCTAGTGTGAGTGTTTGGTGATTTCAAAAGCTAATTTGGAGAAACCAGGTTTTCAAATACATTTTACGTTTTTCAATTTGTATATTTAAACATTATCTTTCACCTCAATAACTGTGAATTTTCTTTATAGCATTTTAAATGTGTTCGAAAGTGTTTCGTAATTTTTGCCAGAAGCATGATTTTCCGTTCTTTTTTAAATTGCTAAGTATATATTACCTGATTTCTTTCATGTATCTTAGCTATCGCCATTAAACTAAAATTTGGCTTGCTAAACTTGTAACTAAAATTAAGTTTCATATTTTCATATTTAAACGATGGAATCAATGTTGATAATGGTGTCACATCGGATTATATTTCCGACGGTTGATTAATTTGTTTGGTGATTTTAAAAGCTAATTCGCAGAAACTAGGTTTTCAAATACATTATACGTTTTCAAAATTGATATTTGAACATTATCTTTCGCTTCAATAAACTTTGAAATTTCTTTATAGTATTTATCTTTATAATTTTTAAAATTTGTAATGTGCTGGAAAGTGTTTCGTAATTTTTGCTAGAAGCATGATTTTCAGTTATTTTTTAAATTGCTAATAATATATTATCTGATTTCTTTCATGTTTATTAGCTATCATCCATAAATTGAAATACTAAAATTGTGACTGAAATTAAATTTCATATTTTCATATTCAAACGATGAAATCAATGTTGATAATGATGTCATATCACTATCAACAACATCGAAGTACTGTCTTTTCAAAACATTATTTATTCAAAAATATAAGGTTGTATTCATCTTTAAACCTGATTTCACTAATCTTTTTTTAAAATGAGATTTAACGATAAAAATATAGATTCATCTTTAGCACATTAATTTTACTTCATGTCAACGCTTATTGAAGTCATAAATCAAATTTAAATATCCAACCTAACTTTCATTTTTGTTAAAAAAGTATTTTTAAAAACAAAGAAAAAAGGTAAAACTAACTTTTCGGGCAGCTTAAAAGATATAAATAATGACCCAATATAACATTTTATTGTACTTTTTATCTTTCAAAAAATCTTTTTCCCTTGAGGCAAAAATTTCAATGTTTTAGTCAACATTGATGAATAGCTTCAAAGAAGCATAAACGGATATTGATGCCCCTTTAAAAAGACGATCATATAAATTACATTTTTAAAAAACTCTTTATTATAATGACGTTATATATATTTTCGTGTTTTAAAATTTCGAATTTATATCATTCAAAACTATGTAGCAATGTTGTTTTTCCATGTATTATTTTCTCTAGCAAATAATATTAGAATAACGATTTGCTGCGTATGTCTGATGGATTAATGTTTATGTTTGTATGCTACGTAAATTTTAATAACACAATTTGCTTATGAATGGCTTTATTAAATGTCAACGAACGCAGAATTTCTAAATTATTTTTGCAAAATTTCAAAGATATGTCCATATATAACATTATCATTTTAGGGGAAAGGAGAGTCTGGTAAATGATATCTTAAGCTATCTCTAGTGTGAGGGGGAAAGTTGACTTTTGACATATTGATATCCTTTTTGATTCAATCAAAATTTTATTTTTTTTATTTGTAATAAATTCTTTGGTACAAAATAGGACATTATATTTTTAAAGTAGGTTATTTATTTTTACGAAAATACAAAGTTATTATTAAAATCAATAAGTTTTGATTGTATTTAAAGTACAAATCCAGCAAAAAAAAAGACTTTCAAGTCTAATTTTACAAGTTGAGTGCCACGTCAATCACCGCTGACAGACTTTCTTTTTGGGCCTGTCACCGATAACTTATAGTCGAAAGTGTGATATAAAACCAAAAGTATTAGATTGCTTTAAGTAATTACTCAAAGTTTATTTGTTTATTTTTTACTTACTACAAGAATGTACTTGTGTAGTAATTATTTAAAACAATATATCAAAATATTATATCATATTTCACAGTGTCAGTCACGGTGACGGAGGGGGCCTAAACGAAAAGTTCTGTACATGTTTTCATGTGTTTCAATATGTTAATGTTCAAATGTTTCATTTTACTATTTTCTGTGTTTAAATACAAGATGTGGTCGAGTTTCTCTCAGGGGCTGGTCAAGTGGAATGGTGGCCCCTGCAGCTTGAGAAAGACTCAGCCCTTTTCCTTTTTTTAACCAGGTAGTGGTTTATTATAAGGTTTATAAGTGGTTTATTATATTGCTTTTTAAAAAATCAACGACTTTTTTTTTTTTTTTTTTTTTTTTTTTTTTTTTTTTTTTTTTGCTGACAAAGAAAAAAAGAAAAAAGGTAAAAAGATTGATTGAAGAAAAGATAAAATAACTGAACATTCTCCATTTTATCTGCTTTATAAAAAAGAACAAGTGATGAGATTTATAGAATTATTGACTATTTTAAAAATATATTTATATGATGTTGATTAGTTTAAGTAATTAGTTTAAACGGACATTATTCACATAATACCGATTCCCTCTACCCTTGCTCTGCATTTATGTAACATGTATAACAGTACTAAGCCTTGCTAATTTTCAGAGTAAATGGCAGGTAATAGCAGTTTACAAAATTGCACGAAAAATGTTGAATTTACGCGTGGTGTAATCGATATTAACTTTTCCATTTGCAGTTGAGGTTTTTGTCAAATTCTATAACGTATCACCGTAGGTTGTAATTATGCCAATTTATATTTTTCAAAGAAAAACAACTGCTGAGGTTGAGTTACTGGCATAAAATAAAAGATTCGAAAATATATTTGCAAAATTATTAAATAATAATAATAATAATAATAATAATAATAATAATAATAATAATAATAATAATAATAATAATAATAATAATAATAATAATAATAATAATAATTTTCGCACTTCTTTTAAATTACTCTATCAGAATTTTTTTTCTGTTAAAAAATTAAAAATCAGTCTTCACCATTTTTACTTACACTCTTACACACCATGCTTAGTATATAGTGTCTTGAATCGTTTTGAATAAAAAAAGTCTGTAAGTCTGTCTCTAAAAGCACTTCTCCCAAAGAAAAGGAGATAGAGACTTCAAATCTGGTGTGTAATTAGAAAGTAATAAGGGGAAGAAGGTCTATCGAATATCAATAAACTCAAATTATCCGAAACTTTTTTTTTTTTTTTTTTTTTTGTACTTTTAAAATAATTGTTTACTCGTTCTGATGAAAAGTATATAAAACTTTTCAATTTTTTAAAGGAATGAATGCAAAAGTGAATGTAAAAACATAAATTTTTCATAAGGAATGAAGTTGATCAGATAATTAGCTGCCGAAATATTTGTAATCATATTTTTTACACTCCTCAATTTTTCGCGACCCTGTACTTCATTCAAATTTCAATTCAAATATATATTTTAATTGGAATGAGACGCTTAATCCAATGATCTAACTGTTAGTTAAAATGATTATCATTTCGGAGTTATAAGCATGTTTCTTTTACGGAGTCCTTTACTTCTTGATTATCCCGGTGAACAAAAATTTGCTCAACAGGATAATCAAATAATTTCAGACCAGGGAGATCAACAGGCTATTGGCAATTTAAGCCAAAGGTCTTGGGTTTGACTCCACTACTGGGCATTTTTTTCAATCAGTTGAGAAAATGTCCAAATGCTTCGATCCCTACAAATATTGTAAACTGCCAGATTTCAATTTTCTTCCTCGTTTATTAAACAGATGGTATTAGTATAAAGTAATAATTATTTTCTTTGAGAAAATATTTCTTGAATTTAAAAAAAAATATTATTATTTGTTTCACACACTTTCGCGATTTTGGCGGCATCATCTCTGGCTGAATTCTGTATTTTTTTCTTTAAAGATCTTAATAAAAGCAACAAGGATGAACATTAGGCTCTACAGACTTGGTTTCCTTTTCTGAAATTCCTTTTCTTTTCCACTGAAGCTTTACGAGTAATAACAGGAATTATGCCAATTTGAATCACTTTGAGGTGTATGGCTAAGAAGTATGCTGTGTTACATAATCATGATAATATTAAACTTGATAACGTAGTTATTAAGGGCAAGGATTTTATGAATAAATTAAAAACATTTGATTTTCCAGATTTTAACCATCTACAGAATCTTCATTTTATAAAAGATGTGACGGACAGTGTTCCAAAATCGCTCTATCCAATCATATATACAGATGGTTCTCATATGTCAGAGGGTACGTCAGCAGCATACACTGTATTTTATAACGACAGTTTCATTATGGATTATGGTATCAGTTTAAAGAGCTATAATACTATATATCAAGCAGAACTTCAAGCAATCAAATTTGCGATAGACTGGTTTATGAATTCTGACTTCAACTATGCAATTTTATACTCCGACAGTCTGTCTTCAGTATGTGATCTGCAGAGACTTTTCCCGTCAAATATCATTATCAAAGCTATATTTAATATATTAAATTCTAATCGACATAAACAGATTTTCATCGGCTGGATAAAGGAACACGCAGGTCTGGAGGGCAATGAACGTGCAGACAAGATAGCCAAAAATGTTATCTTAAAAGAATCAGCGAACGTACATGCCTCTGTTCGGTACCCTATCTCTTTTTTGAAACGACATTTAAAACAAAAATCCATTGCAGACTGGCAAAATCAATGGCAGACAGCTACAGTTGGAAGAGATACGTATGCAGTTCTTAATAAAGTTGACTTAGATTTTCTTTGCACAAAAGGAGTGGTACAATTTTACCTTACAGGTCACGGAAGCTTTCCATCCTGCTTATTTAATATAGGTAAAAGACCTTCGGATCGCTGTGATTGTGGCTCTATTGGAAACGTGAAACACTATATTTTCGGTAAATGCAAACTCATGATCCATCATTTTAAATTTTATAGAAATTTATCATATAGGCAGAATATGAAAAAGACTCTTATGAACTGTTTAAATTACCATAAACTTAAGGACAATTATAATATATTGAATGGACTCTATTCAATTATTCGTTATAAGAATTGATGTGTCAACCTAGTATTAATGTCAATGCTATGAATTTATAGTCGGCTTTCTTTATCTGTAATTTAGACTCAGTGGATTCAGTTTTTCTCATCTGTAAATATCATTATTCTTGTTGTAATTCTTTATTTATTTGTACTTTTAATCTGTCTTTCTATTTTATTTTTTATTGTAGCGTATTGACAATGTTTGTATGCCTTGTTAGCTGTTTAATTTTAGTTAATTATTATATAATAATTTGTCGGTTGGCAGTTGGCGATGTTGCCTGTTTACTGCATCTGTAATTTTTCCAAAACAGATTACTGTTTTAGTTGTAATTTTTATTATTGTTATTATTTTCTTGTCAGTTTGTGCGTTGCATATTGCCTTTGTGTTCGTTGGATGGCGGTAGGGACTTTTCCCTCGGGACTTAAAATTTATAAACCTAACGGTTGGGGTCCCGGTGGGGTGTCTTCTTGTCTTCTTCTTGTCTTCTTGGTTTCCTTTTCTGAGCGGTCCCCCTTAGGCAATCAAAATATACATATGTTTATCTTAAGTGGCGAGGAAATAAAGCTGAATTTGTAGCTTGACATTTGTCGGCTGCCATTGTTTCCGGAGCGACGATATTTAGTGGATTATTTTACGCATACAAGATCCATTCAGCAAATAAAAATTAAGAGCTTGAAATTTTGGATATATAGGCTTATTATGATAAGGCGCTTGCTTGATTAGTTTTGAGAGTTCATTCGATAATTTATGTAAAAGGGTTTTTCATGCAAAATTATCAGATTTCATTCAAATCTTAGATATAGGTTCATTCTGATGAGGTGCTTCCGTGATTATTATTGGGTGTTCATTGGATAAATTTAAACAAGGGGAATGGGGGGAATTCTCCTCCCTCTTAATTCAGGTCAGTGGGTTTTTCATGCTAAATTTACCAATTTGTTTCAAATTTCGGATATAGGTTCATTTTTAAACTGCGCTTTCCTTACTTGTTTTTGGAATTCACTAAATAAATATAAAGGGGGGATAGGGATAACTAACCCCCATAATTTAGCTAAATGGTTTGTCATGCAGAATTTATCGATTTGTTTGAATTTTTGGATACATGTTCATAGCTGTAAGAAGCTTTTCTCATTAGTCGTGGTGTTCTTTTGTTAAGTATAAAGAGGGTACGGGCGATTACCTCTCCCTTAAGTTAGCTAAATAAAGTTGTATGCAGAGTTATCCGATTTGTTTTAAATTTGGTTCTTAAGATTCTTAGGTTCTTAGGTTCTTAGGATGTAGGTTCTTTCTGATAAATTGAATTTCTAAACAGTTTTGGATGTTTAATGGTTAAATATGAAGGAAGAAACGGGGAACAACGCTACTTAAATTACACTAATGAGTTTTTATGCAGAATTATTTGACTTGCTTCGAATTTTGGATACAAGTTTATTATATGATAGGGCGTATTCCTGATTAGTTTTTTGGATTCAATGATCAAGTATAAAGAAAGGAAAAGGGGGGGGGTATTTCCTCCATTAATTTGTTTTGCGAAGGGCATTATTATATAAGAAAGTAATATACTATTAGTGTGCATAGACTGTGAGCTCAGTGCCATCAGTTTAACTAGGAAATATTCTTTTTATTTAATATGCAAACTGAACATTTGAAAAATAAAATGAGCGGGACGATCGTCGGATGTTTTGATCCCCTCCAAAAGCGCACAGTGCATTGATGTTTTCTTACTTTGTCACAAATAAATATAAATAATAATTCTCACCTAATTTAGTGGGAGACAATTGTTAGAAATTCTCCAATAGAATAAGTTAAATATTATCTTTAGAAAAGTAATGGTGACGATTGTCAAAACCATATGCACTCTAGTTTCTCAGGCCTCATAAATTAGCATTTCTTTATCAACAGTAAGATACTTTAATTTATTTTACTCCCTTAGTTCATCCAGCTTATGAAATAAAATTGAATACATTTAATATTTATACATTTAAAGATATATGCAAGTGCAATTAATATTCAAAGTTTATAAAGCGAAGATTGCCTTAACGTTATAGGTTCACGCTTTGCAACAATGGCACAACCACGACGAGTGATAAAAGGCTTAAGTAGCGATTGTGTTTCAAGTAGGTAATTAGCAATATGGAATGGTTTGCATAGCGATATAACATTCTGCATTTCAGAGTACATATTCATGTATTGTAATCTCGGGTTACAATGTGTTTCGGTGTATTAATAATCTAAAGTCGTATTATTAGATAACAAAATGGCTACACATATTCCTATGCTGTATTTCTGTTGTTTAAATAGCCACTTTCATTCGAAAAAATTACACTTCTCGTTATTTATTTTAATTCTTGAAACTCAGCGGTTTCAGTTTTTCTTAATAAAATAGGTATACTTTGTTAACCCTTTCTACTCTAAATTATGAATTCATGAAAATGTCATGTTCTAACGCATTTTTCATGAATTTTAGAATTTACATTAGATGATCTACACAATCATTGAAAAAAATTTTGAAAGATTTTGGCAATTAATATTACAATGTAACTTCAAAAATCCGGCAATTTCATAAATCTGGCATTAAAATCAGGGTTTTCTTACCTTTTCTTTTACACTTTTAATTTACGAAAGGACGTAACATTGCAAGAAGAAAACGTGCATTTTTCTTTTCTGAAGTTTTGAAAGTTATTTTTATTTGTTAGAGATAGTAGAGCTAGAGAGTAGCTAGAGATAATTAGTGGTATAGAGTTTTTTTGAAAACCAGATAATGGTCTTTCTAAACTGAAGCATTTAATTTGTCTTATCGCAGAAAATGGGGACTTGATAAGAAAGTTAAATAAGATTTGTGAAAATGTTATGTTCTGATTATAGAATCAATGCAGTGACAAATTATTAAAAAAAAAAAAAGATAGAAACTAAATATGTAGTAATTTTGTACAAAAAGTGGCGAAAGGGCTAAAAGACGCCAAATGAAAATCATTCATGAAAAGAAAATTTTCAAGACTTATTAGATTTTTTTTCTTTACTAATATAGAAAATTACAATTTAAGTAAGGGTTTTTTATTTATTTAGTTATATTTATTTTTCTTCTTACATTATTATCACTTGGTTGTGGTTTAAATTTGATCTAAAGGGCACTATTAAGAACATCGAAAGTACTTTTAATATTCCTTTAGAAACCCGAAATTTTCAAATATTTGGCTTAGTCTCGGTCCCGACGATGCCAGATTTTTTAAGTTATACTGTAATTACTTAAATTTGAATGTATATGGATTTTGTGCACTATTTAAATATCCACTTAAATCTTTTATTTAAAATATTTTTTTAGTATTTTGAAGAATTAGAGAACATTTAAATATAATGTTCTTGCAATAAAATTATTGAAGTATTTCCGAACTGAAACTCCTTCCTCCCAACAATTTTTCTCCGTCAAGAAAGCTGAAAAGATGCAAAAGATTCATACATTCTTTCGAAAATATTTTTTTTTATTTTTGACACCAATTATGATGCCACCACTAAATCTTGCTGACTGCATTGGAAATGTCTTAAACAGAAAAATGTCTGAAACATAAACTTAATGTCTTTCTTTTCTAATATCTATCTAACTCGCCTGTTCTTAATTTCAGACACTCTGAACTTTTTGATTAGCTCATAACTTGATCCTGATAAGCCACTCAACTCTTTTAAATTATGACATTTATTATTTCTAAACATTCGCTTTGGGGTATTCTTCAGCCACGTGAAAACACTCGCAATTTAATGTTAAAATATGAAACTGTTCTTTACAAATTTTATGTTTGAATTTGAATACTTTTATGGGAATGAGTACATTACTTAAATACTGATTGCTCGCCTTTGTGAGTTTTATAGATAATTCAGTGCTTTTATGATAATATAACTGTTCAGACCACATTCGCATAAAAAAAATGTGACTACGCTGATTTTGTTTATTTCACTTTAACTTATCAGAATTCTGACTCCATATGACGTGTATACTGCTAGTGTGTTCTATTTATTATTCTTATTATAGCTATTGTAACTTAGTATAACCATGGCCAACTAGATATATGACGGGCTGTGCATTTCGCTAAAAACCACCGAAAAAGTGAAGCTGGATTCAGCTTCAAACCCTGAACCCTTTCAATGGACCATGAGGCGCAACCCTGCCCAAATTAGCATTGAATAAGCCGATTTCTGTTCTGTGCACATGGTCATTGTTTTGGTTCAGGGTTTGTACATTTGGTCAGAATAACTTGGGCAGGGTATTAGAGTCCTCTGGCGGGAGGCTTCATGCATTAATCTAAAATAGATGGGCCGTATAGATCTAGTTGGCAATGGTATAACTAATAATAAGCTCGAATATTAAGGATGCGTCTGTAGCTACGTCGCACAGTGGGGCAAAAAGCCTTCAAAACTGGCAAAAAATCGAAAAAATGAAATTTTATTTTGAACTACCGACATACGTCACTTTAATAGAGCAGATGTCAGTGCACATCTTCCTAGTATTAAAATTTGCGCAAAGTTATTTTGATCGTCACTAGAGAAAGAAGTTAAACTGCATATTGTGCTTTGATAATAAGTGAAAAAAAAAATCAATAATTTTGTTTCAAAATTCGTTTGTTAATTTCGCTATAATAATATAGAAATATTTTTTTTTGACTATGGAACCTTTAACTACAAGTATGTAACAATAATTCATTAACTTTCAATTTGTTTTAATACGATTTTTATAGATATACAGACGCTTAGAATATATAGTGGTGAAATTTATAAAAAAAAAAAATAACACTGTCTACAAACATTGTAGGTTTTAGTTATGCGTTAAGGCGAGTTAAGTGTTAATTATAATTTTTTCTACTAAGTATGAGTTTTAAAAGGACAAATATGCCAGAAAATCTTGCTCTTTTTTGCCACTTTTTTAATTGTATGGTCATTTTTATAGCTAATCATCCTTAAATTTTTGTTAGTGTACGGGTGTGCCAAACATGATTATAAATATTTTCTTTGTTAAATACGAATTTTAATGCATTGTTTATCACAAAACAATGTATTTAAATGAAACTGACTATCATGGAACGTTTTAACAAAAAACTTTTGAAAAGTAATGTGATTTTATGGTATAAGAGCTCCATAATCGGAGAAACTACGAACAAGTAGTTTAACTGAAAAGAAGATTAAATGTTTTAAAGTTTAACATAAATTCCGATGAGCAAAAGCCTGGCGAAACAAGGGAAATGCTTTAGAATTAACAAAGAGTGGCTTGGCAAATCGCTTTCATTTCCTTGATTTGAAAAACAAACAGAAGCGACAATGAAAAGCAAACGTGCCCATCTTCATATTCCGTCTGAATATGTTCTGGACGATCAAAAATATCAAGAGTAAAACGGTTATACAATTCTAGTTCTACATATTCGTTAGTGTACGTGACATGTATGAGTTTAAGATCTGAAAAACAGGAAAACAAAAAGTGTGTATTAGCACTAAAACAACAGAAACAGTTTTTCTTCTGCTGTCTTTATAGTAATACGTACATTTTGCCTGAGAAAGGTTGATCCAATCCTTCAAAACGAGTCGCTAATATTCATTATAAGGTTTGCTTGAGAATAATTAAAATTACTAATTATGTTTACATTTTTTAATGCGATATTATGGATGATTTATAAATATCTAATTAGTATAAAACTATCTTAAATTCTTGTTTTTAACTCATTTTTCTACAAAAAATATTGAAAAAGGTTTGTAAATTAATTAATAAATTACTATTTAGCTTATGTAAAAGTTTAAAATTTTACTACTTTTCTTCTACAAAAGAATCCGTGATGTGCTTTTTTTGTTCAAAGTAAATTTTATTTTTTGCTAACTTTGGAGGCTTCCTGCCCCACTGTGCGTCGTACTGAGTCCAACCCTTATCTCTTTTCAGTGTTTTTAATTTGTGTAACGTGTAATTTCCCTTTTAGGTTTGTCCAGTATCACTTTCCCATTCCTCTTGAGAGTCGGGTATTAGGAACATGGCTAGGGACCTATGGATCTGGCTTACGCTAGAGAGTCGGATATTCGGGTCAAACGTAGGGTCGCGGACGAATGGAGGCCACTCCTGCGGAGTTTGACCTCCAGACAGTTATAATAGTGACATTTGGACAGTTAAATATGGCGTTATTCCACAATGATTAGACAAAACAAAAGGCATAGTCGTAAATCATGTTGACAGGCGATATTCATCCTGATAAGTTAGTGGCCGAGCGAGTAAAATAATAAAAATTCAATCAATTATTAAACTTGCCAAAATCTTTTTTAAATGTTTCATTAGTATAGGATAAATTATTATTAGTATATGATAAATAAATGTTATTTTTAACAAGTTATAATAGCTCATCATGATGTGCTATTTTTTGAGTTGTAGAATTCTTTTAATAAATAAATCACATATTTTGTAGATGATATTCCTCCTCAAAAGGTGTGTCAAGAAATTTCAGTGAAGTTAAGAATTAGTTTAAAAGAAAAACTTTTATTCCTTGACACTTTTTAAAAATATGTATAAATACAATTCTTTGCTTATACATTTAAATACGTTTATCATCCTGATAAGTGCATATGTATATTTCTAACAATAAAATGAAAAAAAGAAGCCCTTAAATATAAAACTCAATCAAAGATAAACGTACAACATCCGATACAATCTATCATTATAAGGACGAAGCGAAATATTGTCATCATACAGTTAAATTGTGCGGAAAAAAAGAAGCAGAGACGTCAAAATCGCATTTTGTAGCTTATCACAAATGATAATTTCGGATCGCGCCCGTGTATATCTCCATCCATATATCTCAGAGCTGACAACTTCTGTTCAATTAAGCATCTTCTCAATGAATCTTTCATGTTATTTCAGATTTCTGTCTGCTTTCCTGAATGACAAGGTGAACTGTTACACTTTGGAAGTCAGTTTCCATGGATACGTGGTGCAGAAAGGAAATGCTACAACCGTCAGCGTCTACAACGAAGAGGACTGTATCCTTTTGAAAATGATTAAGAGTTAGAGGGTATTGATTTAAATTTTTGATTACTGCATTCCTGAAAACTTTCGAAAGAATTTCCCTTTGTAGGAGATGAATTTTTAAAGGTGAATGGAAATTTGTTTGTTGCTGTTTTTATTGAACTCTTTTGGGTCTGGTGTACTATTAAAAGTACACGTCTTTTCATCGTATATTGTTTTGTCTTAGCAATTATTTAGTTACTTTCGGCATAAAGAAATGATTGTCTATGGCTATGACTTTCTTTTTATGATTTCATTAATGTCTTGACATTTGGTAATAATAATAATAAAAGTTTACTTAATTCTCTTTCACCTTTGGCGATTCTTTAATTTTATATAGATATTTCACTATTTAAATTTAAATATTATTTACTTTTCTGAACCAACCATGTATGATGAAATGCAAAAAGCATTAGAAAGTTATTACACCCTCTCAAATTCTGTTGTAATACTTCATTTCTCAAATGTATTAAAAAATTCTTCCTTACCCTATCATCATACAAATATGAATTAAACAGGACACAAAATAAGTACATCCGTTAAATTTCAGACAAAGATATAATCTTTAAATTTCAGTAAGTCTATTTGGATTGCTACGATTAACATTATTACTATAAAATTAATTTTCCCCTGAAAATTGAAACAGATTCGGGCCCGAAAGGGTTAAGTAACTGAATTAGGATGAGCACACTGCTATTTAAGAAATCCGAACCCCTTCGGAAGTGATTTTTTGGAATTTTCTCTTGTTATCCATTTTTATAATGACATTTACTTTGAAACTTCGAAAAAAATATAAAACTCTTAACAGTTACCCAGAAATATTTTATATTTTTAAGAGTAAAATAGTCAAAAATTAACATTTCTACAAAATGTGATAAAATAAAATTAAAACAATGAATTTATATTTTGTATAAAATGCATAATAAACAAAATGACTTTCTCTAGGAATTACAAGGAGGTGGCCAACTTTGATAATCACGGATTTTGACCAATTTAATGTATGCTGTAAGACAGAGGCCCCTTAGCCCCAGCATCAATGGATTTTATACAACACTCTTTAATTCATAAGAAATAGGGGATGGGTCTAATATTATGTCACGACGTAAATACTAACTTGAAAACTGAAGATCGTGGTTGGTATAGCTTTAGTTCACTGTCCGTGAGGCCTCGGATTGATGCCTAGTAGCTATATATTTTTAAATCTCATTTTTTGTTTCATAAATATATACTTGTAATTGTAATTAAATAATCAAATAGGCAATTAAAAATTATAATTTTCTATGTCATCTCTATTTTAGCCTATAATAATAAATAATAGCCTATAATAAATAGCCTTCAATAACTTAACCTTTTCTCAATTAAAAGATCAAATTTCTCCTCTGGATCATTGGGGGATTTACAATATACAATGTCAGGGTGGTTTGTCCTATATTGGACAAACAAAACGTAAACTCAAAAAAAGAGTCGCCGAACATATAGGTTATGTTAAAAGAAAAGATTTAAAGAATTCCTATTGCTTCTCATTGTTGGGAGGAGGGCCATCATTTTAATTTTACCTCAGCTACTATTATCCAAAAATGCACTACTCCGCTAGACTTAGACTTTTTTGAAGCACTCCATATACATAAAGTAAAAAACTCCTTGGTTAATGATCTTTCAAGTATACCATACATCTCAACTTTCTGGTTAGATTTATTATGTCATAAAACCTCATTTCCGGTTTAATCTTATTGGTTACTGAGGTTTGTTGGTATTTGGTACTATGTTTACTGTCATTTGGGTCTGTGACTTGCTGCCAGTTGGGGGGTTTTCTGTTTTTAAACATTTTTACCTTTTGTACACTGAGGAAGCGAGCGCTGGTGCTCGTGAAACGTATACGTCTGTAGCATGTTTTTATTTATTGTGTGTTAAACGTTGATTTTATTTATTGACTAAATAGTTGTAATGAAACATCATAAATCCAAAACAAAAACCTTTAATTTTCATCAAATCAACTTTAAAATGCATTTTAAAGATCTTTATGTATGAAATAACATTGAACAATTGTGTCAATTTGTAATTTTAAAGAAACGTCATTTATGTCTTTCTTTAAGGAGGAAAATCAAAATTATAATATTTCTCTGTTTTTAAAGCAACAAAAATAATTATATTAAAAATAAGCATAAGAATTAAACTACAATCTATTTTTGCACATTAAAGAATTTTAAATTTTCATTTAAATTTGCAGTTAAAATTTCAGTTAAATTAAGTTAAATTGTTAAATTTTCAGTTTTCAAGTTAGTATTTACGTAGTGACATAATATTAGACCCACCCCCAAGAGTGTTGTATAAAATCCATTGAAGCTGAGGCTAAGGGGCCTCTGTCTTACAATATATATTAAAATGATCAAAATCTGTGATTATCAAAGTTGGCCTCCTCCTTGTAATTCCTATAGAAAGTAATTTTGTTTATTATGCATTTAATACAAAATCTCAATTCACTGTTTTAATTTTATTTTATCACATTTTATAGAAATGTCAATTTTGACTATTTTTCTCTTAAAAAATAAAATATTTCTGGGTAATTGTTAAGAGTTTTATATTTTTTTCGAAGTTTCAAAGTAAATGTCATTATAAAAAATGGATAACAAGAGAAAGTTCCAAAAAATCACTTCCGAAGGTGTGCGGATTTCTTAAATAGCAGTGTGCTTGTTTTTTAATTATTTTACTTTCAGTTTCTTCCTGGTTTTATTTTTATTATATTTGAATATGTTTTATTTTATCATAAATAGATGACGCTACAACAGTTGTCGTAAGATGTTTGGAATTAATAGGTTTTGCAAGAAAGATGAATTTTGGAAAAAAAATCTATTTAAGTGATAAGAAATAATTGTTTAAAATTCAAAAATGCCAGATAAATGTTTAAATGAGCTAAAGTTGTAGTTAAGATACGATGTCAAGACTTTTAAATTATAAGTTTAGTTACAAAATAAAAAAAATGAGATTTAAAAAATGCAGCACTACCGAGAACCGATCCCAAATCCCCTGGATGACGAACTAAAGGTATACCAATTGAGCTACGTTCAATCATGACCTTTTCTCTCAAATAAAGTATTTAAGTCGTGTCATAATATTAGACCCCTCCCTGTTTCTCAAGAACTAAGAAGCGTTGTATAAAATCCATTAAACCTGAGACTAAAGGGTCTGTGCCCGACAACATATATTAAAATATTCAAAATCTGCGTTTAGCAAAGCTGGCCCACTCCTTGTTTGACTTCAGCCATTATAATGGCATCTCTATCTCAGATAATATGGCTGTTAACGTACTAATGCATTGAAAAATTCTCAAAATTGGTCTCAACTTTGTCATTTATGGTAGTGTAAATATAATCTTTTAAATATATTATCATGAGTGTAGTATTTTCCCTCAAATAACATTTGTAAAGCAGTACAGAAAATTTCGTGGCATTTCATACATAAATTTTTGTTTTAGCATGTTTTGCATACAGTAAAAATCTTAAAAAAATGATTTTGAGAAAAAGCTGAAGATATCTTTTAAACACAATTCAAAAATTTGTAATAACTGTAACTTTAAAAGGCTGTAACTTTGGTTATAATTAAGATACAGATACAATTTAAGCAGAATTCGACAGATACAAGAGTCGATATTAATATAATTGCATAAATGAAAAATTGATGATTTGATCGAAAATTATGTTATAAAGGTTTTCGGACACTTTAAATGTGTAAAAAGTATTATTTTTGAAAATGTTTAAGGAAAATATAGTGGTATTAAATTAATTTTTTGAGTAGAGCATGCCTAAAACTTTCAATAGAATAAAATAAAGAATTAGCTTATGAGAAATATGGTAAATAAATGAATAATACAAATGTGTTATATTTAATCTTGTTTAGGGAAGGCTCAAAATGTTTAAGGGAATAAGGGGGGTAAGCCGCCCCTAGCATCACCTTAGCTGCGACCGGCCCTGGGCTAGGAGCTCCTTCATTTCTCAAATCGATATTATTTGAGTGAAAATAGATTTAAACATACATAATATGAGATAGTTATGCAAGACGCACTGTGTTTTCGGTGTATTGTAAGTTTAGATGCATTTTTCGTGCGCCATTTATGATTACAAATTTTAAATAGTAAATAGTTACCCCGGTACTTAACAAATGAAAAGTATAAAATATTCTATTCAGGCTTTTAATAACATAGATGTAGGATAAGATGAATTTGCGGATTTTGAAGAACAGAGGAACAGGATGAAGTAGAAACACGAAATACATAAAGTAAACAAAATTTTTTATGTTTCTTAATGTACGAAATATGATACATCAATAATTCGGAAGGCATTCTCATTCGCTATTCATGATTCCGAATTTTAAATAAGTAAATTTTTTATCCAACTATTTAACTTAAAAAAATCACTCAGTATTCACCCCCCCCCCCTTTATTTAATTATCCGGGTAGAAATGTAGATAAATCTTTAGATTATGTTCAATACACTGTTCAAACTTTTCTGTGAAATTAAAGAGAATTTATGTGTAATCCATTATCTTAAGAATTTGTAATATTGCAGAGATTTGAAAAACAAAGATTCTGTTAAATATCAGATAAGTTATTCAGTAAATTTATAATAGACTCTGTACATCATTAAAAGTACGCAACACTCGGTAAATTTATTTTTAATGATAGCAATTTAATTTAGTTTTAAAAATAAGGGAAATACTCAGTCTTCAATGATCTCAAAAATTTTGAATTTTACGATTAACTTAGAATTACTGTATCATTTAATTCTCACACAATTTTAACACAATAATGAAACAACCTAGCCATCCTGAGATTTGAACGCAAGACCCCTTGACAATCGGTGAATATCTTAATGTCTGAGGTATGGAAGCTGTTACTGTTGTGCAAAAAAGTATGTCTTATATGAATCAGAGTACAAAGTGACAATTGAACTGCTAAGTTTTTGTCTTCTTCACTAAACTTCTTCACTAACTCCGAGTAGATTTTTTTCCTTTCTAAACTGTTTAAAAAAAAATTAAGAAATTAATTTGTAAACTGATTTTTTTAATGTGTGTAATAAAATTGCAAATGAATTTTGAAAGTGTATATTTTGAATTACAAGTTTTTACAAAGTTAAAAATATTTTTAAATAAAGACAGGAAAATGCCTCCAGGGAATTAGCTATACAAATAAGGGAAATGTTTGTAAAATGATGACTGAGATACTCAATAAAATATATTTAACGGAGAAATAATGTAAATTTACAGAGAATCCCCCTTTTTTCTGTATTTTTGCCGAAATTGTTAACAGTGTATAAAGCAAGAAATATCTTAGTTATACTATAATATTTTATTTGATGAAGTATACACAAAATTTGTAAATAATTTGCTAGTTTAAAAAATGTTTCCTTAATGAAACCCAGATCTTCGCTTAGGAGAAAGCATATGCCATTCTCTTTTAGATTATTACTGTGCTACAAAATACATTCCACCTGAAGCCATACCTTACGAAGTCGTTGAAAAGCTTACAAAAACCGCAAGAGCTAAAGTAGAGGCTGCGGGGATTTGTAAATCACCTAGTAGGGTTCCCTCTGCAAATAAGACCGCCAGCAATCCTTCTGCTACAGCGAAAAGTAAAGATACTGGAAAACATAAAGTCAGCAAAGTGAAAGCAAGCAGCCAGAAAGCGCCATCTCACCAGCATCTCCATCCAAAGATTGTGGATTTGAAGGAGCCAACGCTTCCGTTTTAGATACATTGTTAAAAATCTCGTCCTAATTTGAACTAAATTTTGGTTCTCAATAGCTGTCACTATAAGATGTTGAAATCTTGAACCAATATTTGGAGCTTCTGTTGAAGCATAGTTCCAATAGATGGAACGAGGTTGAAATAGGAAGCTCTAAGTGTCAGTACGAGATTTCACCTTCTTATGGTGGGTCCAAAATTTGGTTCAAACAAGAGCAATTTTTTAACAGTGTAACGAATTTTTCATGCTCTCATTTTCTTGTGATTCCGCTTTCATATTACGATAATGTTTTATGATCTACTGTTTTACACAACGCTTTTGTAATTCGTATTTCTCTGATTTTGTAATTCTTATTTGTAATGCTATATTTTTGCACGAATTGCAGTATTATGCATCCCAAGTAGCATAAAATGATTGGCCCAATGTTAACCGATTAGCAAATCCCACCGTTGGTTAACTGTATTTGCTCTGTAATGCCCGTTTCCCTATAAACTATTAACAAACATGATTTCCGTTTATCTATTCCAACAAAAAATATTAACAAGTTGGTGAAGTATGCTTAGCAAGTCATAAAACTAATAATTATTTTACAAATTCGAATTATACAGTTGAAATTATGAAAATGTACAGGGTATGTGCCATTACAGTTAACATGCATTAGGATCTAAAAATTTAAATAAAGGGAACTAAAACTTTAATAGTACAACTTTTTAAAGCTGTTTAAATTTCAAGTTTGAAAATTATTTAACGTATAAAATACAACTAATGTGGTTTTTCGTTAATACATAATACAAACAAACAAACAAAAAAAGAAAGAAAGAAAGAAATCCTGAATTATACAAATGATTTGTAGTAACATGAATAATGCATGCATTAGATGGCTACGAAACAGTTGTGAGTTGCAACGGTACGATCTTGAAATAAAAATAATTATGAATCTTACTAATGGTACAAAGAAATTGTTTTTAGTTGTGCCAACAACGTACTAACACGTTAAAAGCAAACTAATTACTTAACATATATCTTTTGTATTTTTTTAGATTTGCCTTTTTTTAACGTTTTTCTTTTTCCGCTTTCTAATCAATGTACTATTTTTAATGTTTTAGAAACTTCTCCGGTGGTAGGTCAATTATCTGTGAACTTTTGAACTGGATCGAACACGTAAACAGAAAATGGCTTCTTTAAAGCATAATTAGTTTGAAGCACAAAAAATCTAACTTATATTAATTTTAGAGAGAAGTTTATATAGGAATATAATTTTACAATTTGTCTGTTAGATAAATGACGATTTCTGTAGAAACAGTTTGAGAGAAGTTTAACTGAAGTAAAACAAATGGAAAAGTCTGTTAAATCAAATAATGAAAATTTAATATCTATTTGTTAAGAAAAGTTTGATGATTAGGAATTTAAATATTCATAACTAATTTTAATTTTTCATATTATTGCTAATTCACACCTTGAAAAAAAACACCAATCATGCCTAAGGTAGTGATGTAATAAGTCAGAATCGCACGAAAATATGATTTTTAATTAGTTTCCGAGATTTAATTATATTATTTGTTTTATTCTTCGTAACTTTTTTCAACAGTGGCAACAAATTTAACCTTTTGTTAAGATAAAGGTGATAAAAGGTGATAACTGTGAAACTTTACTTTTGCCGTAATGTGTCAATTTTCTTGAATGTGATCTATAAATTTTATTGAATAATAGAAATTAAATAAGCTCCAAAAGTTATTATAATTAAATCTTTAAAACAGAATCTTTGGCATCATCAGAAAAATAAGTGTAAAGAAGAGAAAATAATTTTAATTTTCTAAACAAATCCACAATTTAAAAATTTACCTCTCTTCTGACGTGCTTTATTCATAAATTTTATTATCAGTAGCATAGTGAAGTATTCACGCATTGGTTACACTCTAAGTATTCTTTGATTCTTGATGTTTTCAAGTGCTTTGTAATGACACAAGTTATTAAAATTCATTTAATACGACACTTTTGCTATCCATTCTACCATCAAGTAAGAGAGAGATTTTAGTTAGAATGCATATATTTAGGAAAGTACTTAGAAATATACAAAATATGGTACTGTGTGCAAAGAGATTGAATGCCTTTATGTTAAATTGGAAATAATGTAGTAGATGAATTTCGAAAGCTGGTGAAGTACATCCAGAGATGAATGCTAAATGTCGTTTTAGGATAGAAGCGGATATAACTCTATTGAAAGCTTGAAGCTTGGAATTTAGATGAAAGGAATCTGTCTCTGTTACATTTCATGTTATAATTAAATTTAGTGTTTTAAAAAGACATGTTTAGTGATTGAAAGTATTGCCTATTTCGCAAAACATTAAATGAATTTGAAGACTATTTTTCACAACTCTTTTGTCTTAAAACTTATTTGTTTTAACAAGATATTTTTGTATAGCTTTTTAGACCGTTTTTGATCAGGATAATAACTTTTACTATTTAAAGACATTGTTTTCTAATATTTTTCCACTAGCTGAAAGCATTAAAAAAGAGTATAATACATACAACAAATAAATGAAATATTGATTAATTGCTCATAATAATTTTATAAAACCCTCCCCTTTAGAACCTTGAGTTTTAAAACACTTTTGTGCAATACATAATTTTTACAGATTAATTAAAAAATTTTCGTCCATCCAATGAGAGAGAGAGCTTTTATTTAAATATTTAAGAGAGTATTCAGAAATATACAAACTAAGGTACTGTGCATAGAGATTGAATGTCTTTATGCTAAATTGGAAATAATGTGCTAGATGAATTTCCTATGTGATTTCCTGGTGAAGTACATGCAGAGATGAATGCTGAATTTCGTAAAGGAATACAATTGGATGTAACTCTCTAGGAAGCTAGAAGTTCGGAATTTAGATGAAAGGAATCTATCTCTGTTATATTTCATGTTATGATTAAATTTGGTGTTTTAGTTAGATAAAGATTAGTGATTGAAAGTATGGGTTATTTTTTAAAACATAATTTGAATTTGAGGACAATTTTATACAAAGCTTTTGTCTTAAAAATTTATTTATTTTATTTTAACAAGGTATATTTATGTAGCTTTTTATTCTATTCTTGATCAGGATCGTATCTGTTATTATATAAGAGATTTTTAAAAATATATTTTATTTAGTATAAAAGCATTAAAATACAAAATGTAATGAATACAATAAAGGAATGAAATATTGATTAATAATTCCTCATAATAATTTTATAAAATACCCCCTTTAATCACATTCTCGAGTTTGCAAATACTTTTGTGTAAGACATAATGTTTACAGAATAATTATAAAAATTTCAAATTATTAACAGAATCTTTGGCACTAAGAATCATAAAAAAATATATTAACAAACAGAAATAATTTAAATCTTCTAAACATATGCACATTTTAAAAATTCTCCACTCTTTTGAGGTTAGTATAATAAAGCATTCGCGCATCGCTTGCAATTTAAGTATTCTTTGATTTTTGATGTTTTCAAGTGCTTTGTAACGACACAGTTGTTAACAAATTAATTTAATAAGCCACCTTTGCTATCCATTCGTCCAGCCAGTGAACGAGAGAGCTTTTAGTTAGATACATAAGAGAGTACTTAGAAATATACAAACTAGGGTACTGTGCATAGAGATTGAATGCCTTTATGATAAATTGGAAATAATGTGCTAGATGAATTTCCAAAGCTGGTGAAGGAAATGCTGAGATAAATGCTGAATGTAGTTTCAGGATACGAGCGGATATAACTGTACTGGAATCTTGAAGTTTGAAATTTAGATGAAAGGAAACTATATCTATTACCTTTCATGTTAAAATTAAACTTGGCGATTTAAAAGTCAGGTTTAGAGTTTAAAAGCTTTGGCTATTTTGTAAAACATAATTTAAATTGGATGACGATTTTAGCCAAATCTTTTGTCTTAAAAATTATTTATTTATTTTAACTAGATATTCTTATGTAGTTTTTTATTATGTTCTTGATTAGGATAATATCTGTTATTGTAATATAAGGTGAGGTAATATATGATGAGATTTTTTTTCTAATATATTTCCACTAGCAGAAACGCATTAAAAACAGAGTTCAATTCGCACAATAAGTGAATGAACTATTGTTTAAAATTGCTCATAATGATTTTATAAAATCCCCTCTTTTATCACCATCTTGAGTTGGAAAATACTTTTGTGCAAGACATAATATTTACAGAATAATTATAAACATTTCAAATCTTTATAACAGAATTTTTGGCACTGAGAATCATCAGAAATATATTCAATTTTTTATCCACATTTTAAGTATTTACCACAATTTTTATCCCATATCCACATTTTAAAAATTATCCTGCCTTTTGAGGTTAGTATAATGCAGTAGTCACACATAGCTAACAATTTAATTATTCATTAATTCTTGATGTTTTCAAGTGCTTTGTAACGACACAAGTTATCAACAAATTCATTAAATAACACACATTTGCTATCCATTCGCGCATCCAGTGAGAGAGAACTTTTAGTTAGATGCATATATTTAAGAGAGTACTTAGAAATATACAAACTAGGGCACTGTGCATAGAGATTGAATTCCTTTATGATAAATTGGAAATAATGTTCTAGCTGAATTTCAAAGCTGAAGACGTACATGCACATATGAATGTTGAATGGGAATTACTTTTGGGAAATAAGCGGATACTGTATTGGGACCTTGAAGTATAAATTTTAAATGAAAGGAATCTGTCTCTGTTACATCTCATGTTATAATTAAATTTGATGTTTTAAAAAGACATGTTCAGTGTTGAAAGCATTTGGCTATTTTGTGAAAAATAATTTGAGAAGAATTTTATACAAATCATTTGTTTAAAAAATATTTAATTTATTTGAACAAGTTATTTAATGTAGCTTTTTCTTCTGTTCTTTTCAGTATATTATCTGTCATATATAAATTTTTTTCTAGTATTTTTCCACTAGGATAAAAGCATTAAAATACGAGTATAATGCATACAATAAATACACAACATTTTTATTAACAATATCTCAAAATAATGTTTTAAAACGTTCTCTTTTATTACTTTCTTAAATTTGACAATACTTTTCTGCAAGATATTATGATTACACAATAAATTTTCAATCTTTATAACAGAAACTTTGGCACTGAAAATCTTCAGAAAAGTGTGTTAAGAAGCTGAAATATTTCTATTTTCTAAACATAACTACATTTTAAAAATTGTCCACTCTTTTGAGGTTTGTAAAGGAAAGTATATACGCATCGCTTACACTTTAAGTATTCTTTAATTCTGGATGTTTTCAAGTGCTTTTTAACCACACAAGTTATTAACAAATTCATTTAACAAGACACTTTTGCTATCTATTCGACCATCCAGTGAGTGAAAGCTTTTAGTTAGATGAATTTGTTTAAGAGTGTACTTAGAAGTATACAAACTAGGGTATTGTGCATAGAAATTGAAAGGCTTTATGCTAAATTGGAAATAATGTGCTAGATGAATTTTCAAAACTGGTGAAGTACATGCAGAGATGAATGCTGAATGTTATTTTAAAACATAAGCAGATATAACTCTATTGGGAGTTTGAAGTTTGGAACTTAGATGAAAGGAATCTAACTCTGTTACATTTCCTGTTATAATTAAATTTGGTGTTATAAAAAGACATGTTTGATGTTTGAAAATATTGGCTATTTTAAAAAACATAATTTGAATTTGAGGACAATTTACATAAATCTTTTGTCTTAAAAGTTATTTAATTTAATTTAGCAAAATATTCTTATGTAGCTTTTCCCTATGTTCTTGCAGAGTAAAATATCTATCATTATGCAGAATTTTTTTCTTTCATAATATAGTTCCACTGGCATAAAAACATTAAAATACAAAGAATAATACATACAACATATAAATGAAATACCGATTAATAATTGCTCATGATAATAATATAAAAATTCTTTTATCACATGCTTGAGTTTGTAAATACATTTGTATAAGACAGAATATTTACAGAATATTTATAAAATTACAAATCCTCATAGTAGAATTTTTGGTACTTAGAATCATCAGAAAAATGTATTTAGAAGCAGAAATAGTTTCAATTTTCTAAACATATCCACAGTTTAAATATTCTCCACTCTTTTGAATTTAATGAAATAACGTATTCACGTATCATCACACTTTAAGTATTCTTTGATGCTTGATGTCATCAAATTCTTTGTAATGACACAAGTTATTAATAAATTCATTTAATAAGATACTTTTATTGTCCATTTGTCCATCCAGTGAAAGAGTGCTTTTAGTTAGAAGCATATATTTAAGAGAGTACTTAGAGTTATACAAACTAGGGTACTATGCATAGAGACGGAATGCCTTTATGCTAAATTGGAAATAATGTGCTAGATGAATTTTCAAAGCTGGTTAAGGAAATGCAGAGATGAATGCTGAATGTCGTTTCGGGATACAAAGCTGATATAACTGTACTGAAAGCTTGAAGATTGAAATTTAGATGAAAGGAATCTATAACAGATGTAATTTTTCTATTTTTTATTTTTTGGTAAAAAAAGTCAGGGGCCGGGATTCGAACGAGGGATGTATTGGCTGAAGCCGCCAATACTCTACGAACTGTGCTATCCCGGACACGAGCACAGGAGGACCAATTTCACCCAATTAACCTCAACGATCACTTTATCTGGCCTGATACTCTGGATCAGCTCAACAGAATAAATCGAAGGTCAATATATGGAACTGCAGAAAATCTCTGCATACGAAATTACATCAGATTACTTTTGAAACACGAGTATTCAATCGGGAAATTAATTATAACAGATGTAATTTTTCCATTTTTCCTTTTTGGGTGAAAAAAATCCGGGCCCGGATTCGAGCCAGGGATGTATTGGCTGAAGCCGCCAATGCTCTACCAACTGAGCTATCCCGGACACGAATACTGGAAGACCAATTTCACCCAATTAACCTCAACGATCACTTTATCTGGTCTGATACTCTGGATATGGCATTGGCGGCTTCAGCCAATGCATCCCTGGTTCGAATCCTGGCCCGGACTTTTTTTCACCCAAAAATGAAAAATGGAAAAATTACATTTGTCATAATTAATTTACCTATTGAATATTCGTGTGTCAAAATTAATCTAATGTAATTTCGTATGCAATGATTTTCCGCAGTTCCATATATTGACCTTCGATTTATTCTGTTGAGCTGATCCAGAGTATCAGACCAGATAAAGTGATCGTTGAGGTTAATTGGGAGAAATTGGTCCTCCAGTGTTCGTGTCCGGGACAGCTCAGTTGGTAGAGCATCGGCGGCTTCAGCCAATACATCCCTGGTTCGAATCCTTGCCCGGACTTTTTTCACCCAAAAATGAAAAATGGAAAAATTACATCTGTTATAGTTAATTTACCGATTGAATAATCGTGTTTCAAAATTAATCTAATGAAAGGCATTTACATCTGTTACTTTTCATGTTATAATTAAATTTGGAGATTTAAAAGACAGGTTTATATATTAAAAGCTTTAGCTATTCTGTAAAACATAATTTAAATTGGATAACGATTTTAGCCAAATCTCTTGTCTTAAAAATTATTTCTTTATTTTAAATAGATATTTTTATGTAGTTTTTTATTCTATTCTTGATCAATATAATGCCTGTCATTATATAGAGAATCCAATTCGCACAATAAGTAAATGAACTATTGTTTAATAATTGCTCATAATAATTTTATAAAATCCCCAAATTTATCACCTTGAGTTGGAAAATACTTTTTATGCAAGACATAATATTTACAGAATTATTGTAAACATTTCAAATCTTTATAACAAAATCTTTGATACTGAGAATTATCAGAAAAATGTGTTAAGAAGGAGAAATAATTTCAGTTTTCTAAACATATCCACATTTTAGAAATCCTCCTCTCTTTTGAGCTTAGTATAATGTAGTATTCACACATCGCTTACAATTTAAGTATCCTTTGATTCTTGATGTTTTCAAGCGCTTTATACAACACAAGTTATTAACAAATTCATTTGATAACACACTTTTGCTATCCATTCTCCCATCCAGTGAGAGAGAGCTTTTAGTTAGATATATAAGAGAGTATTTAGAAATATACAAATTAGGGTGCTGTGCATAGAGATGAATGCTTTTATGCTAAATTGGAAATAATGTGCTAGACGAATTTTCAAAGTTGATGAAGTACATGCAGAGATGAATGTGGAATGTCGTTTTAGATGTAAGTGGATATAACTCAATTGGAATCTTGAAGCTTGGAATTTAGATGAAAGGAACCTATCTCTGTTACATTTTATAATATGATTAAATTTGAAGCTTTAAAAAGACATGTTTGGTGATTCAAAGCATTGGCTATTTTGTAAAATATAATTTGAATTTGAGGATGATTTTACACAAATCTATTGTCGTAAAAATTTATGTATTTTTTAATAAGATATTTTTTGTAGTTTTTTCTTTTGTTCTTGAGGAGTAAAATATCTTTAATTATATGGAGATATTTGCCATTGAGAATCATCAGAAAAATGCGTTAAGAAGAAGAAATAATTTTCTAAACATATCCACCTTTTAAAAATTCTCAACTCTTCTGTTCTGCTTTATTCATAAAATTTGATTATCACTAGTATAATGAAGTATTCACGCTTTTCTTACACTTTCATTATTTTTTTATTCTTGATGTTTTCAAGTGTTCTGTAAAGACACAAGTTATTACTAAATTCATTTAATAAAACACTTTTGCTATTCATTCGTCCATCCAGTGATAGAGCTTTTGGTTAGATGCATATATTTAAGAGAGTACTTAGAGTTATACAAACTAGGCTACTGTGCGTAGAGATTGAATGATTTTATGCTAAATTGGAAATAATGTGCTAGATGAATTTCCAAAGCTGGTGAAGCACATGGAAAGATGACTGCGGAATGTCGTTTTGGGATATGAGAGGTAATAAACTATAATGGAAGCCTGAAATTTAGAATGTACATGAAAGGAATCTATTTATCTCTGTTACACTTCACTTTATAATTAAACTTAGTGCTTTAAAAATCATGTTTTGTCATTTAAAGTATTGGCTATTTTGCAAAACATAATTTGAATTTCAGGATGATTTTACACAATTTTTTTTTTAAATTATTTAATTTATTTTAAAAAGACAATTTTATGTAGGCTTTTTATCTGCTCTTGATCAGAATAATATCTATTACTATTTAAAAAAAAAAATTCTAACATATTTTCAATAGCATAAAAGCATTAAATTACAAAGTATAGTGCATACAATAAATAAATGAAGTATTGATTAATAATTACTCATAATGATGCTACAAAACCTCCCTTCTATCACCTGTTTGAGTTTCAAAATACTTTCATGTGAGCATAATATTTACAGAATAATTATAAAAATTTCAAATCTTTATAACAGAGTCTTTAAAACTGAGAATCATAAAAAAATGTGTTAAGAACTAGAAATAATTTCAATCTTCTAAACATATCCACATTTTAAAAATTCTCCACTCTTTTGGTATTAGTATAATGAAGTATTCATGAATCGCTTACCCTTTAAGTAGTCTTTGATTCTTGATGTTTTCAAGTGCTTTGTAACGACACAAATTATTAACAAATTCATTCAATAAGACACTTTTGCTATTTATTCGCCCATCCAGTGAGAGCTTTTAGTTAGATGCATATGTTTAAGAGAGTGCTTAGAAATATACAAACCAGGGTACTGTGCATAGAGATTGAATGCCTTTATGCTAAATTGGAAATAATGTGCTAGATGAATTTCCAAAGCTCGTAAAGTACATGTAGAGATGAATGCTGAATGTTGTTTTGGGATATAAAGCGGATATAACTGTATTGAAAGCTTGAAGTTTGGAATTTAGATGAAAGGAATCTATCTCTGTTACATTTCATATTATAATTAAATTTGGTGTTTTAAAAAGACATGTTTAGTGATTAAATTCATTGGTTATAATGTGAAATATAATTTGAATGTTGGGATGATTATACACATATATTTTGTCTTAAAAAATTACTTAATTTTAACAGGATATTTTTTATGTAGCTTTTTATTTTGTTCTTGTTCAGGATAATATCTGTTATTGTATAGAATTTTTTCTAATGTATTTTCATTGGCATGAAAGCATTAATATGCAAAGATCAATATATAAACATATAAATGAAATACCGATTAATAAATGCTCATAATAGTTTTATAAAAACCTTTTTATCTCTTGCTTGAGTTCTAAATATTTTTGTGTAAGACATGATATTTATAGAATAATATCAGTGGGGTGTATAATACTCAAATATTTGAATTATTCTCCAATGTAGTGCTTTTTTGTAAATTATAATAATGAACTATTTGTTGCTCCTTCAATAAAACTTGAGACAAAGATTACAGATTTGCAACATTTTTAGTCGAATTCACTATCGACGAATATAATTAATTTCACGTTAATTACCCTAAATGGTGTTAATTTTTTTTCACATATTACCATGCATATATCCCTGTTTATACAACAGATTAATCGTTATGAAACATTAAAAATTTAAGGTGACAGTTTACCTTTTAAACGATTTTCTTTATTTTTTAAAATATGGTTGAAATGGCATTTCAATGCTTTGCATTTCAATGTGCAACCAACAGTGAATTTTGAAAAAAAAATTAACCGTTTATTTAATTAAAATTAAAAATAAAGTCTGTAAAAAGACGCATTTTTAATATTGCGTACTACTTTTTTTTAAATATTAATATTTTTTATCTTTTTTAATAATAATAATAATAATAATAAAAACATTTTCAAATGTATATTACAGAAGATTCTGCATGAATTTTTAGATACATCTAATATTGTATTTAATGTAATATTTTTACTCATATATATATATATATGTATATGTATATATTAGACTAATAGAGAAAAATAATGAAAAAAAAGTCTTAATATTTTTTAATCTGTAAAGTGACGTAAATATGAACATTGATAAAAAGGTATTTAAATCTCTATCTTGTGTGGGTATATTAAAAAAATTACAATATTCCGTGATATAATTACAGTATGGAGTATCATAATGTAACAAAATGAGTAACTTAATGAAGTTTCAATGAAATTTCAATTAAAAACCTTTTTCTTTTGGTATTAAAATAAAGAAAATCAACATTTTGACTAGTTTTAAGGTAGTTTTCTGAAATTTTAAAAAACAACATTTCATTACTTCAGATCACGCTTTGTTTCATATTAGTTACTAAAATGTTAAAAAATGTTTAAAATCGGTTTTAATGTTTATTTACTTAAATCTCTATTTGACAAAGTGATTTTCATTCTTATAAAATAGTAGTAATGTATCTTAAAACTTACAGACATTATCTTATAATTTTGGTTTTATACCTCTCAAACTTTAATCAATAAAAAGAGAAAAATGAAAATTTTTACTACGAAATATGCATTCGTATGTAATTATTTAACCTGACTATATTGTTAAAAGTGTTTTTGTATTGCAAAGTTCTTTTTTTAAAGTTTAATTATATTGATTAAATATTAGAAATAAAGATATTTTTTAATTACGGTTATTTTTTTTTCAGATTTTTGTGATTTCTTAATTGCAATAAATCGTAAAATACGATCTAAAATATCTAATAGCAAAGATTTAATTTTATATTAGATTCTTTGTATTTTGCTATAAAGTTGTACAATGAGATGATGTCGACTTTTTCCTCGAATCTCTAATGAAAAGGGCCTGACATGCAAAAAAATTAAATTACGTCAGAATTCTATTCTTTTAGTGAACGATTGATATTTTTCACTTTTAAAATTAATAAC
Organism: Maratus speculifer; assembly: GCA_964019185.1. Classification (NCBI taxonomy): domain Eukaryota; kingdom Metazoa; phylum Arthropoda; class Arachnida; order Araneae; family Salticidae; genus Maratus; species Maratus speculifer. Next base: position 281,509,687 of record OZ025294.1, read on the forward strand.
AGAATTTGTATTTCAACGGAAATAAGGTGATCTGGGGTAATAACGCCATGTTCTAACATTACTCGTAGTTATGCAGGAATCCAGCAAAACGGCACTTTGAATTCAACACTAAAAGGCCCTGAATCATTTCATGAGTTTCATGAGCCGCAAACATCTGCTAAAAGTTAATTTATTGCATTTGTAGGTCTTATTCTTGGAATAAGCACGTAAGAGTCAATGCGTGATCTAAAATTTGCTTGGTATATTCTATGACATAAAGACAATACATTTATTAAGACATACTTTATTTATTACATAAATTTGTAGTGCATTTCTAATACATTCAAATATTTATAGGAGGTATTCTATATTCACTCGAGATAGATTGTAATTTAAAATATACTGCGCAAAATGTATACCGGGTAATAACGCCATCCACTGGTGTTATTATCCGACTGATTATTTTTACTGGTGGAATTACATTTATTATTAGACCATTATTCTCAATGATAAAAAATAATAAGAAGAAAAATAAATTTATATGCCCTAAATGCTGCTAATTTTTTTCATGTCAAAATAATAAAATATCAAATGATTATTACTGCATTCTGTTATTGCAATTTAGGGTAAGTGAAAACAATTTGCAATTTCTAGAGTTTATAACTTTAGAAATGGACAAATTACATGTCATTATTCCATCTAATTTTCTAGTTTTATTTGCATAACGCCAAATACCGTTAGTCAAGAAATCACACCACTATATATTTTATAAACACTTAATTACTAAAATATTCTTCTTAGTCAATAAGATGCTGTATTTATTCCAGTATTTATTCGAAAAAAATTAAAACTAAGCTGTGAAAATTGGTAGAATCTTAAAGTGACGTTATTACCCAAGAACTCTGTGTATTTATAAGTATTTCTTATACAAATAAAGATCTTACTAACAGATTTTTTAAATCAGATATCGTTATGCCTTCATAATACCTATTATAAGTTAAGCAAATCATTATATTTTATCGCAGTGTTGTAGTCGTAACAAAGCAAGAGGGTATACGCTATAGTCATAACGCATGTTCAGATATTATACGCAATAATTTTATTTAAAAATAAGAGGGTATACAATGCTTCATAGAAAAATTCAGAAAGTATACGGTAATCCTCCCATACCCTGTACTGCATCCCTCATTTTATATTTGCAAATTATATTTTAATTATTGAATTACTGATGTAGAATTAGTAAGAAATACGCTTTTCTATTTTTATTTTTAATCGTCACAATGCCTTTATATATTTTCTTTCATTTAACTAAAAGATTGTTCCTAGTTGCATAATCATGTATTTGAGTCTTTTTTAGTAAATTTTTCAACCAATGGCTGATGAAATTTGTTTGCTATAGCTATTATCTCATAAAGTACTTTTATATAGGTAGTTTAATTTTTTTATGTTAAAACCAGATAAGAACCAATTCCAAAAATTTTTGAAAGTTATTGTATAGCTTTAAAGTTTTAGAATATTTTTAGTAAATTTTTAAACTAATGTCTGCTAAAATTTTTTTGCAACAACTACTACCTCTGACAATAAAGTTCAGTGAATGAATTCAGAACTACCGAACTTGCAGCACTGGGGAAACAAAACGCTGCACCTGCATAGAGGCAAGTGTTGACCATCTTCCCCCACCGTTCTTCAGTTTAGCGTCATTTATGTTCGATGTAAGAGGTTCTTTACTAAGTGCTTGTTCAATGTATTGGTTCTTAACTGAGAACAGGGAAATGAACGAACAAAAGATCAGTTTAAAGTTTGGTTTTGAGCCTTGCAAGACACCAAAAGAAATTCATGTGGGGTGGTGCAAACTAAACATCCACCATACTCGCCAGATCTCAATTCTCCAGATTTCTTCCTATTTTCACCACTCAAACTCTCTTTGAAAGAGATTTGATCATATTGCTGACATCCAACGAAATGTGACGAAGCTTTTGAACTCCATCCCAAAAGAAGGCTTCTTGCGAATTTCTCAGGACATGTATAGCAGATCGAAGTTTTGCATAGTTATGAGAGATGACTATTTTGAAGGATGGTATAGTAATTTTCGTTAATATTTCATCTACATTAATGTTACAGGACTATTCACCGAACTTTATTGTCAAAGGTAGTATTATCTCATAAAGTACATATATTAAGGTCGTTTAATATTTGATGTTACACTGTCTTTTCCCAGTTTGAACCAAATTTTGTTGCTCAATAGTTGTCACTGTCAGATGATGAAATCTTGTACCAATGTTTGGAGCTCCAGTTGAAGCATAGTTCCAACAGTTGGAACGAGGTTGAAAGAAGAAGTTTCAAATGTTGGCCGGAGATTTCACCATCCTTTGGTCGCAGCTACTGAGCACCAAAATTTGGTTCAAACTAGAACAAAAATTTTAACAATGTAAAACCAGATAAAAGTCGATTCTAAATATGTCTGGAAATTATTGCATTAATTTTACGTTTTACAATCTTCTTCAGTAAGTTTTTTAACCCATTAGTGCCTAGCGTCCCTTTTTAGGGACGCTTCAAAAGGTACATTCAACACTGTTTTTGACACCGGTAAAAAAGAAAAGCAATAATTATTTTACTTAAATGATGCATTTTCGTGATTAATGAACTAAACTTAAATCTTCCAAAAATAGTGGTGCCAACCAAATAAAATTTACGCAAAAGATGCTGAGCACGAATGGGTTAACTAATGTCTGGTGTAATTTGCAAGTAACGGCCATTCTCTGATAAAGTACTTCTACTAGTTGTTTAAATTTTTTTGTTAAAGCCAGAAAAAAAATCAATTCCAAATATGTCTGGAAGTTATTGCATTAATTTTATGTTATAGAACAATTTTTAGTAAACTTATCAACTAATGTTTGGTAAAGTTTGTTTCCAACTGTTGTTATCTCATGAAATACTTCTATGAAGGTAGTTTAACACTTTATGCTAAAACCAGATAAAAACTCGATTCCAAAAATGTCTTGAAGTTATTGTATAAATTTTAGAAATAGATTTCATAATTTTATTATTATGTTTCCAAGAGTTATTGAAAGATGCTTTCTTTCCTGCAATTAAAGCATTTTGAAGAACATTGCATTATACTAGTATAATTGAAAAATATGTATAAAATGTAGTTGTTTGAATAATTCTTTTTGCATGCTGTAAAATAACTACATACAAATGTTTGTCGGAAAAAATTACATTGTTTGAGAAATCGGAATATTTAATACTAAAAAGCTATTGTAGATTGTTCACTAAAATTTTATTTTTTATTGTCGCTTATATATCAGCACAACATGCTTAGATAAAGTGATTTCTAAAATAGTTTGTAAATTGTATTTGTGTATATTGTTTTTAATGTAGTTAAATAAACTTTACTTGTCTATTTGTACCAGGCATACACGCACAAACGTGATGCGTGTCTATGTATCTATATATATTACTTCAAATCAAACGCTGCCATTTTATTTTTTAGAACTCGATGTTTTTATTGTGATTTCATACAAAAAGAACTAGTATTTGAATTGTACACACTTTAAATTTATTAAAATAACTTATTAAATAAACCTATGAGTATCCGAAAAGAAATGAAATTTAAAAAGTTGTAAAAATTATTTAAACCACTACATTAAATAAAAACGTGTCTTTCAAATCCTGAATCTCTGCAATATATTGAATTATTTTATTGTAAGTACAAGTTAAATAGTGAAACGTTAAACTTTCGAAACTTTTTACTACTGGAATAACAAAGAATTAAACAGCGTAAACGCAGTTAATGTAACACACTTTATAAAATTACACAATGTATTTATATGAATAAACATGATGTTTATGTAACTAAAACATTCAATAATAAAATATATGATTTAATGTATAACATATTTTTTTTAAAAATAGAATAAATATCAAATTATTTCCTACTAAACTGTATCTTCCTCTAAAAATTCTTAAATTTTGAAAGAAATCACTGGAATATTCAAGAAAACATTTCATACATAAGCCTTTTTTTAACCATTTTTAAAGAACTTCTTACTATTAAAACACATTTTATTGTTGATTTAAAAAAACATGCAATTTTTACTACTTCAAAAATCAAGGACGTGCTATCTATTTGTTAACTTGTGTGATGTCCATAGTATTTTATAGAGATTTTCAAAAGTTTTAATATGAAAAATTTTCTCATTTTTTTCAAATATTCGTTATTGTTAATTTCATTTCATAATTAAATTTAGAATTCTAAAATGAGAAATTTTATTCGCATTTGTATGTAGTTATTATATTGATGTTTTTAGATTTTTTTTCTCACTAAGTCCACTTTAAAATGTGATAATATTCGTCTTCAACCTGCATCAATTATCATTTGTGTTGCAGCTTGTAGTGTGATATAAGTGGTGCATAATATGGCAGATTTTTACTGTGGTATTTTGCTTGATGTGATACATTGAGACTCTGTGATACTAAGCTGTAAAATTTGCGCTTTCCCTTTAGACCGGGAAGCTGCAACACAGACAATCACCTCATCGTGTCTGCGGATGAAGATCTAGGATTAGTTAAATCTTGATTCGCTTACCAAACCGCAACTGGTCTACACTGTAAAAAAAATCTGTAAAGTTACTACAAGTTCTCTAGGAAACTGGGATTAATAGAACTTTTCATGTACCGGCAAAAGCAAAAATTCATGTAACAGTTATTTGCATTGAAAATAAGAAAATCTGTAAAGTTACTAAGAATTTTTTAAGAAAATGGGATTCCATGAACTTTCTATGTAACTTTAGCCCAGTTTACAGATAAAATTTTAGAAAGTTAACTGTAATGTTAGCAGACTTGTTTGTAAAACTACAGATTTCTGTAACTTTACAAAAATCAGTTTTGTAGATTTACATTTTTTCTTGTACATTGTACAGATAAAATACTAGTAACCAAATCATACAGATTTCGGCATCTTTACATTTGTAGAATTAAAGATTTTTTTTTTTTTTCAGTATACTAAATCATACCTTGGCGTAAATCATCTAAAAACCCGAATTTAGTTAAGTCGCAGGTTTACCATTGTGCTTTCATTCACCGAAAAGTATGAAAACATGGAGAATTGAGAACAGGAAATAATAATAATAAAGCTGTGAACCAATCGCTAAAATCAGGTTTTTAGGTGTTTTCCACAAAGCTACGACTTGACAGACCGATTGCGTTATAATATTTGAATCGATGTTTAACTAATACTAGATTTTCATTCGTGAACTCTATGAAGTGATTGTATGTGTTCTCTGCCTCTTCCCGGTCTACCTCTGCTTATAAAGCGATGCAGAACCCATGTGCAAAATCGTGTTCAAATGCTCATTTTTTTTTTTAACGCTAGAACCGCAAGAAATTTTACCCAAGTTTTATAAAAATTATTCACATCAGAATTTTTATTTAAGTTTATTTAAGTTATTTATTTTAAATATTTTTTGTGCAGCTTATATGTAAATTATTTTAACAAGACTTATCTGGTTTGAATCGACATCTTTTCACTGAATACGGGTCAAAATGCCCCGTCTCCGCGGTTCTAGTGTTAAATTTAGAAAGCGGGTAAAGTTCATGGTACTCAAAAATGATTTTAGTTTCGTAGATTTAATTTCTATTTAAGTTCGATTCTTTTTGTCGTTTTTTCAAATGAAAATATCCAGAAATGCTTCGAAAAAAATTGGAAATCAGTTGTACAATTTTATTTAAAAAAAAAAAAAGTTTGTAAAATTTTGTTTATTAACAAATTATTAAAGATTAATCCTTTTGCTTTAAATATTTAAAATCAAATGCAATAAAATATAAATCAAATGATTTGTATTTTTCATAAAGTAATATCACAATGAAAGCATTCTGTATTTATATTCAAAAATTACGAAAAGTCATTTAATTAATACAAGTGAACTGAAATAAAAATAAGGAAATTATACAAATTTATCATTTCTTATATTTTTAGCGAAAGATTTTAAAAGTATTTTCTCTCAGATTTTAAACCTCATTAAAAAAAAATACTTTTATAATTATTGTTTGTATACCTATAAATGCCCTCACACTTTCCCCATAGCTTATGTAATGATGAAAAAGAAGTTTTAATAACAGTCTTAATTATTAATTTATTTTTATCATTTGTGTATATGCATTTTGTTTTGTTCTTAATTTCCGAAAACTTTTTCGTGACTCTTAAACTCAAGCACAAATATATACTACCTACTTCAGGTTTAACACATTATTTCTCATAAAATGTTTAAAAATTATAAATATTTTCACTATTATAACATTTAATTTTTACTAAAATTACAACTTTTCTCACTGTAAAAATACTGTGCAACGCTTGTAAGTGAATAATACCTTAAGGTACCAGAAAATTTTCCATCCATTTACTATTAAAAATATTTTTCAATTGTTTCAAATGAATTTTAATATCAGTAAAGAAGTTAGTTATTTAAATAGTTGAATTCATATAAAGATAACTATTATGCAAATTGTTTTAATTCAAATTAAGGTGCATGAATTTGATATTTATTAAAGAACATAGACTGGTACTCAGGATATTGACAGTGTTTTCTGAATTAAACTAAAAATAAATAAGTAAATTAAAAAAAAAAGGAAAAAGTCCTTATATTAATGAAATTTAATGTCGCCTCATTTAATAATTGTAACACTTTTCAAATAAGTATGAACCTAAAAACTAATTTTCTTTTGATATTGTAGGTGGCGTGCAAAGTTCATTGTAAATAAGTTTTATAATAATAGATTATTCATTTGCATTATTAAAATATAAAAAGTATGCGAAGTAAAAATACAGTCGACTCTCGTTAATTAGAAATCGAATAAATCGAATCTTCGCTTAATTCGAACTAAACAAGAAGTTCCGAAATTATCAAAAGCAAAATAACGCTAAAAATTTTCATTTATACGAACTCATTTTCTCTTGACTTCGTTTAATTCGAACTAACGAGAATTCCGATTTTTCACTTTTCTTTACTTTGACACGAACTTCAGATCCTTAAAATAATTTTCTTTCTTTCTTTTTTTGTCAGAATTGTTCTAAAACTAAGATACATATAATCCCATTCATTTGATACCCGCACTATTTTTAATGCCCATCTGTCCATCAATGCCACTCCAACCCTTCTTCCATTAAGCTTTTTCCTAATCTCTTACTTAGTTTATGTGTTTATATATTTTAATTTAGTATTAAGTCATATGCTAATGATAACGGACGAAATAAATTTAAAAAATACTATAACATCAATTCCTTTGAAATAGTACCCTTTAACCCCTTAAGGGTATTCTCAACTGCTCCGCTCAACAAGCGCAAAACGTTTTGACACATTTACAAATTCATTTTTTAACAGAAAGATATGAAATTGGAATGCCTGACTATGGAAGCGATTTCGAATTGAACTGAATTTTCCATTTTATGATAATTAAATTACCTATCCAGTTCTAAGCTATTTCGATCATTCGATCACCCGTTTTTCTCCTGCTTTTCGACCGGTTTTTCTGCTTTCGTCGGGAAATGTGCTCAAAAAGTTAATCTTTGAAGGCTAGTTATGAGAGATCTATTGCGTTTAAAAAAAAAAAAAAAAAAACGAAAAATTGAGTGCAATTAGACAGTTTCTGATTAACAACACCTGCTATTTTCACGCATTTCCGAACAAAAATTAATTAAAGCATGTGTCACAAAGTTGCTCTTTTGATTTAAGAACACCCTTAACTATCCCCGGACGTATATGGGTGATTCTCAAAATAGGGGACAATTTATGTCTTTCTGCATATAAAAAAAATTGAGGGGTTTTCTGTCATGTTTTATATTTAGATATGTTTGTCTTAATATTATTTATTATTTGCACTCAAGAATTACTCACTTTTTAGTTAAAAACACCTTAAAATAACAGAATAAATGTTCAAAATGTCATTAGCATGGATGTCCACAGCAGCTGTGCCTTGTATATACTAGCTTTTTCAAGAGTTAATATCATGTTTATAAAATAAAACAAATGTTATTCTTTCTTTAAATTAATCAAGGAGAGGATTGATCCAATAAATTTCTTTTTAAAAATAAAATTATAATATATAAAAAAAGAATTAAAGTTTGTCCTCCATATTCTATTTTCAAAACAAGGTCATACTATAACAGCTGGTTATTAATCAAAATTCCATTTTCACATATGACAGTAGTTTGAAAATATAAAGTTTCTCCATGGCAACAAGTAGCCATTTTATCCCAGCCTGAAAATAGAAGCATGTATTGTATTTTAAGAATAGAAGTTGAATATTAGGGGCGTACATTAGAAGCATACAATTCTAATATATGCATTCAATATATCCATTCTAATGACATACAATTGTATGTCATTAGAATGGATAATAATTTTCATGTTTATTTTATAATTAAAATTTTTATTTTACTTATTTGCATAGAACTTTTGTGTTTTAAAAAGCCCCAGAAAGGACTATTGCATTGTGATTATATTATGGCTCATAATCTTATTTAAATTAAAATTTGTCATTAGCATGGACAAATATCAGTGTCATTAGCATGGTTTTTCTGTCCATGCTAAAGACTCCTATATGCATAAATGTAACCATTGCTTATATTGTATCTTTTATAAAGTTTAATTTTACATGTAAATTTAGGTATTACATTTATTATCCCTAAAATATGCATTAAATCTGCCAGAAAATCAATAAGACATTGTTAGTGTCAGAATGTTGCTCATGTAAACAAAGTTTGCTCTTTGGTAATGTTTTTATTCTCCTTATATGTATATGTTACAGGCCAAACCCGATTTTAGGCCAAACTAGTTTATTCTATCGCCCATCGGATAGACTAGTTTTTCCTAGGCCAAACCGGTTTATCCTAACTCCCATCGGATAGACTAGTTTTTCCTAGGCCAAACCATTCTAACCTATCGCCCATCGGATAAACTAGTTTTTCCTAGGCCAAACTATTCTATCCTAAGGCCCATAGGACAATCTAGTTTTTCCTAGGCCAAACTAGTTTGGTTTAACTCTTATAGGATAAACTAGTTTAGCCTGCTGTTTATTGGTCTGAACTAGTTCCTCCTAGGCCGATCTAGTTTATCCTAGGCCAATTCAATTTGGCGTGATTTTATTGAATTCAATGACAGCCACAGCGCCAACATTTTACTTTGTCCTAGGCTGATCTAGATTATCCTAGGCCAATGTAATTTTAAGTGTTTTTAGCTCACAGGAGTCAAAGTCTGAGAGATAATGGAACTAACAAGTTCTATATGTATCTATGTACGCATGTATGTACATATTTACTCGCGTATGTACGTAATGCGATAACTCGTGATAGAAATAACCTATTTGCTTCAAATTTTGGGTGTACGTTCATTGATATAAGGTACTTTTCTGATTAATTTTGGGAATTCATTGGATAAGAAAAAGGGGGAGCGAAAGGGAGGCTAATCCCCTACCGTTAATTTAGAGAAATGGATTTTTCATGCAGAATTATCAGTTTTCATTTAAAATTTTAGATATAGAATCATTCTGACAAGGCGCCTCCATGATTATTTGTGGATGTTTATTTTTAAGTGTAAAAAAGGGCAATGTAGGTTACCCCCCCCCCCCCCATAATTTAGATAAATGATACATCGCTTTTATGAAAAAATAATTTGCGCCATTCGATTACATATTATCTGAATCTGTTAACCTTATGCATTTCCGAAAAAGAAATAGTTCATAAATGTGTTAGGATGTAGCTCTATAGGATTTGAGAAAAGCCTTAAGGAATGACAGAGAAATATATTCACAAATCTACTTTTTACTGAACGAATTTAAAAGTTATGATGTTTATAACTCTCATTTTTTTTTCTTTTGTTCTAAACTACATTGATTATTTAATGAATCCCTATTTGAATATTGAAACGTCTAAGAATCTAGATAATCATTAATACATTGTCTATTTTCCCTTCCGCGAACACATCATAATTTAAAAATGCATTGTAAATTTATCCAATAGAAGCAGTATTTTTTAAAGGAATCTTAATTGTATGTGAAGTAAAACCAGAATTTTTTGCAGAAATTGAGTAGGAACAAATCAAGCAGGACTGAGTCTTTTTTCACTGATTTTTGTACAGACAGATCTCTGCCTGTACAAAAGTAAATAATATTAATGTAAATAATAATAATTTGCTTGAATAAGCAAACACCATGTCCAATGCATCATGTCTCTAAGGTGAACATGTTAAATTTCTGTATTGATGTTATAAGCAATGACTCTTGACACACATTTGCACTTATTCTAGTGAAATATATATTTTTTACTGGCCAAACCCGTTTTCGAGCTAAATTAGATTAACCTCGGCCAAACTATTTTATCCTAATGCCAATTGGATAAACTAGTTTTTTCTACACCAAACTTGTTTATCTAAATATTCATAGGATAAACTAGTTTTTTCTAGGTAAGAGGGTAATCGTTCATTTTTCACTTCATAATTAACCATTAAACCCCTAAAACTATTCAGGGAATCGCCTTATCAGAAAGAACCTAAATCCAAAATTTGAAGCAAATCCGTAAATTATACGTCAAAAATCATTTATCTACTTTATGGGGGGTTACCTACATTGCACTATTATTTACACTTAAACAATAAACATCCACAACTAATCACGGAGGCGCCTTGTCAGAATGTTCCTATATCTAAAATTTTAAATGAAAACTGATAATTCTGCATGAAAAATCCATTTCTCTAAATTAACGGTGATTAATTAGCCTCCCGTTCACCCCCCTTTATTCTTATCAAATGAATTCCCAAATTAATCAGAAAAGTACCTTATCAGAATGAACCTACACCCAAAATTTGAAGCAAATCGGATATTTCTATCACGAGTTATCGCGTTACGTATCGCACGTATCGTTAGTTATCGCACGTACATACGTACGTACATTCGTACATACATAGGTACATTCATACATACAGAACCTGCGAGCCCATTATTTCTCAGGCTTTGACGCCTGTGAGCTAAAAACACGTAAAATTAAATTGGCCTAGGATAAACTAGATCAGCGTAGGACAAACTAGAATGTTGGCGCTGTGGCGGTCATTGAATTCAATAAAATCACGCAAATTGAATTGGCCTAGGTTAAACTAGATCGGCCTAGGAGAAACTAGTTCAGACCAATAAACAGCAGGCTGAACTAGTTGATCCTATAAGCCATACCAGCTATACCATACCAGTTTGGCCTAGGAAAAACTAGATTGTCCTATGGGCCTTAGGATAGACTAGTTTGGCCTAGGAAAAACTAGTTTATCCGATGAGCGTTAGGATAGACCGGTTTGGCCTAGGCCAATCTAGTTTGGCCTGAAATCGGGTTTGGCCTGTAACATATATATGTAAAAATGGAAACCATTTGCTGAAAAGAAAAGCTAATAAATATAGAAAAAAATATTTAAACAGGAAGAAAATAAAAATTTCTTAATATATTTATTCCATGCAATTTGTTTTGTCATTAGCATGGCTCAAAAAATACTAATTATTTTTTTTAAGTTAATTTTTAAATATTTAGCTCTGCTGACTACATGTAAAGTATACTTAATACTATATTAACAACACCTATTTTTTTCAGAAATTTTGCTAACAGTAATTTTTTTAAGATTTCACTTTTGAAATTGTCCCCTATTTTGAGAATCACTCATATATATGTCTTCAGAAAATGCCTACACATACAGAAATACGGAATTTTAATTACAGAGGGACATTTTTCACAAATAGATCTGTATTTTGCTTACATATTACGTATGTGTTTTCTTACTTTTGTTTCAGAAAATTAATCGCAACCTTATTTAATTGTAGAATTACGTTATTAATTAAGGCACTGGGGATCGCATCAGATTTCATCAGCAGTTAAGGTGTTTAAAATGCTTTCCTCTTATACTTTCCATAATTCGAACTCTGGATAATTCGAACATTTCTTGTGCCCCCGACGTATTCGAATTAACGAGAGCCGACTCTATTTTACTCAGTGGAAGTCATAGTAAATTATGAATTTTAATATTCAAAAAATTTAAAACGCGATTTTTTTTTACTAGTTCAGATAAATTAATAAAAGTAAAACATTGAATTAGATACAAAATATAATAATTTATTATTTGTTCTGTTTATAACCCCTAAAATTTATGAATCCGAAAATTCCAATAATAATTCATTTTTAACATTTATCCCCTTCAGTTTTATTTATAATGAGATTTTATCGATAATTTGCCTTTTAAAAAGAAAGAATGAGAAAACGTCAAAGTATTTTTTATGCGAAAAGTATAATTAATTTTCAATTAATTTAACAATTATGAGAATAATTAATTCATACCTCTATAATGTAACTTAAGAATTCTAAAAACTCTCTTTTTTTCTCCTTTAATCCCTCTTAATTAAATGGGGAGTAACAAAAAAATTCGCTAAAAGAGTGTTTAAATGTTATTCAGTTAAAAGAGTAATCTTTTGTATTAAAAAAACAATTTTTTATCTATTTCTTCCTAAGTAAAAAAAAAAAAGTATTATTTTGTTTCAATTACTTTTTATTGTAATTATTAAGGTTCATCGGTTCAATAAATGTTTTGAATTGCTCCGGTAAGTGTGAAGTTATTTTTAAAAAATAATATTCAAGATCATTTTTGTTATTGTTCTTTATTTTAATTGAAAAATATTTTTTGTGATTTTTTTTACAAAATGTTTTTAACGTATGATTTATCAACTTCATTAGATATTATTTTCATGAAATATTTCTGAATATTTACAGGTTGTTTCATATACAATATACTAATTTTAAAATCTAATACTACAAGAACTGTAATAAATACAGTAGAACATCTCTTTAACGAAGTTTAATACTGTACACTTTAGAAAATTTTAATACTTTAACAACTCGTCACCTGAGAACAATAAGGTTTTATCTGTGTTTTTGAAAAAATTGAGTTATCGATATAGAAATGTTCTATTTGTATTTATAAATTCATTTCTGGATTAAAATAATGCCATATAACATAATCGTTATGCCATATTTAAAATATAACACATCATTTTGATGCAAAAATGCCTTCACAGGAACAAATAGAACCTTTATATATTGGTAAGCCAATTTTTTTTCAAAAACGCAGATAGAACCTTATTATTTTCAGGTGACGAAGTGTAATAAATACAGTAGAATTTCACTTTAAGGAATATCTTATTTAACGAAGTTTTTTATTTAACGAAATTTTTTGCTGAATCTTGACTTTGAACACATTATCAAGTAAATTAATCTCCATATTTCGAAAAATGTATTCTATATAACGAAGTTTATTCCACTTTTGTGCTTGCATAACATTCAAACGGAGAGGGATGAATGTATGAATTTATTTCAACGGATTGTATGAAAATGAAAATCATCATTATTTAGAAAAAAAAGATAAGAAAAAGAAGAAGAAGAAGAAGAAAAGAAATGCTAAAAACCTACGATACAACAATAACGGAATTCTATTTTCAGGAAAATGTTAATGATAAGTTGTTAAGATACTTAGAAAAGCGTGAAAATTTTTTGAGTAGTGTATTTTTTTTTAATTTCTACAAAAATAAAGGCATTTTTTAAAGTTAATGATTTGGAATACTGAGAAAAAAAGAAAAAGTACGCAATACTTTATTGTTTGATTACCTCGCTTTATTATATCTTCTTTTGGGTATTATTCTAATTAAAATTCTCTTAATTGTCAACTTTGCTTTAAAAAATAACTACAGACGAAATTAAAATGCATTTTCCCAATATTTTCATTGTATGTGTATTTTCCATTTTATGCATTGTTTTATTGTAAAAATTTTATGAATTAGGGTTAATTTCTACTTTAACAAATTTTCTCCATAACGAAGCGTTTTAGTGTAGCGACAGGTTTTCTTTAAATGGGAGTTTTACTGAATTTCTGATTATTTACAAAGCATAAAGGATACCCTAACTTTGAATTTTAATGTTTCATTAACTACAATAAATATAAATATAAATAAGTGGTCCAAGAATCAAAGTTAATCACGAGGTTTTAAAAATAGTTATAAAGATTTCTTTTACATATTTTTTTTACGTTTTTTACAGCGTAATACATGCCAAATTCATCGACGTTTAATAACATAAACCCGTTTAAATTTTTTTTCTTTTTAATGAAATGCGAATTTTGCACAATAAAATGGGTTTGGTGCAGATGACTTTTTTTTATTAATTTTTAATAAAAACTTGAAATGATTTTACCAAAACCACCTTTATTTCTTCCTACTTTAATGATGCATAATTTCACGTGGACCAAAACACTTTTTGTATTGTATCATACTTTATATGGAAAATTTTGTAATCACCTATCTACTCTTGTATTGTTGTTTTTCACATCTCCCTATACTGTTTATATTGTAATGCATTTTGCACGTGGATGAATGTGTTTTATCAATGTGTTTTACAGATATTACGTTTTCTTCTGACACCTGCTTGCTTTCGCATTGTATAATGTTTTGAAATTGCTTTTTCTAACGATGTATTGTGCAATTAATAAATGCTTGAAACACAAGTTTGCTTCTGAATTTATTTTACTTTACACATTCAAAGATTCTTTGCGGTGTTGACAAATTGGAATTGTTTGCAATTAAAACGAGTCGGAAATTACGCGTCAAGCGTTTCATATGTGGTGTATTCGCATTATAACGAAGTTTTAAAAATATTCAGATCTTGGTGTAATGGTATACTGTATTTCGGATCAAGTATAATAGCTGAAATCTTTTGTGTATCCGTGTAAGTACTATCTCTTTTCTATTATACAGAAAGTAATTTGTAGTAAAGTTCAGCAACGTATATCGATTTCATAAAATGTGAAATAGTTTAAAGTAATTGAACTTTTTCACAATATTTTAATGTAATTAAAACGCTCCATAAACAATGCTTCCTTCTTTACCATTATGCAATTGAAATACTTTTGTGTGTTTTTGTAAATGAATAACAAATATTGTTTGTAATATAGATTGTACAGAATGTATATTGCAATACATACTTCATAGTTGCATATCTTTTTTAGATACTACTAGGTTATCCCATCGACCAATTTCGCCAAATTATACAAATCGCCAAACTAATAGCCAAATTATACATATTGATATAATTTTTGTTTTCAATAGCGAAAAAATGAATAATTATTAGAATATTAATAAAAATACAAATAAAAAGTCGAAATAAAAGTCACTTAATGACATTTTAAACACGTGTATTATATTTAATGTCATTGAATATGAATTCACAATCATCCATTCTTGGCAGTTAATCTTAGAATTTGGCGATATAATTTTGGTATACGGGATAACAGAGTAGTACCCTATTTTATTATGTTCGAAAGGGTATAGAGCTTGAAAAAGTATTAAAATGCTATTTAAAATGCGTTGTATAATGCTTGAAACTATTTTTTCCTATTGACCGTAATGTAATAGTATAATTTTCTCTGTAACTAAACTATGCATTCAATTTTCATAAAATTTGAAATAATCCGAGAAAATTAAACAGCAATTTTTTATTTTAAATTTCAAGTGATTCGATTAGTTAGTTTTGTGCTGTTATATGCGGACGGGCAAACAGACAGACAGACAGATGGGTGGACTGAGCTACAACTATAGGCACTACGAATTAACATAATTACCAACGCACCTAAAAAGTGAACTGAACAAATCAAACAAGGATATATAGGGTGTGTCTGAAAAATGGGAAAAAATTTAAATGGTGATAGAATGCAGATATACGAGCAAATTCCGTCATAGAATGTAAGATCGAAACGCAAGCAGTGATAAGTTAAAAGGTAGTTTTCCACTGTCGCAGTTAAAGGATTAACACAAGAATGAGAGGAGGTACTTCAGAAAACAGGTTATTAATACTAATGTAATTAGTGTTCGTATTCAAAGAAATAGCTCTGAAGATCATCCGCCAGCTGTAATACATCTAATCGCCAGCATTGCAATTATTGCCGGCGATATTCAAGAAATGTCTTCGCGAATGTGTTCGGTCTGTATCAGACAGGTATATATATATAAAAAAAAAAAAAAAAAAAAAAAAAAGTCTAAACTTAGCAACGTAGCATCTCAAATGTGAATGAATTAAAATGATGTTGGTATAATTTATGACACCCAATTATCTGCACGAGGGACATAGGCTCTAGGTGGAAATACCGTCCTTGAGAAGGGTGAGGGACCTAACTCGTATTAATCTAAGGGAACGTTACCCGTATTTATGCAAGGGAACCTAACTCGTATTTAGGCAAGGTTTTTCAAGGTTCGAAGAAAGTAGGTAAACTCCAGACGATTAGGCAGACGGGCGCGATTGAGTTCGAATTCAGCACCCCCCGTCTACCAGTTTCGAAAACAGAAGCTTTCAGCCGCTGATCAGGCTATGACTAGAATGGTCTTGAATTTCCAGAAAAACGAAAATCATTTAAAATATAGTTAACACTAATACAAAAATATAAAAAGAAAGAAAGTTATCAAAACGCGATAGTACTTTTCTATAAAAATATGTATAAAAAATATGTTTTATGTATCATTTTGAATCTTTTGTTGCCTCTAAACAACAGTTGTACGGTTTCTCATAAGTAAGTTTACGATTTTCTTATGAGAAACCATTAATATTGAGATTAATCACTGTACAATGTTAAATTTGCCTAATCATAGCACTTGTCCCTGTTTAAAGTATACATTTCAATATCAAATTCCATAATCCCGGTTTCATTAATATCAATATTTAATCTCCTGAATAATTAATCTTCATTATTATAATTTAATAGTGTTAGCCCTAATCCTAATTGTTACCTAATCAATCGCACAATTATGGTATTAGTTACGATTCTCGAAACTATAAATCCTTTGATTAAATTCGTATAATATATACAATAGTTCTAATTTAATATGAATGAAATGGTTAAAACTAATTTGAATTGAGGACATTTTGAATAAAAAATAAATTAAAAACTTTCGAATCTAGAAAGAGATGAAAAAGATGGTGACTGAAATAATAAGCAAAAAATTCACTGTAAAAAATGATTCTTAATCTGCAAAAATATAATATAATGAAAAACGAAAATATAGAATAACCCCTTCCAAGTCACGGAAAATTCTTATAAGTTTTCCTTTATCTTTACAAACTTTAGGAAACTAATTATTTTCGAAATTTAAAGAAAAATTTATAAAAACTAGTCATTGGAGGCCACCGTAATACTTACTCATCATGGATATACCTACTATAAGATATGAAAACAAAACATGTGAAAACTATTTATAAAATTCACCACAATTCCATAATAAAATTTAAACTTGTATTTAGATATTTTTAACACGTAGTAATGTTCTATTACAGAACTGCGGGTACTGCTTGATTTTTGGCGATAATTTTTTGATCGACCGAATATTCAAGTAACACCAAACTTTTGTACCTTCAAAATTAATGATTATATTAACTAACAATTTACTGAGTTAGAATAAGCATCTCATTTCCAATTAAAATATATCTTTGAATTAAAATTTGAATGAAATACAGGGTCATAAAAAATCGAAGAATGGATTAGAAATATCTCAACAATTGATTATACAATCGACTTCATCTTTTCGCATTTTTTTTTTTCAACTTTTCCTTAGAATAAAAAAATAAAAAAAAATCTTATGTTCCTTTCATCAGAATGAATATTTTGAGAGTCCGAAAAAAATACTTCCATACAATCGAGGTTACTAATACAGTGAAACCTCTAAATAAGGGACACTCCGAATAAGGGACACCTCTATTTAAGGGACAAAACTTCTGGTCCCAGTCCCTTGTTATAGGACGCTTAATGTATTTACCTCTGAATAAGGGACACTCGATTTAAGGGACACTTGAATATGAGATTAAATGAATTGGTTTTTGCATTTCAGATTAATAAAATAGTATGAGATGAGAATGAAAATACAGATTTTTGTAAATTTATTAAACAGACAGGTAATCATGTTAATAGATTGGCATATGACACAATTATTTACCCATAATCGGTGTATTTACCCCCCATCAAAGGTAATGCTGAAAGTGTAAGGATGACTATGAAAATAAAGAAGAAGCGAAAATTGTGAAATAAAGAACTTCACAATTTCTTTAAAATATGTAAAGTTGAATACTTTTTTTGTAAATATTGCTAATAATAAAGGACTGAAATTTATAACTGTAAATCAGCACTTGAAAGGTTAGTACTGAAAAATTTAAATCAGCAAAAGAATAACTTTTGATTGATTACTTCAAGTAAGATTCTTTTAAATGTTGCTGCATTTTTTTTTTTTTTTTTTTTTTTTTTTTTTTTTTTTTTTTTTTTGCCTGTGTGAAATGTTTATGCAAAAAATGCAAATCAATAATTCTACAAATCTTTTTATGAAGTAATCAACTGAAATTTTCAATTATTAATTTTCTATTCCTGTTGTATCTGATTAACATAAGTTATAGTCTTCGGGTACATTTAAATTTAATATTTAATAGTATGTTATTTTTCATGTGGATCTGAATGATTAATTTTTAACAAAACTAAAAACTCCGAATAAGGGACACACTAAGTACATACCAAATTTCCAGTCTATATCTCAATTGTTCGGGACATAGAGCGTTTACAGATAGACACACAGACAGACGGACTGCAATTAAAAAATGTTTTTTGGAATCTTCAGTGTCTGGAACGCGTAAATCCGCCAATAAAAAAATTCGATTTTCAAAACCATTTCAAAATTTACCCTATACTACGTATGATGGGTAAGTAAGAAGTGTTTATTATCTGCTTGTCATTTTTGGAAACGTGTCTAGGTAGATCTAACAGTGCAATTAACAGTTTTCTCAAATCGGAATATCACTTTTGGGATACTGCCAATTTTCAGGTAAATATTTTGAAATTTAAAAAACATGTTTTACAGACAAACATACCATATTAGTAGCATTAACGTTAATATAGAAATTAACAATATTTTTTTGCAATTGCATTCAAGAATTCTGTTATACAACTGAAAATGTTTATTCGAAAATGACATGTAACTAATTTATATATATATACCGGGTGTCCAGTAAATGACTGACCCAATTTGAATGTAAATAACAAAAAAACTGTTTGAGATAAAAAATACGCGGCTTGCTGTATTGTTATTAGAATATAAATAAATTTTAAAATATGCACTTTGTTAACGTAATATAATAATATTTAAAATAATATCTCAGTCTCAAGACTGAGGAGGGGAAATATAATACAGATGGTTCAATCACAAATATTATTTTAAATCACTTTACAACCAAGTACCCTATTTCTGAAGCTGATTCGAGAGTCGATTCAACATATAGATTCAGATTCGACAACATATACATTCAGATTCAGCCGAAAATCTCATATTTATGAAAATTAGAGTCATGTCTGTATTCAAACAGCCTATTACCGCCAGCGCGATATTTTTTTCCGAAATTTGAGCTATATTATCAAAGTACATGTTTAAAAATTTATTCATTTTCTAATAACAATACCGCAAATACTTTGGAACTGCAAATAAAGTCTTTCGTTTCATCTTCGTATTAACCACAAAAAGCAAAATTATACGAATTTGAAACTACCAACGCACATAAAACCAAAATAAAATGAAGAAAAACCTTAAAAATAAATCATAATAACATTATTAAAAAGTCCTTCCGGCAATGCCGGGAGGAAGAGGTAGCTTTCATATACTTATATATTTATTTATTTATTTTAAGGTAAGTTACATTGTTCAAAAATACTAAGCTCAAATTAGAGGAAATAATCTTATAAAATTAGTGATTTTATAAGATTGAAACTAGTTTTTGTCAAGACAGAATATTAATAGGAATTTTTAGAAATAAGTCATCTTTTATTCAACCTGGTTTTATTTTAAGCGATTTAGAGAGTCACCAAATTCAACGATATCATAAAGTGTATGCCATTTTAAAGCAACATTGTGGATCGTTCAGATCAGACCGTTTCAAAATGTCAGCCATAAGCAAAATTCAAAGTGCTATAACTCAGTCATTTTTTAAGATATAGACAAAATAAAAAGTGTTCTGGAATCATTGTTTTATGTTTTAACACGTAAAAGAAAAATATTTTTCAATTTTTAATATTTTTGCATTTAATTTTAAATTTTAATTTTTTTTTAAAAATTAAAATGGCCACCATTTTGTTTCAAAATGGTGGATGATGCTGACCAACGAACTCGGTCGAGACATTTGTATGTACTATGTACATCCCAAGTTTAATTGAAATCGGTTCATAAATACGCGTGTTATCACGTGACAAAAATCAGATCGTTTCAAAATGTCAGACATAAGAAAAATTCAAAGTGCTATAACTTAGTCATTTTTTAAGATATAGACAAAATAAAAAGTGTTCTGGAATCGTTGTTTTAAGTTCTAACACGTAAAAGAAAAATATTTTTCAATTTTTAATATTTTCGCATTTAATTTTAAATTTTTAAATTTTTAAAAAATTAAAAATGGCCACCATTTTGTTTCAAAATGGTGGATGATGCTGGCCAACTAACTCGGTCGAGACATTTGTATGTACTATGTACATCCCAAGTTTCATTGAAATCGGTTCATAAATACGCGTGTTATCACGTGACAAAAATCAGATCGTTTCAAAATGTCAGCCATAAGAAAAATTCAAAGTGCTATAACTCAATCATTTTTTAAGATATAGACAAAATAAAAAGTGTTCTGGAATCTTTGTTTTAAGTTCTAACACGTAAAAGGAAAATATTTTTCAACTTTTAATTTTTTCGCATTTAATTTTAAATTTTAAATTTTTAAAAAAAATTAAAATGGCCGCCATTTTGAAACAAAATGGCGGATGATGCTGACCAACGAACTCGGTCGAGACATTTGTATGTACTATGTACATACCAAGTTTCATTCAAATCGGTTCATAAATACGTTAGTTATCGCATGACAAAAATCAGATATATATATATATATATATATATATATATGGTTATATATATATATATATATATATATGTCAACATTTGAACGGAGGGTGGTTTTGGGGTCTGGGGGTCATGATCGGTGAAAATATACCAAAATTTTCCGGAAGTTCTTTCCTCCGGACGGCTGCAATAGGTAGCTTTTTACTTTTTGTAATGAAAGCTACCTAAAAGGATAGAAAAACGAAAAAAGTAACAGACACAATAGTTAGCCCTAAAATGATGTAGCATCAAATCATTTATTTGACAATACCAACCTATACTTAATATCTTAATATAAGATAACAGAAGGAATAAAACAGATAATTAGTATCTGCATTTTATACATTTAGAAATAATATTTTAGGTACTGTCCAAATTTTTAAAAGTTAGATTCAAATTAATCTTTAACATTAATTAGATTCCAGTAAATCTTTAACAATAATTATTAAATTATATAAAATATATTTAATTAATATAAGTATTCAATTATTCATACAAATGTGTTAATTGAACATCTAGTATAAAATGTATTGAAATTTAGCCGATTTCTCCTACATATATATATATATATATATATATATATGTATTCGAAAATACTTCTTTAAATTTTGAAAATAAATTATTTCAGAGATTTCTGAAGATAAGGAAACACTTTTCGGAATTTTGGATGATTCAGAACAGATTGAAAATGTTGTGCTCGTGATGGTTGTACATTTTCGAAGATTAAGACACGTCTGTCATTTCATGCAGTGTATTTACTAAGCTTTTAAAGCTAAGTCAAGATAAGAGCTACTAAATTCAAAACAACTCTTTTATATACTATGCATAACAAACTTGTTTGCATTTCTCATATCCAAGCTTTCTTATGAAATCCATCTCTCTAACATATGAAAATTTTGATGTAATCATGGACTACCATTTATCATATTAATGATGTAATCTTAATAAAGATTTAAATAGCATACTATGTAAACGTGGTTACATTATTATCAATGCAGAATATCTGTAAAATGTCATAAATAGTTTATATTCATTACTCTAATTTAACACTATTAGTCGTAATCCTAATTTAAACCTCGTCATTAACTCACTCATTTCATTACTGTTGATCATACGTTCTGATGATCACGTACTTATTACCACCAATATATTTTACATATCTTTATAAGATACTTACAATGCAATACGCAGTATATATAAAAAATAATAAATCGAGCGTTTTCTCAGTTAAAAATAATCGGGCAAGTGTGTGTTTTACTCGTGCATAAATGTTCTGGTACAACAAAAACCTTGTACAAAGTTCAAATTTGGCAAGATGCTAGGCGCGCTTAGATAGGAAGTTGCAATGTTGGAACGCCACATTGGTCCGAGGCGCTGTTTCCTAGATAAGTTCCCTTATAAAGACCTACAAGGAGGGGGGGGCATCCCCACTTTAGGGCTTATATCTCTAGTGTAGATAATAGGCCATCATAAACACACAGACACAAAAATCCTCTTAACTGTTGAGCTTCCGGTTCTAATGCAATTTGAAAAACCACCATGAACATCTTACATTGTATCTGTGTAACAAAAAAGTGACCAAATTAATAATGAATGATTAATATAATCATTCATTATCATCATGATGAAAATCAATAAACATACACATTATTAGCACATCCTACATCAAACATTTTATAATCGCACGTCTGTATATGTCTGTGTGGGTGTTACTTTTAACAGCTTATTATTTGCACGTTGGTATGCACTCCGTTGTGGTCTTTCTAAGGGAAATTAAGCAGTATTAGAAGTTCCAAGGTTCGATGAAAGCCACGGAAAACTCCGAACAGTTGCGCGGTTTGTGATTTGTGATGGCCAATTATTTAAGGGAACCTAACCCTATTTACGCAAGGTAATCCAAGGTTCGAAGAAAACCACAAAAAACTCCGAACAGTTAGGCGGACGGTCACGACTGGGTTCGAACCCAGCACCTACTGTCTACCAGTTCCGGAGGTAGAACCTCTTGGCCACTGGTGGGATCAACAGTTGCGCGGACGGCCCCAATTAGTTTCGAGCCCACCATGTCCCATCTACCAACATCGACAGCAGAAATTCTCAGAGGAGCAATTGTACACAGATATGTAGTGGTGAGTATACAGTGGTATACGTCATATACCTTCTAGATGACTCCATAATCTGGTATATACCGTTTGCCTGTGATATATACACTATCTACCAAAAAGTATTTGTACACTTTCAGTTTTTGACATTTTGTCAAATATTTAAAAATATACTGGTCGGATTCTTCTGGAACTTCAGAAATATAAAGATTATGTTTCACTTTATATTTATTTACATTCATTTGTTAAGCGGGTAATAAGGGGGCCGGCAAAAAAACAAAGAATAATAGAAATATTTGGGATCGCCCTGTAAATGAAA
This sequence comes from Maratus speculifer, assembly GCA_964019185.1. Lineage (NCBI taxonomy): Eukaryota > Metazoa > Arthropoda > Arachnida > Araneae > Salticidae > Maratus > Maratus speculifer. The sequence continues at coordinate 281,533,084 of OZ025294.1, forward strand.
ATGCTCGAAACGACTTATCGCTTTAGAATAAAAATATATGAATACAGTAGAATATGTACACTAATTTTTGTGAGAATAGCATGTATATTTATGGCGATAGAGCGATTTTTTTGAAAAATTCAAAAAATTCTGGTATGTTTTTTGTTTATATCATAGAGGGTTTTTGACCAAATTTAACGCAAATTTCAGAAAAATTGGCAAAATCTATTAAAAAAATATAGCGCAATTGGAATATAAATATATTTAATACTTTATGAAATATGAGTAGTTTTATGAAATAATTTTTATCTGCGCATGCGCGAACGATAAAAACAATTCTTTTACATCATTTAATAGTCAATTCTATGGAGTAACTTATAAAAAAAATCCAATCAAATATCGTGAAAATTCAAAAAGCTATCATTATTATAAGTAAGCTGTTTTTACATTGCTCTCTAAAAACGGCTGAATGATAAGGGATTCTCCACAAATTGACATTTTTTATTAACTGACTTTTAGGAAAAAATTAGTACTATTTAATGAATACAATATTGCTGCTAATAAGTATCTTGACAGCTGTGATAGGAAAGGAAAAGGGCTTTTATTCTTTTCCATCACAGATGTCAAAATACTTATTAACAGAAATATTGTATTAGATATTGTATACATTAAATACTAATTTTTTCCTAAAAGTCAGTCAATAAAAAATGTCAATTTGTGGAGAATTCCTTATCATTCAGCCGTTTTTAGAGAGCAATGTAAAAACAGCTTACTTATAATAATGATATCTTTTTGAATTTTCACGATATTTCATTGGATTTTTTTTATAAGTTACTCCATAGAATTGACTATTAAATGATGTAAAAGAATTGTTTTTATCGTTCGCGCATGCGCAGATAAAAATTATTTCATAAAACTACTCATATTTCATAAAATATTTAATATATTTAAATTCCAATTGCGCTACATTTTTTCTACTGCATTTTGCCAATTTTTCTGAAATTTGCGTTACATTTGGTCAAAAACCCAGCATGATATAAACAAAAAACATACCAGAATTTTTTGAATTTTTCAAAAAAATCGCTCTATCGCCATAAATATACATGCTATTCTCACAAAAATTAGTGTACATATTCTACTGTATTCATATATTTGTATTCTAAAGCGATAAGTCGTTTCGTGCATTTTCATGTACAGGGCGATCCCAAATATTTCTATTATTCTTTGTTTTTTTGCCGGCCCCCTAATTACCCGCTTAACAAATGAATGTAAATAAATATAAAGTGAAACATAATCTTTATATTTCTGAAGTTCCAGAAGAATCCGACCAGTATATTTTTAAATAAATATGAAAATACCGAAATGAAATTTCAACTGTGCAATGCGTTTAATTGAACTAACTTTTTGCATACTGTGTAGTATACATACAAACCAAAAAATCCTATACATGGTTGCACAAAAATATTTGAATTTTTTTCCGACTTTTGATGGTAATTGCAGAAATTAGGTTTCAAATGCAATATTTTAAATTGCATATTTAACATGCTGAGTTCCACGTCAGTCACCGATGATTGACGCTGCTGACTGACATCGAACTTTCCGTTAGGCCTCGTCAGTCATCGTTGACTCACAGTCTAAAACACGATATAAAATAAAAAATATATATATTATTTTAAGCAGTTACTGAAAATTTATTTGATATTTACTTAACTTATATTTGTTACTAGATTATATTTTCTTAATAATTATTTAAAACAATAGTTATGTTTTTAAGTTTTATATCATATTTTACGCTGACAGCCACCAGCGACTTACGCGGTCAAAACTGATGGTTCAGTGCCAATCACCGTGGCACTCAATGTGTTAAACATTATATTTCACCTTAATAAACTGTAAAGTTTCTTTACAGCATTCTTAATCTATTGGAAAGTTATTCATAATTATTGCTAGAAGCATGTTTTTTTGTTATTTTTTTTAATTGCTAAGAACATATTATCTGATTTCTTTCATGTTTATTAGCCATCGTCAACAAACGGAAATTTGGCTTACTAAATTTGTGTTTGAAATTAAATTTCATATTTTCATATTTAAACGAAGAAATCAATGTTTATAATGATGTCATGGCGGATTTTTTCCAACTGTTGATTAATTTGTTTATTTGAAAAACTAATTTGCAGAAATTATGTTTTCAAATACATTATGCATTCTTCAAATTGTATATTTAAACAATATTTTTCACCTTAATAAACTGTAAAGTGCCTTTACAGTATTCTGTAGGTATTGGAAAATGTTTCATAGTTTTTGCTAGATGCATGCTTTTTAGCTCTTTTTTAAAATTGCTAAGAATATCTTACCTAATTTTTTCATGTTTTTTAGATATCGTCCATAAACTGAAATTTGTCTTACTAAACTTGTGACAGAAATTTCATATTTTAGTAATTAAACGAAATCAATGCTGATGATAATGTCACATGAAATTATTTTTCTCCCGCAGAAATTAGATTTTTAAATACATTATGTGTTTTTCAAATTGTACACTTAAACATTATATTTTACCTTAATAAACTGCAAAGCTTCTTATTGTATTCTGAATATGTTAGAAAGTGTTTCATAATTTGATTGATGATGATTTTTCATTGAACGATTTTTCGGTTTCTTGTAAAATTGCTAAGAATATCTTACCTGATTTTTTTCATGTTTCTTAATCATCGTCAATAAACTAAAATTTGGAATACTAAATTTACGAATGAAATTAAATTTCATATTTTGTTGGAAAGTGCTTTGTATTTTTTCCTAGAAGTATGAATTTTCGTTCTTTTTTTAAATTGATAAGAATATATTATTTAAATTCTTTCATACTTATTAGCTATTATCAATAAACTGACATTTGTCTTACTAAATTTCTGACTGAAATTAGGCTTACAAAATTTTTGATTGAAATAACATTTCTTATTTTCATATTTAAACAATGCAATCACAAGGTTGATAATGATGTCACATCACTATCAACAACATCAAAGTACTGTCTTTTCCAAGCATTATTTATTCGAAAATTAGGTTGTATTCATCTTTAAACCTAATTTCACTAATCTTTTTTTAAAATAAGATTTAACAATAAAAATATCGATTCATCTTTGGCTCATTAATTTTACTTCATGTCAACGCTTATTGAAATCATAAATCAAATTTAAATATCCAACCTAACTTTCATTTTTGTTAAAAAGTATTTTTAAAAACAAAAAAAAAAAGGTAAAACTAACTTTTCTGGTAGCTTAAAAGATATAAATAATGACCCAATATAACATTTTATTGTACTTTTTATCTTTCAAAAAATCTTTTTCCCTTGAGGCAAAAATTTCAAAGTTTTAGTCAACAGTGATGAATAGCTTCAAAGAAGCATAAACGGATATTGATGTCCCTTTAAAAAGACGATCATATAAATTACATTTTTTTTTAAAATACTTTATTGTAATGACGTTATATATATTTTCATGTTTTTAAAATTCGAATTTATGTCGCTCAAATCTATGTAACAACGTTGTTTTTCCATGCATTATTATTTTCCCTAGCAAATATTATTAGAATAACGATTGGTGCATTATGTCTGATGGAATAATGTTTATGTTGTATGCTACGTAAATTTTAATATCACAATTTGCGTATGAACGGCTTTACTAAATGTCAATAAACACAGAATTTCTAAATTTAAAAGTTGAATTTTGATATCAATATCCTTTTTGATCCAATCAAAATTTTATCTTTTTATTTGTAATAATCCCTTTGGTTCAAAATATGAATTTTTTTTTTTTTTTTTTTTTTAGTCAGTTATTTATTTTTACGAAAATACAAAGTTATTATTAAAATAAATAATGTTGATAATGATGTCACATCACTATCAACAACATCAAAGTATTGTATTTTCAAAACATTATTTATTCAAAAATATAAGGTTGTATTCATCTTTAAACCTGATTTCACTAATCTTTTTTTTTTTTTAAATGGGATTTAACAATAAAAATATCGATTCATCTTTAGCATATTAATTTTACTTCATGTCAACGCTTATTGAAGTCATAAATCAAATTATCCACCCTAACATTCATTTTTGTTAAAAAAAAGTATTTTTAAAAACAAAGAAAAAAGGTAAAACTAACTTTTCGAGCAGCTTAAAAGATATAAATAATGACCCCAATATAACATTTTATTGTACTTTTTATCTTTCAAAAAATCTTTTTCCCTTGAGGCAAAAATTTCAATGTTTTAGTCAACATTGATGAATAGCATCAAAGAAGCATAAACGGATATTGATGCCCCTTTAAAAAGACAATCATATAAATTACATTTTTAAAAAACTCTTTATTGTAATGACGTTATATATATTTTCGTGTTTTAAAATTTCGAATTTATATCGTTCAAAACTATGTAGCAATATTGTTTTTCCATGTATTATTTTCTCTAGCAAATAATATTAGGATAACGATTTGCTGCGTATGTCTGATGGATTAATGTTTATGTTTGTACGCTACGTAAATTTTAATAACACAATTTGCTTATGAATGGCTTTATTAAACGTCAACGAACGCAGAATTTCTAAATCATTTTTGCAAAATTTCAAAGTTATGTGCATATATAACATTATCATTTTAGGGGAAAGGAGAGTCTGGTAAATGATATCGTAAGCTATCTCTAGTGTGAGGAGGAAAGTTGACTTTTGATATATTGATATCCTTTTTTATCCAATCAAAAAAAATTTTTTTTTATTTGTAATAAATCCTTTGGTTCAAAATAGGACATTATATTTTTAAAGTAGGTTATTTATTTTTACGAAAATACAAAGTTATTATTAAAATCAATAAGTTTTGATTGTATTTAAAGTACAAATCCAGCAAAAAAAAAAAAAAAAAAAAAAAAAAAAAGACTTTCAAGTCTAATTTTACAAGTTGAGTGCCACGTCAATCACCGCTGACAGACATTGCACTTTCTTTTTGGGCCGTGTCACCGATGACTTATAGTCGAAAGTGTGATATAAAACCAAAAGTATTAGATTGCTTTAAGTAATTACTCAAAGTTTATTTGTTTATTTTTTACTTACTACAAGATTGTACTTGTGTAGTAATTATTTAAAACAATATATATATATATTTAGTTTTATATCAAATTTCACACTGTCAGTCACGGTGACGGAGGGGGCCTAAACGAAAAGTTCTGTACATGTTTTCATGGGTTTCAATATGTTAATGTTCAAATGTTTGTTTCATTTTACTATTTTCTGTGTTTAAATACAAGATGTGGTCGAGTTTCTCTCAGGGGCTGGTCAAGTGGAATGGTGGCCCCTGCAGCTTGAAAAAAACTCAGCCCTTTTCCTTTTTTTTTTTTTTTTTTTTCCAGGTAGTGGTTTATTATAAGGGCTTTTTAAAAAATCTACGACTTTTTTTTTTTTTTTTTTTTTTTTTTTTTTTTTTTTTTTTTTTTGCTGACAAAGAAAAAAGGTAAAAAGATTGATTGAGGAAAAGATAAAATAACTGAACATTCTCCATTTTATCTGCTTTATAAAAAAGAAACAGGTGATGAGATTTATAGAATTATAGACTATTTTAAAAAAATATTTATATGATGTTGATTAGTTTAAACCGACATTATTCACATAATACCGATTCCCTCTACTCTTGCTCTGCATTTATGTAACATGTATAACAGTACTAAGCCTTGCTAATTTTCAGAGTAAATGGCAGGTAATAGCAGTTTACAAAATTGCACGAAAAATTTTGAATTTACGCGTGGTGTAATCGATATTAACTTTTCCATTTGCAGTTGAGGTTTTTGTCAAACTCTATAACGTATCACCGTAGGTTGTAATTATGCCAATTTATATTTTTCAAAGAAAAACAACTGCTGAGGTTGAGTTACTGGCATAAAATAAAAGATTCGAAAATATATTTGCAAAATTATTAAATAATAATAATAATAAAAATAATAATAATAATAATAATAATAATAATAATAATAATAATAATAATAATAATAATAATAATAATAATAATAATAATAATAATAATTTTCACACTTCTTTTAAATTACTCTATCAGAATTTTTTTCTGTTAAAAAATTAAAAATCAGTCTTCACCATTTTTACTTACACTCTTACACACCATGCTTAGTATATAGTGTCTTGAATCGTTTTGAATAAAAAAAGTCTGTAAGTCTGTCTCTAAAAGCACTTCTCCCAAAGAAAAGGAGATAGAGACTTCAAATCTGGTGTGTAATTAGAAAGTAATAAGGGGAAGAAGGTCTATCGAATATCAATAAACTCAAATTATCCGAAACTTTTTTTTTTTTTTGTACTTTTAAAATAATTGTTTACTCGTTCTGATGAAAAGTATATAAAAATTTTCAATTTTTTAAAGGAATGAATGCAAAAGTGAATGTAAAAACATAAATTTTTCATAAGGAATGAAGTTGATCAGATAATTAGCTGCCGAAATATTTGTAATCATATTTTTTACACTCCTCAATTTTTCGCGACCCTGTACTTCATTCAAATTTCAATTCAAATATATATTTTAATTGGAATGAGACGCTTAATCCAATGATCTAACTGTTAGTTAAAATGATTATCATTTCGGAGTTATAAGCATGTTTCTTTTACGGAGTCCTTTACTTCTTGATTATCCCGGTGAACAAAAATTTGCTCAACAGGATAATCAAATAATTTCAGACCAGGGAGATCAACAGGCTATTGGCAATTTAAGCCAAAGGTCTTGGGTTTGACTCCACTACTGGGCATTTTTTTCAATCAGTTGAGAAAATGTCCAAATGCTTCGATCCCTACAAATATTGTAAACTGCCAGATTTCAATTTTCTTCCTCGTTTATTAAACAGATGGTATTAGTATAAAGTAATAATTATTTTCTTTGAGAAAATATTTCTTGAATTAAAAAAAAATATTATTATTTGTTTCACACACTTTCGCGATTTTGGCGGCATCATCTCTGGCTGAATTCTGTATTTTTTTCTTTAAAGATCTTAATAAAAGCAACAAGGATGAACATTAGGCTCTACAGACTTGGTTTCCTTTACTGAAATTCCTTTTCTTTTCCACATACGCTTTACGAGTAATAACAGGAATTATGCCAATTTTAATCACTTTGAGGTGTATGGCTAAGAAGTATGCTGTGTTACATAATCATGATAATATTAAACTTGATAACGTAGTTATTAAGGACAAGGATTTTATGAATAAATTAAAAACATTTGATTTTCCAGATTTTAACCATCTACAGAATCTTCATTTTATAAAAGATGTGACGGACAGTGTTCCAAAATCGCTCTATCCAATCATATATACAGATGGTTCTCATATGTCAGAGGGTACGTCAGCAGCATACACTGTATTTTATAACGACAGTTTCATTATGGATTATGGTATCAGTTTAAAGAGCTATAATACTATATATCAAGCAGAACTTCAAGCAATCAAATTTGCGATAGACTGGTTTATGAATTCTGACTTCAACTATGCAATTTTATACTCCGACAGTCTGTCTTCAGTATGTGATCTGCAGAGACTTTTCCCGTCAAATATCATTATCAAAGCTATATTTAATATATTAAATTCTAATCGACATAAACAGATTTTCATCGGCTGGATAAAGGAACACGCAGGTCTGGAGGGCAATGAACGTGCAGACAAGATAGCCAAAAATGTTATCTTAAAAGAATCAGCGAACGTACATGCCTCTGTTCGGTACCCTATCTCTTTTTTGAAACGACATTTAAAACAAAAATCCATTGCAGACTGGCAAAATCAATGGCAGACAGCTACAGTTGGAAGAGATACGTATGCAGTTCTTAATAAAGTTGACTTAGATTTTCTTTGCACAAAAGGAGTGGTACAATTTTACCTTACAGGTCACGGAAGCTTTCCATCCTGCTTATTTAATATAGGTAAAAGACCTTCGGATCGCTGTGATTGTGGCTCTATTGGAAACGTGAAACACTATATTTTCGGTAAATGCAAACTCATGATCCATCATTTTAAATTTGATAGAAATTTATCATATAGGCAGAATATGAAAAAGACTCTTATGAACTGTTTAAATTACCATAAACTTAAGGACAGTTATAATATATTGAATGGACTCTATTCAATTATTCGTTATAAGAATTGATGTGTCAACCTAGTATTAATGTCAATGCTATGAATTTATAGTCGGCTTTCTTTATCTGTAATTTAGACTCAGTGGATTCAGTTTTTCTCATCTGTAAATATCATTATTCTTGTTGTAATTCTTTATTTATTTGTACTTTTAATCTGTCTTTCTATTTTATTTTTTATTGTAGCGTATTGACAATGTTTGTATGCCTTGTTAGCTGTTTAATTTTAGTTAATTATTATATAATAATTTGTCGGTTGGCAGTTGGCGATGTTGCCTGTTTACTGCATCTGTAATTTTTCCAAAACAGATTACTGTTTTAGTTGTAATTTTTATTATTGTTACTATTTTCTTGTCAGTTTGTGCGTTGCATATTGCCTTTGTGTTCGTTGGATGGCGGTAGGGACTTTTCCCTCGGGACTTAAAATTTATAAACCTAACGGTTGGGGTCCCGGTGGGGTGTCTTCTTGTCTTTTTCTTGTCTTCTTGGTTTCCTTTTCTGAGCGGTCCCCCTTAGGCAATCAAAATATACATATGTTTATCTTAAGTGGCGAGGAAATAAAGCTGAATTTGTAGCTTGACATTTGTCGGCTGCCATTGTTTCCGGAGCGACGATATTTAGTGGATTATTTTACGCATACAAGATCCATTCAGCAAATAAAAATTAAGAGCTTGAAATTTTGGATATATAGGCTTATTATGATAAGGCGCTTGCCTGATTAGTTTTGAGAGTTCATTCGATAATTTATGTAAAAGGGTTTTTCATGCAAAATTATCAGATTTCATTCAAATCTTAGATATAGGTTCATTCTGATGAGGTGCTTCCGTGATTATTATTGGGTGTTCATTGGATAAATTTAAACAAGGGGAATGGGGGGAATTCTCCTCCCTCTTAATTCAGGTCAGTGGGTTTTTCATGCTAAATTTACCAATTTGTTTCAAATTTCGGATATAGGTTCATTTTTAAACTGCGCTTTCCTTACTTGTTTTTGGAATTCACTAGATAAATATAAAGGGGGGATAGGGATAACTAACCCCCATAATTTAGCTAAATGGTTTGTCATGCAGAATTTATCGATTTGTTTGAATTTTTGGATACATGTTCATAGCTGTAAGAAGCTTTTCTCATTAGTCGTGGTGTTCTTTTGTTAAGTATAAAGAGGGTACGGGCGATTACCTCTCCCTTAAGTTAGCTAAATAAAGTTGTATGCAGAGTTATCCGATTTGTTTTAAATTTGGTTCTTAAGATTCTTAGGTTCTTAGGTTCTTAGGATGTAGGTTCTTTCTGATAAATTGAATTTCTAAACAGTTTTGGATGTTTAATGGTTAAATATGAAGGAAGAAACGGGGAACAACGCTACTTAAATTACACTAATGAGTTTTTATGCAGAATTATTTGACTTGCTTCGAATTTTGGATACAAGTTTATTATATGATAGGGCGTATTCCTGATTAGTTTTTTGGATTCAATGATCAAGTATAAAGAAAGGAAAAGGGGGGGGGGGTATTTCCTCCATTAATTTGTTTTGCGAAGGGCATTATTATATAAGAAAGTAATATACTATTAGTGTGCATAGACTGTGAGCTCAGTGCCATCAGTTTAACTAGGAAATATTCTTTTTATTTAATATGCAAACTGAACATTTGAAAAATAAAATGAGCGGGACGGTCGTCGGATGTTTTGATCCCCTCCAAAAGCGCACAGTGCATTGATGTTTTCTTACTTTGTCACAAATAAATATAAATAATAATTCTCACCTAATTTAGTGGGAGACAATTGTTAGAAATTCTCCAATAGAATAAGTTAAATATTATCTTTAGAAAAGTAATGGTGACGATTGTAAAAACCATATGCACTCTAGTTTCTCAGGCCTCATAAATTAGCATTTCTTTATCAACAGTAAGATACTTTAATTTATTTTACTGCCTTAGTTCATCCAGCTTATGAAATAAAATTGAATACATTTAATATTTATACATTTAAAGATATATGCAAGTGCAGTTAATATTCAAAGTTTATAAAGCAAAGATTGCCTTAACGTTATAGGTTCACGCTTTGCAACAATGGCACAACCACGACGAGTGATAAAAGGCTTAAGTAGCGATTGTGTTTCAAGTAGGTAATTAGCAATATGGAATAGTTTGCATAGCGATATAACATTCTGCATTTCAGAGTACATATTCATGTATTGTAATCTCGGGTTACAATGTGTTTCGGTGTATTAATAATCTAAAGTCGTATTATTAGATAACAAAATGGCTACACATATTCCTATGCTGTATTTCTGTTGTTTAAATATCCACTTTCATTCGAAAAAATTAGACTTCTCGTTATTTATTTTAATTGTTGAAACTCAGCGGTTTCAGTTTTTCTTAATAAAATAGGTATACTTTGTTAACCCTTTCTACTCTAAATTATGAATTCATGAAAATGTCATGTTCTAACGCATTTTTCATGAATTTTAGAATTTACATTAGATGATCTACACAATCATTGAAAAAAATTTTGAAAGATTTTGGCAATTAATATTACAATGTAACTTCAAAAATCCGGCAATTTCATAAATCTGGCATTAAAATCAGGGTTTTCTTACCTTTTCTTTTACACTTTTAATTTACGAAAGGACGTAACATTGCAAGAAGAAAACGTGCATTTTTCTTTTCTGAAGTTTTGAAAGTTATTTTTATTTGTTAGAGATAGTAGAGCTAGAGAGTAGCTAGAGATAATTAGTGGTATAGAGTTTTTTTGAAAACCAGATAATGGTCTTTTTAAACTGAAGCATTTAATTTGTCTTATCGCAGAAAATGGGGACTTGATAAGAAAGTTAAATAAGATTTGTGAAAATGTTATGTTCTGATTATAGAATCAATGCAGTGACAAATTATTTAAAAAAAAAAGATAGAAACTAAATATGTAGTAATTTTGTACAAAAAGTGGCGAAAGGGCTAAAAGACGCCAAATGAAAATCATTCATGAAAAGAAAATTTTCAAGACTTATTAGATTTTTTTTCTTTACTAATATAGAAAATTACAATTTAAGTAAGGGTTTTTTATTTATTTAGTTATATTTATTTTTCTTCTTACATTATTATCACTTGGTTGTGGTTTAAATTTGATCTAAAGGGCACTATTAAGAACATCGAAAGTACTTTTAATATTCCTTTAGAAACCCGAAATTTTCAAATATTTGGCTTAGTCTCGGTCCCGACGATGCCAGATTTTTTAAGTTATACTGTAATTACTTAAATTTGAATGTATATGGATTTTGTGCACTATTTAAATATCCACTTAAATCTTTTATTTAAAATATTTTTTTAGTATTTTGAAGAATTAGAGAACATTTAAATATAATGTTCTTGCAATAAAATTATTGAAGTATTTCCGAACTGAAACTCCTTCCTCCCAACAATTTTTCTCCGTCAAGAAAGCTGAAAAGATGCAAAAGATTCATACATTCTTTCGAAAATATTTTTTTTTATTTTTGACACCAATTATGATGCCACCACTAAATCTTGCTGACTGCATTGGAAATGTCTTAAACAGAAAAATGTCTGAAACATAAACTTAATGTCTTTCTTTTCTAATATCTATCTAACTCGCCTGTTCTTAATTTCAGACACTCTGAACTTTTTGATTAGCTCATAACTTGATCCTGATAAGCCACTCAACTCTTTTAAATTATGACATTTATTATTTCTAAACATTCGCTTTGGGGTATTCTTCAGCCACGTGAAAACACTCGCAATTTAATGTTAAAATATGAAACTGTTCTTTACAAATTTTATGTTTGAATTTGAATACTTTTATGGGAATGAGTACATTACTTAAATACTGATTGCTCGCCTTTGTGAGTTTTATAGATAATTCAGTACTTTTATGATAATATAACTGTTCAGACCACATTCGCATAAAAAAAATGTGACTACGCTGATTTTGTTTATTTCACTTTAACTTATCAGAATTCTGACTCCATATGACGTGTATACTGCTAGTGTGTTCTATTTATTATTCTTATTATAGCTATTGTAACTTAGTATAACCATGGCCAACTAGATATATGACGGGCTGTGCATTTCGCTAAAAACCACCGAAAAAGTGAAGCTGGATTCAGCTTCAAACCCTGAACCCTTTCAATGGACCATGAGGCGCAACCCTGCCCAAATTAGCATTGAATAAGCCGATTTCTGTTCTGTGCACATGGTCATTGTTTTGGTTCAGGGTTTGTACATTTGGTCAGAATAACTTGGGCAGGGTATTAGAGTCCTCTGGCGGGAGGCTTCATGCATTAATCTAAAATAGATGGGCCGTATAGATCTAGTTGGCAATGGTATAACTAATAATAAGCTCGAATACTAAGGATGCGTCTGTAGCTACGTCGCACAGTGGGGCAAAAAGCCTTCAAAACTGGCAAAAAATCGAAAAAATGAAATTTTATTTTGAACTACCGACATACGTCACTTTAATAGAGCAGATGTCAGTGCACATCTTCCTAGTATTAAAATTTGCGGAAAGTTATTTTGATCGTCACTAGAGAAAGAAGTTAAACTGCATATTGTGCTTTGATAATAAGTGAAAAAAAAAATCAATAATTTTGTTTCAAAATTCGTTTGTTAATTTCGCTATAATAATATAGAAATAATTTTTTTTGACTATGGAACCTTTAACTACAAGTATGTAACAATAATTCATTAACTTTCAATTTGTTTTAATACGATTTTTATAGATATACAGACGCTTAGAATATATAGTGGTGAAATTTATAAAAAAAAAAATAACACTGTCTACAAACATTGTAGGTTTTAGTTATGCGTTAAGGCGAGTTAAGTGTTAATTATAATTTTTTCTACTAAGTATGAGTTTTAAAAGGACAAATGTGCCAGAAAATCTTGCTCCTTTTTGCCACTTTTTTAATTGTATGGTCATTTTTATAGCTAATCATCCTTAAATTTTTGTTAGTGTACGGGTGTGCCAAACATGATTATAAATATTTTCTTTGTTAAATACGAATTTTAATGCATTGTTTATCACAAAACAATGTATTTAAATGAAACTGACTATCATGAAACGTTTTAACAAAAAACTTTTGAAAAGTAATGTGATTTTATGGTATAAGAGCTCCATAATCGGAGAAACTACGAACAAGTAGTTTAACTGAAAAGAAGATTAAATGTTTTAAAGTTTAACATAAATTCCGATGAGCAAAAGCCTGGCGAAACAAGGGAAATGCTTTAGAATTAACAAAGAGTGGCTTGGCAAATCGCTTTCATTTCCTTGATTTGAAAAACAAACAGAAGCGTCAATGAAAAGCAAACGTGCCCATCTTCATATTCCGTCTGAATTTGTTCTGGACGATCAAAAATATCAAGAGTAAAACGGTTATACAATTCTAGTTCTACACATTCGTTAGTGTACGTGACATGTATGAGTTTAAGATCTGAAAAACAGGAAAACAAAAAGTGTGTGTTAGCACTAAAACAACAGAAACAGTTTTTCTTCTGCTGTCTTTATAGTAATACGTACATTTTGCCTGAGAAAGGTTGATCCAATCCTTCAAAACGAGTCGCTAATATTCATTATAAGGTTTGCTTGAGAATAATTAAAATTACTAATTATGTTTACATTTTTTAATGCGATATTATGGATGATTTATAAATATCTAATTAGTATAAAACTATCTTAAATTCTTGTTTTTAACTCATTTTTCTACAAAAAATATTGAAAAAGGTTTGTAAATTAATTAATAAATTACTATTTAGCTTATGTAAAAGTTTAAAATTTTACTACTTTTCTTCTACAAAAGAATCCGTGATGTGCTTTTTTTGTTCAAAGTAAATTTTATTTTTTGCTAACTTTGGAGGCTTCCTGCCCCACTGTGCGTCGTACTGAGTCCAACCCTTATCTCTTTTCAGTGTTTTTAATTTGTGTAACGTGTAATTTCCCTTTTAGGTTTGTCCAGTATCACTTTCCCATTCCTCTTGAGAGTCGGGTATTAGGAACATGGCTAGGGACCTATGGATCTGGCTTACGCTAGAGAGTCGGATATTCGGGTCAAACGTAGGGTCGCGGACGAATGGAGGCCACTCCTGCGGAGTTTGACCTCCAGACAGTTATAATAGTGACATTTGGACAGTTAAATATGGCGTTATTCCACAATGATTAGACAAAACAAAAGGCATAGTCGTAAATCATGTTGACAGGCGATATTCATCCTGATAAGTTAGTGGCCGAGCGAGTAAAATAATAAAAATTCAATCAATTATTAAACTTGCCAAAATCTTTTTTAAATGTTTCATTAGTATAGGATAAATTATTATTAGTATATGATAAATAAATGTTATTTTTAACAAGTTATAATAGCTCATCATGATGTGCTATTTTTTGAGTTGTAGAATTCTTTTAATAAATAAATCACATATTTTGTAGATGATATTCCTCCTCAAAAGGTGTGTCAAGAAATTTCAGTGAAGTTAAGAATTAGTTTAAAAGAAAAACTTTTATTCCTTGACACTTTTTAAAAATATGTATAAATACAATTCTTTGCTTATACATTTAAATACGTTTATCATCCTGATAAGTGCATATGTATATTTCTAACAATAAAATGAAAAAAAGAAGCCCTTAAATATAAAACTCAATCAAAGATAAACGTACAACATCCGATACAATCTATCATTATAAGGACGAAGCGAAATATTGTCATCATACAGTTAAATTGTGCGGAAAAAAAGAAGCAGAGACGTCAAAATCGCATTTTGTAGCTTATCACAAATGATAATTTCGGATGGCGCCCATGTATATCTCCATCCATATATCTCAGAGCTGACTTCTGTTCAATTAAGCATCTTCTCAATGAATCTTTCATGTTATTTCAGATTTCTGTCTGCTTTCCTGAATGACAAGGTGAACTGTTACACTTTGGAAGTCAGTTTCCATGGATACGTGGTGCAGAAAGGAAATGCTACAACCGTCAGCGTCTACAACGAAGAGGACTGTATCCTTTTGAAAATGATTAAGAGTTAGAGGGTATTGATTTAAATTTTTGATTACTGCATTCCTGAAAACTTTCGAAAGAATTTCTTTTTGTAGGAGATGAATTTTTAAAGGTGAATGGAAATTTGTTTGTTGCTGTTTTTATTGAACTCTTTTGGGTCTGGTGTACTATTAAAAGTACACGTCTTTTCATCGTATATTGTTTTGTCTTAGCAATTATTTAGTTACTTTCGGCATAAAGAAATGATTGTCTATGGCTATGACTTTCTTTTTATGATTTCATTAATGTCTTGACATTTGGTAATAATAATAATAATAATAATAATAATAATAATAAAAGTTTACTTAATTCTCTTTCACCTTTGGCGATTCTTTAATTTTATATAGATATTTCACTATTTAAATTTAAATATTATTTACTTTTCTGAACCAACCATGTATGATGAAATGCAAAAAGCATTAGAAAGTTATTACACCCTCTCAAATTCTGTTGTAATACTTCATTTCTCAAATGTATTAAAAAATTCTTCCTTAGCCTATCATCATACAAATATGAATTAAACAGGACACAAAATAAGTACATCCGTTAAATTTCAGACAAAGATATAATCTTTAAATTTCAGTAAGTCTATTTGAATTGCTACGATTAACATTATTACTATAAAATTAATTTTGCCCTGAAAATTGAAACAGATTCGGACCCGAAAGGGTTAAGTAACTGGATTAGGATGAGCACACTGCTATTTAAGAAATCCGAACACCTTCGGAAGTGATTTTTTGGAATTTTCTCTTGTTATCCATTTTTTATAATGACATTTACTTTGAAACTTCGAAAAAAATATAAAACTCTTAACAGTTACCCAGAAATATTTTATATTTTTAAGAGTAAAATAGTCAAAAATTAACATTTCTACAAAATGTGATAAAATAAAATTAAAACAATGAATTTATATTTCGTATAAAATGCATAATAAACAAAATGACTTTCTCTAGGAATTACAAGGAGGTGGCCAACTTTGATAATCACGGATTTTGACCAATTTAATGTATGCTGTAAGACAGAGGCCCCTTAGCCCCAGCATCAATGGATTTTATACAACACTCTTTAATTCATAAGAAATAGGGGATGGGTCTAATATTATGTCACGACGTAAATACTAACTTGAAAACTGAAGATCGTGGTTGGTATAGCTTTAGTTCACTGTCCGTGAGGCCTCGGATTGATGCCTAGTAGCTATATGTTTTTAAATCTCATTTTTTGTTTCATAAATATATACTTGTAATTGTAATTAAATAATCAAATAGGCAATTAAAAATTATAATTTTCTATGTCATCTCTATTTTAGCCTATAATAATAAATAATAGCCTATAATAAATAGCCTTCAATAACTTAACCTTTTCTCAATTAAAAGATCAAATTTCTCCTCTGGATCATTGGGGTATTTACAATATACAATGTCAGGGTGGTTTGTCCTATATTGGACAAACAAAACGTAAACTCAAAAAAAGAGTCGCCGAACATATAGGTTATGTTAAAAGAAAAGATTTAAAGAATTCCTATTGCTTCTCATTGTTGGGAGGAGGGCCATCATTTTAATTTTACCTCAGCTACTATTATCCAAAAATGCACTACTCCGCTAGACTTAGACTTTTTTGAAGCACTCCATATACATAAAGTAAAAAACTCCTTGGTTAATGATCTTTCAAGTATACCATACATCTCAACTTTCTGGTTAGATTTATTATGTCATAAAACCTCATTTCCGGTTTAATCTTATTGGTTACTGAGGTTTGTTGGTATTTGGTACTATGTTTGCTGTCATTTGGGTCTGTGACTTGCTGCCAGTTGGGGGTTTTTCTGTTTTTATACATTTTTACCTTTTGTACACTGAGGAAGCGAGCCCTGGTGCTCGTGAAACGTATACGTCTGTAGCATGTTTTTATTTATTGTGTGTTAAACGTTGATTTTATTTATTGACTAAATAGTTGTAATGAAACATCATAAATCCAAAACAAAAACCTTTAATTTTCATCAAATCAACTTTAAAATGCATTTTAAAGATCTTTATGTATGAAATAACATTGAACAATTGTGTCAATTTGTAATTTTAAAGAAACGTCATTTATGTCTTTCTTTAAGGAGGAAAATCAAAATTATAATATTTCTCTGTTTTTAAAGCAACAAAAATAATTATATTAAAAATAAGCATAAGAATTAAACTACAATCTAGTTTTGCACATTAAAGAATTTTAAATTTTCAGTTAAATTTGCAGTTAAAATTTCAGTTAAATTAAGTTAAATTGTTAAATTTTCAGTTTTCAAGTTAGTATTTACGTAGTGACATAATATTAGACCCACCCCCAAGAGTGTTGTATAAAATCCATTGAAGCTGAGGCTAAGGGGCCTCTGTCTTACAATATATATTAAAATGATCAAAATCTGTGATTATCAAAGTTGGCCTCCTCCTTGTAATTCCTATAGAAAGTCATTTTGTTTATTATGCATTTAATACAAAATCTCAATTCACTGTTTTAATTTTATTTTATCACATTTTATAGAAATGTCAATTTTGACTATTTTTCTCTTAAAAATATAAAATATTTCTGGGTAATTGTTAATAGTTTTATATTTTTTTCGAAGTTTCAAAGTAAATGTCATTATAAAAAATGGATAACAAGAGAAAGTTCCAAAAAATCACTTCCGAAGGTGTGCGGATTTCTTAAATAGCAGTATGCTTGTTTTTTAATTATTTTACTTTCAGTTTCTTCCTGGTTTTATTTTTATTATATTTGAGTATGTTTTATTTTATCATAAATAGATGACGCTACAACAGTTGTAAGGTGTTTGGAATTAATAGGTTTTGCAAGAAAGATGAATTTTGGAAAAAAATCTATTTAAGTGATAAGAAATAATTGTTTAAAATTCAAAAATGCCAGATAAATGTTTAAATGAGCTAAAGTTGTAGTTAAGATACGATGTCAAGACTTTTAAATTATAAGTTTAGTTACAAAATAAAAAAAATGAGATTTAAAAAATGCAGCACTACCGAGAACCGATCCCAAATCCCCTGGATGACGAACTAAAGGTATACCAATTGAGCTACGATCAATCATGACCTTTTCTCTCAAATAAAGTATTTAAGTCGTGTCATAATATTAGACCCCTCCCTGTTTCTCAAGAACTAAGAAGCGTTGTATAAAATCCATTAAACCTGAGACTAAAGGGTCTGTGCCCGACAACATATATTAAAATATTCAAAATCTGCGTTTAGCAAAGCTGGCCCACTCCTTGTTTGACTTCAGCCATTATAATGGCATCTCTATCTCAGATAATATGGCTGTTAACGTACTAATGCATTGAAAAATTCTCAAAATTGGTCTCAACTTTGTCATTTATGGTAGTGTAAATATAATCTTTTAAATATATTATCATGAGTGTAGTATTTTCCCTCAAAAAACATTTGTAAAGCAGTACAGAAAATTTCGTGGCATTTCATACATAAATTTTTGTTTTAGCATGTTTTGCATACAGTAAAAATCTTAAAAAAATGATTTTGAGAAAAAGCTGAAGATATCTTTTAAACACAATTCAAAAATTTGTAATAACTGTAACTTTAAAAGGCTGTAACTTTGGTTATAATTAAGATACAGATACAATTTAAGCAGAATTCGACAGATACAAGAGTCGATATTAATATAATTGCATAAATGAAAAATTGATGATTTGATCGAAAATTATGTTATAAAGGTTTTCGGACACTTTAAATGTGTAAAAAGTATTATTTTTGAAAATGTTTAAGGAAAATATAGTGGTATTAAATTAATTTTTTGAGTAGAGCATGCCTAAAACTTTCAATAGAATAAAATAAAGAATTAGCTTATGAGAAATATGGTAAATAAATGAATAATACAAATGTGTTATATTTAATCTTGTTTAGGGAAGGCTCAAAATGTTTAAGGGAATAAGGGGGGTAAGTCGCCCCTAGCATCACCTTAGCTGCGACCGGCCCTGGGCTAGGAGCTCCTTCATTTCTCAAATCGATATTATTTGAGTGAAAACAGATTTAAACATACATAATATGAGATAGTTATGCAAGACGCACTGTGTTTTCGGTGTATTGTAAGTTTAGATGCATTTTTCGTGCGCCATTTATAATTACAAATTTTAAATAGTAAATAGTTACCCCGGTACTTAACAAATGAAAAGTATAAAATATTCTATTCAGGCTTTTAATAACATAGATGTAGGATAAGATGAATTTGCGGATTTTGAAGAACAGAGGAACAGGATGAAGTAGAAACACGAAATACATAAAGTAGACAAAATTTTTTATGTTTCTTAATGTACGGAATATGATACATCATTAATTCGGAAGGCATTCTCATTCGCTATTCATGATTCCGAATTTTAAATAAGTAAATTTTTTATCCAACTATTTAACTTAAAAAAATCACTCAGTATTCACCCCCCCCCTTTATTTAATTATCCGGGTAGAAATGTAGATAAATCTTTAGATTATGTTCAATACACTGTTCAAACTTTTCTGCGAAATTAAAGAGAATTTATGTGTAATCCATTATCTTAAGAATTTTGTAATATTGCAGAGATTTGAAAAACAAAGATTCTGTTAAATATCAGATAAGTTATTCAGTAAATTTATAATAGACTCTGTACATCATTAAAAGTACGCAACACTCGGTAAATTTATTTTTAATGATAGCAATTTAATTTAGTTTTAAAAATAAGGGAAATACTCAGTCTTCAATGATCTCAAAAATTTTGAATTTTACGATTAACTTAGAATTACTGTATCATTTAATTCTCACACAATTTTAACACAATAATAAAACAACCTAGCCATCCTGAGATTTGAACGCAAGACCCCTTGACAATCGGTGAATATCTTAATGTCTGAGGTATGGAAGCTGTTACTGTTGTGCAAAAAAGTATGTCTTATATGAATCAGAGTACAAAGTGACAATTGAACTGCTAAGTTTTTGTCTTCTTCACTAAACTTCTTCACTAACTCCGAGTAGATTTTTTTCCTTTCTAAACTGTTTAAAAAAAAATTAAGAAATTAATTTGTAAACTGATTTTTTTAATGTGTGTAATAAAATTGCAAATGAATTTTGAAAGTGTATATTTTGAATTACAAGTTTTTACAAAGTTAAAAATATTTTTAAATAAAGACAGGAAAATGCCTCCAGGGAATTAGCTATACAAATAAGGGAAATGTTTGTAAAATGATGACTGAGATACTCAATAAAATATATTTAACGGAGAAATAATGTAAATTTACAGAGAATCCCCCTTTTTTCTGTATTTTTGCCGAAATTGTTAACAGTGTATAAAGCAAGAATGATCTTAGTTATACTATAATATTTTATTTGATGAAGTATACACAAAATTTGTAAATAATTTGCTGATTTAAATAATATTTCCTTAATGAATCTAAGATCTCCGCTTAGGAGAAAGCATATGCCATTCTCTTTTAGATTATTACTGTGCTACAAAATATATTCCAGCTGAAGCCATACCTTACGAAGTCGTTGAAACACTTACAAAGACCGCACGAGCTAAAGTAGAGGCTGCGGGAATTTGTAAATCACCTAGTAGGGTTCCCTCGGCAAATAAGACCGCCAGCAATCCTTCTGCTACAGCGAAAAGTAAAGATACTGGAAAACATAAAGTCAACAAAGTGAAAGCAAGCATCCAGAAAGCGCCAACTCACCAGCATCTCCATCCAAAGATTGTGGATTTGAAAGAGCCAACGCTTCCGTCTTAGATACGCTGTTAAAAATCTTATCCTAATTTGAACCAAATTTTGGTGCTCAATAGCTGCTGCTGTAAGGTGGTGAAATCTTGAACCAATATCTGGAGCTCCTGTTGTTAAAGCATATTTTCAATAGTTGGTACGAGATTGAAACAGGAAGCTCCAAATGTCGGTACGAGATTTCACCATCTTATGGTGGCAGCAACTGAGCACCAAAATTTGGTTCAAACAAGAGCAATTTTTTAACAGTGTAATGGATTTTTCATGCTCTCATTTTCTTGTGATTCCGCTTTCATATTACGATAATGTTTTATGATCTACTGTTTTACACAACGCTTTTGTAATTTGTATTTCTCTGATTTTGTAATTCATATTTGTAATGCTATATTTTTGCACGAATTGAAGTATTACGCATCCCAAGTAGCATAAAATGATTGGCCCAATGTTAACCGATTAGCGAATCACACCGTTGGTTAACTGTATTTGCTCTGTAATGCCCGTTTACCTATAAATTATTAACAAACATATTTTCCGTTAATCTATTCCAACTAAAAACGTTAACAAGATGGTGAAATAAGCTTAGCAAGTAATAAACTAATAATAATTTTACTAATTCGAATTATGTAGTTGAATTTATGAAAATGTACAGGGTATGTGCCATTACAATTAGCAAGCATTAGAATCTAAAAATTTAAATAAAGGGAACTAAAACATTAAGAGTACAACTTTTTTAAGCTTATTAAAATTCAAGTTTGAAAATTATTAAAAGTGTAAAATACAACCAATGTGATTTTTCGTTAGTACATGATCCAAAAAAAAAAAAAAAAAAAAAAATCCTTAATTTTACAAATATTTTGTAGTAACATGAATTACGCATGCATTAGATATTTATGAAACAGTTGTGAGTTAACAACGGTATTATCTTGAATTGCAAATTAATCATGAATCTCACTGTTGGTAACAAGATTGTTTTTAGTTGTGTCAATAACGTACTAACAAGTTTATTACTTAATTAGGCAAATTAATTACTTAACATATATTTTATTTATTTTTAGGTTGGCCATTTTTAACGTTTTCCTTTTTCCTCTTTGTAATCTACATACCATTTTTTAAGGTTTTCCAAACTTCTCCTGTGGTAGGTCAATTATCTCTATTACTTGGAACTGGAATGAAAATATAAACAGCACATGAATTCTTTAAAGCTTAATTAATTTGAAGCACAATAAATGTAATTTATATTAATTTTTATGCAAAGTTTATATTGGAATATCATTTTATAATTTGCCGGTTAGATAAATGGCGATTTTTGTAGAAACAGTTTGAAAGAAGTTTTAAGATTTCTTTTATAAACTGAAATAAACTGAAGGAAAACAAATGGAAAATTCTGTTAAATCAAACAATGAAAATTTAATTGCTATTTCTTAAGGAAAATTTGATGATTAGGAATTTAAATATTCATATCTAATTTTAATTGTTCATATTATTTCTAATTCACATGTTGAAAAAATCATGGCTAAGAATATGAATATGTCAGAATCTCTCGAAATTTTGATATTTAATTAGTTTCCAAAATTTTAATTTATTTATATTATTTGTTTTAATCGTCATAACTTTTTTCAACAGTGGCAACAAATTTAACCTATTCTTGAAGATAAAGGTGATGAAAGTGGAAGTAGTAATGAATCAGCAAAATTAAAAAATGATCTGTTTAGATTTTTTAGACATTATTAACAATATCATTATTGCGGGAGGAGGTCAAAGATTTATAACATATCATTAGGGGGAAGGGGGTCCAAAATTTCCAAAAAATGATAATGTTGTATGTTCATAGCCCCATACAGTTTTTTCGTTGTATTAAAACAAGATTATTTAAATAGTTATTACAATTCCTTATCTAAATACAATAAAACAGCAGTGTAATGATTTCAAACTTTAACTTTTCAAACTTTTAGCCTTAAACTTTAGAGTAACAACAACTATTTCCCCCCCCCTTTTTTTATCTAAATAAATGTTTTAAAAGCTTGACTTAAATTTTGAGCTCAAAATCTGAATCGTTGTCAGTAGTTCAGTAGCGAAAAATTGAACTATATTCGTTGGGTGGGCAGGGTAACATTTCAACTCCTGAACACAGTTCAGTTTACGCTTCTTAACCCCTTCCAACGATTCAGAATTTGAGCTCAAAATTTAAGTCTAAGCTTTTGCAAGCATTTAATTAGATTAAAAAAATAACAGTTAAAAATTGTTGTTAGTTTCTCTAAAGTTTAAGGCGCGCTCTAACGGAATTTGTTGAAATTTATTTTTAAAATTTATTTTCAAGGAAATACTGACATAAAGAATGGTTTTAGAAAAAACCGCAAACGAATCGACCAATTTTTCCGTTTTGTATAATCATTTAAAATTTGAACCTTCCCACCCCCATTGAACACAGTTCAGTTAGCGCTTATTAACCACTCTCAACGATTCAGATTTTCAGCACAAAGTTTAAGTTTATGTCTAAGCTTCAAAAAATTTTAATGATATGTAAAAAATAGTTGTACGTTACTCCAAAGTCTAAAGCGCCCTCTATCTACATTTTTTAGGATTTATGTTTATAATTTATTTTTAAGACAATACTGACATAAAGAATAGTTTTAGTGAAAACCGCAAATCAATTGACCAATTATTCTGTTTTTTTATAATTATCTGAAATTTGATCCTACCCACTCCCATTAAACACAGTTTAGTTTGCGCTACTTAATCACAGATTTTGAGCTCAAAATTTAAGTTTATGTCTAAACTTCTAAAAAAAATTAATGAGATGCAAAAAATAACGGTAAAAATAGTTGTTCGTTACTCCAAAGTCTAAAGCGCCCTCTATCGGCATTTTTTTAAATTTATCTTTATAATTTATTTTCAAGACAATACTGACATAAAGGATATTTTTAGTGAAAACCGCAAATCAATCGACTAATTTTTCCGTTTTTTATGTTTATTTGAAATTTTGGACCCTAAACATTGATGGCGCGTATCTCCTTCGGAAGACGTTTCTGACCCTTAGTTTCCCATTTAATATTATTTGTCTTTATGTGCACTATCACACCTTAAAGTTTTGCCCAGTAGTTTAGATAAGCCCTGTATTATCTTAAATATTGCTTATATTGCAGTGAAATCTGCAGCTTAGTGAACGGAGTTGGTGTATTTTTGCCGGCCCACACTAGGGATAAAGGCCCCGGGGGGGGAGTGCCCTTCGTGGGGGTCTTTCTAAGGGAACCTAACCCGTATTTAAGCAAGGTTCGAAGAAAACCACGAAAACTCCGAACCGTTAGGCCGACAGCCGCGATTGGGTTCGAACCCAGCACCTGCCGTCTACCAGTTGAGAGGTCAGAACCTCTCGGCCACTGGTGGGGCTGTGCATTAGCCCCACCAATATTACATTAAAAACACTTACAGGGCTAAACAAACAGTTTTCCTGTATCGAGGGTTGCGATCACACATCTATACGCAGTTTTAAGTTCCATTTGCTTGTGATACGCTAGAGATTTTCTTTTCAAAATGGCGCGATAAAACATCGCATCAACATCAGTGCGTCTGTGACAACTGTACCAATAATTTTATCAATTATTTCGAATTTTAAGTGAAAACCACGATTTTTACCCGCCCAGCATTTACACTAATATTGAAAATAAAATGAAAATACATTAGCAATGGTATATAAAACAATTTCAGCGTAAGGTGATTTATGAATACTTAAGGTATGTGAATTTTGTGACAGGTTCATAAAAAATACCGAGCATGATATGATTATAATTTCTAAAATATAAATATGCAATAAATAATGGAGAATGCAACTAGACTTGAAAGTTCTATCAGACAAAAATATTGATCATACAGTAAAATATTTTGTCAAAATTGAGTGATTTCATAGAAAATTAAAAAAGTAGTGCAATTGTTATTAGTGTTACGTACTCAAAATTTAATTTATACTTATTCTTTAGTAAAAAAGAAAAATACTATTCCCAACTGATTGAATCTGTAACAATTTCTCTAAGATAATATGTGGTAGAATTGGTAGGAATATTTTCATTGTTTTTTCAGTATTATATGTTTATGTCTCCATAGAATATCACATTTCCAGATTATGTATTCAGCACATTATACATAACAATGCATAATGTTTATTCGCTTCACATTTGAAGATAATGAATCTTCTGTACTGAATTCAAAATATTTTGTCATTTATAATTTAGCTTTTATTTTTAAAAAAAAAGATCTATAATTATTTGTATTCAACGTGTTTTATTTTACTATTATTATTATTATTATTGATACTGAAACAGTTTATGGGATCTGGGATATTTTATGAGAACACATATGAATTCCTGAATGTATTTCTTACATATTTGAAATTAAAAAATGGGAAATTAGCGGACAGTTTAATTTGAAATTAAAATATACATTCATGTTAAAAAATTAAGCAACAAAGTGAAAAAGAATAAATAATACGTAAAACATTTATGAGAATATAGTGAAACTTACAGATCTGGTGCAAATTGTAAATAAAGGAAAATACCGCCTATAAATGCAAAAAAGAAACACGTATATCACTAAATAATTAAAATAACTATAAAATAATAGTAGGATTTTAAACAGAAGAAATTTCTGTTTTAGAAACTAACTAGTAAGGAATGTGGTGACCTGTATTTAGACACCGATTATACGTGTCGAAAATAACCGAGCAATCGACATTGAAGGCTCTTTCCGACTTTGGCTGTCTTATTTAAAAAATCTCCCAGTTGCTGACTACTAATTTTTTAGATTTTGGTTTCTCGATTTTCCATAACTAATCCGAAAATACAGGACTCATAAAAAAGGTAATATCACGTTAAACACATTTTTAAAATAAGTGTCATGTTTATTTTTTCCCCCGACAGCAATAGTTTCACAACGCATGTATTTATCATGTATAGAAATTTTATTATTACACATTGTTTCTTTCACGAATATGAACATTCTTCTATTTGCTTCTTAAACACTTGAACGCAACTGTATTTATTTTGAAATATGCTAGTTATTTGAAATTTCATTTATTTCCCCCCCCCCCTTTTAGTCTGAAATTTGCTTTATGTTGTTTAAAATGATTTATTATCTTTAAAATCATATTTATTTCTATGTATATTATTCTGCAAAAACGAAGTCACTTACATAACTTCCGATCCTTAAGCTTCTCTTTTTTTCAAGTCAAATAATCAAATTGCTCACCCACAAGAAAAATGGCACAGTTCACAAAAATTATTTTGCGTTTTATTTTACTAATAGGCTTGTCATAGATGCGACTTGCTACACAAACAGATTCATAAATGTAGTATGCAGTATATCACTTTATTACGCTACTTGGCCATTTATAACCATAGAAGATGGGAAGATTATGTAAAAAGGTAAAATTACTCAACCCTCCAATCTCATCATAAGTCTTCACCTTTAAGTGTTTTATGCTTTTATGCACGTTTTCATTCATGCATGTAGAACTAAATGCTATAATTTCATGTTATAGTAAAATAATATAAATTATCTTTTGCCTCTCCTGTAAAACTTTACTTTTGCCGTAATGTGTCAATTTTCTTGAATGTGATCTATAAATTTTATTGAATAATGGAAAGCAAATAAGGTCCAAAAGTTATCATAAAATTTTCAAATCTTTAAAACAGAATCTTTGGCATCATCAGAAAAATAAGTGTTAAGAAGAGGAAATAATTTTAATTTTCTAAACAAATCCACAATTTAAAAATTTATCTCTCTTCTGACGGGGCCCCACCAGTGGCCAAGAGGTTCGGACCTCTCAATTGGTAGACGGCAGGTGCTGGGTTCGAACCCAATCGCGGCTGTCGGCCTAACCGTTCGGAGTTTTCGTGGTTTTCTTCGAACCTTGCGTAAATACGGGTTAGG
Source organism: Maratus speculifer (assembly GCA_964019185.1). Lineage (NCBI taxonomy): Eukaryota > Metazoa > Arthropoda > Arachnida > Araneae > Salticidae > Maratus > Maratus speculifer. The sequence goes on from OZ025294.1 coordinate 281,559,904, forward strand.
TTCCCTTAGAAAGACCCCCACGAGGGGCAGCCCCCCCCCCTGGTCCTATATCCCTAGCGTAGATAATCGGACGTCAAAAATCAACCAACCAACCTCTCTTCTGACGCGTTTTATTCATGAAATTTTATTATCAGTAGCATAATGAAGTATTCACGCATTGCTTACACTTTAAGTATTCGTTGATTCTTGATATTTTCAAGTGCTTTGTAATGACACAAGTTATTAAAAATTCATTTAATACGACACTTTTGCTATCCATTCGACCATCAAGTAAGAGAGAGATTTTAGTTAGATGCATATGTTTAGGAAAATACTTAGAAATATACAAAATATGGTACTGTGTGCAAAGAGATTGAATGCCTTTATGTTAAATTGGAAATAATGTAGTGGATGAATTTCGAAAGCTGGTGAAGTACATCCAGAGATGAATGCTGAATGTCGTTTTGGGATAGCAGCAGATGTAACTCTATTGAAAGCTTGAAGCTTGGAATTTAGATGAAAGGAATCTGTCTCTGTTACATTTCATGTTATAATTAAATTTAGTGTTTTAAAAAGACATGTTTAGTGATTGAAAGTATTGCCTATTTCGCAAAACATTAAATGAATTTGAAGACTATTTTTCACAACTCTTTTGTCTTAAAACTTATTTGTTTTAACAAGATATTTTTGTGTAGCTTTTTAGACCGTTTTTGATCAGGATAATAACTTTTACTATTTAAAGACATTGTTTTCTAATATTTTTCCACTACCTGAAAGCATTAAAAAAGAGTATAATACATACAACAAATAAATGAAATATTGATTAATTGCTCATAATAATTTTATAAAACCCTCCCCTTTAGAACCTTGAGTTTTAAAACACTTTTGTGCAATACATAATTTTTACAGATTAATTAAAAAATTTTCAAATCTCTATAGGGTCAATCCATTTCAAGAGGTCCAGCACTGGTCGCTCGACTATTTTTTAAAAATCTGAAATTTTTTGTACAACAACCCTAGCATGATGGAAGTTCAAAATGACCGTTATTTTAATTCTACTATTTTTTGCTTGTGCATGGCGGCCATCTTTGTTTCATCGTGTGCAGCGATTTTCTCAGAAACTAGGATACACAAAATTGTAAATATCTCGTCTTCTATTTTCCCAATTGAAATGGGGTTTGCAGCATTTTCTTCAGAATAAAATAGGCTAAATATACAGTGGAAGAAAAATTTTAAAAAATAAATTTTTACAGGGGAAATTTTAGCACAAAATGTGCGATTTTTTTCAAAATCTATCCGTTTGCAAGAGGAAAATTTTCATGCAAGGGAAACTGTCAACCTTACACAATTTTTTCTACAAATAGGTCAAAAGTATGTGTACTCATACACTAAATCCCAGATTTGGGAGTTAATTTCTCTTTGCGAAAAAAATTCCGAAATTCGTCAAAAATTTCAAAAATCGCACTTTTTAGGCTTTGATATCTCTGGTGGGGCACGAGATAAAAATTTGAAATTTTGGCCTATGATAGTATTGTGTAGTAGCGTTATATACAAAAAATTTCAAGAAGGAGATTTGACTACAAGCTGAGATATGACATGCAAAATAGGCGAAAACAATACTGTCAAACTATTGTAAACCTACTATGTAATTGTTCAACAAGACTGCTAACCTTGCACAATTTTTTCTACAAATAGGTCAAAAGTGCGTGTACTCATACACCAAGTCCCAGATCTGGGAAATGATTTCTCTTTGCGGAAAAGATTCCGAAATTCGTCGAAAATTTCAAAAATCGCACTTTTTAGGCTTTGATATCTCTGGTGAAGCACGAGATAAAAATCTGAAATTCTGGCCTTTGATAGTATTGCGTAGTAGTGTTATACACAAAAAATTTCAAGAAGGGGATTTGACTACAAGCTGAGATATGACATGGACAATAAGTGAAAACAATACTGCCAAATTATTGTAACTTACTATGTAATTGTTCATACTTCAAAAATTTTAAATTAATTATTTATGGTATAAAGTTAAATGTTAATTGCAAATATCTTTTTCAAATGCTTCTGTGTTATTTAAACAATTCAGAATGTATGCTAAGCTAATACACTATTTGTACAGATGAACAAATCTACTAGAAATGCTATTGCAACAATTTTACTCGGAACACATTTCAGGAAAAGTAAATTACAGACAATGGATTACAACTGATCGAATTGACATGGCTTCAATTATTAAACCTAGAGAATTTCATTCAAGTTAACAAGGGATGATAAGACTTGGGGGGCTTCAAATAAAATTTTTAGAATAAACAGCCTGATGGACTGACAACAGTAACTGGTCGAACTCATAACATCTCTCGCAAATATTGTTAAGCTCTTTGTTGAGCATATATAGTATTTTGTAAATTAAATGTTTATTATTTAACTGTTTTCAACAAACGATATTTACTGTGTAAATATTGTAATAAAAGAGACTAATCTCATTTCTCCTAATGTACTCGTAATAGCATTTTTTAAAATTTTTTTAATCACCGTATCTCAGCTTGTAGTCAAATCTCCTTCTTGAATTTTTTTGTACATAATACTTCTACACAATACTATCAAAGGCCAGAATTTCAGATTTTTATCTCGTGCTCCACCAGAGATATCAAAGCCTAAAAAGTGCGATTTTTGAAATTTTCGACGAATTTCGGAATTTTTTTTGGAAAGAGAAATCATTTCCCAGATATGGGACTTGTTGTATGAGTACACACACTTCTGAACTATTTGTAGAAAAAATTGTGCAATGCTGACAGTCTTGTTGAACAATTACATAGTAGGTTTACAATAGTTTGACAGTGTTTGTTTTCGCATATTTTGCATGTCATATCTCAGCTTGTAGTCAAATCTCCTTCTTAAAATTTTTTGTACATAACACTACTACACAATACTATCATAGGCCAAAATTTCAGATTTTTATCTCGGGCCCCACCAGAGATATCAAAGCCTAAAAAGTGCGATTTTTGAAATTTTTGACGAATTTCGGAATTTTTTTCGCAAAGAGAAATTAACTCCCAGATCTGGGATTTAGTGTATGAGTACACATACGTTTGACCTATTTGTAGAAAAAATTGTGTAAGGTTGACAGTTTCCCTTGCACGAAAATTTTCCTCTTGCAAACGGATAGATTTTGGAAAAAATCGTACATTTTGTGCTAAAATTTCATTTGTAATAATTTATTTTTCAAAAATTTTCTATCACTGTATATTTAGCCTATTTTATTCTGAACAAAATGCTGCAAACCCCACTTCAATTGGGAAAATAGAAGACGAAATATTTACAATTTTTGTGTATCCTAGTGTCTGAGAAAATCGCTGCACACTATGAAACAAAGATGGCCGCCATGCACAAACAAAAAATAGTAAAATCAAAAGAACGGTCATTTTGAACTTTCGTCATGTTAGGGTTGTTGTACAAAAAATTTCAGATTTTTTAAAAATGGTCGAGCGACCATTTTTATATTTTCTGGACCACTTGAAATGGATTGACCCATAACAGAATCTTTGACATCGAAAAACATTAATAAATGTGTCAAGAAGCAGAGTAATTTCAATTTTCTAAACATATCTATATTTTAAAAATTCTGAATTTTTTAAAGGATAGTATAATTAAATATTCACACATGGCTTACACTTTAAGTATTCTTTAATTATAGATGTTTTCAAGTGCTTTAAAACGACACAAGTTATTAACAAATTCATTTAATAAGACACTTATGCTATTCATTCGTCCATCCAATGAGAGAGAGAGCTTTTATTTAAATGTATATATTTAAGAGAGTATTCAGAAATATACAAACTAAGGTACTGTGCATAGAGATTGAATGTCTTTATGCTAAATTGGAAATAATGTGCTAGATGAATTTCCTATGTGATTTCCTGGTGAAGTACATGCAGAGATGAATGCTGAATTTCGTAAAAGGATACAATTGGATGTAACTCTCTAGGAAGCTAGAAGTTCGGAATTTAGATGAAAGGAATCTATCTCTGTTATATTTCATGTTATGATTAAATTTGGTGTTTTAGTTAGATAAAGATTAGTGATTGAAAGTATGGGTTATTTTTTAAAACATAATTTGAATTTGAGGACAATTTTATACAAAGCTTTTGTCTTAAAAATTTATTTATTTTATTTTAACAAGGTATATTTATGTAGCTTTTTATTCTATTCTTGATCAGGATCGTATCTGTTATTATATAAGAGATTTTTAAAAATATATTTTAACTAGTATAAAAGCATTAAAATACAAAATGTAATGAATACAATAAAGGAATGAAATATTGATTAATAATTGCTCATAATAATTTTATAAAATACCCCCTTTAATCACATTCTCGAGTTTGCAAATACTTTTGTGTAAGACATAATGTTTACAGAATAATTATAAAAATTTCAAATTATTAACAGAATCTTTGGCACTAAGAATCATAAAAAAATATATTAACAAACAGAAATAATTTAAATCTTCTAAACATATCCACATTTTAAAAATTCTCCACTCTTTTGAGGTTAGTATAATAAAGCATTCGCGCATCGCTTGCAATTTAAGTATCCTTTGATTTTTGATGTTTTCATGTGCTTTGTAACGACACAGTTGTTAACAAATTCATTTAATAAGCCACCTTTGCTATCCATTCGTCCAGCCAGTGAACGAGAGAGCTTTTAGTTAGATACATAAGAGAGTACTTAGAAATATACAAACTAGGGTACTGTGCATAGAGATTGAATGCCTTTATGATAAATTGGAAATAATGTGCTAGATGAATTTCCAAAGCTGGTGAAGGAAATGCTGAGATAAATGCTGAATGTAGTTTCAGGATACGAGCGGATATAACTGTACTGGAATCTTGAAGTTTGAAATTTAGATGAAAGGAAACTATATCTATTACCTTTCATGTTAAAATTAAACTTGGCGATTTAAAAGTCAGGTTTAGAGTTTAAAAGCTTTGGCTATTTTGTAAAACATAATTTAAATTGGATGACGATTTTAGCCAAATCTTTTGTCTTAAAAATTATTTATTTATTTTAACTAGATATTCTTATGTAGTTTTTTATTATGTTCTTGATTAGGATAATATCTGTTATTGTAATATAAGATGAGGTAATATATGATGAGATTTTTTTTTCTAATATATTTCCACTAGCAGAAACGCATTAAAAACAGAGTTCAATTCGCACAATAAGTGAATGAACTATTGTTTAAAATTGCTCATAATGATTTTATAAAATCCCCTCTTTTATCACCATCTTGAGTTGGAAAATACTTTTGTGCAAGACATAATATTTACAGAATAATTATAAACATTTCAAATCTTTATAACAGAATTTTTGGCACTGAGAATCATCAGAAATATATTCAATTTTTTATCCACATTTTAAATATTTACCACAATTTTTATCCCATATCCACATTTTAAAAATTCTCCTGCCTTTTGAGGTTAGTATAATGCAGTAGTCACACATAGCTAACAATTTAATTATTCATTAATTCTTGATGTTTTCAAGTGCTTTGTAACGACACAAGTTATCAACAAATTCATTAAATAACACACATTTGCTATCCATTCGCGCATCCAGTGAGAGAGAACTTTTAGTTAGATGCATATATTTAAGAGAGTACTTAGAAATATACAAACTAGGGCACTGTGCATAGAGATTGAATTCCTTTATGATAAATTGGAAATAATGTTCTAGCTGAATTTCAAAGCTGAAGACGTATATGCACATATGAATGTTGAATGGGAATTACTTTTGGGAAATAAGCGGATACTGTATTGGGACCTTGAAGTATAAATTTTAAATGAAAGGAATCTGTCTCTGTTACATCTCATGTTATAATTAAATTTGATGTTTTAAAAAGACATGTTCAGTGTTGAAAGCATTTGGCTATTTTGTGAAAAATAATTTGAGAAGAATTTTATACAAATCATTTGTTTAAAAAATATTTAATTTATTTGAACAAGTTATTTAATGTAGCTTTTTCTTCTGTTCTTTTCAGTATATTATCTGTCATATATAAATTTTTTTCTAGTATTTTTCCACTAGGATAAAAGCATTAAAATACGAGTAAAATGCATACAATAAATACACAACATTTTTATTAACAATATCTCAAAATAATGTTATAAAACGTTCTCTTTTATTACTTTCTTAAATTTGACAATACTTTTCTGCAAAATATTATGATTACACAATAAATTTTCAATCTTTATAACAGAAACTTTGGCACTGAAAATCTTCAGAAAAGTGTGTTAAGAAGCTGAAATATTTCTATTTTCTAAACATAACTACATTTTAAAAATTGTCCACTCTTTTGAGGTTTGTAAAGGAAAGTATATACGCATCGCTTACACTTTAAGTATTCTTTAATTCTGGATGTTTTCAAGTGCTTTTTAATCACACAAGTTATTAACAAATTCATTTAACAAGACACTTTTGCTATCCATTCGACCATCCAGTGAGTGAAAGCTTTTAGTTAGATGAATTTGTTTAAGAGTGTACTTAGAAGTATACAAACTAGGGTATTGTGCATAGAAATTGAAAGGCTTTATGCTAAATTGGAAATAATGTACTAGATGAATTTCCAAAGCTGGTGAAGTACATGCAGAGATGAATGCTGAATGTCGTTTTAAGACATTAGCAGATATAACTCTATTGGGAGTTTGAAGTTTGGAATTTAGATGAAAGGAATCTAACTCTGTTACATTTCCTGTAATAATTAAATTTGGTGTTATAAAAAGACATGTTTGATGTTTGAAAATATTGGCTATTTTAAAAAACATAATTTGAATTTGAGGACAATTTACATAAATCTTTTGTCTTAAAAGTTATTTAATTTAATTTAGCAAAATATTCTTATGTAGCTTTTCCCTATGTTCTTGCAGAGTAAAATATCTATCATTATGCAGAATTTTTTTCTTTCATAATATAGTTCCACTGGCATAAAAACATTAAAATACAAAGAATAATACATACAACATATAAATGAAATACCGATTAATAATTGCTCATGATAATAATATAAAAATCCTTTTATCACATGCTTGAGTTTGTAAATACATTTGTATAAGACAGAATATTTACAGAATATTTATAAAATTACAAATCCTCATAGTAGAATTTTTGGTACTTAGAATCATCAGAAAAATGTATTTAGAAGCAGAAATAGTTTCAATTTTCTAAACATATCCACAGTTTAAATATTCTCCACTCTTTTGAATTTAATGAAATGACGTATTCACGTATCATCACACTTTAAGTATTCTTTGATGCTTGATGTCATCAAATTCTTTGTAATGACACAAGTTATTAATAAATTCATTTAATAAGATACTTTTATTGTCCATTTGTCCATCCAGTGAAAGAGTGCTTTTAGTTAGAAGCATATATTTAAGAGAGTACTTAGAGTTATACAAACTAGGGTACTATGCATAGAGACGGAATGCCTTTATGCTAAATTGGAAATAATGTGCTAGATGAATTTCCAAAGCTGGTTAAGGAAATGCAGAGATGAATGCTGAATGTCGTTTCGGGATACAAAGCTGATATAACTGTACTGAAAGCTTGAAGATTGAAATTTAGATGAAAGGAATCTATAACAGATGTAATTTTTCTATTTTTTATTTTTTGGTAAAAAAAGTCAGGGGCCGGGATTCGAACCAGGGATGTATTGGCTGAAGCCGCCAATACTCTACGAACTGTGCTATCCCGGACACGAACACAGGAGGACCAATTTCACCCAATTAACCTCAACGATCACTTTATCTGGCCTGATACTCTGGATCAGCTCAACAGAATAAATCGAAGGTCAATATATGGAACTGCAGAAAATCTCTGCATACGAAATTACATCAGATTACTTTTGAAACACGAGTATTCAATCGGTAAATTAATTATAACAGATGTAATTTTTCCATTTTTCCTTTTTGGGTGAAAAAAATCCGGGCCAGGATTCGAGCCAGGGATGTATTGGCTGAAGCAGCCAATGCTCTACCAACTGAGCTATCCCGGACACGAATACTGGAAGACCAATTTCACCCAATTAACATCAACGATCACTTTATCTTGTCTGATACTCTGGATATGGCATTGGCGGCTTCAGCCAATGCATCCCTGGTTCGAATCCTGGCCCGGACTTTTTTTCACCCAAAAATGAAAAATGGAAAAATTACATTTGTCATAATTAATTTACCTATTGAATATTCGTGTGTCAAAATTAATCTAATGTAATTTCGTATGCAACGATTTTCTGCAGTTCCATATATTGACCTTCGATTTATTCTGTTGAGCTGATCCAGAGTATCAGACCAGATAAAGTGATCGTTGAGGTTAATTGGGTGAAATTGGTCCTCCAGTGTTCGTGTCCGGGACAGCTCAGTTTGTAGAGCATCGGCGGCTTCAGCCAATACATCCCTGGTTCGAATCCTTGCCCGGACTTTTTTCACCCAAAAATAAAAAATGGAAAAATTACATCTGTTATAATTAATTTACCGATTGAATAATCGTGTTTCAAAATTAATCTAATGAAAGGCATTTACATCTGTTACTTTTCATGTTATAATTAAATTTGGAGATTTAAAAGACAGGTTTATATATTAAAAGCTTTAGCTATTCTGTAAAACATAATTTAAATTGGATAACGATTTTAGCCAAATCTCTTGTCTTAAAAATTATTTCTTTATTTTAAATATATATTTTTATGTAGTTTTTTATTCTATTCTTGATCAATATAATGCCTGTCATTATATAGAGAATCTTATTCGCACAATAAGTAAATGAACTATTGTTTAATAATTGCTCATAATAATTTTATAAAATCCCCAAATTTATCACCTTGAGTTGGAAAATACTTTTTATGCAAGACATAATATTTACAGAATTATTGTAAACATTTCAAATCTTTATAACAAAATCTTTGATACTGAGAATTATCAGAAAAAATGTGTTAAGAAGGAGAAATAATTTCAGTTTTCTAAACATATTCACATTTTAGAAATCCTCCTCTCTTTTGAGCTTAGTATAATGTAGTATTCACACATCGCTTACAATTTAAGTATCCTTTGATTCTTGATGTTTTCAAGCGCTTTATACAACACAAGTTATTAACAAATTCATTTGATAACACACTTTTGCTATCCATTCTCCCATCCAGTGAGAGAGAGCTTTTAGTTAGATATATAAGAGAGTATTTAGAAATATACAAATTAAAGTGCTGTGCATAGAGATGAATGCTTTTATGCTAAATTGGAAATAATGTGCTAGACAAATTTCCAAAGTTGATGAAGTACATGCAGAGATGAATGTGGAATGTCGTTTTAGATGTAAGTGGATATAACTCAATTGGAATCTTGAAGCTTGGAATTTAGATGAAAGGAACCTATCTCTGTTACATTTTTCAATATGATTAAATTTGAAGCTTTAAAAAGACATGTTTGGTGATTCAAAGCATTGGCTATTTTGTAAAATATAATTTGAATTTGAGGATGATTTTACACAAATCTATTGTCGTAAAAATTTATGTATTTTTTAATAAGATATTTTTTGTAGTTTTTTCTTTTGTTCTTGAGGAGTAAAATATCTTTAATAATATGAAGATATTTGCCATTGAGAATCATCAGAAAAATGCGTTAAGAAGAAGAAATAATTTTCTAAACATATCCACCTTTTAAAAATTCTCAACTCTTCTGTTCTGCTTTATTCATAAAATTTGATTATCACTAGTATAATGAAGTATTCACGCTTTTCTTACACTTTCATTATTTTTTTATTCTTGATGTTTTCAAGTGTTCTGTAAAGACACAAGTTATTACTAAATTCATATAATAAAACACTTTTGCTATTCATTCGTCCATCCAGTGATAGAGCTTTTGGTTAGATGCATATATTTAAGAGAGTACTTAGAGTTATACAAACTAGGCTACTGTGCGTAGAGATTGAATGATTTTATGCTAAATTGGAAATAATGTGCTAGATGAATTTCCAAAGCTGGTGAAGCACATGGAAAGATGACTGCGGAATGTCGTTTTGGGATATGAGAGGTAATAAACTATATTGGAAGCCTGAAATTTAGAATGTACATGAAAGGAATCTATTTATCTCTGTTACACTTCACTTTATAATTAAACTTAGTGCTTTAAAAATCATGTTTTGTCATTTAAAGTATTGGCTATTTTGTAAAACATAATTTGAATTTCAGGATGATTTTACACAAATTTTTTGTTTTAAAAATTATTTAATTTATTTTAAAAAGACAATATTATGTAGGCTTTTTATCTGCTCTTGATCAGAATAATATCTATTACTATTTTAAAAAAAAATTCTAACATATTTTCAATAGCATAAAAGCATTAAATTACAAAGTATAGTGCATACAATAAATAAATGAAATATTGATTAATAATTACTCATAATGATGCTATAAAACCTCCCTTCTATCACCTGTTTGAGTTTCAAAATACTTTCATGTGAGCATAATATTTACAGAATAATTATAAAAATTTCAAATCTTTATAACAGAGTCTTTAAAACTGAGAATCATAAAAAAATGTGTTAAGAACTAGAAATAATTTCAATCTTCTAAACATATCCACATTTTAAAAATTCTCCACTCTTTTGGTATTAGTATAATGAAGTATTCATGAATCGCTTACTCTTTAAGTAGTCTTTGATTCTTGATGTTTTCAAGTGCTTTGTAACGACACAAATTATTAACAAATTCATTCAATAAGACACTTTTGCTATTTATTCGCCCATCCAGTGAGAGCTTTTAGTTAGATGCATATGTTTAAGAGAGTGCTTAGAAATATACAAACCAGGGTACTGTGCATAGAGATTGAATGCCTTTATGCTAAATTGGAAATAATGTGCTAGATGAATTTCCAAAGCTCGTGAAGTACATGCAGAGATGAATGCTGAATGTTGTTTTGGGATATAAAGCGGAGTTAACTGTGTTGAAAGCTGGAAGTTTGGAATTTAGATGAAAGGAATCTATCTCTGTTACATTTCATGTTATAATTAAATTTGGTGTTTTAAAAAGACATGTTTAGTGATTAAATTCATTGGTTATAATGTGAAATATAATTTGAATGTTAGGATGATTATATACATATATTTTGTCTTAAAAAATTACTTAATTTTAACAGGGTATTTTTTATGTAGCTTTTTATTTTGTTCTTGTTCAGGATAATATCTGTTATTGTATAGAATTTTTTCTAATGTATTTTCATTGGCATGAAAGCATTAATATGCAAAGATCAATATATAAATATATAAATGAAATACCGATTAATAAATGCTCATAATAGTTTTATAAAAACCTTTTTATCTCTTGCTTGAGTTCTAAATATTTTTGTGTAAGACATGATATTTATAGAATAATATCAGTGGGGTGTATAATACTCAAATATTTGAATTATTCTCCAATGTAGTGCTTTTTTGTAAATTATAATAATGAACTATTTGTTGCTCCTTCAATAAAACTTGAGACAAAGATTACAGATTTGCAACATTTTTAGTCGAATTCACTATCGACGAATATAATTAATTTCACGTTAATTACCCTAAATGGTGTTAATTTTTTTTCACATATTACCATGCATATATCCCTGTTTATACAACAGATTAATCGTTATGAAACATTAAAAATTTAAGGTGACAGTTTACCTTTTAAACGATTTTCTTTATTTTTTAAAATATGGTTGAAATGGCATTTCAATGCTTTGCATTTCAATGTGCAACCAACAGTGAATTTTGAAAAAAAAATTAACCGTTTATTTAATTAAAATTAAAAATAAAGTCTGTAAAAAGACGCATTTTTAATATTGCGTACTACTTTTTTTTAAATATTAATATTTTTTATCTTTTTTAATAATAATAATAATAATAATAAAAACATTTTCAAATGTATATTACAGAAGATTCTGCATGAATTTTTAGATACATCTAATATTGTATTTAATGTAATATTTTTACTCATATATATATATATATGTATATGTATATATTAGACTAATAGAGAAAAATAATGAAAAAAAAGTCTTAATATTTTTTAATCTGTAAAGTGACGTAAATATGAACATTGATAAAAAGGTATTTAAATCTCTATCTTGTGTGGGTATATTAAAAAAATTACAATATTCCGTGATATAATTACAGTATGGAGTATCATAATGTAACAAAATGAGTAACTTAATGAAGTTTCAATGAAATTTCAATTAAAAACCTTTTTCTTTTGGTATTAAAATAAAGAAAATCAACATTTTGACTAGTTTTAAGGTAGTTTTCTGAAATTTTAAAAAACAACATTTCATTACTTCAGATCACGCTTTGTTTCATATTAGTTACTAAAATGTTAAAAAATGTTTAAAATCGGTTTTAATGTTTATTTACTTAAATCTCTATTTGACAAAGTGATTTTCATTCTTATAAAATAGTAGTAATGTATCTTAAAACTTACAGACATTATCTTATAATTTTGGTTTTATACCTCTCAAACTTTAATCAATAAAAAGAGAAAAATGAAAATTTTTACTACGAAATATGCATTCGTATGTAATTATTTAACCTGACTATATTGTTAAAAGTGTTTTTGTATTGCAAAGTTCTTTTTTTAAAGTTTAATTATATTGATTAAATATTAGAAATAAAGATATTTTTTAATTACGGTTATTTTTTTTTTCAGATTTTTGTGATTTCTTAATTGCAATAAATCGTAAAATACGATCTAAAATATCTAATAGCAAAGATTTAATTTTATATTAGATTCTTTGTATTTTGCTATAAAGTTGTACAATGAGATGATGTCGACTTTTTCCTCGAATCTCTAATGAAAAGGGCCTGACATGCAAAAAAATTAAATTACGTCAGAATTCTATTCTTTTAGTGAACGATTGATATTTTTCACTTTTAAAATTAATAACAGAATTTGTATTTCAACGGAAATAAGGTGATCTGGGGTAATAACGCCATGTTCTAACATTACTCGTAGTTATGCAGGAATCCAGCAAAACGGCACTTTGAATTCAACACTAAAAGGCCCTGAATCATTTCATGAGTTTCATGAGCCGCAAACATCTGCTAAAAGTTAATTTATTGCATTTGTAGGTCTTATTCTTGGAATAAGCACGTAAGAGTCAATGCGTGATCTAAAATTTGCTTGGTATATTCTATGACATAAAGACAATACATTTATTAAGACATACTTTATTTATTACATAAATTTGTAGTGCATTTCTAATACATTCAAATATTTATAGGAGGTATTCTATATTCACTCGAGATAGATTGTAATTTAAAATATACTGCGCAAAATGTATACCGGGTAATAACGCCATCCACTGGTGTTATTATCCGACTGATTATTTTTACTGGTGGAATTACATTTATTATTAGACCATTATTCTCAATGATAAAAAATAATAAGAAGAAAAATAAATTTATATGCCCTAAATGCTGCTAATTTTTTTCATGTCAAAATAATAAAATATCAAATGATTATTACTGCATTCTGTTATTGCAATTTAGGGTAAGTGAAAACAATTTGCAATTTCTAGAGTTTATAACTTTAGAAATGGACAAATTACATGTCATTATTCCATCTAATTTTCTAGTTTTATTTGCATAACGCCAAATACCGTTAGTCAAGAAATCACACCACTATATATTTTATAAACACTTAATTACTAAAATATTCTTCTTAGTCAATAAGATGCTGTATTTATTCCAGTATTTATTCGAAAAAAATTAAAACTAAGCTGTGAAAATTGGTAGAATCTTAAAGTGACGTTATTACCCAAGAACTCTGTGTATTTATAAGTATTTCTTATACAAATAAAGATCTTACTAACAGATTTTTTAAATCAGATATCGTTATGCCTTCATAATACCTATTATAAGTTAAGCAAATCATTATATTTTATCGCAGTGTTGTAGTCGTAACAAAGCAAGAGGGTATACGCTATAGTCATAACGCATGTTCAGATATTATACGCAATAATTTTATTTAAAAATAAGAGGGTATACAATGCTTCATAGAAAAATTCAGAAAGTATACGGTAATCCTCCCATACCCTGTACTGCATCCCTCATTTTATATTTGCAAATTATATTTTAATTATTGAATTACTGATGTAGAATTAGTAAGAAATACGCTTTTCTATTTTTATTTTTAATCGTCACAATGCCTTTATATATTTTCTTTCATTTAACTAAAAGATTGTTCCTAGTTGCATAATCATGTATTTGAGTATTTTTTAGTAAATTTTTCAACCAATGGCTGATGAAATTTGTTTGCTATAGCTATTATCTCATAAAGTACTTTTATATAGGTAGTTTAATTTTTTTATGTTAAAACCAGATAAGAACCAATTCCAAAAATTTTTGAAAGTTATTGTATAGCTTTAAAGTTTTAGAATATTTTTAGTAAATTTTTAAACTAATGTCTGCTAAAATTTTTTTGCAACAACTACTACCTCTGACAATAAAGTTCAGTGAATGAATTCAGAACTACCGAACTTGCAGCACTGGGGAAACAAAACGCTGCACCTGCATAGAGGCAAGTGTTGACCATCTTCCCCCACCGTTGTTCAGTTTAGCGTCATTTATGTTCGATGTAAGAGGTTCTTTACTAAGTGCTTGTTCAATGTATTGGTTCTTAACTGAGAACAGGGAAATGAACGAACAAAAGATCAGTTTAAAGTTTGGTTTTGAGCCTTGCAAGACACCAAAAGAAATTCATGTGGGGTGGTGCAAACTAAACATCCACCATACTCGCCAGATCTCAATTCTCCAGATTTCTTCCTATTTTCACCACTCAAACTCTCTTTGAAAGAGATTTGATCATATTGCTGACATCCAACGAAATGTGACGAAGCTTTTGAACTCCATCCCAAAAGAAGGCTTCTTGCGAATTTCTCAGGACATGTATAGCAGATCGAAGTTTTGCATAGTTATGAGAGATGACTATTTTGAAGGATGGTATAGTAATTTTCGTTAATATTTCATCTACATTAATGTTACAGGACTATTCACCGAACTTTATTGTCAAAGGTAGTATTATCTCATAAAGTACATATATTAAGGTCGTTTAATATTTGATGTTACACTGTCTTTTCCCAGTTTGAACCAAATTTTGTTGCTCAATAGTTGTCACTGTCAGATGATGAAATATTGTACCAATGTTTGGAGCTCCAGTTGAAGCATAGTTCCAACAGTTGGAACGAGGTTGAAAGAAGAAGTTTCAAATGTTGGCCGGAGATTTCACCATCCTTTGGTCGCAGCTACTGAGCACCAAAATTTGGTTCAAACTAGAACAAAAATTTTAACAATGTAAAACCAGATAAAAGTCGATTCTAAATATGTCTGGAAATTATTGCATTAATTTTACGTTTTACAATCTTCTTCAGTAAGTTTTTTAACCCATTAGTGCCTAGCGTCCCTTTTTAGGGACGCTTCAAAAGGTACATTCAACACTGTTTTTGACACCGGTAAAAAAGAAAAGCAATAATTATTTTACTTAAATGATGCATTTTCGTGATTAATGAACTAAACTTAAATCTTCCAAAAATAGTGGTGCCAACCAAATAAAATTTACGCAAAAGATGCTGAGCACGAATGGGTTAACTAATGTCTGGTGAAATTTGCAAGTAACGGCCATTCTCTGATAAAGTACTTCTACTACTTGTTTAAATTTTTTTGTTAAAGCCAGAAAAAAATCAATTCCAAATATGTCTGGAAGTTATTGCATTAATTTTATGTTATAGAACAATTTTTAGTAAACTTATCAACTAATGTTTTTTAAAGTTTGTTTCCAACTGTTATTATCTCATGAAATACTTCTATGAAGGTAGTTTAACACTTTATGCTAAAACCAGATAAAAACTCGATTCCAAAAATGCCTTGAAGTTATTGTATAAATTTTAGAAATAGATTTCATAATTTTATTATTATGTTTCCAAGAGTTATTGAAAGATGCTTTCTTTCCTGCAATTAAAGCATTTTGAAGAACATTGCATTATACTAGTATAATTGAAAAATATGTATAAAATGTAGTTGTTTGAATAATTCTTTTTGCATGCTGTAAAATAACTACATACAAATGTTTGTCGGAAAAAATTACATTGTTTGAGAAATCGGAATATTTAATACTAAAAAGCTATTGTAGATTGTTCACTAAAATTTTATTTTTTATTGTCGCTTATATATCAGCACAACATGCTTAGATAAAGTGATTTCTAAAATAGTTTGTAAATTGTATTTGTGTATATTGTTTTTAATGTAGTTAAATAAACTTTACTTGTCTATTTGTACCAGGCATACACGCACAAACGTGATGCGTGTCTATGTATCTATATATATTACTTCAAATCAAACGCTGCCATTTTATTTTTTAGAACTCGATGTTTTTATTGTGATTTCATACAAAAAGAACTAGTATTTGAATTGTACACACTTTAAATTTATTAAAATAACTTATTAAATAAACCTATGAGTATCCGAAAAGAAATGAAATTTAAAAAGTTGTAAAAATTATTTAAACCACTACATTAAATAAAAACGTGTCTTTCAAATCCTGAATCTCTGTAATATATTGAATTATTTTATTGTAAGTACAAGTTAAATAGTGAAACGTTAAACTTTCGAAACTTTTTACTACTGGAATAACAAAGAATTAAACAGCGTAAACGCAGTTAATGTAACACACTTTATAAAATTACACAATGTATTTATATGAATAAACATGATGTTTATGTAACTAAAACATTCAATAATAAAATATATGATTTAATGTATAACATATTTTTTTAAAAATAGAATAAATATCAAATTATTTCCTACTAAACTGTATCTTCCTCTAAAAATTCTTAAATTTTGAAAGAAATCACTGGAATATTCAAGAAAACATTTCATACATAAGCCTTTTTTTAACCATTTTTAAAGAACTTCTTACTATTAAAACACATTTTATTGTTGATTTAAAAAAACATGCAATTTTTACTACTTCAAAAATCAAGGACGTGCTATCTATTTGTTAACTTGTGTGATGTCCATAGTATTTTATAGAGATTTTCAAAAGTTTTAATATGAAAAATTTTCTCATTTTTTTCAAATATTCGTTATTGTTAATTTCATTTCATAATTAAATTTAGAATTCTAAAATGAGAAATTTTATTCGCATTTGTATGTAGTTATTATATTGATGTTTTTAGATTTTTTTTCTCACTAAGTCCACTTTAAAATGTGATAATATTCGTCTTCAACCTGCATCAATTATCATTTGTGTTGCAGCTTGTAGTGTGATATAAGTGGTGCATAATATGGCAGATTTTTACTGTGGTATTTTGCTTGATGTGATACATTGAGACTCTGTGATACTAAGCTGTAAAATTTGCGCTTTCCCTTTAGACCGGGAAGCTGCAACACAGACAATCACCTCATCGTGTCTGCGGATGAAGATCTAGGATTAGTTAAATCTTGATTCGCTTACCAAACCGCAACTGGTCTACACTGTAAAAAAAAATCTGTAAAGTTACTACAAGTTCTCTAGGAAACTGGGATTAATAGAACTTTTCATGTACCGGCAAAAGCAAAAATTCATGTAACAGTTATTTGCATTGAAAATAAGAAAATCTGTAAAGTTACTAAGAATTTTTTAAGAAAATGGGATTCCATGAACTTTCTATGTAACTTTAGCCCAGTTTACAGATAAAATTTTAGAAAGTTAACTGTAATGTTAGCAGACTTGTTTGTAAAACTACAGATTTCTGTAACTTTACAAAAATCAGTTTTGTAGATTTACATTTTTTCTTGTACATTGTACAGATAAAATACTAGTAACCAAATCATACAGATTTCGGCATCTTTACATTTGTAGAATTAAAGATTTTTTTTTTTTTCAGTGTACTAAATCATACCTTGGCGTAAATCATCTAAAAACCCGAATTTAGTTAAGTCGCAGGTTTACCATTGTGCTTTCATTCACCGAAAAGTATGAAAACATGGAGAATTGAGAACAGGAAATAATTATAATAAAGCTGTGAACCAATCGCTAAAATCAGGTTTTTAGGTGTTTTCCACAAAACTACGACTTGACAGACCGATTGCGTTATAATATTTGAATCGATGTTTAACTAATCCTAGATTTTCATTCGTGAACTCTATGAAGTGATTGTATGTGTTCTCTGCCTCTTCCCGGTCTACCTCTGTTTATAAAGCGATGCAGAACCCATGTGCAAAATCGTGTTCAAATGCTCATTTTTTTTTAACGCTAGAACCGCGGGAAATATTACCCAAGTTTTATAAAATTATTCACATCAGAATTTTTATTTAAGTTTATTTAAGTTATTTATTTTAAATATTTTTTGTGCAGCTTATATGTAAATTATTTTAACAAGACTTATCTGGTTTGAATCGACATCTTTTCACTGAATACGGGTCAAAATGACCCGTCTCCGCGGTTCTAGTGTTAAATTTAGAAAGCGGGTAAAGTTCATGGTACTCAAAAATGATTTTAGTTTCGTAGATTTAATTTCTATTTAAGTTCGATTCTTTTTTCGTTTTTTCAAATGAAAATATCCAGAAATGCTTCGAAAAAAATGGGAAATCTGTTGTACAATTTTATTTAAAAAAAAAAAAAAAAAGTTTGTAAAATTTTGTTTATTAACAAATTATTAAAGATTAATCCTTTTGCTTTAAATATTTAAAATCAAATGCAATAAAATATAAATCAAATGATTTGTTTTTTCACAAAGTAATATCACAATGAAAGCAATCTGTATTTATATTCAAAAATTATGAAAAGTCATTTAATTAATACAAGTGAACTGAAATAAATAAAAGTAAATTATAAAAATTTATCACTTTTTTTTATTTTTAGCGAAAGATTTTAAAAGTATTTTCTCTCAGATTTTAAACCTCATTAAAAAAAAAATACTTTTATAATTAATGTTTGTACATCCTATAAATGCCCTCACACTTTTCCCATAGCTTATGTAATGATGAAAAAGAAGTTTTAATAACAGTCTTAATTATTAATTTATTTTTATAATTTGTGCATATAGATTTTGTTTTGTTCTTAATTTCCGAAAACTTTTTCGTGACTCTTAAACTCAAGCACAAATATATACTACCTACTTCAGGTTTAACATATTATTTCTCATAAAAATGTTTAAAATATTTAAACATTATAAATATTTTCACTATTCTAACATTTAATTTTTACTGAAATTACAACTTTTCTCACTGTAAAAATACTGTGCAACGCTTGTAAGTGGATATTACCTTAAGGTACCAGAAAATTTTCCATCCATTTACTATTTAAAATATTTTTCAATTGTTTCAAATGAATTTTAATATCAGTAAAGCAGTTAGTTATTTAAATAGTTGAATTCATATAAAGATAACTATTATGCAAATTATTTTAATTCAAATTAAGGTGCATGAATTTGACATTTATTAAAGAACATAGTCTAGTAGTCAGGATATTGACAGTGTTTTCTGAATTAAATTAAAAATAAATAAGTAAATTTAAAAGAAAAAGAAAAAGTCCTTATATTAATGAAATTTAATTTCGCCTTCATTTAATAACTGTAACACTTTTCAAATAAGCATGAACCTAAAGACTAATTTTCTTTTGATATTGTAGGTGGCGTGCGAAATTCATTGTAAATAAGTTTTATAATAATAGATTATTCATTTGCATTATTAAAAAATAAAAAGGATGCGAAATACAAATACAGTCGAATCTTGTTAATTAGAAATCGAATAAATCGAATCTTCGCTTAATTCGAACTAAACAAGAAGTTCCGAAATTTTCAAAAGCAAAATAATGCTAAAAATTTTCATTTATTCTAACTCATTTTCTCTTGACTTCGTTTAATTCGAACCAATGAGAATTCCGATTTTTCACTTTTCTTTACTTTCACACGCATATTCACAGTATCTGCAAAGAAACTCTTCGGGAGGGTTGAATTCTGATAGGGATTGGCCGACGCGTTTTCACGTAACTTGGCGATAATTATATTTGGCGTAGCGATAGACGCTTCCGTCGAGTTTGATTTCTTTCGGAGCCGAGTACAAAGTAAACCGAGTACAAAGTAAAAATTTGTGCTTAAAAACTTTTAAAGAGTACAGCTTTCAGTAAGACACGTTCCATCCAATGCAATGCTGCAAGAGAAAAGTTACTTTGTACTCGGTTCGGAAGGAAATCAAACTCCTCGACGGAAGCATCTATCGCTTGGCAAGTATAATTATCGCCAAGTTACGTGAAAACGCGTCGACCAATCCCTATCAGAATTCAACCCTCTCGAAGAGTTTCTTTGCGGATACTGTGAATATGCCTTTCACACGGACTTCAGATCCTTAAAATAACTTTCTTTCTTTCTTTTTATGTCAGAATTATTTTGAAACTAAGATACATATAATCCCATTCATTTGATACCCGCTCTTTTTTTAATGCCCCCGTCTGTCCATCAATGACATTCCAACCCTTCTTCCATTAAGCTTTTTCCTAATCTCTTACTTAGTTTATGTGTTTATATATTTTAATTTAGTATTAAGTCATATGCTAATGATAACGGACGAAATAAATTTAAAAAATACTATAACATCAATTCCTTTGAAATAGTACCCTTTAACCCCTTAAGGGTATTCTCAACTGCTCCGCTCAACAAGCGCAAAACGTTTTGACACATTTACAAATTCATTTTTTAACAGAAAGATATGAAATTGGAATGTCTGACTATGGAAGCGATTTCGAATTGAACTGAATTTTCCATTTTATGATAATTAAATTACCTATCCAGTTCTAAGCTATTTCGATCATTCGATCACCCGTTTTTCTCCTACTTTTCGACTGGTTTTTCTGCTTTCATCGGGAAATGTGCTCAAAAACGTCATCTTTGAAGGCTATTTATGAGAGATCTATTGTGTTTTTTAAAAAAAACGAAAAATTGAGTGCAATTAGACAGCTTCTAATTAACAACACCTGCTATTTTCACACATTTCCGAACAAAAATTAATTAAAGCATGTGTCACAAAGTTACCCTTTTTGATTTAAGAACACCCTTAACTATCCCCGGACGTATATATATGTCTTCTTCAGAAAATGCCTACACATATAACAGAAATACGGAATTTTCATTACAGAGGGACATTTTTCACAAATAGAGCTGTATTTTGCTTACATATAACGTATGTGTTTTCTTACTATTATTTCAGAAAATTAATCGCAACCTTATTTAATTGTAGAATTACGTTATTAATTAAGGCACTGGGGACCGCATCAGATTTCAACAGCAGTTAAGGTGTTAAAAATGTTTTCCTCTTATACTTTCCATAATTCGAACTCTGGATAATTCGAACATTTCTTGTGGCCCCGACGTATTCGAATTAACGAGAGCCGACTGTATTTTACCCAGTGGAAGTGATAGTAAATTATAAATTTTAATATTCAAAAAATTTAAAACGCGATATTTTTTTTTACTGGTTCAGATAAATTAATAAAAGTAAAACATTGAATTAAATACAAAATGTAATAATTTATTTTTGTTCTGTGTATAACCCTTAAAATTTATGAATCTGAAAATTCCAATAATAATTCATTTTTAACATTTATCCCGTTCAGTTCTGTTTATAATGAGATTTTCTCGATAATTTGCCTTTTAAAATAAATAATGGGAAAACGTCAAAGTATTTTTTATGCGAAAAGTATAATTAATTTTCAATTAATTTAACAATTATGAGAATAATTAATTCATACCTCTATAATGTAACTTAAGAATTCTAAAAACTCCCTTTTTTTCTCCTTTAATCCCTTTTAATTAAATAGGGAGTGACAAAAAAAATTCGCTAAAAGAGTGTTTAAATGTTATTCAGTAAAAAGAGTAATCTTTTGTATTAAAAAAAAAAAAACAATTTTTTATCTATTTCTTCCTAAGTAAAAAAAAAAGGTATTATTTTGTTTCAATTACTTTTTGTTGTAATTATTAAGGTTCATCGGTTCAATAAATGTTTTGAATTGCTCCGGTAAGTGTGAAGTTATTTAAAAAAAATAATATTCAAGATCTTTTTTGTTATTGTTCTTTATTTTAAGTGAAAAATATTTTTTTATGAATTTTTTTTTACAAAATGCTTTCAATATATGATTTATCAACTTCATTAGATATTATTTTCATGAAATATTTCTGAATATTTACAGGATGTTTCATATAAAATATACTAATTTTAAACTCTAATACTACAATAACTGTAATAAATAAAGTAGAACTTTTCTTTAACGAAGTTTAATACTGTATACTTTAATAAATTTTAATGCTTTAAAAACTCGTCAGATGAGAACAATAAGGTTTTATCTGTGTTTTTGAAAAAAATTGAGTTATCGATATCGAAATGTTCTATTTGTATTTATAAATTCATTTCTGGATTAAAATAATGCCATATAACATAACCGTTATACCATATTTAAAATATAACACATCATTTTGAGGCAAAAATGCCTTCATAAAATACAAATAGAACCTTTCTATATCGGCAAGCCAATTTTTTTCGAAAACACAGATAGAACCGTATTATTCTCAGGTGACGAACTGTAATAAATACAGTAGAATTTCACTTTAAGGAACATCCTATTTAACGAAGTTTTTTATTTACCGAAATTTTCTGCTGAATCTTGACTTTGAACACATTATCAAGTAAATTAATCCCCATATTTCGAAAAATGTATTCTATATAACAAAGTTTATTCCACTTTCGTACTTGTATAACATTCAAACGGAGAGGGATGAATGTATGAATTTATTTCAAACGGATTGTATGAAAATAAAAATCATCATTATTTAAAAAAAAAAAAAAAAAAAAAAAAAAAAAAAAAAAAAAAAAAAAAAAAGAAGAAGAAGAAAAGAAATGCTAAAAACCTACGATACAACAATAACGGGATTCTATTTTCACGAAAATGTTAATGATAAGTTCTTAAGATACTTACAAAAGCGTGAAAATTTTTTTAGTAGTGTATTTCTTTAAAAAAAAAACTCTACAAAGTTAAAGGCATTTTTTAAAGTTAATGATTTGGAATACCGAGAAGAAAGAAAAAGTACGCAATGCTTTATTGTTCGATTACCTCGCTTTATTATATCTTCTTTTGGGTATTATTCTAATTAAATTTCTCTTAATTGTCAACGTTGCTTTAAAAAATAACTACAGACGAAATTAAAATGCATTTTCCCAATATTTTCCACTGAGAAAAAAAATATGCCGCCTTCACCTAGAATGAATAGTTAGTCACTTTCTAAATACCTAAACTAGAAATATAGATGTCCAAACTATGCGAGTAGGGTAAACAACTAAGCTGAATAGGCGAAATGACTTGACATTTCTAGTCTCTTGTTTTCTAGGAGACGAAACGACATTGAACCGTTTCAATAGCGATAAATTATCGCTTGATTTTAGGAATGGTTTCTTACGCTATAATTATAGTTACTAAATCAGATCTCTTGTGTTCGCATTTATTTGAAGAGATTTTTAGATAAATTTGATAACAAAAATATAGGAAAACCTTCTTGAATTCTAGTAAGAGACTCTGGAACTCTCTAAGAAATGGAACTAAAATTTATAGGGATGACATGGAACTATTTTTTCTAGAGCCATTACTTTGATTCTATATGCCAGAACCATATTTTTTTCTCAGTGTCATTGTATGTGTATTTTCCATTTTATGCATTATTTTATTGTAAAAATTTTATGAATTAGGGTTATTTCTATTTTAACAAATTTTCTCCATAACGAAGCGTTTTAGTGTAGCGACAGGTTTTCTTTAAATGGGAGTTTTACTGAATTTCTTATTATTTACAAAGCATAAAGGATACCGCAACTTTGAGTTTTAATGTATCGTTAACTACAATAAATATAAATATAAATAAGTGGTCCTAGAATCAAAGTTAATCACGAGGTTTTAAAAATAGTTATAAAGATTTCTTTTACATAAAATTCTTTTTTACATTTTTTACAGCGTAATACATGTCAAATTCATTGACGTTTAATAACATAAACCCGTTTAAATTTTTTTTCTTTTTAATGAAATGCGAATTTTGCACAATAAAATGGGTTTGGTGCAGATGACTTTTTTATTAATTTTTAATAAAAACTTGAAATGATTTTACCAAAACCACCTTTATTTCTTCCTACTTTAATGATGCATAATTTCACGTGGACCAAAACACCTTTTGTATTGTATCATACTTTATATGGAAAATTTTGTAATCACCTATCTACTCTTGTATTGTTGTTTTTCACATCTCCCTATACTGTTTATATTGTAATGCATTTTGCACGTGGATGAATGTGTTTTATCAATGTATTTTACAGATATTACGTTTTCTTCTGACACCTGCTTGCTTTCGCATTGTATAATGTTTTGAAATTGCTTTTTCTAACGATGTATTGTGCAATTAATAAATGCTTGAAACACAAGTTTGCTTCTGAAGTTATTTTACTTTACGCATTCAAAGATTCTATGCGGTGTTGACAAATTGGAATTGTTTGCAATTAAAACAAGTCGGAAATTACGCGTCAAGCGCTTCATATGTGGTGTATTGGCATTATAACGAAGTTTTAAAAATATTCAGATCTTGGTGTAATGGTATATTGTATTTCGGGTGCAGTATAGTACCTGAAATATTTTGTGTATCCGTGTAAGGACTGTCTCTTTTCTATTATACAGAAAGTAATTTGTAGTAAAGTTCAGCAGCGTATATCGATTTCATAAAATGTGAAATAGTTTAAAGTAATTAAACTATTTCACATTATTCTAATGTAATTAAAACGCTCCCCAAACAATGCTTTCCTCTTTACCATTACGTGATAAAATACTTTTGTGTGCTTTTGTAAATGAATAACAAATATTGTTTGCCCTATAGATTGTACAGAATGTATGAAAAGTATATTGCAATACATACTTCATAGTTGCATATCTATTTTATTATGTTCGAAAAGGTGTAGAGCTTGAATGAGTATTAAAATGCTATTTAAAGTGCATTGTATAGAATTGAAACTATTTTTTCCCATTGACCGTAATGCAATAGTATAATTTCCCCTGACTAAACTATGCATTCAATTTTCATAAAATTTGAAATAATCCGAGAAAATTAAGCAGCAGTTTTTTATTTTAAATTTCAAGTGATTCGATTGGGTAGTTTTTGCTCTGTTGTATGCGGACGGACAAACAGACAGACAGGCAGACGGGCGAACTGAACTACAACTATAGGCACTACGTATTAACATAATTACCAACGCACCTAAAAAGTGAACTGAACTATTCAAACAAGGATATATAGGGTGTGTCAGAAAAAGGGAAAAAATTTACATGGTGATATAATGCAGATATACGAGCAAATTCCGTCATAGAATGTAAGATCGAAACGCAAGCAGTGATAAGTTAAAAGGTAGTTTTTCACTGTCGCAGTTAAAGGATCAACATAAGAATGAAAGGAGGTACTTCAGAAAACAGGTTATTAATAGGAATGTAATTATTCTTCGTATTCAAAGAAATAGCTCTAAAGATCTTCCGCCAGCTGTAATACATCTAATCGCCAGCATTGCAATTATTGCCGGTGATATTCGAGAAATGTCTTCGCGAATGTGTTCGGTCTGTATCTGGCAGGTATATTTAAAAAAAAAAAACAAGTCTAAACTTAGCAACGTAGCATCTCAAATGTGGATGAATTAAAATGATGTTGGTGTAATTTATGGCACCCAATTATCTGCACGAGGGACATAGGCTCTAGGTGGAAATATCGTCCTTGAGGAGGGTGGGGGACCTAACTCGTATTAATCTAAGGGAACCTAACTCGTATTTAGGCAAAGTTTTCCAAGGTTCGAAAAAAACAGGTAAACTCCACACGATTAGAAAGACGGGCACGATTGAGTTCGAACCCAGTACCTCCCGTCTACCTGTTTCGAAAGCAGAAACTTTCAGCCGCTGGTCAGGCTTTGACTAGAATGGTCTTGAATTTCCAGAAAAACGAAAAGCATTTAAAATATAGTTAATAGTAATACAAAAATACAAAAAGAAAGAAAGTTATCAAAACGCGATAGTACTTTTCTATAAAAATATCTATAAAAAATATGTTTTATGCATCATTTTGAATCTTTTGTTGCCTCTAAACAACAGTTGTACGGTTTCTCATAAGTAAGTTTACGATTTTCTTATGATAAACCATTAATACTGAGATTAATCACTGTACAATGTTAAATTTGCTTTGTAATCATAGCACTTGTCCCTGTTTAAAGTATACATTTTAATATCAAATTCCATAAGCCCGGTTTCATTAATATCAATATTTAATCTCCTTAATAATTAATCTTCATTATTATAATTTAATGGTGTTAGCCCTAATCCTAATTGTTACCTAATCAATAGCACAATTATGGTAATAGTTACGATTCTCAAAACTATAAATCCTTTGATTAAATTCGATAATATATACAATAGTTCTAATTTAATATGAATGAAATGGTTAAAACTAATTTGAATTGAGGACATTTTGAATAAAAAATAAATAAAAACTTTCGAATCTAGAAAGATATGAAAAAGATGATGACTGAAATAATAAGCAAAAAATTCACTCTAAAAAATGATTGACGTTTCTTAATCTGCAAAAATATACTATAATGAAAAACGAAAATATAGAATAACCCCTTCCAAGTCACGGAAAATTCTTATAAGTTTTCCTTTATCTTTACAAACTTTAGGAAACTAATTATTTTCGAAATTTAAAGAAGAATTTATAAAAACTAGTCATTGGAGGCCACCGTAATATTTACTCATCATGGATATACATACTATAAAATGTGAAAATAAAACATATGAAAACTATAAAATGCATCATTGTTCCATAATAAAATTTAAACATGTATTTAGATATTTTTAACACATAGTAATGTTCTATTACAGAACTGGGGTACTGCTTGATGTTTGGCGATAATTTTTTGATCGACCGAATATTCAAGTAACACCAAACTTTTGTAC
The DNA here is from genome assembly GCA_964019185.1 of Maratus speculifer. NCBI lineage: Eukaryota > Metazoa > Arthropoda > Arachnida > Araneae > Salticidae > Maratus > Maratus speculifer. The sequence continues at coordinate 281,586,935 of OZ025294.1, forward strand.
CTTCAAAATTAATGATTATATTAACTAACAATTTACTGAGTTAGAATAAGCAATTCATTTCCAATTAAAATATATCTTTGAATTAAAATTTGAATGAAATACAGAGGTCATAAAAAATTGAAGAATGTGAAAAAATAGGATTAGAAATATCTCAACAATTGATTATACGATCGACTTCATTCTTTTCGCTTTTTTTTCATCTTTTCCTTAGAATAAAAAAATCAAAAAATGTTATGTACCTTTCATCAGAATGAATATTTTGAGAGTCCGAAAAAAATAGTTCCGTGCTATCGAGGTTACTAATATTCAATAGGCTTCTTCCCATTTTTACATACTAAGTACATACCAAATTTCAAGTCTATATCTCAATTGTTCGGGACATAGAGCGTTTGCAGATAGACACACAGACAGACGGACTGCAATTAAAAAATGTTTTTTGGAATCTTCAGTGTCTGGAACGCGTAAATCCGCCAATAAAAAAAAATCGATTTTCAAAACCATTTCAAAACTTACCCTATACTACGTATGATGGGTAAGTAAAAAGTGCTTATTATCTGCTTGTCATTTTTTAAAACGTGTCTAGGTAGATCTAACAGTGCAATTAACAGTTTTCTCAAATCGGAATATAACTTTTGGGATACTATCAATTTTTAGATAAATATTTTGAGATTTAAAAAACATGTTTTACAGACAAACATACCATATTAGTAGCATTAACGTTAATATAGAAATTAACAATATTTTTTTGCAATTGCATTCAGGAATTCTGTTATACAGCTGAAAATGTTTATTCGAAAATGACGAGTAACTAATAGAATTAATGTTATATATATATATATATATATATATATATATATATATATATATATATATATATATATATAACATTAATTCTATTAGTTACTCGTCATATATATCGTTACTCGTTACTCGTTACTCGTATCGTTATCGTTACTCGTTACTCGTCATATATATAACATTAATTCTAAAACAATATATAAACCATTAAATTTAATGTAAAATTACCACATTGATTCATAGAGAAAAATAAAATGAATGTAAAAGAAATTTGTAGAACCAAAACAGAATCGTCAGGCCCACAAATACTTTGGAACTGCAAATAAAGTCTGTGGTTTCATCTTCGTATTAACTACAAAAAGCAAAATTATGCGAATTTGAAACTACCAACGCACATAAAACCAAAATAAAATGGAGAAAAACCTTAAAAATAAATCATAATAACATTATTAAAAAGGATAGAAAAACGGAAAAAGTAACAGACACAATAGTTACCCCTAAAATGATGTAGCATCAAATCATTTATTTGAAAATACCAACCTATACTTAATATCTTAATATAAGATAACAGAAGGAATAAAATAGATAATTAATATCTGCATTTTATACATTTAGAAATAATATTTTAGGTACTTTCCAAATTTTTAAAAGTTAGATTCAAATTAATCTTTAACATTAATTAGATTCAAGTAAATCTTTAACAATAATTATTAAATTATATAAAATATATTTAATTAATATAAGTATTCAATTATTCATACATATGTGTTAATTGAACATTTAGTATAAAATGTATTGAATTGTAGCCGATTTCTCATACATATACATATATGTATTCGAAAATACTTCTTTAAATTTTGAAAATAAATTATTTCAGAGATTTCTGAAGATAAAGAAACACTTTTCGGAATTTTGGATGATTCAGAACAGATTGAAAATGTTGTGCTCGTGATGGTTGTACATTTTCGAAGATTAAGACACGTCTGTCATTTCATGCAGTGTATTTACTAAGCTTTTAAAGCTTAGTTAACATAAGAGCTACTAAATTCAAAACAACTCTTTTATATACTATGCATAACAAACTTCTTTGCATTTCTCATATCCAAGCTTTCTTATGAAATCCATCTCTTTAACATATCAAAATTTTGATGTAATCATGGACTACCATTTATCATATTGATGTTCTAATCTTAATAAATATTTAAATAGCATACTATGTAAACGTGGTTACATTATTATCAATGCAGAATATCTGTAAAATGTCATAAATAGTTTATATTCATTACTCTAATTTAACACTATTAGACGTAATCCTAATTTAAACCTCGTCATTAACTCACTCATTTCATTACTGTTGATCATACGTTCTGATGATCACGTACTTATTACCACCAATATATTTTACATATCTTTATAAGATACTTACAATGCAATACGCAGTAGATATAAAAAATAATAAATCGAGCGCTTTCTCAGTTAAAAATAATCGGGCAAGTGTGAGTTTTACTCGTGCATAAAAGTTCTGGTACAACAAAAACCTTGTACAAAGTTCAAATTTGGCAAGATGCTAGGCGCGCTTAGATAGGAAGTTGCAAAGCTGGAATGCCACATTGGTCCGAGGCGCTGTTTCCTAGATAAGTTCCCTTATCTTATAAGACCTCCAAGGGGGGGGGGGGGGGCATCCCCACTTTAGGGCTTATATCTCTAGTGTAGATAACTGGCCATCATAAACACACACACAAAAATTCTCTTAACTGTTGTGCTTCTGGTTCTAATGCAATTTGAAAAAACACCATGAACATCTTACATTGTATTTGTGTAATAAAAAAATGACTAAATTAATAATGAATGATTAATATAATCATTCATTATCATCATAATGAAAATCAATCGACATACACATTATTAGCATATCCTACATCAAACATTTCATAATCACACGTCTGTGTATGTCTGTGTGGGTGCTACTTTTAACAGCTTATTATTTGTACGCTGGTATGCACTCCGTTGGAGTCTTTCTAAGGGAAATTAAGCAGTATTAAAAGTTCCAAGGTTCGATGAAAGCCACGGAAAACTCCGAACAGTTGCGCGGCTTGTGATTTGTGATCGCCAATTATTTGCTCGAGGGATATAGGCACTAAGGGGGGATGTCCTTCGTGGGAATCTTTTTAAGGGAACCTAACTCTATTTACCCAAGGAAATCTAAGGTTAGAAGAAAACCACAAAAAACTCCGAACGGTTAGGCCGACGGTCGCGACTGGGTTCGAACCCAGCACCTACCGTCTACCAGTTCCGGAGGTAGAACCTCTTGGCCACTGGTGGGATCAACAGTTGCGCGGACGGCCGCAATTAGTTTCGAGCCCAGCATGTCCCATCTACCAACTTCGACAGCAGAAATTCTCAGAGGAGCAATTGTACACAGAGATGTAGTGGTGAGTATACAGTGGTATACGCCATATACCTTCTAGGTGACTCCATATGCTTTCCATAGCTAGGGTATACCATCTGGTATATACCGTCTGCCTATGATATATGCTCCCTATTTTCATTTAGTAAGACGCCTCTGTTTCAAGGAGTGTTCAGATTCGCTCTTCTCTCATATTGATTTTAAATCAGTTTTCATATTACAAAGTTATAGCTTAAATAAAAAGAATATTGCCCAGTTAAACTGATTGCATTGAGCTCACAGGCTACGCATACTAATTGTACATTACAGCCTTATATTTTCAAGGGTTAATTCTGTTCGAAAAGCAAATTAAGTAGGGGAAATAGCTCTCCCCTTTCTCCTTTTTTATACTTAATCATTGAACCTTCTAAAATATCAAGGACAAGCTTTATCATAAAAAAAATCTATGTCCAAAATTCGGAGCAAATCGGATAATTCTTAATAAAAACCCATTTAGGATTTATATAATTTAAGGGAAGTTATTCCCCTCTTTTATATTTAACCATTAAACTTCCAAAACTATTCAGAGATTTGAACGAAATCTGACAATTCTGCTTGAAAAATCCATTTATACAAGTTAAGGGGAGGGGCATTAAAACCCCCGTTCCCGCTGTTTATACTTATTCAATGAACACCTAATAACAGTCACGAAATCGCCTCATCAGAATGATCCTATATCTAAATTTTGAACGAAAACTGTTAATTCTGCATGAAAATCCCGTTTATATCAATTAAGTGGAGGGGCATGAGCCCCCGTTCTCCCTCTTATACATATCGAATGAACTCCAAAAACTAATCAGGGAAGCACCTTATCAGGATATACCTATATACAAAATTTCAAGTGGATCCGATATTTTTATCATGAGTTATCGCGTTACGCGCGTACGAACGTACATACAGCGAACGGACGGGCACATAAGCTCTCAGGCTATGATAGCCTGTGAGCTAAAAATGTAAAACAAAATAATTATATAATTATAGAAAAAACAATATTTTATATGATTATTGAAATAGTATCATATTGTAATAAATTGCCATGAACAATGTAGTGCGCGTCTAATGCCAGCTGCAATATGTTATTTAGGTAACGCATTTTAATTTTTGATTTCGTAATATTAACTTTTTTTTTTCCTTTTCCGATGATGTGGAAAATAAAATGCATACCATGAACAAAAACAATTTATTTTCTTTTGTGATAAAAAAAAAGAAAAAAGAAAGGAAAACAATAACTTTTTTTTCTTCCTTATACTTATAAAGTATTTTTTAATAAAGTTTTGTTAATTAAATGAATTAAGAGACATATTATGGTTTATATGTATTATGTTATTAAGTTAAATTTTTAAACTGCAAATCACAAAAAAGCCTAATTAATACATTTACTCTAGCAATACCTATTTTTTTATATTTATAATTTTTTAATGCTAAAACGTATAATGAAACAATAAAATGGGCATAGTTTAAACCTTTTGTGGGCAAATAATTGTGTTTCTGTTGAATTTACACATGAATTTTTGAAAAAAAAATTTTGAAAATAAGATAATAAAACGCTACATGTTACATTTTTTAAGTTGAAGTTAGAAAAGCAAAATGTAATTAAAATATTCTGGCGCGAATTTTGATTAAAATTATTCCACTGCCCCTCAAGAGAACAGATAGGTTAAGCCCAAGGGTGTAGTCGTAAAAATAACAGAGGATATACGCTATAAGCAGAGGGTATACCCTAGAGTACATATAATATAGCTTTCTTGAGAAAAAGAGGGTATACAGTGTTCGTGAGAAATTTCCAGAAGGTATACGGCGTATACTCCCGTATACCCTCCATTACATTTCTAGAAGCCAACAAAAGCAAAAAGTATATTGTGTAAGAATTCACGAATTTAGGGTTACATGAGAGAGACCACACCTACAGGAGTCTCCTCCCACACTACACCAAAAAAGTTTAACCCTTACCGGCACGGGCAAAGTCTCTCATCTGTTAATAAAATGAGAAATTATCGACTGTCACAGAAACTTACACATGACTTTTTAAAAAAATAAGAACTCCTTAATTTAAGCTTTCATTGTAAAAGCAAAATTTAAAAAAATTTTATTGGTGCCATTTGAAAGTTTGAAATTAAACAAGGTAGAACCCGTCAAATTTTGACGAAAGAAAATGTTTAAGAAGGAATTGTTTCATTAACTTATAATTAACCTACAAAATTAGTTATAGTAAAAAATGCATTTTATATTCGTACGTCTAAGTCGTAAACAAATTATATTTATCGTCAAATTAATAAAATACTATTTCTATAAAACGCAGTTGTAGAAATTGTTAAAATTAAACTTTAATCGTATATGTAAGCAGTAAAAAATAATAAAGATATGTTATTATGATAAAGTTATCAATTAAGGTTCTTATACTAGTATTCCAAAATGATAAAAAGCAAAATTTATTCAACTTTGACTCAATCATAAAAAAAAAAAATCCTGTAAAATCTAAATCCGGCATCATTTTCACCAAATCAAAATTTGCAAATGTACATTTCACATCTGTATTCACGTTTCAAAAAAATTGGCATTTTAATTTGATCATTTTGAATCAAAACTTGAAGTCTCAATGCTATTAGCTGAAATAGATATTAAACTGTTGATATTATTTTACGTGTAAATCAAATTTTGTAAATGAAGTCAAAATTCACCGGATTTTATAACAGAAGATATTTAAATTTCTATTTTTTCCCTTTTAATGAGAAAATGGTAACATAAAGATACAGCACTCATTTTTTTCCTTTTTTTCCTTTGTTTTAAATAGAAATGGAGTACTCCTGTTGCCACGATTAGAAAAGAGGTATTAAAAGCTACAAAAAAAATTAATATTTCAAAAACAAATTAAGATACAGATTTCAAACAAATTTCATTTAAAAGTAAATTTTTTTCCTACACGATGGTATAAAAATTGAAAATGTATGATATTTAGAAGTATAAAGAATTGTAGTAGCAAAAATTGCAATACCGTAGTTTCATTTAAAATTTCAAAGTGTTGCCTTTCGCAAAATGACGTATGCGTTACGCACATTGTAAAAAAAATCTGTGAAGGTACTAAACATTTTCTAGGAAACTGGGAATCCAAGAACTTTTCATGTAACGATAACAGGAAAAATTCATGTAATCAATTCTGAAACTTGAATTTTTGCTGTTACCGTTACAGGAAAAGTTCTTGGAATCCCAGTTTCCAAGAAAAGGTTTAATACCTTTGCAGATTTTTTTTTACAGTGCACAGATACGTTTGGCCTTTATAATAAAGATATCCCCGACAGGGCACAGTGTGCCGGAAAGGGCTAAGATACTGCTGTTTTGTATCGTTCCAAATCTAATCCCCAAACCCCAATATATAACTCCTGGAATTTCTAAATGTAATTAAATTTTGCGAGGAATTTTATACACATAACACACGCATGTATTATATACTTCAAACGTACAATATAAATGTATATATATATGTGTTTGTTATTACATGTGTCTGTTCTAAGAGTTTAAAATTTAGAGAAATATTCTGCGTATAGAAGAATGTTTTCACCAAGGAAGTTATTTATATTTAAACATTTTACATATTTTGCACGTTATTCTTACCCGTTTTAAATATCAGCTCAGAAATTCCTGATTCGAAGTAGTAACTCATCATTAAAGTAAAAACAATCTGAATTAAATATGCACACTAAAAGTTACAGACATGTATACACACTCATGTGACAGCAAATTTGAGGAAAAAATTAAATATGATTTTTCTTTAAGTTACAGTTGCATTTTTTTTTCTTTAGGCATTTTTAATTTTTAAATAAATTAATATTTTTAAAATTCCCGAATCAAGATTAAAGATTATATATTTCTCTTAATTTAAATAAAAAAAAATTAAATTCAATAATAATGTTTCGAGTTACAATAATTTCAAATTACTTCACTAATTTTCAGAAATTTTAAATTTAAGAAAAAAAAATATGAGAAGCTTTATCAAGGTATTTAGCTCGCAAATGATACGTTTAACCATCACAAAAAATAAAAAAAATAATAACTAAATAAATAAAAATTATTTTAAAATGTGTTCCGGACTTTCTTAAGCCTATTATAATAGAATAGAATAATGAATAATACATAAAAAATGATAACTAAATAAAAATAAATTATTTTAAAATGTGTTCCGGACCCTCTTAAGCCTATTATAATAGAATAGAATAATGAATAATAGATAAAAAATAATAACTAAATAAAAATAAATTATTTTAAAATGTGTTCCGGACCCTCTTAAGCCTATTATAATAGAATAGAATAATGAATAATAGATAAAAAATAATAAATAAATAAAAATAAATTATTTTAAAATGTGTTCCGGACCCTCTTAAGCCTATTATAATAGAATAGAATAATGAATAATACATAAAAAATAATAACTAAATAAAAATAAATTATTTTAAAATGTGTTCCGGACCCTCTTAAGCCTATTATAATAGAATAGAATAATGAATAATACATAAAAAATAATAAATAAATAAAAATGAATTATTTTAAAATGTGTTCCGGACCCTCTTAAGCCTATTATAATAGAATAGAATAATACATAAAAAATAATAACTAAATAAAAATAAATTGTTTTAAAATGTGTTCCGGACCCTCTTAAGCCTATAAAAGCAAAAATATTGTGTAAGAATTGAAGAATTTAGGGGGTACATGAGATAGGAACACCTATTGGAGCTCCAAAATTTCTCCTTAATCATCATATCAGAAAATTTAAGATACTGTTGTGTTGTTTATTTGTATCAGAGCAAATCTACCCCACACCCTTTCTTTTACGAACTCCATAATATATCCCTCGGAGTTTCAAACTGTAATTAAATTTTGAATTTGATACACACTTATGTATTATATATTTCATACGTACAATATAAATGCATATGTAGCAATTATCGCTTTATTAAATGTGTGTGTTCGAAGAATTTAAAATTTAGAGAAAAATTCTACATATAGAAGAATACTATCACCAAGAAAAATTATTTATATTCAAACATTTTACACATTTTGCATGTTATTCTTATAGAGCGCATTCTTACAGTACGTTATTATAAACATCTGCTTAGAAATTCATGATTTGAGGTAGTAACTCATGCTTAAAATAAAAGTAACAACTAAATGTGATTTAAAAAAGAATTAAATATGCACATTCAGATGAGTGTGTAGGTATCGCGATGAGCTTTGCAATTCCTTTATTTTCTAGTTAATATTCATTATGTGTAGATGGCAGCACTAGTTGAATCTTCGATCTTTCTATAAGAATAATAGAACGACGCTCCTTATGACATTTTATTAATATTTGAAGTAAAATTAAACATGCGAAGATCGATTAGTCCGTTCAAATGTTCTATTCCAGAATATTTATTTATTTAAAGCATATAAATCAACCTAAATAAATATTCCAATTTCGTTATCAGAATATGAAGCCAGACCCAGAGAAGGCTTTAAAACTTGGGGTGGGCAAGACAAGGCAGCAAAAAAGAGACCTAATAATTTCTATACTCCCCCACCCCACCCCCCGTACTCGCCCAATATAAGTATGATACAATATAACCTGTTTAGGTGGAAAGACAAACGATCAGTGAAAAATTCCGTTTCATTCAGGTTATTTTTTATTTTAGAAGATAAGTAAAGTAAATAATATTATCCCATTTCATTCAAATTATTCTTTTTTTTTTTTTTTTTTCGGAGATAAAGAAACATATGACATAATAAATTTGCTTTCTTTTTTTCCTCGGGGAAGACAAGGGGAGTATTTATTTATTTATTTATTTATTTTAATCAGAACACTTTCGAGATTCAATTACAAAAAAATTTCTGTTTGGAAAAGCTGGTAGGAAAGATTAAAAATGAAGCAAAACGCTCTCGTCGCATTGACATTAAACTTTCTTGATATCAATTGCATTTTCAAATATTTTATCAGTGGCAATGCGCAGGAATATTGACCAGCCCGTAAAGACATACTAAGATATTAATTTAAAATTTTATTGTTTGTTCATTATTTTATTTTACAATTTTGACGCAAGAAAAAGTCTACTTTTTTCTGATTTATATATACAGTAAAACCTCTAAATAACGGACAGCTCAGGAGCGCTGAAACTGTCCGCTATTCGGAGGTGTCCGCTATTGGGAAAACCTCGGCGATTCAAAAATTGATAAGAAATGCGTTTGTTCCCTTATTTGACGCATATATGGCCTAAATATATGACCATAAAAATATACCACCGTCTATTATATAATTAATCAGAAATTAAATTTTTTTAAAGCAATAAAACTGAAACGAAATTGTGCTGGAGGTCTGCATGAGCCGGAATTTCCAGGCCCGGGCTCGGTCTGGCCCGTAGGAAAATTTTTTCGGCCCGGCCCGTTGTAAAACTCAAAAGTTCGGCCCGGGCCCGGCCCGTAGAGAAATCAGGGAAAACAGGCCCGGTCCGGCCTGTTTTGGCCCGTTACAATTTCAACGATTTCTAAAAAATTCAGATTTTTATCATATAATTAAGATTTTTTTAAAGAGTACTGCATACATATATATGGAATGATTTTACAGTATATTTTACAAGAAATACACATTAGTAACATTAATGATTACTAAGATTCTTAGGCTTAACATTCAAATAAAGATTCATTAAAAAATTAATATGGCTTAGAATAAAGGAAAAAAAAAAAGAAATTTAAAAACATCGTAACTTTTGAAGCTGTTTAATAAAGGAAGATTTTTAAAAATATTTCTATATCATTTTATTAAAGATTTTAAATCCATACGTTAAATCAAAGAAGTTCCTTTCTGATACATTTCTAAATTCATTTTTTTCTCAGAAATGCATAAGATTAGCAGGTGTCTTTATTCAGAAACTATATAATCGAATGGCGTTATCCATTTTTTGATACAAGCAATTTAAGAATACTGCAAGCAAATAAAATATTGTCATAGTTAGCGTTTTGAATAGAATTTCCGGAAACGATAGCATGGGAAGGGAGAAAAACCTGCAACCGTTTGAGAAACTACTGTGTCTCAACAAGATTATACAAGTATTTTATTTACCAAAAATGAAAAACGCTATTCGATTCCAAATCCCTTCAATAGTCAGGCTTATCACTTATATATTTTTACAATTAAAAATTAATATAAAAATGTGTCAAACTTTCGCGTTATTAAAAAATTAATTTAAAAATCATCAAGAAGTATACATCCAAAGATTAAGCTAACATAAGTTCTTTATCGCTGTTCATAATTTTACAAATTATGTTGTTTGAGCTACAGATCTTGAGAACAATTAAGTCTTCTTTCGGTCCGGCAAGTCTATATGTAGAAAAATAATGCCTTGATCTCAAATTTTGATCTTGGCCCTGCACGAGTCAGTTTAAAAAATATTAAAACAGGTTACACACAATGTAACTGTCCGATGCCGATCTCTACACTGCACAAGTTACATTTTTATATTGATGCTGTCAAACTAGTATGGCTCGTGACGCACATTTTTATCTATTCTCGTTAAAACCATTTTCGTTGAAAATAGGTGTATATTTTATCGTTTATGTTTAAATCTTCAAAACGGGCCGGGAGGCCCGAAAATTTTTATATCGGACCGGCCCGTTCAATTTTTTTGCCGGCCCGGCCCGTTGAAAAAACATTCTAATTCTGCCGGCCCGGCCCGTTAGCAATTCGAAACGATTCCGCCGGCCCGCGCCGGGTACGGGCCACGGGCCAAGCCCGCGCCCGTGCAGACCTCTAAATTGTGCACACCTTTTGCTTTTGCTTGCTATTACACGTAATTTGCTTTTTATTGTCAAGTTCTAGTCAAGGTGGTAGTTTTAATACTGTTTAATCATCTTTTTTTTTCTTATAAAAAAAAAAAAAAAAAAAAAAAAAAATGTATAACTGCTCACCATATTTTGCCGCTTCTTAAGAGCATAAAATCTCAAATTTTCGACGAGGAAGGGACATTTTCTCTCAACTCAACCCTTTGAATTCAATACAGGGCACGGGAAGGGAATTTTCCCCAGCCTAACCCTAAATTTATCAGTGGTCAGAAAATTATGACACATTGTCCAGATAAATTTAGAGTTTTTTTTTACTTTTTTTTCTGTTTTGTTTCACTTTAAAAATAAAATTCTCAGCCTTCATCGTCAAAATTAGTGTCCGCTATTCGGAATGTCCGTTATTCAGAGGTTAAACATATAAAAATTAAGGTTTTGGGAGTGGGGATGGGAAAACTGTCCGTTAAATAGAGGTGTCCGCTATTCGGGAGTGTCCGTTATGGAGGTTTTACTGTATAACTATATCTATATATAAAGTTACCGAAGCCGGGCACTGATAAATTGTACCGGTTGCATCCCCCCGCCCCCTCTGAAGGTCATGGTTGATTCTAATCTTCATGCCTTTTTTTTTTTCACTTTCATGAGGTTCTACCTCCGAAACTGGAAGACGACGTGTACTGGATTCGAGCCGAATCGTGGTCATCGGCCTAACCGTTCGGAGTTTTCCATGTTTTTCTTCGAAACTTGGATTTTCTTGCGTGAATACGGGTTAGGTTCCCTTTGAAAGATCCCCACAGAGGGACCCTCCCCCCTTTAAGGCCTATATCCCAAGTGTAGATAATTGGCCGTCACAAGCATAAACAAATCTTCCGCTTTAATACCGAATAAACTTAGATGGGCAGCAAACACAACCCTATCGAGAAATTTCATGTAGAAATTATAAACTGAAAATAATTACACCTTTCCAAAATTTAAAAAGTTAACATATGAACTATGCAATTTTTTGGTATGGTACTCCATTGCGAAATTTAATAGTTTTTTGAAATTCAATGTTTAAAAAACTGCAACATCGATTGGTTTGAAATTTATTCATAAAAAAATACATTTTTTTTCTTTTTAAAGCAGTTTGTCTACCGATTATCTGACAAACACACTTTGTGCTATTAATTTTTTTTCAGTAATTTCAAATATTTCATTTTCCAAGATTAATCTATGGCAACGATCAGCGAAAACGCCAATCGTCAGCAACATGTTGCTTTTTATTGAAGAGGATTGATTCCTTACTGTAATTATTTTCTCTTATTTTTTAGCTCACAGGCTATCATAGCCTGCGAGCTTATGTGCCCGCCCGTTCTGTATGTATGTTCGTGCGTGCGTAACGCGATAACTCATGATAAAAGAATCCGATCCACTTGAAATTTTGTATATAGATATATCCTGACAAGGCGCTTCCCTGATTAGTTTTTGGAGTTTATTCGATATGTATAAGAGGGGAAATGGGGGCTCATGCCCCTCCCCTTAATTGATATAAATGGGTTTTTCATGCAGAATTAAGTTTTCGTTCAAAATTTAGATATAGGATCATTCTGGTGAGATGATTCCGTAACTGTTATTAGGTGTTCATTGAATAAGTATAAACAGGGGGAAAGGGGATTCTAATGCATTTCCCCTTAATTTATATAAATGGGTTTTTCAAGCAGAATTGTCAGATTTCGTTCAAATCTCTGAATAGTTTTAGAAGTTTAATGGTTAAGTATAAAAGAGGGTGATGAATCCTCTTAATGCTAAATGGGTTTTTATTAAGAATTATCTGATTTGCTCTGAATTTTGGATATAGATTTTTTATATAATAAAGCATGTCTTTGATAGTTTAGGAGGTTCAATAATTAAGTATAAAAAAGAGGAAAGGGGAGAGCTGTTTCCCCTTCTTAATTTTTTTTGAACGGAATTAACCTTTGAAAATATAAGGCTGTAATGTACAATTAGTATGCGTAGCCTGTGAGCTCAATGCCATCAGTTTAACTGGGCAATATCCTTTTTATTTATAAATTCAGTCATATGGTTCTTTTAAACGTTCTCATTCGGCGAGTTCGACGGGATTTACGACTCGCAATAAGTATACGCTTGGTAGCAAACGAAATTGTGTATATTAAAATTAAGGTTGTTCTTAAATAAAAAAAAGGCACCTATATGACATAAATTTTAATTTATTTTTGTTCCGAAATGCGTGCAACTAGCAGGTGTTGTTGTTCAGAAACTATTTAATCGCACTCAATTAACTTTTTTTTTTTCAAACGCAATAGATTTTTCAGAAAATAGTGTCAAAATGGGCGTTTTGAACAGAATTTCCTAGCAGAAGAAGATTAATCACTCAAAATGGGGTGAAAAACGTGTTTTTCAAATGATCGAAGATGTTTATAAGTCTATAGCTAATTTATTGATCCAAAAATGGAAAATTCCGTTCGATTCCAAATAGCTTACATCGTCAGACTTTCCAATTGTATATCTTTCCGTTAAAAAAATGAATTTTTAATTGTATCAAAACATTTTTCGCTTAGTGAACAGAGCAGTTGAGAACAGCATTAATGTTATTTTGCTACTTTTACATTCATAAAATATGTTACAAATCTGAATATGTGTAATTGACAACATCCTAAAGACTGATATCTCGATCTGAAAAAAAAAAATATTAATGTCGTGTAACAACTACTTGGAAACGTCTCCGAAAATTTGCAGCAGCAAGTGAAATTTGATTTTTTTTTTAAATAACCCTTTAAATCTCTAAGATATGTTGCTTTATGAGATTTCTAGAGAATCCTTCGTTCTTTATATAGATAAAAATTTACTCATTGGCGCGTAATTATTAGCGATTATTTAACTAATATTAAATTTTAAGTTTATTACATGTTATAAATTCTTGATTAACACATCATTCTGGAAAATATAAATGCATATAATTCTAAACAAGTAACCCGTAAGACATGGTGACGTCACTGCGACGTCGTTGTGAAGTCACATTGTGATTTTGTGACCATCAATTTTCGATGTGACGTCGATGTGAAGTCACAGTGACTAAAACTTGAAGTCGTTATGGCCGTTTAAGAGCTCTTTTGTGACGTTACATTGTGAAGTCACGGTGTGACAAATTTGCGAAAAATGTGTCATTTGTGACTACTTTGACATTAACATTGTGACGAAACTGTGACAGAAGCGATGATATTTAAATTGCCAGAAACATGTTTTCTAAAGTAAATAACATGTTTTGAAGAATATTTGTAATTTTCTAAAAATTTTTAAGAAAATCACATCTCAGTCACAACATGATATCACTGAGTGGTGGCATTTTGGTCACAGATGTGATGTGACCAAAGTGACTCACAGTGACGTCATTGTGACGTAACTGTGACCATCCATGCTATGAGGTAAGTTTCCCATCAATAGGAACAATAATTAAAAATAAGATCTTGTTCATGATTTTTTTATTAGATAATCAAACATTTTTAACTTAACAAAATTTCAGCCTGATGTATAAAAATTCAATGTTTGTAATAACAAAAACAACATTAATCGTAAAAAAGTAGTGTAAACAATTCTTGACTTATCCAATGCCACTGAAAATACTTCTAAACTAACTAGCAGAAATGGAGAACAAAACGCCTTATTCAATTTTTGAGAAGTATTCATTCCAATGACCTACAAAATACAGGGCAATTCAAAAAAAGTTGACAAAATGATATGACAAATCATGCATACGACAAGGATAAAAAATCACATAGAAACATAGAGCCGCAAACCATTTATTGAGTCACATATACAGGGTGTTTCATCCAAACGCAATTTGGGTTACAGTAGTAAGTTTCAGAAAACTGAAATATATTATTATAAAACATTTAACAGACATTCTCACCTTTGTCTTAAATGTGATAACACCAAACAAAAGTGGTAAAAGTTTGCATTATGCGCACTAGCAATATGCACTTGACACCACACATTTAAACTGTGATAATCAGTTTATACGGTATCATCGATTGCTTGAGCAATATGTTTTTGCAGATCTTTTCTTAACGTTGTCATA
This sequence comes from Maratus speculifer, assembly GCA_964019185.1. Classification (NCBI taxonomy): domain Eukaryota; kingdom Metazoa; phylum Arthropoda; class Arachnida; order Araneae; family Salticidae; genus Maratus; species Maratus speculifer. Next base: position 281,602,054 of record OZ025294.1, read on the forward strand.
TTTCACGCAAAATAAGGTACATATCGTTGCACTTTCATTACACTATTTTATTTTCCACTAAGTTATTGCAGTCAAACCAGGTGTAGGTAGAATGAAACACCCTGAATTTGTGACTCAAATAAGTAGTTTGCGACACTATATTCCTATGTGATTTTTTTATCCATGTTGTATGCTTGATTTTTCATATCATTTTGTCAACGTTTTTTTTCTTAATCACCCTGCATACACTAAATTGCAACACGATGGAAAACAAGCGAATATGAGAGTTATGCAGCAACGCTTGTATTCTCACTTACAAACTGAAATCATTATTCTCAAATCTGATTATAACAATGTTCCCATTTGGGAACATTGGCGTTTAAATGGTCAAATCTTACACGATAAGAACAAATCTGTAATCCTACAAATTTAAAGATGCCGAAATCTGTATGTTTACGAACATTTTACCTTTACACTGTACAAAAAAAAGATGTAAATCCACAAAACTAACTTTTGTAAAGCTACAGAAATCTGTAACTTTACAAACGAATCTACTAAAATTGTAGTTATCTTACTAAATTTTTATACGTAACCTGGGTTGCAAATACATAATATATTCTAGGCATCCCAAGCTTAATGAAAATAGCTTTAGTAACCTTACAGATTTTTTTTATTTCCACTGCAAACCTATTTCTATTACATAAATTTTTACTGTTGCCGTTACATAAAGATGTTCTAGATATTCCAGTTTCGAAGAAAACTTTTAGAAACTTAACAGATTTTTTTATACAGTGTAGTAGAATTAGAGTTAAACAGACAAATAAAATATAACAAGAAAGTAAAGCAAGAAAAAGAAAAGCTTTTAAATATTGTAAGAAATTATTTTTCTTTACCTTCAAAACGAACCCATAAAATTAAATCAGAGCATTCCTTGAAAGCTTTGCATAATATATATAAAAAATATATATATAAAGGTCTTTATGTGAAGTCTGTGAAACAAAACGTTATGTTACCCAATTACTCTTTGCATTATTATTTAAATTTCAAATAAACGCAAAGAAAAAAAAATAATTAAGCTTAAATTCTATAAAAATTTATATCACTAATTTGAACAAATTCATTAAAATTCAAATGACAACTTCATTGACCAAAACAACAGGAAAAGGACTATAAAGAATGATAATAGGGTTTAATTTGAACCAGCAATAGAGTTGAATTCGAATCTACTCATGTCCATTTAAATTTAACGAAATTTATAATGCTAACTAAAATTTTAGATGCACACTGTACAAGAAAATGATGTCAATCTACAAAACTTTTAAACAAAACTAGAGACATCTGTAACTTTAGAAAAGAATCCACTAAAAGTTTGGCAGTTGTACTAAAATTGTATCTGCAATCCTCGTTACCGTTATTTAAAATGTTTTTGAAATGCAATTTTCAAAACAATTTCTTAGTAACTTTAAAAAATTCAAATTCAGATTCAAAGTGCAAATCTCTATCTGTTACATGAATTTTTATTGTTGCCATTGCATAAAAAGTTCTTGAAATATAATTCTACTAGAATTTTTTTTTGTAATTCTCCAAATTTTTTACAGTGTAAAAAGACAATTTAATAAACGATAACAAATGCAAAAACTTCCTCGACTTTTTTTTCTCATATAGGAATATCTAGTATAAAAATAAAATATTTAAACAACACACAAACTCATTAAAAACTATATTAAAATACGGCAACGTGATTCTTTCAACTAAACACCGACATTATAAAGAATTTTTTTTATTTTTTCATAACTTGTTTTCCTTTCAACTCGACTTATTTCACTCAAGCACAAACTGAAGTGAATACATCCCTTTTGAATTTAGATTTCTATGAGCTATCAGATGTAGTCTGAAGAAGTTTATAAAAAAAAAAATCAAATGATTCGAAATTTGTTTTGATTAGAACTGCCATTACCAGCTGTTGCAAACAAAATTTCTTTATTTTGTTGGACAGCAACTCGCGATGAAAAATAACAGAAATTAATTTTAAGCACAGGAAATTCAAATATCCTGTCCAAAAATGTCATGAAATTACGGAATGACTTTTTAATCTTATTCTACAGAAGTAGTTATGACGGGGATGAGGATAAAACAAAATTAAGAAAAAATTTATTAATTAAAATTTTTCGATGATAAGTAAACAACTTTTTCCCTATAACTAGTCGCAATAGCAATAAAAATGATTTCGACTTATATTGAGATTAGAAAATTACAATTACTTTATATGATAAGTGATTTTAGTGTTTAAAAATAATAAATTATTCCATTTTTTCGTAAGGTTGTTGTGCATCGCGAAAAAATACAATCATCTGTAATATAGGGATGGCAATGACAATGCTATTAGATTTTAAAAATGAATACAATTTCCTCTTTAATATCATATAAACATCCTATTACACTTTTACAGATATCTATATAGAGGCCAAACGTATCTGTGCGTAACAAATACGTCATTTTGCGAATGGCAACACTTTCCCCTGTAATTTCGGTTTTGCAATTTTCGCTACTGCAAATTTTACGCTTATAACCATCGCAGATTTTTGATTTTTATACCGTCGTACAGAGAAGGAAATGTACTTTTGAATGCAATTTGTTTGAAAGCTGTATCTCAAATTATCTTTGAGATATTAATTTTTTTATAGTTTTTAATATCAATTTTGTAATTGTGGCAACAAAATCAGTCCATTTTCTCTTAAAATAGAGGGTGAAAAAAAGAAGAAAAAAAAATTAAGATGCGTTGCACTTTCCTATGCTAATTCCGCTTTGCAATTTTCGTTACTCTAAATTTTTCACTTTTAGCAATCGCAGATTTTAAATTTTTATGCCGTCGTACAGAAAAAAAAAAAAAAATTAATTTTAAATGCAATTTGTTTCAAAGCTGTATCTCAATTTATTTTTGAGATATTAATTTTTTATAACTTTCAGTACCAATTTTGTAATTGTGGCAACAGAATCACTCCATTTTCTCTTAAAATTGAATATATATAAATATATAGAAAATAAAATTCGTTGCACTTTCCTATGCTATTTCCGTTTTCTAATTTTCGTTACTCTAAATTTTTCACTTTTAGCAATCGCAGATTTTAAATTTTTATGCCGTCGTACAGAAAAAAAAAATTAATTTTAAATGCAATTTGTTTCAAAGCTGTATCTCAATTTATTTTTGAGATATTAATTTTTTATAACTTTCAGTACCAATTTTGTAATTGTGGCAACAGAATCACTCCATTTTCTCTTAAAATTGAATATATATAAATATATAGAAAATAAAATTCGTTGCACTTTCCTATACTATTTCCGTTTTGTAATTTTCGTTACTCTAAATTTTTCACTTTTAGCAATCGCAGATTTTAAATTTTTATACCGTCGTACAGAGAAAAAAAATTACTTTTAAATGCAATTTGTTTCAAAGCTGTATCTCAATTTATTTTTGAGATATTAATTTTTTATAATTTTCAGTACCAATTTTGTAATTGTGGCAACAGAATCACTCCATTTTCTCTTAAAATTGAATATATATAAATATATAGAAAATAAGATGCGTACACTATTTCAAAATTATCCTCTGTTATAAAATCCGATGAATTTCGGATAATTTGGATAATTTAGTTTTATAGTATTGTGTTAATTTTAGCTTTAATATTTATTTGAGAGTTAAACTAACCAATATAAGATGCACTTTTTACTGTAACTAATTTTGTAGACTTATTATAAATCAATGAAACAGTTCTTTCTTAATTATTTCCTTTCGTCGAATTTCGACGGGTTTCACCTCGTATATATAATACCAATAATTGCAAAACAATATATGAACCACTGAATTTAATACCAAGTTATCACATTAAAATATGGAAAAAAATAAAAATAATAAAAATGAAATTTGCAGAACCAGAACAGAATCATCAGGCCCACAAAGACTTTTGAACTACAAATAAAGTGTGTGGTTTCATCCTCGCACTAGCCATGAAAAAGCAAAATAATACGAAATTGGGGCTGCCAACACACATAATACCAAAATAATGGAGAGAAAAAACTTAAAAATAAAATATAATAACATTATTAAACTGGATAGAAAAATAAAGAAAAAATAAAACCAGAAAAAACATACCATACACTATAGTTTACCTGAAAAAATTGTAAGACAAAATTATTTAATTTTTTAATTTGACAATACTAACTAAATTCAATATCTTAATATAAGATGAAATAAGGAATAAAATAGATAATTATTATATGCATTTTATACATTTAAAAATAGTATTTATCGAAATTGTTAAAAGATAGATACAAGTTAGTCATCAAAATTAATTTAATTATATAAATAGCTATATTTGATATAACTATACAATTATCAATACAATATGTTAATTGAACATCCAATATTATATATATATATATATGTGGGTGTGTCTGTGTGTAACCATTATAGAATACTACTATTCAACATCTACAATTAATATAAAATAACCTAATGTAAAACAGACTTGAACAAGACAAGATACGTTAGCAATATGGGAACAAATACGAATATTATTGGAAATAGTGGTACTTGGTTCGTTTTCAAGGGTAATATCAAGTAGACACTAGAATAACGATTTATTTCTGATTAGAGATAAGGAATAATCCTAAAAATGATTTCTATATTATCCGATAAATCGTAATCACAAAATATAAGTCAATGAAAAAAAAGACATATATTAAACCAATAATAACAGAATTAGGAAAGAGAAAAACTTACAACATACAAACGCCAACATGTGGGAAAAAATAAATGTGCAAGCTCATTTCACTAACAGTTAGGAATATATTGCAATGAGATTTGTATATATTAGACACACACGCATATACAGTGATGGTAACCTCGTCACTGAAATTTTCCCTCAAAATTTCCCACATGAGCTCAATTTTCCCCTCAAAATTTCCCTCGTGAGCTCAATTTTTCCCACACTGTTAAATTCAGCAGTGCTGCCCTCTATCGGCAAATCATCAAAATATATTTTATACTACTTTTCATTTTGGTTCTTCAAAACTAAAATCTTTCAATCAATCGAAGAACATAAGTAATTTAATAAACATAAACATATTATAAAAATAAATTCTTAAGGTAATAATAATGATTATTTTTTTGCTAAAGAAATGCAGATAAACGCAAATGTTCTCAAATAACAGCATGAGAAACGCACATTTCATCAAAGAATTGCGGAAAAACAAAATTTCGTCAAAGAATCACGAAAATATCTAATTTTATCAAAGAATCGCAAAAAAAGATCTCTGATTTCGTTTAAAAAGAATAGAAAAAACCGAAAATCGTGGGAAAAAATACTATTTTCGGCAAAGTATCGCGAAAAAAACGTTAATTTTGTTCAAAAATCATGAAAAAAATCTCAATTTCTGTCAAAAAATTGGGAAAGAAATATAAATTTAATCAAAAATTCGTAGAAAAAAGCACATATTTCTTAAAAGGATCGTGAAAAAAGCATATTTCCCAAAAAAACCGGGGGAGGGGGGGGGGAGAACTCAAAAGTCGCGAAAAAAAGCAAAGTACCTTAAATGTTTACAAAAATATGTGATAGCTTTGCGGGGGAAATTGTGATTTTTCACAGATCCCCCCCCCCTAAAATTGGTCATATGGGCGCCTTTGTTGTCGCGACATTCGAGTCTTCTGCTTTATCCAAATCCATAGCTATAAAACACTAAAATGTAATTTTCGAGATTCTACACTATACACATTCTAGAAAAATTTGAACTAAAATCTTAAACTAAAGAACTGTTTTCGTTTTACGCTTTTCTGAAGCAAGCGAGCGATCGAAACTGAAAATCGAATAGAATAGTTCCGACTGACGTCATAACCGTTTTTCCCCTTCGAAAAATCACCCAGGTTTCTCTACTTTGTAGTCACGTGGTTGTATCTGATCTATTACCTTAGAGAAGTTTAGTTGCATTACAGCTTCGAGAGTCAATGGAACGCAACAGCAATATTCAGCGGAATAGTTACGATGCAATTCGCCAGGAGTTATGAAAAACAAGTCGAAAAAAAGGATTTTCTAAAAACTTTTGCAGAAAGAAACGGAAAAAGCGCGTTCATGAGAGTGGAACGGGAAATTCTCAAAATTTCCCACAAAACCTCAAGTTTCCCCTTTTTCCCACACAGCTCTATTTTCCCCACAGATGTGGGAATTTTCCCACAAGTTACCATCACTGCGCATATATATATAACTAGAAAATTTCAAACTGAATTACGATTAGATGTTTCAAATAAATTTAAATAATATATATTTTAACAATAAGAAAACATAAATGTGCCCATTTTTACGTCAGGTTTTGCATAGCTAAAAATGGAATTTTATTCAATATTTTTTTTTGGGGGGGGGAGGGGAGAAAGATAATGTTGATATCGATATTTGAAAAAAAATCCTTCTGGGTAATAAAAAAACATCCTTTTTTGTTATAATAAAAATGAAAACATTTCAAACTCTATAATGATTAGAAATTTAAAATAAATTTAAAATACAAGTGATTTCAATAATAAGTAATCAAAAAAGTGTTCGAAAAGATGTATTAAAAAAACAAATAAAAATTGAATTCAAATTCCACAACAATTTGTTTTATGAATCTGAACAAATTCATTAAAATTTAAATTATAATTTCATCTTCTATACCAACAGAGCAGAAGCAATAACGAATGTTAATAGGGTTTTATTTAAAATGGCAATACATTTCAATTCGAATCTACACGGATTCATATCCAAAAAGACAATTTTGTCAAACGATGATAAATGCGAAATTTTTTTCTTTTCATAACTTGTTTTCCTTTCAGCTCGACTTATTTCACTCACGCACAAACTAAACTGAATATTTCCCTTTTGAATTTATATTTCTATGAGCTGTCAGATGTGGTCTGAAAAAGTTTATAAAAAAATAATCAAATAATTCAAAATTTGTTTTGATTAGAACTGCTATTACCAGCTGTTGCAAACAAAAATGCATTATTTCGTTGGAGAACAACTCTTGACGAAAAATGACAGAAATTAATTTTAAGCGTAAGAAATTTGAATAATTATTCCGAAAATGTCATAAAATTACGAAATGGCCTTTAATATCATCCTGTAGTCTTAGCTATGATAATAAAGATGATGAGGAAATTCTAGAAAAAAATTAATATTCATTGAAGATTTATTTAAATTTAGTTTATAATTATGTTTAAGTTCGGTAAAATATATTTTATTCTACCACGTGTTCATGTCTACCCATCTTAATTTGGGGATCGACACAACACATTTTTTTCCATATTAAATAAAAATCTGTTTTTCGATTAACTAGTCACAATAATATACACAACAACTATTACAAGATTCGGTTAACTAAACTCAACAACTATTACGAGTTTAATTCAGATTTTAAAATTAAAACACGTTTAAATATAATAAAAAATACATACTGGCCTTTATTTAATGTCAGTAAAGAAAGTTATATTCTCCATTTACTCTATGCATTATTATTTAAATTTACAAATAAACACATAGAAATAAAAATTAAAATTAATTTTTTCAAAAATATGTATCACAAACTCCAAACATTCATTAAAATTCCAAGAACAACTTCATATACCACAACAAGAGGAAGAAAGCAATAGCATATGATAATAGAATTTAATTTGAACCAGTAATGCATTGAAATTCAAATCTACACATGTCTATAAAGGACAATTTTGTTAAACAATGATAGATGCAAAAATTTCCTCAATAATTTTCTCATCTATTAATAGCTGTATAAAAAAATTATTTAACTAACACACAAAACTCATTACAAACTACATTAAAATATGGCAACGTGATTCCTTCGACGAACACCTACATTATAAAGAAAAATTTTCTTGATGACTTGTTTTCCTTTGACGTCGACTTATTTCACTCTCGTACAAACTTAAGTGAATATTTCTCTTTTGAATTTAGATTTATATGAGCTCTCAGATATGGTTTGAAGCCGTTTAGGAAAAAAAATGAAATAAATAATTTAAAATTCGTTTAGATTAAAACTGCCATTACCAGTTGTTCCAAACAAGATTGCATTATTTTGTTGGGCAACAACTCTCGACGAAGAGTGACAGAAATTAATTTTAAGCATAAGAAATTTGAATATCTTATCCAAAAATGTCACGGAGTTACAAAATCGCTTTTTAATATCATTCTGCAGTCTTAGCTATAATAATAAAGATGTTGAGAAAATTCTAGAAAAAAATTAATATTCCATAATAAATAAACGTCTATTTTTCGTTTAACTAGACACAATAATAATAACAATTATTAAGTTTAATTCAGATTGTTATTATTAAAACATGTTTAAATCTAATATAAAAAAATATAACGGCCTTTATTCGAAGTCAGTAAAGAACGTTATATTTTCCATTTCTTCTATGCTTTTTTATTTAAATTTACAAATAAACGCATAGAAAAATAAATAACTAAATTTAAATTCTACAAAAAAAATTGTATCACGAATTCGAACAAACTCATTTAAATTCAAATGACAACTTCATCTACTACAACAACAGAGAAAATACAATATCAAATGATAATACGGATTAATTTGAACCAGCAATAGAGTTCAATTTAAATCTACTGATGTCTACTCAAAAAAAAAAAAAAAAAAAAATGTCAAACAAAGATAAATACAAAAACTTTTTCAATAATTTTCTCATATAGGAATAGGTAGTATGAAATAACAATATTTAAATAACACACAAAACTCATTACAAACTACATTAAAATACGGCAACGTGATTCCTTCAACAAAACGCCGACATTATAAAGCAAAATTTTCTCCATAACTTGTTTTCCTTTCACGTCCACTTATTTCACTCACGTATAAACTGAAGTGAATATTTCCCTTTTGAATTTAGATTTCTATGAGCTGTCAGATGTGGTTTGAAGCCGTTTAGAAAAAAAAATTAATAATTTAAAATTTGGTTTGATTAGAACTGCCATTAACAGCTGTTGCAAACGAGATTGAATTATTTTGTCGGACAACAATTCTCGATGAAAAACGACAGAAATTAATTTTCAGCGTAAGAAATTGGAATTGCTTGTCCAAAAATATCATAAAATTAAGGAATGACTTTTTAATATAATTCTGTAATAGTAGTTAAAATAATAATAATGATGATGATGAAATTGAAGAAAAAAATAATTTTGCGTAATAAATAAAGGTCCATAGGTCCAACAAGGGGCTTTTGTTTTAATAGACATCATAATAATAACAATTATTACGAGTTTAATTAAGATTATAAAATAAAAATATGTTTAAATGTAAAATAAAAAACATAAAAGCCTTTATTCAAAGTCAGTAAAGAACGTTATATTTTCCATTTACTCTATGCATTATTATTTAAATTTACAAAAAAAGCATAGAAAAAATAAAATAAAAACTAAATTTAAATTCTACAAAACATTTTGTATCACGAATTCGAACAGACTCATTAAAATTCAAATAACAACTTTATCTACTACAACTACAGAGAAGATCCAATAATAAATGATAATAGAGTTTTTAATTCAAACCACCAATCGAGTTCAATTTAAATCTAATCATGTCTAAAAAAACCAGTTTTGTCAAATGATGATAAATGCAGAAACTTTTTCAACAATTTTCTCATATAGGAATAGCTAGTTATGAAATCAAAATGTTTAAATAACACACAAAACTCATTACAAACTACCTTAAAATATGGCAACGTGATTCCTTCGACTAAACACCGACATTATAAAGCAAAATTTTCTCCATAACTTGTTTTCCTTTGACGTCGACTTATTTCACTCACGTACAAACTGAAGTGAATATTTTTCTTTTGAATTTAGATTTCTATGAGCTCTCAGATGTGGTTTGAAGCCGTTTAGAAAAAAAAATAAATAATTTAAAATTTGGTTTGATTATAACTGCCATTAACAGCTGTTGCAAACAAGATTGCATTATTTTGTTGGACAACTCTCGATGAAAAACGACAGAAATTAATTCTCAGCGTAAGAAATTGGAATTGCTTGTCCAAAAATATCATAAAATTACGGAATGACTTTTTAATAAAATTCTGTAATAGTAGTTAAGATAATAATAATGATGATGATGAAATTGAAGAAAAAAATAATTTTGCATAATTAATAAAGGTCCATAGGTCCAACAAGGGGTTTTCGTTTTAATAGACATCACAATAATAACAATTATTACGAGTTTAATTAAGATTATAAAATCAAAATATGTTTAAATGTAAAATAAAAAACATAAAAGCAAAGTCAGTAAAGAACGTTATATTTTCCATTTACTCTATGCATTATTATTTAAATTTACAAATAAAAGCATAGAAAAAAAATAAAAACTAAATTTAAATTCTACAAAACAATTTGTATCACAAATTCAAATAGACTCATTCAAATTTAAATGACAACTTTATCTACTACAACTACAGAGAAAATCCAATAACAAATGATAATAGAGTTTAATTTAAACCACCAATCGAGTTCAATTTAAATCTAATCATGTCTAAAAAACCCAGTTTTATCAAACGATGATAAATTCAAAAACTTTTTCAATAATTTTCGCATATAGGAATAGCTAGTTATGAAACCAAAATGTTTAAATAACACACAAAACTCATTACAAACTACATTAAAATATGGCAACGTGATCCCTTCAACAAAACGCCGACATTATAAAGAAAAATTTTCTCCATAACTTGTTTTATTTTGACATCGACTAATTTCATTCGCATACAAACTGAAGTGAATATTTTCACTTTGAATTTAGATTTTTATGAGCTGTCAGATGTGGTTACAAGCCGTTTAGAAAAAAAATAATTCAAAATTTGTTTTGATTAGAACTGCCATTACCAGCTGTCGCAAACAAAATTGTATTATTTTGTTGGGCAACAACTCTCGACGAAAAATGACAGAAATTAATTTTAAGCGAAAGAAATTTAAAATGTAGTCTTAGCTATAATAATAAAAATGATGAGGAAATTCCAGAAAAAAATTAATATACCATATTAAATAAACGTTTATTTTTCATTTTACTAGACACAATAATAATAATTATTACGGGTTTAATTCAGATTGTAAAATTAAAACATGTTTAAATGCAATATAAAAAAGCATACAAAACGGCCTTTATTCGAAGTCAGTAAAGAACGTTATATTTTCCATTTTCTATTGTTATTTAAATTTAAAAATAAAAGCATAAAAAATAATATAAACTAAATTTAAATTATACAAAAAATTTGTATCACGAATTCGAACAAACTCTTTAAAATTCCAATGACGATTTCATCTACTACAACAACAGAGATATTGCAAACACAAAAGATAATGGAATTTAATTTGAACCAGCAATAGTGTACATTTCAAATCTACTCATGTAAAAAAAAACCACTTTTGTCAAACGATGATAAATGCAAAAATTTTTTCGATAAATTTCTCATATAGGAATAGCTAGTATGAAATAAAAATGTTTAAATAACACACAAACCTCATTACAAACTGCATTAAAATACTGCAACGTGATTCATTCAACTAAACATCGCCATTATATTAAAAAAAATAATAATAATAATAAAATTCTCCATAACTTATTTTGCTTTGACGTCGACTTATTTCACTCACGTACAAACTGAAGTGAACATTTCCCTTTTGCATTTAGATTTTTCTGAGCCATCAAATGTTGTTTGAAGCCGTTTAGAAAAATAAATAAATAAATAATTTCTTTTGATTAGAACCTCCATTACCAAATATTGCAAACTAGATTCATTATTTTGTTGGGCAACAACTCTCGACGAAAAATGACAGAAATTAATTTTTAGCGTAAGAAATTCGAATACCCTGTCCAAAAATATCAGAAAATTACGGAATGACTTTCTTATCTTAATCTGCAGTAGTGGTATTCATGATGATGAAACTGAAGAAAAAATTAATTTTCCATAACAAATAAATGTCTATTTTTCGTAGTTATTTAATTTTGACACTACGATAGAGAATTTTGAAGTATTAACATGTAAGAGGAAGAGGACATTTTTGGGATTGCCAGATTCGACTAGTTTTAATTTTATCCTAATATGCTTTTATGAACTTAATCCGGTACTTACTATAAAATTAGTGCACATTTAAACTTCATTTAGCATTTCATTAAAAAAATTGAGGGAGATCATAGGAAGCGTATTGGGAGGTCCATCCAATGCAACAAATTGTGAATCCCATAGTATTTATCTAAGTAATTCTAATTAAATTAATCTGTTTTTAACAATTCAACGTTTATATGTTTTATATTACTATTGTATATTATATTACAGAATTATATCATTAAAAGTTGTTATCTAGGATTTAAAAGCCTAGGTACATAATGTGCGCCGCCTCTATCATTAACTACGTCCGTGTTATTCAGGGTAGTATCTCGGCTAATTACCGAAGAATTTTTTTAAACCATTGTCAACAATGATTTTATACTTCTGCTGTGATAGGTATCTTCAACATTTGTTAGCACCTATGCTGAATGCCTCAAAATCAAATTTTTTTTCTTTAACAGGTGAATGCGTTTTACTCAAAAACAATGTGGCCTAAGATAAATCGCTATACTTTTAGTGAAATATTTAAAGAATGTTTACTACCTCTTTTTTCATAATTTTAATTTCAATAGATTTAGAAATAAATGGGGAGGGAGGAACATACTTTTACACTTCATTTTTCACGCTATCTCCAAATACATAATATCTAAAATTAAAAGAAATATACTTAATTCAACTCCTTTCAGACACTAACCTATACGATGTACAAAGAAAAGATTTTTTTAAGTAACTTAATTAACCCTCTCCACTGTATAAAAAAATTCAAGAGGTTACTAAAATTTTTTTTGTAAATTTGTATTCCACAGAATTTTTTAGTAACCATTACAAGCATTTTTTTTGCAAGTGAAACAAACATTTCTTTTGTAAACTGAACAAAAAAAAATTTTGTATAACTAACTTAAAACTTTTCAGTATTAGCCACCAAGCAAATTTTAGTAATAGCTCCAAAATTATTTTTAGTTAATTAAAAATTATATTTAGACTTCTGAAGCGGAAGGTTTTCGGCAAAACCACAATAGATGGCAGCACCAAGCATTGCTAACTGCTCTATTTTGACATGTTTCTAGAGGGGACGGAAAGTCCAGAGATCATTACCCATGGTAACTGCTAAGACATGATTTTCAGATTTATTTAACGAGTACTTACATTGCATACATTCGGTGCATATTTGGTGGCGTCCAGCATCGAACCCGGATACTTTCAGCCTTGAGCCTTGTACTATGACCACTAGGCTATCACGGCCACACCCAGTGAGTTTTAGTAATAGCTATTAAAAATGCAAAACTATTAACTCAACTCGTTGCCAGCTTTTTTCTAGTAATTCTTACAGATTCCTTATAACCGAGTAAGATTACTAAAATTTTTTTAGTAATTACAAGGATCACTAAAATTTTTTTAGTAGATCGACCTTTTTTTTACAGTGTACCCCTAAATCCTAAATATATTTTGAATATTTAATAATCTGTAAATATGTGGATCAATAGTCTTTATTAATTTCTCAAATTTGAATTGTCTTGGTTTCATAGATTACAAGTAAAATTACTCTAGTAGACAGATAGACAAAGAGATGGACAGACACGCAGACACAGGAGTGATATTATATTGGTTCCGTTTTCACTTTTTAAGTACGGAACCCTAGAACTAATAAAAAGTAAATTTGCAAAAAAATTTTATCTTGAATTTGAAAAAAAAATGTATTAAAATTTAAATGATATTTTAATTTACCACAACAGCAAGAAAAAAGAAAGACGGAACGGTCATTTAAACCAGCAATAGAATTCCTCTCGAATCTATCCGTAACAAAAAAAAAAAAAAAAAAAAAAAAAAAAAAAAAAAAAAAAAAAAGCAGCCTTACCAAACGATGATAAATGGATAAATGCCATCAATAATTTTCTCATATAGGAATATCTATATGAAAACAAAATATTTAAATAACACACAAAACTATATATTAACTATGTTAAAATGCAGCACCGTGACTCCTTCTACTAAACACTGACAATATATAAAGAAAATTTTTCCCCGTAGCTTGTTTTCCTATGAAATCGACTTTTTTTACTCATATACAAACTGAAGTAAATATTTCCATTTTGAATTTAGATTTCCATGAGCTGTCAGACGTGGTCTGAAGCAGTTTAGAAAATAAAAAACCAAATAATTCAAAATTAATTTTGATTAGAACTGCCACAACCAGCTGCTTCAAATAAGATTTCATTATTTTGTTGGGCAACAACTCTCAACTAAGAATGACAGAAATTAATTTTAAGCGTAAGAAATTCGAATCTGCTGTCCAAATATGTCATGAAAACTAAGGACTAAATTATTTATCTTAGTCTGTAGTAGTAGTTATGATGATGATGATGATGATGGAATTAAAAAAAATCATTAATAAAATTTTTCGATAATAAGTAATCATATATTTTTCGTATAACTAGACTTAATGAAAATAACAATTATTACAAGTTTAATTTAGATTAGAAAAAAATACAGCATATGATTTTAATAATTAAAAATACTAAACTTTTCCCTTTTTAAGCAAGTTTGTACCGTAAAATGGGGTGAATCGGAACACTTTTCAACTTTAACGTTAAAAAAAGGCAACAACTGATTTTTATTATTTTTATTTTTCTACTGGAAACTTCGGTCTTGTTTTGTTCTTTACTTTTTAAGCAAAAACGAAAGATTTTTACTGTTTACATGTATATTATTATTTTTTTTTTATTGGTGTTCCGATTCACCCCGCAAATACGGGTGAATCGGAATAGACGTTGTAATCTTTATTTATTCCGATTCAAACTTTAATAGAGTTAATAAAAACATATAAGGGAGGAATAGGAACACGTAATTACTGTGAAACGAAGCCTTTATTTTATATACTAATAAAGATATGCCTTTTTAAAAATTAGAAAATAGCTTTGAAATCAAGAAAAAATAAAATTTATTTAAAGAAATAATATCCGAATTGCAGAAGTAGAATTTAATACAAATTAAGCCTTGTTCTGTGTTATCCTTCACTAGTAGTCATTGGGTAAGTGAATCTATTGAGTATCCCCAATCGCTGTATGTATTAATAAGATCTACTAATACGCCTTCATCCCCAGCACTTAGTACTGTTTGCATCCCTCCCTTTTTTAATTAATTTTTCATTGTGAGATGTTTGTGTGATATTGTGGATGTCAGAGAATAATTCTGTGCAGTTTTTCTAACTAATTTGTTATTTTTAAATTCTTTTATTATGTGTTCCATGTATGTTGGATTAGGCGTTGACCTTTTTGTTTAACCAAGTAATTTCTTGCACCTTTAAACTCTTCAAGTAATTAGAACAATCAAAATTTTGTTACAATACATATTCATATATACGTTTTCATATATTATGTTTTCATGAAACTATTACTTTAAAGAAAAATAAACCATAAGTGAAAACGTGTTCCGATTCACCCCGTAAATCTTAAACCTCTGATGTTACAAGCCATTTTTCATTTTTTTATTATTTAGATTAAAAATAAGTAGAATTTAATACAGCATATCGTTTGCAGGTGTATCATTAATTAAAAATCCCCACTCTTAGGTTTAGAATACGAAAAATACTGTAGTTACATACAAATTTTTGAAGACGTTGAAAAAAATGAATTTTTTGAGGATCCTCTTGAAGTTTTTTTATATACCCCAGTAGTGGTGCCAATATGTCAA
Organism: Maratus speculifer; assembly: GCA_964019185.1. NCBI lineage: Eukaryota > Metazoa > Arthropoda > Arachnida > Araneae > Salticidae > Maratus > Maratus speculifer. The sequence goes on from OZ025294.1 coordinate 281,617,865, forward strand.
AACACAATTTTCCAACTCTTAATGCTATATCCTTCTTATTAAAAAAATTGGCAACTAAAAATATCATCACATATATTTATAATGAATTTATTTGTATGATTGGGAAGTTTCGTTCCTATTCACCCTGCTGTTCCTATTCATCCCATTTTATGGTACATCACAAAAAATCCTATCACATATATATTTGCAAAATGATGATGATGATATTGCTATTGGTATTTAAAAAATAATTACAGTTTCCTTTTTAATAGTGAGTAAATATTCTATTTCACTTTAATAGATAAAATAAAAATAAGAAAATTACAAATTTTCTTAAGATTCGAAGTTTAAAATAAATTTAAATGGTAAATGATTTTAATAATTATAAATTATAAATGTGTCCATTTTTATTTAAAGTTGTATGCACTTAATGCAAAAAATTGAAATCTTATGCAATATAGTGGTGAAGATAATGATGATATCGATATTTTAAAAATATTTTTTCAGAGTAGAAAATGAATTTTCTATTTCTTTTTAGATACAAAAATAAATAAATAAATAAATAAATAAATAAATAAATAAATGGTAAAATGGTTAGAAATTTAAAATAAATATAAGTGATAAGTGATTTTATTAATAAAGAATCCTAAGCTTGTCGAAGTAAATATATAAAAAAACAACTAAAATGAATTTTAAATACTAGAATATTTAAATCACGCATTTAAATAATTTTGTTAAAATTAAAATTTCTCCTACCAACAACAGTGAGCAAGCAATTACGCATAACTATAGTAGTTGACTTGAACCAGCAATAGAGTACAATTCGAAAAAAAAAAAATACGGACGATAACAGTGCTTAATTTGAACCAGCAATAGAGTTCAATTCGGTAAAAAGCAATTACGCACGATAATAGATTTTAATTTTTATCAGCAATAGAGTTCAATTCGGAAAAAAGCAATTACGCACGATAATGAAGTTTAATTTGAACCAGCAATAGAGTTAAATTTTGAAAATATCAATTACGCACGATAATAGAGTTTAATTTGAATTAGCAATAGAGTTCAATTCGGAAAAAAAGCAATTGCGCACGATAATGGAGTTTAATTTGGACCAGTTCAATTCGAATCTGCTTATTGCTAAAGAGGCAATTTTGTCTAACAGTGATAATTCCAGAACTTCCCCAATAACTTTCTCATAAAGAAATAGTCTAGAAAGAAATAGTATAAAATAAAGTTTAAATAAAAAATGATTCTGACAATTAGAAAATCGTAAACATGTCCATTTTTACTTAAAGTTGTAGATACTTAACACGAAAAATGAAATCTTATGCAATATAGTGGCGAAGACATTGAAGATATTGATATATAAAAGAAAAAAATCCTTCTGAGTTTGGTTTTTCTATATCCAAAAAATAGAATATTACAAATTGTACAATGATTAGAAATTTAAAATAAAGTAAAATAATAAGTGATTTTAATAATAAAGAATCCTAAACTTGCCGAAGTAAAATATCGAAAAAGAAATAAACTTTAATTTTAAATACTGGAAAATTTTTAATCACGAAATTGAACAAATTTATTAAAATTAAAATGATAATTTCACCTACCACAACAACAGGAAAAAAGCAATTATGCTCGATAATGAAGTTTAATTTTGACCAGCAATAGAGTTCAATCCGAATTTGATCATTGCTAAAGAGACAAATTTGTCAAACAATGATAATTGCAGAAACTTCCTCAATAACTTTCTCGGAAAGGAATAGTCAGTATGAAACTAAAATAATTAAATAGCGCACAAAACTCATTACAAACTATACAAGAATGTGGCAACGTGATTCCTTCAATTAAACACCGACATTATAAAAAAAATTTTCCTCTTTAACATTGACATCGACTTATTTCACTCACGTACAAATTGAATTGAATATTTTCCTTTTGAATTTAGGTTTTTCAAATGTGGTCTGAAGCAGTTAAAAAAAATCAAATAATTCAATATTTGTTTTGATTAGAACTGCCATTAGAAGCTGTTGCAAACAACACTTTATTATTTTGTTGGACAGCAACTCTCGACGGAAAATGACAGAATTTAATTTTAATAGTGAGAAATTCAAATGCCCTGTCCAAACTTTCCATAATGATATGAAAAATAGTTTTTAGTCTCATTCCATTTAAGTCGTTAAAGTAATGATGATGATGATGAAATTTATGAAAAAATTTATTGGTTAAAAATTTTTGATGATAAGTAAACATTTTTTTCGAGTAACTTGTCACAATAACAAGAAAAATTATTTCGATTTTCGATTAAGATTATTAGGATGAGCGAAGCCAATCTTCTACTAGACTACACAAATTACATTTTGTCGTACACTTTACAAAAAATCTATTCAGTATTTTGAATTAAAATTAAACTTAAAAATAAATTATGATCTGTAAATTTGCACAATATTATTATTATTATTATTATTATTATTATTATTTTTTACAGAATAACCATAAAAAAGGTATCATTATAATTCATTTATTTTATATGTTTTTCTAATATGGACCCATTTTTAAAAATAAAAATGAAACATTTGTATTTTGAGAAGGAAATATAAATCATGGAGCACAGGGAGTACGAAACCTGCCTACTTTTTGTATTAAGCAAAAATCATTGAGTCGGTAAAAATGAAAAGAGTCATGAATGATTAAATATTATCGTCGCATCAAAATTTCTCATTTTTTAATATTATTTAAAGAGGGAAAGGAACCGATATATCTGCATTTTGCGATGACAAAATATTAAATATTGTAAACATTGAAAATGTCTGTTTAATTTATATTTCAAACCGTAAAAAAACATTAAACTAGCTTGTATTAAAAATTTATGTTATTTGAAAGAAAAATGTATTTTTAATAGAATAATTTATTAAGAGGGGTTCGAAATAGCGCATATTTTGGTGCTCATTCTTTTTAATCATGTAATAAAATCACGATTTCATTTATGAAATTCTTAAAACGCCTTTTTTATGAAAATTACAGCATATTTTCAATGAATTAAAATTTGTAAAAATTCAGTTATTTACATTTAATAATAAAAGTATTTTCCAGGGTTAAGAATTAAAAAACGCAATTTATTCTTACTATGGGCGTGTTCAGCGCAACTTACCAAAATAACCGATGTTACCGACCGATTGTAGGGCAGTCCGAAAGCGAATTGTGGCACCAATGAAAACGATTCTGTTGAATTGTAGCAGATGTCACACATCATCTTGATTTTCATTTTGTACTTCTCTACAATCGGTAAGTAATCAGTAAGTGACCGGTAAATGACCTGTGTTGAACACGCCCTAAGAGAAGTCATTTACGCAGACGATACACACATTTTAAAAGAATGGTATTATGTTTTTATTTATTTATTTATTTATTAAAGTGGCAACAAAATAATTCTAAACAAATAAAATGAATTGTTAAATTCGTTAAATAAAGCGTTATTCAAATTCGAAGGTTGAACATTGAACCAAATGAAATTTATTTAATATTATGAAGTAATTACTATTAGTATTATTCCCATTATGTTTGCCGTTTAAAAACAATTTATGAAATTTGGCTGAATTTAATTTTTATTTTAATCCAATTCATGGAATTGACTAAAATTAAAATGCAACAACACATAACATGACATTTTTGTTTAATAAAGATACAAAAATATTATAAAAAATATTGTTACTTTCAAATATTTATCTAATGAAATAACTCTTCGCGAATCCAAACAAAGCATTGTCTTTGATAGTTAAAGCTAGCTAGCTAAGTTACACTACTAATTTTTCTAGTTAGATTTACAAGAACTTTACATAGTATGTGACATTAATAACTAAAAATAGTAAACTATTCCAGTTTTAGGTGCGTTCGTAATTATGTAAATACGTAGCACCTATTGTTGTCGCTCAGTCCGTCCGTCTGTCTGTCCGTCTGTCTGTCCGCATATAACAATGCAAAAACTACCGAACGGAATCGTTTGAAATTTAAAATACATAATTATTACATAATTTTGTCGAGTCATTTCAAATTTTATGAAAATCGGATGGATAGATCAATTACAGGGACAGTCAAAAGGATTCCGTTACATTACGGTCGATGGGGGAAAAAGTTTCAAATGCATTTTAATCGTTTGAAATTTAAAATGTATATTTATTACATAATTTTGTCGAGTCATTTCAAATTTTATGAAAATCGTATGGATAGATCAATTACAGGGACAATCAAAAGTATTCCGTTACATTACGGTCAATGAAGAAAAAAGTTTCAAATGCATTTTAATGGTGTTATACTCATTTGAATATAACAGAATTGACATGAATCTATGAAATATGTACTAAAAAATACATTTTGTACAATCTGTGATGCAAAGAATATTTATTATTAAATTACATTGCCACACAAATGTATTCCACTAAATAATGTTTTGCGGGGAAACATTGTTTGGGGGGGGGGGTGTTTTAATTATATTAAACTACTTCACATTTTATGAATAAGATATACGTTAATGAAGTATAATAAAAATTACTCCCTGCATATTTACAGGAACACAAAGATTTCGACCACTATACTGTATCCAAAGTACGCTCTACTATATCAGCAAGATCTGAATATTTTAAAACTTCGTTATCAACGAACGCACCTCATTTACTACGCTTTACGTGCAATTTCCAACTTGTTTGTTAGGTTGTTGTACATCACGAGAAAAAGACAATCATGTTTAGTGATGAAGAAGACAATGCTATTGTTATAGAAAAATATATACATTTTAATTTTCAATAGGAAGTAAATATTCTATTTCCCTTTAACAGATAAAAAAATGAGAAAATTACAAATTGAATTACGATTAGATATTTATAATAAATTTAAATGGTAAGCATTTTAACAGTAAGAAATCATAGACGTGTTCATTTTTGCATGAGGTTGTATATCGCGAAAAATGGAATCTTATTCGAAACCCTTAACTTCCTAAGTGTTTTTTTTTTTTTTTTTTTTTTTTTTTTTTTTTTTTTTTTTTTTTTTTTTTTTTTTGACGCAATAAAAATAGAAATATTTAAAAATGTATAAGGATTAGAAATTTAAAATAAATTTGAATGATAATTGATTTGAATAATAAAGAATCCCAAATCTTTCCGAAAACTCATATAAAGAAAACTATTAAAAAGCGAATTTTAATTCGACAAAAATTTATATCATCAATGTGAAAAAATTCATTAAAAGTTAAATTATGATTTCATCTTCCACAACAACAGGGAAAGGAGCATTAGCGAGTGTTAATACGATTTCACTTAACACTAAAACCGCGGAAATATTTTCCCCAGATTCCTAAAAATATTTCACATCAGAATTTTCATTTTAAACTAAATCACTTGTTTATTTAAATTATTTTTCAGCCTCATATATCTAACTTATTTTATAAAGAATTTTCTGGTTCGAATCGACATCTATTTCTTTGTTCCTGGTCAAACTGACCCGGTTCCTTGGTTCTAGTGTTAAACTGGCAATTCAGCTCAATTTGATTCTACATGTATTCATATCTGAAAAGTCAATTTTGTCAAACGGTTATAAATGCATAAACTTCCTCAATAATTTTCTCATATAGGAATAGCTAAATGAGAACAATATTTAAATAACATACAAAATTCCTTACAAACAAGATTAAAATACGGCAACACAATTCCTTCAACTGAACATCAGCATTATAAAGAAAAATTTTCTTCACTCCTTGTTTTCCTTTGAGATGGACCTATTTTATTCACGTACAAACTGAAGTGAATATTTCCATTTTGAATTTAGATTTATTTCTATGAGTTGTCAAACGTGGTCTGAAGCAGTTAAAAAAATATTCAAATAATTCAAAATTTGTTTTGATTAGAACTGCCATTACCATCTGTTGCAAACAAGATTTCATTATTTTGTTGGGCAGCAATTCTCGACGAAAAATGACAGAAATTAATTTTAAGCATATGAAATTCGAACCTTCTATCTGAAAGTGTCTTAATCACATTCTGTAGTAATAGTTATTTGGACCATGATGATGAAATTCAAGAAAAAATAATTAATATATTTTTTGTGAAATGTAGGCATCTATTTTTTGTATAAATAGTCACAATAACAATAAAAAATGATTTCGTGTTCCATTAGGATTATGAAATTAAATATATATATGATTAGTGATTTTGATAATTAAAAATGGTAAATTTGACGATTCTTTACATAAGGTTATTATACATCGCGAAAAAATAAATTCACATATATTATAGTGCTGATAAGAATAATGCTAATTGTATTAAAATAATAATAATAATAAGTAAATATTCTATTTCACATTAAAATATAAATTTAAAAAAATACAAATTGCCTAACGATTAAAAGTTTAAAATTTTTTAAATGGTAAGTTATTTTAATAATAACAAATCATAAACTTGTACATTTTTGCGTAATATTTTACATCGCGAAACATGGATTCTTATATAATCCATAGTGGTGAAGATAATGATGATATCGATATAAGAAAACCCTTAGGGTTAGTAAATAAAAATCTTATTTTGTTTCACTGGTTGCAATAAATTATTATTTTTACAAATTGTATAATGTTTACAAATTTAAAATAAATTTAAATTATAAGTGATTTTAATAATAAAAATTACCAAACATGCCAATATAAACATATTGAGAAAAAGTAATAAAAATTACATTGAAATTTCAAATTTAATCGAATTCTCTAAAAATCGACTAACAATTTCATCTACTACAACAAAGGGGAAAAATGCAACAACATATATTAATAGAGTTTCATGTAACCAGCAATTGAAATGAATTCGAATATGCTCATATCTCTGAAAGGGCAATATTGTTAAATGATGATAAACACGAAAATTCCCTAAATAATTTTCTCACATAGGAATAGCTAGTATGAAAACAAAATTTTTAAATAACACACAAAACTCATTACAAACTATATTAGAATGCGGCAACGTGATTCCTTCAACTAAACACTAGCTTTATAAAGAAAATTTTTCTTCCTAGCTTGTTTTCCTTCGACATCGCTTTATTTCACTCAAGTACAAAATGAAGTGAATATTTCATTTATAAATTTACGAGGGCATTTCGAAAAATAAAGATGCAACGTACGCCGGAGGAAAAGAAAAGTTTTGGCAAGCAAGTTGGCAACACAGGTGTTAATCTTGAACCGTTCAGTTTCTCCTTGCGGTCGTTCGGCATTTCAACGTTGATTGTTGTTGGAGTAGGTCGTGTTTAAAATGTTTCCGCCGATTCAGAATCCCGCCAAAAGCTAAGTGTGCTCCGTCATACGTTTTCTTCATGCAAGAGGTCAGCGACCAGCGGATATTCACAAAGAAATTGTTTCTGTTTATGGGAACATTATCAATCGACAAAATGTAACGAAATGGTGTCGTCATTTCTCTGAAAGTAGGACCGATGTTCATGACGAACAAAGAACAGGTCGGCCATTGTGATCTCTGATGCCCTTCTTCAGAGAACGGAGAAAGCAATTCGTGCGAATAGACGTCTCAAATTGAAAGAATTGCATTAAAGTCACATCTTGGAGGAAAATAATTCCACGACGATAATGAGATCAACGATGAAGTTGAAATGTGGTTCCGACAACAGGCGGAAATCTTCTATGACTGTGGGATAGAAAAGCTTGTGCCCCGATTTAACAAATGTTTGGATAACGGGGGTGATTATGTCGAAAAATAATAAATAATCCAGTTAATAAGATGAAACTTACATTTTCTAAATAAATGTTTTTTTTAAGGAATGCGAGCCATTGTATCTTTATTTTTCGAAATGCCCTCGTAGATCTCTATGAGTTCTTAAGCATGGTCTTAAGCAGTTTTTAAAAAGTTAAATAATCTTAAATTTATTTTGATTAAAACTGCCATAAAAAAGTCAAAAGTTAAAAAAAAAATCAAGGGTGATACGAGAGTTATATATTTGAACTAGCAATAGAATTGAATTCGAATCTACTCATATCAAAAAGGATAGTTTTGTCAGACGATGATAAATGCAATAACTTCCTCAGTAAATTTACTTGCATGGGAATAACTTGTACGAAAAAAAATATATATTCAGATAACACACAAAACTCATTACTAAATGTATATTAAAATACGGAAACGTGATTCCTTCAGTAAAACATCTATATTATGAAGAATTGTTTTCTTACTAGCTTGTTTTCCATTGACGTAGCCTTATTTCACTCACGAACAAACGAAATGAATATTTCCCTTTTGAATTTAGATTTATATGAGCTGTCAGACGTGGTCTTAAAAATAATCAAATAAGTGAAAATTTGTTTTCATTGAAAATGCCATTAGCTGCTGTTTAAAACAAGATTTCATTATTTTGTTAAACAACTACTCTCGACGAAAAATGACAGAAATTAATTTTATGCATAGGAAATTCGATTTAACTACACAAAAATGTCATGAAAACAAAGAAATAACTTTTTAATCTTAATCTGTAATGGCAGTTATGATGGCGATGACAATGATGAAGTTTAAGAAAAAAATATTTAAAAGAATTTTTCGATAATAAGTAAACATCTCTTTTCGTTTAGCTAGACTCAATACTAATATGAATTATTGTGAGTTTTGTTAAGATTAGTAAATTAAAATATAGTTACATGATAAACGGTTTTAATAAAAGCAAATCTTGAACTTATGAACTTATTTGTTTTTATAATAGACTGGGATTCGGCAGCACAGATAATCACTTGATCGAGTTCACGACCTAACTTCCAGAATTAATTAAGACTAGATTCGAACGTGAAACGCAATCGGTTTTCCAAGTCATATCTTGGTGGAAAACATTGGAAACGCGATTTTTGATTCATAGATTTACCGTTGTGTTTTCCGACTCCCACTCCTATATCTTTTCATACACTGTTAAAAATCTGCTGCATTTTGCTGCAACGCACTCCCCTGCTTGCATAGAAAACGGTTACTTGGCCGTGAAATGGAGCTTTCTCATTGGTTGGAATAGAGATATTATATACAAGCGGGGGAGTGCGTTGCAGCAAAATGCAGCAGATTTTTAACAGTGTACCCTTGGGTACAGGAAAATACAATAGTAAACCTATGAGTCAATTGCTAAAATCAGGTTATCAGGGGTTTTCCACGAAGATATGACTTGACAGACCTATTGCGCTTTAATGTGTGAATCGAATTTTAACTGATTCTCGAATTTCAACTGAGAAACCTATAAGACGGTTGTCGGTGCTGCCCCATCCCGGTCTATTATGCAATGTTGTACATCGCGAAAAAATACAATGATATATAATATAGCGATGAGGACAATAATGTTATTGGTATTAAATTAATAAATTTTCTTTCACATTAGTAAGTAAATATCATCTATTACTTTAATGAATAAAAGTAAAATAATAATATTATAAATTGCATAATAATCAGACATTTAAAATAATTTTAAATGTAAGTGATTTTAGCAATAAAATATCCCACATTTGTCCAAATAAACATATCGAATAAACTAATAAAATGTAAAATTTGAATTTCTATCACGAATTCGCACACATTCAATAAAATGCAAATACAATTTATAAATATTATAGCAACAGTTAAGAAAAAAAATCAAGGATGATAATCGAGCTCAGTTTGAACCAGCAATAGAATTGAATTCGAATCTACTCATATTGCAAAGGACAGTTTTGTCAGACGATTATAAATGGAATAACTTCCTCAGCAAATTTACTCACATGGGAATAACTAGTACGAAAAAAAATAATTAGATAGCACACAAAACTCATTACTAAATATATTAAAGTACAGCATCCTGATCCCTTCGATAAAACATCGATATTATAAAGAATTTTTTTTTTCATAGCATGTTTTGCTTTGAGATCGACTTATTTCAATCAAGTACAAACTGAAGGGAATATTTTCCTTTTGAATTTAGATTTATATGAGCTGACAGACTTGGTTTGAAGCAGTTTAGAAAAAAAAAATAATAGTAAAATAATTAAAAATTTGTTTTGATTAGAACTGTCATAACCAAATGTTTCAAACAAGGTTTCATTATTTTGTTGAACAGCAATTGTCGACGAAGACTGGCAGAAATTAATTTTAAACGTGAGAAATGCTTATGCCCTGTCTAAAAATGACATGAAATTACGGAATGCATTTTTAATCTTATTCTGTAATAGTAGTTACGATGACGATAATGTTGATAATAATACTGAAATTCGAGAAAAAATTAATAAAATTTTTCGAGGTACACTGAAAAAAAAATTCAAGAGGTTACTAAAATTTTTTTAGTAAATTTGTATTCCACAGAATTTTTTAGTAACCATTACAAACTTTTTTTTTTTTGCAAGTGAAACAAGCATTTCTTTTGTAAACTGAACAAAAGAATTTTTTGTATAACTAACTTGAAAATTTTTAGTATGAGCCACCAAGCAAATTTTAGTAATAGCTCCAAAATTATTTTTAATAACCATTACGTGCGCCCGAAGGGCAGGAGGTTCCTTCGAGCTGCATCCAGACTTTTGAAGCGGAAGATTTTCGGCAAAACTGAAATAGATGGCAGCACCAAACATTGCTAACTGCTCCGACAGGATTTTCATAATCCCTTTACTAACGAGTACTTACATCGCATACATTCGGGGCGTATTTAGCAGCGGCCAGTATCGAACCCGGGACCTTTAGTCCGGAGTCCGTTACTATAACCACTATGCTATCAAGGCCACACCAAGTGACTTTTTGTAATAGTTATTAAAAATATAAAACTATTAACTCTCTTCGTTGCTAACTTTTTTCTAGTAATTCTTACAGATTTTTTGTAACTGACTAAAATTACTAAAGATTTTTTAGTAATTACAAGGATCACTAAAGTTTTTTTAGTAGATCGACCCATTTTTTCTACAGTGTAATTAAACATCTATTTTCCACATAACTAGATTCAATAATATTAAAAATTGCTACAAATTTGACTCAGATTTGAAAATTAAACTACATTTATATGGTAAGTGATTTTATTATATATAAATACTAAATTTATTCAATTTTAGATAAGTTAACCTGAAAAAGTATAATTTTATATAACAGAGTGAAAAAAACGGGTGAAGATATTGATATAAAGAAAAAAAAAAAACCTTCGCGTTAGTAGAAAACATTTTATTATTTTATAGCATGCAGTAAAAATAAGAATATAGCCAAATGCATTACGTGTAGATATTTAAATTATATATTAGTAGTAAATAGTAAGTCATTCTAATAACGAAAAATACTAAACTGGTCAATTTTTACGTAAGGTGCATCGCGATAAAAATGCCGTCGTATACAATAAAGTATAGAGAAAATTGGTGATAATGATATTAAAAAAATAATGGCAACAGGAAAACATTTTATTTATATTTAATCGATGCAACCAAAGTAAGAATATAAAAAATTATATTACGATTAGATAACCACAATAAATTTAAATAGTAAATGATTTTTATTAGAAATCTTAAACTACTCCATTTTTAAGTAAAGTAAAACATTAACTTAAGACAAGGTACATCGCAAAAAAATACAATCACCATATAATAATGCGGAGCATGTTGATAATGGTATTAAAAAAATCGCGGTAATATGAAAACTATTTATTTTATTTTAATCAATGCAATAAAAATAAGAATATAGCGAATTATATTACGACTAGATAATTATAATAAATTTAAACGGTAAGTTATTTTAATAAGGAGAAATCCTAAACTTGTCCGCTTTTACGTAAGACTGTACATCGCGTAAAAAATTTAGTCGCATATGGTATAGCAAAAAAAAAAAAAAAAAAAAAAAAAAATTATCTGTACCGGATACAAACAATCACCGGATACAACTTCACTGATTATATTAGGGTTATAAATTTACAATAAATTAAAATGGTAAATGAGTTTAATAACGAGAAATCCTAAATTTCTCCATTTTTAATTCATGTTGTACGTAAAATCGTGAAAAAAAAAGTAAACAACCTTTATTAACTCTGCAAAAGGCATTCGTAGAAAAAAGTTACTAGTACCAAACGATTGGAAATAAAGTTTACTTTTAAATGTTGTGGATAAAACTTGTTTAGGGGGTCATCTACATCTTGAAACGAACCTTAACTTTGTTTTTTTCAAAAACAGTACCCAATTTTAACAGCATAAATGAATTCTACACTTTCAGTTAGCCTAAAAAAAATTTTTAAGGCAATTCGTACGATAAACTTCCGAGAAATTAATTACTTGAAACCGAGCATATTTAAGGGGCTGTATCCAAATTGAAGTTCTGTAGTCTATTGTTGACCGAGATGGCCACCTTCTTGATCAAGACATCATAAGCGCCACTCAAGCAGTCATTGGAAAGGTAGGAAAGAATATTAAAACATAAGTTTCAAAATATATTGTCACTTCTATCATAGACGGTCCCTGAAACAATCATTTTGCCGTTTTTAAGCATGATTTAAAAACTACTTGTAAGAAAAAAAATCAGATTACCATAAATAATAATAATAATTACCATATATAATAAATCTAAATCCATCAAAAAAATTGTAGGTTGCAGTTCACAATTTTTTCGAATATTAATTTAATAATTAATAATTTATATCATAAAATTATAGAAATTGAAAATTCAACGTATTTATGTTGGGGTATTTTGTTATTATTGCTATATAAAAAATTAGCACATTAGAATAGAATTTCCCTTTGTTATTTTGACATTATGAATGATATGGAGTTAGATTTTTAGATTAGAAGAACTAAAGTATACTTTTACTTCCTGCATTTTATCAATAGATGTGGGAAAATTATTGTTTCTCTCAAAGTAACAACAAAGACCATATGTGTTTTTCTTAAACATTTTTATATAATTTCTTTTTGCTGTTATAATACATATTGATAATGGCATGTTAATACGTTTTACTTATGAATCATCCATACAAAACTTTTTTGTCTGCTTCTTTGCACTAAACTTTTCGCATATATTTCTTGTGGCATGATATTCAAAAGGATATTAATTTCAGATGCTTTATTTATAGTTGAATTTCTTTAGTTAAAAGAAGGAAAAATATTTCTTACGTATACCTTTTTGGAGCATTGTTTTCTAGTTTTATATAAATATAATAGAAACAAAAAAATAAAAAAGGAAAAATAAGTTTAGACAGTTATCTATTTCTATCAAGAAAATTGCACAATAGAGCCTAGCTACTATTTTATAAAGGTACTTAAATGGTTGAACGAGTTTTGAGATTTTGCATGTGAATGTAATGTCTTGAATTTAAATTTAGTGCGTGAATGTGCTATCTATTTTGTTATTTTGTTTTAAGCAAGGCCACCTTATCATAATAGCAGGCCTCGCAATCAGGAGTAAGAGTGTGGGTGAAAATGTTTTGATAGTTGCTAATTTATTATACGACTTTGGTCCGAAAGTAACGCTACTTGGTGCATACTATTAATAATACCCCATAAACAAATTCATAGAAAAAAAACGGAAAATATTTCAGTTTATATTCAGACGCTCCAGCATTAGAGAATCACGCGCTTTCCAAGCGACTCCCCTGGACCAATTGAATAACATGGAGACGCCTGAAATTTGAAGGGATTTTGACCCCTCGTGTAATAACCCTTTAAGTTTCCCACAATGTGACTGAACCGCCGGAAATTCGATTATTACGGTTATTTCATGCCAATGATATAAATATTAAGTGTTTGTTGGCTGTAGTGTTGCTATATGTACAGTGATTAAAGTTAGAATCAATGGATTTTGAATTATATCGCCGATAGGTAATCTAATTCTGAACTTTTAGCTTCTAAATCTTCACTTGTTAGACTGAAAGCTCTGAGTTTTTCTTTAGTTGCTTTTAATTTACTCATCATACCTAGTATAGGATAAATCCTGCAATCGTTTTGAAAATCGAAAAAAAATCTGACGGATTTACACGTTTTAGACACTAGAGATTACGAAAAACATATTTTAGGGGAAAAATTTTGCCATCCGTCAGTCTGTGTGTCTGTAAATGTTCTATCTCCCGAACAAATTAAGATGGAGACATGAAATGTGGTATGTACTTAGTATGTAAAAATGGAAAGAAGCTTATTTAATATCAGTAACCTCGATTATCCGGAACTATTTATTTCGGACTCTGATATTCGTTCTGATAAAAGATACAAACATTTTCGACTTTTATTTTTAAGGATTGTATGTAAAGGACAATAAGAAAACATAAATTTTACATAAAGAATGAAATCAATCGAATAATTAGTTGCTGCGATACTTGTAATCATATTTTCTACATTCTTCGATTTTTAATACTCTGCATTTCATTCAAATTTCAATTCAATTATATATTTTTATTGGAAATAAGATGCTTAATCCAACGTAGTAAACTCTTAATTAATATATTTATCACTTTTAAAGTTAAAAGGATGCTTCTTTTACGCAATTCGGTATTACTTATCTAACCCGTCGATCAAAAAACTATCGCCAAACTGTAAGATTAAATGCCGATAATGACAATAATGGCAACGATTAAAATGACAGGCGATTATTTTTTGTTTTCTTACGTAAATTGATGCCTGGAGATCGAATAAGTAAAAATAAGGTTTTGTTTTGTCAAATATTTTTGAAACACATAATTTAATCATAATATTGTCTTTACTATTGATTGAAATAAAAATATTTTCGATTTCAATTTGAAAATGACAGAAGAAGAAGAAATCTGATAATTTCTATCGTCATCTATCTTTTTTCACAAAAATGGAATAATTTGGTTGCCACCATTAGCGAAATTTAATTCAAATTAGAAAAAAGTTATTATCTTGAAAACCAATTCATATTAAAAAAATCTAATATTAGTTTTGAGATCTGCGTATCAATACTGATTTTTAGTGTTAATTTTACCATATAATATTCAATATTTTGGGAGAAATCACCGTAAAACAAAATCAGTTGTTTAATCAGTCGTTTCATCATGTTTTTATGTATCTAGGTGTAATAGTGATATTATATTGATTTCTCTTCACTTCAATCAATACAGTATTCAAATAATAAATGTATAACCATATCTGCACATCATTTCAAACAAAAGAAAAAGTTACAAAAAGCTGAAGAATTTTTAGACTTTGATAGCTATATCATTAAGACGATTAGGGGACGGGGATATTCGTGGAATGATAGTGTATGAAATCGTATAGGGGGTCCAAAATTACCAAAAAGTTGATAATAGATAACGTAATATGTATACATATCTTAATTACCTTTACATAGCTTAACTTTATCTTAACCTCAGTTTAATTTTACTTATTAACTTTCACTTTATTAAATATTAATTTTGTTTGTTTGTTTGTATACAGTATTTTGAATGGGTTCAAACGAATAATTTATATGTGATGAATGACTTTTCATCTTTTTTTTTTTTTTTTTGTATGTAGCACACATAAAAACATCGGGATTTTTACACGTATGCCAAAATACGTATAAAATGTAAAACATATAAAAAAAATCTTTGACGGTGTTGTAAGTAACGAAAAAAAAGAAAGAAAGAAAGCTACCGTATTTACTCGTGTTTAACGCGTACTTTTTTTTTTCAAAAAATTAAGCCAAAACTCGTAGGTGCGCTTTATACACGGAATATTTTTTTTATTATTGCTAGAAGTAATCACACGATATACATATGAATAAAGATATGTGTTCAAATAACGCATTAAAATTAGGACAATCTTTCTTAATAGAAGCATTATTATTATTTCACTATTATTTATTTACATTTATTCATTATACACCATATAAGGTACCCTGGGGTAATAACGCCAGGCGGGGTAATAACGCCAAGTGCTAATATTTTGCATAATTATGAAATAATCTGGTAAATGACACCCATGTGCTCTGCGCAGAAGGGTTTTGAGTCATATAAATCGCAAAAAACAGCTTCAAGTTAATTTGTTTAATTTTTAGGTCTTATTGTTTTTACAAGCAACTAAAATTAACGCTTGATCTAAAATTTGAGAGATACGTTTTGTGATGTGAAGACTATTTTTTTATCCGGAAATACTTTGTTAATTACATAATTTTGTAGTACATTTCATGGACTTTCAAAATGTTGTTGAAGATTTTAGATATCTTTTCGAGATAATTTGTAATTTAAAATGTACAGCGCAATAACTATAACGGGGCAATAACGCCAATCCTCGGCATTAATACCCCTGTTGATTCCCTACAGTGGTGGAGCTATATCCTAAATACTGATTCAAATAAACACAGTTAAAACTGTGCAATGTTTCTAATAATTATATTTAAGCGGTCCTTTTTAAGCAAAAAGAAGCTCACGATCTGGTATTCTTTTGCCTCATCCCTCCCCCCACACCAAAACTTTATTTTTCTTACACTTTCACGAAAAATTGAACATTTCCAATATCTTAGAATGCAATTTGTCAATTTCTAAGTTTGTAGAGTGTGTATTTTTAGAATTGGGCAATCTACATGCAATTATTCCACCTTATTTCATAGTTTTGTTTACGGCGTTATTACCCATATAGGTGGGTAATAACGCCGAATAGCATTGGTCAAGAAATCACGCCATTACATTTTATGAATACATATCTGTTAAATTATTTTTTTTATATAGATAGTCAATGAGTTGCTGTATCAAATCATGTATTTGTTTGAAAAATAGAAACTAAAACTGAGCCGTGAAAATTGGTAGAACCTTAACGTGGCGTTATTACCCCAGGGTACCTTACTATACACTATTATTTCACTATTAATATTCACTATTAATTATTTCACTATTTACACTTTTTTATATACAAAAACGCTAATAACGTTATTTTAATGCTAATTAGCAATTATTGCCCTCACTCACTCCTAACCCCCGTCATTCACTCCCTACTCGAAGTCTAAAAAAGCATTTTTGCCTTGTTTCCTTGCCTGACGAAATGTTTGTTTAGACTTTGTTTACTTAAATTCTTTTGGCTATTCATATACTGCATATCAAATTTATGGTGCGTGTTACATACGAGATTTTAAAAAATCGTCATTTTTCCTTCTGAAGTTAAGGGTGCGTGTTATACACGCGTGCGCGGTATACACGAGTAAATACGCTATGTTAAATTAAATATAATAACTTTGGTGAATAAAGGTATTTTCCTTGTCTAGTAAAAAACATTAAGCAATATTCATATTAACCCGGGAGAACACGCGCTTACCCAGGGTAGAAAACGTTTTAACTTTGTCACCAATAAAATCAAATTATAACTGTTATTTTATGTAGGCGGAGACAATCCTTACAAATTTTGCGATAAAATAAGTTGAAGATCACTTTTAAAAGATAAGTGGTCACAATTGCAAAAATTATGCGCACTCCGGGTCAAAAAGAACCGGCCCGTGTACTACCGGGTTAAAATCAATCATAAGGGCAGTGAATACACCTCTTCATATATATTAAAATAGCAAAGATTATAAGAAAAGTAAAATAATAATAATAATAAAGTCTCCATCCGGCGGAGAATGATAAAAAAAAATAGACACCTAAGGGGCTGGGCAAATATAACGTTATAACCTTTTTCGTAATTTTAGACTCCGCCCCCTCCCTTTCGATATCATATGGTTATCATCACTCCAACCCTCCCCCTCCCGGTAATAATATCGGTATTAAAGTGTGATTTTCTTAAACATTTAGAATTTATTTCTTTTGTTTGCAGTGATATACAAAATTGGTTATATTTATTTTTCGCATACTTTATTGATTCAAGTGAAGAGAATTCAATAAAATATCGCTTTATTCAAGTAACATTTAAGAAAAAAATAATTACTATTTAAAAGTATTTTATTATAGCTGTTTGTTACATAATGCATTCAATATAATAAAATCTTACTGCACTTACACCGAACGAAGGAGGATGGGGAGCAGATAGAAATTTTTATTCAAAAAACAAGTGAACAACATTATTTCTCTTATTTATTAGTAAACACAAGTTTCATTTCAAATATACGTCACTATGGTTTCTCAAACCGTGATTACAAATGCACACACATATGAAGAAAGGGATGCCAAACGTTGTGTTATTCCATATTTTAGAATCAAATAATTTTATAATAATTTAATGATTTAATAATAACTATTTTCTTAAAAATAGATAACAGACTAAAAAAAGTAACTTACTATTTTGAACCAAAGACCGTGTTACAAATAAAAAGAAAAAAATTTGATTGGATCTAAATTGATAATTGCTATCAAAAATCAATCCCCTCCCCCTCTATAGATATCTTACAATATCATATGCCAGACCAACCTCCTCCCCCGTAAAGTAAAAACGTTATATTTGCACAAACCCTTATATTTCTTTTATAAAGTATTCTTATATTTCATTCTTAAGTTTCAAAACAGATCAGAATAACAAATGAATGAAAAATTGAAAACAAAACTATCGAGATCAGGAACCATCTGCTACAAACAGTTTCAGGTGGCTTTTCGTATAAATGATAAGAGATCAAAGGAGAAAAAAATCAAAGAAAACACAACTAATAACTCAATGAATGAAATTTCGCAGGAAACATTATTATGCCAATAATATTTTAAAACATTACTTTTCGGATTACTGGATAGCAAAATTGATATAGAATTTACAAACTTTTTGATTTGTTCATGTTAAAACTTAATGTTCTTTTGACATAAAAATATATCTTAACCAGATAATTTAAATAGATATTAAACAGATAAAAATGTAAAAATTCCTCCATAATGTTTGTTTTTAAATATAAATTTTCTTATACTACTGCCAGTATAATTTGAAATGCAATTCATTAAAATCTAAAGCTTTTTTTCTTTATTTTTTATTTTTTCTTTTTACTTATACTTAAAAAACAACTTTTCAGTATTCTTGTTAATTTATTGCTATCTCTAATAAGAATATAATTACAATGGATATCGCAATTAATATCTTAATGAGCATTATTAGAATTAAAGAATATAAACTCAGATTTAAAAATTGTTTGTTTAATATTTTAACCAATATTTAATTTTCTATAACAAAACGCGAAACAATAAATATTTCTACAATTCGATTTTAGATTTTTTTATCCCCTATATATCATAAAAGTATGACTTAATAGTGGAGGAAAACATAATTTTCCAGTATATTTTTAACAATATCTTTGAAAATTTAATGCTTAAAATTAAAACAAATGTACTTTTGAAATTGGTTCTACGAAATCTATCGAACGATGTACATACACAATAATAATAATAATAATAAATCAAGTAATTTAATAAGCTCCCTAATTTTTCTCTACGAATATTTTTGAATAACTAGTATTCTGTAAATATGTGGGTAATAACCTTTATAACTCTGTCAAGTTTCATAGTTTTCGAGAAAAACAGTTGTGACAGATGAACAAACAAACACACCGATGATCATATAATGCTTTAATAATTTTAAACATCATCATACAACTGGTAAAAATTCAAACAAGAAATGAATTTTCTATCTAAACAAAAATGTGCCCAGGCTTTCTATCCCTTGGACGTCCTTTGGCTCCCATAATCTTTGGTCTTAATTGTCCATGCTCTTCAAATTTAGCTATCTGGACGATACCCCACCAAAACAATGGTTATTTAGATCGACGATTTGGTCATAGCATCTGAGTCCATGAGCGCAAATAATGTAAGTCCAATAAATTATTGTATTCCTTCACTTGGGAATTATTATGTCGTGCTGTTTTAAATAAAGGCTCAAAAATCATCACCAAATAGTTGATCTGAACTGTTTTGCTGAGGCAATTTGTCATTGATAGTTTAGTTTAAAAAGCATTCGCATTTACGCGCATTGGTTTTGTTTTTGTAAACCAGCTTCTCAAAATCTTCGATCAGATGAAAGAATTACTACTCGGTTATTATTACAATGGTTAAGTTTTAATTTTTTTTCTTATTTTAATTAATTTTTTTTTTAATACGGAATCCTTAAAATTAGGGGCGTCGCGCCGGTAAAACCGGGTTACCTAATTCGATGCAATTCGACTTTATTTTATATTTAGTACACTGAATATATCAATTTTTTAAAATGATAATTGTGACAAAATATGAAAATTGTAGATTTTATATAGTGTTAAACTTAAAAAAGTACAAAACCATTAATGACATTTCTATATATTTAGATAATGCCTAATTACTTAAATTTTTGCATCGTTTGATTCCTTACTACAGAGGTGTGAAAATTATTAGAATAATTGCGAAATTTTTAATAAAATCTTGTTATATTAAAAATATAACACATTATTTTTTAAATATTCATATATTTATTATTTAGTGTGCATTCCACAAATTTTTATTGAAGATTTGGTACGTTTTGGCATACTTTGTATGAATTTTTAGCTATTAATTTGCATTTCATTGTCATAGTGCCAAATTCGGATGAGTCTTTCTATCAGATCATTTTTGTTTGTGATGCTGCAATTCTTTAAATTTTTAATTACAATGCCCCAAAGATTCTCTATGGGATTCATATCTGGGCTATTTCTAGGCCATGGAAAGTTTTTTATATTTTTTTCATCGAAAAATTTGGTCACAGATAAAGCTTTATGGCACGGAGCTCCATTATGAATGAATATGAAGTCTTCATTTGGAAACCAGTCTTTTGTTGTGGAATTAGACTTTGTTCAAACACTTTTTCAAACTGTTACTGCTTCATATTGCCTTCTACAACATATACCCTATATGTCCAGTACCCTAAGAAAGCATCATGATCTAAACCAATAATTTAGTAGGATGTTTAACTGTTTGTACTATGCAATTTCGGAAAAATTCTTTACTGGTACTTCTCCTGAGGTACTGAGTGCTTTTTTCTGATATGGCAAACATTGATTCAACAGAAAAACATACCTAAAAGATAAACAATTCCTTAAAATATGTAATTTCTTGAGAAATATTCTTATAAAGAAATTTACAAAGAAATTTAAAAAACAGTTTTACATCTTTAGCCAGTATGCAAAAAACATGATTTCAAGAAAAGAAATGAACAACTTAAGTTTAATTGATTAATTAAGGGAAAATTAATATTTCTCAACTTGCTTCAGTAATTTCTGAATTGTTATTGCACAACTTTTGCCCAAGCAAATCTCTTCTTTGCCTTAGAGGATGTGATTTTAACCTTTTCGAAAATGACGAGCACTGACTCCAGCTGAGCTAAGCTTTCTACGAATATAAGAATCACAAACATTTATTCCATACGCTTGCAAACATATTTTTAGTTTATGACAAGTTGCTCTTCTGTTAGCCTTAACAATTTTAATTAATTTCTCTTCTATTTTTGCAGTAAATTTTCCTATCCTTCCACATATCCTTATTCTAAAAGTTTCATATTCACATTTGGAGCTCAAAAAATCTTTATATTCTATACACAGATGCTTGCAAAATTTCTTCTTTTTTAGCGATTTCGTGCACTGTATCGTTATTTCTTGAATGAGACACTTTATCACAGCTAGTCTTCTAACAGAAATATCACTTGCTTTACCCTTAATCATGGAATAATCCTTTGACAAGCGAGAAAAAGCTGTCAATTAGCATAAGCTAATCAAAATAGCGAAGAGATTTGTTTTAAAAATAAACTAATACTAATACTAACTCAAGAAAGGGGAAAAAATACTAACACAGCAAGCAGACAAAATTTAAATGGAATTTTACATTTGTTTGCTAACCAAACTACTTTTTTATGCAATGGAAACAATTTTATTACTTTGGATAAAATACCTTTCTTTTTAAAAAAAATGGCATTATTTAAAATTTTTTTATCCCCAAAAGTAATTTAGAGGAGTTCAAAATTGACTAGACCAACAAAACAAATTACCTTTCTTGAAAAATTGCAAGTATATGCAATATTAATCAAGAAAAACTGAAAAAATCACAATTATTCTAATAATTTTCACACCTCTGTACTAAATATCTGTTTATATTCTTTATTGCGGAAATAAAATTAGCCGCTTTCTTTCTTTTTTTTTTTTCTTTATCTTTTTTTTTTTTTTTTTTTTTTTGAGGAAATAATTTGTTCATTATTATTTTATTTTACTTTAAAATAAAAATTCTAACTTTCCACAGACCTTGATTTAAATAATGATAAGTAAAACAACAGTGTCTTTTTGAAATTTAAACTGTTTAGATGTGAATGTTGATATAAAACTCTTTCAGTGTAATAAAGTGTCAAGTAATAAACTGAATTTTTAAAAGAGTCAGCATACTCATAGACAGTATCTATAACAATAAAAGAGGAATTGACTCAGAAATTTTAAAAGCTTCGATTTCATGCTGATATATCAAAAAATCGCTATCAGGTCGTCCGACAGTCGCAGGTAGATTTCGAAGTTAAATGCTCATTTCACAAACAAAAAAAGAAATATGATTAGAGATAAACTCAGTTTAACAACTTTAATTGGCCACCATGAAAGAGTTTTTAATTTTACTTTTCGGTAAGAGTTCATTTTATCAGAATCATCTTAAGCGAAATCGTTTCAAAATGCCAACTATGACAACATATTTCAAATGTATTCAGCTTTTATGAAAAAAATTGATCAAAATGGCACATTATATAGTTTATAAATAACAGAAACTTGTAATTGCATGCGTTTGTGAGCAAAACTGAATTGAAAAATGTGTCAGAAAAAAGGCAATTTGTTATTTGAATACATTAACAATTCTGCAGTCATGTCCGTTTTCGGAAATCCGGTTCAAAATGACAAATTTGACAATAAATTTTATAATATATTCTGATTCTATCAAAATACGGAACATTACGACACATTATACAGTTACTAAATAAAAAAATCTGTCAATTGGATGTATTTGAGAACATAAATGAATTTAGAAATGAGTCAGAATATAAGCAGTTTGAATTTGAGTACAGCCTTAATCAGATTATTTCTTCAACTCCTATTCCTGTTTAATTTGTTTTTGCAACAAGAATTACTTCTATCAAAAACTTGTCAATGTAAAAGTCGTAGATATTATTGAGAAGATGCATAGTAAATTTAATCGGATTTGACAACTTAAGAATTGACGAAGTTAAGATTTTTTACCTTCTTCCTGCAGTTCTCCTTCTTTTTTAGTTTTTAATTTCTTTTGTGATAAGTGTTGCTCCTATCAGAAACTTGTCAATGTAAAAGTCGTAGATATTATTGAGAAGATGCATAGTAAATTTAATCGGATTTGACAACTTAAGAATTGACGAAGTTAAGATTTTTTACCTTCTCCTTCTTTTTTAGTTTTTAATTTGTTTTGTGATAAGTGTTGCTCCTATCAGAAACTTGTCAATACAAAAGTTTAGATAACACTATGAAACTTTAAAATAAATTTGATTGGATTTGATAGCTTGATAATTGACGAAATTATATTTTTTTCTCCCAAAACCCCTATTTTTTCGCATCTTGAGCCTATATTTTATTTTATTAAAAATCTGTTATGAATAAACTTTTGGCCCATTTTTTAGAAGTAATACAAACTTTAAACTGAATTGATATCTAATTCAATTAAGAAGTTATGAGGGTTTTTTTCAGTTTTCAAAAAAACCTCTCCCAATTTTCTCCCTTTTAGCAAGATTTTGTATATTAACGAACTTGACAGAGATTATACCCCTTGATTTTCAATTTGAAAGGGATTTGAGCAGAAATATTGAAGTTATCGTGTCCATGAAAAAGAGATATATAGTATTTTACTGGTGATTGTAATTTGTTTCAGTTCTCCATGAATCAAATTTGAAATATATCCATTCTTTTGTTCTCATGGGTATTTTCAGAAAGAGAGAACGGTCATGATTTTGACGATACGTTACCGAATAAAAGAAAGTAAACATAGGATCGTTTCAATAGTCAGGCCACCCAATTTTGTATCTTTCCGTTAAAAAAGCAATTTGTAAATGTGTCTAAGTGTTTTGTGCTTGTTGAGCAGAGCAATTGAGAACAACCTTAAAGTCGAGCCTAAGGAGTCTCGGCCAAATTTAGAATTGTTGATTGCGTTTGTTTACATGTAACTGACAATACATGCATGTTTAGCAAAAATGTTCAAATCATTGAAAAACATCAGAAATTACAAGCAAATTTATCAAAAATAACAATAAAATCTTTTGTCCGTCTGTATAATATGAGCTAATATTTATTACAAAATTCTGGTACGATTGCAACTTTTAGATCCCACCGCATTCTATGTGTTAATAATGTCTTATTAATACTTTAAAAAATGCATTGATTTGATTACGCCACCTATACTACGTACAAGCCAAACAGTTATAGTGTGTATGTACAATACACCTGCGTTTTGTGCCTTAAATTTATAAATGTATTATAACATATTATAAAAAAAGTGTATTTACTGGACAATCTTGAGTTTCCTGCAAGATATTGCCTTTGCTTATTATCAAGTAATAATTCATAAACTATACGAACCATTCCTTCATTGTTTTCTGTAAAATGACTTATAACTTCTACGCAATAAATAATAACTCCATTCATCATCTATTTAAAATTCTTGCAGAAACTTTGACACTAAATATGAGTAAACGATGATTTAATCATCTTATCTGCGTACAATTAAGTTTAATGAAATTTATGTAATTACGAAAGACGATTATGCTGTATTAGCAAAGGCTGAGTGATAATGATAAAATTTAATATTCCTTGCAGCTATATCAGATGTTCAAGGTCTGGCAGAGATTACCCATACGAGATTTTTAAATCATTTTATCTATAAAATTAATATAAACTAGCATGTATCAATTCAGGGAAAGTATTTATCCTCATAAAATAGAAATTTAGTTGTTTCATAATATAATTCTAAACGTGATGAGAAATGAATAATTAAAAAACTAGTCGTTGGAGGTCACCGTAATACTTATCCATCATGGATATGCATAATGTAATATATGAAATTAAAACATGTGTAAACTTTTTATAAAAGGCGTTGCAATTCCGAAACAAAATTTAAAAGTATATTTAAATATTTTTAATATACATAGTAAAGGTCTATTAATGAATTGTTGATGAACCAATTTCGACAAATCATATGAAACGCCAAACTACTCAAATAGTATCGAATTTCGTAAAAGAAAATCCTTATATCTCCAAAAATAATAATCATATTAACTAACAGTTTACTCCGTCGAATTAAGTGTCTTATTTCCGATTAAAATAAAGCTTTGAATTGAAATTTGAATGAAATACAGAGTCATGAAGAACCGAAGAATATGGAAAACGGAATTAGAAATATCTGGGTAACTAATAATCCGATCGCCCTCATTCTTTATGCAAAATTTGTGATGTTGTATTAACTTTTACAACCATTCCTTATCCCCTTGGGGGCGTGTCTCAAAAAGGCTTAAGGATCCTTGTTTATGGCTATTAGTAAAATTTTACTGAAAAATTTCCCTTATTTAATCGGAGCATTTTCTCGATTTAATAAAGCACAATTTTCTGTTTTTAAAAACCAGTGACAAAATATTAAAAATTCCATAAAAGGTTTCCGTCGCAAAGGGGTTAAAATAAAACTAGCATCCGTCAGACCGAAGTATCGGAGCATTGAGTCCCATAAATAATAATACAAAAAAAATTAATTAAATTAAATTAAATTAAAAAAATGTTTTTTTCTATATATTATTTAGTAATGTGAAAGAATTTCTTAATAACAGCTATTATATCTTCATTTTCAATATTTTTCAATCATCATTTGCCATAAGTTATTCTCGAATGCTATTCTATCAGAAAGTGCCCCCCATTCTTTTAATTTGGTTGAGCCTTTTCTTTCAAAAAGGCTCGATGAGGGTATTTTCTAAATGACGAACTCTGTTAAATGCGACTTAAGTTGCTCGAAGTAACAACTCTTTGGGACAATGTCTACAGCAAATTTTGGCAAAGTAAAATTCTGGGATTTGTGTATCGTGACAGAATATGCAACTTGTAACGGCCATTAATTTTTGGAACAATTAATACTTTTTAAGGTTTAGAAATGGCTGTCAAAGGGAAAAGCCTTTCAATCAGAAATGGTCCATGGCAATCGTCAAAATCAACCATTACAGGCAAGCTTGGAGGCCGAAATTTTAGGCCGTAGACGATATCTTTTACCGTTTCAAGTGTACCACTTACCAATCCTCCGTCTGTCCACAGATTGGTTCGTAACACATTTCTGCATCCAATTGCTAAGAAAAATTTTGCTTGAAGTCCAGATGCATGATCATCCTCACTCCATCTTGCTATTTGATTGTTGTGGTCTGCTAATATTCTTGCTACAGGAGATTTTGATTTACGAAATATTTCTTCATTATATTCATCAATTTGCTTGTTTGTGGGAAAAAGGCGCATAGCATCTTAAAATCTTTCAAGGAGATTCGAGGGAAGTATAGTTTTTCGTCGTTGCACAAGGGATGAATATTGGTTGCATGTAACTTGCCCCACGGAAAGCGAATCAAGAATCTCTCGAAACTGCTGTTGACGACCTTTGTTTTGTCTTATTGACTTTGTTAAGCTGAAACATTTTTCAAAAGTGCTAAGCACTGTTTAACCGCGTAAAACCAAAATATTTTATAGAGGTGTATCTTTTATAGGCTGTAGTTGCCTAATATCCCCAATGAGATAAATAAATAAACCTCCAAAAGGCTCATTGCTTACTCGTTTGCCTTCTCGACATCTTTGGTCAAGGGCAGCCATCAGGCGACATCCGATCAATGAAAATTCATCAATAATCAGAAATAATATTGTGAGTTTAAAATTTCTTGCTGCTTCATTTCCTAAATCATCGAACGATTTAAAACATGTTGGTAATTTTAGAGCATAGTGAATTGTATTATCCTCAACATAAATTGCACCACCACCTGTTGGATCCAAAACCATGATAGCTTCTGTTTCTAACTGTTCAGAAGCCTTTTTATGAATTCCTTTGATCACCGTACTTTTTTCAGCTCCAGCTTTCCCAGTAATAAAAGTACGTTTAAGGCAATTTATAGCTCTTGTTTGCAAAGACGGTTAGTTCGGTGTATAAATCAAGTACCTTTCGCTGCTCATTAGCATATACGATGATTTGTTCTTTACAATCGCTCAGAAATGAAGTAAATTCCCGATTAGACTAATTGCAGTTCTCATTTTCCCACTCACTTGATTATCAGTTATGCGTTGCCCCAAACTCTCTTCGTTTGTCTGCACAGGAATTATGGCAGCAGCAGCCATATACGGATCAAACTCGCGGTATTCTTCTTGTATTATCTCAGGCTTATGTATACTACAAATAACTGGAAAATTCCTTTCTTCGTATGTATTAATATTTAGTTCACTGAATGTCTCCTCCCATGACTGACACAGAGATGGAAAGCCTTCTTGCAATACAGAGTCAGAATTTCCTCTCTAGGGACAGTTGATTAATACTTGTTGCTTATAATATTCTTTTGTTAAGGTTGGGTCGGTATTGAAGCATATAAGAGGAAAAACTCTTAAAACTGCATCTTTTCTGTTTTCATGATACTTGATTCCTCTTACAGAGAAAGATTTAACAAACTTAAGAAGCGTGCAGGAAACAAGTCTTTCCGGCCGCTCGCAGTATTTCCGAACCATGCTTTTGTTGGTCTTTCATCATTTGGAAAATTTATGTCTTCCCAGTTGATATCATGAAGCCTTATTGTAACTACTTCACTACTGCTGTGATACATTGGCCACTTTATTAATACGCGCACTACCTCCTGTGTTGAATAATCCCTCTCAAAAACAGAAGACAAAATGAGTTTTTGGATTGCTTGAATGGATGGATTTGTTTCCTTCATCTTATTTAAAATGTCAGATAACAATTCCTCTTAAGGCGCTAAGGTGATTCTAAATTTGGCGCATATTTGGCAATGTAATGCGAAACAGTATCTTTTAATGTAATAGGACTGAAATCTGTGTTAGCTCTCCAAACTTGTGTCCCGAAGCGATTATAGGTATTAATTTCAGGGTAGTTCCTTTTTGGCAAAAAACTAATTTTGCTATTTTCTTCCAGAATCTTTGGAGGGTCGCACTCTTTTTTTTAATGGAAATTTGAATGATTATAGATACATTATACAAAATGCTAGTGTATGGTGGAAAAATTTAGTAATGTGCGATTGTTTAACAGAACAGATCTTTTGTTTATGTAATTCCATGTAAGTAAAAGTTGCGGCCTCAATTTCTATTTTAAATTTAAGACTTCTCACTAATGAGGAATCGCATTCTATCTCTTTTCAACAAGTTATTGTTGGTACTTTAAAATTTCTCTGACAATTTTTGCGGAAACTATATTGTAAATTTAAAAAAAAAAATCTGCGCAAAATATAAACTTGTTTTCAACAGAAGGGCTGGAGTTTTCTCAACTTTGTTCCTAATCTTCACATGTTTGAGCCATTTTTTTGTTCTGTTCTGTTTTCAAATACATGAATCTATTTGCATATCTATGAATTTACCAACAACTCCTGATATTTTATCTGTCACGTATATCTTCGAAAAGTGTCACTTTTTACTTACCAGTCATACGTAGTATAGGGTAAGTCTTGCAATCGTTTTGAAAATCGAAATTTTTTTTTTACGGGTTTATACGTTTCAGATACTGGGGATTCAGAAAAGCATTATTTCTTTTGATAAAATTAAATATTTGATTTCGAAAACGTATAAAGAGGCATAAATTTCTGGATTTTGCCAATACTCAAAGTAGAACCAATAGTCAACAATGCAGATATTCATCTGCAAAATTGTAACTTGTAAACTTAACATTGGGTTTAGTTCAATGTTTATTAATAATCTATGGCATGTAAAAATACTAGAAAATAATTAAAATTTACATATGTAACTGGTATTTCAAAACAAATTTTTCGCCAAATCAGCGTCAGAAAAACAAAATTGAGCCACTGTGGTGCGTATATGACATCTGTAACAAATTTTCAATAGTTTGAATTTTGCAGATAAATTTTAGTTATGAATAATATTTGTTTTATGAGTTCGTCAAGCCAATATAAGATTAATTACTTATTATAATTATTTTTAGGCACAAATGTCATATACACACCACACTGGCGCGATTTGTTTCTGACACCAATGTCGTATACGCACTGGGTTACATAACTGACGCCAATGCGTCATTATTTTGCTTGATATAATAACCCGGAAGTTGTTATTTATTTATTAATAAACGGTTTATTTACTTTTATTTTTATTTTTTAAATTATATAAATTGTTTTGTTTTATGGTTATTAATTAAACTTTTTTTTATTTATTCATATTCCCTTTTTAAGAATATATGTAACTGGAATTCGAAAACAGGTTTTCACCAAATTGGCGCCAGAAAAAAAAACCTGATTAGTGCGGTGCGTGTATGTCATCTGTGCCATTATTTATAAATTATATCTAATAATTCTTTTAAACATTTTCATTCATCAAATTCGACGGTGAGAACTTTATTTTTTACCTCCACCGCTGTGACGTCAACGTTATCACACAATCGTAATTTTCAATCATTATCACACAATCGAAGCACACAATCGTAATTTATGATATAGACTAGCGGCCTTCGCCTGCTACGCTGGTCGGTTTATCAAAAGAAAACTTGAAGAACACGAAATAGAAATTCCATTATATTGAAAGAGTGTACCATCATTAAAATGTACTTGAAACTATTTTTTTCCTATTGACCGTAATGTGTTGGAATACTTTTGATTATCCCTGTTATTAAACTATACATCCGATCTCCATAAATTTTTAACTGACTTGACAAAATTATGCAACAATTATATATTTTAAATCTCAAAAAATTTGGTTGTGTAGTTTTTTCTCTATTATATGTGGACAGACAGATGGACAGACTGGGCGATTGTTATAACTTGGTGTAATCCTGTGCAACGTATATCAGTTTCATAAAATATTGAATAATTTAATACTATTAAAATGCGTACCAAACAATTTCTCAATACATAATTATGCAATGAAATATTTTGTGTGGACCTGTAAGTCAATAAGAAATTTTATTTGCACCACAGATTGTACAGAATGTATATTATAGTATATACTTCATAGATGCATATCAACTTTATTATGTTCGAAGAGTGCAAGACCATTAAAATGCACTTGAAACTTTTTTCCCCATTGACCGTAATGTATCGGGATCCTTTCCATTGTCCCTGTAATTGAGCTATGCATCCGATTTTCATAAAATTTTAAATAACTAGACAAAATTATCTTATAATTATACTATATTTTAAGTTTCAAATGATTCGTTTGGGTAGCTTTTGAATTGTTACAGACGGACAGACAGAGGAATGGGCAACTCGGGATCCCGAGATTTTTTCCTTTCAATTCAAAACAAATGCGACGTTTCTCCGTTTCCGGAATAGGAGGAGATAGCGTCACATACATACATACGGTTTGATTTTAATAGTGTAGATTGACTTCTTAAAATTTTCTTCTTGCGAACGCAAAAACCACGTGTTTATTTATTTTTTTTTTTCTAAAAAAAATGCGAATTGACAGACATGTCTACTTTTATGTTAGCCAATCCCCAGTGATCGCCAATTTTTTTTAAATCTCTTTAATTCTGTTTTTCTCGTCAATATTACAACATTAGCCAATAATTTACAGTTGCATATTGTAATGTCAGATAGAACTCTCTGTCAGTGAATGAATAAATTAAAGTATTTTGTCAAAAAATAATTAAAATTGGTTCTAAAATGTTACTAATTTCTTTAAATTACTTTCATTAAAACAATTGACACCAATGCCGAAAATGTAGCAGCCGTTATAACATATTTTGATAAAATATGCACCCGCTGTTAATTCTGACAAGACCGTCCTAACAAATGATAAACACCGCTGTCGATTTCGATGTTCAGACATTTCAAATGAAGATCTTGAGAAAGACCTCGCCCATCTCTTAGATCAAGCTCAGCGACACAAAAGGCATGGAGATTATTGCCTACGACAAAAAAGAGTTACAAACAGTTATAGTTGCAGGTATATAGATATAGAGTGTAAAAAAGAAGGAAGATGAGATGTAAAAGTGCATTTAAATATCCTTAAAGAAAAGGGTCATTGCGATGACGTTTTCGTCAGCATCGGTGTATCTACAACGGGTCCGAAAAATGAAGGGAAAAAACTCCAAGACAACAAAGTCCTTTTTTAGACGTACTGCATTTTATTAAGTTATTTTAAAGTCCAGGAACAAAGTTGCGAAAACTTCAGCCTTTGTGTTGAAAACAAGTTTATTTTTTGCGCAGATTTTTTTTTTAAATTTACAATAGTTTCTGCAAAAATTGTCAGAGAAATTTTAAAGCACCAACAATGACTTGTTGAAAAGAGATAGAATGCGATTCTTCACTGGTGAGATGTCTTAAATTTAAAATAGAAATCGAGGCCATAACTTTTACTTACATGGAATTACATAAAAAAAACATCTGTTCTGTTAAACAATCGCCACATCACTAAATTTTTTCCACCATACGCAAGCATTTTGTATAAAGTATTTATAATTATTCAAATTTATTTAAAGCATGTACTTTTAATGCATAATGCTTTATAAAAATACTTTTATAATTCCAATTGCTCTTTTCCATAAAAAAGGAAAAATATTTAGAACCTAACCACTTTATATGTACTGGAAGATACTCACAACATTCGCAAATGTTATGGGATTATTATAATCATTTTACATTCTAACTAGATTGTTATATTATTACATCTTTTAATTGACTTTTAAATTAGACTAGATTAAATTTCATGTCATGTTTTCATTATCAATTCACATATGCTTTTTAGACTGGCATGACGCATTTGACTTTTTGTAAATATTTTGTTTTGTACCATCCATGTATTCTTTGTCACCTCAGTATACCATTGATCGAAAGTCTATGAAAATTAACGGAATCGAATGATTTCTTGGAATAAATGACACAGTTAACTCGCGATTTAAACAAATCGTACTTATAGACAATTGAAAACACAAAATCTCAAATTCATTTGAGGGGAGGTACCCCTCCTGCTCTCCCTCAAATGAACACTGGATAGAGCTGACCAATCTCTTAAAAGGTTAGAAAAAGTAAAAGTTTTGTTAGATGATTTCTTTACACATCTCGGAAAATTTGAATACATTGTGCAGTTTTTTCATATGATCGAGAAGCTCGATATATCAAGATTCGGACTAATTGTAAGTTAAACGAACGATTAAAAACACTGTAAATATGGTAAAATGCTCAGGACCTCATCCAATGGTCACTAAATAGCTAGGAGTCACTAAATAGAAGGTCATAAAATCGAGAATCTATAAGTATCTCTCGTATAAGAGTATCTTATGTGTGCGTATATTTCAAGTTTTTTGTAAAGAAAAAGATACGGCAAATATAACTGTAAAAAAAAAAAGCCTCAAATCGTAAGCTCGCATTATGTACTGATACACGTTATATTTACGATATATTCTTGTATTAATTTTTATAAGGTGATACGATGAACGCAATTTGAAAAAAATATATATAAATTATTCGTATGTGAAAAATAAAAATTCGAATGAATCAGGCAAAATTTCTCAATTTTTTCCCCCTCTAAAAAAGCATTTTATTTTAAAATATTTGCGCTACGAAGTAATACATTTATGAATAGGCAGCTCCCTATAAGATTTTTTAATGTAATTTCAGTAAACATAATTTAGTATTCTTTTTAGATGTAAATTACTGAGAATAAACTATTTTTTTAGAATTTTGATCATTTATCAATAAATATTAGATTTAGCTCTGAGCTTTTTATGATTAAATGAAGGTGAGATACATTTACTTATCATATTAAAAGGAGAAAAGATAATATATGAATTGTTAAATTACAAGAATATTATCTTGTTATAAAGAGTGGAAAAATTAATGCATAAAAGGAAATAGTTTGCTAGATTATGGCGAAAAATATTAATTTAATAATAAAAAAGAATCTGGAAAAAAGCTAATAAAATATTTCACAGCCTTTTATTTATTTAACCTTAATCAAACATTTTATGTGAAAAAAGTAGAAGAAAAGCGATCAATTATGAAGCTATATATTAATAAACAAATATTTTCAGTGTGCAATAATATAAAATATCTTATTATTTATTGTATGAGGAAATTATCGAGATATTGCACAAAAATAATGGTTTATAATCATTCATAACATTCATAACAGTACAGTACATGTCTTGTACTCTCCTATAGAATTCTCCAATTTCCAAGAATGACAGTAATAAAAAAAAAATACATGTGGCACTCGGGGACTGCCGCGGTAAAGCTATTGCATAGCATTTTTTATCAACTTATAAAATTATAATTATTTATTTATATTTTATTTGTGCAATTTTTTTTTTTTTTTTTTTTTTTTTTTTTGTCTTTGATATTAATTTAAGTTACACTTTTTGAGCGAGATGACCGATAGCATTTTTTTTTCTTTTATTGAATAAATGACAAGTTAATATCGTTTAAAATATTTTTATTATCTTACAACCCATGTAGGTTAATTAGGAATTTTTATCATTGAAACTATACGTTTATGGTAGCTGAAATAAAAAACATAAGTTTGAGACTTGATATTCTCAAAATATCTGAAAAATATCGCGTCAATATCTGCCGAAGTCAACCGAAGACTGCCAAACTGAAGCGACGTAGCCGGAGTGTTAGGTTTTTTTCTCGTTACGGAATTTCTGGATTCTTTCGCCGCGCTCAAAGCCCGCGATAAAAGCTATGCAATACCTCAATAAATTACCAAACAAAATTTGGCCGCGCTACGAAAATTAGATCGCGAGTTATAAGCATTTTAATTTTTCCGAACCTCACCGTGGGGATCTCCTGTCACCAACAATTAACACTGTCTCATAATAAATTACCAAAAAAATTTGTCCGCGCGACGAAAATTGATCGCGAGTTATAAACATTTTAAAATTTTCGACCGTCATCGTGGGGGGTCTCCTGTCACCAAAAATTAACACTCTCTCATAATAAATTCCCAAACAAAATTTGGCCACGATACGAAAATTAGATTGCGAGTTATAAGCATTTTAAATTTTTCGACCCTCACCGTGGGGGGTCTCCTGTCACCAAAAATTAACACTCTCTCATAATAAATTACCAACCAAAATTTGGCCACGATACGAAAATTAGATCGCGAGTTATAAGCATTTTAAATTTTTCGACCCTCACCATGGGGGGGGGGGGTCTCCTGTCACCAAAAATTCACTCTGTCTCATAAAAAATTACAAAACAAAATTTGGCCGCGCTACGAAAATTAGATCGCGAGTTATAAGCATTTTAATTTTTTCGACCCTCACCATGGGAGATCTCCTGTCTCCAAAAGTAACACTGTCTCGTAATAAATTACCAAACAAAATTTGGCTGCGCTACGAAAATTAGATCGCGAGTTATGAGCATTTAAAATTTTTCGACCCTCACTTTAGGGGGTCTCCTGTCACCAAAAGTAACACTGTCTCATAATAAATTACCAAACAAAATTTGGCCGCACTACGAAAATCAGATCGCGAGTTATAAGCATTTTAATTTTTTCGACCCTCCCCATGGGGGATCTCCTGTCACCAAAAATTAACACTGTCTCATAACAAATTACCAAACAAAATTTGGCCGCGCTACGAAAATTGATCGCGAGTTATAAGCATTTTAAATTTTTCGACCCTCACCATGGGGGGGGGGGGTCTCCTGTCACCAAAAATTCACACTGTCTCATAAAAAATTACCAAACAAAATTTGGCCGCGCTACGAAAATTAGATCGCGAGTTATAAGCATTTTAATTTTTTCGACCCTCACCATGGGGGATCTCCTGTCTCCAAAAGTAACACTGTCTCGTAGTAAATTACCAAACAAAATTTGGCTGCGCTACGAAAATTAGATCGCGAGTTATGAGCATTTAAAGTTTTTCGACCCTCACTGTGGGGGTCTCCTGTCACCAAAAGTAACACTGTCTCATAATAAATTACCAAACAAAATTTGGCCGCACTACGAAAATTCAATCGCGAGTTATAAGCAGTTTAATTTTTTCGACCCTCCCCATGGGGGATCTCCTGTCACCAAAAATTAACACTGTCTCATAACAAATTACCAAACAAAATTTGGCCGCGCTACGAAAATTGATCGCGAGTTATAAGCATTTTAAATTTTTCGACCCTCACCGTGGGGGGTCTCCTGTCACCAAAAATTAACACTGTCTCATAATAAATTACCAAACTAAATTTGGCCGTGACACGAAAAGTAGATCGCAAGTTATAAGCATTTTTAATTTTTCGACCCTCACCGTGGGGGGGGGTCTCCTGTCACCAAATATTAACATTGTCTCATAATAAATCATCAAACAAAATATGGCCGCGCTACGAAAATTAGATCGCGAGTTATAAGCATTTTAAATTTTTCGACCCTTTTCATGGGGGGGGGGGTCTCCAGTCACCAAAAATTAACACTGTCTCATTATAAATTACCAAACAAAATTTGGCCGCGCTACGAAAATTAGACCGCGAGTTATAAGCATTTTAATTTTTTCGACCCTCAACGTGGGGGTCTTCTGTCACTAAAAATTAACACTGTTTTATAATAAATTACCAAACAAAATTTTGCCGCGCTACGAAAATTAGATCGCGAGTTATAAGTATTTTAATTTTTTCGATCCTCACCATAAGACGGGTCTCCAATCACCAAAAGCTACATTATCCTACCTTATTTTATCTTAAGACGATTCTTTTCTATACACATCCTATCAGAAATTTTTATTATTGAAACTATAGATTTATAGTATCTGAAATAAGAAATATATATGTTTGAGACTTGATATCCTCTAAATATCTGAAAAATACCGCGTCATTGTCTGCCGAAGTCTACCGAAGGATACCATGCCGAAGTCTACCGAAGGATACCATGCCGAAGTCTGCCGAAAAGAAACGACGTTAGTCGAGTGTTAGGTTTTTTCGTTACCGATGTGTTAGGATTTTTCGCGTTACGGAATTTTTGGATTCGGTCGCCGCGCTCAAAGCCAGTGATAAAAGCTATGCAATAGCTTAAAAGAATATTGCCCAGTTAAACTGATGATGGCATTGAGCTCACAGGCTAAGCATACTAATTGTACATTACAGCCTTGCATTTTCGTTAATTCCGTTCGAAAAAAATTAAGAAGGTGAAACAGCTCTTCCCTTTCTTTTTTTTTATACTTAAT
Source organism: Maratus speculifer (assembly GCA_964019185.1). Classification (NCBI taxonomy): domain Eukaryota; kingdom Metazoa; phylum Arthropoda; class Arachnida; order Araneae; family Salticidae; genus Maratus; species Maratus speculifer. The sequence goes on from OZ025294.1 coordinate 281,654,042, forward strand.
CATTGAACCTCCTAAACTATCAAGGACATGCTTTATCATATAAAAATCTATATCCAAAATTCAGAGCAAATCGGATAATTCTTAATAAAAACCCATTTAGCATTTATATAATTTAAGAGGAGTTATTCCCCTCTTTTATACTTAACCATTAAATTTCCAAAACTATTCAGAGATTTGAACGAAATCTGACAATTCTGTTTGAAAAATCCATTTATACAAGTTAAGGGGAGGGCATTAGAACCCCCGTTCCCCCTGTTTATACTTATTCAATGAACACCTAATAACAGCCACGGACTCGCCTCATCAGAATGATCCTATATCTAAATATTCAACGAAAACTTAATTCTGCATGAAAATCCCGTTTATATCAATTAAGGGGAGGGGCATGAGCCCCCCGTTCCCCCTGGTTATACTTATTCAATGAACACCTAATAATAGCCACGATATCGCCTCATCAGAATGATCCTATATCAAAATTTTGAACAAAAACTGTTAATTCTGCATGAAAATCCCGTTTATATCAATTAAGGGGAGGGGCATGAGCCCCCCGTTCCCCCTCTTATACATATCGAATGAACTCCAAAAACTAATCAGGGAAGCGCCTTATCAAGATATACGTATATACAAAATTTCAAGTGGATCCGATATTTTTAACATGAGTTATCGCGTTACGCACGAACGTACATACAGAACGGACGGGAACATAAGCTCTCAGGCTATGATAGCCTGTGAGCTGAAAAAGCTTAAATTCTTGGGTAAGGATTTTAAGCTGTGATTCTAATGAGCTGAAACACTGCCACCGAAATACTCAAGGCCAGAGGACAGGAGGTATGACGTCATTCCTAATAGACTGACTTCTCACTAGTGTTGGAATTCACACCGGGAAATTTTAAATAGCAGTTTTCTTTTAGTTTATTAGTAAAATATGTTTACTAAATCAATAATATGTTTACTATCATCCAGGGCCCGACTTAGACAGTAGGAGGCCCTGGGGCAAATATTATTAGGGGGGCTCACTTCTGTCTTAAAATTGTTCGTGAATTATAGTCAAATGACTAAAATTAAAATTCAAACCTATTATATACATTCATAAATTTCATACCAAATACTATTCACATCTGTATACATAATAGCAGACGATAGACAATTTTAGCTATTAGCTGTTTTTTATATGATGTAACTAGTATTTTAAAAAAGCGTGGAACAAGGAAAAGAAGGGGGTAGGAGAAGAAATCCCCCTTAAAACTGAATAAAAAGAATTTTAATCTTGTTTTGCCAAATTTTATCATTTGGCACTCTTTTAACGAAAAACCTTTCTCTCCTTGCCTCCCCCCCCCCCCCAAGCCGGGAGGCACGGGGCACATTCCCTGCATGCCCCTGCGTTAGTCAGTCCCTGTTATTATCTTATAAAACAATAATCATTATTTAAACCTTTTGGGTCCGAATTTCTTTTAAATTAAAAAAATATATACTTTTGCGTTAATAACATTCACATTAGCTATCCAAATACATTAATTAGTAATTAATTATTTAATAAATATTTCATTGTCTCAAACGAATTTTTTTGTTTTTCTTATTATTCAATTGATATTCGTATGACAACAGGATAAAGAAGAATTTTTGGAGATGTTTGGAAAAAAATTGTATTACAGTAAAATTTAACTTATATTAGAACTTTCTAATATTTTTTATGCTTTATTACACATTATTCTTTCAGGAAAGTTACTATTAATTTCTATATAGAGTGAAATATAATGTTTAAATTAAAAGAATTGTCAAGGGCGAAAAGAAAATGAAGCAAATAATATTAATTATTATTTTTAAAATTCCTAAGCATAAAACAAGTCATATAGTTAATTGCATAGACATATAATAACATTACTACATATAAATAGTAGCAAAAGTATTTATTGAAACAAAATAATACTCCATTAAAAGAGATGCACTATTAATAGTACACCGGAACCGAAAATGTTAAACTTACTGATGAGAATTCGGAAAAACTAAATAAAAATTCATCCTGATGCGGAATACCACAGTGTTTCCTCATATGGCTGAATTTTTATGGGTGGGTTCCAAATTCTCACCACTAAATCTTATAGTTTATTATTCTATAAGATGTTGTTTATTCCACAAAAAAATTGCTCTTCAAAGTTTTCCAGCGTGAATCCCAACACTGAGAAGCAGATCGACTAGTAATGACGTCACATCTGATGTACTCTGGCCTTGTGTATTTCGGTGGAAGCGGCTGAAGCGTATTTAATAGAAGACATCTCCGTGGATGAGTGTTCTTTCTAATTAGTCTCCATCTAGCTAAATAGCCATTTTTTCTGCTAATTATGCCTGAAACTGAGTTATAAAAAAAACTTTTTTAGTGAAATGAATTCAAAATTTTGAGAAAATAAATTGAATCTTTAAAATAATAAGAATATCTTACTTCTAAACCCCGGAACTTAAACAATCATCTTACATTTAGCAGTAATAAGCGGTTTTATCTCATTTTCGGTGACAGTTAATATAATTTCAGAAATTCAGGAGTACAGTATTTATGGGTGGATTCCAAATTCTCACCACTAAATCTTATAGTTTATTATTCTATAAGATGTTATTTATTCCACAAAAAGAAAATTGCTCTTCAAAGTTTTCCAGTGTTTTTTCAGGCATAATTAGCAGAAAAAATGGTTATTTAGCTAGATGGAGACTAATTAGAAAGAACACTCATCCACGGAGAAGTCTTCTTTTAAATATGCTTCAGCCGCTGCCACCGAAATACACAAGGCCAGAGTACATCAGGTGTGATGTCATTACTAGTCGATCTCCTTTTACTTTATTAATACACTGAGCAGTAAAAAGCGGTGTTGTCTCATTTTCAGTGACAGTTAATATAATTTCAGAAACTCAGGAGTACAGTATTAATTACAGTATACCGATAGTGTTTCCTTTCTGCAGGTAGTACATAACAATAAAAAAATATAGTTTTATGAAAAAGTGGACTGAAGTGATTTTTCCTTTAGACATTTCATCTGTTAAACCGAACAACAATTTTGATGAAAGATACAGAGTGTTTTCAATTGTAAAATATATATATATTCCCAGATTAAAAAAAGTCAATTAATAGCTGGTTTGTTTAACGAATACACTGTAAAACCGTTCAATTTATGGAAACTATTTGTATTTTTTTTTAATTAAAATAGTTTTTTTCTGTTAAAATTACAAATCCACATTATTTTATGTAGAAGAAAATACTTATCTTTCAAACAGATTTTTCCTGTAAAATGTATAGTTTTTTACTGTGTAAAATTTATAATTTTTAACAACAAAAACATAAAAATAATCAATAGTTTACCTCCTTTAGGACACAATATCTTAAATTGCATTTTGAAAGTACTCCCTTTTTTATGCAAATTTATTTTTTGTCTCATTTCAAAAAGTATGTTTAGAATTAAATTAAAAACCAACGATGTCATAAGACTTGAGTAAGCTGTCATCACGTTTCCTTAACTTTAAATTAGAGTAATGCTGCATTTCAAAATTCCCCATCAATTTAACGAAAAAAAATTTTGCGACATATTATTTGTATGCGAGAGTAATAAGAAAAATGTGTTTTAGAAAAGAAGCTTATCTGTCATAAAATAGTATACTTTTCGCTTTCAAATTAGCTATTTAGTGTTGATTAAGAACAATATGCTATATCAAAATTGTTTTGAAAATTTTTGCGAATTAATCATTTTAGTTTTTATACGAGTATTTAAAAAATGAATTAATAGCTTAATTTTATTTAAATGAATACACTGTAAAACTGTTTAAATGTTAGAAAATATCTGTATTTATTATTATTATTGTTATTAAAATAGTTTTTTCTGAAAAAATTAAAAAATCAAAATTCTTTTTTACAGAAAAAACTGTTTATCTTTAAAACGGATTTTTTTTGTCACAAGAGCTTTTTTTATTTTCATTTATTTATTTATTTATTTTTTTCTTTTTACAGTGAAAAATTTATATTTTTCAGCAACAAAATCATTAAAAAGTACACTTCCTTTTAGAGACAATATCCCAAATTGCATTCTGAAAGTCCCTTTTTTATGCAAATTTATTTTTATCTCATTTCAAAAGTTTACTTTTCTTGAAAAATATGTTTAGAATTAAATTTCGTAAGACTTGAGTAAGCTGTCAGCTCACTTCTTTAATTTTAAATTAGCATAATGTTGCACTTGCAAATTCCCATCAACTTAACGAAAAAAAAATTGCGACATATTTGTATGCGACATTAAGAAGAAAGTTTTAGCAAAGAACCTTATCTGTCATAATGTAGTATACTTTTCGCTTTAAAATTAACCATTTAATGTTGATTAAGAAAAATATACAATATCAAAATTGTTTTGAAAAATTTTTAGAACTAATCATTACAGTTTTTATAGTAATATTAAAAAAAAAATTGAATTAATAGCTTGTTTTTTTTTTATGAATACATTGTAAAACTGTTGAAATTATAGTAAATAACTGTATTTATTATTATTATTATTATTATTATTATTAAAATAGTTTTTTTTTTCAATTAAAATTAAAAAAATTCACCTTTTATATCACAGTAGAAGCTGTTTATCTTTAAAACAGATTTTTTTCTGTAAACTGTTCATATATTTTTTACGGTGTAAAATTTCTAATTTTAACAACAAAATAATAAAAAGTATATTTTTTTAGGGACAATATCCCAAACTGTATTTTGAAAGGACTTTTTTTATGCAAATTTATTTTTATCTCATTTCCAAAAGTTTGCTTTTCTTGAAAAGTATGTTTAGAATTAAATTAAAAACCAACGGTGTCATAAGACTTGAGTAAGCTGTCATCATACTTCCTTAATTTTAAATTAGCGTAATGTTTTCAAATTCCCATCAACTTAAAGAAAAGAAAATTGCGACACATTATTTGTATTTACGACAGCAATAAAAAAATTGTGTTTTAGAAAAGAAGCTTATCTGTCAAAATGTAGTATACTTTTTGCTTTAAAATTAGCTAATTAATGTTGATTAAGAACAATATGAAACATCAAAATTGTTTTGAAAATTTGTGAGAGCTAATCATTATAGTTTTTAAAGCACTACTTCAAAAAAATCAATTAATAGATTTTTTAATTAATACGCTGTAAAACAGTCTAAATTATAGAAAATATCTGTATTTATTATTATTATTATTATTATTATTAAAATTTTCTCTAAAAATTACAAAATCTACCTCTTTTTGCAGAAAAAACTGTTTATCTTAAAAACAGATTTTTTCTGTAAAATGTACATTTTTTACAGTATAAAATTTATACTTTTTAACAACAAAAATATCAAAATAATAAAAAGTGCACTTCCATTTAGAGACAATATCCCAAATTGTACTTTAAAAGTACTTCCTTTTTCTGCAAATTTATTTTTTGTCTAATTTCCAAAAGTTTGCTTTTCTTGAAAAGTATTTTTAGAATTAAATTAAAAACCAACGGTGTCTTAAGTGTTGAGTAAACTGTCAGATCACTTACTTAACTTTAATTTAATGTTGCATTTCCGAATTCCCATCAACTTAACGAAAAATTCTTTTGCGACATATTTCAATGCAAAAGTAATTTAAAAAGATGTGCTTTAGGAAAGAAACGTATCTGTCATAACGTGGTATACTTTTTGCTTTAAAAATAAGCTATTTAACGTTGATAATCAAATAGAAGTGTTAATAGTTAACTTTATTTAAAACATTCTAGTACTTTAATTCGAAAGTTATTATACACCTTTCATCAAAAGGAATATTTCGAAATTCCGAAAAAAATAGTTCCAGATAATTGAGGTTATTGATATTAAACAGACTTATTTCTATTTTTACGTACTAAGTGCACACAAAATTTCAAGTCTCCATCTCAATTCTTTCGTTAGATAGAGCGCTTACAGTCACACAGACAGATGGAGAGACTGACGGACTGACAGACAGACACACAGATAGACTGACGGCAACTTTCTTTTTTTTTCTAAAAATATATATATTTTTTTTTTTTTGGAATCTCCAGTGTCTGAAACGTGTAAATCAGTCATTTTTTTCGATATTCAAAATGGTTGCAAGACTTACCCTTTACTACATATGATAGGTAAGTAATAAAAACAATTAATTAGGTAATAAAAACAAACAACGGAACGCAGTTTTCACTCTGTTTTTAACACAAACGATATAATATGAATTTTAAAATGTTCAAATTTACTTGAAATGCGATTAAAATAATCAAATAGAGATGTTAATAGCTACTTTTACTTAAAACATCTTAGTATTTTAAAGCCTTAATAAGGTTTTTCCTCAGATAATATTTTTGCTTATTTATACAAATAAGGTGGTCTGGGGTAATAACGCCAGGCGGGGTAATAATGCCAAGTGCTAATATTTTGCATAATTATAAAATAATCTAGTAAATGACAACCATGTGCTCTGCGCAGAACGGTTTTGACTCATATAAATCGCAAAAAATAGCTTCAAGTTAATCTGTTTCATTTTTAGGTCTTATTGTTTTTACAAGCAACTAAAATTAACGCTTGATCTAAAATTTGCGAGATACGTTTTGTCATGTGAAGACTATTTTTTTATCCGGAAATACTGTGTTAATTACATAAATTTGTAGTGCATTTCATGGACTTTCAAAATGTTGTTGAAGATTTTGGATATCTTCTCGAGATAATTTGTAATTTAAAATGTATAGCGCAATAACTATAACGGGGTAATAACGCCAATCCTTGGCATAAATACCTCGGCTGATTCCCTACAATGGACGATCTACACCCTAAATACTGATTCAAATAAACACAATTAAAACTGTGCAATGTTTCTAATAAATCTATTTAAGCGGTTCTTTTTAAGCAAAAAGAAGCTCACGGTCTGATATTCTTTTGCCTCATCCTCCCGCCCCCCTCACACACACACACACCACACCTTTATTTTTCTTACACTTTCTAAAAAAATTGAACATTTTCAATAGTATAGAATGCAATTTGTCAATTTCTAAGTTTGTAGAGTTTGTATTTTTAGAATTGGGCAATCTACATGCAATTATTCCATCTTATTTCATAGTTTTGTTTGCATGGCGTTATTACCCATATAGGTGGGTAATATCGCCAAATAGCATTGGTCAAGAAATCACGCCATTACATTTTATAAATACATATCTGCTAAATTATTTCTTTTTATATAGATAGTCAATGAGTTGCTGTATCAAATCATATATTTGTTTGAAAAATACAAACTAAAACTGAGCCGTGAAAATTGGTAGAATCTTAACGTGGCGTTATTACCCCAGGGTACCTTACATGATTTCGCTTTGAAAAAATGTACGAGCCAATAATTATTACAGTTGAAAGTAGAAGTAATTAATAATGTTATCATATGTTTATAATGTTATATATTTATATTATATATGTATATAAATTAATTATATGTGGACCTCAGAAGCCAAGGGATACAAGTGACAAAAATTCGATTTCGAGTAAAATGAGTTTAAAGATAATTGACAGTAAATTGGAACATCTATAATGATTGACTGTATTTAAAGAAAAAACTACTGCTTGTTTCATTGTTAGCTTTGAACTCTTATTTCAATAACTGTAAAAAAATAGAGTACATTTTTTTTTCGAAATTGTAATTAATCAATATTGATTACTATTCGGTAAAAGTGGTTTATCTGTGGAGCGTAGCACACATTAAGAAAATCACTTATATTTCTTTACCTGAAAATAACAAAGCATATTTCTAGGTCGTCTGTGTTCTTAGTTCATTTTTTTTCAATTTTGTCACTTATACCCCTTGGCTTCTGAGGTCCTCATATATCATCTCTCATTAAGTTTAATCCAATAAACAATTTCTACTTTCAACTGTAATAATTACTGGCTCGTAAATCATGTATTTGTATAAATAAACAAAAATATTCTCTGACGAAGAATCTGATTTAAGGCTTGAAAGTACTAAGATGTTTTTAAATAAAATTAACTTTTAACATCTCTATTTGATTATTTTAATCGCCTTTTAAGTAAATTTGAACATTTTAAAGTTCATATTATAAATTTTATCAAAATTGTTTTGAAAATTTTTGAGAACTAGTTACTTCAGTTTTTATAACACAGTATTTCAAATACTAAGTGACCAGGAAGTCGTGTAAACTTTAAAAAATTGCATTAAAAAAGAAAGAGTAATGATACAGATTTGAAGTTTCCACTAAATATCCCTCATGAAACGTCATTTAATTTTATGTAAAAAGTTGTAAACCTCACCAATATAAAGCGCTAATGCGAAAATATCATCGAAAATTTTAGAAATGGTCTGATTACCAAATAAATTACAAAAATGACAATTTTATGCAAAAAGTGAACTTTGGACATTTAATCTGTTAAACCGAACAGAATTTTTCATCAAAGATTTAGAGTGTTTTCAATTGTAATATATATATATATATATATATATATATATATATATATATATATATATATATATATATATATATATACATATACATACATACATATATATATATATATATATGGCATAGTCCATGTCAATTCAGGCAGCCAAAGAAAAAATCTTACCTTCATAGTCTCAGAAGTTCTTTGATTGAATATATGTTAAAATTCAGGAAAAAATAAAATTCCCGTAATTTTTGGTTTTCCCCAAAAAAATTTCTGGACCAAGATACAGGGTGCCAAAGATGGCATCCGGAGCACCTTTTCCCGCTTGCGATTTTCGAAAAAAAGTTTAAAGTGCTCTATCTCTGAAACGATGCAAGATATCTCGTTGCAGTTTATTTTATTTTAAAGATAATATTTTTCTGCTTAAAAAGATATACTCTATTTTGAAATATGTATTTAATTATTTTTACAGCAGCCTTCTAAAAAAATTTTTTTTTAATCAAAAATAATTTTTTTCTCAAAAATGCCAATCTCAAAAATTTTGATTTTTTTACTGTTAGTCAATACCATTGAGTACTACCTTCACTGTAAAGGAGAACTTCCACTTTTGAGTATAACAAATTTTAGAATCATTTCAAGAATTTAGAGAATTTTACAGGAACTACATGTCAAAAGTTCCAATAAAAGTCTCTCAATTTTTGTTTATTTGTATCATATGTAGTCTGTTACATATCCTAAACAAGTTAGAAATCACACGTCAAACATGGTAAATGAGGTGCATTCATACTATGACTAGTTTTATAAATATTTAGATCTTGGTGCAATAAGTATTACACTCTTATGAAAACTGGCATGAATACATAATTTATTATGTTTCTATATATTAAATTCAGTAATACAGAAGTAATATGAATCCAACTTAAAAAGAACGTAATCACCAGGGCAACCTAGAATCATTACCTATCATGGGATATTTCATTATGTATGATAGAATTTAATAGAATGAGCAATCATCCATTAATATCATAGTGATGGGTATATTCATCTATTACTATCATAGTACCTATATTGCACAAATTTTGAATAGCAAGCAAAAAGAAATTTCATTTGTCCAACCAAGATCTCTGAAACAATTGCAAAATATTCAGATTCACAATTTATAAAAAGGAATTTTTGTTGCCTGTGTATATTATTGTCAGTGGTGGATTGCAAAGGTAAATGATATCAGTTGTTTATGAAATTGTCTTTAACTTTATGTTTCCCACTTGGATCGGCTGTTGGGTATAGATTTCCACCTGCAAGACAGCAACATCACCACCAATGTTCACTTCCTATTCACAATGTTTTAAGGATTATGGAAGCCCCAGACCCTATTAGTTAAACAGGAAGGCATCACTAAATATCAAAGGAAGATACAGATACTGTTCAACAAATTATGAAGTCTATGAGTTTCTAATTTCAGTTCTAAGCAGAGTACATGGAAGTAATGTTTTGAAACTTATGCATACATTTTGTAAACTTTACTGCATGTTTTTTTTCTTTTGTAAGCTATTTTTAAAGCTGTCAGTTCCTTATACTTATTAAGAAATAAAATCCTGTGTCAAACAAGACTAAGATTTTGATTTCCTGATTCAAGTATGTGATTGTCATACAGGAACTGGTAAAATATATGGCAAAATTTTACATGTGTTTCGATAACTTGTCAAAATCAAAAGTGGAAGTTTTCCGAAATAAGGAAGGCAGAAAAGTACTCAATGGTATGAATCAACATCAAAAAAATAAATAAATAAATTTATTATTGGCATTTTTGATTTCTTTTAAATAAGAAAAATCCAAAAGTTACATCAGAAAATATGAATACATTTTTACAAAATTGAATATATCATTTCAAACAAAAAAATGTTACCTTCTAAAAAAAAAAAAAAAAGAAAGAAAGAAAGAAAGAAAAAGCAACAAATGTTGTGAAAAAGGTTGTCAAATGTTATGAAAGTCAAATTAAAACTTAGAAAAAAAGACACTCATAAATATTTTATTCATCCTGTTAAATCCTATCACGCATAATTAATTCAAACATATCCCATGATAGGTAATGATTCTAGGTTGCCCTGGTGATTACATTCTTTTTAAGATGGATTCATATTACTTCTGTATTACTGAATTTAATATATAGAAACATAATAAATTTTGTATTCATGCCAGTTTTCCAAAGAGTGTAATACTTATTGCACCAAGATCTAAATATTTATAAAACTAGTCATAGTATAAATGCACCTCATTTACCATGTTTGACGTGTGATTTCTAACTTGTTTAGGATATGTAATAGGCTACATATGATACAAATAAACAAAAATTGAGAGACTTTTATTGGAACTTTTGACATGCAGTTCCTGTAAAATTCTCTAAATTCTTGAAATGATTCTAAAACTTGTTAAACTCAAAAGTGGAAGTTCTCCTTTACAGTGAAGGTAGTACTCAATGGTATTGACTAACAGTAAAAAAATCAAAATTTTTAAGATTGGCATTTTTGAGAAAAAAATTATTTTTGATTAAAAAAAAATTTTTTTAGAAGGCTGCTATAAAAATAATTAAATACATATTTCAAAATAGAGTATATCTTTTTAAGCAGAAAAATATTATCTTTAAAATAAAATAAACTGCAACGAGATATCTTGCATCGTTTCAGAGATAGAGCACTTTAAACTTTTTTTCGAAAATCGCAAACGGGAAAAGGTGCTCGGGATGCCATCTTTGGCACCCTGTATCTCGGTCCAGAAATTTTTTTGGGAAAAACCAAAAATTACGGGAATTTTATTTTTTCCTGAATTTTAACATATGTTCAATCAAAGAACTTTTGAGACTATGAAGGTAACCCCCCTGCCTGAATCGACATGGATTCGGCCATATATATATATACATATATATATATATATTTATATATATAAAATCAACTAATAACTAGTTTCTTTAATAAATAAACCATTTAATTTATTGAGAATATCTGTAATTTGTTATTAAAATAAATTTTTTTCTATAAAAATTACAAAATCTGCACTTATTTTACAAAAAAGTTGTTTATCTTTAAAATAGATTTTTTTTAATGTACTTTTTTTTTGCAATGTAAAATTTCTAATTTTTATCAACAAGAACATCTAAATAATAAAGAGTCCACTTCCTTTTAAACACAATATGGGAAGTTGAATTTTGAAAGTACTTCCTTTTTTATGCAAATTTTGGTATTATCTCATTTTCAAAAGTTTGTTTTTCTTGAAAAGCATGTATAGAATTAAATTAAAACCAACGGTGTCATAAGACTTGAGTAAGCTGTCAACATACTTTCTTAATTTTAAATTAGAGTAATGTTGCATTTCCAAATTCCCATCAACATAACAAAAAAAAATTGCGACATATTTGAATGCGACAGTAATAAGAAAATATGCAAAAGTTTAGGAAAGAAGTTATCTGCCATAACGTGGCATTCTTTTCGCTTTAAAATTAGCTATTTAACGTTGATTAAGGAAAGTATAATATCGAAATTGCAAATAAAAATAAAAACATATGATTAAACGCAATATCTACCTAGTTTTTAACATTAAATATATACTATGAACTTTAAAATATTCATGTTTACTTAAAAAGGAGATTAAAATAATCAAACAGAGTTGTTACTAGTTAATGTTATTTAAAACATTCTAGTACTTTCAAGAGTTAATCAGACTCTTTTTCAGAGAATATTTTTGCTTTTTTATACAAGTACATGATTTATTAATACAAATACAAGATGATATACTTGAATGCGACAGTGATAAGAAAAATGTGTCCTATAAAAGACGCTTATATGCCATAACATGGTATACTTCTCGCCTTTAAAATTCGCTATTTAATGTTGATTAAGAACAATATGAAATATCAAAATTGTAAATAAACATAAAATCATATGACGGAACACAATTTTAACCTTGTTTTTAACACAAAATATATAATATGAACATTAAAATTTTCAGCTCATCTTAAAAAGCGATTAAAATAATCAAATAGAGATGTTAAGAGTTAATTTTATTTAAAACATCTCAGTACTTTCAAACCTTAATCAGGCTCTTCCACAGAAAATATTTTTGTTTATTTATAGAAATACGGTGATTTAGTTTTGAAAATATACGAGCTATAATTATTACAGTTGAAAGTAGAAGTAATTAAAAATAATATATACCTTCCTTCACCAGTATTATCCAAAATACTACTTACATTTTGAATTGTATTAATTATTGGCACTTTCATTTTCAAAACGAAATCATGTATTTGTATAAATAAACAAAAATTTTCTCTGAGGAAGAGCCTGATTAAGTCTTGAAAGTACTAGATATTTTTAAGTAAAATTAACTATTAACATCTATATTTGATTATTTTAATCGCCTTTAAAGTAAACGTGAACATATTAAAGTTCATATTATATGTTTTATCAAAACTGTTTTGAAAAATTTTTAGAACTAGTCATTTCAGTTTTATAGCAGTGTTTCAAATACTAGGTGACCAGGAAGTCTGTGTAAACTTTAAAATTACGATAAAAAAGAGACAGTAATGATACGGAATTGAAGTTTGCATTAAAATCACCCTCATAAAACGTCATTTAATTTAATGGAAAATCTTTCTAAATCTCACCAATATAAAGCGCTAAAGCAAAAATATCCTCTAAAAGTATGGAAATGATATGATTACCAAAGGATTCCCTATTTAATGAATTACTTGCTCGGGGTTGTCAGTTGCTATCGTTTGAAAATTCTCAATAAATATATCCTCGAACTCCGTAATAACGAACTTCAAAGAGCCAAAAGGTTTTGCACGTTATATCCGATGGTTTGTTACATTCGAACCGTTAAAAAAAATGTTAGAGTTCATAAAATGTATAACTCATTAGTTATTATACTCATTAAATAAATGAAATATTAAAAAAGGATAAAATCTGTTAAAAATTATCATTAATAAATCATCCTTAATGAGTTATTAATGAGATATTTAAGAAATTGACTAAAAACTTACATTAAACTGACATAATACTAATTATTAACTTAAAATAAAGATCAATAAAAATAAATTAATTTTACATTAATTGTTGTTCATTATTTATTACAAAAAAGTCGATTATCTTCTTTTGACGCGATATGCCGATTCCAAAAACATATAACGAATTTCTTTGTCCAAAACATCTAATGATAACACTTTTTCCTCCACTTTTTGAGTGGACGAAAACTTAATTACACGAATAGCTACTACAGCATCTAAGATAGAATGTTTTCATCATTTATATTCTCCTCTACACCAGTATTAAATTCAGAATCGTCTATTTCCGAATGATTCATTTTATGAAAAAAATCTTATGTTCGTTATAACCAATTCTTAAGATTTCGGAGATTCGCTATAAAAGGATAAATTAGCATGTAATACATTAGGAAAACGGCGGGACCAAAATTTCCATTCGTTATATGCTTGAGTTAGTTATATACCGGGCTCGCTACAACGGGATTCAACTGTATTGAGATTAATTTTCTTGATGTATAAAATTCTACTTTGCTTTTCTGTTTAGAAAAATAGCTTAATTAACAATGTGAGATCTATCAAAAGAAACATTAATGCAATTATTTATTTTAATCACTAAACCAATTATTAAATCAAATAAAAAATCCACCGAGTAGTCACTTCTATCACAACCATCCTCGTTTATATATTTATCAAGAATGCATTCACATTAGCATCCTCTATCACTGACCTAAGGGACGACAATGTTTTACTGATTAAAAACAATCTGATATCCGCATTGTGTGCTTAAGAGCCCACAATAGTCACTGAAAAAGACTCGGATGATAATGTTAAGTCTATGGGGGCCTTATTTTCAAATATATCACTCAAATTTTAATATTTTTGAACGATTTTTTATAGCTGAGGATGGTTTATTCTTAAATTGAAACTATCTTAATAAGAAGAAAATATTACCAGAATCGAAAAATTTAAAACTAGCCTTAAAACCAGCCGTCCTAAGCTTTCCCATGACAAAAAAAGAAAAAAAAACATATATATTAAAATTTGATGAGAGACCTATATGAAAATAACGACTCCAAAGGCTTAACATTATCATCCAGGTCTTCTTTAGAGACTCGTGTGGGCTCTTAATGCAAACTACACTTCCTAATTGGTTTTTTATTCTTTAATATATTATTCAAGTTTTTACGGGTTGTCTTCTCTTTTATGTTCTGTACAGTTCAAATATTATTTAACTGTAAAAATAAATATCTTTACTTTATATATTTTTTTAAATAATTCCTTAATAAATTACATCATAAAACAGGACTTAAACATTACGATCAGAACTATTGTGTAATTCATTTAAAACTTAATATAAAACACGCGGTATTTAAAAATGTGTAGTTGAAATGGCTCACAAATGTATGTGCTTAGGAGATATAAATAGGCAGGAAATGCAGAATTAAAAAATGGGAGATTTTAAATATTCATTCATTCATTTCATTTTTATCATATTATTTTTTTTTAACAAAAAAACTTTTTGATATTTTGCTGCATGAAATTTAATGTTAAACATAAATGAATGAATGAACAGATAGAGATAAATAATTTTCTTCATCATCTATAAAGTTCAATATTATACTATTTAAAATATAACCAGAATTGATGATAATTTTAGTTATGAAATGTAATAATTAAAATTAAATTACCAATACATAAAACTGATGTAAAGGAATAATGTATTTTTTAGTTAATATCTATCGGTGAATACCGATTTAAGATCTTCATATTTACATTTCTGTAAATCATTACATTTTATTCACTGTACGCCATTTTGAATAATATTTCACAAACGTTTCTCTTTTAATACAATTTACAAAAACATAAATTATAATACAGAACTATTTTCTAAATCATCAAAAACTGAACATAAAACAAACAGCATTTTAAAAATATGTAGTTAAAATTGTTCACAAATATATTCGAATAAGCGTTATTAATATGCACAAAATGTAAGATTAAAAATGGAGTTTTTAATATATTCATTTCTTCATTTTAAATTTCATTTTTATTGTAATTTTTAAAATTTTTCTTGTGCAAAAGCACATTTTTAAATCTTATCTCATGGAGACTTAATCTCAAACATAAATAACTATATGAATAAATACATAAAAATAAACAAATTTCTTCATTATCTATAAATTTCAATGTTTATATTATCTGTTATCTAACCAGAATCTATGAGATGCTCGGCATCAAATAAAATTTAAATTGAGGATGTTTAAAATTGATATGAATGAATAATGTATTTTTTTTAGTTATTAATGTATGGCGAATTCTGATTAAAAAGTTTTATCTTCCTGTTTTCGCATACCTTTAAATTTTATTATTATTATTTTTTTATTCTGTTTAAATGTACACTGTAAAATTAAAGACCTAAATTGAATTGTAAGATTTCTGGATATAGTAGTGTTCCTAAAATAGCACAAAAGTGTTCCCGAATTGAGTTAACCCAAAATGCTTCAAAACAGATCAGATCTTTAATAATATTAAAACAATCAAAATTTCTTAGATATAATGTGCATATTATTTAAGACGTTTTGAATGTTTTAATGTTATTAAGGATCCACTGTTTTTAAAAACCTTTTTTGGCTACAAAGTGAAATTTTCAATTTGAACACTACTATGTCCAAAAATCTTTTAACCCAATGATATTTTTAGCCCTCATCAAGTATACCGCTTAAGATGCAAGTATAGCCGTAGAAAGAAATAAATATACCCTACTAATTTTGCAATTAATTATAATAGAAGAAATTTACTAGTGTCAAACGATTAGAAATAATGTCTACTTTCAACTGATGTATATAAAATTTACTTAGGGGGGCATAAACGTATCAAAATAAATCCAAACTTTTATTTTGTCAATGGAAGACATCCAACTTTGACGGTATATATATTTTTTATTTTCGATTCAAATTTAGAGACAAAATTTTAAGTCATTTAGATGATACGATATTTTTAACTAATTAAAGACGAATTTTTTCTCTTTTTTTATACAAAGCTAGCAATTTATCCAGATTTTTTTAACCATAATTTTTTTGTTTGGTTTTATTACATTTAAGTCATCAAATAAAAATAATGTTTCCGTTCAAAAATATTACTATTCAAACAATAAAAGATTTTAATTTTTTCTAGTACCAAATGGTATCTCTCTTTTTTAATTGGTTAATTAGAAACATTCAAGTTTTAAATTTTCTAATGTTAAATTAAATTTTCATATATTTTATTATTTCCTGAAATTATAATCCAAATATGATAATTCTTTTCTTTTGTTGTAGTATTAAAAATTTCCTACCTAAACACATTTAATATGTATTTCAAAAAAATTATAACATGAATTACTAACTGTAAAATTAATATTAAAAAAATATGAACTGCAACCTACAATATTTTTATAGATTTATATCTATTATGTCCTGCTTGATGTGATTGCACAATTTTAATTTTTTCTTTCAAGTAGTTTTCGAATTAGGAGTAAAATCTGCCAAAATGATGGTTTAAGCCTATGATGTCCAGAAAAGCATAATTTGAAATATATATATATATATATATATATATATTGCTCAGTTTATTGAAACAATTGAAACGACAATAGTTGAAACAACTTAAGCTTGTGAATTGTTGTTGCAAGAAACAATACATTAACCCTTTATCTACCGACGATACTTATGAGTACCATTAAAATTACTCATTATAAAAATTTTTTAATACGCCATTTAGTTATAATACTGTTTAGAATGAGTTACAGATACATTACTTTATCTTGTTCCAAAAGTATTAGTGGATACACAAAGCAAAAATATTTTTAAAAAGATGATTTTGTTTGCCTTTGTATCTTTACAGCTTCCTTGGCACTGAGAGAGGGGGATGAAGATTTTTCAATTCAGAAATATTTCTACATTCATATTTTAAGATCATGATATTTGTACATTTTATAATTCTACAAAATACTAAAAAAACTATTTAAAATAAAATATTTAAGTGGGGATATAAATATTGCACAAAATCCCCGTAAATTCAAATTTAATTAAACCCTCTAAATCCTTCAATCCTTCTAAAATCCTTCAAAAACTTGTTAAATGATTATGTAAAACTTTTAATTTAGTTTAAACAATTCACGTACAATGCTTTAGAATGTAAAATTTTCCGGAATTCATAATGCGATAGATAAAGGGTTAATAGAACTGTCATAGTCATGCTATAGCACTTCAAGAACCGAGTACCTAATTTCGATTTGGATACAGCGCATAAATTAGGGTCATTTTAAAATAATTTCTAGAAATGTAATCAACAAATTTCATGAAAATTAAGATTTAAGCTACTTGATGTGTGTAGGATCTGTTTATAGTATAACTTTGTTTATATATATTTTTAAGTACTTTTTTTTTATATGTAGATGAGCCCTAAGAAATTTTCATATACAACTTTTAAAAATCGACTTTATTTCTAATCGTTTGGCAGCAGTAACTTACTTTTTCAATAATTTAATTTCAGATTTTGTGGGGGCTGCTAATTGTTAATAAGACTGGAATTTACAAGTTTATTTTCAGGTTTATGACGTACAAAGGTGTTTGTTACATGAAAAGATACATGCACTGACCAAGTTTTTGTACTTCGAATGTGCAATATGTGCGTTCAAAGCTACCTTGCAAACTTTCCGATGGTAATCCAGTTTCAATCATGCGTTCAATAGTATGTTTCTGTCTATGCCCGATACAGCAGCGGTGATGCGTTAATGTAACCGAGCTACTAGGCGGTCTTTTAAACTTAGTGAGTGTATGTATCTTAATATGTATCACCCGTCTTTGTATATCATATACCTCTCAATACGCAGTATTTAAAATCCGATGAATAATTTAGGCTAAAACTGTACATGGAAATTGTTTTTGGTGTCATTGTCGAATTTATCTCTTGGGTCGTAAAAAATTGTAATATGTATAATACACTCACGTTTTTATTAGATTACTAATCAAAAATTTAAATTAGTATTCATAATTTATTAATTTTGTTTTATTTCATTTAATAAAATTTTTTGTGTAACAATGTTATCCTATTTGTACATGTGATTTGCCATAAAAGGCCTATAATCTGTCACTTGGCCAACACTGATGTAGAGCCAAGCAACAGACGACGAACTCAAACGATTTTGATAATTAGCTCACAGGCTATCATAGCCTGAGAGCTTATGTGCCCGTCCGTTCTGTATGTACGTTCGTACGTTCGTGCGTAACGCGATAACTCATGATATAAATATCCGATCCCCTTGAAATTTTGTATGTAGGTATATCCTGACAAGGCGCTTCCCTGATTAGTTTTTGGAGTTCATTCGATATGTATAAGAGGGGGAACGGGGGCTCACGCTCCTCCCCTTAGTTGATATAAATGGGATTTTCATGCAGAATTAAGTTTTCGTTGAAAATTTAGATTAAAATCATTCTGATGAGGCGATTCCGTGACTAGGTGTTCATTGAATAAGTATAAATAGGGGGAACAGGGGTTCTAATGCCCCCCCCCCCTTAATTTATATAAATGGGTTTTTCAAGCAGAATTTTCAGATTTCGTTCAGATTTCTGAATAGTTTTGGAAGTTTAATGGTTAAGTATAAAAGAGGGGGATAACTCCTTTTAAATTATATAAATGCTAAATGGGTTTTTATTAAGAATTATCTCATTTGCTCTGAATTTTGGATATAGATTTTTTATATGATAAAGCATGCCTTTGATAGTATAGGAGGTTCAATGATTAAGTATAAAAAAAGAGGAAAGGGGAAAGCTGTTTCCCCTTCTTAATTTTTTTCGAACGGAATTAACCCTTGAAAATATAAGGCTTTAATGTACAATTAGTATTTGTAGCCTGTGAACTGAATGCCATCAGTTTAACTGGGCAGTATTCTTTATTATGATTGTTACTGAAAACGTACCTGCAAAAATTTAAAAAGACAATGTTAAATTAAATTATCCAGGTAATTACGTAAACATGAGATGAAAACATGAGATGCTTCTGTTCAAAGATTTGCACAACATGATAAATTTTAATGGAGAAAAAAATGGTGACCAGCTGTGTTTCATTCATAAAAGCGCTATTGACGTGTATACGCTGTATGGAGTGTATACACTACACGTAGATGGTATACGTTAAAGTCGCGATTGACTGGCTTATAGTATACGCTACAGCTTTATTTAAGAAACAGATGAGCATAAAGATCCTCATTAAAATCCAGAAGGTGTGTAGCGTATATATAGGTATACCTTCCTCTATACCCCTGCCATGTAAAACCTGGGAATAGCTCATTAAGCTTTGTTGGATGATTGATAGGTATTGTTGGTAAAAATGGTTATATTAGATATGCTATAGTTAAAATTTTTATTACTGATCTCTGCTTTTGAATAAAGTGAAACTTATACGTTAAATAACGATGCTGTTTACTTTCACAGTGATTTACTAACATTTAACAAAACAACCAAATCGATGTAATTTTTAATATTTTTTAAAGAAAATTTTGGAAATTTACCGATAATAATAAATTAAAGAAAACATTTAATTAAAAAAACATCCCTTCTATCAAAAATATGCTATGAAATACTTAAATGTTTTTTATATGCATAAAAGTTTATGAAATCCGGAGATCCGCTAATTTTATCAAATTCTAACGATAACCGACTAATTAAAAAAATAAAGTTCTGATAAAAACTTATGGCCATATCACATTCTTTAAACTACAATGAATAATAAAAATATCACAATGCTTTCTTATCAGCAATGTTTTTAAAACATTTTATGTTGAATTTTTTTTCGATAAACTGAAACGAAAATTGATAAATGCTTTCATTTTTGATAGAAGAATTTTTAAAGTCATTTTTTGTGATTAATGGAACACTAGATAGGATAAGAATATTTAAAATGGTTATGAAGTAAATTCATTTTTCTTAAAATTCAGTGTGCTTTTAATACGTCAAAATATTTAAATATTAAACTAATAGCCAATGTTTATTTAATCAAATGTATTTTGAATAATATTACACATAAATTCTTATTTTTATTTATGTTTACAAAATGTTTGTTCTATAACTTGTTTTAAAGCTCTTATAAGAATTACATTATAAGAATATACCGGGATTCCCAAAAATGACTGATGGATTTTAAAATTCAATAACTTGCAAACGGTGACAGCTATTTAAAAAATTTTTACAGGAGGGTTATGTATAATGCCAGGAGATTCTTAACCGAAATTTTTTATTTTAGTTCGCATATCAAACAACAGGTGGCGCTGACGGCGATTGAAGGCCAGGTGATCAGTGCTAAGGGAAGCGTCGACCTGGCTTTCAATCGCCATCAGCGCCACATATTGTTTGATATGTGAACTAAAAGAAAAAAATCTGGTAAAAAAACTCCTGACATTATACATAACTCTCCTGCAAAAATTTTTTAAATAGCTGTCACCGTTTGCAAGTTATTGAATTTTAAAATCCATCAGTCATTTTTGGGACACCCGGTATATATATAAGTATATATATATATATATATGTAAGTGTATAAATAAATGTGAATATATATGCGTATATGCAGTATTTTTAAATTTCATTTTTCACTTTATAAAAAAAGTAAAATGCATTTGATACTTCTCCTTTATCCTGTCGACCCCATTTTGCATACAGTGTGAAAAAATAAAAACCATTGTCACCCCAATAATTTATGAACCGTAAGAGCTATAACACATGTGAATTTTCAAAGTGGTCGAAAAAAGTCCGGGCCAGGATTCGAACCAGATAAGTATATTGGCTGAAGCCGCCAATGCTCTTCCAAATGAGCCATCCCGGATGAATACTGGAGGATTAATTCACCCAACTAAACTTAGCGATTGTACAATCTGATCTGATACTTTAGATCAGCTCAACAGACTAAATCGAAAGTTAATATATGGAACTGCAGAAAACGCTGCATTACGAAATTATAGCAGAATAATATACGATACTCCCTCATAGCATGCATAGTCACAGTGTCGTCACAATAACGTCACTGTGAGTCACTTTGTTCACATCACATCTGTGACCAAAATACCACCACTCAGTGACGTCACATTGTGACTGAGATGTGACTTTTTTAAAAATCTTTAGAAAATTATAAAAATTCCTCAAAGCATGTTATTTACTTTAAAAAACATATTTCTATTAATTTAAATATCGTCGCTTTTGTCACAGTTCCGTCACAATGTTAATGTCAAAGTAGTCACAAATGACACATTTTTCACAAATTTGTCACATTGTGACCACTTTGTGAAGTGGTCACAATCGAGCTCTAAAACGGCCATAACGACTTCACATCGACGATCGATGGTCACAAAGTCACAATGTGACTTCACAACAACGTCGCAGTGACGTCACCATGCTTTACGGGCGATTATTCAATCGGTAAATGAATTATAACAGATAAAAATCTTTTAAGTATGTTAAAAATGACTGTTAAAGTTATCCAAAGCATAAAACCAGATTGTGTGGTCGTTAAGGATAGTTGGATGAATTAGTCCTCCAGTATTCGTTCAGTATAGCTCAGTTGGAAGAGCATTGGCGGCTTCACTCAATACATCCCTGATTCGAATTCTGGCCTAGACTTTTTTTCACCCGTTTGGAAAATTTACATATGTTATAATTCATTTACCGATTTGGTAATCGTGTTATAAATTAATGTACTACTAAGAGCTATAGCCATAAAAGTAGGGACAAGTTGTAAGAAAGCTGTCATGCGCTACTGCGCCTAGATCACCACCAGATGTTCATATGTGATGTTAGCATTCCTATTTTGAAAACGGAAAGAAAAAGGGAAAAAAAGCGATTTACAAAGTTGTAAAACATCATCAATTTAGTACATAGACACCTTGTGGACATTTATACGAAGCATAAAACGGTAAAAAACGCATATTAGTTTTTTCGTGCTTTCTAAAATTGTGAAGTCACAAAAATTGAACGGAATTAATTATCTTACAGACAAATGTTCATCTACATGTGCATTGCAATTGACGATGAGAAGTTTGAATATCTAAAATAAAGGCATATTTTTATAACTAGTTGTTTTGTCTTTCTAAGATCATTTTCTCACGTCACTGTGTAGGATACCACGAAAAAACAAATGCGCTGTTTAATCGTTCCAATTTTCGCATTAGCATTCATAAGGTGTCTAAATCGATGAAGCTTTACAACTTTGTAAGTCACTTTTATCCTCTATACCTTTCCGTTTTCATGATAGGAACGCTAAATCAGCAGTCCACCACCTGTTGGTTCCGCACGTAGTTTCATTCAGTAGCACATAGCTTCACAATACCTAGACCTAACTTTTATAACTATAATAGCTTTTGCCCTTTGGAAAATTATTGGGCTGACAACAGACTTTTACGGACATACATATTTGTTCGCATACATTTATATACACATATATGATGCATTTTTATATGATGCATTTTTATTGACCAATACCCTTCATCAACGATTAGTCCCTAAACTGTTGTTTTTAAAGGCACAATTTCGAGAACAACATGATTGTCCTTTTTTATTACTCTAAAAAGTAAAAAAAAAAAAAAAAAAATCATAGAATTCAGGGAACGATAACCCCGTAAACTTTGATCGAATAGGAATGGGATTTTTAATGTGTTAAAGAATACGACATTTTTTCTAACAATGAGTTATCCTTTAGAAATTTTTAAACTTTGCAATTTTTTACAAAATACCTATTTTGAAGTTAATTTAATGTTATTTGGTGGAAAATAATATATGAAACACATTTCATATTGAAACTAAGAATATGAATGTAATGGTTAAGGATTTAACTATTGGTACCGATAATAAAAGACATCCTGCTTATGAGAAAATTGCATTAGAAACAGGATTTTTATAATCTTAAAATTAGGAAAAAAGATAGAAAAAAATGCTTGACATTTGATATCTTAAAATTTAATTGATTTAAAAACAAATTTTTATTGGGATGATATACTGATGTACTACGTTTGATAGAAACCTGGAACGAACTGCGCAAAGGCGAAAAGGGCTAGTCAAATCGAAAAATCAAGTCTGTTCTATTTCCTTATACGTTTGTTTATTAAATGTCCCAGATACGGATTTTTTGAGAATATTCTTTTGTTTCTGTCATTGAATTATGTTTTTTAAATATTACACTGTAATGATATTGTACTAAAATAAGTTATGAAAAGATAAAAACATTAAGAAATATGATTTAAAGATATGATTACTAAACTAAACGTAATACATTTTCCGTCGCAATCTAACGTAACTTAATCATTTTAGAATTAACGGCTTTATAGGATTAACGACTGCTTGGGGGGATTTTAAAAAATTGCCGAATTGTTGATTGATTTAAATTATTTGTTTACATTATTTACTTACATTATTGTTTATATTAATAGCGACATTATTTATTACATTATTTATTTATATTATTTATTTACATTGTATAGGAATATTTACTTTGATATAATTGACGAATTTCTCGCATAACTTCCAAGTCAGACACCAAGCAATCCTTAAATTTGCGTTTTAGCCATAAATATTTTTTTTTTCGAAAAAAGTCATGCTTTTTATTAAAATTCAACAAAATGTCGTGAAAATATATATACTTTGGAAAAGCTTATTCCGAGAACTAGTAGAAGGTGCGCAATATATTTAATTTAAAATAAAATTTTACTCAGAACAGAAAATAGAAAACAATATTTGATACCGTTTTCATGAACACATTGAAGTAATCTCGGCCTCAGAGGCTATTCTTCGTACAATGTGAATAGCTTGACATTCTGAAAACTTGAGATCTTGCAAATTTGGTCTATTGTTAAGTATATTCTTTTCTTTCATGTTCTTAAAAAACTACAAAAAGAGCAATCAGTATTTATAAGGCGCTCGAAACTATCCAATGTTTGTCGAGCAGAAAAATAATATAACAGCTTATACGCAGATATATAAAATAAATTTTGCAACCGACTAAAATTTTTTATGGCTTATTACACTTAAGATTACAGCAATTATACTAAATCTAAATTAATTTCTATTTAAAGCATTTTGTATTTTTAATATAAAGCTATATTTAGCTAATACAAAATTTCGAAAGTTTCAACAGTATGATCACTGATAAAATATACTAGCAGGGGAGACCGAGCTTAGCTCGGTCAAAATTAACTTTGTGTTCAACTCGATATAGTATTTTCACTGTATCATTAACTCTGTATTATTACTGTAAAACATGTTTATAATAGTATTATTTAGAAAAACAACCAATAAGTAAACTATGTTTTTATGCGCATGTTTATAAATTTTACTTTATTTTAAAATTTACAACGAAAGGACATCGATCTAAATCACTTTTTTAGCTCGAATCTGATTGGTTTAACCATGCATCTCGAATCCTCTTAAGAATGTATAAAAAAATTCTTTAAATTCTGAAAGACAATATTTTTTGCTAGATATAGCCAAATTTGGAGGCATTCTTTCATTTGGCACCAAATACGTGTTTTGGTTTTCGTAATTTTTATAGTCGATTTTTTGGCCATATGTCACCAATATTTTGTCAAATATCACCAAGTTATTGGCTGTGACCCTGACCCGTATTACCCAAAATGAGCCACTAATCAAATTTGATCAAGCATGTGACGTTGCTCAATCGTCTTCAGGTAATCAAAAACAGTAGAATATAAAATTGAATCAAAATCGTTTAAGCCATTTTTTAGGTAAAATTAGCTTGGCAGCATTCAGCAATGAAGCGAAATGACACACTAATATAATTTTGTTTAACATGCGACTCAGCCCAATAGTCTTTTCGTAAAAAAAAATGTTTTGCTTCAAAATTTAGGTAAAATTGATTGAGTCGTTGTTATATATAATTAGAATGACCCTAGCTCATTAAGACCCAAAATGACCCACTAATCGAATTTTCGCGAGCATGTGTCCAAGCCAAAAGGTTTTCTCTTGCTCAAAAACGATATAATACAAAGTATAGTCAAAATGGTGAGTACCATTTTCTATATAAAATTAGCATGACCCATCATGACCAACAAATGACTCTTATAATCGAAATCTCTCGAACGTGTGGCCTAGCTCATTAGTTTTAGCATGCCGAAAAACATTAGATACAAAATTTAGATAAAATCGATTGAGCCGTTTTTTAGATATAGTTAGTATGACCCTGACCCCTTATGATCCAAAATGACCCATTGATCCAATTATTTCAAAAATCTGTCATAACCCAATGATTTTCTTGTGCCCGAAAACGATAAAATACAAAATTAAGTCAAAATTGCGCGAAACGTTGTCTAGATAAAATTAGAATGAACCAAAAGTGGCCCACTAATCGAAATTTCTCGAACATGTGACCTACCCCAATGATTTTCTCATGCCAAAAATATGATGTATACAAAATTTCGTTAAAATCGACCTACCCATTCTTTAGATATAGCTTGACATTGACCCATTAAGACCCACAAATGACCCTATAATCGAAAGCTCTCGAATATGTGACTTAGTCCATTAGTTTTCTCGTTTTTAAAAATTGTTACATACAGAATTTCGTTAAAATTGATCCTGTCGTTCTTTAATTATATATAGATTGACCCAGACCCTTTACGATCCAAAATGACCCATTAATCGAAATTTTTCGAACATGTAACCTAGTCCAATGATTTTATCGTGCCAAAAAATGTTGCATAAAAAATTTCATTAAAATCGATCCACCTGTTCTTTAGATATAGCTTGACCATGACCCATTATGACCCATCATGACCCACAAATGACCCTCATAGTCGAAATCTCTCAAACATGTAATTTAGCTCATTAGTTTTCTCATGTCAAAAAACTGTTACATACAAAATTTCGTTATAATCCATCACGCCGTTCTTTAAATATAAATAGCTTGATCCAGACTCTTAATGACCCAAAATGACCCATTAATCGAAATTTTTCGAACATGAGACCAAGTCCAATGATTTTATCGTGCCAAAAAAATGTTGCATACAAAATTTCATTAAAATCGATCCACCTGTTCTTTAGATATAGCTTGACCATGACCCATTATGACCCATCATGACCCATAAATGACCCTCATAGTCGAAATCTCTCAAACATGTGATTTAGCTCATTAGTTTTCTCATGTCAAAAAACTGTTACATACAAATTTCGTTATAATCCATCACGCCGTTCTTTAAATATAAATAGCTTGACCCAGACTCTTAATGATCCAAAATGACCCATTAATCGAAATTTTTCGAACATGTAACCTAGTCCAATGATTTTATCATGCCAAAAAATGTTGCATACAAAATTTCATTAAAATCGATCCACCTGTTCTTTACATATAGCTTGACCATGACCCATTAATACCCATCATGACCCACAAATGACTCTCATAGTCGAAATCTCTCAAACATGTGATTTAGCCCATTAGTTTTCTCATGTCAAAAAACTGTTACAAAATTTCGTTATAATCCATCACGCCGTTCTTTAAATATAAATAGCTTGACCCAGACTCTTAATGGCCCAATATGACCCATTAAAATTTTTTCTCGAACGTGTAACCTAGCCCAATGTTTTTCTCGTGCCCAAAAACCATAGAATGCAATTTTTAGTCAAAATTACGTGAGAAAATCTCTAGATAAAAATAGCATGACCCACAATGACCCCAAAAATGACCCACTAACCGAATTTTCTCGAACGTGTTACCTAACCCAATGGTCTTCTTGTAATCCAAAACGATACAATATAAAATTTGGTCAAAATCGTTAGAGCCGTTTTTTAGATAAAAATGGCTTGACCCATAATGACCCAAAAATGACCCATTAATCGAAATTTTTGACACATGTGACCCAGCCCAATAGTTTTGTTGTGCCAAAAAACGATTGGATAGAAAATTTCCTTAAAATCGATCCAGCCGTTCTCTAGATAAAAATAGCTTGATCTTGACCCATTATGACCCAAAATGACCCAATTATCGAATTTTCTCGAACATGTGACCTAGCCCAATGGTCTTCTTGTGCCCGAAAATGGTAAAATCCAAATATTTGCGAAAATCGTTAGAGCCGTTTTTGAGATAAAATTTACACACACAGACACACACACACAATTTTTGCTCGCATTATAGTATAAGATTTATTTGAACAATAAAAATAAAATTTTAGGTTCGGTTTATACAGGCTAACATGAAATACTTATTTTGAAAATTTCATGCTCTAGAAAATTTGTATATATATATATAAGCAATTTCAAAGTTCATATTTTAAGAAAAAGATACTTCTTTCAAAATTTGGTTGTTTCTGAACTTTTTGGTTCTATTCATAAAGGTTCCTGTTAAGTTAAATGCTATTTTCATTCCAGATTTGAAATTTCAAACAAAAACATTTTTCGAAATATGTGTTTTTCTTTTCAGAAATTTAAACTGAAAAACTTGGACAAAACTTCCATCTTTAGAAACTTCAAAAAAATTGTGAAACGAATAAACGCGTAAAAATATTATTTTTCCTTCCAGTTTTCTTAATCCCAGAGTGACTTTAATATAAGGGTAAGTAATTTGTTGATTTATGTTCTTTAAGGTAAAACAAGTCATGTGTCATATATCTTTTTACCCAAGGATATTTTCTTATGTAAAATAAAAAAGATTACCGTTCACTTTCCTTAAACAGCTTGCTCAATAGTTTTTGAAAAAAAAATCTTGAGAGATACATTTCACTTACTGCAGCGGAGCATTTTAGTTTAAAGTGAGGGAAATTTCTTTCTTGGGGCGAAGTATCATTAGAACAGAATGTTAGTAATTCGTATTTTCATTGCAAGCTATTCAGTAAAGTGCAATTTTGAGTACAACAATAACCCTTTCACAATAGTTCTAAATTAAACACCAGAGAGAAATCTAGCAAAAAAAGTGTACTAGATCTTTTACGTAAAATTGTTTCTTTTCTAAAATGTCGCTTGTTCTGTAAAGTTAATTTCCTAAATGTTAGAGTAACTGCTGTGATAACTCAGCTAAAGAACATAATTATTTCCTAAACGACGTTCGTTAAATAAAATGTATTTTTTTAAATCGATTTTTGGTTTTATTAAAATACAACATAGCTGAACTATGCTAGTTAGTTCACGTACCCGTCACATTCTGAGGATTTTTTCTTCATAAATCGAATCCAGGTTTGTAATTGGAATTCGAAATATGGAAAAAATATTGTTAGCCATATATATATGTGTGTGTGTGTGTGTAAGATATTTTAATTATTATCCTAACAAAAGATTATTTTAATTTCGGCATTTTCTCTTCAAATAGCGCTAAATTATTTCTTCTTTCAATAAACTACGCATATCCACTTTCATTATCAATTACAATTCATTACAATTCATTACAGTTCATTTTCATATCCACTTTCATGGCTAATATAGGCTTTCCTCATAAAAATCCCTTAAAAAATTCTTCCGTTTAAAATTTTCCCTTCGGATATTTTAATATCGATTTTTTCTGGAACATTCTTCCTGCCAAATGTAAAAAGAAACCACAATGATTTTCTCAATCCGTCATTACTATGTTTGTCCTTGCATAGTTAACCTTGTTATAATGCAGATATTTCTAATCATACGCACTCACTGTAATTAGGTAGATTTCGTAAGCACCTATTGCAATCGCACCAGTTTATATATCTATCTATCTATCTATCTATCTATATATATATATATATATCTCACTTTCTTATGGACACGATAACTTCTATAATTCTTCACCAATCTCCACCAAACTTGTACATAAAATCAAAGGGGATAAAATCTTGGCTAAGTTCGTTAATGGGCGAAATCGGACCAAGGGGGTCGGAATAGGGGGCGTTTTTGTGAAAACCGGAAAAACGCCATAACTTCTTAATTAAAGTAGATATCGAATCGGTTTAAAGTTTATATTACTTCTTAAAAATGGGCCAAAAGTATATGCATGACAGATTTTTGATAAATTTAGAAGTGGGCTCAAGGGGCGAAAAAAACAGGGATTTTGAGAGAAAAAAATTCATAACTTCGTCAATTTTCAAGATATCAAGTCCAACTAAATTTTTTGTAAATGTTCTTAAAATTATCTAAAACTTTTGTATTTACAAGTTTTTGATAGGACCAACTTTTACTGATGAAAAAAATTAAAAACGAAAAGAAAAAGGGCGCTGAAAAAAGAGAAAGATCCATAACTCCGTCAATTTTTAAGATGTCAAATCTGATTAAATTTATTTTATATCTTCTCAAAAATATCTACAACTTTTATATTGACAAGTTTTTGATAGGGCTAATTCGTATAGCAAAAAGAAATTAAAGAAAAATAGGAGTTGGAGAAAAAAACCTAAAATACAAACTGCTTATATTCTGACTCATTTTTAAATTCTTTTTTTGATTTTAAACGCATCCAAATGGTAGATCCTCTTATTTAGAAACTGTATAAAGTGACGCATTGGTCAATTTTTTGATAAAGACAGAATATATTTCAAAAAAGGCTACCTAAAAGGGTATTTTGAACAGAATTTCTGAAAGTCATCGGGACTGAAAATTGAAGAAAGCATTCAAATAAAAAATTGCGTTTTTTTCTGACTCGTTTTTAAATCAATTTTTGTTCTCAAACGCATCCAATTTACAGATCCTCTTATTCAGGAACTATATAATGTGATGCATTGGTCAGTTTTTTGATAAAGACGGAATATATTTCAAAAAAGGCTACCAAAAAGGGTAATTTGAACAGAATTTTCCGAAATCATTGTGACTGAAAATTTAAGGAAGTGTTCAAATAAGAAATTGCGTTTTTTTCTGACTCGTTTTTAAATCCATTTTTGCTCGCAAATGCATCCAATTTACAGATCCTCTTATTTAGGAACTATATAATGTGATGCATTGATCGGTTTTTTGATAAAGACAGAATATATTTTGAAAAAGGCTACCAAAAAGAGTATTTTGAACAGAATTTCCCGAAGTCTTCGTGATTTGAAAACTTTAAGGAAGTTTTCACATAGCAAATTGCGTTTTTTATGACTCGTTTTAAAATCCATTATCGCTCTCAAACGCATCCAATTTACAGATCCTCTTATTTAAGAACGATATAATGTGATGCATTGGTCAGTTTTTTGATAAAGACGGAATATATTTCAAAAAAGTCTACCAAAAAGGGTATTTTGAACAGAATTTTCCGAAATCATTGTGACTGAAAATTTAAGGAAGTGTTTAAATAAGAAATTGCGTTTTTTTCTCACTCTTTTTTAAATCCATTTTTGCTCTCAAATGCATCCAATTTACAGATCCTCTTATTTAGGAACTATATAATGTGATGCATTGGTCGGTTTTTTGATAAAGACAGAATATATTTCAAAATATGTTGTCAAAATAGGCATTTGAGCTGAATTTTTATTAAGATGATTCTGATAAAACCAGTTTTTGCAGAAAAATGAAATCAAAAATTTTTCATAAACGGCCAAATGAAGCTATTAAACTGGGTTTATCTCTATTCATATTTTTTTTTTTGTTGTTGTTGAAATGAGCACTCTTCGAAATCTACCTCCGCCTATAGGCTCAGCCGACAGGGATTTTTTTTTTTCTGTTCTAATTCTTTAGTTACATTTGTAACTGCGACATCGGAAGAAGAAAGTCAATTAAAATTATAGTATTTTCAACCTAACATATTTCTTGAGAGTGTTTTCACCACTGTGAAGGATGATCATCTGATAAAGAAGTTTGGAATTACACATATGCGACATTTATTTATCAGGGAAACGTTGATAGCTCTACAGTTGTTATGACAAATTTTTATTCGATGCACGGACACTGGTGCACGGTACTGGCTTTGGTTGACTAATAATTTTGTAAAACGACACTAATCTGTTGAAATATTTATGTAATTTGTTTTTACAGATATGTTCTTTAGTCAGTTGATATCTGATTGATGAGATGGCTTATTACTTCTTCTGTTAAACAGACAACATCCTTAGACACAATCCTTACAAAAATAGAGATTTTCTATCTTCGATTACGACGAAAACATTATAAAAAGTTATACACAAGTATTCTTATTCCCATCATAAAAAATTGTAAAAAAAAGTAAGCAAACAATAAACTGTTTTTTTATACTTTGGAGACTATTTTTAGCGATTATTAGTAATAAAAAAGTATTAAATGCATAATTATATCATATTTTCCCTTCCTCTTCAAAGCAAAACATTCATAACAAACTGTCCAAAATGTACTCAGTGAAATCCCATTAATCATATAGGATATTTATAGGATAAATTATGAGCTATTTAAAATATTAGTGAGATTTACATTGTTATTAATTACAGAAACATGTTTTGATAAATGTCAGTATAATCTCTTGCTGATCAACAAATCTAGAAAAAATTATCTTAACTTAGAAAACCTTTAGGAAAAGATCCAAAATGTTCAGTTACCAAGTATCACACAGTTCAAAATCATATCATTTCAAAAACCTAGTATCACTAATACTTACACAAATCGATTACACAAAATAATAATAATAATATTTGGCATTGAACTAACGGTCTCCAATATAGACACACTTATATGTAAATCTTAATATGCAAATTTTTAAATAGTGCTATGTTTGAAAAGTCGTTGTTAAATATCTATATATATAAAATAAGAAATGTCTGTCTGCCTGCCCGCCTGACCGCAGATAATGCCGAAATTATAAACCTCAGGTCTTTGAAATTTTTGTCATGTGTAGATGCTAACACCGGAAAGTGCACTTCGCAGCCGGATTTTTAAATTTCAATTTAGATTATTTTTTAAAAATTAAAACTTATTGGGTAAGAGAATATTTGCACCTTTCCACCAATCCACGGTAACGAAGCAGCCAGGTTACACTGTTAAAAATTTGAAACTTTTGCTACATCGTCACTCCACAGCTTTTATAGAAAACGATTACTTCACTGTATTATGAAGCATTCTATGAAAACTCTATTGGCCAAAATAGAGATATTCTATAAAAAGCGGTGGAGTGGCGATGCAGCAAAATTGTCAAATTTTTAATATTGTAGACGCTATTTGCAGCTTGCCACCAATCCGTGGTAACGAAACAGCAGCCAATTTAAGCAGGCGGTAAGTATTATAGGTTTAATAACTGCATTTCACGGCTGAATGCGGTCCACAAATTGCACATCCATTTTTTAATTTTTTCTCTTTTGATTTTTGTTTTTCCTGACTTATTTACAATCGAACTTCAAAATCCATCAGCGGCACCATCCAAAAAAGGGGTAAATTAGGTTGTTACTCCTTTAATGATGTCCTAGGGTTATTCAGATTTACAGCGCACGTCAAGCGCGTGCTCAGAAGATTTTGCATGGAGTAAGCCTCATTGAAGAAAGAAAAAAAAATCAATTGTTGCATCGTTTTTGTGGTTCAAAACAGCTAAAATACACACTATATTTCTTTATCCTTCCAAAACATAGTTTTCATAACAAAAATATATACCTGTGTTCCCTCAAATAAAAGTTAAAATATTCTAAAATTTAAAATATTCTTCAGATAAAATTTAACTTTTTTTCAATTTTAGTATGAATGGAGATTTTAAATATTCTCAATTTGTTTAGAAGCATCTACGGTCCCAAGCAACGCCGGGCAGATCATCTAGTACTTAAATATTTTTGAATCTTTCTTTTTAATATTCTACATAAAATTGCTGAAAATGAATCTTAATATGTTTTTACAATGCACTATTTTCGAAATTTCATTGTTTTAAGATATGAAGTAATTTGGAAACAGTCAATTATTGAAAGAGCTTTAATATCTTTCATCATTAGTATATTTCTGACGCTGTATACATTAATGCATATTCTTACTCATCAAGTTATTCCAAAAGAGTTTCTTTCCGTGTTGATATTTGCAATGCAAATGTGTTTACAATTACGTGATAAAGAATATCACGTAAGTTTTATTCGATGATTCAAACTATAATTATAGGAATATCCCCTGGGGAAATTAATAGGTAAAGCAATCATTATTTTTATTTAAGTGGAATAATAAATAAAGGAAAAATATAAAAAATTCTTTTTTTAAGATTCAACTTCAATACTGACGGACAGGTTTATGTTAATGCATGATGATAAAAAAAGAAAAAGAAGAAGAAAGAATATTATGTACAGATGAAATCATTTTATATAATTTTTCAGGAGATATTTTTTTCGTTAATATATTTATGAATGTGACATAAGGAGATAAGGAGCCAATGAAAATGTCGTATCATAATTACTTTTTGTTAAAAGAAGATGGTTTCCCACTGAATAATATGGTATGAATTCCAAAAGAATATGGTTTGCACAGCAGCTGTGGCTTGATCGAAGAAAAAACATATTGACAGCTTCAAATTAATTCATTATTTCTGCAGTTATATCATCAGAGAAATACTTTAAACTCTCCGCTAAATGATTTCAATTAAAAATAATAAGCACTCTAGTCTTAAGAGCTTCCATCCTTCATAGCGTACCGACGACTCGCTCCAAACCAACTACCACCTTCATCTCGGAATCTCTTGGTTAAAAGTTAAAAAAAAAAAAGAAAAAAAAAACCTTTTCTCAGAAACAATCCCTTTATGTAAACAGAAACATAGCATCGAGATTAAAGTGGCGGAATCAAAAATTTCCCACAAACGATAATTTTATTAAAACGATTAATGTTTAACTTATTTTATAATCGAAAGTAGTTAAAATTTGAATATATTCCACAGACGATAAATTCATTAGAAGGGGAAAAGAAATTAATTTATTGATACTAATAAACATAAAACGCGAAGAAAAGAAAAGAATTTTGTTTTGAATAAGTATACTTTTTCGCCGTATATTTAATAAGACTTTTAAAAAGGGGTTCATAAAAACGGAGTAAAGGTGAGTTTTACTAGCAATTTAAAAAAAAATGAAGTTTATTAATTTTTTTTTTTAATTTAAAGCCTTTTTTTAGATTTACGCGTATAAGAATAAGTATTTTTTAAGGCGAATTTTAAAAATTCATATCGTTTCTATAAAGATTAATAGATTAGATCTAAAAATAGGATTTTATTTTATTTTCAAAAGCCGGAATAAATACGGAATATTGTTAAAAGAAAATTAATGTAGAACAAGGTTAATTTTGGCAAAAAAATAATAATAAATAAATAAATTTTGTAATATATATGTTGCGGCCAAAACCCGAAATCGGCCAATTCTAGAACTGGCCGGCCAATTCCCGAACTGGCCAGTGACGTTTAAAAATGACTGGCCAATTCGCGAACTGGCCAGATGCGATTAGCCAATTCGCGAACTGGCCAGATGTGATTGGCCAATTCCCGAAATAGATAGAGGCACTCGGTTTAATCATTTCTAACACAGTTGAAAGTGTCTATGAATTCAAATAGTGTAGTCGTCTACCTGGCCGTTCTCTAACTCGAGTAAAGGCTCGGGATGACTTGTATTTGTTATCTTATTTCGTTTATCAATTTATTTTGGCACTGATAGGGAATTGTGTACTGTTTTTTGTTAATTTACTGGGATATACAAAAATATTTCGTTTCAATATAATCAATAAGAACCGTTTTTACGGTACATTTTAATGTTGTTACATTACAATAAAATTGGTACCTATGTATCATTAATAAAGACGACAAACAGTTATTTATTACAGTGCATGAAATATAGCAAGTCTAGATTTTTTCAGAAACACTGAAAATTTTATTACTAAGAAAATGATGAAAGAATTTTTTAGTGCCTTTTAATGATGTTACACTATTTCAAATTTAATGAAAATCACATGCTTCTCTAGTGTAGAAGAACTTTTTTTATAGAGTATATTGATTAAGTAGCCATTTTAGTTCGTTTATTGGGACGCCAAAATGAATTCCGATAAAGATTATGATATTGCCAAAAAATCCTTTTTAGGGCATTTTTATAATGTTACATTATTTGAAACATAATGCAATTTACAACCCTAGCTTATGTAGGAAGCAATATATATTTTGTAGAGTATTGGTTAATTAGTAATCATAGTTCGTTAATAGAAACATCAAAAATGACTCCATTGAAGAATTATGATACATTTCATACATAATGAAGTTTATATGCCCTTCTCATGTGGGAAGCAATGCTTTTTTGAAGAGTATTGATTATGTAGTCAATATAGCTCATTTGTAGGGACGCAAAAAGTATTCCGATAAAGAATTATGATAAATGCAAGGAATCTTTCATAAAGTATTTTAATGATGTTACACTATTTCAACATAATGCATATGTGGGATGTAAATTTTTTGTAGCATATTGAATAAGTAGCCATTCTAATGTACGTTTATAAGAACGCCAAAAAGAATTCCGATGAAGAATAATGATGTATGCCAAAATACCTTTTATAGGGTATTTTAATGATGTTGCACTATTTCAAACATAATGCAATTTACAAGCCTGTCTCATGTGAGTAGCAATATTTTTTTTTAGAATATTGATTAAGTAGCCATTATAAGGAAATATAATACATGCGAACAAATCTTTTATAAGGCATTTTAATGATGTTACACGATTTCGAACATAATGCACATGTGATACTTTTTTTGTAAAGTATTGATTAAATAGCCGTTACAGTTCGTTTACAGGAACGCCAAAAAGAATTCCGGTATAGAATTATGATGTATGCCAAAAAATCTGTTATAGGTTATTTTAATGATATTACACTATTTCAAACATAATGCAATTCATGAGCCTCACTGATGTGAGAAACAATGTCTTTTGTTGCGTATTGATTAAGTAGCATTTGTAGATCATTTATAGGGGCGCCAAAACAATTCCAATAAAGAATTATGGCATATTTCAAACATAGTAAAATTTATATGCCTCACTCATGAGGGAAGCAGTAGGTTTCTTTGTAGAATATTGATTAAGAAATCATTATAAATCGTTAATAGGGACTCCAAAAAAGTATTCCGATAAGGAATTATGATATATGCGAGAAATACTTTTACAGAGTATTTTTTTTTATATTTCACAACTTCAAACATAATAAACCCTTTATACATTTCTAATATGCTCTACAACATGTTTTCTATAGATTATTGAGTAGGTGGAATTTACCATTTATATTCCGATTGTTTTTCATGTGCATTTCCAGCTGCGATAAACTTTTAATATTTATTTGTAAAGCAATTTGTAGATCATAGAAAGCTTTAATGAAAGATAAAATAAATAGATTACTAGTTGCGGAAACCTATTGCTGAAATGAAATTTTACTTTTTTTTATGCTTATGTGGATATCTCTTTACATAAAAAGAACCGGAGTAAATTCTCTTAACAACATTGCGATAGAGTTGCATGATATTTTGTAATCTACACAGTGATTCATTTCCTTTCTTGTTTTAAGTTTAAAATTGCATATTTGTCGATGAGTTACGTTTATTACTTTAAAAAAATCCCCCTTCATGTTTATTTTAATTTGTAAAGAATCTTCTGCAGAATGTAGTTAATCAGGTTCAAAAGAATTGGAAATAATGCGAAATACTATAAATTTACTGAGACCATTTTTATACAAATAAAAAATAATATTTCTATTAGAAAAAATGGCAATTTAGACCACTAAGGTGGCATATCAGAATAGCATGGAAATATCCTTTTCTGTCACGTGTGCATATCAGTGCCATCAAACGGAACCGTCGCAAATTACGTTCTTCTTTGAATAAGAAACAGTTTCTAAAAGAATTTCATGACGGCGCCGCATCTACTGGGTAGCCTTAAATCCCCAATTCGGGTGTTGGCCAAGGCTTCTCGGCCAGTTCGCGAATTGGCTGGCCAAAACCCGAAATACGCTATTCATTATATTTTTTTCTTAATTGTAATAAATGCATTTAATATGTACTCTGACAATCAAAATACAATCCAAGTTTCGGCAACATTTTAATACTTTTAGTTGGTGATCATTGAATTATACGTCTATACGGCCCTTACCAACTCTGAACTCAGCATACGAAATGCATGTGTCCATTAATTGTTATTCTAGAATTAAAATTATTTTTAAAAGAATATTGCAGGAATAAAAAATAGTAATATTACTTGTCACTTAAACTATTGCATATATGATGACTCATTAAGAAAATTAATGTAGTTTAGAAATAATAAAAAATATATACTATGTGAAAACCAATATTTTAAAATATATGTGCGAATAAATATATTTTTATCAATAATTTTCTATAAAATATTAAACCAAAATAAATTTCTGAAGATTCCCTTAAACAAATGTAAATCATCACTATTATTCTTATACAGTAAAAAAGGGGGAAAATAGAAGCATATTCTTTTTCTTGAGCCATAAAAAAATGAAAGTCAGACATATGCTACAAAGAATGACTGGAGAATGTTCGAGATTCTTCCTTAGGCTAATGATAGTGCAGTGATTGAAAGCCGGACTTGTTCAATTCATCTTGCTCAGTTTTCGAGCTCAGTTTGAAGGGGTACAGATTACTACTCCAACATCCAAACAGTCTATGAAAATTGGAATTGGAATTTTCCAACTGAACACTAATATATCCATGCTGAGATTCGATCATAGAATATTGACTTACATTGTTCTACTGTTTGAGTTCCCTTTTTGACAATATGGGGGGATATTTCGTCTGCCATGTATACACCTCAACGCAATAAACTGGAGGTGTGGAAAATCCAGCCGCGCGTTCAGCGGAGTCATAGCTTACGTACCTGTAGGATCAGTGTTACGAAAGAATTCAGTGCTGGTAACCGATACGCTACCAATGTTTATCAGTGGACGTGTCCTAAGTGACTGGTAAGGGACCAACTAACCGAAAAAAAATCTGAGTTACTTGATTCACGTGATTGGTTACCTAAACATTGACCTCAACAATAGCAGAATAATTACAACAACGTAATATAGATGGCGCTACTAGTAAACAATATCCATGGAGTCCAGTGAATCTGCCAACCGGTTACTAACCTTGATTTCATGTAATCGACCACATTTTTCACTTTTGTTAGGTCTGAACTCCGGGTAACTGAAACAGTAGAGCTTTGACAATGTAAATCAAAGTTCCGAGTTCAAATCCCATCGTGGGCATATTTTCGCTCAGATGAAAAAATTCAATTCGTTTATTAACCAAACCAATCTGTATGATTAAGTTAAAAATAACAGTAATCTGCGTACCCACTGTTTAAATGCAGAATCATTACTTGCAGTATATTCTGTTGAGCTGTATACATGGATGGCAAGATATTATTACCAATAAGGTTATCTGAGCGAAATATGACCGCCTATTGTAAGACCAGGTAGATCAAATGATAATATTTTGACAATGTAAGCCAAGGTTTAAACTTCGATTGGCTGTTTTGCCTATTTTTCGCTCAATTGAACAACTCAATTCGTATAATAATTTTATCAATCCGTTTGATTGAGTTAAAAATAATAGTAAAGTTTTGAAAATGTTCAGATAAGTAAGCATTATTTTGAAAATAACGCACATGCATCGTAAAGCAAAAGTATTTATATTTAATTTGCAGATCGTGTCTGATTGTTTGTATCTCAACAGGGTTATTTCATAATTGTAATAATTTACTTTCCTTGGATAAGGTTTAACATTCTTAAGTATCGGATAATCTAACTCCGTGAAAGGCTATTTTCATAGTTTTACAAGGAGAAAACTTCCATAAATATGTTGAATCATTGAAATTTAACTGCCTTTTCCTTTAAAGATACATACTAAATCCCAAGGATAGCTATACCTGCAAAGAGAATCACATGCAGGTGAAAGTGTGTGTGTGTGGGGGGGTTGATATAAACACCTCTTAATAACTCCACCGTGAATAACATTAATATTCAAGCTTGTAACAAATTGTTTTGACGTGTCTATTTTTGAAGTGATTCTTTGAAAATATTTTTGGAAGAGGCGGGGGGGGTGGTATCTCCATAATAATACAAGCAAACATAATATTACTCATTTACATTCTGGAAGTTGAATTGAAATGCGTGGAAAAAACTTTCAAGAAAGATTAAACACACACAAACTAAAAATACAAAACAATATATTGTTACGAATTTTGTAAATAGTTAGTGTTTGTGCTGTAAAATAATGTAAATAATCTTATTAAGCTCCATTTCTTTACTAATATTAGTTTTAGTTACATTGTCTCTGTTATCAAGCAAACTTGTCTATTATTTTCAGTGAATGTCTATGGCAGCTTTGCGAAATATTAGAGATATCGCCAAGTTGGCGTCACTTTTGGCGACTAATTTTGATCGCCAAATTTGGCGATATATCGCCAAGTTGGCGACAAACTTGGCGATTGTTGGCGATGGTAACCCTTCCCTCTCTATGGTAACCCCCCCTCCCTTAGGTCTACTGATACATTGAATGTTTTTCCTTGGTTTCTGGATTTTTCTAGAAGGTTGTAGAAATTTCCAGCGCATGCTACGAGCCTATATTAGGAGAGCAATGCGAGCTTTTGTGATTATTATTTACCAGTCAGTCATTAAGTGAACTTCTAGGGTATTGTTTAAGCAAGTTTGCTTGAGTCTTATTTACGTTATTTTGAATGTGATTTTAGTGTTGAGACGTTGTATAAAGAGTCTCTGGGACTTATATCTGCACTTGTACGATAGATTTGAACAGTTATTCTTGAATATCTAGTAATATTTGTGAGTTTCGAAGACTCTGTTGTTCTGAAAATCTGTAAATAAATTATTTTCTACTTTTCTAAAAGACAAGAGTTTGAAGTTGTCTAACCATAAGATCAAAAGAACCCTATATACGCAACAATATGATCATAAATCAACCAATAAAGCGCTTCAAGGCGTTGTCTGATTTTGAAGAAAATATTGTTTACTACAACACAGTATCTAGTAAATGATTCCATTTTTTATTTATGTGTAATATTGTTACTAACTAGAATGTTAATGTGGATAAAATGAGAGAAATTAAGAAATCGCAAAGTAAGTAATTTCATTTGACAAATAAGTGAGTGACTGAGAATTAGGTGGGAGATTTTAAGACAATACAATGCAAAATGTACCGATGAAAAATGCCAATACGGATCATTATACGGAGCTTGCGTTACCACTGACTTCGGAAACTGCAACAGAATCCCAATGAACGTAAAGGTAAGGGATTATGTTTAATTTTTAATCCCTTACTAATTTAATGCCTACGTCACAGTACATCACTGCCTCAAAGGTGGAACTTCATGGGAGAAACAATTCATGACGACTAGTCAGGAGGACAATATATACTTTATGGTCAAAGATGACCGGTCACTTGCTTTTTTAGATGTTTAATTGAATATCTAGGAAAACAAATGAAGAATTATTCTGAAAATCCAGTTGTGTAAAGAAAATACTACACACAATATACTTCCACGAAAGTTTTTTTTCCTGAAATTTCATAGACGACAGTCGACAAATTGAAAAGAACGAATATCTTTTTAATAACCCTGTCAAAACTAATGTAGCGAAAGCGTTCAAACTGCAGATTATGATTAGAATGACTTACTCTGATAAACTATTATCATTTTCATGATGATAGCATGAATACTCGCAAAAAATTAAGGTTTTTCTAAAGAGATTCTCAAATTTTAACAAATTTTTTGCTTATAATTTGCAGTTCTTAATGTAATAAAAAAATTTCTTTTCATAAAATACGAAAAACATCATTGTACACCATATCCCGTAATCAAAATTAAACAATAATAAAAACTATCTGAAAAGTAATCAGGTTTATTAAATAGTTTCACTGCGCATACGTGACCGAAATCAAAATGAATTTTGCATAATGTGTTAGGTAAATGTATATAGCAAATTTTGTAAAAGTCTCAAAACATAGCTTGAAAATTCTGAAAATAATCGTCGTAGAATAAGCTCAAAATCCATTATTTCTAGAATAAAACGAAAAAGATGAGGTGTTGTATCAATATATTCATTGAGGAGTGTTAATATAACACACAAAATATTGCACATATATTTTTTTTGTTAATATATTCCTCATATACTTTTCTAGATACTTAACAATATGACTAA
This sequence comes from Maratus speculifer, assembly GCA_964019185.1. NCBI lineage: Eukaryota > Metazoa > Arthropoda > Arachnida > Araneae > Salticidae > Maratus > Maratus speculifer. The sequence continues at coordinate 281,695,540 of OZ025294.1, forward strand.
AATCGCAAGTGGCCGGTCACTTTTGTCCATTTAGTGTATTGCTCTTCCGCCAGCCAAGAACTAGAATCCCTTATGAAAGACTGTAGCTGGGATTTTTATTCAGTTTTTCTCTAAAAAAAAAGTACTTACTTTTCAGTTTCTTGATTCCCTCTTCTAATTTTCATCCTTAATCTCTATGGTCCTTGGGTCTCCATTCGAGGACTGTTCTTTTCCTTGTAAAAACTAAAATGTCCAATTTTTTTAGATTTTCGCATTTCTTCTTAATAGCTGATTGTTTTTTGGGTTGAAAACAAACGAATAAATGGCTGCATCTAAGCGAAATCTTTCATGAAATAAAAATGATGAATGATAAATTTTCATGATGTAAATATTTTTCAATAAAACTTTTTGAAGATTTGTAAATTATTTACTTGCTTAAAGCTCTGAAATTTGTGATTGCGTTAATATAGGTTAATATTTATCAAATTGGTGTTTTAGGGTGGTTTGAAGTTTTAGATCCTTTATTTTTAACCTAAATTACTAAGCCTAAAGGAAGTACTTCTAACTTAGAGTGTTGAATTTCTAAACATAAAATTTTACTGAATTTATATTTAGAAAATCTTTTCTGTAAAAAAATATGTCTAAGCAATTTAAAGCAGTAGAACATCAATTTCAAAGCATTCGTTTCAAAGAAAATATGTGAAAAACTTTATACGAATGCGTTTTCTGCAATATGAATGTATTATCAGACATCAAAAATAAAAAATTCAAAAATTGAACGTCTTCAGTTCAGAACATCGTATCTGGAGTCGTATCTATTCTAAACTTAATGCTTCTATTCTTCTCACGAACAGTTTGAAGATATAATATTCACCCTCAAATTTCATTTTCTCTCAAGAAAAGAAAAAAAAGAACTTCTAGAAATCCAAAGGGAGCATGAAATTCTCAAGTTTGTATTGGAATGTCATCGTTTTTTGTTTTTTTATATTTTTTTAGAATCAATCATACATAATACAGATGGAAAAGAAAGCTATAAACTTAGTACAAAAGAGTATTTTCCTTTTAAACATTATGTGTTTTTAAACTTAAGATATTTTATTTGTATACTTTTGTCTTTAAGTTATTTTCATATTTCTTGATGTCATATCTAAATAATTGCCTACATAATTTGCTTCCGATTTTATTTAATCTAAGGAAGAATGGTGAACGTTTGGTATAATCTAATATATTTGATAGAAAATAACACTGAATCGGAACATCGGTACTGGCAGAACATAACGTAAATAGAAAAATCTTTTCCAATTTTATGACATGTAATGAGCATTAAAAATCTATAACGAGCTTTTGCAGGCTTTTTTCAAAACGGGTAAGTTTTTTTTAATAGTTTACCTATAACCACATTAAAAGTGAAATTATACATGTGGAAATAATATTAAATCTAAAAATTGTCTTATACAGGGTTTTCAAAAAAGTGAAAAGGACCTTTGACAAAAAATTTGTATTCCATTTTCTATTGCTGTTTAATCTTCTGAATGCCGAGCAAAAGGAAAAATTTTAATGTTTTTGCTCTGTAATTTATCGAAAATGGCAAGAAAGGTTATTTTTCTAAAATATTATAGAAATGTATTACTTATAGTCATATAACTCTTTAGAATGCCAATTATAACTTCATTTTCCAACACTGGATTTTAGCTGTAGAATTAATTAATTTAAATAATGCTCATGTTGCAGTGAGACCTACAGCTTATTAAACGGATATATAAGTTCTCAGTGGTGAAAAGGTTAATTATAATAAGTAATCTGGAATTAAGAGATATTACTATTTTTTTTACAAACTACTACAAATACAAGTTTAAATAATTGAAAAAATTGAAATACAAGTAATTTCCTTCCCTAAACCCTACAACTTATTGTCTTCCATGCCCCATACCAGGATAAAAAAAAAGGGGTACGCAATTTACACTCATCAAGAAAGAGAACGATATCGCCTTTTAGAAAACATTATTTTCAACGCAAACAAATAAGTATGAAGTAGAAGTATCTGACGAATGGTATTACTTTGCTTTGAAAGGACGACGTTCCATTTTCTACTAGACTTCTGTTGAGAAAAAACAGAATTCTAGATTTTTTCTTCATAAAAATTAAAACATTAAAAAGTAAGAATTCTCGAAATACATATACTCGAATGTGATCTATGCCTGGATGACTCAGTGTATTAGAAAAGATGTTCACCATTATAGAAATTCACTGAATCGGTAAAATAGGCATGAATTCCGTTATTTCTGTCTTTCGATTAATAATCAAAGTATTCAAAATCAAATAGGACAAAAACTATGCATTTTCGAGAATTATCCTTCATTGTATCTTTGAATAACAACTTAATAAAAAATATGTAAAACATTATAACAAGAAAAAATATACCAAAAATTAAACTGAATTCAAAAACTACTGCAAAGTGATAAATATATTTTTTTTACATAAAAGTAATAAGAAATTAAATTAAGGGCATAGTATTTACCATGCGTATAATTATATTTATGTACATTAATTGAATTTTTTGGAGTCGGTACCAGCCAAGCCAAATTACATGTAATTATCAAATAGACACACATCCAATTGCCTATGAGTTTATTACGATTTAATATTTAGTTAAAAACTTAACTTTATTATTTTACGATTAGCGTTGGATTATTAATTTTAATTTTGAACTTGGCTTGGCTGGGACCGACTGCAAAAAATCCAATTAATGTACATAAATATAATAATACGCATGATAAATACTACGTTCCTAATTTAATTTCTTATTACTATTATGCAAAAAAAAATAAATAAAATAAATAAATAAAAAATATTTTTCACTTTGCAATAGCTTTTGATGTCGGTTTAAATTTTTATAGAAAAGTTTTTTTTTCTCTTTTTAGTTAAAAGTTAACGATTTTTCATTATTTTGTTGATAGAAATGGCCGACTTTCTGGCATGAAAAAGTATTAGTCTTTGGAAAATGGCAACAGAAAAAACTTCGTGTTACGAAATTGGTTTTACGAAATAGAGAAGCGAGGCAAAATAACGTATCAAAAGTTGATTGGGAAAAGATTAGAGTGTAAAAGACGCGAAAAATATCTGGCCATTAATGAAATTTCTATAGTGCCAAAATATAGGTTTAAGTACATCTAATTTGTGGCTTCAATAATTTAAAAACAGCATTTTATTTCATAGTGGCATTAATGCACTCTCATTTGCAGATATTATGTTTCTTATTGCACTGTCATTTTCAATATGTTAGTTACTGTGGAGATTTGAAAACTGTGAAGTACTCTCCATTTTTGGTTCCGCTGTCAATTGGCACATCTTAGTTAATGCGATTTTGTGCATAGAAGTGTTTTTATGAAACAAGCCTTTTTTTACACCCACATTTTAAAGTCAGAATATGTTATTGCTGATACCTTTTTGTTTCATGATAAAATTTTCCTTGGACCCCATTACGGATGTTTAGAAAATCCATCTTCATTCATATCTAATATTCTTGGTTAATGCGTCATAATCGAACTACATGTTACTAACTGACGTATTTTAATAAGCGTAGTACATCAAAATATAGAAGTTTTGGAAGCAAATTATGATATTCTCATTTCATTTAAACCATATTAACCTTAGAACGTTTTCTTTAAAACGTTAGTATCGCAGACTTTCATTTTTTTCGGGTAATCTGATTAAAATTCAAGATTTTCGTCTAAGTGCTGATCTTTCTTCTCTTTGCTCTTTTTTCTAGATACAATGCAGAAGGCTATAACACGATATTGACAGTTATGCTTAATGTATATTGCCATTTAATATCCTTGCCAATAAATGCATAGCAACGACAATGTCGGTAATACAAATTGCAGTAACACTTTTTTTTCTATGTTCTAAATCTAAAATAGCTAATATATTTTTACTTTCACACAATCAAACTGATTAATAAAGTTATCATACGAATTGAATATTTCCAATTGGGCGAAAAATTGCCCATACTGGCACCAGCCCGGGAATCGAACCCAAATCCTTGGCTTACAAGGCCAATGCCTTACTGTTTAAGCTAACTGGGAGAATCCGGGGGGCATTTTTCGCACATCCGGCTGCACATTTCGGCCTTCCTCACTGTACTCCTTTCTGCGAATTTATTCATCGTCCCTGTCACTTTTAATTTGCAAGAAATAACTAATTTTATTAGTTTTTGCCTAATAATTAAAAAAGTACTGAACCAATTTCGATGAAACGGAAGTGGTATCAAATCGACAGTAACCTCTTTCATTTAACATAAAAACCAAATTAATCGGTTGGATAGTATAAGTAAAACGTTGGAGTAATCGCAAAACATGCATAAAAAAATACATACCCTTTGAATTGTAACCTCTACTACTTTTTTTGAAGTCGGTTAAAAATCATAATACCGAAAAAAAATATTGCAAACTATACACGTATGTCAGGAGTAGGGGTCGAATCCACGCTCTTTTTCGAGAACCGGAGCTTAAACCTGGCGCCTTAGATTGCTCGGGCATCCTAACTGCACATCCTTTGGCGAACTTATTCAAAGTCCATGTTACTTTTTCGCAAGTCTATTCTATTAGTACTTTTTCACTGATTAATTATTGAGTTGATAAAAGATCGCTTACATTTATGCTAACGGTTAAATACAAAATATTCCTAATAGCATAATTATTAGTATTTGATTTGTAAAATATATATGTAAAAATTAAAACACCGAAACGATTATTGTACACGTTTGTCAGGAGCAGGGTTCGAACCCACGCTCTCTTTCGAGGATCAGAGATTAAATCTGGCGCTGTAGACCGCTCGGCCATCCCGCTTGCACACCATTTGGTGAACTTATTCAACGTTCATGTTACTTTTAATTAGTGAGAAATCACTAATTTTATTAGTTTTTGCCTAATTACTAAAAAAGTAGTGAACCAATTTCGATGAAACGGAAGTGGTACCAAATCGAAGGCATCCTCTTTCATTTAAAATAAAAATTACAAAAAAAGGTTGCATAATTTCACAGTAATCGGTAAACATACAAAAAGAAAAAAAACATAATTGTCGAATTGATAACCTCTACTCCTTTTTTAAGGTCGGTTTAAAATTATAATCCTAAATGTTGTATAAGAATTAATTGTAACTTACTACTAAAATTTTCGTGAGCAATATGAGGCTAAATACTTATTCAGCTTTATGGATTCAATCTAACCTCTATCCTTTAATCTCTTGCATTAACTGATGATTATTGTTTGCAAAAACGGTCATTTTTTTTCGTCTACCAATATTTCAAATAAATAATCTTAGTGGTAGTTTTATATTGCAAATCTTTTAGAAACAAGAGGCGAAGATTGTTGTTTTACCATTGCGGTTACCAAAATTTTGATCCTCGTATTTTAAAACACTCCTTACTTTGTCAAATCACAAATCAGAAAGTACTTCAAAAGTTTAATTGGCAGTTATATTAACATTATGTTTGAATAAAAATACCGTGATGTTTAGCATAAAATTTGGCATAATATAACGGCAAAATAACATGAATTGGGTATTGCTGTAATATAAAAACAATTTAATATTAATTTCTATTGATGTCTTCTATTAAACTATCAAAACTTGAAAACGTTCCGTCAGTTCAGTGATAATAAGAATATTTGTTTAATACGGATTAATGTAAAATTATTTTTAAAAAATAAATACATTTTGTTAAAACATATAAAATTGTCCCTGAATTCAGTGATAATAAGGATATTTCGTTAAAGAAAGAACAATTATTTATACAATGAATACTTAAAAAAAAAACACCTGAAAAACGTTGACTTGGTTCATGTTGACATTTCGTTTAAGACGGATTAATATAAAAATATAAGATAACTGAAATGAGATGCTATATGTGCAAAAACGCCGTGTCACGTTGTTTTCATACGTTCAGATGCTGCAGTGAAACGCCGCTCAGTAGTAAGCATAAGGGTTCAATATTGATACTTTAATTTCCGTCTGCATTCTTTTTACAGTTGTTTTTGTAGTACTTTTTATTTTTCTTCCGTCTTAAAGCTTCTGGTAAGTGTTCAAATTCTTTGACATGTTTTCTCTATTTGCCTATAAGTCTTAGTTTAATGTCTTACCTTAGAAATAATTCTGATAGTACTGGTACCTGCCCTTTCTGAAAAGCATAAATGGCCGCCAGATCTCGCTTCTTCAGGTCAGTAGGGGGAATGAGGGTCTTCCCGTTGACTGTCTTACACATTACCTTAGGATAAGATTCCGAAAAAAAATTTCAATACTTTCAGTAATATTTGAAAGATGATATATATATATATGTTTTAAATCATACATAGAAATGCAAACATTAACAAGAAGTCAACGAATAACAATTCAAATCAACAGGCGATTTTTAAAACAATTAAATCAAAAACTATGGCATATTCTCCCAACTTATCCTAATAATTATTTAATGAAATTAATATATTTTCAATTGTTTCAAAATAATATTTGTAAGAAAAAAATTTATAATTTTATCTATTCTGATCTTGCAACAATGCAACAAAACTCTTTTCTTTAATTTTATTTAAGCGAAGAAAAGATTGGATACACTGTTAGATATTTTGCTCTAGTTCGAACCAAATTTTTGTACTCATTAGCTGCCAAAATAAATGGTGAAATCTAGTACCAAAATTTGAAGCTTCTTATTTCAACCTCGTTCCAACTATTGGAACTATGCTTCAACAAGAGTTCCGAATATTGCTTCACGATTTCATCATTTTACAGTGGCAGCTATTGAGCACCAAAATTTGGTTTAAACTAGGATACGATTTTTAATTGTGTACTATGAGAAATATGCGAACTTTCAGACCCGTTTCTTTGCAAACTCCCCGATCGATTTTGATGAAATTGGGAATAAATATTCTCCGGATTATGTTTAATAATCATGGCAGACATTCCTCTTCGGCGAACAAAACTTTTTATTATAAAGCAATGGAACTTTTTCAGAAATGACCAATTTTTGAAAAATAATTTTTTCCAAAACTACATAATTATATTTTTACTTTATTCTGTTTTCAAAAGAAGAAAGTATTGTAATCGAATTTTTTTTCGACTTCAGGTTTTCCACATATTTACTCGTTTTATGGGTCAGACATTCAAAAAAAATTTTTTTATTAAATGTCTGTCTGTCTATGTGTGTGTGTGTGAAACCATTAGATGTAACACAAATTACCACAATAAAACAAAAAGCAAAATAAATTAAAATGAGTATAATCGAAATTTACATACACACACATATGTATACATTTTCAAGTATATATGTATACTATATGGCCAAAGGTGATCGACCACGATTTTAGACATTTTGTTAAATATCTAAACATATTCGAAGAATTATTCTGAAACTAAGTATGTAAACATAATAGTACAGATCATACACTTCCGTGAAGATTTTTTCCCGAAACTCCATTGTGGACCTTTAACAAATTGAAAAAGAATGAAAAACTTTTGGATAACTCTGTGAAAACTAATGTAGCAAAAGCATTTAAACTGTACTGTACATTATGATAAAATGGCTTATGTAACAAAATGTGTCCATTTTTATGCGGATAGTATGTATACTCGAAGAGAACTTTAGGTTTTTATAAAAACAATCCCAAATTTTGCCAAGATTTTTGCTTATAATTTGCAGAGTTATTAAATCAGTAAAATAATATTCTTTTCAGAAATTACAACAAATAACATTGTATACAACATGCTGAAATCAGAATTAAAAAATAATAAAAAATAGATGAAAAATGAGCAAGTTTACTAAGTAATTTTTCATCGCGCATGCGTGAAGGCTATTAAAATTTCATCCGCATATTGTGTTGGCTAAATGTATAGAGCAACTTTTGTAAAAAACTCAAAAACATAGCTTGAAAATTATGAAAGTGTTCGCCGGTAGTATAAGCTCAAAGTCCGTTGTTCTGAAAATGAAGCAAAAAATGAGAGATTGTATCCAAATATACTAGTATTTGCCATATTCTGTAATCTATATTCACGCTAATCAATGGATAAATGGATACAGCCCCTGATCTTTTTGCTTCATTTCGGGAATAAAAATTTTGAGCTTATTCTACTGATGATCAATTTGAGAATTTTCAAGCTATGTTTTTGAAACTTTTACAAAAGTTGCTCTATCTATTTAGCTAAGAGAATATCCAAATGAAATTTTGATAGTTAATGGATGTGCAATGAAAAATTACTTGGTATATCTGATCATTTTTCCTACAATTTTTATTATTTTTAATTTTGATTGCGGCGTATTGTGTACAATGATGTTTGTCATATTTTCAAAAAAGAACATTATCTATACTAATAAAATCCGTGCGCCTCTGTCTGTCTGTCTGCTTGAAGCCGATTACAATTCGCAACGCGGGCGAGTTGGAAGTCGCGAGAGGTGTCTTTCGATTGGAAAAATTCCGGGGAAGTCATTTCGGGCATTTTCGAGACCGTAAGACCAAAATTAAAAAAGTTATGAATTAAAAACCGGTCGGGAATCGGAACGGAAAACGTCTAATTTCCCAAACAGAGCTCAAACGGAGCTCTGAGGCAGAACACTGCCCCACCTTGTGGTGAAGAACCTGAACTTTTCCACTTTGGCTAAAAGAAGAAGCAGCCGAAAACCTCTTTTTTCTCCCAGGAAAACGACTTTTTCTTTCGTTTCGGTTCTTTGAAAAAGAACTAATTAATTGGTAAAAAATGTTAAACACGGTTTATTTTCATACTTTTTGTTTTTGGTAGCATACACGAATATTGTGTAACCTAAGATTTACGCGATTAATAATAATTTTTGTTAGTACAAACGGAAAACTAGCTGCCAAAATTATTTGTTAGTTATGTTGTTTGTGATATTAATGAAATTACTTATATTTTTTTTTAATAGCAGTCTTTTGCAGTTTTTAATACCGAAACCTTTTTTGCGCGTTTTTTCTTAAACCATCATACAGACAGTTTTTAGAGTAGATAAAACTGATTACATATTCAGAATCTGCGTAAAAGTCTGCTTCTGATTAACCAAAAAATACGAGAAAATGTCTTACGCAGCGCCAACCGTGCAAAACCAAATATTTTTAACGGGACGATGGCGACCATGGCGCGCAGCGCCGGTGGGCCGCCTTTGCACGGTGGGCGCGTAGCGCCCACTGTGCGAAATCACATATTTTTAACATGATAATGGGCGCATAACAACCATAGCTCTTTAATTTACTTTTTTTGTGCTTGAGGATTCGAACTCCTAGACTTGCTTATTAAATGAATTTTTTTGCTTATTATATACTGCTTAATACCGAGGTTCGTTTGGAAAAAGTGGCCCAGCTAGCTGGCGTAGCTCGCTAGTTTTATATTAAGAACCGCAAATTATAAGCAAAAAGCATGGAAAAATTTGGGATTGTTTTCGTAAAAATCTTAATTTCTCAACGAGTATGCATGCTATCCGCATAAAAATGAACACAGTTTATTACAATAAGGCGCTTAATCATAATCTACACTTTGAACGCTTTTGTTAAATTAGCTTTGACATTGTGAATCAAAAAATTTCGTTCCTTTTCAATGTATTACCTGTACAATTATGTTTACACACTCGGAGTTTCAAAATAATTCCTCATGTATATTACTAGATATTTAACAAAATGTCTAGAATTGCAAATATCCGGTCACTTTTGACCATATAGGTACATATATATGTATGTATGTATTATGTATATGCTTTGGTCAAGATATATCCTCTTTTCTTTCTTTCTTTTTAAAAGAAATATTTCTGTGTTCGAACGCTATATTGAGTAAATAACATGTGAATTTGTAGAATATTTTATGATCAAGGTAGGAGGTTTTTTTTTTAGCTATAAGAAAACGATACATCTGTCAGAATTTTTTTCGAACCCTTTTGAAATAGCGGCAGTGTAAAAAAGTGAGGTATCATGTGAATAAATCACAAGTTTCAGTAGACAAATGGTAATGAAAAAAAGATCAATAAAAAGAATTTGATTCTTTTTCGAACCTAAAACGGGGTATTTTTCCTCGGAATTCTTATTCATCTCACGTATGGAGTGAAACAAAGGCTTCAATTTCTTCTCACACGACTGCCGTTGCTTGTTAGGTGCTTTTGATTCAGAATCAAATAAAAACTTTCTATTGCACTTTAAAAGTCGTATTATATTTATTATCCCTGAAATAAACATATGTTTGAAAATTGACTATATTATTGAATTACTTACGTCATTTTCACATTAAATACACAATTCAATAGAGAAGTATTGTAATCGAAGTTTATTCCGACTTCTAGTTTTCGACATATTTACTCAATATTGGGGCGAGATTCCAAAAAGCTTATTTTTACTGTCCGTGCGCGTGTGTATGTGTGTGTGGGGGGTATATCTGTGTTTATGTAAAATCATTAAATGTAACACATATTGCCCCAATAAAACAAGGAACAAAATAAGTTAAAATGAATATAATCGAAATTTACACACACACACACCCACACACACACACACACATATATATATATAATGTATATAGATGCTTTGGTTAAGATGTATCCTCTTTTGTTTCTTTTTTTAAGAGAGATTTCTGTGTTCGAAAGCTATATTGAATAAATAAAATGCAAATTTGTAGAATATTTTATGATCAAGGTAGAAGTTCTTTTAGCTGTAAGAAAGCGGTACACTTGTCAGATTTTTTTTTTAAATTTTTTGAAATAGCTGCAGTGCAAAGAAGTTCGGTATCATGTGAATAAATCACAAGTTTTAGTGGATAAATGTTATTGAGGAAAGGGGCAATAAAAAGAATTTGATTCTTTTTTGAATCAAAAAAGGGATATTTCACCTCTGAATTCTTATTCATCTCACGTGTGACGTTGAACAAAGGATCCAATTTCTTCTCACACGACTGCCGCCGCTCGTTAGGCGCTTTTGATTCCAAATTAAATTAAAAAACTTTTTATTGCACTTTAAAAGGTTTATTATATTTCTCATTTCTCAAATATACGGACGTTTTAGAATGAGTATAGTATTGAATTACTTACGTCACTTTCACATTAAATACGCAATTCGTTAGAGAAACATACTTATTTTTTTACTATCTTCAAGCAGTACTCTGTGAATTCATTCTGAAATTTTCGTCATTTATATTTCTTTATGAATTAACTGTGTAAGAATATTTCTATTTTAAAATAACAGCAAATACTTCAAATCTAAACAACAGAGATAATAAATATTTTTAAGATGGATTAAGAATTTATATCTTTCCTATAAATATTAACAGATTAGATTTAATAATATGATTTTAATTTCATAAGCCGGGATAAACATAGAATACTATTAAATGGAAATTAATATAGTAACGTTAATCTTCTTGAAAAAAATTAAATTATGTAATAAATATATATGTATATATATGTGTGTGCGAGAGAGAGAGAGGAAAAAAATCATCAAATCAATAAAATCATTAAAATCAACATACCACAAAAAAAAACAAAGAACAAAATAAATTAAAATGAATAAAATTGAAATTTACAGATTTATATATATGCATACATATGTATATATATGTATATATACATATACATTTTCAAGTATAAATATAGACGCATATTATGTATATACATGCTTTCGTTAAACTATATTCTCTTTTTTTTCCTTTTTTTTTTAAAGAGAGATTTCTGTGTTCGAAAGCTATATTGAGTAAATAAAATACAAATATGCAGAATATTTTATGATCAAGGTAGAAGTTTCTTCAGCTGTAAGAAAGCGGTACACTTGCCAATTTTTTTTTTATCCTTTTGAAATAGTGGCAGTGTAAAGAAGTGGGGTATCATATGAATAAATCACAAGTTTCAGTAGACAAATGGTATTGAAGAAGGGGCAATAAAAAGAATTTGATACCTTTCTGAATCAAAAAAGGGGTATTTCTCCTCTGAATTCTTATTCATCTCACTTTTATGGAGTGGAACAAAGACTAAAATTTCTTCTCACACGACTGCCGCTACTCGTTAGGTGCTTTTGATTCCAAAATTATAAAACACTTTCTATTGCACTTTAAAAGTCTTATTATATTTTTTCATTCCTAAAGTATACTGACGTTTGAAAATGATTGTAGTATTGAATTACTTACGTCATTTTCACATCAAATACTCAATTCGATAGAGAAACATGCTTTTTTCATGACTATCTTGAAGCAATACGCTGTGAAATTATTCTAAATATTTCCGGGTTTTTTTATTTATTTTTATTTATTTCTTTGAATTGACTGTGTAACTATATTTCTATTTTAAAATACCAGCAACTAATTCAAATATAAATGAGATATTAAACAGATTTTTTTTCACTCAAATAAATGCAATAGTGACTTTGAAAATCTGCCATGCATTTAATCGTGTAATTTAGGTATATCTATAATAACGATTATTTCTATCTTTATTATAGATATCCTTTCTATTGCAATTTAAAAGTCTTACTATATTTCTCATTCCTGAAATATACTAGCGTTTGAATATGACTATATATTATTGAATTACTTCCGTTATTTTCACATTAAGTACGTAATTCGATACAGAAACATACTTATTTCGTAACTATATTGAAGCAATACGCTGTGACTTTATTCTGAATTCATTTTTTATTTCTTTTTATGTATTGGTTGGGTAACAATATTTCTATTTTAAAATACCAGTAATTACTTTAAATATAAACAATAGATTTAATAGATTTTTTTTCAGAAAAAAAAGATGCATTGACATTGAGAATCTGCCATGCTTTTAATCATGTAATATAGGTATATCTATAAAGAAGTATTTTCTTCTATTTTTAATAGAAGAAAGTACTGTAATCGAAATTTTTTCTACTTCCAGTTTTCGACAGATTTACACGTTTTAGGTGTCAGAGATTCTATAAAACATATTTTTCAGGGGCGTAACCAGGGTAGGTGCCCAAAACCAGTAATATTTTAAGATTTCCTTCTTTATTTATTCATAGCAGAAAATTTTCTGGTAGATAAGGCGAACACAATTTTCAAATGTTACCGGTATTCAGAGCACTTGGGCACCCAACCTGATTACGCCACTGTTTTTACAAAATGTTTGTCTGTTCGTGTGTGTGTATGTGTGTGTAAAGCCACAAAATGCAACATATATTTACCACAATAAAACGAGAAACAAAATAAATTAAAATGAATATAATCGAAACTTACACACACATACATATATATACATTTTTAAGTACAAATATACATATATATTATGTATATAGATGCTTCGGTGAAGATATATATCCTCATTTATTTTTTTATTTTTAAGAGAGATTTCTGTGTTCGAAAGCTATATTGAGTAAATAAAATGTAAAGTTGTTTTATGATCAAATTTGGAGATTTATTTTAAAAGTAAAAAAACGATACATTTGTCAGATTTTTTTAAAAATCCTTTTGAAATAGCTGAGGTATAAAAAAAGTGGGATATCATGCGAATAAATCACAAATTTCAGTACACAAATGGTACTGAATGAAGGGGTAATAAAAAGAATTTGATTCCTTTCTGAAACAAACTTGTCGTTGAAGGCCGCTGTAATACTTACCCATCATGGATATTCATCATATAATATATGAAAATAAAATATGTGTTAACTATTTATAAAATGCATTAAAATTCCAAAAAAATTTTTAACGTACACTGTTAAAAAAAGGTTGACGAACCGGTTGCATTTGACGCCCAGGGGTGAAAAGGTTAAATCAATTGGCACCAGCGGGCTTGAAAATGTGTTTGGGTGCCATTGGGTGTTTCACGATAATTAGGGTGCCGTGCAATGCATACCGTTTGAAGATTTTCACCCCTTAGTTATTTGCGCATGCTCTGTAACGTGTATCCTTGCACTTCAACTCGCTGTCACTGGTAGATCAACACAGCAATTTTTTCCTACGATGACTATCACCGCTATACGATATCCCAATTTTGTTTAGAACTTCAGATGGCTAACTTTTGGCGAGCTTTTTTATATAAAGCAACCTTTGAATTTCAGGACATATGAACATTTCAGGGAGACTTTGAAGGTGAGCTTGATGGCCGAGTGGATAGGGCGCTGAGCTTGTAATCAGACGTTCGAATCCATCGAGGGCCGAAAGTCGGATAGTATATTTTTTAATTTTTTATCATTGGGCACTCTGGATTAAGGGTGTCATCTTTTCACCCTAATTAAAGGTGCTATTCTGGCTCCTTTAGGGGTGTCACCAGTGAGACAAGCCTTTCACCCTTAAAAGGTGCAATGTGTCACCATTAGTTTTAACAGTGTATTTTTAAATATTGTTAATGTACATAGCTATGCTCTATTAATGAATTGCTGATGAACCAATTTCGATAATTTTTATAAAACGACAAACTACACAAGTAGTACCAGTTTGCGTAAAAGAAACATTCTTATAACTCCAAAAATAATAATCATATTAACTAACAGTTTACTGCGTTGGATTAAGTGTCTCATTTCCAGTTAAAATATATCTTTGAATCGAAATTTGGAGGAAATACAGGGTCAGAAAAAATCGAAGACTGGAAAACAGGATTACAAATATCTCAGCAACCAATAATTTGATCGGCTTCGATTTTTCTGCAAAATTTCTATTATTTTACTGCAATTAAGGTCCATTCCTCAAAATAAAAAAAAAATCGAAAATTTTTATGTACCTTTCATCAAAATGAATTATTCGAGAGTCCTAAAAAACTAGTTCCCTATAGTCGAGGTTAATGATATAAATTAGACTTCGTCCCATTCTTAAATCCTAAATACATACAAAACGGCAGACTTTGTTTTCTAAAAATATGTTTTTCGGAATCGCCAGTATCTAAAATGTGTAAATCGTTAAATTTTGTTTTTCTATTTTCAAAACGATTGCAAGACTTACCCTATATTACGTATGATGGGTAAGTAAAAATGGGGTATTTCTCCACCGAATTCTTAAATAAAATTTACTGATATGTATACACATACATGTATATATATTTATACATTTTCAAGTACAAATGTACACGCATATTATGTATACAGATGTTTTTTGTTCGAATATATCCTCTTTTCTTTCTTTATTTTTAAAAGAGCGATATTTGTGTTCGAAAGCTATATTGAGTAAATAAAATGTAAATATGTAGAATACTTTATGATCAAAGTAGGAGTTTTTTAGCTGTAAGAAAACGATACATCTGTCCGATTTTTTAAAAATATTTTTAAAAAAATGGCAGTGTAAAAAGTGGGGTATCATTTGTATAAATCACAAGTTTCAGTAAACTACTGGTATTGAAGAAGGGGCAATAAAAAGAATTTCATTCCTTTCTGAATCAAAAAAGGGGTATTTCTCCTCTGAATTCTTATTCATCTCACGTATAAACTGGAACAAAGGCTCCAATTTCTTCTCACACGTGCTTTTCATTCCGAATTAAATAAAAACTTTCTATTGCACTTTAAAGGTCTTATTATATTTATCATTCTTGAAATATACTGACAGTTGAAAATGACAATAGATTTAGATTACTTATGACATTTTCACTTTAAATTCGCAATTCGATAGGGAAATATACTTATTTCGTGACTATCTTGAAGCTATACGCTGTTTCGTTTTTTAAGCCATTTTTTATTTCTTTGTGTATTGACTGAGAAACAATATGCTTTTCAAAGCAAATTATAGATTAATATAGATATAAAATTAATAAAGATTGTAAAAAGGGTTTGATAAATACGGGGGAAAAATAGTTACTGGGAATTTAATAAATAAGGTTTATTTTTAAATATTTTTAATTTAGAGCCATTTTTTAGACTTACACGTATATAAACATTTTTAAATTGGATTTAAAATTTATATCTTTTCTATAAAGATTAATAGATTATGTCTAATAGTAGGTTTTTAATTTCATAATTCGGAATAAGCATGGAATATTATTAAATGGAAATTAATAAAGTACCGTTAATCTTGGAGAAAAAAAGCCCTAAATTTTCCAATATATGTATGTGTATGTGTGTGTGTGTAAAACCATTAAATGTAAAACAAATTACAACAGTAAAACAAGCAACAAAATAAATTAAAATGAATATAATCGAAATTTACACACACATATATAATTTTTTTCAAGTATAAATACACATTTATATATTATGTATATAGATGCTTTGGTTAAGATGTATCCTCTTTTCTTTCTTTATTTTTAAAAAGAGCTATTTCTGTGTTCGAAAGGCTAGATTAAGTAAATAAAATGTAAATTTGTAGAATATTTTATGATCAAAGTAAGAGGTTTTTTTTTCAGTAAGAAAGCGATACATCAACAAATACATATTTTGAATCCTTTCGAAATAGCGGGACAGTGTGAAAAAGTGGGGTAGCATGTGAATAAATCACAAAATTCAGTAGACAAATGGTATTGAACAAAGAGCAACAAAAAGAATTTGATTCCTATCCGAATAAAAAAGGGGTATTTCTCCTCTGAATTCTTATTCATCTCACGTTTATGGAGTGGAACAAAGGCTCCAATTTCTTCTCACACGACTGCCGCTGCTCGTTAAGTGCTTTTGATTCCGAATTAAATAAAAACTTTCTATAGCAATTTAAAAGTCTTATTGTATTTCTCATACCTGAAATATGCTGATGTTTGAGAATGACTATAGTATTGGATTTTTTACATAATTTTCATATTAAATACTCAAAACGATGGAGAAACATACTTATTTCGTAACTATCTCACTGTTAAAAATCTTGTTCTAGTTTGAACCAAAAATGTTTGTTTTTTGGTGCTCAATATCTGCCACCGTAAGATGGTGAAATCTTGAACCAAAATTTGGAGCTCCCATTGAAGTATAGTTCCAATACTTGGAACGAGGTTGAACTAAGAAGCTCCAAATGTTGGTACGAGATTTCACCATCTTATGGTGGCAGCTATTGAGCACCAAAAAACAAACTTTTTTGGTTCAAACTAGAACAAGATTTTTAACAGTGCTTGAAGTAAAATTCTTTATTCTTATCCATTTGTTATTCTTATTATTCAATTAATTCTTATTCATCTCACGTATAGAGTGGAACAAAGGCTTCAATTTCTTTTCACGCGAGTGCCGCTGCTCGTTAGGTGCTTTTGACTCCAAATTAAATAAAAACTTTCTATTGCATTTTAAAAGTCTTATTATATATTTCTCATTCCTGAAATATACGGACGTTTGAGAATGGCTATTGTATTTCTTACATTTTCACATTAAACACGCAATTCGACAGAGAAACATAATTATTTCGTGACTACCTTGAAGCAATATGCTATGAATTTATTCTGAATATTTCGTTCATTTTATACATCTCTATGTATTGACTGTGTAACAATATTTCTATTTTAAAATGCCAGAAAATACTTCAAATATAAACAACGGATTTAATAAATATTTTTGAGATGGATTAAGAATTTATATCTTTCCTATAAAGATTAACAGATTAGATCTAGTAATAGGATTTTAATTTCATATGCCGGAATAAGCATGGGATATTATTAAATGGAAATTAAAATAGTAATGTTAATCTAGGCGAAAAAAATTAAATTTTGTAATATATATATGTATGTGTAAATTCATTAAATGTAACACAACATACCACAAGAAAACAGGTAACAAAATAAATTAAAATGAATATAAATGAAATTTACAAATATCACCATCATTAATCATTAACAGTTTTCGATCCACTGTTGGATGTTGGTCTCCCCCAGATTTTTCCAATGTTTCCTGTATAGTGCTTACATCATCCAATTTACATCGGCTACTTTTCTGATTTCGTCAGTCCACTCTACTTGGAGCCGTCTTCTTGGTCGTTTTACATCTCTGGGATACCACTGTAGGATATTTATGCTCCATTCTATTGTCTTCTCTTCTTGCAATGTGCCCAGCGCATTTCCTTTTAGCTGTTTAATTCTTTCGAAGATGTCACAAACTTTTGTCTGATTTCTTGTCCGAGTTATCATTTTTCTGTCTGTTCTAGTTATGCCTAGCATACATCTTTCCAGACTTCGCTGTGGCGTTTGAAGTTTTTGTATCATCCGTTTTAATAGTGTCCACGTTTCTACTCCGTAAGTTAGTCCAAGCAAAACACATAAATTAAACACCTTTCTTTTAAAACAAAGAGGCATATTATTCTTCAGAATAATATTGTTCTTCCCAAAAGCACTCCCCCCATTTCTTATTCTTCCATTGATTTCATTCATGATACTATTATCCGATGCTATTTCCTGTCCAAGGTACACATAACTTTGCACTTCTTTAATCTCAGTATTCTTGTAGACAATTTTCTTTTTTGATGTAAATGAATTGAACATCACCTTATATATATATATATATATACATATATAAATATACATTTTTAAGTATAAATATACATAAATATTATGTATACAGATTCTTTCGTTAAGATATATCCTCTTTTCTCTCTTTCTTCTTAAAAGAGAGATTTTAGTGTTCAAAAGCTTTATTGAGTAAATAAAATGTAAACTTGTAAAATATTTTATGATCAAAGTAGGAGTTTTTTTCAGCTTTAAGAAAACGATACATCTGTCAGAATTTTTTCAAATCCTTTTCAAATAGCAGCAGTATTAAAAAATGCGGTATCATGTGAATAAATCACAAGTTTCGGTAGACAAATGGCATTGAAGAAGGGGCAATTAAAAAAATTTGATTCCTTTCCGAATCAAAAAGGGGTTATTTTTCCTCTCAATTCTTATTCATCTCACGTGTAACGTTGAACAAAGGCTCCGATTTCTTCTCACACGAGTGCCACTGCTCGTTAGGTGCTTTTGATTCCGAATTAAATAAAAATTTTCTATTGCACTTTAAAAGTCTTACTATATTTCTCATTCCTGAAATATACTAGCGTTTGAATATGACTATATAGTATTGAATTACTTACGTCATTTTCACATTAAATACGCAATTCGATAGAGAAACATGCTTATTTCGTGATTACATTGAAGCAAAACGCTGTGAATTTATTCTGAATATTTACATCATTTTATATTTCTTTCTATATTGATTGTGTAACAATATTTCTATTTTAAGATATCAGTAACTCCTTCAAAGATAAAGAACAGATTTGACAGATTTTTTTTCAGACAAATGAATGTAATATACAGTCGAGTACCTCTATAACGAAACTCCATACATCGAATTTCTCTATATAACGAATTTTTAGAAGGAACGTTCCCCTTTTCCCATGGTTACATTAAAAACCGTCTCTATATATCGAAATATCTATCTCCATATAACGAATATTTTCATAAAATGTTCTTTATTCAGTTGCAAAACAGCTTCGAAATCACATGAAATCAATTTCCCGTCACTTATTCCTAATTTATCGTTCAGTGCTGAGTTTTTTTATATTACTTCTCTGCTTGAATCTCCTTGTTCTTCAAGTCCAACGAATTCACCCCCCCCTCCTCCCATACACCTTTCAACATCTTTCTCTGTCAAAACAGTGTCAAGTGGATAGTTATACATATAAGAACGAGATCAATGGGGGTAATTTAAGAAAAAAAAATTTACAATTGCTTCAAAAAGGCCGAACTTTATATACTAGAGGATAATGTGGATTCCGAGAACGGAGAAGATGTGACTTGTGCAGACTTAAAAAGAGAAATAGAAATAAATTAAGGAATGCAAAAATGTCAATAATATCTCTCTGAGTGATATTTTAAACAGAGTTATGAACAATTTCAAATTCTTAATTAAACACATCAAAAATAACAATTGTTCAAAATTTACACATTAAATAAGAATTTTAACGTTATTCTCTATACAACGAATTTCTCTATATAACGAATTTTTTACTCGAACAATGGATTTCCTTATATAGAAACTCGACTGTTTTTACATTCATAATCTGCCATGCATTTAATAATATAATACAGGCATATCTATAATTTTTTTCTCATCATGTTATTTTTTACAAGCAATCACCATCTACAGTGCGAGTAAAACTATAAGAGAAGCAAAAAATATTATTATAAATTTTTTTTTTGATGAATTTCAAAATAAATTAAACTTTTTCCCTATAATATGTTACATTAAGCCGAAAAATTAAGAAAAAATTCAACCAAATTCAACTGTGAATATTTTATTACGAAAATTAAGTAATTCTACAAAAGATTACTATTTTAGCGTGAGAAAAAATTAAATGTAATACAAATTACCACAATAAAACAAGGAACAAAATAAATGAAAATGAATACAATCAAAATTTTCACACACACAGATATATATATGTATTTCAATTATGAATATACGTATATATTATGTATATAGATGCTTTGGTTAAGATGTATCCTCTTTTCTTTCTTTCTTTTTAAAAGAGAGATTTCTGTATTCGAAAGCTATATTGAGTAAATAAAATGCAAATTTGTAGAATATTTTATGATCAAGGTAGAAGTTCTTTTAGCTGTAAGAAAGCGGTACACTTGTCAGATATTTTTTTTTAAACCTTTTGAAATAGCTGCAGTGCAAAGAAGTGGGGTATCATGTGAATAAATCACAAGTTTCAGAAAACAAATGGTATTGAAGAAAAGGATGATAAAAAGAATTTGATTCCCTTACGAATCAAAAAAGGGGTATTTCTCCTCTAAATTCTTATTCATCTCACGTATGGATTGGAACAAAGGCTCCAATTTCTTCTCACACGACTGCCTCTGCTCGTTAAGTGCTTTTGATTCCGAATAAAAAAAAATGTATTGCACTTTCAAAGTCTTATTATATTTCTTATTCCTGAGACTGACATTTGAAAATGACTATAGTATTGAATTAGTTAATTTATTTTCACATTAACCCTTTGGAATCTGATGTACTATTAATATTACATGTCTTTTAATGGAGTATTATTTTGCTTTAAGAAATTATTTTGCTACTATCAACGTGTAGTAATGTTAGCATATGTATTACTGTATGATTTCATTTATGATTAGGCATTTAGTAATAACAATAATAATTATTATTTGCTTAATTCACTTTGCGCCGTTTGCTATTCTTTTATTTTAAATATATATTTTACTCTTTAAATTTAAAATAAAATTTACTTTTCTGAACGAATCATATGTAATAAAACTCAAAAAGTATTAGGAAGCTCTAATATATGTTAAATCTTATTTTAATGCAATATTTTCTAAACATCTTTAAAAATTCTTTCTTAGCATATTGTCATATGAATAGGAATTAAATAGTGCACAAAACGCCTTCAATCGTTACCTTTTAAAGAATGAAATATTCGTTAAATACTAATTATTATATTTGGAGAGCTAGTGTTAATGTTATAGACTTAAAAGTAATTTATTCAAAAAACTGAAAAAAAATCGGTCCCGAAAGGTTTAAATACGAAATTCGATACAGAAACATACTTATTTCGTAACTATATTGAAGCAATACGCTGTTAATTTATTCTGAATATTTACGTCATTTTTAGCATTTTCCAACAAAGTTGAAAAGTGCTTATGCATTCGGTTTGTCTGGCCATCTGTTCGTCTGTCCGTATGGCCGTCTGTCCGCGATCTAACTCCCGTAAATATACTCGGATTGCCATGAAATTTTAGGACGTTATTGACGTTTACCCTAGCACGAACCCTATTGAAAATGAACTATCTACCATGATTAGTTTATCTACAGAGAGAATCAAAAGTTTCCCATTACATTACGGCCTATGGGAAAAAATCGTTAATATACTCGGATTGCCATGAAATTTTAGGACGTTATTGACGTTTACCCTAGCACGAACCCTATTGAAAATGAAGTTTCTATCATGATTAGATTTTCTACAGGGCGAATCAAAAGTTTTCCATTACATTACGGCCTATGAGGAAAAATCGTTAATATACTTGGATTGCCATGAAATTTTAGGACGTTATTGACGTTTACACTGGCACAAGTCCTATCGAAAATGAAGTTTCTACCATGATTAGTTTATCTACAGGGTGAATCAAACGTTTCCCATTGCATTACGGCCTATTGGGAAAAATCGTTTCAAAGGAATTTTAAAGATGTTATACGCTGTCAAACATTTTAAAATATGCATTCTATAAAATATAAGGTGAAAATGTAGCTATTATTCATTATATACAGGGCCACACAAAAGAATTCCATTAGATAATGGTAAAAGGGGAAATTGTGTGTGACATATTTAAAATATATCAAGCTGTTTCATGTATAATAAAATTGATATATGTCACTGAAGCTTAATATAAATCATACTCTACTGTCTTGCATAATATGAAGTACATAGCATTTACAGGGCCACAGAAAAGATTTCAAATAGTATATTCTTTCCGAAGTACCGTATATGTGTCCGATAATGGCTGATGGGGGGATGAAATGCATTTTTATTATGATATGCGCGTTTATATTTCGCTAAATATATGCACATTATATGGTGTGTATAAATGTTATAGTTGATATACAGGGCTACCCAAAAGAGCTCACCAACGTTACTGAATGTGAGCGTAAATTATTTAAACGTGGTTCTTAAATAAACTATGCATTTTTACGTTGAGCTTCATTCAATTTACTGAGAAATGTTTGCAGAATATAGATAAAAGGATATACAGGGCCACGCAAAGAATTCGGTACATGGACGCCTATGAATGATAATTTATGAGAATGTGATTTCAGTTGTTTTAAAAGTGTTTTAGTTTACAATACATTTTAGCCAAATGCTGGCGTGTAATAAAGGTAATGTAAACTTCAGGGCTGAACAAAAGTATTCAAGTATGTTTCCATCTAATAGTATGAATTGCTGAAAAAGAAATTTCAAGTTACTGGGTATATTCTTCCTAAACTAAATTTTCCCATTATATCAACTGACATATGAAATACAGGGCTGTTCAAAAGTACTGGAATACACATTTGGGTATATTTGACTATACACTATTATTTCCCTAAATAAAAAAGTTTTGTTAAAGATTTCATTAAGTGTTGGAAAGTGTTTCGTAATCTATGCTTAACGCATGATTTTTCTTACTTGTTTTATTTCTTTATGTATTGACTGTGTAACGATATTTCTATTTTAAAGTATCAGCAACTTCAATTTTAAACAACAGATTTAACGATTTTTTTTTCAGACAAATGAATGTAATATTGATATTTAGAGCTTGCCACGCATTTAATCATGAAATACATGTATATCTATCGTAAAGATTTTTTTCCATGATGATGTTTTTTCAATGTTTTCACCATCTACTTACATTTTAAAAAGACTAAGCATGTTTGTCCATAACGCTGACGTCATTTTGACAGCAACACTTCATGATAAAATTTAGCTTTTATTGTAATTGTTTTAAACTTTTAAATATCGCACAGATTTATTTTTTACACCATCGAATAGCTACACCATTAAGTGAAAAAATCTTTAAAATACAGTTTGTTTTAAAACTGTATCATAATTTATTTCAAACTGTGTCATAATTTACCTGCTTTTCATATTAAAAAAATATTCCTACATTGATTTTTTCTTAACCTATCTTTTTTTAATATAATGCATGTGACAATTACGAAATACAAATCTAATTGAATCTAAATTAATATAAACAGCGCATCATTTATTTCCTTTTTATTTTTCATAGCAAAATAAAATTTAATAAATTAATAAATAAAATACTAAAATATAAATGAAGCACAAAATTAAGAGATGCAATCTAACTATGTACTGAAACCATTGAAATAATAATAATAATAAAATTTTTATCTTTAACGAGTCATTCTTTAATTGTTTAAATTCTTCTTTGATTAACTTCTGGCACGAAACCATAGGAAAGTATCGATATCGATTTTAATAGATTTCTAAACTTTATATGAATGCAATATTACTATTTTTAACATAAAGGGATTTTAGTAATGTTAATTGGCGTCCTAAAAAATAAATTAAATGTTAAAATATGTATTAGGAATTTTAATTTAAAAAAATTCTTTTCACTTATATTCTGTAGCCTGGGAAACCCAGAATTTTTCCCTCGTTTATCATATTGATGTAATTTTTTGCAATCGATACCGACCTTACCCCCCCTAAAATAGGAATGTAAAAACAATTGTGGGATTTTGGTGTTTATCGATTACTTCATATTTCATAGCTCATCTGAGTGAGAGACGGGGTAACTGATAAACATCAATACTCCTTCGGAATTAAATTGAAGAATAGTTTTGAAACTAAACACATTCGAGGTAATTCTACCTGAATTATTTTTCCAATATTTCACTATCCTAATCAATTCACAAAAATAGTAAGATCTGGCAATCGCAAAACTTTCTTCTATCCCACACATGTTAATATTTCAAAATTCGGTATTTCATTACCAATATTAAAGGTATTCTATGCTCATCATGAGAAGTCTAAAAAAATGAAATTCCGTGCATTAGTTCTTGAGATAGGACTGTCTCAAAGTCATGCCAATTCTGCAAAACGCAGCATAACACCGCTACAGTTTGGACGATTAACACCAAAACCTAATCAGCAGAAACTTGTGTATCGTCTAACAGAATCCTAAGTTAGATGAAAACTTGTGCATTAGTTCTTGATCGAAATATACTAAGTGAAGACTAAGACTAACTGAATCTGAAGTTTGGTGAAAATCTATGCACTAAATCTTGAGATAGAATTATTGCGGAAATTGATCAAAATATAGCAGCTCCCCTTTTGATCAATTTATACCAAAATATAAAAAACTTTTTCAGATTTAGATTCAGATTTTTAATTGAGAAAATATCATAATATTCTCACCTGAGGAATAACTTACATGTACTATGAAAAGTCCAGTTGCCACCATGTTTGTAAATGTAAATAAAAAATACCCCTAATTTTCCCCTAAAGCGTTTAGAACCGTTTTAACCCAACATTACACCGAGAAACTAGCATGACGTGTCATTCACCAGTTTTCCTACTAACTCGGGGAAAAACTGGCAAGAAAAAAAAAAAACATGAATCAAGCATTTCTTTGCTGGACATTATTTATACGCCTTAGAAGAATAGCTGGTAATTTTATTTTAATCTCTGCCCAATATTATCAAACTCCTGCATAAAGCAAATGCTTGTACATTTTAAATTTTCGAACAAAAAATAAATTATCGTGGTCGTAGCAATAGATCATTTGTTATTATTATTATTGTTATTGTTATTATCCTTATTATTATTATTATTATTATTATTATTATTATTATTATTATTATTATTATTATTATTATCGTCATTATTATTATTGTTGTTATTCTGTAGGTCACAGAATCGTCTCATATTTAAACACAGGGTGAAAACATTAATAAATAACTGCCAAGAAATTTCTTATTATTCACACATGTACTTTTTTCTGATATTTACCGGATAAGAAAAGTAGACAATTTAAAAAGTGAAGAATAATATAAGTATTGTTATTGTTATTGTTATTTTGAAGTGCATAAGACCGTCTCCTATTTAAATATACCATAAAAATACTTATGAATAACTACCAAACAATTTCTAAACGCAATTTCTTGTTCTGGTATTTACCCGATAACAAAAACAAGCAATTTAAAGAGTGAAAAAAATTAGAGGTATTATTATTGCTATTCTTCTTCTTTTTCTTCTTCTTCTTCTTCTTCTTCTTATTATTATTATTATTATTATTTTGGAGTGCACAGAATCGTCTCGTGTTGAAACACAGGGTAAAAATACTAACAAATAACTACCAAAAATTTTCTAAACGGAATTTCTTGTTCACAGATATACCTTACTTTTATATTTACCGGATAACAAAAATAAGCAATTCAAGAGTGAAGAATAGTTGAGATTTTATTGTATAATTACGGATCAATATGGCTTTTATACAGCAATATAGATTTATACGAATGAGCATAGTTTTATATTTTATCATGAATTCTTTAGATTGAAAAAAAAAAGGGAAAAAAAGTATACAGTAATATTGATTGTTTTATTTTTAAAAAATATCTTTAATGTTAAAAAAATTGTCTTTAGCAATTTTTCCGGAAACAAATTTAATGTATTAC
Source organism: Maratus speculifer (assembly GCA_964019185.1). Lineage (NCBI taxonomy): Eukaryota > Metazoa > Arthropoda > Arachnida > Araneae > Salticidae > Maratus > Maratus speculifer. Next base: position 281,721,555 of record OZ025294.1, read on the forward strand.
TTGAGATTTTGCTTCTATTCTTTATTGATTTATCATCACCGATACACAAAAACACCTGATACACTTTGCAGCAGATGGTGTTTTCTCGTGGTTGAAATTTTTACGATGGTTGTAATTTAAGTGACAAAAAATGTTTCGAATTGAAACAAATTGATTTTTAAATAAAAAAAAGATATTTACAAAAGTTTCTTATATAGAAAAATGGCACAGAAGAAGGGGATAAAACAAGTGTAGTTTTTAAGGACAATGAAAAATACATGTTACTTTGAATTTTCATTCTTGGAAATGTATCGCAGTGGAAAAAAATGATATTAATAAACGCGAATATTTATTTAATTTTAATAGGCTCAGAACAATTGTCATTTAAATTTTGATAAATTTACCGAAAGATATATGATTGAACGGAATTACTTGGTTATCCCGTCAACCAATTTCTCCAAATTATATAAATCGTCAAAATAATAGCCAAATTAGACAAATTTACGTAAATTTAATTTTAAATAACGAAAAAAATATTAATTAGTACAATATTAATAAAAATACAAATAAAAAGTCAAAATAAGAAACACTTAGTAACCTTTTAAACATGTGTATCGTATTTAATGTCATTGAATGTGACATTCACGATCATCCATTATTGGCATTTAATCTTATAGTTTGGCGATAGATTTCTGGTCGACGGGATAACCAAGTAGTACCGATTGAACATACATTATTGATATATGCATTAATTTTGAAATATTCACATTTTTTTATCAATATCAAGAAATATTATTTTTAAATATAATTATATTACTAAAAAAGCATTTGTCATTAAGTATGAAATATTCATATGATTTTTGTTATGTTTCAAAAACATTCATATTATGTAAAATTTTACTGAGAAGTCCATATTATTAATTATTAAGTACTTACATGATTTTCATCATCCTACGAATCTTTTTATGTACTCATCTAAACTATAATTTTATTATAATTTTACCCTAAACATTAATTATAAAACAATTGTTAATTCATGTGAAATATAATTAAACTAATCCTATTTGACATTATTTATGAAATAATCACATAATTTTTATCATGCTGTAAAAAATATCCACTCAAAAAATACAAATATAACTATACTGAAATTTATTAATTATGACAGTTTCACCAGATTTTTATCATGCACCTAAAAATACTTTTTTTAAATATAATAAATTTTCTTTTTACTTTATTTTTTTTTTTTGGGGGGGGGGTGAGGGATTGTTGCATTTTTACTACTTATTATGAACTCATTTTAAACATATATTATTAAATATACAGAAAATTAAAAAAAAAAAAAAAAAAAAAAAAAAAAAAAAAAAACATTTTTTTATCATTTAAAAGTGTTTTTAAACGGCAACTAGATCTTTCATCGCATAGATTCCGAAAAACTTACTTTTCTGTTATAGGATCCTTAGTTTTTTCCCTCTAAAAATAAATAAATATATAAATATCTTATCACAATTCGTATTGTGATTACTCGATATACTCGATACTTTTTAAAATCATTTTAAATTTTCACCATATTCACTATTTCCCTGTCTCTTAATAATATCCTATTTATTATTGCTGTTTCAATTCCTTTCATTTTTAACACGCATATTTTAATATTTATCGTATTAAAAATTCAAATTTAAAATCCTATTTCCCTTTCATAGAAAATCTTTCTTAAATCAGTTCTGTTTCACAATCGTAAAGCCACGAGACGCCAGTTCTTTCCAGTGTTACTTTATACCATTTTCTTTTTAATTTTTAAAGGTTTCGATTCGCGCCTTTTCTATCAGCAGGATGTTTTATTCCAAATTTTGTTCGAAAAAATTCCAACACTCTGATTGGATCATCTGTTTGGCGCAGGGTTTTGATTTGCTGGGAACATATGCCAATGCGCCGATAACTCTCGACCCAGACACTTTAAATAGGCTTAAATAACTGTGAAGCATTTTTTTTGTGTGTGTGTGTGTGTTTTATGGTTGTTTAAATACCATATAGCTGCTTGTAGACTAATGTTAACGTGTTTCTATAGAGAATAGGAAATTAGCGACCGAATGTTACTATCTCATCTGTCATGGCTGATTAGTCCTTATTAGTCCCAAAATCAAGTTGTAGAAAATAGTCGTGTTCTATGCAGTATATGAGGTAAACAGATTTGTATCTGCATGGATCTCTTATTCTTCGAATTCTTAGTGGATTTCTTCATTGTTTCCTATTCGACTGCAATTGACTTCCTGATTAATAGTCATTTGGTTCTTTTTCGTTGGTTCACTTTCTTAACTTCACCAAAATCATAACTTATATGTATATAAAGCTTTTATTTACATTTTTGTTATTATTGTTTGTACACTGATTACCTCTGTTTGTATATAAAAAAAAGATAAATGGCTTATTCATGTTAATTAAACTGCAAAAAATGTCTTTCTATATGAAACAGTGGGACAAATTGTCAGAAAATATGCAAGAAAAAATTCCTTCTCTTTCCAATGCCTCCTATAACAGAAAATAACCCCAAAAAACAGCTACTAAAGAAATAATAAATAATGCAGCATAGTAGCGCCAATTATCTGGAAAATATACACCAAAACGTTATCAGTATGTCAAGCTGTAACTGAATATTACGTTTGAAAAAATTTCATTCGATTGAATTCGATAGGTACCTATCGCGGAAATAATGAAATACACAATATAAACAGTGCCATATGTTGAGTGATATACCCATATCTTATCAACACCAGCTTACATTAATGTATATATAAAATATCCCATTATTAAATGCGATAGTTCTTGAGACAGAATGACCACAAAATTTGTATAATACACTGGCTGATTATTATTAAATTTACGATCTAAAAAATAGGTAATTATAAAACTATTCGTCAGAATAACAAGATATTTTTGCAGAATTATCGTGAAGCAGTGGAATTTTGTTTGGTAAAGAAAAAAATAGTTTCAAAATGTGTAGATAGATGGCGATGCCTGGGAAATGTAAGGGGAAAGAGCAAAAAGTATTCGTTCAAATGAATGTTGTACATAAGTTGTTCAATATGTCCTCCGCTTTCTTCAGCTATTAACTGAAAGTGTGCAATAATGGCTGAAACTTTAACGGATTCTCGGTTGCCCTACAATTCTGCATATTTACAGAGCCTTGCAAATGAAATTGGTCTTCGTCGGACTACAAAATGCTCGATGATCATCCGTTGTCTATTTCAATCCGGGGAAGGAATTATAGAGCAAAATATTGAAGTACTTCCAGGTCTGCAGGTACCAACTCCTGGACATGAATTATCTCGTACGGACAACACCGCAAGATGTTCCGTTGGCCTTTACTGTCATGTTTAATACTGTCATGTTGTCATCACTGTTTTAATACTGTCTTGCTATCATACTGCTATGCTTAATGTCAAATGACTCTGTCTCTCCGAATTTAGTAATCATTTTTCACAGACCATATGTGGTTATTGGATCTGTTTTATGAATTTCAATGGCCGAAATTTCATAATAGCATTAAGTGCGCGGTCATCTTTCTTGTAAAAAAAACTTCAAGAGCATAGTGCGATCCTTCATAATCAAAGTCACGGTGAAGAATTTAGGTAAAGAACCGATGCTCTACATTTTAATGAAAGCTATGTCTGCGGTGTTTATGTCACGAATTAGTAATTTGTATATCTTCAGATAATATGCATCATCTACAGCATCATCTATCGGCACATTTGGGAGCGATTTTTTTCCTCACGATTGTTCTCCTAAAATATCAAGTCATTCTTACCAGTAGTTTTAAAAACCCCAATTTTTGAAATAGTAACTGTAATTATAGTCACTTTGTATATACGAACGCCAGACAGACACATAAAATAGTTAAGCCGTGATCATGGCATCTCGATACATGTAAATTCGGAAAGAATAGAAGTCGAAAATTTTCATAATAGAATCTTTCCTTCTTAACTGAATAGACGAAAATAAGAAAAAAAAATGAAAGTTTGAGTCTTTGATATTTAAATAATAATTTAGGAAAAATTTATGCGTTTAGCTATAAGGATACGGTTATCTTAAAAAAACGCTTGTCTTGGGGGCCACCGTAATACTTACCCATGGATATGCATAATATAATATATGAAAATAAAACATGTGTAAACTATTTGTAAAATACATTACAATTCCAAAACAAAGTTTAAACGTATATTTAAATATTTTTTAATATGCTCTATTAATGAATTGCTGATGAACCAATTTCAATAGATTATATAAAACGCTAACTATTCAAGTACAACCGAAATGCGTAAAAGAAACATCCTCATCATTTCAAAAGAATTAATCAAATTAATTAACAGTTTACTGCGTCAGATTAAGCGTCTCATTTCCAATTAAAACACATATTTAAATTGATATTTGAATGAGATACAGGATCATGAAAAATCTAAAAATGTGGAAAACAGAATAACAAATATCTCTGCAGCCAATAATCTGGTTGACTTCAATTTTTATGCAAAATTTGTGTTATTTTATTGACATTTACGTCCATCCCTTATAATAAAAAAATTCGAAAACTTTTACTTATTTTTCATCAGAACGAATTATTCGAGAGTCCGAGAAAAATAGTTCCCGTATAATAGAGGTTACTCATATTAAATAAGCTTCGTTACATTCTTCCATACAAAGTGCATACAAAATCATACGTCTCTATCTTAATTTGTTCGGAAGATAGAGCGTTCACAGACAGACAGACAGATAGAAAGACAGGCGAACACAGAAGAACGGACGGCAAAATTATTTTTCTAAAAAACATGTTTTTTGGAATCTATGCTATCTGAAACGTGTAAATCTATCGAAATTTTTTTTTTCGATTTTCAAAACGATTGCAAGATTGATGAAGCAAGATGATGGGTAAATAAAAACATCACATATGTGTATATATTTTTTTAACAAAATTAATTGATAAAATGAATCCTTTTTAATATGTGTTTTCATTTTTATAGTTAAAAAGTCAATGAGATATTGAGTGACTGAAATTGTTACAGAGGTCACATTTTCACTATATTGTTAGTTCAAAGGGTACTTAACCTTTTAAGAACATGTTTAATGACCTTTTTTCAGTTTCTCAGCAAGGTCTATGATGATTTTTTAAATATATTTCAGAGTTTTATCTTCATTAAAAAGTTCTTTTTTTTTTCTCAATTTAGCATGTTAAGTAATCTGAATACAATTAACAAAACTTCATCAAAGATAATATATTGAAAGTACATGCACAAATTTCCAATAAAAAAATTTTCCATCTGGATAAGAAAAAAATCCAGAAAAAAAACAAGAATTGCAAATGTGGAGCATTTTCTCGATAAGGGAAATTGCATGCAAATAACTTTGTAACTTCACAATGAATTTCCCTAATACATACAGTGAAAGGAGAAAAAAAATACATTAAAAAAATTGATCAATCGAGTTGTAGATAAATGAAAGGCTCGGGAAAAATCCTTCAAGTTAATGGCATACAAAATTACTTTTTGAGGTAGATCAAAAGCTGATTTAAAAATCTGTATATTTTCTGAAACCATTAAATTTCCATTCTGAAATCTTCGACGAAAACAAGTATCCATTATTTCGCAAAAAATGGTTCATTTAACTTTTTTTGGAAGTATTTTTCATCTAAAGGTCGAGTTAAGATATAGTGTTAAAGCAATAGAAAATTGTTATTTATTTCTGAATTTTCTACTGGTTCATAGAGGGACTTTCTGAAGTTAAAAATATATTATGAAGTATTTTGAGAAATGTAATAAAATCAGGTAAATATCAAATATGCCTTGATAATTTTTTAATATTGTCTCTAACATTATTAAATTATTAACATTAATATTAATGTTAAAAAAAACTAAAATACAAATGTAACATATACAGCATATTATCTGTTTGCTACAATAGCAGTATTTGAAGAGGTACGGAAAACAAACAGCTATCCTATCTATTTCCTTAAAATTCATTTGAGTCTGGCCGCGAATGAAAAAAAAAGTTCGTCAAATATTTGAGATTTTACGTTTCGTCAAAAATCACGTGATTTAGATACAAAATTATTGTCAAAAATGACGAACTACAGCTCAAGGATTTCTGAATCGTCAAATTTGAGAGTTTTATTTCTGACAGTGTAAGTCATATCTTGGTGGAAAACATGTAGAAACACGATTTTAGTGGTAGACTCATAGGTTTACAACTATGTTTTCCCGCATCCAAAAATATGAAAAAATGGTTGACTGAAGGAAAATAAAATCCTAAAACTATCTACCACTAAAATCAGATCTGCAATTTTTTTTAACCAAGATATGACTTACAGGCTGTGGTTTATTAATATGCTAATCGAGTGTTAATTAATCATAAAATTTCAGCCATGAACTCGATGATGTGAATAAACATTCCAGTCATTTTACCAATAAAAGAATATTTATCTGACAAAGAGACACTTAACAAACCGACTTTAGTGGTTGACTCATGGGTTTATCATTATGTTTTCCTGCTCTCAGCCCGCCATGTTTTCATATTTGAATGTGCAGGAAAACACAATGGTAAACTTACAGCGTAATTTTTTATCCCAAGCACCTTCGTCGTTCCAAGCCCAAGCTCGCACTCTGATTGGTTGTTGCTCTCGGCTCTATTTTCATGTAACTTGGCGATAATCATACTTGGCGTAGCGATAGATGCTTCCGTCGAGGAGTTTGATTTCCATCCGAAACGAGTACAAAGTAACTTTTCTCGTTTATTAATAAGTAAAGCATTAGCCATTTTATAAAATAACGCAAGATAATAATACAGAAGAACACAAAATGAAGGAAGAATAAAAATGAGTAGGTTAGGTTTTAGGTTTACTCGTTCACTTACGAGTGACGTATTTTTCGCCAAGTATGGTTATCGCCAAGTTCCGTGAAAACAGTGCCGAGAGCAACAACCAATCAGAGTGCGAGTTTGGGCTTGGAACGGCGAAGGTGCTTGGAAAAAAAATTTCGCAAACTTACGAGTCATAAGCTAAAATTGGATTTTCAGGTATTTTCCACCCACATAATTTGGTAGACCGATTGCGTTTTAATATTCGAATCTTGAATATATACTAATTTTTGAAATTCAGCCATGACCTCGATGAGGTGGTTGTACTGCCGCTTCCCGATCTATTATGTTAAGTTCATATTATAGCATTTAAAATTTTAATTTATTTTTGAAATATTAATGTTAAAAAATATAAGTTTCTGATTAGTTCTTCTCGGATATTATTCTGATAGAATAATAGTTATTTTTTTAATCTCTTGTAGATATTATTGATACAATACGTTAAAATTAAGAGTTTCGTTTATTGCAAAGAACAATTTAGGTGCATTTTTTATTTCTTGTAAATTTTCATTCCATTCATAGTTTGTAACGAAAATATTAATTTGCTAAACCAAATCCTTATTGAAAAGATATTTCGAATCCTAATTCTAAAAAAAATCAGAAAATTGAATCATATGTTATCCTCGAAGAAGTTTTAACTGTTACAGCTACACTCGTATCCCGTATTCTGTATACTTCTTTTTATTTGTGTTTACCTGAGGGAAAATTGAAACTCAAGTGATATCGGGATAACTCGTGGACGTGAATGAAGCCAAGTATTTTCGAGTTTATAGAATTTGCAGAGTTATATGACACAGAAGAATATTACATTAACGAAATCACATTTGAGCTGAATTAATTTAATTATTTCAACTTAAAATATTTGCCAAAAGTTATTTTCATATTAATCAATTTTGCTTAACACTTTCGAGTTCGATTTTTTTTTTTTTTTCATTTTAAGAACAAAATTATTATAACTTTAATAAAACTAATCGTAGCCATCCAAATTAGACTTACTTTTATTTTAAATTCATCTCGTTAAGTTGAAGTGCAACGAATGTACTTATTTTCTGCATTATTTAGTTTATATGTCTATCATAACACGCTAAGGAAGAGTTTTTGGAGACTCTAAGAAAATTATCGTATTATAACGGGGTTTAACAGATATTACATCTTTCTAATAATTTTTGCGCTTTATCACGCATAACTCGTGCAGAAAAAAGCCTATATTGTAAATTTAAAGAGTGATATCAGCGCATAAAATAAAGGAATTGCCAACGGTGCAAGTAGAATTAAGTAAGCTTTTATTATTTTTGAAACTATTAAATGTCAAAACATAAGTCATAATAAGAAAGACATAGACATATGCTATCATTTCTATATGTAGTAAGTAACAAAAGTAATTGTTAAGAGAAAATAATATTCGATGAAAAGGCATTTACTGCTAATAATAAATCAGACCCAATAGGGTTAAATTTTTAGTTAAGTGTGTATTTGATAAAGTGTTTGTATAGCATTAAATTTTTTAAATTATTTTTGAAATAGTAATACTTAAAAAAAAGTTACGATTCCGATAATTTCTTTCCGGATATATTTTTCATAGTATATACATTAGATTCACATTGTTAATATTCAATTGTTAAAACAAACCCTTCTCGAAAAGATTTTTCGTGTATTAATTCCTAAAGATGTTGACTTATTAGACTTGTTATTTTATACTTTTGAATTATTTTTCCTCTTTTCTATATGATCGCCCATTTAATTGTGTGCATAACTACTTTAAAAGTAGTTTAGAAATCTTCTATCAGCAATTAAATATTAATTTAAGGAACAATTTAGATGCATTTTTTTATTTCATGTAAATTTTCATGGAAATGTACATTAACAGTTTGTAACGAAAACGTTAATTTGCTAAACCAAACTCTCATTGAAAAGATATTTCGTGTCCTAATCCCAAGGAATTTCAGAAAATTGAATCTTATGTTACTCTCGAAGAAATTTTAACAATTACAACAACACTCGTAATCCCGCATATAGCATACTTCTTTTTATTCGTATATACCCGAGTGAAAATTGAGACTCAAGTAGTATCGGGATATCTCGTGAAGTGAATGAAGCCAAGTATTACTGAGTATATAGAATTGCAGAATTATATGACACAGAAGAATATTGCACCAACGAAAACACATTTGAGCTGAATTAATTTAATTATTTTAACTTAAAATATTTTCCAAAACTTATTTTGATCTTAATTAGTATAACAAGATTGAATAAAATAATTTAAGACAGACTTGAATACATTTAAAAAATTAAAAATTTATAGTATACAAAAAGTAAAAACGATAAGTCTAAATTAGTTGAATTGTCTATATCATTCCTTGAGAAGATTGTGGAAATATATGCATTGGTGAAACTTTTTTTTTACTATTATTCCCTTAGAGAAACGCACCGGTGCCCTGAGAAGTGATAGTTTTAATACTAAAATTGGTTAGCATTGTCTTCAAACGGAACACATCCCGCAGTTCGTGAACGCTAGTCTTTTAAAATCGGGTTGTTACAGTTATTACGGTAAATTACTCCTCGAAGGCTGGTTCAATATTTGCAATCGCCGACCCTGAATGAGGCTCGTTCTATCCCTAGTAAATATTATCCATTTCTAAAAAATATTTAATTGCAACTGTTCTTGATTTATTTAACTGTTTGTTATGCGATGAATATTTATTTGTACTGATAATGCCTTGCAAGTAGCTTGGCAAAACGTTTACTCTTTGTACTTTTAAATGTTTCTTTAATATTTTTATTTTTTGCATATAAATGCTTTTTCAAAGTGTTCAAGTCTGTCTTACTTTATTTTATTCAATCTTTTAACAGCTTTTTTTTTAATTCGGAAGTTAATTGCGTATGTATTGCAAATTAATCAATTTTGCTTAATTGTTTGAAGTGTTTAAATAGCATTTTTATTTTTTTCTTAAATAGTAATATTTTAAAAAAGTTACGATTCCGATAACTTCGTTCCGGATATTTTTCTCATAGTGTACGAATTAGACTCATATTGTTAGTTTAAAAGGAAAATATTTGTTAAGACAAACCCTCCTCGAAAAGATTTTTCGTGTCTTAATTTCCAAAGATATTGCCTTATTATACTTATAATATTGTATTTTTAAATTATTTTTCCTCTTTTCTAAATGATCACCCATTTAATTGTGTGCATAACTAGTTTTATAAGAAGTTTAGAAATCTTCTATCATCACTTAAATATTAATTTAACGAACTTAGATGTATTTTTTTTCTTGTAAATCTTTTTAGAAGCGAACATTAATAGTTTGTTATGAAAACATTAATTTGCTAAACCAAACCCTCCTTGAAAACATATTTTGTGTCCTAATTCCAAAGACGTTGCAGACAATTGAATCTTATTTTACTCTCGATGAAGTTTTGACTATTATAGCAATAGACACATATCCCGCATATAGTATCCTTGTTTTTATTCGCAATTGCCCAAGGGAAAATTGACACTCAAGTGGTTATCCCGTTAGCATATAAGCAACCTTTACATGGATACGGACATGGTGAAAAATCCTGCGCTGTGATTGGCTTATGTTATGGAGCAATTTCATGCGTCAGGAACACGTTTTTCGCCGTAGTGCAGGAAACAAAGAACCACAAACCGGCATGGTTTTGTAACGTCCGATGTCATAAATATCTAATTACAATATTTTTATTTAAGATATTACAAGGTGTTACGAAACTAAATTTATTCAATACTATATAAAAAAAATCGGGCAGGTATGTGCTTGGAAGCTACAAAGTGCAATGTTTGTTTAATATCTACGTGCATACTTGCTAATTCAGTGGTTATAATAATCAATTTTAAAGCAAAATAGACATTTTAATTATAAATATAGTTATTCTGCTATCTTCAAGAAATATCATGTTCGCTTCTTAAGTAAAATAATTTTAACTATTCTTTTTTGTATGACTAAAATGTTTTGTGATTCGTGCAACCATTGAATTTTTGTGTAAAATTATACTGATGCACATTTTTCTTTAGTCAGCTACATCTGTGAACCATTATATTACGTTAAAAAATGAAAATGTTCCTCGTTCCATATTTTAAAAAGTGCATGAAAAATGTTACGGCATGAAGTTATGCATTGCTTAAACATTAAAATTATAAATGCATTGTAAACTGTCTATGTAACTATAAAAATTGTAAAAATTTAAATCTGAAGAAATTTTAATAAGGGATGACAGAACCAATCAGCCAATCCCTGCACAGAATTCTTTTCCATGTCCGTATCCATGTAAAGGTTGCTAATATGCATCCCGTGAAGTGAATAAAGGCAAATATTTTCGAGGAGAATATAGCTCAAACGAAATGGCATTTGAGCTGAATTAGTTTAATTATTATAATTTGAAACATTTGCTAAAAATTATTTTGATCTTTATCAATTTTTAAAGATGGAATAAAATAAACTAAGAACTTGAATACATTTAAAAAATAAAAAAATTTATATACAAAAATAAAAATGATTATGATAAGCCTAAATTACCCGGTGTTGTCTATGTCATGCCTTGTGAACGTGTGCACATAGGTGAAACTGTCAGATCTTTTGAAATTTGCCTGGAGGAACATATCAGTGTTCTGAAAAAGTAAAATTTAAATTCTAAAATTTTCCAGCATTTTCTTCAAACGAAACACATCGCGCAGTTTGCGAACGCCAGCATTTTAAAATCGGGTTGGACATGTATGACAATATGTTACTTCTCGAAGGCTGTTTCACATATTTGCTTCCGCCGACTCTGAATGAGGCTCGTTTGGTCCAATGAATATTATCTACTACCTCTGACAATAAAGTTCGGTGAATAGTTCTGTAGCATTAATGTAGATGAAATATTAACGAAAGTTACCATACAATCCTTCAAAATAGTCATCTCCTATAACTATGCACCGCTGAGATCTGCTATACATGTCCTGGAAACTTTGCAAGAAGCCTTCTTTTGGGATGAAGTTCAAAAGCTTCGTCACGTTTCGTTGGATGTCAGCAATATGGTCAAATCTCTTTCAAAGAGAGTTTGAGTTGTGAAAATAGGTAGAAGTCTGGAGAATTGAGACCTGGTGAGTATGGTAGGTGTTCAATGTGCACCATCCCTCATGAATTTCTTTCGGTGTCTTGCAAAACTTAAAAGCAAACTTTAAAGTGTACTTTTATTCGTTCATTTTCCTCTTCTCATTTAAGAACCAACACACAGAACAAGCACTTAGTAAAGCACTTCTTACACAGAACATAAACTATGCTCAACTGAACACCGGTGGGGGAAGATGGTTTACACTTGCCTCTATGCAGGTGCAGCGTTTTGTTTTCCCAGTGTTTCCAGATCGGTCGTTCTGAATTCATTCACCCAACTTTATTGTCAGAGGTAGAATTTCAAAAAAAGAACTACTGTAATTGTTCTTGATTTGTTCCACTGTTCGTTAAGCAGCGGATATTTGCACTGATGATGCATTGCAGAAAGCTTGGTAAAACGTTCACTCTTTGTATTTTTAAATGTTTATGAGTATTTTTATTTTTATATATAAATTTTTAATTTTTTTAAATGCATCATGTCTATCTTAGTTCATATTATTCAATCTTTTAATAATTTTTTTTTATTTATTTAGACGTTAAATGTATATGTATTGCAAATTAATGAATTTTGCTTAATTGTCTGAAGTGTTTTTAAAGCATTAATTTTTTTAAATTATTTTCAATATAGTAATATTTAAAAAATGTTATCATTCCGACAAATTTGCTGGATATTTTTCTCGTAGCAAACTCATTAGACTCACATTGTTAGTTTGAAAGGAAAGTATTTACCGTTGTCACGTTGTTAAAACAAATCCTCTTCGAAAAGATTTTTCGGGTCTTAATTACCAAGATATTGAGAAAACTTAATATTATGTTATCTTTGAAGATATTTTAACTATTACAGCAACACTCGTATCCCGCATATAGTATGCTTGTTTTTATTCGCATTTGCCCGAGGGAAAATTGAAATTCAAGTGGTACTGCAATATCTCGTGAAATGTATGAAGGCAAGTATTTTTGAATTTAGAGAATTGCAGAGTCACATGACACAGAATATTGCACCAACGAAATCACATTTGAGCTGAATTATTTTAACTTAATATATTTGCCAAAAGTTATTTTGATCTTAATACATTTTGCTTAACCCTTTCGAGTTCATTTTTTTTTCCATTTTGAGACCAAAATTAGTATTACTTTAATAATATTAATCGCAGCTATCCAAATAGACTTACTTATGTGTAAAGATTATCTTGCAGTCTGGAGTGCAACGAATATACTTATTTCGTGTACTATTCAATTCATATTTATATCATAATGGGCTAAGGAAGAATTTTTAGAGACATTAGGAAAATATATTACAGCAGGGTTTAACAAATATTGCATTTTTTTAATCACGTATGAATCGTTTAGAAAAGTAAACTATATTGTAAATTTAAAGCGTGAAATATATAGAAGGAATAATAAAGGAGTCGCCAATGGTGCATATATATGAGCCTTTTATATATATATATAGCCCACCATCAAATCCCCAAATATATAGCGCATTATCATATAAATATATTCATATTTATATGATACTGGGCTAAGGAAGAGCTCAAGTACTATCGGAATCTCGCAAGGAGCGACTGAAGCAAACTACACAATACGGCCAAAAGTGACCGGCCACTTGAAATTTTAGAAATTTTGTGTAATAATTAATATTTAGAAAAATGCATGAGGATTTTTCCTAAAACATCAGATGTGTAAGCATAATGGTACATGTCATATATTACCGTGAAGATATTTTACGAAAAACCATAGAGGACCGTCAAAAAATTGAAAAAGTACGAATGTCTTTTGGATAAACCTGTCAAAACTAATGTAATAAAAGAGTTCAAACTGTAGATTATGATTAAGTGGCTTATTGTAATAAACTGTGTTGATTTTTGTATACATAACATGTATACTCGTAGAGAAATGAAGTTTATTATAAAAAGAGTCCAAATTTTTTGCGGAATTCTTAATATAAAATAATGTTATTTTTTGAAAATATGACAAACAACATTGTACACAAAACACTGTAATCAGAATTAAAAAATAATAAAAATTGTATGAAAAATGAGCAGGTTTACTAAATAATTTTTTACTGCGCATGCAAGAACGCTAGCAAAATTTCATTTGCATATTGTGCTGGTTAAATGTATAGAGCAACATTTGTGAAGGTCTCAAAAACATAGCTTTAAAACTCTGAAAGTGATCGTTGATAGAATAAGCTCAAAATCCGTTGTTCCCAAAATGAATGAAGGATTGCATCCAAATATAGTAGTACGTGCCATATTGTGTATTCTATATTGACACTAATCAATGGATATATGGATACAGTTCCTCCTCATTTTGCTTTATTTTGGGAATAACGGGTTTTGAACTTATTCTATCGACGATCACTTTCAGAATTTTCAGAATTTAACTATCACAATATGCAATAGAAATTTAGATTGTGTTCACGCATGCGCAGTAAAAACTTTTTTAGTAAACCTGCTCATTTTTCATATGATTTTTATTATTTTTTTAATATCGATTACAAATTATTGTGTACAATGTTGTTTGCCATATTTTCGAAAAAGAATTATTTTATATTATGAACTCTGAAAATTATAAACAAAACACTTTGAAAAATTTGGCACTCTTTTTGTAAAAACCTTAATTTATCTTCAAGTATACATGCTATGTACATAAAAACGAACACAGTTTATAACAATAAGGCACAATCAAAATTTACAGTTTTTACGCTTTTGCTGCATTAATTTTTACAGGGTTATAAAAAAGATATTCGTTCTTTTTCAGTTTGTTAACAGTCCCCTGTAGAGTTTCGGGAAAAAAATTTCAGTTAAAACATCTTCAGCAGAGTTCTTTCGTGCCTTAATTTTCTATAAATTGAGAAAACTTAATCTTACATTACTCTAGATGATGTTTTATCTATTAAAACTACATTCGTATCGAATTATTACTGTTCCGATCTTTCATCATGTGCATGGATATCAAACAAGATATCCACATGGATATCTTCCAATAGAATATTTTGAAATTGAAAGTTACAAAAATCTGATAGAACATCTGTACAAGTAAGCATAATTTATCACAAATTTATAAATTCCCCATTAACATCTAAATATCAAACACACCTAATTAAATGTGTACTATTGAAAATATTTATGAATAAAACTATACCATGCTCAAAAAGATCTTTCATTTTTTCGTTCCCATAAATTCTAGAAGACTGATTTCCATGCTGTTCTCAAAAAAGGTTTAAATAATCCAGCCACATCCATACCGAAACGAATATAAAATAAAAAATAATGTAAAATAATATAAATACCCCCATTAATACCTAAATATCATTCATAAATAATTAAAAATGTACAATTGAAAATATTTATGAATAAAACTATACCATGCTTGAAAAGATCTTTCATTTTTCGTTGTCAAGAATTCAAGAAGACCGAATTTCAAGTTGTTCTCGAAAAAGTTTTAAATATTCCAGCCACATCCATACCCGATAGATAGTACACAGTTATTTGTTTGCCCTCAGCCAAAGGGAAAATTGAAAATCAAGTGGTGATGGAAACGCTGTTGGATGCGATTCTTTTACAACTACTATAACTTTTTTCTACGGATTAAAATTAAAATCCGTAGTAATTAAATTATTCGAATTTTAATTTTAATCCGAAAAATTAATCCGTCCGTAGAATGAGTCAAACAGCTAGTTCATAAATAATTAAAGATGAAAATATTTATGAATAAAACTATACCTTGTTCGAAAAGATCTTTCATTCTTTCGTTGTCAAGAATTCTAGAAGACTGAATTTCACGTTGTTCTCGAAAAAGTTTTAAATATTCCAGCCACATCCACACCCGATAGATAATATACAGTTCTTGTTTCCCATCAGCCAAAGAGAAAATTGAAAATCAAGTAGTGTCGGAAACATTCCAGTGGTAAATGAAGCCAACAACTTTAAAATCTATATTGCTGCAGACTTAGAGGAGGGAGAAAAGCACTGCTCTTTCTCATGCAAAAAGAATTCACTAAGGATATAAATTAACAATTATTATTATTCCTTATATATTTGTGAGATTTGATTTAATATCAATTATTTTTTTCCATATATCTCGTGTAGGATTTAGGATTTTAAATTTGGTTTGAAAAAGTCGATAGGGCCGTCCATAAAGACAGTTAGTTTCAAATTAATCTCTTTTCATTGAACATCATCTCTTTTCATTCGTTTCATCACTAAAATCTGATAGACCATCTATACAAGTAAACATTAGTTTACTACAAATTTATAAATCCCCCATTAACACCTAAATATTATTCGTAAGTAATTAAAGATATACAATTGAAAATACTTTTGCGAATAAATCTATTCCGTGCTTGAAAAGATCTTTCATTCTTCGTTCCCAAGAACTCTAGAAGACCGAATTTCACGTTGTTCTCGAAAAAGTTTTAAATATTCCAGCCACATCCATAACCGAAAGATAGTATACAGCATTTTGTTTCCCATCAGCCAAAGGGAAAATTGAAAATCAAGTGGTGTTGAGAACGCTTCAGTGGTAAGTGAAGCCAAAAACTTAAGAATCTATATCGCTGCAAACTTACAGGAGGGAGAAAAGTATTGCTCTTTTTGTTGTGAAAAGAATTCACTAAGGAAATAAATTAAACATTATTATTATTCCTCAAAGATTTAACTTTGATTTAATTTCAAATAATTTTTTTCATGCGTTTCGTTTAGGATTTAGGATTTTAAATTGTTTTTGAAAAATTCTATAGGAACCGTCCATAAATCCATAAATAATGTCGCGCTTAGAGGAGGGGAGGGGGGTCATGATATTGTGGTAGTTTGTGAAAAGGGGCTGGAAGGGGAGACGACGAAATGCGACATTAATCACTTTTTTAAAAAAAATAAAGCCTTTAAAATCTGCACATTTATTTTTAAAGTAATTTTGAAGATAAAGTATTTTAAAAGTTCGTAAATTAAAAATAAAATTTAAAGCTAAATTCCAAAATACTACTGTTTTCAATTGCGCTTTCATATTGATATTTCATTGCTATCGTATATGAATTATGTTTTTTGTTGTAAACCTTAATCTTATTTCATATAAAATAAGCGTATAAATCATTTGTATTATTATGCCCCCAAATGTCACTGAAACACATAGTTACAGTTTTAAAATTTTTTTAAATGGGATTTGTAACTTACAAGGAGAGGGTTACTTTGATAATCACAGATTTCGACTATTTCAATATATGTTGTAGGGCAGATACCCTTAGCCTCATGTTTAATGGATTTATACAACGCTCCTTAGATCTTGAGAAACAGAGGGTTTTAATATTATAACACAAGTGAAATACTTACTTGAAAAGAAGTTTGCAGGTGGTCGTAGCTTAGTCGGCTAAGCGGTAACCAGTCATCGCGTGGGTTTGATGCCAGAACGCGTTCCTTTTGTTTTGTTTTTTTATTTTAAATTTTATAAATATATTTGTAATTGTTACGGCTTCCCCATAACCTTGGATGTCGCGCGTTCCTCCACGGCGTATTCTACAGTACTTCAGGTTTGCCGTTTTGGCAACATATGAAAATCGTCTGCTGTTTGTTTATCGGCGATCATAGCGGGCGTATCGTGCGTTCGCTGGATCCACATTCCTTAATTAAGATGTAAATATAATGTGTAAATAATTTTGTATATAAAGAATTTTAAGTAATATTAGTCGTAGTAGTAATTGAACCAGCGACCAAATAAGTATTTAAAAATATTCGCACCATTTAATACTCTCTTTATTGAATTATAATTAATGTCTAAAATTCTGAGATCTATTGAACTAAATAGAAATTTTTAATATGCCGCTATTCCGATTTTCAACTTTCATTTAATCGAATTTAAACAAAATCACCTCACCTAATTTCGCGAATTTTGTACTATCTGTGTTTTGACTTAGAGCCACAGGAAATGCCGTGCCAAAATTAATATTTCATATGCCAAAAGTGGCAAGTGTGCCACAGGTTCTCCATCCCTGCTCCAGAGGAAGTCAGGATGGGGGGGAAAATCAAAATTTGAAATTAGATAAATTTAAAAGGAAAATTAATTAAATTAAAGTACCAAAGAGTGTGAAAGAGTTCGGGTTCTAAAGTTACGGAACGATTGCAGCTGCGTAGAGCCTATTATTATTATTAAACCATTCGCTGATCACTTGCATTGGATAAACTCGAATCTGAACCCGGTAAGCTGAGTAAACTTTCGTCATCTGAATATGAATCAAATTGATTAGCATTTCATTTTCCAAATAGTTAGTATAAATTATTAAATCATAATTTTATTGTGTTTTGTTTTGTTTTTGAGTTCCAATTTGCATAAAAAGAATAAATCGTAAAAAAAAAAAAAGTTATTTCTTCGAACCAAAGAAAATAATCTCTGAAGAAGTTCAAGAAGCAATTTTTTTTGTTTAGATTCAAGATTGGACAAAGCGAAAAATGTTCAAACCAAATCTGGATATCTTTGTCTTGTTTCTCTTTTTTTCTGAACTTTACCCTATTAATCCCCTCTGTCCGTTACTGCTTCTGAGATGTTAAATTTCCACCAAAATACTTTATAAAGTTCTAAGCGCGTCGGAAGATAATACACGAGTCCCTGAAAAAGAGCCGGGTAATAATATTAAGATGGAGGCATTATTTTCAAACATCTCGCTCAAGTTTTAATATTTTTACTTTTTTTATAGAATACCTGAGGACCTGTTCATTTCAAGTTAATTCCGAAAATCAATCATCCGTGAATCCATAGAGATATATTCTAGGAGGGACAGGGTTTGTAATGATTCTTATTCTTATGACATTCCGAGTTTGTGGTTAGAATTACTTAATAAATATTTAGAGGGTGAGTCTATTAGAGGGAGCCGCGGTGGCATTGGCTATTCACGATCATAGGGGGCGCAATATTTTGTGTTTTGTGTTTTTAAATTATATTTATATCCAGTGTCATTTAGTTTTCTACTTTTATTAATATTAATTTTATACATATTAAATTTAATACATGATCAAAATATATTATATGTATTTGCCGCGGTGGCAATGGCTATTCTCGATCATAGGGGGCGCAATGTTTTGTGTTTTGGGTTTTTAAATTATATTTATATCCAGTGTCATTTAGTTTTCTACTGATTTTATGTGTTATGAATACGGTTCTTATGAATGAACCGAAACATGTCAACTTTTTAATTTTTTATTTGTGACACCTGTTCTAAGTAAATAAATATGAAATGTTTTTTTATACCTGAGGACGATCTGCAACCGAGCTAGTTTTACCTTTTCGAGATTTTGGTTACATATTTTTTATATTATGATACTTTCAATTTCAGAACCGTTTCTAACCGGTTCCGAAATTTAAAGTATTTTTTAAGAAAAATCTGAAGCCAAAATCTAAAAAAAGTAAAAACTAGCCTGGTTATAGATCGTCCTCGGCTATCTTATGCAAAAAAAAATCATGTAAAAGTAATAAAATTTGAGATGTACATTGAAAAATAACACTCTCATCGACTTAACACTATCATCCGGGTCTTTTTGATGTGAATACTGTGGGCTCTTAATGAATATATTTTTTTTCAGTCTAGACGACGTAAATGTGGACTGATATAAATTGGGGGTATTACTGTATATTTGCTTTTTTAATCCCATAGCTTAAATATTTTAAACAGAAAAAGAAATATTTGAAGCGTTTTAAACACCTTTTTTTCTTAGTATTTTTGAAAGGGAACAATTTAAAAATGCATAAGATAGTGTTGTTAGGAAATAAATGTCACAATAAAATATCTTGAAAGTAGGCTTATAAAATATTCGAAACTTACACCTGGAAACACTTCCACCATTCTTATTTATCTTAAATATAAGGTTTTATCCTGCAATACATCCTTTCTATAAAATAAAAAAAAATATAAGAATTTTTTTTTAAGACTTTAGAAGGTGAATAGAAGAAAAGTTAAAATTATACTTCTGGTAACCATTTTAATATTTTACTTCAGAACTTTTTTTTCGGTACGTTCGTTTTTATTCCAGATGGTCTAGTGTAATAACGCCAGGCGGGGTAATAACGCCATGTGCTAATATTATGCATAATTATGAAATAATCTGGTAAATGACACCCATATCCTCTGCGCAGAAGGGTTTTGAGTCATATAAATCGCAAAAGACAGCTTCAAGTTAATTTGTTTCATTTTTAGGTGGTATTGTTTTTACAAGCAACTAAAATTAACGCTTGATCTAAAATTTGACAGATACGTTTTGTGATGTGAAGACTATTTTTTTTATCTGGAAATACTTTGTTAATTACATAAATTTGTAGTACATTTCAAAATGTTGTTGAAGATTTTGGATATCTTCTCAAGATAATTTGTAATTTAAAATGTACAGCGCAATAACTATAACAGGGTAATAACGCCAATTCTTGGCATCAATACCCCGGTTGATTCCCTACGGTGGCCGAGCTACATCCTAAATACTGATTCAAATAAACACAGTTAAAGCTGTGCAATGTTTCTAATAATTCTATTTAAGCGGTCCTTTTTAAGCAAAAAGAAGCTCACGGTCTGATATTATTTTGCCTCATCCTCCCCCCCACACACACACACACCACACCTTTATTTTTCTTACACTTTCACAAAAAATTGAACGTTTTCAATAGCTTAGAATGCAATTTGTCAATTTCTAAGTTTGTAGAGTTTGTATTTTTAGAATTGGGCAATCTACATACAATTATTCCATCTTATTTCATAGATTTGTTTCCATGGCGTTATTACCCATATAGGTGGGTAATAACGCCAAATAGCATTGGTCAAGAAATCACGCCACTACATTTTATGAATACATATCTGTTAAGTTATTTTTTTATATAGATATTCAATGAGTTGCTGTATCAAATCATATATTTGTTTGAAAAATACAATCTAAAACTGAGCCGCGAAAATTGGTAGAACCTTAACGTGGCTTTATTACCCCAGGGTACCTTACATACGTAGTTCCTATAGTCGTCGTTCAGTCCGTCGGTCTGTCCGTTCATCTGTCTCGTCTGTCCACATATTACAAGGCAAAAATTACTCAACGGAATCTTTTGAAATTAATATATAATTGTTACATAATTTTGTCAAGTCATTTCAAATTTTATCAAAATTGGATGTATAGTTTGATGACAAAAATAATCAAAAGTATTCCGTTGCATTACAGTCAATAGGAAAAAAACGATTTAAGTTCAATTTAATGTTGTTACATAGTGGTGTCACAATTTTGTTCGGTGTGCCTTTCTAACAGGATAAAATTGATATGCGTTTACTGCAATGTACTAAAATATACATTCTGTGTAAAATGTGGTTCAAAGAATTTTATTATTCGTTTACAGAGCTACACAAAAGACATCCGTTACATAATAAACTATGGGAAAACATTGGTTTCGGTGTATTTCAATAATGTTAAAATACTTCATGTATAATGAAATCGATATGCGTTGCTGAGATTTATTACAAGTTACTTCCTGTATAATAGAAAGTGCTAACAGTATTTACCCGTTTTCAATTACATATATTGTTTTTTTTTAATAAATTTGGAATCTAACTTCGTAACTACAATAACAAAATTTATATTTATAGTATCATACATCACTGCTTTATTTCTCTATCCAAGCCTGAATTCTATTGATTTGTTTTCATGTACAATAAAACCCCGATAATTCGGATTAATTGGGACCAGACCCAATGCGGATTATTGAAAATCCGGATTATCGGGAGAATTAGAAAAAATGAAATAAAATACAACATACTTACAGAAAATCACCTTTATGTTTAACTTATTGATTATTTACAGACTGTAAAAATGTTTACTTTGTAATAAAAAAGTTCGAATTTTTTGCTGCGTAAGTTTTCTATACTATACCTTTTGCCAGCCGTACGGTCACGCATCCGCTTGAACATGAGTAGTTCGTTGGGTGTAGTTTAAATAAGAGTTTAAATAAGAAATCTTAAGATATTCTTCCGAAAAGATTTCAGAAAAAAGTTTTTTCATTCAGAGTACGACGATGAAATAAGTTAATGTTATAAAAATTAGCCAAATCGCTTCTCAAACTTGAAAAATAAAATTGATCGAACCGATCCGGATTAACGAGGTCCGAATTTGCGGAGTTCTACTGTATATATATATATTAAAAAAATAAATTCGGACTCTAACTTCAGAACTTCCAGAACTGGATTTATATTTTTGGTATCACACATCATTGCTTTATTGTTTTACCCGTGACTGAATTCAGTTGAACTTATCTCTAGGTAAAACGACATTACTACGATAGTTTAGTTGAGATGTTTTTATGTAAGTGTTATAATTTCACAATTCTTGCTTATGCTAATGATAATTAAATTGATTTTAATGATATTATAAATAAATTTCAATAGCTGTGTTTGTCATTTTTATCAATTTTTTACGTCTACTTTTCCCCTGAAGTTTAATTTTTTTTTTCAAAAGCCATAATTTGTAGCAGTGTATAAAATTAAGATATATTATAGTCTTTCATTTATAATAATATAAAAATAATCGGATTTTAGAAAAAACAAAACAAAATGTGAATTCCTTTGGACTGAAATAAAGTATTTATATTCATATAATCTAAACTGAAAGATTCTATCCTTTCACAAGTACCTTGGATATATAATATTCACCCCCTTAAATTTCATTTTCTCTGGGAAAATGTTCTAAAAATCCCAAGGGAGCATAACATTCTCAAGTTTATGCTAAAATAACATAGTATTGTGCTTCTTGAAAATCAATCATACATAATGTAGATTTTTAAGAATTCCCTCCGAGGTTGGGAAAATTTTATTTTGAACTTGAGATCTTATATTTCCATACCTATTTTCGTAGAGACATTTATGCAGATTGTAAAACCTTCGAAAACAGAATCTGTCTGAAAAGAAATCCCGTCCTAATACTTTCAGTGTCTCGGTGAAAAAAGTACAATTCAATAATACAGGCCACGCAGTGTACCAACTAAGATGGAAACCATATTGAAATATAATAGTTTACCAAACCCTTCCGATTTCACCTTGACAAGTTTTATGGTGTATATTTTTAAAGTAATTGTTAGGACAATTAGATACTAGGGTAACATCCCCAGTAATTGGCAGGCACCAGTGATTGGCACATCCTACTAAATGTCCTAAAATGAAATTTATATCCAGTCTTTGAAAAGTGCAAGATCATATGCCAGTTTTATGCTCATTTACTTCACAGATTATAACTTTGATTTATGCTACTAAATGACAATAGTGCCTAGGAAAGAAAAACAATTATGGCTTGTATCAAATTACCCATTTTTGTTGCAAATGCTTCTTCTCTGGCTTAAGAAAGGCATGCATTTCAATTTATTATTATCTGATTTATAGTATATTTTAAATTTTAATTGACATCAGATTTGTTTAGTTGAAAAGGGTTACTTTAATTGTGTAAAAGTCTAAGTGCCAATTACTGGTGATTACAGCAACATTTTATAAATATATTTTTATAAAAATACTTTTTCAAATATTTTTGTTTTTAGTGGGCAAAATAGATGCACAGATATGCACTCTTTGATTTAAAAATATTTGCAAGTAAATATTTTATTTCTTGGTAATGAAAATAGAAGTAAGTTTAAAGACAAATTCTTAATGTGCCAATTACTGGGGATGTTACCCTAATTGTTCAAAAGCAGACAGCACAAAAACTTAAGGTATCGAGCAGAAGGAGAAAACCTTTATTTTATGGAAGAGCTTTAATAGGGGAATCTAATAATCCATGTGTTCCGGAAGTGAAAGGGTCCATGCCAAAAAATAATACTACTAGTAGTTTACTCGTAGGATAAACATTGTGTTTGCATTAAAATCATTTCATAATTTTGATTGTACGGCAAACACAATAATAAAAAATTTTCTACATATTTCAGCTGTTTTAACAATGTTATTATATCTACAAATTAAAATAAACATGCTACAATCAAGTTAAAAATTTAGAGTTTTTTGTTATTTTTATTCTATTATTTATGTTTTTAAAACTTTAAAATCTATAGATATATGGATAGTAATGCTAAGTGCCGCGCACAATACATTTTGTCACTTTTCATGAAATGACCCTGAAATGGGCAGATTACTTAGGTCTATGAGTTAAAATGTGGAGAATTTTTGTTTCCATTATTTGTATCAATTACTTATTATTAACATTAAACCCGGATAGCTTACTTAGACCTAGGTTTTAATTAAACTATTCTTTAATAAAACTGTTTCAGAACTTTTTACTTAAGGGTGTATTTCGATTCAAACTGCTCATTTTCCGATTTATTTTTGAATTCATTTTTGCTCTCAAATACACCAAACTTTCAAAATCTCTTATTTGGAAAGTACACAAGGTGCTGTGATTATTGATTGTTTGATATTTGCAGAAAATGTTGCAAAACAAGCAATTAAAAACGGCATTTCGAACCGATTTTTCCCAAGCAGGGAATATGGGAATGAAAAAAGGGTTATACTGATAAGGTTTATTAACCCAAATTCTATTTAATTGAGCGTAAAAAGACATCACACGGCAATTCATGCGTCTCTTCAAGAATCCCCTCAACAAGTTTCATTATTCTACTTTTAAAAATATGTCTGAAATTGTATCGGAAAATTTCGAGCTGTTGAAGGTGGAAAAGCGTTTTTTCGAATACACCCTTAAATAGTTCCTTTAATAAAACTATTAAAGAACCATTTCATATCAAGCGTGGAACAGTTTTTCTACATATTAATACTGTTTGAAAAATTCAATAGTATCCTCAAATTAAAACAATTTTGCTATATGAAAGTGCAGGTTATTTTTTTTATAATAATGCATAGTTTATATTTTAACAACTTATATAAGTTCGTAGATGTAGGTATATATGTAAGCGTCACGTGCGGGAGATTTTTTACTTTTCTCATTCAAATATCTACATACGTAGCATCTATAGTCGTCATCAGGTCCGTCTATCTGTCCATATATAACAGCGCAAAAGCAATATTACTGGAATGGCTTGAAATTTAATATAATATTCATGGCGAATTTTTTGTGGAGTCATTTCATATTTTATGGAAGTCGAATCAAAATTTAAAAAGCTAATAATATAAGTTTTCTTTATTCCATTAAATCCTGTCACACATAATTAATTTAAGGATATTCGCTGAAAAGCAAAGATTAGGTTGTCATAGTGATTACGTCCTATTTAAAATGAAATCATTTTATTCCCGTATTACTTAATGTAATATACATATATTTAATATCGTAATAATCATAATAATTGTTGTATTCACCATTGTAAGAAAAAAAGTCCTTCCGGCAATGCCGGGAGGAAGAGGTAGCTTTCGTATACTTATATATTTATTTATTTATTTTAAAGTAAGTTACATTGTTCAAGAATACTAAGCTCAAATTAGTGGAAATAATCTTATAAAATTAGTGATTTTATAAGATTGAATACTAGTTTTTGTCAAGACTGAATATAAATAGGAATTTTTAGAAATTAGTCATCTTTTATTTAACTTGGTTTTATTTTAAGCGATTTAAAAAGTCACCAAATTCCACGATATCATAAAGTGTATGCCGTTTTAAAGCAACATTGTGGATCGTTCAGATCAGACCGTTTCAAAATGTCAGCCATAAGCAAAATTCAAAGTACTATAACTCAATCATTTTTTAAGATATAGACAAAATAAAAAGTGTTCTGGAATCGTTTTTTTAAGTTCTAACACGTAAAAAAAATATTTTTCAACTTTTAATTTTTTCGCATTTAATTTTAAATTTTAAATTTTTTTAAAAATTTAAAATGGCCACTATTTTGAAACAAAATGGTGGATGTTGCTGGCCAACGAACTCGGTCGAGACATTTGTATGTACTATGTACATACCAAGTTTCATTGAAATCGGTTCATAAATACGCGTGTTATCACGTGACAAAAATCAGATCGTTTCAAAATGACAGCCATAAGAAAAATTCAGAGTGCTATAACTCAATCATTTTGTAAGATATAAACAAAATAAAAAGTGTTCTGGAATCGTTGTTTTAAGTTCTAACACGTAAAAGAAAAATATTTTTCAAATTTTGATTTTTTTGAATTAAATTTTTTATTTTTAATTTTTTAAAGATTTTAAAATGGCTACCATTTTTAAACAAAATGGTGGATGATGCTGGCCAACGAACTCGGTCGAGACATTTGTATGTACTATGTACATACCAAGTTTCATTCAAATCGGTTCATAAATACGTTAGTTATCGCATGACAAAAATCAGATATATATATATATATATATATATATGGTTATATATATATATATATATGTCAACATTTGAACGGAGGGTGGTTTTGGGGTCTGGGGGTCATGATCGATGAAAATATACCAAAATTTTCCGGAAGTGATTTCCTCCGGACGGCTGCAATAGGTAGCTTTTTACTTTTTGTAATGAAAGCTACCTAAAAATGGTCACGTTCTCCTTAATCCTTTCATTCCCATAGTACAATACGTTCTAGAAATTCCGCAGTTCAGAGGATCTAATGCTGTACCAGAAAATTTCAATGATGAATTTCGTTTTATTTAAATATGAAATGTCTGTTATGAAAGCAAAAAGGTACTTCTGTTTTAATTTTCTGGTATAAATTTGGAATATCCGAATTAAATATAGAAAAAATAAATAAATACTATAATGATGCCATTTGGACTCACTGGAAATGAAAGGGTTAAATTCGAGAAGTGTTTGTCCTTTTTTAAAGGTTTTCAGAAAAAATTAGCAGTTTTTTTTTGTTTTCATATCTGAAAAGTTTCAGAATTAAAAATAGGCAACAGCAAAAAGCTGCGAATGATGATATATAAGATATGATATAAAAATGATCGCCATTAATACTTGTTGTTGTTTGTAGTATGAGAGTCAAAAAAGAATTTTTTATATCAGCAGTTTCCAACTTGGATTACGCGTACGCCTAGGAATACTTGGTGAATCTGCTCGGAGTACTCGAAAATACTATCCTTAATTATGGGAATCACAAAATCAAAAGTGTTAGAAATAACAATTCAATTTTATAGATTTTTTATATGACTTAGAAAAGATCGGTATGTAATTACATGTAAGACGTAGCAAGTGAGGTGCTTTCCTATCTTAAAGAAGATTTTAAAATATACGGTACTTCGAATACAATACAGCGTCAGAAATCTTTTGTGTGTCTCTGAAAATACTAAATGCTTTCTATTATACAGGACTTAATTCGGTACTACTACTAAATACTACTTAAATCATAGCAGCGCCACAGGTTAGGTGGTTTAAACCAAAATCTAGTCAGAAACAACTTATGTCAACTTATAACTGAATCTTAAATTTGAAGAAAATCCATGCATTAGTTTTTGATAGAAGGCAATATTAAAAAAAATCTGTACTGCAGCGCCACATCTAAGGGGACACACACCAAAAACTAAGCAGGATCAATTTTTATCAGGTACTATTGAATCTAAAATTTAATGAAAATCCATGCGTTAGTTCTTCAGATGCATTTAATACAAAATCGTGAAAAGTGCAGCATAGCACCGCCATCTGTAGGGCGATTTACATCAAAAACTAAACGATACTGATCTATATCAGGGACTAACTGAATCTGAAATTTAAGGAAATTTCGTGTATTAGTTCTTGAGATAGAGTTTTTGAGGTAATTACGAATAATGAAGCATGGCAGCGTCACCTAGTGAGGAATTTACACAAACACGTAATCATCAACATGTTAAATCAAGTACTAATTAAATTTAAACTTTTCTGAAAATCCATGCACTTATTCTTGAAATAAAGTTATTTCGAAAATTGTATATAATGCAGCATGGAAGCGCTACTTGTTGAGCTATATACACCAAAATCTAATCAAATGTAGTTTATATCACAGTAGTAGGAAAATAAGAGTTTAAGGACAGGAGGCGGTGGTACTGTGGCACCGTGCCACCGCCTCATCCAGTGCCACCGCCTCACCCAGTGCCACCGCCACCACCATCCCTCCTGCGGTGCCCCCTGCACCCACCATGCTTCCCCCTCCACAAACGCCCCCTAGTGGAAAAAAGGAACATTCTATTATAACAGGATAGGTGAACAACCTTCCCTAATTAAAAATATTATCAATCACATCTCAACTCGGAATCATACTATATGATGAAGATTAAATTTATATTTGAATTTTGAACAACCATAATTTTAATGAGTATTATTAATTAAGCGAAACACTGGAAAAATCTCAGTTTTTAACCATTTTATTTAGATTTCTTCAACTACAAGATGAGATTATCAATTTAACTCAAGAAAGTTAAACATATATTTGAATTTTGCTTCATAGACATCTTAATGAGTAGTATTAATTAAGTAAAAACAATAGAAAATATCCAGTTTTATAGAAAAAGACTGATTTCTTACGATTTTTATCAACTATATGATCAATGTAACGACTTAAAAGTTGAAAGTTAAACATGTATCCTAGTTTTTCAACAGCTATAGTCTTAATGAGTATCGTTAATTAAGTAAAAAAACAATGGAAAATATCAAGTTTTATGGAAAAAGACTGATCTCTTACGATTTTTATCAACTTAAGAGAGAAAACTTAAACATACATTTCAGTTTTTCAACAGCTATAACCTTAATGAGCATTCATAATTAAGTAAAAAACAATGGAAAATATCGATTTTTATAGAAAAAGACTGATTTCTTACGATTTTTATCAACTGCAACATCAGTGTATCGACTTACAAGTTAAAAGTTAAACATGCATTCTAGTTTTTCAACAGCTATAATCTTAATGAGTATCGTTAATTAAGTAAAAAACAATGGAAAATATCAAGTTTTATAGAAAAAGACTGATTTCTTACGATTTTTTCAACTCAAACTTCAGAATATCAATTTGATAGAAAGAAATTTAAGCATGCATTCGAGTTTTGGACAACCATTTCCTTCACGAACATTAATAATTAAGCAAAACAACGGAAAATATTAAATTTTTAACTGATTTCTTCATATTTATTTATTTATTTATTTATTTTTTAATATAAAATCAGAATACACAACTTAAAATAGAAATTTAAACATATTTTTTAGTTTTTGAACAGTCGTTACCTCAAAGAATTTCGATAATTGAACAATTAACAAAGGAAACTAATGATTTTTTAACGAAAAAAGACGAATTAAACGAATTTGGTTAACTTTTACTCTAATTGGAAATTTCATCGTACTTTATATATACCAACTAAGTAGAATTTTAACGCATAAACGAATAATTTAAAGAAATCCCCAACACACAAATGTGAACCTGCAGAGCATTTCTTATTACGTCATATCTAAACTAAAACTTTTTTCTGCAACCCCTCCATGCATGCATTCCAGGTAGGGGAACATAACAAAGAATTTTGACGTCACAACTTACAAAGGTGTACAACAAAATGTTTACGTTCAAGAAAAAGTATCACATAGAGAGAAAAAAAAGAAGAGATTTAAGTTATTTATCCATTCTAGTTTTATAACAGTTACTACAACATCTCCAAATTAAAATTTGGAAGTCATAATGAGTATAATTAATTAAGCAAAATAATAGAAATATTAGTTTTTCAGAGGGGAAAAGACGAATTTAAACAAATTTTATTAGTTTTACACTAGTTTAATAATAATTTTAAGGAGGAAAAAGACGAATTTAAACTTTTTTTTTTTTTTTTAGTTTTACACTATTTTTTCTCATCACCAACATGGATATATCAATTTTAACAGAAGAATTAAACGTATATTATAGTTTTTAACAACAAAATCTTAACAAGTATCATTAATTAAACAAAAATAAATATCAGTTTTAAAGAAAAGACGAATTTGAATAATTTTACACTAGTATTTTCAAAAGCAACATGGAAATATCAATACTTATTCACATATTTCACTTATTCACTGTATTCAATACTATATTTAATAAATTTGGATACACTTTAAGAATTTCCTAATCTATAATTAAATATTAGCTGTATATTTAATGTTACCCATGTTTTCAACATTAGTTCATAATCGTGAATTTTGTATTTTAAATACCATGTATTCAGGTTCAGATTATTTTCACTTGAAATCATACAGAATTTTTTAACAGAGTTTGTTTTTGAAATCATTGAAGCAACTGTATTTAATATTTTTAACACCAATTTTCTAAGATTTTCTAACATTTTCCGATTATACATTCTTCAGAAGTACATTTCTAAATGCTACAATCACTTTACATATCGAAAAGATATCATTGAAGCAACTGTATTTAATATTTTTAATACCAATTTTCTAAGATTTTTTAACATTTTCCGGTTATACATTCCTCAAAAGTTATTATTACGTATTCTAAACAATAGAAAATATTAATTTTAAGAATAAAAAGACGAATTTAAACAAATTTTATTAGTTTTACACTATTTTTTCTCACCTCCAACGCGGATATATCAATTTTAACAGAAGAATTAAACGTATATTTTAGTTTTTAACAACAAAAATGTAATAAGTATCATTAATTAAACAAAAATAAATATCAATTTTCAAGAAAAGACAATTTTTTACACAAATTTTCAACTTTGAAATACATTTGCTTACATATATTGTTACAGTATATTACTAAACTTAAACTTTTTAAAAAGTTTGAATGTCTTTACAAAGGGTTCATACTTATATTTTTCACGTCTTGACTGCATTCGAAATCTTACAACAAAAGTATACTTTTATTATTATTATTATTATTATTATTATTCTAGAAAACCTAAAAAATCGTTTCTTGCCGCTTTAGACACTTGACATATTAAAACTACTCTACCCATATAATTAATAAAATTAGGACATGATTCATCTTACACTTCAAAATTTCTGAATTTTTACAATACTTATTTTCATCAAACTTTATTCTTGATCCTATATATTTTAATAGCACAGAATTTTCACATCTGTCTTTATCTACTTATCAGAAAATTATTAAAACACCCAACAACATTTTTCAAATATGAATATTATCTTTACAATTTAGTGATGCAAAACATACACGAATACAAAGTTTAATTTTTACAAACATTTCATATTTCTTCAAACCAAACTATTCGAAATTTTCACAACATAAGAGCAAACATTAGACGAACTTTTTAACATTAATATTGCTTAGATCTTTTCATCATAACTTTTAACTATGATAATTATCCATTTTTAGGTTGATTGTCGAAAAACTGTAACTGAAATTACATAAACTTAATGTAAAAAAACATGTTCTCACACAATTTCTTGAAATTCAACAAAGAATTGACTATTACTCCCATACTTATCTACTTCAATCTCGACTCTCGATAGTATATAGATATTACATCATTACATACTTACAACTCTTTTCAAACGTTTATCAGAAAATCAAGTCAAAGTCTAGTAGTTATCACACCTGTTCCTCAGAAATATTACTATCATATGAAACAGTAAAGAAAATTAATAGATATTTAATATTTAATAACTTCATACGTGAAATTACTGCCGAATGAGAATGCTAATAATCAATAAAATCAACTGTTGGACCAAAAAATAGTACAGATTACCGAAAATTCAAATCATTTTTTCAACAAAAATTACAAAAATTAACAAATGAATGACCAGTTAGAGAAATAATTAAAAAAATAATGAACATATTTACAAATTTATTAAAATCACACCTTTTTCTGGATTACAAACCACAATTTCTTGAAAAATTTAACACCGAATTTGTAAGATTTTAATCCTAGTATTACATACACTCAATAAATATTCAAAATTAACAAAAAAAAATAATTTTTTAGTCTCATCAATAAGCAGAAATTCTATATTAAAAGAATATTTTCATAGTAGTACTTATAAAAATGAGAGCTTACAAACTGATTTTCATAATTTTATCACATTTAAACTTAATTTTTATACATAAAACATTATTTAATCAAATTTTATACTTTCTAATTCAGTAAAATTCAATATTTTTTTGTTTTTAAACCAATACCACAATATTTATTTACATCAAACTTGATTCTTTACCTTTTATATTTCCACATTACACAAGTGAGTTAAATACTAACTTGGAACGGGAGTTGAAGTCAATTGATTCAATTCGATTTTCATCGTATACGCATTTCCCCTACACGAAATTTCTTACTTCTATAATCATCTAATGTATTAAAACTAATCTACCCATATTTTTAATCAATTCATCAGATGTTTCATCTCGCACTTCTGAATTATCATCCACCAAGTTGCTTAAAATATAAATACTATCTTTATAGTTTTAATGTAGTACACATGACTAATCTTGAGTTTCCATCTATACTATTAATCAAATTATCATATGTTTCATCTTACAGTTCAACGATTTCTGAATTATCGTCCATCTAGTTGTTTAAAATATTAATAAAATGTTTATAGTTTTTGATTATACATTAGGGTGGGCCGAAAAAAACTTTTTTTCGATTTTCGATTATGGCGGGTGCGGAAAAGTGGCCACTGGTGGCACTCAGTTCATACAAAAAATTTGAGATTTTTTGGACATTTCCTTACCCTGCCGCAAACGGCTTGAAGTTTTGCAAAAATGTTCATTTTTTAACTTTTCGAAAAAAAATTAAAAAATGTTAAATTAAATTTATTTTGGTTGTATTTATTTGAAAAATCTTATTTAATGTACCAAATGTTTAAATAATATCTGATCATGCATTATTTAATATCTATGTGTATTATAACTCAGGCTATTTTTATAGCTTTTTCGCGTAAAACAGACAAAAGTTGTATTTGTTTGATTCGAGCGTTAGTTTCTATATTATTTATGTCCCTTGGCTTTCTTTATATTTTTTCTATGTGTCAAACGTCATATATTTGGTGAAAAGACAGCAGTATACTTCAAAAACAAATCTGGAAGGTGAGAAAGTGGTGAAGCAGGAATCTAAGCGAGCGCAATGACTCGTCGTAATATTCAGGGAGTGAAGGATGAAATAACTCAGAGCCAAAATGCGATAAAGGATTCTTATTATTTATCCTTGCTCAGTAACCTGCGACATTTGTTCAGTGTTAACGTGAAACCTTTTTGTAGTGATTACACTGTGCTTTTTGGGTCGTTTAATGTGCCATTATAGTGTTTTGTGCGTTTTATTACAACGAGCTTAGAAATGGCTAGTATAAAGGGCCATGACAATGCAAAGACACACAATAGCGTGAAAAGTAACTTTTTGGGGGCATCATGCATATTGAAAGAATTGCAATTGCCAACTTATGCTGATAATCATGCGCCACTACTACTGGTTGCTTCACCATGTAGAAGTTGTGACAGCAGAGGATACGAATCTCGCCATCGATAAAAACAAAGTCAGAAGAGAGAAATAGAAACTTGGAAAGAAGATACAGGCACAAGAAGTTATTGAAAGGAGAAAAATTAAAAGCATATTTTTTGATGGTAGAAAGGATAAAAGTATATTAAGAGGAAAAAAAATAACAAGCGGCACCGTCGAGAGAAAGGCGAGGAACACAACACCGCGTTCCGGTCACGGAAAAGAAATAGCAAAATCATTATATAATCTTCCAAGTCACCACAAGTTAGACTTTTCTGAACTGACGAGGTATGAAGGTAACGGAACCAGGTATCAAGTGTCCCGAGTATTCCTAATCAGGTTCAAACAACACGGGGATGTGTTCCTCGCCTTTTTCTCGACGGTGCCGCTTGTTATTTTTCTTCCTCTTAATATTATTTTATCCTTTCTACCATCAAAAAATATGCTTTTAATTTTCCTTCTTTCAATAACTTCTGTCTGTATCTTCTTTCCAAGTTTTTATTTCTCTCTTCTGACTTTGTTTTTATCGATGACGAAATTCGTAGCCTCTGCTGTCACAACTTCTACATGGTGAAGCAACCAGTAGTAGTGGCGCATGATTATCAGCATAAGTTGGTAATTGCAATTCTTTCAATATGCATGATGCCCCCAAAAAGTTACTTTTCACGGTATCGCGTGTCTTTGCATTGTCATGGCCCTTTATACTAGCCATTTCTAAGCTCGTCGTAATAAAACGCACAAAACACTATAATGGCACATTAAACGACCCAAAAAGCACTGTATAATCGCTACAAAAGGGTTTCACGTTAACACTGAAAAAATGTCGCAGGTAACTGAGCAAGGATAAATAATAAGAATTCTTTATCGCATTTTGGCTATCAACTATTCCGTCCTTCCATCCCTGAGTATTACGCCGAGTCATTGCGCTCGCTTAGAGTCCTGCTTCACTACTTTCTCACCTTCCAGATTTGTTTTTGAAGTATACTGCTGTCTTTTCCCCAAATATATGACGTTTGACACATAGAAAAAATATAAAGAATAGCAAGGGACATAAATAATATAGAAACTAACGATCGATTCAAACAAATACAACTTTTGTCTGTTTTACGCGAAAAAGCTATAAAAATAGCCTGAGTTATAATACACATAGATGTTAAATAATGCATGATCAGATATTATTTAAACATTTGGTACATTAAATATGCCTTTTCAAGTAAATACAACCAAAATAAATTTAATTTAACATTTTTTAATTTTTTCCAAAAAAAGTTAAAAAATGAACATTTTTGCAAAACTTCAAGCCGTTTGCGGCAGGGTAAGGAAATGTCCAAAAAATCTCAAATTTTTTGTATGAACTGAGTGCCACCAGTGGCCACTTTTCCGCACCCGCCGTAATCGAAAATCGAAAAAAAGTTTTTTTCGGCCCACCCTATTATACATAGTATGTATGAATACAATCTTTAATTTTTAACAGTTCATATTTCAAATAACCTATTTTCGAAACCAAACTATGTGAATTTTACCACAATACTTATCATCATACAGAGATTTGTGTTTCATACTTTTTCTAAAAATTATCAGATATGTACTCCTCAGAGGAATTTCTATCATATGAATAAATGAAAAAAAAAATTTTTATATTAAACGTACAGCGAAATTTGATTGCAATATATATGTATTTAATAAAAATAAATAAATAAGCGATTATTTATACATTAAACCTTTACTAAATATATATTTCTTGCGTTATAAAGATGTTTCAACAAGATGAACCAAAACAGCAGCAAACTTCAGAAATTAATGATCTGAATGATTCATATCTAGCACATGTAGCGTTAATGAATAATACATATGTAAGTACTTATATGAAAAATACTAGAATTCGTATATGAATCGTAATTAGAGTAAATATAAAATGATTTGTCTTACTGCCTACACTTTAACAAATGCCTTTTTACCTATATTGTTGAAAAGAATCCTAATTGTTTGCATTTATTTCTATTACAGATGTGTTCTATTTGCTACAAACACTTCTTAAGTAAATGGAAATTAACAGAACATACAAAAATCCATACAGGTGAAAAACCTTACACTTGGGAAGATTATCAAATGCTGTTTTCAAGAAGGCTTGAATCAAAAGTGCACACATCATCATATAAAGCATCGTCAGTTATATGTAAACTTAGTGAGGATATTCAAAAATTATTCAGACGTTTGAAGAATTTAGACATAAAGGAAGATATTTAGGCTATATATCCATCATATTTTCATAACACTTACCACAATATCTCAAACTTAAAATTTGGAAGACATACACACTGCTGAAAAGTAATTTTGTTACCCGTGATTCTTCTAACCAGCATGAATGTATAGATATTATTTTGCATTGTATTCTTTAAATGCCCACAATAAATATTCTTTTATATGCATATATCGTTGTGTTTATTTTTTTAAAACCTATTACATTAATAAAATAGGTTACACATACATACACATAACATTTTAAGTGAAACAACACTCTCACAACTTAAAAAATGCATAAGAACATACAAAAATAAGCAGATGTATGAAAAAATATACAAGTTTACAGAATAATTTCAAAGTTTTCTAGAAATACAAACAAAAAATATTTACAATATTAAAAAATTACAAAAGTGAAAAGAAAAAACACAAATGTAAAACAAAAACATCAAAAAGTGAAAAACTCAAAACAAAGTTTTTGAAAAAAAAAATTTACAACAAAAATTTTTTTTACAAAAACCAAAACTTCAAAAAATATTTTTTCAAAAAAATTTTTTTTTCAAAAACATTTTTTACAAAAAATTTTTTTTTTCAAAATAAGTTTTTACAAAAGTAAAAAAAAGAAAATCACAACGTTAAAAAAATGAAAATTTTTTGTTAAAAAAAGTGTAAAAAAATTGCAAAAAAAGTTGCAAAAATTTCAAAAAAAGTTATGAAAAAAGTCTCAAAAATTTTGTTGTTTTTAATAGCAAATGCAATGATTTCGCCATTGCATACCTATTCCCCAGAAAAAAAGAAATGTGTAAAACTTGCAAAAGTTATTTAACGTTTTCTGAATGTTTTCTGCCACTTGTAGAGCTATTTATGCCAAAAACTAAAAAATATTAAAATATATCAGGGACTAACTAAATCTGGAGTTTTACAAAATATCATGCAGTAGTTCTTGTGAAAGAGCTGTTGCGATAATCACGAATAATGCTCTATGATAGTGCCACCTGTTGAGTGATTTGTACCAAAACGTAATCAGCATCAAGAACTAACTAAATTTAAAGTTATATGGAAATCTATTCGCTTGTTTTTGAGATGTGGTTATTGACGAAATTGTAAATAATGCAGCAGAGCAGCCCCTTCGATTGAGCGATATACACCAAAAACTAATCAGATCTAGTTTATATGAAGGTCTAACATAAAGTTTTGTGAAATTCTGTGCTCTAGTTCTTGAGATTTACAAAATTTTTGTCGCTTATAGACAGATAGATAGACTCACAAACAGCATTTTGTTAAAACATGTTTTTCTTGTTCTCTGACCCTTAAAATCCTTCAAAAATCGGAGTTCAAATATTTTCATGAATCGAATACTTTGTTCTTGTAAAGATAGAAGCGAGTAAAAACTTAAGCATAGTATTTATATGTAGATATACTTATTACGTTCTACAGCAATACATAATATTACACTCTTAAAAAAAAATCTGTAAAGGTACTACACTTTATCTAGGAAACTGGGATTCCAAGAACTTTTCCTGTAACGGTAACAACAAAAACTCAAGTTTTAGAATCGGTTACATGGATTTTTCATGTTATCGTTACATGAAAATTTCTAAGAATCCCAGTTTCCTAGAAAATGTTTAGTACCTTTACAGATTTTTTTTTACAGTGTAGACAGAATAAATAAATTCTTTTCAATGCCGCAAAGTTTCTTCTCTTGAACCGCAGTAATGGATACCTCACGACTAACGATAGAATTGTTAAAAGAAATTCTAACCTTTTCTTGAGCTCAGAATGTGAGTAGAATAAGAATCGGAAAGTAGATATCAACCCTCTCTTCACTGTAAAAAAAAATCTGTGAAGGTACTAAACATTTTCTAGGAAACTGGGATTCCAAGAACTTTTCATGTAACGATAACAGGAAAAATTCATGTAATCGATTCTGAAACTTGAATTTTTGCTGTTACCGTTACAGGAAAATTTCTTGGAATCCCAGTTTCCTAGAAAAAGTTTAGTACCTTTACAGATTTTTTTTTACAGTGTTTGATTCCTAAAAGAATCAAATTCCATTCACTACTCACACCTCAATGCCATTTGTTATTTGAAACTTGTGATTTATTCTCAAGATATGCTTTTGTTAAGTTGCTATTATTCCAAAAAAGATTCCAAAGTTTTAGAGAATTTATCTTCCTATTCTTCAGAAAGAATGAAATGTGTAAAATTTCTAAATTTTATTTAATGTATTCTGAATTTGTTTTATATATACCGTATTTACTCGTGTATAAGGCGCACCAATACTTTACATGCAAAAATGGCGATTTCTTAAAATCTCGTCGCACCATAAATTTGATAGGCTAATGAAGAATGACTAAACGAATTTCAGTAAAAAAAGTCGAAACAAACATTACACCAGATCAGAAAACAAGACGAAAATGCATTTTTAGACTTCGGATTGTAAGAGAATGACGGGAAATAAGAAATGAGTGACGGTAAAGAGAATTGCTAATTAGCGTTTAGATAATGTCACTAGCTCTGTTGTATAAAAAACTGCAAGGAGTGAAATAAATATTCAGTAATACTTCAATTAAGTAACATTTTCCGAGTTTTAATATATTTTTGAATAATTTCTTATTTCATATGTATATAGTTCGACTGCATTCAACAGTGAAAAATTATTCCGTGCATAAGGCGCACCTAGGAGTTTTGCCCTAATTTTTTGAAAAAAAAGTGCGCCTTATACACGAGTAAATACGGTAAATAAGTAATCGTTGTATTATTTAAAACAAGAAAAACAAGTCGGAAATTGCACGTCAAGCATAGCAAACGAGTTGCGTTCGTATTATAACGAAGTTTTTAAAAAAGTCAGAATTTAATGTAATAGTATACAGCACTTCTGATACTGTATAAGTATCCAAAATCTTTTGTGCGTCACTGTAAATACTATCTGCTTTCCATTAAAGAGGAAAACAACTTGTAGTAATCCTCAACAACGTATATCAATTTCATAAAACGTGAAATTGTTTAATGTAATTAAAACGCATCTGAAACACTGTTTTCCCGTATACTATTTCGTAATGGAATACATTTGCGTGGCCCTGTTAACTGATAACAAATATTCTTTGCACCACAGATTGAACAGAATGCATATTTAACTATATTCTTCATAGATGCATATCAATTTTTTTATTTTCGAAAAAGTTTAACTCCATTAAAATTTGCTTGAAATTATTTTTTGCCAGCAATGTAACAAAAAAATTTTGATTGTCGGTATAATTTAACCATGCATCCGATTTTATAAAATTTAAAATGACTCCACCAAATTATGAAAAAATTTTATATTTTTAAATTCAAATAAATCGATTGGGTATTTTTTGCTCTGTTATATGAGGACGAACGGACAGACGGTCTAAACGAAGACTATAAGTGCTGTGCATTTGCATAAGTATGAACGGACTTAAAAATTTAAACATAGTACTTATATGTAGATATACTTATTGCGTTCGACAGCGATACATAACATTAGACAGAATAAATAAATTCTTTTCAATGCCACAAACTTTCTTCTCTTGAAACGCAGTAATTGAAACCTTTGAACGACAAAATTGTTAAAAGAAATTCTAACTTTTTCTTTAGCTCTGGATGTGAGTAGAATAAGAATCGGAAAGTAGATATCAACCCCCTCTTTGATTCCTAAAAGAATCAAATTCCCTTCGCTACTCACACCCCAATGCCATTTGTTATTTGAAACTTGTGATTTATTCTCAAGATACGCTTTTGTTAGGTTGCTATTATTGTAAAAAGATTCTAAAGTTTTAGAGAATTTTTCTTCCTATTCCTCAGAAAGAATCAAACGTAGAAAATTTCTAAAAGTTATTTAATGTTTTCTGAATTTGATTTAAACAAAAACAATTAACCGTTGTTTTATTTAACACAGGAAAAACAAATTGGAATTTGCACCTCAAACGTGGCAAAAAAGGGGCGATCGTATTACAACGAAATTTTAAAAATATTCAAAACTTGGTGTAATATCATATAGTACTTCGGATACTATATAAGTATACGAAATTTTTTGTGCATCATTGTAAATACTATCTTCTTTCTGTTATATTGTAAAAAACTTGTAGTAATCCTCGATAACGCATATCGATTTCATAAAATGTTAAATAATTCAATATGTTTAAAACGCGTACCAAGCATTGATTTCCCTCTATAACATACCGTAATGGAGTACTTTTGCGTTGCCCTGTAAATTAATAACAAATATTCTTTGCACCACACATTGCACAGAAAGTTTTGTCTATACTTCATAGATGCATATTAGCTTCATTATGTTCGAAAACGTGTAACTCCATTATAATGCGCTTTAAAGTATTGTTTCTTATTGGCCATAATGTAACAGAATAATTTAGATTGTCACTGTAATTAAATTATGCATCCGATTTTTTCTACAATTTGAAATGAATCGATAAAATTATGCAACAATTATGTATTTTAAATTTCAGATGAATCCGTTGGATAGTTTTTGCTCTGTTATATGTGGACAGACAGACGGACTGAACAATGACTATAGGTGCAACGTTTTAATGTAATTTTGAACGTACCGAAAAATTTAAGCATAGTATTTCTATGCAGATATGCCTATTGCGTTCGACAGCTATACAGAACATAACACACAATAAATAAATTCTTTTCAATGCCACAAAGTTACTTTTCTTGAACCGCAGTAATGGATACCTCACAACTAACGATGGAATTGTTAAAGGAAATTCTAACCTTTTCTTGCGCTCAGAATGTGAATAGAATAAGAATCGGAAAGTAGAAATCAACCCCCTCTATGATTCCTAAAAGAATCAAATTCCATTCACTACTCACACCTCAATGCCATTTGTTATTTGAAACTCGTGATTTATTCTCAAGAAATGCTTTTGTTAAGTTGCTATTATTCCTAAAAAGATTCTAAAGTTTTAGAATTTTTTTTCCTATTCCACAGAAAGAAAGAAATGTATAAAAGTTGTAAAAGTTATTTAATCTTTTCTCCTACCTGTAGGGCAATTTACGCCAAAAACTAAAAAAATAATAAACTATATCAGGGACTGACTAAATATAAAGTTTTAGAAAATTTCATTCATTAGTTCTTGTGAAAGAGCTATTGTGATAATCACGAATAATGCACTATGGCAGCGCCACCTTATGAACGATTTGCACCAAAACGTAATCAGCACCATGTTAAATCAAGAACTAACTAAATGTAAAAGTTACGGAAATTTATTCTCTTGTTTTTATGATGTGCTATTGAGGAAATTGTAAATAAAGCAGCATAGCAGCGCCATCTATTGAGAAATATGCCCTAAAAATTAATCAGATCTAATTTATATCAAGGTCAAATAAAGTTTTGTAAAATTCTGCGCATTAGTTCCTGATATAGAGCATCACTTACAAAATTTTCGTCATACATAGACAGATAGACAGACTCACAAACAGACATTTTGTTAAAACATTTTTTTTCTCTGACCCCTAAAACGTGTAAATCCGTCAAAAATCGGATTTCAAAAATTTTCGCGAATCCAATACTTTGTTCTTGTAAAGATAGAAGCGAGTAAAAAATCAAGCATAGTATTTATGTGCAGATATACTTATTGCGTTCGACAGCTATACATAACATTATACAGAATAAATAAATTATTTTCAATGGCGCAAAATCTTTTTTTTTAACCGCAGTAATGGATACCTCACAACTAACGACAGAATTGTTAAAAGAAATTCTAACCTTTTCTTTAGCTCTGGATGTGAGTAGAATAAGAATCGGAAAGTAGGAATCAATCTCCTCGTTGATTCCTAAATGAATCAAATTCCCTTCCCTACTTACACCTCAATGCCATTTGTAATTTGAAACTTGTGATTTATTCTCAAGATATACTTTTGTTAGGCTGCTATTATTCTAAAAAGATTCTAAAGTTTTATCGAATATTTTTCTTCCTATTCCTCGGAAAGAATGAAATGTGTAAAATTTGTTTAATATTTTCAGAATCTGTTTTATATAAAAATAACTAATCGTTGTATTGTTTAACACATGAAAATAAATGGAAACTAGTGG
The DNA here is from genome assembly GCA_964019185.1 of Maratus speculifer. Lineage (NCBI taxonomy): Eukaryota > Metazoa > Arthropoda > Arachnida > Araneae > Salticidae > Maratus > Maratus speculifer. Next base: position 281,763,188 of record OZ025294.1, read on the forward strand.
ATAAGTATGACCACAGATCGCACAAAGAGTTTCGTTTAATATAGCCTTCCAAATTAAACCTTCTAAACCTTCTAATCTTCTAAATTAAGAAACAAAAATTGTCAGTAGAAAATTAATCATTCTTTGCATAAATGGCATAAATAAAAAATTACATTTAGGAATGCGCCTCCTGGAAATTATCCACTTTCCTATTTCAAATTTTTATATTTAACTAATAATATTTATAGCAGGACTTCGTCAAAAACAGTATTTAAAATGACAAAAATCGCTGCATGTTTTTTTTAAATATGCGACTAAAAAAATATTTCACTTCGCGTATCACAATAAATATGATGTAATATGATGAAATATGATGAAATAAAAACAAATCAGGGCGTTTTTAATGTGATTTGTTTAATCTATTAATCTATGTGACATACATAATACTTTTTATGTCTATTTAAACTTTCGTGCAACAACTAGAAGGAAAACAAGTTGGAAATTGCACGTGAGCGTAGCAAATGAGGTGCGTTCGTACGGTAACGAAGTTTTAAAAATATTCAGATCTTGCTGATACAGTAGAGCGTACTTCGGATACAGTATAGTAGTCGAAATCTTTGTGTTTCTGTAAATATGCAGGAACTAATTTTTATTACACCTCAGCAACGTATATCTTATTCATAAAATGTGAAATAGTTGAATATAATTAAAACACGCCACAAACAATATTTCCCCGTATAGCATTATGTAGTGGAATACTTTTGTGTGGCCCTGTAATTTAATAACAAAAATTCTTTGCATCACAGATTGTTCAGAATGCTTATTTTAGTATATATTTCATAGATTCATGCCAATTCTATTATGTTCGAATGAGTGTAACATCATTAAAATGCATTTGAAGCTTTTTTCCCATTGACCGCAATATAATGGAATACTTTTGATTGTCCCTGTAAATGATCTATGCATTCGACTTTCATAACATTTGAAATGACTCGAAAAAATTACGTAATAATTATATGTTTTAAATTTCAAACGATTAAAACGCATTTGAAACTTTTTCCCCATTGACCGTAATGTAACGGAATCTTTTGATTGTCCATGTAATTGATCTATCCATGAGATTTTCATGAAATTTGAAATGAGTTAACAAAATTATGTTATAATTATGTATTTTAAATTTAAAACGATTCAGTTGGGTAGTTTCTGCGTTGTTATAGGCGGACAGACACACAGACAGACGGACAGACAGACAGACGAACAGACGGACGGACTGAGCGACAACAATAGGTGCTACGTATTTACATAATCACGAACGCACCTAAAAACAGCAAAAAATGAACTGATGATATTAAAAAACATATTTTAATTAAATTAACAATCTTCTTCAAAAATTTATGATTTGTTGTGTGACACGAGGTGTTCAGCTGTAAGTACATAAAATATAAACTCTATTGCTTATACAGTTTTTGAGTACAGATACTGTGACAGACGGACAAACAAACAGACAGAGGATAGAGATGAATAGGTTTTTGTCAGATGAACAAAGCCTTAAAAATTAAGCATAGTATTTATATGTATGTATACTTTTTGCGTTCAACAGCGATACATAATATTACATAGAATAAATAAATTCTTTTTATTGCCGCAAAGTTTCTTTTCTTGAACCGCAGTAATGGATACCTCACGACTAACGACAGAATTGTTAAAGGAAATTTCAACCTTTCCTTTAGCTGTGAATGTGAGCAGAGTAAGTATCGGAAAGTAGAAATCAAGCTTCTCTTTTACCACTAAAACAATCAAATTCCATTCACTACTCACACTTGAATGCCATTTGTTATTTGAACTTGTGATTTATTCTCAAGATATGCTTGCTTATGTTTCTATTTTTCTGTCTAAAGTTTTAGAGAATTTGTCTTCCTATTCGTCAGAAAGAATGAAATGTGTAAAATTTGTAAAAATTATTTAATGTTTTCTGCCACCTGTAGGGCAATTTATGACAAAAACTAAAAAATTCTAAACTATATCAGGGACTAACTAAATCTGAAGTTTTAGAAAATTATATTGTGTATATTATTTAGTGATTTATTCTTGATACATGCTATTGTTAGGTTGCTATTATTCTAAAAAGATTCTAAGTTTTAGAAAATTTTTCTTCCTATTCCCCCAAAAGAAAGGAATTGAGAAAATTTGTAAAAATTTTTTAATTTTTTATGAATTTGATTTAAATAAAAATAGCTAATCGTTGTATTATTTAACATAAGAAAAAAAGAAGGAAAGGAAAAAAGAAAAACATTATCACGTTGAATGCCATATGATTTAAATTATGTTACTGGCAGAAATAAAATAAAATATTTTATTCCAATCGTATACCTTGTGTTTTCTTTCATTTTAATCCCTATACAAATATGCTAGTTTTAAAATATTTTTAAAGGCAAATAATTAACCGAAATATTAATCAGTCAGTATTATTTTTTCTTTTCACATACTCATTAAAATATATTTACTTTTTTAATAATTCCTGTGATGTATGTTATTTATGTTTTTTTTTTACATGTGTAATTAAAATTTCTGGAAAACAAATATTAATACAACGTTTATTCATAAAGCGACATGATAAGTCATATTTAATTGCATTTTTTGTATTCCTGTATATATTTTATTTCATGAATATGAGCTAAATGGATTTCGTATGTTTTATAGGAAAAGATTTGAAAAATATTAAAAATAATAATTACTATTTTATAATTGTATTATTAAACAACAACAAACTACAATAGTTGAATTAAATACAATAATAGATTTAGCAATTTCTAAAAAAATCTTGACATACGTTATATGAAATTCCTATTGTTTTATAAATTTGGCAAATTTTAAATCTGAAAACTTCAGAATAAAGATTCAGATTTTTAAATAATATTTAAAAATATTAGTAGTAAAAAATTCTTTCAAAATTTCACAACTTAATTTGTAAAAAGTAATTTTGTTAGTGTAATGCGAATTTTCAATCTGAAATCGTTTCGTACTGTCATAATAATCGAATATCATATTTAAATTTAAAAAAAAAATACAATAAATATTTAACTGTTAATAATCAGAAAACAATAAAAAAACGAAACAAATCTCAACAGCACAAATAATAAGGTTCGATCTGTGTTTTTGAAAAAATTGACTTATCGATATTGAAATGTTTTATTTGTATCTACAAAGTCATTTCTGGATTAAAATAATGTCATAACATAATCCTTATACCATATGTAAATTATATATAACATCATTTTTATACAAAAATGCCTTCATAGGTACATATAGAACCTTTCTGTAGCGATAAGCCAATTTTTTCAAAAACACATATAGAACCTTATTATTCTCAGGTGACGAAATGTCTGTCTCTAAACATTTTTAATTTCGTAACTGCAAATTAAATTTTACATTCTGCTATGAATGCAGTGAAATGAATCACTCTTTGTGTCAGCATTTTGTTTTTGAGCAGATAGCAGATGGCATATAAATATATTATTTTATCACAGAAATAAACCGAACAGAAAACTAGTCGTTGGGGGGCCACCGTAATACTTACCCATCATAATATAAAATATGAAAATAAAACCCCTGTAAACTATCTATGGCAACTCCAAAATAAAATTTAAGCGCATACATAAATAATTTTAACATACAATAATGCTCCATTAATGAATTGCTGATGAGCCAATTTTGACCAAAATACTCGAGTAGTACCAGATTGTGTAAAAGAAACATCCTTATAACTCAAAAAATAATAATCATATTAACTAAAAATTTACTGTGTTCGATTAAGCTTCTCATTTCCAACTAAAATATACCTGTGAATTGAAATTTGAATGAAATACAGGGTCATGAAAAATCGAAGAATTTGGAAAACAGGATTACACATATCTCGACAACTAATAATCCGATCGACTTCGTTTTTTATGCACAATTTGTGTTATTTTATTGCCTTTTACGTCCAATCCTTAAAATAAAAAATTTCGAAAATTTGTATGTACCTTTCATCAGAACGAATTTTTCGAGAGTCCGGAAAAAATAATTCCGGATAATCGAGGTTACTGATATTAAATAGGCTTCGTCCCATTCTTACATACTAAGTACATACAAAATTTCAAGTCTCTATCTCAATTTGTTCGGGAGATAGAGCGGTTACAGACAGACAGACACACAGACGGACGGACAGACAGACAGACAGACACACACTCAGACGGACGGACAGACAGACAGACAGACACACACTCAGACGGACGGACGGCAAATTTTTTTTCTAAAAATATGTTTTTCGGAATCTCCAGTATCTGAAACGTGTAAATCTGTCAAAAAAAATTTTCGATTTTCAAAACGATTGCAAGACTTACCCTATACTACGCATGATTTGTAAGTAAAAATTGCTCCTTAAAATAATACCTGATCAGTCTTTTTCTATAGAACATAAAAAATTTTAACTCATAATCACAACATTCAAAATATACCAGAATAAAAGATTAAACATAAATAAGACTAATCGTTACGTTTTATAAAGAATTTAGTTAATAATATCATACTAACCTCTTCGTTACTGAGTATTAAAGCAGTATTATTGATTATTACTGAATAATTTCTTCTCCACTTTGACTCTAGAACAAGAGTTTTAATCTATTTGGATTATTTCGAATCATCAAAGCATATCATTCTAAAATCGAAATTACTATTACGTTCCAGCATTATTAATCAAAAGGTAAGGAATGGATGACCATCTATGCGGACCCAGGGAAGGAATTGGATCCTGAAATGGTGGATATGCCTTCCTCTTATCTTGCAAAAAAAGTTGTAGACAAGACGCTTCAAATTGGCTGATGAGTAATATACTACTAGTCAATTTACGTAAAACTCAACTACGGTACATTTCATAAGTCACTCTTTCGAAGGAGTGACTGCTCACTCTTGAAAAAGAGTGAATTTAATACCAAATGAGCGTGATTTTCCTGGTTAAATCATTTTTTGAAAAATTAAAAGTGAGTTATTTTGATGTTTTTTATTATTTTACTCCATATACAGGTTCAAAGTTTAACGGAAGTTTTTAAAGTATATTTGTCACACTCATATCAACGAAGTGAAATATTTCACTCTCGACAGCGGAGTGACCCATTTCACTCTCAACACTTTATTATCCACACTATTCCACACTTTAAGATGTGTATTTTGAAAACTTCATTCCAAAAAGAGTGAAATAACGTGTCAGCCATTATATATCGAATTTTTTTTTCGAATTTCTTGAGCGACACGACATCGATTTTTTGCTGGTTTTGAGTAATGATGTATAATAGTGAAGTCATACGCATATTGTATATGCTACGGATTTTGATTAAGAATGGATCGCAAATTTGAAATTCTTCGGCGGATGCAAATGACATCATTTCATGTAAAATAAAAACGTTTATTTTAAGTCACTGAAGTATTTTTTGTACTATCTCTATTCATACATACAGATTTATTTTCATTGTGGTCGACACTAAATTCTGAAAAAACAGAATTACAATTTTTTAACATTTCTTATTCTTAAAGCCTGTGTTCGTAGCTTTATATATAGGGGGAACTGGGACACATTGATACACCCCCTCTACTGCTCACATGGGCATTGCAGGAAGTTTCACGACAGCTCCAAAAAGTGAACTAATGCACTCAACTACGTACAGAAAGTCTTGGAATGATTCAGTAGTTTGATGAAATGGGACGGATGATTTATTGTTTTTGTAGGTCAAAAGTAAATTTCAGTTGTACAATTGAAAGGGTATTATACAACTGTTCCAGTATTTTCAACCGAAAAGATTACTCTCTCTGGCAAGTAAAGCTACTCTTTATCAGTTCCTCATTCTATTGTTAGATAAATTATGAAGTGTTGGATTTGAGACTCATTTTATTTAAAATGGCTGTATGGGGCACATCGATACAGTCTATCTCGGGGCACACTGATACAACTTAAATCTTTTTCTAGTTCATTTTTTCATTACTTTTATTATTTTTTTTACGATACACTCCTTAATCTAACCTTTATTTCAGTTCTTTAATAAGAATAAACTCTAGGAACCAAAGCCTTTGTGGAAATTCTAATGTAAATGCATACATAGAAGTATATACATATGGAATAGATTTAAAAATGGCGAAATTAAATTCCGAACACCTAAAATTTTTAATTTATGCTTATGTTTTCACATTCGGATTTTTAACTCATTTCAGTACGGTTTTTCAAACTATTACGATGTTATAGATTTACTTGCTGACATCCATTATGTTTTTAGAATGACGTAATATTCACTTTTTCTTATAATTCGTCAAACTATTTTTTTTCATCTTTCACATGGAAATGCAATTTTCTGTGATTAATTTAAGAATTTATGAATATGAAAAATTTTCCTAATTGGGATTTTTATCCTACAAGGACCATGCAAAACTTCGTAATTTTCGTATTTTTTTTTTCAAATAAACCCCATGGAGTTGAAACTCATGCCATTATACTTTGAATCTTATTTTTATGAAACTTTGCAATTGGAAGTATAACTCTAGGGGCAATATGTAAGGAAACAGCATGTTACTTTCATATTTACGAATTGCTCCGTATAATGAAATTAATGAATTATATAATGAATATAATGAATTATATAATGAATATATTGAATTATATGATGAGTTATATAATGAAAAAAATGAACTACATACTAGATAAATTAATTGCTTAATGAATTTATATGTATTATCTTAATTAATGAGAAAGAAAATTACAAATATACACATTTAAACTTTCAGAATTTTCACTCAGTTTAACCTTTGATAATTCAGTTATTAACATTTTTGAATTTAATATTTAATTTAAAAATAATCAGAAATATCTCGGGAATCAACAATTATTATCTGTACCATATATCTAATTATTTAATAGTTACAAATACAAAAGTTGCATAATAAGTGCATATTTATTCATGGCATATAAAATTATTGTGACACGTTAAATATAATAAATAAAAAAATGATACATTCTTCCTAAAGCTCTTAAAAATACAAAACATGTTTTGAATAATCGATATTCATTTATTAAACTTATGTAAATGAACTTATGTAAATGACTTTAAACTTATGTAAATTAAATAGAAGAGGAATGGATCTAAAATTCTAAGTATGTAAACATAAAAAATCGTCATACATTTAAGCGAAGATTTTTTCCTGAAACCTCATAGAGTACCGTCAACATATTGATAAAGAACATAATAATATACATAAATATGTTCTTTAAATAAATAAGTGCATATTTATTCACGGCATATAAAATTATTGTGACGTTAAATATAATAAATAAAAAACTGATTCATTGTTCCTGAAGATCACAAAAATATAAAATATATTTTAAATAATCGATATTCATTTTATAAACTTATATAAATGAACACATATAGAATTGAATGAAGGTTATTCATTGTAATAAAAGATTAAATATATATTTTAAAAATATTTAAATTTTTAACACATAAATGTTGCAATCTGTTCAAAGAGTTTATAAAAGTTAGTCCTTCGGCATTTAGTTATTTCTCCCTTTGAGGCATTTTGATAGCTTAAGTAGAGCTAATTATTCAAGTAGTTTTACAAAACTTTTATGATTTGCATACGCTTTTCATACAACATATGAAATTTTCTTAATTACCGAGTTTCCCCTGAAAGGGTTCCTCTCTTTTATTCACATTAGCATTTTACATTTACAAACATGTCATCAGATAGATCATGCAAATTTCCTTTGATGTTTACAATGTCAAAAATCAGAATTACAGCAATATTTCTATGAAAAATTCATGATGAAGATGCACAAGTTTAGTTCTACATTTTAAGGTTGTGGGAGTGAAAAGTAATATTGCTGTTTGTGCCATTTTCTCAAAAAGAAGAACTTTTGGAACTGAGGGGAAGAAACCTTTAGCCTATAAACTTAATCTAAAAATAAAAAACAATTCCAAATTAATTTAGCTAACTATTTATATTATTGTACTTTTATTTTCTTAAACTAAACAAGACATGGTTATACTCATATATACGTATATATATATATTTATACACATATTATAATATATATAAATATTTTTATAAATACATCCAAAGTTATTCAGACAATACCATTGAATAAACCAATGGAACCAGTATTTTTACAATCATATTATTGAAAACAGTTGAAGTTTGAAAACAAATTGAAGGCAGATTACCAAATTACTAAAAAATATATGGATAAATGGACATTTATAACCAGAATAATTCATATATTACCATACAATAAACCAATGAAACCAGTATTTTGACAGTCATTTTAATGAAAACAGTTTATTTATATACATACTTTTAAATACGGAATTTAATATTTCATTAAGAAATATTCAAAAACATTTCGGGATTATATAATTATAACATATATCATATATCTAATTATTTAATAGATACAAGTACAAAATTTGCATAATAAGTGCATATTTATTCACGGCATATAAAAGTATTGTTGCTTTAAAAATAATAATAGAAAAACTGATACATTGTTCCTAAAGTTCATAAAAATATAAAACGCATTTTGAATGACCGTTGTTCATTTTATGAACTTTTGTAGATGAGCATATATAGAATTGAATAGAAGGCTATTCATTGTAATAAAACATTAAATTTATATTTTAAAATATTTAACGTTTTAACCCATAAATTTTGCAATCTTTTCGGAGAGTTTATACAAGTCAGCCCTTTCACATTTATCCATTTCGCACTTTGATGCAATTAGATAGCTTGAATAAAGATAATATATTCAAGTAGTTCTACAAAACTTTTATGATTTGCATGCGCCTTCCATACGGCATAAGAAATTTTCTTAATTACCGAGTTTCCTCTAAAAGAGTTCCTCTCTTTTATATACATTAGCATTTCAAATGTGTTTACAAACATTTCATCAGATAGATAATGGAAATTTTCTTTGATGTTTGCAGTGAGTGACAAAAGCCATAATTGCAGCAATTTTTCTAGAAAAAACTTATGGTGAAATTGTACAAGTTTTATCTACGAATTAAGGTTGGAGATGTGAAAAACATTTTTGCTGTTTGTGTCAATTTCTGTAAAACAAGAACTTTTGCTGCTGATAGGAAAAAACCTGTAGCCTACAAATTTAATCTTAAAATAGAAAAATAAAGAAAAAAAAATGAAAAAAAACAAATTTTAATGCAGCTAACAACAATTCACTTTATTGTACTCTTATTTTGATAAACTAAACAAAGCATGTTTATACTCGTATATATGTATATATACATAATTTAATATGTATTCTATATATATATTTATACACATAATTTTGTATACACAATTTAATATTTAATTAAGAAATATTCCAAAATATTTCGTAAATCAACAATTATTTTATGTACCATATATCTAATTATTTAATAGATGCAAATACAAAAGTTACATAATAAGTGCATATTTATTCACGGCACATCAAATTTTTATGGGACGTTAAATATAATAAATAAAAAACTGATTCATTGTTCCGAAAGCTCATAAAAATATAAAACATATTTTGAATAACCGATGTCCATTTTATAAACTTATATAAATGAACATATATAGAATTCAATGAAAGGTTATTGGTTATAATAAAAGATTAAATTTATATTTAAAAAATGTTTAAAGTTTTAACAGATAAATTTTGCTTTCGGAGAGTTTATTCAAGTCCGTCCTTTGACATTGAGCCTTTTCTCCCTTTGATGCATTTAGATAGCTTAAGTATAGAGCTAATTATTCAAGCAGTTTTACAAAACTTTTATGATTTGCAAACGCTTTTCATACAACATGTAAAATTTTCTTAATTACTGAGTTTCCCCTGAAAGAGTTCCTCTCTTTTATTCACATTAGCATTTCAAATGTGTTTACAAACATGTCATCAGATACATCACGCAAATTTTCTTTGATGTTTACAGTGTGTGTCAAAAATCATAATTACAGCAATATTTCTAGGTAAAATTGACTAAGGTGTGGGAGTGAAAAGTAATTTTGCTGTTTGTGTCAATTTCTGTAAAAGGAGAATTTTTGCAGCTGATGGGAAAAAATCCTCTAGATTATAAACTTGATTTTAAAAAAAACGAAGAAAAAAAAAACAATTCTAAATTTTACTGCAGCTAACAACAATTCATTTTATTGTACTCTTGTTTTGTTAAACTAAACGAAGCACGTTATTATATATATATATATATATATATATACATAATTTTATATACACAAATTAATAGTTAATTAAAAAATAGTCAAAAACATTTCGTGAATCAATAGTTATTATATGTACCAGATACCTAATTTTTTAATAGGTACAAATAAAAAAGTTGTAAAATAAGTGATATTTATTCAAAATATATAAAATTATTGTGAGGTTAAATATAAAAAATAAAAAAACTGATAAATTGTTCCTAAAGCTTATAGAAATACAAAACATATTTTGAATGATTGATGTTCATTTTATAAAATTATGTAAATGCACATCTATAGAATTACATGGAAAATTATTCATTATGATAAAAGATTAAACATATATTTCAGATATATTTAAAATTTTAGCACATAAATTTTGCAATCTGTTCGGAAAATACAAGTCAGCTCTTTTATATTTAGCTATTTCTTCCTTTGATGCGTTTAGATAGCTTAAGTAGAGCTAATTATTCAAGCAGTTTTGATAAACTTTTATGATTTGTATACGTCTTCCAGACAACATATGAAATTTTCTTAATTACCGAGTTTCCCCTGAAAGGGTTCCTCTCTTTTATTCACATTAGCATTTCAAATGTGTTTTACAAACATGTCATCAGATAGATCCTGCTAATTTTCTTTGATGTTTACAGTGAGTGTCAAAAATCATAAATACAGCAATATTTCTAGGTAAAATTGACTAAGATTATGGGAGTGAAACGTAATTTTGCAGTTTGTGTCAATTTCTGTAAAAGAAGAATTTTTGTAGCTTATGGGGAAAAATCCTCTACATTATAAACTTGATTAAAAATTAACAAAGAAAAAAACCAATTCTAAATTTTAATGCAGCTAACAACAGTTCTTTTTATTATACTCTTATTTTGTTAAATTAAACAAAGCACGTTTATACTTGTATATACGTTTTAATCTATAAATATTATATATATTTTATACCTAATTTTATATACACAATTTAATATTTAATTTAAAAATATTCAAAAACATTTCGTGATTCAACACTTTTTATAGTATGTACCATATATCTAATTATTTAATAGATGCAAATGAAAAAGTTTTATAATAAGTACATATTTATTCACGGCATAAAAAATTACTGTGATCTTAAACGTAATGAATAAAAAACTGATACATTGTTCCTAAAGCCCATAAAAATATAAAACGTATTTTGTATGATCGATATTCATTTTATAAACTTATATAAATGAATATATATAGAACTGAATGGAAGAATTTTCATTATAACAAAAAATTGAATGTTTATTTTAAAATATTTAAAATTTTAACACATAAACTTTGCAATTTGTTTGGAGAGTTAATACAAGTCAGCCCTTTGACATTCATCTATTTCTCTTTTGATGCATTTAGATAGCTTGTGTACCGCTAATGTATTCAAGTAGTTTTACAAAACTTTTATGATTTGCATACGCCTTTCATACAACATATGAAATTTTCTTAATTATCAAAACTCCCCCGAAAGGGTACATTCCTCACTTTTATTCCATTATCATTTCAAATGTGTTTACAAACATGTCGCCAGATAGATCATGTAAATTTTCTTTGATGTTTACAGTGTTAAAAAATCATAATTACTGCAATATTTCTAAGAAACATTGTTGATGAAGCTGCACGAGTTTTGTCTAAGTATTAAGGTTCTATGAATGAAAAGTAATTTTGCTGTTTATGTCAATTTCTGTCAATGAAGAACTTTTGTTGAAGAGGGAAAAAATATCTTGTAGCATAAAGCACAATATTAAAAAAAATTAATGCAGCTAACAACAATTTACTTTACTGTACTCTTATTTTGTTAAACTAAACAAAACAAGTTTATATTCGTATATACGAATATATAAGTATTTATATACATAATTTAATATATATTTAATATATATTTCATATATATTTATATACATGATATACATATATATTTATGTATGTATACATATTTATATGCATAATTTTATATACACAATTTAATATTTTATTAAAAAACATTCAAAAACATTTCGTGAATCAACAATTATTTTATGTACCAGTTATTCAATTATTTAATAGTTTCTTAATTACCGAGTTTCCCCTAAAAGAGTTCCTCTCTTTTATTTACATTAGCATTCAAAATGTGTTTACAAATATGTCATCAGATTGATCATGCAGATTTTCTTTGAATTTACAGTGTCAAAAATCCTATAAATAACTGCAGCACTCTTTCTATCAAAAATTGACTAATGTGTGGGAGTGAAAAGTAGTTTTGATGTCTGTGTCAATTTCTGTAAAGGAAGAATTTTTGCAGCTGGTGGGATAAAATCCTGTAGTTTATTAACTTGATAAAAAAAAGAAAAAAATTCTAAATTTTAATGCAACTAACAACAATTGACTTTATTGTACTCTGATTTTGTTAAACTAAACAAAGCACGTTTATACTCGTATTTACGAATATATATATAAATTTATATACATAATTTAATGTATACATTACATATATTTATAAACATAATTTTATATACACAATTTAATATTTAATTAAAAAATATTCAAAAAAGTTTCGGGATTCAACAATTATTTTATGTACCAGATACCTAATTATTTAATAGCTACAAATACAAAAGTTGTATAATAAGTGCATATTCACGGCATATAAAATTAGTGTGAGATAACTATAATAAATAAAAAAACTGATACATTGTTCTAAAGTTCAAGAAAATATAAAACATGTTTTGAAAAATCGATGTTTATTTTATAAATTTATGTAAATGAACATATACAAGGTGCCCCATAAATAATGGGACAAGCTTTAAGGGGAGGTAGAGGTCATCAGCAGGATTCCGATTTACACAGCAACCCATTGTCGGAAACAATTTCCTGGCGCAGTAGTGACGACACAAAACATATGAAAGGAAGTACACGAATAGCGAGAGAAAACATGCGTTGTTATTCTTACTGCTGCAAAAATACCGGGATAACAGTGGAAAGTTCTGAGGAAGTAGTTATACGCATCGTTGTAACTGCTGGGGAAGTTCAGGACATTCCTGGTGTTTTTTAGAGAACATTAGATCTTCCGTGCACCGGAGACGCGCCACCATCCATCAGGGCCCGGGGTCGTAATTTCGAACACCTACTTTGATAATGGTGTTTTTCTAATGTACTTTTTAATCACTTTTCTGACATACTAAGGATAATAAAGATATAGTCTCTTTTTATTCGCGTCTTGTCCTTTTGCGTTTTGTGTCATCACTACCACACCAAGAAAGCGTTTTAGACCATGGATTGCTATACACATCTGATTCCTTGTGATGTCCCCTACCTCTCCTTAAAGTGTGTCCATTATTTCTGGCACACCCTGTATAGAATTGAATGAAAGGTTATTGGTTATATTAAAAGATTAAATTTATATTTTAAAAATATTTAAACTTTCAACACATAAATTTTGCAATCTTTTCCGATAGTTTATACAAAGCAGATCCTTTGACATTTGGACATTTCTCACTGTGGTGCATTTAGATAGCTTGAGTAGAGCTAATTATTCAAGTAGTTTTACAAAACTTTTATGATTTGCATACGCCTTCCATAGAACATATGAAATTTTCTTAATTACCGAGTTTCCCCTGAAAGGGTTCCTCTCTTTTATTCACATTAGCATTTCAAATGTGTTTACAAACATGTCATCAGATAGATCATGCAAATTTTCTTTGATGTTTACAGTTAATGTCAAAAAACATCATTGCAGCAATATTTCTATAAAAAAAAATTTGAAGAAGCTGCACAAGTTTTGCCTACGTATTAAGGTTGTGGGAGTGAAAAATATTTTTGCTGTTTGTGTCAATTTCTACAAAAAAGAAGAACTTTTGGAGTAATAATAAATAACAAATAAACTCACTAATTAAAGAAAAAATAAATAACAATCTAGTCTCAGCGGTGTATATCAATTTTGTGATATTTGAAATCGTTAAATATTAAAGTATGTCGGAAAAAATTCCCCCCTTTATTATTGTGTAATGCATATCTTTTGAGTGGCCCTGTAAATGAATAATAACTAATATTTTGACTGCATATTTTTGACTGCGTATTTTAGTGCACTTTGCGAATCCATGTAAATTTCAGTAAGTTTGACAGGATGTTACACCCTTAAAATTAATTTTTAACGATTTTTTCCAATTGCTGTAATGTATCGGAAAACTTTTGACTATCCCTGTACATAAACTAATTTCATTTTCAAAAGGGTTCGTGATAGGATAAACATCAATAACATTCAAAAAATTTTATCGCAATTTGAGAATATTTACGGGAATTAGAGCGCGGCCAGACGGCCAGACAAACCGAATGCATAAACTTTTCAATTTTGTTCAAAAGCATTAAAATGTTTAAATAAGGAAATTGAATCGTTGGTGAAAATTATATTGCTAATTTTTCTTATTCTATATTCAAATTCATATAAGTAAGCATAAAATACACTGGTAGAAATCACATTCTCACTGAAGTTTGCTCAATTTACGCGCTTAGAGATGACATTTATTTATGACAATTTAAAAAAGAAAAATTTAAATATTGGACTAATAAATACATATATGTATAGGGCTTAGGAAAAAGAGGCAATATTAAATAAAACTAAGTTCCTAGATGTCACCATCTCAATATTTAATTAACAGTTCTTGGATAAGTATCTTAGTACACACAAATATATGTACACACAAACAGAATAATAATATCTTGGCTAACATACATATTAAAAAACCTACTGTTGATTTACCCTGCGTATTGCACTTAGCTTGCAATAATTTGCCTGAGCCGTGGCGTGCAGCTTTTGAAATACAGTTACATTATGAGTATGCTTTTGTGGTTTTTCAGGTGAACTCGCTTTTACATACATGGCAAAATTTAATGTTCAAAAATATGAGTCATTCAAGTTTGCTGTTACAAAACAAA
Organism: Maratus speculifer; assembly: GCA_964019185.1. Taxonomy (NCBI): domain Eukaryota; kingdom Metazoa; phylum Arthropoda; class Arachnida; order Araneae; family Salticidae; genus Maratus; species Maratus speculifer. The sequence continues at coordinate 281,778,350 of OZ025294.1, forward strand.
ATATTCGCCACTGTTATTAAAAGATTAATTTTTAATTGAAAAACAAATCAATCACAATCACAATCTGATCGCAAAATAGTGTTTAATGTACTTTATTTGCAAATTCAAGTGAAATATAATAACGATAGTCTACAACATATGAATAAAATTTGTTTCAATTCTATGCATAACTTTATACAATTTTCGATGGTTCAATAGCAAGACACGCATGTACAGAAATACGGACAGACAAACATTTTGTACAAGCATGTTTTTTGACTCATAAATGTGTAAATCCGTCGAAAACTCTCAGTAAAAAAATAATTAAATCGCAATAATTTCTTCTATTATAGATATAACAAGTAAAAATATGATTCTCAATTTTTATGTGTTCTGTACGGAAAAAAAGCAGATAATTAATGACTACCAGACACGAAACACTTAAAGTAAAGCCATCTGTAAAGCTTTTTTTAATGTACTTTAGAAGCATTTCTAAAACAGCAATCATCAATCAAAATTACTACATTTAAATTTTAATTTAAAATTAGTTTCCTTGACTTAGTGAGGCAAACTTCTTCAGTTTCTAATATTCTTTTTTTTTCTCTCTCAAACATTCCAGAACACTTTCTTGTGAGCAATTATCTGCTATACTGAACTTTTGGTGATTTATAAATGCGAGAGCTAAATTAAATACTGATTTTTCTTAATTACATTCCGTCTTGAACTTCTCCCCGTAAGGGACCAACATTAGCATTTTAAATGTTTTGGGTAACAGCGGGTAGTATCTGGACTTAGTAGCACACTATGCAATAAAAACAAACTCAATGCAATTAGGTGCCGTTTGAGAAATTACAGGATAGAAAATTAGTTTCACTGCCATTTTGGTGTTGTTCTTTTTGCTTTATTTTAGTTTGAACTGAACATGGATCCTTCTTTTCTACATAACTTCATAAATTAAAAATATACAAAAGAAGTAAGTAAAATTTAACTTTTTAAACCCTTTTACGTTTTCTTTCGTGAATCATTAAATCGGATATATATTTTCTGAAATAGCTCAATTGATTTTAGTTTTCGTATTTTTGTTTCATCAAATGATAAAGCCTCAGATTTTTTTGTATTATTATTATTTATTTGCTTTTGTTAAAATATAATTTAACCCTTTCGGGTCCGAATTTTTTTCCCATTTTTAGAAAAAAGATTATTTTTAAATTAATAATGTTAATCGTAGCTATCCAAATAGACTTTCCGATGTTTAAAGATTATCTCATTGTCGGAGATGCAGCGAATATACTTATTTTATGCACTAGTTAATTCATTATTTATATGATAATAGGCTAAAGAAGAGTTTTTGAAAACTTTTGTAAAATATTGTATTACCACAGGGTTTTACAGTATATTACAACTTTCTAATATTTTTTGCATTTTATCAAACTTTATTCATTTAGAAAACCAGCTTATATTTTAAATTTAAGAAATGTAATATGCGTATAAAATAAAGGAATCACCGACGGTGCAAATTGAATTAAGTAATTTATTATTATTATTATTATTATTATTATTATTATTATTATTATTATTGCCAAATGTCAAAACATAAATTAAATCATAATAAAAAAAGGCATAGGCATATACTATCATTTTTATATGTAGAAAGTAACAAAAAATTGTTATGACAAAATAATACTCGATGAAAAGTCGTGTTCAATTAACAGTACAGCAGGCTCGAAAAAGTTAAATAAACAAAGCATAAAAAAGGTCTAAATTTATAGAAAAAATAAATTCCTCTTACTTTGTATTTAAACCTTTGAAGAGGGATGACATATTTTTTATAAAACCTACCCCATTTATGTCTAGCGTCCCATTTTTGAAACACTTCAAATTTTAATAATAAATTTGTATAATTGATTTCTTTTGTATTTAATTGATTTTTAAATTTTTGGGTAACAGCGGGTAGTATCTGGACTTAGTAGCAGACTGCGCTATAAAAACAAACTCAAATGCAATAAGATGCCTTTTGAGAAATTACAGGATAGAAAATTAGCTTCACTACATTTTTTGTTCTTTTGCTTTATTTTAGTTTGAAGTGAACAGTGATCTTTCTTTCTAAATAACTTCATAAATTAAAAAATGGACTAAAGAAATAAACAAAATTTAACTTTTAAAAGCCTTAAACTTTATGTTTTCTGTCGTGAACCATTAGATTGGATATACATTTTCTGAAATAGCTCAAATGGTTTTTGTTTTCGTATTTTTGTTTCATGAAATAAAGCCACAGATTTTTTTCCTATTTTTTATTCTTTTTCAAAATTTGCTATTCGAAGTATTTACACGTTTTAGGGGGTCCCCTAGGTTCTCTTTTGCAGGATTTACTTACAACAGGTATTTACATAATGTCTGTCTGTAAGTCTAAAATTTTTGTGGGCATTCTATCTCAAAAACCACAAAACTTTAATTTCTGTTAGACTTTGATATAAATTAGATCTGATTAGTTTATGGTGCATTTCGCTCAACAGGTGGCATTGCTATGCTGCATTTTTTACAATTTTCACAATAGCCATATCTCAAAACTAGAGCATGGATTTTCATAAAACTTTACATTTAGTTAGTATTCGATATGACATGGTGCTGATTTCGTTTTGGTGCAATTCACTCACCAGATAGAATTGCCACGGTGCAATATTGATGATTATCGCAAATGTTCTATCTCAAGAACTAATGCATGAAATTTTCTAAAACATCAGATTCAGTTACTCCTTGATATGAATTACACTGTAAAAAAAAATCTGTAAAGGTATTAAACATTTTCTAGGAAACTGGGATTCCAAGAGCTTTTCATGTAATGGTAACAGGAAAAATCCATGTAACCTATTCTGAAACTTGAATTCTTGCTGTTACCGTTACATGAAAAGTTCTTAGAATCCCAGTTTCCTAGAAAATGTTTAGTACCTTTACAGATTTTTTTTTAAGTGTACTGATGTTTCAATGTAAATTGCCCTACAGATGGAATACTATGCTGCATTTTTCTTAATTTCACAATAAATGTACCTCAAGAACTAATGTATGAATTTTCATCGAACTGAGATTTAATTAGTACCTGATAAAAAAGAAAAAAAATTATCCTCCTTCGTTTTTGAAGTACCTCACCCAGCATGTGGAGCTCTTATGCAGATTTTTTAAAAAGATTTTACAATAAATAGATTTATCTCGAAAACTAATGATCCCCAGAAGCCAAACAATATTGGACCAATATTGGCTACATCTTGGAGCAATATTGGCACATTCGCGCAATATTGGTATAAAATATTGCGCCAATATTGGGGTGTTTACATTTTGCCCTTATTTAGCTAATATATGCAGCCAATATTATGCCAATATTGGAATTTCATTGGAAATATTGCCAATAAAACGCCAATATTGGTTAAATATTGGAATTTCATTGGAAATATTTCCAATGTAAACGCCAACATTTGTACAATATTGGCGTTTCATTGGCAATATTTCCAATGAAACATCAATATTGGCATAATATTGGCTGCAAATATTAGTTAAATAAGGGCAAAATGTAAACATCCCAATATTGGAGCAATATTGATATATTATTGGCAATATTCCCAATTAATGAAATATTGGCTCAACTTTGGGCGAATATTGGTTTGCTACTAGGGACAGATTTTCATCAAGCTTCAAATTCAGTAATAAATTGACATAAGTTGTTGCTGATTATATTTTGCTTTTAATCACCTAAACAATGGTGCTGCTATGCTGCATTTTTATGGAAGTATTGACATCCATAAGATAGATCAAAATCTTGGATTTGCCACATCTGAGTAGTTTTAAGATTGCTTTTAAGTTGACCGCTCAACAAGCGGGAAACTATGACGTACACATTTTTTTAATTACGGGTAGGATATTGACAGACCTGACTATAGAAGAGGTTTGGAATCGAAATTATTAAAAAAATTTAGTAAATAAATTAATTGTTTTTTTTTATAAATGATTTTGATCACGTGACAAGGCTTTTTTTTTTCTTCATTGACTAGTTTTCCTGATTTTGTTGAGAAATTGCGTTCAAAGCGCCAATTTGGCAGTTTTTAAAAATATATATAATGTGTTTACGCAGTCACACATACACACACAATAATTTTGTGTGTGTATGTGTTTTGTGTGTGTATGTATAATTTAACAAATTACAACGTCTATTTGGAAAATGATATTTTTACAGACTAAAATTTTAAAGACTTATAAATAAATTCTATATTTAAAATAATAATAATAATAAACATCATTTTTATGATGATCATAACGAGTCATATATTACGTACACCATGCTTTAAACAAAATATTCCTAGACCAATGATTAAAAAACAGTAGTTTATAGATACAACTTTAACTGTTTAAAATGTGCATTTTTGTTTCATGGAGTTAATCAGACTAACTTCTGAAAGACTAATATTACGTAAGACATGGAATAAACATTAATATTCCTGAACCCATCATAAACAAATTTTAAATAAAAATTCAGTTTTATAATTTTCGGAACTGAAAATTTTTAAACTTCTAAACATCGCAAATTTTTAATTTTTACACCGTTGCGTAGAAAAAAATGCTTTAAATGAACTTTTTTTCATCTTTATCACAAATTGTTTTTAAATTATTATTTTTTAAGTTTTTATTACTTTTTTTGTCATTTGTTGCAACAGAAGTATTTTATTTTTGGACATTAAACATGAAACAATCAGAAAACTAATAAAGCAAAATAAGTTGCGGAATTCAACGGACATTAAACATGGACCATTCAGCAAAACGAATAAAACGAAATAAGTAGCGGAATTGAACCAATAAAGAGATTCAGACATACTTCAGATTTCCCAGCTCTCTACCGAGGACAACAACTATTCACTAAACTATTCAGTTGAACTTCAGTTCATTTCAACTCTTCAGTTGAAAAATATAAAAAATGTCTTTTGATCACATAGTTTCTAAGTAATAACGGAATTTCATACGTTTCCTATGAAAAAATTGTGTTAAATCTTACTTTATAAAACTGTCCCTTTGCATTTGAGTACAGCCTGAAAAAAATTAGTTTTCAATCCTCCCCCCTCTTAATGTTTAATTATTTTGTGTAACTTACAAAGACTAAATTTTAATTTTTTTCCCCAATTATCAATAGTTACGGTGAAGCAATTACCTTTCTTCTTTCTATCTTTCAATTAAACCACATGACAATTTATTGCTCATGTTTTGTGAAATCCCACCTTACTCAGCTTTATTCAGATTATGATCAACATTTATTTACCAAAGAAGAGCATATATATAATTTTTTATAGCTTAAAAAAATCATTTCATGCGTTTCCGAAAAAAAAAGTTAATAATAACAATAATAATAATAATAATAATAATAAATTACTTCATAAAGTTGTCTCTTTGCATTTGAGAATTCTCAAAAAAAATTTTAGTTTTTTCTTCTCTAGTGTTTAATTATTTTATCTAACTTACAAAGAATAAATTTTAATGCAATTTTTGCAATCATCAATAGTTACGGTAAAACAATTAGCTTTCTTCTTTCTACCTTTCATTTAAACCACATAACAACTTATTGCTCATGTTTTGTGAAATTCCACCTTACTCAGCTTTATCTTTTGTTGCAGATAAAATCCTTAAGGAGCAAAAACAACTAGCCAAAGCCCAAAAAAATTCTCACCAACACCGCAAAAGTCAATTTCACGCACCATTAGTGCGTGGGAATTTTTCTCTGTTTTGCAGAAGAATCTGATTGATTGCCTTTTGGGTTTCGTATGCTCTTCCTTTTTCTCTCTATCTGTATTTTTTTTTCCATACTATTCTTTCTTTTCTATATCACGGAAAGAATGCATGAGAAAATCATCCGCAGTTTTCGAGTTGAATTAGAGTTCTTTTTTTGTAGCTATTTAGAGATAAAGTAGCCTTTTTTCTGAATTTTTACTTTTCCTTGTGTTTTATGAAATAAATGATGCGGCTTATTGTTTTGTTCTCCTGTAATGTTTCGAAGTTATTTGTTAGTTGAATTTTTTTCCTGATTATAATGAGAGAACGGTGATTTTTTCTTTTATGCAAATGCACTTAAAAAGTTTCTTATATATATATATATATACAAATATGGAGGAAAATTACGTAATTTTTGCAAAACATGTTCTACATGAAGCTATAATGCAAGTACCGATAATTAATGAAAGACAAATTAAACAAAAAAATGCAATAAAAAACGTGATGATGCAGAATTTGTATGCGGATTAGGATCAACATTTATTTAGAAAAGAGAAATATATATATATATATATTTATAGCTTAAAAAAATCATTTCATGCGTTTCCAAAAAAAAAAAAATAATAATAAAATTAAAAAATAATAATAAAACTTACTTCATAAACTCACTTTTTTGCACTTGAGAACAGCCTCAATTTTTTCCCCCTTTTAGTTTTTAATTATTTCGTCTAACTTGTAAAGAATAAATTTTAATACGTTTTTTTCCAATCATCAATAGTTACGGTGAAACAATTAGATTTCTCTTTTCTATTTTTCAATTAAACCGCATAACAGCTTATTGCTCATGTTTTGTAAAATCCCACCTTACACAGCTTTATCTTTTGTTGCAGATAAAATCCTTAAATAGTAAAAACAACTAGCAAAAGCCTAAAAACGTCTCACCAACATCGCAAAAGTCAATTTTGCGCACCATTAGTGCGTGGGAATTTTTCTCCGTTTTGCAGAAGAATCTGATTGATTGCCTTTTGGGCTTCGTATGCTCTTCTTTTTTTCTCTCTGTTTGTTTTTTTTTTCTTCATACTATACTTTCTTTTCCATATCACGGAAAGAATGCATGAGAAAACCATCCGCAGTTTTCGAGTTGAATTAGAGTTCTTTTTTTCTGTACTATCAGCTGTTTTAGAGATAAAGTAGCTTTTTTTCTGGAATTTTTATTTCTCCTTGTGTTTTATGAAATAAATGATGCGACTTATTGTTTTGTTCTCCTGTAATGTTTGGAAGTTATTTGTTAGCTGAATTTTTTACTGCTTATAATGAGAGAATGGTGGGTTTTTATTTTATGCAACTGCACTTAAATTTATTATATATTGTGTATGTGTGTGTGTGGAAGAAAATTATGTAATTTTTGCAGATCATGTTCTACTTGAAGCTATAATGCAAGTACCGATAATTAATGAAAGACAAATGAAACAAAAAAAATGCAATAAAAAACGTGATGATGCAGAATTTATATGCGGATTAAGATCAACATTTATTTAGAAAAGAGGAGTATATATATAATTTTTTTATAGCTTAAAAAAATCATTTCATGCGTTTCCGAAAAAAAAATATTAATAATAAGAATAAATGAAAAAAATAATAAAAGTTACTTCATAAACTCACTTTTTTTGCACTTGAGAACAGCCTCAATTTTTTCCCCTTAAGTTTTTAATTATTTCATCTAATTTACAAAGAATAAATTTTAATACTTTTTTTCCAATCATCAATAGTTACGGTGAAACAATTAGATTTCTCTTTTCTATTTTTCAATTAAACTGCATAACAACTTATTGCTCATTTTTTGTGAAATCCCACCTTACACAGTTTTATCTTTTGTTGCAGATAAAATCCTTAAGTAGTAACAACAACTAGCAAAAGCCTAAAAACGCCTCACCAACACCGCAAAAGTCAATTTCACGCACCATTAGTGCGTGGGAATTTTTCTCCGTTTTGCAGAAGAATCTGATTGATTGCCTTTCAGGCTTCGTATGCTCTTCTTTTTTTTTCTCTCTATTTGTTTTTCTTTATACTATACTTTGCTTTCTATATCACGAAAAGAATGCATGAGAAAAACATCCGCAGTTTTCGAGTTGAATTAGAGTTCTTTTTTTTTTGTACTATCAGCTGTTTTAGAAATAAAGTAGCTTTTTTTCTGAAATTTTTATTTCTCGTTGTGTTTTCTGAAATAAATGATGCGACTTATTGTTTTATTCTCCAGTTATGTTTGGAAGTTATTTGTTAGTTGATTTTTACCCCTTTATAATGAGAGAACGGTGAATTTTTCTTTTATGCAACTGCACTTAAAGTTATTATACAGATATATATGTGAAGGAAAATTGCGTAATTTTTGCAAATCACGTTCTCTTTAAAGCTATAATTCAAGTACAGATAATTAATGAAAAATAAATTAAACAAAAAATGGAAAAAAACGTGATGATGCAGAATTAGTTTGCGGATTATGATCAACATTTATTTAAAAAAGAGAAGCATATATATAATTTTTTATAACTTAAAAAAGAAAAAAAATCATTATTCCGCTCGGATCTAGCATTGTAATAGTATGTCATATCTTTTCAATATCTAGTATTTTTTCTCAAAAATTATTCTTGTTTTCATTTAAATTTAACATTTATAATTATAAATATTTTCATTCATTTTTATGTGTTTAGTGTTTATTTGTGTTTTAGTGTTTAGTAATAATAACAAAAAAAGGTTAGCTTAAACTCTTCACGCAGTTGGTGATTTTTCAATTTCAAACATATGTTTCACATTTCCTTCTTTAAAATACAGCTGCTTTCCGGATGTACAATTTACTATAAAACGCAAAAATTACTAGAAAGTTGTTTCGTCAGTTTTACTCTATTGTATTAAAATTGTTTTCCAAACTTCTAACTCTCATATTCATCATTGAACACAATTAAGGAAACCACGGTTGAACTCTCAAAGAAATTAACTATTAACCTGATTGGAAGAATTGCGCGATAAGTCCAATGAGATTATTGATGAATGTCATCTGAATGCCGAGAGAATGTCGTCCGAGATTTTCTAGATCGGGTTTGTGATCTTTCTATCATCCGTTTTGTTAGCATCCTTCTTCTCGAATGATAAGCAAATCGTAACATTAGCCTATCTTTCCAAACTTTGTGGTTTATATTCTTTCCACCATACTTTTTGTTAGCATCCTTGTTCTTTCATAATAAGCACAAGATATCCCTAATCGATAACCCTAGTCTATCTTTCTATACTTTGTGGTGTATGATCTTTCTACCATCCGTTTTGTTAGCATCCTTCTTCCCTCTCGATAAGCAAACCATAACTCTATCCGATAACCCTGGCCTATATTTCCATACTTCGTGTTTTATATTGTTTCTGCCACCTGTTTTTTTACCATCCTTTTTGCCTCTCCATAAGCAAAACACATTGTTTAAACACTTTTCTTTCTATGCCTTTGCATAGTAACAATACTTTCCTTTCTGAAAGCACTCAGCCGATTTACATTATTTCTTCTCCTAAGTACATATAACTTGGTGCATACTTAACCATGGTCGTTGAAGACGATCATGTTTTATAAGAGGCCACCCGACTCAATCAAAAAGTCTCGGATAATGTTAAGTCTGAATAGGTGTCATTTTCAAATATCTCGCTCAATTTTCAATATTTTTATGCGATTTTTTTCCATAGAATAGCTGAGGACGATCTATTATTCTACTACTTTTTACTTTTTCGATTTTGGCTATATTTTATTAATATTATAATAGTTCAGAACCGGTTGAAACCGGTTCTGAAACTAAAGTATTTAAAAAAAATGCGAAATCAAAATCGAAAAAGTAAAAACTAGCCTGGTTGTAGATCATCTTCAGATACCTTAACCCCCAAAAAATTTTTATTAAAATTATTTTTATATTAAAGACTCAGCAAATTATAAGCTAAAATCATGGGAAATTTTGGGAGTGTTTTTATAAAAACCTGAATTTCTTGACGAGTTATGCTATCCGTTTCAAAATATAATCACAGTTTAGTACAGTAAGCCACTTAATCTGCAGTTTGAACGCTTTTGTTACATTAGTTTTCAAAGGGTTATCCAAAAGGCATTCTTTCTTTTTCAATTTGTTGATGGTCCCCTATGGAGTTTCGGGAATAAGTTTTCACGGTAATCTATGGTCTGTACTATTATGCTTACACACCTGGTGTTTCAGGAAAATTCCTCATGTATTTGTCTAGATATTTAACAAAATGTCTAAAATCGCAAGTGGCCGGTCACCTTTGACCATATAATGTATGTACTTGTATATGAATTTATTGTAAGTAATGTACCCTATTTTATCTGTTTTATAAGATTTATTACGCCTAGAACTATATATATTTAAAAAAAAGAATAAATTACGTTCAAATATTTATTAATGTGCATTATTTTTCGCTTAAATTAAAGTTAATAAGCTTTTACAGTGATACGACTATCATAGTCATAATTACAAGTGTTCCATTAGCGTCTCAAGCTTTTGCTACTATTAAATATTCATTAAGATTCACGTTTTTACATTTCCCACTTAAAATTTTCATTAAGAATTCTTTTTTGCTGTGGAAAAAAAAATGTCAAATTATCTATTATACAGCACTTTACGGGCTAACGACAGATAAAATTTCTCATTTTATTTTAAAGTACCATTTAAGAGATTTTTGACGCTGTATATATGAAATTGAGGGAAAGTAAAGAGTTAATTATTTTCGTGAAAATTCTGAGAGCAGATTGAGATGTATAATATGCATATAATGGCCTTTTAATTAGTAATTTTTTTCCGGCTTAAATGCTTCTTTGATATGGTTCGTTACGTGTTGTTGACACATTTTGTTGTCGATGTTGACAATTCTTACCTGTAAATGGTGTAGTTTGTCAATTAAAGTTAAGTGTTTCTTTTATTCCATGCTTTTACATTTTTCTATCAGCTGAAATATCAGTATCATACTAGTGCTTGAGCATACTTAAATAAAAGTCTCTTTTTTATATAGTAAAAACATTAAATGCATAAGAAATAACAGTAAATTTATTTTAGCTTTTTAAAAATTGTAATTGTCATTTGTCTAATTATATTCTGGTTAAATTAGGTTTTAAGCCCACTTCTTTATCTTTTTGTACATTAAAAATTACCTACGCCTTACATTTTTTATGACGCGATAATAAAAACTGACATGTGTTTATCAATAAAAGTTAAGTATTTCTTTTATTTCTTGCTTTTAAAGTATCCACACACTTTTAAAACGTAATTTCGATTTTAAAAAAATGATTTTTTTTTTCAATAACTGTAGAATTATGTAAAAATTGTGTCTAAATCTTTAAGTTTTTCAAATTTTTGATGTACGCAAAAAATTCTATATCATAAAATTACGCAGGAAATGCCTTGAGATTTTGTGTACTAATTTTACAAATGCTTATTCATGAAATAGACAACACTCAAGATAATATATTAATTAGTTTTATATTTACAAAGGCATAAGTGACAAAGTTGCAAAGAATTTTACAATTTTTCATTACATTACTACTTTAAATGCAACAGCATCTGACTAGAGAACTGCAAGAAGTGTAAGTCACCGATTTTGACTAAAGTGGTATCGTTGGAAAGATCTCATTGAGAGCAGTAAAAAACCCAATGGAACTACCCGTCGCAAATGAGCCGTTTTCCAGATATCTGACAATTTATGTCACGTAACTAGTGCATTCTTAATGGAGGGTCGCAAAAAAAATTAAGTCTCGATTTTAACGGAAGTGATATCGTTAAAAAGATATCATCATAAGGGAGAAAAAACTCAATAAAACTATCTGTCGGAATTGACCCGTTTTTGATATATCCGATAATTTATATCACGTAGCTAGTGCGTACTGTTCTAGAGAACACTTAATGGGGGACAGCAAAAAAATGTTTTCTCGATTTTGACGAAAATGGGGTTGCTGCAAAGATATCATTGTGAGAAGTAAAAAGCTCAATGGAACTATCCATCTGAAATGAGCCACTTTCGAGATATCCGACAATTTATGTCACTTAATGCCGTTTTCCGGCAGTGTGCATTAGTAATGTGACACAAATTGTCGGATATTTACAAAACGTCTCATTTCCGACGGGTGATTCCATTGAGTTTTTTAATCCTCACGATGATATATTTTCAACGATACCACTTTCCCTAAAACCGAGACTAAAATTTTTTGCAGGCCCCCATTAAGTGTGCACTAGCTACCAGACATAAATTGTCGGATATCTCGAAAACGAATCGTTTGCGACGGGTAGTTCCATTGAATTTTTTACTACTCACGATGAGATCTTTCCAACGATGCAACTTTCGTCAAAATCGGTGATTTACACTTTTTGCAGTTCCCTAGTGAGTTATAGATTCTATTATAATGCGAATTGTGTACATCCTAGATAAACTTATTATCTTTATTATGCTATTTACAAAATGGCAATATATTAGTTAGTTTTTGAGTTATCACGTTTTGCCAAACTGTCAAAATTTCAGATAATTTTGAATATTTTTCTATTATATATTTAAATTTTATTTTCACTCAGGAGCACGTTGACGCATTGTGTAAAGTGTTTGGCGCACACAAACACCAAAGAAGTAAAGGTGCCAAAAAAGTTAGTTGCAGAAAAAGTACTTTTAAAAGAAAAAATTCTTAATTCAATTTTGCTGACATATATTACATTTTCTTGATGCCTTAATTATAATCTGCAGATTTACGTGACACAAATTTACTTATAATTAATCAATGTTTTTTATTTGTTTATTTGTTTCCTTTTGTTCTATTTATAAGTTTCCTATTAAGCAATTTAGACGTAGGCTTGTTCAATATTCCTGCAAACGGGTGCTCACCTCATGCGCTTGGAAATTACGAAGGGCGCCATAATTCACAAGACTGAAATCATGCAACTCTTTATCTCAAAGTAGTAGTAGTAAAACGTACTACAACTTCATTTCTATTGACACTAAACTCCACCTATTTCTTATTTTTAAATAGCAATCATCGCCTTATTGCAGAAATTCTGTCTAGAAGTCTGCACGAACCTCGTCCGACCTATAGAAAAGTAAGTTCGGCTCGACTAGTTATAAAAAAACATTGATCATACCGGCCCGTTATAAAAGTTAAAATTTCAGTCCGATCCCGGCTGGTAAGAAAAAAATTTCGGAATCTTTTACGGAAATTAGAATTTCGGCCTGTTCCGGCCCGACCAGTATGAATTTCTCTAAATGTATGTAATTTCAAATGTAAGTAATATATACAATTTTAAATTACATACATAAAATTTTCTTTGGCGGCAATCTGCATATAAAAATGAATTCAAAGTTTGTTTTATATTTCCATAGCAGTACCCTATTCTGAGAGCTTAAATGAATTCTAAATTCTTCAATCAGCATAAAAACAAATTTTTATGCATTTTGTTCCATAAGTTTCAGATAAATTAATTATTTTAAAACAAGCATATTTTAGGGGATTTACCAAAATTGAACTTCAGAAATGGATTGCTGACCGAAACAGTCTCCTTCTTGATCAAAGCATCTTACAAGGAAGGTCTCCATACTGGGCATACTCAGAATTTTTTGAAAAAAATACTGATTAAATTACTCATCTATGTAATAAAGGATCAGTCAAATTTAGCGGCGGAATTACAGAAGAAACTCAGTAAAAAATAAAATACTTTCGAGTATTTGGCGCGAAAAGTCGAAAGCGTCACGCGATTTGGCGAGCAGCATTTTCCCTCGCCAAAAGCAAACGATTTTTCTGCACCTGAAAATTTCTTGTCAATTAAATATTAGAATACGTGTGAATAGTATTTATTGAACTTAAATTTGAACAATGAGAGAGTTTAATACATAGATGTATTTTATATTACATATTTCTTTTGCTTTTACTGCAATTATTTAATTTTATCACTTTAAAAATAATTTCTTATATGAAAAATATTTTCAGATTGAAAAATATTTTTTCATATATTTAAGCGTATGACAAAATAAAGACCAGATGAAGAATGCTGCAGTAATGTATTTCAATATAGAAGAAGTTTTTGTTTCCATAGCAAATAAATTGAATCGACAGAGCTCAATTAGATTGGAGTTAATTTTGAGACTGAAACAATTTTAATTAATTTAAATTTTGTTTTAATTCATAAAATTTCACAGTTACTTTTCATTCTAAATACATTATGACAAAAATATAGTTAAAACAAACTAAAGCTGACAAAACTAACGTTATATAAATAAAAATTTCTTTAAACACGTTCAAGATGAAACATTTTTAACTTAAAAAGAGTTTGACATAAAAAAAAGTATTTTTTTTATTTAATTTCGTCGCCAACCGATGATAAATCGCCAAATGAAAGAAATGTTCATTATTTTTTTACGAACGTTCTACCGGGATTCCGCCAAAAAATTTTTTTACAAACATATGTATTCACATGAGAAGAATATTCTGTAATTTTTTCAGAATTTTCTGAGTATGCCCGTATGGAGACCTTCCTTGTTAGACGCCACTCAAGCAGTCATTGAAGACTGCTAGATTACAAGATAGCACAAGAAGTTTCAAAATATCATGTCATTTCAATTGTAGACGCCCTCCTTAAACCAGCATTTTGCTTTTTTATTAGCATAATTTGAAAACTACTCGGAATGAAATGTTGAAATCTTTGATTTTCATAAAACAGGACTTAATAAATATAAATCCATCAAAAAATTGCAAGTTGCAATTCATAATTCATATCAGAAAATTACAAAAATTACAAATTCAACCTATTTATGTTTGGGTGTTTTAGTATTGTTGCTACATAAAAATTAGCACATTAGGAGTTAACTTCAGGAGATAATTAATAAAAATATGAAAATGTAATTTAACATTAGAAGCACTAAATTTTGAAAATTTATAATTCAAAAACTTATCATGCAAAATACATTAAATTCGATGTTTAGGCGTAGTTTAAATCGAAATATCTTGTTACAATTGCGTTTTACCACTTAATAAATGAAGTTTTGGTTCATTTTAATATGTAGGACCATAAGCAAATTTTATATGCATCATTTAAAAGTAGACTTTATTTTCAATCTTTCGATGCCAGTAACTTTCTTCTACTATAATTTGTTGAGGAATTAGTACGACGCATTTGCTTTTGTTTTTCTTTGTCTGCGACCGTACATTTTTTTAACGAAATCTTAAAAAAATAGTTTGTGTATCCAGTAAAACTTTTGCAAGAATATGCAGTTTGAAATGTAATATCTATCTTATTTATAATTCTGATAATAACATCAAAGATCCAGAATAACCGAATAACATCTCCTAACAAGGGAACCACTGTTGGTAGTACCCGCACTTAGCATCAACACCTGGTACACTTTGTAGCATTATACATAGAAGCTTCAGAACCCATATTACCCATTATACTGACATTCAATAGCCCTAATTTATCTACTAGAATTAAAGTTGGCAACCTAAATTGCCCAGTCCGACCATATATCCCTGATCCTCTCTGTTGTTTCAAACAGCCAGCTTTATGGTCATACTAACACTACCTGTCATGGCTCTGGTACCTGCCCACGTTGTGCAGAAGTCGGGCCTGATGGTAAATGTTATGAAAAATCTGAACGCTGTGCAAATTGCAAAGGTGATCCTACGTCATATTCTTGTTCTTGTACTATTTGGAACCGTGAAAAAGAAATCCTTGCTGTAAAAATCAGTCAAAAACTTTCATACCCCGAAGCTTGAAAACTTGTTGAATCCAGAATTCCATCTGTAGGCATTTCTTATTCAAGTTCACTCAAGCAGCAATCAAAATCTTTAAGACAAATTAGCACTCAGACAGAATCATCTAACCAATCCACTACCCCAAAGAAAAAAAACCCGCGATGTTGGTTGTCCTACTAAATGTTCCGCAAGCTCAAATCTAAAACGCTGGTTACCATCCTCAGAACCTGTTCAATAGTATATCAACCTATTCAGTCACAAAAATCTTTAGATCAACAGAAAAAATCGCCTGAACTCCAGACAAAAAATAATGCATCTACATCTAATAAAAAATCCTAATCCGTCTTAATAAAGTTTCAACAAATCTAATATAAGTCAAAAGCCTAAGGCAGTTAGTTACACTCAATAATAAAAAAAAATTCATCCATCTGCCTCTAATCTCCATAAGACCATTTCTGCTCAAGATGTAAAACCAAACCAAAAGAAGGTAGAGTATGACTATTTGAGGTTCTTACCAGTGGCAAACCATGAAAAAAAAACGGCGAAAATCACATCATGATCCATGTATTATAAATCTGAAGAACTCTAAATAGCTTAATAAATATATAGAAGAGGCAATGGAATCTGACAGTTACAATTCGAGTGCTGAAAACGAGAATACTATGTATGAAAAATGTGTGCCTGATTAATATTAAGCATTGTTACTTTTTAAGTCTTTTTGTTTCCAAAAATTGTTTTATGTGGTATGAGTGTATCTCACACTTTTATATTTTAGCAATTTTAGCTTTATATCATTTTAAAGTTTTAAATTATCTCTTGTATTTTTACAATCAGCCTTTGATCCTTTTAACTGGTTTTATTCATGCATGTCATCTTTAGTTTTTATCTGATTGTATTGTTTTTCTCACCTCGTTTAATTTTGGGCTACTATTTTTGATTTAGTTTTAATTTTGTTTTAGTGCAGCATGTCCCTGAAGGGATTTTGCGTCATAAAACCCTAATCAACCAACCAATCAATAATGACGCTATAGCTCTCTCGTGTATAAAATAAAAATTAAACTCTTTTTAGATGTAGTTCCAGCACTGAAAAGAAAACCGCAGGAAAATGCGAATGGAGGGCGATATATTATTCCGGTACACTTGTTACGCAGTATACTTTAAACTGCAAACTATCTCGCGGTCACATCGAAAATGCTACACAACATTTTTAAAGTAGATGAAAGAAACTACAAATTTATGTAATAAACAAAAGATTTCTTAATAAGTATGCAGTCTTCAGATCACAGAACTTGCTTATAAAATTTTAGATCGGGAGTTGATATTTACATGCTTCTTCCAGTGATAAGGTCTGCAAATGGAACAAATTAACTTTTAGTATTTGTTTGTGATTCAGATGCCTCAGAGCTCTTCTTCACAGAACTCGCAGATGCCATTTCTCGTATTACTTCATATTTACGCGTGTTATTAGTATTTGGCGTTATTAACCCAGGATATCACATTGAAACGTTTTGTATGTCCGACATAAATACTATGTTGTTTGTAATAAGTAAATCTACTATTGTTTTTTATGATGCTTCTTGCTTTTTTTAAAAAAATGTATTTTATTAATCGATATTGTTTCGTTGCGAAAAAATTCTTGTAACTATACTCAGGATAGATTTGCTTCGAAAATGCATACAGTATTATCTCTTTACTTTAAATACATACAAACATAAAAAGTATTTTCTACGAATAGAATCTTTTGACTGAATTTAAATACAGGAACAACATACTTTTGAGATGTTGAAATATAATTAAAAACACTTTCTAATTTAACAATAGAATATGACTACAAACAAAGAAGAGAAAAGCAAAGTTGAAGATTATATGAAAGAAAAAAAAATAGTTGATGAATTAAAAACTTGTGCTAATCTTTTATATTCAAATAAAATTACTTTTTCGGAGTGAATTAAAAAAAAAGATTGAAACTAAATTTTTGGGAAAAATAATTACATTTTTACTGCTGAATATAATTATAAAAAAAACGTCCAATTTTAAAAGCAAAAAATGAAATTGAATTTTTTTTTTCTAAATATACGTTGTTTTTTTTTCTCTACTGCATAGTATAATTTTTTCTCATACGTTAAATACTGAATATATTACATTATTCTTTAAATAATCATAAAAATTATTTTATGGACAATGAATTTTTACGTGTTGAAAAAGAATTTCACAATCTATTTTTGCTACGCATTATGAAAAATGTGAAACAAGGTGATTATATAATTGTGAGTTGTTGTTTTTTTTAATTTATCACTACTAAAAATAAATCTGATTTTCCACGTAATAAAAGATACAATAAAATCTTAATGTACCCAATTATATTGCAAAAAATGGTCTTTTAATAATCTACACGGTGTAAAGGATCTAAATAAATACTGTACTTTTATTTCAAATTTTTCTTTCCTATTTTTTAGGATTTTGTAAAAAAATAAACACAAAATCATACTAAGACAACTCCTGTGTCTGCCTGTCGGTTTGTCACAACTATTTTATTCATAAACTATGCAATATACAAAATTAAATTTGGTGGAGAGGAGTAAAAAGGTCTGTTGACCCACACATTTACAGTTATTGAACTTTCAAAAATATAGAGGGATTAATTAAATTACTTTGAAAAAAAGAATATTTTATTCGTATATCCTAACTTCGTATTGTCGTAGCTTCGTAACTCTGAACTGAAAAATACATTTCTTTAATTTTAGATATTAAATTTTAGCCATATCATTAATCATATAGTGCAAAAATATTATCCCCCCTCCTCTATTTCTACTTAATAGTAGGTAATAATCTTATCTGTTTAACTTAAAATTAAGAAAAAGTTATATGTAGTACACGTTACTATAAAACTTGTAGGAAAGCTATAGCGATTACCCTAGCTTACACAGTTTTTGAGAAAAGCGCATTTTTCCGTTGTATACAAATTTCGATTTTGTTCCACTTAACAAAGGTATTGAAGAGTGTTGGAGGTATCTATTGCAATAGAAATATAAAAGAATCATTGATAGGGATTTTCGAAAACAAATCATTGGCAATTAGCCAATATATTAAACCTTAAAGATACGGGCGGTTTGGATATACATAATGACAGAGCCGGTGTACTCTAAGTACCATCGGCTTCTAAAACTCAGATAACAACCTTTAGACGCATATTTGCTTAATGCATTTTCCAGTGTAGCACGATAAAATCAATAAATGTCAAATTGCTAAAAATAATTATAATTGCTAAAATACAGACTAATTTAATTAGAACAAATTTCATAAATACTATGGGATTTGCCACAAGTTTGCATTGAGTGGATCTCTCTAAAGGTACGTCACCCGTATCTTTAAAATTTAATTAAAAACCTATCTGGAAAAAGGCGGCACGAACTAATGAAAAGTTGCAAAATTGCGACTTCTTTTCGAAACGCGCTTAGCTCGATGCCAAGTTTAATTTTTAAACAGGGGTTTTGTTTTAGCGACACTGCAGAAAAAAAAATATGACTACGCTAAATTTACTTTCATGAAATGTCAGATGAAGTTTAAATATACATTACTTTTATTATCAGTATCAATTTAAATTAATCATAAATAGATTAAAGTAAGATTTTTAAAATATTATACAGATTAGTAATGTTTAGTATAATTTAGACTTCGTATCTCTTTGAAGTTTTATGGTACACTCATTCCTACTTTTCAAGTATAAATAGCTATTTACAACCCTGTGCTGTATAGCATAGGAGCCGACTTTGGTCCCAAAGCTGGGTCTGCCAAAAAGTGGAGTTATTTTAAGTCCGATTCCTAAACATTTTTATGTGAATCCTGAAAAATCAAAAAACACTTTTTTTTCCGTCCTGGGAGATTTTTCCACTCTTTTTCCATCCTCTGGAATTTAAAAAGGGCAAAATTCCGTCCTGCGAGACAGAAACATGCACCCTCGATCACAATACATATATGTGATGGGCAACTGATTTGATTCTCCGATAATCAATATAGTCATGAATAATAATGTAAAAAAGGTCGGCGGTGTAGATTTTAAGAGATATTTTAAACACATTTTCAGGCATGAGACTGCAAAAAGATTTTTTAAAAAAATGAGGAAAAGCGCGTGAGACGGGAAAATGATAAATTACTTAAAATAGCTTGTGTTTAGGCATCTGCTACATTGAATAAGATTATATTATTCACAATTTTTTTATATACTTTTGTTCAAATGCCACTTTATTTCAAGAAGAAGGGGGAGGGGGGATCAACAATTTATGCAAATACTATCAGTAATTTTAAACTGAAAGTTTCTATTTTGAGTCCATGATTCTGATTTAATGTTTTTTTACACAGCAATCTTTGCTAGTTGTGCAGTGCACATTTCCCCATGCTTTACTCAAAATATCAGTTAATAAATATAGCAAGCTAATCATGGTTTTTTTAACACAATCTTTTGCAAAATTTTGCATTTTTCTCGCGATTTTTTGCTGAAATTTGCATTTCCTCGCGAACTTTTGCCAAAATTTGCATTTTCTCGCGAATTTTTGCCGAAATTTGCATTTTCTCGCGATCTTTTGCCGAAATTTGCGCTTTTCCCCGATCTTTTGCTGAAATTAGCGTTTTTTCCGACACTCGCATTTTCCCCACGATTCTTTGATAAAATTTGATTTTTCCCTGCTATCTTTGAAAGAAATTTGAGATTTTCCACGATTCTTTGCGCTTTTCTTGCTATTTTTTTACGAAATTCGCGTCTTTTTCAATGTTTTTCTGCCGAAATTTCCGCGATATTTTGCCGCAATTTACGTTTTCTCGTGATCTTTTACCGAAATTTGCATTTTCCCCCAAGATTTTTTGAGAAAAATTTCTTTTTCTCTGCTATTTTTAAACGAAAGTAGAGTTTTTTCTGCTATTCTTTACGTTTTCCCAGCTATTTTTTGTTGAAATTTGCGTCTTTTCTGCGATCTTTTGCCAAAATTTGCAATTTTTCTGAGGTTTCTTGCTAAAATTTGCGATTTTCCTCTTGATCCTTTGCCGAAATTTACGTTTTTCTCGCGATCTTTTGCTAAAATTTGCATTTTTCTCGAAATCTTTTGCCGAAATTTGCATTTTCCTCATGATTTTTAGTCGAAATTTGCATTTTTCCTCGCAACCTTTTGTCGAAATTTGTGTTTTCCCCACGACTCTTCGATAAAAAATTTCTATTTTCCCTGTTATCTTTGAACGAAATTTGAGTTTTTTTTCGCGATTCTTTGCGTTTTTCTTTCCATTTTATGATGAAATTAGTGTCTTTTGCCAAAATTCCAATTTTTTGGCGATCTTTTGCTGCAATTTACGTTTTTTTCGCGATCTTTTTCCGAAATTTGCATTTTCAACAAGATTTTTTGGAAGAAAAATAGCTTTTTCTCAGCTATCTTTGAACGAAATTATTTTTTTTCTCTATTCTTTGCGTTTTTCCCGCTATTTTTTAACGAAAGTTGCGTTTTTTCCGTGATCTTTATCCAAAATTTGCGATTTTTCTGAGTTTTTTCTTGTAAAATTCGCGATTTTCATCTGATCTGTTGCCGAAATTTGCGTTTTTCTCACGATCTTTAGCCGAAATTTGCATTTTTTCTTCGCAACTTTTTTGCCTAAATTAGCATTTTTCCCTCGATTCTTTGATAAGATATGTTTTTTCCCTGCTATCTTTGTACGAAATTTCAGTTTTTTTTTCGCGATTCTTTGCGTTTTTCCTGCTATTTTATGACGAAATTAGCGTCTTTTTCCGTGATATTTTGCCGAAATTCGAATTTTTTGCGATCTTTTGCCGCAATTTACGTTTTTCTCGCGATCTTTTTCCGAAATTTGCATTTTCCCAAGATTTCTTGAAAGAAAAATAGCTTTTTCTCTGCTATTTTTGAACGAAATTAGAGTTTTTCCCGCTATTTTTTTAACGAAATTTGCGTGTTTTCCGCGATCTTTTTCCAAAACTGGCGATTTTTCTGAGGTTTTTTTCCCAGGATTCGCGATTTTTCTCTGATTTTTTGTTAACATTTGCGTTTTTCTCGTGATCTTTACTCGAAACTTGCATTTTCCCTCGCAACCTCTTGCCGAAATTCACGTTTTTCTCACGATTCTTTGACAGATTTCGCTTTTTTCCTACTATCTTTGAACGAAATTCGCGTCTTTTGCGCGATCTTCTGCCAAAATTCACTATTTTCTCGAGTCATTTTGAAAAATTCGGCCGATTTTGCGATTTTTTTTTTTTTTGAAAGAATTCGTTTTTTCCGTTATTATTTGAAGAATTCATATTTTTCTGCGATCTTTTGCGAAAATCCTCTATTTTCTCTCAATTCTTTGACAGAATTTGCATTTTGCCCCACTATCTAATAACATAATTTGCATTTTTTCTGTGATTCGTGGACATAATGCGCGTTTTTCACGCTACTTTTTGACCGCACATTGAAAGATCTTTCGACGATTTTCATGTTTTTTTCACGATCCTTTCACAAAATTGACGTTTTTCACGACCTTTTGACGAAATAGACGTTTTTCCACGAGCTTTTGATGAAATTAGTATCCCCCCCCCTTATTCTTCGATGCTGTTCATGTTTATTATCCAATGTTTTGACGGAATTTGAGTTTTTTCGTGAACTTATCTCCAAATTTTCGGATTGCAGGCCGATTTTTTTTTTTTTTTTTTTTTTTTTTTAATTTCGGAGCAAATTACTCCCTCAAAAAGTGGCAAAAAATAGGAAAATCGCTCATCGGCGAAAAAACTCATGCCTGCATTTTTCTGGGTCTGCCAAGATATTGCAAGGTCTGCAGATATTTTTCAGGGTCTGCGCGGCAGACCCGCAGACCCGGAAGTCGGCGCCACTGCTGTATAGTGTTTCACAAAGTCTTAGTACTCTTTTAGCAATATATTTTTTAAATAATTAATAATGCATATATTTATTGTACGAGACCTTTTGTACGCAAGTAATAATCGCACTTGACCGTTTATATTTATTTAATAATGCTTCTTCATCTGTTTTAAGTTTTTTTTTTTTTTTTTTTTTTTTTTTTTTTAATTATATATAAATGGAGTCCTCTCAATAAAACTAAATATTGATTGTATTATGCTAGAGAAGTTGTTAATAAGAACGTCTGGATAGTTTTATTTAAAAGTAAAAGTTTTGCACTTTAATAAAAAAGTAACGGATATATAAGCATTTATTTTTGCCCTTCTCCAAACAAACGTCTTTTTATTGTAAGTTAATTTGGTTATTTTAATATAATTTAGGGTATACATGATATTTACTAAATCTCTGATTAAATGGTGGAAACAAAAACATTCATTTATTTAGCAAATTTTAAGGTTACCTGGAGTAATAATGCCATGTTAAGCTTCTAATAATTCTTATGGCTTAGTTTTAGATTTTTTTTTTCAAACAAATATAGGATTTTATACAGCTACCTTTTAACTACGTATACACAAAAGAATATTTTCGCAGATGTGCATTCATAAAAGGTAGTGGCTTCATATCTCGATCGATGCTATTTTCTATCGTTATCCACCTATGTGGATAATAACGCCATTTAAAAAAAACTTTAAAATAAGATGGAATAACAGTCTGTTAAATACATCACTTTTAATACATTTTAAAGAATTTTAATACAAAATTCAAGTTTTTTTTTTTTTTTTTTTTTTTTTTTTTTTTTTTTTTTTTACAAAATATATTTTGGGTGTTTTAGGCTTTTGGATTTGTAAGTCAGCAATCTAAAATATACATATATGTGCAGTGGCGGCAATTTTTGAAAACTATTGGGTGGACTCAAAAAATTTTGAATACATACCACAATATTGGATGAGCTCAATTAATTATGGGTGGATGGAGGTATCAAATTATTGTGTGGGCTCGCGCCCTATGGTATCGTATAAGTTGGCGCCACTGTATATGTGTTCAATTTAAATATTAGTTTTTACTTACATTTGCCAGTATTTAATCCCTAATTACACTGTTAAAAAAATTCTGAAATTCACGAAAAAAAATTTCCTGAATTTCACAGGAAAGGTCCCTTTTCACAACAAAAAGGCATTTTCCGTTACAAATCACAAAATTTAACAATCTTTCCTGAAAATAACGAAACGGATGGAAATAGAAACAAAAAACGAAGACACTTCGTTGTGAGGGAGAGCTCCATGGCCGAGTGGTCAAGGCATCGCACCGCTAATCGCCTGCGAGCGCAGATTGTGGCTTCGGGTACAACAATGGGATACAACAATGGGATAATGAAAACATAAAAAAGCCCTTTTAAATTACATTTTTTCTGTTTATTTTTCTTTTATTAAAAATCTTTTAATTAATTAGTCAAAAAATAGTTAATAACAATTTCAAAAAGTTGTCCATACTTTTTTTTAAAATTGTTAATAAAAACTTTTTTTTCATTCATTCATTAAAAAAAAAAAAAAAAAAAAAAAAAAAAAAAAAAAAAAAAAACAGTAGATTTACACAGTGATTTTTTTAAATTTAAACTATTTAAAAAATTAAAATTGATTTAAAAAATAATAAGTATTATGCATCAGTCTAAAATAAAATAAAATAAACCGTTTACAAATATTCTAAGGAATATATTTAAAAGGAAATCTTTAAAAAGCACAACAGATTTTCACACTAACTCATAAAAACATACTTTGTACAATCCTAAATCAGCAGCTTTGGCTCAGTTCGTAAGGATTTGTTTCGCTGTCTAAAGGTACCGAGTTTGATCCTCAGGACGGCGTGAAATAAATTATACAAAGTAATAATAATAATAATTAAGTAAAATAACATAGCAGCTTAAAATCACTCTGTAATTTCGAATTCTTTGAAGATTAATCGGTTTATTAATTTTAAAAATTATATTAAATTATTATTGTAAAAAATGAAACTTTGTAACGGAAAGTTACTGCTTCTTTAAACGGAGTTTTCCTTTCTTGTATTTCCCACAACGGAAAATCTACTAACGGAACGGTAAAAGTTCGGCTACTTTGCTGCCAGTAGTTTCCGTGAATTCACAGATTTATTTTTAACAGTGTATATTAAAAATTAAAACAACTCAAAAATATAAAAAAAAAGTTTTATATAGGACGGCAGACAAAACTATTTCCCTTGCGAATGCATAAACAATTATTTAAACAAACGCTTTGTGGAGATTTTTCGGAATTTTGTCCCTCTTTCAAATCTTTATTTTACTTTAATTTATAAAACTTTTACAATACTTCGTATTTCGAAAAAATATCCCAAAGTTCTATTTAAATACTACTTTGTTTAACTTATTAGACAGTAATACTCACTACGTTTTGCAAAAAATATTATCCCAACAATATTTGCGAAAAGTATTACCACTAGAAGTATTCGACTTACATAATGTCAGTAATTCAGCAACTACAACTGTCACAAGTTTGTGTAAATGTTTCGCATTATTAAAACTTAATTTTATTTTATTCTCGGACAATTTTGTTTTAATTATTTTTCAAAATGTATTTTTTTTTTTTTTTTTTTTTTTTTTTTTTTTTTTTTGAAAAAGCAATTGTTTTAAGAAGGACAAAAAAAGAGATTTTTTTATTATTTTACATTAAAGTACTTTATTAAAGCTTAAAAGTTAATTTCAAACGTTGCAATTTTATTTTCAGAACTTAAATGAGAAAAGAAAGCAATTTCGAGGTGTAGAAAGATGATTAAAAAACGCTTTTTTTCAACAATGGAATTGGACGAAATATAAAAGAAAAGTGTAAGGTAAGATTTTATGAATGAAAATGAAAAAATAATTAGTTATGAATAAACTGAAAACGTGGGTAAATAACTTTATGTTAGAAATACATAAAATTACTTCATCGGAGTAAAATTTTAAAAAGAAAAAATTTCATTTTCTGAGGAATAATTGCAGTTTACAATAGGAAACAATATTAAAACAAACGTTCGTTATTAAAAAGAAAAATTGAACTTTTCAGAAAAACTATGTCATTTTCATTGTGTAGCGATAAACCTTCTAACTTTGTTTTTCTAAAATTACTTTCTTGCATATTTTTAATTACAATATTAACAAAGAATTCTTCAGGTTAAAAGAAAATACTTTTATTATTTAGTATTTAAATTTTTAGCAGAAACATGCTAATCAATTATTATTTTTATGAAAATAATTTATGTTTTTTTAATATGCAAAAAAAAGTACATAAAAAAATTATATTTCTCTTATATTACTGGAAGTGTCGTTAATATTACAGCATAAGATAGCCTAAATTTTCTTTAAAAAGATTCGTTTTATTATCAAAACTGTACAGTTAAAAAGAGAGAAAATGATTGGGATTTTTTTTTAAACTTTCAAATACATATGCGGCTAAAACATATAATATGTTATTATACTTTTGGTGATTTTGGATCCACCCTCCCCCCTTACGATATCATACGTTATCATTCCTCGAACCTCTTCCCCTCTCCGGTTATGATATCGTTAGCAATGTCTGAAAATTTATTTTTCATTTATTTGATTTTTTTTCTTTTGTTTCGAGCGATGTACACATATGATGTTACCTTTCGGTTAGTCGTTCGCCAGTGTTATATACACAGTGTTATACATATATGTGTATAAACATATAAATACATACATTGTATATATATATATAAGGTACCTGTGCCTAATATGGACACCCTAAGAAATTTTTTTTCACCCCCATGTACACGTGATAAGACTCCAAAAATATATGACCATGATTCCTGCAATACATCTCTATCAAAATTGTTACTTTTAAAAATATTAGGGGTGTCCATATTGAGAGCACTGTCCATATTGGGTACAAGTACTTTGTGTTACGAAATTATTCTATTCTATTAATTATTCTTGATCAACAGTTCTAATATTGTGGTTCAGTGTATTTTAAATCTTGATCAATCACAAACAAATCTTTGGACGAAACAAAACATTTAAGTAAAAAAAAAAAAAACATAAAAATAAAAGTTTGAGAAATATTCGACATTCTATTACATCTAAGAATCTAATATCAACAAAAAGATTATTTCATGTCAGTTTATAAAAGAGTCTATACTTTAAAGAACGTCCAAGCTGGCTCAATACGATGCTCGTTAATTAGCCGGAACATCCCGCCCGGCGTTGGACGACTGTCCAACATCATCATATAGAGGCAATGGAATAATTCCTGTGATGTTCCTACGTAATATACCTATGGAGGTCTTGAGATCGTCTCGAGATCGTCTCAAGATCGGTGGACCCGTTTCGGTCTCCACCGAAATGGGTCCACCGAATGGACATGTCCATCGTCTCCTTTGTAGCTCTTCAAAACTCTTGCTAACCTCCAGTTGTTGAACTCTTCGTTTCTATTTTTCAGTAACACGAGTTGACCATGTTGAAGATTTTGCGAGGTCTTTTTCCATTTACTTCGAACTTGTAACTCATTTAAGTATTCCCGGTTGCAGCGTCTCCAGATCTGCTCTTTTATTCGTTGAACTAAGGTCCATCTAGAAGAAAAAGGCAAAGAATCTAAAACTTCATTATTATCAGGAATATTTAGAAGAGGACCTCCAGTAAGGAAGTGACCAGGTGTCAATGGCTGTAAATCGTTAATATCTGTAGATAATGGGGTTAATGGTCGTGAGTTCATGACGGCTTCAATTTGGGTTACAAGTGTTGTCAACTCTTCGAAATTTAAGATAGAGGATTTAGTTATTTTCAAGAGTATTCTTTCCATAGCTTTAATATTCGATTCCCATAGTCCACCGAAATGTGGAGATGCAGGTGGTATGAAGTTCCATTTTATTCCCTCATCAGCATTAAATCTCTGAATTTCTTCCGAAGCACAAATTTGGTAGAAGGATTTTAAAAGAGCATAATTACCCTTAAAATTGGTGGCATTATCACTCCATATAACAGAGGGTTTCGATCTTTGAGAAATAAATCTTCTTAAACAGGCTAAAAATGCTTCTGTGGTCAATTCTGAAACAATTTCCAGGTGTACTTCTTTAGTAGAAAAACATATGAATATAGCAATGTATGATTTTATTTTAATCTTTGATCGCTTCAAGTTAGGTTTTGTTATAATAGGACCAGCTAGATCTACACATGTCTTCTCAAATGGTCTAGATGGTACAATTCTATCACGAGATAAATTACCCATAATTTGTTGAATAGTTTGATGCTTGGACCAAATACATGTTATACACCTACTTATAATTTTCTTTACTTGGCTTTGACCAGATGGTATCCAATAAAACTGTCGTAATAATGATAGGGTTGTCTGAGTACCCGAATGCAGGAATTTTCTATGAAAATGTTGAATCAAGAGTTCAGTGAAATAATGAGACTTTGGTAAAATTAACTGATAATTCTGTGATTCCGCTAAATTCGAAAATTTCAATCTTCCGCCGACCCTCAACAGATCATCTGCATCTAGAAATACGTTTAAACTTAAGAGTTTACTGTTGTTTGGGAGAGGACGTTTTCCCTTTAAACACTGGATTTCAGTTTGAAATGCAGAATTTTGCACAATCTTTATCAGTCTCTTGGTTGCATTTTGTAACTCAGAAGTATCTAAATAATTATATTTTCTGATTCCTGTTTCTAATTTACAGTTATTCAAAAATCTTAAACAATATGCAGTAACTCTTATTAATTTCATAAAAGACGAGTATCGATTAATTAAATCAATGTTTGATCGATTTTTATCAACAGCTGTTGATTTTACAGTAGCATTTTTCTTTAGTTCTAACTCATCTTTAGTTTCAGAAGTGTCTAATGTATCAAATGAACAATCCAATTTTGGCCAAAGAGATCTGTCTTGCTTTAACCATTGGGGACCTTCCCACCAAAGATGGCTATTTTTCAACTCTGGAACTTTCAAGCCTCTAGTAACAAAATCGGCAGGATTATCTTGTCCAGGACAGTGAAACCAATTTGATGGATCACTAAGATTTCTGATTTCTTTTATTCTGTTTCTAACAAACATTTTGAATCTTTCTGACTCTCCCTTAATCCAATACATTGTAATAGTTGAGTCAGTCCAAAAGTAGCAACTTACGGGAAAAACTAATTCTTTAGCAATTTTATGACAAAGTCTAGCAGACAAAAGGGCTCCTAAAAGTTCAAGACGAGGTATAGAAACAGTTTTTAAAGGGGCGACTCTCCTTTTTGCAGCTACAAAACTGGTAACTATGCTCTTGTTCCTTAAAACTGCTCTAAGATATACTACTGTACCATATGCCTTTTTTGAGGCATCTGAAAAACTATGTAATTCAAAACAATCAACTTCATCAGGAGCTATATCAGACAAATAATATCTGGGGATGCTAATACTATTTAGTTCCTTTATTTCTTCAAACCATGCATTCCATAAATTGTCCAAATGCTTTGGTAAATTCTCATCCCAATCGAGGCCTAAACACCAAACTTCTTGAATTAAGCATTTGATTCTAATGGTATAGGGGCTAAGAAAGCCAATTGGGTCGAAAATACGACCAACAGTTTGCAATAAATAGCGTTTAGTATTAAGTCTCTTCGAGAGGAAATTTTCCATATTATGAATTTTAAATGACAATGTATTATTATCTGGGTCCCAAGAAACCCCTAAAACTTTTGAATTTACCAAGTGCTGATTACTAAGATTAAAATTATCAGTTGCGTCATCAGTATGCAAACCATATTGTTCCCATTTTTGACGTAATTCATACGAATTAGTTTTCCATTTTCTAAATATCATTGAAGCTTCTTGGAAGATTTCATAAGCTTCCTTATTAATTTTAAAAGCTGATTCAACATTTGGTTGACTGCTGATAAAGTCATCAAAATATAAGGATGAATTTAAAATATCAAAAGATTCAGGAAATGTTTCTACATACTTTAGTAGGTGATGCTTGATAGTAGCTGCAAGAAGGAAGGGGCTTGACTTCACACCGAAAAGTACTCTCTTGAGTCTAAATATTTTAAATTCCTTACCTGGATCTTCAACCCATGGCTCATCACCCCAAAAAAATCTTGTGAAGTCTGTTTCATCAATTTCGATCTGCAAAAAAGCTTTCTGAATGTCTGCAGTAACCGCTATTGGAAAGTTTCTAAATTTGATTAAAAGACTGAACAGATCGGGGATAAGATTTAAACCAGTATATAAACAGCCATTTAGTGATAATTCACCTTTAGAATGGGCGCTTGCATCAAACACAATTCTAAGTTTAGTTGCGGACTTATCTTCTCGAATCACTGCTCTATGGAGCAAGTAAAATGTATTTACATCAGATGAGTTTTCAACAGGTTCGATGATATTCTCTGCTAAATAACTGTCCAGAACAGATTTATATTCTGAGAATAACGAAGGATCGTTTCTAAAGTTTGTTCTCAATTTCAAAAATCGTCGATGCGCCACTTCGCGATTTTTATTAAGGGACATTTTTAAATTTTTCTTCCATGGAAATTTTACCTTGTACCGATTATCTTTAAAAACAATACTAGACTCAAAGTCAGATATGACGTCATTATCTACATTAGAAATAGCTTGAGTTTCTGATTCAATTCCTAAGCTTTCCAGTTGCCAAAATTCTCTAATTTGTTCAGATAAATCCTTTTCTTCAACTATAATTTTCATGCTAAATAATTCATTGGCTGACCACATATAACCCTGCAAACACCAGCCAAAAAGAATTTCAGTAGCTACGAGATTATCCTTTAGTCGTTTAATTCTACCAGTTACAACATTATAATAATTATCGGTACCTATTAAAACTGCAAATCGTTGATTACTATATTCATGACTGTCAGCTAGTTGTACACTTTCCAATTTATTATATGATTTTCGAACGTATTTATCAGGAGTGGGTAAGCAAGCAGCTGAAATCTGATCTGTTTCAAGGGCTTCGATTTCAATGTTCAAAGAGAGTTGATCCCTATTTTCTAGTTTTAGTTTTACAACATTATATGTTTTCTCAGTCACCTTTTCGGCTCCAAAAGCATAAACTGATAAGGTTTCCTTTCTAATAACTGGCAATTTTAGCTTTTGTGAAATATCGCGAATTATAAATGTTCTCATACTGCCGTTATCTAATAAAATACGAACTGGTTCATTTTTATCAGTTTTCAAATCTTTTATTATTGCGGAACAAGTTTGTAAAAATATATTGCAAGGGTGTTTTCGTCTGGTACCTTACTAGTGGAAATGTTATCACAATCAGAAATGGATACGACACTTTTATCAACATTTACTTTTGAATGATTTTCTAATTGGAACCAAATAGCCCTACTATGTTTTTTATCGCAAATATCACACATTTTGGTTTCTCCACAGTCCTTGATTCTATGTTTACATTTTAAACACAAAAAGCATCTTCCTTGCTTTTTTAGTAATTCTATTTTCTGATCCAAGGTTAATGATTCACAGAATTCGCTATTATGCTCAACACTATTACAAAATATACATGATTTTTTTTTCTACCGAAGCCATTATTTCAGCTGAAACATTATTTTGTTTATAACCTTTCGTAGTATATTGATATTTCTACTTAAATTTTGATTGTTTATCTGAAAATTTGGGTTTGTATTCATTCTTATTATCATTAGAAAATGATTTTTTAGAATCTAAATCATGGATAGTTAATACCCTTTCTCTACTCTCAACTTCATTTTTAAGATAACTCATAAGATTATCTATATTCCACATTTCACCATTCTTTAGATGTCTATTAAATTCTAATGTTAAATCTGGAGGTATTAACTTCAATAATATTGGGCAAAGCAACCCACTGTATGTATCACATTTTACACCCAACGACTCTAAATTTCGAATTTGTACTAGACATTTATCATACAAACATCTTAAACCATAAATGTCAGAAGAACTTTTCAAACCTTTCATATTTAATAAATTATTTAGATGAGCGTGTACGAGCATATCATGTCTACCAAACCTTTCTTTCAAGAGCGATACCGCCGCCGCATAATTATTTTCTGTCAAACTAAATCCCCTCATTGTGTTTGCAGCCGATCCTGCAACCAAACTTTTCAAATAGCTGAACTTCTCAACATCAGTAAGACTTGGATTTTTGTCTATAGCCGTTTCAAATTCATTCCAAAATTCCAGGAATTTATCTGGTTCTCCAAAAAATCGACTTATTTGTAGTTTAGGCAGCTTTATTTTCTTGAATTCGGTAGAAACAGGACATACCCGTACTGAATCAATATTATTAGCATTAACAACATTTGCATTTGTACTCAAACTTTTAATCTTAAAGTTTAATTTACATCTATACGATATCACTTTCTGATCGTATTCATCAATATTTAAAATTTCATTTTCAACATTTTTAGCATTTAATAAACTTAAAATGTTATTATCTAGCTGTTTAATAACATTAAATCTTGTATTTAATTTATCAAGTAATTCCTCCAAATATGTCACAGAATGTTCCGATTTCGAACAATGATCATCAATATCTTCAATTAACTTATTTAAAAGATTTCGATGCGTATCACGCATCTTTCTTTCCTTATTTTCATTCATTGTATAAAATAAAATACAACAAAAAGTCAACTCACCAATATGTCATCGAAACGAAAACATTTTTCTAATTGCGCAATAGCTTGAAATCCCGAATTCTTCGCAGCCGATGCAACAATGTTACGAGATTATTCTATTCTATTAATTATTCTCGATCAACAGTTCTAATATTGTGGTTCAGTGTAATTTAAATCTAGATCAATCACAAATCTTTAAACGAAACAAAACATTTAATTAAAAAAAAACATAAAATAAAAGGTTGAGAAATATTCAACATTATATTACATCTAAGAATCTAATATAAACAAAAAGATTATTTCATTTCAGTTTATAAAAGAGTCTATACTTTAAAGAATGTCCAAGCTGGCTAAATACGATGCTCGCTAATTAGCCGGAACACCTTGTATATACGCATATTTATCTCTATGTATGCTTATGCAAATACATGTATGCACATATATACCGGTGTCCCAAAAATGACTGATGGATTTTAAAATTCAATAACTTGCAAACGGTGACAGCTTTTTAAAAATTTTTTGCAGGAAGGTTATGTATAATGTCAGGAGTTTTTTTACCGTAATTTTTTATTTTAGTTCGAATTTCAAACAATAGGTGGCGCTGACGGCGATTGAAGGCCAGGTTCAGTGCTTCACTTAGCACTGATTACCTGGTCTTCAATCGCCGTCAGCGTCACCTACTGTTTGAAATTCGAACTAAAATAAAAAATTACGGTAAAAAAAACTCCTGACATTATACATAACACTCCAGCAAAAATTTTGTAAATAACTGTCACCGTTTGCAAGTTATTGAATTTTAAAATCAATCAGTCATTTTTGGGACACCCGGTATATATATACATATATATAGACATATATTTGCATGTTCAACAGTAGCACCCGGTTAACTGAAGAAAACCGGTATTGTCATAGCATATTTATTATTTGAATACTTTATTGATTCAAAGAGAAAAAAGTAAAAAAAAAAAAAAAATTGCATATAAAAAGACCTTATATCAAATGATACTTCAGTTTCAGTTTCAGCTAGGTAAAGAAATAATAACTATTTAAAAATATTTAGAAATAGCTTTTTATTACGTAATGCATTCAACAGTAGTAATGTCTTTGCGCTTGCCCCGCATAAGTGGGGGTGATGGGCCAGACAAAATTTCTTATCAATTGAACAGATGGACAACATTCTTTCTCATTTATCTACCTTGCCCCAACAGTGGCTCAGATGTCTGCTCTAGAAACTGGTAGACGGCAGATGCTGTGTTCGAATCCTGTCGGTCTAATCGTTTGGAGTTTTCCGTGATTTTCTTCGAAGCTTAGATTTCCTTACAGGGTTTCTATGTTCCCATAGAAAGATTCTCCTCCCCAGAGGGCACTTCCTCCTCAGGGCCTCTGTCCTTTTTGCTGGTAATTGGCCATCAAAAATACAACCAACCAACCATTTATCTGCAGTAAACACAACAAGTATCATTTAAAGCATACTTCGCAGTTGGTTTGTCAAACAACAAATTAGATAATCATGCCCATATGACAGAAAAAGAGGAATGACAAAACTTGTAGTATTCCATTTTTTGAAATTAAATTACTTTATAATAGTTTAATGTTTTTAATAATAACTTTGTATTCCCATAAAAATAGATAACAAACGAAAAGAATATAACTGAGTATGTTGATGAAAATTGACAAACTACTAGTAAAAAGAGAAAAATTGGGTTAAGTTAAAAATGATAGCAATGTCAAAATACAAATCCCCGCTTCTCCAAGGGGTATATTCCAATATTGTTTGCCAGACCCTACCTCTCCCCCCTAAAAGGATAACAATATACATTCACAGCCCCTATGTTACAAGATAAGTTGTAGGAATCAGAATATCTTTAATCGCTTTAGACTTACACCCAGAGACAGGTATTGATTAAAATTACAAAACACGTTTTGGGGTTGAGTACATTTTGGTTGGTTTAAGCGAATTTTTTACTTAAAGTAAAAAATCAGTTTTGTTGTTCAGACAAAAAAGTATTGTTAACACTCTTAAAATTTTTTAACAAAATTTCGTCAATTTTATTTGAGTCTTACTAAAGTTTTATATTTTCAATTTGTAATTCGAACAAAATTTTGTTGTTTTTGCAAAATTTAAATTGGTGTGCAGTAGCCATAACTCTCTCACGTAATTTTGTTTAATTGACTTATACAGCTATAAAGGATTAACATAATTTTTTGGATAATAAAACTTTTCAAAATGAGACGAATTAACGATGTTATTTTTACGTTATTATGCATTTCAGATGAAAATTGTGTACAGAAAATTAAAAAAAAATCAACAATATGTTTTTGTTTATTCAAACAAAATTTCCATTGACCCATATTTAAACGGACAGATTTGTTGGACCAAAAAAATTTTTCTCTGGGTGTATTAGGGAGGATTTCACATAAGTCGATTTATTACCCTTTAGAGTGCGCCGAAAAAAGTAAAAATAGATTTTCAATTCGCAATACTACGGAAAAGTTGCGAATTCGAAAGATAAAAATTGCGTAAAAAAAGAAGTAAAACTGACTACTAAAAATGTATTTATTAAAAATACAAAAGCATTGCTCAATGGTGCACAAAACAAGAACTTTAATATGAACTTGTACAATTAAAATAAAATAAAATATCAACGTTTCGCGCCGTCTTCTGTGGCCGTCTTCAGGAAAATATGATATTGAAATGACTAAAAGTTTGCTTCCTGATGAAGAGATAATATTTCTAATAAAATAAAATCGAAATGAATCAAAAGTTTAAAAATGTTGCCACTTACACGTGAGTAAAAATTAAAATATTCCAAAGAGATACAAATTTAAGATTTTATGATGTTATGCTATATTTTTGGTATATTATCATATATATATATATAGCTAAATTATCATTACAAGGTTTATTTTCTCATGCAATGATTTCGACAGATTCATTCAGTTCCAGTTCCAGACAAAATACAGCAAAGCCGTATTTTTTTTCGGTTAAAGAAATATAATGTACAGAAAATTATATTTGGAAGTTAGAAGTCAAAGGGAATAAATAACAAAAATGATACAACTGAGCCAAATGCAGAGGCTATTTTGAAATAGGGCTATTTGTTTGAAGGTAAAGAAATATAATACACACTGAGTTATGTATGGACGCCAAAGAATATAAATGACAAAAAAGAAAAAAAAAAAAAAAACAGGGCTTAGTGCACATGGAAAGAGGTCTATTTGTTTGGAGTTAAAAAACATATATATAATGCATTGGTAGTCATAAAAACGCAAGAATAAAAGGATATAATTGACGAAAAAGATATAAAAGAAAATAAAAAAAATCGGTTAATTTGACTGCATGTTTTAAACCAATATAGTCTTATAACTATGTTGCTTTTCCACATTTCTGAAAATGACACTAATGCCATTGCACTATTAAATATTTTAACCTCTTCAGACCTGAGGCACACAAATGTGTACCTCCATCCTTTTCCTCATAAAAACTAAGTTGTTCAAATTTTTTGGATTTTTACTTTACTTCTATACAGCTGAATGTTTTTTGATCTAAAACAAAACCAATAAATGTCAGCACTGATGAATATTACCTCATAAAATGAATATTATTTTCTTCCGAGTTTTGAAAATACCTTCAAGACAATGTGGCCAAGAAAGTAAGAAATATTCATGATTATTTAACTTAAATGCTTTACAATAAAAATTTTCAAGGATTTGCTGATTATTTACTTGTTTAAAGACCTTTATTTTTTTATTGCGAAAATTTACATTACTGATAGTTAAACTGATATTTTAAGGGAATTAGTACTTTTATAGCCATATTTGTAAACCTAAATTACCAATCGCCTAAAGTACTGATTTCATAAAAATGAATCTTTCTGTCACCTATGATGTCATTTCGATTATGCAAAAGCCATAAATATATATTTATATAATTATTTTATGCTCAGGTCTGAAGAGGTTAATGTCTCAGACAACGTTTGGTCTGTTCAGGACCATCTTTATTAGTTGATCAATTATAGAGCAATATTTATATTTGGTAGTTAAAGCTAAGCATTTGCTCAATGCATCTCTGAAAAAGTATCTAAATGAAACTGCAAGCCATATCAA
The DNA here is from genome assembly GCA_964019185.1 of Maratus speculifer. NCBI lineage: Eukaryota > Metazoa > Arthropoda > Arachnida > Araneae > Salticidae > Maratus > Maratus speculifer. The sequence goes on from OZ025294.1 coordinate 281,814,450, forward strand.
AGTCTTGCCAGCAGAATCTTTTAAAAAGGCTAAAATTTCATAATTAAGTTCGCCTTATTATTGAACTTTTTTCCTTAATTTTACAACCAAGAAATACAGAATGTTATGTTACATACTAAAACGTAAACTTGTCTAAATAACAGTGCATGTTCCATTGAAATATATTCAGCAAACTCGTTCTAAAATGTCTAAAAATTCAGAATCAGATTCACGTGATTATAGAAGTTTACCAAATAAATTTTTTAACCCCTTAACGCGCAGTGTTGCCGGGTCGGCAACACCTAAAGTTCCCCCTGTTTAGAGACACAAAAACTCCGTGATTATTTCAAAAACTACTCTAATGGCTACTTTAAATCTTTCTTATAAGTTCTAGATGGCAGCACCACAGAGATCAAACTCTACTGTTTTTAAATAATAGGTAAAATCTTTTACTGTAATACGCGCTTCACATCAATGCTCTTCTCACTGCGATTATTAATGCTTTACTTATGGGAGGTTACTACTTCGGCAACAGCTGTATAATTAAAATGGTTAGTGCAATCTTTACAAAACAATACCTGTGTAATCCTCTAGGCCTAAATAAAGTGCCTATTTTTTTTCTTCTTTAAATTCCAACTTTAATGAGTAGTGCGCCGGAAAGGGTTAACAAAGCAAGACTACATTTATACTAGCCACCCTTGATGACCAGTTTGGACTCCTTTAAATTTATTCTAAACATTGCATCATAATACGTTTATTCATAATTTAATTTTACCTGCTCAATTGTGTGCCAAATCAGAAAATTCTGCTAGAAAATTCAAAAACTCGGTATTTTTATACTGACCGGGCACATTCACCAAACAATCTTCCCTTGGCATTTTTTCGTATTTCATTAATTTCATTTAAAATATAATCCTCTCACTTGTAGCCTCCATGAACTTGTCAAAATTAATTTCATTGTTTTGGCAACGAAAAGTCAAACGATATTTTTGTTATAAAAAAGAATAAATTTTTGTGTTAATTTGAGTGTTGTGATTTGTTGTTAACATGCAGAAAGCGTTATATTTATTTTTATTTTACAAATAACCTAATATAGTGAAATGATTTTAATTAATTTTTGATATTATGTAAAATAGAATAATTTTAATTAATTACTTGATATTCTGTTAATAGAAATAGCGCAATACCGGCTAGTACACACTCATTTCATTAATACATAACTTTAATTTTAAACTGAAACGTTTAAAATTCATGACTTATATATACATATTTTGTTGTTTTTTTTAAGAAACAGAAAACTAAAAATAATAATATTTTAAAACTCCATAACTGCAGTGAAAGAGAAAAATGTAAATAAATCAGATTTACCTTTGTCTAAATCCTTCTAAATTATTTTTACACAATAACCGATGATTTGCCTTTTATTCAGATATTGCTATTGGACAATTAAGAAATAATCGCGATTTTTGTGCCGCATACATTAGCGTAATATATACTATATAGATAGATACTAAAACATTCCCTGAAAATTCTAAGTACCCTTGAAAACAGTCTCATAAAAATTTATTCAGCGAAAGCAGGAACGAAATTTCTATTTGCATATTATATTTATAGTGGATCTTTCAAATTGAAATAAATAAAATCATTTGTGTTGTATTTCTTGAATAAAAATACAAGCTGACTTCGAATCTAACAAGCTGCGAAAAATATTTTAGATATTTTTGGATGTGTATCAAATCCTAAGCAAACATATCTAAATACTTCTTTCAAATTCTTCGGCGTATGTTGTACTTTTTATTTTATAATCTAGAACAAAATATATTTTTTTATATTACATTCCATTTCAAATAAATAAATGATACATGTTGAACAAAATGGTTTTTTTTTCGGTAAAAACCTGATCTGACATCAAGAATAAAAGACTACAAAAGTACTGCACGTCTCTGGTCACATATAAGCAAAACATGCAATCATATCTATTGCAAGCTGATCGATTTCGTTCTTCTCAGAAGTCATTTGAAGATATAACATTCACTTTCCAATTTTTGTTTTTCTCGCAGTGAACGTTTTGAAATTTTTAAACCAGTGTGAAATGCATCGGTTTGTATCGTGATTCGGCGCGACTGAGTTTTAACCCCCTTCTTGGCGCGTTTTCAAAATATCGTCACATTGGCGCGCTTTTGCGTTTTGTCTCCCGGAGCTTGACTCCAGGAGACATCACACAAAAGAACGCAATTTAAAGTGGTGATAATAAAAATAAATCAAAAATACATGTTTTAAAACATAGAAATTTAAAAGAATTTGAAATATCACACATTTAAAAAAAAAACAAATAACCCATTTGCCGACAATCTAGATTTCTAACGGAGTTTGGGAGATCACGATAATAAAAATAGAGCAAAAATACATACATTAACGCAGAATCTTAAAATATTGCAAAAATTAGAATGTAAAAAGCATGCATATTGCGAAAAATTAAAACAAATCTCATTTATATGCACATACACTCGATGAACTCTCTTCGTAATCCAACGGCAAAGATCTTTTGCCAGCGGTCTAATAACACACCAGAAATTCAATTTCAGGCGCCAGAATTAAAATTCCTAAGTTTCTCCTTTCACGTCCAATAAGAAAGCTAGAAAAGAAAGAACGAACAGAGCATGCGCATGAAAACAGCAAACGAAGGGGAAAAAATCGTTTCTTCGCTCCGAGGGTTGCCGAGAAGAGCGGTAGCTAAAAGTAAAGGTAACCAAGGCGCGGCGTAGTTATCGCGCGGTAGAAAACACGTCGCCAAAAAGTTGGTTAAAACTCATTTTACCCCGTGATTTTTCACTGAAAAAAAAGGTTTCTCAAAATTGAGTAAAATGTACTTCATTGTAAGTACTTCATATACTCAAAATAGCTCCAATCCAAGTGTACTTAAAACTGAGAAACACATGTACTCATTTTTGATTCCATGGTTGTGTTCAAATATAAATCACTATGAACTGCCCCCTTAACTTATAAATTAAAGTAAAAGTATGCTAGCATTTATATTTTGCTCAAAATTATTAATAATAAAAGTTTAATTGATTGTTTATTAAGAAAAATTACAAAAATTATTAGCAAAATACCCAAATCGAATATTTTTATGGCAAGAGCACATTACTTGCAAGCACTTTTAAATTATTTCAAAATACGAAAATACTTTGTGTAATTTAATATTTACATTAATAAGCGTCTTTTATGCCACCATGAATGGAGTGTTTCAAAATTGAGAAATTAATGTGATCATTTTTGATCCAAACATACTCAATTCACTATGAGTACATCGATTTACTCTTTTTGAGTATTTTTTTTTTTTTTCAGTGTTGTGTTATTTGAGAACCAGTCATATAAGGACCCCAGAAGATAAGGGGTATAAGCAGTGTTCTCGCTGGCATTTGACCAACGTTAGTAATTTGGCTAATTAAAAATAAAACACATTCGCCAAATGAAAAAAGTATTAGCAAAATAGATATATGTTCTAGATATATGTTTCAATATGTTTTAATATAACCTAAGTTTTTATGTGACAGCGATTGTTGTTAATCTACTTTCAACTATCCGCTACAAATATAAAAAAATGTATACATTATATACCGGGTGTCCCAAAAATGACTGATGGATTTTAAAATTCAATAACTTGCAAACGGTGACAGCTATTTAAATAATTTTTGCAGGAGGGTTATGTATAATGTCAGGAGTTTTTTTACTGTAATTTTTTTATTTTAGTTCGCATCTCAAACAATAGGTGGCGCTGACGGCGATTGAAGGCCAGGTCGACGCTTCACTCAGCACTGATTACCTGGCCTTTAATCGTCGTCAGCGCCACCTATTGTTTGAGATGCGAACTGAAATAAAAATTAACGGTAAAAAAAAACTCCTGACATTATACTTAGCCCTCCGGCAAAATTTTTTTAAATAGCTGTCACCGTTTGCAAATTATTGAATTTTAAAATCCATCAGTCATTTTTGGGACACCCGGTATATATAAATATATATATATGCATGTGTATGAAAAATGAAAAAGAAAAAGCAAAAATTGAGCACTAGCAATTTGGCGAATCTAATAGCTTGTTTACTCGCCAAATGAAGAATTTAGTCGCAATTTGACGCATTGGCGAGCGACAGCGAGAACACTGGGTATAAGTGACAAAACTGAAAAAAAAAATGCACTAAGGGCACAGACGACCTTGAAATATGCTTCTTTCTTTTCAGGTAATGAAGCATAAGTGATTTTTTAACTATGTGCTGCGTTCTAAAGATCAACCACTTTTTCCGAATAATAATCAGTATTCATTATTTATAAATTTAACTAAAATTGTACTCTACTTTTTTTCACATATATTGAAATAAGAGTCCAAGGACCATAATAAAAAGAGCGGCAGTCTCCTATTTCATCTCAGTCAGTTATTATTGATGTTCAAATTTAACGTCAATTATCTTTGAATTCAATTTACTCCAAATCGATTTTTTGTCACTTGCACCCCTTTGCTTCTGAGGTATTCATATTTAATATAGATTGATAAAAAAAAAGAAAGAAAGAAAGAAAAAACTATAGAATTTTTGGTACTACTCCGTCGACCAATTTCACCAAATTATACAAATCGCCAAACTAATAGCCAAATTATACATATTGACATAATTTTTTGTTTAAGTAACGAAAAAACAAATAATTAGTAGAATATTAATAAAAATATTAATAAACAATTGAAATAAAAATCACTTAATGACATTTTAAACACATGAATCATGTTTAATATCATTGAATGTGACATTCACGATCAACCATTATTGGCATTTAATCTTATAGTTTGGCGATAATTTTTTGGTCTACGGGTTAACCTATTAGTAACGAATTTTTAAAGTTCAAAATAACATTTAAGAATGTCACAGTGACTCTAGTTAAAGATTTTGAGAGTGTTTATCAATGAGATCTCATATTACACAGCTAATATTGCAGCTAAATTACATACTTAATATAACATTTTATATATTAAATAATTTTGCTAATGTTATACCAATATGTGTGGACTGCATTTGTTTTGCTTTTTTAAATATTTATCCTTTAATATTTAAAATATATATATCCGGATACACTTCTTAAAAAGAATCTCTTTCTTTTTCATTGATAAATATTTCTAACGTATATTAAAATTTTTATGAAATAAATAACCCCACTAATGTATTCCTGTGAACGTGGAATGCATTTGTATTTTTTAAATATCCCATTCTTAGTGTTAAAAAAATCCGTTTTAGTCCAGTCATTATAGTAAGTTCACCTCGGAATTCGAGATACCAAGCTGTAAGTCTGTAAATACATGTATATTGACACCCTAAAAGTTGTCTCAAAACCTACATATGGTAGGGTGTACGCAACTATTAAATTCCAAGGTCAAAGGTCACAAAAATCGTTTTTTTTTTGCGCTTTTTTTGTAAATATCTCATTTCCTAAAGGTTTTTTGCTATTTGTATTTATTATCAATATTGTAGAATACAAAATTCTCTACAAATTTTGTTTGAAAACATTTTTCATACGTCGAACCGTTTTCGAGATAGAGGGCGGAGAGCGCGCGGTCACAGCATCACTTCAGGTCAAACGGTGCCTCCGGTCGAAAACGCGCCATATATCATTTTTTTCCTAACCTATCCATTTTTTATTCAGTATTAATTTATTTAACAACACTTACCTGTCCATGTAATTGCAGAATTGTTAATGAAAATATAGGAATTATATTTGAATTTTAACCTAATTAATATAATATTAATAACTTCTTACATGATGAAAAAAAAACAAATAAATTATGAATTAATCGTTTTATTAAAAAATACTATTCAATACATTTATTTTTATTAAAAGTAAAAAAATGGAATAAAGGATACAAAAACTATAATTTATGTTTTTAATCATCTTCTTCCTCTCCATCGTCGTCTTTCGGCTGCTGGTAAATTTCAAAGACTGGTCTTCATTATCGTCTTCAACGAGATTTGTCTCAAGTTGTTCCATGATTTCGGGGTCAAAGGTTTCATCTTCGTTAATGTCGCTATGATATGGTTCTGCATTGAGACAAGCTTGCCCATTACATTGGCCACAAGCTAAAGAGCATTGCAAGCCCACTTTCCTGCATCCGCATCGCGAACCACAACCACTCTTGCAGTTGCAGAAAATTATATTTAGCAAATCTTCTGGAGCAGGTGGTAAAATTGTCATGATAGGCTCCAGAAAATCGTTTTGCATTACCCAACCCCATACCTGGGGTTCCAAATCATGCCCTAACCAAGTTTGAACTTGATAATATACACGTTTGAAATATTGATGAGAAGCTGCACTTGTTGGTGGAAGAATTGAAAGCTGCACAGGTTTATTAATTTTGTAGACTTGACGTAATGCATATAACGAAGATGATCGAGACTTTTCACAGATTTCTGAGCATTATAGACTGCCAATAAGATTTGAGTTCCACTCTCTAATAATCTCTGGGCCGAACTATTTTCTTCCTCAAATGATGCAGCTAGTTCATCCAAATTCGTCAGTTTCATAAAAACTTTTTAAAATGATTTTTTCCCCTTTTTAAAAAGCGCAGAAGTTGTGTCACAGCCACTTAATGCATGCAGAAATAAAATATGTGTTTTGGAATGAGGATAATTATCAAAACTTTTAGTCGAGTATATCTCCGTTTTTACATTTCCTTTCCCAACTTTTTTAAAGAAAATTTCTTGTTCGTAAGACAGTGTACGCCCAATTAAAATGACAAGTAAATCAATATCTTGTCCTATTATAACTGCAGTTTTTTCAGACTTTGATTCTTCAATTGCAGTTTCAACAATAAGAACATCCGCATCATCTCTGGCTTGTTTAGTAGTAATATTTGCAGCTTATAATTTTTCAGTTAAGGTATTAATGAGCATATCTTTGTTATTTCGATTTGATAAGAATTTTTCTTGAGTAACTGGTACAACCATTGTTTCATCTAAACAGACTTTATAAGTTTTTGAAAGTGCAGCAGTTCTTCTCTGCTGCTCCATAGCTTTTACGTTTCTTACTGTAGTCTGAATATTCGTCAAACACAACAATTATTTTGGAACTGTAATGCCTTTTTAAATAATTAATGTATTTATCAAAAATAATAGATAAAGTATCTTCTCTGCTCCATACAACATGACGAAGAAGAAATCCGCCATCAATAATGAACGTCACATTATTTTCATTGAGAAAAAGATCAATTGGGCTCATGTTGTCATACAATGACGATTTTGTTGTTTTTCTCATGCCATCATTATCAAATAGAGCTGTTGGATACGGATTCAATTCATATTGAAGATATTCCTCAAGATTACTTTCAAATTGTTTGCTGACAGTAATTCTTTGGAAGAGTAATAATGGAGCCACTGCAACTTTACAATCATTTCGACCGGAGGCACCGTTTGACCTGAAGTGATGCTGTGACCGCGCGCTCTCCGTCCTCTATCTCGAAAACGGTTCGACGTATGAAAAATGTTTTCAAACAAAATTTGTAGAAAATTTTATATTCTGCAATATTGATAATAAATACAAATAGCAAAAAACCTATAGGAAATGAGATATTTACAAAAAAGCGCAAAAAACCGATTTTTGTGACCTTTGACCTTGGAATTTAATAGTTGCGTACACCCTACCATATGTAGGTTTTGAGACAACTTTTAGGGTGTCAATATACAAGTATTTACAGACTTACAGCTGGGTATCTCGAATTCCGAGATTCTTACCTAATTTAAGCTTAAATGACTGGACTATTTTCTCTTCTTAAATAATATTACTTTTCTTTTATAGTTTATCAAATATTTCTGACACACAAGCTTAATTTAATGTTTTATATGTTAAATAACCCTGCTAATGTAATCCCTATGGCTGTAGAATGTATTTGTGTTTTTTAAATATATCCTACTTAATATTTAAACAAGTTGGAAATTGCACGTGAAGCGTAACAAAGGAGGTGCGTTCGTACGATAACAAAATTTAAAAAATAATCAGACCTTGCTTATATAGTAGAGCGTACTTCGGATACAGTATAATGGTCGAAATCTTTGTTTTCCTGTTAATATGCACGAAGTAATTTTTATTACACCTCAGCAACGCATATCTTATTCATAAAATATGGTTTATTATAATTAAAACATGCCCCAAACAATGTTTCCCCATATAGCATTATGCAGTGGAATACTTTTGTGTGGCCCTGTAATTTAATAATAAATATTCTTTGCATCACAGATTGTACTGAATGTATATTTTAGTATATACTTCATAGATTCATGTCAATTCTATTATGTTCGAATGAGTTCAATAGCATTAAAATGCATTTGAAACTTTTTTTCCCATTGATCGTAATGTAACGGAATACTTTTGATTGTCCCTGTAATTGATCTATGCATTCGATTTTCATAGCATTTGAAAAGACTCGACAAAATTATGCAATAATTAGATGTTTTAAATTTCAAATGATTAAAATGCATTTGAAACTTTTTTTCATTGACCGTAATGTTACGGAATCCTTTTGATTGTCCCTGTAATTGATCTATCCACCCGATTTTCATAAAATTTGAAATGACTCGACAAAATTATGTAATAATTATATTTTTTAAATTTCAAATAATTTGGTTGGGTAGTTTTTGCGTTGTTATATGCTGACGGACTGACAGAAGGAAAGACAGACGGACAGACGGACGGACTGAGCGACAACTATAGGTGCTACGTATTTACATAATTACGAACGCACCTAAAAAAAATCCCGTGCTTTCTTCGGAAAGAATGTCTTTTTTTCTTTTTTAGTTAAAATATTTCTAGCATATTTGCCCGATTTATTACTTTCTGCATTAACTAATCCCATTTATGTTATACCTACAGCGCAAGACAACAAAAAACATTAATTTTTTTGATAAATTTCAAAACAAATGAAACATTTTTTCTTATAATATGTATCATCAAACTGAAAAGCTAATGAAAATGTCTGCGAAATTTACCTCTGATTATTTTATAATGAAAATAAAGTAATTGTACAAGAAAAACGCAATTTTCGGCTGTGTAAAAAATTTAAGGGCACAAAAATAGATTTAATATAGTAGCCAAAGAAACAAATATTTAAATTATTATGCACTCATCTATGAGTTTAATGATTCCAAATATTCCCCCATTCCACGGCATCATTAGTTTTTGGCACAGTTCGGGATTGTTTTTCTACTATTTCTCATCAATTGTATATGTTCAAATTCTGAAGAAAAAGCCTTCCATTTTTATAAACTTATCTTACTAGATCTCCCCATAAGTTATCGAAAGGATTTAAATCACTATTTATAAGAAGCCATTGCAAAGCTTCACTATTTTTCTTGTAGAACTAATTTTTTTTCTTGTGACTTGTATGGATAGGCGCATTATCTCGCTGTTATATCCGGGTTTTTTTTCTTGCCTGAAATGTTGCAACAAATGAAAGATAGTCAGAAAGAGTTGTGTACATGTGTCCTTGAATTAAATTTTCGTGAAAGATATATAAGTGACACCACGTCCTTGAATGAAAAGAAGCCCCATGTCGCAATGAATCCGCCACCTACCTGATGCTTTAATAAAACTTCTTTTTCTTTTTTTTTAAACCATCCCAATATTATTTCCAGTCATCAGAACCATTTAAGTTTCATTTGTTTCCATTGGTAAAAATTAAATAACTTGATTTAAGAAAAAAGAAAAAAAATTAAAAAATCAATTAGATGGCGGATTCCTTGCAATATGGGGCTGCTTTTCGTTTAACGACGTTGTGTCACTTGTATATCTTTCAGGATAATTTAATTCAAAGACACATATATAAACTCTTTTTTACCATCTTTCATTTGTTGTAACACTTATTACAGGAAAACAGGTATATAACAGCGAGATATTGCACCTATCCACACAAGTCGTGAGATAAAACTTTAGTTCTATAAGAAAAATATTGAAGTTGTGCAATGACCTCTCAGAAAACCTGATTTTAATCCTATCGATAACTTAAGGGGAGATCTAGAAGATGAGTTTACAAAAATTGAAGGCCTTTTCTTCAGCATCAGAACTCAGATCTGCAATTGAAGATGAATTGTACAAAATTAATCCCGAAATGGGACAGAAATTAATGATGTCGAGTAATGATGGAATATTTGCAATCATTAAACTGTTCAGTGAGGGCATTATACATTAATTTTTTTTTTTTTTTTGTTACAATATCGAATTTATTTTGCTGTCCTTAAAGTTTCTCCACAGGCAAAAACAGGGTTTTTTTACAATTACTTTATTTTCATAATAAAATACTCACGGTCGAATTTGTTGACTTTTTTATTAGTTTTTCAGCTGGACTATACATATCACAAGGAAAAAAGTTTTATTTCCTTTCAAATTTATAAAAAAAATAATAACATTTTTTGCTGTCCTTACAGTTTTTACACGCACTGTATGTGCACTACGACAAAATATTGATAACATACGTATTTAATTTAACATTTTATGTGTTAAAATATTATCGATGCTGACGAATTCTGAGTAAAAGTTTAACACTTCATATAAAATCAAGTATATATATATAAGTATACATTTACAAATATTTTGACTACTGGAAAAAAAGAAACAATTTTTATCCCTTTCATGAGCAAAATATTCTAATTTAAAAAATGCTGAAGTGGTTGACTGCCACCAAAATTTTTCAAAATAAGTCGATGGTTTTCTTCTCGTGCATTAACATTTAAATTTTAGCCGAAATTTCTGGTACAAATTTGGCAGTTGAAATTAAAATTACGTCGGAAGTATATACATCCCACGGTCTATTAAAGTGTTAAAAAAACACACAGAAATTTTAAACGAAATTAAAAATATTGTTTTCTCTGAAAGATATTTTAAAATATGACTGCATTCATCGTTTATAGGCTTTAGATCTGAGAAGAAACATTAAGATCGTATTGACATCAGGGTCGTAACTAGAAATGAATAATAGGGGGATGGGGGAGTAGGGGCGCTCAAGAAAATGAAGGTCTATTTTCTCTCGCTCTGTCTCTGACGCAGAAAGATAAATTACTGCATATTCAGTCTAAAGGTACTATATTTCTAATTAAACTATTGTCATAGCTTCATTTTGTGATAAGAAAAGAATATGATAATGAAAAATTCGAGTGTATAACTAGTGTAATATAAACTAGTGCATCGTATAAGCTTTATATGTGCAAATAGGATGAGCAAGTACTGAAACACTTTTTTTTTCGCTACAGTTTAATATTTCTGCAAAACTGTGAAAGGTCTTCAAAACTAAATTAGATTTGTTAACAGAATTTGGCACTTCAAGGTTATCCCGTCGACCAAAAAATTATCGCCAAACTGTAAGATTAAATGCCAATAATGAATGATCGTGAATGTTACATTCAATGACATTAAATGCAATTCACGTGTTTAAAATGTCATTAAGGGATTTTTATTTCGACTTTTTATTAATATTTTTATTAATATTCTACTAATTATTGGTTTTTTCGTTATTTAAAATTTAAATTATGTCAACATGTATAATTTGGCTATTAATTTGGTGATTTGTATAATTTGGCGAAATTGGTCGACGGGGTAATCTAGAAGTACCCAGAATTTCCTTTGGATTTTCGGAAAATAAATTCATTTAGTAACCTTGGGATCTTTTCCAGGATTTCATCTCAAAAGGTTTTAGGGGGGCTGTGCCGCCTCTAGAACCCCATTAGCAATGGTCCTGATTGACAATCTTAAGCTCTTCACTACTGAGTTCCTCTTCACAAACCAAAGACATTGGAAGGGCTCAAGAAACAAATCAATGCTGCTTCAATAATATGATGACACTACGAAATGTGTAGCGAGAGTTCAACTACTGCCCGACCATGTGCCTTATGAATGAATCTTTTATAATAGTCCTGTATTATTGATTAATAATGTTTTCTTCTCCTGTTTGACTTTAGAGCAAGAGTTTTAATCTATATGTATTTTGTCGAATCTTGTACATCAAAACATTTCTTTCCGAGATCGAAATTGGAATTATGTTATGATATCTACACTGAAAGAAAATGAATTGTTTTTAGACTTAATTTGAGCTTATCAAATACAAAATAAGATTTTAATATACTCTCGTTCCGATATGAGCACCGATCAAAGTATTGTGATATTCTTGGAAAGGTTTAACTTTAATCTTTTATACAAACTGTGGAAGCCGAACGCCAATTTAGGTGTAAAAGTTTTAAACGACATATGATGCTGTCCGCCCTTTTGAAATACTTTTACAGCGGTGTTACTGGACTTGGATTCGAGGAAAATTAGATCATATAGCACAAAAAGGGAATTTCGTAGGATACGACAAAAACTCGAAATAGTATCGCGTATACAGTAAAAAAAAATAGTAATAGCAAGAACTTGAATAGCAAGAATTTCACAGAAAATAGTAAAATTAAATTAAAATAAAGTAGTTACATAGAAAATTCACATGAGAGTAAAAATTACATTGAAACAGAGATAAATAACACAATCGAAGAACCAACCTCGTCAAAACAACCGATCACTGAATTTAGACGATCTCAGAAATCAAACAGGGAGTACCATCACAGAGATATGTCTGTTATGTAAAGAATGATAGGAAAGAACCTATAAGTTAGAACTGCATATAGCAAATTAATAATTCCAAAGAAAAAGGAAATTGACTCAAAGGGACAAAACCGGAAATTAATTCGTAAAAAAAATAACATATGGCAATTAGTAGATCCTTCACACACACACACACAAAGAAAAAAAAAACATTGAAATGAAATCATATAATTTGAAATAACATCAAATAATTAACGATGTGTGTGAAAGAACTATTTCTTCACGCCACATGTGACCTAAATGAAAATCACGTGTTTATCTAAAAAAAGGATTTTTAATAGGACTTTTCTTTTTCACTTTTTTTCATTATGTTCAGTTATTTAAAAGTAGATGAGATGTAATTTTTAAAACGCTGATATAAAGCAGCACAGTTTCTTAACTTGTATTTTTTTTAAAACGTAACATAATATGTTAAACACAATTAGCACTATAGATATTAAATTTTTCATGTCTCAAAAGTTTTAATTAATACATTTTATTTGATAAAAAATTATACATAAATACTAAACAACATATAGTTCCTGAATGAAAAAGATCGTGGAATAATAACGCCGTCTGTTCATAAGAGAAATTTCTCGATTGGATTTAAACAGGTAAGAATTTTATTTTACCTATATCTGTTATGTAATGTTTTACAGAATTATCAGATTAATGATTTAATATACCGTATTTACTCGTGTATAAGGCGCACTTTTCTTTTCAAAAGATTAGGGCAAAACTCCTAGGTGTGCCTTAAACACGGAATAATTTTTTACTGTTGGATGCAGTCGAACTATGTACATATGAAACAAGAAATTAATCAAAGAAGATATTAAAACTCAGAAAATGTTACTTAATTGAAGTATTACTGCATATTTATTTCACTCCTTGCAGTTTTTCACACAACAGAGCTAGTGACATTATCTAAACGCTAATTAGCAATTTTCTTTACTGTCACTCATTCCTCTTTCCCGTCATTCTCTTTCAATCCGAAGTCTACAAATGCATTTTCGTCTTGTTTTCTGGTCTGGTGTAATGTTTGTTTCGACTTTTTTTTTTTCCTGAAATTCATTTGGTCATTCTTCATTAGCGTATCAAATTTATGGTGCGCGTTATACACGAGATTTTAATAAATCATCATTTTTACTTGTAAAGTAGGGGTGCGCCTTATACACGCGTGCGCCCTTTACACGAGTAAATACGGTATTGTTCAGAATCGTAATCGTAATCTGAATATGATTGCGAAACATCTATTGAGCAATTGAGAAGGGGTAGTTATATCTAACTTTTGCCAACATAATACAGTTGAGTAATGTGAATTACTGTATGTACCATTCATCTCTTATGCTGTCCTATTAGAGTCGAGATTGACGTTGGGATGGAACATGTCTTGAAGTCTAGAAAAACGTTTATGTTTTCTTAATTGTAATTTGTGGGAAAATGGCGTTGCGTTTAAAATTTTGATAAATGAAATAATAACTCTATCATAATAACTATAGTACGTACGTATTTCTATTCAAAATACTTCTTAAGCTATAGAATAAAAACAAAAAAAAAAGTCTCATTCATACTTACATTCTTTTATTAAACAATTTGTCTCAGTAGTTTACTCAAATTCTTTGTAGATAGGAGTTATTTATTTCAGATTGATAAACTGATTCCTCCACCTCCCCCTTATAATTATACCTCATTTCAATTGAAATAGATCAAATTTTCATAGCACTCGTTCGTCTTGCTGTAAATAAAAGTACGATCTATCTTTAAAAAATATAAACTAAAAAGAACTACATATTTCCGGGCTGATATCAATAAATGTATAATCATATCTATTGTAAACCGAGCGATTTTATTCATCTCACGATCAGTCGAATATATAATATTCACTCCCAAATTCCACTTTCTCTGTGCGAATAGACTGGAAATTCTAAAAAAGAATTTGAAATGCCAGAGTATGTATTGGAACAGCATAGTTGTTTTCTCACGGCTGGGAATCAATCATATATAATGCAGATAGATAAAATATCAATATATTTTCAGCACCATGAAATAACTTCTGGGAATTTTATGTTTTCAGATCTTAGGTTTCATACTTCTTGGGAATTTTGTTGTTGTTGTTTTTGTTAGGTTGAAGAATTGAGTAAAAAGTATTTTTTTCTATACTTTGGTGTATATTTTTATCTAAAGTATGTTTTGCTTTCGGAACTTCAGAAATTGCTATTGAATTAACATTAAATTAAAATTTTAAAACTATTTATATATGACTTTTAGGAGAAAACTAAATATTGATCGGTTCTAAACCGGTATTTCGTAGTCGCTTATTACAAATACGCACCGTGCGATCAAATTGCGACAATGGAGGCGGTTTCACACAAATTCGCACGGTGCGATCCTCAGTTTGGAAATTCAACGAATTATGAATCTCTAGGGATATTTTATATTTTTATGTGCTAACAGTTTATTCTTACTCTTACTTAGTCCACATAACATCGAAGAATGTTCCTTTATTTTGGAATGCTGCCACCACCGGTAACTAAATGATATCGGAAACGCTGTGAGAAAGAATTATCAAAAAGAATACTAACTCACCCAATGAGAATTAACTAATAATTTATTTACATTTTATTTACATATAAGAAAACAATATTTACAACTAAGAACTCGAATATAGATTATCCGATCCGGCATTAAGTAAAATACAGCAAATACATTATGCGTATCGGATTTACTTGTTAAAATATCCATAACCCTCTCATACTATGTTCATTAAAACTGATTTAAAGAAGATCTTCTAGATACAATGAACATATAAGCCAAGAGCCTACGTTTTTTCTCCAAAACTATCTAAAGGGAACATTGAGTGTGCGCGTTGGCCTCCACAAACAAAACTGACTCTTACCTATCATCCTAATAAAACCCCAAAAAGCAGCAATACATCTCTGAGCTAAGGAACTACTATCAGAAATTCCTCCCCAACTAAATAGCTTTGAATTTCATTGTTTGCCACATCTAAAGTATGTGTTTGTGAATAGCAAGTCTTGTCTAGATTATATATTTGTGAGTAGTAAGCTCCCATTCATTGACACACGTTCATATAACGCTTTCTAACTACAATATCACGGATTAACATCAGGATAAGAAAAAATGTCTTCTTAAAACTCCAAGCTACACAGAAGGTGACATGAATACAGTTCGCAAGTAAAAATATAGTATCATATAGCGGTAATTCTAAATATTATCTGCTCATCAGAACCGGACATGTTTATTGTTACATCAAATGTAAATTACGTGTTGCCAGTAGAGTTCTGTTATAAATAAAAGATTGACGACATACGCGAAGAGCATATGCTCAAAATATAAGTTATTTGTCCACCTTATAGTAACACACATTACACAAGTTGGAAATACTCGTTTAGACAGAATCAGCTAGATTAGTGAGATTTCAATAAATATTCGCGTGGAAATGATGTCATGCTCGCTAAATTTTTACCCAAAGTTCCCTAGACTAAAATCCTCTCAACACTCATCAATCTCTTATTTACACATCCCTTTAATTTCGAGCAGATTCCACGTTTGATTTAGAATTACAAAATTCCTTGTTTTTATTCTTATGTTTACTATGTCTTTTCTAGAGATTTTGAAACTACACGTTTGACATAATGTAAACAATCATGTATGGAAATTTTTATCGCGCTCCTGAAAAAGCAATTACATGATAAAATAACTATTGTTTAAAGCTAAAAACTTTCTCTGGTTTAACAAAATTATAACGCGATAAATTACTTTCAAAATCCGTGGATGGTGATTGAGAAATTTGCAAGCATACACGCGTGACATTAAAAAAAAAAAAAAAAAAAAAAAAAAAAAAACTGAAGCTTTTTTTGAAGTAATCAGGCCTTGATTACCGAATACACTGTAAAAGAAAATCTGTAAAGGTACTAAACATTTTCTAGGAAACTGAAATTCCAAGAACTTTTCATGTAAAGGTAACAGCAAAAATTCAAGTTTCAGGATCGGTTACACGGATTTTTCCTGTTACCATTACATGAAAAGTTCTTGGCACCCCAGTTTCCTAGAAAATGTTTAGTACCTTTACAGATTTTTTTTTTAAGTTTAGGCACGACAAGCATGTGCTCCCCTTTAGAAAAATTTGAAGGGGCCCAAAACTGAGAAAACGAAGACTTCCGAAATTCTTATTGATTTAATTGTAATTTTAGATTACTTTTTTTACACAACTAAATATTAATACTTTTCTTTTACTTTGTTTTGAATGCACAATCTTAAATATTAATAATTGAAACTATTGCCAAAATTGAAAGAATTATTTAAAAATATTAATATTTTATGTATGTTAAATTCAAACTTTTTATCCAACCTAAATTTTTTGCGGTAGTAACACTATGCAAAATCATTTTTCCATATTTTTCTTGGTTATATCCAATGTTGCATATATATATATATATATATATATATATATAGGGGAACGTAAAAAAAGGTCTTTAATGAAATACATGTGAACAGAACTGAGTCATGCTATGTAGTACTGGTGAGTTAGCACATATGTCGAGCTTAAAAAGCTTTTTTCCGAATCAAAGGTGGCGACAAAATGACACTGTGCTTCCCATATCTTCAGAGATTAATCGGGCTCTGGAAGTAATTGACAAATATCTAAGAATGCTGTCAATGAGAATTTGAGATTAACCTTTGGTAAAATCAATACTTAAAACTGAATTATCGAATTACATCAATGTAAAATTACATCATATTTCCATAATCAATGATTAAAATTTAATAAGTTTAAAATCTACTTTTTACTATTCAAAAACAAGGTTTATATTTGTAATGATAAATTTGTCAGGTGTGGCAATCCCAAAACTTTCATTTGTCTCATGTATGTTAATGCTTCAAAAGTCGCTACCACAGTGCCAAAATTAAATAACAATCTCTGCTCATCTTGAGTATTCTAAAGGCATGAAATTTCGTGCATTAGTTCTTAAAATTACTATAATATTAATAAAATTCTATCTTTAATCCGGGTTATCGTTAAATAAAAAGATCTAGGAATCCCAGTTTCCTAAAAAAATGTTAGTACACAGTAAAAAAAAAAAAAAAAAAAAAAAATCTGTAATGTTACTAAGATTTTTCTAGTAGAGCTGTATTCCAAGAACTTTTCATGTAACGGTAACAGCAAAAACTCATGTAACCTTCCTCGGTTACATGAAATTTTGCTGTTATCGTTGCATGAAAAGTTCTTGGAACACAAGTTTACTTCAGTAACTTGTGTTCCAAGGACTTTTCATATTTTTGAGAAACTAATCATTTTCATTTTTTTAGTAACTTATTTTAGTAACTTAACAGATTTTTTATTTACTGTGTAACCTTTTATATTTTTTTTTATTTACAGTGAAAGTGCGTATTTGTTACTTGAATTTATGTTGTTCCCGGTGCATAAAAATTTATAGACATCTCAGTTTCCTAAAAAATTATTACTAACTTTACATATATATTATGTGTATTTTATAGTGAAAGCGTGTATTTGTTACATGAATTTTTGCTGATCCTGGTACATAAAAAGTTTTAAGCATCCCAGTTTCCTAAAAAAATGTTGCTAACCTTACATATTTTTTTTTCAGTGTAAACGTACATCTCTTTCAAAAATTTTTGTTGTTCCCGATACATAAATGATAGACATCCCAGTTTCCTAGAAAAGTCTTCTCAAAGAATAAATCTTTGTATATTTTTTGTTTATAAATGCTCTACTAGTTAATTCTATTAGTAGATTTATAAATAACGTATATTATAATAATTCTTAGTAACTTATTTTTTTTTTAACATTGTATGATTTCTTGTCCATACTATTTAAATGACTCGTGAAACATTAAGATTTTTTTCTATGTGATCCTCGACCATGAAACGTTAAAAACGCCTACAATAAAATCTTACCAATTATTATATCAAAATATTGAAAGCTTTACTTTGTTAAAATTTTAATAAACATAATGAAGAAAAAATCTCATATTTATTTATTTGCTTTTAAATATGAATAGCGACGATAAATCTTCCTAAATTTACAAAAATAACATTTATATATAGAGATATAATTAACTTAGTTTTAAAACGTATGTTATACGGTATCATATAAATTACAAAATTAAAAATACTTTTTTAAAGAAACACGCTATCAGTGATAGACTCGCTAAATATTCCCATTAAAATTATCTGCTCCATATCACATCAGAAAAAAAAACAGATTAGAGATACCAATGCATTTTTTCCTCTCATATTTAAAGCGATAATTGTTACAGCTTACATAAAAATTCACGAAAATTTTCGGAGATATAAATTATAATTAACTAAGAGAAGATTTATTTTTTGATTCCTTTCATTAGATAAACTATTTTAAATAAATGAAAATGTTTTCGAAATTACTAATTTACAAATTAAATTCTTATATTATACGTTAATTTTTTTAAACAAAAAGAAAAAAATATATATAGGAAAATGAAAAATATTTTTATGTTAAGATCCGATGAACTTATTATTTATTCGAATTCTTTTTTTCTATACTTTTCACGTAATAGTGTAAATTATAAAGCAAGCAATGCACAAGTATTTCGAATACTGTTTGAGTAAGTACTCGTATAACGAACTATTATTTTCAAAAATCATTATACAAGATAAATCGAGGTTTTGTATATCTAAAGTGATTTTATTAGATGAAATTCGTACAGTTGGAAATCATTGTGTGTCTTTGATGAATTAATTAGATTTTATTTTATATGAAAATAAAAAGCTTTGTTCAGAGCTACAGCGAGCCAATTTAGGCACACGTATAATTAATTAGTAACTGCGCATCTTTAATAAAACCACATAATTAATTAATAATTATGTATATTTATGTATGTATTAATTACTTTTACAAAATACTTGGAGTTTTGTTTCCGTTTTTGTTTTCGACCGAAAATAAGAAGCCCACCGAAATTCGGTTTCAGTCTCAAAAATTTATTTCAGTCTATCAAATGCAAGGTGCAAGTGTCCATTGGTACGTGAGTGCGTATGATAAAAAGAAACAAGTCGGAAATTAAACCTCAAACGTGGCAAATGAGGTACTATAGGATAAAATGGGGACAGACATTGCAGCAGGACAGATGTGGCAGAGACTGTATGGGCGACGCTAGTACACTGTAAAAAAAATCTCTCAAGTTACTAAAAGTTTTATAGGAAACTGGGATTCCTAGAGCTTTTTTATGTAACGGCAAAAGCCAAAATTCCTGTAACAGATACAGGTTTGCACACAAAAATTAATAAATATCTAAGGTTACTAAGAATTTTATAGGAAACTGGGATTCTTAGAATTTTTCATGTAACTGCAACCCAGGTTACAGATAAAATTTTACTACGATAACAGTAACTTTAATAGACTCGTTTGTAAAGTTACAGATTTCTGTAAAAAAATTAGTTTACAAAAATTAGTTTTGTAGATTTACATTTTTTCATGTACAGTGTACAGATAAAGTGTTAGTAACCACACAGATTTTGGCAATTTTATATCTGTATGATTACAGATTTTTTTTACAGTGTACCACCTAGATTAAATTAAGAAGTTTGATGAATTTCTAAGTACTGTGTGTCGTATTTTATGCATTTTTACTGCCTTATTGTCAGTATTTACGTATTTATGCCAATTTTTATGCTTCAGACCTGCGTGGTAAGTTGCTAAAATTATTCTAATAAAGTTTTATTATCTTTCTTATAAAATATATATAGAAAATATAGGGATTTCATCCCAAGCTGTTAGAAACTGTAGATTACATGTTCTTAGAATATAGGCATGTGCTTGTCATCCTCCCACATTGTAAACATGACACAAAATGCCCATGTGGCATCTTAACTGCTTATTATGGGACAGATGCCGTTCCGAGTTTGAGGAACAAATTCCGTCTAAGCGTTTGGAACATAATATTCCGTTCACTAAGCTCCAGGTTTCCATGCAATACAAGCAATATTTAAGATGATATAATTCTATAGATTTAATGAATTTTCAACACATTGAAGAAAGATTAATACTCTAAAGGATTATATTCATATTTGTAGCTATGTTTTTTAATATAATGTTGAAATAATCATGTTTTCTTATCATTAAATACAAAATGCAGTGAATGCAACATTACAATTTTACTCATTTGCAAGACGCTCAGAGGGTGAAACATAAGGTAGTCACAATCGTCATAATCTTTGATTATTCTCACACATATTTCTTATTGTAAACTTTGCATTTTTCAATCGGACCATTTTCTCGATTCAACTCTCTTAAAACCGCAGCCACAAAATAACTCAAGTTGAGCCGATATTCACTCATCACGCGATATGAAAGGCAGCTTCTCAAAGAGTTGAAACAACTCGACTAGCGAGTTCTTTGTAAGCAATTTAAATCAAGATGAGTTTAAAAAAAGCAATTTAAATCAAGACGATAAAACGTTTGATGAAAAAACTTATTCACGATCCAATAAATTACAGCTCTTTCCTGAGAAGCCAAATCCATTCTTTCGTTTTAAGAGTGAACAGGGCAAAATTTTCTGTTTTGGAAAATGGTGACAGAAGATTAAAAAAAAATTTTAAAGACGCTCCAGGCAAAGGAATTAAGAAGAACATACCAAACTTTAAAAAAAATGACGCGAATTTTTAAAATTTAAAACCAAACTGTCGTCAGTTTGATTATATGAAAAAACTACACTAGCTCCCACCAATTACGATGATTGGAATGTTGGAGAAGTAGTAATTTCTATGACAAGCGGCCAAAAAAATATTATTTAAAGTAAATGACTCTTACATTTATTATTAATAACTACCCATGTCCTGTTTAATCCATGTTTTTCTAAAACTATAGAGGTTTTGAAAGTATTCAAAAGGCTAAAAATAATGTCAGAACAATTAATGCAAATTCAGCAAAAATATAAAGGGGATTTTCAAAGATAAACATAATATGAACACAGAAGAGTAGTCGATTAACAATTTCTAATGTATCAAACATAATGATTATTAGACTAATTGATCTAAGAAATTTTAAAAGCTTGGGTTTCTACTTTTATAATGGATGTCATGTTAAGAAATAAACACACATCCGATAATGTTCGAGTAAAGACAAAGGAAATTGAAAATGCAGACTCGTATCATCAAAATATTACAATTCAGTAAAACCCCGATAATTCGAATTAATTTGGACCAGACCTAATCCGGATCATCCGGAGAATTAGAAATAAATGAAGTAAAATAAAACATACTTACAGAAAATCACCTTTATGTAAAACTGAAAAGTGGTTGAATTCAATGTTGCATCTTTTAAAATATAAATAATTTTCTGCAAGTGATATTGTTGGCGCGTTTTGTCACAATAACAAGGAAACAGACTTATGGGCTGACAAAGATCGGAAATCGATCTTTATCAGACAATGTGTCTTATACGGGCTATTTTATCTTGCTTTCTTGCATTGCTCTATGTAAAAATTTATTGTGCAATGATTTTTTATGACAATTCTAAGTGGTTCAAATAGAAAATTAGGAAAATCGGAAATGACAAACTTAGTAATACATTATTGTTATAGAAAGCTTAAGGTATTCTTCCGAAAAGATTTCATAAAAAGTTTTGTTTTATTTAGAATACGATGATGATACAAGTTAATGTTATGGAAATTAGCCTTTCGCTTCACAAATTTGAAAACAAAAAATAAACAAACCTATCCGGATAAACGGTGTCCGAATTAGCGGAGTTCTATTGTACTTAAATATGTAGTAAGGATTTTTTTTTAAATACTATTATTTTAGTAATATTAAATTAATATGCGGTAAATTTTTCTCATGTAAAATGTATGTTTTGAGAAACAATCAAATGCGATGATTTTACTATTTGAAATATAATTTTTAAAATAAACTAAATTGTTGAAAATGTAAACTGTCCCCTTAAACATTTTTCGTTTATTTATTTATTTATTTATTTATTTTTTCGTAATACAAGATTTTTTTCTCTGAAAGTTTCATTTTTCTTTTTAATCCACATACTATAAATCCTCCAAGCAATCAATCAATTAATTTAACTTTAACCATTTATAAAGATTTACAAGCATGTCATACTCTTCAAGCAAGAATAGATAACGTCAAATGACATTACGCTACCGCAGATTTCATTAATAAGGCCTTAAATCATTTTTTATTAAGAATATTTACTTTCTTTCGTTGCTATGTAATGAGAATTAATAGATACTTTCCTTTTTTACGAATTATTTTAGATTTAATCAGTTTTGAACTATAATAAATGTAGTAAGGGATCAGATAAAATCTTTTAACATTTTTAAAGCCAGAATCGTGCTGTGCATTAAAAAAATCAACGCCAATTTTCTCTCTGTGAAAATTTTCCAAGTATTTATATATTCAATCGATGCTGAATTTATTTGAGTTTTGGTGTTTGCCCCAAGTCGATGATTCACGGATAATATTCCGTCTTGTGCTGTATTTGTAGCATTGCCAACATGTAACCAGAGTTTTCGGCGTTAGTAATTTGGCTGATTAAAAATAAAAAACATTCGAAAAATGAAAAAAGTACTAGCAAAATAAACTCGCCGTAGTAGCAATAATAATAATAATAATAATAATAATAATAATAATAATAATAATAATAATAATAAATAAAAAAACTTTTTAATGTAATCCTTTCTTTTTCATTATGTTCAAAAATAAATTTCTATAATTGCGATAAAGATTGTTATTAATCTAATTTCAACTATCCGCTGCAAATATATTAAAAATATGTATGTATAGAATTTAGTCGCAATTTGGCGCAATGGCGAGCGTCAGCGAGAACCCTGCATGTAACAGTGAGAAGTTACAGACTGGGTATCGTCCATGTGATATAGTCGGTAGAACGTCAGTGCGCAATACTGATGGCCTGAGTTCGAGTTCCTGCACGGAAGTACTTTTTAACTAGGTTGGTATTTGCACCTCTTAAGCAATTTGAAACGTGATTTTAGTTTGAAATATTGTATGCAAGGCGAATTTCCACTCTAGAAATTTTTTCAAGAATTAATAGTCAGTTCTTTTAAATAAACAGTATTTATGGTACAGTTTCAGTTTCAGCTAGGTGAGGAGGCCTACCAAATGGCTTAAGCACAACAAGCCCCACCTAGCAGGGTGTAACAACTATGCAAAAAGCCCCAACCATGGACCAATACAGGACTGCCAAAGGGAAAGGAGAATATCCGCAGATGATACGGTGCCAACTCCAGGAGAGACCAGAGGCACAACTGAATGGCCCCCAGACCGCCATCAAAAATATATTAGATAACAAATAAAAGAATACAATGTAAACACAATGACAACGGGTAGCACTATCTATTCAGGGCGTGCCCAAAAGTAAACATAATTCATGAATTCTGCACAGTGATAAATACAAAATTATATGTACAATATAAATAATTAAGATAAACCTATGAACATATACATAATCAGAAGTTGCAATAATCATAATTCTAACTTAACTAATACTTAATGATGATAAATTTTCTTAGTTTTCAAAAGGTTAAAATAGTAATAGGTTAAGACAATTTAGAGATAATTGAATAGAATAAATAAAATAATCAGAATAATAGAGTTACAAGTAATAAAATAACAACAACAACAAACAAATGATAACGTAAAACTTGTTAAATAATTTTGCTAATGATAATTTAGTAGGTTGGAGTTCTGTTTAAAAATGTTCTTGTCATATTCTAAATGTCCTCATCATCTATTAAGTGCATGTAGAAATATAATTTTTTCATACTCATATTGAAATTCATTTATTTTTAAATCAATCATTTTATAATCTATAAAATCTTTTATAATCATGTGCATAACGCACGCCCGTAAATATCAATTTAATTTTTGGAATTAAAAGTGCGGGCTATACACTGGATTTTATAGAAATGGAACTCCAGAAAACACTGGATACGAAATTACACTAGATAAATTATAACACAGTTGTTCTAATTGATAAAAAAAAATCATATGAGATGTAAATCTCGAATTGGGCAAAAATTTACAAAATTTATGTCATTACGTACGTTCGTAATTATGTAAATATGAAACACCTATATTCGTCTTTCTGTCCGTCTGTCTGTATGTCCGCATATAACAGAGGAAAAATCACCCAACCGAATCTTTTGAAATATAAAATATATAATTGTAGAATAATTTTGTCGAGTAATTTTAAATTTTATGAAAATCGGATGTATAATTTAATGACAAGGAGAATCAAAAGTATTAGGTTACATTACTAACAATGAGAAACTAACATTATGACCAACGACAAAATATAGTTTCAAATGAATTTTAATGATGTTACACACTTTCGAACATAATAAAATTCATATGCATCGATGAATTATTTACTAAAATATACATTTTGTACAATCTGTGGTGCAAAGAAAATTTTTTTATTAATTTACAGAGCCACACTGGGCATTACTTAACGGAACAGGGGAAACGTTGTTTGTAACGCGTTTTAATATTACTAAACTATTTCACATTTGTTAAAATTGGTATACATTGCAGTGGTTTACTACAATTTACTTCCCATATACTGGAAAGAAGATAGTATTTACAACGACACACAAAAGATTTCGGCTACTATACTGTATCCAAAGTACTCTATACTATTATATAAAGATCTCAATATTTTTAAAACTTCGTTATAGTACGAATGCACCACATGTGCTACGCTTGAAGTGCATTTTCGGACTTGTTTAAACATTGTTTTTTAAAAAATGTACTTTACTGTGGTAATCTAAAATCTTTTTAATTTTGTATGCCAATTTTTTTGCACTTAAACGGACTCATCTGGTACCCTTAAAAACAAACATTAATTTGAAAAAAGATTTTTTTTTAATCTTGTTTCATATTTATAGATCTATTAATTACTTTTTCTTTTTTATGTAGATGATAAAAAAATGCCATTGAATTATGAATTTTCTGTTGTTTTAATTAAACTTAATCCTCATTAATTATAGTTTTTTTACATTAAAAAATTAATGACATTATTTCATTAAAATCAAATAAAATAAAATAAAATATGAAATAAGATCTTCCTATTTATCGGGGATAAAATCTTAAAAGAAAAAACAGAAAAAAAAATATATTTTTTTAATAAATCCAATTAACAGTTTTTGAATCTTTTTAATTTTTTTCCATAATTGCTGTTTTTTCTATATATATATTTTTTTCCATAATAAGAAAATATTCGTTTTTGTTTATGTTGAATCCACAGAATTTCTTACAAATTTAAATTTTGAAGAAGTTATTATTATTATTATTATAGACTTCGAGGATGTAGCATTTATGACCAACTCAGCGACTTCACGGATGAAAATCACAGACTTCTCACATAAATAGACGCCACATTCCATTGTTCTCTCGGCAAGGTTTCGTATCCAGCATCTTTGGCGAAAAAATTCCGTTTTTTGGCGGTGATCGCTTTATTGGCAACTTTCAGATTTCACAAAGAGAAAAGCAGAAGAGCGGTCAACTCAAGACAAACATAAGATTGTGAGTTTCGGCGGGAGAAAAACCGGTTTGGCGCGCTAAATCTGCCCTCCGTTACGTGACGGAAGGCATAGATCCCGGCGTAAGAAAAGGTTGCGATGTGGAGTCTAGTTATGAGAAGTCTGTGATGAAAATCAAGGATTACTTAAATCTCAACTTGCATATTAAAACGCATTCGGTCTGCCAAGTCATATTTTGGTGGAAAACACCTAAAATCCCGATTTTAGCGGTTGACTCATTGGTTTACCATTATGTTTTCTACTCTCAATTCCTTGTGTTTTCATATTTTTGGCTGCCGGAAAGCACAGTGGTAAACCTGCGAGTCAACCGTTAAAATCGCACTTTTAGTTATTTTCCACCAAGATATGACCTGGTAGCAGTGTTCTCGCTGTCGCTCGCCATTGCACCAGCGTACAATGTACTGATATGCGACTAAATTCTTCATTCTGCGAGTAAAGAAGCGATTAGATTCGCCAAATTGCTAGTGCTCAATTTTTGCTTTTTCTTTCTTTCTTTCTTTTTCTTTTTTCCCTTTCTTTTTTTATACATATGCATGTATAAATATTTTTAATACATACATATTTTTAACGTATTTGAAGCGAATAGTTAAATTTAGATTAATAACAATCATTGTCGGAGTTATAAAAACTGAGGCTGTTTTTATAGAACATATTAAAAAAAAAAGTGGGTACATTAAAGGATTAAAGATAATTTTTTTAGTGCTACACGGCGAATCTATTTTGCTAATACTTTTTTCATTTGGCGAATGTTTTTTATTTTTAATTAGCCAAATTGCTAACGTTGGTCAAATGTCAGCGAGAACACTGCTTGGTAGACCGACTTTAATATGAGAATCGAGATTTAACTAATCCTACAGTTTTATGCGTAAACTCGATGAGGTGATTGTCTGAGCTGCCGCCTTCCGGTCTATTATTATTTTTATTTTTATTTAAACAGTGCATTAAAACACATTGCGAATTTTTTTTTGCATGAAAAAAAAGAATCGTAAATCGTAATTCAAACTTGTTTAATGAGGTGCATTCGTATATTAAGTGTTTTTACAATTATTCAAATCTTGGTGCAATAACTGTTGCACTCTCATGCAAAAATTTACTATGGTAATATATATCAATTTCTGTGATACGGAAATAACATGACTCCAAGTTAAATAGGACGTTATCACACAGCATCATTACATATCATGAAATATCCTTGAAATAATTTTGTATGATAGCTTTTAATGGAACTAAATGAACCTTTGTTAATATCTTTCTACTTTTGATCCGATTTTTATGGATTAAAAGACTGGATAATATTCTGCAACTATTATATACCGGGTAATCCAAATGTCAAGACGGACTTAAAAAATGAGTAATTCGAAATCAAATCAAAATACAAAGGTACGGTTTGCACCGAACGGATGGAGAAGAATACGTGTTTTGTGTAACAACAACAACAAAAAAAAATAGTTTTTTTAGCAATCAACAAATGGCGCTAAAGTTTTTTTTTTTCTTTATCACCAAAAGATGATTTACAAATGAAAAAATTTTGATAACTTACAAGTCAATTTAATTATAGTTAATTAGTACTACAGTAAATGTTCAATGTGCTGTCCATCAATCATAAGTGCAGCTGTGAGACTAGGCACTACACTGTAAAAAAAAATTCTGTAAAGTTACTAAACTTTATCAAAGAAACTGGGATTCCAAAAACATTTCCTGTATCGGTAACAGCAAAAATTCAAGTTTCAGAATCGGTTACATGAAATTTTCCTGTAACCTTTGCATGAAAAGTTCTTGGAATCCCAGTTTCCTAGAAAAAATTTAGTAACTTTACAGAATTTTTTTTACAGTGTACACCATTCACAGCACTTAGTAGCATTTCTTGCGTTATGGCACACTGTAAAAAAAATCTGCAAAAGTACTAAACATTTTCTAGGAAACTGGGATTCCAAGAACTTTTCCCGTAACGGTAACAGCAAAAATTCAAGTTTCAGAATCGATAACATGAAATTTTCCTGTTATCGTTACATGAAAAGTTCTTGGAATCCAGTTTCCTAGAAAATGTTTAACAAACTTCAAAAACCTGGCCTATATGGCGGCAAAGGGCTGGGGACTAAAACCTAACATAATCAAGATATGGTACACAACAGTAGTGGAAAAAACGCTAACTTATGCGGCCCCAATATGGGGGCACGAGCTCAATAAAAGGAGCAAAGAGATACTCTCTAGTTGTCAAAGGCATTTTGCACTGGCCATAGTCAGGGCTTATAGAACGGCCCCCACCTCGGCACTTCTGGTACTCTCGGGCCTGATTCCAATCCACCTCAAAGTCAATTACGAGGCAGCCTATGGAACAATCGCAAGACTTAGAAAAAACACAAAAATACACAACAAGGTCCTGCACCAACTTGAATATGAAAAGAAAATCAATATATGGGCAAATCACCCAGCCGAAATAATTGAACCAAGGATTGGATATAACATGCACGAAGTAGTCACCTACACGGACGGTTCCAAATTGGAATCAGACGCTACAGGTTCGGCCTTTGTAGCATACAAAAATAACCAAAAAATAATGACATGGTCAGTGCCCCTAAGAGAATGCAACAGCGTTTTCCAGGCCGAACTACTGGCAATACAAAAAGCAGCGGAATGGGGCAACACAACAGGTGAGCCATACAGCATACGCTCGGATTGCAGATCAGCCATAGAATCACTAAAAAAGCCATTTAATGTCAATGAAACAGTAGATAAAATACAAAACTTAATTAAAGAATCCAACAATAAGTTTAAAATCAGCTGGGTCAAGGCGCACGTGGGCATCCAAGGAAACGAGGATGCAGACGAGTTAGCCAAAACCGCAGCGGAAAACACAAATAACAAAAACAAATACTATATGAAAAAGCCAATCTCAAAACTGAAACGGACACTCAAAGAGCTAACAATGAAACAATGGCAGTTCGAGTGGGATTACGGGGATACAGGCAGGGAAACACATCAGTATTTTCCAACAGTAGGTGAAAGCAGACTCATAAGTGACTTTTTACTCTCACAACTCTACACAGCACATGGAGCATTTCCAGCGTATCTCCACAGATTTAATAAAGCGGACACTCCGGACTGTGCATGCGGCACGGAGGGTACGCCTAAGCATTATCTCCTTCACTGCCCACTCACCCAACAGTACCACCTGGTAAACATAACAGCAAATAATGATAAACTGTGGCACGAACAATTAGGTAAAAACAAACACGTACAAAATAAAGCAAAAACAGTAATCAGGTGGCTCCAAGAAAACTGCGACAGTATCACAACATTAAAGCAAACAAACACATAAAACAGAAAGCCCTCTCATTTTGATAACCCAGCACAAACATAATACTGTATGTTATGTGTTATATGTTGTATGTTAAAAAAAAAAAAAAAAAAAAAAAGGCCTAGAATTTTCTTTTTTTTTTTTTTGCCAAAAAAAAAAAAATGTTTGTATATGTTTTATGTCCTTTAGCAGTGTGCGGTAGTCGCACAACATCAGCTGTAACCATGGCCCGCAATAGGAGCCCCGCAACATATGAATTGTATGCACAACGAATATCAACAACGGTTCAGCAAGTTGTGCAATATGACATAGTAAGAAGCTTCAAACGCCCCCGACACTGCTTGTCCGTCCACTGTGTTGTGTTATAAAAAAAAAATAAAAAAAATATATATATATATATATAAAAGGTCTAAGAATCCCCTAATGCCAAAAAAAAAAAAAAAAAAAATTAAAAACTGCTTTTATTTTAAGTTTTTTCTATTATTTTAATTTTTTTTAACTCTTTATTTAACTATTTTTTTTATTTTATTATTACTAATTTATATTTATTTAATTATTTATTTTTGACAGCTCGCCTCTTTATTTGGTGCAGTAGGACTCTGTCCGCACAAAATACCGGACCCGCTCTAATGGGGCAACCCAGGGAGCCAGTTTTTCTCGGTGGGGTACGGTAGAAAGGTGGGTTCTTGTCTCTATCTCTGCAACGCTCTCGTTTGCCTTGCTATTTGGCGCAAAAATTTTCCTCCATCAGCGGTACGACTTAGCTTTTCGGCCATTTTCTGTTTTTTTTTTTTTTTTTTTTTTTTTTTTTTTTTTTAATTTCCTCAAAATTTTTCCAACACTCAGCTAAGTTCAGTACCATTGTTTAGGCTCAAAAACATCCAGTCCCATTTCGTCTGGTAAGATGAGTACAAGGTGTGCGGCAACAAATCACAAAGTTAACCCAATGTGCAATAAACCACAAAGATTACCAACAAAGCACTTAACCTAAACAGCCGACCCGGGTACTTGTCTTAGTGGTTCGCCACTTTGCCGGCAAAAATTACATCATGTACGCTAATGGCGCCTGGTGCATGTAAAATCCGTCGTGGGTGCAAAGTCCTCCAAGTTACCTGTGAATTATACCTCTGGAGGTGCCTTGCCAGGTGAAGGTCTCGTCATCTGATCAAGGCTCTAAATTACGAGACCATCTTGCGAAGCCAATTACAGTTCAAACAACAAACAGGCGAAACAAAGTATGCTCAACGACAAGCAAGTACTGCAGAAATGATGGCATGCGTAGCAATGAAATCAGGTTTATTGCCGCTACGCGGCAATTAGGCGGTCGACCGCCCCGATACCAGGTATCTAACCCGTTAAGCTGAGATAACTCGGCAGGTAGGGGCCTGGCCATCGGTTAGAAAGAAAGAAAGTACCTTCACAGATTTTTTTTACAGTGCAGGCATATTTTGTCGGATGGCATTTTACAGTGCCTAAGGATGCTATTGGTCGCCAAAAGAACTATATTTTTTCGTAGCTACACAAAACCCGATTTTTTTTTCGATCTGTTTGGTGCAAACTGTATCTTTGTATCTTGATTCGTTTTCGAATTATTCATTTTTAAAGTTCGTCCTGACTTTAGGATCACCCGGTATATTAAATTTCTAGAAATTTAATTTTCTCATACTCATATTTATGTTCATTTATTTTTAAATCTATCAATTTTATATTCGATGTATAACGTGCATCCGTATATATCGATTTGATTTTTGTATTATAAGTCATACTAAAATGAATATATAAGTATCGATTTCATTTTGGTACAATGCGACGCGTTACAGGCCGGATTTATGGTATTTGGAACCCCAGAAAACGCAAGATACGAATTTACACTAAATAAATTCTTCAACACAATTATTCCAATTCAGATGTGAATTTCCAATTGGGCAAAAATTTACAAAACATATCTCATTGGGTGCATTCGTAATTAAGTAAATATGAAACATCTATAGCCGTCGCGTCCGTCTGTATGTTCTGTCTATCTGTCCGTCCGCATGTCACAAAGCAAAAACTACTAAACCGATTCTTTTGAATTTTGAGAAATATAATTTTTGCATAATTTTGCCGAGTCCTTTCAAATTTTATGAAAATCGGGTGTATAGTTTAATAACAAGGATAATCAAGAGTAATTTTATGACCGGTGGGAAAAAATAGTTTCAAGTGCGTTTTAATGATGTTACGCGCTTTCAAACATAATAAAATTGATATGCATCTATGAACTTTATACTAAAATATACATTCTGTACAATCTGTGGTGCAAAGATTGTTTTTTATTAATGTACAGGGCCACACAGGGCCATTGCTCAACCCCTTCGCGACGGAAGCATTTTATGAAAATTTTAATGCTTTGTCAACAGTTTTAAAAAACAGAAATTTGTTCCTTCTTAAATCGACAAAATGCTCCGATTGGATATGGCAAATTTTACAGTATAATTTTACCGGTGGGAATAAACAAGGATTCTTAAGCCTTTTTGGGGCACGTATACGTGTCGCTCGTCCCCAAGAGGATAAAGGAACAAGGGAAAACGTTGTTTGTAGCGCGTTATAATAACACTGAACTATGTCACATTTTATGAAATTGGTATACGTTGCTGAGGTTTACAACAAGTTACTTCCCATATTATAGAAAGCAGATAGTATTTACAGGGACACACAAAAAATTCCAGCTACTATACTGTATCCAAATTCTGTATACTGTTTTATCAAGATCTGAATATTTTTAAAACTTCGTTATAGTACGACGCACCTCATTTGCTACGCTTTTTCAGACTATTTTGAACATTCTTTAAGAAAAATGTTTTTCAGTGCAGCAATCTAAAATCTTTTAAATCGTATATGACAATTTTTTGCACGTAAATGGCATCTGGTATCCTTGAAAAGAAACATTAGTTTGAAAGAAGGTTAATTTTTTTATTTTGTTTCATATTTATGTATTTAATTATTGCTTTTTCGTTTTTTTATCCAGATGATAGTACAAAAAAAATGCCATTGAATTATGATTTTTCTGTTGTTTTAATTAAACTTAATCTTCATTAATTATATTTTTAAAAAAATATTAATGACATTGTTTCATTAAAATCAAATAAACTAATATAAAATATGACATGACATCACCTTATTTATTGGAGAAAATAATCTTTAAAAAAAAAACTAAGAATTATTATTATTTTTTTTTTCAAAATCCAATTAACGACAGCTTTTGAATCTTCTTATTTTTTCCCATAACTCCCGTTTTTTTATATTATTATTATTTCTTAAGCATAATAACAAAATATTCGTTTTTGTTTAAGTTGAATCCACAGTATTTCTTACAAATTTAAATTTTGAAGAAGATATTATTATTATTATTATTATTATTATTATTATTATTATTATTATTATTATTATTATTATTATTATTATTATTATTATTATTATTATTGATATAGACATATAGACAGAGAGGCGTCAGCACAGACGACCACTTCATCAAGTTCATGGATGAAAATCAAGAATTAGTTAAATCTCAACTCGCATATTAAAACACAATCGGTCTGCCAATTCACATCATGGTTGAAAATATTTAAAACCTTGATATTAGTGGTGGATTCATAGATTTACCATTATGTTTTCCTGCTCCCAATCCTCCATGTTTTCATATGTATGGCTTCAGGAAAGCACAGTAGTAAACCTGCGATTTAACCTTTAAAATCGGGTTTTTTAGGTGTTTGCCACCAAGATATGTCTTAGCAGACTGTTTGTGTTTAAATATGCGAATTGAGATTTAACTAATCCTAGATTTTCATCCGTAAGCTCGATGAGATGATTGTCTGAGCTGCCGCCTGCCTGTTTGTTATTATTTTTATTATTATTTAAATAGCGCATTGAAACACATCACGGAATTTCTGCTGCAAGAAAAAAATATCTTAATCGTAAGTCAAACATGTTTAATAAGGTACATTCGTATTATAACTAGTTCTACAAATATTTGAATCTTAGAGCAATAACTGTTGCACTTTTGTGCAGATATGCATGAACAAAAAATTTACTACGATAATATATATATTAAATACAGTGTTGCGAAATGACATGACTCTATCTTAAATAGGACCTATTATAGCAACCTGTAAATCATTACCTATCATGGATGATCATTAAAACAATTACGCATGATAGAATTTAATAAAAAGAAGGAAATCTTTATTAATATCTGTTAAAGTTATGATCCAATTGTTATGAAATTTCAAATGACTCGATAAAATCCCGCAACGGTAAAATTATTATTAGATATGTATTTTTACATTTTTCTATTGGACTTAAGGAGTTGTCTCCAGGCAAACTGATCTAGTCTTTCGTAAAAGTTTTTCTACTGAGAACGGTACAACGAATGCTGCCGAAACTATTACGCTTTAAAGTTATATCACTATTAACCTTGCTTTTCTATTAGTATAATATTGAGCCAAGTATTATCTTATTTATCATAGTACCTTTATTATTCTTAAAGCAATGAACTAAAATCCTGTGTTTGACTGAGATAAATTGTATATATGATTGAATTCTGACTCTCTGCTTTCCCATATACATTTGTTCTCTATCTCTTAACCACTTCAGACCCTAGGGTTTATTTATGTACTTGCTTAAATTTCAGTTAAAGATTTATATTAACAAACTGATATCTAAAAAAAATTTTTTTTCATAAATTTTGATGATACATGAGGATTTAAAAATTATATATATATATATATATATATATATATATATATATATATATATATATATATATATATATATATATATATATATATATATATATATATATTGACAGTTTCATAGAATCATTTTATTTTATTTCACTTTTTTGCATTGAAAAAACATTACAAAACATAAAATAAACATATATATAATAATGTGTATTACTAATGGACTCTACAAGTGGTACCTTAACATACAGTAAATTACTCACGGTTTCGTTTTCATACATTTCGTGCAATATTTATGCTGCAAACATGTTTTATATAACACGTTCACTAAAAAACACTATAAAAACAAATTGTTATTTTGTTTTGTTCTGCTACCTCCATTCAAACTATTTTTTATTCCTTTAACATTACTTATATATGTGAAAAAAATTGCAAAGATGTGTATGATATAGGATACATAAGGTCTAAAGAGGTTAAAGTTTGTAGACAAGCTTCCAGTACAACCTGCATAATAAATGTGCGCATAAATAGAAGCATTTCAATAAAATTCAGTAACAATATATCGTAGATTTATACATTTATTTGAATTTGATTTTAAAATATGTTTTCCTCTCTTGAATATTTTGCTGCAGTTCTTGTTGAAGAATATTCAAATTTTGCGTTTGACGCATCTATAGATCTCAGCCTTTCTACTGCAGCTGGGATCGTTTATTTTTTCAAAAGCTCAAATGTCACTTGACTTCCATAACTCCTTCGAGATAAAAGGAAATAGAAAATAACGCACAACTTTCAGGGCTCCGATGTTGTTGGAATGCAAACAACGTTCTTCAGCAGCGGTTTGCATATTCACATTAAATTCTATTGCTAAAAAAATCTCTTTTGTATGTTTTTATTCCAGTGTTATTCAAATAGCATTATTTTATTTCGCTTTCTTTAAATATTTTGCAGAAGCAAGCAGATGTATTTATTGACTTGTTTTGCAAGTTTTAACTTGGCCCCCGAGTAGTAAAAATTTCGCGATTTCAATGTTTAAGTACGCTTATATAAATTTTTTACATATATTTATTTATATAAACGTATACTATACTCATGTTTGTAAAAATTACAACAACATGAAGGAAAAAATGAGATTAAGTTGAAGATTTCAGAGAGTGCAAAGTATAGTGTGTTTTGTGAATGCTTCCAATTTCAGAATCATCAAATGCATGTATACTATAGATCTGTATTTTTAAGTATGTTGACCAGGTTCTTTTTAAAATGCATTCGCTAGTTATAGGCTATGATCGCTTAAGAAAATAAATGCTCTTTAAGAAAATTATTTATTTGCAGTAAACTTATAAATTTTAAAGGTTTCATGCAGAAAAGCTAGGGATGGTGCCTGAACGCATTATCAAGAAAACAATCTTCACATGACTGCCTCGTGAAGCGAGAGGGAGGCAATTAATTCCTCACTGAAAAATTCACACATTGGCATCACACAATTGGCGACAATAAGTTAAATTTAATAGCAGGGCAACCAGAAAACAGCAGTCCTAAAAAATACGCCAAAAAAGGATCCGACTGCCAACTCGTACGTTAGGAGCATATTTTGGGAAAATGTTCTCAAAAAACATAACAAATAGCAAGTACATTCAAAGACTATTATGAAACGAATAAGTTAGACTTAAAATTAAACAGAGAGGAAAATGAAATTTCACTAACCGCAAACACAGTCGATATTTATTTTTTATTTTTTTATATTATTATTTGTTTCCAGCAAGGGGGAAATACTCATCTTAATGAATTCTCTTTATCTGACAGCCATTTTTCAGTAATAAGGCAGATGCTAGATGTTTTTCTTTCTTTTCTTTTGAACGGAAAGTTATTGTGGTATCGAAATAAAACGTTAAGATAAAATAGCTATTTAATTAAAGATTAGTTTTAACTGTAATTTAGAAAAATGTAAAATTTAAGAATACTATATGTGATTCTACATCACAGCATGGGTGGTCTGAGCAGACTCCTCTGGACTGCTGCTGAAATCATACAAATAGAGGGTTGTAGTGAAACATGGAAAGTTATCTATGGTTATTTGCTAATGGTAACTATTAGGTGAGGCGCAATTATAACTCTTCGATGAAATAAAGTGGCATTTCGATAGCTAACGAAGTTTGAATGGGGCAGAATCATCGGCTTACGTGAAGAAGGAATTTCCTATAGTGCAATTGTAGCTGATTTGTAGAGTGATGCGAGTTTGGAAGCAGTGCACCGACGAAGATCGATCATCACGGAAATCTGAGAGAGGACCCCTGACGCTGAGGTCAGCGTGCGATGATAAGCACATGGTTCCTATGGCGTTGACGGACTGTACAGTTTCATATAGACTGTTGGCAGAACATTTGTCAACTGCTACAGGTGTAAAACTGTCGGCATCGTCACTTTCTCGACGTCTACTGCACCGTGAACTGCATGCAAGACTTTCTGTATGGAGAATCCCCCTCTTGCAAGACCATCTACGCATGTGGCTGCAATGTGCTCGTGAACATAGACTTTGTTAATGAATAGACTTTGTTAATGAATTTCTTATTCGATATGATGGAGATAACGACTGGCCTCTTCGCATATTATGGACGGACGAGGCACATTTCGCCTTAACTGCCAACGTGAACGTTAACACCAACAATTGTGTGCCCTGGACAGACATGAATCCGAACACTGTGGCACCAGTACTTGTACACGACGTCCAAGTTACTGAGTGGTGCGGCATTGCAGGCACAATTATTCTCGGGACGTACTTCTTTGAGGAAGCGACACCAACGGAATTTGTAAATTGGGCTACAAAAGTCTCCCGCTATACGACAATGCTGCAAACGTCATACCAGAATTGTTGCAGTGCAATTCATTGATTGACATTCTTTGGATGCAAGATGGTGCACCATCATATATAGCGAAATCTGTTCGGAGGGTTCTGGAACAGCATTTTGGTGACCGTCTCATCTCATGCCATTTTCGATTTACTGGCCTCCGCAATCCCCCGACCTCACTCTTATGGATTTCTTGTTCTGGGGCTATCTGAAATATAGAGTGTACTTGCGCAATCCGCAATCTTTTCTGGATTTCAAAGATTCTATCAAAAATAAAATTGCAAACATCCCTCATTCGATGTAACGTTCGGCTGTATTGTCCACAAACACCAACATGCGATGTGTAATTGCCTGTGATGGGAACCATGTGGAAAATGTGTAATAAAAAAGAAGTTTTCTTTTCTCTTATCTGTGCTGTATCAGTCACTGGTATACTGATTCTGTATCACACGCAAATGTCCTCCGTGCGCCTCAATCGTGTTTTATTATGGTGGGATCATTCTCAGAGCTATTTTTGTGCGTACATAACGCATCCGTTTCTTGCAATATGCGTACGGTTCCAAAGCTCTTTAGGGTTTTTGCATGCGCTGAGCATTTTGCGACGCAAAAAAATGGGCATTGCCATTGGAAAATTTCGAGTTTCTGTAACTATAACCATAGCCGTGAGCACTATTTTATTGCCGTTCACAGAATCTCCTGCTCATACCTCTGAATAACTATATCTGAAATCTCACCTCGACCGGTTGAACGGTCTGGCCACTAGAGCTCCCTATATTGAAAATTTTTTTATGACCACCCTCTATTTATATATTTATTTATTTTACTTTAAAAAGTAATTAATTGCTTGTACCAATATTAGTCGTTTATGCAATTAATTTCAATTAATTTTGATGATTCTATCATGGTGTTGCAATTTTCTCAAACATGAGTATATATACTGTACGTACGTGTATTTCAAACCTTTTAACGCGAGCCAGGAGAAATATTTCAGAAATTTATACATTTTGAAAAATTTTATTTAAATTTTACTCGTATTGTGAATATTTGTTACTTTTGTTGTCGAAGAATATCCAAAACCTATTTTTAGTTATGGATCTCAACATTTCAACTACAGCTCAAATACTATTTGATATTTTTTTAACTAATCATTTTGATACGTTGATTAAACTTACCAATTTCCTTTTTTAAATTCTAATAATATTATTTTTCTTTTCGTATGACATCCAATTTTAGCTTTATAATTTTTTTAAATAAATCACAAAATATAATTTTCATAAAACGACAGGGCTATGTATTCACATTTTTAAAAAAAATTTACATTTCTTAAACGGCACGAGCTGATAAATGTCTATCATAAAAGTAAATTAATTTTAATTGCTCTCCAAGGTAATTTGTCAGACACTGAGCACATGAGATAGTCATAGAGAATATTGGATTTTAACTTTATCACACAGTTTGTGCTATACACTCATCATTCTTAATTATGTAATTTCTAATTTAGCTTAATTGCGAGTAATTTACGACATTAAATCTTTCGCTGCCTCATATTTAATGTTAAATATTCTTTAAAATTTTAAGTATGAGATCATTAATGTCTAATAAAGAAATGAAGTCTGATACAGTTACAGTGTATTTTGTAGGAGTCGGTTCATAAAAATTTTTGATTACATGTTTGATATAATTTTCGTGTGTAATTATCAACAGTATTTCATTGTTTTTAGATCATCGTATTGTTAATATTGTAACTTTTTATTAGTAAGGTAGTAGTTGGGGACCACCGTAATACTAACCGATCATGGATATGTATAATATAAAACATAAAAATAAAACTTGTGTAAACTATTTATAAAATGCATTGCAATTCCATATTAAAATTAAGCGTATATTTAATTTTTTTTAATACATAGTAATGCTCTATTACTGAATTGCGGGTACTACATTATTATCCAGTTGAAAAATTTCGACAAATTATATAAATCGCGAAACTACTCGTAAATTATAGAAATTCGCAGAATTTTTTTTTTTTAATTAATGATAAAACAAATAAATTAGTAAAAGATTTATAAAAATACACAGAAAAAGTTGAATTAAAAATCAATTGATATGTAACAGACTTATGTAATGTGTTTAACGTCAAGTGAATGTGAGATTTACTATGGGCCATTATTGGTATTTAATGTTATAATTTGGCGATAGTTTTTTAAGCGATGGGGTAACCAAGTACACTCTAAAACATTTGTGTAACGTTACTCCATAAAACTGGTGGCAGCCTTGCTGCCTCCAATTTGGTGGAGTATTTTAACCGATATAATCTGTGTAACATTGCAGTGTTACACCAGTAATGTATGTTTTTATTACACCATTATGTAAGTGAAAAAATTACTCAATGAGGTGTAAATCGTAGCTGCCACCAATTTTATGGAATAACGTTACCACAAATGTTTTACAGTGTAGTATAATTTAATGAAATGAAGCATAAAATATAATCGTCATAATACGACTAGGTGAAGTATTAATATTTTTTAAAGAAATTTCCACATTTAAAAAACGATCTGCGGTGATAAATGCCCATCATAAAAGTAAATTAATTTTAATAGCTCTCCAAGGTAATTTGTCAGACACTGAACACATGAGATAGTCATAGCAAATATAGGATTTTAACTTTATCACACAGTTTGTGCCATACACTCATCATTCTTAATTATGTAAGTTCTAATTTGGCTTAATTTCGAGTAACTTACGGCATGAAATATCTCGCTGCCTCATGTTTAATGTTGAATTTTCTTTAAAAATTTTAAATATGAGATCATTAATGCCTAATAAAGAAATAAATTTTGATACAATTACAATTTATTTTGAAGATGGTGTCCGTTCATAAAATCTCTTGATTATATGCTCGATGTAATTTTCGAATGTACTTAAAATGTGCGTTAAAAGGACTGTTTCTTGCGTTCGTGTTTTTGTGGTAATTTTGTATATGTAGTTAACCATATTAATGTGTAGTTAACCATATTAATGTCTTGCAAAGGTCGCAATATAACCGATCTGAAATATTTTATTTGAATTCAAACCGATACATGAATTTTGATTATTGTATAATTCCTTAACTTCATTATCGATTGGTTTTTCATTTGAAAACTGCATGAGCACATTCAATGATTTTTCGTAAAATCTAAATATGCTGTCAAAACTGGATGATCGAATAGAAAATTTAAATGCTTGTTACATTTTCAATATGGATATGACCCCTTAAGTTTTTTTTAAAGTCAATGGAAAGAAGAAATAATTTCCTATTGAATAGATATTTTGCTTTTACTGTGTAACAATTTACTAATTACAATGTATGAAAAGTATCTTTTATTTTACACTGTCTTTTCTTTTACAGGAAAAAAAATACCGACAATCATTAAAAAGTCTTTAAAAAGCTCTCTTTTAAAAACCACAAGCATAAATAACAAGTAACAAACATCATGCCTTAGCATAGATTATGAAACACTTTCCAAAACTTCCTGAAATCCTTAACAAAACTTCGCTATCTAGAGAAATAAGGTGTTACTGTCCATAGCTAAATATGTATTCCAATACTTTTGAACAGCCATGTATTTGATATGTCCGTTGTTATACATATACTAAATAATGAGTTAATCTAGTCTTGCAAGAAAACACCTATCTAGTTGAAAATTTTCTTTCAGCAAATTATAATAATAGATAAAAACATACTTGAATACTTTTGTTCACCCTGTAGTTTATCTAGTACCTTTATTACATGAAAGTATTTTGCTAAAATTTACTTCATATAAAAATATTCTTTAAACTACTTAAATCACATTTCCAGAAATTACACACAGGCGACTCTGTAATCAGTTCTTTGAGTGACCCTGTATATCATTTTATCGAATTTCCCATATTCAGACTTCAGATAATCTTATTTGGAATACCTTGTTTCGCGCACGTTCAATATAACGAATAAAATTATTTTTTAACAGCTTATTTATCATCTTATCTTTCGTAGTTACATTGAAATTTGTGTTTTCCGAAATGTTCATAGAATGCTTTAAGACGCCACACTGCTGACTAAAAAGACCCGCATGATAATGCAAAGTCTATCGTTCTTTCCAAATATCTCGCTCAAATTTTAATATTTTGACGTGATCTTTTTTTTACATAGGATAGCTGAGGACGATCTACAACCTGGCTAGTTTTTACTTTTTCGATTTTGGTTTTAGTTTTTTTTTTAATTCTTTAACTTTTAGAACCGTTTTGAACCGATTATGAAACTCAAACTATCGTAATATAAAAAAAATAATCAAAATCGAAAAAATAAAAACAAGCCCGATTGTGGATCGTTCTCAGCAATCCTATGCAAAAAATGGTGGAGTTCTTTCCAAATATCTCGTTCAAATTTTAATATTTTGACGTGATATTTTCGTTTTTTTGCATAGGATAGCTGAGGACGATCTACAACCGGGCTAGTTTTTACTTTTTCAATTTTGGTTTCAGTTTTTTTTTTTTTTTTTTTTTTTTTTTTTTTTTTTTTTTTAATTCTTTAACTTTTAGAGTCGTTTTGAACCGGTTAAGAAACTCAAACTATCGTAATAAAAAAAAATAATAACCAAAATCGAAAAAATAAAAACTAGCCCGAATGTGGATCGTCCTCAGCAATTCTATGCAAAAAAAAAAAAAAAAAAAAAAAAAAAAAAAAAAAAAATCATGTAAAAATATTAAAATTTGAGCGCGATATTTGGAAAGAATGCCTTCATAGACTTTGCATTAAAATTCGGGTCTTTTTCAGTCACTAGAATGGGTTCTTAAGTCCTTTAATCAGTACTTTCGTGTATTGTTCACATATATTTCCAATTTCCATCCAATAATAATGCCTGCTTTCTGATCCTCTTTCAGTATAGTTCGAATGAGTTCCATAAA
The DNA here is from genome assembly GCA_964019185.1 of Maratus speculifer. Taxonomy (NCBI): domain Eukaryota; kingdom Metazoa; phylum Arthropoda; class Arachnida; order Araneae; family Salticidae; genus Maratus; species Maratus speculifer. The sequence goes on from OZ025294.1 coordinate 281,856,431, forward strand.
TTGAGAAATATACGTTAACAATTTAAAAAATAAATTTTGTATCTGCCTCTAAAAAGTAATTGTCTTTACCATTAACATGAAGGATTTACTCGAGTTTTCAATTTATTTGTTACCGTTTCTTTTCCATTTTTAATTTTTTTTTCGATTTCATGTAATTTAAAACGTAATTGCAAAGTTAAAAGGACATTTCCGATTTTAAATACTCGGGTTCTACGTGAAGTTTCTTTTTTCCGAAATAATAATGAGAAAAGAAATTTTCATCCTTTTTTTTTTCTTAATAAAACTTTTTTATACATAGCATATTAATCATTTGATTAAATAAATATTTACTTTTTTTTACAGAATAATATTTCAGGAAATATTTCATTCAAAACTACGATAGTAATTTTATCAAAAAAAAAAAAAAAAAAAAAAAAATACTGTATAACTTAACTCACTATGTGCACCTAAAATTTCAGACTATATTTTTTCTATTGAAATTGAAAAAAATCAAGATTTATGAAATATGAAAGAATGATAGCCATGTACGCATGTTAATTATGTTCACAAAATAGACTTTTGGAATTTCGTTTTCTTGGACAAGTAAAACTATTTTTATGGTGAGTAAAAAATTATTTTTTAATAAAAGTCAATTATCCCAAAATGTAAAAAAAGCAATAATAATCATTATAAAGTTTTTTTTTTTCAAAATGGTAGCCAAAAAATTTATCATACCTTAATCCATCATATCCTTATCATATTCATAATCCATCAGCATCCAACTTCTTAAGCGCGTTCGTTTTTATATAAATATGTAGCACCTATAGTCCGTCCGTCTGTCTATTCGGGTATAACAGCGCAAAAACTTCTCAAAAGACTGGTTTGAAATTTAATAAATACAATCGTTGCAGAGATAAAAGTCATTTCAAATTTCATGAAAATCGAATCTAAATTAATAAAAGCTTTCTTCATTATGTTACATTCTATCATACTTAATTAAATAAATGATATCCCATGATAGCTCCTGATTCTAGATTGCTCTGGTAATTATTTCCTACTCAAGATGTAATCTTATTATTTCTGCATTATTAAATTTAATATATAAATTGTAATAAATTTTGTATTCATTCATTTTTGCATTAGAGTAAAACAACTATTGCACCAAGTTCTGAATATTTTTTAAATATTGGACTTTATGGACACGTGTCCATTTGAGAAAGTCAATTTGTACTAGACACTTCTGCCCATTACTTATTAAGCATAAGATATCGGGAGCAATATTTAACTGTTCGTTGGGGGGGGGGGGCACCTTAATACTTACCCAACATGAATTTGAATAATATAAAATATGAAAATAAAACATGTGTAAACTATTTATGAAATGCATCGCAATTCCGAAACAAAATTTAAACTTATATTTAAATATTTTTAACACATAATAATGCTCCATTAATGAATTGCTGATGAACCAATTTCGACAAATTATATAAAATGCAGAATTACTCAAGTACCGAATTGCGTAAAAGAAACATCATTATAACTCCAAAAATAATTATTATACTAATTAACAATTTACTGAGTCGGATTAAGCGTCTCATTTCCAAATAAAATATATCCTTCAATTGAAATTTGAATGAAATACAGGGCACGAAAAATAGAAGAATGAGGAAAACAGGATTACAAATATCTCGACAACTAATAATTCGATTGACTTCGTTTTTTATGTAAATTTTTATTATTTTATATCCTTTTAAGTCCACACCTTATAATAAAAAAATTCGAAAATTTTTATCTACTTTTCATCAGAACCAATTTTTCCGAAAATAATTATTCCAGATAATCGATGTTACTGATATTAAATAGGCTTTATCCCATTCTTACATACTAAATATATACAAAATTTCACGTCTTTATCTCAATTTGTTCGGAAGATGGAGTGCTTACAGACAGAGAGACACACAGACAAAAGGCGGCAATTTTTTCTTTTCTAAAAATATGTTTTCCGGAATCTCCAGTATCTAAAACTTGTAAATAAGTCAAAATAATTATTTTTCGTTTTTCAAAACGATTGCAAGATTTACCCTATACTACGTATGATGGGTAAGTAATAATTAAATGACAGAAATTTTCGGTACGAATTAATTTTCCTAAACGGACACGACTCAGGACCGTAGCTAGGAATGAACAATAGGGGGGGGGGTGGCTCAAGAAAGTGTAGGGGGGGGGGCTCATATTGTTTTTTTCTCTCTCTCTCTGACGCAGAAAGATAAATTAATGCATATTCACATTTTAGGTACTATGTTTCTTATTAAACTGTTTTAATAACTTCATTTTATGCTAAGAAAAGTATATGATGATGAAAATTTTGAATGTATAACTGATGCAAAATTAAGCATAATGTTATGTTAGCTTCATATGTACAAATAGGATAAGGGAGTATTAAAACACTTATTTTAAATATAATTTAGTAATTCTGCAAAACTGTGAAAGGGTCTCAAAATTAAATTAGATTTTTGAACAGAATTTTATTTGAATTTTTGGAACAAAAATTCATTGAGTGACCTTGGAATCTTTTCCAGGGGGGGGGGGGGTAAGCCGATCATAGTGCCCCTTAGCTACGGCCTTGACACGACTTTTTGGACGGCGAAACGGGCCTCCTTTGATGTACATTTTCTGACTTGCTAATTCATTTTCCAAGGAAAAATAGGATTTAGACTACCATTTATAAACAGTTAGAGGAAAAAAATTATGTTAACTAAAAGTAATTTTACTTTTTAAAAATTTATTTTGCCAATGAATACGAAATGTGTTGTGAATTACATGTAAATATTTTAAGTTTAAATTATACCTATGTTCATAAGATAACATTTTAAAATTTTTTAATTGTTATATTCATAAAATCATTCTGGTTTTTTTTTTTTTTTTTTTTGGTTTTGCTTAAAAAAATAATTTTTTTACTAAAAGTGAAATTAAATATTATCCATACTTCTATAGTTTTTCATTTATGATTCATTTACTTTTTCCTATAAGCATTTATCGTAAAACAATCTTTGTTAATTTCTCATTCTAACATAAATCAAAGTGTACTGATGTTTAGATGTAATAAATTAAAATTTATTAATGTTTGATTTCAATAGATTCAAAATTAAAAAAACTCTTCCTTTATTTTATTAGTAGAAGAAGAAAAAAGAAATTTTTCCTCAAAATAAATTCCATTTCGATGCATTTTTCTTTAATGTTTTGAGGTATTTTCTCTTGTTGTTTTCAATGCATCATGACACGATCATACATTCTGCCAATGTTTCATACTGCTATAGTATTTCATTTATGAATTATATACTTTTCCCTATACGCATTTACCGTAAAATATATTTTATGTATTAATGATTCTAATATAAATCAAGATGCACTGATGTTTAAATGTAATAAATTTAAATTTATTAACATTTTAGTTGAAAAGATTTAAAATAAAAAATTTCTTCTTGTATTTTATTAATAGAAGAAGAAAAAAATTTTCCTCAAAATAAATTTTGTTTTCAGATGCATTTTTCTTTAATGTTTTGAGGGACTTTAGCTTGTTGTTTTTAATATATTGAGACACGATCTTATATTTTGCCAATATATCATACTTCTATAGTATTTCATTTATGATTTATTTACTTTTTTCCATACGTATTTATCGTAAAATATATTTTATTTGTTAATGATTCTAATATAAATCAACCTGTACCTATGTTTAAACGTAATAAATTAAAATTTATAAAAGATTCTGTTCAATAGATTTAAAATTTAAAAAAATCTTCTTGTATTTTATTAGTGGAAAAAGAAAAAGTAATTTACCTCAAAATAAATTCGTTTTCATATCGTCAAAATAATAATTTACTTAAAAAGAAATTAGATACAATCCATACTTTTATCGTTTTTCATTTAGGATACATTTACTTTTTCCTATAAGCATTTATAGTAAAATAAACTTTATGTATTCCAGATTCTAATATAAATTAACGTATGTTTAGAAGTCAGAAATTAAAATTTATTTATGTTTTAGTTTAACAGATTTAAAATAAAAAATTTCTGCCTATATTTTATTAGTGGAAGAAGGAAAAAGAAAATTTCCTCAAAATAAATTCGTTTTTAGATGCATATTTTTTTAATGTTTTGAGGAATTTTTGTTTCTAGTTTTTAAAGCATCGTTACACGATCATACACTTTGCCAATGTATCAAACTTCTATAGTTTTTCATTTAAGATTTATTTATTTTATCCTATAAGCATTCATTGTAAAATAAAATTTATGTATTACTTATACTAATATAAATCAACGTGCACTGATGTTTAGAAGCAATAAATTAAAATTTATTAATGTTTCAGTTTAATAGATTTAAAATAAAAAAAATTCTTTCTGTATTTTATTTGTGAATAAAGAAAAATATAATTTTCCTCGAAACAAATTCGTTTTCCGATGTAATTTTCTTTAATGTTTTGAGGTATTTTCTGTTGTTGTTTTTAATGCATCTTTATAAGATCATACATTCTGCTAATGCATCATACTTCGATAGTTTATCATTTAGCAATTATTTACTTTTTCCTATAACCATTTATCGTAAAATAAACTTTATAATTCCTGATTCTAATATAAATCAACGTGTACTGATGGTTAGAAGCAATAAATTAAAATTTATTGATGTTTCAGTTCAATAGATTTATAATAAATAAATTCTTTGTATTTTGTTAGTGGAAGAAGAAAAAAAATTCTCAAAAAAAATTCGTTTACAGATGCATTTTTCTGTAATGTTTTAAGAGATTTCGCTTGTTGTTTTTAATGCATCTTGACACGATCATACGTTTTGCCAAAGTATCATCCAAACAAAGCTTTCTGGATGTTTTACAGAATTTTGGCTTTAACTTACATTTTTTATCGAAATTTTCTAATTGTTTTTAAATTTTTTTGAATAAAACAATTTATTATTAATAAATTCACTAAAATGAAAATATGATGCATGTATAAAGTATAACTAAATACTATTAATTAATGATAAGAAAATAAGTTTAAACTGGTGGGAATTAATATAAAGAGATAAAAATTTCTTGAACACACCATAAAAAATACTTGACTTCGATAAGCCTTTCGAAAGAGCTGAGTCTTTCTTCATCAGGCGCAAAGAAGACGTCTACTATGAACACAAAGACATGACAGAAATGAAAATGCGGGAAAGGAAATAAGCTGAAGGAACAGGCAATTAGAAAGAAGAAAGCAATAGCCAATCACGGAAGAGTATGATCAAAACTGACATCGTACACGCAACAGTCAGTCACAGACGAGTATATGAAATTCAATGGATTTCACAAGAAATCCGTTACTTTATGATGGATGGAAAAATATTCATTTGCATTTTATAAATGTTATGATTTTTAAACATCATACTGTAAAAAAAAAAAAAAAAAAACGTTGAATTTATGGCAAAAAAACTTATGCTGGCATTGCTTAAAAAGTATGCTATGCTTAAAAAGTATGCTGGCAGCATATGCCAGCATACTGAAATAAACTGTTCTTCAGCAATGTTGCCAGCAGTTTTTACCGTAAAATTTACAGTAAAATTAGATGTAAATTTGTTTATCACATCTAATTTTACTACAATTTTTAAGGCAAAACTACTGGCAGCATTGCTGCCAGCCTTTTTTGCCGTAAATTTAACGGATTTTTTTTTTTTTTTTTTTTTTTTTTTTTTTTTTTTTTTTTTACAGTGCATGAAATCCAAAAGGATTGAGGTGCACTACATCATGTTTTCAATAGAATATGTATACGCTGAATACGCAGAATTTACCCTTTACTGAACCATACAAGACATTCTGTTGCAGTGACTGTGCCCGATACATGCGGTAAATGAGCTTTTCATTGTTATACCGGGAGGTGGCAGCAGAAACGATCTCCTCATCGAGTTGGAAGATGAAATTCCAGACATAGTTAAAACGGTAACTTTAAAGCGCAAACGCAACCCGATTTTAGCAGTTGACTCGTAGCTTTACCGTTGTGTTTTCTTGCTTCCAGTCTTCCAAGTTTTCATATCTTTGGGTGTAGGAAAGCACAATTATAAACCTACAAGTCAATTACTAAAATCGGGCCTGAATATGGTTTCCACTAAGATATGAATTGGCACACCTGCTGCATTTTAATATGTTAATCGAGTTTTGCCTAATCCTGCAATTTCAACTTCCAACTTGATGTGGTGATTGTTTGCGCTGCAGCTTTCAGGTCTATGTAGTATCTAATTTTGTGTATGTAACTAAATTCTATGAATCCTACGTACTTTGTTTTACGAAAAAGTTCCCACGCATTGCCAGGTACAGAAAGTAATTGCTAAAGATAAATTTTTGCTAAATTGCATTTTTTTTTTTTTTTTTTTTTTTTTTTTTTTTTTTAGAAATATCAATTAATGAATTGTAAGAAATAGTAAAATTTCTTAGTAAAAATCTGCTAATGTTGGAAATTATTTTATAATCTTTCTATAATACATGATTTTTATTTACTGTTGTTACATTTTAAAATTTCGTTCTATGTTCTTCGCATTCTTTTATTTTTTAATATCTTACTTAAAAGGACTAGGCATGTACTGAAATAAACAATATAAGTGTCACAACACTAAAATAAACTGTCAACAAGTAAAACTTTTTTTAATTTTTAATGCAATATGAACTTTTGAAACTCCATAAATATAAAAAAAATAATATTTAGAAGTTTAAATAATAAGTTGCAACTAAGCAAATGTTTTCTTCCTCAATAAAAACGCCATAACTGTCATAACATAGCTGACTTTTCACAAAACTTTATATGATATACTTTATCTCATTTCAAAAAATATACAAAAAGAAATTTCAATTTTTACATGGTGGTACAAAAAATAATTAATTTGAGTTTTGATGTTCTTAAACATTTTAGCAAGCTTTTTTCTAGTTATTATTTACAAATAATACTCTTTTTTTTTCTTTGCTTTTTATTAGAACGTTGTCTAAATTAAACAGGAAATATTATAAGAAGACATTTTGTAAATAATCTAAAACTGTCTGTAATTTTTGACTGAAAAAAAAATCCGTATTAATAATGCAGTTATTCATTATTTTAACGAATGTAATTACGAAAAGCTAAAATATGATGAATTAAAATACATTAGATATAGGAATTTATCTTTATGAAAATATTTTTTGTTTATCAATCTTAATATCAAATCATTACTGGTTATATTGTTTCTCAATATTGCATTAATAATAAATGTTTGCAATAAAACCAATCGTGAAAGGATAATCAAAACTGCTTAGTGATTTCCCAAATAAATACACTCGAATCTCTCTATAACGAAACTCCATACATCGAATTTCTCTATATAACGAATTTTTTGTAGGAACGGTCCCCTTTTCGCATGATTACATTAAAAACAGTCTCTATATAGCGAAAAATCTATCTCCATATAACGAATTTTTTCTTAAATTGATCTTAATTTATTCAGTTTTCAAAAAGCTTCGAAATCATATGGAATCAATTTTCCATCACTTATTTTTGATTTATCGTTCTGTGCTGAGTTTTTATTTATTATTTATTTATATATATATATATATATATATATATATATATTACTTCTCTCCTTGTTCTTTAAATCCAACGAATTCATCCCGAATCCCACACACCTTTCAACATCCTTCTCAAAACAGAGACAGTTAGATCCTGACACGAATCAAAGGGCATAAAAAATTGTAATTCACTGTAAAAAAAAATCTGTGAAGGTACTAAACATTTTCTAGGAAACTGGGATTCCAAGAACTTTTCATGTAACGATAACAGGAAAAATTCATGTAATCTATTCTGAAACTTGAATTTTTGCTGTTACCGTTACAGGAAAAGTTCTTGGAATCCCAGTTTCCTAGAAAAGGTTTAGTACCTTTGCAGATTTTTTTTTACAGTGTAATGTTGCGAAAATACAATTGTTAATGTTGCGATGCGATATAAATATGAATTAAAAAATGTCGATATAGCAGACTGTAGTTTATTATTAAAATGCGTTCTCTTCGTGAGCAATGACTGCCTAGGCGGCGTCCATAACAAACTGGAGGGAAACATCTGTGGGCGGGGGATATATGCTTACGTCATTCGACGTCATAACAAAGGTGCGCCAACATACCGCCCCACGTTGAAATATCATTTCAATATACAATACAATATCTAAATTTACAATGAATAACATACAATACAATAAAGATGCATAATATAATAATAATGAATAGAACAATGAATAATTAAATAGACTTCAAACATTTGGTTACATAATAAGTTTACAGTGAAATGGTTAAACAAATTCATATAATAATTTGTCAGTTTATTGACAAGGAAGTAAGCATAATTTCGATATGCCTCTTTTGAAAATACCCTGAGGGGTTTTAACTAATACCACTCTAACCTTACCATCTGGTCCGTTAACTACTTCCTGAACTCTACCAATTGTCCATTTGCAGGGTGGAAGATTATCCTCTTTTAAAAGGACCATTGAATTTGGAATAACATTTTCTTTTTCAAACTGCCATTTATGTCTGGCTTGTAAATTATTAAGATAATCTAATTTCCACTTTCGCCAAATAAATTGGACCATTTTACTTAATCTTTGCCATTGAGACAAATAATTATCGCGTTCTCCAGTGAGATCAGGTTCAGACACACTGCTTAGAGGTCTACCTATGAGAAAATGGCCTGGAGTTAGAATTTCAAAATCATTGGGGTCAGAAGACATGGGCGTGAGGGGCCGACTGTTTAAAATGGCTTCAATTTGCGCGGTAACTGTTAGAAATTGCTCAAAAGTTAATCGCGAATTTCCTACAGTTCTTCTTAAATGATGCTTAAACGACTTCACCCAGCTTCCCACAAACCACCAAAATTGGGTGTCCTTGGTGGAATGAAATTCCAGGCGATTTCCTCACTTGTTAAATAATCAGCCAAAACATCTGGGGGGTTTCTAATCATGTTTGCCAAACGTTTTAACTCTGCACTGGCTCCAACAAAATTTTTAGCATTGTCAGTACAGATAGAAGAACTTTTACCTCTCTTACTGAAAAATCTCTTTAATGTTGCTATCATTGCTTCTGAAGTTAAGTCAGTGACCACTTCTAAATGTATGGCCTTTGTTACGAAACAAATAAAAATAGCAACATAACATTTATTGTAAATACCTTTTCTTTGGCCCTTATATTTAATATAAAAGGGGCCACAGAAATCAATCCCTACATTAGTAAACGGGGAACTAGGAGTAATTCTTTCTGAGGGAAGATTTCCCATAATTTGCTCAATACATTTAGGTTTATTTTTGAAACAAATTATGCAGTCATGGACAATTTTTCTGGCAGTATTTCTACCGCCCAGTGGCCAAAATTCTTGCCTAATAAGATGGAGTAATGTTTGGGCTCCAACATGTAAATATTTAAGATGAAAATATGTCATGATCAATAAAGTCAATTTATCATTTTTTGGGAGCAATATAGGGAATTTTTTATCAAAAGATAAGTCAGAATTATTTAACCTACCACCTACCCGTAACAATTTCTGCTTATCAAGAAAGGGATGTAAACAACTCACCTGGCCCTTCTTGGGAATTTCTCCCTTTTCAAGGGTTTTGATTTCATACTCGAAAGATTTTACCTGCACCATTTTTATGAGATAGTACTTGGCATTACGAAGTTCCTCTGTTGTGAGTGGGCCATTTCGTCGAATGTTATTTTTAACATTAAATATAAACCTGAAAATAAAACTTAGAATACGTATTAATTTTAAGTAGTTGTTGCTTAAATTAAGAAAATCATTTACAAATGAATTTTCAGAAGTAGAAAATAAATTAACATTGTCCGTTTTTTTAAGTTCATGCGAGTACAGTTCTTGTGATAGAATGTCTATATTGTCATTGGATTCATCAGAAGATGAATGTGTGTGAAAGTTCGGGGGTCCATTCCACCAAAGATTCATGTTGGAAAGTTCTTGAGGACCTAGTCCACGTGATATAACATCTGCTGGGTTTAAATGCGATGGGACATGTTTCCAATGACAGTTTTCAGTTAAGGTTTGTATCTTGGATACTCTGTTGCCAACAAAGGTTTTTAGTTTGTTTGGCGGTGTACTGATCCAAGCAATTGCGATTTTTGAGTTTGTATGCAAATAAATGTCACTTACTGGCATTTTTAAAGAAAGTCGAATTTTCTCTATTAGTTGAGAAAGAAGTAGGCAAGCTGAGAGTTCCAGGCGGGGTATGGAAATTGTCTTTAAAGGGGCTATGCGAGACTTACTCGCAATCAGTTTAGTTGTTACAGTACTTGTTTCACTTGTACAATGCATATAAACTGCAGCTCCATAAGCTAATTCCGAAGCATCTGAAAATCCTAACAACACTAATTTCTGAAAAGAATCGGTTAGAATGTATCTGTCGATTCTAATTTCTTCGATTAATTTTAGAGATGACACAAAATTTATCCATTCACTTGCAACTGGATCTGGGATTTCATCTTCCCAACCTAACTTCAGGAGCCATAATTTCTGAAGAAATATCTTTGCTCGAGTAAGAACTGGTCCCAAAAGACCTAAGGGATCGTATAATCTTGCAATGGTGCTCAGCACGTCTCGTTTCGTATATGATGATTTCTCTGTTATTGAAATTTTGAACATAAATTGATCTTCAACGGGTTTCCAAATAACCCCTAGAGTTTTGCTTGTTGATTCTTCATTTACGGAAAAATTATGTTCTTGAACTTCCTGTGGCTTACTGTTCATCAATTCCTTTGAGTTGGAATTCCATTTGTGAAGGGACATGCCGCAGGTTTTTAGCATGTTGCATAACTGCTGCTGGAGTTCTGTAGCTGTATCTAGGTCATGTGCGCCTGTAACAATGTCGTCCATGTATACATCTTCTCTTATTACTTCAGCAGCCAAAGGGAATTGTGATGATTCATCGATGGCTAATTGTTTCAAAGTCCGTATTGCGAGAAACGGTGCACAGCAAGTTCCATATGTGACTGTATTCAATCTGTAAACAGCAGTTTCCTCGTTCTCATCTGTCTTCCACACAATTCTTAGAAGGTCGCGTTGAGATGGATGAATTAAAATTTGTCTGAACATTTTTTGAATGTCTGTAGTAAAAGCATACTTGTAGACACGAAATCTTGTCATAATTTCAAATATGTCTTCTTTCACTTCTCCTTTTAGCAGACAATCATTGAGACTGAAACCAGATGTAGTTGCCGCTGATGCATTGAATACCACCCTTAATTTTGTTGTGGTTTTGTCTGGTCTGAGAACTCCGTGATGTGGCAAGTAGTAACATAAATTATCTGGATGTTCGGATTGAGCATCTGTAACCTTCTCCATGTGGCCTAACTCTAAGTATTCTTACATGAATTGCTGGTATAATATCTTCATAGTTTTGTCTTTAGATAATCTTCTCCACAACTGATTCAGACGTTTTTTCGCAAGCTCTTTAGAATCACCCAACTTTTCCAAATCCTTGGTAGGCATCTGCACTATATATCTACCAGCGTCATTTCTTTTATGCGTAGTTTTGTAATGTTCTTCAACGTATTCTTCTTCTTTACTCAGAATTTTGCAAGGTTCATCAATGGTTTCCAATTTCCAAAATTTTTCTAAACATTCATCAATGCTTTGAGACTGCGAAATAAAACCACAATATTGCGTATGACTGATCGTATCTGCGGTTCCTGTTGCGATATATCCGAATACTGAATTTCGGAAAACTAAATTGCTGTTTGGAATTCGAATTTCTCCATCCTTTATTATATCAAAGAAGGATTGTGCTCCGAGTAGCATGTCAATTTTGCCAGGAACGCTAAATTTTGGATCTGCTAACTGATGAGGAATTTTCAAGTTATGAATATTCAATTTTGTTACTGGGAGTGAATCGGTTATTTTTGAAACAACAAGGAAATCTAATGATGTTTCAAAGGATCCATTTCCATTTAGAATTTTCGCATGTACCTTGTATTTAATGTTCATTTCTTTTCCACCTAATCCTGATATCGCGATTTTCAATCTCTTTAATGGAATTCCCAGTCGATCAGCAAATTCTGATGTTACAATATTGGTCATACTTCCTGAGTCCAGTATTACACGTGCTTGTAAATAACTACCAGAATAAGGGTTAAAAACCCAAACTAAAGCAGTGGAGAGAATAACAGATTTATTTCCATTATTAACGCAAGATAAAGAAGGCGATAGAAGTGATTTAACTTCTGTCTGTCCGAAAAACTCTTGTGCATTCGGATTCAGTTTATTACCTTGCTCGATGGGATTAACTTCATTAATTTTGTTCGGAAAGGAAGTGTTTGCATTTCTGTGAAGTAACGTATTATGTCGTGACTGACAAATGTTGCATAAACTTTTAGATTTGCAATTAGCAATCGTGTGCTGATTACTTAAACAATTAAAGCAAAGTTTGTGTTTCATTGCTATTTCTTTTCTCTGAGAGGCATTTGATTTCAAAAATGTATCGCACTTATAAATTGCATGATTTTGCTTACATAACACACATGAATTAATTAAATTAGTTGACTTAACAAAGAGAGATTTTTGTTTAGAATGACGCTCTTGATTTGTCTTGGGTTTTGCTGAAATGTTTTTACTGATATTTTCCAAGATTTGAGAACGTTTCTCTAAAAATAGTATTAGATTGTCTAATTCTGGAACTTCATTTGAACTGATACTCATTTCGTAACTTTTTCGCGTATCTTTATCCAATTTTTGAAGAATAATATTCAGAATTAGAACGTCGGAAAGATTGTTCCTTGTGTAGTCTAAAACCTTTAATGCGCGAATGCTTTTCTTTACGGTGTCAACTAAATTCCGCAAATCTTTAGCAGAAGGTTGTATAATTTTATCTGCTTCGAAAAGTGAATTTATATGTATTTCTACAGCTATTCTATTGTTTTCATACCTATCTTTTAATGCCTGAATTAAAGAAGCGAATGTATCTTCTGTCGTTTGCAAAACTTTTGCTTCGTTTGTTAAAGCTGCTGATAAGTAATGAAGTTTTTGAGTTTCAGATAATTGCTCATTAGATGTTATAATATTATCAAATTGTAATTTGAATGAACTCCAATCTTCCGGTTTTCCTGAGAATTTCGGGAGAGGTATTTCCGGTAATTTAATATTAAATGAGTCATTTGTAAGAGTAGGTTTTAGTTGACTATGATTGAGAACCTTACCCTCTTCTAAATGCTTAATTTGTTTCTTAATTTTGAATTTAGCTCTTACAATATTCTCTGTATATTCTTCACTAATGGTAATATCATTTTCATAATCTTTCGCAATACTTATGGCAGCTTCTATCTCGCTATTTAAATTTTTCAGCGATTCTTTCTTTTCATTTAACTGTTCCAAAATTTCTAAATACTCATCGGTTTCCTTATTTTCTTCATTAATTAAAGTATCAATTTTAGTTATAAGCTTAGTTACAGCTGTCCTTACAGTTGCGCGTTTCTTTTTTATTTTTTCAATTGCATCCATTTTAGAAACTTATGAAATCAAAAGGAATAATTGAATGTTTCTTACCTTTTCTGGTAAACAGGTGATTTCGTATTTCGTCTGTGCTTGCTCTTTCTTGCGATGATTGCGTAACAATTTTATCAAAACTGCAGATGTTGTTCTACGTTTGACGATTGAATTGTTCGAAGAAAGAAAAAATACATTTATTCGTGTGCGCTGTCAATTCACTATTTTAAACAAACTATTATTATCTTTTAAATATAAATACCTTTGAGCTCGACGGCCCATAATGTTAGTGATGCGATGCGATATAAATATGAATTAAAAAATGTCGATATAGCAGACTGTAGTTTATTATTAAAATGCGTTCTCTTCGTGAGCAATGACTGCCTTGGCGGCGTCCATAACAAACTGGAGGGAAACATCTGTGGGCGGGGGATATATGCTTACGTCATTCGACGTCATAACAAAGGTGCGCCAACAACAATGTAAAATAAACAACTTTCTATATTCTTCGCATTTTCATTTTTAATACTTTATTTATAAAGACAAAGCATGTACTGAAATAAACAATATCAGTGTCACAACACTAAACACTGTAAAAAAAAAACTGTAAAGGTACTAAACATTTTCTAGGAAACTGGGATTCCAAGAACTTTTCATGTAACGCTAACAGGAAAAATCCATGTAACCGATTCTAAAACTTGAGTTTTTGTTGTTACCGTTACAGGAAACGTTCTTGGAATCCCAGTTTCCTAGATAAAGTGTAGTATCTTTACAGATTTTTTTTTTTTTTTTTTACAGTGAAGTAAACTGTGTACAAGTAAAACATTTTTTTAATATTTAGTGCAATATGATTTTTTAAAATCATAAACATAAAAAAAGGAACATTTAGAAGTTCAAATTATAATTTGCAACTAAGGAAATGTTTTCTTCCTCAAGAAAAACGCTATAACTGTCATAAGAAAGCTGACTCTTCATAAAACTTTATATGATATATTTGATTATATATATGATATGATAGAACTTTTCCTATAACGGTAACAGCAAAAATTCAAGTTTCAGAGTTGGTTGCATGAAATTTTCATGTTACCGTAACATGAAAAGTTCTTGGAATCCCAGTTTCCTAGAAAAAGTTTAGTATCTTTACAGATTTTTTTTTTTTTTTTTTTTTTTTTTTTTTTTTTTTTTTTTTTTTTTTTTTACAGTGTAGCTTTATTTTATTGGGGAAATTGGGATGGCTACAAAATGTGGTTATAACATTTAACAGCTCTTTTTTTTTTTTCTTTTTGAAAAATTTATAATTAAATATATGTTATTTAACGTTCAAAAAATGTTACATTTGATTTAAAATCATTTTTCATGATTACTCCCAGGCGTTGCAATTGTAGAAACTCTTGATAGTTCTCTCAATCAGGCCCTGGTTACTGAATAGACACAAGAAGCACGTGTTCCCTCAGAAAACTTTGAAGAGGTCCAAAATTGAGAAAACATGGAACATAAAATTTTATATTTAATCAAATCCGTTCCAAATTGTAATTTCTTTTTAAAATATTAACATCTATATCTCTATATTTTTTTAAGTGTTTTATAAAAATATCTTTCATAAGTTAATTTTTCATACAATAGATCAGTTTAAACCACATGGTCAAAATTCATCAGTTTGTAAATCAACTAAAGTTTCTATTTATGAACAGTCATTTTACTGTCCAGTCAATCTAAATCTAGAAAATCCAATACTATAATATTTTTAATAATTTCAACAATATTTGTAGCATTGGTAAATTTGAGAGTATGTTGAAATAAACAACTCTTTCAGAAGGAAAAAGGTCCCAAAATGACATTGCGCTTCCTATAGTTTCAGAAGTTAATCGGGGCCTGCTATCAATGATGCATTTACAAAAACATAAAAAGTCAAATATTCTGTATCTCAGAAGAAATAAGAGTGAGTTTCATTAATGGGAATGGAGACCTACTGGAAAAAGTCCATCATCTAATGTAAAATTTTATAAAATTTGCCCTATTATATCATGAAATGTTTTTAAAAAATTTTCACCCAAGAAAACATCATTGACGGCATAACAAACTTCCACTTTGTGTAATTTAGAAAGATATATAATTTTATACTGTAACAAAATTTATTCTCTATAAACGAAAATAATGGCGATTGTTATTAATTATTGCTCCTCTTTCTCATGCATTATTTTAGAATGGAAATGTGTGTCTTCATGTGGAAAATTAAGATGAGCGAAAATTTATTAGTGCATACTTTTAAAATATTTTAAGCATATTAAATAACTAGTGCATATTTGTAAACATGTCTTTGGCCATTTTTACTACTCTACTTAATATAAATATTTCACGTTTTTTATTAAATAAGATTAATAAAACTAAAATTGATAAATGTTACTAATAATTGTCTTTAAAAGCATTACAAGTAAAAACACGAAGAAATTTAAAAGTTTTTAGCATATATATTTTTATAAAAATTGTTTTTTGCTGAATGATTTATTCACAAATACTGACAACATATAATATACATCATACAAAACAAATACATTGAATATGCACTGAAGCATCAACTCATTACTTATTTTCGCTGTTAAAATATAGATTTCGTGAAATGATACTTTTTTCTTATTATTATCTACCTTATTTTCTCACTTCTATTTCAATTTCGTGGGAAATTTAAACTTCGAATTTCAGAAACAAATTCCTACTTTAGCCGAATGCAATTTATTTCTTCTTTCAAAGTAAAATTAAACTTTTCAGGAAAAAAAAATCAAACATTATTTTGCTTCTCAAATCAAATTGGCCACATTAGAAGGGAAAATGCATTTTAAATTGAACCAAATTTTCTTTATGTATAAACTTTAAAGAAGGTTTCAAACGATGAAACTTACATTAGTGTAAAGTGAAAAGACTAGGGAATATAAACTGTATATTTTCGCTCAGTGATTTCATAAAAATTAAATAGTAAATGTTGCGTTTCGTTGTTGAACAGATAATATTTAAGTCTGAATAAATATAAATTTTGAACACGTAATATTCAAGTCTGAATAAATATAAAGTTTGAACAAATAATATTCAAGTCTGAATAAATATAAAGTTTGAACACGTAATATTCAAGTTTGAATAAATATAAAGTTTGAACACATTCAAGTCTGAATAAATATAAAGTTTGAACAAATAATATTCAAGTCTGAATAAATATAAAGTTTGAACACATAATATTAAAGTCTGAATAAATATAAAGTTTGAAAACAAAATAAAATTGTGCAAGCATTTTTTTTTTTTTTTTTTAGATTTTGGCATTTTTTTCTTGAATTATATATTACATAGATTGCATTAGAGGGCTACCTGAACTGAAATAAAAAGGACCTGATTTAACCCTTTCGGGTCTGATTTTTTTTTTTTTTTTTTTTTCAATTTTTAGAAAAAATTATTTTTACGTTAACAAAATTAACACTAGCTATCCAAATATATTAATTAGTGTGTAACGAGTATTTCAATGTCTAAACGATAATGAATGTTTGCGTATTGTTTTGCGTTCATTTAATATTCATATGACAATAGGCTAAGGAAGAATTATTGAAGATGTTTAGAAAATAATGTACTACAATCAGATTTAGCTTATATTACAACTTTATACGCTTTATTATACCTGTTCTTTTAGGAAAATAACTTTTATTTTGAATTTACAGAGAAGTATGTGTTTAAAATAAAAGAACCGCAAACGGCGCAAAGAGTATTAAGCAAATAATAATAATAATTATTATTATTATTACGAAATGCCTAAACATAAATGATGTCATACAGTAAATGCATAAATATATACTAATATTACTAGATGTAAATTGTAGCAAAGGGATTTCTTTAAAGCAAAATAATATTCCATTAAAAACATGTACTATAAATAATACACCAGACTCGAAAGGGTTAATTAGCAAATTCTTTAAGTTTTTGAATAATTTTAAAGTTATTTTTGTTTATGGAGACTCACGATACGAAATAAAACAAAGTTTTTGAACAAGACCATTAATGTTCGTTCATGCTTGTGTGACTTCTGAAAAAGAAACTTTTTTTATCAGAGAGTGATATGCGTTTTTGTGATATTCGACCGGATAATACTTGCAAAATTTGCTATTATCACCAAGCTGAGGTCTGTGTGATGATCTAAAATTTGCCAAAACGTATATCATAAAGTTTTGTAACGCGGGTTTCTATGGTTTCAGAAACTGCAAACGTAAAAACGTAAAAAAGTCTCCTCTTCATAATTGCAGCACAGCCAAATTATCTCATCTGTTTCTCAGACTATCTTGATCACGCGATAATTCGACATGATAATTCGCCACATGACAGTTACATTAATGCTTAGTCAAAAGTTAATTTGTATTAATAAAAACGTAATTCTAAAGTATTAATTTTTATATGAAAATAAAAATATTTTTTAAAAATATACTACTGGCCATTAAAATTGCTACACCATGAAGGCGACATGCTACTGACGTGAAATTTAAACGACAGGAAGATGATGCTGTGATATGCAAATGATTAGCTTTTCAGCGCATTCTGACAAAGCAGTTGCCGGTAGCGACACCTACAATGTGTTTAAATGAGGAAATTGTTCAGCCGGTTTCTCACACAAAAATTGTATTTGAGCGTTGTTACCTGGTGAAAAATTGTTGTGATGCCTCGTGTAATAAGAAGAAATGCGTACCAGCATGTTTCTGACCTTGGTAAAGGTCGAATTGTAGGCTACCGGAATTGCGGTTTATCGTATCGCAGTATTGCTGCTCGCGTTGGTCGAGATCCAATGACTGTTCACAGAATATGGAATCGATGAATTCAGGACGGTAATACGGAACGCCGTACGGGATCTGAACGGCCCCCGATCACTAGCAGCCGAGAAGACAGGCATGTTATCCGTATGGCCGTAATGGATCGTGCAACTACGTCACCAGCCATGAGTCAAGAAATGGGATCATTTGCAAGACAAAAAGTGTCTGCGCGAACAGTTCGACGACGTTTGCAGTACCATGGACTCTCAGCTCGGAGACAATGACTGCGACTTCTTTTGACACTACGTGATAGACAGTAGCACCTTCAATGGTGTGATTAAGGACGAAACTGGGTGCACGAATGACCAGGAGTCATTTTTTCAGATGAATCCAGGTTCTATTTACACCATCATGATGCTCGCATTAGTCTTTGGCGGCATCATGGTGAACGAACATTGGCAGCGCGTATTCGTCATCGTCATACTGGCTCATCACCTTACGTGATGATAATGGATGCCATTGGATACACGTCTCGGTCATCTCTTGTTCACATTAACGGCACTTTGAACAGTGCACGTTACATTTCTGGTATTTTATGACCCATGGCTCTACCATTTATTCGAGATCTGCGAAACTCTACGTTTCAGCCCAACCGCATGTTTCCGGAATTGTACGGACCTTCCTTGATACGGAAAATGTTCGGCTGTTTGCCCTGGCCAGCACGTTTCCCAGATCTCTCACCGATAGAAAACGTCTGATGAATGATCGTCGATCGATCGGCTCATAACCATACGCCAGTCACTAAGGTTGATGAACTGTGGCATCGTGTTGAAGCTGCATTTGCATCTGTACCTGTACATGCCATCCAATCTCTGTTTTACTCAATGCCCAGGCGTATAAGTGCTTTTAATACTGCCCGAGTTGATTGTTCTAGATACCGATTTCTTAGGATCTATGCACCCAAATTTCTTGAAAACTTAATCACTTATTTCTATCATAATATATTTAACCAATAAATATAATTTTGTTATCTGCATTTCTTTCTGGTATAGCAATTTTAATGGCCAGTAGTGTATATAAAATAAAAGAAGCGGAAATTTTGCAAAAAGAGTTAGGTTGATCTGATAATGAATTACCGGGATATTTTTAATCCATAAATTGAGATAGAGACTTTAAATTTTGTATGTGTTTAGAATGTAATAGTGCTACAAAACCCATTAAATTTCAGCAACCTTAGTTATCCGAGACTATTTTTCGAACTTTCGAATTATTCGTACTGATAAAGAATACGTATATAAATTTTTTTAATTATTTCTTTTAAAGTATAAACCATAAATTAATGTAACATAAAATACGTTTAAACTTTATTTTTTGGAATTGCAATGCATTTTATAAATAGTTTACACATGCTTTATTTTCATATTTTATATTATTTATATCCATGATGGGTAAGTATTACGATGGCCCCCGACGACTAGTTTTGTATATTGAACCAAATAAGATAATATTGGAAGTTTTAAACGACACTCTTTTTTTTTTTTCTCTTTTAACAATGGAAGAGAGCGAATAGCTATTGTATGAATAATCACAGGTTTCAAATAACGAAATCGTATTTCTGTGGAGGGAAGACACGGTTAATGTTATTCTATTTTTTTTTCTGCGACGAAATGGGGTTGCGTTTCTCTTTTTGAATCTTTATTCATCCAACGTAGAGATGGGCCGAAGAGATAGAATTTCTCTTTACTCTTCTACCGTTAGTCATTAGGTGTCCATGATTCTGAAATAGAAAAGGAGAATCTATTTTATTCTATAAAGTTATACTTGAAAAAGTTTTAAAATAAGCATATATCTCCCGGAATAGTTTAATAGGCATTTTAAAGTAATATTTATAAATTTAATACTGCAATAAACGAGGTTAGTGGGTTTTTTTCCTTTTTAGAAAATGATTTTTTTAAGCCTAATCATTTTATTCATTTGAGTAATGCAAAACATAAAAGAAAATAGAAGAGTGATTTATTGGCAGATTCCACAGACTAGCCATATGCTTAAAATTCATAAATGTTTTAAATACCTAGCCTTAAAAATTTTAAGAATCTACCTAATTTAGTTATCCTTTGGAAATCCTTTAAAGATATTCTTGGTATATTTTCACTGATCATAATTACTCAGACTTCAAAACCAGAGGCGGATCAGAGGAGAACGACTTCACTGCGTATGCGTTAGGATAGGAAGACTACCAAGCTACTTTAGCAACCTTAGTTATCCGGTTTTTTTTTTTTTTTTTTTTCGGACTTTCATAATACTCGTTTTGATAAAACATACGTATATAAAAATTTTGGAATTATTTCTTTTAAAGAATGAACCATAAATTAATGTAAACATAAAATGCATTTAAACTTTATTTTTTGGAATTGAAATGCATTTTATAAATAGTTCAAACATGTTTTATTTTCATATTTTATACTATGTATATCCATGATGGGTAAGTATTATGGCCCCCAATGACAAGTTTTCGTTATTGAGTCAAATAAAGATAACATTGGCAGTTTTAAACAACACTCCTTTTTTTTTCGCATTCTTATAACAATGGAATAGAGCGAAGGGCTATCGTATGAATAATTACAGGTTTCAAATAACGAAATCGTATTTCTGTAGTGGGAAGACACGGTTAATGTAATTCTATTTTTTTTTCTACGACGAAATAGGGTTGCGTTCACTATGCGTAGGGTTGCGTATTCATTCTCTATTTGAATCTTTATTCATCCCACCTAGAGATGGGCAGAAGAGATAGAATTTCTCTTTACTCTTCTGCCGTTAGTCATTAGGTGTCCATGATTCTGAAATAGAAAAGGAGAATCGATTTTATTCTATGAAGAGGTACTTGAAAATATTTTAAAATAAGCGCATATCTCCCAGAATAGTTTAACAGATATATTAGATAAATAATTATTATTTTAATACTGCAATAAACGAGGTTAGTGATTTTTTCCCCTTTTAGAAAATGATTTTTTAAGCCCAATCATTTTATTCATTTTAATAATGCGAAACTTAAAAGGAAATAGAACAGTGCTTTATTGGCAGATTCCGCAGACTTGCCATATGCTTAAAATTCATAAATATTTTAAATATTAAGCCTTAAAAATTTTAAGAAGCTACCTATTTTAGCCATCCATATGAAATCATTTCCATATATTCTCGATATATTTTCACTGATCATAGTATCTCAGACTTCAAAACCAGGAACGGATCACGGGAGAACGACCTCACTGCGCGTGCGTTGGAGTTCTACCAAGCTACTATAGCAACCTTAGTTATCCGAGACTATTTTTCGAACTTTCGAATTATTCGTACTGATAAAGAATACGTATATAATTTTTTTTAATTTTTTCTTTTAAAGTATAAACCATAAATTAATGTAACATAAAATACGTTTAAACTTTATTTTATGGAATTGCAATGCATTTTATAAATAGTTTACACATGTTTTATTTTCATATTTTATATTATGTATATCCATGATCGGTAAGTATTACGATGGCCCTCGATGACTAGTTTTCGTTATTGAGTCAAATAAAAATAATATTGGAAGTTTTAAACGACACCCCTTTTTTTTTTTTTTCTCGCTTTTACCAATGGAAGAGAGCGAACGGCTATCGTATGAATAATCACAGGTTTCAAATAACGAAATCGTATTTCTGTGGAGGGAAGACACGGTTAATGTAATTCTGACTTTTTCTGCGACGAAATGGGGTTGCGTTTCTCTTTTTGAATCTTTATTCATCCCACGTAGAGATGGGCAGAAGAGATAGAAATTCTCTTTAAGATTTTCAAAATTGGTTATTTTAAGGAGTGAATATGAAACACAGTGAAAAAAACATTAACTTTGCAAAAAAATGAAGTCAACCGGATAATTAGTTGCCGAGATATTTGTAATCCATAAATTTAGATAGAGAGTTGAAAGTTAGTATGTAATTAGAAAATTATAGTGCGACAAAGCCTATTAAATTTCAGCAGCCTTAATTATCCGGAGCTATTTTTTCAGACATTTCAGGAACCTTAATTATCCGGAGCTATTTTCTCGGACTTTCAGAACATTCATTCTTTATAAAACACATCTATATAAAAATTTTCGGAATTATTTCTTTTAAAGAATGAAATTAATGTGAAATACGTTTATTTTTTTCAATACATTTTTTAATAGTTTACCCACATTTTATTTTCATATTTTATATTATGTATATCCATGATGAGAAAGCATTACGACTGCACTCCAACGACTAGTTTTCGTTATTGAGTCAAATAAAGATAATATTGGAAGTTTTAAACCACACTCTTTTTTTCTCTCTCTCTCTTTTAACAATAGAAGAGAGCGAGCGGCTATCGTATGAATAATCACAGGTTTCAAATAACGAAATCGTATTTCTGTGGAGGGAAGACACGGTTAATGTAATTCTGTTTTTTTCTGCGACGAAATAGGGTTGCGTTTCTCTTTCTGAATCTTTATTCATCCCATGTAGAGATGGGCCGAAGAGATAAAATTTCTCTTTACTCTTCTGCCGTTAGTCATTAGGTGTCCATGATTCTGAAACAGAAAAAGAGAATATATTTTATTTTATAAAGGTATACATGAAAAAGTTTTAAAATAAGCATATATCTTCCAGAATAGTTTAATAGACATTTTAAAGTAATAATTATGATTTTAAAACTGCAATAAATGTGAGTGATGGGGTTTTTTTCCTTTTTGAAAATAATTTTTTGTAATCCCAATCATTTTATTCATTTTAATATTGCAAAACTTTAGACTTTTTAGTTTTTGATAATTGATTTTTATGTATTCAATACCACTGAATCCTAAATTGAACTTCATTTTTTACGAACATGTAAAGATATTTTACAAATCGTAAATTTTAAAGTTAAAAAAAAGAAAAAACATTAAAAAATTGGAACGGGAGGTTGGAACACATTCGGACATGGGCCAGATTGGGTCAAGACTTTTGTAGACCAGTCAAACTGTCAAAAATAGATGCAAAAATTCTGCTAGAAGATTTAATGTTTTTAAAGTGCTTATGGGGATGCTAATAAAGGTATTAATGGTTTTCCAACAAAATATCTCGAGGCTAAATTTTGTGGAGCCAAAAAACCACGAAATTTTCTGACTTTTTTCAGCTTTTTGCCTATAACTCGAAAATTTAAAACTTTTTGCTTATCATACTTAATTACAAAAAGTAAGATCTTTAAATTCTCTATAAATTTCATAATAAAAGCGTTTTTCTAAACCCATTACGAAACGCATTACAGGATTCTGAAAATTACACTTCTTTTCTAACTTTGTGGAAAATCGGAAAAAACAGAATTTGACACAATTTTTTATTCATCTTATCTTCTCTAATCTAATTAGTTTATATTACAAATAGCCGCATGATAGTAATAACCAATTATTACAACGGTAATATTGTACAAATAATTAATAACATTTTAACTTATTTTAATTTTAGAACTTAAGTTGAAAACATTAATAGTAGGCATTTACATGAATGACTTCAAAAAAGACTTATGGTAACATTTTTAATGCATTTAGTAACATCTGGAGCGTTTGCGGGTTGATGGATTTAGTTCGTCAACCTCTGCTTGAGGGTCAAATGAGCAATATGCTTGTTCTTTAGCAGCTTTGATTTTCTTCGAGCTGTTTTGCAACACCATCAACCTGCTCGTTAAAGTCCTCATTGTTGTTGTTTTGGTCGATGGTTTCCAGGCATCAACTTCATCATCTTCTGGATAAATAAAGTCGTCAACATTTTGTAGTTGACCCCGTTGTTGTTTTTACAAAGTACCGAGCATTTGAGTTATGATTTTTGGCACAATCATGCCTTTCTGAACATTTTTGGTTATAGCTATTTGAGACAACATATGCTGTAATGTTTTAGATTCTGCGTTTTGACATATTTGGACAAGCTGAAAGAGACCGTCAGACCTGCGAACCCAACCCCAGTCTTCAAGGAGGTTGTTGTTTCCTAGCCAAACTTGTACCTAACGACAACATCGGAGGAAATGATATGCGCAGCCTCTTGCATTGGTGGTAGCATTGCAAAATGAAATTTGCTTTTTAGCGCTAGATTTAGCAAATAACTGGAACCTCAAGGTGTTTAATATCTGTGTAATGTCTCCATATCTATTGTACAATGCAATAATAATTGTTTCTTGAACGTTTATGACTTCTTTATGGGCAGTCTCTGATTAATTGAACTCATAGGTTATTTCTTCAAGCTGATCATGTTTTTTCAAAATTTTACAAAACCTTGATTTTCACAGTCCTAAAAGAGCGGATGTTGTATCGCATCCGCTGATTGCACCAGTAAAAATAATATTATTATAATTGTATTTGTATGAATGTTTGAAAATCATGAAATCTTGAAATGACAGAGGTAGCAATCATGACAATAACGTCTTCTTCCGCCAAGTAAGCTTGAAGTCTGTTGTTTTGAAACTCTGTTTTAAGCAGTGAATTGAAGTGGTTCTTGTTTCTGTCATTGGCAAGAAATTTGTCGTGATGGAAAATTTCGTATGACATTTATTAGTTTTCTTTAAAACGTTATAATCCTTTTTTGTATTACACTAAACTATGTTAAATGCATCAGTAATGTTTTCGTTAACGAATCTGTTTAAAAAACTGTTATTAATTAATCGATTTCATAATTGTTATCCAACTGTATTTGTATTACATTATTCGGATAATATTTTTTTAACTAATTTTGCAGTCAAATCCTATTGTGAATGAAACATTAATTGAATTTCAAGAATAAAGATAAATCAGACCGTCCTATAATTCAATGATCATCATGAAAATTTTAGCAATGGGCATCATAGAAAGATAAATACTTTTAGTTAACCTTGTAATCATCGCGCCCGATGCAATCACGGACAAATTGCCCGTGTATGTATCGGGCCCGACGATTAAAGGTTAAAAATAAATCGCGCAAAAGATCTAAACTTAGAATATGTTAATAGTTTTATAAAATTTTTAATTTAGTATAAGATAAGAACAGTTATAGTAAATTAAATTTTATAAAATATAAGAAAAGCTATACTAAATTATAAAAATTTTATAAAATATAAGAAAAGTTATACTAAATTAAACATTCAGTAATGTAGACATTGATAACTTATAATAAAGTCAAGTTTATATGATTTAATGCTGCAGCAATACGCAATTAATACACGTATTACACAATTCACCCAAGAGTTTTGGATTACGAAACTAAAATAAGCCAGTTTTACATTTGATGCGAATCTGTACTACTTATTTTCGACAAAAGGTGCAATTTTAAAGAAAACTGCAAAAGATTTTATTTAACTTTCAAAAGTTAGATGTGGTAGGAAAATGGAAGAAATTGTCGTACGGATACATTTAAATGAACAGACATCTAATACATAAAAACTGCCATAGACCTAAAAAGCACAAAAAAGCTTACAACTTACGAGAAAAAAATAAAAATTGGTAATTTTTTTTATGAATTCCGTTTTAGAAAATTTTCCTCTACATTTATTCATTAATAGTTACATTTTATTTTCACATTTAGTGAAAAAAGAAAAATTGAGATGGGAAGCGAAAATTAGGTTGCTTTCTGTGAAGTTGAAAAAAAAGGTCATTTTCACTAAGCTGTCGCGCGCTTTACTAAGTGGGGTACTTACTACTTACTTTTACGCGCTTTACTTTACCCCATTACTATGGGTTTAGAAAAACGTTTTTATCATGAAATTTTTAGGTAATTTAATGATCTTCCTTTTTGTAAATCAGTAGGGTACATACATTTTTTTAAAATTTCGAATTATAGGCAAAAAATTGAAAAAAGTCAGAAAATTTCATGGGTTTTTGGCTTCACAAAATTTAGCCTCGAGATATTTTGTTGGAAAACACTTAATTCTTGTTACTAGCATGCCCACAAACACTTTAAAAACATAAAATCTTCTAGCAGAATTTTTGCATCTATCGGCCCTTTTTTCTGACAATTTGACTGGCCAATTGTCTCACAAGGGGGAAAACGGTCGTTCACGGATTCTTAGGAAATTATAAAGATAAAATATATGAAAGAAATATTGATGTTTTATTAAAAATCTATCATGCAATGGGTGTGAGCATGCCCCTGAAGATACATTTTCTCACTTTACACCTAGATTTTTTCCCTGAAAACTTGAGCGCCGTGTGTGACAAGAAGGTCGAGCGTTTTCATCAAGGCTTTAAAAATTTTTTGAAGCCAGACACACAAAGGTTTTTATGAAAAAATATGTCAGGATACTATTGTTGGTCTGTTTTACGAGAAATAGATCAAGAGAATTACAAGTTAGAAAAATCATGCTTTAAGTATAGATCATGAAGGACTTTCCAACACTGAAATCATTAACAAAATTTCGTTATACAGAAAAATAAGTTGTTACTGTCCATAGCCAAACATGTATTCTAATACTTTTGAACAACCATGTATTTGATCTGTCGGTTGATATATATGCTATATAATAAGTAAATTTAGTCTTGTAAGAAAACGCTTATCTGGTTGAAAATTTTCTTTCAGCAATTTATACTAATAGATGGAAACATACTTGAACACTTTTGATCATCCCTGTAGTTTATCTAGTACCGTTTTTACAGAAAATTATTTTGCTAAAATTTAGTTTATACAAAAATACTCTTTAATCTACTTAAATCACATTTCCAGAAATTACCATCCATAGGCGAATCTGTATTCAGTTCTTTGAATGGCCCTGTATCATTTTATCTATATTCTACAAGCATTTCTTAGTAAACTTAATGTAGTTCAACATAAAATTGCATCTCTCATTTAAAAAACACATTTAAGTAAATTACGCTTATATTCATTAACCATTCCGAGCTCTTTTGTGTAATCCTATATATTTAAATTTTGCAACTATTAGTATTTATACACACAATATAATCTACATGTACTTAGAAAAACTTAAAAACGCATATCATAATTGAAAATGGATTTTATCCATCCAATAGCCACCATTCATAATATACAATACTTCGGACAAAATATACTGTTTTAAAATGTTATATGTTTCCCTGTAAATACTATACACTTCATATTATGTGTGAAATAACTCATATTAAGCCTCAGCGACGGATATCATTTTGATTATAGAATAAATCGTTTATCATATTTAAAATGTGTCGCAAACAATTTCTTCCGTTATTATTATGTAATGGAATTCTTTTCTGCGGTCCTGTAAATGCATGATAACTATTCTTTTCACTGCATATTTTACAGAACACATATTTTAGTGCACTTCGTAGATGCATATAAATTTCAATATAATTGATTGGGTCTTTAAAAGCTTTAAAATTCATTTGAAACGGTTTTTCCCCATAGGCCGTAATGTAACGGAAATTTTTTTACTGCTAATGTAAATAAACTAATCATGGTAGAAACTTCATTCAAAATTTCATGGCAACCCGAGCATATTTACGAGAATTAGAGTGCAGACAGAATGCCATACGGCCAGATGGGCAGACGGACAGACAAACTGAAAGCATAAGCACTTTCCAACTTTGCTGGAAAGTGCTAAAAAAAGAAGAATTAAGATAATTATTTGTATTTTTTCTTTTTATATTTCATGTTATTATTCTTTTAAGTATTAAAAATATTTTTTTAACTAAATGTGACTTGTTTTTTACAATAATATTCCCGTACTCAGTGCACCAGAATCTATGAGAAAAAATACACATTTCGGCGAAAGTATAAAAATCGTGTAAACTATTGTAAATAAAGTATTCTATTAATATAATGAGGTTGTTGAGTAAATGATGTAAATAAATATTTCTGAACACAAAAATTTAATGCATGGTTGAATCTTATTCATTTAAGGTTTTGGGTTTATTTGGAACTCTGATCTTCCATTTATCAATAACCCCTGGAATGGAATTTTGGCCACACGTTGTACTAAACGAACCATACGCGTTCATTATTACATTATCCTGTAATATATACTTATGGATCTAAATTTTAAAACTCGTTATGGCTGATTTGAACATGGAATGTGTTAAAGATACCTCTTTTTCCCTTATTCATTTTAAGAAATCAGTAAAGCTCAGTTCACATTTACAACAAATAAAAATTTGAGTTATTTCTTCAGGTTTCCAGTTAATTTGACTCCATTTCTTTTCTACGCACTGTTTTAGATTGAAAATATTTTCCAATTTTTACTGTAACAGTTTTTAGATCAATCTCTACTTTTTTCTCTGGTTCTATAAGTTTTTCGTATGATTCTTAATAAAGCCATTTCTCTAATTTTGATGCAAGAAATAGAAATGAATTGCATGTAAAAAATAATATATAAACAAATAAATAAATTATGTGTATAAATACATACATAAACATGATGAAATTTCATCAGGTTTGTTTTGATTTTCGCTAATATTATTTCAACAAATCTCACATACTGATTTCAAGTTTTTGAAAAAAATGCAAACCACACTTATATCCAAAAAATAGTAAAAATGGTATGCCTTTTTTTTTAAAACATGCTTTATACACATAAAAAATATTTTTCTGATATTTTTCTGCATATTAAATTTATAACACTTTAAAATTTAAAAAAGGGAAAATCCTTAATTTAAACATCTTTCATTCTCCTTAAAAAAATTTTATTTCTTAAATAACGGTATCTTTTATTTTAAAATCTATATGGAACAATCAATCATTTATCGCTTAAGCTAACCAATTAGAAGGGCTTACAGTAATGTTCTGCACTTTAAATTGAGATCAATAACGTAT
This sequence comes from Maratus speculifer, assembly GCA_964019185.1. Classification (NCBI taxonomy): domain Eukaryota; kingdom Metazoa; phylum Arthropoda; class Arachnida; order Araneae; family Salticidae; genus Maratus; species Maratus speculifer. The sequence continues at coordinate 281,885,499 of OZ025294.1, forward strand.
AATGACATCATTTTTTAAGAAAACGGTTATCATTAATACCTTAAATACATATTTTAAGAAAAATTTATTTTCTTCAGCCGAATATAATAAGACTTGATAAATGATTTCTTTCCCTTTTTTCTACTAGAGATTATTTTGGAATAAATTGCATTTTTATGATAATGCATGAAGTATTGATGGTTTTTAAATCATAAAGTATGATTTAGGAAAGTATGTTTCTTGGTGCAGTTTCACGAAGAAAGATGAATGTTTAATACCGCAAATGCCATTTTGCTTTTATTTATTACACTAAATGAGCAAAATATTATAAGGACATCATGAAAACACATTTAGTTATGAAAAAAAATGTAAATAAATGGGGCACTTTTTTACCAGAAGTTATTGTAGGACCGAAAGAAAAGATGAGATCAGACATATATATATATATTGGAAACCAATAAAACAAATATTTTAATTTTTAAAAACGCAAGAGTGCATCAGATTTCTAAGATATAAAAATTATTATATTTAAGATACAATAGTTATTTTAGTTTACGCTATGTCTTTTCCAATATTTATAGCATCCACATAAAGAAAGATCATAGAGACAATAGGAACCAGTTTTCATGTTTTCAACAATAAATTTAGTAAATAAGAAAGTTGCTGCGATTTTCAACTATTTTAATCAAAGTTGGTGTAAAATGGGTTAAAATTGAGTAGCACATTATTTTCCAGTGATTTCGGAAGAAGACGGTTTTACAGTTCCTTTGTATTTTTGCTATCTGGATACATTTAGTATTAAAATACACATAGTGTGCGGAAAGTATTATAGCCATAATTAAAAAAAAAAAAAAAAAAAAAAAAAAAAAATCCAACGAATTTTTTATATATTTTTGCCTTTTGAAGTTCATTCAATCAATTTTCGTTATTTAAATAATATTTTGTATGTATGTAATATGAATTGTATTTCGTAGTATGAATGTACATTGGATCATAACTTCTTCAAATTTTAAGCCCCCCCCCACCCTCTGACTGTGCTCATTTTGATGTTTTTAAGATAACGTGCGTGTGTGTAGTGCGTGTGAATACGATAACATTCAATCGGTCTTGTGATTTGAACTCTCAGCAAGAGAATATGTTACACATCGCTACTTCACGAATTAATTTTCGTTAAAACCGGACAACGGATTTTGTGTGAAAATCCTATGTCATCCAGTATTTTTTTTTTAATTCAGTTAAAATTCAGCTCACTTTATTGCAGATATCTTTCAGTATTTTCATAATATTTGAATTTGTTTTTTATTTATATCATTTATCCTACATTATTGATCGTTACATTAATTGAAAAAAAGTTTTGTTACATTTAAAAGATTTATTTAAATGATTTATATTCAAAATATCACTACTTATTTATTTAAAAATATTTATGTTCAAAATGTTACTATTTATTTATTCAAAATATTTATATTAAAACTGCAATATGCTCTTTCTATTGAAGTTTGTCAAGTCTCCTTAAAGTGGCGTGAAGTTTGATTCAAAAAGCTTTATTCAGGTACCTGAAAAAATCCTAAAATATCTGGAATTAAAAAAAAAATACCTGGAATAGTTGAAATTTTAAAAATAAATCCTTCGTATATTCATGCATACACATACTATTCTTTCACAAATGTCGCAAAAGATCCACATAAGTCACATGCTTCAGGTTCATAGGGTAGATTGTTTGAAGATACCGTGGCTTTTGATTTAATTGTTTTAAAAATCGCCTGTTGATTTTATTTGTTTTTCATTGATTTCTTGTTAAAGTTTGTATGTATATGTATGACTTAAAATCATATTTTATTTTACAGACATTATAGAAATAATCTAAAATTTTCATTTCATAAACACTTGCATTTCGACATCTTACCCCAAGATCTGGGTAAGATGGTCAACGGGAAGACCCCTGTCCCCACATTGACGTGAAGAAGCTAGATTTTGCAACCATTTAAGCTTTTCAGAAAGGTAAGGTACAAGTACTCTTTACAAAGTATCAAATTTATTTCACTGGTATTTAAACTAAGACTTTTATATAGGCAAATAGAGAAGTCACATAAAAGATTTGGGCACACTTAAAAAATAGTAAGACGAAATAGCAATAAAAAAGCGCAAATCGCTTTATTTCAGATATCTTTCTATATTTTCACATATTTATTATATTTGAATTTGTTTTCTTATATGATTTACCCTACATTGTTGATCGTTGCATTACAGAAAAAAAAAAGTTTTGTTATATTTAGCTCACTCGCAGATAAAAATAATTTCATAAATTATGACGATCATCATATTAAATTAATATTTATCTCAAATAGTTATAGTGAAGATATTATTATTTATTTAGATAAAATATTTATATACAAATTACATGTGTTTTTTTAATGAACTTTGTCAAACCTCCACAAAATGGCGTGAATTTTCATTCAAAAACCTCCATTCGAGTAACTAAAAAGACTTGATCTTTTTTTCCTGAATTTGATCCTGAAATTTCTGGAATTTTCAAAAAACCCTACATATATTGATGCATACACATGCTGTTTTTACACAAATGGATGAAGATACCATATTTTTAGATTTAATTGCTTTAAAAATAGCCTGTTGAATTTATTTGTTATTTATTGATTTCTTGTTCAAGTTTGCACTCTTACGCATGATTTAAAAACATATTTCATTTTACAGATATTATAAATAGCATTGAAATTTTTTGTTTCTTAATCACCTGCATTTCGGCAGTTTACCCCAAGGTATGTGTAAGATTGTCCAACAAGAAGACCCCGGTTTCTCCAATGATATGAAGAAGTGAGACCCTGCAGTCATTTAACCCTTTAAAGACGATTTTCCGGTAAACGTGCCACATAAGATGTTCAACATCTTTGATCATTCTCACCCGTAAATTTTATGGAAATTTTTTGCTTATTTAATCCGAGCATTTCTTTTCGATTCTATAGGGCAAAAATTTCTTTTTTTGAAGAACAGTGATAACAGATTAAAAAATATGTAAAAAACGCTCGTCTCGAAGGAATTAAGTTTTGCAGAAAAGACAGGTACGAGTACTCTCTAAAAACAATTAGATTTATTTATCTGGTATTTAAACTAAGACTTATATAGGCAAGTTGAGAAGTCGCGTAAAAGTTTTTGCACACTTGCTAAAAGTATTAAGTAGAAATAATGATAAAAATGCACAATTTTGTAAAAGTTTGTAAACAGAACGCAACCGAAAATTAAAATATCAGTTGGGAAGCCTCTGGCTTACTGTTGTGTTTGCATTGGAACGTTTCGTTTTTAAAGCCGTTCCAAAAAAGAATAAGTAATTCTTTAAGTACATTGCATCAATGTGGCCGCAAAATACCTCTCGACTTTGACTGACAGAGTTCATCAATTTTTTTAGACATATGCAGGAAAAATAAACAGAATAATAAAATAAAGCTTACCTGCTGAGACTTGAGTTAACATGAGAACACACATATAAAAAAAAGAGGCAAAGAGAACTTTCTTGTAAAAGGATTTCTTTATTTTTTAATGAAAATAAATTAATTTTCATTCTTAAGAATAGAAGGACTGCATTTGACGAAAGCTCTCATTTTTTTAGAGCCCGGCCATAAAAGGCTCACTGGAATTGTACAAATTTATGATGACAGAACACACATTTCCGAAGAATATGCCCTTTTCTTTCCATTGGAGAATCAGGGGTAAGATGTTGAAAAACAATAAAAAAAAGGTGTGCTCATTCAGTATAAAGCAGCAACGCACCACAAAAAGAAACTGTAGAAGAATAGTCGGTCCCATAATTCGAAACATTATTATTTCAAAAAACAAAAATTCTTTCGATTCGAATATTTACTATTCATAAATATTTCATTGGTGTCATAAGTAGGATACATCTTGGATGAATAAATCTTTAATCGCATTCACGAAGAAATAATTCGTTTCTTGATTTAAAATTATATTTTTTTATGTAACAATATTGACCCTTAATCACAAAAAGGAACGAAAACTTCGCTGGCATTACACACACACCTTCACCGCAGGAGTTCTGTACACTTCTCTACTGACTTCCCCAAAGAAACAAAAGCTGCAGCCAAGGGAAGAGGGGAGGGGTTGCCATAATTTCAAAATACGCCAATTGGCAGGGTTAAAGAAGTGGCGATAAAATAAATAGGCCAAGCGCTTCAACACTTATAGGGAAATTGCATTTTTAAGAATAAACTTTTATATCACCAGAAAGATGCGGAGCCAAAAATGTATATAAAGACTCACCTATTTTAAATTACGCATCAGTAGAATAGGATCTGATTGGACAAGAGGAGGGGCAATAAAACGGAAGTAGACGCCCCATCGAACAATTCGAGAAAACTCAGGAAAAATCCACAACCGGAAGGAACAAATTCGAAATCATTTTAACATTTTGAAATCAACAAAAAGTTAGGTAAGAAAATGAACTTTACAGGGGAAATTAAAAATGCGAGAATTAAAATAATTTTTCAGAATGCGAATTTTTATAATAAATGAATAAAGATTAAAAAAAAATACACGATAAATTAAATAGAAATATGGCAGTGGTTAAGAGTAACCACAACACTTACAACTGAGCAGAGCGGGGTTTCCTTACAATGTCCGTGTATATGAAAAGTATATGATACGACATCTTGTACAGCACAGCATCTGATCCCAAGTTACACATCATTTCGAGAATTTTATTTTATTGTATTATTTTTTATTGAATTTCTTGCTTATCTTCCTATAATTGCCCTAATAATCTAACTTTCACTGGAATCCATGAAGCCCGACATGTTCTTTATATTCTAGAAAATCCAGAAGAATGTCTTTGTATATTCATCAAAACATCTAAAGACAAAGAAAAAATAATGTAGTCAAATAGCTTTTGACTACATTATTTTACATTTAAAAATGGTCTCAATGTACTTAATTATTTGGAATTTCATGATGCATTATTCTAATCTGATCAGGATTTTTTGTATTCAGGATTTTGTCCATTTAATCATAAGTCCGCCACTGGCAAAATGTTGAAAGACGAAAGTAGTTCCGAAACTCAGAATCTTCGAATAAAATGGCAAATCAAAAACATTCGAATTAATTTCTGCACTTGGTGTGAGGTGTTTGGCAGTGTAAAGGACAGATGAATTCTGGCTTCTAACCTCGCGTCCGTGCGTTTTAATCACGGAATATTACAGCCTTAATGCTGAGTGCCCATGAACGGCGCGACATCAGGAGGTGGAGACAAAGGCGGGTCAAATTGCGTTATTGGCTAGTAAATAGAGCGTCACGCCAGAACTATATTCAAGCCGCGAAGCTTCTCTAATTGAAAAGGAAGTGCATAGATCGAACGATTGAAAAGGATTATGGGATCGCAAACGATATTTAATAAAATATCAAAAATAAAGCTTCCGAAAGAATTTTTTTTATACAAAAAAGGAGAAATGAAATAATAAAATAGATTACTAGTTCTAAATAAACGATTGGCATTTTAATAATACAATTGAGTTCTTTTTAGGAAAATAAATATCAGATTACGCCGAATTAAGGAACAGGGGAATTTAGATGGTAATTAAAATTTAGAATATTACTGACATATAAGTAACATAAGTTTCAGCCGCAAAGCTTCTCTAATTGAAAAGGAAGTGCATAGATCGAACGATTGAAAAGGATTATGGGATCGCAAACGATATTTAATAAAATATCAAAAATAAAACTTCCGAAAGAATATTTTTTATACAAAAAAGGAGAAATGAAATAATAAAATAGATTACTAGTTCTAAATAAACGATTGGCATTTTAATAATACATTTGAGTTCTTTTTAGGAAAATAAATATCAGATTACGCCGAATTAAGGAACAGGGGAATTTAGATGGTAATTAAAATTTAGAATATTACCGACATATAAGTAGATTTTTATAACAATTTGGAACAAAACTGAAAAGGGAAAATGGTGAAAAAATTTTAGTATTACTTATATATATTTACTTATTTGTTAAATTTGATATGGCACAGTATATTATATCAACTAAATTCCGAAAAATGAGTCGTCGAATTTAGTGCTGACTGGATGTGGATGTAGATCACTTTTCTCACATTTTATAATACTGTTTAAGTTACAGAGAGGAAATTGAAACCATCTGCATTCAATCAGTGTAATATAAAATAATCCACCTTTTGGGATACAGTTAACATTAAATACGGAACATCAAATGAATGAAATGCTTCTACTTTTTTGTGATTTCATTGTATTTTGTACACAAAAAGTTTATTCTCTTGTAACTATTGTTAGAATATCTTCATTATTATTAAAATTATGACTAAAAAATCGGCCTCCAATTTTATAGAAGCATTCTGTAATTTTAACAGAATAAATATAGATAGGGAGGCGGCAGCACACACAAACAAATTATCAAGTTGGAGTCTGAAATTCAAGGATTAGCTAAAACTTGCTTCTCATATTAAAAAATAAAAATGGTCTAGCAAGTTATATTTTTGAGGAAAACACCTAAAAACACGATTTAAGCGGTTGACTCGAAGGTTTATCATTGTGTTCCCTGCCCTCAATCCTTTATTTTTTCATACCTTTGAGTGTAGGATACAGTAACGATAAACCTACAAGTCAGTCACTAAAATTGGGCATGAAGATGTGACATGGCAGACCACTTGCATTTTAATATGCTACTCGAGTTCAGACTAATACTGAAATTTCAGCTTTCAACTCCATGAGTTGATTGCCGGTGCTACCAGGCTATCACGTCTGGTCTAGTAGATTACAAGCCTGGTTTTACACGCAAACTTTTTTATAACAATGTGCTGTACCAACTAAAGATAATAAGCATTATACTGAAGCACCCTATAATCAGAACAAACAGTAAAAACCAGTATTTTTCCTGTTCCTCTTCAAATATTAAATTTCCTGTGTTTTCTTTAAAAATAATTCTATGTGTGTTTACCTTTTGGTACACAATGTTACACGAATCTAAGAAAGCAAAAGCATAAAAATTCTTAAGAAACTAAATCTCAAACGGCAGTCGTATACATGGTAATTCAACTGATGGAATGTTTCCACAAAATCAATGAAATAAAGAGGATAGGGCAGAGACTAATCTTGTAAAATGTTGACTTCAGGGAAATAATGTACAGAGTACTCTAGTTGAAACAAACATTTTCTTGAATCAGATTTTTAGAGAATACTTCTGAAGACCAAGCGGTATATTGTTGTTTAGATGCAACTTTAGAAAAAGTTTTATATGATGTACTTTTGAAACAAAAAGTTATTTTTTAATATACTGTTTATAACATTTTACTTTTAAGTATACCTATCTATATCAGTACAATAGCACAATAAAAATTATTTCTTTAGTTATGATAAGTGACAGCTTAAGAATACAAATAATATATAAAGGAAAAGGAAAAAAACATTTATTAAAAAAACTGTAATGAAAATTTTAAAATTCTTATAAAAATTTATAAATCATCACAACTAAAATCTATAAGAGAGGTTGGGCACTTTTGGACATGGCCTACTTGAGATACCTAATATTTCAGAAGTTGTAGTGAAATAATCAGCAGTAATATATAAGTGAACAATTTTCAACTGGGTTTGATATAAAATTAATCCAATAGACAGATTAGCATCTATTATATTTCTCTGTTTTTTTTTTTTTTTTTTTTTTTTTTTTTTTTTTTTTACACTATTGCAGAAATTTTACTCCACTCGTTTAAAAATATCATTCTAGTATAAAGAAGTAAAATTAAAAAAGAAAAAAGAAAATTCGAAACGACATTTAACTAACAACTTTGTAACAACCAAAAAAAGGTAGATTTTGAAGTTAAGTGCTCATTTCAACAACCATGATTAGAGATAAATCCAGTTTAACAACTTTATTTCGCCGGGTTCCTTTTTTTAATTTTTAATCTCATTTTTTTGTAAGAGCTGGTTTTATCAGAATCATTTTTTTTCGAAATTCTGCTCAAAATGTCTACTTTGACAGCATTATTTGAAATACATTTTGAGTTTATGAAAAAATCGACTAATAAGACACATTATATATAAACGCATAAATTTTGAAATCGCCTTTATCTAAATAAACTTTAGAATCAATTTTGTTTAAAAAATAGTATATTCAAAATCAAAAAATAAATACAATAGAATCAGTGAAAAAAATTTGTCTATGACGGAATCCTGCCTTAAACGGAAAATGTGTTGGTCTATGCAAAATATATATATGCGAAAAAAATAAAGTCCATGTACACCTCTTAACTAGAGAATATGGCTATAACGAATTTTTTTCTTTCCTATTTGATTCCGTCATAAAAGGTTTTACTGTATAACATTTTTCAACGTCTCTAGTACATGGAATATGGATTAACGATATTAAAGTATAACTGAAACATTAACATATAAACAGAGATTCATTGATAAAATAAGTATATCACAGTTTTGGGCGCTTCTTTAATAATAAAAAGCATAAATATGAAAAACGAAAAGCTCTAAGTATTTTTGATCACAACTCCTCCATACGAAACAATTTTTAACCATATCAAGTAAAAAACAATAAAGAAATTCACGTCTGAGTAGGGCTGAACATTTTGTCCTATGCATCGGTTCGGGACCGGATATAGATATTTCGACCCATGCAGACCTCTAGTGCAGACTATCAGCATATTTTGAAAGCAGGTTTAGCATTGAATCTGTACTCTGCTTTCTTATATCCAAGTGAGAGACACTGCCTTAAAGCGACATTTAATAATGGACAATTTGTGGATGATCCCTAACTTGCTTTACAAAGTGAGTCTAAATTCTTCGTTAAGAGGCATGGTTAAGTGGTGTAAGTCACGAATTTTGGAGAGTTTCGGATTTTAATATCTCTGTGAGATTTTTAGATATGGATATGATTTTTTTTTTTATCAATTCAGGAATGGATAGGGAAAAATTTCCTAAATGAGAACTTTGAAATTGAACCTGCGGAGTCCGTATAAATATTTTTTTTTTTTTTTTTTGTATTTTTACAAACAGATCCCTCCCCCTACCCCCCCCCCCCCCCGTGGAGTTGCAACATATCTCATCAAATTTTGCACCTTTTTTATGAAACTTTGAAATTCGAAGTACGTGTCTAAGGGCAATATTTAAGGAGACAGCCTATTGTTTCGCTAATTAAGACTCACGCTGTATGTATTAAAACAGACTTCAACACAATTGATGCAATAACCCAACAGGAGTGAAAAATTAACCGAGGCAGCTCGAACCAGAGTCCACTGTGTACCATGCTGTTGTTTTACAATCTAGAATACCCTGGCAAATATACTAGACTGACAATTTCTCAATAATAAATCATGTTGAGGAAAGAATTAAATAAATTCAGACGTTACTTTATCTGTTGTTTAGTTATAAATAAACATTTTATAAAACTTTTGTTCATATGTAGGATGATGGATTCAATCTCGAAATTAAAAAATCACATTTTAGAAGCTTTAAAAATAAAATAAAAATATTTATAAGATAAAAATTACGCTGCTATATGCGAAATTTTTTACATTCAAATGTAGCTGCAAAATTCCATTCGTATAAAAAATAAGCTTGTATAACGTTGCAGAAAACAATCTTGGTTCCATACTTTTAAATTACTATTTTACATTTTTGTAGTTCTATCAAATAGTGTATTAATATTTGAAACAGAGATGTTACATAATAAGGCATTTTATCTCGTTAGATGTTTGTGTAGAAATCTTCTAGCAATTGCCTAAATAATACAAATCATTAAATAGATCAGGGCAAATCAAGAGAAAAGGGGTATTTTTCCAACTATAGATACTATTACTGAAACCCGGTTTTTAAATGTGCTATCTTTTTTCGGAATGAAGTTTTTTTTTTTTTTTTTTTTTTTTTTTAATAGTAGGAAATGTTTTCATAATCTGCGTTTCATGTATGAATTTTACTTTTTACTTTATTCTGCCTTTACAAGTAGAAAGTATTAGATTTTTGAAAGTTTTCGACTTCGGTTTTCCGACGGATTTACACGTTTTAAAGATTAGAGGTACCAAAAAATATGTCTGTACAAAATGTCTGCATGTTAGTGTTGACTCTGCCTATCTGTATGTATGTGACACTAATTTTATGGTCGCTCTATCTCCAGAATTAATTCACAAAATTTACTAAAATTTTACATTCAGTTAGTCCTTGATATTAAATTAGTGCTTGTTTTGGTGTAAATCGGTCAACAGGGGGCGCAACTGTGCAGCCTTTTACGTGATTTATGGAGTATCTTAATCTTACGTTTTTTTACGTTTGGTGTAAATCGCTCAACAGGTGGTGCTGTTATGTCCATTTTTGACGGTTTCCGTAATAGTTTTGTCCCAATAATTAATTCATGATTTTTTATTAAACTTCATATTCAGTTATACCTTAACAAATCATCATATTTTGGTGTTATTCGCCCAATAGGTAGCGTTGTTATGCTGTATTTTCCGAGATTTATATCTCAAGAACTAATGCAGAGAATTTCATATATTTAGAATCCTGATGATGAGCATAGATTACCTTTTAATTTTGGCACGGTGATAGCGAATTTTGAAGCATTAACATGCATCAGATTGAAAAAAGTTTTTGGACTGACATATCCGACTATTTTTAAATTTCTATTTGTTATTTCACTACATTTATTGAGCATTTCAATGTGTACATTACTTCTGTTGTACTTGTATCATTTTAACTCCTGATGCGCAGAAATGCATTTATATACCGAGTGTCCCCAAAATGACTGATGGATTTTAAAATTCGATAACTTGCAAACGGTGACAGCTATTTAAAAACTTTTTTGCAGGAAGGTTATGCATAATGTCAGGAGTTTTTTTACCGCAATTTTTTATTTTAGTTCGAATTTCAAACAATAGGTGGCGCTGACGGCGATTGAAGGCCAGGTCGACGCTTCACTCAACGCTGATCACCTGGCCTTCAATCGCCGTCAGACTTTGTAGTATCAGTTTGTGTCAGTATTGTTTGAAATTCGAACTAACATAAAAAATTACGGTAAAAAAAACTTCTGACATTATACATAACCTTCCTGCAAAAATTTTTTAAATAGCTGTTACCATTTGCAAGTTATTGAATTTTAAAATCCATCAGTCATTTTTGGGACACCCTGTACTTGTAGATCAGGAGGCGGTAGTACAGACAGTCACCTTATCGAGTTCACGACTGAAATTTTAGGATTAGTTAAATCACATTTGATATCAAAATCGTATATTATTGAAAGATATAATATCAATTTGAAAATTTAATCAACTTTTCAGTTTCTTTCTCCATTCAAAATATCCATTTAGTTTAATGCAACCTAAAGCTGTTATCGTAGTAAAACCTATATTACAATTCCATTTATATATACCGTTCATGTTCTCATTTTTGTAACATAAAGACGATTCCCTTTTCATAACTGAAACTTAAAGTCAATTTAAGTGAACATCTTTAAAAAATTAACACCATATCCTTATACGGTCATGAATTAGGTCTGCAGTTTTTGTTTAGCAGCCGTCAGAGATATATGCATTTGCTGCATAAACCGTTATTTTTTTTTTCAATGTACATGCTGGTCTCTCATTCATTTCTTTGTATGACATGCGATTGCTAGTAATAGTCCTCTTAAAAAGCCCCATTTTTCAACGGCAAAAATTCCACCACTTTTTCAAATATTAAAAGAAAAGAGAGCCAAGTGAAATAAGAACAGTTATTTGTCACAATTATCTTGTTAATATTCTTGATCCTGATACACATTTAAACGTAATCAGTCTGGCAAATTATAACTTCGTGGAATCATATCTTCACCATTAGGTGCAGGAAAACACAATGGTAAACGCACGAGTCAACTACTAAGATCGGTATTTAAGGTGTTTGCCACTAAGGTAAGAATTGGCAGATCGATTGCGTTTCAATCTTCGAATCGAGTTTTAACTAATTATGGAATTTCTGTCGTGAACTCGATAAGATGATTGTCTGTGCTGCCGCCTCAAATTATATTAGGAATGTATATCTATTTTGAAAATAGGTTCTGGTTAGTCTGTTATTTATAACATTAAAATTTTAATGGCCTATATATTTCAGTGGAGTTAACTATTTTAAACCTATGATTGAAAAATTTAAAAATAATTTGCTTGGCTTAAAAGAAAAAAATAGAAATATAAATTAGTTTACTATCTCTAAACTAATTCAGGAGATTGTAAATGTAATGTTATGATATATACAGGGTGAGTCATAAATATCGAAACAATAGGCTATCTCCTTAAATATAGCTCCTAGACCCATACTTCTAATTGCAAAAATTCATTAAAAAAGGTAAATTTTTTTATAAGATAAGTTGCAACTCCATGGGGGGTCTATTTGAAAAAGTACAAAAATTGACTTTTTATACGGCCGCCACAGAATAAAAATTCCAATTAGGCAAACATTCCTTATCCAGTACTGAATAATGCACAAAAAGTTGCATCTTCATATCTTCAAAATTCGCAGAGTTATAGTCGTTTGAATATTTCATCAGTTTTAAGGGATTGGACACAAATTGAAATGCGCGCAATCCAAAAGACAATATTACTTTAACAGTTCTAGCAAACGTGTAAAAAATCTATCTTTTGAGTTTGAATTTTGATTTTTTTTCTTTTTTTTTGTGATGGTTAGCAATATAATTTGCTAAGAAAATCACATCATAAAATTTATCATAAAATTCATAAAAAATTCATATGATTAGTACTGGTTTAAATGGGATAATTAAAAATAGTTAAAACTCCAAGCATTATTCATCGGATTTTAATTTGTTTCCGTTTAATTAAAGATGAAAATCTGATTTTAATTTTGTTTCGGGGTTTTTGTTTTTCAATATTAATTTTAGAATTATTAAAAATATTTATTGAAAAAATAATATAACTTAAAAAAAAATTATTTTAAAAATTAAATAATTTTTCCATTTTGCCCGAAACAAATCCAATGTAAAATAATTAAAAATGACCTGTTTCAAGTTTGTACTTTTTTTCTTTAACAAGTCTTAACTTTTAATAAGGTCTGCACTGGACAAAATTTTCAATCCCGGTCTCGAACAATCCGTATTAAAATCACTGTCTCTGATTGACCTAATACGTGCATGAAATAAGTAAAATTTGGTTCAATCAAAATTTTTACGAAAACCACATAAATTTTAAAATCGCTTTTAATTTACAAAAAAAAAAACTTCAAAAATTATTTTTTTTTAGAATAGTATATTTAAATGCTAAAAAATTAAATACAATAAAACCAGAAAAAAATCTGCTTATGACGGAATTCTGTCGTAAACAAAAAATGTGTTGATCCATGAAAAATGAATACAATAATACCTGAGAAAAAATAAACTTCATTTAACCCTCCTAGGAAGGGTCTATTAGGTATTCTTTCTTTCCTATGTGATTCCGTCTTAAAAGGTTTTATTGTATAACATTTTGCAAAGTTTCCAACGCACAGGATATGGATTAGCGATATTAAAATATAAGTGAAACATTTAGATATAAGCAGAGATTTATTGATAAAATAAATATATCATAGCCTTTGGCGCTTCTTTAATAATAAAAAATATAAATATAAAAAAAACGAAAAGCTATAATAAGTATTTTTCGTCAGAACTCCTCCCCGCGAAACATTTTTTAACTACACTAAAGTAAAAAACTATTTAGAAATTCACGGCTGACCCGGGCTATGATTTAAACTTTTTTCCAGGCTGGTCCGGATGATGATTTTAACATTTTTCCATGACGGGCAGAATTTTTCCCCCTATGGGCAACACCGTCTCGAAGAGATTTATTATGTCCAAATAAGAGGCACGGTTTTGAATCGACATTTAATACGGATAATTTGTGGACGATTCCTAATTTGCTTTGAAAACGAGTAAAAAATACTTCGTTTACAGGCATGGTAAAGTGGTGTAAGTCACAAATTTTGGATTTTAATATCTCTGTCAGGTTTTCAGATACGGAGCTGATTTTTTTTTTCAATTTAGGAATGGATAAGGAATAATTTCCTAATTGGGAATTTTGCTCTACGGAGGCCCTATAAAAATTTATTTTTTGTATTTTTTCAAATAGACCCCCCATGGAGTTGCAACTTATCTTATCAGAAATTTCACCTTTTTTTAAGAATTTTTGCAATTGAAAGTATGGGTCTAAACGAGGCAATATTTAAGGAGATAGCCTATTGTTTCGATATTTATGACTCACCCTGTATAACTATAGAAAGTTCAGAAAAATAAATATTAAAGCTATATATTTAAAAGAAAAAGAAAGAAAAGTAAAAATAAAAAAGAAATTTGGAGTGAAAAGGACTTTATTTTTTTAATTGTTTGGACACAAAGTATACAAAAAATATGTGTTGAATTATTTTTTAAAATGCTAATTTTTTTCTGAAACCAACTTTTTAACGACGACAATTTTCGTAAAACTAAGGAAAAAAACCTCAAATTTTTAAAATAGGATAATAAAAAAAGGAAAAAGCACATCTTTCGATCAAAACACCTTTGCTTAGTGTTTGATGCAAAAAAAAGGAAAAAAAATCTTTTACCAATACCACAAAAGTCAATTTCATGCTCCATTTGCACGTGGGAATTCTCTCAATTTTCTCGACATGAAATTCGTTACTCCATTCTCTCTGCAAATATCTTCTTTGTTTTTCTCTACACCTATTTGATTTTCCTCTTTCTGTGAAGTAAATAAGACGAAATTTAAAACTTAGTTTGTTAATTTATATCTTCAAAGTGGAATTTTCGACATAAAGTTTTTGAGTTTAACGAAAATGGAAAAAAAATACAAAATTGTTCAATGCTTCAAAACTAATTCAAATTAATAAAATATATGATTTTTATGCATATAAACATTGCTTGCAATGTTTATATATTGTCATATGTATATGACAATATAATGTTAATAACAATATAATTGACATAATGTTTATATATTGTCATTGCTTGCAACTAAAAATTATGCAATGTTTATATGCATAAAATATATGATTATGCATATAAACATTGCTTGATAGACTCTTTAGTGACTAACTTATTTAAGCTGGTGAAGGGGGTTGGGATTTGAAAAGGGGTGGGTGTCCAGAAATTGATCTAAGTTCATCGCTCCTCACGCCTACTTGTGTGTGATAATAGGTCATGTACCTCTTCAATCATACTTTCAATACTAAAATAAAGCAGTAATAAATAGTATAAATCAATACATATTACATAAAATCTCTGGAATTAGTTTACATACATAATTGGTTTGATGTTTCACATATTGATGTACAAAATGTGATCGAAGTTTTTCGCCCCCGCCAACCCCCCCCCCCCCCACACACACACACAACTACTTGCGTGTGGCAAACAGCAGTATGTCCCTTTTTCTATCGTAGTTTCAATACCAAAATAAAGCAGCAATAATTGCATAAATCAATGCATATTGCATAAAAATCCTTAGAATTATTTTACAAACGTAATTCATTTGATGTTTCACATATTGTTTTTTATCCTATAAGTAAAGATTTTTATAATTTTTGAAGCTGGTTTATGATTATAAATAAGTTTTTTTTTTTTTTCAATCAGTATGTTAATTGCAAATAAATTTTATCGAGAACATCATCTGTTACTTATCTTAGTCACAATGTTAAATTAAAATTCGTATAGATATCTTATTATATTTGTTACAAAGTCGCAAATTGTTAAGAAATGAACTTAAAATTTATAGCCAAACAAGAAATATTTTTAAATTTAATTTTGTGCTTGGCAAAATTAAAAATTCAAACTTTAAAATAATCTAAATCAAAATTGTTTGATAGGAAAACAGGTGAAAGACCGTTTACCCGTTTCATTATTTCATATTGGCCTCTTATTAAATGCAGACTTCGTAGCAATTAACTATCAAAGTATCTAAAGCATTGGGCAATCAGCATTATATTATGATCAAAACTGCTTATTTTCAGATTTATAAATTCATTTTTTCTCTCAAATGCACCAAACTGCAACCAAATGCATCAAAACTTCTTATTTAGAAACTACACAAGGTGCCGTGATTGTTGATTTTTTTGATCAACGTAGAAAATGTTGCCAAAAAATGCTGTCAAAAACGGCGTTTTAGACCAAATTTTCCGAAGCGGGAGATCTTCGAACGAAAAAAAGGGTCATGCTGAGAAAATAATTGCCTTTAAATCAAATTCTAATAAATTGAGCGAAAAATTACACTGTTAAAAAAATTCTGAAATTCACGAACATTTTTTTCCTGAATTTCACAGAAAAACTCCCTTTTAACAACAAAAGGCTATTTTCCGTTACAAATCACAAAATTCCATCATATTTCCTGAAAATAACGAAACGGATGGAAATAAAAACAAAAAACGGAGACACTCCGTTGTGTGGGGAGCTCCATGGCCGAGTGGTCAAGGCACCACACCGCTAATCGCCTGCGAGCGCAGATTGTGGGTTCGAGTCCCATTGGCGCCGTGGAATAATGAAACATAAAAAATTAATTTTAAATTACATTTTTTCTGTTTATTTTTATCTTTTTTTCTTATTAAAAATCTTTTAATTTATTAACCGAAAAATAAATAAATATAGAAATAAATAGTGTACGACATTTTCAAAAAAATGTCTATATATATATATACATTTGTAAAAAAAATTTTATTCAAAAAATTTTTATTCAAAAAAAAAAAAAAAAAAAACAGTGGTTTTAAACAGTGATTTTTTTTAATTTAAACTATTTAAAAAATTAAAAATGATTTAAAGAAATAATAAGTATTATGCATCAGTCTAAAATAATCCGTTTACAATTATTCTAAGGAATATATTTGAAAGGAAATCTTTAAAAAGCACAACAGATTTTCCCACTAACTCATAAAAGACATACTTTGTACCGTATAGCATCAGCAACTTTGGCTCAGTTCGTAAGAATTAGTTTCGCAACCTGAAGGTCCCGGGTTCGATCCTGAGGACGGCGTGAACTAAATTATCCAAAATCACAATTAAGTAAAATAACCTAGCAGCTTTGAATCCCTCGGTGATTTCGAATTCTTTGAAGATTAATCGGTAAATCATTTTTAAAAATTATATTAAATTATTATTATTATAAATCAAACTTTGTAACGGAAAGTTACTGATTCTTACACCGGAGTTTTCCCTTCTTGTATTTCTCACAACGGAAAATCTACTTACGGAACGGTAAAAGTTCGGCTACATTGCTGCCGGTAGTTTCCCCTGGAATTCACAGATTTATTTTTAACAGTGTAGAGCACACGGCTGAAACCTTGTACATCACTCCAAAAATTCTTTCAGCAAGTTTCATATTTCTACTTTAAAAAATGTGCCTGAAAATGTATCGGAAAATTTCGAGCTGTTGAAGGTGGAAAATCATTTTTCCAAATACACCCTTAAGGTGCCAGTTTACTTCAAAATTGATAAAAAATCTATTTTAATTTTTATAATATCAAATTAAAGCCTGTTTAATTGCGATTATTTTGACACATAAATTTTATTCAGTCGGTAATTATATCGCAAGATAATGTAAATTTTGTTAAGACACTTAGCGCAATTCACACGCATAAATGAAAACTTGAGATGGCTGTTTGTCTATATGAGCTTTTTTTTTTTACTTTCAATTTTAAAAATGCTAAAGCCTTTTTTGTATTTGAAATTGGAATAAAAAAATGTATGCGTTTTTTTTCATTATGTATGTGATAAATATGCGCATGTAATTAAGCTTCAAGACATTTTTCATCTTAAAAAATATAAATATGTGACTATGTGTTAGATTTCATCGTTTTAAGCTATGTGTATCAATAAAAAAATATACATTAAAAATAATATTATCAAGAAAGTCTTGTGTAATGCACATTTGCAAATCTAAAAAAAATCGGGCAAAAACATTAATGTTAAAAAAATAGCAACAAAAATTAAAATTCAATTTTTTTAAACCTTTTAAAAATTTTAATTAAATAAACAATGGATTTCTTTTTGTTGGCCAAAATATATTTTTAGTTGAACATTAAAATGCAATAAATTTACAATTTAAACCATAGGGAAAAAAAAAAAGGTTGCAGATATTTTAGACATTACAGAATTTCTTTCTTCTTCTTTTTTTAAAAAAACTATTTGGAAAATAGTTGTTGTCCTCGGTAGAGAATTGGGAAATCTGAAGTATATCTGAAACTTTTTATTGGTTGGATTCCGCAACTTATTTTATTTTATTCGTTTTTTGATTGGTCCAAGTTTAATGTCCAACAATGGAATACTTCTGTTTTTTATTTTATTCGTTTTCTGATTGGTCCCAATTTAATGTCCAAAAACTGAATACTTTTTTTGCCACAATTACAAAAAAGAGCAATAAAAACTTTAAAAAAAATAATAATTTCAAAACAAGTTTCAAAGAAATTTCATTAAAAAGTGCATTTTTTCCCTACGCAACGATGTAAAAATTTAAAATGTGCTATAATTAGAAGTTTAAAAATTTTGCAGTTCTGAAAATCGTAAAACTGAATTTCATTTTAAATATTTTTTGATGGGTCCTGGAACATTAATGTTTAATTCATGTCGTACGTAATATGAGGCGTTCAGACGTCAGTCTGATCTCCATCAAATAAAAATGTACATTTTAAACAGTTAAAATTTTCTGTCTATAAACTACTGTTTTTTTATCATTGGTCTAGGAATATTAATGTTTAATGCATGGCATACGTAATATAGGACTCGTTATAATCATTCTAAAAATGATATTTATTATTATTATTAATTTAAATATTGAATTTATTTATAAGTCTTTATAAAATTTTAGTATTTGAAAATATCATTTTCCAAATAGTCGTTGTAATTTGTTAAATAACAATTCTTTTTATTATTTTTTCTCAGAGATATGCAATTTTGACAAATTTCATTATAAAATTACTTTATATTATCTATCTAAATTATCTATTCTAAACTACGTAACAAATAATTTAAAACTGTGCTTAACTGTTATTTATTTATTTATTTATTTTTACATTTTTACTGGATTATCAAATTTGTTAAGCTCCATGTATAAGATAAACATTAAAAAAAAAATAATAAATAAAACTACATCATCTACACGAAAAACGAATTCAAAATCCGCAGCGTAAAACATTGACTTCATGTACTTCTGTTAACACTTTCAAGCACAGTGTGTCCATTCCCCGAGCACGCCTAATTTTAATTCCAAACTTGCAAATGACACCAATATTTTAATAAAATTTTGCTTTTAAAATGAAAGCCAAAAGTGCATTACAAAAGACTGAGCCTAAATTTCTTGATACAGATAATATTACACCTAATATATTTTTTTATTGATGAAACAATTAAATCTAACACATTTTCAGGTATTTATAATTTTTATCGCTTTCCGGCACACTATCCCCAGTCCGGGATACTTAATTTTAATTCAAAACAATTTTAACACGTCAAACAATTTTAATATTTTCGTCAAACAATTTTAATATTTTCGTCAAAAAATTTTAATATTTTAATAAAATTTTGGCTTTACAATGATGGCTTAAATTAGAGAATTCTTAATTTCTGAAAAAGTCGTTTATAAATTTTGGTGACAGTCGACAATTTCTTATTTTACTAACAGAATTTGACCGTGCTAGAAAGGGTTAAAGAAGAAAAACATCTTGAAGGCTAATTGTATGCGCAGATTTATCACATATATAATAAAAATACACATACATTTTTTTTTAATTCCCAATCTCAAATACAAACAAGTTGGAAATTGCACGTGAACATAGCAAATGAGGTGCGTTCGTACGATAACGAAGTTTTAAAAATATTCAGATCTTGCTGATATAGTAGAGAGTACTTCGGATACAGTATAGTAGTCGAAATCTTTGTGTTTCTGTAAATATGCAGGAAGTAATTTTTATTTCACCTCAGGAACATATATCTTATTCATAAAATGTGAAATAGTTGAATATAATTAAAACACGCCCCAAACAATCTTTCCCCCCATAGCAGTATAGTGGAATACTTTTGTGTGACCCTGTAGTTTAATAATAAAAATTCTTTGCATCGCAGATTGTACAGAATGCATATTTTAGTATATATTTCATAGATTCATGCCGATTCTATTATTTTCGAATAAGTGTAATATCATTAAAATGCATTTGAAACTTTTTTCCCATTGACCGTAATGTAATGAAATACTTTTGATTGTCCCTTTAAATGATCTATGCATCCGGCTTTCATAACATTTGAAATGACTCGACAAAATTAAGCAATAATTATATGTTTTAAATTTCAAACGATTAAAATGCATTTGAAACTTTTTTCCCCATTGACCGTAATGTAACGGAATCCTTTTGATTGTCCCTGTAATTGATCTAGCCATCCGATTTTCATAAAATTTAAAATGACTCGACAAAATTATGGTATAATTATGTATTTTAAATTTCTAACGATTCGGTTGGGTAGTTTTTGCGTTGTTATATGCGGACAGACAGACGGACGGACTGAGCGACAACAATAGGTGCTACATATTTACATAATTACGAACGCACCTAAAAAAGCCTTAGCATTTTAAAAAATAAAAGTTAAAAAAAATGCGCACATGGACAAAAAGCCATTTGAAGTTTTCATTTATGTGTGTGAATTGCGCCGAGTGACTTTAAAAAAATTATATTTATTTCGTGATAAATTGCCGAATGAGTAAAAATGAAGTGTCAAAATAATCACGATTAAACAGGCTTTTATTTAATATTAAAAAATAAAAAAACTGATTTTTTGAACAATTTTGATGTAAACTGTCCCCTTAAACAGAAAAATTAAGGAATTCTGAATTTCTAAAAAAATTCGTACGCAAATTCCTATGTCAGTCGATAATTTCTCATTACTTGCAGAATTTGTCAGTGCCAAAAAGGGTTAACAGCAAAAAGAAAAGATATAAAAAATATATGCATAATTCTATTCTTGATTTATTTATTTTATTTTATTTTATTTTATTTTATTTTAATCTTTAACTAAGAAAATTTTTATAAAATAAACTGAAAATTTTTTAAAGTTTAAAATAGGTTAATTAAAAAAAAGGAAAACAATACACGTTTTTTACTCAAAGCATCTCTGCTTATTGCTTGAGGTAAAAACAAAAACCTTTTACAAAAACCACAAAAGTCAATTGCATACTCTATTTGCACGTGGGAATTCCTTCATTTTTCCCTGCCATGAAATTCGTTACTCCCGCTTCCACTTTCTTTGCAAACAGTTTTCTTGTTTTTCTCTACGCCTGTTTAATTTTCCTTTGGCTGTAAAATAAGACGGACAAAATTTTAAAGTTAGTTTGTTAATTTGTGTTTTCAAAGGGGAATTTTACTTGTATAGTTTCTAAAATTTTTCTTAAATACTGTAAAAAAAAAAAAAAAAAAAAAAAAATCCGATAAATTTACGGCAAAAACTGCTGTCAGCAATGTTGCCAGCAGTAAAAATTGTAGTAAAATTAGATGTAAACTTACATCTAATTAGATATAAATATTAGATATAATTATATGCAAATTCTATGTATATAATTATATGTAAATTTACATCTAATTTTACGGCAATTTTTACAATAAAAATTGTTGGCAACATTGCTGCCATCAGTAAACATGTAAATTCAATAATCAAGGTAAACATGTAAATTCAATAATCAAGGTAAACATGTAAATTCTCTTAATGATTTAAAACTAATTCAAGTAATTAAACATATAATATAATGTATAATTATAAACATTATTGAAAAGCCAATATTTAAAGTTTCATCATTTACAAAAAAAATTAGAAAATTCCAAATCCACAACGTAAAAAATGGTAGTCAGTACTTGTTTTTAATCGCTAGAACACGAGATATATAAAAAAGATACTTAACGCTATCTTTGGTCTCTAACCATATGGAAAATGGTTGTTCTTCTCTGTCAAGAATAGATATTTCTGAAACATATCTGAATCTTTGTGGTGTCCGCATTTTTGGAATACTTCTGACACCACGATGACTAAAAAATAATAAAACCTTCAAAAAAAAGTAATAACTTAAAAACAAATTGGAGTACAACCTTCAAATAAATTGTATTTAAAAGTACATTTCTTTTCCTATCGTTGGTGTAAAAATTGAAAATGTGCACTTTTTAGAAATTTAAAAATTGGCATTACCGAAAATTGGAAAACTGAAATTTCCTTTAAATCTTCCTTAAGTGCTGCCATTCGCAGAAGGACATATGCGTTACAAGCAGATATGTTTGTTCTTTATAATATATATAGGGTACATATAACTATATATGAAATTGAATGAATTCAGAAAATTAAAAATACTATCACCTCTTTACTTTGGTTTTAAAAAATAAATAAATATCCTTCAGTGGGAAAATGATTATATAAATGTTAATTTCTTTGATATGTTTCACCTTTATTTAACGTTAACTGTAAAGATACTCCAGATACCACAAAAATCAGTTTCATGTACAAAAAGTGAGGAATATATATACATATATTTAAATATAGAATTTATTTGTAAATCTTAAATTTTAGTCTTTGAAAAAATCATGTTCTAAATGATTATTCTAATTTGTTAAATTACAATTTTTATTTTATGTTTACTTTAAAATTTAAATCTTTGACGAAAACTCCATCGCAAAACTAGATAAAAACTTAATTTTAAAAGTTAAAAATATTTTTATAAAAAAGGGAGAAGAATACACGCCCTTAGCTTAAAACATCTCTGCTTAGTTTTTAGTGCAAAAAGGAAAAAAAAAATCTTTTCCAGATACCACAAAAATCAGTTTCATTCTTCTATTGGCACTTGAAAATTCTTTGTATTTCTCCACCATGAGATTCGATATTCCAATTCTCATTGTCTCTGCAAGCAACTTTTTTTGTTTTCCTCTATGCCTATTTAGTTTTATTTTTATTGTGAAATAAATAAGAACGAAAATTAAATTTTAGCTTGTTAATTTCCATAATCAAAGTGAAATTTTACATGTAAAGTTTCTAAATTCAGTCAAAAAGACAAAAATATAAATTTTCCTTTATGATTTGAAACTAATTCAAGTTAATCAAAATATAATACTATTTCTTAGCATAAACGTTACGAGAAAACAAATATTTAAAACTTCATAATCTACACAAAATGATTTTTTTTAATAGCTAGGCCACAAGATATACAAAAAAAAAATGTAACGCTACTTTTGGATATATTTTGTAAATGTTATAATAAAATATAAATTCCTTAAATAACAAAGTTTTCGTGAAGCTAGATAAAAACTTAACTGAAAAAGATTAAAATGGGCTGATAAAAAAAAGTAAGAATACACTCCATTTGCTCGATACATCTCTGCTTAATGTTTGATGTAAAAAGAAAAAAAAAATCATGTACCACAAAAGTCAATTTCATGCTCCCCTTGCACATGGGAATTCTTTCTGTTTCCCTGGCATGACATTCCTTATTGCAGCTCCAATTTTCTCTTCAAACTCCTTCCTTATTTTTCTTTAGTACTTATCCTCTGGCTGTGAAAAAATGAAATTTGAAACTTAGTTTGTTAGTTTGTATATTCAAAGTAAAATTTTGAAGGTTTCTAAGTTTTCCCGAAAGTGTAAATATATAAATTTATTTCATGATTAAAAACTAACTTACTTTAATAAAAATATAATATTATTATACGAATAATTGTAAAATTTACTAGAAAGCAAATTTTTAAAGTTATATCATCAACACACACACTCACGGAAAAAAAAAATCCCAGTCCACAACGTGAAAATTGGTAGTTAGTATTTTTTTAATAGCTAGAACAAAAGATATGCTAAAAATACATATAACCTTACTTTTAAAAAAAAAATTACAATCAAAATTATTAACGAAAAATGTAGATAAAGAAAAAACTAGATAAAAAAAATTAGCTTAAAAAGTTTAAAATATGCTGATATAAAGAGAAAAATACATGTCCTATTTTCAGAACATCTCTGCATAATGTTTAATGTACAAAAAATGTTTTTAGATTCCACAAAAGTCAATTCCATGCTCCATTTGCAGGTGGGAGTTCCTGCTCTTTCCCCCTGCTTGAAATTCTTTACTCTATCTCCCATTTTCTCTCCAAACAGCTTCCATGTTTATCTCTGCGCTTTTTTAATTTTTCATTCTTAGTAAAGTAAATAAGATGAAATTTGAGACTTAGTTTCTTAATTTGTATTTTTAAAGTTCAACCGAAAACGGAAAAATATAAATTCGTATTTAATGGCTCAAAAATATTTCAAGATGTATAATATGAAAATATGTATAGTTATAAGCAATACCAAAAAAGAAAAAAAAATAAAGCTTCATCCTTTACACAAAAGAACTTCCAAATCCACAGCATAAAAAATATCAGCCAGAACTTTTATTTATTTATTTATTTGTTTATTTATATGTCTATCATTTTTTTTAGTTAGTAGACACGAAAAAAAAAAAAAAAAAAAAAAAAAAAAAAGATATATAAGCTACTTTTGATTTTTTATTTATTTATTTTTGTTATTATTACTTTAAAAAACAAATCTATCTTTAATCTAAAATAATTTCATAAAATTAGATAAAAACCTTCTTTAAAAAAGTTCTGAAACATACTAGTATGAACAGACAAGAATGGACGTCTTTTGCTCAAAATATCTCTGCTTAATGTTTGATGTAAACACAAAAAGCTCTTTCCCAGATACCAAAAAAGTCATTTTCATATTCCATTTGCACATGGGGATTCTTTTTGTTCTTCGGTATAAATTTCCTTACTGTAGCTCCAATTTTCTCTTCAAACAGCTTCCTTGCTATTCTATACTACTTTTCCTTTCGCTGTAAAGTAAATAGGACGAATTTTAAAACTTAGTTTGTTAATTTGTATTTTCAAAATGAAATTTTGCTTGTTTCGAAGCTTTTCCGAAAAGATAAAAATATATATTCATTTAATAGTTAAAAAGTAATTTAATTTAATCAAAAATATAACATTATTATAAAAAATAATGTTATGTTTTTGAATAATAATTATTATAATAATTATTATTCAAGATATAATTATTATTATTCAAAATATAACATTATTATAATAATTATTATACAAAATATAATATTATTATTATAATCATTATACAAAATAAATATAAACATAACTAAAAAGCAAATTTTTAAGTTACGTCATCCACACAAAAAACAAATTCCAAACTTACTTCGTGAAAATTGTTAGTTAATATTTTTATCAATTTTATTACTATTATTATTATTATTTAAAAATACAAATTCTTTAAGTAATAAAGTTTTCGGTAAAATAAATTTAAAACTTAGCTAAAAAAAATAATAATAAAATATGCTGATAAAATGGGGAAAAATGTACTTGATTTATTCAAAGCATCTCTACTTGGTACAATGTAAAAAGGGAAAAACGTTATTTTCAGATACCACAAAAGTCAGTTTCATGCTCTATTTATACATGGGAATTATTTCAATTTCCCCGGAATGAAATTCCTTATTGTAGCTCCAACTTTCCTATCAAACATCTTCCTTGTTTTTCTCCATTACTTTTCCTTTGGCTGTGAAAAAAAGGATATTTAAAACTTAGTTTGTTAATTTGTATTTTCAAAGTGAAATTTTGCAGTTTTCTAAGTTTTTTTCGAAAATGTAAAAATATAAATTCATTTAATGATTAAAAACTAATTCGCGTTAGTAAAAGTGTAATATTATTATGCGAATAAATGTAAACATTACTAGAAAGCAAATTTTTAGAGCTACATCATCAACACAAAAAACAAATTCAAAATCTACATCAGCGTGAAAATTAATAATTAGTACACTGTAAAAAAAAAAAAAAAAAAAAAAAAAAAAAAAAAAAAAAAAAAAAACTGTTAAATTTACGGCAAAAACTACTGGCAGCATTGTTTTTGCGGTAAAAATTGCAGTAAAATTAGATATAATAAAAAGATCCGGTAAATTTACGGTAAAAACTGTTGGCAATAGTGCTGCCAGCAGTTTTTGCCATAAATTTAACGGAGTTTTTATTGTGTATTTTTTTTTCATAGCGAAAGCAAAAGATATGCAAAAAATATATATAATGTTACTTTTGAAGAAAAAAATCCTTACAATCAGAATTTTTAAAGAAAAATGTTTTTGTAAAACTAAATAAAATAAAAATTAGCTTAAAAAGTTAAAAATATGCTGATATAATAACCTAAAAGAATACTTGCCCTTTGTTCAAAACATCTCTGCTTAGTGTTTGTTGTAAGAAAAAAATATCTCTGTTTTTAAATTCTACAAAAGTGAATTTCATGCTCCATTTGCAGGTGGGAATTCTTTCTATTACCCCTGCTTGAAATTCTTCACTCCATCTGCCCTTTTGCCCCACCAGTGGCCGAGAGGTTCGGACCTCTCAAATGGTAGACGGCAGGTGCTGGGTTCGAACCCAATCGCGGCTGTCGGCCTAATCGTTCGGAGTTTTCCGTGGTTTTCTTCGAACCTTGCGTAAATACGGGTTAGGTTCCCTTAGAAAGATCCCCACGGAGGGCACTCCCCCTGGTCCTATATCCCATTAGCGTAGATAATCGGACGACAAAAATCAACCATCTGCCCTTTTCTCTAAAAACAGCTTCTTGTTTCTGCTGCGCTTTTTAGTTTTCCACTCCTATAAATTAAATAAGACGAAATTCAATTCTTAATTTCTTAATTTATATTTTTAATGTTTAACCGAATAGGAAAAATTATAAATTCGCTTTTAATGGCTCGAAACTATTTCAAGTTAATAAAAAAATGTATAGTTGTAAACGATACTAGAAAACAAATTTTTAAAGCTTCATCATTTACACAAAAAAAAGATTTCAAATCATCAGTTTGAAAATAGTAGACAACATCTTTTTTAATAGCTAGAATACAAGGTACTCAAAAAAGATAGGTAATGCTACATTTGAAATATTTATTGCTTATTATTACTTTAAATGTACAAATTTATCTTTAAATTTCTAAAACTAGACTAAAATCCGACTTTAGAAGTTTTATACAAGTATAAAAATGCAAAAAAACACGTTTTTTAACTCAAAACATCTCTGTTTAATGTTTAATATAAAAAAAAAAAGTTTTTCAGATATTATAAAAGTCAGTTTCATGCTCTAATTGCACATGGAGATTATTTCTGTTTCCCAGGCATAAAATTCCTTACTGCAGCACCAATTTTTTCACCAAACAGCTTTCTTGTTTTTCTCTTTTACTTTTTCTTTCGCTGTAAAGTAAATAAAACAAAATTTAAAACTTAGTTTGTTAATTTGTAATTTCAAAGTGAGATTTTGAATGTTTTGAACCTTTTCGAAAAGATAAAAATATATATTCATTTAGTGGTTAAAAACTAATTCGATTTAATCAAAAGTATGACATTATTATACAAAATGAATATAAACATTACTAGAAAGCAAATTTTTAAAGTTACATCATCCACACAATAAACAAATTCGAAATCCACAGCGTGAAAATTGTCAGTCAATACTTTTGTACAAAATATATATGTAACGCTACTTTTCAATTTTATTACTATTATTATTATTACTAAAAAAATACAAATTCTTTAAGTAATAAAGTTTCCGTAAAACTAAATTAAAAATTTAGCTAAAAAAGATTAAAATATGCTGATAAAATAGGCAAGAATGCACGTGATTTATTCAAAGCATCTCTGCTTGGTACGATGTAAAAAGGAAAAAACTTTTTTCAGATACCACAAAAATTAGTTTCATGCTCCATTTGCACATGGGAATTCTTTCTGTTCCCCCGGCATGACATTCCATACTGCAGTTCTAATTTTCCCTTCAAACGACTTCTTTGTTTTTCTCTATTACTTTTCCTTTTTCTGGGATAAAACGAAATTTAAAACTTAGTTTGTTAATTTGTATTTTCAAAGCGAAATTTTGCAGGTTTCTGAGTTGTTCCGAAAATGTGAAAATATAAATTCATTTAATGATTAAAAACTAATTAACTTTAATAAAAATATAATATTTTAAAAGTATATAAAGCATATTATACAAATAAATGTAAACATTACTAGAAAACAAATTTTTAAAGCTACATCATCAACACAAAAAACAAATTCAAAATCTACAGCATGAAAATTGATAGTTAGTACTCTGTAATAATAATAAAAAAAAAAAATCCGTTAAATTTACGGCAAAAACTTCTGGCAGCAATGTTGCCAGCAGTTTTTGCCGTAAACATTGCAATAAAATTAGATATAATAAATAAAATTTACGTTTAATTTTACTGCAATATTTACGGCAAAAAACTGCTGGCAACATTGCTGCCAATAGTTTAGTGCCAATAGTTGCTGCCATAAATCTAACGGATTCTTTTTACAGTGTACTATTTTTAATACCGAGAGCAAAATATATACAAAAAATACATGTAATGTTACTTTAAAAAAAAAAAAAATCCTTAAAATCAGAATGTTTAACGAAAAATGCTTTCATAAAACTAGATTAAAAAAAAAAAAAAAGTTAAAAAATTTTAAAATATGCTGATACAAAGAGAAGAATACGTGTCCTTTGTTCAAAGCACCTCCGCTTAGTGTTTGATTAAAAAAAAAAAAAAAAACTTTTTAGATTTCACAAAAGTCAAATTCATGCACCATTTGAAGGTGGGAATTCTTTCTATTTCCCTTGCTGGAACGTCTTCACTCTATCTCCTATTTTCTTCCCAAGCACCCTTTTTTTTTTTTTTTTTTTTTACTTTCTGTAAAAAAAATACTAAGACGAAATATGAGACTTAGTTTCTTAATTTGTATTTTTAAAGATCAACCGAAAAGGTAAAATTATACATTCATTTTTGATGGCTCGAAACTTTTTCAAGTTAATAAAAATGTGTATCGTTATAAATCGTAACAAATTTTTAAAGCTACATTATTTACGCAAAAAGATTCCAAATCCACAGCATGAAAAATGGCAGCTAGCATTTTTTTTCAATAGCTAGAACATCCGATATACAAAAACGAAATGTATGCTACTTTTGAAATATGTTTTATTATTATTACTTCAAAATACAAATCTATCTTTAATTAGAAAAAAAAAAATTCGTAAAACTACATTAAAACCATGCTTAAGAAGTTTAAAATATACCTATTAAAAAGGCAAGAATTTACGTATTTTGCTCAAAGTATCTCTGCTTAATGTTTGCTATAAAAACAAAAAGCTTTCCCAATACCATAAAAGTCATTTTCATAGTTCATTTCCAAATGGGGATTCTTTTTGTTTCTCCCATATAAAATTCCTTACTGCAGCTCGAATTTTCTCTTCAAACAGCTTCCTTGTTTTTCTCTATTACTTTTCCTGTCATTGCAATGTTAATAAGACGAAATTTAAAACTTAGTTTGTTATTATTTTTTTAAAGTGAAATTTTGCATGTTTCTAAGTTGTTTCCGAAAATTTTAAAATATAAATTCATTTAATGTTTAAAATCTAATTCAGTTTAATAAAATTATAATACTATTATATGAATAGGTACAGACAAAACTAGAAAGCAAATTTTTACAGCTACGTCATCCACATTTAAAAAAAAAAATCTAAATTCACACGATGCAAATTGGTAGTTTGTACTTTTCATAATAGCTTGAACTCAAGATATACGAAAAAAAATATGGAACGTTATTTAAATTAAAAAAAAATAATTACTCACAATTAAAATTTTTAACGAAAAATGTTTTCGTAAAAGTAGATAAAAATGGCTTAAAAAGTTTTCAATATGCTGATATAAAGAGAAAAATACATGTATCTTTTTCAA
The DNA here is from genome assembly GCA_964019185.1 of Maratus speculifer. Taxonomy (NCBI): domain Eukaryota; kingdom Metazoa; phylum Arthropoda; class Arachnida; order Araneae; family Salticidae; genus Maratus; species Maratus speculifer. Next base: position 281,915,281 of record OZ025294.1, read on the forward strand.
AATATCTCTGCTTAATGTTTGATTTTAAAAATAAACTGATTTTAGATTCCACACAAAAGTCAATTTCATGCTCCATTTGAAGGTGGGAATTCTTTATATCACATTTTCTCTCCCAACAGCTTTTTCTTTGCACCTTTTTTAATTTTCCACTTCCTGTAAAGAAATTAATAAGACTTAGTTTCTTCATTTGTATTTTTAAAGATAAACCGAAAAGGAAAAATTATACATTTGTTTTTAATGACTCAAAACTATTTCAAGTTAATAAAAATGTGTATAGTTATAAACAATAATAGAAAAAAAAATTTTAACCTACATTATTTACACAAAAATATTCCAAATCCACAGCATAAAACTTGATAGCTTGCATTTTTTTTTCTTTTTTGAATATCTGGAACACACGATACACAAAAACGATATGTATGCTATTTTTGAAATATGCTTTGTTGTTATAATTTTAAAATACAAATTATCTTTGATTGAAAAAAAAATAATAAAACTAAATAAAAACCCGGTTTAAAAAGTTTAAAATATACCTATTAAAAAGGCAAGAATATACTTCCGTTGCTGAAAATATCTCTGCTTAATGTTTGATGTAAAAACAAAAAGCTCTTTCCCAATAACACAAAAGTCATTTTCATACTCTACTTGCACATGGAGATTGTTTTTGTTTCTCCGATAAAAAATTCTTTACAACAGCTTCAATTCTCTCTTCAAACAGCTCCATTGTTTTTCTCTATTACTTTTCCTTTCACTGCAAAGTTAATAAGACGAAATTTAACAATTTATCTACCGACGATACTTATAAATACCAATAAAAATTACTTATTGTAAAATTATTTTACTGCGTCAATTAGTTCTAATACTGTTTAGAATGAGTTAGAGATGCATTACTTTATTTTGTTTCAAAAGCGTTATTGGTTAAACTAAACAAAAATATTTTTAAACGGATGATTTCTTTTACCTTTGTATCTTTTCAGCTTTCTTGGCGGTCAGGGAGGAGGATTGAGATTTTTCAATTCGGAAATATTTCTATATTTATATTGTAAGAACATCATATTTGTACATTTTATAATTCTACAAAATTCTTAGAAAGCAATTTAAAATAAAAGATTTGAGTGGGGTTATAAAAAATGCACAAACACCCTGTAAATTCAAATTTAATTAATTCTTCTAAATTCTGCAATTCTTCTAAAATCCTTCAAAAATTTATTAAATGATTACGTAAATCTTTTAATTTAGTTTAAACAATTTACGCAAAATTCTTTAGAATGTAAAATTTTCATAAATTCATAATGCGGTAAATAAAGGGTTAAAAGTTAATTTGTTATTTTGTATTTCCAAAGTGAAATTTTGCATGTTTCTAAGTTTTTCCGAAAAGTTAAAAATATAAATTCATTTATTGTTTAAAAACTATTTCAGTTTAATAGAAATATTACATTACTCTACGAATAAATATAGACATTACTATAAAGAAAATTTTAACATCTTCATCATCCGCACAAAAGACAAATTCCATATTCGTAGCATGAAAATTTTGAGTCAGCACTTTTTTTAATCGTTAGAATATGAGATATACAAAAAGGTATATAATGCTACCTTCGATTTATTTTTAAAATTTTAATTATTTTTATTATTTTTTTTTTTTTTTTTTGGGGGGGGGGGTGTTAAAATTCAAAACTTTGACGAAAATATTTTTTCGTTAAACTAGGTAGAATATTAGTTTTAAATGTTTAACAATACTGATATAAAATTTAAAAAAGTATTGCTTATATGTTTAACCCTACTTCTACCGACGGTAATTACAAGTACCATTAAAATAATTTATTATAAAATTCTTTTAATACGTCAGTTAGTTGTAATACTGTTTAGAATGAGTTACAGATACATTACTTTATCTTGTTCCAAAAGCATTATTGGTTATACAAAACAAAAATATTTTTAAAGGGGTGGTTTCTTTTGTCTTTGTATCTTTTCAGCTTTCTTGGCGCTGAGAGAGGGGTATGGGGATTTTTCAGTGCGGAAATATTTCTATATTTATATTGTAAGAACGTCGTATTTGTACATTTTATAATTCTACAAAATACTAAGAAAATAATTAAAAATAAAAGATATGAGTGGGGGTTATAAAAATTGCATAAAATCTCGGTAAATGAAAATTTAATTAAATCCTCCAATCCTTCTAAAATCCTTCAAATATTTATTAAATGATTATATAAATCTTTTAATTTAGTTTAAATAATTTCTGTAAAATGCTTTAGAATGTAAAATTTTTATGAATTCATAATGCGGTAGATAAAGGGTTAATATTTGATGTAAAAAGAAAAAATTCTTCCCAGATACTACAAAAGTTATTTTCATGCTCCAATTGATGTGGAGATTCTTTCTGTTTCTTCAGTATGAAAATCTCAACTCCAGTGCTGATTCTCTCTCTGCAAACAACTTCCTTGGTTTTCGCTGCGCCTATTTAATTTTCTTTTCGAATTGAAACAAATAAGAACGAAATTTTAATTTTAGTTTGTTAGTTTGTATATTCAAAATGGCATTTTACACGTAAAGTTTCGAAGTTCAGCCGAAAAGGCAAAATTATAAATTCGCTTAACAGTACAAAATTAATTAAATTAAATAAAAATAAAATATTATTTTGCGACAAACTTTACTAGAAAACAAGTTTCATAATCTACATAAAAATAGGTTCTAAATTGACAGAGTAAAAAAAAAATGATAAGTACCTCTTTTTTAATTTGCACTAAACTGCAATACATACAAAAAAGATACGTAATGCTATATTTTTTATTATTTTTTTAATACTACAAAATCTATATCATTAACGAAAAAACTTTCGTAAAACTAGATAAAAACTTACCTTTGCTTTTTAAAACATACTTATAAAAAAGGCAAGAATACACGTCATTTGCTCAAAATACCTCTGCTTCATGTTTGATGTAAAAAGAAAAAACTCTTCCCAGGTACCACAAAAGTCAATTTAATACTCCATTTTCACATGAAATTTTTTCTATTTCTCAGGCATAAAATCTGCTACTCCAGTTTTGATTTTCTCTGCAAGCAGCTTCCTAGTTTTTCTAGAAGTACACTGTTAAAGTACGAATTAATTAGTTCCAAATGAGTGAAAAATTGACCAAGCAGGGAATCAAACCCAGCTGCTTGGCTCACAAGTTTAGCTTTACCGTTTAAGCTAACAGGACACGCAACCTTATTGGTCATAACATCTGGTCTGTCCTTTAGAGAGCTCAACAAAATGCGGTCAATTCTGTTGAGCTTTCTAAAAGACAGACCAGATGTTATGAACAATAAGGTTACCTGAGCGAAAAGTGCTCACCTGTTGTCGTGTCCAGTTAGCTTAAACGGTAAAGCATTGGCCTTGTAAGCCAAGTATCTGGGTTCGATTCCACGACTTGGTTCGACTTGGGCAATTTTTCGCTCAGTTGGAAATAATTAATTTGTATGATAACTTTACCAATCAGTTTGATTGTGTTAAAAAATGCAATTTGCACTGTTAAAAACTTTGCTCTAGTTTGAACCAAATTTTGGTGCTCAATAACTGCCACCATAAGATATTGAAATCTCGTTCTAAAATTTAGAGCTTCCTTTTAAAACCTCGTACCAACTAATGGAGCTATGTTTCAACAGGAACTTCAAACATTGGTTCAAGATTTCAGCATCTTACACTGGCAGCTATTGAGCACCAAAATTTGGTGAAAATAAAATAAGATTTTCGGCAGTGTAAATAAGAACAAAACTTAAATTTAAATTTGTTAATAGGTATTTTCAAGATGTAATTTTATGTGCAACTTTCCATCTGTGACCCAAATTTTTCACTAAAAATTATTAAATAAACCAAGAGCAAAAATTTTCTTAATTTTATTTTTAAACACTTGAGCTATTTCTAATTTAGAATAATTTGTAAAATTATTTTGTTAATTTGCTTTTTAAACGAGGAACTCTTTTATGTAAATTTCTATCTGTTTGTTTTAATTTCTTTCATATAAAAAAATTGCATAAATTTTCATGATTTTTTTTTTTTTTTTTGTACATTTTTTTAAACACTTGAATGATTTTTGAGAATTATTTGTAAGTGATGTATAATTTTTCAACATTGCATGATCAAAGATAGACAAAACAGTGAGTTTTTTTTAAGTTCATATTGTATATTTTACGTTACAGAGTAGTTTGTCTACTCTGTATGTCAATTTTCTCAATCTTGTATCAACACAAAATATCTATGGGAAGGTGTAATTGCTCAAGTAAACATTTTCATATTCAACAAGTATGTTAATTACCAATGTAAAATGAGCATTGTTTTGTTATTCTTATTCATTCTCAAAAATATTTTCCTCTTTTCTCGGAATATCTACTAGCAGCAGTGCTGCCGGAAATTTTCTGTCAATTAACGGATTTCCGTTTATTTTTTTCTCCGTTCCAAGAGATAAAATATCCGTCAATTGAAGAAAGTTTGGAAAAAGCAAAGCGGTAGACGATAGGATCGAACCAAAAATACCCAAAGTTGGAAGGCAAATACGCTAGCATGCGGATACTGTTGTACAGAAGCAAAATGCTTTGAAGTAAATGCATTCGTTTCAGATGGGTACGGCTTGATCAATTTTTTTTTAAAAAGCTTTTAATTTTGAAGTTAATTTCAGGAAATCTTCGTCTTTGATGATATTGTGGCTCGGGTTTTCACTTGTTAGTATTAATATAGTATATAAACGTGAATTTTGAATATATTTACGTAGATTGCTAGAGGTAAAATATGAATGTTTTATTTTTATCCGATAAGATTTTTTTTTAATAATATCGATTTTTTTATATTTAATTTTTTAATGAAAATATCTTTTAAATTGTTTACTTAAAGTATATTTTAAATGCCAATATTTATTTATAAATAACTTTGTAAATTCAACTTTATTCAACTTATCCAACTTTAAGTAATAAATTGTGAGAATTTTGAATGAATAAAGAATGTAATTTTTAATTATTTAAAAATTCGAAAACGTTTTTGTCTTTTTAAATAAAATTAGACATCTTAATCTATACAATTTTTTGTTTTTCATTTAAAAAGTAAATTCGAATTTATTACTAATAGACCCAATACGCATGCGTGCTAGGAATAAAAGTAATGTCTTCCTCTTTCTTAGACGTTTGGAATGAATTCACGGATCAAATATATTTTCTAGGAGTACGGAAATTATTTGCGAAAAAAAATAAGAGTAATTTAGTGTATATTGACGAATTTTTCTGGCAGTGTTTGTATTAACTCAGTTGCACAGCTGAAAATAATAGGAAATTTTTATTGTTTTGATTTTACAACATAAAGAAACACCTTTTGAAATCGAGACTAGTTTGTAAATGATAATAGTATTTATTTACTATTATTATTATTACTATTATTTTGTGAATTAAGATTTGATTTTCATTTGAAATATTTTATTCAAGGCGAATTTCTCTCTCGAAAATTTTTCAAATAATTATATATTCAATCGATGTTGGATTTATTTGAGTTTCGTGTTTGCTCGTGTCGGTGGCTCAAGGAAAATATTCCACCGTGTGCCGCATTTTATCCTTGTAAACATACTACCTCTGATAATAAAGTTCGGTGAATGAATTCAAAACGACCGATCTTGCAACACTGGGGAAACAAAACGCTGCACCTGCATAGTGGCAAGTGTTGACCATCTTCCCCCACCGTTGTTCATTTGAGCGTCGTTTATGTTCTGTGTAAGACGTGCTTTAATAAGTATTTGTTCAGTGTGTTGGTTCTTAACTGAGAACAGGAAAATAACATATAAAAGATCAGTTTAAAGCTTTTCAAGACACCGAAAGAAATTCATGAAGGATGCTGCAAATTGAACACCTACCATACTCGCCAGATCTCAATCCTCCAGACTTCTTCCTATTTTCATGAGTCAAATTCCTTTTGAAAGAGATTTGACCATATTGCTGACATCCAACGGAACGTGACGAAGCTTTTGAACTTCATCCCAAAAGAAGACTTCTTTCGAATTTCCCAGAACATGTATAGCAGATCTCAGTGGTCATAGTTATAGCAGATGACTATTTTGAAGGATGGTATGGTAACTTTCATTAATATTTCATGTACATTAATGCTACAGGACTATTCACCGAACTTTATTATCAGAGGTAGTATATTAGTGAGAAGTTCCAGGCTTTGTATAGTTCCATAGAATTTAGTTGGTAGAACGTCAGTGCGCTGTACTGATGATCCGTGTTCGAATCCCGGCTTGGAAGCTTTTTCATCAGGTTTACATATCGTCACCTGAGAATAATAAGGTTCTATCTGTGTTTTCGAAAAAATTGACTTACCGATATAGAAAGGTTCTATTTATAGCTATGAAGGCATTTCTGGATTAAAATAATGTCATATTATGATTGTAAGGTCATATTTAAATTATATATAACATAATTTTGAAAAAAAAAGGCCTCCATAAATACAAATAGAACCTATCTATATCGATAAATCAATTTTTTTTTCAAAAAACACAGATAAAACTTTATTATTCTCAGGTAACGATATGCACCTCTTAAGCAATTTGAAATCTGATTTTCATTTAAAATATTGTATCCAAGGCAAGTTTTTCTCTGGAAAAAGTTCCAAGTATGAAACATTTTTCATGTTTAAACAATGTATCTTTTCTAAAAAACATTTACTCAACTTTTAAATTGGAACATACGTAATCGAAATTAGTTTAAGCCAAAAAAATTACCAAAGAGAGCCGTTTTAGCTTATTTTTAACTACCCGTTTTAATATCATTTAACAGTGCTGTACTGCATTTAGAGAAACAATAATAGTTAACAGTGATGTACTCCATTTAGAAAAACAAAAATAAACTTTCTGAAAACTAATTTTTCAAATAATGAGTTAACATTTTTCGTTTTTAACAATGTATCTTTAAATGACTCGTTTCAATTACATTTCTAAAAAAAAAATTTTACTTAATTTTTAAATTGAATCATACTTAATCGAAATTACTTTAATCCTAAAAAAATATTTACCAAAGTGAGCCATTTTGAGTTATTTTTAATTACCCCTTTTAATAACATTTAACAGTACAATACTGCATTTTGAAAAACAATAATAGTTAACAGTGCTGTACTCCATGTAGAAAAACAAAAATAAACTTTCTAAAAACTAATTTTTCAAGTGATTTTTATAAAAAGCAATAATTTATTCCCGCAAAATAGTATATGTTTCTCATATAAAAAAATTGTCTTTTAAACGCTTTTTTCCAGAGATTCTAAAGAAAACAAAAACTTTAAAGTTGAAAATAAATTACAAAAGAATCCGATTCGCTTCAGAGCCTGTGTGATTCAAATAACAACAAAATGTACAAAAGGATGGCCACAACACAACTCTACTCTCTTTTTTCTGTGGAGTCAAGAGGAGAAATGGCTCATGGAAAAAGTCAGAGAAGAATTTGCAAATTTCAAACAAGTTTGTTTATATCAAGCTTTTCTGTTTATCTCTTGGGGATTTTCCTATGTGTCCATCAAACCCTACAAGATTTCCTTGTATCTCTTTTTTATTTGGCTGATTTTTCTTTTAAATGCTATTTCTATTTTAATCGTGTAACAAAAAAAAAGGTAAGAAACAGCGAATTTGAAAAATTACGCATTTTCATACAATTGATTGACAAAATTCAACGGAGCAGTTAGAAAAGAAATATCAACTTCTTGCTGACCCACCCGGCGCTGCAAGGGATCCGTCAAAACATTTTTAAGAAAAACTTAAATTTATATGAATTTTATATCTTTAACTCGATTTTGTCAAAATACTTATCTATTTAGTGTGTGCAAATGGTGAAGGAACTGCTAATTGTTGAGATTTCTTACGGTTTTTTTTTTCACTGTTTTTAATTTTTTTTTTAATTTTTTATTGTTTTTGCAGTTTAAAAAATTTTAATTTTGTATAGTATTGAACAAATTAAAACTTTAAAATTCTCTTTACTAATGAAACCACGTCAAGCGTTGCAAACGAGTTGCGTTTGTACAATAACAAAGTTTTAAAACTATTAAGATCTTGGTGTAATAGCACACAGTACTTTGGATACAGTATAGTGGCCTAAATCTTTTGTGCATCCCTGTATATACTGTGTGCTTTCTATTGTACAGTAATTTCTAGTAAACTTTAGCAACGTATATCATTTTAGTAAAATGTGAAAAAGTTTAATAGTATTAAAACGTGTCCCAAACAGTGTTTCTCTCCCATATGGGATACTTTTGTGTGAATAAAAAATATTATTTGCACCACAAATTGTGCAGAATATATTTTTAGTACATATTTCATAGTTGCATATCAATTCTATTATGTTCGAAAGAGTATAACATCATTAAAATTCACTTGAAACTATATTCCCCATTGACTGTAATGTAACGGAATGCTTTTGATTGTCCCTGTAATTAATTATATTTTAAACTATACATCCGATTTTAATAAAATTTGAAATCACTATACAAAATTATACAATAATTATAGATTTTAAATTTCAAGTGATTCAGATAAATAGTTTTTCCCTGTTGTATCCGGACAGATGGACGGACTGAACGCCGAATATAGCTTCTGTGTGTTTATATAATTTCGAATGCAAATAAAAATGAGTTATGAAAAGAATAGTGAGTGCTTAGTAATGTACAGATTAAAAGCTTTGAAACGATATGAAAACGATAAAAAAATCATTTCTTCTCCCCATCCCCCAAGAAGGGAATGCTTTTTAGTCTGGAGTCAAAAGTAGACCTCACCAACCGAAAGCCAGTGAAGAGTTTCGCCACCCCTTCCTCGAATCTTGTTGTAGCTTAGTAAGAAATTGGTTTTGACAGTCATTCACACCGATATGCAATAATCCCAAACTGGCCAGAAAACTAATGTTTATTTCTTTTAGTATGGAGTAAAATTTTATCTCGGAAATGGAGCTATTCTTGATATAGCTCTTCTCCCCTAGAATTTTTCATTATATTAATGTAACTTTTATTTAATTGTTAAATATTGTTAATTGTTGTGTATGAAATAAGGACAAAATCAAAAAAATGTATCGAAACTTTACATTAACACGTTCGCTGCCGCTTACATGAAGATATGATGATAGTTAATGCCGCACTGTAGAAGTGGATTTTCCCAGAAGCCGATGTACTTTTTAAGACAAAGAATCAGTGAAAGATTTCCCGCGCCAGCGCGTGATTGGCTATGGACATCTCCCCGCATCACGCACTGGCACGTGAGTGGTCCCTTAACGTTGGAGCCATATCACGCGCTATCGCGTGAGTGGCAGCGGACGTGTTAAAATATTTCAACATGGCACCTGAATTTTCAAATTCTATTCTTATAATTTTTTCGAATTCGTAAAAGTTTGCTGTTTATATTTTATTAGTCGTATAATAAGACTGTCTTCATCAACCTTATTTGTGATTTTTTAGAATTCCGTTATGGCGAAAAATTCTTGAGGGGTTGTATACATATTTAGTCTTAAATGAAATATGAAAATCTCAATATTTTCTCTTGAAAAATACTTGAAATATGAGTTAATGTATGTTCAAGAACTATATCAATAGTACGAAAAACTTTTCATGAAATTACAGCGAAAGATGGAAAATTGTAACAATAATTTGTAATCATGTTTCATATTCCATGAAGCTGCGTTACATTTTGGAAATCAGTTTTAACATCGAAAATATTTGTTTAGATGACACATTAGATAAAATAGATAAGAAAACTACTGCAAGTCGATTGGCGCACCTCTGACAAGGAAGGTCTCCATACGTGCATACTCCGAAAAATCTGAAAAAAATACAAAATATTCTTCTCAAGAGGATATATACGTTTATAAAAAAAAATTTCGGCGGATCCTCCGTTCTCTGTCCGTAAAAAAATAATGAAAATTCCCTATTTGGCGATTTATCATCGGTTGGCGATGAAAAGCAATTTCAAAAAATGCTTTTTATGTCAATTACATTTTAAAAGAAAAAAAGTTTCATGTTTAACTTGTTTAGATAAATTAAATATCTTTGGTTTTGTGAGTTTTAGTTTGTTTTAAGCATAATTTCGTTATATCGATATTTATGTGTATTTATATTCAAATTTAACCATCAAAATTTGAAATTTTAAACGAAACTCAAATTTAAACTAATTAAAATTGTTTCAAGTTCAAAGTCCAGTTGAGCATTGTCAATTTGATTTTGTTGCTATGGAAACACCTCGCTTTTGTTTTTGAATACACTTAAATGTATGAAAACAATTTTTCTCAATAAGAATTTTTTATATCTGAAAATAATTTTTTCAGAGGTAAATAAAATAACTACAGCAATAAATAATATATAAATGCAATACAATATATATATATATATGTATATAATATATTAAACTCTGTAATTGTTTATGTTTAAATTCATTAAATGCCATTTACACACATTTTAAGAATCCAAAAGTTTTCAGTTGCATTAAAATCGTTTGCTTTTGGAGGGGAAAAGTGCTGCTCGCCAAATTGCGTGACACTTTCGTTTTTTTCATGCCAAATATTCGAAAGTATTTTATTTTTTTACAGGTTTTCTTCTGTAATTCCGCCGCTAATTTTGACTGTTCTATTATTACATACATGAGTAGCTTAATTTGTATTTTTTTTCAAAAAATTATGAGTATGCCCAGTATGGAGACTTTCCTTGTGAGTGTAGTTTCATAGCAAAATCATACACTCCATTAAATATGAAATGATTGACCCCTTGATTACTGATGCCTCCTTTTTGGAACAACATCCGTAATCAGATTGTCATTCATTTCACTTTGAATTAAATCCTTATACCTCTCTAATGTGCCAGCTGACTGGATTTTCGTTATCGCATCATCTATTTTATGATATTTTTAAAAAAAATCACCAACCTTTAATCCTTTCAGGTTTTTTTTTTCTTTTTAGCTTTGTAAAAAAATCATAAAGCTGTCAATTTAAATAAAGATTTGTCTCTTATGAAAATCTCATTTTTAATACTTTCCAACAAAGTTGAAAAGCATTTATCAATTCGATTTCCTGTTCGTCTGTTTGTGTTTGAATAAATACACTCAGATTTCCATACAATTTATGTATGTTATTGAAGTTTATCAAGGCTATTTCGATATCTCAAATGAAGTTTGTAGCATTTAAATTTCATTTACGGGGAAACTCAAAAGAATTCTGTTGCATTACGGTCGATAAGGAAAAATCCTTTGCGGTGTATTTTAGCGATGTTAAACTGTTTCAGACAAACTGAAATTTATGCATGTTACAGGGATGCACTACAAGGTACTAATGATAGAATAATGTATTACAGTTATATCCATGGACAATAAATACTGAAAGTATGTTTTCAGTTGTGGTACCATACTTAAATATATATAATTTTTTGTACATTACTTTTTATGTTTAATTTCTATCCATACAAAGCTACACAAAAGGTATTGTTTATACGTCCTTTTATTTCACGGAGTGAATTTTCAATTATGCTATGCATTTCGTGATTACGTTAAATTTTAAGATATTACAGAACATATCTATAAATCTCTAGGCAGGGTTGTACAAAAGAGAATATATTTTCAACCTATTTTTTTCTAAATTATTGTGTTTTAAATGTGCCATATGTAACGTTTATTAAATTATTTTCTTGTACATCATTTTTCACCTTGTTAAACTGTGAGTTTTTATTATTATTATTATTATTTTATTTTATTTTACAGTATTTTGTAAGCATTGGATAGTTTTTTTTTATAATTTACGCATGTCTTTTCGCTCTAAATTTTATTTTTTTATTTTTTAATACTGGAAAAATAATTAGAATAAGAAAATAAACTAATTAAAAGCAGCTAAAATTGAACTTAGTCACTTTCTATGGCATTCAAATAAAGGCTCAGAGGAAATTTCTGTAAAAGACTATGTATTTAATATAGACAAAAATTTTCTATTTAAAAGTGGAATTTGTTTTTTATGCCTCTTGAGAACTTTTTTTTTCAAATTCTTTGAAGAAAAAAAACTCACAGTAAACTGAATTTCGAAAGAATCCGATCCTCTCTATTGCGTACGTGAGTCGAATAGCTAGAAAAAGTTCAAGCTAGTACACACAACTAAACTCCACTCTTATTTTCTATGGGAACAAAAAACGAAATAGCTCATGTGAAAAATCGAGAAAATATTTGCATATTTGAAACAAGTTTATTTATTTCTCGGGTCCTGTATATCCCTTGGCTATTTTTGTATGGTGCTTTTGGTTGTATTTTCGTGCCTTTTTTGTTGTTGTTGTTTTTGTTGTTCAGTTTTTATTCCCTTTTCTTTTTTTTCGTTACATAATAATGCAGTGTATGTTCTCAGTGCGGAAAAAACGTTAAGAATTGCATGATGGAAAAAAAAAAAAAAAAAAAAAAAAAAAAAAGAGCATTTTATTTCTACTACGCAGATAAAATTTTACCTTTATTACGGCGTCATTGGAAAAAATAGAAATTAAAACCTGTTCATTCCAAACCGGTCAAGTTCGAAGTTTTCCGATAATATGGATAATATGAAACGTTTAAAATGACATATTTAATCTTTCATGTTCGAATCTTTTTTTTTTTTATTATTATTTGGATAATGGTTACTGTTTTCGGTCGAGAATGGTACTTGTGGTGTAAGACTTATACTATTATATTTATACACTAAGAGTTTCTGGATAATTCCTCATGTATTTTTCTAGATATTTAACAAAATGTCTAAAATCGCAAGTGGACGTTCATCAATGGCCATGTAGTGTATATAGCATACGTGAGCGAAGTAATTATAAAAGATCTAAAAATACATATACAATGCAATTGTATTTTTTTTTATCTATTCAAAAGAAAGAAGAAATATTCTTGTTAAAAGTCGAAATTGCATTTCCAGATCCGTGAAATGTTCGTATTTCAAACATCTAGGCTCTATAGCCTATATACAAGTCGTGTTCACAAAGTTTCAAGACTGATCTGAGAATACAAAAAAAATATTAATGTCTTTTGTATAATGAACTAAAATTTCTTTTAAATATAACCATTGGCCCAAAACACACCACAGCCAGCGTTTTTTCCATTGGAAGTCTGGAAGTCTTCACACACAAGACTGTTAAGGGGGGGGGGTGATCAAAATTCCACAGATCACATGAATAATGTCGAACTGCTTTCTTTTCATGTGTTTTTTGATCCGAGGAAACAAAAAATATCACTGGGAGCGAGGTCAGTGATGTGGGGGGCTTGCAGTAATATTGACACGTTAAGCTTATCCAAAATGTCGGCAGAGGCAAGCGACGCGTAGAGGAAGCATTGTCGTGGTGAACAATTAACTTATCTCTGATGTCTGTGCGGATGCATCGGAGTCGAGCCTTTTTAATGGTGGAGAACTTCAGCGTAAAAGTGACCTAACCCGGCATGTCCATGCAGACATCAAAGACGATCGGATTTTTTACCAAGAGAGCCTTCTTCATTTCCCTGTTTTTTCATCCTCTCACACGTCACGTTGCCACCCCAAGTTTTGAGTAAATTGACTGTAAACACTCACAAATACTTTTTGCAGTTAGCAGGCGGCGCATTTTATGTCCGCAGGCGTCGCGTTTGATGTTAATGACTTTTGCAATTCAACTTTAATCCAAGTGTAGGACAGGAACCTTTCCCTTCAGTAGGGTTGAAATAGTTATCTGCTGGACAATTGCTATCACCCCCGTTTTCTATTGTCAGTAAACCGCAGGTGTGGAGAAAAGAAAGGAGTTCCAGAATTCAGTTGATCTTCAGCAAAATGCAAGTCTGAACGCTGCTTATAGCTTAGCCAAAATGTCCAAGAGTCAAGCGACGTGTGAGAGGAAGCATTGTCATGGTGAACAATCCACTTGTCTCTGATGTCTGTGCGGTTGCGCCGGAATCGAGCCTTCTAATGGTGGAGTACTTCGACGTAATACTTACCTGATCCGGCCTGTCCATGCAGACATCAAAGATGATTGGATTTTCCACCATGAGAATCCTCTTCATTTCCCTCTTTTTTCCTCCACTCACACGTCGCCTCCGAAGTTTTGAGTAAGTTTAACCGTTTAATTTTGCAATACTGCCGCAAGTCTCCTACAGCCTGAACCTCGCACACAGCGATTTTTTTTTCTTGTTGTTGTTCCTCCGGATCAAGAAAGATCTGAAAGGGAAGCGATTTGACACGATTCCAGAGATCCAGGCAATTTCAACGAGGTCCCTTAAGGTTGTTGATCACTCAACTTCCGAATTCACATCCCTAATAATTAGTTTGTGGGTGTTCGATGCATTTGTATATTTAACATACATCCTCAGGAAATTAACTTCTTTTTTCGGGTATTCTTATTAAAGGATCTCTCTTTTTTCCACTTAGTTCTCAAAATATTTCTAAAATATATGCTTAATTTTATATCCAGTGTTCAAAACTTACTCCCAGTTCATTAGCTTTTAAAACAAAATATATTAAAATAAGCACAGATTTTAGAAATATTTTGAGAACAAAGAAAACAAGTTGTAGGGTAACATCCCCAGTAATTGGCACATTAAGAATTTGTCTTTAAACTTACTTCAATTTTCATTGTCAAGAAATAAAATATTTACTTTCAAATATTTTTAAATCAAAGAATGCATATCAGTGCATGTATTTTGCCCACTAAAAGCAAAAAAAATTGAAAAAGTATTTTTATAAAACTATATTTATAAAAAGTTGCTGAAATCACCAGTAATTGGCACCTAGAGCACCAATGTATGACACCTTGTGATCAGTAATTGGCACAAGTTTATATTAAAAAAAACTTTACATTTTGCATTGGGTTTAATTGCTTTAGATGAATTTACTGTAGATGAAGATGCCAGATATTTCAGGTTTTTGAGAGTAAGAAATTAGCACATTAGTCTGAAATGTGAACACTTTAAAACAATACAATATACTTATATTAATACCCAGTAATTGTCATGCTGTCCCCAGTAATTGTCATATGAAGCTTTAATGGATTCCAATTACTGATAACATTTCATATTTTCAAATAAAAACAAATGACAAACAAAATTAGTCTATAACTTTGAAAGTACTTTCAAAATAAGTGATTTAATCTCAAATTCCTTCCGAATTCCTTGTAATTGGAATAGGTGCCAATTACTTGGAACTAGCAAAATTGAAGCACCATTAATTGGCATCTATCATTAATTCAGAAATCCAAATATTTGTGTAGAAAATACTTTTAGAAAATTAAAGTAACCCTTTTTAACTAAACAAAACTGTTGTCAATTAAAATTTAAAAAGTATTATAAATCAGATAATAATGAATTGAAAAGGATGCCTTCCTTAAGCTAAAGAAGAAGAATTTGCAACAAAAATGACTAATTTCATACGAGCCATAATTGTTTATCTTTCCTAGGTACTTTTGTCATCTAGTAGCATAAATCAAAGTTATAATCTTTAACGTAAATGAGCATATAACTGGTATATGGTCTTGCATTTTTAAAAGACTGGATATAAATCTTATTTTAGGACATGTTTGTAGGTGTCACTGGTGCATGCCAATTACTGGGGATGTTACCCTAAATTGCATGTGAAACGTAGCAAATGAGGTACGCTCGTAACGATAACGTAGTTTTAAAAATATCATTCTCATATATCAATCTCATAAAATTGAAAGTAGTTAATTAAAAATAAAATGTGCACCAATCAATGTTCTCCCTATACCATTATGTAATGGAATAAATTTTTTTTGTGGCCTTGTACATCAATAACAAATGTTCTTTGCACCACAAATTATACTAAATGTATATTATAATATGTGCTTTATAAATGCATATCAATTTTATTATGTTCGAATGAGCGTAACACCATTAAAATGCCTTTAAAACTTTTTCCCCATTGACCGTAATGTAATGGAATACTTTTGATTGTCCCTGTAATTGATCTATTCATCCGATTTTCATAAAATTTGAAATTAATTGACAAAATCATGTAATAATTATATATTTTAAATTTCAAACGATTCGGTTTGATAGTTTTTGCGTTGTTATATGCGGACAGACGAACAGACGGACGGACTGAACGACAACTATAGGTACTACGTATTTACGTAATTACGAACGCACCTAAAAAAGCGACATCCTTTAAGAAAAGTTCACAGAATAAAGGACTTGAAAATATTAATTTCATGAGGAAATATTTCAAAAATATACGAATCCATCAAACACCCATAGATTTAATATTACAAAGAGAAATTGGGAAGCTGGGTGTATAACGTGACTGCATCCTTAACAGACTTGCGCACGAAGACTTCAAGAGAACCTATGAACAATGGAAAAAAAACGCTGGCATTGGTGTGTTGATGCCGAATGTTCATATATCGAACAATTTTACTCACTGCGTTCTTAATCTGTATAATCTTTAAGAACAAAAATACATATCTTATTTTTAATTTTTATTACAATTTATTCTTTTAAAGTAACATGCATTCCTCTAATAGAAAATGTAGAAAAGTGGGGGAAAAAAGATTATCATTCTTTAACTGTATTTTTAAAAATCGCATTCCCTCAAGCACATAATTAACTATTCCTAATTGCATCATGTTTATAATTGTGTTCTTAAATTATATAATCTTTAAGACCAGAAATACACATGATATCTTTAATTTTTAACCGTAATTTATTCTTTAACAGTAATGTGCATTTCACGAATAAAAATTGCGCAAAAAGAATAAAAAATAAACTATCAAACTGAAACTGTATTTCGGAAAAATCACATTCCCTCAAGAATGTACGTGATTGAAATAATTACAAAAGATCCAAAAGGATAACTACAACACAACTCCATCATTCTTTTCTATAGAAACAAGGGGAGAAATGACTCATGCAAAAAGACGAAAAGAAATTTGCACTTTACAGAAAAGGTTATTTATTTCAAGTATCTTTCGTACATCCCTAAGGTATTTTCTTATTTGCTTTTGATAGCTTCTTGGATTTTTCTGCATTTCTTTGCATTTCATTGATTTTGCTATTACACATATTCTTTCACAGCAAACGAAATGAAGAGAAAAGCAATTGTTTCTTATTTAGTTCTTTACATTCCTCAGGTTTTCTTTAAATCAGTTTTGCATTGTGTCATGTGTTCTGTATTATTATCATTATTATTATTTTTATAATATTATTATTATTGCTTTTTAAAGATTATAATATGTAATTGTATGTAATATAATTTGTATGTATAATGTGTAATTTATACAGCCAAATTTCATGAATATTTCGTTTATTTATAACTGAATAAAATTTTCGTTGATAAATATTCTGCAAATTTGTATTCGTCTTAGGGGTGGTTAGAAGTTTATGTACTTACCATCCTGCAAAAAAATTATCTGTAAAATTACTAAAATTTTTCTAGAAATCTGGGATTCCTAGAACTTTTTTTGTAACTGCAACTCGATTTACAGGCAAAATTTTGGTAAGATTAATTTAACTTTAGCAGATTTTATTATAAAGCTACATATTTTTGTAACTTTGCGAAAAGTAATTTTGTAGATTTACACCTTTTTTCGTACAGTGTATGGATAAAATTTTAATACGCATACAGATTTTTGTAAATTTGCACTTTTTTTGTACAGTGTATGGATAAAATTTTAAAATGCATACAGATTTCTGTAAATTTACACTTTTTTCGTACAGTATATGGATAAAATTTTAATAAGCATACAGATTTCTGTAAATTTACACTTTTTTTCGTACAGTATATGGATAAAATTTTAATGAGAATACATATTTCTGTAAATTTACATGTATAATAAAACGTTTCTTTTTTTTTTAGGGTGAAGTTAAAGTACTTTTTCTGGGAAAGTACCAAAGAAATTCACTTGGAAATTTTCACTACATAATTTGAATATTTCCTAATAAAGTGAACTCAACACTATAAACAGATAGTCTTTTGTTGATGTTTTAAAAAATTGGGATATAAAGGCTTTTAAATAACAAAAATTTTACATTTTCTCAAGTAAAACTTTTTTTATAAAAATTTTGTAAAAATTTTTGTAACAAATGTTCATTTCAGATTGATCAAGAATATATGTAAAACATTCAGGTAAGATTTCAAACCATAAAACATGGTAGTTTATTCAAAAATGTACTGCGAAATTTAAAAAATGACATTTTGAGAAAATTTAGTTCAAATTTTATGCACGTAACGTTTATGTATGATTAAGGAAACTGAATTACTTAAAAAAAATTAATGTATCATAATCATTGAAAGAAGTGTAGTATACGATTTGAAAGGAAATAACAGGTCAAGTTCGAAAACTACTCGCATATATAGGATTTCTAATCCATATAAGAGAATACACATACCAAATAGTGACCGGACAATGCATTACACGGACATCATTAAAAGTTACTATCTAGGCTTTAAAAGCCTGTCATGCATATAGAGAACACCATCAATGTCTTTATATCATTCTTAACTCTCCGTGTCTTTATGTATGTCCAAAATCTCTATGTCTTCTCTATGTCTTAAAATATCAACTAATTACATATGTATATATTTTTTACAGTAATTGTTATTAACAATCTTTTTATACTTCTGCGATGATAGATACCTTGAACGCGTATCAACTACTTTGCTGAACGTCCGCATATTGGAATTTGTGTCTAATGAGAAAATGCGATTTTCACAAACTGTGTGATCTAGGATAATCGCTTTAGTTTTCTTTCTAGGGCTAACTTAACTTCTACTAACATTATTTTTTTTTTCATAATTTAAGTTTCAGTAAATTAGGGGAAAAAAGTGATAACATAGATTTTAATTACATTTTTTACGATATCTCTAAAAATACCTAAAATTTAAATAAATGTATTTTTGAATTTGATGTTATAAAAGTTTTCACATGACACCCAACACGATATACAAAGAAAATTTTTTTTTTCAAGTAACTTAATTAACCTCTATACATTTTCCCTATATGTATTTGTGAATAGTTAATAAACTATAAATATGCGGGTCAATAGCCTTCCTTACTTCAGCCAATTTGAACGTTTCACATTCCGTAGCTTGCAAGTAAAATGGTTGTGACAGACAGACACGGGAGTGATCTTATAATGGTTCCATTTTCAATTTTTATGTGCGAAGCTCTAAAAATGAAGGATTTAAAATATTCAAAAAATAAACAAAACTACTTTTGTTTATTTTTTAAATATTTTGTCCAAATGATTTCTTTCATTATATAGTATCTGCAATACTTATAGACAGGTAATATGTAATATACATTTTATCACCTGTATAAGAGTGTACTGTAATACATAATACTTTTATGCATTCAATTATGTTAGAATAATAATTAATTCACCTATCCATGTTTCCCTGCATGTTCTTTTATAAAAGATTAGTTCATATTTAAAACAATATGCTTGCGGGACTGGATGAAATTTCTCAAATTCATTAGCTTACTATTTAATATGCTTTTTTATTTATAATTAAAAATTGATACTAGTTTGAAGTTTGTTTTCTGCTCTGTATTATGAGGCTTCCTTTTTAATTCAATATTTCCAACATAATTGAAAATTGTTTATGGATTTCGTTTGTCTGTCTGTCGTTCATCCATGCTCTAATATTCGTTGTGCTTTGCTATATACTGTAAAAAAAATTCGATTAAAATACGGAAATTGTACTGGTAATCTAGATGCCAGTACTATTATAGAAATTGTACTGTTTCTTTAGAAAAATGAAACAATTCCTTAAAAATTTACCAAAAAATTATGAATATTGACGGATATTTTTTAGTGTGTACTTATTATACTATTGTACTATTACTTATATTGTGTGTTTGGTATTGAAATTGACTATGTACTCTTTCTAGTTCCTTTACATAGATGATCAAACGAATTTCGTTAGATTACGGCGTACTGGGAAAAATTATTTACGACGTATTTGAATGGCATTACGCTGTTTCCAACATATTGCAGTTAATATATGTCACTGATGTGCACGGCAAGATGCATATTATAGGATTTGCATTGCGTTCATCATTTATTTACAGGCTCACGCAAAAAAATTCGATTACAATGCAGTCTATTAATAATACTGAAAGCTCTTTTTAAGTTGTGCTACATGTTTTTAAATTTAAGTAATTTTGTGCACATTACTTGTTTATAAGTTCCATGGATCATATACAGGGCACAAAAGATATCGAGTACATTTCCGTTTATTCATTGTGTTACGCATTTCCAAACTGATTTAAATTTTAGTATACTATAGTATATATATAGACTTATAGTATAAATCAATAGTGCATATACAGGGCTGCAGAAAAGAATTTGATTATTTTCAAACTATTTCAAATTTGTTGTGAGTTTTTCTGCATAGACCATCTTGCACCTTATTAACCCTTTAAGATGCGGTGGGATATGTTGTGTCAAAGCTGATTTTAATCATTATTTGCGCCAGAAACATTTAAATATTTTTTTCTTTTTTACCTTTGTTAGAAAAACTTAAAAAAAAATGATTTTCTTTATTTTAAAATATTATTTTCGAAATTTACAATACGAATTCTATGTTTCAGAAACCCAATAGCTTGCCCCTGGGTTAAGCTGTGAAGTTTTATTACAGCATTCAGAATGTTTTGCAAAGTGTTTCGTAATTTATTCTTGAAGCGTGATTTTATGTTTTTTCAGTTTCTGAGATATATTTGAGGGAAATTTCGCAGTTATGCGTGCTTCCCTGCTACAGAGTAACTAAATTATAAGAACAAAAGCTTATGTACACATTATAATAAGTTTAACCTTTATGAAAAAAGACAATTACGTACAGGATATAAATTTATTACATTATTTTGAATTTACAGTAAGAATGTCACAATTTTTTAATACCAATATTTTAATGTAAAATTTACTTTTATTCAAACTTTATTGACACTATAAAAGGGACAATACAAAGTCACAATTTACAACATTTTGAATTGCATCAAATGAAAAGTGGCAAGCAACTTTCTATAAAGTAAATCGCATAGCTATCAATAATTTTGACCACAACATCCTTTTTAAATGTTATGCGCATTTCTTGATTTTAAAAAAGTGTACAAAAAGTAAAAAGATTCTCAGGCTGAAACAGAATTTTAGAAAAATCCGATCCCTCTAGAGCGTACGTGAGTGAAATAATTACAAAAGATGCAGAACGGAAAGTTACAACAGAACTCCATTTTTATTTTCTATGGATACGAGAGAAGAAATGACTCGGGCGCAAAGTTGAAAAGAAATTTGCAATTTTCAAAAAAGGTTATTTGTTTCGGGCGTCTTGTGTATATCTTGGGTATTTTCTTTTTTGCGTTTGATAGCTTCTTGTGCTTTAATGTTTTTATTTTCTTTTCTTTTTTTTTTTCATTTTCTATTACATGTATATATTATACTACGGTAAACAAAACTAAATATAAAAACTTTTTTGTTCAATTTTCTATTTGTATTCGACTGGGGGTATCTGAATTTAATGAATTTTGTAATTTGTCACCTTTTTTTTTTTTTTTTTTTTTTTTTTTTTTTTTTTTTTTGAAAAGATAACTCGAAAAGAGAATTGGTAAACGCAGTTACTTTCGCTCAAAAAAAATTTCTCGGAAAAAAATTCTCTTGTTTACAACGAAATATGTATTCTCTTTTTGATAAATATATTCCAGTTCTACATTCATCTTAAATATTGTGTTTCAAACTAATTTTGTTTATAAAGTATCTAAAATAGTTTTCATATCAACATGATAAAGAAAACATTTACATCTCATTGGATTTTTATTCATAGTTAATTTTTTTTGCCTTTCTATTCAAACAAAAATTATTTTAAAAAAGTCACCGTGAAATACAATAGTCAACAATCGAATATATTTTTCTTATTCTTGATTTGGAAAAAAATATGATCGGCTTCTTATGGTAATGCAAAATTTTGCAATCCATGATGCTAAATGATGATAAATTACACATATAGTTTAGTACTTAGCTATTGTTAATTTTGTCTACACTTTTTTCTTTAAAATATGCGTGCATTTCTTGATTTGAAAAAAAAATGTACAAAGAGTAAAAATGTTCTCGGGCTGAAACAGGATTTGGAAAAATCCTTTTCCCTCTTGAGCGTACGTGAGTAAAATAATTACAAAAGATGCAGAACTGAGAGTTACAACACAACTCCATTTTTATTTTCTATGAATACGAGAGAAGATATGACTTAAGCGAAAAGGTGAAAAGAAATTTGCAATTTTCGGAAAAGGTTATTTGTTTCAGGCGTCTTGTGTATCTCTTTGGTATTTTCTTATTTGCGTTTGATAGCTTCTTTTGCTTTGCTGTTTTTCTTTTTATTTATTTCAATTTATATTAAATGTATATATTCTTTTACGGTAAACAAAACGAAATATAAAAAATACGTTTTTTGTTCAATTTTGTTTTAATATTTGATTGGGCGTATTTGAATTTAATAAATTTTACTGCAATCCATGATGCTAAATGATGATAAATTACACATATAGTTTAGTACTTAGCTATTGTTAATTTTGTCTACACTTTTTTCTTTAAAATATGCGTGCATTTCTTGATTTGAAAAAAAAATGTACAAAGAGTAAAAATGTTCTCGGGCTGAAACAGGATTTGGAAAAATCCTTTTCCCTCTTGAGCGTACGTGAGTAAAATAATTACAAAAGATGCAGAACTGAGAGTTACAACACAACTCCATTTTTATTTTCTATGAATACGAGAGAAGATATGACTTAAGCGAAAAGGTGAAAAGAAATTTGCAATTTTCGGAAAAGGTTATTTGTTTCAGGCGTCTTGTGTATCTCTTTGGTATTTTCTTATTTGCGTTTGATAGCTTCTTTTGCTTTGCTGTTTTTCTTTTTATTTATTTCAATTTATATTAAATGTATATATTCTTTTACGGTAAACAAAACAAAATATAAAAAATACGTTTTTTGTTCAATTTTGTTTTAATATTTGATTGGGCGTATTTGAATTTAATAAATTTTACAATTTATCAGCTGAATTTTTTTTCTTTTTTTGAAAAGATAACTCGAAAAAAGAATGGGTAAATACAGTTACTTTCACACGCAAAAACTTCACGAAAATAAAATTCTGTTGTTTACAACGAAATATGTATTATCTTTTTGATAAATATATTCAGGTACCGCATTCATCTTAAATATTATGCTTCAAACTAATTTTGTTTATAAAGCATCTGAAATAGTTATCATATCAATATGATAAAGAAAATTGATGCACTACATTTTCATCAATAGGGAATTCGTTTGCCGTTCTATTCAAACAATAGTTTTAAAAAAATAAGACACTGTAAAATACAATAGTCTACAATCGGATAAAGTTTTCTTATTCTTGATTTGGGAAAAAAATATATTTTGCTTCATATAGTAATGCAGAATTTTGCAATCCATAATGCTTAATGATGATAAATTACGCATACAGTTTGATACTTATACTATTGTTAATTTTGACCACACATTTTTCTTTAAAAGTTATGTGCATTTCTTGATTGGAAAAAAAGGTGTACAGGGATTAAAGAGGTTCTTAGGCTGAAACTGAATTTTAGAAAAATCTAATCCCCTCCCTAGCGTACGTGAAACGTGAGTGAAATAATTACAAAAGATGCAGAACGGGGAGTTGCAACACAACTCCAATTGTTATTTTCTATAGATACGAGAGAAGAAATGACTCAGGTGAAAAGTCGAAAAGAAATTTGCAATTTTCAGAAAAGGTTATTTGTTTCAGGCGTCTTGTGTTTCTTTTGGGTATTTTCTTATTTGCGTTTGATAGCTTCTTGTGCTTTACTGTTTTTCTTTTCATTTTAATTCATTTTTAATTACATGTATATGTTCTTTTACAAAACAAAATATAAAACATACGTTTCTTGTTCACTTTATGCATATATATATTCGACTGGATGTATTTGAATTTAATGAATTTTATAATTTCTCAACTGAAGTTTTTTTGAAAAGATAACTCGAAAAGAGAATTTATAAACACAGTTACTTTCATACAAAATAATTTCACGGGAATGAAATTCTGTTATTTATATCAAAATATATATTTTCTTTTGATAAATATATTCAAGTTTCATATTCATCTAAAATATTATGTTTCCAAGTAATTTTGTTTATAATGTATCGGTATGATAAAGAAAGATCATATCAGTATGATAAAGAAAATATTCATATCTTATTGCATTGTCATTCATAAGGAATTAGTTTGCCGTCCAGTTTAAACAATAATAATAAAAAAATTGAAGTAGAATACCGTAGCCGACAGTCAGACGCATTTTTCTTATTCGTTATTTAAAATAAATATTGTTTGATTTTTTTTTTTTTTTTAATATGATTATGCAAAATTTTGCAGTCCATGATGCTCAATGATGTACAATTGCGCAAACAGTTTGATACAATGCTAAAAATTCTTTAAAGTATGCGCAATTCTTTATTTGAAAAAAAAAGGGTACAAAGAGTAAAAAAGTTATCAGGCTGAAATAGAATTTTGGAAAAATCTGAGCTCCTGTAAAGTGTACGTGAGTAAAATAATTACAAAAGATGCAGAACGGAGAGTTACAACACAACTCCAATTGTCATTTTCTATGGATACGAGAGAAGAAATGAATCGAGCGAAAAGTTGAAAAGAAATTTGCAATTTTCAGAAAAGGTTATTTGTTTCAGGCGTCTTGTGTATCTCTTGGGTATTCTCTTATTTGCGTTTGATAGCTTCTTATGCTTTGCTGTTTTCTTTTCAGTTTATTTCATTTTCTATTACAAGTATATATTCATTTACGGTAAACAAAACGAAATGCAAAACATACGTTTCTTGTTCATTTTCATTATATAGGCTCCTAGGTGTATTTGAATTTTATGAATTTTGTAATTTATCAGCTGATTTTTTTTTCTTTTTTTGAAAAGATACTTTGAAAGTAGGATTTATTAAATTTCATACAAATACATTCATGGGGAACAAATATGTTGTTTATAACGAAATATGTATTCTCTTTTGATAAATTTATTCAAGCTCCACATTCATCTTTTTATAAATATATTCAAGTTCCATATTTATATTAAATATTATATTTCCAACTAATTTTGTTTATAATGTACCTGAAATATTTATCATATCAGTATGATAAAGAAAACATATAAATTAATAAATTTCTTATATTATTTTAATTTTATAAAGAGAAAAACACAATTTTTTCATATAAAATTTACTTTTATTCAATCTTTATTGACACAATAAAGTGACATTAGAAAATCACAGTAAATTAATCACATTTTGCATTGCAATTAATTGAAATTTTCAAGCAAAATTCGATAAAGGAAATCGCATAGCTATCGTAAATTTTGAGCTCAACTTCGTTTTTAAAAGTTATGTGCATTTCTTGATTTGAAAAAAAGAATAGTGTACAAGGAATAAAAAAGTTCTCAGGCTGAAACTGAATTTTGAAAAAATTCCCTCTAGAGCGTACGTGAGTGAAATAATTAAAAAAAATGCAGAATGGGAGAGTTACAACACAACTGCAATTTTTATTTTCTGTGGATACGATAGAAGAAATGACTCGGGCGAAAAGTTGAAAAGAAATTTGCAATTTTCAGAAAAGGTTATTTGTTTCAGGCGTCTTGTGTTTCTTTTGAGTATTTTCTTATTTGCGTTTGATAGCTTCTTATGCTTTACTGTTTTTTTTCTTTTATCTCATTTTCTATTACATGTAAATATTTTTTAACGTTAACCAATACGAAATATAAAACATACGTTTCATGTTAATTTTTTTTTTTTATATTCGACTGACTGTATTTCAATTTAATGAATTTTATAATTTATCAACTGAAGTTTTTTTTGAAAAGGTAATTCGAAAAGAGAATTTGTAGACGCAATTACTTTCATACAAAAAAATTTCACGGGAATAAAAATCTGTTATTTCTAGCAAAATATATCTTTTCTTTTGATAAATATATTCAAGTTTCATAATCATTTTAAATATTATTTTCTAACTAATATTATTTATAATGTATCTGAAATAGTTATCATAAAAGTATGATAAAGAAAATATTCATATCTTATTGCATTATCATCCATAAGGATAAGTTTGCCGTCCAGTTTAAACAATAATAATAAAAACAATGAAGTAGAATACCGTAGCTTACAATCAGACACATTTTTCTTATTCATCATTTAAAAAAAATGTTTGAAAATTTATTTCATATACATATATATGTATCATAATATAAAATTTTGCTGTCCATGATGGTCAACGGTGAAAAATTGCGCAAACAGTTTGGTACAATGTTAAAAATACTTTAAAAGATGTGTGCATTTCATGATTTGAAAAAAAGGTGTACAAAGAGTAAAAAGGGTCTCAGGCTGAAACAGAATTTTGAAAAATCTTCTCCTCTCTAGAGCATATGTGAGTGAAGTAATTACATAAGATGCAGAAAGGGGAGTTACAACACAACTCCAATTGTTATTTTCTATGGATACGAGAGGAGAAATGACTCAGGTGAAAAGTTGAAAAGAAATTTGCAATTTTCAGAAAATGATTATTTGTTTCAGGCGTTTTGTGTATCTCTTCGCTATTTTCTTATTTGCGTTTGATAGCTTATTATGCTGTACTGAATTTCTTTTTTTTTTTAATTTTATTTCAATTTCTATTACATTATATATTCTTTTACTGTTAACAAAAAAATATATAAAACACACGTTTTTAGTTCAATTTTTTTCTCTTTTTTAAATTTAACTAGGCATGTTTGAATTTAATGAATTTTATAATTTATCAGCTGATGTTTTCTTTTCCTTCCTTCCTTCTTTTTTTTTCTTTTGAAAAGATACCTTGAAAAAAGAATTTGTGTGCGCAGTTACTTTCATACAAAAAACTTCACGAGAATAAAATTCTGTTGTTTATAACGAAATATATAAACTCTATTGATAAATATATTCAAGTTCCATATTTATCTTAAATATTATGTTTCCAATTAATTTTTTTATAATGTATCTGAAATAGCTATCGTATCCTTATGATAAAGAAATCATTCACATCCCATTGCATTTTCATTGATAGGGATTAATTTGCCATTCAGTTCAAACAAAATTAAAAATGTCAATGTAAAATACTATGTAGCTTACAATCGGATATATTTTTCTTATTCTTGATTTGAAATAAAGTTTTTTTGAAAAATTATTTTTTGTTTATATTTTAATGGAAAACTTTGCGATCCATAATATTTAAGGATGATGAATTACGCAAACAGCTTGTAACGATGCTAAAAATTCTTTAAAGTTAAATATTTTGGAAAAATAGAATTTTTAAAATTTCCTTTGTTGTTATGTGGATTGCATTTGTGTCAAATTTTGTCAAATTCTTTAATTTTGACCACAATTTATTCTTTAAAATTATATGCATTTCTTGATTTGAAAAAAGTGTACAAAGAGTAAAAAGGTTATCAGGCTGAAACAGATTTTTGGAAAAATCTGAGCTCCTGTAAAGTGTACGTGAGTAAAATAATTACAAAATATGATAAAGAAAACATTTACATCTCATTGCTTTTTCATTGATAGGGAATTCTTTTGCCTTTCTGTTCGATCAATAATAATAATAAAAGTGTCACCGTAAAATATTAATAGCCTACAATCGGATATATTTTTCATATTCTTAATTTGAAAAATTATGTTTTGTTTCATATGGTAATGCAACATTTTGCAACCCATGATACATAATGATGATAAATTTAGCATTCAGTTTGATACTATACTATTACAAGCTTTGACCACACTTTTTTTTAAAGATGTGCGCATATCTTGATTTGAAAAAAAAATGTACAAGGAGTAAAAAGATTCTCAGGCTGAAAGAGAATTTTGAATAAATCCGATCCCCCCTTGAGTGAAAAAATTACAAAAGATGCAGAAAGGAGAGTTACAACAGAACTCTAATTGTTATTTTCTATGCATACGAGAGAAGAAATGACTCGATCAAAAAGTTGAAAAGAAATTTGCAATTTTCAGAACAGGTTATTTGTTTCAGGCTTCTTGTGCATCTCTTGGGTATTTTCTTTTTTGCATTTGATAGCTTCTTATGCTTTACTGCGTCTTTTTTATTTTATTCCAATTTCTATTACATGTATATATTATTTTACGATAAACAAAACGAAATATAAAACATAGGTTTCTTGTTTAATTTTTTATATATATTCGTCTGGGTGTATTTGAAATGAATAAATTGCATGATTTATCAGCTGATGTTTTTTTTTTTTTTTTTTTTTTTTTTTTTTTTTTTGGAAAGATAACACAAAGAGAAAATTGATAAACGCAGTTACTTTCACAAAAAAAATTTGACGGGAATAAATTTCTGTTTTTTACTACGTAATATGTATTCTCTTTTTGATAAATATATTCAGGTTCCACATTCACACTTAAATATTATGTTTCAAAAAAATTTTGTTTATAATGTATCTAAAATAGTTATCATATCAATATGATAAAAAAAGCATTGCATTTTCATTGATAGTGAGTTGGTTTGCCGTTCTTTCCAAACAATAATAATAATAATACGTCTTCGTAAGATACAATAGCATACATTCGGATATCTTTTTCTTATTCTTAATTTGAAAAACTATGTTTTGCTTCATATGGTAATGCAAAATATTTCCATTTATGATGCTTAATGATGATAAATTACGCATTCAGTTTCATATTATGCTATTGTTAATTTTGACCACACTTTTTTTCTTTAAAAGATGTGTGCATTTCTTGATTTGAAAAAA
This sequence comes from Maratus speculifer, assembly GCA_964019185.1. Lineage (NCBI taxonomy): Eukaryota > Metazoa > Arthropoda > Arachnida > Araneae > Salticidae > Maratus > Maratus speculifer. Next base: position 281,944,046 of record OZ025294.1, read on the forward strand.
AATTACATAGAGTAAAAAGATCTCAAGCTGAAAGAGAATTTGGAAAAATCCAATCACCTCTAGTGCATACTTGAGTGAAATAATCACAAAATATGCAGAACGGAGAGTTACAACACAACTCCATTTTCATTTTCTATGGATACGAGAGAAGAAATGACTCGGGCGAGAATTTGAAAAGAAATTTGCAATTTTCAGAAAAGGTTGTTTGTTTCGGTCGTCTTGTGTATCTCTTGGGTAATTTCTTATTTGCGTTTGATAGCTTCTTATGCTTTACTGTTTTTGTTTTATTTTCATTTTATTTCATTTTCTATTACATGTATGTATTGTTCTACGGTAAGAAAAAAAAAAAAAAAAAAAAAAAAAAAAAAACGAAATATAAAACCTTTTTTACTCAATCTCTTTTAATATTCGATTGGGTGTATATGAATTAAATGAATTTTATAATTTATCAGCTGATGTTTTTTTAAAACGATAACTCGAAAAGAGAATTGGTACACGTAATTACTTTCACTCAAAAAGATTTCACGGAAATAAAATTCTGTTGTTTACAAAGAAATATGTATTCTCTTTTTGATAATTATATTCAGGTTTTACATTAATCTTAAATATTATGCTTCAAATTAATTTTGTTTATAAAGTATCTCAAATAGTTATCATATCAATATGATAAAGAAAATATTTACATCTCATTGCATTTTCATTGATAGGGAATTCGTTGGCCATTCTGGTCAAACAATAATAATTTTAAACAATCACCGTAAAATACAATAGCGTACAATCGGATATATTTTCCTTATTCTTGATTTGAAAAAAAAATGTTTTTCTTCATATTTTAATGTAAAATTTTGCAATCCATGATGCTTAATGATGATAAATTACGCATACAGTTTGGTACTAAGCTATTATTAATTTTGACCAAAATTTTTTTCTTTAAAAGATGTGTGCATTTCTTTATTTAAAAAAAGTGTACAAACAGTAAAATGTTTCTCAGGCTGAAACAGAATTTTAGAAAAATCCGATCCCCTCTAGAGCGTACGTGAGTGAAATAATTACAAAAGATGCAGAACGGCGAATTACAACAAAATTCCATTTTAATTTTCTATGGATACGAGAGAAGAAATGACTCGGTTGAAACTTTGAAAAAGAAATTTGCAATTTTCAGAAAAGGTTATTTGTTTCGGGCGTCTTTTGTATCGCTTGCGTATTTCTTTATTTGTGTTTAGTAGCTTCTTATGCTTTACTGTTTTTGTTTTATTTTATTTTATTTTATTTTCTATTACATGTATATATTCTTTTACGGTAAACAAAATGAAATGTAAAACATACGTTTCTTGTTCTTTTTTTTTTAAATATTTGACTGGGTGTATTTGAATTTAAAGAATTTTATAATTTATCAGCTGATGTATTTTGAAAAGATAACTCGAAAAGGGAATTGAAAAACGTAATTACTTTTGCACAAAAAAATTCACCGGAATAAAATTCTACTGTTAATAACAAAATACATATTAAAATATTCAAAACAATGCAATAATACAATAATAAACAATACAACAACAATACAATAATTAAATAAAATATTAAATTCTCTCTATATATTTATGTTAAGTTACTTAATACATAATAAGGTTATTTTTTTCAAAGAAAAAAGACAATTTTTTAAAGAACATAAATTTATTATATTATTTTAATTTTACTTTCAGAATATCATAGATCTTTTATTACCAATATTTTGATTTAAATTTACTTTTAGTTAACCTTTATTGACACAATAAAAATGACAACACAAATACACGTTCAATTAACCACAAATGCATCTAATGAAAAATGGGCAGCAACTTTCTCTAAAGGAAACCGCACAGCTATCGTTAATTTTGACCACAACATCTTCTTTAACAGTTATGTGCATTTCTTGATTTGGAAAAAAGATTAAAAAAGTTCTCCTGGCTTAAACAGAATTTTGGAAAAATCCGATCACCTCTAGAGCGAAATAATTACAAATAATGTAAAACGGGGAGATACAACACAACTTAAATTTTTATTTTCTATCAATACGAGAGAAGAAATCACTCGAGCTCAAAGTTGAAAAAAAATTGCAATTTTCAGATAAGTTATTTGTTTCGGGCGTCTTCTGTATCTCTTGGGTATTTTCATATTTGCGTTTGATAGCTTCTCATGCTTTACTGTATTTCTTTTTTTAATTTTATTTCAATTACTATTACATGTATATATTACTTTACGTTAAAGAAAACGAAATGTAAAACATACTTTTTTGTTCAATTTTTTTATATATTCGTGAGGGTGTACTCGAAATTAATAAATTTTATAATTTATCAGCAATTTTTTTTTTTTTTTTTTTTTTTTTTTTTGGAAAGATAACTCGAAAAAAGAATTGGTAATCGCAGTTACTTTCGCACAAAAAAATTTCACGGGAATAAAATTCTGTTGTTTATAACAAAATATATATTCACTTTTGATAAATACATTCAATTCTACATATATAAGTTATATATCACAAAATAAGTTTATTTTCTTTCAAGACAATTTTTTAAAGAATATAAATTTATTGTATTATTTTGATATTATATTCAGAATACCACAGATTTTTTATTACCAATATTTCTATTTAAAATTTGCTTTAATTCAATCCTTATTGACACAATATGGGTGACAGTACAAAGTCTAAATAAATTAACCACATTTTGCAGTGAATCTAATGAAAAGGGGCAAGCAACTTTCTATAAAGGAAATCGCATAGCTATCATTAATTTTGGCCACAACGTCTTCTTTAAAAGTTATGTGTATTTCTTGATTTAAAAAAAAGTGTATAAAAAAGTAAAGAGGTTTTCAGGCTGAAACAGAATTTTAGAAAAATCCGATCCCCTCTAGAACATGCGTGAGTGAAATAATTACAAAAGATGCAGAACAGAGAGATGCCAATTGTTGTTTTGTATGGATACGATAGAAGAAATGACTGGGGCGAAAAGTTGAAAAGAAATTTGCAATTTTCAGAAATGGTTATTTGTTTCAGGCGTCTTGTGTATCTCTTGCGTATTTTCTTATTTGCGTTTGATATCTTATTATGCTTTACTGTATTTTTCTTTTTTTATTTTATTTCATTTTGTATTACGTGTATTTATTCTTTTACAGCAAACAAAATGAAATATAAAACATACGTTTCTTGTTCAATTTTTTTATATATTCGACTGAGTGTGTTTGAATTTAATGAATTTTGTAATTTATCAGCTGATTTCTTTCTTTCTATCTTTTTTTTTTTTTTTTTTTTTTTTTTTTGAAAAGAGAATTTTTAAACGCAGCTCCTTTCACACAAAAAAAAATTCACGGGAATAAAATTTTTTTACTTGTGTCAAAGTATGTATTTTCTTATGATAAATATATTGAAGTTTTACATTCACCTTGAATATTATATTTACAACTATATTTGTTTATAATGCATCAGAAATAGTAGTATCAATATGATCAATTCAGTATCAATATGATAAAAAAAAACATTTACATCTCATTGAATTTTCATTTATAGGAATTAGTTTGCCATTCTTTTTAAACAATAAAAAAAAAATGTCACCGTAAAACAGAATGGCCTAAAATCCGATATATGCTTCTTATTCTTGGTTTCAAATCAACTTTGTTTGAAAAAATATTCTTTGCTTTATATGGTAATGCAAAATTTTTCAATCCGTGATGCTTAATAATATAAATTATTCAAACAGTTTGGTACTATGCTATTGTTAATTTTCACCAAACATTTTTATTTAAAAGTTACGTGCATTTCTTAATTTAAAAAAAATGTACAAGGAGTAAAAAGTTCTCAGGCTGAAACAGAATTCTAGAAAAATCTGATCCCCTGTAGAGTTTACGTGAGTGAAATAATTACAAAGGATGCAGAACGTAGAATTTACAACACAACTTCATTTTTATTTTCTATGGATACGAGAAAATAAATGACTCAGGCGAAAAGTCGAAAAGAAATTTGCAATTTTCAAAAAAGGTTATTTGTTTCAGGACTCTTGTGTATCTTTTGGGTATTTTCTTATTTGCGTTTGATAGCTTCTTATGCTTTACTTTTTTCCTTTTTTTTATTTCAATTTCAATCACATGTATATATTCTTTTACGGTAAACAAAACGAAATATAAAACATTCGTTTCATGTTCATTTTTTTATATATTCGACTGGGTGTATTTGAATTTAATAAATTTTATAATTTAACAGCTGAAGTTTTTTTGAAAAGATAACTCGAAAAGAGAATTTGTAAACGCAGTACCTTTCATACAAAAAAAATTACATTGGAATAAAATTCTGTTATTTTCAGCAAAATGTATATTTTCTTTTGATAAATATATTCAAGTTCCACATTCATCTTAAATATTATGTTTTAAACTAATTTTGTTTATAATGTATCTGAAATAGTTCTATATCAGTATGATAAAGAAAAGATTTATATCTTATTGCATTGTCTTTCATTAGGAATTAGTTTGTCGCCCAGTTTAAACAAATAAAAAAAAATCAAAGTAGAATACTATATAGCCTACAATCAAACATGTTTTCTTATTCGTGATTTGAAACAAACTTTGTTAGGAAAATATTTTTTGCTTTATATGTTATTGAAAATTTTTTCAATGAGTGATGCTTAATGATAATAAACTGCCCAAACTGTTTGGTGCTATGCTAAAAAATCTTTTAAAAAAATATGATAAAAAATATGTATTCAGAATGTCTTCTGTTGTAATCTGTAGTTCATTTGTGTCAAATTTCGTGGCTTCGAGTGCTGCATATTTTAAATTAGTAAGAAAGAAATTATTAGTAAGAAAAATGTTTACGGACTTTGCTCTTAATATAGTATAATATAACATATCTATTCCGAAAATGTAAATTTACTACTTTGTTTAATTTTAAATGTATATTATCACTAATTTTTATTTGGTGATACTTTAATCTGCACTGAAAAAAAAAGTTATTCTATAATATTACTCCAGTGGTGGCAAAATGCTGGCTTATTTTTATGGAGTACGTAATGGTGTAATTTAGATTGGTATAACAGGTGTAATATTACATATTAATGAAACGTAACACCAATTATATAGGTTAAATTACTCAACAAAATGAAGGTAGAAAGACAGTCACTAATTTTATGGCCTACTGAGAGCCTAATATAAAATTTTCACAGTATGCAATTATCTTAAATTATCTCAATCTTAAATTTAAAGAATTAAGAAACAGGTTATACATTGCATTTAAAGAATAATAGCAATCACTTTTCTATAACATAGCTTGTATAGATATCGGTAATTTAGACGCAAATTTGTTCATTAAAGTGTGTGTACATTTTACGACTTAAAAAATTTAAAAAAAGAAAACACATATTTTTTTAAGTTGAAACTGTGTTTGGAGGAAAAATCTGATTTTCAGGAAAACATAGGGGATTTAAAAAATTACAAAATATTACAAAGGTTTGCTACACTATTAAAAAAATGTGTTATTATGTTTATTAATAAGTTTATATTAATTAGTTACATTAATTATTAATTATTTATCAATTATTATTATTTATTAATTAGTTTATGTTAATTAGTTATATTAATAAGTATACTAATAATTTTTTTTCCTAAAGTATATTACAATACTCCACTGATTTTTGTTTGTGAAAAAGAAAAAAAAGAGTCATACTAAAAATCGGAAAAGAAATTTACAATTTTCAGAAAGGTTCATTTATTTTAAGTGTCTAGTCCTCTAGTATACTCTTTGCTATTTTCTTTTTCGTTTTTGATAGCATCTGAAATTTTCCTACATTCTTGTCTTTTTTTCCTTTACATATCTCTATTCTTTCACTTTAGATAAAAAGAAGATTAATTACATGCATAACTCTTTTGTTCTGTCTTTTATGATCAACCTTTCATGAAATTTGACGATTTTGCACTTAATTCTATAGTCTTTCTCTCAATTATTATTATTATTAGACAGCGGATTATATACTGTTGTATATATATTCATATATAATTGAATTTTTTAACGCATTTTGCCCTTAAAGTATGTAAATGCATAAAATTATCCTAAATTGCATTTTTGACCCCTTTTAGTCCCAGCCTGTTTAGTTTGCTAAAAGCATTAAATCCTCTGATTACTTACCAGGGCAACGAGTATTTTTATTTTCAATCGTACAACAAGTCACAAAAAATGTCTTTGTGTTAGATTTTTCTGGAAAATATCTTGATGTAAATACATTATAGTTGAGGTTATTTTTCGAAAATCGAGTTTTGTCGATTTGAAAATTTATTATTGTCTATGGAAAGTTTTTTGGAATTTCTTTTTTTCTTCTCCAGATCCAAGGGTTTTTTTATATGCTTCTTTTAATTTCAGTTATGTATTTCTATTAACTAACTGACAAGTAAGAAAGATTAAACAGCGAAAAAAAAATATTTTATTTTTTTGCAGATAAAATTTGATGATGTACGGGGACTCAAAAAATGAATTTTTGGACAATTCCTTGGGATTTTATTTTTTTATTTTATTTTTTCGCATCGTAAAATTATTAGAAAACATAAAATAAATATATGTTTGTGACGTGGCTGGGCACGCCGCCGGTGTTATGTTGGTTAAATGAATACATAATCTTAAGTATAAGTTAAAATCCAATACTTTATTAAAACCTTTGGGACATGGGAAGTGGAGCTAAGTTCGAGATTTCAGTCACTAAGCACAATACTAAGAGATTAAATCGTAAACTATACTCACGTCCATGGCTTAAGCTCAGTTCGGGGCACTCACACTGGCTCTACTTTCAGGTTGCGGCTAAATGCTACGTTAAAGCTATAATAAAACAGCCCGTGGCTGCAAACAATATTTATTCTCAAAATATTCAACGTATTAAATAACTCTTACCCGCTGACTTTCCTCTTAGGTAACTCAGCTCACAACACAAGCTAACCCGGCTCACAATGCTGGCTCTCTCACTTTAGAACACCTTGCTTTGCTTCACGACACAATCTATCTCACTTGGCTGGCTTCCGCCGCCTCACCACACCTCACAACACACCATACTATCCAACTCAACGCTTTTATACATTGCAACCTGAAGACGGAGCTATAAATTTGCAAAATACTCCTAACCGCAGCTAATTGTAGACTCGAGGGCGCCACATGCACTCTGGAAAGTTAAAGTTGAATAAAGGATAGATGTCGCTTTTGCGCCACATATGTTAGAAAATTGACGTCACGATCTCACTAAAAATACTAGAGTGCCTTTATCACAAAGGGACACACCCTCACAACCCCCCCCCCCACGGAATCTACAGAGAAAAAGGACTGGGCAAAATGCATGCCCTGGACTTTTTCTTGAAATAAATTTTGAACCGCACAAAAAAGAAGTGATGGGTGAAATTTGGTGCCGATTAATAACTTTCAATATATTAACCGTTCACCCATCACAAAAAAATCATCAGTTTGCGTACAAAATCCACATACTCAATCTCAATCATCCTCCTAACTTAAAAAAAACCTCCTAAAACTTGTAAAACTAATTACTTTTTTTAAAAAAAACATTCCACTGGGAGTGCTAAAACTCATCAATACACTAAACTTACGAAATTTTCCTCAACACGTGAAAATAACCGCAACTTTGCCAAAAATCTCTCCACGTAAAACTTCCTTATCTCCAGAATTCGCACTAAGTCCAAAAAAAAAACCCATGCGCAAAATTTCCCTCATCAAGACTCATAACATATTTAAAATAAAATTTACTCCATGCTACTTCGTAATATACCTAAATTCCCATAAGTCAATAAACTATCACCCAAAAATTCGATAGAACTAGCTCCACTGTACAATACTTGGGACACATACGTACAACTTCATATTGCTGTGCTTATGCAACAATAATCTAAAAAATAAAATTTACAAGACAAAATGACGTCATCAAACATAAATCTTCATCTGAATGAACTAAAAAAAAAAAACCAGCATCAAAACATAACATAGGTATACTTCCCTGCAAGAAAATCACATTAACATTCAATTTTTAAAACAATACAATTCCATATTCAAGTGTAACACAAAACTCGCAACTTGCGGAAACTACTCTGAACTAAAGTAAAAACGCAACGCATAAAACCTGAAACGATAAGAAGGAAGTTAATTAATTAAATGTTAGTACAAGAGACAGAAACGCGTGTCAAGGACTTCTTGACCGCAAAACACGTGCACGCCTAACCGCGGCTCATGTACAAAATAACTTAAAGTATTATCTATCAATATCTGGAAATGAAACATACATTAACATACATAACATAAGACACTAACAATATAACAATACAACAACATTTTAGCAACTAGCATAACAATTAACTACAGATCCAGAATTTTTAAAAGCAGTTGAGAGAAAAATTTCAAACATCAAAGTCATAATTTTGCAAACAAATTTTGAATTTAATTAAGCAGCACTCGTGAGTCCGAAAAAAAAATTCCAAAAATGGTCAAATCTAAAACAGTCCACCTGCTTTTATTCCTTCACATTGCTACAACATAAATGCACTTTAATAGAAAATTAATAAAGAACATCATCACCCATTTATAATGGAGATTCGCTGCTAGCCGGCTTCATACTACAGAAAGGCTTTCAGCCATATTAGATTGAGGACGGTAAGGAACAGTAAAAGAATGATCAATCTCCAGCTTCGAACACAGAGCCTTAAATATATCCGATATAAAACAAGAGCCATGATCACTAACTACCCTAATTGGTGCACCATATTTGGAAATATAATTATCAAAAAAGGCATCGGCAACTGCAGGTGCAGAAGCCTTCCTGAGGGGGACTAACTCCACCCACTTACTAAAATAGTCAACTATTACCAGTACAAATCTATATCTCTTAGGATTAAACAATGGATAAGGAGCAATTAAATTTCCAACTACACATTCATTAGGAAAATTTACTTTAATAGGAATTAATTTGCCAGTTGGACTTAAGTTTTTATAATTATAACGTTGGCACGTGCTACAGCTGGAGACGTAAGCGCGCACTGCTTCCCGCATTTTAGGGAAGTAGCAGGCTTCACAAATTCGAGCATAAGTTTTCCTAATTCCTAAGTGACCTGCTAATGGATTATCATGAAGTTCCTTCAAGGTGACCTTAAGAAGACTAGCCGGAATAAAAACTCTTAATTCACCACGTGAATTTACAATTTTAGAATAGAAAAGAAGACCATCGATAAGCTTAAAAGATTGGGACCATTACTCTAACATAGGCACATTTGCGCTAGGGATATCATCAGGATTTTCCAAATAACTATATAAACTACCAAACTCCTCATCTTACTTTTGCTTCTTTATTAACTGTTCCCGTGACCTTAGCACTAACGAAGACAATGAACAATACTTAACTTCCTCCGTGACCTCTAAACCACCAAGCGTCAGCTACAGCATTTTCCTTGCCTGCCCTATGTTCTATAACAACATTAAACTCTGCCAGCTTCAAACACCATCTGCCTATACGAGAAGACAAAGCCTTTCCATTAGTTAACTTTGTCAAAGCTGAATGATCCGTAATGACTTTAACCGGAATATTTGTGAAAAAACAACTAAATTTATTAAAAGCCCAGATTACTGCAAGACACTCCCTTTCTGTAATCGAATAACTCCTTTCAGCCGCATTTAAAATTCTCGAAGCAAACGCTATCAGGCGACCTTTCTGTGCTAACATCGCTCCAACCCCCACTGCACTCGCATCGCACTAAACTTCAAACTGAGAAGAATAATCAGGATGAGCCAAAACAGGTGGTGACACCACCTTCTCTTTTAATAATTCAAAAGACTTTTGAGCCGCTGACGACCATGTAAATTTTACCCTTTTACTTTTTAAATTATACAGTGATTCACATAACTCTGAAAAATGGGGAATAAACTTGGAAAACCAAGCAACCAACCCTAAAATTTTTGCTACTTCCTTACCACTTTTAGGGAGATTCATTGCCGTAATTGCTCCGATTTTTTCATTATCTATCTTAATACCCTCACGCGTAATTTTTACTCCCAAATATTTTATTTCTTTTCGCAAAAATTTACACTTTTCCAATTTTACTGTTAACCCCGCATCTCTCAACAATGTAAATACTTCCCTCAATAGTCTTAAGTGCTCCTCAAACGTAGCTCCCATTATAATTATATCATCCAGGTAGACCAAGATATCCTTACCAAGCAAAGGTTTTAGGATGTTATTCATGGCCTTCTGGAACGTTGCCGGCACTCCCGATAAACCAAAACTCATTCTCTTAAAAGCAAAACAACCGTCCCGAGTAATAAACGCAGTTTTAACAATATCCTCCGGCTTCATTGCAATTTGAAAATAACCAGACGTAAGATCTAGTGTTGACATATAATTTGTACTCGTAACATTCGCCAAAATTTCATCAATTACTGGAATTGGATACTGAGGGTATTGCGTTATTGCATTCAGTTTCCTATAATCTACAGTAAACCGCCATGCCTCTGGATCATCCAACCTTTTCCCATTATTTTTCCGACATAACACCACTGGCGATGCAAAAGGAAACTCAATCGGCATAATAATATCGTCCGCAAGCATTTTTTGAATATGATAATCAGTTATACCTTGTTTTACCTTGTCATAACGATATGGTTTACTAGCAACAGGCGCTGACAAACCAGTATCAATTTCATGCCACGCAACATGCGTTAAACCCGGTTTATCTGTAAAAAAATCGCCAAAATCAACCAAAAACTTATTAAATGCCTCTTTCTCGACTTCACTTAAACCAGACTCCCCCAAATCAACTGACACCGACTGATTTTTTCTTGCTCACATTCTCATCATTATTTACGACCAAAGATTTTTTAAAGAAATCCAAACTAATTCCTCTATCTTTTATGTAATCTACGCCGACTATACAATGTACCGTTAAACCATCTGGCACACAAAACTCCCAACATGTCTTAACCGAACGAATTTCAACCTATAAATCCACTGAACCTTTATTATCACATGCTGCTCCTTGAGCTGTCTGAACCACCAGATTTGACCTCTTCACCTTTTTATACGAAAAATATTTACGATAACAATCATACGAAATGAAAGACTTATCTGCCCCTGTATCGAAGACACTTTTAACAACAATACCATCCAAAATAATTAATAATTCAGGTAACTCCACCGGATTAATAGTCACCCTATTCAAATTTACAGAAGGCTTTTCCACGTTGACCAGTGACTGCATACCTTCCGAAATACAGCCACCTACCAGTTAAACTGATTCGACCTCTTAACACTTCTTCTTTGCACTGACCTGCCTACAGAATTCTCATCTAATGTTAATCTCCTTACTTGAACCGTGAAGGAGCATTCCTTTCACGTACACCCCCTTTCGGACCATAGTCACCACTCCGCCTATTTCCATCAATATTTCTGTCATTGCCTCTAAATTACTAACATCACCGAAATTCCTATTACCATTACCAGTATTTGACATATTTCGACTAAATCCATAAATACCATTACTCAAATTATTACTCATTAATCGCTGTCCCCCTCACAAATTCCTATCCCCCTCATTTCTCAAATTGTTATCCGTGATGGGTCTCTGTCGAGGGCTATGCGAGTCCCATTGATCCGAGCTATGCCGAGCCTCATACTTCAACAAAATCTGGTGCATTTCAGACGAATTCTTTGGTGCTCTAATCTCAATATAGTCTGGCACATTCGTATTAAAAAGAGGAAGAACTATGTCCAATAATTCCTCAAATGTGACATCCAAATCTAACTTATTTTTTAATTCAAGTTTACGTAGATAAAATTTTGAGGCCGGTTCATATGTGTTCTGTTTGTTACAATAAAATTCTCTACGTAAAATACTTTTATCTTTGACAAGAGGAAACGCTTTCTTTAGTTCAGTAACTGTCTGTTCAAATCGTTTAGTCTCATCATTAATTAGGAATTCCCTATATTATCTAGCCACAAAAGTGCTTCGCCCTTCAGCGAGCATTTAAGTACTATATACTTATTATTCTCCGGTATATTATTAAATAAAATATAATCCTCCAATTTCACTAAGAATTCGTTAATGTTCCATTCACCAGTAAAATAAACTCATGGGACAACTTCACAGTGTTCCACTTTTTGTTGGGCGCCATTTGTGACGTGGCTGGGCACGCCGCCGGTGTTATGTTGGTTAAATGAATACATAATCTTAAGTATAAGTTAAAATCCAATACTTTATTTAAACCTCTGGGACATGGGAAGTGGAGCTAAGTTCGAGATTTCAGTCACTAAGCACAATACTAAGAGATTAAATCGTAAACTATACTCACGTCCACGGCTTAAGCTAATTCGGGGCATTCACACCGGCTCTAAACTTAGGTTGCGGCTAAATGCTACGTTTAAGCTATAGTAAAACAGCCCGTGGCTGCAAACAGTTTTTATTCTCAAAATATTCAACGTATTAAATAACTTTTACCCGCTGACTTTCCTCTTAGGTAACTCAGCTCACAACACAAGCTAACCCGGCTCACAATACTGGCTATCTCACTTTATAACACCTTGCTTTGCTTCACGACACAATCTATCTCACTTGGCTGGCTTCCGCCGCCTCACCACACCTCACAACACGCCATACAATCCAACTCACCGCTTTTATACATTGCAAACTGAAGACGGAGCTATAAATTTGCATAATACTCCTTATCGCAGCTAACTGTAGACTCGAGGGCGCCACATACACTCTGGAAAATTAAAGTTGAATAACGGATAGATGCCGCTTTTGCGCTACATATGTTAGAACATTGACGTCACGATCTCACTAAAAATACTAGAGTGCTTTTATCACAAAGGGACACTCCCTCACATGTTCAATATTTTTTTACTAATGGACTCTACAAAAAATACATTAATAATATTTACGTTTTCATTTTTGCACATTTCTTACATTTCTGCCGCATGCCATTTTTATACAACTAGCTAAAGAAGCGCTATAAGAAAGAAATTGCAATTTTTTTCGTCAACTTCTGAGGCACATTCACACTAATTTTTCTTTTCTTAACATTATTTATATACATGAAAAGCATTGTAAAGATGTGTATCCTATAGGATATATCAGACCTGAAGAGGTTATTTTATTTAATTTAATTTTATTTGTTTTTTGTTTTAAAAAAAATTATATGAGTTCTAACATTTAAAAATTGACCAGGACAACATTTTGAAAAAAGGTATCTTTGTCATAAACTGCCAATGCTCTGCCATCTGAGGTATCGTGGACGAATCTGGCCAGCACAAATTCACTCAGATAACCTTTTGATAAAGACAGAAGGTCTGTTATCTGAAATAGATCAACAAAATAAATTGCAAGTAATGGAAATCCAAGTAAACTGTTAATACGATCAGAGTTAATCAAGTGTTAAATAAAACTTCTGATCATGAGAATATTTTCCGATCAAGCTATTCTCTAGTACGCAAATATGTTTCTTATTCAAAATGTGTCAATAAATCCGCTTTTCCCCTCCCCACTTTAATATCCAATTGAGCATGCATATTTGCTAAATAGTTTATCTTGAAACCTATAATATGCAGAAGAGTAATAAGAAATTATATCTATATACGATGTCCCAGAAATATTGAGACACATTTTAAGGGCAGGTAGGAGACATCACAAGGATTCAGATTTTTATATCAACTCATGGTTGGAAACGTTTTCATGGCGCAGTAGTGACGACACAAAACACAAGAAATGCAGAACCCGAAAGAGAAAACATCTTTATTATCCTTAGTACAGCCGAAAACTAAGAAAAAATAACATTAAAGAGAAAATGATCGTCATCAAAATAGGTGTTCGAAATTGCGACCCTGGTCCGTGATGAATAGAGCCTCATCTCCGGCGCATGGATGATCTAATATTCTCTTGGAAATACCGAGAATGTTCCGAACTTCCCCAACAGCTTCCACGATGCATTCAACAAGTTCTCCAACAGTTTCAAGTGTTGTCCCGGCATTTTTGTAACGCTAAGAATAATAAACATGTTTTCTTTCCCTGTCCATGTGCTTTCTTTCTTGTGTTTTGTGACGTCACTACCGCTCCAGGAAAACGTTTCCGACCATAAGTTTCTATACAAATCTGAATCCTAGTGATGTCCCCTACCTCCTCTTAAAGTTTCCCCAATATTTTTGGAACACCCTGTATATAAGAACAAAGTTATTTTTAAGCGCATGTGATTAAGAGCGTACTTTTGAACATATCATTCATTCTTTTATGAAACAAATGCACATTTTAAAAAATGAGTATTTTCAGTTTTTTATTTTTGAGTATATTTTCTTTAATAGATACATTTAATCAACAATGTTTCAAAAATAATAGTAATATTATTCTATTATTTATATCGAAACATACATTTTCTTATGATTAATTAAATTCAAGTTGCATATTCGTCTTAGACAACTCTTTTACGTACCGATTTTCATCACAATCTTATCTGAACATTTATTATATCAGAAAGATATATCAGTCATTTACGTTGAATTTTCTTTCATAGGAAATTAATTTATTGACCAAATTAAATGAAACATATGGAATAAAATACAATATGTTTGTTGCGTATATATTTATACACAACAAAATATTTTTCTCTTTTTATGTTATAAAAAGGGCTTTATAACTTGGTTTATGTAATTATTTTCATTATTTATTTCCGTTAAAGTTTTCATAGTAAACAGCTGTTATATTTTAAATCATAAACGGAACTTTTGCCCAATATATGCAACCTTGCGCATCTATAGAAAACTGGTTTATTTCCCAAACTAGGGCAAATTGACGCAGTTGAATATTATTTCTTGAAAGTTACACCCAATAACAATATATGTGTATATATACAGGGTGGTCATGAAAAAACTTCCCCGATATATGTACCTTTAGCGACCTAACCACTCAACGAATCAAAAAGAAATTTCAAATTTAGTCAGTAGAAAGCATGCGCTCGAGATCGTGATGATTTAAAACAATAGAGCTCTCAATGTTAAGGTTAAATTTGAAATTTTCGAATGGCAATACCCATTTTTTTCATGCACAAATTCACCAGTGGATTGAAAAAACATTAATGGCGTTGGAATGATACACGCATAATCAAAATTTTTGGCGTAAAATACTTGCAAAAAAGACCATTGCGAGGAACAGAGGACTGGCAACAAGACATGTTTCTCAACAGTTGTGGCAGCAAATGTAGCAAAATAATGAGTGTTATGAGAAATCTCTATTTTTAGGTACGTTCGTAATTATGCAAGTACGTAGCACCTATAATTGTCGATCAGTCCGTCCGTCTGTCCGTCTGTTCGCATATAACAATACAAAAACTACCCCACCTAATCGTTTGAAACTTAAAATGTATAATTATTACATAAAGTTGTCGAGTCATTTCAAATTTTATGAAAATCGGATATATAGCTCAATTACAGGGTCAATCAAAAATGTTCTTAATACAATAATAACATTACGGTCAATGGGGGAAAAAATCAAGTGCATTTTTGTGGTGTTATATTCTTTCGAACATAGTAAAAGTGATATGTATCTATGAATTATATACTATAATATGCATTCTGTAACAAACCTTGGTGCAAAGAATATTTATTATTCATTTACAGAACTACACAAAAGTATTCTATTACATAATGGTTTAGGGGGCTCATTGCTTGGTGGGCGTTTTAATTGTATTAAACTATTTAACATTTTATGGAATTAATGCACGTTATTGAGTATTACTACAAGTTGCTTCCTGTATAATAGAAAGAAGATAGTAATTACAGGGACATATAAAAGGTTTTGACAACTATACTGCATCCGAAATACTGTATACTATTACACCAAGATCTGAATATTTTTTAAACATTATTATAGTACGAACTCACCTCATTTTATACGCTTGACGTGCAATTTCCGCCTGTTTTAAAATTTAAAGTTTTTCACAACCTATCATTGAGAGAATCTATCTACAATTACAATCTAGAGTTAGAAAAATTCTAATGCAAAGAATTTTCAATGGAAAAAATTTTATAATTATGATCCATATATTTTTTTTTTGATAAATTACCTTTCAAGCTTCATCTTAAACAATCCTTTCTCTACTAATCTCTTTCCTATTTGATCAGAACGATTTATTTTATTAGAATGATATATAAGAGACTCATACCTCAGCATATTGCATTTTCTTACGTAGGATCTTAGTTTACTGTCCCAATCTAGGTAAAATTTATGGAATGAAATAAAATTTATTGAACGTTACCACCAACGATCCAATATCTTCCCTTATTCTCATGAGCATTACACTGTTAAAAATAAATCTGTGATTTCACGGTAAAACTACTGGCAGCCGAAGTTTTACTGTTCCGTTAGTAGATTTTCCGTTTTGCAAAATGATAGAAAGGAAAACTCCGTTTGAAGGAGCAGTAACTTTCTGTTACAAGGTTTTATTTTTAATGATAATAATTTAATTTAATTTTTAAAATTAACGAATCGATTTATTGTCAAAGAGCTCGAAATTTCCGAGTGATTTTAAGCAGTTGCTTTATTTTCCTTAATTTATTTCTTTGTGTGTGTATGATTTACTTCAAGCCGTCCTGAGGATTGAACGCGAGACCTTTTGATAGCGAAAGAAATCCTTACTGACTGAGCCAAAGTTGCTGATGCCGGGCTGTACAAAATATGTCTTTTATGAGTTAGTGGGAAAATCTGTCGTGCTTTTAAAGATTTCCTTTCAAATATATTCATTAGAATATTTGTAAACGGTTTATTATATTTTATTTTGGAGTGATGCATAATACTCATTATTTTTTTAATAAATTTTAATTTTTTAACTAGTTTAATTTAAAAAAATCCCTTAAAATCACTGTTTTTTTTTCTCCCGACGCAATGGAGTGTCTCCGTTTTTTGTTTCTATTTCCATCCGTTTCGTTATTTTCAAGAAATATGGTGGAGTTTTCTGATTTTTAACGGAAAATGCCCTTTTGTTGTCAAAATGGGCTTTTTCAGTGAAATTCAGGGGGAAAAAAAGTGAATTTCAGAATTTTTTTAACAGTGTAGAAGATGGATCCTTTTTCATTAACTTTAATGTAAAAGTGAAAATGTCTCCACTAAATGTCTATATCAATTAATTATTATATTTCGTTGCCATAAAGTATTGTTATTAATATTTTTATATAACATTGCATCCTTGTATAACATTGCACTTTAAATAAACACAATTATCATACGTTATATCTTTTGTTTACTTTTTCCTTATTTGTGTTTAAATATCATAAAAACGTGTGTCTAGCTGTGTAATTGATTTTTGATTGCAAACAGCATCAAAAACTAGCGATAATTAGTAATTAAAATAATGAAACTCTGTAAAAAATCACAGTAAAATCAAAACAATATATAAACAATGGACACGGTTCGATTTGAAAATTTTAACAGCATTGTTTTAATTATGGTGTGTTTTTTTATAAAATTTTGTTATTTTAGTTTCATATCCATTTCCTATTTTTTATGCCTTTAAACTAAAATTATTCTTAATTTGTCGAGTTCACGTTAAATGAATTCTCTTTTTACAAAATATTAAGCGTTTAGTAAAATCTCTATTTTTAAGAAATTTAGTGGTTTTCAAAACCGGTCATTGAAAGAATCTATCTGAAATTACAATCCAGAGTTAGAGAAATTCTCATGCAATGAATTTCCAAAGGAAGAAAATCTATTATTAGCATCCATATATACTTTTCTTTTGATAAATTACTATTCAAGCTTCACATTAAACAATCCTATCTCTACCAATCTCTTTTCTATTACACCAGAATGATTTATTTTATTAGAATGGTGTATAAGAGACACATATCTCGTCCTATTGCATTTTCTTACGTAGAAAATTAAGTTTACTGTCTCAATCTAGGTAAAATTTATGGAATTAAATAAAATTTATCGAACGTTACCACCAACGATTCAATATCTTCCCTTATTCTCATGAGCATTAGGAGATGGATCATTCATCATTAACTTTAATAGAAAAATGAAAATTTGTCCACTAAATGTCAATATCAGTTCGTTGTTATATTTCGTTGCCATAAAGTATTATTATTAATAGATTTTTTTTAATATAATATTGCATCTTTGTATAACATTGCAGTTCTAAACAAACTCAATTATCATTAGTTGTATCTTTTGTTTACTTTTTCCTTAGTTGTGTTTAAATATCATAAAAACATATGTCTAGAATTGTAATTGATTTTTGATTGCAAACAGCATCAAAAACTGGCAATAATTAAGAATTAAAATAATAAACCTCCGTAAAAAATCACCATAAAATCAAAACAATGCATATGATACGGTTCGAGTTTGGAAATTTTAACAACATTGTTTTAATTTTGGGGTGATTTTTTATAAAATTTTATTATTTAATTTTATATTCATTTTCTGTTTTTTTATGTCTTCAAACTAAAATTATTTTTAATTAGTCGAGTTCATGTTAAAAATTTCTCTCACAGCAAAATAATAAATGTTTTGTAAAACTTCTATTTTAAAAATTTTATGTTTTTCAAAACCTATTATTGAGAGTATCTATGTAAAATTACATTTTAGAGTTAGAGAAATTCTCATGCAACGAATTCCCAATGGAAGAAAGTTTATTATTATCATCCATATATACTTTTCTTTTGATAAATTACCATTCAAGCTTCATCTTAAACAATCCTTTCTCTACCAATCTCTTTCCTATTTCACCAGAACGATTTATTTTATTAGAATAATATATAAGAGACTCATATCTCATCATATTGCATTTTCTTACGTAGGAAATTAGTTTACTGTCCCAATCTAGGTAAAATTTATGGAATGAAATAAAATTTATCGAACGTTACCACCAACAATCCAATATCTTCCCTTATTCTCATGAGCATTAGGAGATGGATCATTCTTCATTAACTTTAATATAAAAGTGAGAATGTCTTCACTGAATGTCTATATCAATTCATTGTTATATTTCTTTGCCATGAAGAAATATTAATAATTTTTTTATAAGATTGTATCTTCTATAATATTGTAGCTCTAAATAAAATCAATTATCATTGTATTCTATCAATTGTATCTTTCGTTAACTTTTTTTTTAGTTGTATTTAAATATCATATAAACGTAGGCTAGCAGTAACAGGTAACAGTTTGTAATAGATTGAAATTAATTATCATTGAATTTTATCAGTTATATCTTTCATTTACTTTTTTCCAAGATGTCTCTAAATATCACAAAAACGTATCCCTAGTATTGGATAACTGCTAATAGATTGTAATCAATTATCATTGTATTGTATCAATTGTACCTTTTGTTTACTTTTTTTTCTTAGTTGTCTTTATCTATCATAAAAACGTATGCATAGCAATAACATTGATTGTTGATTGCCATTATCTGAAAGATGTTTAGTTTTTCTCGAATTGTTTTGTTTCGACTCCATAGTTTCAAATCCAAATTCCGCAAAAGAAGCAGAAGCGTAGACGCTTCGCCAGATACCGCTATATATGAAAGTTTCCTTATAAAAATATGGAGGAGAACATATTTATTTTGATTCCGATAAGTAATATCTAATTTTCTAAATATCGTATTTTTCGGTTCCCCGATTCGTGCTCTATATCCGCATAAGGACAAGAAGAATAGAACGAGTGCTCTGTTAAAAATCTTCGTTTATTGATAGGTTGTCTTCCGTGAAATTTGAGCAGAAATTTTCGGTTTTGTAAGAAAAATGGAATCTCTCCGCATATCTGTTGCCATTTTAAAATTACAGAGTTTCAAATACGGAGTTATTACAGTATAAATCCATCATCCAATGAGATTGCTGAATTTTTGATCGCCATGTATGCCCTTCATGCGCTTCAAAATACTGTTGCAAAAAACGAAAACTACGAAGATGGAACTTTACCCCAAAAAATGGAAACATTCCGGCACCTCTGCTGCACGCCTTTTTTTTAAATTGACGGATTTCTTTTCCCCTTACAGTGTGCTATGTAAGGATGCTTCTTACGCATTCTTACGAGTGGGGTGTTGCTATGTAAGGACTTTTACTTACAAATAACTGGATTTGAACAATTTGATTATAATTCTATGGGCCGTACGTCATAAGGGCAAACAAGTTTAGGCCAACTTCCAGTCGACCAAACAGCGTTCGGTCAAATCAGTTAAGGAGTTAATTTGGCAGAAAAAAAATAAATGCTTCATTTTCACGATTCTTGACGCTGGCAATTTTTTATTTGGTTAATTTCTAAGCAATTTGACAGCATTAAAAATAATAATTTTATTACGTTCGGAAATGTTCCAAAAACTAATTTAAAATTCTTCTGATTTTTTATATTTCAGTCTAAATCAGACGACAATGTTTTAACCATCTCTGAAAATTAAACACTTTCATAAAATAATCATAATTTAATATTAATTCTAAAGTTATGTTATTCACAACTGCAAAATTCGTAAACGAATTTCGTTTCAAAAAGTTATTTAAATAATTTATGGTGATCTATTTACTTTGTCATGCAGCGCTGTTTCTCTTTCAATTTCATCACGAAGGAATAAATCTCCTTATGGAAATTAGATTGAAAGTGCATTGCGAATATAATCTTTGAAGCATCGTTTATGAATTTTCGCATAATTCAAGTCTTATATAGTAATCTAAACATTTTTCCATTAAAATACGAAAATTGTTCTGGTAATCTAGATGCTAATACTATTTCCGTATTTTTCTGGAAAATGTTTTCCGTAAATTCCAGAAATATTGCGTTTTTACCGCAATACATTTTTGTTTCTTTTCATATTCCTTATATAAAAATTTTCGCTTGAAAGGCAAAAAGAAATTCACAAGGACAAACGCACTATCTTAATATTTGTATTCTTTACAGTACAAAGATAGGATACGTACATTTAATGCAAATAAAAGTAAGGAAATATCATTTACCCTCCATGGGTATCGAACCAGGTAACTGTCCTCTCGCAGCTTGCGGTGTAATCCTAACACGCCAGGATTACACAAACCACGCATTCAAATATCCTTAATTATTTCGGATGCATTTTATAAAGGAAGCGAGATGTTAAAACGGTATTTATTTTTGTGCAGATAATATTTTTCAATTGAGTGTACAGTTCTAATTGTTTTACAGATTTTCTTTCCATAATTTCGAATATTTAGTTTTTTTATCTCATGCTTTGTAAAAAATAAATTTTAGACTTTAAAATATTTCATGCATGAAAGAATATATTAAGATTTATTTCTTCTTTCTTTTGGATGAGTTTTAAAAGTTAATGCGAGTTGTTGCACGTTTCTTGGGCGTGAGGGATGAAACGGAAGGACTTTATTTTAACAGAAAAAGTAAATGCTTTATCAGTTCTTGACATTGACAATTTTTATTTTGTTAATTTCTTGGGAATCTAATACTATTACAAAATAATAATTTTATTACGTTTGGAAATTTTACAAAAACTTGTTTAAAATTCTTATAATCTAGCATATTCCATTCTAAATCAGATGACAATATTTTAACCATCTCTGAAAATTAAACACTTTCATAAAATAATCAAAAGTAAATATTAATTCTAAGGCTATGTTATTCAGAACTGCACAGTTCGAAAACGAATTTCATTTCAAAAAGCTATTTAAATAATTTATGGTGATCTATTTACTTTGTCATGTAGCACTGTTTCTCTTTCAATTTTATCACGAAGCACTAAATCTCCTTATGGAAATTAGATTGAAAGTTCTTTGCAAATATAATCCTTGAAACATCGTTTATGAATTTTCGCATAATTTAATTCTTATACAGCAATGTATGGAAACTGCTGATGTAGTCGAAATTTTATTGTAATGAGTTTAACCATTATAAAACTGTTTGTCTTGATATTTAGTGAATGTAAAATAAGATTACGTTAGATATGCCTTTTGTGAAACTTGCATAAATGCGTCAAAAATTTATAACTAAATATTAAATTAATTAATGTCACATGTTCTACAGTGTTAAATTTTTTTCTCTAGTTTGAACCAAATTTTGGTACTCAGTAGCTGCTCAGTAGTATAAGATGGTGAAACCTAGTACCAACATTTGGAACTTCCTATATCAACCCCTATATCAAATTTGGTTCAAACTAAGAAAAGATTTTTAACAGTGAAATCAATAAAAAAAATTTTAAATGTACATGAAACACAGTTATTTACCAATTATTCGAATATAAAATAGAGTAATGGTTTTGGTAAATGATAGGTTTTGATTGAAATATTCAAAATTACATTTATAAAATTCATTAAACAGCAAACAATGTCAAACACATCGCATACTTAAAAATTTTATAATATTTCACAAACGTGTAATGTAAAATTAGTTTTTGTAAAGTTAAGTGTGGAATAAATTCAACTGGATAGATATAAATATTTTTGTGTATTATTTCTCTGAAACAAAAATCTAAATGAATCTAAAAAGAAATCTTCTGCAACTATATTAGGTGTCCTGGAGTAATAATACCACGTTAAAGTCCTACCCATTTTCACGGTTTAGTTTTAGATTTTTTCCCTTTTTTTTTAACAAATATAGAACTTGATATAGTAACTTATTGACTATCTGTACAACAAAGAATATTTTAGCAGATATGTACTCAGAAAATGTAATGTGTTTTCTTCACCACTACGCAACGCTACGTAACACTATGCAAACAAAACTGTGAAATAAGATGGAATAGTGGCATATAACTTGTAGGATTTAACAAATATCTTTTAATAACTGTTGATTACGATGTCAGAATATAGCCATAATTATTTGATATTTTATTCTTCGACACACAAAAAATAGCAGCATTTAGGATAAACAAAATACTTTTAATTCTTTTTGGTTTTCAACAATGCAATAATGCTCTTTCGTGCATAAATTAAATAATAAATCCTCTTCGGATGTAGTTCCAGCACTGAAAAGAATCAACTAAAGTAAATGTCCAGTGGGTGGCGTTATTACAGCGGCATATATACCGGTATACTTGCTCAGTATATTTTAGACTACCTCGCAAACATATCCGAAATCTTCAATAATATTTTGAAAACACATGAAATACATAACAAATTTATATAATAAAGAAAATATTTTCTAATAAATATATAGTCTGTAAATGACATAACTTATTTCGCAAATTTTAGATCGCACGTTAACTCTTGCGTGCTTCTTCCAGCGATATAGTCTAAAAATGAAACAAATTAACTTTTAACTGTGTTTGTGATTCGGAATACTCAGAGACCTTCTGCGCTAAACTCGTATATAACATCTACCGGATTCCTTCATAATTACTCGTAATATTAGCGCTTGGCGTTTCTATATAGATCCCGGTCGTCGCCGAGCGGTACAGCTAGTGTTTTATTATAAATACATGCTTCTTTATATTCTTTATTGCAAGCTTTATGAATTCCTTATTCTAGTTGGATATTTTCTATAGAAGTTAACAATGTTATGCATTGAAAATACTTTAAAACAAATGTAAACATGAGCTACATTATTTCGAGTCTTGTCTAAAAGTATTGACTGCTCCAATATTCTTTATATATTTTTTAAAATAATAGTTGCATACAAACATAAACATTAACTTCATTAAATGCAGGCTTGGCTAAAATTATTGGGCACTTCTATATTGTTTAATATGCTTTTAAAAGTAGTAACCGGATATAAATGTTTAATTGCATTAAAATATGATTTTTTTCATAAAGTTATAACATTTGAAACATAACACAGCAAAACAAAAGAACGCGACTTTTAATTAACCTCTGCTTTAGAAAAAGAAGATTTTAAAATTTTTTAAACAACTGTTTTTCTAAAAGATTCGTTGTTAAGTTGTGGAAATTAAGCGATAACTAGAAAAATTAGAATTATTCTTGCAAAAAATATTAACACGTATACAACCGAAGCAACGAGAGTAATAAATAAAAATCTTTTATGTTAACCCTTTATGCACCGACGGTACTTTAAAGTACCATTGAAGAAAACTTTATATAAAACTTATTTATTCAGACTATTATTAAAAGTTTTTTAATCTTTCCACACAAAACACTCTTCTCGATCCATAACTAGTTAGGATAGAGAAACAATTAAAACTAAATATTTTCAAAAAGTGGTAGTTTTATTATTCATTTTTATAGGTATTTCTTTTCTACCTTTAAATAAAATTGCATGAAACATAATCAACTGCAAAAGCGTTTGAATTTATACAGAGGATCATGCTACATTTAAAATCATTGCTTTTTTTAAGAATTGTGATATTTTAAAAAGTGTAATTTTGTTTAATTAATCTGATTATTTTTGTAAATATTTCACAAAAAAAATTATAACTACCGAGATTTTTAATCAGTTTTAATGAAAAAAAACCACATCTGAATTCCACATTAGTATTATCTAAAAATTCCAGTATACCTTCAGATATTAAAAAAGATAATTATTGAGGTGGATCAATTTCCTGATAAATAATTCGGTAGATAAAATGTTAAAATATTAAATTAAAAAAGATATGTTTTAAAAAATATCTTTTAAGATATGTCTTTTTGTAATAAAGATGTGACGTTATTTTAATTTTTAGCAAAAATAACAATACGCAATAAGACTAATATATAATGTTAATTACATGATTAAACAAAAGATGAATAAATTTATAATTTTCATTGCTGAAGTTCAAATTTTTTATGTTTAGATGTTTTCTGCAAGGATTGTTCCATTTTGAATAACTACCTATTCAATTACATAAACATAATTTACGAATTTTTACCAAAAACAGAGCACTTTAGTATTTAAAAAGAAAAAGCTTGTATTATTTTTTAAAGCAAGTGGTTTAACTAAAAGTGTTAATTGAAAATTGCTTTCTTTCTGACATTTTTGTTACAAACTGTAATATTTTATTTAAAAAAAGTAATGAATGCACATTTGTTAAATAACATAATTGCACAAGCTATTACTTAAAAAATAAATAAACAAAATTATGCAGATGCCCAATATTTTTGTAATCTGTTTATGAAATAACTATGTAAATTTATCTACTACAGAAGCGGTTCCCAACTTGGGATGCGCGTACCCCTGAACATGTAGTGGGCCTATTGGAGGTACGTCAAAGTAATATCGGCAATAAGAAAGGGGGGGGGGAGGGATTGTACTTTGTGCTAATATATGAATAAATAAAGAACAACGTTAAGGAGCACAAATTATATAAAATAATAAAAGTTTAAAAGGCATACAGCCGTTTCGGTTCGAGTTCGCCTTTGCGGCGAGCTGTGAAGCACGTTTTTCTTCTAATGATGTGACTTGTCTTTTGCATTTTACACTTATTTTTTAGCACTGATGATGGGACTTTAGAAGTCCCGAAACGGCTGTATGCCTTTCAAACTTTTATTATTTTATATAATTTGTACTCCTTAACGTTGTTCTTTATTTATTCTAATATCGGCAATGGCGAAAATCACAAAAAAGGTTTAACTAAAAACACATAAATAAAATTTATAATTTTAGATGGCAAATTTAGTCTGATGTGTAAATCGAATATGTTGCGCTCAAAATGAGGGAAAGGATTATTGTCCAAGAACCGACCGCGTAAAAACCTAAGATATCGAGCACAAGGAAAAAAAACTTTATTTTATAGGAGAGTATTAGTAGAGAAATCTAATGATCCATGTCTGCCGGAAGTAAAATGGTGCATAAGCCAAAAATCAATACCACCAGTAATTGACTGGCGGTATTTTTTTCCCCATTGATTCGTTGTATTTTCCGTACATTCAAAGATAGGAAATTATTGTACGGTAAACGCAGTGATAAACCTACGAATAAATTACTAGTGGTATTAATTTTTGGTTTATGCACCACATCACTTCCGGCTGACATGGATAATTAAGTTCCTCTATTACTACTCTTCCATAAAATAGAAGTTTTTTCTTGTATGCAATATCTTAGGTTTTTGTGCTCTCGGCTTTTGGACTATTATTATTATCCCGTTTTTATTAGTGATTTAAAAATGCCTAAATTACGTCAGGTTTTAACAATTTTTTTTTTAATGTATTGATCAGTAATTATCATATGATTGTAAAATTTCTTTTAATGCCACAATATTTTTTCTAAATGTTTGGTAAATATTATAAAAAGCGATACACTCAAACCTCGTTAACATGAACACGCTTAACGTGAATTGTTTTTAACATGAATTGTTTTCACTATTCCCTGTGAAGACAATATACAAAGATTTGGTACTGATATCATGAATTACTGTTAACATGAACAAAATTTCGATTCCCCTTGAGGTTCATGTTAACGAGGTTCGACTGTATTAACTTAAAAATGCAAGGAAATCACAATGTAATTTCTAACAATTACAAGTATATACCGCTGAAAACGTGGCGGTCTTGCGAGTGATATGTGAAAGTAATATCAGCATTGGCGGAAATAACGAAAATGGTTTAACTAAAAACATTTAAAGAAAATTGATACTTTTAGATGACAAAGTTAGGCTAGTACGTAAATCAAATTGTTCCATGATTGATAATAATTTTAAAATTATATTAGATCTTCAAATTTTAATGATTTTTCATAAATCGTATTGATCAGTAATTATCATATGTTTGTAAAATTTCTTTTAATGCCACAATATTTTAGTGTTATAAAAGATCGTAGTACCCCAAAATGAAAAGCATTAGAAAGGGCAAAGAAAGGCCTGGAAAAAACAATTCGGAAATTGCACATCAAGCGTAGCAAATGAGGTGCGTTCGTCCTATAATGAAGTTTTAAAAATATTCAGACCTTGGAGTCATAGTGTACACTCCTTCGAATACAGTATTGTATCCGAAATTTTTTGTATGTCCCTGTAAATAATACCTGCTGTAAATACTATCTGTTTTATATTACATAAGAAGAAATTTATAATAATCCTCAGCAACGTATATAAATTTCATAAAATTTGAAACAGTTTAATATAATTTCAAACGCCTTCAAAGCAGTTTTTCCCCTATATCATTACGTAATGAAAGACTTTTGTATGGCCCTGTAAAATAATAAGAAATATCTTTTGCACCACGGATTGTACAAAATGCATATTTTAGTATATACATCATAGATGCAGATCAATTTTATTATGTTTGAAAGAGTGTAATATCATTAAAATGCACTCTAAGCTATTTTTCCCATTGGCCATAATGTAACGGAATACTACTTCACTTGATATTACAGATTTTTTTTCCCACGAATCACCATAAAAAAGATGAAGGAAATGTCTTATTGACCCTTAGGACACAGGCATCTTTTACACAAATTTTATTCGATTACCACCACTTTTTCGAAAAAAACTTTCCTTGAAGCATACAATTTTAAAAATTCTCTGATTAAAAAAGGGAAATTTTATTTTCCTTCATTACTGGTGTCAAAAACAAATTTTGGAAGGAAAGATGATGTCTCAGCAGAGGAGACAATGGACGCCAAAGGATTAAATTTTCATTGATCATAAAATGTTATTACCGCAAATTTAATAAATATTTATTCACGAGAAGAGCTGTTAATTGCGAATAGCTAAAAATAGTTACTACTCAGACGTCTTTATTTAAAGATTTCTAGAATATGGTAAGAAAAAAGATGGCGATTTCACATATTTATGGACATACATGGTATTTTATGTTGCTATGAAAGCATGATCTGAAGGTTTGTAATTTCAATTTATATAAGAATTAAAAATTAAAATTCCTTTCAACCATTGCAAGTTTTCATAAATCAATCACAGTGCGTACAATATCACTCGCTTCTGTTTGTATGAGATTTTTGACTTTCCCTGTAAAGGAATTATAAATACCACACTCTTTATTTTCAATAGCAAGTATGCCGTAGCAAACAATCTGAAGCGTATAAAAAAATTATAGATCAATCCTAGTACATTTTCGAAAATTAGAGCGCGAACTGAGGGACAGACAAACAAAAGTTATAAACGTTTACCTGCTACATTGGAAAGTGTTAAAAATGTGGGAAAATAAATATCATTGTGTTTTTATTGATAAATTTTTCATTTATAAATTTCTTTAATTCAAATTTTTATTTGATTATACACATAGAGTTAAATAAAATATTTCTATACAAACCGGCAAAAACTTTTAAGAGAAGTTACTAACAAGAAGTAAAACACTTTTAAAATACTTGGCAATTCATTTTTTATAAATATAATATTTCTCTTGAGATTACGAAATATTTTCCCAATAATCACCGGAAAAAATATGAAAAAAATGCGTTATTATATTTTCATTTTATAACGAGAGGCACTCTTCTGCACTTAGGGGCTTTTTGTTCAAGGGATAAGCTGTTCATTATGAATAGCTTTAACAGAAAAACAGTTTATACACTTGCGCCTTTTTAGGTGCATTTGTAATTATATAAATACGTTTCACCTGTAGTCGTCATACAGTCCGTCCGTCCGCATACAATAGAGCAAAAATTACCCAAGTGAATCGTTTGAAATTTAAAATATATAAATGTTACATAATTCTGTCGAATCATTTCAAATTTTATGAAAATCTGATGAATAGTTCAATCAAAAGCATTCTGTTACATTATGGTCAGTGGGGGAAAATATTTTCAAGTGCATTTTAATAATGTTATACTCTTTCGAACATAATATAATTGGCATGCGTCTCTGAAGTATATAATAAAAAATACATTCTGCACAATCTGTGGTGCAAAGTATATTTGTTATTAATTTACAGGGTCACACAAAAGTATTCCATTACGTAATGATGTAGGTAGATCACTGTTGGGAGCGCGTTTTAATACTATTAAACTATTTCACATTTTATGAAAATAATATATGTTGCTGAGGTCTACTATAAATTACTTCCAGTGTAATAGAAAGAAAACAGCATTTGCAGACAAGCACAAAAGATTTTGGCTTCTATATTGCATCTATACTGTATGTTGTTATGAAAATCTGAAATGAAAAATGATACAGTAGATTCCCTCAAATCTACAACCCTAAATACCCCAACTCTTTGAAATCTACACATAATTTATGACTGTAAACAATGAAACATTCAATTCAGATATCAGGACAAAATTTGCCTTTTTTAGTTTTATATAAATTCTAAGTATATTTTTTAAGTTGTAATTTTTGTTAATATTACTGAATCCATGTTTTTTCATTAAAGAAGAATAAATTTATTTCTGAAAAAATTCAAAATATTGCTGATATCAATGGTAGTCACAATCTTCTTAACCAAATATATTTATCTATTAATCAAGCTTTTTTGGTCAATAAGTCTGACTAGACCTGAAATAAAACTTCCTTATTTTATGATTTTGATGTGAATTAGTAATGTACCTTTATGAAGCAATTTTCATTGAATAATTTAGGAAAAATATATTTCATGTTTATAATGTATATTTAACATACATTAATGATTTTCAACTTGATCTTTACTTTAATAATTTAAAAATTATCTAAATTTTTATCATTTTAGTTTATTACTTATTTTAATATTTTACTATATTGAAAGCATTGATTACAGTTTCGATTGCATTACTAATTATATTCGTATTACTGTTTAAAAAATATCAACAGAGCAATGACCAGAAATTCGCAAATTTCTAAAATCTGCACAACCTCTAGTTCCAAGCTGTGCATATTTGAGAGCGTCTATTGTAATTTAAATTTATTTGAGAAATTGGTTTAAAATTTTCATTTTTAAATTACTACATGATTTCTTAAATAGTACAATATCATGGCGTTTCTGTTTCAAGTCAAAAATTTATCACCTGTTTATGATTCTGGCCATGGCCATTTTGTATGGATATTGCTGAAATTTAAAAAAATGCACTCTATCAGAAAGTGTATGACATCTTTCACAAATTGTCGTGTGAAGGAAACTTCGCAACGAAACTCAACAGATAATAGACCCGGGAGGCGCTAGCACATTGTTACGAATCGTAGCACCTGCTAGCGTGTCAAGTAATTTGTTTTTCGGCGCCGTTGGGCCCCGATCGTCTGTTGTTACGTATTCTAGTTCAGATGTATTCGAACTATGATTCTCGACGAGAGAAAAAGTAACTCTCGCATATTTTATACGTAAAATTTAAGTTTATATACTTAAGTGTTGTAGTTTTGTGTGTGTGATGTCTTAATAAACAAATAAAAAGACTCTTCTGGATATATTTCAAGCTTCACACACTCTCGAATCTTTTCATGTATTAATTTTCAGAACTTCGAATTCTCAAAACGTAATATTCTTCACACATACAGTCACCTCATCAAGTTGGATGCTGAAAATCCAGAATTACTTAAAACTCGATTCACATACTAAAATGCAAATGGTCTGCTAAGCATATTTTAGAAGAACACAATATACCATTCTTCAATATTCTACAAATCGTATCTTCACTAGAAAATATTTCAAGAGCAAGGTTGCCGCATACAACTATTTTTATATTCTGTTCGTACCAGTATTTCTTTAATATTTATTTTGAAGTATATTTCTCTTGCAAATGTTATCAAGATGTTATCAACATGTGTTAGTCAAGATGTGTTAATTATTTAAAAATATATATTGATGTCATTAGGCTCTATCTCTTCGCCAATTTTCCACCATTCTAATACGACTAATAATTCCGTAATACCACTAATCACTGTATTAACCCTTTATCTACCGCATTATGAAATCATGGAAATTATACATTCTAAAGCATTTTATGCAAATTGTTTAAACTCTATTAAAAGATTTACATATTCATTTAATAAATTTTAGAAGGATTTTAGAAGGATTGAAGGATTTAGAAGGATTAATTAGATTTGAATTTTCAGAGATTTCGTGCAATTTTTATAACCCCATTCAAACCTTTTATTTTTAATTATTTTCTTAGCATTTTGTAGAATTACAAAATGTACAAATATTCTTACTATATAAATATAGAACCATTTCCCAATTGAAAAATTCCCTTCCCCTCCCTCAGCGCCAAAAAAGCTGGAAAGATGCAAAGGCAAAAGAAATCATGCTTTTAAAAATATTTTTTTTTGTGTAACCAATAATGCTTTTGGAACAAGATAAAGTAATATATCTGTAACTCATTCTAAACAGTATTACAACTAACTGACGTATTAAAATTTTTTTATAATAAGTAATTTTAATGGTACTTATAAGAACCGTCGTCGGTAGATAAAGAGATAAATTATTTTGAAAATTCGCATTTAGCTGTTGACTCGTAAGTTTATCATTGTGTTATCTTGCTCCCCGTCTTTCATGTTTTCATACCGTTTAGTGCGGAAAAAAACAATCATAAACCTACGAGTCAACCGCTAAAGTCGATTTTCATATGTTTTCCATCAATATATAACTTGGCAAACGATTGCGTTTTAATATGTGGATATTTAAATAAAATATTTTTTTAGTATTTTATAGAGTTAGAAAATGTACAAATATAATGTTCTTACAACAGAAATATAGAAATATTTCGTATCTGAAAATTTTCACCAACAATTTTTCAACATCAAGAAAGCTGAAAAGATAACAAATTAAAAAGGAATGACTCTTTAAAATGTAGTCGGCTCTCGTTAATTCGAACTCGTCGGGACCACAAGAAAAGCTCGAATTATCCAGAGTTCGAGTTATGGAAAGTAGGAAAGGAAAACATGTTTAAAGGGGTACTACCCTCATAGCATGCATGGTCACAGTGCCGTCACTGTGAGTTACTTTGGTCACATCACATCTGTGACCAAAATGCCACCACTCAGTGACGTCACATTGTGACTCTGATGTGACTTTTTTAAAAAGCTTTAGAAAATTATAGAAAAGTCTTCAAAACAAGTTATTTACTTTTAAAAACATGTTCCTGGTAATTTAAATATCGTTGCTTTTGTCACAGTTTCGTCACAATGTTAATGTCAAATTAGTCACAAATGACACATTTTTCGCAAATTTGTCACATAGTGACCACTTTGTGAAACGTCACAAAAGAGCTCTAAAATGACCATAACGACTTCACATTTTAGTTACTGTGACTTCACACCGACGTCACGTGACGTAACATCGACAATCGATGGTCACAAAGTCACAATGTGACTTCACAACAACGTCGATGTGACGTCATCATGCCTTACGGGTATTACAAAAAAATTAATGTTATAATATTTTTTAAATAGATTTCGGCTGTTATCATTAGAATATGACTTAAATTAAAAGATATAAATACATAAACTAATTAAAGGTTTAGGAACAAGCACAAGAAAAAATGGGGTGGAGGTGAAATTGATGGACTAACTTGCCACTAGAAAAGAGGATATCAAATGCGCGAGACTATATGTATGTTTAGAACTAGATGTACAGGGTGTTTCAAAAATGACCGGTATATTTGAAAAATCAATAAAAACTAAACGGGCAGCGATAGAAATACACCGTTTGTTGCAATATGCTTGGGACAACAGTAAATTTTCAGGCAGACAATGTTACGAAATTAGTTAAAAATTTTCGACAACAGATGGCGCTGTAGTCTGAATAAATCTAAAATACGATATTTTCAACATATTCACCATGCACAGCAATAGTATAACATCAATAAAATCGCCTGCAGCGCCATATGTTGTTGAAAATTGTAACTGATTTCGAAAGTTTATCTACCGCAAAATTTACTGTTGTCCCAAGCATGTTGCAACGAACGTTGTATTTATATCGCTTCCCGTTTAGTTTTTATTGATTTTTCAAATATACCGGTCATTTTTGAAACACCCTGTATGTTTAGAATATTTGTTTAGAACAATTCTGACGAAAATGAAAGAAAAAAAATATTTCAAGGACCTAAAGTCTGGAAGAAAGTAAAGAACATATTAAATCGGAACCTCATTAGTTCGAATTAAACAAAATCAAGAGAAAATGAGTTCGAATAAATGAAAATTTTTAAAGTTATTTTGCTATTGAAAATTCAAGGACTACATGATTAGTTCGAATTAAGCAAAGAATCGAATTATCCGATTTCAAATTAATGAGAACCGACTGTATATTTTTCTTTTGTTCAATTAATAATGCTTTTGAAATAAAATAAAGTAAAGTATATATTATTCATTTTATACTATGGTACTGCTAATCGATGTATTAAATTGATTTTATAACAAGTTATTTTAATTATACTTTAAAGTAGTGTCGGGGCATAAAGGATTTTAAACCTAAATAAAATTAATAACTTTAATGTATTAAAGATCCATTTTCTATTTCATTTAAAACATATTGTGAAATACAGCTATTAAAAACAAATGAACTCTTTGCAGTTTTATAATATTACATAAATTCCAAATTTTTTTCGTTTTAAAAGATTATCCGGAAAAGCATATGAATGTAGCTATTGAATTCTTTGTTTTTTTATTATTTTATTTCTTATTGCCAGTATAAAAGCCACCTGAAACACTTTGCGGCAGATGGTGTTCCATTTCATACATTTTAAAATTACCTTAAAAAGAATGTGCAGCCATTTTTTTAGAAATGCATTTCTAAACGGAAAAAATATCGATATCATAAAAAATAAAAAATACTCAAGTGAAATTCAACATTTTAAAAAGAAAGTTAATAAAGAATTATTAAAAAAAATAATTGTTAAAATCCATAAATGCGGGTAGTAGTTGAGAAAGAAATAAAATTACTACTACAACTATTATTATTATTAATGTTACTGTGAATAATAATATTATTATTGCATAATATTAACACTGTTAAAAATCTGCGCATTTTATCCAGTCATTTGACCGTTTTCTACAAAAAAAGTAAAACAACCGTCTTTTTACCCTAATTTCCTGCCTATAATCCGCGGATCAAACAATTCTTTTCCGACCCAGAAATTTTATTTTGTAATTGAAGGCAAATATTTACGGCGATCTGAAAAGTTATATTTTATTTAATAAAATTTCTGGGTCGAAAAATGATTGTTTGATCCGCGGATTATACGCAGGAAATTAGGGTACGTTATTCTGAACATATTATTACCAATTTTATAGTCAGAATAGAGTTAAATTACGGTTATGTTACTGGTTTTTCAGAAACCGGTGAAATGACTGCACAAAATGCTGCAAGATTTTTAACAGTGAATGTTATTATTTTTTTAAGTAACAGTGTAGCTTGTTTCTGTCGTTTGACACACAGTAAAAACAAATTCTGCAAAGTTACTAAAAGTTTTCTTGGAAACTGGGATTCCTAAAACTTTCTATGTAACAGCAACAGCGAAAACTCATGTAACAGATACAGATTTGCACTGAAAATCAAAAAATCTGTAAGGTTACTAAGAATTTTTTATGAAACTGGGATTCCTACACTGTAAAAAATATCTGCAATCCTACAGATATAAAGTTGCTGAAATCTGTAGAATTACTAAAATTTTATTTGTACACTATACAAGAAAAGTGTAAATCTGCAAAATTATTTTTTGTAAAGCTACAGAAATCTGGAACTTTACAAACGAGTCTACTAAAATTGCAGTTATCTTATCCCTAGTAGCAAACCAATATTGGACCAACGTTGCGCCAATATTTCATTAATTGGAAATATTGCCAATAAAACGTCAATATTGCTCCAATATTGGGATGTTTACATTTTACCCTTATTTAGCCAATATTTGCAGCCAATATTATGCCAATATTGGAATTTCATTGGAAATATTGCCAAAAAAACACATATATTGTGCAAATGTTGGCGTTACATTGGAAATATTTCCAATGAAATTCCAATATTTAACCAATATTGACGTTTTATTGGCAATATTTCCAATGAAACCCCGATATTGGATAATATTGGCTAAATAAGGGCAAAATGTAAACACCCCGATATTGGAGCAATATTTCATGCCAATATTGCGCCAATAAGCCAATATTGCTCCAAGATGCAGCCAATATTGGTCCAATATTGTTTGGCGACTGGGGATTAAAATTTTATCTGCAACTTGGGTTGCAGTTACATGAAAAATTCTTGGAATCCCAATTTTCTAAAAATTTTTAGTAACCTTACAGTTTTTTTTTTATTTTCAATGTAAATCTGTATCTGTTACATGAATTTTTGCTGTTGCCGTTACTTAAAAAGTTCTAGGAATCTTAGTTTCCTAGAAAACTTTTAGTAACTTTACAGATTTTTTTACAGGGTAGAATTTTTTATATAATTACAGCCAAGGTTACGGATATAATTTTAGTAACATAGCTGTAATTTTCGTAGGTTCGTTTGTAAAGTTACAGATTTCTGTAGCATTACAAAAATTAGTTTTGTAGATTTACATATTTTCTTGTACAGTGCACGGGTAAAATGTTAGTAAGCATACAGATTTTGGTAAACTTTACATCTGTAAAATTACATTTTTTTTTTTTTTTTTTTTTTACAGTGCAGAAAAGCTTTGTATCATTTCTGCTAAAAAAAACACCTCGATTATGAAAATAAATCATTAATTTACCAGAGTTGTTTTTTCCCAATAAACTTATTACTATTTCATTTGTTTATGCTATTCAAAAAGTAAGTACTACGAAAATTCGTTTAAAAGTACATTACCTACTCATTTTTTAACACGTTCACTGCCGCTCACGCGATAGCGCGTGATATGTCACCAACGTTAAGGGGCAACTCACGCGCCAGCGCGTGATGTGGGGTGATGTCAAATAGCCAGTCACGCGCTGGCGCGGGAAAATCTTTCACTGATTCTTTGTTATAAAAAGTAAATCGGCTTCTGGGAAAAACCCACTTCTACAATGCGGCATTAACTATCATCACATCTTCATGTAAGCGGCAGCGAACGTGTTAAACAGTTGTAATTTCATTCCTAATAGTCTTAAATACAAAGTAGAACCAGATTTAGGAACAGAAATATACGTTCTTTGAGAAAGTAAAATAAAGTGAAAATGTGATTTGTCATAAAATCGAAGTTTTGAAGGCAATCAGATATCCTTATTAATTATTTATTTTGAATTTATTTATACGTACATTTGGATATTTATAAACAATTAGAAAATATCATTCCTATCATGTGAAAATTTCTTAATGTGTAACATGATGTTTTAAAATAGGGAAGAATATCGTTCTAGTTCTAAGCAGCATTAAAAGAGGTGGGCTGATAAAGGCTATTTTTCGCCCATCATATACCCGAAAAAAAAATTTTGAATTCCAATAACTGTTCAGTGGATTTGTGTAATTAAAGATATGTATTTTTGTTTAGTATAAGTTTTACATGATAAATAAAACAGTAAGTCATGGAAATTATAGACCGAATATAGAGTGTGTTGGCTTTTTTCTACATTTTTGACGTTTTTTGTGTCTTTGAGTTTATTTCTTTTTAAAAAGAGATCGATGAACCCAATTAAATTTGACATGCAATGATACTACTCTTTATAACCTTTTATAGGAGCATTATTTTATTTGGGTTCAGTGCGCGCTTCTATCTTTTAAAGAAAAAAAAAATATATCGTGAGGGAGAATCAAATGCAGTGTTATCGGAGCGTTCAGATTTGTTTTGCCGTACTAAAAAAATATTTATGTTGTTAAGAGGTGAATGTTGTTTTCCGACACTATTTTTGTAAATATATATCAAAGAAATTACTAATACATAATGCATGGATGTCAGTGTATTGCAATATACAGTGTGCAATATTAAATTTGACATGCAATGATACTACTCTTTATAAGCTTTTATAGGAGCATTATTTTATTTGGGTTCAGTGCGCGCTTCTATCTTTTAAAGAAAAAAAAATTATATCGTGAGGGAGAATCAAATGCAGTGTTATCGGAGCGTTCAGATTTGTTTTGCCGTACTAAAAAAATATTTATGTTGTTAAGAGGTGAATGTTGTTTTCCGACACTATTTTTGTAAATATATATCAAAGAAATTACTAATACATAATGCATGGATGTCAGTGTATTGCAATATACAGTGTGCAATATTAAATTTGACATGCAATGATACTACTCTTTATAAGCTTTTATAGGAGCATTATTTTATTACAGAGCATTATTTTATCAACAATATTAAATTTGACATGCAATGATACTACTCTTTATAAGCATTTATAGGAGCATTATTTTATTTGGGTTCAGTGCGCGCTTCTATCTTTTAAAGAAAAAAAAATTATATCGTGAGGGAGAATCAAATGCAGTGTTATCGGAGCGTTCAGATTTGTTTTGCCGTACTAAAAAAATATTTATGTTGTTAAGAGGTGAATGTTGTTTTCCGACACTATTTTTGTAAATATTTATCAAAGAAATTACTAATATATAATGCATGGATGTCAGTGTATTGCAATATATAGTGTGCAATTTATAGCAATATGCAGTGTATAAAAATATTGCTGTAAAACCTGGCGGAAAATTTTTCGTGTCTGTTCTAACAAAAAGTTATATCGATATTTTGATGCTCGAAACACTGCGATCTACAGAGTGGTTCTAAGTAGTATTCTAAATGTTTATAGTATGCAACAATAAGAGATTATGCCTCAACGATTACTGCCGACGAGACCACAAATGAGAAACCTAATATACATTTATCAATACCTCATTGTAAGTACTTGTATTTATTATGTTGTATAATATGTAAAGGTAAGAACTGCCTCGTTATTGTAGCAAAAGCTATTGAAACTCAAGCCTTTATAGAAACTAGAATCTATATTTCGTCGGGAAAACGATGCTGTAAAACTCATATATTTTGATCGGTCTTCAGTAAATTGGTTTTGAAGATTTATCCTCTGTAAGTGAGAATACATCGATTTATTAAATATATACTGAAAACATTTAAAACAATATCAGAAATGCACAAATCAGAAGGCCTCGATTTTGATACACCTGGGCAATTTTCCGAAATCGATAATTATTCTCACATGGGTATATCTATGCATCATTTTAGCTATGTATTTTAACTAGTAAAGTTCAAAATACGTTCCTCAAAAAAGATGTCATCTCGTACTTGCTTTGCAGTGTTACTTGTAAAACTTTAACTGGTCTCTCTAATGATGTTCTATCCACATTATTAAATATAAAAAAAAGTTATATTTCTGTAAAATATGCAAACCAGACATTGATTAAGAACTTTCTCCCGCAACACCTTGGAATGGAACACATCACCAGAACACAGGTTATTGAAAAATATACGAGGCCTTTAGAAAGAAGATTATTTTTTCCGGATGACGACAATTATACTGTGATGATTATTTTCTAAAGAAATTATATCTATATCCAAAAGATTGCGAACTAATCTTTTCAGAGAAATTCATTCTGGTTATACAAAGTAAGACCTTTCGTTAAGCGCATGGTATTCGTCACTACTTAAAATTATATTTTGGATGTCTTCGGCCCTTATTTCGCGGATTCAAAGAACATTCATGCTAACGTACTTACACATGTATTAAAAAAGGTCCACATAATATCATAGAGTTGCTGAATATAAATGATGATGGGAGAATTGACACATTTTTACGGGACTGTTTGGAACTTCTGCAAGAAATGGATTTCGAACATGACAAGCCAAGATTTCTAAATAAGTAGCAACAGTTTTCAACAGAGGATGCTAAGGGACACCTCTCGTGAACAAAGTTTGATTGTTCGATACAAAAGTGTTAAAACTATATTTATAATACCTAGTTTAAAAAAAAGAGAAGCAACATCACACAATGAAATTGTCAATGTAAAGTAGGCGAAAGTGTCTTAGAGTACTAGACGCATGTTACTTCCGTATTACAGTTTCTGGCTTACTTGTGCCATAACTCAACCAAAATTGAAGAAACAAGCATTGAATATGCTCATATACTATAAAACGCGGCCGCTGGATGGTAAAGTAATGATTCTGGTGAAGCAAACAAAGAAGAAAATAATCTTAAACATATTGCCAAAAGTATCTGAAACGGTATGAATGTATTTTCTGTTACTGATTATTTCCGATATTTCATATATTGAAATAAAAGTCTTAATAAGCTCCATTCATCATATTTTGCATTTAGTGTTCTATACTATTGATTTTTTGGATTAAAACTAATGACAATAGTGTTTATGTTCATTAGTATACATCATATTTATTTAAATATATATTTTATTTTCCCATCAATTATTAAACTATCACCGAAGATATTATTATTTTCTTATTTGTTATGAGGTATACTAATGAAAAAAACGTATGTCACATCTAGGTGCTGATGGGCGAAAAATGGCCGTTATCAGCCCACTCCTTTGTTTTATACTGTAATAGATCATTAAATAGAGATACAAAAATTTAGTAACGTTAATAAATCATATATATTTCTATCCAATTTAAAACGACTTTTGAAATATTACTGTTTAAAACAAATGAACTCGTTGCAGCATTTATTCAATTTAAAAATATTACATGAATTCCAAACTGTTTATGACTTAGAAGATTTTCTAGGAAAGCATATTGAACGTAGATATTGCATTCTTTTTCTTTTGATTTCTTATCACCGATATAAAAGTCACCTGAAACACTTAGCAGCAGATGGTGTTCTATTTCGTACGTTTTAAAATTACCTCAAAAAGAATTTCCAACCATTTCTTTAGAAATGCATTTATAAACAGGAAGAAAATATCGATATCACAGAGATCAATTGAAAAAAAAAGCTCGAAATTATTCGAGCATTCAACATTTTAAAAACATTTTAAAATCTCGTTTCTTCCTTCAGAATATCCGAAAATGTCGGGGGGGGGGGGCAACTTCACAAAATGTGGCCTTGGCTTATAATGTTTTTCAGTTTGTCGCTCAAACGAATGCCCTCTTCAGTTTTTAATTCTGAAAAGGTCGGGGCACACACTTCACAAAATGTGGCCCTATCCGTTTTTTATTTGGCTTATAACTTTTTTCAGTTTGTAGCTCAAACGGAAATTTTTTTCGCTCAAATGTGCTCACTGACACTCAAACGACGCTCAATCAAATACGGTTTTCAGTTTTTAAATCTGAAAAGGTCGGGGGGCCAACTTCATAAAAACTTAATAAAGTAGGAAGAAATATGCTATATCCTATAAACTAATGCATTATTCAATTCCCGTTTTCAACAAGATTCATTAAACAATTCATAAAAATCTTTAATAAATACATTGTATTTAATCTGTTCTATCTCTATCTTAAAAAAAAACACACAAAAAAAGCAAATTTGATCTTTTTCATAAATATGAATTTTATTTCAAAAAATAAATCGCTGTAATTCCTTCTACTACACTTTTGAGATGCGTTTGTAAATATGTAAATACGTTGCACCTATAGTTGTCGTTCAGTCCGTCCGTCAGCATATAACAATCATTTCAAATTTTATGAAAATCGGATGCATAGATCAATTACAGTGATAATCAAAATTATTCCGTTACATTACCGCCAATGGGGGAAAATGTTTCAAATGCATTTTAATGGTGTTACACTCATTCGAACATAATAAAATTGATATGTATCTATCAAGTACATATTATAATATACATTTTGCATAATCTGGGTTGCAAAGAACATTTGTTATTGATTTACAAGGCCACACAAAAGTATTCCATTACATAATGGTATAGGGAGTCCATTGTTTGGTGCGCATTTTAATTGTAATTACAATTTAAGAGATTGATATATGAGAGTGATAGTTTTAAAACTTCGTTATCGTACGAACACACCTCATTTGCTACGCTTCACGTGCATTTTCCAACTTGTTTTAAATGGTCGAGAGTAGCAGTACATTACTGTACACTGCCAAATGTCTAATAGCTGAAACACAGTGACTCCGCCAACAAACCCGAACAGGCATTTTACCTGGATTAATTGAGATGATACTAGGTGCAGTATAATAAAAATGTAAATGTAACAACGCTATAAGCACATATTATAACAAATTAAAACGTTACCGATTTCGATAGAATATAGATTACAGTCCTAAGCAGTAACAATGTTAAAAGTACCAGTTATATCAATTTAAAAGCATGCCGGTTTCGGTAGCATATAGCTTACAGTCCTTAAAACTGAGGATGGACAGCTATATGCTACCTAAACCAGTTTTCTTTTAATTTGATATAGTTCATGCTTTTAACGTTGTTACTTTAACATTTCTATTACCTGGATTTACCCTAATGAAGCTATGGATCAAATTCCGTGGTATAAATAGTTTATTAAAAACACAATAATAAATAACACAATATTTTTCACATATGTTATAATTACTTATCCATTTATTCTAATACTAATTAACTTTTTTAGAAAACTAATCCTTACAATTATAAGCATACTTCTAAGGAAAAAAAAGAGTAACAAGATATTTTCAAAATGTTCAAAATAGTAGAAGTGAGATTTTAAAATTTACTTAAAAAATTAATAAAATAATAATAATAATAATAATACAAAAAATTAATTTTTGTTTAATTAAATCATTTCTCCTTAGTCATTCTTTTCATTATTATTATGTAACTTACTTATTTTTTGAAACAGTAATATCTATAAAGCAATTTAATGTGCAATTTTGTGAATCCTCTGAGTAAAAACATCATAAATAAAAACGTAACATCTACCCAAAATTACTTTCTGAAACGATTTTAAAATCTGTTATATTGTTAATTTGAAGCTTCTTACTTATTAAATTCAAAGAATTTCTTTTGTAGATAATTTATTTAATCATTTTCGTATTAGGTTATTCATGCCTCAATTTATCTATTTAACATGCTATAAGAATTTCTAACATTAAATATGGAAACGCGAGATTAAATATCGTTAATAAAAGGCAATTAAAGAAAATTAAAGCTTACGTATAATTATAAAAGATGCCTGTGGCGAATTTTAGTAACTAATATTTAGAACTGTATGTTTGCCTTATTGATCTTATAAAGTGTAAGAATTTGATAAATTACGAGGAACAAATATTGAAGAAAAATTATAATAAAGATATATATTATCAATTGTATTAAAAAGAAAATATAAGTTTGAAAAAAAATTACGAATTTTATAAATCATCCGAGTGCAAACATCTAATATAAAACCATAACATCTAACCAAAATTACCTTGTTTAAAGAATTTAAAATCTATTATGTTATAAATCTCAAGTTTTTACTTATTAAACTCAAAGAATGTTTCTTGTAGATAATTTATTTAATTATTTTCGTATTATGATATTCATGTCCCTATATATTTATTTAAGATCTATAAGGATTTCCAGAATTAAATATGAAGAAATGAGATATTAACTATCGTTAGTATAAGATAATAGAGGAAAATTAAAAGTTTAAATACAATTATGAAAGATGAGCGTGCGTTAATGATAGATGCCTGAGTCAATATTTAATAGCTAATTGTTAGAACTGGATGTTTGGCCTATTAATTTTATAAAGAATAAGAGTTTAATAAATTACGAGGAGCAAATATTAAAATAAACTTACAATAAAGATGCGCATTATCAATTCCATTAGAAAGTAAATATGAGCTTGAAAAGAAAAATATGACATATCCCTAGATAACTGAATTTAATTTAGCATTTATAACGTAAGTAATCGTAATGACGTACTGAATTAAATAGATATATACAGGGAGTTTCCGAAATAGACCAACAAAATCCCACTTTGAATCTTAATCATTCTTACAACTGTACGAATTTTATAAAACATCTGATTAAAAACATCCACTATAAAAACGTAATATCTAACCAAAATTCACTTCTTAAATGATTTTAAAATATATTCGATTGTTAATCTGAAGTGTTTACTTCATAAACTCAAAGAATCTTCCCTGTTGACAATTTATTTAATTATTTTCATATTCATGTCTATATTTATCTATATACGT
Organism: Maratus speculifer; assembly: GCA_964019185.1. NCBI lineage: Eukaryota > Metazoa > Arthropoda > Arachnida > Araneae > Salticidae > Maratus > Maratus speculifer. The sequence continues at coordinate 281,986,821 of OZ025294.1, forward strand.
TTCTACAAGAACATTATTTATAACATTCTAACATTATTTATGAGGAAATGAGCGTTTAAATATCGTACGTAAAATGCAATAAAAAAAAAATAAAGCTTACATATAATTATGAAAGATAAGAAAGCGTGGATGAAAGATGCCTGTGGCCAATTTTAGTAACTAATATGCATAACAGGATGTTTGCCTTATTAATATTATAAAGTATAAGAGTTTAATAGATTACGATGAGCAAATGTTGAAACAAAATTATAATAAAGATATATATTATCAATTCTATTTAAAAGAAAATGGGAATTTGAAAAAAATAACGAATTTTATAAATCATCCGAAGGCAAACATCTAATATAAAACCATAACATCTAACCAAAATTACCTTTTTAAACAAATTTAAAACCTATTATGTTATTAATCTGAAGTTTTTACTTATTAAACTCAAAGAATCTTTCCTGTAGATAATTTATTTAATTATTTTTGTATTATCCCTAATTATCTATTTAAGATTTATAAGAATTTCCAAAATTAAATGTAAAGAAATGAGATATTAACTATTGTTAGTAGAAGATAATGGGTAAAAATTAAAGCTTATTTATAATTATAAAAGATGAGCATACATTATAGAAAGATGCCTGAGTCAATATTTAATAGCTAATTGTTAGAACTGGATGTTTGGCTTATTAATTTTATAGAGAATAAGAGTTATATCAATTCCAATAGAAAGTAAATATGAGCTTGAAAAAAAAATATATGACATACATTTCTAGCCATAGATAACTAAACTTAAGGGTATTTTTCGATTCAAACTGCTTATTTTCCGATTTATTTTTGAATTCATTTTTGCTCTCCAATACACCAAACTTTCAAAATCCCTTATTTGGAAAGTACACAAAGTGCCGTGATTGTCGATTCTTTAATAAATGCATATAATATTGCAATAAAAGCAATCAAAAACGGCATTTCGCACCGATTTTTCCCAAGCGGGAGATATGGGAAAGAAAAAGAGGATCATACTGATAAGGTAATTGTTTATAACTCAAATTCTAATGAATTGAGCGTAAAAAGACATCACACGGCACCTCATACGTCCCTTCAAGAATCCACTTACAAGTTTCGTGTTTCTACTTTTAAAAGTGTACCTGAAATTGTATCGGAAAATTTCGAGCTGTTGAAGGTGGAAAAACGTTTTTTTCGAATACACCCTTAATATAGTGTTTATACCGTAACTAATCATATGACACGCTGAATTAAATAGATATATATAGGGAGTTGCCGAAATCGACCAATGAAATCACACTTTGTATCTTAATCATTCTTACAATTGTACGAATTTTATAAATCTTCTGATTAAAAACATCCACTATAAAAGTGCAATATCTAACCAAAATTCCCTTCTTAAACGATTTTAAAATCTATTCTATTATTAATCTGAAGTGTTTACTTTATAAACTCAAAGAATCTTCCCTGTAGATAATTTATTTAATTATTTTCATATTCATGTCACTATTTATCTAGTTAAGATCCTAATAGAATTTCTAAATTATATATGAGGAAATGAGCGTTTAAATATCGGTAGTAAAAGGCAAAGCTTACATATAATTATGAATGATGAAAATGCGTAATGAAACATACCTGTGGCAATTTTTAGTAACTAATATTTATAACTGGGTGTTTGCCTTATTAATAATATGAAGTGTAAGAATTTGAGAAATTACGAGGAGCAAATATTGAAACAAAATTATGATAAAGATATACAATATCAATTCTATTTAAAAGACAACATGAGTTTGAAAAAAAAAATCTGACGTACTTTTTTAGCCTTTGATAACTAAACTTAATTTGACGTTTACATTGAAAGTAATCATATGACGCTGTGAATTAAATATATATACACGGAGTTGCCAAAATCGACTGACAAAATCACATTCTGTTTCTTAATAATTCTTACAATTGTACAAATTTTTTAATTATCTGAGTAAAAACATCAAATATAAAAATGTAACATCTAACCAAAATATCTTCTCAAACCATTTAAATCTATTATATTGTTAATCTAATCTTTTTACTTATTAAACTCAAACAATCTCTCCTGTACATAAATTATTTAATTATTTTCATATTATGTTATACGTGCCTCGATTTATCTATTTAAGATTCAATAAGAATTTCTAAAATTAAATATGAGGAGATGAAAATTAAATATCGCTAGTAAAATGCATTTAAGGAAAATTAAAGCTTAGATATAATTATGAAAGATGCCTGTGCCATTGTTTAGTAACTAATTGTAAAACTGGATGTTTGCTTTATTAATCTTTTAAAGTGGAAGAGTTTGATAAATTAAGAGGAGCAAATATTAAAACAAACTTATAATAAATGTACATGTACATATTATCAATTCTATTAGAAAGTAAATATGTGTTTGAAAAAAAAATCTGACATAGTTAACTAGCCCTTGACAATTAAATTTAATTGGGCGTTTACACCGTAAGTAATCATATGGTTCTGTAAATGTACAGGGAGTCATCGAAATAGAAAGACAAAATCAATAATTAATAATCAATTAATAATCAGTAATCAATAATCAATAACTTTTACAATTGTACGAATTTTATAGGTAATCCAAGTATAAACACCTAATATTAAAACGTAATATCTAACCAAAATTATCTTTTAAAAAGATTTTAAAATTTATTACATTTAGAAGGGGGGAGGATTGTACTTTGTGCTTATATATAAATAAATAAATAAACAATGTTAAAGAGCACAAATATTGTAAAATAATAGATGTTAAAAAGCATACAGCTGTTTCGGGACTTCTAAAGTCCTATCATCAGTGCTAAAAAAGTGTAAAATGTAAAAGATAAGTCACATCGTTAAATAAAAATAAAACCGTGTATCACAGCTCGCCAGTAAGGCGAACTGACCCTTTTGGGTCAGTGTTTTTAGCACTGATGATGGGACTTTAGAAGTCCCTAAACAGCTGTATGCTTTTTAACATCTATTATTTTATAATATTTGTGCTCTTTAACGTTGTTTATTTATTTATATATAATCTATTACATTGTTAATCGAAAATTTTTGCTTATTAAACTCAAAGAATTTTTCCTGTAGATAATTAATTTAATTATTTTCGTATAATGTTATTCATGTCCCTATTTATCTATTTGTGATCTACAAGAGTTTCCAACATTAAATATGAGGAAACGACAGATTAAATATGGTTAGAAAGCAATTAAGGGGACAGTGTACCTTTATTTCAGCAAAACCGTCGCAAAAAAGGTATTTTTTTTATGGTGTAATAGTATCAAAACAGTTTTTTCTTATTAAAATATCATTTATGAAGGTTTTAAGAAGTAAATAATAAAGGTTAGTGCATTTATATACTTTAAATCTGTTTTTCTCAAAACTAATTTTTCAGCATTTTTAGATTTTTGGGAATGCTCCTTGCGACTTAACTTTTTATCGATATTTATGAAATTGATAAGGGAGTATCCTGATGTTGTTTAGAAAGAAATTGTATAAGCTTTTTAAAATTCATCTTCATTAAGATTGTCAAATTTGAATTTTACTTATTAGAAGGAAAATTTTATAATAAAAATCGATATGGAATTGAGAGAAAAATCTGTAAAATATTAACTATTCAAGAGATTAAAAAAATCTTACGTAAATCTGTTTATAATAGAGTTTTAAGTGATAAAAATGCAAAAACAAAAAAATATCTCAAAAATTAAAACATGAGGTGCATTTTAAAATTTCGTTTAAAAATTAAAAAGTGTTAATAAGATTGGAAATTTTTTTTGAAGATGTTCCATATTCTTTTGGTGAAATGTATATATGCACAAAATTTCATCTTCCTATGATGAAATTAAAAAAAAAAAATTAACTTCCACCGCCCCCTGAAGGAAATTACACATAATTATGAAAAATTAGCATACGTTATGAAAGATGCTTCTGTCAATTTTTAGTTTAAGAACTGGATGTTTGCCGTATAAATCTTATAAAGTGTAAGAGTTTGATAAATTGCGAGGGGCAAATATTGAATTAAACTCATAATAAAAATACACATTATCAATTCTATTAGAAATTAAATTAAGCAACAATTGTAACTAATCGGATGTAGCTATCCCAAAACTTTCTTCAATCTCATACATATTAATACGTCAGTACTTCCAGAAAAATGAAAGATAGCAGTGTCACCGGTTAGGTAATTTACACCAAAATCTAATCTGCAACAACTTATTTGAAGTTTTAACTGAATCTGAAGTTTGATGAAAATCTGGGTAGTATATGAGATAATATCATTGCAAAAATCGTAAAAAAACACTGGGTTGAAGTGCCACCTGTTGAGCGATTTACTCCAAAAACTAAAGAATGCTAATTTATATCGGAAACTAACTGAAATTGAAGTTAGATGAAAATTTGTGAATTAGTTCCTGAGATAGAGCTATTGCGATAATCATGAATAATGCCGCATAGCAGTGCCCCCTGTCGAGAGATTTACTTCAAAAACTAAAGAATACTAATTTTTATTAGGGACTATCTGAATCTGAAGTTTGATGAAAATACATGCATTAAATCCTAAGATAAATCTATTGAGATAATCGTGAATAATTCCGCATAGCTGTGCCACCTGATGAGAGATTTACTCCAAAAACTGAAGAATATTAATTTATATCAGTGACTAACTCAATCGGAAATTTGCTGAAAATTCATGCGTTAGTTCCTGAGATAGAGCTATTGCGATAATATGAATAATGCCACATAGCAGCGCTACCTGTAATGCAATTTACAATAAAATATTATTAGAAGCATATTATATTAAAGACTAAATGAATCTGAAAAATTTTATGAAAACTCGTCGATTAGTTCTTGAGATATAGTTATTTTGGAAATTACGAAATAGGCAGCATAGCAGCCCTCACTAAAAAGAAATCTGTAGAAAATCTATAGGTATTTGGCCCAAAAAATCTACGGGAAATCCGACTGTATTTGGCCCATTAATCAGATATTTATATCTGCAAACTTTCTTCGAATTTCTGTACAATTTCTGAAGAATGTGGTGATTTCTTCATATAATCTTAAGATTATTTTTAGTGGGGGCGCCACCTGTTGGGCAATGCACCAAAAACTAATCAAGTTCAGATTATATCCCAAACTGAAACTAAAGTTTTTTAGAAATTCCGTGCATTAGTTCTTGAGATAGAGTGCCCACGTAATTTATGCCATATACAGACAGGCAGACAGATATACAGGCTCACAAACAAACATTTTGTAAAAAAATGTTTTTTCCGAATATCTGACCCCTAAAACGTGTAAATCCGTCGAAAACCGGAATTCAAAAAATTTCACGAATCCTGTATTTTTTTCTTGTAAAAATAGAAGAGTGTAAGAAACAAACTGACATACAATTGAAAAAGAATTTGTACATTTTGAACCCCAGATAACTAAACATAAATCGAAGTATACTGTAAATAATCATTCCACGCTATGAATTAAATATATGTATGCATACAAGATATCTTTATTTATCCTCATTTAATAATTCTCAAATTTAGCTTTAGAGGCGTAGTTGCAATTGTGAAAAGTTCCAAATATTGTTCTTCATCGCATCAAAAATGTTAATCCATTTGGTGTTGAGAAATTTTAACTTTTGTTCTGTTCCTTGTTCTTTTAAGATTTATTTAGAATAATTTCTTCGTGCAAGTACCACAATCAAGAACAAGTAAAATGGTAAAAATTATAAGTAAATAAAGTATGGAAAACATTACAACATTAAATTGTACGTAAGCAAATGATAAACATTATAAGTAGCAGTCACAATTAAAATGGTAAACAATCCATTCTTTTACAATGAAATCTCTCAAAGTTATGATGCTTCCAATACTTTCTTTTCAGACGCAATACTAATCGCAGAAAAAGACCCGGATGATAATATTAAGTCTATGGCGGCGTTCTTTTCTGATATCTCGCTCAAATTTTAATATTTTTACATAATTTTTTTCATAGGATGACTGAGGACAATTTACAACCGGGCTAGTTTTTATAATTTCGATTTTGATTATATATATTTTTTATAGTATGATAAATTCAATTTCAGAACCAGTTTAAACCGGTTTTGAAAGTTAAAGTAATTTTTTAAAAAAAATTTTAAACAAAAAATGAAAAAGTAAAAACTAGACCGGTTGTAGATCGTCCTCAGTTATCCTATGCAAAAAAAATCATGTGAAAATATTAAAATTTGAGCCAGATATTTGAAAAGAACATACACATAGACTTAACATTATCATCCGGGTCTTTTTTAATGACTATTGTGGGGCCTTAAGTAAGAGTTCTAAAGATGAACTTTTTTACTCTTTTCAATATCAGAATAGAATTAAAATTATTTTTATAACAATTTGAAAGGAAAGATAGATTGTAATACAGTCGACTCTCGTTAATTCGAAATCGGATAATTCGAATCTTTGCTTAATTCGAACTAAACATGAAGTCCCGAAATTTTCAATGACAGAATAACGTTAAAAACTTTCATTAATTCGAGCTCATTTTCACTTGACTTCGTTTAATTCGAACTAACAAGGATTCCGATTTTTCTTTTCTTTCACGCGGATTTCAGATCATTTGAATAACTTTCTTAAATTGATTTTTGTGAAAATTGTTCGAACGAGTATACATATAATGCAATGCATTTGATATCCACTTTCTTAGTGCTCCGTATGTCCATCAGTGACACCTCAAATTTTTCTTCCATTGTGCTTGTTTCTAATCATTTAATTAGTTAATGTATTTATTCATTCTCATTTATTATTAAGCCATATTCTAATGATAACAAACGAAATATATTTAAAAAACACTATAACATTAATTCCTTTGTAATAATACCGTATTAAGCATGTTTTTATTTTATATTTTCCATAATTCGAACTTCGAATAATTCGAACATTTCTTGTGGTCCCGACGAGTTCAAATTAACGAGAGTCCACTGTATCTGGTAAAAAAAGGGAGTAAGTTCCGTGTCCATTTTCACCGCAAAATAGATGCCTTGATTAGTTCAAGCATACGTATTCTAAGCTGATTCATTAGTCAGTAAGGAAATTCATTTTCAGATTGTTGACTCAAGCTGAATTCACACTGAAATACTCTCCCCGTCAACTGAATTCTTAGAAGAACCTTCTGTATAGGGCCTATTTGTGGTTTCTTCATAATAGAACGAAGGGGAATGAACAAAAGAATACGGAGATAAGCAGATCAACTCTACTTGACGGAAAGGTCCCTCTATTGCCGGACAACCGTCCCTTTCCTGCAAAACTCATTAAAGATCAAAAACACCGTGTCGCCACAGCAAACGAGCCAACGAGAAACCGCAAGAAGTGAATTTGTCTGTTTGGGCCTTTACTCGAGATTGGTTTTGGGAGAATTTAAAATGCTTAAAACAATCGAGCGTCCCGCCACATGCAAGATACGGTTGGTCATCTGATTTTTAAGCGAATGCTGAGTAACCGAGGTGGTCATTCCTGTCATCCCTGCGAGGATCACCAGAGCATGTGAAATTTATTGATTCATTTGTGAGGTTCAAGGACTCAGAGCGTTGAGCAATTCCATGGTCAAAATGGGGATGTGACACTTCAATAAAAGACGTGAAAATAAATTTTTGACACCTTCTTCACTATAACCACTGCTCGTACTATGTGATTTTCATCTTTTCAAGAATCTGAAAAGCACCCGGATTTCTTTCTTGACGATAACCAGATCAGGAAAGGCAATGAGGTTAGATTCGTTGTTAAAGGGCATCCATAGCCGAGTCAATAAAGTATCACGCCGCTAATCGCTTGCAATCGTAGGAGGCTATGGATTCAATACCCGCTGGCTCCATTGCACACACTCTTTGTGTGGAGCTCCCGGTTGTATTTCTGTCGTGTTGTAAAATTTCCTTGTGATATCTCGTTCCTGTATATTGACGATGATTTATAAGCAGGCTTTCATGTCAAGCGCACAAGTCAGATGTATCTTGTTGGTCAATACATAATTCGTTGTTATCCAATGATTGCCATCGCAAGTAGCATCAGTCTTTGAGAAGGGCATCCAAACAATGGTGCCCACTACGATAAATGCTTTAGAAGTGATGGTACCTATCTCGAAAAGTAGGCTGATCATTGTATTTCATTATTTAATTAAGTTAGTTGTATATTAATTTAATCTGTTGTGCTGCTAAACTAAACTTACTTTCTGAATAACCTGATATACACTGGTGTCCAAAAGTTAAGCATAATTGGTAATTAAGTAATTATTTTTAAGTAATGAAAGAAATATGAATCGGAATGTGCTGAAACTCCAGGTGTGTAAACAAAATAGTACGCGTCACATATTTTCGCGAAGAGTTTTCCCCGAAATCGAACAGGGGACCGTCAACAAATTGAAAAAGAACGAAGATCTTTTGGATAACCCTGTCAAAACTAATGTAGCAAAAGCGTTCAAACTGCACATTATGATTAATTGGCTTATTGTAATGTACTGTGTTAATTTTTACAAGGATAGCATGTATACTCGTAGAGAAATTAAGGTTTTTATAAAAACAGTCCTAAATTTTTCCAAGTTTTTTGCTTAAAATTTGCAGAGTTCTTATTATAAAATAATGTTCTTTTCTGAAAATATGACAAACATCATTGTACACAATACCCTGTCATCAGAATTTTAAAATAATAAAAATTCTATGAAAAATGAGTATGTTTAGTAAATAATTTTTCATTGCGCATGCGTCAACGATATCAAAATGTCATTTGCATATTGTGTTAGCTAAATGTATAGAGCAACTTCTGTAAAAGTTTCAAAAACATAGCTTGAAAATTCTGAAAATGGGAGCCTATAGAATCAACTCAAAATCCGTTATTCCTAAAGGAAGCAAAAAAATCAGGGGTTTTACCTAAATATAGTTGTACGTGCAATATTGTGTAGGCACTAAACAATGGAATATGGATACAGCCCCTCATCTTTTTGCTTCATTTAGGGAATAAAGGATTTTGAGTTGATTCTATAGGCTCCCATTTTCAGAATTTCCAAGCTATGTTTTTGAAACTTTTACAGAAGTTGCTCTATACATTTAGCTAACACAATATGCAAATGACATTTTGATATCGTTGACGCACGCGCAATGAAAAATTATTTACTAAACATACTCATTTTTCATACAATTTTTATTATTTTTAAATTCTAATGACAGGGTATTGTGTACAATGATGTTTGTCATATTTTCAGAAAAGTACATTATTTTATAATAAGAACTCTGCAAATTTTAAGCAAAAAACTTGGAAAAATTTAGGACTGTTTTTATAAAAACCTTAATTTCTCTACGAGTATACATGCTATCCTTGTAAAAATTAACACAGTACATTACAATAAGCCAATTAATTATAATGTGCAGTTTGAACGCTTTTGCTACATTAGTTTTGACAGGGTTATCCAAAAGATCTTCGTTCTTTTTCAATTTGTTGACGGTCCCCTGTTCGATTTCTGGGGAAAACTCTTCGCGAAAATATGTGACGCGTACTATTTTGTTTACACACCTGGAGTTTCAGCACATTCCGATTCATATTTCTTTCATTACTTAAAAATAATTACTTAATTACCAATTATGCTTAACTTTTGGACACCAGTGTAATTTCGTTATACCTGAGGTACTTTTATGACCAATTCAGAAACATCACAAAAGTATTTACAAAAATAGTCTGTGTCGAAATAATTCTTCCAATTGTACAAATTTTATAATTTATCTGAGTACAAACATCTAATATAAAATCGTAACATCTAATCAAAATTACCTTCTTAAGTGATTTTTAAATCTATTAAATTATTAGTCTAAAAATTTTTATTACAAGAATAAAAGGAAATCCCCCCTAGATAATTTATTTAATTATCTTCATATTATGTTATTAATGCTTCGATTTATCTATTTAAGATTCTACAAGAATTTCTAACATTAAACAGAGGAAACGAACGATTAAATATCGTTAGTAGAAGGCAATTAAGGAAAATTAAAGCTTACATATAATTATGAAAAATGAGCATGCGTTAATGAAAGATAACTGTGTCAGTTTTTAGTAACTAATTGTTAGAACAGAATGCTTGCCTTATTAATCTTGCAAAGTGTAAGAGTTTGATAAATTACGTGGAGCAAATATTAAAACAAGCTTATAATAAAGATATATATTATCAATTCTGTTAAAAAATAACTATGAGTTTGAAAAAAAAAATGACGGTACATTTTTACCACCAAGTTACTAAACTTAATATGGCGTTTACAGCGTAAATAATCATTTGATGCTGATACAAGGTATCTTTTATTGTTGTTATTTAATAATTCTTCACCATATAGCTTTGGAGGCATAATAGCAATTGCAAAACGTTTCAAATATCGATCTTCATCGTACCCAGAAAGTTAATCCATTTTGAATTAAAAAAATTTAACTTTCATTCTGTTTTGTGTTCTTTTAAATTTTATTTAGAAAAAAAAATTCGCGCTCTGACAAGTAAAATAGTGAACATTCCATTCTTTTAACCCTTTATGCACTGACGGTACTTTCAAGTATCAATGAAAAAATTTAATATAAAATTTATTTTTTTAGTCTATTATAAAAGTTTAACCCGGGAGAACGCGCGCTTACCCATGGTATGAATGATTTTAACTTTGTCACCAATAAAATCAAAATATAACAGTTACTTTATGGCGACGGAGACAATTCTCGCAAATTTTGCGATAGAATAAGTTGAAGATTTCTTTAAAAAAATTATTGGATACAATTGTAAAAACCATACGCACTCTGGGTCTTTTAGGCCCTGCGCGCGTCCTCCCGGGTTAATGTACTTGCCACGCAATAAAATTCGCAATTTTCGCGATAAAATTTAGATAGCGTACAGAAACAGTCGAAGTTAAATATTTTCAAAAAGTGGTGATGTTCTTAATCATTTTCATAGGTATAACATTTTTTAAAGAAAAAAGTTACATAGAAAATCTTAAACTACAAAAGCATTTCAATTTACAGAGAGGATCACAATGCATTTAAATACATAGCTCTTTTAAGGTTTGTGATATTTCCATAAGAATATTTTTCGTTAATTCATAAGACTATTTTTGTAAATATTTTACCAAAAAAAATTATAACTATCAATATATTTAATCAGTTTTAATTAAAAAACATGTCTAAATTTCACATTACTATAATTTTAAAATTCCAGTATATGTTCGGATATTAAAGAACATAATTATTGAGGTGAAGCAATTTCTTGAAAGATAATTCGGTAGATAAAGGTTTAAAAACTCACTGATTTATGAAGCTTTAAATTTTATTTTATTTTGTTTCAGATTTTTTTTTTTTTTTTTTTTTTTTTTTTTTTTTTTTTTTTTTGAGTGAGAGCACTGAAAACGAGTTTTCTTATCTTTTTCAATGCCTGAAAATACTTAAAATTCTTTTATTATGAATTAAAAGGAAAGAAAGGACTAATAGCATGTCTTACTTAGATTATACTGTTATATACAATTCAGAAACTTTACAAAAATTTTTACATGAGTATTCTCTTTTTTAATTATTCTTACAATTGTACAAATTTTATAAATCATCTGATTACAAACATCTAATAAAAATGTAATTATCTAATCAAAATTACCTTCTTAAATGATTTTAAATTTATTCTGAAATTTTTACTGATAAACACAAAGAAAATCTCTTGTAGATAATTTATTTATTTTCATATTATGGTATTCGTGCTTCGATTTATCTATTTCAGAGGGCTTTTAATTTGGCGTTTACACCAAAAGTAATCATATGATTCTGTGCGTTAAATATATGTACAAGGAGTATATACCGCCAGTGTACGTGTCCAGGATGGCTCAGACGGAAGAGCATTGGCGACTTCAGGCAATACATCCCTGGTTCGAATCCTGGCCCGGAGTTTTTCCATCCACATGGAAAATTTACATCTGTTACATGTACAGGGAGTTGCAGAAATTGAGCGACAAAATCACACTCTGTTTCTTAATATCTTTTACAATTTTATAAATCATCTGTGTATAAACACCTAATGTAAAAACATAACATCTAACCAAAATTACCCCCTTAAGCGATTATAAAATCTATTATAATGTAAATTTGAAGTTTTAATTCATTAAACTCGAAGAAACTTTCTTGTAGATAATTTATTTAATTATTTTCCTATTATGTTAATCATACCTCGATTTATCTATTTTAGTTGCTACAAGAATTTCTATTTTAAATATCGTTAGTGAAAGGCAATTAAGGAAAATTAAATCTTGCATATAATTATGAAAGATGAGCATGTGTTACGAAAGATACCTGTGTCAATTTTTAGTAACTAATTGTTACAACTGGATGTTTGCCTTATTAATCTTATAAATTATAAGAGTTTGATACGTTACGGGGTGCAAATATTAAAATAAACTTAGAATAAAGATATGCATTATCAACTCCATTACAAATTAAGCATGAACTTGAAAAATTTGGAAATATATTTCGATCCTAGATAGCTAAATTAAATTTGGCATTTACGCCGTAAGTAATCATATGACGCTAAGAATTAAATATATATACAGGGAGTTGCAAAGAATCTTTTCTACAGATAGTTTATTTAATATTTTTCCTTTCTTGTTATTCATAACTCGATTTATCTATTTAAGATGTTGCAAGAATTTCTAACATTAAATATGTTGAAACGAGAGATTAAACATCGTTAGTAGAAAACATTTAAAGAAAATGAAAGCTTACATATAATTATGAAAGATGAACATGCGTTACCTGTGTCAATTTTTAGTAACTAATTGTTAAAACGGGATGTTTGTCTTATTAACCTTATAAAGTATAAGAGTTTGATATATTACGAAGAGAAAATATTAAAATAAACTTAGAATAACGCACGCATAGAATACTCACGCTTAGAATGGCAACGCATTATCAATTCAATTGGAAATTAAATATGAACTTGAAAAATTTGGTAATATATTTTTAATCCTAGACAGCTAAATTAAATTCGGCATTTACGTCGTAAGTAATCACATGACGCCACGAGTTAAATATATGTAAAGGGAATAGCAAAGAATTTTTTCTGTAGATAATTTATTTAGTATTTTTCCTATTATGTTATTCATACCCCGATTTATCTATTTAAGTTGCTACAAGAATTTTCAACATTAAATATGAGGAGACGAGAGTTTAAATATCTTTAGTAAAAGGCAATTAAGGAAAATTAAAGCTTACATATAATTATGAAAGATGAACATGCGTTACGAAAGATGCCTGTGTCAATTTTTAGTAACTATAATTGTTCGAGCTGAATGTTTGCCTTATTAATCTTATAAAGTATAAGAGTTTGATAAATTTCGAAGAGCAAATATTAAAATAACTTAGAATAAATATATCCATTATCAATTCCATTAGAAATTAAGTATGAACTTGTAAAATTTGGAGACATATTTTTTATCCTAGATAGCTAATTTATATTTGGCATTTACGTTGTACGTAATCATATGACGCTACGAAATAAATATATGTAGGGTAATATCCCCAGTAATTGGCACATTAAGGATTTGTCTTTAAACTTATTACTATTTTAATTACCAAGAAATAAAATATTTATTTGCAAATATTTTTAAATCAAAAAGTGCATATCTGTGCATCTATTTTGCCCACTAAAAGCAAAAATATGCGAAAAAGTATTTTTATAAAAATATATTTATAAAAAGATGCTGTAATCACCAGTAATTGGCACTTAGACTTTTACGCAATTAAAGTATCCCTTTTCAACTAAACAAAACTGTTGTCAATTAAAATTTAAAATATACTATAAATCAGGTAATAATAAATTGAAATGCATGCCTTCCTTAAGCCAGAGAAGAAGCATTTGCAACAAAAATGGTTAATTTGATATAAGCCATAATTATTTCTCTTTCCTAGGCACTACTATCATTTAATAGCATAAATCGAAGTCATAGTCTGTAACGTAAATGAGCATATAACTGGTATATGGTCTTGCATTTTTAAAAGAATGAATATAAATCTTATTTTAGGACATTTTTGTAGGATTTGCCAATCATTGGTGCCTGCCTGGGGATGTTACCCCACAAGAAGTTGCAAAAAAACTTTTTTGTAGATAATATATTTAATATTTTACCTATTATGTTATTCATATCTCGATTTATATATTGAGAATGTTACAAGAATTTAACATTAAATGTGTTGAGATGAGAGATTAAACATCGTTAGTAGAAAGCAATTAAAGAAAATTAAAGCTTACATATAATTATGAAAGATGAAGACGCGTGACGAAAGACGCCTCTGTCAATTTTTAGTAACCAATTGTTAGAACTGAATGTTTGCCTTATTAATCTTATAAAGTATAAGAGTTTGATAAATTATGAAAAGCAAATATTTAAATAAACATAGAATAGAAATACGCATTATCAATTAATTACATTAGAAATTAAGTATGAACTTGAAAAATTAGGCGATATATTTTTAATCCTAGATAGCCAATTTAAATTTGACATTTACGCCGTAAGTAATTATATGACGCTACGAATTAAATATATGTACAGGGAGTTTCGATGAATCTTTTCTGTAGATAATTTATTTAATATTTTTCCTATTATGTTATCCATATATCAATTTATCTATTTAATTTGCTACAATAATTTCTAACATTAAATATGAGGAGACTAGAGTTTAAATATCGTAAGTAAAAGGCAATTAAGTAAAATGAAATCTTACATATAATTATGAAAGATGATATGTTTTACCAAAGGTGCCTGTTTCAGTTTTTAGTAACTATTTGTTAGAACTGGATTTTTGCCTTATTAATCTTAAAAAGTGTAAGAATTTTTGTATATTACGAAGAGAAAATATTAAAATAAACTTAGAATAAAGATACGCATTATCAATTCCATTAGAAATTAAGTATGAAATTGAAAATTTTAGCGATATATTTTTAATCCTTGATATCTAAATCAAATTTGGCATTTACGCCGTAAGTAATCATATGACGCTAAGAATTAAATATATGTACAAGGAGTTGCAAAGAATCTTTTCTACAGATAGTTTATTTAATATTTTTCCTTTCATGTTATTCATAACTCGATTTATCTATTTAAGATGTTGCAAGAATTTCTAACATTAAATATGTTGAAACGAGAGATTAAACATCGTTAGTAGAAAGCATTTAAAGAAAATGAAAGCTTACATATAATTATGAAAGATGAACATGCGTTACCTGTGTCAATTTTTATTAACTAATTGTTAAAACGGGATGTTTGTCTTATTAACCTTATAAATTATAATTGTTTGATATATTACGAAGAGCAAATATTAAAATAAACTTAAAATAACGCACGCATAGAATACTCACGCGTAGAATAGCTACGCATTATCAATTCAATTGGAAATTAAATATGAACTTGAAAAATTTAGCGATATATTTTTAATCCTAGACAGCTAAATTAAATTTGGCATTTACGACGTAAGTAATCACATGACGCCACGAATTAAATATATGTAAAGGGAATCGCAAAGAATTTTTTCTGTAGTTAATTTATTTAGTATTTTTCCTATTATGTTATTTATACCTCGATTCATCTATTTAAGTTGCTACAAGAATTTCCAACATTATATATGAGGAGACGAGAGTTTAAATATCGTTAGTAAAAGGCAATTAAGGAAAATTAAAGCTTACGTATAATTATGGAAGATGAACATGCTTTACGAAAGTATGCCTGTGTCAATTTTTAGTAACTATAATTGTTAGAACTGAATGTTTGCCTTATTAATCTCATAAAGTATAAGAGTTTGATAAATTTCGAAGAGCAAATATTAAAATAACTTAGAATAAATATACCCATTACCAATTCCATTAGAAATTAAGTATGAACTTGTAAAATTTTGAGACATATTTTTTATCCTAGATAGCTAATTTATATTTGGCATTTACGCTGTACGTAATCATATAACGCTACGAAATAAACATATGTACAGGGAGTTGTAAAGAAACTTTTTTGTAGATAATATATTTAATATTTTACCTATTATGTTATTCATATCTCGATTTATATATTGAGAATGTTACAAGAATTTAACATTAAATGTGTTAAAGTGAGAGATTAAATATCGTTAGTAGAAAGCAATTAAAGAAAATTAAAGCTTACATATAATTATGAAAGATGAAGACGCGTGACGAAAGATACCTGTGTCAATTTTTAATAACCAATTGTTAGAACTGGATTTTAGCCTTATTAATCCTATAAAGTAAAAGAGTTTGATAAATTATGAAAAGCAAATATTTAAATAAACATAGAATAAAAATACGCATTGTCAATTAATTCCATTAGAAATTAAGTATGAACTTGAAAAATTAGGCGATATATTTTTAATCCTAGATAGCTAATTTAAATTTAGCATTTACGCCGTAAGTAATTACATGACGCTACAAATTAAATTGGTAGCGTCATGTATTGGTACAAATTAAATATGTACAGGGAGTTTCGATGAATCTTTTCTGTAGATAATTTATTTAATATTTTTCCTATTATGTTATCCATACCTCAATTTATCTATTTAAGTTGCTACAAGAATTTCTAACATTAAATATGAGGAGACTAGAGTTTAAATATCGTAAGTAAAAGACAATTAAGTAAAATTAAATCTTACATATAATTATGAAAGATGATATGTTTTACGAAGGGTGCCTGTTTCAATTTTTAGTAACTATTTGTTAGAACTGGATGTTTACCTTATTAATCTTAAAAAGTGTAAGAATTTTGGTATATTACGAAGAGAAAATATTAAAATAAACTTAGAATAAAGATACGCATTATCAATTCCATTAGAAATTAAGTATGAACTTGAAAATTTTGGCGCTATATTTTTAATCATAGATAGCTTAATCAAATTTGGCATTTACGCCGTAAGTAATCATATGACGCTACGAATTAAATATATATACAGGGTGTAGCAGAATTCGACCGAGAAATTCTGACGGGGTGATATTAAATATCAAGAGGATAGAAAATTATCGTAGAATATGGAGTCATAAACTACCTACGTATTTTCTCAAAAATACAGAGTATTCTGCCTTAACACAAGTTGGGTTGATGGCAATAACTTTCAGGAAATCTAAGTATATTGTAACGAAACAATATGTTACGTAATGAAGGTAAGACTACCCTCAAATCATTATTTAAATGACATTTTTTCGAAATTAGAGGTAAAATAATAAATTTAAAAACAGAAAGTTTTCTATCATAATTAACAAAAAATATAGTACGTTAAGTATACATTTAAAAATTAATGTAGCGCAATTACATAAGAATATATTATGACGACATTTTTCAATATGTATTTAAAAATGGCCATAATATAATGAAAGAAAACAATGTGTTTACTGTAATAGTATGTTCACTACACTGTAAAAAAAGGGTCGATCTACTAAAAAAAATTTAGTGATCCATGCAATTACTAAAAAATTTTTACTCGGTTACTCGGTTACTCGGTTACTAATCTTACTCGGTTACAAGAAAATCTGTAAGAATTACTAGAAAAAAGCTAGCAACGAATAAAGTTAATAATTTTATATTTTAATAGCTATTACTAAAACTCACTTGGTGTGGCCGTGATAGTTTTGTGGTCCTAGCACCGAACTCTAGGCTGAAAGGATCCGGGTTCGATGCTGGACACCACCAAATACTCACCAAATGTATGCAGTGTAAGTACTTGTTAAATAAAGGGATTATGAAAATCCTGTTGGAGCAGATAGCAATGTTTGGTGCTGCCATCTATTGCGGCTTAGCCGAAAATCTTCCACCTCAGAAGTCCCTCTTTTTACCCACCGGATGCAGCTCGAAGAAAGCTCTTGCCCTTCAAGCACATGTACTGGTTATTAAAAATAATTTTGGAGCTATTACTAAAATTTGCTTGGTGGCTCATACTAAAAAGTTTTAAGTTAGTTATACAAAAAATTCTTTTGTTCAGTTTACAAAAGAAATGTTTGTTTCACTTGCAAAAAAAAGTTTGTAATGGCTACTCAAAAAATCTGTGGAATACAAAATTAATAAAAAATTTTTAGTAACCTCTTGAATTTTTTTTTTTACAGTGTAGAATAATTTGTCCAATAGTATGTTTACTAGGAAACTAATAAGTTTACTTTTTAAGTACGTACTTATTAAAATACATAATAATCCATAATTTTGGAATTTTAATATTATAAAATCTTACATAATTCATTTAATTATGCATGAAACTAATTTTGAGTTATATCAAACTAATCAAAAATAAAATTTAACGACGAAAATGGAGGAATCTTCTAACAGTTTCTGACATTCCAATTTATTTTACCAATTCTTTTATTATACAAAAATTTAAACTTTAAAATTTTATAGAATTTAATTTTGCAGATATAAAAAATGCGCTAAAGTTTATCATAAATTTTATTGACCCCTCTATTCTATACACACAAAAAAAAAAAAACATTTAATATTTTATAGCATTTAATTTTTCAGATATGGAGAATGCACTAAAGCTTATCACAAATGGCTGAAAAAGAAAATGATATATCTATGCGAAGCCTGGAAAATTCTTCTCATTAAATTTAAGTTATCTACCTTATGCCACTTCAGGCTACTATCAGAGGAAGATGATATTCAAATTTTTGACACAACATCGGAAAAATAATGATAAGAAAGATTCGGAGACTTCAAATAAATTACCTAATTTTTAAAACTTTAAACTACTAAAAATATTCAAAGAATTTAAGGTTAATTTTATTGAAATTTTGACATTGGAGTTAATGATATTTTATATAAAAGTTTTACATATCACTTTTCTCAATTAACTTAAAAGCAACGGTGAAAAATCATGTCATAAGCATTGATTATGAAACACTTTCCAACCCGTTTAGAAAACTGTAATAAATTGCATTGTTTAAAAAAGCTAAAGGTGATGTCTAAGCCAATAATTTAGAAAACGCATAAAAATTTTGAAAATCTATTTTCGACAACTAACATAAATAATCGAAATAAAAGAAACTGATTACTTTTGTGGAGACTTGTGTATGACCTTTAATTTTGAATATATACCACCACGGCCAAACTCGATTCCCCTTATACAGCCATAACAAAAAGCGAAAACCCTTTGTTTTCGGGGAATCGGAGTTTAGCTCCGGAGAATCGTAGGGGAGCTTTTACCGACTGTGTCTAATCAAGAATTTACTTTGCGTGCTTGATCAGATTACGAGATCTACAACTAACAAGACATATTCCAGGGGTATATTTAACTGGTAACTTGGAGGACTTTGCATCCATGAGGGATTTTACATGCACCTGATGTCAAGAGCGTACATGACATAATTTTAGCAGTTAGCCTGGGTCCTGCGGCCAACAGGTACGACTTTTGATGTTTTGCCAACTTGGTCACTTCTGCCCGATCTAATTGGGATTGCCTGGAATTTTTCAAGCATAATTGTTGATGCAAACTTGTCAAATGAAAATGGTAATTTTTTTGAAACGATGGAGGTGGGAGAGAAAGCAAAGAAAGGGGCGCCACAGATAGACAAGTTGACCGTGAGCTAATTTTGAGCCGAAATACTAGGCAAACTAAAGTTGCAAGTTAGCTGAGACTCCGCCATTTTACCGTACCCTCACCGGGTAAAAGCTGGCTCCGTGGGCTTTCCCATTGGAGCGAGTCCGATAGCTCGTGCAGAAAGCACATAATTAAAGAGAAGCGATAATCAAAGGGGAAAAAATAAAGATGAAATAAGAAATAATGAAAAAAAAGATAACATTAAACAACAATACTTTTTCTAATAATGAACTACATGATCTAGAGACACTAGGACTGAAAATAGCTAAGAACCCTGATTGTGCATATTTTGACCATAAAAATAAACTAATTTAAATTTGTAGGTTATTGGTTAAATAAAAAATAAACTTATGATAGATGCTATTACGTTAATCTATGAATAGTTGTTATCTTTCTATTAAGTAAAATTGATATAAAATAAGGGTTTTAAGTAGGTTGGCTAATAGATTAACTAAGGGTAGGAGGATTCTTAGTAGAGCCAATCTAGTAATATTTTACTGTTGAAAGATATACGGATATAATGTTAGATGAACTGCTCCCGATCGATGAGGTTTACTTCATCCGGGAATTTGAAATTGTTGGTTAAAAATTGAATATGAATTTTTAAATTTAGATGAACATATATATATAATATCCTTAAACTCAGATGTTAAATTTGCAGCATTTCTTATGCAATAAAAACTTGCAAAAAGCGTAGAAATAATATTCCGTATTCGATTTCATCGCAAAAATTGGCATTACACAAAAAAAGCGAATCTGGCACAATTGAGGAAAGGTGTATGAAAGTTACAAGAAGAAGAAATAATGATACTCCACACCATGCTCGCTAAATTGATTAATTGATTGTGGAACCGATTCGAAATCTTTAATGAAACATAGAATATCAGCGCCACCTCTTGAGTGCTAGAGTCAAAATTGAATCAGCATCAATTTATGACTCGATCTCATAGAATACAGGAACTTGGTAAAAGTATGTGAATGAAATCTTGATCACAAAAACCATGAATAATACATCATGACCCTATTTTGTGACCAAAAGATCTCAGCATCTATTTATCTCAAGCTCTTTCAGAAAGGGAAGGTTGATGAAATTCTGTGTATCAGTTCCTGAGACATAGCTACCATGGAAATCTTGTAAAACAAAGCATAGTACTTGCTGGGTTTCATACACCAAAACACAACAGCATCTACTTATGTGGTTGTCGAACAGGGTATAAAGTTGGGTGAAAAATCCATGCATTAGTTCTTGGGATATAGATATCACGGAAATAATGAAAAAAAGCAGCATAGCAACTCTACCTGTTCAGCAATATATTTCTAAATAAAATCAACTGTAATTTGAGTCAAGCTTCAACTGAATCAGCTAATTTCATTATTTCCGCTCATTAGTTCGTGTGACATGAATAATAAATAACTATTAATAAGCATAATAATAATAAGCATAAATTTATGCTACATACCGATTAACAGACTAACCTACAGACAGACTAATAAGACAGACATTTTTTAAACGTAAGCAAATCATGTTCAAGGACGTCTCAAAGTGTTAAAAATCGGAAGTTGGAGATTTTTATGATTTAAATATTTTTACTGCATTATCTTCTGCATATACAAAAAAAGTTGAAAACAAATATCAAAAAATTAGTAAATGATTTTTGTTTTTAATTTTTTAAACACAAAAATTTATTATATTTGCCAACTAATTCTTCTGAAAATGTCTCTGAAATAGTATTCAAAATCTTTACCGCATTTTTGAATATTTGAATATTATTTGAATATATTTTAGAATTCGTTATCAGGCAAATAAATCTAAGTAAGGAAATTATTTTAATATTCCTACAGGAATACGACCACTGTAACATTCATTATTAATTTAAAAGCATTTTAAAGCCAGGAGAAGAATTTAAATGTTTCGATTTACATTGAAAATGCTAAGCCTTTAATGAACTTTAGAATAGCAAAAGTACTTTCCATATTATTTGACGAAATTCAATTAAGATAGAAATTCATTTCCGAAAATTTCTACGTAGATTCTTCTAAAACATTTCAGTGAAATTTTAAAATGAAAAGTAATTAATCGAATATATATTTTACATAGAGTATTAATCCAAGGTTAAATCTGACGTAACAAAATAAGGTGCCAAAGTTAATAGAAATTTATTTTCATGCATATTTTTTCGAGGCAATTTTTTTTAGATGCTTTCGTAATTATAGAAATACATAAAAACCTAGAGTCGTAGTCTGGTACGACCGACTGTCCGCATATAACAGTACAAGAACTACTCAACTGAATGATTTGAAATTTAATATAAGGCAGACTATGGAGGGCTGACTCACTTTTTGCAAAAGGATTGTTTTATTTTTTAAATATTGAACCTCGAATAAGGTTTTATATAACATTTTATTCGTTATAGAATCAATTATCAAATAAAAATTGTTACATAGATATAATATAAATGAAATAAAAAAAAATCATTTTAATCATAAGAAAATAATAACTCAAAACTCCTCGCATGTAGGAGGGTTGACCCACTGTATGGGAAGCTTGACCCACTTTGTTTTATATTGAAATATTTGTTAAGAGAAATAAAATCAGGCTTATAAAAAGCAAAATAACTTTATGCTACAAGCTTCATTTATTATTTAAGAAAATTATATTTTTGAATATATAAGGATAAAAGAAGCCTGTTTAGACGAAATCGCAAGTCATATGAGGAAAATTCATTTAAAACAGTATTTTGTGTAAGCAAGTATATTTGTACAACATAGAAAATTAAATTTTACTATTTAAGACAGTATTTCGCAAGAAACAGATTCCATTTTCATGTGTTAATATCTCCAGAATTAAAATCCAGTGCCCCGCCTTTTTTTTTCCTTTTTATAACAACACAATTAGAAACGATGACTTCGTCTGTCAAATGCTAGAAGCAGGGCTACACTAGATACCGGGCTTGCTCATTCCTTATCACGACGTCACAAAAGGTGGCTGGCCGCTATCTGCGATTGGTACAAACAGGGCTCAAAGTGACGCACCCATCGTTTTGTACCAATCGCTGGATGTCATTCAGCCACCTTTTGTGACTCATGAAAGGAATGAGCAAGCCCGGTATCTAGTGTTGCCTTGCTAGAAGCCAGGTCCTCATGCATCCTTTTGAAATCAAATGTTCTAAATTTTCTTCGTCAAGATTTTCGAAATCAAATTCCTTTGCTTGTTCAAAAATGCTACTGTTTTCATATTCTTCTTGTATATTCGAAGAAAACTGTTTATGTTCTTTCTCCACGATCATGATAACATAAACGATTTTACCTTTGACCAGCTGCTGATATTCCGCATACTGCATGTTGATTCCAAAAATTTGGTTAGTGTTTTAGCTACATGAATAAATTTTTGTAAAAGGTAACATCTGTAGGTCGTTTCATTATT
Source organism: Maratus speculifer (assembly GCA_964019185.1). Lineage (NCBI taxonomy): Eukaryota > Metazoa > Arthropoda > Arachnida > Araneae > Salticidae > Maratus > Maratus speculifer. The sequence continues at coordinate 282,009,861 of OZ025294.1, forward strand.
GAAATTACACCTTGATCCATAGGCAGTACTGCTGCTATAGCACTTGGAGGGAGAAATTTATCGTAATTAATCCGTCACCAGACACTAGCAAATTTTCATTTAGATGTAAAGAGATACTGTCTAGTAAAAACAATACCGCTTTTTAGGATAAGCATTTTCTTCTAAATGTTTTTTAATTCACATCATTTCTTTTCTAATTCGCATCAACATTTATTTTACATGCATGATAAGCGTGAAAATGTTTCTCTTTAAAATTTTTCGAAACCAAAATGAGCACGGACAATCCGCAAACTGGATAATCAACGCATGGATAATCGAGAGTATACTGCATATTTATTTCCAAAAAAGTCTTTTTTTTTCTATGTTTCTTCATTATTTAATATTTTTAAGGTAATTCAGATTTCTTATTGCAATTAAAAAACTCTAAAAGCTTTTAAAATGCTATCAAATTCTTGGACAAAAAAATTGTTCGCATGCTTTAATTCTGTTTAGAATTTAAGATTTTTTTTTTCAAGTATGTAAATTCTAGCGCTGTTCTTGTTTATGTAATCATTTTTTATCAGACGTTTAAAACAGCTTTTTAAATATTCAGTTTGTATTGAAAAACTTATTTAAGTAAAATTTATCTTCGAGAATAACTTACTATGCTTCCATTCAAATTGCCTGGACGGAATTTTTAATGCTTATTTTAAACGAAAAAAAAAACAATTATTTTTATTTTTCGAATTATAATGAGCTTTACATAATTTTGCTTCCGTACAGTCAGAAAAAAAGTCTTCCGAATTTAAATATGTTGCTAGAAATTATTTCATTTAAAGTTAAAAACTAAAGAAAAATTGAGAAATGTGGAATAGTTGCAAATATATCTGAATGAATGTTGATTTTTGAAGATAAAAATGTTGGAAAATTAAATAAATTTTATTTCTGAAAATGATTTCTAAAATGAAGGTAGTACAAAAAATTGAAGGATAAAGTGAAGTGTGGGAAAAGGAGAGATTAAATTCTTTATACTCGTAACTAACAAAAGAAAATATGCGTTCTAACTATAAATCTGGCAATGTAGTAACACTGACAGTATCTATTTTTTTGAAAGACATTTTTTTATTCATTCATGTTACTGAATATGTTTCTTTAGATCAGGACTGACGAACATGGGAACGCTTTCCATGGCGCCCATTCGTGTATTATTAATTTTTTAAGGGTAAAATCCAATTTCTTGAATGTTTATTTTAAAATAAATAATATTGCATACTTTGTTTAATTGAATTTAAATGCACAATAACATTCCTTCGTGGGTGTGGCGTAGTACGTCGACCGCCCACTCCTCCTCGTCCCGTGAATTATTTCACCGACGCACTAGCTCACCGAACCTTTAATACAAAGTCTGAGACCTGATACAAAAATGGCGGCTGCCATAGGCGGATTCTTTTAGGCATTTGTACATTCCCGAGAATTTTGACACCAATATTTTTCATACGTTTTCTTTGACTTATTTAATCTAAAAAAATAGGTGAGAAATTTTTAAGTATCATAAATATCCAAATTAAAGGGACCATACAAACGCTGACCAAAACATGCCTTTGACAGCCACCATTTTTATACCGTCGCTGAGGACGACCAATTTCATTATAGATCTAGAAAACTCCTGGTTGTTAGTACGAAGTTCATGACATCATATCACATAATGTAACGCTAACCCAAATGGCATAGACATCTTTTTTCGTAAGAACCCTTGCTATGATAGCTTGCTTGCGAGATTGGTCAGCGGAGATCACATGATCTGACGTCATGAACTCCGTCCTAAGTCTCACCTTAACAAGCAAAAGCTTTTGTAGCTTCTTATGAAGTTCGTTGTGGTTCAGGCCTAATCGAGGCGGTAGTTAACTGTATAATGGCATATTAAGAAGTTGGTCATTTCTTCGAAGGAATGGCTCGACAATATTCTTAACAAGTGTACCCTTAACATTATAGTATTTTTTTTAATCTCCGATATCTCTCAGACTTAGTAGCCATCAGCTGCATTTCCAATACACAATACACAACTTCTATTCAATTTTTTCTGGCTGTCATGTAGAGATTCTTTATTGGCAGGGCCCGTCTACAGAACATCTGGTGCTTGACCATACTATTTATTACCTTTTTTTTTTACATTCACGTTTATTTTTTCAATCTCGGGTTCTTTTTTGTGTTCAGCGGCATGCTTAGCTCTGGCTAAGCATTGTATTATTTTTAAGGACCTTAATGAAGGGGACTGAGAGAAACATTATGCTCTACAAACTTAGTTTCCCTGTTCTGACCAGTACCTTTTATAAGGATTGTTTGAATAGATTTTCATTTAAAAATGTGAAATCTTACAATTTTTAGGATGTAGGGGGAACTGCAGCACATTGATACATGGAGCACATTGATACACCCCCTCTACTGCTCACAGAGTCATTACAGGAAGTTTCACAACAGCTCCTAAAGGTGATGCTAGTGCACTCAACTACATACAGAAAGTCTTGGAATGATTCAGTTGTTTGATGAAACGGGATGGGTGATTTATTGTTTTTGTAGATCAAAAGTAAATTTGAGTTTTACAATTGAAATGGTATTATACAACTGTTCTAGTGTTTTTAACCGAAAAGAATACTTTCCCTGGCAAGTAAAACTACTTTTTATCAGTTTCTCATTCTTTTTTGTGAGATAAATTATGAAGTATTGGATTTGAGACTTATTTTATTCAAAATGGCTGTATGGGGTACATTGATACAGTCTTTGTCGGGACACATTGGTGCAACCTAAATCCTTTTCTAGTTCATTTTTTCATTACCTTTTATTTTTTTTTTACAATGCACTCCTTAATCCAACCATTTTTCGCTAAAAATTTCTAATATTAGTTTTTATAGAAGTGAAATAGCTTTAATTTCTTTATATTATAACATTTTATAGTATTTTTGCAAAGAGAAGACGTACGAACTTACCCAACATATAGTGCTAGTAGAACTAATTAAATTAAAGGACGGCAGCCTGGAAAATCTCAAATTTATATCAATTCTCCAGAGAAAAAAGTATTTTCTACATGAAAAATGTTACGTAAGAGAAACAAGCTGCAGAACAGTGCAGGATAATTATATTAAAAACAGAATTTTTAATACAACTGTCTTTTATTTTCTGTTTATAAACCGATTTATAAACAGAAAACCTGGTAATTTTTTCATCTTTCCTAAGAAATAAGATAATGCTGGGGTTGAAGTACCAGATATGACAAAGTTACCACAGCCAACAATTAGACAAGGAGCAGCCAGAACATCAGGTCATTATACATGTCATTTTGATTGCTTTAATATTGCTTACAAATAAAGTGTGGGTGATTTGAATTTTTATAAATAATATAAAATGGTTTGCTAACTATTCTTCTATGAAAATTATGCATTGGCGTTATTTTGTCTCCATTTTTTCCCATACGAGTCAAAGTGTATCAATCTGCCCCGGTTATGGGGCACATTGATGCAAATTACTTTTTTTGATTTTTTAACCGACTTCCAAAAAGGAGAGGAGGTTATCAACTCAACGCGTATGCATTTTTTTTATATATGTTCACCGATTATTCCGAAACTATCCAACCGATTAATTTAGTTTTGGTGTCAAATGAAAGAACTTGCTCTCGAATTAGTACCACTTCCGTTTCATAGAAATTGGTTCAGTATTTTTTTAGTAATTAGGCAAAAACTATAAAATTAGTGATTTTTCGCTAATTAAAAGTGTTGAATAAGTTCTCTGAATGGAGTGCAGTCAGGATGGCCGAGCGGTCTAAAACACCTGATTTAAGCTCTAGTTCTCGAAAGAAAGAGTGGGCTCGAACCTCACTACTGACATACATGTATACAATAACCTTTTTTCGTATCATAATTTTTACATGTACATTTTACAAATTAAATACTAATTATGCAATTAAAAATATTTTGTATTTAACCGTTAGCACAGCGTATCAAAGATCTTTTATCAACTCAATACTTTATAAATGAAAGAATCCTTAAATAATAGATATGCGAAAAGTAACATCACGTTGAATAACTTCGACGAATAGATTGCAGTCAGCATAGCCGAGCGGTCTAAGGCACCTGATTCTCGAAAAAAAGCATGGGTTCGAACCCCCACCCCTGACATACGTGTATAACATGAAGTATTTTTTTTCCGCATTATAATTTTTTTAACCGACTTAAAAAAAAAGAAGCGGTCATCATCAATTCGACGTGTATGTATTTTTTTTATGAATGTCATGAGGATATGTATGTTCACCGATTACACCGAAACTATCCAACCGATTAAACTAGTATTTGTATTAAATGAAAGAGGCTACACTCGAACTGATACCACTTCCATTTCATCGAAATTAGTTAATTACTTTTTTAGTAACTAGGCAAAAATTAATAATATTAGTGATTTCTCGGAAATTAAACGTAACATGGACGTTGAATAAGTCCACCGAATGGAACGCAGTACGGATGGCCGAGCGGTCTAAGACACTTGATTTAAACTCTGGTTTTCGAAAGAAATCGAGGGTTCGAACCCCACTCCTGACATACGTGTGTACAATAATATTTTCCGTCTTATAATTTCTAACCGACTTCAAAAAAGGAGGAGGAAATTATCAAATCGACGCGTATGTATTTTTTTTATGTATGTTCACCCATTACTCCGAAATTATCCAACCGATTAATTTGGTTTTTATGTTAAATGAAAGAGGTTACTCTCGAATTGGTACCACTTCCATTTCATCGAAATTGGTACAGTACTTTTTTATTAATTAAGCAAAAACTAATAAAATTAGCGATTTCTCGCAAATAAAAAGTAACATGTATTTTGATTAATCTCGCCGAATGGCGTGTAGTCAGGATGGCCGAGCAGTCATAGCGCCAGGTTTAAGCTCAGGTACTCGAAAGAGAGGGTGGGTTCGAACCACACTCCTGACATGCGTCTATAATTAACTGTAATTTTTTTGCCGTATTATAATTTTTATTAACTGACTCCAAAAATGTAGGAGGAGGTTACCAATTCAACGGGTATGTATTTTTTTATGTATGTTCACCCATTACTCTGAAATTATCCAACCGATTAATTTGGTTTTTATGTTAAATGAAAGAGGTTACTCCCGAATTGGTACCACTTCCATTTCATCGAAATTGGTACAGTATTTTCTTAATAATTAGGCAAAAACTAATAAAATTAGTGATTTCTCGCTAATTAAAAGTAACATGGATGTTGAATAAGCTCCCTGAATGGAGTGCAGTCAGGATGGCCGAGTGGTCTAAGGCGCCAGATTTAAACTCTGGTTCTCGAAAGAGAACGTGTGTTCGAACTCCACTCCTGACATGCGCGTATAATTTATTATAATTTTCCCTATTATAATTTTTGTTTACCGACTTCAAAAAATCGTTAACTTTTCACTAAAAAGAGAAAGATAAACTTTTCTACCAAAAATTGAACCGACTTCAAAAACTACTGCAAAGTGAAAAAAAATTTTTTTTTACATAATAGCAATAAGAAATTAAATTAAGAGCATACCATGCGTATTATTATATTTATGTACATTAATTTTATTTTTTGGAGTCGGTGCGAGCCAAGCCAAGTTCAAAATTAAAATTAATTATCCAATGCAAATCCTAAATGTATAAAGTTAAATTTTTTAAACTAAATATTAAATTGTAAAAAAAAACTCGTAAATACTTGGATGTGTGTCTATTGGAAAATTACATGTAACTTGGCTTGGCTGGCACCGACTCCAAAAAATTAAATTAATGTACATAAATATAATAATACGCATGGTAATTACTACGCTCTTAATTTAATTTCTTATTGCTATTATGTAAAAAAATTATTTTTCACTTTGCAATAGTTTTTGAAGTTGGTTCAATTTTTGGTAGAAAAGTTTATTTAAAATTACACCAAAAATAATATATAAAACAACAATAGTACATTTTTATAACACACTACACAGGTTCTGACATCACATAGAAAAATAACTTGAAATATCTGCTTTCTAGACACCAAAAAAATTTTTAGAAAAAAGCTGTATCACTGTGCCCCAGTTCCCCCTACGCTTTGGTTTTGGATGGATTTCGTGTTTTAAGGTACAGAGATTACGAAAAACATATTTATACAAAATATTCCTATGTCCTTCCATATAGTCCGTTTCTGTGTGTGTGTGTCACTTTTTATTATCGAAAATTGCATGAAATTCTGAAAAGAATTAGACCAAATTTCGTCTATATGTTTATGGCAGTGGAAATCAGGTCCTGGTTAAAGCAAAAAATATTCCATCGGAAGGGACCGCTGTAACAGTGATTTTCGTCCGTTTTTCATATTTTATCATCGAAAAGTGTATGAAATTACTTAAAAAATTTAAACAAATTTAATGTGTAATGTTTTTGGCTATGCTCAGCAGCTCCTCCTTGAAGTTGGAAATATTTCCGTCAGAAGGGAACTTCTATAATAACGATTTTTTCGTCGTTTTCATTAATGTACCATCAAAAATGTACCATCATGATGTTGTGCACATAATTGAACCGAATTTCCGTATATCTTTTTGGTCATGGTCTGCAGGTCTTCGAAGATGGTGGAAATATTCCTTTCGAAGGAAAGGGAAGGCGTTATAATAGCGTTTTGGGGAAATTTTCATTATTGCACCATAGAAAAGTGTATGAAATTATGTATAGAATTGAACCAAAGTTTATGTCTTTGTTTTTGACTATGGACAGCATCTTTGAATTTGAGAATTATCTGCCGGAAAGAGAAATTATAATAGCATTTTTTCTCGATTTTTCATAGTTATTTGCACATAGGCTGGTCATGCAGTGACGGATAATTCGCATTCAACTAACCCAGTGATTTTCAAGTGGCTGATGTACAAGAGAATAACGACAAATATCGATTTTATATAATATTATGTTCGAAATTAACTCGTTTTTACTCCGACTAGTAAAATGAAGAAAAAAAAACTTAAGACAAAAATCGAAGTTGAAGTAATTATTGAAGAATTGACATGTGTAATTTTTTTTGAATTATTAACCTGTTTGAGAACGAAGAAACATTTGGAATTATCACATCCGACTAGTATTTTTTTCTTCTTATTGAATGTAACCAAGCACTTATCACAAACACTTTACCACAAAGATGAATCACTACAAACTACCTTACTGTGCTTATTAACATAATGCTGAATTGAATCATTTTATTTCTCTCCACCACTTGTGGTTGCGCCCATCTAAATTCTACGAGTAGTTAAAGATTTTTATATTAGGCAATTTTGCTTCTGGTGACCCTTAATATTATGAAATATACTTCTATATTATAAAACATAAGCGAATGCGTCAATAATCTGTCGTCAAAACCATACTGGAAACAATATGTGGGAGTTGCAACAATCGGATTCATCATCCGGCAGCCCATGCTTGCTAAATTTCCCACTAGATTGTGTACTCGATTGTGGATCTTTACCAGTATTTGAGTTCATGTACACATACACATATACTTCTACAAGCATAAACACATGCACAATGCATCCAGACATCCACATAAATACTCGCATGCATACACATGCAAGCACACACATGTATGGCAATTTTGACACCAATAGTATGTTGCAATAAAGAAGTTAAACTTTTACTAATAAGAATATTTGACGAAATTCTACAGTAAAATATTTAAAGTAAGATTCTCGTGATTGATATTTTGGCGAAAGAATCTCATTTGTTATTACTATTACATAAAATGATTTTAATAAACATTATTTAAAATTATCTAAGTCTAAATTTCCATTCAAATGAATAAATATTCTTGGACGTTTTCCAAAATATTCACTTTCCTAAAGTAAACTGAATTATGTTTGCATTCTAAGAATTTAACATTAATAATTATAAAATGAGGGAGAAAATTCCGTTCAAAATTCATCTGAAATAATATTTATGAAAATCTATTTACTTTGCCACATAAGCCCGTTAATTTCTCGATACGATCTCCAGCAATTTAATCCAATTATGAAAATTAATTTAAACTCCATTTAGGAATACGGCCTATGTAGCATCATTATTGATTTACAAGTACATTTATGCTTTTAAAAGAACGTAAATATATCGAATTGAATAGATATAGTCAAAGAAAGTATTACTTCAATGAATTGAATTATTTCAACCATGATTTCTGTAATACTTAGAAAAATAAAATTATATAGAATTTGGTATATTTAATTTTTTTAGAAGTGCATATAAAATTTCATGAGAAATTCTAATAACAGCAAAAAATTTAAAGACTATTTCAGTGTTTATTAAATTAATAGTTTAAATTGAATTAATTTAAGTCAATAGCGCAGTCAAATTAATTTTTTTATAACTGAATTTTAAAAAAGAGTTTTAAATACAATTTCTTTAGAATTTTTTTAATCTAAATAAATTATGGTTTCGGGTTATAGAAAAAATCAAAAAAAATTGTAGTTTAATGAATTAAATCATTTCAATAATGATTTCTGTAGCACTTTGGAAAATTCGTTTAATATAAAATTTAGTCTTTTTAAATTTTGTTAGAACTGCATATAAAATTTTATGAGAAATTCTAAGAAACAGCAAACTTTTAGGATATTTTTCGTGTTTATTAAAGCAGTAATTTAAATTAAGCAAATTTAAGTCAAAAAAGCAATCAAATTAATCTTTTATAACTGAGTTTAAAAAAAGGGTGCGTCATCTATAGATTCAAGAGAATTTTATTAATCGAATAAATTACACTTCGAATCATAGAAAATAATCTAAGGAAGTATTAATTCAACGAATTAAATCATTTCAAAAATTATTTCTGTAGTGCTTCGGAAAATTCGCTTAATGTAAAATTTAGTATTTTTAAATTTTTTTAGCAATGCATATAAAATTTTACGAGAAATTCTAAGTAACAGCAAAATTTAAAGAATATTTTCATGTTTATTAAAGTTGTCTTATTTCAATTAAATTATTTTAATTCATCATAGAAGTAAAATCAATCTTTTATAACAGAATTCAAAGCAAGGGGTTTCAACACGTTTTCTATAGAAATTTGTAAGTCTAATTAAATTATGATTTCTGTTCATAGAAATAGTTAAACAAACTAACAGTTCAATGAATTAAATCATTTCAAGGGTGAATTCTGTAATACTTCGAAATATTCGCTTAATGTAGAATTTAATCTTTATTAATTTACTAGAAATACACATAAAATTTTATGAGAAAATCTAGATAGTAGCAAAATTTAAAGAATATTTTAATGTTTATTAAATTAAAATTTTAAGCTGAACTAATTTAAGTTGCAGTCGAATTGGTCTTTTATAATTAAATTTAAAAAAATGGTTTCAACAACGTGTTCGATAGAAATTTTTAAATCTAAATAAATTATGGTTTTGGTTTATAGGAAACAGTCAAAGAAAGTGTAGTACAAAGGATTAAATCGCTTCAATAGTTAAATCGTTATCACGCTGTTATGTTGCTTTTTCTGGTCAGAAATGTTCCAACAAATGAAAGATAGTCAGAAAGAGTGTGTATATGTATCTATGAACTAAATTTTCCTCATAGATTTCCTCCAATTGACACCACGTCGTTGAATGAAAAGCAGCTCCGTGTAGCTATTAATCCGCCACCTAACTGCTGTTTTAATAAAATCTCTTTTTCTTTTTTTAAATCATCCCAATAATATTTCTTTGATTAAAAGAGGTGAAACTTAAATGCTCCTGAAAGCTGGAACTATTATTGGGATGTTTTGAGAAAAGAAAAAGATTTTATTAAAACATCAGATAGGTGGCAGATTCATTGCAACATAGGGCTGTTTTTCGATCAACGATGTGGTGTAGCTTGTATATCTTTCTGGAAACTTTAATTCCAAGACTCTTTCTGGCTATCTTTCATTTTTTGCAATACTTCTGACAGAAATAAAAAACAGATATAACAACAAATAATGCGCTTATTCACACTTCAAAATATTTAAATTTTACAAAGGCCGCTCAGATATATTGATTTAAACTCTATCGATAATTTATGAGGAGATGTAGCAAGATGAGTTTATAAAATGGTCTATATAAAAGTCTTTTTCAGCATAGGAACTACAATTGAAAATGAATAGTACTAAATCAATCCCGAACTGTGCCAAAAATTACTGATGTCGTGGAAAGATGGAATATTTGCAATCATTAAACTCATAGGTGGGTGCATAATACATTAAACACTTGATTCTTCGGTTACTATATTGAATTTATTTTTTGTTCTTAAAGTTTTTACACAGACGAAAATAATGATTTTTTGAACAATAACTTTATTTTCGTAACACAATACTCACAGTTGAATTTTGTTGACGTTTTTATTAGCTTTTAGAGTTGATGATACATATTATAAGGGAAAAAGTTTCATTTCTTTAGAAATTTATCAAAAAAATTAATATTTTTTGCTGTCCTTATAGTTTTTACACGCACTGTAAAGAGAAGAATTCATGAATAAACTATATTTATTTATGAAAATATCTAAAATTTGATCAAAACATAAGATATAAGTTTAAAAATTTCAAAACTCAGTGATTTTCAATACCGTGGTTCTGAACGTTGTTTCCAAGGAGATTGAGTTTTTTTACCTTGAAGCTAAAGGAAGGTTATTTTCCATGGCGCCATTATAGAATTCAGAAAGATAGCAACATTTTCGACCTATAATCCTTTTAAACAAGCTGATTTTCAAATGTGTAATTGATATTACTTATCAATCCCGAAAACAATCATCAGTGATTAAGACAGTGACATATAAGGTCAAGGTATTTGAAAAATATACCATTCAAGCGGAAAAGTATGACAACCCGATTACGAAAGATAGTCATTAAAGTGAAATCATCATCTAATCTTCTATTATCTAGTAATATTTTTTAAAAATTGCAAATTACTATGCTTTTAGAGGATACGAAACCTGAATAGTACACACACACACACATATATATATATATATATATATATATATATATATACATGCGTGTAAGGGTAAAAATATATTTAGCTACAAGCTTTGTTCTAGTTTCTGTTATTATTGTTAGTAGCAATTAGAAATAAAAAGGTATAAAAAAATAACGATGTGGCGAATATAGAAGTAATAAATCAATTCTTTGCGCAATAAAAATGAATCTGGAATTCATAATCTCATTTGCAAAGTGTCATACTTTTTACTATTTCGGTTTTTCTTTGCAAAAAATCATCGTATACAAAAACAACCAATGAAAGGTGAGAAATCTTAAGTTCTTAATAGCATTAGAATGGATTTCGGAGAATTGATGTATTTTTATTTTTAAACATTTCTTGCTTTTTAAAGCGAAAGCCACTGAAGCATTTCATTCCTAAAGCTTAGTTAAACATCCAGAAAGCGATTAGAAAAAAATGTTACTATAGATAGATCTTTTGTAATTCAAATTATAAATACTAGAGTGAAAAGGTAAGTATCTATTGAAGAAAAGTATTAAAAAATATGTACAAAAAAAATATTTGTACAGTAGGGCACCGTTAATCCGAACAAACCGTGAGTGACCGTAGTTCGAATAAACAAAAATTCAGATAAGTGGATAGATAGTTTAAGGGATTATTCCTGACTATATTAAAACCTTCACATTTTATAAGGCTAAGACTGCCATTGGCGTACTGGCGTGTTTAAAAATTATTTTTTGTTGCTGTTATCTTTTTAACTATATATTTATATAGAGAGAAAGAAAGATATGTGTGTATGTATGTATAAATATATATTGTTTGTTTTTTACTTACATTTCTTAACATTTGATTTTTTTTAACCATTTGGATAATGGCTGTTGCTTTCGGTCTAGAAATATCTGAATCCTTGTGATGTCAACTTTATTCGTTTTCTGATTGAACCATGTTTAATCCATGGCGTACACGTACGTAATATATTACTTTACGTAAACCACTTTTTTTTTTTTTTTTTTTTTTTTTTTTTTTTTTTTTTTTTTTTTTTTGTTAACAGAAAGATACAGTAATCTACTATTTTTCATTTTACTTTCAACAGAAATGAAATACTTCTGTTGCCATAATGACAAAAAAAGTGTTAATAACCACAAAAAAATTAATAACCTGGAAACAAATTGAGATGCAGCTTTGAAACAAATTGCATTTAAACGTGCATCTATTCTCCTATACAACGGTGTAAAAATTAAAAATGTGCGATGTTTAGAAGTTTAAAAATCTGCAGTAGCGATAAATGTAAAACTGAAATTTCAGTTAAAAATTGTTTATGATTAGTCCAGCAATATTAATGTTTAATACAGTGGCGGACGAAAGTTTCCGGCCAGCAAAATTTTTTTAGTTAATTTAAGGGACACACACTTATACTTACTTCCACATTTGTACCTACATTTAAACCACATTTGTACTTACTTCATTAATTTTAATCCCAAATTTATTTGGTATCCATTTTACTCACTTTTTTATTTGTGGGTAAAAGTGAGAGTAAAGTATATATCCATATGAAGATTAATCTCAAAGTGATAATTATACATTTTATAGATATAATAGATAGGCACTTTTTTATAAAATAACATTTAAGTATGAATAAATTTAACTGAGAAAATTAAGAATAAAGGAAAACGTATGTTCTCAAAAGTCTCTGGCCACCTTCTCAAGTTCGGACATAGTGTCTGCCATCATTCTCAAAAAAGCTTGAAATTCAATTGATAGTAAAACAGTAGTTTTGTCCAGTTTTCACTTGACAGACTTTGTGTTTTTTGGAAAACGTCAGTCGAATACTGTTACATTTTTTTACCTATGAAAAATTTTTGAACACCGACTCTTCTATAAAGTTCTGCATCACGTCAGCATCTTGACACGGTAGACCGACTTATTTCAGCAATATTTTCATTCCGTAAATTGCGGGATATTGCAACGGAATTTTAAAGGGGGTCATCAATTGTTTTTCTCCGGACAATTCTGACCACAAGAATATTAATTTTCCGGAGTCTCCCGTACCTCAGAAAGTCCAAAAGGTCATGGCCAGCTTTATATAATTTTTAAATATCGTTCACAATCGATCTACCGATCAATAACTTTGCCGAAATATTTCGAGAAGTTTGGCCTTTTAACGACAAACTAATCAATAATTTACGAACAATAATTGTTGAGCTTTTCAATTTTGAATTTAAACTATTCTATTCACCTTGATTCATTTACAAACACGAATAAAGAACACTTTACTGATAGAAAAAACTAAGGAATGATGAGTGGCCGGAAACTTTTGCACACGCGAATTTCAAATTTTGCCCCTTTGCATGAAGCTTTTTCAGTATCCAATCAAAATGATTATATGGTCAGAGGTCATTCACTTTCACATATTCCTAACTTTTGAAGCATTTATGCTTCTTCTTTTCTGAAACCTTCTGGTAAATAAATCAAAGAAACTAACTGGCCGGAAACTTTTGACTCCCACTATACATGCCATACGTAATATATGACTCTGCGTAACGTCAATCGAACGTACAAAAATAAATTCTTTTGTATGTAACGTTTTGTATATTATGTAAGCCACGTTTTGATCTTCATAAAGATGATGTTAATTATTATTATTAATGTTATTAAATGTAGAATTTATTTATATATCTAAAATTTTAGTCTTTAAAAATATATTTTTCAAAATGATCTTTGTAATTTGTTAAATTGCATTTTTTAATCATCTTTTAAGCGCTAAAGATTATAATTTAATCAGAAAATCTTTCGTTAGTTGCTTGCTTCAAAGAAGACATTCTTTCAATGCTGTCTCATCTCGAAGTCTTCTTAAATACATTCATCAAATAAAATCAGCGTTCTTCTACTGTTCGAGCTATTTCATATATATTTCCAAACATTCAAAGGCTTCGTTATATTTTGAGCATGGATCATTTTGAGAGCATTCGTTTCCATTTTCTTCATTTTCTTATTTCGTTGTTATTGCCTCCAGCAATACACTAATCGGGGCGCCGATTTCGCATGCTAAATCTGTAAGGGGGAAAATGAGAGAACTAGGCTGTTCGGATAATTGGAAGTTTGGTTGATTGGAGTTCCGATAATCGGCGCTATATATATAAAAAAAACATACATATGTTACAGACCAATCCCGATTTTAGGCCAAACTAGATTGGCCTAGGCTAAACTAGCCTATCCTAACTCCCATCAGATAAACTAGTTTTTCCTAGTCTAAACAAATCTATCCTAACGCCCATCGGATAAACTAGTTTTTCCTAGGTCAAACTAGTCTATCCGAACGGCCATCGGATAAACTAGTTTTTCCTAGGCCAAACTAGTCTCTCCGAACACTCATCGGATAAAATAAATTTTTCTAGGCAAAACTAGTTTGGCCGAACGGTCAAACTAATTTAGCCTGCTATTCTTTGGTTTCAACTAGTTTATCCTAGGCCAATTCAATTTGGCGTGATTTTATTGAATCTAAAGACCGCCATGGAGTCAACTTTCTATTTTTAATCTAATTTATCCTAGGCCGATGATATTTGACACAATTTTAACTCACAGACAATTAAACCTGAGAGCTAATGTGCTAGCAGATTCTGTGTGTGTGTATTTAACCATTTACGTATGCATGTGCGTATGTACGTAATGCGATAACTCCTGATAGAAATATATAATTTGCTTCAAATTTTGGACATTGATTTATCCTGATAACGAACTTTACTGATTAGTTTCAGGAGTTCATTGGATAAGAATAAGGAGAGGGGAAGAAAAGGCTAGTCCGCACCCCCACCCCTTTAATTTAGTTAGATCAGTTTTTCATGCCAAAGCATTAGATTTCATTAAGTTTTAGGTGTGATATGATTTTGATAAGCACCTCTATGATTACTTGTGGGTGTTTATTGTTTACGTATAAAGAAAGAAGGAATGGGGGGTAAGCCCCTTAATTTATGTAAATAAACCGATTTGTTTCAAATTTCGGATGCAGGTTTCTTCTGTTAAGACGTTTACCTGAATATTTTTGAGGGTTCTGAGGTTAAATATAAAGGGAGAACGGATTATTTTTTCCATCGGATAAAAACTTTTGGTTTTAAGAAAAGATTTTTAATTCGTAACAGATATTGGTTTTCGGACACATCACTTCACGCGAAATTGTTCATATTAAAAAACTAAATATCCGACCACTTTAAAAAATAAGAAAGAAAAATCTTAAAGAAAGCATGACACTTGAAATTTAGGTTGGGGGAGGGTAGAGTAAGGGGACTCTAGATTTTTTTAAAAAGCTCGGCGTTTTTTAACGGTTTAGCTGCTAATTAAATATTAAAATTATTTGAAACTTTTAGAAACAAAATAAATCATGATGTTAAATATTTAAGAAAAAGGATGCCGCATCGAAATACCACTTTTTTTTATTAGCAAGTTTTGTAAAAATGCTAAATTCTTGCTGGAACTTTTTGAAACATTGTGATAGTTTATGGTATATGATAAAAAATTATAAAAAAAGTCCCATTATGAAAGTCAAAGAGGGTGGGGGGGGGGATCCGTTGTATTTCCTGATTTTGTTCGCAACAAAATCTGGGAATAATATAACGGAAATTCTAGGTTTTAACCCTTTCCGGCACACTGTGCCGGTCTGAGATACCAAATTTTATTCCAAACTTGCAAACGGTAACAACAATATTTTAGTAACATTTTGCTTTTACAATAAAAGCTTAAATTAAGGATTTCAAAGTATGTAAAAAATTCGTTTGTGAATTCCGGTATCAGTCGATAATTTCTCATTTTACTAATAGTTTTGCCCGTGCCGAAAAGGGTTAAAGCACAGCGACCTCGAGTAACATATCTACTAATAAGTTGTTTAACGGTGTTTCATTCAGATACAGTTTTGTTAATAATAGAGTGCGCTCCCTGGTGTTAGAATGAGGAACTAATATAACGCGGCTTATTTAAAACTTGCTGGCTTCGCCCGCTATCGGACTGCCGTGGGCAGCGAGGATACGGTACGAAATTCGTTCGCTTCGAGGTTCTTTCGAAAAGGAGGGTTGCATTCGGCAGTGTGTGCTCAGCACGCTTGCTACGATTTGAGTTTCGTTCGCTTCGAAGTTCGTTTTAAAAGGAAGAGGGTATTCAGCAGTGTGCGTGCAGCATACCTGGTATATGCTGCCATAGGCAGTGGGGGCGCGTATGAAGAACTAATGCACGAAATTTAATGAAAATTTATATTCAGGTAGTTTCTGATCTAAATTGATGCTGATTAGTTTTTGGTGTAAATCGCTCATCAGGTTGAGCTGCTGTTTCGCGTTTCTTATGATTTACGCATCAGCTTTATCTTAATAACTAATACATAAATTTCCCTCAAAGTTCAGATTCAGTCCGTGATATGAGTTGGTGTTGTTTCTATTTTGAAGTAAATCACTCAACATGGCTATTCCATGCTGCATTTTTCAGAATTTTCGCAATAGCTGTATCTTAAGAGCTAATGAATGGAATTTAATAAAAATTTATATTCAGATAGTCCCTGATATAAATTGATGCTGATTACTTTTTCATGTAAATCGTTCAAAAGATGGCGCTTCTAAACTGCATTTTTACCGATTTACAACAACACTATTTCAGTAACTAATTTTCGGATTTACATAAAACTTCCAGATTCAGTAAATCCGTGATATAAACTAATTCTGTTTACGTTTTCATGTTAATTGACCAATCGGTGGCGCTATTGTGCTCAATTTTCGCGATTCCTGAACTAGTTCTTTCGCAAGAATTAATGCACGAATTTTCATCAAATTTTAGATTCAGTAAGTCCCTGATATAAATTAGTATTCTGTAGTTTTTGGAGTAAATCTCTCGAAAGGTAGCGCTGCTATACGCAATAGCTCTATCTCAGGATCTAGGAATGTTCATCAAACTCCAGATTCTGTTAGTCCTTGTTATAAATAATTACTTTTTAGTTTTTGGAGTTAATCGTGCAACAGGTGGCGCTGCTATGTGGCATAATTCATGATTATCGCAATAGTTCTATCTCAAGAACTAATGCACGGATTTTCATCAAACTTCAAATTCAGTTAGTCTCTGATATTAATTAATATTCTTTTGTTTATAGAGTAAATGGCTCAATAGGTAGCGCTTCTATCCTGTTTTTTTATGATTTCTGCGATAATTCTATCTCAAATAGTAATAATACACAGATTTTCATCAAATTTGAGATAGAGTTAGAATTTGAAAGACGTTGTTGCAGATTTTTCAAAAAATTCCAGCAAGAATTTAACATTTTTACAAAAATTACTATTTGAAAATGTTGGTATTTTGATGCGGAATCCTTTTTCTTAAATATTTATCATCATGTTTCTTTCACTTCGAGGTTCGTTCGCTTCAACATGCGTCCGTTTCGAGATTTCATATAAAAGAATGGGACCGATAGCGGGCGAAGCCATCTGGTTTGAACTAAATCGCGTTGTAATTAGTTCCAAATTCCAATACCAGGGTGCTCGCGTTACATTAGTTCCACATTCTATCACCAGGGAGCTCACCCTATTATCAACAAAACTGTATCTGAAGGAAACTCTGCTAAATAATGATATGTTACTCCATGTCGCGGTGCTTCAAAACAAGAATTTAAGATTTTTGCAAAAATCACTATTCGTAAATAGTGGCTTTTACCGCGGAATATATTTTTTAATATTTATATCACGTGCCATAAACTATCTTAAAGTTCCAAATAGATCAACCTAGAATTTCCGTTATATTTCCTGATTTTGACATCGCCCCCCCCCCCACCCTCTTTCCCTTTCGTAATGGGACTTTTTTATAATTTTTATCATATACCATAAACTATCACAAAGTTTCAAAAAGTTCCAGCAAGAATTTAGCATTTTTACAAAACTTGTTAATAGAAAATAGTGGTATTTCGATGCGGCATCCTTTTTCTTAAATATTTAACATCATGTTTTATTATGTTTCTAAAAGTTTCAAATAATGTTAATATTTAATTAGCAGCTAAAAAGTTAAAAAACGCCGAGATTTTTAAAAAAATTCTAGAGTCCCCTTACTCTGTCTTCCCCCCATCCTGAATTTCAAGTGTCATGCTTTCTTTAAGATTTTTCTTATTTTTAAAAGGGGTCAGATATTTAGTTTTTTAATATGAACAATTTCGCGTGAACTAATGTATCCGAAAACCAATATCTGTTACGAATTAAAAATATTTTCTTAAAACCAAAAGTTTTCGTTCGATGGAAAAAGTAATCCGTTTTCCCTTTATATTTAACCTCAGAAGCCTCAAAATTAATCAAGTAAACGTCTTATCAGAAGAAACCTACATCCAAAATTTGAAACAAATCGGTAAATTCTCCGTGAAATTCTCCTATTTACGTAAATTAAGGGGTTACCCCCCCCCATCCCTTCTTTCTTTATACGTAAACAATGAACACCCACAACTAATCATAGAGGTGCTTTATTAAAATTATATCATACCTAAAATTTTAATAAAATCTAATGCTTTTTCATGAAAAACTGACCTAACTAAATTAACGAGAGGGGGGGATGTGGACTAGCCTTTTCTTCCCCTCTCCTTATTCTTATCCAATGAACTCCTGAAATTAATCAGGAAAGTTCGTTATCAAGATAAATCAATATCCAAAATTTGAAGCAAATTGGATATTTCTATCAGGAGTTATCGCATTACGCACATACGCACATGCATGCTTAAATGGTTACATACACACACACTGAATCTGCGAGCACATTAGCTCTCAGGCTTTAATTGTCTGTGAGTTAAAATCGCATCAAATTGCAACCGCCTAGAATAAATTAGATCAAAACTAGAAAGTTGGCGCTGTGACGGTTTTTAGATTGAATAAAATCACGCCAAATTGAATTGGCTAGGACAATCTAGTTCGGCCTAGGATAAACTAGTTGAAACCAAAGAATAGCAGGCTAAACTAGTTTATCCTAATGACCGTTCGGCCTAGGAAAATGTATTTTATCCGATGGGCGTTCGGATAGACTAGTTTGGCCTAGGAAATACTAGTTTATCCGATGGACGTTATGATAGACTAGTTTGGCCTAAAATTGGGTTTGGCCTGTAATATATACATTCTTTCTCTACAAAACCCCTTTTTTTGTTGACACTATTTACGAAAAAAAATTAAAAAAAAAAGAGTTTAAACCGTGTACAAAAGAAATCAATCAAATCTTTTGCGTAATGGTGAGAAATCTCGAATCCTTAATAGCATTTACGATTGATTTTTTGGTATTAATGTCTTTTTGGTTTCTAAACATCGCTTCTTTTTTCCTTTTCCGAGCAAAAACTACGAAATAATTTTCTACACAAATCTTAGTTACATATCAAGAAAAGATCAAAAAAGAACATTACTATACATCATTCTTTTGTAAGAATTAAATGCTTTAGTTAAAAAAGAAAGAAAGAAAAAGAAAAAAGAAAAAAAAGAATGTTCAGGAAAAAAGTATCTAAAAATATTATACACAAAAAATAATATTTTAATGAAAAGAGAAAAAATATTATTTATATACAAGCTTCTTTTAGTTGGAATTGGGTAGAAAAAGAATAAAAAAGACTTTTCAATGAATACAAAAGTAATTTGTCAAATCTTCGCGTAATGGTGAGAAATCTCGAATCCGTAATACCATTTACAATGGATTACTTGGTACTAATGTCTTTTTGGTTTCTAAATGTCGTTTCTGTTTTTTCCTTTTTTTTTCTTTTCAGAGCAAAATCTACGAAACTATTTACACAAAACTTAGTTACAAATCAAGAAAAGATCAAAAAACAACATTTACTATATGTCATTTTTTTGTTAGAATCAAATACTTTAGTGAAAAATAAATTTCAGAAAAAAAGTATTTAAAAATGTTATACACAAAAAAATAATATTAAAAAATATTTATTATTTATCTACAACCCGTAAGGCATGGTGACGTCCCTGCGACGTCGTTGTGAAGTCACATTGTGACTTTGTGACCATCGATTGTCGATGTGACGTCACGTGACGTCGATGTGAAGTCACAGTGACCAAAATGTGAAGTCGTTATGGCCGTTTTAGAGCTCGTTTGTGACGTTTCACAAAGTGGTCACAATGTGACAAATTTGTGAAAAATGTGTCATTTGTGACTAATTTGACATTAACATTGTGACGACACTGTGACAAAAGCAACGATATTTAAATTGCCAGAAATATGTTTTTTTTAAAGTAAATAACATGTTTTGAAGAATATTTGTATTTTTTTTTTATTTTTATATAAAGTCACATTTCAGTCACAGTGTGACGTCACTGAGTGGTGGCATTTTGGTCACAGATGTTATGTGACCAAAGTGACTCACAGTGACGTCATTGTGACGTTACTGTGACCATGCATGCTATGAGGGAAGTATCTTCTAATTGGAGCTGGGTGAAAAAATAGACTAAAAAGACTTTGCATTGAATACAAAAGTAATTTATTAACTTTTCACGTAATAATGAGAAATCTCCTTAATTTCATTTACAATTGATATTTTGGTATTAATGTCATTTTGGTTTTCAAGCATTGTTTATTATTATTATTTCCCGAGCAAAAGCTACATATCCATAAAACTTAGTTATACATCAAGAAAAGATTAGAAAAGAGTTATTATATAAATTGTTCGTTTGTTAGAATCATAAATACTTGGGTGAAGAAAAAAATCTTCTTCAGAAAAGAATATTTTTAAAAATTATATTCAAAATACAATATTTTTATTTACAAAAGGAAAATTATAGTATTTACCTACAAGGTTGTTTTAGTGGGAACTGGGTAAGGAAAAAAAGACTTTGTAACGAATTCAAAACTAATGTGTCAACTTTTCGGGTAACGATGAGAAATTTCGAATACTTAATATCATTTATAATTTATTTATGAGGCGTTTTTATTTTTCAAACATCTTTTCCTTTTCTTTCTCTTTCTTTCTCTCTTTTCTAAGAAAAATTACGGGATTATTTCATTAATAAAGCTTAGATAAACATGAAGAAAAGATCCGAAAAGAAATTACTACAGATAGTTCTTCAGCAATTCTCATAAATAGGCTATTGAAAAAGAAAAACACCTACTGAAACAAAAACAAGCATCTTATGTTAAAAAATATACATAAATAACAATTTATTTCTCTACAAACATTTTTTTATTGCATTGAAAAAAATGCATTTAAAAAAAAGTCGTGACGGATATGAAAGTATTCAAACCAATCATTTCTTACTACAATATTGAAAAATCTTGGATTTTTAAGTAACATTTGTAATTGATTTCTAGATTGTCGCGTTTTTTTATTTATTTTCTTTCTCTTTTTGCTTTTGTAAAGCAAAAACTACTACCCTATATTTCATTCATAAAATTCAACCATATCACTATTTATGATTTGTTTTCTGAACTGATTTTTCAGGGAAATTTTATTAATTAATTCATTATTTGTGAGGCTAACGATAGAATTTCTGTATTACAGGGAAGGTCTCCATAAAATGTGTACATAATAAAAGATCATACAAATTTACAGAAGGATTTCCAGTAGAATGTCTGAAAAGAAAACTACTTTTGAATGTTTGGCACAAAAAAAAAAAAAAAAAAAAAAAAAAAAAGGATTGCGTCTTGCAATTTGGCGAGCAACAATTTTATTCGTCTAGAAGTGGTTTTGACGAATTTTGAAATTTCTAGTTAAATTAGTGTTTAAATGTTCAGCTCTTAATGAATTTAATCTTAAACACTGAAACAATTTACTATTTTTCATGTAAAATTATATAATACATATTAGTTGCATGTTTCTGAAGTTATTTAATTTGGCGCAATTTCACAGCCTGGATAAGTTTTGAGTGTACAAATATCCGATAAAGAAAAGTGCCTTTATACATTTCATATTGAATAAGTCATTGTTTCTGTGCAACAATTCCATTCCTTCATTGTTTCTCACACTAACGACTCAAAGGACTTAAAAATATTTTAAGAATATATTAATCCAAATTCAAGTTAAGTATTCAACTGTTGAAATGCTACCGAATACATAACAATGTTCTTTTATTATTATTATATTATTATTATTATTATTATTATTATTATTATTATTATTATTATTTTATTTATTTATTTATTTTTTTTTTTAATTTTTTAATTTTTATTTTTTTATTTATTTATTTATTTATTTATTTATTTATTTTTTGGCAATATAACCATTTTACTCTTTTAATAAGTTTTGACTATTGCAAGCTCAAATGTTTCAGAAAAATGAGTAATATATTTGTTTAACAAGCTAT
Source organism: Maratus speculifer (assembly GCA_964019185.1). Classification (NCBI taxonomy): domain Eukaryota; kingdom Metazoa; phylum Arthropoda; class Arachnida; order Araneae; family Salticidae; genus Maratus; species Maratus speculifer. Next base: position 282,032,094 of record OZ025294.1, read on the forward strand.
GCTTTTCTGCACATCTTAGTCTCGACCTCTTAAACCATCATTTTAACGTTTTTCAATCATAATTCGAAAACTACTTGAAAAAAAAATTAAATTTTGAATTCGCATAAAGAAGGAAAAAATGAATACAAACGAATTCAAAAAATTGTAGGTTACAATTCATGTCTCTAATATTAATTTCTTAATTCAGAATTCATATTATAATTTTTTTAATTAAGTGTATTTATGTTTGGATTTTTTAGTATTATAACCACACAAAAATTATCACATTAATTTTATAATTTCTGAAGTTATAATGAAAAAAATAGAAAGTAATTTAACATTAGTAGCTCTCTATTTTAAATGCTTATAATTCAAAACTTTATTATCGAATTGACTCGAAATTTTGTTTCTATACACATTTTTAACAGAAGATTTTAAATAAATTCTCAAAAGTAGATATTGCCATTAAAAAAACATAGTATGGTCTGGTTTTGAACTGTAGATAACACGCTAAGTAAATTTTATATATATCATTTAAAAGTAGACTTTATTTCCAATCGTTTGGTAGCAGTAACTGTTTATTTTTTGCGACTATACATTATTTATATGAATGAGAATATTATGTAAAACTCTGTTAAAAGAATTGACTATGATCTGTAAAATAATACACATATTCGAGAACTTAAAGACCACACACAAAAAAATAGAAAAAAAATTTTTTCGGAATTTTTCGTAAAATTTTAAATACAATTCCTACACATAAAAAAATAAAAATACAAGACGGAACGAAATTTCAACATTGTTTTAAACACAAAATATATAATATGAATTTAAAAAGGTCACTGTTATACTTAAAAGTTGGTTAAAATAATCAAATAGATATGTTAATAGTTAATTTTATTTAAAAACATCTTTATTATATAGAATATTTCGATATAAAATATCTATTATTATAAAATATCTTTCTTTGAATTAATTTTATCTTTAATTATTTTACTTTTATAATTAATTTTTTAATAAACTTTATCATTTTTTAATAATCCTCTTTTTTATTATTATAAAATATCTTTTATCTTATTTAAATATGCCTTCTTTATTATTTTAAACAGCTGTTAAGAAAAACTGAACATTTAAAGCTCATATTATATTCTTTGTGCAAAATTCCTGCATTAGAAAAATACCAAATTTACTCTTAAAAATTGAATTTTTTATGACATTTATCTGTAATCACTCAACAAAAAAGCAATTCAAAAATAGCGAATAATGCGCCATAAATCAGAAAAATATTTATTTATTTAACACAATAATCATTTGTTCTCGGTTATTTTTATTTTTTTTTTTCTTAAATATTTTTTTTAACTTAGAATATTAAACATTTACCGACAGTTTTATTTATTCACATAATTGTTTTGTTCGTACAATTTGCTATTTATAATATCCTATGGTCCTATGTATAACTGAAACCTTTGCTATATAAATAGTTTATTTATTTCCAACAAAAAGAGGAAATGGGTAAATAATATTTGTGATACCATGGGGAGTTTAAAAAAATCGTATCAAATATAGGGTGCAATGGAGTAAAATACTGATGCGATAATGTACTTTTCTACACTGGGAAATGATTGTAGTATTTGTGTCTCGTACCCTAGGGTAATAAACAATAACGCGATACATGATAAAAACAGAAACAAATCCTTACTTCCGAATTGGTTTCAAGTTGTAATACATAAATTTTAATAAATTGAAAATGGAAGATTTTTTTTTTTAATATTGATTCAGATGTTAAAAATACATCATTTTAAACATGTAAAAGATAATTGCAAAATCTTATAACGTAAAACAAAAATAATTATGGACTAAAAGGTATTTTTTCACAGCTACAGTAAACAAAAATTGATATACTTCTCATAAATACATTACAAATGCCATGAAACAATTTTGCAATATTGAATATACCAACAATTTTTATACACTGCTAACTGAGCATAAAAATCAACACTTCTGACTAAAATCGTTTTCGGTTGTTCCATTTCGATTATGCATGGTTGTGTTCATTTTGAAAATTACTTAATTTTAAAGGCACCATCTTGAAAATGAACATATTTTACATGTGTTGTGTTACAGTGTTTTAAATTGTAAAAGTTTAAAATGTGTTGTTAATTTGGGGACAAAGTGATGTGCAAAACAACACTACTTTAAGAAACTTTTTTCATCAACATTATTTACAGCATTATTTCAACACAATTAATAACACTATTTTTAGAACACATTGTCAGATAGCAATACTCTCCAACATATTTAGAACACATTTCTAGAGAGCAATACTTTTGCAAACATATTAAGAACACAATCACAACACAAAAACGCATTACAACAAATTAATGTGTTGTGAAATTTGGGGACAAAAAGGGTTCCGAGATGTGTTTAGTTTTGTGTTTGAGCGTTTGCAATGTATTGTCCACTTTGTAATACAAAATTGTAAAGTATCCAGTTTTATTTTTAAATAAAATCAAATTTCACGCTTCTCTAGCTTTTTTAATAAGACAAAATTCATTAAGACAATTTTTTGCAATATCGACATGAAGATTTTCAAATGATAAACGAAACTTTGGTATGCGAAATATCATCGTCTGCAGAGGTTGGTTGATTGTATAAAGTTTAATGGCGCAAAATCCCTTTAGGGACATGCTGCGCCAAACAAAGACAAAATAAATAAAACATGATTATGGTCGGTTGAGAACTCCAATGATCAATTTGTATTAACTGGTGTGTTGGAAAATAAGAACAACAAATAAAATCGTGTTCTAAAACGTACTGTGCAAGTACTGTTGACTTTTGAGTATGTTGCAGATCTGCAACACGGTGATAAAGGAGTTAATTTACTAAAACTATCCTGAACTTGTGATAAACATTTTGGGATTCTTAGATAATAACATAACCACAAAACATTGTAAATAATGGTGCTCAACTTTAAAAGTTCACAAACAATTAATAAAGTAAATAAATAATAAAGGAAAATTCATGCATCGCGCAAAAGAAGAATAACCACTCAAACTGGGGGGGGGGGGGGAGGGGGGGTTACACGTTCGTCATGTGATCAAAATCACTAACAACTCAATAGGTAATTTATTGATCAAAAATGGAAAACACAGTTCGATTTCAAATTGTTTCCATTGTCATGGTTTCCAATTTTATATTTTTTCGTTAAATATATAATTTCGTTAACTATGTAATTGTGTCAAAACTTTTTGCGCTTGTTGAGCATAGCAGTTGAGTATATACAGCCTTAAGCAGTTCACTCCTATAGTGAATAATACTTAGGAATTCGTTAGCGTAGCTCTATATATGATCAATAGAATATACACACCATTCATAGTGCGAAAGTTTAATTAAACTTAAGATTGCAAATCATAATTCAAAACGCATTTCGAGCAATTATTGCTCATAGAAAATCCTGTAACCGAATTTTTTTGTGTGTGACTGCAAATGAACGATAATTGCAATGCACTCTATACTTTTCAGAACGCTACATATAATTCACCAAAATAATGCGCATGAATTTCATTATATTTGAAATAGTATAACATCATTAAAATTAACTAGAAACGATTTTTTACCATTGACCATTATTTAACAAAATTCATTTGTGTGACACTGTAAATGAACAATAAATGTTTTTCACCCCATATTCCATAAAGAGCGTGTTTTTGTACTCTTCATAAATGCATATCAATTTCAATATGTTTGAAATAGTGTAACATTCACAAAATGCAGCGGATAAGATAGTTCACATTGACCGTAACTCTGGAATATTTTTTATTGATAATGCAAACAAACTATAAATGCTACACATTTCATTTCCAATAACGACTGCGCTTTAGTAAAGGTTTATAAAAAAAATATATATGCAGTATTCAAAGTACAGTTTGGATGAATGCAATAAGTGCACAAATTTTAGATGTAAATTTTTGAGTGCGAAAATACAATAGTTATGCCATTTCGCAAACAAATAAAGTACATGTAAAACGGCTGATATTGATGCACCTTTTGCTGGAGAACTATTGAAGAGGTTTCAATATTTTTTTACTAACAGTTTTGGCAATAGCTTAGTTATAAGGTATTAAAATATTAAACTGATATATGATAAAATATTCTATTGATAGGCAATAAACTGAAATAACAAAATAATAAAAAAAATAAACTCAAAAGTTATGTTAATTTTAAAAGAGACATATTCTTTTGTTGTTAAAATTGCATACTATCGTATTTTTCCATTTTATTTTATATCGAACCAGCATGTGTAGTTTAGATATTTTCAAATCTATTCTTTAAAAAGTATTGAAATCGCTTTAGTAGATCCCAAGATAAAAATATTCCAAAATCAGCCGTTTTTCATCTAATTTCTGTTATCTTTAAGCGATGAATTTAATCTTCAGAAATCATCTCATAATTTTAATTCTTGATTATGACGAGAGTTTCAGTTTAAAATGTTACTCCAATAGTTTAGGGGAACCTGTAACAAACATGTTCATTTGCATGCATATTAAATTTATCGTAAAAAAAATATATTTTTATTTTGTGCATATTATTCATAAAGCGAAGCAATGTGTTTAAGAAACACTATAGGTGAAGATGTACATAATCAGAAAATGTAGCTCTATATACGGGCGAGAGATTCTGTTAACGGCCACCTCTCCCCCCCCCCCACCCACCCCGCATTACACACAATGATACCTTCAAATTCCTCATAAAATGAAACAAATACCCCGTGTGTTTTTATGGAAGTATATTTTGCAAAGTGATTCTTTTATTGTATAAAAAAATAAAATAAAATAAAAAATCCCGGAAAAATAAAGAAATAAATATTTAGCATGTGTTAATATGACGCAGGTTTACCAGTTTTTCCTTTCTTTTAAATCAAAAATTTCTAAATCACACAGGAAATTCTGTTAGAGTAATTTTTACTTTAAGGGGAACGCGCAATTTCTGTCATCAATCACAGACTTTATAGGAATGTTCTAGTACGAATGAGAAATTTAACAATTTTTTTAAAAAAATGGCCAAATAAGCAACCATGATATGACGGCTTCTTAACTATCTTTCTAAATTTATTATAATTAGAAATGGACAGAAAATTTAGTTTCGTTTTCATTTTCAACCCAAAATCTGAGTTTTGGGGGAAATGCTGCCGAACCGAAACTATCTGTATTCCAAAAATCTCGTTTCTTCGTTTGGAAATTTTTAATAAAACTCATTGATTTGAGATGTATCAGCTTAAATCCGACACTATTAATTATGCTATGAACCACGCTGTTTATAATTCTCAGTCATGACTGGCTCTAGACATGATTGCAAATTATAAAGCAAGGAATCCATATATGCCTAAACTTTGAAGCACTTTGCGCGTGTTCATTAAAAGCTGCCGATTTAACAGTAATAGAAATTAGTACTATGAATCAGCAAAACAATTTGGAAAGGATCTAGTATAACAAATTATCGTTTACAAAAATAATTATAAAAGACAAATCAAGGTATGTTAATCCAAAGCATTTTTAATTAGATGAATTTTGCATAATTAGAAAATCATATTTTGTTGATGATTAATTTTTTATATATATATATGGAAAAAAAGTTTTAGTCTGAAAAATAGGCCAACATGGACCACATATATAATTAATTAATTAATAATTATATATATTTATCTAATTATTATATATAATATGTATGTATTTATAACTTTAAAAAAAATTGGATATTTCGTTTTCGGGCGAAAATAGGAATATTTACGAATTTCTACTTCAGTTTCGATGTTAAAAACTTGTTTCGGTCGATCCTAAATTATAATATCTAAGCAGTGCTAATGAAAAGCTTAGAGTTCGAAAGAAAAAAAAAACACCAACACCATATAGAGTACGATTTGTTTTTCGCATTTGAACCTATTCACTTTGTAAGTACACATATCTGAACTCCATTTCTTTCCAGTTTTAAAAAGGATACTCTAACGTAAAAGCAATTAAGATCTCTGAATTATATGATTATGATAATGCCCAAGATTCGGAATAATGAAAACAAATTAAAATTCTTGCTCTAAAGTGACATTTTAGAAGAAATAATTCAGTAATAATCAATAATATTACATCAATACTCAAAAATTAATAGGTTATGAAAAGTATGAACACGAAATTCTTAAAAAAAATCGTAATTTTTTTCTTTATTATTATTAAATAATTCTGTACGTCAAAACGGTACTAAAAATTTATATTGCATAGTATATTATGGTTCCTAAAGTATACAAAAAAATTTAATTCGTTGAAAATCGATGTTTACAAATATTTTTTTTCCACAAATTTTTCTAAATACTTGCTTTTTTCTCTTTTCATTGATACACTTTTTTCCTAAAAAACTATTAAAGATATAAAATTTTCATTTTTTTTTTCAATGAAATTTCCTTTGTGTTTAATTTACAAATTATTTCTAAAATAATTAATATCATTTTGAATTTTAAAATCTTACTTAAAATATCATAAATGCTCAACTCTACAAAGATTTAAACATATTTATTTCAAATATATTTATGTTTTAGACATTTTTTTTTTTCAATTCAAAAAAAAAGTTCAATAATTTTAAGCAAATAAAAGTTTTAATATTTTTATGAGAAATTTTTAAAATATGTACCCATACACCCCAAGATTTGAAGAGAAAATTTAAATGTTTGTTCTATTGTTTTTTCTAAATGCAAGAGAGAAATTCCTCGGAACAAAAGTGTGCACGTAGCGCCATCTTTTAACATAATTTCAAATGAATCCACGTATTAATAATGCCATGTTCGTATAACAATTACTATGTTAATGCAATTTACGCAAAGTGTGTAATTCAGAGTAGAAATTTTCTATTTAATATATAAATCATAAAATTTGTACTTATTTTATTCAATCGTACAATTTGTAACAGATTTCTCTTATTAAATGGATGCATAAATATGTGTATTTTATAAATGTGCGTGCGACAATTTTTTTTTTTTTCGTAAATAAAAAAATGTGTAATATTTGCCTTTTTTTAAACATGCCTTTCTGTTAGTTAAGAAATCAATTAACTCTTTAAAAAAAGAGTGAGGTAGTAACCGAATAAAATTATGGGACGCTGATCACCGAGAGAGTTGGGAAAATTGTAGTATAATTACGTAGTGTAATGTAGTATAATAATGTAGTATAATGTAGTATAATGTAGTATAATATAGTATAATAATATGTGTACATTTACGAAATAAAATTGTTTGAAAATCTTTTTTTACATATGTGCATTCTAGAAAATCTATAATTAAGCTACTTTTAGTGTTAGGAAATTATAAAATCTATTCCTATTGTTCTAGAAAAAAAAGTATAATTTATTTTGCATACATATAGTTTCGTCAGTGGCGTAGCTAGCGGGGGGCGGAGGGGGCGGTCCGCCCCGGGTGTCACCCTCTAAGGGGTGACACCCAATCTTTATTTGCAAATATATATACTATATATCATCTTATAAAATTTTGGAAAGGAATTCTGAAATAAAATGAAATTTCTAGCTTATCACGCAAAAAAAAGATTATTTATTTTTACATATAGGCACTACATTGATTTATGAGAACTATGGGATGAATTATGAGTTGTCCCTGTAATGTTTTATATGGAAGGTCTGAATATAAGTAAAAAAAAGGTTTCGCCATTTCCCGTGTTATAGATGCCATGCGTTCATTTGCCCTCCCCCTTTTTTTCTTAGCCATTAAATTCGCATACAATATAATCCATATTAAAAGATAATAATAATCTATACTTTAGTCTGTGTCAGCACCCTTGGCTTTCAAAAATGCATAAACTTTAGGTTGTAAATTATATTGCGTCTCAAAAGTATATTGACAAGTAACCTTTTTAAATAATTCTTCAAAAATGAACCAATAATCACGAAAAAAAAAAACAATGATAAGAATCGTAGCATAAGTTTATTCCTATAAAGAATACATTAAAAGTTTACAGAAATTTTGTTAAAAAATCAAAATCAAAATAGGCTTTCCTATAAATGTATGGACTTTTTTAGTTTTTTATTTTTAAATTATAATTTTGTATCCATTTCTTCGAATTATCTATAAAATCACATCAGGTATGCAAAAAATGTTGAAATTTTATTTGTAATAACATAGAATTGTGACTGAAGAAGTATGGCGGATTTGTGGTGGATTTGTGGTGGTGGTGGTGGGGGGGGGGAGGGGGTTGAGACCATCGTAGCTAAGGGTGACACCATTTACATCCGCCCCGGGTGTCACCCATCCTAGCTACGCCACTGAGTTTCGTTAAAAGACTCTTTTTGTACAATTCGTTTACATTTAAAAAATAAATTTTATTTTTTGAAAGTCTGTAGTGATAAATATTTATTTCTTTCATTAAAAAAAATACCAACGAAAAAAGAAAGCAGAACTCGGATACTGTCATACGAGTTTTAAGTATACATAGTTTATTATTTGCCGTATTTTAATCTGCTGTTAATGTACCTATCTCTCTAAATATAAGTAAGTCGGAGTTTGTGAGTGTGTTTTTTTCATACAAATCTCTCATTTTTTATCTATTTTCATGCAACTTTATGTAGAGGGTTAGTCTAAATCCACGGTCGGCAACTAGCGGACGCGGTCGATATCCGGAAAGCGAAAAGTCGAAAAAAGTATCGTAAATGAAGAATGTATTCATTTTATAGTAAATTAATTTACATTGAACTTTTGCAGTACGTACCAGAAACTTGGTGAGTGCATGTTCTTTTTCATGTGTCACCAATCTCTGTAAGTCTTATACTTGTATATAAACAGTCTTTTGAAATTCATTAAATCATTTAGAATAACCTTCCATCTACATTTTCGAACAATACTAAAATTATTGACTGTTTTATTTGTCTTTGTTTATCTTTATACAAATTCTTTCTTTTTTCTATGCATTTGCATCCTTTCTGTTGCCACTTACACCTTAAAAAGGAATTGCACTGTTTTCACATCCAAAATCGACGCCATGCTAATCATATCATAAAATGATCAGATCATAAAATTTAAAAAATATGTATTAAAAATGAATTAAAATGGGTTGTACCTTCATTTAAATATATTTCGAGTACAGATATTTCAATTTCAGGAAAAAAATTAAATAAAAGGAAGAAATTTTACGAAGGAAATAATAAAATCTGTAATATAATCCAAAAGCACGTTTATTGAGTAAGGCTGACGTCATACATATGGAGGCAATACTTGACTAATAAATTTCTGCTTTACTGCATTTTCTCACTAAAGCTTATCACAATTTCAATTATTAACGATCTATTAAGAAAAACTAACCTTCAAACTGACTATCTAACAGGGGGAGTGGGATATTCTTTCGAATTCAGTTTGTTTAAAAATTATCTCAGTATACTGATATTTTTATGAATTTAAAAATAAATTTTAGCATGATTCCTTTTAATTGATCATCTTTATCACACAGGCCCGTAGCCAGGATTTTCTTTCGGGGGGGGGGGGGGGGGGTTCAATATTGGAATTTTTTCTGTTGTTACAAAAGTAATTTGAATAATATTCATTAAAAATTTTTAAAATAATCTAGGCTTATTCTAATGTGTATTTCTACATAGGTACTTGTTAACTATGTCAAATATCGCTATTTCATATTTAATTTTCAATTTCTGTTGCAATTTTCAACTTTTAAGAGCATTTCCAGTTTCCAAACTGATTCGGAGACCGGAGAGTTTTTAGGAAAAATTTTCTGTGAAACTTAAAAAGCACAAACTAACAATTTTTGAGATGAGCCTCAAGTCGAGGAGAGGGGGGCACGTTTGAACTGAGGGCACATTTAAACACTGTAAATATTTTGTTTCAAATAAATTATTTTCCTAAAATGTCTATGGCAATACATTACTACTGCTTCAGTGCAATAAGTATACAAAGCTCATCCAATTTGTATGCATAATACTGCCTAAGCAAGATATATGTTATTCTCCCTCTTGAATTTAAACTCAAGAAAATAACTTTGTAAGATTTTTGTTCAAAATTTTGTATCCTTAAAATTTTGATTTAATTTTCGACACTTAAATAAAGCTGTAATCTTTAGTTTATAAATTTTGTTTTATTCAAATTCTTCAACCGAATTGAGTAAACAGTTGTAATGTTGAACTCCATGTGTTGGGGCACCTTGAACAAAAAAGCTGGGGCACCATTGAAAATCTAAAACTATGAATATTTTGAATTATTGATGATGATGTACTTAATGATGTTAATGACTTGTTGATGTACCTAAATGTTGCTATTTTTGGAATTTTTTCTATATGAAAAGAGGTTAATTAAGAATATCAAAGAACATGAACTTATACAGTTAACAATCTTTCCTTACTGACCTTTCCTCACATATATTACAATCTCTGATGTATCAGCGATTGGAAGTTTCAAACCTAAATTAATGATTCATTCATCTATTTGATAATTGCAAAATCCGTATACACAATAATGATGCATGGTTTAGTAGGTCTGTCTAACAAAGCTTATACTCTTTCATTTACTCTTTCCCAAACTACGGATTTACTAGTACTTTCGTCTAGATAAAATGGAATTTAATTCAGGTTTTTTCATAAAAAGTGTGAATAAGAGAGAGAAAAATTTTAACTTTCCAGAAGCATCAGATATCATATTGGTGTATTACAAGGATATTTTAAAAAAGTTTTCTCAACCAAACATAACTGGAGAGACACTCTGTGTTGTTTCAACAATGATTTTTGACATCAAATTTGTTGGATTTAAGTTGGTTAAATAATAGAAAAATTATTAGTTTCAATAAAATATAGTTATTAAATTTTATTCATATTACTTTATATTCCTGAAACATATGCAGCGTTTTATGAAAACTCTTAATATTTTCATATTTTATTCATTTGTTCAAAGGCGCCCCTTACTTGTTCAAAAATACCCCTACATGCGACAAGTTTGAACAGAAATATTTCAGCTTTTTAAATCCTCGCAATTTTTTTTTAAAATTTATATGGAAAACTTTTAATTTCTGGTTCATGTGATGAAGAAATGCACTGTTTTTATTATGTAATACTTAAAACACAAAACATAATTCAAATAAGAAATGTACTGATTTAAAAAAAAAAAATGTTCAAACGTGCCCCCCCCCCCTCTCCCCTATCCTATGAAGAAAAACGTTGTAAAGTATTGAAATGCAAACAAATAATATGCATTGATTTAAAACACAGGGTTAATGTTAACGTGCGAGAGTCTGACATTACGAGTGCGAGGCCTTGAAAGTATTGATCCGTAAATGAAATAAATTACAGGCCTTTTTTTTTAAAAAAAAAAAAATTTAATTGCTAGTCATATGTAATCATAAAAATTATGTTTGTATTTCATATTCTCTGATTATAATAATAGTAAATGATACTCGTGGTAAAATAAATTTACTAACAGAGTTCAATTCAGGCACTTTTCTCCTGGGGTGGGGGAGGATTGTACTTTTTGACCATTGAAAACACAAAATCACAAATTTCCTGGGATGAGATATCTCATTGCTCCAGTGGAGGGGGAATGTCCTCCTCCTGGGTCACCCCCTGAATTCAACACTGTTTACTAGTGCAACAGAAGCAATCATCATAATTTCTTCTTAGCCATGATGATGATTGACTTATCAAGATTTTCTTTAATTTCCCAAAGAATGAAAATCATGGCGAAACTACCCAGTCTGTCATCGGCCATAATGCTTCGAGTCGTGTAATTATTTTCTTTGCCGAAAATTATCTTTCAGCACTGACTGTTGTAACTCTGCTTTCAACCAAAACTGCCAGCAAGTGTTTGATTTTATCGTAATACGTCACATTACAGTACTAACTTTTAAAACCTCTTTGTTGGTGTCAACATTAGCTACTTGTTTGTACCCTAATTCATTTTCAGCTTCCACTTGCTACATTTATCCTGAACTACATTTATCCTGACACTTTATCCTGAAAATATTGCATCGGATTCTCTAATTTGCTTGCTTTTTCCAGTAAAGCACATCCTGGAAGATGTAACTGGGAATCTCTTAGAATGTCCTCATTCGAAATGAATCGATAATTTAAATTTTGAATATGACTTTCTACATGGGGAAATAAGACCGTGATATTGTAATACTTGTCGGTGGATGTAATTTGAGGGTTTGTACCTGTTACCTGTCTAAATGTTAGTCTTGGGATCTTTATTTCAGTTTGGAAGATGTCTTTCCAAAGTTTTGATGTCCAATAAAATCTCACAAAAGATTTCTACTTCATTTTTCTGCATATTTATGTAAAACAATTAGGTATCTTTAGCATGGGTTACAGCCAATATTATATTTTTGAAGAACTCGCTATGATTTGTCAGACAGAAAACCTTCTGACAAACAGACAAGCTCATGAGAAAATTCTTTTTCTCCCTGACTGCCAAGAAAGCCCCAACTGTTGAAGAAATCTTCCATGTGTTTTTCGAAATATTTTTTGAGCTAATATAAATGTATTTAAGTAGCTCAACAAAAGTCAATATACTTTCATGGCTCTCGATAAAATTTGTATCACAAATGCAGAGAAGTTATTTTCTTTTGTTTTCTAGGATATGTGATGCAATTGCTTCTTGAAGACTTAAATTTGCCTTCAGGTGATTTTTAAAAACTTTAGTCGCTGCTTTAACAAGTCTATGATACTTTTGAATGAAGGAAAACAGCATGATGTAGGACAAGGCAAGATTTAACCAATGACTTTCACAGAGGACGTATCTAATTTTTAGATAATCTGAAGAATTCTAGAATGAATCCCGCTAACATGACCAAACTTATTGGCTACTTTGTCATACGCCTATGCGACGCATTTATACATGCCAAGACATAGTTCATCACAATGTTGTAAAATTACTTTTCTTGTATTTTTGGAAGAGAAGACATTTATTAGAATAACACGTAAAAAAAATTCCGAATTATTGGGTTTTATGAATTTTTAATAGTTCACATATCTAACACAAATGGCAAGGTGTTCTGCGCTTGAAATATCCATAGTTTCATCATCAATTAAGCTAAAACAGATCGCAATATTTACTTTGATAATTAATACTTGGGTAACTGTATGCCAGAATATTTGAATGATTTCATTCTGAGTTTCTGGGGTGAAGTAAATAGCATTTCTAAGGGTATTTATATCTCGTTTCAATTCATTCGCTCCAGACTTTGCTCAAAACTTAAAAGAACTCTTAACTAATCTTTTGATTTTAATGTAATGGAAAATAAAAACAAAACTTATTTTTTTATCATACAGATAATTTTGTATTTTCAAACTTTCGGGAGGGGCTTCAGCCCCCTTAGCCCCCTCCCAGGCTATGTGCCTGTTATCACATGCAGACGATTACCCTATTTGCTCTCAAAGCAATATAAATAGTTCAGCATTGGATTGTGACTAATATTCCATTACGAAATTAAAACTTCATCAGCAAATGCACAAAATAGTATAACAACAAACAAATATTTAACAGATATTTAAACTAACTTCTTGCTTAAATCATTGAAACGATTGATCATAAAATAAAACTGCGTTGCATCTTGGATTTCGCTTATAAAGGTCTTAGAAATGTGTGTTTTACAAAATGCATAAATAAAACTAAAGTCTTATGGCAATTTATCGAGAGACTTGACTTAATTATGTAATATAGTGGAATTTTTTTGCAGAATCTTATCGAGAAATTTATGATTCTTTAAAGAGATTCGTTTTCCAACTATATTACGAGAACGTCACATTTCACGACTTTTTAAAAAAAGTACCCAGAAAATGGAAAGAGGCCAAAAGCTGTCATGCTAATGTGCAAATATGCAAGAATTTATTACGTTTTGCCTGAGATGAATATAATTCTAAGTGTGGAGCGAACTAATGCCATCCTTTATCATTTATCAGTTTAAATTTGTCTTCGCGTCATTTCATAATTTATAACACAAAAATTGTAATTTAACATTAGTTTCTTACATGGGAACGTCATACTTTAAAGTTATATTTTTGAATATCCTAAAATTTTTCACTTTATATTTAGTTGTTTAGCAAACGCTTCAAATGTTAAAAATTATATTTTCTAAATGTATAAAATTGTGGGTAATTTTTTTTATTGAAAATGTAAAAAAGAAAAAATTGAACACAATAAACTATTATTCTGTGATGTGGCCAGAGCTTAAATTATGTCGGAGCTCCGTTTCGGAACTTCTTTGCTTTTGATCAATGTTTCAAATATTAGTCGGAGTTCACTGAACTCCATAAATGCTGCACTCTGGAGTTTAGCGAAATAATGCTTCCAAAAAATCAAGCCCCACCAGTGGCTTAGAGGTTTTGCCATCGAAACTGGTAGACTAGGTGCTGGGCTCGAACCCAATCCTGACCGTTGGCCTAACCGTTCGGGATTTTCAGTGGTTTTCTTTGAACTTTGAATTTCCTTGCGTAAATACGACTTAGGTTCTCTTAGAAAGAGCCCAACGGAGGGCATCCTACTCATTAGGGCCTATATCCAAAGCGTAGATAATTGGCCATCATAAACAAAAAAAAATCAAAGGTTAAGTTATATATTAATTTTTTCCATCTCCACTGTTTTGCATCCTTACCTACCAACACTCTTACAGTAGGGCGCAATGATAAAGCACATTTCCGTATTGCATTCGTAAGTGAAGCTTCAATTGTTTCATTCTCAGAGGTTTCGAAACAGCGACGAGAAATGCCAGAATTAACCACAACCGTTCTGCCATTTGCATTTGTAAAAATGCTATGATTACTTGCTATTTTTTTTCTTTTTATAAATTTCTAAGAATACAGCCAAGAATTTAAATGTGATAGATTTTTATATCATTAAAAAAGCCCTCAAGGAGCAAAAAAAATATCATTTAAAAAGGAAACAAAATTCATAACTCTGTCAATTCTTGGGATATGAAATCCACTTAAATTTGTTATAAAGTTTCTTAATATTATTTATAATTATTATACTGAGAAGTTCTTGATAAAATCAACTCTTACAGCAAAATACGAGAAAACATTTTAAAATGCGGTAAGGTTCGATTGAAGATGAAAAAATATCCTAACTTTGATTATTGTGATCAATTCAATTCTTATAAAAAAAATAAAACAAAAAATCATCAGAAGTAGCCAGATAAATTTGTTAAAAAAGTTACCTCTATGTTTGATTTTTTTTAGAACTAAAATTTAATTGCGCCTGTAGGCCAAGGCGACAGCGATTTTTTATTCTATTATTTCTATTGCGTGCAAAGGATTTTGACGAACTAGCCCGTTTTCATTTTAAACAATATAAACCGTTCAACATTTTTGAATCAAATATTCCATAACTAAAGTAAAATTTTATCATTGAATATATAAAGTAACATTCAGTTACATACAAATTTAGTAGACATTTAATCTAACTTCGCGCTTGAACCACTGAAACAATCGGTCTTAAAATAAATCTACATTTCTTCTTAGATTTCGGCCTTCAAAGTTTTAGAAATGTGTATTTTACAAAATGCTTAAATAAATCTAACAATTTTCTTATGATAATTTATTAAGAGCCCTGACTTAATTCATGCTGGAATGTTTTTGTTGAGTTTTATCAAGAAATTTATGATCCTTTAAAGAGATTCGTTTTCTAACTATATTACAAGAATTTCACATATCACGAGTTTTAAAAAATGCACCCAGAAAATGGAAAGAGGCCAAAAGTTGTCATGCTAATATGCAAATATGCAAGAATTTATTAAGCTTTGCCTGAGATGAATATAATTCTAAGTGTGGTATAAACTAATGTCATTTTTTTATTTATCTGTTAAAAAGAAGCCCTTGTGTCATTTCATACTTTATAACACGAAAATTATGATTTTAATATTAGTTTTTAACGTACGAATGTTAAATTTTAAAATTATATTTTTTAATATTTTGAAATTTTTAATTTTATATTTTAGTTGCTTGGGAAAACAAAACTGGGTGCAATATAATGGAAACAGGGCTATGCTTAGCGGGAACAGTGAAGGGGGCAAAAATTGAGGGAGTGACAAATTTAAACTACAAACCTCTTTTCTTCTTCATTTTCTTGATAAAAAAATTATACATTATACATTGGGAATTCTGTTGCCGATAAAAGTACGTTTGTTTTAAGTTTCAAAGTTATTACATGGCTTCTTACTCTATACTCTTTCTTACTCTTACTTGTTATAAGAACCTTCTGTTTACAAACGAGATGCTTTACCTCAGAGCTATGATATCTACATGAAAAGCGTTGAAATTAAGCTTCTCATTTAAAATTTAAATCGCCAAAATGAAGAAATGGCATTAAAAAATAATTTAATTAAATAGACTTTTTCAAAAAAAATTTATTTGTCATGTGAGATGAGGTATTCAGCTGTAAGTATACAAAATTTGAAGTGTCTAACTTATACAGTTTTTGGGTACGGACTCTGTGACGGACAGACAGACAGCGGTCAGCGATGAATAAGATTTCGTCAGATGAACGAAAAAAACTGTAATCAATCTAATTTTTAAGGAATACTTTACAAATTAAATTTGGGGAAAATCCATTCTGTAGATGACGAGATTCCTATCACAAAAAAGCATAGCAAGCAGCGCCACCTGTTGAGCAGATCTAAATCTTTTTTGTGTTTAAAGTGGACAACGTTTCAAGTAGATTGTATTATTAGATTGTAGCTGAAGATTTTTAGAAAAGCCACTAAGTTTATATTATTATTATATACAAGTTTATACCCTTTAAGTGCATATAATACCTCCAAAAAAAATTTATTTCACCGTACAGCGTAGACATAATGAATGCTTCGAAAAATTTGTAATATTAATGCTACAAAACTACTAATAGTAAGGGGATTAAATGTTCTTAATAAAAATAATTGAGTTTTAATATTCAATTAATTCCCGCAATAAATGCACGAAACTACTGGTCTTCATATCGAGTTTCATACAATTTCTCCCTCTTGTACCCTTTTCAAAATCTGTAGCTTTTGCTGCATAGTCATTCCGCCGCTTAATATATAAAACCATCACTTAACTATATTATAGAGTATTCTATAACGAATTTGCTTTCACAAGGATTCAACTTTGTGTTGTTGGTAGCGTTAGTGAGCAAATCCGTTTTCCATGCTAATTTTTTTTTATTTAAGATAAAAATAGAATAAATACAATTCATGAGAACTCAGGGTTCTCTATGGAATAGCATCGTTCTCGCGAGCCTTTACAGCGAGCTCCTCTGCCAAGCATCATTCTCTAACTCCTCTTTCTGCTCTCCCCTGCCTCCTTCGCTTCACTCTCGAGAGCCAGCTCTCCTCTCTCTGGTCCCTCCCAGATCAAAGTCCAATTGGCTTACCTGGTCTCCGCGTTGGCGCCAGTATTGCCAACCTAAGTCTAGCGATATTGAAACTATTTCTCCCGACGAACAGCTACTGGGAAGTCTAGGCTATTAATCAATCGTAGCCGTATCTAATTTGCTAATGTCACATGAAAAAGGCCGGTAGACTCGTAGTCGCCTGGAAGGAAAAAGACCTTAGTCCTTTCAAGAGCTTCCGCCTTCACCAGACTTCAATGTACAAGTCCATTGTCTAGCTTTAATTATCCAAATTAGATCCTTACAATTCTAATTGGTCAGAATTGAGATATTCTATAAAAATGTTGAGTAATTATGCAGCAAAAGCTGCAGATTTTTAATTATACCTATGCTTTAAGAAATATTGTGTATATAGTGTACCTATGCTTTGTGAAATATTGTTCTATTAAAAAATACAATCCTCCCTTTTGACAGTTGGCTTATTTTAGGAGAAAACATAAAAGCAAAAAACAATTCAATTTTTCAAAAAAATTCAGAAAAAGTCAACTTTCGTCGTTTCGATGGTGATTGAAAATGGATGGACAGGCGAATGAAAGACGATCACCTGATAGAGTTGATGACTAAAATTCCAGAACTAGAAATATGATTAACATATTAAAATGTAATTAGTGTGCCAAGTAATATCTTGGTAAAAGCCCCGTGCAGAAACGATTTTTCTGATTTATCGGTCGGCCTATCATTGTGTTTTTCTGCATCCAAAGGTATGAAAGGTATGAAACGCAATGGTAGACTTACCAGCCAGCTACTAAAATCGAGATTGTAGTTGTTTTCCACCAAGATATTGCTTGGCAGACCAACTGCATTTTAATGTACGAATTGATTTTTAGTTAGTGCTGGAATTTCAGTTTTCAACTCGATGATTATAAGATTAGATTAATGGCGTCACTCCCAACCACCACCGGAAGCGGATTAATTGCCTTCCGGTCCCCTAGGCTAGATTTTTTGTGAACCTTCCTCTTCTTCCTCCCCTTCCCCAAAGCAATACATTTTCGTATTTTCAGGCCAAAAAAAAGGTGAAAAGTATCTTTAGTGCAGGGAAAGATTGAAATCTCATAAAATTCAAAATGCCGTAATTCAGTAAGCTTTGGTCGTAAAAAAGAGGATTTTTTAAATTCTCTTCTTATGCGTCAAACAATGTTTTTCTAAATATAAATTATTAGGAACCAGTGGTCATATAAAAAATAATATTTCATATTTTAATATATACGCAGCAATTTATAAAACAAAAGCTCAACTTAATTTGTGCACTCATTTGCAGTTTAAAGTATGTCCCTATCATAAGCGGTTTCTATCACCCTTATGTTAATGTTAATCTATTGGGGCGATTCTTTCCACATTTCTCGCTCGCATTTTAATATTTTTGAATGACATTTTTTTTTTCATAGGATAGCTTAGGGTGATCTATAGTTGGGCTAGTTTTTACTTTGTCCGAAAGTTAAAGCAATTTTTTTAAATACCCGAAGCCAAATATAAATGAGGAATATAATGGATAAATGAGGTCATTCTCTTCAAATGCCGTTTTTTACTTTTTTGGTTTAGTTGAAAATTTTATTATCATTATTTTTTTTTATTATTATTATGATACTTCTACTTTCTGATAAAGTTTCAAAAGTAAAACTATTTTAAAAAAGTAAATAAAAATAAAAGAAAAGAAAAAATAAACTGCAATCAAAATTTAAACAAAATTAAAAACGGCTTTCATTGGAGCTGATCTGAAGAAAAAACCTGAAAGAAAATCGTAGCACTGGGCCTCTTTTCCTTCCGGGAACCTAGGATTCATCCTTCTCAGCCTAATGGGTAATCTGCCTTTGGCCACCACACTTCACCTCTATTTTTTCTCTTTACTCAATGAGTTGATTTATTAATAGCAGCGGTACAACATCTAGATTAAAAAGGGTGAAAATCGGTAATCCCAATAATACATAAAAATAGCTGAAATATTGAATTCTTTAAATGTCTAACAATGTTTAAATCCAAAAAGATAACATCTGCAGGATATTTTCCGAAAATGCGTGAGAATTGTAAGGACGCTGTATCTAGGTGCTGTAATAATACGATGTTGACAATGAAATTTTAATATATCCCACAGATGTCGCTTCAATCAACTGTTGACATTTCAGTATCGTTGCACATTGAACGAATTGAAATGTTTAGCATTGTTTGGATTGTCGATGTCTGCATCATTTACTCTAGAAGCTGAGGTTTTTGCTGCGATTATAGAATATAATTATCATCATGGTTTTTTTTAATTATTTATTTATTTATTTATTATTAAATGTTTTTGTTGACATTAATAAGTGGTTTGATCAGCACCTCTAGACACGACGTGCTGGTTTTATTTTATAAATTAAAAGAAAAATTGGCTAATGAAAATAAAAACTTTTCAACGAATGTTTAGGTTTAATTTAAAACTTCACAATTTAAAACAAATCCAAGATCCGTTTCTTATGTATTGCTATTCAAATTTCTATTCTAAAATAAATTTAAATTCTACATGAAATTAAGTCGATTAATTTTACTCTTTCCAATGAAATAAACCTTTTCATTTATTAATTTTAAAAAATCATTGAAGGTTTAGAATTATCTTATAGCTTTACAAGTTAAATCTAAGATCAATTTCTTGGTTATTGCTATTCAAATTTCAATTCTAAAATGTAATTAACTGCTACATGACAAGTTAAGTCATTCATATTTACTCTTTCCAATGAAATAAACCTTTTACATTGTGATTTGTAAAACAGAAAAAATCAAGCAACTGAAAATTAAAAAAAAAAAAAAAGCTTTTCAATGACAGTTTAGAATTAAATTATACTATACAGTTTATAAAAATTGAATATCGGTTTCTTATATTTTGCTATTTAAATTTCAGTTCGAAAATGATGTTAAGTTCTACATGAAGTTAATTCACTCAAATTTACTATTTCCAATGAACTAAATCGTTTAATTTATTAATATTATAAAAGAAAATCAAACGTGACTGACTTTTGCTTCTTTTATATTTTATTTCTATATTTTATGTGAATAAATTTAAAACTCGAATTGTTTCAACGACTAGTAATAAAATAAAACTACATTGTATCGTAGATTCTGCACTTTAAAATTTTAGAACTGAGAATTTTTACAACACGCTTAATAAATCTTGAAGACTATGTTAAGGTAATATATTAAGAGACTTGACAATGTAATATGCTGAAATACTTTAGGAGAGTCTTATCAAGAAATTTATGGTTCCTTAAAGTGATTCGTGTTTCAAATATATTACTAGAGCTACATACATTCAGAATGAAAAAAAAATTCTCCGAGAAAAGCGAACGATGCCAAAGACTGTTATGTAGTATGCAAATGTTCAAGAATTTATCGTCTGCGATGAATAAAATTCTAAATGTTTTGTAGAGTTTTAATATTATTTTTACTTTACTTTCCGTACATAAAGTGTAAGAGATGTATGTTGTAATAATGATTTGTATAAGTGTTTGTGGCAAATGTGTTGGCAAATATAGGGGGTCCTAAAATGGACTGGCTGATTTTTAAATTAAATAACTGGCAAATGGTGACAGCCAAAGAGTAAAGAGAAGGAAAACAAATGAAGTGATGAAGTAAAGTGTCTAGACTTGACGCCAGAAATGTAATACTAAAATTCGTTACATTAGGTACAAACACAATGCATGATTTGACGCGCCTGTCTATTCAAACCTGTATTTCTTTACTTTTGCTTTTATTGTTGTAAATAATTATACATTATCCGCATGTTGACCGTAGGTATGATTAAAATTTAGATATAAGAAATATAAACATATTTAGTACATTGGATGCAGTCCCTGTTCCCTCTTCTCGTTATTGTCTCATTTGGACCAAATAACGTTATTTATATTGTTACGAATTTTGTAAAAAGTTAGTGTTTGTACTGTAAAAAAATGTAAATAATCTTATTAAGCTCCATTTCTTTACTAATATTAGTTTTTGTTACATTGTCTCTGTTATCAAGCAAACTTGTCTATTGTTCTCAGTGAATGTCTGTGGCAGCTTTGCGAAATATTAGAGATATCACCAAGTTGGCGTCACTTTTGGCAACTAATTTTGGTCGCCAAATTTGGCGATATATCGCCAAGTTGGCGACAAACTTGGCGATTGTTGGCGATGATAACCCTTCCCTCTTTATGGTAACCCCCACCTTTAGGTCTACTGATACATTGAATGTTTTTTCCTTCGTTTCTGGATTTTTCGAGAAGGTTGTAGAAATTTCCCGTGCATGCTGCGAGCCTATATAAGGAGAGCAATACGAGCTGTCGTTGTTATTATTTATCAGTCAGTCATTGAGTGAGCTACGATTGTTTAAGCAAGTTTGCTTGAGTTTTATTTACGTTGTTTTGCATGTGATTTAGTGTTGAGACATTGTATAAAGAGTCTTTGGGACCTATATCTGCACTTGTACGATAGATTTGGACAATTATTTTTGAATATCTAGTAATATTTGTGAGTTTCGAAGACTCTGTTGTTCTGAAGATCTGCAAATAAATTATTTTCTACTTTTCTAAAAGACAAGAGTTTGAAGTTGTCTAACCATAAGATCAAAAGAACCCTATATACGCAACAATTTTTGGTGTCAGAATTTGGAATCTTATGGCGAAAACGCGAGCAACGGAAGAGCAACTGAGTGAGTTGTTGAAAGCTATTAATGGATTGTCAAATAAAATGGAAAAAGGCCAAGAAGAGTTGGCGGAGAAAATGAATAAAGGCCAAGAAGAGTTGGCGGACAAAATGAATAAAAACGAAGAAAGAATGGAACAGTTGACAAATAAAATTGGTAAAGGCCAAGAAGAGGTGACTGAAGAAATGAGAAGAAGCCAAGAGAGAATGGTAGAATTAAAGGAGGAAAAGCCAAGAAGAAATGAAGAAAACTTTGGAAGAAAAGTTCTCGTCGGTAGAGAGAAGAATAGATTCGGTAGAAGAGAAAATTCAGAACGAATTTAGTAATGTTGAAGAGAAAATGGAAAGGAAAATAGAGAAAGTAGAAGAGAAAATTCAGAATGAAGTTTGTAACGTTGAATAGAAAATAAGTAACGTTGAAGAGAAAATAAGTAACGTTGAAGAGAAAATAGGTGAACTAGATAAAAAGCTAAATAAAAAAATACAAGATCTTGAGAAAAAGCTTTCAGCGTCCAGTGGTAATTATGAAGAATTTAGGAATCCGCCTGCTTCTCCCGTGCACATCAAGCTGTCGACATACGACGGAAAGAGTTCCTGGCAAGTTTACAAGACCCAATTCACCATTGTAGCCGAAGCGAACAAATGGAGTGATGAGGTGAAAGCTTGTCAACTGGCAGCGTCTTTGAGAGGAGAAGCCGCCGACGTGTTGCAAACATTGCCCGATATGACGCAACTCAATTTTGAGACTCTAAGTTGTGCACTTGAAATGAGATTCGGCGAAAAATTCTTCAAAGATTATGCGAGAATACAAATGAAGAGCCGCCATCAAAAATCGAATGAAACCCTTCAAGAGTTTGCCTCAGAAATAGAACGGTTGGCAAATTTAGCATTCATTGACTGCCCAACAAATGTACGGGAGATGCTCTCACTGCAGTACTTTGTAGACGGAATAAAAGATCCAGAAGTGCAGAGAGCGGTACGAATCGCAGATGTGCAGGATTTAAAAGCTGCATTACTATATGCCTTAAAGTTGGAAGCAGCTACACAAGCCAGCCGAAGAAATCGTCATTCAGTCCGAGGGGCAACGATGAACAAAAGCTCAAACACTGAGATCGACTTCTTGAAAGAAATTAGGAAAATTAATCAAGAGCTTGAAGCCTTAAAATATGGAAGAACAAGCTCAAGAAGACAGAATCTCACGTGCTGGGGATGCGGTGATACAGGACATCTCCGAAGAAATTGCCCCAAAATCCACGAACGTGAGATAAATTCAAACAGTCAGCAGGGAAACTAAATTTTGGCCATCTCGCGGGGCGGAGGTTGCCAGAGAATGAAAAGCCCCTCCTGAAGATCCTCCAGATATCAAAAATGAGGGGCGGTGATAATGAGTTATATGTGATAGGCTTTATTAACGGAATTCAGTGCCGTATGATCGTCGATACAGGAGCCAATGTGACAATAATAAGAGAAGATTTGGCTCGGAAATTGAAATCTAAACTCATCTGGACTCCACCATGCGTTACCCTACAAACTGTGACGGGCGACAAGATAGTCATATATGGAAAGACCAATTTAACCATCAACTTTGGAGGAAAGAAATATTATCATACGACATATGTGGCTGACATAACAGATCCTTGCTTAATCGGGCTAGATTTTCTGAAGAAGTTTGGCTTCAAACTTGATTTCAAAAATAATAAAATGCTCTCTAAATTTGAAGAAATGAGCCTTTTTGGATTAAATAACGAAATTGAATGCAAACAAATAGTAATAGCCAAAGAAGACATCCATCTAGATCCAAGAACAGAATTTTTAGTTCCTGCTGTAATTAAAAATGAAGCTAATTATCGATTTGGCCATATAGATTATCCCGAAGACAATAGTAAACAAGCAGGATATTGGTGGCTTCATCTGTAGTGGACCTCTCGAAGAAGACCATTCCAGTCAGAATTGCTAACATCAGTGATAAGACGAGGACTATCAAGAAAGGAGAGGTGATAGCATCATGTGCTCCTGTGACGTGCATAGGTCAAAATTCCAATCACTCTCAGAAATCTTCAGATAATTTAGTCAAGAATTTGTTACAAAATAAAGATTTAGATCCAAATCAAAGGGATGCTGCGGAAAGTTTAATTAGGGAATTCCAAAGTTTATTTTCCCAAACATCTGAAGACTTTGGACGAACCAAAATGGCACAACACCGAATTGATACTGGAGATCACTCACCTATTAAACAACACCCTAAACGATTACCTCTTGCCCAGCAAGAAGAGGTGCAAAATTTAATTAGGGATATGGAAGAAAATGATGTCATCGAACAATCGACAGGTCCATGGGCGTCTCCCATTGTGTTAGTAAGAAAGAAGGATGGTTCTACAAGATTTTGTGTAGACTACCGCCGACTGAATGACATCACCAAAAAGGATAGTTACCCTCTACCAAGGATTGACGACACTCCCGACACACTTGCGGGCAACACTTGATTCTCGACTCTGGATCTGAAGAGTGGTTACTGGCAGGTAGAGATCCATCCCGACGACCGCGAGAAGACTGCCTTCACAACGGGACAAGGATTATGGCAATTCAACGTAATGCCTTTTGGTCTATGTAATGCACCTGCAACTTTTGAACGCCTTATGGAAACGGTTCTCCGGGGGCTGTCATATGAGGCATGTCTTGTTTATTTAGACGATATCATAATCATAGGAAAATCTTTTGATGAGCATCTGAACAACCTCAGGCGGGTGCTACAAAAGTTAAAGGAAGCTAATTTGAATTTAAGCCCTTCGAAGTGCAGTTTGTTTCGTAATGAAGTCGCCTACCTTGGACACATCATTTCGGCGGAAGGAGTTAGGACAGATCCGGAGAAGATATCGGCTGTGAAAAATTGGAATCGTCCAGCAGATGTTCACCAGCTTCGGAGCTTTCTAGGATTATGCACTTATTACAGAAAATTTGTCAAAGGCTTCTCGATGATTGCAAGACCACTTCATAAATTAACAGAAGCCAATCAAAAATTTATGTGGACACAGGAATGTGACGCTGCCTTCGAAAAGCTTAAGGAGGCCTTAACATCCACTCCAATTCTGTCATATCCTCAAATCGATAAACAGTTTATACTTGATACGGACGCAAGTAACGAAAGCATCGGCGCTGTACTGTCCCAGGAAATCGACAGCCAGGAGCTTGTTATCGCCTATTTCAGCAAGTGCTTATCAAAGGCAGAGCGAAACTACTGCGTAACAAGAAAAGAAATTCTTGCTGTAGTGAAAGCCATAGACCATTTTCATCACTATCTTTACGGTCGAAAATTCCTGATCCGAACTGATCATGCTTCGCTAACTTGGCTATTGAATTTTAAGAACCCTGAAGGCCAGATAGCCAGGTGGATACAAAAGCTTCAAGAGTACGATATGGAGATACGCCATCGAAAAGGCTCATCACATGGAAATGCAGATGCTCTCTTAAGAAGACCCTGCTCAGAGAATTGTAGATACTGCGACCGGGTTGAGAAGAAATTTAATGTCAAAGGTCCTATAGTAAGACAAGTTACAACTGGGTCTACATCATCGCAAGATCCGTGGAGTGACGAGAGCCTGCGTAAAGATCAACTTGCTGATCCTGAAATTAAGCCAATTCTAAAGCTGAAAGAGGAGTCCAACAGGAAGCCCAGCTGGCAAGACATGGCCCATTACCATCCTACGACTAAACGTTATTGGGCTCTCTGGGGTTCCTTACATTTGAAGAACGGTATCTTGTACCGAAAATGGGAGTCTGACGATGGAAAGACATGTAGATGGCAACTACTACTCCCTAAGTCGAGAATTTCTATGGTCCTTCAAGAACTGCATGGTAGTCCCACAGGAGGTCATTTTGGTGTAATGAAGACGCTGCAAAAGGTTCGAGAGCGTTTCTACTGGAATAATGTTCGCAGTGATGTGGAGAAGTGGTGTCGAACTTGTGACACCTGTGTAGCACGTAAAGGTCCAAAGAGGCGCACCCGTGGACGATTACAACGTTATAATGCAGGAGCTCCTTTCGAACGAATTGCTCTAGACATCCTGGGTCCTCTTCCTAGAACATCTGATGGCAACAAGTACATCCTCGTTGTCATGGACTACTTCACTAAGTGGCCTGAAGCCTACGCCATTCCTAATCAAGAGGCGGTAACCGTAGCAGACATAATAGTTCAACACTGGGTTTCCAGATACGGAGTTCCTCTTCAAATCCATTCCGATCAAGGAAGAAACTTTGATTCGGCTGTGTTTAAGGAAATGTGCGGACTACTCAGCATGGACAAAACTCGAACTACACCTCTACATCCTCAATCGGACGGCATGGTGGAGCGGTTCAATCGTACCATCCTAAATAGCCTCTCCCTGCTGGTGTCTAAAGATCAACAGGACTGGGACAAGAAATTACCTCTGTTCCTGCTTACCTACAGGAGTGCTGCTCATGAGGCCACTGGTTATTCCCCTTCTCAAATGCTCCTTGGTCGTCATCTTCGTCTACCTGCGGATCTTTTGTTTGGCCGTCCTCCTGATGCTCCTTTATCGCCCGAGGAGTACGTGGATGAACTCCAGGTACGGATTGAGGAGATTCATCGTCTAGCGAGGAACCGAATCGGACTGGCATCGGAAAAGATGAAGACACGGTACGACACAAAAGCAACTGGACATGAGTTCAACGAAGGTGACAATGTTTGGTTGTGGAATCCCATACGTCGCAAGGGACTGTCGCCAAAATTACAAAGGAACTGGGACGGTCCTTACACAGTCGTCAACAGGCTGAATTACGTCGTCGTACGCATACAAAAATCGCCACACGCCAAACCCAAGGTCGTACACTATAATCGGCTAGCCCCTTATTTTGGCCAAAGTGATTAGAAATTCAAAACTGGAATTTCAGACCATGGTCATGAAAGTCACTTTTTGTAAATATGTAAATAGTAATTAGTTCTTATTTATGTAAATCTTATTATAATTTTTATTTATTTATTTATTTATTTATTTTAAGTGTTTTCCTCTAACTCAGGGATTGCACTGCCCGGGACGTGCAGTCTATGAGGAGGGGGTAGTGTTACGAATTTTGTAAAAAGTTAGTGTTTGTACTGTAAAATAATGTAAATAATCTTATTAAGCTCCATTTCTTTACTAATATTAGTTTTTGTTACATTGTCTCTGTTATCAAGCAAACTTGTCTATTATTTTCAGTGAATGTCTATGGCACCTTTGCGAAATATTAGAGATATCGCCAAGTTGGCGTCACTTTTGGCGACTAATTTTGGTCGCCAAATTTGGCGATATATCGCCAAGTTGGCGACAAACTTGGCGATTGTTGGCGATGGTAACCCTTCCCTCTCTATGGTAACCCCCCCTTAGGTCTACTGATACATTGAATGTTTTTTCCTTCGTTTCTGGATTTTTCGAGAAGGTTGTAGAAATTTCCCGTGCATGCTGCGAGCCTATATAAGGAGAGCAATACGAGCTGTCGTTGTTATTATTTGTCAGTCAGTCATTGAGTGAGCTACGATTGTTTAAGCAAGTTTGTTTGAGTTTTATTTACGTTGTTTTGCATGTGATTTAGTGTTGAGACATTGTATAAAGAGTCTCTGGAACCTATATCTGCACTTGTACGATAGATTTGGAAAATTATTTTTGAATATCTAGTAATATTTGTGAGTTTCGAAGACTGTGTTTTTCTGAAGATCTGCAAATAAATTATTTTCTACTTTTCTAAAAGACAAGAGTTTGAAGTTGTCTAACCATAAGATCAAAAGAACCCTATATACGCAACAATATTTAAGTCGTTGTCCAATTGCAAACAGTTTTTTCACATACAGCACCTCTATTTATCTTTTTCCTCCATGTTTGACAACTATTTTAAAACTCTTGCAGGAGGATTATGTAAAATGTCGAGAGTTTGTAATTGTGATTCTCGTAATCTCTCGTGATCTAACTTTCTTATTATTTAGAATCTTTACTGCATTTTTTTAATTGTTTTTGTAGGATTAGATATAAATTTGTTTATACTTTCAAAAAATTTTTAATCAGAATAATTTTGAAATTGTGTTCCTGTTCATGATTTTTCCCATTTCGAGACTTGCTGAGAACAACACCATATATTTAACTTCTTTCTTCAGTATCAGTTTGGAGAGAAGAAAGAGGCCAGAAATCAGGCCTTGATTTAGCGTCTGTCGTGTATCGCCATCTATGGCTGATATTTTTAAATAATATTGATTTGGTTTGTTTTATTTTATGACGGCCGATTATCTACACGAAGGATATAGGTCCATAAGGGTGGAGTGTTTGGGGGTCTTCCTAAGGGAACCTAATCCGTATTCACGAAAGTAAATCCAAGGTTCAAAGAAAACCACAAAAAACTCTGAACAATTAGGACAACGGCCGCGATTGGGTTCGAACCCAGCACCTGCCGTCTACCAGTTGAGAGGTTAGAACCTCTCGGCTACTAGTGAGGGTCTTAACTAATATTGAAAGTCGCAATAAAAAGCTTCTGACATTTTACATAATTCTCCTGCAAGAATATACGTATATATATATATATATATATATATATATATACATATAAGCTGTCACCATTTGCAAGTTATTGAATTTTAAAATTAGTCATTCCATTTTAGAAAACTCAGTATATTACAAACCACTATCTTAAGAATTGCATACATTTTTATAAAAATGGGCTGACGGATTAGGTATTTAATTCATTTTCAGATCATTTTTCAAAAGTTTTGATAAATGAAATCACTAAAGAAATATGACATGTGTACAAGTGATTAATTATTGCAGGGATATCAATACGCATTACTGGCGCAGAGGTAACATCTCCAATTTCAAAACGTGAGGTCCAACCTATTCCATTGTGTCAGAAATGTATAGAAATTCTTTATTATTATTATTTACTTTATTTTATTTTATTTTTACATTTTTCTATCTTTTCAAGAAGAAAGTTATTACTTAATTTTGGCTCTGTGATTGTGAATTTTGAAATATTAATATGTTTGGAATAGTAGAAAGTTTTGAGATTGGCTTTGATTGCATAAGAACGTGCGAGTCGAAAATACAATGATTTATTTGAACTATCAGATAATTCTAACTCCTTTTTAAATGCACACAGTTCAACGAACCTATATACCTTTAGAATCCTGCTGATGAATATGGATTATTATTTAATTTTGGCCCTGTTATTGCGAATTTTGAAGTATTAATATGAGTTAAATCAGAGAAAGTTTTGAGACAGGCACATTTTAGATTTGGCGATTTTAAAAGCATAAGAGGTTGTGTGCCGAAAACACAATGATTTGTTTGTACGATCCGACAGTTCTATCTCCTCCATAATTCCACAAATCTGTAAGTTTAGAATCTTCCTGACGAATATAAATTATTGTTTAATTTCGGCACTTTGATCTGTGGCGCCAACTTTTGAAAAAAATTTGGGTTTTCTCAAAAATATTAAGTGGGCTCAAAAATATTTTGGTAAAATTGTATGACTAGTTTGTTTTTCTTTGAAAGGTGAACAGATGGTGAAAGATGAAATTTTAAAATCAGGCTAACATGTTTTAATAAAGTTGCAGTTTTATTAAATTATACCTTCATGCATTTTCCCTTATGAAGATACTAAAATGTATTTTAATATCATCATATCATAAACATGGCGGCAAACAGAAATAGCAGAAAGTTAAACATGGAATTAACTTTCACTAAAAGTTAAACATTTCAGCCATATAGTATTTATGGATGTCTGTCGATAATTAAAATACATGGTCATTGGTAAAATATTTTTAATAATAAAACAATAACTAAATAGAACAATGAAAATTGGGCACACTAGGATTCAAAATTATTGGGGGGACTCGAGCCCCACGAGCCCTTATAAGTTGGCGCCTTTGACTGGGATTGCGAATTTTGAAGCATTAACGTGTGTTAAATAGAAAGAAAGTTATGAGTTTGGCACAAATTTTTTATTGGTAATTGTGATTGTGTAAGTGGGTGTGTACCGAAAACACAATGATTTGTTTGAAAGATCCGATGGTTCTATCCCTTTTCTAAAAGCACACAATTCAACAAACTTATACCATTAGAATCCTGCTGATGGACACATGTTAATATTTAATTTTGGCACAGTGATTGCGTATTTTGAAGCATTAACATATGTGCGCCAAAAAGAAAATTTGAAATTGGCACTATTTTTGGATTGGAAATTTTGATTGCATGATAGGGTGTGCGAAAACCCAATGATTTGTTTGAACGATCCGATGGTCTTATTCCTTTTTAAATGCACACAATTCAACGAACGTATGCCTTTAGAATCCTCCTGATGGATATAGTTTATTTTTGAATTTTTGCGCTGTGATTTCGAATTTGGAGTATTAACGTGTGTGAAATAGAAAAAAGTTATGAGATTGGCACAAATTTTGTACTGAGAATTGTGATTGCGTAAGTGGGTGTGTGCCGAAACACAATGATTTGTTTGTACGATCCGATGGTTCTATCCCTTTTCTAAATGCACACTATTCTACAAACTTATACCATTAGAATCCTCCTGATGGATACATGTTATTTATTTATTTTTGGCGCTGTGATTGCGTATTTTGAAGTATTGACATATCTGCAATAAAGGAAGTTTTGAAATTGGCAGATTTTTTGGATTGGAAATTTTGATTGCATGATAGGATGTGTGCGAAAACCCAATGATTTGTTTGAATGATACGATGGTCCTATTCCTTTTTAAATGCACACAATTCAACGAACCTATGCCTTTAGAATCCTCCTGAAGGATATAATATATATTTTTTTAATTTTTGCGCTGTGATTTCGAATTTTGGAGTATTCAGTGTGTAAAAATAGAAAAAAGTTTTGAGATTGGCACATCTGACTTTTCTTGGGTACGCCAGATGTTTCATTTTCTTTGTTTTTCAATTTTAACTAAGTTTTCACATCACTTTGCACATTCTGACGTGGAAGTTATTATTTAGCATTAAATTTTAGCATCCTAAAATTAAGCTTTAACATATTGGACGTATAAATCTTTTCTGAAGGATTCTAAATTATAAGCTGTTTCCTGCCGCTAAATTTTTTAGTATTTTCAGGTTTATATAATAGTAGAATCTTTGTGAATTTGATTAAATAATTTGGGGAATACCAGAAGGATTTAGCGTAGTGGACAGTTTGGCAACTATACGTCATGACTTTCTCGAACATCAAATACGTTTTGACTGCATTATAAAGAAATTTGAACTTGAATAACGTACATCTGACTTGTGTGCTCGACATGAAAGCCTGTTCATAAATCATCATCAATATATAAAGACAAGATAGCACAAGGAAATTTTACAACATAAGAGAAGTACAACCAGGAGCTCCACACAAAGAGTGTATGCAATGGAGCTAGCAGGATTCGAATCCACAACCTCGTACGCTCGAAGGCGATTAGCGGAGTGGCTTCTTAACCACTCAGCCATGGAGTCGCCCATATAAGGAAACTTCTTGGTTACTGAAGTCTATTTTTGTTTTTGTTTTTTAACAAATTCCATTTTTATATCGGGAAGCACACACTATCACCTCATAGAGTTCAAGTATGAAATTCTATGATTAGTTAAATCTCGATTTCTTATAAAAACGCAATCGGACTGCAAAGTCATATCTTCATGGAAAATACCTAAAAACCCGATTTTAGAGGTTGACTGGTAGGTTTATCATTATACTTTCCTATTCCCAGACCTCCATATTATTAGGATGAGCAAAGCGAATGCTCCACTAAGCTACACAAATTACATTTTGTCGTACACTTTCCAAAAAATCTATTCAGTATTTTGACTTGAAATTAAACATAAACAATAATTATGATCTGTAGATTTACATATTATTATTATTATTATTATTATTATTATTATTACTATTATTATTATTATTATTATTATTATTATTTTTTTTTTTTTTTTTTTTTTTTTTTTTTTACAGAAAAAAAAATAAAAAATGCTTAAAAATTTTGTTATTTTAATTAATTTATTTTACATGTTTTACCATTACGGACTCACTTTTGCAAATAAAAAATTAAACACGTATATTTTCAGCAGAAGTAAATTATGGAATCAGTAATTACAAATAGAATCATGGTTAATTAAATAAATAAAATATATTTTAATCAAATGCACAATTTTTTCTTATTACGTGAAATTATTTATGTAGGCGATACTTAACGCATTTTAAAACAATTATATTATGATTTTTCTTTTTTAAAATGGCAACAAATAAGGTACCACTCTGTTATCCCGTCGACTGATTTCGCCAAACTAATAGCCAAATTATACATATTGACGTAATTTTTATTTTAAATAATAATAAAAAAAAATTAGTCGAATATTAATAAAAGTACAAATAAAAAGTTGAAATAAAAATCACTTAATGACGTTTTAAACACGTGTATCGTATTTAATGTCATTGAATTGACATTCACGATCATCCACTATTGGCATTTAATCTTATAATTTGGCGATAATACTTTGGTCGACGGGATAACAGAGTAGTACCCAAAATAATTGTAAACAAATAAAATTAAAATGAATAATGCTTACTTAACAGGCGATTAAATAATCAATTATAGATGTTAAAAGTTAATTTTATTTAAAAAATCTTAGTACTTTCAAACCTTTTCCAAACAGGTCCTTCCTCAGAGAATAAAAAGAAAAGATAAAAGATTTATAAAAGAAAATATTCTCTGAAAATTATTTTATAAATGAAATATTACAGATTAAATATAAAATTTTAAGTTTTAAAAAATATTTTATAAATATCCTCAGAAAATATTTATAAAAAAAATATTCTCTGAGGAAGAACCTGTTTGGAAAAGGCTTGAAAGTACTAAGATTTTTAAATAAAATTAACTTTTAACATCTATAATTGATTATTTAATCGCCTGTTAAGTAAGCATTATTCATTTTATGTTAAAAGCAAGGCGAAATTTTCATTCCGTCATATATTTTATATTTATTTATAAATAAAATTAATTGTTAAATTTGTTATATAAAGTGTTATCCGAAATTGAAGATTGAAAATTGAACCAAAATAAACATGTTTAACTATTAATGAGTAATTACTATTAGTATTAAATAGTAATTATTAGTATCAAATTGTATTAATAGTATTAAATATATTTGGCGATAAAAAACAATTTCTTGAATTTGGATGAATTTACATTACTAAAATTAAAATGCGTCAAAATATAAAATAACATTTTTGCTTAATAAAGATGCAAAAATAATATAAAAACATATTTAAAGATAGAAAACCAACGAATATAAATGCACAAATAAAATATGAAAATGTAGCAAACAGCTGTTTAGAATCTACAATCGAGATTCTTTATCAGTGCAGGACTCAGCGAGCTAGAAAAGGCAAAACTGAGCAATTAGACAAAGAAACGCAGGCTTATATACCTGCTACGGGAACGATAAAGCATAAAGAAAAGCAACCAATGAGAACAAAGCAGTCAGAACAACTGGGTGGAAAAGTAGCGACATCTGCCGGAGAACAAACAAAACAAAGACTAAAAAGCGAGAAAAAAAAGTTTTAAATTAAAGTTTTCCAAATGCTTGGAAAATAAAGAGTACTTGATAAGTCATTGACTAAGGAGTGAGAATTTTTAATGATGTGATAAGCTTCCCAAAAATTAAGATCAAAAATAGAAGGACGCTTATGGATAATGGTGGCTGAAGAAAAGTTAAACTTATGTTGTGAAGGCCAACAATATTGAGCAATAGAAGAGCGTTTAAGCTCTTGATTTTGACATATCTTTTATGTTCCGCTAAACGAAATCTGAGAGCACGTTTAGTCCGACCAATATAAGAAAGACTGACTTAAGCCGATTATTACTTAAAGACTTAACTTACTTTAAGCAATAATCAGCTTAATGCTTTCAAATTCAACAACAATTTCTCTGTATCTGCCACCCCGTCTGATTGCTCCCATTGGAAGAGCCTTTAAACATAGCGCTATTTCTCCTTCTCAAAAAGAGTCTGTTAGGCATCTTATTGCGAATACTGTGGATTTCAATTCTTATGTTTATACGCCAAATCTTAATAATTCAGTTAAACATTGTCTAAAAACTTTCTGTTCTGATCCGAATTTGATCATAACTAAGGCTGACAAAGGTGGTCAAATTGTTGTTCTTGACCAGTCTACATATTTGGAAAAATCTCATAAATTGATTAATGATGGTCCCTATGTGGATATCCACAAAGACCCTTCCTCTAATGAAATTGATACTATCAAATCTGCCATTAAGTCTTCACTCATTGTTCCTGCTAAATTAAAGAGGTCTCTTATTCCTTCAATTGCTCATTGTGCCAAGTTTTATGCTTTACCTAAGGTCCATAAACCTGACATTCCTTTTAGACCCATTGTCTCGAGTATCGGTACGGCTTCTTATAAACTTGCTAAATATCTTGTTTCAATATTTTCTCCTCTCTCAAGCAACAATCCTTTCACTGTTAAGAATTCTTTTGAATTTGTTAAGAAACTACACAGTTTTAAGCCACAAGGCCACATGATGGTTTCTTTTGATGTTTCATCCTTATTTACTAATGTTCCTGTCGAGGAGGCTTTAAATTGCCAGAAGAAAAGGCTCTATGAATTTCATTTTTCTTTTTTCGAAATCGAGGAGCTCATTCATCTCACCCGTGCTTGTTTAGCTGAAAATACTTTTGTATTTAATGGGAATTCCTTTCGTATGACTGATGGTTTGGCTATGGGTAATCCTCTTAGTCCGATTTTATGCGATTTGTACATGCACTATTTTGAAATAAAATTGTTTGAAGTCTTAAAATTTAAGTTTTATGTTCGTTACGTAGATGATATCTACTCTCTTAAAAAAAATCAGCGATTTTCACTCAAAAGGAGTGAATTTTCACTCCTTTCCAGTGTCGAAGATGCACTTATCCTATAGGAGTGAATTTCACCCTTACTGCGGAGCGAATATTTTCACTCCTTTTTGAGAAGCCCTTCCACTCCTTTTTGAGAAGCAATTTTCACTCCTTTTTTGACTAAATTAGTACATAAAAAGAGTGACGGTACTCCTTTTTGATCAGTTGTGTTTTCACTCCTATTATGATTAAATTAGTATGTACAAGGAGTGACTGCACTCCTTTTTGATAAGTTGTTTTTTCACTCCTATTTTGACTAAATTAGTATGTAAAAAGAGTGACTGCACTCCTCTTTGATAAGTAGTTTTTTCACTCCTATTTTGACTAAATTAGTATGTAAAAAGAGTGACAGTACTTCTTTTTGATAAGTTGATTTTTCATTCCTATTTTGACAAAATTAGTATGTAAAAAGGGTGACTGCACTCCTTTTTGATAGGTCCATCTTTTTCACTTTTTTTTTTATTGTATTGATTGAATATATAGACAAAATGAACGATTTCACTCTTATTTTGAGAAATTCTTTTTTGCTTTACTTATTTATAGCTTACTATGTTTGTAATAAGGGGGGGGGTATTCTTTGTTTTCAAAATTAATTTATATGTGAAATAATTTTAAATATTTCAGTTTTTATGATTTAATATTATAATTACCTTTAATTCTATATTTTAATACAGATAAATAACAGAAGGTACTTACATATTAGCGCCGCCGCAGCAGAACTTGTGCTAATGCGCCAATAAAGAGAAATGTTGTTCTTCGTACGTGAACAAAAATAATGGCGTCAAAAAATGAGCAAAACAAGAAAGGCACTAAAAATTTCGTCAAAAATCAACAAAAACAAAGCAAGGATAACTGTGGTGGCGTTAATATGCAAGTACCTAACAAAATTAAAGAGAAATTTTATAACAAATTTAATAAATATCTATGTCTTACTTTCTACAGTTGATGAATTATTTATGTAACATATTTACTAAAATCAGGAATGATTTTTTTCAAAACTAGCTTTATTAAAGTTTTCCTTCTTGTTTTAAAGTAATATGTATGGATCAAATTAATATCTTTCATTCGACTTAATTTTTTTTCACCTTAGTTTTGTATTTTACTACACATAAATAACAAAATTTGAGAAGTAATTTCGTAAATTTTTAACATTAGAAAAAAAAATCCTCCTACATGTAACATAAAATGTAGTTGTTGATATTTTCGAAAAATAGGTTTATAGTACAATGCTGGTATTGTAGATTTAATATTCATTCTAATCATGCTTTGAAATCTGCAATTCCAGTTAATAATTTCAGGTATTGTGTCCTAGGTCTTTGGATTGATATCTTGACACCACTATTTCTAATCAATAACTTAAAAATATATTTGTTAGAAAATACATATTTGTAAAGTTCAATAATGACGAGAAACTTATAAAATAAATAAATTATGACTGCAGTCTCTTAATCAGAGATGGAATTTCCGACTTTTTACATACCTGTATAATCCTAAAGAAAATGTTATTTTATTTAATCAGAACATTTTGGCGATTTAATGGAACAAAATTTTGTTTAAGATTATGATAGTATTCAAAAAATGAAAATCTCATCTCATCTCTGATAATATAGAATCAGTCATTATTTGTAACTTTTTTTTTTTTTTTTTGTCTTGTAATGATGCAAAGGTTATGTTCTACAGTGAATGATTTGTTTTTTAAACAAAATGGATAAGAGTTTGAAGTTTATTAAAAGAATATTTAATTCGCATCAAAACACTAGCTCACTAATGTTAATGACAGAATTTCTTTTAAAATACAATTTGCATTTCAATGTTTTTAAATACTTTTTTCTTCTTGATATTGGATAGCTGAGGCTGATCTCTACAAAGTTCATTCTTTACTTCATCGATTTTTCTTTTTGCAGGTTTATTAAGAGGTTACTTTAATTTTTAAAAATCATTTTGAAAATGAAAACATCCTCATACAAAATAAATTGGAAAAAAAAAAACTATTTGAGATTTAGGTCGGTTATCTTAAATTTGGAAGAAAAAAAAGAGGTTTCTAAAAATATAGAAATACAAACAATATATTTAAAAGGAATTTTCTCATAGAACAAACACGAGTAAGTGAATGTTTTTGCATAAGTGGAGTAGACTCGTAAGTTTATGATATTGCATATAAACATATGAGAGGACTGTATAGACATATAATTTTTTTTCCATAACAAAATTCTGTCTTTGCATTTTTTTAATTACTACTTTAAGTCATTGCACTGTGTATTT
This sequence comes from Maratus speculifer, assembly GCA_964019185.1. Lineage (NCBI taxonomy): Eukaryota > Metazoa > Arthropoda > Arachnida > Araneae > Salticidae > Maratus > Maratus speculifer. Next base: position 282,069,317 of record OZ025294.1, read on the forward strand.
AAACATGTAAACAAAAATAAATCTTTGTAAAACTGCAAGTGCACTTTAGTAAAACATATATCAGGAACTGATGAAAAATGATTAAATGTAGTTGACGACTGACTTTTTTTTTTCTTTTTTATTACTAACCTTATTCTAATTTTTCAAAAAAACATTGGATAAAATAATAATGGGAAAGTGCACCTTCCCTCCTCAATAACTGAAAAAAAAAGAAAAGAAATGTTTGTTAATATTTACCTTTAGAGAGAATTAATGTGATAAACCTTCAGAATTGAAAGAACGCACATTAGCTAAAATAAAATTTATTACTTAAGTACATGTGGTCAGAAATGAAACCCAACCCTACCAATAGAGGTTATAATAGAATGCAGTAAAAGATATGTTTGCTTTAAAGTATTGAATTGTTTGTTTTTCTTTTTAGTGCCTTTAATACCAAACAGTCAAACACAAGAAACATAATATATTTCATCAAGTTTAATTTGTAAAAAATTATTGAGTATGTTAGAAGATGTTTCACACAAGAGAAAAACTCCTGTCAAACTATCATCCTAAGGTTAGGTGTTCAAAAGAATCACCGCACTTCTGTGTGCTTCTTAAAATAAATCGTAAATAAAATTTATTTATATTAATTTTACTTTAATAATTAAAAACCTTCAATTTTAAATGAAATCAGCATATTAACAGAACACCCATTTCATCATAACAAATATATTTTAGTGCTTGTCTTCCATTATTCATGGTATGATTAGTCTTTCAGTTTGATACATTTTATCAATCCAGAAAGCTTGCTGCATCACCTCAAAAAAGTTCTCTATATTCTCTATATAGAAGTAAATTCATATTAACTTCACATCTAGTTACAACCTTCTTTTTACTCTGCTAGTGCTATGATATTAATCTTTTGACATTTGTATGTGCATTTCATAAGTTTATGCACACTGTTTTATCGTGTGTTAACACATTGGTACTATATTAGGCAGTTCTAGTAAGACTAGGGTTCACTGTCATAGGATCTAGTATCCTACTAACTTAGTCACTGTGTAACATATAAAACATGCAATTCTTTCAATGATTTTTAACGAATTTGACAAATGCAAGTCAGCCATCTCAAGGAGGCAAAGTATTAAGCATCACAGCCAATACTTTAAAACTATCAGTGCAAAGCAAATCGAAAATTTTATACTTACTCATTTGAATATGCAGTACTAAAACAACAACAAAAAAAAAATAATTGCACAATAAATATATTTAAAATGAATCACATAAGAATTAAAACAATATTTTATTTTCTATACATATTATAAAACATTTAAGTGCTTGCATCCATGGCTTTCAAAATAATGTTCAGATTCTCCACTGAGCTGCAGTTCCATTAATAACTTTGTAAATCATAAAATTAAAAAACTCGACAACTTGATAAACTTGACAGTAAATATATAATGGCTTTTAATACAAAAAAGCCAAAAGCCTTTAAGCCGCATTTCTCTACTTCAACTGATTCTTGATCGAGGATCAGGAAAACATTTTTCACCCGTACACAAGAAGTACAGCAGCTTTTCTTCAATTTCTTGAATTGCTTCTTTCAAAGAGCCATTGGTCTTCTGCAAATATAAAAATAAAATTAATAATCATTTATATTTTAACAGAAAATTAAAATACAAGAATAACTATTTTTTAAATATTGACTATGGTGTATTTGAAAAATATTACTTCATCATAACAGGAAATCTCATGTATAAAAGTATATTTTTAATTTGGTTAGCTTAGTTTTTACCGTAAAACAGTTTATATGTTATTTTTCAATATAATACTTCAATATTAGTTCATAGAAAAGACCGACTTTTTACCTGAACCATTCCTTTATGAATCAATCAGATATCGGAAAAATCTTTCTTTCAGTAACATTATTCTATTAATTTTTTTAATAACTAACTTTGATAATTTTAATAAAAATATCTATCTACCCTATTAAAAGAGTTTTTTTTTTTTTTTTTTTTTTTTTTTTTTGTAAAGGAAGACTTTGCTGTACTGCTATAGAAAATGGATTTAGGTGAAACTGCCTGATTTTTATGTGTTTTTGCTGTGAATACAGAATATCCTCCACCTCTCTATGATACTGTTATACAGGGTTGGTAAAAAACCGGGTTAAAAAAAAAAAAAAAAAAAAAAAAAAAACCATGGTTTTTTTTGGTTGAAACCAGGTTTTTTAAAAATATGTTTTCCTATTATATATACATGCATATTTAGCAATAAAACAATGTTTTTGAATACATGAGTAATAACTTGATTTAAAAGTAATTCTAATCAATGAATTATTTAATACACAATGAATTATATAGAAAATTGAAATCTTTTCAAATTTTAAAAATTTTTAGAAAAAGCTATGTTTTATACCTCATAAATAAAATGTTCTACATAATGAAACATTGATACCTTGAAAATCTTAAAAAACAATCTTATTATACTATAAATAAATATATGATGTATTTTCATACATAAAACTTCATATATATTATTTTCACATGGCTATTCAAAATAATTTCTTTGAAATACTTTTTATATGAGATGTCTGATTGTTCTGTTAGAAGAGTCTCTAAGAATTATCTTTTATTGAAAGTAAAGCTTTTTATAAAGAATTTTTGGAATGATTTGAATTTAGCAGTAGAATCTTTACACACTTGAAGTATTGTGTATTGTTGCTATTTGACACTTCTCCTCTGAAACTACCAGGTTAAAAGAAAAAAAGAAAGAAAAGGTAACAGTAAAATAAACAAAAATACCTATTTAACAGCTTTTTAGACTATTGAAAACATTGATCTTAAAATACAAAGCAGTTTTATAAATACTGTCATTCACTAAAGCATTTAAACAGCCATCAGACTACACGCTATATTACAACGCTTAGTACTTTTAAATGTCTAAACTAAAAATTACATCTTTTTAGGCATTTTATGAGACTTTTCTTCTGTTATGTCTCAAGCAAACCTTGTCTTGTTCCGCCCCCTTCCTCCCCAATTTTCTTGGCTGATTTACGTAATGAGTTTGGTTATGCAATAGAAGATTTAAATATATTTTATTGTTTAATTTAGTTAAATGCAAACAGGTGCTTTACTAACACCCGATTTTTCAACGTCTTCTTATTCAACTTCATATCTAAGTTTCTTTTTTATTCTTAAAATATAATACCCCCCCCCCTCCACAATCAAAAAAATTTTCTTTTAGAGCTTGACTGAAATCTTAAAGGTCATTTTATGTTACTAACTGCACATCTGCGTTTCTCAAAGGAAAACATTTTTTTCTAAATATTGCCATTTTTAATCTATTTTATTTTTGCTAAACTTACACAATTTAAGTGTTTTTTTAGCTTCAGATATATTTATCAATGCATAAAATTTGCATTCTTCATGCATATTAACATGACCTAGACTAGACTCGCAATGTCTCATGGTGACTGCTGAGATAAGACTTAGAAATAGAAATTACTTACATCCAATAATTTGAAGAACTTAAATTACAAAAATGAGATAACATTATATTAGATTTCTTCTAAAAAGCCAATTGGTTTAAACTGTGCCAACCCAGCTGGAAACAGAATAAAATCAAAATGCAAAATTACTAATCCCAATTTGGAAATGTGAGAAAAACAAAAGCTTATTAAATCTAATAAACACAGAGCAAAGAAAAACTAGTTGGATGTGTCAATCCCGAAACTTTCTTCTATCTCATAAGTACATTTTAATATTAAAAAAAAAAAAAAACGTGGTGACCCCAAAGTTACCCACTGTCGAATTTCCTCGAACATTTGACCAAGCCTAATGAGATTCTGGTATCCGAAAAGCCTAAAACGCAAAATTTAATTAATATTCTGAGAAAATGAGCTTAGTAGTGCCTCATGCTGGGTAATTTATACTAAAACCTAATAAGCATCTATTGATGTCAAGACCTAACAGAATCTGAAATTTCATGGAATTTCGTCCATTAGTTCTTGAGATATAACTATAACAAAAAATTTGCAAAACATAGCACAGCAACGCCATATCTTGGACAATTTATGTCAAAACGCAAAAAAGCGTCTAATTATGTTATGGTGTAAAAGAATCTGAAGTTTGATGAAATTCTGTGCATTAGTTCTTGAGATATAGCTAGTTAAAAAAAGTGTGTAAAATATAGCACAGCAGCACCATCAGTAGAAGGATTTATAACAAAACGTAATCATCGTGTAATTATGTTACATGTCATTTTGTAACAAAATCTGAAGTTTGATGAAATTCTGTGCGTTGGTTGTTGAGATATAGCTGTAGGAAAAATCGTGCAAAATGCAGCATAGCTGCACCTCCTGTTGCAAGGTTAATACCAAAATGTAATCAGCGTCTAATTATGTTATATATTCTAGTGTAAAAGAAACTAAAATTTGATAAAGTTCTCTGCATTAGTTCTTGAGATATAGCTATCGCAAAAATCGTGCAAAATGTAGCATAGCAGCGCCACCTATAGGTCTGTTCACACCAAAACCTTATCAGTGGCTATGTATCTTAAGGTATCGCGGTATCTGAAGTTTGGTGAAATTCTGTGCATTAGTTCTTGAGATATAGTTATCATGAAAATCATGAAAAACGTGGCATAGCAGCGCCACCTGCTGGCCAATTTACACAAAAACTTAATCAGCGTCTATGTATATCAAGGGGACACAGAATCTGAAGTTTGGTGAAATTCTGTGCATTAGTTCTTGAGATATAGCAATCTTGAAAATCATGAAAAACGTAGTATAGCAGCGCCACCTGCAGGCCAATTTTCACCAAAAACCAATAGGCACTAATTCATATCAAGGTCTAACTGAATATAAAATTTTATTAAATTTTGAGCATTAGTTCTTGAGATAGAGCGCCCACAAATTTTTTGTCACATACAGACAGACAGACTCACAGACAGACACACAGACTCGCAGACAGACGGACAGACTCACAGACAGACATTTTCTAAAAATAGTCAAAACGTGTTCAGGACCTTCTAAAACGTATAAATCCGTTGAAAACCGGAAGTCGAAAATTTTCATGAATCCAATACTTTCTTCTTGTAAACATAGAAGAAAGTAAAAATCATTGCCAATTATCCATTAGCATACTTAATAAAAAGAAATCAATGGAGAAAATTACTTAAGAATATGTTATATTCGAGAAATGATAAATCCTTGGTAAATTTCAACTAGTCAAGCAATTTAAATAGTAAAAGTACCTTTTTAGCTCAAATATGCACTTCTGGCTGTGTATCTGTATAACAATTAATGGATTTATATAAGCCTTAAAAAAAAGAGGGGGGGGGGAGAAAGAAAAACTAAGTTTTTCTCTAACCAACTAATGATAGAAAAATTAGTAGTATGTAGCCATGTAGATTTATAGCTTATATGAAAAATTGGGTTGATTAAAAATGTTTGTTTTTTAGAAATTTATTAATTCATCATTTTTCTACAGCTTTGTCGCTTCTGCATAACTTGGATTTTGCATTTTTCAATAATGTGTGAAACGGAATTCATTAGGGAAAAAGAATACAAAAAAACCAGATTGAAAAAAAAAAACAGTATGGTTTTAAAAAAAAAACCATTGGTTTAAACCAACTTGGTTTAAACCAAACAACCCTGCTGTTATAGGAAGCAAATTTAGATGAAAATATCTGAAATTAACAATTTTGTAAATTTTGATATCCTGAACAATCCAAATTTCACAGTCCATAGCAAAAACTGCCTATTTTTAGCATTTTCACATATATCAATTTCAGACCATTTTCAGGTGAACCTATTTTTTATGGAGTACTTCTGGCAGGATGGTCACAAATATTGTATTGAAAAATTCCCTAATAATTCCAGGTTAACTTTAAAATAATGAAATTTTCATAGATAATTACTTTAACAAATACATGTTGTCAATTTTTTTTAACTATTCATAAACTTTTAATAAGTTTATACATAAAATTATTTACACAAGTTTTTACATATCTAATCAAAAATACGTTATACTGTACAATGTAAGAATACTGTGTTAACAAAATGATATCCAGTGAGGAGCTGAATGAAAATTTACTGTGCATAACGGTAATGACAATAAGGGCAAACTTCAAATAAGAATAATTGATATTTGCTTATTACCTCATCGCAGAACTGCTGGCTCTGAAAACCAGTCCATTTTAAACTGCTAGGCTTTTTTTGGTTTAAACTGATAAATAGTGGTGGAGAAATGCGAAAAATTGTGATAAAAGAATATCTATTAAAAAAGAAAACTGGTTGGATGACTCCAAATTAGCATTTGTAACTGCAATGTTCATGCATAGCTAGTCTGATAAATTAGCATCAATAAAATGAGAGAAAAGACAACTGAATGAAAGTTATTGATTGAAGTAATTATCTCAGAAGTTTGTCCTATCTAAGTTTATAACAAGGAAATGTAAAACAGATTGAGCACCCCCGTCCTTGAAAAAAAAAAAAAAAGTTGCAAAGATTGGTGAAAGTTTCTTTTGAACCCTTAAAGGGAAGTGATCCCACTTAATGTTTATTCTAAAATGCCACATTCACATTAAAATTTTAAAATAAAAGCTTGCCTTGATAAGTCACATGAAAAAAAGTTTTTATTTATTTGCAAATAAATTAGTTTGTAAATCCTGGTGCCATTTGTAATAGTACTTTGCACCTAAAAGAGTTAAAAATTAAAAAGCCAGTCAAATTCTTTCTCAGAAATGGTTGCTTGGAGGATTATTCAAAGAAGCTAATGAATGGTTTATACTAAAAGTTCCTGACAGAACAGATGGGTAAAATAAAAGACAGAGAATATCACTATCATTGTTTCAGATTCATGGCAGGCTTATAAAATAGTCTAAATTAAATAATAATGCAGGATTTGAAATATCAATATAATTTTGCAGATACAGATTACAAGTCATCAAACACTTTTGGGGTCAGCTAAATTGGGAAATAAGAAATACCGCCAAACAAAAGGTTAGGACTTAAATTAAGTAATGTTTAACTGAGTTTTTATGGTAAGAAATTCACAGAAAGGATGATTATTTCATCACTACTTTGAATGACATTAGAGATGTTTGTCCTCCAGAATAATTGCTGAAAATTTTGACTTCTTTTCTTTTTGTAATTTCAAGGTTTAATATAATATTTATAATGGGATCGTTAACATTTATTCTAATACAAATGGTTTTGGGATACAAGCGGATATAACTGTACTGCAAGCTTAAAGTTTGAAATTTGGATGAAAGGAATCCATATCTGCCACTTTTCGTGTTATAATTAAATTTGGTGATTTTAAAGACAGGTTTAGAGATTAAAACTTTGACTATTCTGTAAAACATAATTTAAATTGGATGATGATTTTAACCAAATCTTTTGTCATAAAATTTATTTATTTATTTTAACTAGATGCTTATGTAGCTTTTTATTCTGTTCTTGATCAGGATAATGTTTGCTATTAGATAAAAGGTTTTTTTTTCTACTTTATTTCCAATAGCATAAAAGCATTAAAATTCCAAAGTATAATACATACAGTAAACACATTAAATATTGATTAATAATTGCTCATAATAATTTTTATAAAACCCTTCCTTTTATTACCTTCTTGAATTAGTGAAATACTTTTGTGTAAGACAATATGTACAGAATAAACATAAAAATATCAAATCTTTATAACAGAATCTTTGGCACTGAGAATCATCCGAAAAATATATTAAAAAGCAGAATAGTAATTTAATTTGCTTCAGAAACTTAGGCTACATTCTTGTTTTGTAATTAATGAGAGATCTTTGTTTTTGAATTTTTGTATAAACAAAATTTTACCGTCAGCCTGAGCCCGAAAGCTGATATAAAAAGAGAGTCCAAGTTGGTTTCAGGCACGGACTGAGCCCAAGAGCTGAGATAATTTTTTTCTTCCCAGATTATTGCAATCATATTGAAAATTACCATATTTTTCAATGAATTTCCAGGTTAACTAATTTTCCTGATGTTTCCATGTTAGGTTTTTGACTACCCTGTTCTAGGCTCTTTTTGCAGAAAGCTTTAAAAATGTCTAATTTTGCTCTGTGAAATACATTTTTGTGATAGATCAAATATGCAACAAATCATAGCTTTTTTTTCTTAAAAAAAAATAATAATAAGATTAAATCTTTTACAAAGGAAATATGAAAACTAAGCTTTGCTTGCATGTAAATTTGTAAAAAATAAAGCTTGTGAATGTTAAAAAAGCTGCTCTTGGGTATACTTTACTACAGGGCTGCAGCTAGAAGTGAACAATAAGGGGGGGGGGGGTGCTCATATTTTGTTTTTTTTCTCTCTCTCTGATACAGAAACTTAAATTAGTGCATATTCACATTGTAGATACTATGGTTCTCATAAAACCGTTGTAATTACTTAATTTTATGCTAAGAAAAGTACATGATGATGAAAATTTTGAGTCTATAACTGGTGAAAAGTTAAACATCATCTGAGCTTCATATTTAGAAATAGGATGAGGGAGTGTTGAAACACTTATTTTAGATACAATTTAGTAATTCTACAAAACTGTGAAAGGGTCTCAAAACTAAATTAGATTTTTGAACAGTATTTCATTTGAAATTTTGGAACAGAAATTCATTGAGTGATCTTGGAATCTTTTCCAGGGGGGGGGGCTCAAAATAGTTTAGGGGGGCTGAGCCGCCCATGGCACCCCCTTAGCTACAGCCTTGCTTTACTATCTTCAAGATTCTCACAAGCTAACAAAATACAAAACTTTTTTTTTAATCAAGTGGCATTTTTTCATTTTATAACCTATTTAAGACACTTTTCAAGAATTTTAATTATGTAAATTACTATACTAAAATAAACTAAAGAAAACATACTCCAATAAATCTGACCAGAGCATCAGAAGAAAATAAAGTATCCAAGCTTTGATTACCAGAAACCTGTAAAAAACATTTTTAGCAATAAATAGATATCAATTAAACAAACCAGAAAAGCATATTAAAAAACTGTTACAAGGAAAACATACATTAAGAAAATTGTACATAGTAAAAGCTGGATATGTAACAAACATCTGGCCCTTAAGGGGGTAGTAAGGTTAATTCGAGGGAAAAAAAGCATATTTTCTATCATTTTTTGTAAGGATACAATTAATATTTATTTATTTGTATAATTATAATATAATTATATGTCATTTAAAGAGTATTCTGTGAAATTTTCATTAAGAAATATTAAAAAATGAGCCGATGACAGCGAATCTTCAAAGACGTCCCAAAAAAAAGTTGATTCGCGGTGAACCGCATAACTCATGACTGGATCAACTGAAATTAAAAAACCAAATTGATTTAATTAGTTGATAAGTTTCCTCAGGGAACGCTGTCGAGTTTTTTTTTTATTATTGATTTTTCAATTTTTTACAAGGCTCGGAAGTCAAAATACTGATTTTTCATCAAAAAAATCTGATATTTTGTTTTTTAAAAGTAAGTTAAAATTAAAAAAAAGAAAAAAACTCGACAGCGTTACCTCGTAATTTATATAAAGAAAGAGTGTGTAAAATTTAAAAAAGATCGGTTCAGTAGATTTTGAGCTACAGAGTTCACCGGCTTCGAAAAAGCGAAGTGTTAGAAAAACATGTTTAAAGTTTCACAGACGCTTTTGTCGAAATCGGAGGGCGGAGACTTACAAGTGTATATCTCCGTCAGTTTTACTTCAATTGCTTTCAAATTTTCACAGAATAATCTTAAGATGTTGTACATTAATATAAAATAAAAATAAAAAAATGCAGAAAAAAAAGAAAAAAAAATACCTTACTACCCCCTTAAGACAAATACTGTATGTCCCATTTTTATTATTGCACACTCATTAATAAAACAAATGCTTATTATTCAGTCTAATTTTAAGTCTTTAAATATTTTGTATAAATTTATATGAATTTTGCAAATGTAAAGAAATTGTTTCAAAAGTTATTGGAATAAAATCTTTGCTGAGTTAATTAATGAATCACACTACAGCTTATAGAACAACAGCAAAAAAATATTGCTGTTTTGCTCGACACATTTTATAATTTCTAAAAAATGAAGGCATTCTTCTGACATTTGTAAGAATGGTTGAAATAGTATTGAATTATTTTATAATTGTTCAAAATTACACCTTATTATACATATTACATGCTTGAAAAGCTCATAGCTTAACTGTCAAATTATTTTTTTTTACCATTTCTTCCAAACTTATTTTTTAAACAAAAATGTAATATTTCTAATATAAGGAATATTATTTAATACTATTAAAACAGAAGACTAACTTAAACAGATTTCTTTTCAATCATATGCAGTTTTGTTTATGCAGAATTTATTGTAATATTTCTCAGTTTAATTTATGCCTATAATTAGATCCCCCCACACACACACACATACACACAATCTCTCATATCCGTATACTACCGTATATCCGTATATCGTAGTATATGTATATCCGTATACTATCATATAGTGTTCATTCTAGGCCATTTTTGAAGGGTGCAGCACCCTGCCCTTTTTCAAATTTACAAAATGCACCCTGCCCTTTTTAAAAGTAATAAAATGCATCACTTGTTTTACCCAGAGATTTTTATTAAGTATTTTTTTATTTGGTAGTATTTCTAAATTTGTGTGCCCAAAAATGACAGAATTTTCTCATTTCTTTAATAAAAAGAACATGAAACTCTTCAATCATGTTTTAATTTAAGGGTGTATTCGAAAAAACGCTTTTCCACCTTCAACAGCTCGAAATTTCCCGATACAATTTCAGACACATTTTTAAAAGTAGAAACATGAAACGTGCTGAGGAGAATTTTGAAGAGACGTACAAGGTGCCGTGTGATGTCATTTTACGCTCCATTCATTAGAATTTGATTTATGAACAATTATCTACTCAGCATGACACTTTTTTTCGTCTCCAAATCTCCCGCTTCGGAAAAATCTGTTCAAAACGGCGTTTTTGATTGCTTTTTCTGCAATATTTTCTGCATTTATCAAAGAATTGACAGTCACAGCACCTTGTGTAGTTTCTAAATAAAAGAATCTGCGAGTTTGATGAGTTAGAGAGCAAAAGTAGATTTTAAAATAAATCAGAAAATAAGCAGTTTGAATCGAAATACACCCTTAGTTGTATTTTAAATTTTTATATCATAAAATCATTCAAAATCAATGTTACTTGATTTATCATACTTAAAAATTAAGTATTTTTTCTGCTTTCTGTTTTCCCCTTCTAAAGGCAATAACAATTTTTTTCTTCCAAAAGTGCCCTTTTCTGCTACAGTAGTGTTTAATATGGAGTGCATAATTATGATTCAGAAATAGTGTCAACACACACACAAAAAAAAAGGACTGTTTGCAGATATGCATACATACATAATATAATGAATGTACAGCAGACTCCCTCAAATCTGCAAACCAGAATTTTGCAACTCTCTAAAATCCGCAAATATTTTATGGATGTAAACTTGGAAACTTTCAGTTCAGATATTGGGACAAAATATGATTTTTTTTTTTTAAGTTTTGTATCAATTCCATATATTTTTTAATTTGCAATTTTCTTAATAATACTCTATTCATGTTTTTTTCTTGAAGGATGAATAAATTTTTTTGGAAAAAATTGAAGATATTTCTGATATTACTGGTAATCACAATATATACTTATATACTTATACATCATATATCATATATATATCATATACTTATATATCATATATACTTATACATTAATCATGATTTTTTGGTTATTAAGCCTGTCTAAACTTGAAAAAAATTTCTTATTTTATGATTTTGATGTGAATTAGTAATGTACTTTTATGAAGCAAGTTTTGTTGAATAGTTTTAGAAAAATACATTTAATCTTTATAATGTATATTTAATCATACACTATTCATTATTAGCTTGACATTTGCTATTAGTACTTTAATCATTATAAAAATTAACTACATTTTTATTGTTTTAGTTTATTACTTATTTTAACATTTTATTATATTGTAAGCATTCATTATAGTTCTGATTGCACTATTAATTGCACTCAAATTACTGTTTAAAAAATGTAAACAAAGCAATGACCAGAAATCTGCAAAATTCTAAAATCCGCAAAACCTCTGGTCCCAAGCTGTGCGGATTTGAGGGAGTCTACTGTATAACTAACAAAAACATTTATAAGAAAAATTTTCAGAAAATCTTACATGCCATTTCTTATGTGTGCAACACACTACATCACATATACATGTTTTGATAGAAAAGAATGCAAAATCTTGTAGATGACAGGGAAAGGAAAGGGTAATTTAAGTTTCAGTTTTTCTGAATCACTATTGTTCTGGGCTTCGGAGACCTGTATTTATGAGCTCTGGTGAATTCCAACCAATATTTAAATATGTACAAGAAACAGAGAAACGCATAAGCTGAGCTCAGGTGCAAATTAAGCCCTGTAAATGATTATTGTTTTATTTCTTTTTTATTTTACAATCTCAAAATGTTTACAAGTTTACTTAGAAAATCCTCTTCGCAAAGAAGGTATTTCTGGTTCAAGTAGTGCTAAATAAATTAATCGTACAGAATGATACATAAAATTGAACCTGCAAATACAGAAACATCAACTCTTTTAAAGTTTCATCACAGTTTTAATACAAGAAGAAAATTGTTAAACATAAAGTCACATGTAAGTGCATTATAAAAATCTTTAGGTCCGCAAGCAGTTTTCCCATACTGTAACTTACTCAGAGTCTTTTGGAAACATTACTAGTATTATTGCGTGTAGCTTGGCGAAATGTTTACTTTTATATTTTTAATGTTTTTTAGTGTTTTAATTTTTTGGGTACTCCCGTCGACCAATTTCGCCAAATTATACAAATCGCCAAACTAATAGCCAAATTATACATATTGACATAATTTTTATTTTAAATTACAAAAAAACATAAATAGTAGAATATTAATAAAAATATTAATAAAAAGTCACAATAAAAATCACTTAATGACATTTTAAACACGTGAATCGCATTGAATGTCATTGAATGTGACATTCACGATCATCCATTATTGGCATTTAACACTAGAATGCCGGGAAATTTTACGCAACTTTTATAAAATATATTTAAAACCAGAAAAATCATTTGAAATTATTTAGTTTATTTAATTCGCTCATTTTAATGCAACAGATATATAACTTATTTCTTAAACATTTTTCTGGTTCGAATCGACAATTAGTCCAGTGATCGGTGTCGAATTGACACCTTCCCGGCGTTCTAGTGTTAATCTTATAGTTTGGCGATGATTTTTTGGTCGACGGGATAACCTAGTACTACCATTTTTTGCATATAAATTTTATTTATTTTTTAAAAATGTATTCAGGTCTATCTTGATTTATATTATTCAATCTTTTAATAATTTTATTTTGTTTTTAAAAAAGCAATACCTACCATATATTTTTATTATTTAAATTTATTATTATTTTTTAACAAAAAAGGAAAAAAAAGTTGATACACAGTTTAAAATTTGTCTGAATAACTAGTGTTCAAGCAAATAACTGTTTGTTTCATCCCTTATATTTTTGTCCTTCACAATGGCTAAAAAGACTGATCAGCAAATCAGATTATATATATGCAAACAATAACTTATTGACAGTTTTGAGATTAAAAAAAAATACCTTTCTTTTCTTTCTGAAGCTTGCAATTGGTAATAAATCTGCTAACATTTATAACGCACAGAAGTTTTCTAATTGAATATAAAAAGAGAGAAAAAGAATAAATATAAATAAATGACATAACACAAATAAAACATAAAAGATGCAACATTCTTGTATTATCTTGAAGAAGATTTTTGTGTATTTAAAAAATTGGCCCTGGATGGTATTAACAAGTAATAGCCATTATTTTTTTTATGAAGATGAGAGTTTAAAAACTTGCTTCATCCGAAAATCAATTTTTTTTTTTTTTTTTTTTTTTTTTTTTAACGCCAAAAAACTTTAGTTCTGGTCATTGGTTTTCATTATAAATCTTGATTTTGCAGCGCCAAAAATGCAAAATAGAGGTAATAGAGTCTATTACACATATTTTCTCACGTGATGAAGTATTACTGAGTTGTCACCCCCTCCCCATTAGTTACTGATTACTTTTTCAATTTTGGTTGCAATGTTTTTTTCCTTTTTTAAAAATATACATAGTTATTATTTTTTTTTCACAAATTTGAAAAGAACTCTCTCATAGGTTTAAGGTTAGTAACTTAGCTTCTTTGTATTTTATAAATAATAAATTTTTGTATTAGTAGTATACCGAGTAGTACTTCGGTCGAGTACCAAGTAGTTATGTAGTAAGAAAAAAAAAATCACCGATGTGTGCATAATGTGAGCTTATATACATGTGTACATAAAAAAATATATACATTATGTGTACATATATATAAGTATACCTGTGTACATATATCTATACCTGTGTGCAGAATTGATACACAACAAGTACAATTATTAACCAATATAAAATTAAAACATTCTTTAATTTAGATAAAGAGTTTAAAATACTAAATATCAAGAAATTATAACTATCAAATTATTGAAACTGCATGGGATTCAAAAAGCAATAATACAAAAATGTTTTTTGAGTATTAATATAGTTTCATCTCAGTATTTTTAACAATTAAACTTTCTGAGAATACTTGATGTATTATTTTACTTATAATAATTAATATTAGAAACATAAAAGAAATAATACCATGAGTTGGATATTTTAAACAGGGTTGGCAAGGTTTAAACCAATTAATTTTAACCACAGTTTAAACTTTTTTTTTTTCATGATAATTTAAGTGTTTCAGATTATCGACTATAAATAGTTTCTTCTTGACATATTGCTCTAAAGCAAAACATATGAATTTATCAGATATAAAACAGAATAAAAATATTCAATATTTAGTATTAAATATGTTCATTTTATAAAAATTAAAAAAAAATATTTAAAAAAAAAACGTTTTTTTTTTTTTTTTTTTTTTTTTTTTTTTAGCATTTTTTTTTTTTTTAGCATTTTTTTCTCACACAGCACAATTTTGATTAAAGTGAACAAAAATTATTAAATATAAAGAATGAAAATATTTTCAAACGGCAGTAAGGAAGAAAAAAATTACATAACAAATACCAAACATTAATTAGCAATTTTATTTTTATTCTAAACTAAAACATTTAATTGTTCAGTTCTTTAAAAATGGTAACAAGTTTGTCAATACTCTTACAACAGCCTTATCAACACCCAAACGATTTCTGGCTTTGCTTTGCACAAAACCAAAAGTAGAGAAAACTCTTTCTAATCCAGCAGTAGAACATACAGCTGTATGTAACTGTTTTATGATATTCATGGCATTTTTATCAATGTGTTTTTCAAGTCTTAACCACCACAATAAATGTGTTATTTCCACTTTATTTGATTCTCCAATGGCAAATTTATGATTCGGAACTGCATCAAACATATAATCAGAGAATGGAGCCAACTTAGCTTTATAATTTATTGGAATTAGTTCAGGACATAATTTGGCAGCAAGGTTCATGCTTTTTTCAGTCTCATCATCAATTGTAAGTGATTCTCCTTTAAAGCGTAATGAAATATGTAAAAAAAATATGATGTACGTAAAAAATTAGTTAAGAAATAAATATTTTTTAAACATGTCTATTTTTTATTATTAAATTATTATTATTTTGAGAACACATTCAAAACTGAAAATCAAATAGATAGATTGGTTGGTAGGCAGTGTTCTCGCTGAAATTTGACCGTCAGTAATTTGGCTAATTAAAAATAAAAAACATTCGCCAAATGAAAAAAGTATTAGCAAAATAAATTCGCCGTGTAGAAAACTTTAATCCTTTAATGTACCCCCTTTTTTCAATATGTTCTAATGTAACCAAAATTTTTATAAATGCGACAACGATTGTTGTTAATCTAATTTCAACAATCCGCTAAAAATGTAATAAAAATAAGTATACATATTAAAAATATGTATACATGCATAATGCATATATATGTAAAACAAAAAGAAAAAAAAAGAAAAAAAAAGAAAAAACTGAGCAGTAGCAATTTGGCGAATCTAATCGCTTATTTACTCGCCAAATGAAGAATTTAGTAGCAATTTGGCGCAATGGCGAGCGACAGCGAGAACACTGTTGATAGGTAGCATACTTTTATAACTTTGAGGACAGAAAAGCAAATTTAAACAATTAGAATTTAAAAGGAACTGAAAGTAGATAAGTTTTTTTTTCCATTTCAGTTTATTTTCATAAATGAATTATTAAAAAGGAAATACTATTAAAAAAAATTTAAATTAATGTTGATTTTTTTTATATGAATATTTTAAACTGAAATTATTATAATTTTAATAAAGAAAGTGAAAAAAAAACAATAAAAAATCTTTTTTAACTACTAAACAAATATCTATAGAGTATTATAGCATTATCTATTGATGGTAGAAAGTATTTTTTATAGTATATTAAGAAGGCATTTAGCCCATATTTTTTTACTCAATATTATGTTCTCTGTGCACCAACTGCTAAATTTATTCAGAAAAAAAAGAGAAATAGATCTCTCAAAATATACAAATACAGTAAAACCCCGATAATTCAGATTAACTGGGACCGGACCCAATCCGGATGATCTGGAGAATTAGAAAAAAATGAAATAAAATATAACATACTAACAGAAAATCACCTTTATGTTAAACTTATTGAATATTTGCAGACAGTAATAATGTTTACTTTGCTTAATTATTCCGAAAACATGTCAAAAAAACTTTTTTATTTAGAATACGACAATGAAGCAAGTTAATGTTATGGAAATTAGCCAATCGCTTCTCAAACTTGAAAAAAAAAAAAAATGACCAAACTGATCCCAATTATCCAGAGATCCGGATTATCGGGGTCCGAATTAGCGGAGTTCTACTCTAGATTAATTATTATTTACCTTAGATCTTTCGGATGCCCTCGCATCCATTTTCAAAGGAGTATAAAAGAAGATAATTCATTAGAAATGGAAAACATAAAAACAAAACAAAAACAGTCTGCGTGTACAAAGTCACGATGAATTCATCAAAACACCAAGGATACCTGGTGTACCAGAGTGCCGAATATTATAAGAAATGACGTCATTACAAACAGTATCATTGTTAAGCAAAATTTCGAGGGATTCACGGATAACTGAAGAGTAATGTTTTGATGTTGAAAGGATTTTTTTAGCTTTGTCAAAATATTTTCTTTTCATTGCATTCTAGATAAGGCTGTACTAGGCTTGTTGTATTGTATGTACAAAAAATACTCTCTCAGTCTTACTTTTAATCTTCGAAAATTAATATATTATAGAATATTGATATTATATAAAAAATCATAATTGAGATATTTAAAGAAATAAATTATGTATTTTCAATTTTAGAGGAAATAAATTTACTTTAAATACTTAATTAAAATTAAATAACCAATTTATAATTTTAATAAAATTTGAATGTCTTTTAGTACATACAGCTAATTAGAAATTTTTAATGCAATTTTATTTCATAAATTTTAATTTGTGACATTATTAGCAATAATCATGTTTTAAACATAACAACCCTGACAAAAATGCAAATTATTTACAACAATTAATAACATAACATGATAATCTTTAAAATTTTAGTCAAACTGTTAAATATATATATATATTGATTCAGGAGATTTCTTTTGAGAATTAAAATCAAAACATGAAGTTGAATAAGAGACTATTAAAAAATTGGGTTCTAGTTATAGCATTTTAATAATACTAATCCTTTTTTTTTTCTGTTGTCTGCAGAATTTAATGATAAAAAATGTTGACTTTGTATATTACTCAAAAAACAAAACCTTGAGCAGTATGCAGGGGTAGGAGTGAACAATTCATAAAATATAGGACATTTTTCATAAAAAATATAGGACAAATATAGGACATTTTGAAAATAATGTTATTGAAAATATTTTACTATATAATACTTTTTTAGCACATAATCCATGTTAATTTAAAACTTTTCACTAATTAATGATATTAAATCAAGATGCAATATTAAAAAACAAATATAAAATGAATTTTTCCATTGTTTTTCTTAAGTCCCCTGCTTGAAATCATTGCTAATTTCCTTCAAAAAATGAACCAAGGTCATGAGATATGGCATATGATACTTTCTTTGACCTTAACTGTGTACCTTGTGGCAAAAAAAAATCTTAAAATTTCACAAAAAAAAAAAAAAAAAAAAAAAAAAAAAAAAAAAAAAAAAATTTGTTTTATCTGATGACTGAAATTAATAATTAGAGCCATACGAATTATCCATAAAATCTTGGAACGACAAATCTCTTCCTCATTTAAAATCTAAGTACTCAATCAACTTTTTTTAATGGGAACCAGATATGGTAATCATTTTTATCCTTTACACATAATTCGGCATTATTTTCTTTTTTTTACTCCCCATTAATCTGATCTACCCAAGCATCAGAGAATTTCATCAATTTATGTTCACATTGTGTCATTGCGTTAATGTAATGAAATAAATATACTTTTTTGAGATTAAAATAAAAACCATATGTTGCAGCTGAATACAGGATAAGGATAAGATAAACTAAAACAACTGCAATGAAACAGAAGCGTGCAAAGAGAAAACTGAGCCCGGGGCAAAATGTCAGCTTGGCACCCCCCCCCCTTTCAACTTTTTCTTGTGAAGACCAAAAATGTCATTTGTAGTATAAATTTGACGGCCCCTAAATTTCTGCACCCGAAGCAACTGCCCCTTTTGCACAAGACTGCAGTGAAATACAAAAACACATTGAACATTAGAACTAACTCAGCGAGCAAACCGATGCACATGAAAACATCAAGTCATTCAAAAACATTTCTTTACTGATGTCACATCCAACAGAGAAAAAAATGGACACCGAAGCCTAGGAAATTAAGCAGAGACATCAATGTTTAATCTCCCTGGGTGCAAAGTCATGTTTAAAAATTCAGCAATCTATGCCACAGCCTCCTCCTCATTTGTACTTTGTGTACTGACTGAAAGTATGAACAATGTGTGCAGAATTGAACTATTGCTGTTGCATGGAGGTACAGGAAAAGAAATAAAAAACAGAAGCAATTGTAAATGCTAGCAGGCAATATTAATACGAAATATATGAAAAAGTAAATAAATATAGGAAATATAGGACAGTTAAAGAAATATAGGACAATATAGGACATTTTTGAAGATTATTTTATAAATATAGGATATATAGGAAATATAGGACAACTCTGACCCCTGAGTATGTGAAATTTATTTTTGAATAACTCTGGGGGGAAAAAATCATCAAATGTTTATAATTAGTAATTAAAAGTTTTTTATAAAGGCTTCCAAAGTGTAATCAATGTTTCATATTATAGAGCAATTTATTCTTTGAACATAAAAGAATTACTAATGCTGTTTAAATTAAGATATGAATATTTTCAATTTTTTACATAAATTGACAATAATTATTTAATTAAAAAAAAAATCAAATGAAGTTATGCTGCTTATATATCCAATATTGTCTAATTTCATCAATAAATATGCATATATTTGAGATAAGAAAAAATGTTTTTAAAAAATCTGGTTTAAACAAACTAAAAAAAAAAACAGGGTTTTTTTTTCTGGAAAAAAAAACAAAAACAAAACAAAACAAAACAAAAAAACAGGTTTTTTTCCAACCCTAATTTTAAATACTTAAAAAAAGATAAATAAATAAAACTGAAAATAAAATTAGAACTGATGTTTGAGGTTACTGGTATGCAGATTTACTAGATTCACAATTATTATGATTTTCATTATTACATTATTATTATTACTTTATTTTTTTGTCTGAGATTAAATAAGGAAGCATTTAAGACAGAAAATGCATTTTTAACCACACTGCTGTAATGTCAGACAAAATTTGGGAGTTGAAAATGGGGAAGGGGGGGGGGAGGCAACTTATACAAAAATCGGTTTATTTATAAGTATATACTGCAATTGTTTTTATTGAAATGGAGAGGAATAAAGCCCTATAAGCTCCTATTTAGCTTTGCCCTTAATAAATGTTTTCGGCTTCCTGACTGGTTTGATTGCCAGATTATAAAATAGAGTAACATTCATTATAATAAAAATAATAAAATGAATTAAACATTGAAATTTTATTAACCACATTAAAATAACTTAAAAGCAACTATTTGTAAAATGTTGGTGTTATTACATTTTGTTAAAAAATTCAGTTTGAATATTTAGATTTTCAATAAGTCAAAATATTTTTCGCACTATAAGCATTTTTGAAATCACATTTTTGGAAATATCTACATGAGGTGTCCATTATTGGAAAATGATTATTTAATGATTGAATCATGCATTTCAAAAAATGATATGAAGTTAAAGAAGACAATTTACTTTGGAAATTCAAAGATTGAAAGATCAAAATTTTAACAGTAAAAATCATTTGATTTATTTACTCATTTATTATGTAAAACATGCAAGTAAAGTGAAAATAAATTTTTTAGTATCCATAAGCCTTACAAATATTTATTTTATGTTTCCTCAAAAAAATAATTGCAAAATAATGATAATAATAACAATTTGTGAGAAATAATAGGGAAACAAAATGGCGGCTCGCGGGAAGATACTGCATCTGTTCCGTAATTCGTATGCAACTTATATAGGAGATCATTTTTATGTAAAGATAATAAAGGATACAAAAGTTGAAAATTTAGTATTATGTAAGACCCCCGAGGGGCAGATGATGTTTAAAAACAGAAAAAAGTAATTTTCTTACATATGAGATTACATTGAGAACAAGAAAGTTATTAAAGAGACCGAAAACAAGTACTTACATTATAGTTTTTGTGTATCCTCATTCACAATTCCATTGACTTGACTATCAGCATCAGTTGAATTAATGAAATCTCGGGTATAGCGTAACAAAAGCCAAATTTCTTTGCAAAAGCGTAACCAAGCGCCATGATATCAGTCTTCGTTGCATAGCAGATAAGGGATCCCGCCAAACCAGCCGAACGTCATGTGACCAGATTGCAACCAATGAACATTCATCTCAAATAGTTCCGTTTAACTACGTCAAACAAGTTCCGGTTTTCATTTAAAAAGGAGCGTCTAAAAGTTCGCTACTATAAACATGATTTAAAAGACCAGTTTTTTTCGAAAAGCGTCCTTTTTCGATAAAACTGCCGCTCTGAAGGAATGATTGTCCTGCCAAGAGATTTCGCTCCTTTGTTGACTGAGGAATTCACTCTTTTGATTTAAGAGTGTATACTTTAGTTGAACTGAATTCTGATATTAATCATATTCTCTCTGTCGTGAATTCTGTTGATTCTTCCATTCAATTTACTTTTGAAGTTGAGTCCAACAATTGCCTTTCTTTCTTGGATGTCCTTGTTATTCGCAATGAAGATAATTTTCAGACAACTGTCTTTCGCAAACCTTTTTCAGTCAGTCTTCCACCTCACAGATATTCTTCTCATCCTCCTATCCAGAAAATTGCGGCTTTTAAAACTTTTGTTTTCCGAGCTTCCAATATTTGTTCAACTCCTCAGTTACTCAGCGATGAACTAAATTATCTAAAAGTTTTTTCTGTTGATCGTGGTTATTCCCCTAATATTATTGATTCAATTCATAGAAAATTGACTCAATCCACCCAATCTGAAAGAAAAAATTTTAATTCGAATCCCAATACTTTGGTTGTTTTGCCATTTTTCCCCAAAATCAGCCAGCAAGTTACTAGAATTTTAAAAAGGTTTGATTTCAATGTTATTTTTTTCCTGTTAATAAAATTGCTTTTTCAAATCTTAAGCACCCCATTCATCACTTAGAAAACTGGGGAATTTACCAAATTTCTTGCCAGTGTGGTCTTTCTTATATTGGTCAGACTAAACGTGCTCTCAGATTTCGTTTAGCGTAACATAAAAGATATGTCAAAAATCAAGAGCTTAAACGCTCTTCTATTGCTCAACATTGTTGGTCTTCACAACATAAGTTTAACTTTTCTTCACCCACCATTATCCATAAGCGTCCTTCTATTTTTTTATCTTAATTTTTGGGAAGCTAACCACATCATTAAAAATTCTCACTCCTTAGTCAATGACTTATCAAGTATTCTTTATTTTCCAAGCATTTGGAAAACTTTAATTTAAAACTTTTTTTTCTCGCTTTTTAGTTTTTGTTTTGTTCGTTCTCCGGTGGATGTCGCTACTTGTCCACCCAGTTGTTCTGACTGCTTTGTTCTCATTGGTTGCTTTTCTTTACGCTTTATCGTTCCCGTAGCTGGTATATAAGCCTGCGTTTCTTTGTCTCTTTGCTCAGTTTTGCTTTTTCTATCTCGCTGAGTCTTGCACTCATGAAGAATCTCGATAGTAGATTCGAAACAGCTGTTTGCTATATTTTCATACATTATTTGGGCATTTATATTCGTTGATTTTCTATCTTTAAACCTTTTTGCACAAAGACTTTATTTGCTATTTTAAAAAATATTGCTAGTTTCAAAAATTTATCTTATGAAATAATGCTTCGCAAATCCAAACAAAGTATGGCTTTTGCTAGTCATACCTTTGAGTGCAGGAAAAGATAATGGTAAATCTATGAGTCAGTCGCTAAAATCGGATTTTCAGGCGTTTTCCACCAATACATGATTTGACAGACCGATAGCGTTTAAATATGGGAATCGAGATTTTACTAATCCTAAAATTTCATCCGTGAACTCGATAAATTGATTATCTTGATGCCGTCAGTTGGTCTATAAGTATATTTAAACATATATTGAAACTTTCTGTTGAAACATTTTTACATATAGGTAATTAAGAGCAGATTTAGAAGAATTTTTTTTTTTTTTCATAAATTGAAAAGCATGAAAAAAGAAAGAAACAATTACGTACACTGTAAAAAATTTTGGTCAGAAAACACGGTGGTTATACCGTCAACTTTGTGCCACTTCCTTTTACCGTAATTTTACTGGACGGTATATATACCGTAAAATGCTTAAAGTACATGTACCGTAATTTAACTGAACATAAATTAAAAAATTTTGTGGTATATGTACCGTAAAATATTTAAAGTATATGTACCGTAATTTAACTGAACGGTATATGTACCGTAAAATATTTAAAGTACATGTACCTTAAAAAAATATTCTTACAGCATTTGTACCGTAAATTAAATATATGTTATATGTACCGTAAAAAATACTTATACAGCACATATACCGTATGTTAAATATACAGTATGTATACCGTAAAAAATATTTATACAACATATATACCGTAAATTAAATGTGTGGTATATGTACCGTAAAAGCAGTTATAATCAGCATGTGTACCGTAAATAAAATATACGGTATATATACCGTAAAAATACAAAATGATCCAAAAAAAAAACCTCCCACATTTGACAGGATAAAAAAACACAAACGACTCCAATGAGAAACTTATTTGTTAAAAATATAGAATAAGTATGACGAGAGTTTAAAAGGACTATTTTTCAGAAATGACGTCAGGAAAGTGTCTTACCAAGCATCATTTCTAAAACATAGTCATTTTAAACTCTTGTCATACCCATTGTATATTTTAAAACAGACAAGTTTCTCTTTACAGTCTTATTTTGTTTTATATTATCCTGTAAAACATGGGATGTTCTTATGTGTTATTCTCTAATCAGAATCGACGAATATATATAGTGAATACAAAGTCTTAGTTATTATAAAAATTTATTTTGGCGGAAAATATTAGATATGTGAGAATACATTTAAAAAAATTTTTAATAAGATATTTGATAGAACATTGAAAATTTGATAAAAATTTTAATAATACCAATTGTGGGTCACCAAGTTGTGCAAAGATATGTATACTGGTAAAAAAACAAAAAAATATATTTTATATTTCTTTTTTATAAATGTTAAATTTTCTTTATTTGTTAAGTTTTTTTTTTTTTTTTTTTTTTTTTTTTTTTTTTTTTTTTGTCGAATTGCGCAATTATACTTACATAGCTGCCAACTTCTACACCTTTTTATACATTTATTTTTCATACCACTATTTTAAAACAGTTACTGCTGTTACATTTCAGGGCGTAAAGAGAATACAAATCACATAAATTTTTAAAAGATAAAGTAAAATTAATAAAAGTGGTTAAAATTATATACATTGATATTCTTGTTATTTACTTGGAAATTAGGATTTTTATTTTCTTTCTCAACACACAAATCTAAATTTTCTTACATTCAGTTAAATGTTTAGAATGCCACTGTCTAGCAAATCACCGCTTTTGTATTTTTTATTTTATTTATAGATTTTTTTTGTGGAAATGTGGTATTATTCTATTCTTACAAGAATTGATATGTAGTTTATAGCTTACAATAGTAATAACAAGCTTTAATTTTCCACACAGATCAAGAAAAGTAAAAAAATAGTTGTCGTGGGCAAAATTGCTTATAACGCGAAAAATAATTAATAAAAAATGAAAAATGTAATTTAATTCCATATTGGTAAATAGTCAAGACTAAATTTATACTTTCATGCTTAAAAAAATTTAAAATTGTGTCAAAGCTCTCCATTGTTAAGGAGAGGGTTGGAAAATCATATTAAAATTCAAAATATAAATGTTTTAGAACGTTTAAAAAATAAATTAATATCATTATGATTCAGACATATTTAAAACAAGCAAATAAAATATAAAAAAGATATTTATTACAACAATTAAATTACATTAACACACTATATCATAATACATACTTATAATATTTATGTATACAATTATTTTCTTTTACACAGTGTGTCATTTACTTTTATTTACAAATTCCAATGGTTTTGTTCACTTTCAGCATTATTATTATCCGCCAATTGATTTATTGTAGTTTGTACTAAACACAGGGTTGATCAACATCAAATACCTGAAAGAAAAAGATACATTCAACATGGCTGTAAGCATTAAAATAAATTATTGAAGAAAATACAAAAGTAATTTGTAGAAATGGTTTCACAAAATTATCTTAAGTGGTTATTTCAATATTCAGAAGAAGGAACAAGAATGCTAATAATAGTTCTAAGGGAACGTTATTTTCAATTTTTTCTCTTTGATTTTAATATATATATATATATATATGCAGGGTGTTTCTAAATTCATGGTTAAAACTTTAATTGGTGATTGTATACATCAAGAAAAACAATATTTAAATAGGAAACCAAGGGTCCCAAAGTCTTCCAGAGGAGATAGGCGCCATTAAAGTTTAGGGTCCAAAAATTCAAATGATTATGAAAAACAGAAAAATTGGTCGATTCGTTTGCGGTTTTCACTAAAATTATTCTTTATGTCAATATTGTCTTGAAAATAAATTATAAAGATAAATTTCAAAAAATGACGATAGAGGGCGCTTTAGACTTTAGAGTAACTAACAACTATTTTTTACCGTTATTTTTTGCATCTCATTAAAGGTTTCGTAAGCTTAGACTTAAACTTAAATTTTGAGCTCAAAATCTGAATAGTTGGAAGCAGTTAAGTAGCACAAACTTAACTGTGTTCAGAGGGTTTTAAATTCAAATGATTATAAAAAACGGAAAAATTAGTCGATTGATTTGCGATTTTCACTAAAACTATTCTTTATGTCGGTATTTTATTGAAAATGAATTATAAAGGTAAATTTCAAAAAATGCCGATAGAGGGCGCTTTAGACTTTGGAGGAACGTACAACTATATTTTACCGTTATTTTTCGCATCTCATAAAATTTTCTTAGAAGCTTAGACGTAAACTTAAATTTTGAGATGAAAATCTGAATCGTTGGGAGTGGTTAAGTAGAGCAAACTGAACTGTGTTCAATGGGGGTGGGGAGGTTCAAGTTTCAAATTATTTAAAAAAACGGAAAAATTGGTCGATTCGTCTGCCGTTTTCGCTAAAACTATTCTTTATGTCAATATTTCCTTGAAAATAAATTTTAAAGATTAATTTCAAAAAATACCGATAGAGGGCGCCTTAAACTTTAGAGTAACCAACAACTATTTTTAAGCGTTATTTTTTGTATCTAATTAAATGCTTGCAAATGCTTCGATTTAAATTTTGAGCTCAAATTCTAAATCGATGGAGGGGTTAAGAAGCGGAAACTGAACAGTGTTCAGGAGTTAAAATGTTACCCTCCCCACCCCTCGAACACATTTTAAATTTCCGCGCTTAATTACTCAAAACGATGCAAATTTTGAGCTCAAAATTTAAGTTTGAACTTTTACAAGCATTTAATTAGATACAAAAAATAACGGTTAAAAATAGTTGTTGGCTACTTTAAAGTTTAAGGCGCCCTCTAACGGTATTTTTTAAAATTAATCTTAAAAATTTATTTTCAAGGAAATATTGATATAGAGAATAGTTTTAGCGAAAACGGCAAACGAATCGAACAATTTTTCCGTTTTTTATAATCATTTGAAATTTGAACCTCCCCACCCCCATTGAACACAGTTCAGTTTGCGCTACTTAACCACTCCCAACTATATAGATTTTCATCTCGAAATTTAAGTTTATGTCTAAGCTTCTAAAAAAAATTTATGAGATGCGAAAAATAATGGTAAAATATAGTTGTACGTTACTCCAAAGTCTAAAGCGCCCTCTATCGGCATTTTTTGAAACTTATCTTTATAATTCATTTTCAATAAAATACCGACATAAAGAATAGTTTTAGTGAAAACCGCAAATCAATCGATCAATTTTTCCGTTTTTTATAATCATTTGAATTTAAAACCCTCTGAACACAGTTAAGTTTGTGCTACTTAACTGCTTCCAACTATTTAGATTTTGAGCTCAAAATTTAAGTTTAAGTCTATGCTTACGAAACCTTTAATGAGATGCGAAAAATAACGGTAAAATATAGTTGTACGTTACTCCAAAGTCTAAAGCGCCCTCTATCGGCATTTTTTGAAATTTATCTTTATAATTCATTTTCAATAAAATACCGACATAAAGAATAGTTTTAGTAAAAACCGCAAATCAATTGACCAATTTTTCCGTTTTTTATAATCATTTGAATTTAAAACCCTCTGAACACAGTTAAGTTTGTGCTACTTAACTGCTTCCAACTATTCAGATTTTGAGCTCAAAATTTAAGTCTAAGCTTACGAAACCTTTAATGAGATGAAAAAAATAACGGTAAAAAATAGTTGTTCGTTACTCTAAAGTCTAAAGCGCCCTCTATCGTCATTTTTTGAAATTTATCTTTATAATTTATTTTCAAGACAATACTGACATAAAGAATAATTTTAGTGAAAACTGCAAACGAATCGACCAATTTTTCTGTTTTTCATAATCATTTGAATTTTTGGACCCTAAACTTTAATGGCGCCTATCTCCTTCGGAAGACTTTGGGACCCTTGGTTTCCTATTTAAATATTGTTTGTCTTGATGTGTACTATCACCCCTTAAAGTTTGGAATATGAATTTAGAAACACCCTGTATATATATATATATATATATTACATAGAATAGATGATCTACAACTGGGCTAGTTTTCTTTTTCCTACATTAATTATTGATTTTTTATGTATATTTGGGTAGTTTCAATTTCAGAACCAGTTCTGTAAGTGAAGAACAAATTAAGAAAACATCTAAAAATTATAAACTACCCCGGGTAGATCGTCTTCATTTATCCTACAAAAAAATCATTTAAAAATATTAATATCCAAATTAAATATTTATACTCCCATAGAATTTACATTAGTGTTTTCATTTCTTCCCATGACTGGTGTGGGACCTTCCCATTACTCTTAAGAACCTACAACAGTACCGTGGCTAAATTCCAATATTAATTTTAATATCACGGGAAAATATCTTACAAATTTCTCACTTGTATATTAATATTTTTATATTATTATTTTTTTGGATGTGATACTTTAAATTGATATCTATTGTTGTGTGTATGTACTTTTTCAACTTTTGTAACAATTTATTTATGCAATTTATTTTATTTTCAGAACTGCTTTCAAAGTAGAAGCATCTGCATATTAAAAAAAGCTGTAACAAACAGTTGAAAAAGTAGAAATGCATAGTAAAAAATAGATACTGCATCCTGTGTAAAAAAAAAGAATAATAATAATAAAAATATTAAAAGGGGAGGGGGGGCAAGAGGTCTGTAAATAACACTACAACAGGATTAATATTAGATTGAACATTTATTACCCAGCCGAGTGTAGGCTATGTGTTTAAACAAAAATGGAAATGTCGGAGCTTAAATCCTTAATTCAATATATTCACTCAATAAAGCATATATTTTCAAGTAACTGTTATTTATTGAGTTAAAATTTTGAATTTTTTTTTCTGATGGTTTGCCATATCATTTGGAAGCAAAAGCACGTGACTTAGTTTCTCATAATGTTTTTTAATTTTTAAATTTAATAGTTATTAAAAAGTGGGGGTAATTTAAAATCTTTATAACTCGAAATATTATTCGTAGAATTTCTTTTCATTTATATGAACAGAAATATATAAGCTTTAATTCTGATTTAGGAGTTTAAAAAATATTAATTTAAATAAAATTTAAAAATAATGTAAAAAATTGAAAAAATATAATTTTTTAAAATCATATTTTCAAATTTAAATATTTTTTTAAATTTGCTGAATCAAAATTAAAATAAAACAATTGTAAAAGACATGTTCCAAATTTTAACAAGTTTTCTTTAACAGTTCTTCAGTTATCGCAGTTTAAATACAAGAAATGGTGAAAAAAACTCACCAAGAAAAAAAAGTATTCTCGGAAAAAGTCATTTCTATGAGAACGATTGCGTTGAAAGCTACATTTTAAAAAGAAACCAAAACGAAAAAAATATCTCTTAATTCAGTAAAAAGAGAAACAATGTTTTATCGTTAAAGGTTTTAAACGTCATTTTAAGAAGAATTTTTTTAATGCAATAAAACTGTTTAATAAAATTTTAATATTTTTGTGTCCCGCGCACCCGTAAACACCAGAAGTTACAAGTCGCAGGAAAATTTGCCATGAGTGGCATCTGGCGACAGTGAATCTGTAATTATAATGAAGAGCAGGGTATGGAAAAGAAATCAATTTAATAACTCTGTTTATTTGGAGAATGGAGGAGAGGTTAAAAAGTTTTTTTTTCTTTTAAATTCTAACTAGAAATAAATAAAAAGTATGCGTATAACAATGATAATACTGAGACGCCATTTTAGCTGAATTATGTGTGAATTTTAAAGTACCTACAAATAAAATTATGCTATTAGTAATAACTAAAAGTCATTATTTTATCATAAGAATTATGGGTTTGAAATATTATAAGAAATGTATCAAGTCGTTAATAAAAAAAAATCAAATGTCGACTTTAATTTGTGTTTGATTGTATTTCTTTTTGAAAAATTAAAAAAATAAACTGTGATTAGTATTTATGCAACAAAAAAGTGCCGATATTCAGTCATAGCCACTATTTGTTGCAATTATTATTCATATAACAAGCCATTTACCAGAAAGTTAAAGAATGTAGACGGGTGTTACAGATTTTTTTTTTCTTCTTTGTAGATCATTTTTTCATGGATATTTATTTTGCTCTCTATTACATTTAACACTTTATTACTTAATCCAAAAACTTGAGTTAGTAATTAATAGAAGTGAATAAAACGAATAAAATCGTTACAAGTAAGTGTTTAATTAACTTTACAACTGCAAAACATTTTACCTATGGATTATTTTCTGCCTCTATAGCAGTCTATCTGTCGCAGACCATCGAGATATTT
Source organism: Maratus speculifer (assembly GCA_964019185.1). Lineage (NCBI taxonomy): Eukaryota > Metazoa > Arthropoda > Arachnida > Araneae > Salticidae > Maratus > Maratus speculifer. The sequence continues at coordinate 282,099,033 of OZ025294.1, forward strand.
TTTGCCACTGGGTAGTAGATAATTCCAAGTCTACTCCTCCACCGTACTTCAAAAATGAAACTGGGTAGCCATATTCCTTCTCCATTTCAAATTTCCTGTTATTGAAAATAAACATTTATTTCTTAATGACTTAAATATACCAAATGAAAAAAATCTTTATACCAGCCATTTTATTAGTAAATATCAATATTTTTTCTGGATTGCTTGTCAAAAACTGTGAAAACATGTTTTAATTCCAAAAATTTTTGAAGAGTTTGGACGATAATTGACTGTAAAATAAATAAATAAAATACCAGATGAAGACCCCTCCCTTTTCCGTCATATTAAAATTACTCATTATCGAAAATAAAATGTAATTAAAAAATATATACATATATATAAACCATATTCTTTCACTTCTCTAAATAATCAATTTGAAAAAAAAAATAACACAAGGTTTTGGCGTACGTAAGAAACTAAATAGTTATGCTGTAAATCAATGGTTTTTACAGTTATTAATATTTTATGACAAAAATTACGCAGGCTGATTTCGAAGATCCCAAATAGATGATAATTATAATTTACACTTCCCGTAAACCTTCCAATATTGAAAAGATGTGATAAAATGTGGAATGGAAGGTACGGCTAGGGAGTTCTCAACAGCTCCTCTCAACAAGCGCAATACATTTTGACTCATATACAAATTCCTTTTTAACAGAAAGATATAAAATTGGAAGGCCTGACTATGGAATAGATTTCGAATCGAACTTAATTTTCCCTTTTATGTAAGTAAATTACCTGTCCAGTGCTTAGCTATTTCGATCACGTAATCACCCTTTTTCCTCCAGCTTTTCTACCGGTTTTTCTGCATTCGTCGGAGAATGTGTTCAAAAATGTCAATTTTGAAAACTTGCTATAAACGATCTATTGCATTTTTTTTTTTTAAAACAGAAAATTGAGTGCAATTAGACAGTTTCTGAATAACAAAACAGCTGCTATTTTCATGCATTTCCGAAGAAAAATAAATTAAAGCATATTTCTCAAAGTTTCTCTTTAAAAGACTTTGCGCCAGTTGTTCCCTCTAGTTGCTCCTATGCTATTACTATAAAATTTATTTCGTTTTGTATCATCTAATAATTTGTACACATTACTTGCTAGAATGCTATTAAATTTTAGTGGCGCGTGACTGACTCTGCTGGTGCCTATATTTTTGCACCCTTGGTCTAAGATCTAAATATGTAAAACTCTAAATTTTGAATGTAAATTTACGTAATCAGGCTCAATTAAAGCAAAATTTGGGGCCTATTTAAGAAAAAAATTCATTTAATAATAGGCACCTTCACAAAATCAGACATTTCATTATTTTTACCATCCAAATTAAAAAAAAAAAAAAAAAAAAAAAAGTTTAACAGAAAGTAAACCTTTAACATAAAGACTTAAATCCGATTTAATAAACTCTCTCTGTGTGCAAAAAAGACAACACGTTCGCTGCCGCTTACGTAAAGATGTGATGCTAGATAATGCCGCACTGTAGAAGTGGGTTTTTCTCAGAAGCCGATTTACTTTTTATAACAAAGAATCAGTAAAAGAATTTCCCGCGCCAGCGCGTGACTGGCTATTGGACATCACCCCACATACCGCGCTGGCTCATGAGTGGCCCCTTAAAGTTGGCGCCATAGCACGCACTTTCGGGCGAGAGGCAGCGAACGTGTTAAAAATATATATATCACTCCAGTAATTAGACTTTAACTGCTTGCTTTTTTTTTTTTCCTAGGAAGGAGGGGGTGGGATCAATATTGGCCGTAATTCGCATTTATTTAGCAAAGTATTTGAATTATAAGTAACACGTTTTTAAGTGTTTTTTAATTAGTTTAATGACACTTATATTCGTGTATAACATTCTGAATCCCAAAATACCGAATCGACTATTTACTCAAACATTAGTTTAAATGAAATTTAATTGACTTAGAATTTAATAAATAACCCAGTTTCTAACTAGTGAAAACATAAATACTGTTAATAACACATAGATATGAGCTGTCAGAATTGTAATCATAATTGCAAATATGCCAGCTGATTTTTAAAAGTTCCATAGAAATTGGTTTATTCTGGTTTAAATTGACTTAATTCCCACCCCTCCCCTCTTTTTTTTCTGCGTTTTATAAAATTAAACATGACGATGACTTTACTTTTATAAGCAATTAATCTACAAGCCTTATTTTATATTTTATAAACATTTAAAACCAAACAAAGTCTTAATATAAACACCATTTCTCACTATTTTTAAAATCAGCATTATGAATGGCATATGAATGAATCTGCACGCTTTTAAAAAGCAACTAAGGTGTAAAACAATTATTGTTTTAAAAATATCTATGTATATTTTTATTTAAATCAGATTTTGTTTTAAACTTAAATCGGGTTTTTAGGATTTTTTTCGTGTGTTAATATACTATGTTTTCAAGCTTTAATTAATTATTGTTATTAGTAGTACGGGATATATTAGTACTAGTTCTAATATTAGTAATAAATAGTACTAAAATTTATTACAATATTAGTTAGAAAGGAAGAATGGGATGGAATGGGACAGAAATTTTTTCTCGTTATGTATTATTCTAAGCATCAATCACATACTAGATAGACGGAGTGGCGTAGCTAGTGGGGGCGGTCCGAACCGGGTGTTATCCTTTAAAGGATGTTACCCGATATTTATTTGCAAATAGATATATATAATCTTATGTGATTTTGGAAAAGAATTCTGAAATAAAATTAAATTTCTAGCGTACGACGAAATAGAGTTAATTTTCTTTTCTTAGAGAAGTTGAAATTTTATGCAGACTGGAGTGTTTAAATAAGATATATGCACCAGGTAACAAAAACTAAACTGTCTAACGAGTGGCTAAGAAAAGCAAACTTTAAAAGAAAGAATTTTCTTCACATACAGACACCACATTGATTTATGCGAATTATGGGTTTAAAAAAAGCCGTTACTCTTTTTTTTTTTTTCATTCGTAGTGCAAGGCAAAAGGTAAATGAGGAATGATGTAATAATTTGTTATAATAGCGTGCAATTGTGAATGAAAAAATATAACGGATCGGAGGGGGGTGGGGATGACACCATGGTGGCTGGGGGTAACACAATTTACATCCGCCCCGGGTGTCACCTATTTTGGCTACGCCACTGAGATGCAGCTATATTCTGTTGAAAAAAGTTGCTGATCAACATAAACTTAAATTTGTATTAAAAAAATTGCTTATTAAAAAAAGTAAATTTGCTTCATTTAATTTTAATGTTTGCTGTATATTAATGACTTGTTTACGTGTAGCTGTAATAGTTCTCCTGTTTAGAAAACCTAATGTTATATATTATCCATAATTTAAACTAAACTTAACAGCAGCACTGTTGTTTATATAAGCAATTTAACATAAAAACAATAGTGGAGGGGAATGGGACAGTCTAGCAAAAGGAGGAATGAAATAAGTCAAATTCCTTCTTTTACATAAGATTAGTGTATATTACTAATATTATGCAAATATTCTAATTAAAAGGATTAAATTTAAAGAGAAATAGTTGAAATGTTGAACAGAAAATATTCTAAAACTTACAGACGTCAATATTCTTATTAAAAAAAAATTGATCCAACGCGCACTTTTGTGATTTATTTTCTATTTCTTAGGTAGTGTAACACAAACAAATTAATTACATACTTTTAAGACAAAGAAATTTAAAATATATACAGTTCAAATTATTTATCTAATTATGTAAGTTATAGGAAAAAAAGAAATATAACCGAATAACTCACTTTGAATAACTCAGCAAGCTTCCATTGATCCACATCAACAAGTTGACACCATTAGGTTGGTTGGTTGGCAAACACTGAGACTTATACTACTACCCGTAAAGGAGGCTTTTGACTCGAAGATCTGATATCAGTACTTCCGTCGAAAACAAAATTTCGTGTACTGCATTATCTTACCTATAATCTAGACATTTTCATGGACAATGTTTTGATTAGTCAATAATTATGATGGTTTTACTAGAAACAAGAATGATAATTTTTTTATTAGGGGCTGTACCAGTGTGACCGTTTTTGGATTGTTGTAAGAAATCTGGACTGTTGTAGGACTTGCAACAAGCTAAATCAAGCTAAAAACTCAGGCTAAAAGATAGTTGTCAGTCTATCGATATATTGACCATCAATAGAAGGCAGGACCATCGAATTTATTTTTAGCTTGTTGTCAGTCCAAATCTACCTGCTTTTAGCTTGAAAAAACGGTCACACTGGGCTGTACATATATAACATTATTATTTTGGGGGGAGGGGTTGTCTGAAAGATAATATCGTAAGATATCTCTAGGGAGGGGGAGGGTGTTGCCTTTTGATATTAATATCATTTTTGACCCAATCAAAACTTTTTTTTCTTTGTAATGTGGATTTTTGTTGAAAAAAATTACATTGTGTTTTTTTTTTAAATTCAGTTATCTATTTTTATGAAAATACAAAGCTATCATTAAAATCATTAAATTATAATAAAATTATCTAATTCTAAAATATGGTATACCCCAACGTTTTGACATTCCTATTCATCTTCATATGTGTATGCATATATAAACATGGATCGAGGAATCTTATAATAATTTTTTTTTTAAATGCAGCTTGTGTTTCCTAATAAATAAAAGCGAAAGAATGTTATCCACTTGTTCTGTTGATAAGAATTTCTGCGTCTCCCCTCGCCCCCCCCCCTCATCCCTCCTTCGTTGGAAGGGCAAGTTCAACAAGACTTAATTACTGTTAAATACACTATGTAAGAAAAACTCTTATAAAATAATATACTTTTAAATCGTCACTTTTTTTAAATTTTATTTGAATAAAGCGATATTTTATTAAATTATCTTCATTTGAATCAATAAAGTTTCCGAAAAATAAATTTAACCAGTTTTGTATATTACTCCAAACAAAAGAACTAAATCCTAAAAATAAAAATTTTTTACACTTTGATAACGATATCATTATCGGGGGGGGGGGGGGAGTTGATGGATGATAACGTATGATATCCAAAGGGAGGGAGGGGATCCAAAATTAACAATTAGCCCCTTACTGGTCGAATGGAATTTTTGTAAATTAATCGTGTTTCTATAATTTACTTGAAAGATGGTAAATTGAGTGCAAAATATACGATCAGAGAATCATTATTTTACAGACATCTTTAACAGTGTGTTAAGAAGAACAAGGTCGATTAATCGTTCCATCCGGATAGGAGCAACACCCACTATAGGGGGTGTTGATAGGAGGCGTAGGAGGCAAAGCATCAATGGTACTTTTTGTGTCAAAACTCGAATGATGGCCACTGAAGTAACCTGAAAGTATCATTTACCATCTAGCCTGAATAATTTATCCAAGACGGACGGAAGAGCGACCGGGGGAGGGGGGGGGGGAATTGCCGAAGGTTTAGAGACATACGGATAAGATTGAGAATTAACTTTAACTGTCTAAATGGTTTTTAATATTAGAATTCTCCAGAATTTAGGGGGGGGGGGGGGGTAGAAAGAGAGTGAGTTACCGTACGAGAGACCCTTTCATTAACGAAAATAGCAGTCTCGCCGTATCAGTGTTGAATTCATGCGGTGCCCGGGATGGAAGAACACCCATTTCCTAAGCAATGAAATGTCCCCCGCCGGAAAAATAGAATTTTTGTGTTTTTACTGGTGAAAAAGTGCCATTTCCTCCGGAATTCTATAATGTCCCCCCCCCCCGGAGCCACAAAAGTCCCTCCCGGAGAAAAATGTCTGAATTCGACACTGCGCCGTATGGCGAAATAGCATTATTGTCAGTATGTTGAGTGAGATAGGTTCTAAAATTTTGATTTAAGATTTTTAGAGATTTTGAAACTTTCCCCCTTTTTAAGATTTAGATCAACAGGATTGTGAATTACTAAATCTCTGAGCTCATCAAGATTGTGGCCGGAGGTCATTAAAATTTAAACAACGTATGCGTAATTTTTGAATTTTAGCTACTTATGAGAATGGTAGAGGAAAGGGGACCGGTGTTTGTAGTTGTACCGATGGATTATGCATAAATCTAAGCCAACTGACTGTTTGGTATTTTAATATATTTTTCTAATAAGCATGTATTTTTTTCTGCTTTTATGATAATTTTGTCTAAATTTTACAGGGGTTATTCGCGGGAAGTGTGTATTTATAGTCTCCAAAATTTCACCATCTGAGCACACCCGATACCATTTCGTTTTTTTCTTAAACAGGCAACGTACTAGCCACCGATCTTCAATATTGAGTGATGCGACTTTCGATGCATTAGTATTGTAAGGAACGTTAAGGAATTGTCTTGCTGAATACGGAAAAAGAAATGGTAAAACAGATCGTGCTGTCCAGCTTGGAATTTTCGAAAAATAAGATATACCATATCTTGGTGCTTCTCTTTATTTTGCTTCATGAATTAACTCAACTTTGAATGGAAATTTTTAACATTGTATTATTAGCTTTTTTCAATAAATTTTGAATTTTAAGTAATTTTTAGCTGGCAAATTTCTTATTTCTCATACCTAAAAAAATGTTTTTAGATCTAAAATAAATTAATAAGACAGATACATAACATTAAAGAAGAACTTTATTAAGAATTTATGCAAGTTAAAAATGTAATAAAAATACTTGCATAGTAATTCCTTTCACTTAAAAATAATTAAAATGTTACATGCTTCTTTGTCTCGCACGACCGGTAAAAGGATCCAACTGAATAAAACACAAAGAGCATACAAGGATGAATAAATCCTTTTAACGTATATCACTGGTATATATTCAATGGTATACAATATTTTAATTTTAATTACATGACTTTGAATAACTGATTAATTACACTAGTTTAAAATCCTAGAGTTTCACTTCTACGAATGCTATAATTCTTCAATAAAAATTAAGGATTGGTTGAACTCATTCAATATATTAGATTGAAATTTCGCACTAGAAAAAGACATCTATCCAGGCCGTCGAGAGCCGTGACGTGCCCAGGATCAGTCACACATGCCCTTCCCTCTTATACAGACTCTCAAGATACATAAAAAAGAGTACTGCCCAGTTAAACTGATGGCATTGAGCTCACAGGCTACAAATACTAATTGTACATTAAAGCCTTATATTTTCAAGGGTTAATTCCGTTCGAAAAAAAAATAAGAAGGGGAAAAAGCTCTTCCCTTTCCTCTTTTTTTATACTTAATCATTGAACCTCCTATACTATCAAAGACATGCTTTATCATATAAAAAATCTATATCCAAAATTCAGAGCAAATTAGATAATTCTTAATAAAAACCCCTTTAGCATTTATATAATTTAAAAGGAGTTATCCCCCTTTTTTATACTTAACCATTAAACTTCCAAAACTATTCAGAAATTTGAACGAAATCTGAAAATTCTGCTTCAAAAACCCATTTATATAAATATAGGGGGGGAGGCATTAGAACGCCTGTTCCCCCTATTTATACTTATTCAATGAACACCTAATAACAGTTACGGAATCGCCTCATCAGAATGATCCTAATCTAAATTTTGAACGAAAACTTAATTCTGCATGAAAATCCCATTTATATCAACTAAGGGGAGGGGCATGAGCCCCCCGTTCCCCCTCTTATACATATCGAATGAACTCCAAAAACTAATCAGGGAAGCGCCTTGTCAGGATATACCTACATACAAAATTTCAAGTGGATCGGATATTTTTATCACGAGTTATCGCGTTACGCACGAACGAACATACAGAACGGACGGGCACATAAGCTCTCAGGCTATGATAGCCTGTGAGCTAAAAAGCATGTGAATCTTTAATGAGACCTCCTCGACTTTGAAGACTACTTTGTTCGTCTCTCATAAATTAAATTGTTTATTTTCCTGAATTTAAAGATGCTAATTAGATATTCATACTATTTAACAAAAGTAATTATAGACCTTTTCTTTTTTATTGTTACGTTATGGTATACGTAAAAATTAAATGTACAATGTGTATTGTAACTATTGGACTCCTTTGAGCTTCTTGGTCCTCCAAATAATTTGCCCCCCCCCCAACCCCTTCTCTCCTCAGATCTGCACTCATTAAGCAGCAAGAACATCATATGCCGTTCACTGAGGCGAGAATACAATTTTTTCCCGTACTGAAATACAAGTATTTTACAGTATAAATGGCGTTTTTAATGAAAAAACATTATTTTATGGTACAAATACTGTTTATAATCGAAATAGCATAGATACTGGATTTTTTTTATACCTAATATGCCTTAAAAATACGGTACTCATATCGTAAAGAATGAAAGCAGTAGAAGCACCGTAAAATTTAGGTACATCTATTGAAATGCTACGAAAATGTTTAGAATGTCATTTATCTTACTGAAAAATAATTATTTTACGGTATAAATACCGATTTTTTACTGAGAAACAATCATTTTACTGTGTAAATACCGTTTTCAATCGAAAGAGAACAAACTGTATTTTTTTACGCTTAATATAACTTAGAAATACGGTATTCATACCGTAAAGAGTGAAAATGGTAGTAGTACCGTGAAATTTACGGTACATCTACTATAATTTTACAAAAATTTTTTACAGTGTATGATTTAAAGCAAAATTTAGATATTTAAAAATGTTTTATGATTTCTTTTTTACCTACTTTGATTATTATTTTTTATTTTTCGAAATATATATGTCGTTTTTCTAATAAGTTTTGATTTTTCTCGTAATGAATAATCTCAGGTTTCTGAATAAAAAAAAACTATGTAATTAATATATTTTGGAACTGAACTCTTTTATGTTATTAAATAAATAATGCATAAAAAGTTGGCGCATAAAAAAGAAAACGTACATGAAGGGAAGCATAAATTAGAAAATTAAAATACAGTCTTTAAACTAAGAATTTTAAAGTCAAAAAGTATATACTTTATAACATCTCCTCTTTAAGTCTTGTAATGCATAATAATTACATTTAACTTAAAAAATATTTTTTAAGATGTTGTTTTTTGTTTGTTTGCTTGCTTACTTAAGCGTTTACGATGTAATTTTGTGATATTATACTATTATATTAACACGATGAAACTTATTGGTAAAGGTTATCTGTTCAAAAAGTGCTCGCCTGTTGTCGGTCTAGTTATCTTAAAGGGTAAGGCATTAGCTCTGTAAGCCTACATTTTCAGTTCGATTCCCGGTCTGGACAATTTTTCGCTAAGTTGTAAATATTCATTTCATATGATATTACACTATTTAAAACATAATGAAAAAAAATTAAACAAACTGAAAATTTTAAACATGCCGAATGCATATAATTGATGTTATAATGCATATGCATATAATTGATGTTCTTATTATAAAATATGGCGTGCATAGCATTTATCGTTCATTTACAGTGACATACAAACTGGCTATAGAAGAAAATGAACAATAATTGAATTATTGAAACCTATGAATAACAATTTTTGTAAGTGTGTTTTTATTTGTATTATACATTTTTTATTCAACTATTACTGGGGTATTTCTTTGGTATTCATGAATTCTAAAGATTATATACAGGGCCGTACAAAATTTTTCAAGAAGATCCGTTGTTTAGAGAATATTCCTTAATGAAAATTGTTAACTCTGCTATTCATGTATTTGAACTAAATCATAGCATATTGTCTAGTATATATACAAATCTAAAAGTTACATACAATGCTGCAAAAAAATCGAATATATTATACATTATATTTACGCGTTTAAAATATTGTTCATTTAGATCTTTCACCTTAAAAAATGTAAAGTTTTTTTTTTTTTTTTTTTTTTTTTTTTTTTTTTTTTTTTTTTTTTTTTTTTTTTTACGGTATTAAGAATGTGCTGGAAAATGTTTCATAATCTATACTGTACGAATGATTTTTCGTTCTTGTTTCTGATTAAAAAGTTTATATTTCATTACAAAACTTGGCTATAACAAACAAAGTTAGAAATATTTTCTTCAAATCCGTTGCTATATAGTTAATTTAATATAGGCTCTTTTAATACATTGCAACAAACTTCTAACGGAATCTTTGAAATAGAACTTCTGAACTTTTCAGATTTGACTATCTGTACGTTGAAATTGTTTTCTTGAAGGGGAAAATATTATAACAACATCTCTGTATTGTGTTGAACTTCAAATTGTCCCCAAACTTTTCTTGCAAATCTGGATGTTTTTAAACTATGCTTCTGTATATTTTATGTTTAAAAAATAAGATTTCGGGATTCAGTTGAAGAATATACTTGCATAACTATTCTGAAAAAGAGAGATTAAAGTATTTGTAGTAAAATTTCATGCATACTTTTGAATATGTATTATGTAGAGTAAAAAATCAAAAGTATATAACAATTCTTTTTTTTAATGTAAAATTAAAAAATTGAAACTTTTCTTTTGTTAAAAAGTTTATACTATTTGATTACAAAGCTTGATTAGTGCACGCAAAGTTACAAATATTTTCAATCCGTTACACTGTTAATTTGATATAGGTTCTTTTAATGTACTGCAACAAACTTCTTTGAAATAAAACATCTGAATTTTTTAGCGTTTACTTTCAAGGCACATTTAAATTGTTTTCTTGAAGGGGGAAATATTATAACAACAAATCTGTATCGTGTTGATCGATTTAAACTTAAAATTGTCTCTAAACTTTTCTCGAAAATCTAGACATTTTTAAACTGTGACTTTGTATATTTTATGTTAAAAAATAAGTTTTCGGATCTCAGTTGAAGAATATACTTGTAAAACTATTTTGAAAAAGAGAGATAAAAACATTGTATTGAAATTTTATGCATATTTCTAAATATGTAGTGTAAAGCAGTGTTGAATTCAGACACTTTTCTCCGGAAGAGATTTCTATGACTTTGGGTGGGGGGCAGTTGCTCCTTTTGAACATTGAAAAGGCGAAATATCCAATTTTCCGGGAGGGGAGTCTCATTGCTCAAAGGGAGGAGATGTCCCCCCGAACCAACACCTAAATTCAACACTGATGTAAAAAAAACACCAACCACATAGGATCTAAAATTAGTTTTTGTTTGTGTGTGTGTTTAGAGAAAAGAAGTTCTAAATTTTAAATTTACCATTTTTTATTATTATTATTTTGAATGAACGGAATGATTCTAACAAATGATATAGTATTTTTTATAGAGCATTAGAATCCAGCTAATCCGGTACCTGGTACCAAAAGTATCTGGCAAATTTTGTAACTTAATATAAAATCCAGTAATTAAAATATTTTTTTATTTATAACGATTTTATTACAAAACTTGAGCAGAACAGCCAAATTTAGAATTATTTTCTTCAAATATTATAGTTAATTTCATATAGGTTCTTTTAATATATTGCAACAAACTTCGAACGGAATCTTTGAAAAAACTTCTGCACTTTTCAGATTTTACTGTCTGTACGTTGCATTTATTTTCTTGAAGGGGAAATTATTATAACAATATCTCTGAGTAGTGTTGATCGATTGAAGTTCAAATTTTTTCTCAACTTTTCTGGAAGATCCGGGCATTTTTAAACTATGCTTCTGTATATTTTATGTTAAAAATAAGTTTTCGGGATCTAGTTGAAGAATATACTTGCAAAACTATTTTGAAATAGAGAGGTTTAAAACATTTGTATTGAAATTCTATGCATTTATCTAAATATGCAGTGTAAAGGAACACCAACCACGTGTATCTCCAATTACTTTTTCGTTTGTGTGTTTGTTTAGGGGGAAGGGGAAGGGGAAAGAAGTTCTAAATTTTATACTTATTTTTTTTTTCTTTTTCGAAAGTACATATTGAGTCTAAAGAATACTATAGTATTTTTTTCGGAACATTAGAATCCAAATAATTCGATACCTGGCAATTTCTTTTTTTTTACTTGATATAAAATTGAATAATTGAATCCTTTTGTAAGCATATATAGGTATATATATATGTATATACAGGGTGTTTCAAAAATGACCGGTATATTTGAAAAATCAACAAAAACTAAACGGGCAGCGCTATAAATACACCGTTTGTTGCAATATGCTTGGAACAACAGTAAATTTTCAGGCAGACAAGCTTTCGAAATTAGTTACAATTTTCAACAACAGATGACGCTGCAATATGAAAAAATCTAAAGTATGTTTTTTTTTCACATATCCACCATGCACAGCAATGATATGGCGCAGTCTCTGAACGAAATTACCAGAAACTTTTGTAAACGTGCCAGGCGGGATGGCTTCACATGCACAAAACATGTACTGCTTTAGTTGTTCAATTGTTTCTGGATTGTGGCAGTACACCTGGTCTTTCAAGACAAAAATCCTCTGTTTCTAGGAATAAACCCTTTTTTTGCAGAAAACTTGCAATCTGTGAAACAGCACACGCTTACTGCAGAAAGACGACTTACATAGTGGCAAACTCACCAGGCTGCATTTTCTTCTATATCTTTCAAATCGCTTGCAGCGCCATCTTTTGTTGAAAATTGTAACTGATTTCGAAAGTTTGTCTGCCTGAAAATTTATTGTTGTCCTAAGCATATTGCAACAATCGGTGTTTTTCTATCGCTGCCCGTTTATTTCTTATTAATTTTTCAAATATACCGGTCATTTTTGAAACACCCTGTGTACATACATATATATATATATTTCATTGCAAAAATTGAGCAGTACAGCCAAATATAGAATTATTTTTTTTTTCAAATCCGTCACATAATTAATTTCATATAGGTTCTTTTAACACGCTGCAACAAACTTCGAATGGAATCTTAGAAATGAAACTTCTGATATTTTCAGATTTCACTCCCTGTGTACGTTGAAATTGTTTTCGAGAAGAGGAAATTATTAAAACAATATATCTTAGCAGTGTTGGTAGATTTGACCTGCAAATTGTCTCCCAACTTTTTTGCAAGATCCGGGCATTTTGAAACTATGCTTCTGTATATTTTATGTTAAAAATAGGTTTTCGGGATTCAGTTGAAAAATATACTTGCAAAATTATTTTGAAAAAGAGAGATAAAAAGATTTGCATTAAAATTTTATATATATTTCTAAATATGTAGTGTAGAGGAGTACCAACCACATGGGATCTCAAATAATTCTTTTGTTTGTGTGTTTGTGTTTAGAAGTAAGGGGGAAAAAGTAGTAAATTTTAAACTTTCCCTTTATTTATTTATTTTTTTTCATTTTGTAAGAACAAAATTATTATAAAGAATGGTATGGTATTTTTATAGAAAATTAGAATCCAATATAAATTGGGTTATATAAAACTTAAAAAGAATTATAGTTATTTCATTACAAAACTTAAGTAGTACAGCCAAATTTAGAAATATTTTCTTCAAGTCCGTTGCTATATACTTAATTTGATATAGGTATTTTTAACCCTTTATCTATCACCGGTACTTATAAATACCATTAAAATAACTTATTATAAAATTCTTTTAATACGTCAGTTAATTGTAATACTGTTTAGAATGAGTTACAGATACATTACTTTATCTTATTCCAAAAGCATTATTGATTACACAAAGCAAAAATATTTTTAAAAGGATTTCTTTTGCCTTTGCTTTTTTTTTTTTTTTTTTTTTTTGGCTTTTTTGGCGCAAAGGGATATTTCAATATGGAAATATTTCTATATTTATATTGTAAGAACACCATATTTGTACATATTATAAGTCTACAAAATACTAAGAAAATAATTAAAAATAAAAGATTTGAGTGGGATTATAAAAATTGCTAAAAATCCCTGTAAATTCAAATATAATTCATCCTTCTAAATCCTTCAATCCTTCTAAAATCCTTCAAACATTTATTAAATCATTATGTAAATCTTTTAATTTAGTTTAAACATTTTACGTAAAATGCTTTAGAATGTAAAATTTTCATGAATTCATAATATTGCAACAAACTTCAAACGGAATCCCTGAAATAAAACTTCTGAACTTTTCAGATTTTACTATCTGTACGTTGAAATTGTTTTCTTGAAGAGGAAATTATTATAACAACATCTCTGTGCAGTGTTGATCGATTTGAACTTCAAATTGTTTCTCAATTTTTCTGGAAGATCCGGGCATTTTTAAACTGTGCTTCTGTATATTTTATGTTAAAAAACAGGTTTTCGGGAATCAGCTGAAGATTGTACTTTTAAAACTATTTTGAAAAAGAGAGATAAAAACATTTGTATTGAAGTTTTACGCATATTTTTTAAATATGTAGCGTAAAGCAGTATTGTTTTCAGACAATTTTCTCCGGCAGGGATTTCTGGGACTTTTTTTGGGAAGGGGGGGAATCAAAAGTCATTGAAAAATTTTTTAATTTAATATAAATCAATTAATTAAAGTATTTCTCTAAGTTAATAACTATTTTATTACAAAACTTGGCTACTGTTGTCAAAGTTAAAATACTTTTTTTTTTCAAATCCGTCATATACTTAATTTGATATAGGCTCATTTAACACACTGCAACAAAATTCAAACGGAATCCTTGAAATAAAATTTTTATATTTCACTCTGTATATGTTAAAATTGCTTTCAAGAAGAGGAAATTATTAAAACAACATCTCTGAACAGTGTAGATCATGTTAAACTTCAAATTGTCTTGCACTTTTTGTCGAAAATCCGGCCATTTTTAAACTATGCTACTTTATATTTTTTAGCAAAAATAAATTTTCAGGATTCAATTCAAAAATATGCTTGCAAAACGATCTTGGAAGAGAGGAATAAAAACATTTGAAACAAAGTTTTGTGTATATTTCTGAATATGTAATGTAAAGGAAGATGGCATCCATGAGGGATTACAAAACATCTTCTGTGTGTGTGCGTGTGTCGAATTTGAAAGGATAGAAGTTCAAAATTTTAGCTTGACCTTTCTTTTTTTTCCATTAAAAAAAAAAAAAAAAATTGTTTTTTTTTTTTTTTTTTTTTTTTTGTGGACGTTACAATCTAGCTAACTCTTTGCTCGATATCTCGACATTCCGTAGAATTCGACGATCACTGCAATTAGCCGAAAACAAATGCTAAACTATTTATAACAAAATTAAATTGAATCATAAATAAAATAACCAATCGTTGGGGACCACCCTAATACTTAATCATGATGGATATGCACACTATGAAAACAAACATATGAAAATAAAACATGTGAAAATTTTTTTCTACAATACATTGTGTTATGTTTCACTTATTTGAGAGTCATTTAATTTTACATTATCTACTCGATGACAAAATATATATTATTAGACGCCCCTATGATCTGAGGATTGGTAGGTTTCAATATACAAAAAATGATGTTTAGTTAACTGAATCAAGAATTTTTTTAAAATTAATAATAATCTCAAGAGGAATTCTCCTTCGTGTAAACAAGTTTAAGTTCTAAGATTGCGTTGTGTAAAAATGATGCTCCAAAGTAGTTTCAATTATTATAAGTTATAAATTAATTAATAAGGATAGTAAGCAAGAGTTCCAGAATTAAAGAAACTAATACTTCTATTACTAAGATAATATTTTTATTTACAAAATTTAACAATTAGTATTTATTGATTGAGATATATTTACCAAACTTAATCATATTACAACAGAATGTTCTTATAACAACTTAAAATTACAATTAAATATACTGAAACTCGTGTAGAGTAACGAAACTCCCTAGGGGTAGAATTTATAGTATATTCCCCAAAACATAATAAACCACACTTACCCCTATTTCTAATACACACAACCCTTTTCTCTCTACATCTACTCCAGCAATATATAGTCTTCGGGCACCTCAGCTCAGACCAAATCCTCCCTATGAAACCTTCATCGTCGAGTCCAAACACCGCGGCTGGAATCTAGGATCAGACGAAGCTCTCCCAAACGAACTGGCCCTGTCATCCCGTTGAATAAGCGAAGAGAGGGAACCTCCTTTGCCGCCGAAAAAACACCGGGGACCGCTTACAGGCTGACGATCTCTTCCATCCGTATCTCGACCATAGCTAGTATCAGAGGCTCATCAGCTTTCAAACATAATGCTGTCTCATCTCTAGCGCGAACAAACCAAAATTACAGTATTATAGTCTTCCGGAAAAATCATAACTTCCTTCAGGACTTCATAATACGCAGATCACTTTCTCCATCATGAGAGCTTCATTCGCTCGGAGGAGCCAGACCAAAGGCAAGAGCTGCAGCCGAGAGCTTGCAAGAGAATCTAATGACTTTTCTTTAAAAAAATCCCCAATCCACTCTGTCTATTTTTTTTTTTTTTTTTTTTTTTTTTTTTTTTAATAATTGACCTACGGGAGGTTCCCTTAAACACCCCCCAACTTTCATTGGCCAAAATGATCAACGCCCCTCTTGATGCAGTGAATTTTTAAGTGACATTGACCATTCTGACCTCCGAAATCCGGGAGTGTTAAAGTCGGCATTCGAAGGAAAATAATTGCTTACTCAGTCCACCTGCGAGGGATATTTTATGTCAAAACCCCATCCCGTCCTCAATTTTATAGATTCAAAAGTCAAAAGTCGACTCGGAAAAACCTTTGTAACTGTATACTCCATCCGCGCCGACCCTATTTCAAAGCCGCTAAACTCTCATCCTACCCGAGAAAAATAACAAGCGCTATCTTAACTATCCCCTTTAATGATAAAAAGAGCAGCTGTGCTTATCTTTCTAAATACACCGCGAGCCTTGAGTTTTAAACTAATATTTTTAATATTATTCTGTTCCTAAAAACCAGTATAAACATACTATAACAATTGCAATTCCAAAACAAAACGTATATTTAAATAGGGGATTTAAATATAGTAGTACATATAGTATAATTATACATTTTAATATTTTAATATACATAGTAATACTCTATTAATGAATGGATAATGAACCAATTTCGACAAATTATACAAAATGCCAAACTACTCAAGTAGTACCGAATTGCGTAAAAGAAACATCCTTATAACTCCAAAAATAATCATATTAACTAGCAGTTTACTCTGCGTTGGATTAAGCCTCTCATTTTCAATTAAAATATATCTTTAAATTGAAATTTGAATTAAATACAGGGCCATGAAAAATCGAAGAATGTGAAAAACAGGATTACCAATATCTCAGCAACTAAATATCCGATCGACTTCGTCCTTTATGCAAAATTTTTGATATTTTATTTCCTTTTACGTCTTTTTCTTAAAATTAAATTTTCGAAAATATTTATATACCTTTCATCAGAACGAATTTTTCGAGAGAACGAAAAAATAGTTCCGGATAATCGAGGTTATTGATATTAAATAGGCTTCGTTCCATTCTTACATACTAAGCACATACAAAATTTTAATTCTCTATCTCAATTTGTTCGGGAAATAGAGCGTTTACAGACAGACAGGCGGCATTTTTTTTTCTAAAAATATGATTTTAGGAATCTCCAGAGTCTGAAATGTGTAAATCCGTCAAAAACAAATTCGATTTTCAAAACGATTGCAAGACTTACCCTGTACTACGTATGATGGGTAAGTAAAAATCAATAGCTAATTTTGTTTTATTTAAACTAGGGGGGCTTCGCCCCCCTGCTCGCTATGCTCGCCAACCCCCCGCGTAATCGCTTCGCGATTCCAAATTATTGGGTACCCCTGATTGCTGCGCTCGCCAATACCCCATGGTATGAATAAGCAGTTGCAGACCTTCCAAATGATGTGTCACACGACTGGTGTTGTAAAGAAATTAAAAATGTGCCCCCCTGGGGGGCAGAGTGGGAGGCAACACAAAAGACATCCATAATATGAATAAGCAGCTGCAGACCTCTCAAATGATATGTCACACGACTGGTGTTGTAAAGAAATTAAAAATGTGCCCCCCAGGGGTGCAGAGTGGGGGTGACACACAAGACACCCATAAAATGAATGAACAGTTGCAGACCTTTCAAATGATGTGTCACACAATTGGTGTTGTAAAGAAATTACAAAATGCGCCCCCTCTGAGGGCAGAGGGGGGGGGGGGGGGGTTACACACAAGATATCCATAATATGAATAAGCAGTTGCAGACCTCTCAGATGATGTGTCACACAATTGGTGTTGTAAAGAAATTAAAAATGTGCCCACCTGGGGGGCAGAGTGGGGGATGACACACAACATATCCATAATATGAATAAGCAGTTGCAGACCTTTCAAATGATGTGTCACACAACTGGTGGTGTAAAGAAATTAAAAATGTGACCCCCCCTGGGGAGAGCAGAGTGTGGGGGTGACACACAAGACATCCATAATATGAATAAGCAGTTGCAGATCTTTCAAATCTTGTGTAACACGACTGGTGTTGTAAAGAAATTAAAAATATGTCCCCCCTGGGGAGCAGAATGAGGGATAACACACAAGACATCCATTATATGAATAAGCAGTTGCAAACCTCTCAAATGATGTATCAAACGACTGGTGGTGTAAAGAAATTGAAAATTTGGCGAAATATTACAGTTATCGCCAAGTTGGCGTCACTTTTGACAACTAATTTTGGTCGCCAAATTTGGCGATATATCGCCAAGTTGGCGACAAACTTGGCGATTGTTGGCGATGGTAACTTTTCCTCTCTTTATGGTAACCCATACGGCGACGCATAGACTGAGCCCTTTCCTGATTGGTCTATTCGACTCATGGAAGGAGTGGACAACCCGGATTCGTTAGTTCCGGAAATCTTCCACATCAGCATCATTCCAGGAGTCATTCCTTTTAAGGCTAGTTTTTTTTTACTATAGAAGGATACGAAATTTCCTGTTATTAGTTAAAGCAAATATTGCTGTTTTAATTTTCTGGTGGGAATTAATATAAACGAATTAAAATATCTTAAAATGATGGGTAAGTAACGTATGATGAGTAAGTATTAAAGAAATATAAATCAAACAAAAATTTAGCAAATATGCAATCGAACTGCGTTCTTAAAAAAACTAAAATAATTGAAATTAAAAAAGCTGTTGTAAGTAGTAATATCATTAGCAATTTCGACTGCTTTTAACTCTTGGCATGCGGCTAATACAATAGCATCTCATTTAAAATGTTTCAAAACTTGATATATTTCATATAAAAATCCTTTTTAGTTATTGATCAATTTAAAAAAAAAATACTTTTATTGCAAAAAATCTATCAAAATTTTATATTAAAAATATAATTTCCAAAAAAAGGCATACGCTTTGATGTTGAAATTAAATAGTCTTGGGTTATGATATTAATTAATGATATTTGTAAAAAAGGTTAGTAATATTTTATAATTTTTTTGTCTGCAAACAGATAACAAAGAGTTTTTTATTATAAAAAAAAAAAACTTTTGTAAAGCAAGTAAAAGCAAACGTCAATAATATGCTTAACATAAATATCAATGTCGTAAATGACTTCATGGTAAGGAGGAAATAAATATTTTCATTCTTAAAAAGAATAAAACACATTAAATATGAAATTTATTAAATCTAGAGTTGATAACACAAAAGCATAGTTTTGGTCGATTTTTCCTTGAATTTACAGTCCAGTGTCTCCTCCCTTTAACCCTTTAGCTACCGTATTATGAATTCATGAAAATGTTACATTCTAAAGCATTTTACATAAATTGTTTAAACTAAATTAAAATATTTACATAATCATTTAATAAATTTTTCAAGGATTTTAGAAGGATTAAAGGGTTTTGTGGATTAATTAAATTTGAATTAACAGGTATTTTGTGCAATTTTTATAACTTCACTCTAATCTTTTATTTTAAATTGTTTTCTTAGTACTTTGTAGAATTATAAATTGTACAAATATGACGTTCTTGCAATATAAATATACAAATATTTCCGAATTGAAAATTTCCCATCCCTCTCCCTCAACGCCAAGAAAGCGAAAAAGATACAAAGGCAAAAAAAAAAAATCATCCTTTTAAAAATATTTTTGTTTTGTGTAACCAATAATGCTTTTGGAACAAAATAAAGTAATATATCAGTAAAACATTCGAAACAGTATTACAACTAATTAACGTGTTAAAAGAATTTTATAATAAGTAATTAATTTTAATGGTACTTATAAGTACCGTCGGTAGATAAAGGGTTAAAAAATCTTTCTAAAAAATATGTTGGGAGACGAAACTCTTTTTAACAAGAATTCATACCATTTAAATTTCATCAAAATTAATTCAGTACCTTTTTAAAAAATTCAACAAAGTAAAACAAAAAAAAGCATGTTAAAAATATTTCATTTTCGACAGTTTTCATGAAGTGACGTAGCGGTATCTGTTTGGCGAGAATCGCTAAACGACAATTTTTTTGCCTCGTTATGCGATTTTGTTTCTAAGATTATTCTAGAGAAAAACAAAAGATAAAGTTTTAATCGCTAAATCTTTTATGACAGAAATAATCAATTAAAAAAAAATTAACTTAATAAACTACAACGACCATTCGGTGTGGTGTGGTGTGGTGTATTTTTGACGTCCGATTATCTGCACTAGGGATATAGGACCAGGAGGAGTGCCCTTCGTGGGGGTCTTTCTAAGGGAACCTAACCCGTATTTACGCAAGGTTCGAAGAAAACCACGAAAACTCCGAACGGTTAGGCCGACAGCCGCGATTGGGTTCGAACCCAGCACCTGCTGTCTACCAGTTGAGAGGTCCGAACCTCTCGGCCA
The DNA here is from genome assembly GCA_964019185.1 of Maratus speculifer. NCBI lineage: Eukaryota > Metazoa > Arthropoda > Arachnida > Araneae > Salticidae > Maratus > Maratus speculifer. Next base: position 282,119,605 of record OZ025294.1, read on the forward strand.
CTGGTGGGGCCAACGACCATTCGGAAAATGATATATTCAAAAATTAATATTTTAGACTTATAAATAAATTCTACATTCATAGACAATATTCAGCGATTTATAAATATACTCTATATATAAATAATAATAATAGTAAGCATCATTTTTATGATGATCAAATTGTGGCTACGTAATAAGGGTCTTATATTACGTACGCCATGGACTACTAATATTCCTGGACTATTCATAAACAAATTTTAAATGAAATTCCAGTTCTATAATTTTCGGTACTGTAGATCTTTAAACTTTTAAACATCACACATTTTCAATTTTTATATCGTCGTAAAAAGGGGGAAATGTAATTTTAAATGCAATTTGTTGAAAAGTTGTATCTCAATTTGTTTTTGATTTGTTAACTTTTTTTTTTTTTTTTTTGTAGTTTTTAATATTTTGTTTGTCATTTTGGTAACAGAAGTATTTCATTTCTGGACATTAAACATGGACTAATCAAAAAACGAATAAAACCCCGATATCACAAGGATTCATTTATGATTCAGATATTTCTAGACCGAAAGAAATAACGATTTTCCAAATGGCTAGTAAAATTTTAAAACTTTTAAATCACCCAAGATCTCTGTAGCACACACGATTTATAACAAAACATTTATTCTTAGGATAGGCTGATTTGTTCACCTAATACAGGGTAGATCAAAAATATATGGCAGTTTTTTATATTTAATATAAAATCAAATACTTGAAACTTTTCTTTTTGCTAAAAACTTTATAACTATTTGATTACAAATCTTGACTAGTGCATCCGAAGTTAGAAATATTTTCTTCAAATCCGTTACATAGTTAATTCGGTATAGGTTATTGTAATATACTGCAACAAACTTCCTTGAAATAGAACTTTTAAATTTTTCAGCTTCTTTACTCTCTTTGTACATTGAAGTAGCATTCAAGAAAAGGAAATTATTAAAACAACATCTCTGTGCACTGATGATCGATTTGAACTTTTCAAATTGTCTCTCAACTTTTCTCGAAAATCTGGGCATTTCTAAACTGTGCTTTTGGATATTTTATGTTAAAAATAAGTTTCTGCGATTTCGTTGAAGAATATACTTGAAAAACAATTTTGAAAAAGAGAGATAAAAACATTTCCATTGAAATTCTATGCATTTATCTAAATCTGTAGCGTAAAGGAACGCCAATCACATGGCATCTCAAATTATTATTATTATTATTATTATTATTATTATTATTATTATTGTTGTTGTTGTTTTGTTTCTGTATGTGTTTAGGGGGAAGGGGGAAGAAGTTCTAAATTTTAAACTTAACTTTTTTTTTTAGAAAGAACAAAATGATTCTAAAGAATGATATAGTATTTTTAGGAACATTAGAATCCAACTAATTTGGTACCTGGCAATTTTTTTAACTTGATATAAAATTGATTAATTGAATGCTTTTGTGTATATATATATATATATATATCTATATATATATATATATATATATATATATTATTGCAAAACTTGAGCAGTACAGTCAAATATAGAATTTTTTTTTTTTCAAATGCGTCTCATAGTTAATTTCATATAGGTTCTTTTAATACACTGCAAAAAACTTCGAATGGAATCCTGGAAATAAAACTTCTGAAATTTTCAGATTTCACTCCCTGTGTATGTAGAAATTATTTTTAAGAAGAGGAAATTGTTAAAACAACACCTCTTCGTACTGCTGATCGATTTGAACTTTTCAAATTGTCTCACAACTTTTCTCGAAAATCTGGGCATTTCTAAACTGTGCTTCTGTATATTTTATGTTAAAAATAAGTTTCTCGATTCCGTTGAAGAATATACTTGCAAACCTATTTTGAAAAAGAGGGATAAAAGCATTTGTATTGAAATTTCATGCATATTTTTGAATATGTACTGCAGAGGAATACCAACCACATGGAATCACAAAAGATTTTTTTTGTTTCTTTGTTTGTTTGTATGTGTGTTTGTGTGAATTTGAGTAAAAAGAAGTTCTAAACTTTAAACTTACGCTTTTATTTTTTTCATTTTGAAAAAAAAAATGATCTTAACAAATGAAATGAAAAGTACAACGTTAGAATCCAGTTAACTCGCTTTTTAATATCTCGAAGTTTCATGATAATATCATGTATATAAATCTTGGGGGACTATTTGCTCTCGTCCTATAGGTCTGCACGAGCCATAATTTTCGGACTCAGGTACGATCTGGCACGGCTCAATTTCTACAAAAAAATTCAGAATTTATTCAACATACAATTTAGATTCCTTTAAAGAATACTGCATACATATTTATGGGATAAATTTACAACATATTTTATAATTATTATGTTCAAGACAGAAAATACACAATTGCAACATTAACGATTACTTAGATTCTTAGACGTTTTAACATTTAAATAAGGATTCATTAAAAAAATAATATAGTTTTGAATAATAGAATAAAAGAAGAGTTGAAAGCATAATAAATTTTGAAACTACATAATGAAAAGCAGATCTGTGAAAATCTTTCTCTGTTATTTATCATGTCTTTTCTTAAATCCAAAAGAGCTACTTTCTGACACATTTCTGAATTTATTTCTTTTCGGAAACGGCAGAGGATTGACAGATGTTCTAATTCAGAAACTATGTAATCAAATGGAGTTATTCATTTTTTGAGAAAACGTAACTTTGAGAAAATACAGCTAAATATAGCGTTTTGAATTGAATTTCCAGAAGCAATATTACGGTACGGATAAAAACCTAAAGCCGCGACAAGATTCTCTTATATGTCGACAAGTAATTTATTTATCAAAAATGGAAAACACTAATTGATTTTAAATCCTTTCAATAGTCAGACTTAGCAATCGGAAGCCTCCACAGATTAAATTTAGTCAGAAAATATGCCAAAGTTTCAGGTTATAAAGCAATAAATTTGAGAACCACCTTAAAGCATATTTCCAAAGATTGCGTTAACAGAAGTTCATTATAGCTATTAATATTTTTTTAAAAACATGTTGCTTGTCCTGTACCTCCTAAGAGTAAGTAAGTTCAACTTGACTATGTAGGGAAAAACTGCAGACCTAATCTCAGCACAGCACGAATCTGTTTAAAAAAATTAAAAAAAATGATGAAGATAAACAAAAAAAATAAATAAATAAATCGTCTCAGACAACATGTCCGATGCCTATCTCTACGGTAAACATGTTATGTATCTGTATTAATGTTGCGAAACTAACATAGGCTCGTGACGACATTTGTACTTATTCTCGCGAAAGTAATATTCATTGAAAGTAGCTGATATTTTATCGGCTTTATTTATTTGTTTATTGTCTAAGTGGGGCAGAATCACCAGGCCTCAAAGTTGTAAATTCTTATATCGAGTTGGCAGTCCCGAAAATTTATTTTTATCTGCCCGGTTGCCCGTTTGATCTTTTTTGCTGGCCTGGCCCGTTGAAAAAAATAGTCTTAATTATGGCAGATCGGTCGAGCCTGTTAAAAAAATTGACCTTACTCCGCAGGCACAACTCTTTCGCCGGACCGGATACGGGCCTTGGCCCAATCCTGGTTCCGTGTATGCCTCTAACTCGACCGCAAAGGGTTAACATTGTAATTAATAAAAAGAAATGTACCAAATTAACAACCTGAAAACGGAAGTAAGTAAAAATTCCAAGGTTAGTTTTTTTTCCTTATGTTTGGACTTGGCATATCCATTTTTACTGATATTGTCTATTTTATTTGTCATTTATCAAATATTGTGTGCATTACAGTGCATTAAAAATAATAAGACCACTTTGATTTTGAAAATATGAAATAAATAAAGATTCTAATTATAGTTCAAACACATGAGGTGCGAAAATACAACATATTTATTAAAATTAGTTTGCAATAATTTTGAATAATGGAATGAATAACTATGTCAACAAAAATATAAGCAATGATTGAAGTCACTGTTAACAAATTAAAGACTACTTATCTAAAAACAAAAATAATATGTAAATTAATATGATATTGGTCATCCATTTCTCCTTATAACCTTTGATAAAATTAAAAGACTTAGAAAAATGTAATCATTTTTTCCCTTTTCGGTGTTAATATACCTTAACACTTTATAAAAAATAAATATGTATCAATTAATAGTGTAAATGATTTTTAGCTCACAGGCTATCATAGCCTGAGAGCTTATGTGCCCGTCCGTTCTGTATGTATGTGCGTATGTGCGTAACGCGATAACTCATGATAAAAATATCGGATCCACTTGAAATTTTGTATATAGGTATATCCTGATAAGGCGCTTCCCTGATTAGTTTTTGGAGTTCATTCGATATGTATAAGAGGGGGAACGGGGGGCTCATGCCCCCCGTTAGTTGATATAAATGGGATTTTCATGCAGAATTAAGTTTTCAAAATTTAGATTAGGATCATTCTGATGAGGCGATTCCGTGACTGTTATTAGGTGTTCATTGAATAAGTATAAATAGGGGGAACAGGGGTTCTAATCCCCCCCCCCCCCGTTAGTTGATATAAATGGGTTTTTCATGCAGAATTAAGTTTTCGTTCAAAATTTAGATTAGGATCATTCTGATGAGGCGATTCCGTGGCTGTTATTAGGTGTTCATTGAATAAGTATAAATAGGGGGAACAGGGGTTCTAATGCCCCCCCCCCCCGTTAGTTGATATAAATGGGATTTTCATGCAGAATTAAGTTTTCGTTCAAAATTTAGATTAGGATCATTCTGATGAGGCGATTCCGTGACTGCTATTAGGTGTTCATTGAATAAGTATAAATAGGGGCAACAGGGGTTCTAATGCCTCCCCCCCCCTCTTAATTTATATAAATAGGTTTTTCAAGCAGAATTTTCAGATTTCGTTCAAATCTCTGAATCGTTTTGGAAGTTTAATGGTTAAGTATAAAAGAAGGGGATAACTCCTTTTAAATTATATAAATGCTAAATGGGTTTTTATTAAGAATTATCTAATTTGCTCTGAATTTTGGATATAGATTTTTTATATGATAAAGCATGTCTTTGATAGTATAGGAGGTTCAATGATTAAGTATAAAAAAAGAGGAAAGGGGAGAGCTGTTTCCCCTTCTTAATTTTTTTTTCGAACGGAATTAACCCTTGAAAATATAAGGCTTTAATGTACAATTAGTATTTGTAGCCTGTGAGCTCAATGCCATCAGTTTAACTGGGCAGTATTCTTTATTGAATTTTAATTTGTCTGCAGACGATTTCTTTCTTTGTTAAAATAAACAGATTCAGCCAAGGCGCACATTGCAGCGTTGAGCGCATATTGCGATATAGTTTAAGAGATTCAACATGTTTATTTACAAATATTTTAATTTCATTAAGTTGTTTTTTTAAATTCAGAATTATGTTCTAATACTAGCATTAATGGAAGCTAAATTGAACATTACGGCTTTAATTTGCATTTAAACGAATGTTCGCTTATTAATAATTGAGTTTAATATTAACAGTATTATAATAGTTCTGTTATTCGTTTAATAATACGTAGTAGTATTTCTTTAGTAAGTTTGAACGTTTTGACGTGTTTATATAACTGCATTTCATTTAATATATTATTTATGCAGTTAAAAAGAATAGTTTTGTACAGCATTCATTTATTTATGCTCTAAAAAATTTTTTTAATTAATCACTTTTAAAAAGAATTGGATTTTCAATGTTTTTTTTTAAATGTGAACAATTTTTTTTTTTTTTTTTTGTAAATTGCAAAAAGAATCATAGAAAATTGTGAATTAATGATTATTGAAATATATATACTGTACAAACTTCACCAACAAAAGAATTTTTCACCGTACGTAAAAGACTTTATAAAATGTTTTTAAACAGCAGTTTTATCAAGACATATGTATATATATCCGAGTTTTTTCGAAACTAGAAACAATTCAAGTTAACTTTTTAATTACGTAATGAGAAACTACAGTTTCTATTTTAATCCAGCGAAATAAAAACGGCACTACTCTGATTATTTTCGATATAAGGATCTTTAAAATTAAATTATCTCTCAAAATATTTTTCTTTTATCAACCAATGAAAATAAAATACATTCGAGTTTCATATTTGCTGAAAGCATTTTTTTTTCGTCCAAACGCTCTTTATGATTGGTTCATAGCAAAATCTGTTGTATCAGCAGCTGGCACTGTATCATATGTGACAGACATTTTTATTGGCTATATGAGTGATTACTTGCTTCTGGACGCAAAGAAACTGTTATTTCTCTGTTAAAAAATCGTTCCGGTGTGAGTCCCTCCAGACAAATTTTCTTTTGTTTTCCGGAAGTTATTTTTTGTTTTGTTTTAAGATTTGAGAGCACTTCGTGAGGGGCAATGAAAGAAATATAGTCGAAATGATATTGGATAAAATCTTATTTCTTTCCCCCTCAAGGGAAAAAAAGACGATGAAGTCGCAAAGTTTATTTTATAATTGTCAAAAAATATGGAATGAAAAAAAAAGGAATTAAAAAATTATTTGAAGTTATCATTTTTCTTGGAAGAAAATTAAATGTGATTTTTTTTTCTTCCCACTATACTTTTTTTAATAAAATCAATCAGAAGATTGTTGCCAGATGTTTTATGTTTTTATTTAAGAAATATATAAAAATACATGTTATATGTTAAAAATTACCACAAAAGTTTTGTTTTAGTTATATTATCTTTAGTAGAGAAGGAGGAGTAAATTTCTAAGCTATTAAACACAATTGCTAAGAAAACTTACGTAATTGAAAAACAAAGTTCATCTGTTTGTTTATCACGGAGATCAGAGATAGATGGAGATAAAGTGTGGTGACTGGGAGTTATGCTAGAAATGCAACCCTAAATCGGTTATAAACTGCCTAAATTAAATTCAAATACCCGCAGCTCCACAGAGTGTGTTGCTAGGCCAAAGGACGGCATTTATATTTCAGGGATAACCATCTTCATATTGCAAACTGTTTTTACAGAATTCTGTATTTCCATCTATCTCTTTTTTCCGTGGTTTGTTCTACTTACAATTAAACAAGTTTTAATCGATTTGATTGAGCTTTATCATATTTCTATTAAGAACCCGATAAAAAACACTTCAGAATTTCCTCAAATCAACTATTAACATTTTTTAACCCCCAAACCATGTATTTTCTATGTAATGTACTTAGCCAAATTGAGTACCATACTTGACCAATCTGTAACAAAACTTCTCGAGATTATAGAGATCTTTGGTGATAATTGTAAACTAAATGCTGTTTTTGTTGCTGTTGTTTTGAATAATTTGAATTTAAAAGGCCGGAAATAACAAAAAGCATTCTAAAATCTCGACCAATCTGAAATAATCGAAACAAATTTAATATGTAGAGACTTTTCTAATTCTACTAATTAAATATATATAATGTTAAACTTACAATAAAACATTGGATTGTTCAAACTCAAATCACTTCAATAGTTCTGCTTACCAATTTCATGTTTTTACATGAAAAATATATGTCAGAATATGGCAAGAAACTGTGCGTTGTTGAATAAAAAAATATTATTTTTAAAAAAGATTTTCAATTAAAGTATTTATTAAAAAAAAAAAAAAAAAAAAAAAAAAAAAAAAAAAATTGGTTACTTGTAAAGTCGGTATACGGGCGAAAGTTTTACGTGACAACGACTTTGAGTTGTAAAATAATTTTAATGTGAATATTCATTCGTATAGTAGGAAGAAGGATGAAATAATAGTAACAATTTAAAACATTTATTTATACAAAGAATTATATTTAAAACATTAATTTATACAAAGAATCTCGCACTGAATTTCATATTAACAAAATTTTATTTTTACCTTTACACATACATACGTATTTATATACAAATATACATACAATAACTTGCAATACACTGTGTTTGTTAAACACATTTTACTTCATGTTTATTGATGTCAAATGTTGAATTTTGTAAACAGCATATTAAAGAATTTTTCAATGAGCAGAATATAACTAAAGTAAAATGGCTTTCACTAATCACATATCATTAGTTTTCCATAATATACCACCGAATTACGAAATAAACTACACTTATTTTCTTTGTACTTTATACTAATAACTAATACATAACGTATTTCGTCTTAGTTTGATACTATCTAAAATTCCTATTAAGCACCGCCCCTTCCTTGCAGCGAATTCACATTCACGTTCAGAAAATGGTCCCACAAGTGACCGGAAAAAGTTAAGAGAAAAGTGAGCGCGTATCGTGAGCGGAGCGTAACGTAACGTAACGCAGTTTCTTGAAGTGTCTCCCGGCAAACCAATTTACAAGACGTTGTCACGTCAAAAAAACATTAAACTTTATTAAGTTTATTTTTGAATCCCTGCTTATTTTACTTTTTCAGGTCAGCATTCTTTAATAAAGCAGTAACTGTAAAAGCATAATTTATATAACAACGAAATGTGTTACGGATCACAAGTTTTCCTATATGGGCAATTCCATGAAATAACGTCAAAACGTCCTGCACGTGAGACTTATATAAATAGCTATATTTATTAACTTGTTAGTTGATAGAATGTAAACGAAACACTAGAACCATTCCATATCAATGGACAAATTGTCCCTCACGTGACGTTCACATATACACATATATCTATTAGCTTATAATTTATTAAAATATATACAAGACATCAAAATTGGCAAAATGACCTCCATTTTCATGTAAGTGTAGTTGTTTTTTTTTTTAAGGTATCCGAACACCTTTAAAACGCAATTTTCAATCAAAATATCGATTTTTCATTTTTGCAATAATTTAAAAATTGAATCTTTTATTTATCGAAATCTGTTTAAATTTTGTTTGTATATAAAACAAGAACCCGAGTTACAACCTGTTAAAACTACATCTATTACAATTTTTGAATTCCGTTTTAAAGTTATTTTTATCTTTTTCTCAAAATGAAATTTTTCAGATTTTTACTAAACACAAAACATCCTAAAATAAAAAAACATGCATGAAATGCCCCGAGATTTTCTGTGCTTCATTTACAAATGTCTTTCGACGGAATAGACTACACTCATGATAATACATTAAATAGTTTTACATTGACACTAGTATAAATAACAAACTTGAGATAAATTTTGCGAATCTTTCATAACTTTAGTACTTTAACTGCCTTATCTTCTGAGATAGACATGCGATTATAATGTGTGTAGTCTAAATCCTAGAGAAAGTTATTCTGTTTGTTAGAGAATTTACATAATATCAATACATTGTTTTATTTTTGAGTTATCATATTGTGCGGAAATGTCAATTTTTCACATAGTTTTGACTATTTTTCTCTTAAAAAATCTTTCTGGTAATTGCTAAAATTTTTAAATTTTTTTCAAAGTTTTAAAGTAAATGTCTATAAAAATGGATAACAAAAGAAAATTTCCATTTTTTTAAATCACTTCCGAAGGTACTCTTTTAAGGATACAATAGCATTGTTAAAACAGCAATAATATGACATAGAAAAGCAGTTCCCCACGTGATATGGAGTCGCACATTATTAGGTTTAAAAATCTTCACATTTTAATCCTTAGTCAGCTACTCGTTTTTAATAATAAATAAATAATAATAATTATAGATAATATAAATATCCACATTTTTTAATCCTAGATTTCCGTTTGTTCCCATTTCAGGGCAAGTCCATGAAAAAAGGAAAAAAAATGTCCTGCGAGTAATATTTGCATAAGTACCTATATCTATTGATTTATAAGTTGTTAACACATAAACTATGCATTAAACATAACAAAAAACTCTTAGATTTTTATGTTATTTTTTTTTTAATTTGAAGTTAAAATATTTTTTTAAAACAATGGAAAATGAAGAAAAGAAATTAAACCGCCCCTAAATTAAACCGTAGATTTTCTTATTAACATATACCGTATTTACTCGTGTATAACGTGCACTTTTTTTCCAAAAAAATACGGCAAAATTTCTAGCTGCGCGTTGTACATGAAATAATTTTTTACTGCTGGATGTAATCACACAATACATATGAATCTAGAAATGTATTCAAAGAAGACATTAAAACTCGGAAAATCTAATTAATTGAAGTTGAACTATTTCTGCATCTTATTTCACTCCTTGCACTTTTTTATACAACTGAACTAGTGACAATATTTAAACGCTAATTATCAAATCTCATTGCCCTCACTCACTGCCCCCCGCCCCCCGGCATTCACTCCCTACCCAAAGATTAAAAATATATTTTCGCCTTGTTTTCTGGCCTAGTATAATGTTTGTTTCGTTAACATAACACTTTACTGAAATTCATTTGATCATTCAGTCACTTGCATATGAAATTTATGGTGCGCGTTATATACGTGATTTTAAAAAATCGCCATTTTTTCTTATAAAGCACGGGATGCGGGGTATACACGAGTAAATACGGTATGTTTTAATTTGATGATAGAACAGCACTATAAAATAGCTGTAATATTTAGAAAATACTGTCTAACGTATGATATGGAATGAGCCTCTATTAGATTATAAAATCTCCACTCTTTAAATTCTAGACCCACATATTCTCTCCTTTTCAGAACCAGTCCCTGAATCAAGTGGCTAAGTGTTCTGGCAGATCGCACATACAGTTTTGTTTAATATTTCTTTCAAAACAACTTATGCTTTAATTAATAAATCCAAATTGTTAATTTATAATTATGAGATTCTAACACAGATGATAGTATTAATAAATTTAATTTTAAAATAATTATAAAAGAAGTTATTTATTTTAATCAAATTAAAAATGTTCAAATCAAAGCATTTAAATAAAATCCAAAATTACAATTTTTTGAAAATCCGAAATTTATAAAAATAGTGGCGATATAAATAAAATTTAAAATTTTTAAAAACGAAGAAATTGCTTAAACTAAATTTAAAATGCTGAATCATTAATAATTCCCAATAATTTTTAAAATAGAACGAAAATTTAATTTTAAAAAATATTATGAATGTCAGGTGAACGAAATCCTAAAAGTATAAAACCTCAAGTTAGCAAAAAATATGTAGTTTTTTTTTATTATTAAATCCATCTTAATATGAAATTTTCACTTTTCAGCACCGTAGATCGAACTAAGAGTCTTCTTTTTGCTCGAGAGATGCTTTACCTCCAAGCTATAAGGTTAATACGCAAAATGCAGAAATCAAGGTTCTCTTTTAAAATTTAAATCGCAAAAATAAACGGATGACATTTAAAAAATAATTTAATAAAAATAATGGTCTCTTTCAAAATTTTATGATTTGTCGCCTGACACAAGGTACTCAGCCGCAAGTACACAAAATCTGAAGTCTCTGACTTATATAACAATACAATCAAAATAACAATCAATTACCTTTCCTGGATGTTTTGGTTTCCCGCGAAAATAACCTTTTTCACACAACTGTCTATCGTAAACCATTCGCTGTATCTTTGCCCCCCATCGCTTTTCATTTCACCCCCCTAATCAGAAATTAGCTGCCTTTAACACTTATGTACACCGGGCCTTAAATATTTGCTCCTCTGATAGTTTACTTAAAGCAGAATTAAACCATATCAAATCCATTGCCATTGATGGGGTTTCCCAATCAAAATCGTTGATTCCATTCATAACAAATTGAGAAAACGTACTCCTTCGAACTTCAACTCAGACCGCAATGTTAATTTAATTATTCTTCCATATTTTCCAAAAATCAGTCATCAAATTTCCAAAATTTTGTCAAAATTTGATTTTAAAATAACTTTTACTCCTTTCAATAAAATTAAATTCTCTAATCTCAAAGATCCAATAGGTGATTTTTCACATTGGGATATTTATAAGATTTCTTGCGAATGCGATAAAATGCACATCGGTCAGACGAAGCGTACCTTGAAAAAACGTGTGGGAGAGCACAGTGCTGACGTTAAAAATTGTGAAATAAAACGTTCCGCTATCGCCAGCCATTGCTGGTCCAATAGTCATAACTTTAAATTTTCCAAAGCCTCAATAATATAATATTGTTCATCTGTTTATGATTTAGACTTTTGGGAAGCTTATCATATATGGAAAAATTCTAGTAATTTAGTTAATGACATGTCTAGTACTCCAAGATTTTCCGATGTCTGGTTTCCATTCCTGTAATTTCACTCCCCCTCCCCCTCCTGTTCTCTTTGATTTGGACTCGTCCAGTGAGATGTGACATATGATTGGTCTCCTCTGGGTGCGCGTGCCAGCTTATTTTTACTGTTGCTTTGCGATGTTTCTTAGTCAGTTCGCCTTAGCGGCGAGCTCAGTTACACGGTTTATTTTATTTTATTTTATTTTACGATGTGAATTTCTTTTACGTTTTACACTTTTTAGCACTGATGATGGGACTTTAGAAGTCCCGAAACATGTATGCTTTTAACATCTTTTATTTTATAATATTTGTGCTCTTTAACATTGTTTATTTATTTAGTTATTTAGTTATTTAGTCTGACTTATACAGTTTTTATGCACGGATTCTATGACAGACAGACAGAGGACAGAGACGAATAGGGTTTCGTCAGATGAACAAAACATTAAAAAAGAAAAATATGTTTACATAAATACCTATATATATTAACCTTATTTATAAATGCATAAATTAATTTCTTTTAAACGGACGTAGATTTTTAATTTTCTATATGCTTTGCATGAAATTTTAGTTGTATAAATAATGCATCTTAAAAATAATGGTTTTCTCAATAATCATAATCTTTTCTCTATAACGCAGCTAGAATAATTTTACTTTTTAAACTTCAACTAGAAAGGAAAAACATTATTTTCCAAACTTTTTATGCCTAGTGACGAGAATTTTTATTAGTACTTGAGTGATTGCTTACTCCAGAAATACAAAGTTACGCTTATATTTAAAAATCGTTTATTCCAAGCTTATTCTGAAGAAGGGAAAAAAATCTTTTGTTTCAAAGATTTTTTTCTTATTCTTTGTCTACTTTTGTTCCTGACTTTTAAATCTGAAGTAACATAAGAGAAGGGGAAAGCATTTTTTTCCTTTTTTTTTCCTTGTAACACATTAAAAAAATGGTGGTCTGTAAATAAAAAAAGCACAATGGCTGCTTCAGATTTGTCTCCGATGTACGCATTGAAAAAAAAGTGCATTTATTAAGAAAAATCCTGAAATGGGAGTAAAATAAATTAAAGTATAAATTAAAGTATAAAATAAATTAAAGTATAGCTTAGACTTATGAAAATTTTTTCATGGAATTGAGGGTGCAAAAATTAGAAATTTCGGTTAAATTAAGAAATAATGTATCAAATTTAACCCTTTAAGCGTCCTGCATAATCTTAAATACAAGTTTAACAATTTATAAAATAATAGCCACGAAAAGTATGGATACAGAAATTTGTATTTTATAAACTTAGATATTTATTTATCATATGCAATTCAAAAAATTACCTTTAATTTCAATTTTGATTTAAATAAACCTTTGAATTTAAATATCACGAAGCGGAAAAATCCGGTTAGACCAGACTTTTTGAAATTTGAGTAACATGAATCATAGTGTATAATAAAATGGTGTATGTGAGTGTTTATTTTTGCGTCTTTTTTCTGTATTGTGCATTGATAAACGTGTATTATCCATTTTATGTCAATACATGGCTGTCTCGCGCAGTTTTCTTAACTTCTGTGCGTGCTCCCCTATTTTTTTTTAGCGTGTGACATTGTTAAAATAGCAGAAATATGTTGAAAATATGTCCCACACATGAAATAGAATGGTCTATATAAAATTTATAAATGAAAATACATAAATTTCAATTAAACAGATATATATATATATATTTTTTAATTTTCCATATGCTTTGTATGGAATTTTAGTTTCATAAATAATGCATCTTAAAAACAATGGTTTTCTCAATAGTCGCAAACTTATCTCCATAATGCAGCAAGAATAATTTTACTTTTTAAACTGTAACTGGATAGGGAAAAAAAACGTTATTTTCCAAACTTTTTATACCTAGTGACGAGAATTTTTATTAGTACTTGAGTGATTGCTTTCTCCAGGAATAAAAAGTTACGCTTATATTTAAAAATCGATTATTCTTCAGCTTCTTCTGAAGAAGAAAAAAAATCTTTTGTTTCAAGAATTTTTTCTTCTTCTTTATTTGTCTACTTGTGTTCCTAACTTTTAAATTTGAAGTAACGTAAGACAAGGAAAAAGCTTTTTTCTTTTTTTCTTGTAACACATTGAAGAAAAATGGGGGTCTCTAAGAAAAAAAAACACAATGGTTGCTTCAGATTTGTCTCCAATGCACGCATTGAAAAAAAAAAAGAAAAAGTGCATTGATTAAGAAAAATCCTGAAATGTGAGTAAAATGAGTTAGAGTGTAATAAGCTTTACCTTAAGAAATATTTTTCGAAAAATTGAGGCTCAAAAATTAGAAATTACGGTTAAATTAAGAAATAGTGTACCAGATTTAGTGTATGGATTAGACATTTTTGAAATGTGAGCAACATAAATCATAGTCCATTATAAAATGGTGTATGCGTGTGTGTGTGTTTAACATAAAAAAGGTTTTATAAATAAATAAAATAAATTGTGCTAATTGTATTAAATTTACGAATACTACTCAAATAACAAGATTATACTAGTATTGAGATTATATTGTTTGTATGGTATCCCAAAAACGGTTCAAACGCAATTTTTATTTGTTGGAAATCAAACTTATCTCCATAATATAATAAAATAAAGTATGTGTGTGCGTTTTTTAACATAAAAAATGTTTTTTAACATAAAAAATGTTTTTTAAATAAATAAAATAACTTGTGGCAAAAAATCATTTTTTAATTTTGTTATTGTTGTTATGAGGCATACCTCATTTAACGCTAATCGTTATTTACTCCCCTAACAGCGAATTTTATTTTTATTCACCTTTCTTTAATGTTCTACTTAAAAAGTTACTGTTGATCTACGTTCGATATTTCTTTAGAAAATAGAAAAGAAAAAAGAAAATGTATTTTTTTAATTATTAATTTTATTAATAATTTATTTTCTGAAATCTTTTTTCATAATGCTGCAATTACTAAACATTAAATATCCATCAAAATCATTTTTTTTCTGCGGAAAATATTCATATTGATATATTTTTGCGTAATAGTAGAAAGTATTCCAGAAACCACAAATAAGGATAATTATTTTCTCTGTTTTTTTATAACTGTCTTTTATTATTATTGCGTATATCTTAACATAAAATTGTGGTAATCTGAAATAACTATTCATTTAACAAAACATTACATTAATGTCGAACATTATCACCTCTATTTACAATAAAACTGGTTTTCCTTACGTTATAATAAAATAATCTTCTTTCAAAGACGTTGTTTCCGTTACTAAAAAAATTAATAAAAAAAAAGATTATAATTTCGTTAATCCTGGTATTATTTCTAGGCGTAAAGTCACTAATATATCCTTCAAAACGAAAATAATACACTTTTGTCTTTCGTAGATTGGCAACTGAAATCATATAAAATTACGATAACATGAGATATTTATTCATATTTCGACCCATTTCTCTAATGCCAAGCATTATAACCTCTATTTACGGTACACTAATTTTCTTATGAAATATCATAATCTTCTTTCAAAAACATTGTTTCCTTTACGATTTGTAATTTTTCTGAAAAAAGTAAAATGAAATAAAGAAATTATAATTTTGTTAATTCTGGAATCGTTTCTAGCATATAATAGATACAAAGTCACTAATATATCCTTATAAATGAAAATGACATAGTCCAAGAGCCAACCGTACAAAACCCTAAGTCATCCAGCACAAAAAACCCTTTATTTTATGGAATCTAAAAGTGCTATTACACGTAAAAATTCTAAGCGACAAAAATCGCCTGCGTTTTTTCGTTTTCTAAGCATTTCATTGGCTGTTCGAGAAGAGGCTTTACCAGAATTTGGATTTCCAAGCATTTGATTGGCTCTTACTATCAACTCGCTTCGTTTCAGGCGTCAAAGCCGACACAAGAGAAACACGCTCTCTCCAAGCGACTCCCCTGGTCCAATAGGATAACATGGAGACGCCTGGAATTTGAAGCGTCTTCGACCACACGTGTAATAGCACTTTAAAAGTGCTATTACACGTGTACTGCTGCAGGCGTCTCCATGTAATCCTATGGAGAGAAGGAGTCTCTGGAGAAGTTCTTGACTCTCTTGTGTCGGAGCGTCTTTGACGCCTGAAACGAAGCGAGTTGCTAGTAAGAGCCAATCAAATGCTTGGAAATCCAAATGATGGTAAATCCTCTTCTCAAACAGCCAATGAAATGCTTAGAAAACGAAAAAACGCAGGCGATTTTTTTCGTTGCTATTTTTACGTGTAATAGCACTTTAATGATCCATGTCTGCCGGAAGCGAAGTGGTGCATAAGCCAAAAATTAATACCACTAGTGGTTGACTCGTAGGATTAGCATTGT
Organism: Maratus speculifer; assembly: GCA_964019185.1. NCBI lineage: Eukaryota > Metazoa > Arthropoda > Arachnida > Araneae > Salticidae > Maratus > Maratus speculifer. The sequence goes on from OZ025294.1 coordinate 282,136,010, forward strand.
GTTTTCCTGCACCCAGTTTTTCATGTTTTCCTATTTTTGATTGTACGGCAAATGCAATGGTAAACCTACGATTGAACCACTAGTGATATCAATTTTTGGCTTATGCACCACTTCGCTTCCGGCACACATGGATCATTACATTCCTCTATTACTTACTCTTCGAAAAAAATGAAGGATTTTTTCTTGTGCTCAATGACTTAGGGTTTTGCGCGGTCGACTCTTAGAGTAACATATTTGTCTTTCCTAGATTAGCAACTTAAATCGTATAAGATTGTGATAATATGATATATTCATTCATTTTACGACGCATTTCTTTAATGCTGTTGAGCATTATCACCTCTACTCAAAATATACTAATTATCTTATGTAATAATAAAATAATTTTCTTTCAAAAACTTTGTTTTCTTTACACCATGTATTTTATCTTAAACAAATAAGAAGAAATAAAGAAAGATTATAATTTCGTTAATTTTAGAATCATTTCTAGCATGTAACAGTTACAAATTCACTCAAAACAAAAATAACATACTTATGTCTTTCGTAGATTGGCAACTTAAATCATATAAAATTGTCATAACATGAGATAATTATTCATTTTACAGCACATTCATTTAATGCCAAGCATTATCATCTCTACTTACGGTGTACTAATTTTCTTATGCAATATAAAACAATCTTCTTTCAAAAACATTGTTTTCTTTGCGTTTCGTATTTTTTCGGAAAGAAATAAAAAAGAAATTTAAAAAGATTATAATTTCGTTATTTCTAGAATCATTTTCTAACAGATTTCAGATACAAAGTCACTAATATATCCATCAAAACGAAAATAAGACACTTTTGTCTTTCGTAGATTGGCAACTTGAATCACATAACATAATGATAATATTAAATATTTATTAGTTTTACGACACATTTCTTTAAAGCAGAGCATTATCACCTCTACTTACAATATAACTAGTTTTCCTTACGTTATAAGAAAATAACCTTCTATCAAAAACACTAATGTCTTTGCGTTTCGTATTTTATCGGAAAGAAATAAAAAGAAATCGAAAAAGATCATAATATCGTTAATACTATAATAATTTCTAGCATATCTCAGATACAATGTCACTAATATATCCATCAAAATGAAAATAAGTATTTTTTGTCTTCCGTAGACTGGCAACTTGAATCGCATAAAATTATGATAATATTAAATATTTATTAATTTTACGACGCATTTCTTTAAAGCAGAGCATTATCATCTCTACTTAAAATATAACTTGTTTTCCTTACGTTATAATAAAAAAATCTTCTATCAAAAACATTGTTGCCTTGACGTTTAGTATTTTTTCTGAATGAAATAGAAAAGAAATCAGAAAAGATCATAATTTCTTTAATTCTGAAATCAGTTCTAGCATATCTCAGATACAAAGTCACTAATATATCCATCAAAACGAAAATAAGACACTTTTGTCTTTCGTAGATTGGCAACTTTCGTCCTCTTTATGTAAGTCCTAGCAAATCGAAATCCTCATAGAAGTAAATTAAATTCATGGAATCCAAAAGCTCACATGGGAACAGGGGAAGAAGGGGAAGATTCTGTTAAGACTCAGCTACAGTTGATTAATTCGGTTTCTTCACTGCCATAGTGGGAAATCTAGCCCTGGGGGAACATGTCCCTCTACATCCCTGAAGTGTCTTTCTCTGCAGACTATGTCACTACGGAGACATCTAAATTAATGGTACTTCATACAATGTGATATATGTCTGCAAAATATTTTTCTTTCAAAAAGTTTCTCAACTAAATTTTCTAAAACCACTGGCTTTTATTATTTTTTTCTTTTGCTAAAAAAGTTTTGCAGTTAATCTTGTAGCTCTGAACATCTATTAGGCTTTCCTATCTATTCCTTCCATACTATGTAATGATTTTTTACAGGAAAAATATTTTGTAAAGAATATCGTTAGTTTTTTTAAATCTTTTATTCCTTTAGAATAACGTAACATAAGTTTAAAAATTGTTTTTTTTTATCATTTAATAAGGTGAAATGTAATTCATGGGAGCCAAACTTCAAAATGAAAAGCAGTTTGGAAGTGAATGATATACCTATAATGATTTTCTGAAGCTATAATAAATCTTCTTTTATTTAATCAAGAGACTTTCATTTTCAATATGTAATCGGGGTTTTCTCTTTATAATAATAACTGTTTTCCCCCTAAGTATGTATTTCATCTTAATGATATAACCGATGTAATGTCAATGTGAAAGTACATTTTTCTACCGGTCTTCTAATTTTGCCTGTAAGCTAAAAGGCATAATATTTTAATGCAAAATTTAAACGTAAAATTTTATTAATATTTGTTTAATTTTAAATAAAATTAATAATCAATATTATGCAGTTGTTTCGTCTGCCTTTGTGCAAGATAAGTGAATTTGTTGTGCTAAATTTTATACAATGGATATACAAAAACGTATAAAAAGTATGGATTACTTCTATAGTATATCTTAAGAATCAACCATGGTAGGAAAGATTAAATTATTCTTAATATTGCATTTTTTAAGAAGAGAACTTAACTGTATTTAGTTCAAGTTATATAACAGTGAAATCCTACAGAGAAAAACGAGCGAATGGTTGCGTTGTTTGTTCTTTTGCTTCTAAAACGCTATTTCTGCTATAATGACTGTGTTGTGCATACTAAACGAAAATACATAAAAGTACAGATGTTCAAGTAAGATTATCTTAAATTACTTTAGAGCTGTATAATTCAAGTTCCTTCTTCAATGCACATCTATATGATAGCATATGTGATACTCTCAATCCAAATGCATGCTCTACTATAGCAACAATTTGTGCTTTTAGTAGTAATTTTGACCGTTTGTGAAAACAGTAAAGTTCATTTTTGTAACGACATATGTCTTAGTCTGATCAAGAGTTCTCGGGTGGAACACCATGATATGTAGAATGAGTTTTCCCAACATGTTCTACACAGGAAAGTGCAGAGGTTTTGATCTTGAACATCATAGTATATTTAAAATTAATTTCTACGTATTACTGAAGCAATCGAGTTCTTATAATGTAAATACCATTTTCATAATTACCGTACTTGAATATACTGTAATTATGAATGCTGTATTTGAATTCATTGAAAACTAAAGAGGTAAACAATAAATTAACATCATGAAATCGCGAAAGAGAATAAAAATTGTTTTTCAAACCATCTTTTTTTCTTGAAATCCATGAGACAAATTTGAGGACGTATGATATATGACTACATACGACACATGAGAAGCTTCTAACTTATCTTTACTGAGGTGAAGCTAACTGTCGTGCAATTAGTGATGCAGTTAGCTATGTGAATAGCACACAGGCACAGAAAACTAACAACTAGATTTAAAGTAGACTTATTGCGTCCTGGCTCAAATTTTACGCATATATTTTAAGGGTCATTCCATGGTAACTAACGTTACATTTTGAACTATTTTCAATGCTTTTAGTAATATAACGCATACAAAAAAATATTCAAAATGTACATTTGACATGGTTTGCTAATTAAACATATTCATAAAGCCCAATTTAGATGAAAATTACCTAATATTTAATGTTGTTTCTTAAATATTGATAATTTTTTTTACTAGGGTAATTGCCATTACTGAAAAAGTAATGTAAGTTATCATATAAAGTGTAATTTTCATTATCGTTTTTTAGGTAATTTTCATTCAAATTGACCCATAGATAGGTTTCCTTGACAAATCATGTTAACTTTACATCTGAATATTTTTGTGTTATATTACTAAAATTACTGCAGTACATTGTTCTAAATGTAACGTAAGTTACAATGGAATGAGCCTTAGTATCTTGTTAAAGACTCCATAGTCCGCTTGTATGGTTACAAAAAAATATTAAATTGGTTTACATCACCTGCATGTCTTTCAACAGTTTACAACATTCCCACAACACTTCCAATGAACAACACTTCCAACACATCTGTCAAATATTTTTTTTACTCATGATTTCTATTTCGGAACACTCACGCGTTAGCAAAGTCAGAAATTTTATAATTTATATAATTTATTTTAACTGCTAGATTAAGTTTAATGCAAATTACTTTCCTTCTAGGACAGAATTTATAATACAACCCAAGACAATACGTGCGATAGATCGTGAGAATTCATTATATGCAAAATACTTATGGACCAGGATTCATCTTAGTAGAAAACCTAACCACATTGATTACTGTTATCACTTCAAGATGGCCTCTAAAGATGCACGGAAGGTATACGTATAACCTCATCCATTTTTAAATGTTTAGATTTATTTAGTCCAGAGACTTCCAACAGGGGATTTTCCAACAGCCAAGAAAATGTAACGAATTGAAATTACTTGAAATTTTGTTTATGAGGATTAAAATCATTGGATATTATAGGAGTTATTATTACACTGTTAAATTTAAATGAAATTTTTTTTAAGAAAGTAATAAAAAAACCATAGGCGTAACTTGGGTTCTAAAACTAGGGGGGCAAAAGTTTTGAAATACTTTTTTAGAAAATCCCCCCCTCTCCAGTCATCGTGTGCCCGCATATACATTTAAATATTTAAAAAAATTAATATTAAAAAAAATAATAAAAGTTCAGTCATATGCGAAAAAATAAGGAAAAATCTGAAAAATAATAATTGTATGCCTTTAAAAAGATATTTTAAAATATTGAATGCACAACCGTTTATCTCTTATGTTTGATGCACTGTTCAAACAAAAAAAGTTCAAACAAACTTAATAAAAGTTTGTCACAGCCTTCTAGATATTTGCACGGGTCGGAAATTCTGGCTCCGGGCCGGTCCGAACGAAAGTTATTTTGGCCCGTCCCGGTGTAAAAATTAAAATTTCGGCCAGAGCCCGGCCCAACCTGTACAGAAATCAGAGAAAATAGGCTCTGCTTGACCTGGCCCGACTCGATTTCTGCAAAAAATTTGGATTTTACTTAACATACAATAAAGATTCTTTTAAAAGGTACTGCATACATATTAATGGATAAATTGACAGTATATTTTATGTGCAAGACAGACAATACACAATAGCAACAATAACGATTACTTAAATTCTTAGATGTTTCAACATTTAAATAAAGTGTATTTGTGGAGTTATATATGACGGCCGATTATCTGCACGTTCAATATAGGCCCTAGGAACAGTGCCCTTCGTCAGAGTCTTTCTAAGGGAACCTGACCCGTATTTACGCAAGGTTCAAAGGAAACCACGAAAACACTGAACGATTAGACCGACGGGCGCGATTGGGGTCGAACCTAGCACCTTCCATCCACCAGCTTCGAGAGCAGAAACTCTCAGACACTGTTGGGCCCATTAAAATAAGGATTTATATATTTAAAAAAAATGTAGTTAAAAGAACAAAAGCTGGGTTAAAAATACTGTAATTTTTGAAGCTATATAATAAAAAGTAGATTTGTAGAAATATTTCTCTGATTTGAGAAAATATTATATTTATTAAGGCTATTCTCAAATCCAAACGAGCTACTTTCTGACACATTTCTGAATTCATTTCTTTCAGAAACTCATAAGATTGGCAGGTGTTCTTATTCAGAAACTGTGTAATCAAATGGCGCTATCCATTTTTTGATAAAGACAACGTATCTTTGTGATGATAGTAATAAAATTTTGAATCGAATTTTCAGAAGCGACATCACTGGAAACTGTAAAAACCTGAAGCCATAACAAATCTCTCAGTTGTTTTACAAGTAATTTATTAATCGAAAATGGAAAACGCTAATTGATTCCAAATCCCTTCAATAGTCAAGCTTCTCAATTTTAAACTTTTGCTGTTAGGAGTTAGAAAATATGTCAATTTCGCGTTATGGAGCAGTGAATTTGCGAACCACGTTAAGATATATTTCCAAAGATTACGTAACAGAAGTTCAATATTGGTATCAGGGCCGTAGCTAAGGGGGTGCTATGGGCGGCTCAGCCCCCTCCCCCCTAAAATATTTTGAGCCCCCAATGGAAAAGATTCCAAGGTCACTAAATGAATTTCTGTTCCGAAAATTCAAATGAAATCTCCCTCATCCTATTTGTACATAGGGAGCTAACACGATATTTAATATTGCACCAGTTATACACTCAAAATTTTCATAATAATATACTTTTCTTAGCATAAAATGAAGTTATTACAACAGTTTAATAAGAAACATAGTACCTACAGTGTAAATATACACTCACTTATCTATTTGTATCAGAAGAAGAGAAAAAAAAATATGAGCCCCCCCCCCCCCTACAATCCCTTGAGCCCTCCCCTATAGATCACTTCTAGCTACGACCCTGATTGGCATTATATTTTTTACAAAACATATTACTTGAGTCCTAGCCCTATACTTCCTAAGAATAATTAAGTTCAGCTCCGGCTCGGCTCGACTGTGTAGGGAAAACAAGCAAGACGGATGTCAGCAGGGAGAAAAAAAAAACTGCAAAAACAACACAATTTGAACAGGGAAAATAGCTGTAGATTATTTTTCGAAACAAACTGACAAAAGTGAAATTCCTACTCCATAGTAAAAATCCTCTGACTTTTCCCGATTTTTCCATTATTTTTCTCAAAATTCAGCTTATATATTGTTGTAAAACTCTCCACAAGAACAAATTTAATCTAAATGAATGCTAAAAAAAGTAAGCACTGTATAAATTTCTTTTTTCAATATTATTAATCAATATCATCTATCTATTTATTTATTGTAATAAAATTTGCCTAAATCTTAAGTAAAAATTTTAGATTGGATGAATAATTAATTTAAAATTGTTCTCGCTGTATTCTGATGCAAAGTAGTGCATCAAAAATTCCTTGATCTTTCCCTGACTTTTTGCCTAAACTTCCGAATTTTTCTGACTTGTAAGACCCTGGAAAGTATTTTCTCCCGTGACAAATTGAAAAAATTTGCATTTTTTTCAATGTATAATCGACTAAATTCGCAAGAATGATTTGGAATTAAAAAAAAAAAATGTGAAATTTACTGCAAATTTTCTGAAAGGTTACAGAAAAGAGGTAGAGAGAAAATTCGTGTCCCGATGCTAATTATGCGTATTTTCCGCAACTTTTTGACGAAATTAATTTTTTCTTTTCCGCTATCCGTCAACAAAATTTGTATTTTTTTCGCGATATTTTGAGGAGATTATGTGCTTTTTTCGCGATCGTTTAGCAGAATTTTGTGGGGTTTTTTGCAATCCTAGAACAAAATTAATGTTTTTACCACGATCTTTTATCAGAAATTTGCAATTTTTTACGCAATCCATTGACAAAATTTGCCTTTTTTCTGCGATCCTTTGATAAATTCTAGTTTTTTTTTCGCAATCCTTTGACAAAATTCACGTTTTCTGCTATTCTTTGACGAAATTTGCGTTGTTTCTCGATATTCAATAAAATTTTCATTTTTTACGCGATGCTGTCACAAAAATTGCGTTTTTCTCTCGATTTTTTGACAAAATTTGCTATTTCTTTACTATCCTTTGGCAAAATTCGCATTTTTCTGTCATATTTGTCAAATTCGAGTTGCGTCGCGATACTCAACAAAATTTGTCATTTTTTTCGCGATACTTTGGCGAAATTTGTGTTATTACTACGATTATTTGATTAAATTCGCCTTTCTTCCCACAATCTTTTCACGAATTTCCTCTTTTTTTGTAGTCCTTTGAAAAAAATTCTTTTTCTTTTAGCGATTCTTTGACGAACTTCTCGTTTTTTAACGATTTTTGGTTGAAAATCGCTTTTTTCCTGATCCTTTGTCGAAATTTTCGTTATTTTTCGATTCTTTGACGAAATATGAGTGTTTTCTGCGACCTTTTAATGAAATTTGCATTTTATTCGCGATTTTGTGACGAAATTCGTATTTTTTCAGCTATTCTTTGGCGAAATTATCAATTTTTTATGTGAAAGATTAACAAAATTGATATTTTTTCGCCACCATTTATCGCAATTCTCAATATTTTTTCGTAAAGCTGGTTTATGTCCGAATTTTTGGTCTGATGACCATTTTTTTTTTCTTTACCGAATGCTTTAATTTTTCGGAAAATTCGGCACAAATCACATGGAGATACGTAATTTTTTTTCGTATACGAATGAATTTGCTATTTTAAACTTAAGGACTATCACATTTTTAGAAACTTTCCATTGCTTTCATTTCTTGAAAATGAATACTTTTAATTCCAGCACTTTTCCTATTTTATCAATTGCGTACGAGCCATGAAATCGGTTTCAGTGCATTCGCGAGTGCTGGGAGGGAAAAAGATGACACTTTGATGAGGTTTTTTTCTGATTTTTAATTAATAACTTAACTATTTATCAGAAATTTAAAAGTCTCAGGTACATCAGGAGAGGCCTTCAAATATCTTCATTTAAATTTTCAGACTTACATGTGATAGTATTTTCTAGCCATCTCATGTATTTTATTGATATAGACATGTTTGTTCGTTTATGAATTTTAAAATGACACAAATCCAAACGAAAAACTGAATATGATAGCAAATTTTTCTATTTCCCTTTTACGTAACTACTCTATGGCTATTTAATTACAATTTACATGTCCACCCCCTACACATGCTACAAAAACTCTAAAATGAAAAAAAAGGCTCATAGGATCAACATTTCTGGAGGAGGGAAAAAGAGCAGAGGAATTATTTTTTATTGAACATAGAGTGTGACATTAAAAAATTTACTAAGAGATACATGTCAAAAATTACTGGTATGAACATAAAGATTTTACTGCTGGGTATTTGGAATTATCCAGTATTTATTCTAGTTTGCACCCAAAATATAGTACATAAATGGTTAAATGAGAAAGAACAGAAAATTGAAATCTAAAATTGGCCCTTAACCACAGAATAATACAAAAAACTGGAGGTGCAAAAGGTAAGTCGGCCCTTGCTCCTGGAAAACTAGGGGGTATATGGCCCCGCCAGATTACGCCTATGCACATTTTTTTCTTTTCTATGCATTTCCGTCTTAGAGGATTTTACTGTGTACCATTTTACAGATTTTTAACACTTCTATACAAGGAATATGATTAACAATATTGATAATGACTAAAAATTTGCATACAAAAAAATAGAAATTCATTAAAAAATAAATATTGCAGCCTGCGGCTCTTCTATTAAAAAATTATAAACATGAAAAAAAAAAAATTAAGAAAAATATTTTTGATCAGAACTTTTCGCAAGAGGCAAAGTTTTAGCCAAATGGATGAAAAAATCAATGTTTTGTCGAAATTCAGTCAGCCGGGCTCAGATCTAGATTTTAATTTTTTTTCCGGATCGGACCAAACTTTTTTCTCGGGCCAGACCATTTTTTTTTTTTTTTCTTTGTACGTGTCGGCCCGGGCTCTTGCCGAACTTTTATTTTTTGTATCGGGCCGGGTCGGAGCCCGGGCCCGAAAATTTCGGTTCGTGCGGGCCTCTACTCTGCCTTCGAAGACTCTAGTCCCTATATGTATGTAAACGCGCAGAGCAAAGTGTGTTCAGATTACAGCTATACCAGCTGTCACATTTTACATTATGATGTCTCGATTTTCAAGTACTCCAAGACCTGTCCCTTGAACGAGACACGAAGAGTTCCGATTTTTCATGATCCATAAATTCTTTTAAATTCGGTTTATTGCTGTACTATTCGTTATTCGTTGGTCTATATCGAATGAAACTTAATATAATAGAAACTGCGAAATCTTCTAAACCTGTCTATAAAGCAACACTTTTATTCTAACGCCGAAAGAAATAACATACAAATGACAAATCTACCTGCTGAAACGGAATGTGTTCTCAGTTACTTTATAGATGTGTTTATAGGTGTAAAACCTATTTTGATTAATAAAATGTAAAATCTGTACTTGTGTACAATGGAACCCTATTTTAGAAGCGTAAAAATTTCATAATTCTACATAATTACAATTAGAAGTGCTCCTCCAGAAATTTTCCATGAACGGATTTTTTTTTTTTTTTTTTTTTTTTAAGATTTTAGCGATTTTGCTTACACGCATTTTACTATATAAGATTACTGTGCTTATTTAATTCAGTAAAATGCTATAAGACGAAATTTCAAGTGTAAGTGACCAAAGGAAAATTCAGTTTTAGACAATTATCCTTCTTACCAGGTATATTTGTAAACTATTTCTTTCGTAAGAAATATTAATATTTTCCGTTATAAACGGATACATTTGTATACGGATTATTGTAATTTTTATCTTCCGATTTACAAGCTACTGTTCCTCCTTTAACAGTCTTCCTGTCTCACTTTTTGTGACAATGGGCAACAAAATCAGACACCCCGGACAATTTCTTCAGACGTGTTGGCGCTATGGGTATATTCAAGGAAAGCTAGATATATTCGAGAGACCTGGGGGGTCAGGAAGTTAAAATGTCGTAAAAATTATATCATCCTAAGGAAAAGGACAATGGTCAAATCCAAGGACACGATAATCATGGTATGTTCTCTCACGCTTGTATCCAAACAAACATCCCTGCTTGATAAAAAGGGGAAATAAAGTCTTTCTACTTTGTACAAAGAGAAAAAAAGGAGAGGAAGAATATTTTTACGGCAAATGTTACTATGGCAGGACGTTTTTAATGGAAATTACTTATGTAAACACGTCAAATATTATTTCTGATTTTTTTTTTAAATTTATGCAAGATAGTACATAAATTATAGGGGTGAAAAAAAAAAGAAAAAATAAATACTAAAATGTTTTTTAACTAGAAAACAAGACAAAAAACTGGAGGGGCAAAATCCGTATCTTGCCCCTGAACTTGAAAAACTGGGGGGGCGTATGCCCCCCCTTGCCCCCGCCAGATTACGCCCATGAAAAAAACGTAAGTACGATTTTTGTTCTGGTATCTTGGATGTTAAATAATCAATATTTAACGATTAATTAGTATCCAAATTATTAATATTGGTTAATACTTAGTTACTTTTAGTATGCAAGCTGATCAAGATCCATCAAACAGGTTTCTATCTGAGCTTTTGATATTACTCATTTCCAAAAATATTGACCATCAGAAATAGGAGAGGAGGAAATTAATAAAATAGCAAATCTTATATCAAGTTGCTAGAATTTCATCATTGGTTTTCTTGCTTTATAATTCGTTCTTTCAAATACTCTCCAAAGTTCTTAATTTGAACAAGTGGGTAAGTGTGATCGCAGATGACACAGAGGCTTTCGTTTAATATCTCCTTCAAAACATTTTATCATTAGATTAGTAAACGAAAACTGATTTTTCGACGCCAATTCGGATTTATTCACCAATCGCGCCAACCAGAGCAGAATACTGAATTCTTCCCCTAAATGCTGCTTTGATCGCATAGATTTGTTGATTTCTCCATCAGTATCTACAGATTTAGCGAAGGTACGCAAGTAAATAAAGTTATTTGTAAAAGTAAAATGTTACAAAGCTTAACATAAATTTAAGGGAGAGCAAACCGGTCACCAGAGGCGGCTAGTAATTTAAATGAATAGGAATTTAATAAATAGAACAAATGTTTCACTTCGCATGTCAAAATAAAGGACAGATATGATGTAACACGATGAAATAAAAACAAATAAAAATGTTTTTCAGGTGATTTATTTAATCCATTAATTTATGTTACATACATAATAATTTTATTTAAACTTGCCTGCAACAATTAGAAGAAATGAAATTTAAATTTTGAAATTTACGCTACTACAATTTTTTAAACGTATAAATATCGCACATTTTCAATTTTTACACCATCATATAGGAGAAAAAAAATTACTTTTAAATGCAATGAGTTTAAAAGCTGTATCTCGATTTGTTTTTCAGATATTATTATTATTTTCGTAGTTTTTAGTACCAATTTTGTAATTGTGGCTACAGAAGTACTCTATTTCTTTTTAATGCGTAAAAAATAAGCGTAGTAATTTGTATGCATATTTAAACTTGCGTGCAATAATTAAAAGTAAAAATTTTTTTTTAAATGGGCTGATGATATTAAAAAAATATTTTAATTAAAAATAATAGTCTTTTCCAAAATTTTATGATTTGTTGTGTGACAACAGGTATTCAGTTATTAGTACACAAAATTTGAACGCTCTGACTTATATAGTTTTGTGTACGGACTCTGTGACAGACAGACAGACAGACAGCGGACAGAGACAAATAGGTTCGGGTCAGATGAACGAAACCCTAAAAATTATTGATCTATACTGAAATAGATTGGATTTCCTTAAATTGCAGTTCAATTTTTTAATCTCAGAAAAACAAATTGACAAGCTCAGCTTGTGTAAATTTGTGTGTTTTGTGTAATTTCTGTCTCTTTTTATTTAAAATCTCAGTAAACGGCATGCCGAAAATATTTTGTTTTGTGCCACATATGGCTGGTATATCAAACATTCGTTAGCCCTGCTTTAATTTGATTCAACCTGCATAATCACTTTACTACAAGTAATATGAAAATATGAGTTCGGTAATCATGAAAAGATTAATATTATTTATTATTTTTGCATAGATTTTTATTATTTAAGATTTTTTATTAAAAAACAATTAAAATATTTCATTATTTTTTTTCTTATTGTTATTATCAGAAATAAAATATCGCAAATTTCTGTACATTTAAAAAATGTGTGCTTTTGACTCAAAAAGAGTTTTATTTGATTAAAGGCAGCTTTTCCACATCATTTGAGAGATTCAGTTGATCGAATGCTGCAGTAACTCATATTCTTGCATGGATAAATTTGTTTTGCGGAAGTGCGCGGAAAAACCGGGACAAGGAATATGCGTCCTCTAATACCATGGCAAAGAAAAGGGGAAATGAAAGGAAGACATTTGTCCTTGAAAGGCCGATTTTTCCCTACCGCGACTATAGCTGGGTTGGACTAATAATAAGCTAGAATCCCTGAGGATATTTTGGTAAATTCATAGCTATCAAAAGTTGGAAAATAAGTTAGGTAGCTGGTATAACATAGCTAGCCCAAAATTGGAAAACTAATAAAATTTGTCTGGAAAAATTGTATGACTTGATTTTTCAACAGCATAATTTTCTGAAAATTCGATTTTTAAGGCGATTAATCTGACTAATGACACAGATATATTTTCAAAATATGTAAATAATTTACAATAAATGCATAAATTCACACTGATAAACAGTTGCTTAGAAAAATTATATCGTTTGATTGTACAGCAGCATACCTTTCCCAAAAATTCACTTTTTGAGAGGATTTATTGAACTAATGACATAGAAGTTTTTTTGTTTTAAATGTGCTTTAAAATGCAAATTAGTTAATAATAAGAATAAAGAATTGAAAGAATGTTATAAAAATTCTTCAAAAACATACGAATTTTATTTAGAACAAATACAATATTACAATGGTTATTTTAATTCTAACATGGTCTATATGCACATACACATAATGTAAGACGCGGAACAATAAATAACTAGTTGGATGTGTCAATCCCAAAACTTTCTTCTATCTCATAAGTACATTTTAATATTTAAAAAAAACATGGTGACCCCAAAGTTACCCACTATCGAATTTCCTCCAACATTTGACCTAGCCTAATGAGATTCTGTAGCCGAAAAGCCTAAAAAGCAAAATTTAATTAATATTCTGAGAAAATGATCTTAGTAGTGCCTCATGTTGGATAATTTATACTAAAACCTAATAAGCATCTATTTATGTCAAGACCTAACAGAATCTGAAATTTGATCGAATTTCGTCCATTAGTTCTTCAGTTATAGTTATAACAAAAAATTTGCAAAACGTAGAATAGCAACACCATATCTTGGACAATTTATGCCAAAACGTAAAAAAGCGTCTAATTATGTTATGGTGTAAAAGAATCTGAAGTTTGATGAAATTCTGTGCATTAGTTCTTGAGATATAGCTAGTTTAAAAAAACCGTGTAAAATATAGCACAGCAGCGCCATCAGTTGAAGGATTTATAACAAAACGTAATCATCGTGTAATTATGTTATATGTCATTTTGTAACAAATTCTGAAGTTTGATGAAATTCTGTGCATTGGTTGTTGAGATATAGCTATAGGAAAAATCGTGCAAAATGCAGCATAGCTGCACCACCTGTTGCAAGGTTAATACCAAAATGTAATCAGCGTCTAATTACGTTATATATTCTAGTGTAACATAATCTAAAATTTGATGAAGTTCTCAGCATTAATTCTTGAGATATAGCTATCGCAAAAATCGTGCAAAATGTAGCATAGCAGCGCCACCTATAGGTCAGTTCACACCAAAACCTTATCAGCGGCTATGTATCTCAAGGTATCGCGGAATCTGAAGTTTGGTGAAATTCTGTGCATTAGTTCTTGAGATATAGCTATCATGAAAATCATGAAAAACGTGGTATAGCAGCGCCACCTGCTGGACAATTTACACCAAAACTTAATCAGCGTCTATGTATATCAAGGGGTCACAGAATCTGAAGTTTGGGGAAATTCTCTGCATTAGTTCTTGAGATATAGCAATCTTCAAAATCATGAAAAACGTAGTATAGCGGCGCCACCTGCAGGCCAATTTTCATTAAAACTTAATCAGCGTCTATGTATATTAAGGGGTCACAGAATCTGAAGTTTGGTGAAATTCTCTGCATTAGTTCTTGAGATATAGCAATCTTGAAAATCATGAAAAACGTAGTATAGCAGCGCCACCTGCAGGCCAATTTTCACCAAAAACCAATAGGCACTAATTCATATCAAGGTCTAACTGAATATAAAATTTTATTAAATTTCGAGCATTAGTTCTTGAGATAGAGCGCCCACAAATTTTTTGTCACATACAGACAGACAGACAGACAGACGGACAGACTCACAGACAGACATTTTCTAAAAATAGTCAAAACGTGTTCAGGACCTTCTAAAACGTATAAATCCGTCGAAAACCGGAAGTCGAAAATTTTCATGAATCCAATACTTTCTTCTTGTAAAGATAGAAGAAAGTAAAAAGAATTGAGATATCCTCAAACTCGTGGTGTTTCTACTGTAATTAGCTCCAGATTATCACAGGAGCAAACTTAACCAATAAATTTGAATAGAAATTTCCTCTTTATTTAATGCCTTATTAATGTAAAATTTCAATCATAATTATGTTCAAAAACAGATATTTAATTTTACTGGTGGTAATTTTCTTCAGCGTTAGTGAGGCCCTGAATTTCAACCATAATGTGACAATCCTTGAATTATTTTAAGATTTCTGTAACAAGCCTCATTAACAGAAAATTTTTTTGTTTATTTAACTAAAGTGTTTATTAATTAAAGTATTATTTTGTAGAATGAAGACACAGGAGAAATAAAACCTGTTTTATGATAAATTAGATATTTTTATACACAATGCCCTTTTTAATAATAGCGAGTTTTGAAACTCATGTTCTCATATATTATTCGACTTTTGCATAAAAATTTTATCGGTATGTTAAGTTTGGCCTAGAGACCCATAAAATGCACCAGATCTCAATATGAAGTACAAGCTTCACTAGAAATGGTTCTCTGCTTATTATCACTAACTAGTATCTGGTTAGTATCACTGTTTTACTGTACATAACATGAAAATATAGAATCCCGAAACAGTGTAAAAATAATACTTCTCTGCATTTACAACTGAAAAATAATGAAAAAAAAACTCTTTTTGTTTTCTTAAACAGAAATAAAACACTATTGAAAAATATATGCATCCAAAAATTATTTTCCTGTTGTCTTTGATAAAAAGTATCATTTATTTAAAGAAAGTCGGGTTGTACCTTTAAAAAATTAGCCAACTTTAATTTTGAGAAACACACGACTTTAGAAAATTAACTAAATATTTTTATTAAAATTTTATGGTAAGTATTTCTTTAAAAAAAATTCTCGAAAATTAATTAATCTTCGCAAGTAATTATATTTATGTTAATTTTCCAGAAAACTTGTTCAATTTGTTGTAACGCTCGCCATTTTAATTATATCTTACAGGAAAATCAACATTTTATTCTTCTAACTGGAGATTTCTTTCAAAAAAAGAAAAAAAGCCTGTACTTATTTGTTGTATATGTCCAATACTATCGATTTTTCCAAGCAAACAAAAATACGATTAATCTGAGTTTAATATTTTCTGCGGGTAAACGTGGGAGTTTTATCAAGATATTTCTTGCGGTCGTTTCATACCGATCAGTATCGTCTGAGCAGCTGACAATGTCGTGTTACGTGAGAAACATTTTTATTGCAAACTAGACGGTTGCCCGCCCTCAGTAGCCCGAAGACTATATGAATGCCAGTTCTACAACCCCACACATTCACGTTTCTGTGCCATGTCTCGTCAGTTTCCGGCAGATATGTTTGATCGGTGTTCTGGGGTTTCGTTTGCATATCTTTTTTTATTGTTAATGAAGAGGTCTTCCATTTGTTCTTCCATCTGTTCTTCTTTCTGTTCTTCCATCTGTTCTTCCATTTGTTCTTCCATTTGTTCTTCCATTTGTTCTTCCATTTGTTCTTCAATTATATTCGACGATTCACTGTTTGAGAGCCTATCTGTCCTTTTATTTATAGAAGTTCAAAATGAAAAAAGATTTTCTTAGCAGACGATTTTTTGTGATAAATACATTATCTGTTTTATATTTCTTCTGCTTTATTCCTTTTATTTATAGAGTTCAAAATGAAAAAAGATTTTCTTAGCAGACGATTTTTTGTGATAAATACATTATCTGTTTTATATTTCTTCTGCGTTTACCTAAGCTGTGTAAAATCTCTATAAATAAAAGGAATAGAGGATGAGAGCCTATCTGTGCCTCAATTATCCTCAGAATTCCTTTTATATATATAGATTTGAGTGATTACTTGTCAAAAACTTCTGTTTTATCTGCACTTATGCCGTAAAAAAATGTCCTCAGAAAAGTTCAATTTTGTTTAATGACTTGAGCCATTAAATTGTAGTTTATTTCTGTTCTGTGCCTGTATTAAAAAAAATTGGGAAACTTTTGATGTTCTCTTTTTTATAAAACAAAAAAGAAAAGTCATGCGTCTAGCATATATTATAAAACACTTTTATTTCTTTTTTCACATTCAGATTAATATAAAAATATTTTGCAATTTAATAAAATAAAAGCTGGTGTCTAAATAAAAAATAATTAAAACCGGATAATGCATAATGAAATTTTTTCTATTTACATCAATAATCGGACAAATATCCTATTTTTTGTTTCTTTTGTGCAGCTCTGTATATGATCTATCGCTAGTACAGCTCATATTCAAAATATTAGAATAATTGAGAAAAAGTAACAAGAAAAAATTATTTGTCATTTATTTATTTTTTATACCAAGTAAATGCAATTAAATTTCTTATAAATTAAATCTGGAATGTTTAGATAAGATTTTAACATTTATAAAATATAAAATACAGCACAATAAATTAGGTATACAGCTTCATTAAACACACCAGAATATTAGAATAAAATTTAGATTGGTTCAAAATATTAGAATATTTTATTTTACGCAACAATATTACCTTATGAATATGAAGTAAATGGTAGTTAATATTTTGTAGCATCCCCTTTAGCTTTCATAACAGCGTACAATCGATCTTGCATACTATATACAAGGTGTTTACAAACATTTCTATCAATATTAGCCCAAATAGACTTTATACGTGCCACTAACTCAGTTTTACTTGAAGGAGGATTTTCTTGAAGTTTTTTCTTCATTATACACCATAAGTTTTCGATGGAATTAAGATCTGGTGAATTTGGTGGCCAAGGAAGTACCTTAATGTTGCGTTGGCGGAACCAATTCTTAGTTGACACCGAGGTATGCGGGGACGCTAAATCTTGTTGAAAGATGAAATCATCTTCAAATAAATCTTCTGATGATGGAATCATGTAATATTCTAAAATTTCTTGATATATCAGAGAGTTAACCTTTTCGTAGACGATGCATAACTTTCCAGGTCCTTCTGCACTCATACAACCCCAAACCATGACACTAGCAGCAAATTTTACGACACGTTTAAGGCATTCTTTATCAAATGCTTCTTGCTTCATTCTCCAAACTCGAATACCTTGATTACCATATGAAACACAAAACATACTTTCATCACTAAATAATATATTTTTCCAATCTTCATTGCTCCATAAACGTCTTGATTTACACCAATTCAATCTTATACGCTTTTGTCTTGCAGTCATGAGAGGTTTTGTTTTCGGTACACGAGATTCAAATTTAAATTTATGGAGACGTCTTAATGTTGTCGATGTAGAAACTTCAACTCCTTCTTCTTTCCATTTTCGGTGCAAGAATCGCACACTTTTAAAACGGTTTTTCTTAACTATACGCTTCAATTTCCTGTCATCTCTAGCAGATGTTTTTGGTTTTCGGCCACCATTTCGGCGATTATTTTGAAATTTTCCAATTTTTGAATATTGTGTTAGTATTTTACTAACGCTCGATTGCGAACAATGTAAATAATTCGCTATAAAACATTGATTTTTACCGTGCCGATACAAATCAACCATACGAAGTTTAGTAGATTCAGGAATATCACTCACACGGCCCATTTTAAGACGAAAAAGAAACAAACTGCAAAAAAGAATACTGATTTTAAATAAAATAGTCTGAATTTAATCAATGATGCCACCAGTTAAGAATTGGTAATAATTAAAGGAGAATTAATGTGAAATATTCTAATATTTTGAACCACTTGAATAAATATTCTAATATTTTGACTTTTCAAAAAAAAATTTTTTGCAATTAATCTTTTCAAAAATGATATTAAATTTAAGATAACAAGTAAGTTTAATCAACAATAAGTTCTTAATAAAAATATCGTTTGCATATTTTCATTAAAAGACATTAAATTACCAAACGATATTTTCAATTTCTAAAAAAAAGGTAATTATTCTAATATTTTGAATATGAGCTGTATATTAAAAGTAAGTTCAATTAAATCTATAGTATAGTTGAAAATTTCCGTGAATAAACGGCAATATACTTGAGAACTTTTGTGCAGCCCTGTATATGATCTCTAGAATTTATACCCACCAAGTAATATTAAAGAAAATAGTTTAAATTTAAAACACGTAACACAACTAAAAAATGCAATTATTATCCATTGGCTTTGATAATTCCTTTATTGCAAAATTTCTTCTGTAGCCAAATTGTTTTGTACGTCCCTGTAAATTATCAATAAATTTTATGCATGCCCTATTCTACAGCAAGCTTTGTATTGTATACCTCAATGATATATATAAAATTTATAAGTTTAAAATAGCGTAATATCAGTGAAATACCCACAAATGATTATTCCCCATAGACCGTCATGTAGCGAAATACTTTTGAGTGTCCCTGTTAATGAACAAGCCACACACTTCATTTTCAATACCAAATATAACACAGCAATACCCAATGACGTCTTTGAATTTTATGGAATAGGATCGTATTTACGCGAATAAGAGCACGGGAGGACGGCACACAGACAAACCGAAGTCAAATATATGTTTCAACTATGTTAGAAAGTGAAAAAATAATATAATATAGACCGGGAGATGGCAGCACAAACAATTACTTCATTCGAGTTCACGGCTGAAATTTCAGAATTAGTTGAAACTTTGCATATTAAAACGCAATCCGTCTGGTCAGTCGTACCTTGGTGGAAAACACCTGAAAACACGATTTCAGGGTTGAATCGTAGATTTACCATTGTTTTTTCCTGCTTCCAAATTTCCGTGTTTTCATAAACTTGGGTGCAGGAAAATACAATTGTAAACCTACCAGTCGGCCAAAATTGGATTTTTAGGTGTTTTCCACCAAGATATGACTTGCCAGACCGATTGCGTTTTAATATGCAAATAGAGTTTTAACTAAATTTGTAATTTCAACCGGGAACTCGATGAGGCGACTATCTGTGCTGCCGCCTTTCGATCTAATAGGAATTCTGAGCTATAGGAATGCAATTCCTAACAGTAGTATGTAATATGAATTCTTAATACATTTTTAGTAAGGCTCTGGTTTATTGAATCACGTATTTGGACTACCTATTGGGAATTCTAGAAAATCCCTTTACACTCTAAAATCTTACTTTTTTCGCCGAAATTGGAGGCGATCTTTCGACTGGCGCCAAGTATTCTTTTTAATATTGTTAACTTTCAAAATCGATTTTGTTACCAACTGTCACCAATATTTTGCCAATTATCGCCAAATTTCAGAAAATGTTCCCAACTTTCCGGATTCGTTTATTGGCAAATTTTCAATAATTCAATGACTGTTTCAGTATCCATTACCATTGAAAACATGGACCGGTAATGATCCCAGAATGACCCACTAATCTAATATTAATCAACATGGATTTAGCCCAGGGATCTTCACCTACCCAAAACGGTGGGATTCAAAATTTAGTCGACATCGTTAGAGCCTTTTTTAGATAAAATTAGCTTGATTAGCTCTGACCTTGTTATTCGAGTTTTTTTAATTTGTGACCTAGCCCAATGGCCTCCTCGTGCTTGAAAACAGTAGGGTATAAATTTTAGTCAAAAATGTTTGAGTTGTTATTAAGATAAAATTTACTTACATATTCATATACACAGCTTTGCTCGTATTATATTGTAAAGAAGATGTCATCTTGAAAAATGAATTCTAAAACAGATTGCGAAAATACTTTTATTCAAACAATACAAATTTCAATAACAATGAAGAATCTAGTTTGCCTTTCTATTGATCATACTTTCTGTCAGCCAAGTATTTTAAGCTGCTATTGCAGATACATTGTTGCAGTCGATATGTTAATGTCCATTTCAAAATAAGACATTAGCAATGTCTACATGACGACATAAAATGAATGGTTTCTGGCTCATCTGAATTCCAGAATACATATTAAAGCATGAGTATGTTGAATATGAATATTAAATTTTAATATATTAATACGAATATCAGAATTTAATATTGTTAACATATTAAATATCTGTCTGAAAAGTCTGAAAAAGATTGAATAACTTACGAAATATACATAATATTGAAAAAAAAAATACTAGATAAATAATTAAATAAAAATAATAATAAATTAAATAAATATAATAACTTAAATAAATATTTTTTTAAAAAGCTATTAAATGATACCGAAATTGATTCCAACACACATTCCCTGCGAATCAGAGAGAATCTGTTTTTGGAATCTTGAATACCCTCCCCTTTTTTTTTAATCCCAGATTTGGATTTTACGTAACCTTTCTATTTGACTTTCTTTTTCTTTCGGATCATCGTAGATAGCGGTGTAATCGGGCAAAATGCGGCATTAAACAACACTGCAAATCGTGAAAAGACTCATGCTAATCACAGGATACGTTCATGAAGCATTCCGAAGAGAACCAGATGCTACTACACTGTAAAAAAAGACAGATATTTCTAATTTACGAAAATGTGCAATAATCACGAACAAAGATATACAATAACCTCTTTCAACTCCCCCAAGATTCCTAAAAGCATTTCTTTACCCTTACAAATATCACAAAAGAATTTACCCGTTCGTGAAGAGAGCTTTTTATGAAATTTTTAATCTTTTGCCACCATTTTTTAAAAACAGAAGTTTGTCAATTACTGAATCGAGAAAATTTTCTAATTAAATAAGGCAAATTTTTCAGCAAAATTTTATTGGTGGGAATAACCAAGGATTCGTGCGCTTCATGCGGCATGTATATCAGTCACTCGTCCCCAGTGATTAAGGCTGTTCTTAACTGCTCTACTAAACAAGCGCAAAACGTTTGGACAACATATACAAATTCATTTTTTAACTCAAAGATGTAAAATTAGAAGGCCTGACCGTGGAAGATATTTGGAATCAAACTGACTTTTCCATTTTTTAATCAATAAATTATCCATTCAGTTATAAGCGAGTTTGATTACATGACAAAGAGTTTGTCACCCCTGTTTGAGTAGTAATTCTTCTTTCCAGCTGAAAGTCTGTTCAAAACGCCCACATCAAACTATTTCTTGAAGAATCTGTCGCTTTTTGCAAAACAATGGGAAAATAAGTGCAATTCGATAGTTTCTGAACAACAACATTTTCAAATGGCATTTCCGAACAAAAATAAATTAAAACTTATGTTACAAAGTTGCTTTTTGTTATTTGAGAACATTCTTAAATGGCATTTCCGAACAAAAATAAATTAAAACTTATGTTACAAAGTTGCTTTTGTTATTTGAGAACATTCTTAAATGGCATTTCCGAACAAAAATAAATTAAAACTTATGTTTCAAAGTTGCTTTTTGTTATTTGAGACCATTCTTAAATTCAAAGAAGAATTTATGTATAAAAAAATATATTAACTGCCCGTAGTTTTTGAAAAAGTTTCTCATTTTCTTTTACAATGCATTAATCAGTTCTCTATATCTGGAAAACTTATATTTCGGATGCTAAGAGGTCTCAAGTAACCATTTTCATTTTCCTCAAACATGTTTAACTAAAAAATATATAGTACAACATATAGTATATATACTACAACATTAACATTAAAATTAACTTTTTTCTGCTACAAATTGCATACATAATTTCAATTACACAGTTGAAAATATTTAGTTGAGATATGATAACATCCGAAAAAATGATTTTCCGGCTGCGACAGTTTCGTATGCAGCGATTTCTGCAGTTCAAATATTGACCTTCGATTTATTCTTTTGAACTGATCCAAAGTATCAAACCAGATTGTGTGATTGTTAAGGTTATTTGGGTGAATTAGTCCTCCAGTATTCGTCCGGGATGGCTCAGTTGGAAGAGCGTTGGCGGGTTCAGCCGATACATCACTTATTCGAATCCTGGGTTCACTTTTTTTCACCCAACCATAATTTACAACTGTTATAATTCATTTCCCGTTTGTTTAATTCTTCTATAATTTAATCTATTAAATAAATTGTAATTTTTTTTCCTTTTCACGAAACCCTATTTTTTTAAAATCTGTCTGTCTGTCACAGAGTCCTTACAAAAAGGCTGTACAAGTAAGATAATTCAAATTTTGTGTACTTACAGTTAAATGCCTCGTATCACACAAGAAATCGTAAAAAAATTTAAAAAGCCTATTATTTTAATTTAAAAATTTTTTAATGCCATCTGTTCGTTTTTGCGATTTAAATTTTAAAAGGGAACCTAAATTTCGACGGTCTTTGTGCAGATATCATATCTTGAAAGTAAAGCATCTCGTTAGTAATAAGAAGGTTCTTGGTTCGAACCACGGAACTTAATTTTTCGTGATAAGATGGATTAAATAGGAAGAAATTTAGTATTTTGGGCCTATTTAAGGATTTATATTTATAGAGCTTCGTTGATTTTGCATTCATAATACTTTATGGATTTCAATTTTCTTTTATTTTAAAAACTTTTGCGATTTATTAATGATTCAACATTTAAAATTTCATTGAAACAATTTTTTCGTTTCTAGAAATTTAAAATTTTATTATATCTCCGCTTTTTTTTTTTTTTTTTTTTTTTTTTTTTTTTTTTTTTTTTTTTTTTTTGCATATTCAAAAATTGTTGAATTTTGAGTTTTATTTAAATAATTTGATTTGAAAATTTCTTATTTTATTAAAATAAATAACTTTTTAATCTTTTTAAAATTAAATTTTTTTATGCTACCATCTGTGTAATAATTTAATAATTATCAATTAACAATTTGCATTTATTAATTTAAGGATAAGTTATTTTGAAAGAACTATTAAACGAAGCCCTCTGTGTGATCTCTTATTACACTGATTCACTTGATTATATTGTACTTTCAAAAAGACTAAAATGGTAAGCTTTTGATGTTCTGCTGTTAAATATAAAAAGAGATGGTTCAGTTGTATTTCTGTGAATTACACTGTAAAAAAATCCATAAAAATAAAGTTATCTCTCTCTTTTTTTCTATTTTCCTATCTTTACATTTTCCTGCATCATTTTACGTCACCCTATCTCTTATTTCTCCCACGATAGTATATATTTATGGTGGATTTCACTTCCTACCAAAAAAAATGAGGAATACCATGTAGATCCTTGAAGCATTTGTATTTTTTCCACTTTTTGCACAGATATTTTATCTTGCATTACTTTATTTTACATATATTGAAAAGTTTGCACCTTATGTGAAATAAAAGCACAATCTTAGATTTTTAAATTTTAAACTTGTCTTGAAAATGTACTTTAAAAATAGAAGATTACACACAAACATACTTAGAACCAATAAATTTATTTTTGAAAATTTATTTATCAGTATTTTTTTTTTCAACCGACTATAAAAAAAACATGTAATTTAACCATATTTTTACCACTTAACCAAAGGTCGCCAAGCAGCTTTCACACACTGTACCTCACTCGGAGTCCTTTGTAAACATTATCCGTCAGACATTATCCGTAGTGATAGATTTTTACACGGCACTCAAAGTATGCACTTTTCTATATCGCTTCTGTTTATGTGATATCACTTCTTTTTATGACAGTCATTTTAGATTTATTGCTTGGTGGGATAATTTACTAAAGTTAATTTTGACGAGATAAATGTTAATTAAGAATTAATAATAAAGATGGCAGCATTGTTTTAAATAATTTAATAATTCGGATATTTTGTTGGTGCGTAACCACCAACAAAATAAGGTTCTTGACATAAGTCTATGTAAAATAGACAATATCTATGGAAAAAGTTGGACCAATGGATTCAATAAGGTTCAAAGAATTTTTTAAGCCAATTTAAAAAAAAATCAATATTTTCAAAAAGTTTTATTCATGTCTTCCCTTAAAATACGACATAGAATCGCTTTTAAAATTGCAATTACATTTTAAATTTCACTTTTGTTTAATAGTTTGGGCATATAAATTTTAGTTTTTTTATATCTTGTACTTTTAAGAAAACTAAAATGGAAATCTTTTGATGCTCCGCTGTTAAATATAAGAAGAGATGGTTCAGTTAAATTTCTGTGAATTACACCATAAAAAAAATCCATAAAAATAAAGTATCTCTCTCGCACATTCTTTTTTTTTTTTTTTTTTTTTTTTTTTCTCCTATCTTTACATTTTCCTGCATCATTTTATGCTACCCGATCTTTTATTTCTCCCACGATAGTACACATGGCTGACGGATTTTGCCTCCTGCAAAAAATGAGGAATTCCATGTAGAACCTTGAAGCATCTGTATTTTTTCCACTTTTTGCACATATATTTTATCTTGTATTGCTTTATTTTACATATATTGAAAATTTTGCACCTTATATGAAATAAAAGCACGATCTTCGTATTTTTCTTTTTAAATATGTCTTGAAATAGACTCTAAAAATAGAGGATTGCATGCAAACAGATTTAGAACCAATAGATCTATCTTTAATAATTAATTTATCAGTAATTTTGATTCTTTAAAAAAAAAACGACCCTGAAACTAGTTAGATGTTGCAATCCTAATTTTTTCTTTTATCTCATATATGTTAATATTTCAAATTTCGCTATCGTAGTGCCAAAATTAATGACAATCTATGCCATTTGTAGGGATTCTAATTATATTAAATTCCTTGCATTAGTTCCTGAGATAGCGCTATCGCTAAAATAACGTAAAATATTCAAAATTCAGCATAGCAACGCCACATGCTGCATTATTTACACCGAAACCTAATTTCCAACAACTTATGTCAATTTCTAACTGAATCAAAAGTTTGATGAAAATCTGTGCGTGAGTTCTTGAGATAGGGCTACTGCGGAAATCGCGAAAGATGCAGCCATAGCAACGCCACCTATTGGACGATTTACATAAAAATGTAGAAAATATCAATTCATACCAAAGATTAACTGCATTTGAAGGTTGATGAAAATCCGTGCATTAGTCCAAGAGATCAAAAGGTCTGCACAGAAAGCCATCTATTGAATGATTTATACCAAAATATAGAAAACACTAAATCATATCAAGGACTAATTGAATCTGCAGTTTGATGAAAATCCGTGCCTTAGTTCTTTAGATAGAGCTATTGCGGAAACCTTGAAAAATGCTGCATAGCAGTGCCACCTGTTGAGATATTTAAACCAAAAACTAATCAGCACCAACTTATATCAGATACTAAATGAATATAAACTTTTATGAAACTCCGTGTTTCAGTTCTTGAGATAAAGCACCCACAAAATTTGTGTCACATGAAGACAGATAGACAGATTCACTGGCAGACATTTTGTAAAAGCATGTTTTTTTATATATCTGTGACCCCCATAATGTGTAAATACGTCGAAAACCGGGTCTCGAAAATTTTCACGAATCCAATAGTCTCTTTTTGTAAAGATAAAAGAAAGTAAATATGTGTAATTTAACCCTATTTTTTATTAAAAAATTCGTATATTCAAATTTTTGTTAAATGGTTGATCTGATTTTAATTTAATTATTTAAAATTATTCATTCCCTTAGTTTTCCCTTATATGAACTTAATTAATATTTAAAAATGGAAATTTTGTATGTCGATATGGTCTATTCATCTGTTTGTGCTCCGTTTTTTGATAAAAATATGACAGTTTTTACAGAATGTGGAAGTATTGTAAATAAACAGCAATATGAATAATAGTATTATAGTATGCGCCCTATTATTTTAAATCGAAAGAAGAATAGTCAGAAAGATCTGATTTTCTATCCGAAATATCTCTAGCCAGGACATAATTCTTAAAGGATTGGTTTAAAATTTAGTCATCTAATTACAATATTGCATGCAACAGTTGATATTTGACAACTTAATTAATCAATATTTTTGAAAAAAACTTTTAACTAATACTTATTAGTTTTATTTCAAAAATCACATTTCCATGTCATTTTTAAACGAAATATATAAAAAATAATGACAGATAATAAAAAAAAGATTATATATGCAAATATAAATTTGTTTATTTCCGCCTTAACCCATTCGGGACGAGCGTCTTTTACAGAATTTTTAATCTTCTATCCCCGGTTTTTCAAAGCAGAAATTTTTGCTAATTTAATTAGAAAAATTCTTGGATTAAATAATACAAAATTCACAATAAAAATTTACTGGTGAGAATAATAAATCATGATTTGTCTGTACGTGGTACAGAAAAGAGCAAATAAGCATTATTACATAAACAATCATGCTGTCATATAACGCAGATTTCATCAACTATTTCAAAGTTGATATTTAATACTTCCTTTAAACCGCTACACATTGATTTTTTATCTGCACTCCTTTCATATAAATTACATTTTGAATCCCGTAAAGATTTTAAAATTAAAATCCCCTCTTTTTGGTCATAATTATCCCTGTAATAAATAAAACATGCTACATGTTTTCAAATTTCGTTATTGCAGCATGTGATTGTTGTTTACATAAGATTCGGTTAGGAAAAATTACTGTGCATAGACAAAATCAGTAATCATTTCGCAGATATTGTATTGTAAACGGGTCATTTTTCATAATCACAAACAGCCCTCTGCCTTCTCGCTGCTACATTTACAATCATAATGTTGAAGGTGATTTATATATGTTGATGAATACAGTCGAGTCTCTCTATAACGAAACTCCATGCATCGAATTTCTCTATATAACGAATTTTTAGAAGGAACGGTCCCCTTTTCGCATGATTACATTAAAAACAGTCTCTATATAGCGAAATATCGATCTCCATATAACGAATTTTTTCATAAATTGGTCTTAATTTATTCAGTTTTAAAAAAGCTTCGAAATCATATGGAATCAATTTTCCATCACTTATTTTTGATTTATCGTTCAGTGCTGAGTTTTTTTTTTTTTTTTTTTTTTTTTTTTTTTTTTTTTTTATAAATATTACTTCACTCCTTGTACTTTAAATCCAACGAGTTCATCACACCTCCACACACCTTTCAACATCCTTCTCAAAACAGAGTCAATTGGATTGCTACACATATAAGAGAGGAATCAATGAGAGGCCCATAAGAGAGGCCTTCAAATGGAGGAAAATGTTAACTACAATTTTTCATTCCTTGCTAAATTTGAGCTTTTTTTTGAGAGCGTAACAATTTTAAAATGAAAACAACAAAAAATTACAAATTTCTTCCTCTGAAATTAATGCAAGTCTTCCTTATTTGATTTCCATTAAATAAGGAAGACTTGCATTAATCCAAATAAACTTGCATTAAACTGCAAATTTCCAGTAAGCTTTCAAATAAATGTCTGTTCTCTTTTTTTGAAACCGCTTAAATAATTAAGAAATAAAATGTTAGGTTAATATATACTTTTAAACATTTCAAATTCTTAATTATAAAGATCAAAAATAATATTTGTTCAAAATTTACACATTAAATACAATTTTTAACATCATTCTCTATACATCGAATTTCTCTATATAACGAATTTTTTACTGGAACGATGAATTTCGTTATATAGAGACTCGACTGTATTCTCTCTGCCTTAAATGTTTGTACCAATTATTTTCAGATACCGTGAGTAATATTTTGAAAAGGTAATGAATCATTTTAGAATATCAACAAATAAATAATTCTCTCAAAATATGAAGACAAAAATTTTACATCTTATGTTATAAAAATTTTTTAACGCATGAGCTTGTTTGATAAAAATTGCATTTTCAAGAATTTTACAGAACAAACAACAAATAAAGAAACACCAAACTTAAATAGGCAAGACAAAAGCTCAAAATTGCGAAAAGAATTGTCATTTTGAAGCACAAGTGGCTCCACGAAAACTCGAACTTAATCTTTCAAGTGTGTCATAAAAATGTCTATCACGTACTATACTGTTATACCTTGCTGAAAGAACATATTTCTATATTAACCAACCGCAAAGAAACTCTGTCAGCGGGAAATATGAAACTAAAAATTAATTGCATTTTTTCTCGCTTGAAAAACAGACATTTCGGACAAATCGAATTTCAACTATTATTTTTCAAAGAAAAACTTAAGAGAGCTTATAAATAAATGTCAACTTTTCTAGAGGCGTGTAATTGAATTCAATAAAAGAAAGAAACATTTTATTGAAAAAAAATATATTAAAAATAATCTCGGAAGAAAAGATCAGATAAGTTTTATTAACAATCACAACGTCATACAACGTAGATTTCATTTACAAGTACAGTAAAATCCCGCTAATTCGGACCCCGTTAATCCGAATCTCCGGATAATTCGGATCGGTTTGGTCATTCCTTTTTTTCAAGTTTGAGAAGCGATTGGTTAATTTCTAGAACATTAACTTGTTTCATCGTCGTATTCTGAATAAAAGAAACTTTTTCTTAAATCTTTTCGGAAGAATTAACCTTAGTAAATATTTCTACTGTCTATAAATATTCAATAGGTTTAACATAAAGGTGATTTTTTTAACTATGTTTTGTTTTATTTCATTTTTTTCCAATTTTCCGAATAATCCGGATTTTCGATAATCCGGATTGGGTCCGGTCCCAGTTAATCCGAATTATCGGGGTTTTACTGTATTTCAAAGTAGATAATAAATGCCTCTTTTACACCACCACACATTGCTCTTTTATCTGAGTGCCTTTCACATAAATTGCATTTTGGTCGCCTTACAGCATTTAACATTAAAATCCTATTTCTTAAGTCATAGTTTGTAAAATAAATAGTATATGCTACATGCTTTTGAATATCTTTATTGCTGCAGGCAATTGTCATTTATATTAGATTCAGATTGGCAAAAATATTGTGCATAGACAAAATTAATAATCAGTTAACTCGTTGAGGGCTACATTGTTTGAAACTGAACTTTCCGTTTTAGCCGCGTCAGTCACCGATGACTGACAGAGTAAAATATGATAGAAAACTAAAAAAGTTATAATGTTTTAAGTAATTATTAAGAAAGTACAATACTTTAATAAATAAAAGTTTAAAAATTTTAAATAAATTTTCATTAATTTTTAAAACAATATAAAATTATAGTTTTATAATAATTTTAGACTGTCAGTCACGGGTGTTTGACACTGCCTAAACGGTCAGCTCAGTGTCGGTCACCGGTGACTGATGTGTCCTTCAACGTGTTAACTGATATTGTGTTGTAAATGGGTCATTTTCCATAATCACAAAGTGCAATCTGCCTCCTCGCTGATACAATTAGAATGATACTGTTGAAAATGGTTTATGTAAGTTGATCTGTATTCTGTCTGCCCTAAATGTTTGTATAAATTGTTTTCAGATACCATGTATAATAGTTATAAAAGGTAACTTGTCGTTTTAGAATATTAAGAAACAAGTAATTTTCTAAAAATATGAACACGAAAGCTTTATATCATATGTTATAAAGGATATATAATATGAAAATACAAAGATTTTTTAAATAAAACTAACTATTAACATCTCTATTTGATTATTTTAATCGCCTTTTAAGTAAACCTGAACATTTTAAAATTCATATTATATATTTTGTGTTAAAAGAAACGCAAAAATTTCATTCCGCCATGTATTTTATATTTAGTTATAAATGGTGTTTAACACATGAACTCGTTTTGGAAAAATTGTATTTTCAAGAATTTTACAGAAGAAACTATAAATGAAGAACCACCGCACTCCAATAAGTAAGACAAAAGCTCAAAATTGCGAAAGAATTGTGATTTTGAACAGGGTTCGCACAGTTCTACCACTAAATTTTAAGAATATTTTTGAAGTGCGGAGTGTGCGAACCCTGTTTTGAAGCTCAAGTGGGTCTACGACAACTCTAAGTAATCTTTCAAGTGTGCAATAAAAATGTCTATCACGTAGTATACTGTAACAGTTGCTGAAAGAACATATTTCTATATTAAACAAACGCAAAGAAACTCTGCCAGCGGAAAGTATAAATCTAAAAATTAATTGCATTTTTTCTCGCTTGAAAAACAGACATTTCGGACAAATAGAATTTCAACTGTTATTTTTCAAAGAAAAACCTAAGCGAGTTTATAAATAGTTGTTAACTTTTCTAGAGGCATGTAATTGAATTCAATCCAAGAAAAACATTTTATTGAAAAATAACATTGAAAATAATTTTTCATCCAAAGTATTACATTAAATAAACAAAAAAGAAATAAGAGAATTTAATGAGGAATGTACAGTTTATTAATGGTTAAGGAATTTAAAGAAATCAGAAATTAATTTTTGTTTATGGTATTTTTCCAATATTTTTCTTAATTTTATGACTTTTTTCTATAATTTGTTTTTATTTTTTTTTTTGGTTCCATATCATTATTTTCCTACAAATATGTCAGTTTATGGTTTATAACTCGATATAAGCTATTTTTATCTCAGAAAAAGGCAAAAGCATTCTCTTAATTACAATTCAATGTCATTCCAACATTATCATACATGTGGTCATTTCCATAAAAATTTTCATGTCTGTCGCACAGCTAAAAATCACTATGCTTGTTGGCCACCGTTATTTTCGAAAAGATTTCTTCGTCCTATTTAATTA
Organism: Maratus speculifer; assembly: GCA_964019185.1. Lineage (NCBI taxonomy): Eukaryota > Metazoa > Arthropoda > Arachnida > Araneae > Salticidae > Maratus > Maratus speculifer. Next base: position 282,167,335 of record OZ025294.1, read on the forward strand.
ATAAGACATCTCCGATAAAATCAGTCACTTTTTTTCATTCGAATTCACTGATAGCCAAAAATCGTTGGATGTGACAGACATGACATGTTTTCATGGAATTAGCCATGTATTAAAATATGTATTTCCATTTCGAATATTATATATTTTGAATTTAATTTTATCAGGAACAAAGATATTATACGGGCATGAAAATCGAGGATAACTCAAAAGATCGACTGCCATATTGCATTAAATGTGTCATTGTTTTTCAGACACTAGAGTCATGTAATACTCTAATGTACAAATGCAGATGCACGAAAGAGAGCATCGTGACTCTAGTGGTCTAACATAAAAAGCAGTTCGTACGCCTTTCCTTCTGCTTACCCTAGATGAAAGAAATGTCAGATCACGATGTTACGTCACAGTTGGTATTGGATTAATGAAAAAAGCCTCAATTAAAACTATCTCGTATTCTAAATTTGATCGTTTTAGAATGTCAAGAAGCAAATAATATTATCAAAATATGAAGACAATAACATTATATCATATGTTGTATAGAATGCTTAACGGATGTCCTTGTTTTGGAAAAAATTGTATTTTCAAGAATTTTACAGAACAAACTACAAATAAAGAAACACCAAACTTAAAGAAGCAAGACAAAACCTCAAAATTGCGAACGAATTGTCATTTTGTGACGCAAGTTGTTTTGCGGCAACTCGAAGTAATCGTTCAAGTGTGTAATAAAAATATTTTTCTCGTACTATGCTGTAACAATTGCTGAAAGAACATATTTCTATATTAACCAACCGCAAAGAAATCTGCGGTAAATATAAAACTAAAAAGTAATTGCATTTTTTCTCGCTTGAAAAACAGACGTTTCAGACAAATAGAATTTCAACTGTTATTTTTCAAAAAAAAAAAAAAAAAAAAAAAAAAACTAAGAGAGTTTATAAATAATTGTCAATTTTTCCAAAGACATGTAGTTGAATTCAATATAAGAAAAACATCTTATTGAAAAAAAAACATTAAAAATAATTTCAGACGAAACAGAAAGGAGCAGATAAGTTTTATTACACAAACAAACACAACGTCAAATAATGTAGATTTCATTAACAAGTACGTCAAAGTAGTTATTCAGTGCCTACTTTGAACCTCTACACATTGCTCTTTTATCTGAACTCCTTTCATATAATCTACATTTTAGTCTCCTTACAGCGTTCAAGATTAAAGTAATCTCTTTGAAGTCACAGTTTATGGAATAAATAAAACGTGCTACATGCTTTCGAATTTCTTTACCCATCAATATGATTGTATTATATTTTAGATTCGGATTGGCCAAAAATATTGTACACAGACAAAATCAGTTATTTAATTCTCAATTGGAGGGGCATGCGTATGGAGTACACCAATCAATTCTTTCTGGCTATAAATTATATTCTTAGAGAATATTAAAAGTATTTTAATGTACTCTAAGAATAATCCATTTCCTTAATTTATTTTTAATATGGTTCCTGATTATATTAATTATATAAACAAGGAATATGCAAAGATTTAAAGCAGAGGATGGAAAAATGAACTGGGGCACACCGTACCTTCCCTCCGAAATTGCACTGAACGCAAGCCCCTCCAACTAAGGGATAACTGATATTGTATTGTAAAAAAGGCACTTTCGATAATCACAAAGCGAATTCTGCGTTTTCGCTGCTATAGTAACAAACATACTGTTGAAGATGATTTATGTAAATTGATGTGTATTCTGTCTTCCTTAAATGTGTGAACGAATTATTTTCAGATACCATGAGTAATAGTTTGAAAAAATAACTAATCTTTTCATAATATTCAGAAACAAATAATTTTCTCAAAATATGGAGACAAAAACTTTATATCGTATATTATAAAGAATGTTTAATACATGAACTTATTTTGCAAAAATTGCATTTTCACGAATTTTACAGAACAAACTACAAGTAAAGAAACAACAAAGTTAAATAAGCAAAACAAAAGACCAAAGTTACGAAAGAATTGTCATTTTGAAGCGCACTACTCGAAGTAATCTTTCAAGTGTGTAATAAAAATGTCTATAACGTATTATACCGTAACAGTTGCTGAAAGAATATATTTCTGTATTAACCAACCGCAAAGAAACTCTGCCTTCGGGAAATAGAAAACTAAAAATTAATTGCATTTTTCTCGCTTGAAAAACAGACATTTCGGACAAATATAATTTCAAATGTTATTTTTCAAAGAAAAAGCTAAGAGAATTTATAAATAAATGCCAACTTTTCTAGAGTCGTGTAATTGAATTCAATAAAAGAAAAACATTTTATTGAAAAAAAACATTAAAAAGAAATTTTAATCTAAAGTATTACATTAAATAATAGAAAAAAATAAGAAAATTTAACGAGAAACGTTCCGTTTATTAATGGGGTTCAGGAATTTAAAGAATTCTGGTATTAATTTTCGTTTCTGTATATTTTCAAAAAAGTTTCTTAATGTTATGACTTTTTCCATGAATTTGTTTTTATTTTTTGGTTCTACAGCATTATATCTCTACAAATAAGTCAGGTTAATATCTGTAACACAATATAAATTATTTTCATTTCAGAAAACGGAAAAACCAATCTCCTAATTACAATTCAGTGCCATTCCAACATTATCATACATGTATTAAATGTAGTATTTTCATACAGAATATTATAATTATTTTGAATTTCATTTTATCATGATCAAAGATATGACATCGTCATAAAAGTCGAGGATAACTCAAGAGATAGGCTTTCATGGTGCGTTACACGTGTCACTTTTTTCAAACAACTAGAGTGATGTGATGTTGTCATGTACAAATGCAGACGCACTTAAAGAGCATCATTTGACACTACACTGTAAACAAAAATCTGTAAAGGTACTATACTTTATCTAGGAAACTGGGATTCCAAGAATTTTTCCTGTAACGGTAACAACAAAAACTCAAGTTTTAGAATTGGTTACATGGATTTTTCCTGTTATCGTTACATGAAAAGTTCTTGGAATCCCAGTTTCCTAGAAAATGTTTAGTAACTTTACAGATTTTTTTTACAGTGTAGTGGTCTAACATGAAAGGCAGTTCAAAAGCCTTTTCATCTCCTTAACCTAGATGAAAAAATGTGAAATGACGATGTTACGTCACAGTTCGTTTCGGATTAATGAAAAAATTCTCAATTAAAATATCTCGTATTCTAAATTTGATCCTTTTAAAATATCAAGAAGAAATGCTTTTACCAAAATATGAATCCAAATTCTTTATAAATTATGTCATAAAGAAGCTTAATGCATTAGACAGTTTTAGATAAAATTGTCTTTGCTAGAATTTTTACAGAACAAACTACAAATAAAGAACCACATTAAATAGGCAATACGAAAGTTCAAAATTGCAAAAGAATTGTCATTTTGAAGCGCAAGTGTTTCCACGACAACTCGTAGTAATCTTTCAAGAGTATAATAAAAATGTCTATTACGTACTATACTGTAATAGTTGCCGAAATAACATATTTATATATTAACCAACCGCAAAGAAACTCTGTCTGCGAGAAATATAAAACTAAAAATTAAATGCATTTTTTTTTTCACTTGAAAAACAGACATTTCGGACAAATCGAATTCCAAATGTTATTTTTTAAAGAAAAAAAAAACTGAGAAAGTTTATAAATAAATATTAACATTTCTAGAGGCATGAAATTGAAATCATTATACAGAAAACATTTTATTGAAAAAAATATTAAAAAATGTTTTTTATCTAAAGTATTATATTAAATAAAAAATAAAAATAAGCGAATTCAATGAGAAATGTTCCATTTATTAATATTTCAGGAATTAAAAGAAATCCGAAATTAATTTTCGTTTTTATATTTTTTTAAAAAAAAATTTTCATTTTATGACTTTTTTCTATAATTTGTTATTATTTTTTGGTTGTATATTATTATATCTCTACAAATATGTCAGGTTAATGCTTGTAACTCGGTATAAATTATTTCCATCTCAGAAAAGGAAAAAAAAATAATTTCTTAATTACAATTCAGTACATTTCATTATTGTCATACATGTATTAAAATGTAGTATTTTCATACAGAATATTAAAATTAGTTTGAATTTCATCTTATCACGAACAAAGATATCATATCGTCATAAAAGTCAAGGATAACTCAAAAGATAAGCTGCCATGGTGCGTTACACGTGTCACTTTTTTCAGACAGCTAGAGTGATGTGATGCTCTCATGTACAAATGCAGACACATTCGATTAGTAAAATTACTGTGCATAGGCAAAATCAGTAATCATTTAACTGATATTGTGTTGTAAATAGATCATTTTTCATAATCAAAAAGAATGTTTAACGCATGAGCTTGTTTTATAAAAATTGCATTTTCAAGAATTTTACAGAACAAACTACAAATAACAAAATCAAAAGTTAAATAAGCAAGACAAAAGCTCAAAATTGCGAAAAGAATTGTCATTTTGAAGCACAAGTGGTTCCACGAAAATTTGACAAATCTTTCAAGCACGTAATAAAAATGTCTAGCACGTACTATGCTGTAACAGTTGCTGAAAGAACATATTTCTATATTAATCAACCGCAAAGAAATTCTGCCTGCGGGAAATATAAAACTAAAAATTAATTGTATTTTTTCTCGATTGAAAAACAGACATTTCGGACAAATCGAATCTCAAGTGTTATTTTTCAAAGAAAAGCCTAAGAGAGTTTATAAATAAATGTCAATTTTTCTAGAGGCATGTGATTCAATTCAATATAAAAAAATTTTATTGAAAAAAAATAAAAAAGAATTTTTTATCTAAAGTATTACATTAAATAATAGAAAAAAGTAAGAAAAATTAAGGAGAAATGTTCCGTTTATTAAAGGTTCAGGAATTTAAAGAATTCTGACATTAATTTTCGTTTTATACATTTTCAAAAACATTTCTTAATTTTATGACTTTTTTCTATGATTTGTTTATATTTTTGGTTCTATAGCATTATACCTCTACAAATATGTCAGGTTAATGTTTGTAACTCGATATAAATTATTTTCGTCACAGAAAAGAGATAAACCACCCTAGTAGCCAACCAATATTGGTCCAACGTTCCGCCAATATTTCATTTATTGAAAATATCGCTAAAAAACGCCAATATTGATTATACATTGGCATTTCATTGGAAATATTTCCAATGAATTCCCAATATTGCACAAATGTTGGCGTTACATTGGAAATATTTCCAATAAATTCCCAATATTGTACAAATGTTGGCGTTGCATTGAAAATATTACCAATTAAACCCCAATTTTTACCAATATTGGCGTTTTATTAACAATATTTTCAATGAAACCCCAATATTGGCATATTATTGACTGCACATATCGTCTAAATAAGGGCAAAATGTAAACACCCCAATATTGGAGCAATATTTCATGCCAGTACTGCGCCAATGTGCCAATATGGCTCCAAGATGTAGCCATTTTTTGCGCAACATTGTTTGGCTACTGGACTAATCTCCTTATTACAATATTACATTCTCCTTATTACAATTCCACAGTATTTTCATGCAGAATATTATAATTATTTTGAATTTCATTTTGTCACGAACAAAGATAATATCGTCATAAAAGTCGAGGATAACTCAAAAGATAAGCTGCCATGGTGCGTTCGTTACATGTGTCACTTTTTTCAGACAGCTAGAGTGATGTGATGCTCTCTTGTGCAAATGCAGACACACGAAAAGAGCATGACGCGACTCTAATGGTCTAATATGAAAGGCATTTCGAAAGCCTTTCCTTCTCCTTAGCCTGGATCAAAGAAATGTGACATCACGATGTTACGTCACAGTTCGTATTGGATTAATGAAAAAAGCCTCAATTAAAATAACTAGTATTCTAAATTTGATCGTTTTAAAATATCAAGAAGCAAATAATTTTATCAAAATAAAGACAAAAACTTTACATCATATGTTATAAAGAATATTTAATGCATAAACTTCTTTTAGATAAAATTGTATTTTCAAGAATTTTACAGAATAAACTACAAATAAAGAAACACCAAACTTAAGTAAGCTCAAAATTACGAAAGAATTGTCATTTCGAAGTACAAGTGGTTCCACGACAACTCGAAGTAATCTTTCAAGTGTGTAATAAAAATGTCTATCACGTACTGTACTGTAATAGTTGCTGAAAGAACATATTTCTATATTAACCAACCGCAAAGAAACTCTATCCGCGGAAAATATAAGACTAAAAATTAATTGCATTTTTTTCTGGCTTGAAAAACAGATTTTTTTGACAAATAGAATTTCAACAGTTATTTTTCAAAGAAAAACCTAAGAGATTTTATAAGTCAATGTCAGTTTTTTCTAAATAAATGTCAATTTATTAAATTCAATGTAAGAAAAATATTTTATTGAAAAAAAATTAAAAATATTTTTCTATCTAAAGTATTATCTATATTTATAAAGTCCAAACGTATCTGTGCGTAACGCATACGTCATTTTGCGAATGGCAACACTTTCCCATGCAATTCGGTTTTTCAATTTTCGCTACTGCAAATTTTATACTTCTACACATAACACATTTTCAACTTTTACACCGTCGTTTAGAGAAAAAAATGTACTTTTAAATGCAATTTTTTTTAAACCTGTATCACAATTTATTTTTGAAATATTAATTTTTTTGTAGTTTTAATACGAATTTTCTAATCTTGGCAATAAAAATATGCCATTTTCTCTTAAAATTGAAAAAATAAATAAAGAATACTGCCCAGTTAAACTGATGGCATTGAGCTCACAGGCTACAAATACTAATTGTACATTAAAGCCTTATATTTTCAAGGGTTAATTCCGTTCGAAAAAAATTAAGAAGGGGAAACAGCTCTCCCCTTTCCTCTTTTTTTATACTTAATCATTGAACGTCCTATACTATCAAAGACATGCTTTATCATATAAAAAATCTATATCCAAAATTCAGAGCAAATGAGGTAATTCTTAATAAAAACCCATTTAGCATTTATATAATTTAAAAGGAGTTATCCCCTCTTTTATACTTAACCATTAAACTTCCAAAACTATTCAGAGATTTGAACGAAATCTGAAAATTCTGCTTGAAAAACCCCTTTATATAAATTAAGGGAGGGGGGGATTAGAACCCCTGTTCCCCCTATTTATACTTATTCAATGAACACCTAATAACAGTCACGGAATCGTCTCATCAGAATGATCCTAATCTAAATTTTGAACGAAAACTTAATTCTGCATAAAAATCCCATTTATATCAACTAAGGGGAGGGGCATGAGTCCTCCGTTCCCCCTCTTATACATATCGAATGAACTCCAAAAACTAATCAGGGAAGCGCCTTGTCAGGATATACCTACATACAAAATTTCAAGTGGATCGGATATTTTTATCACGAGTTATCGCGTTACGCACGAACGAACATACAGAACGGACGGGCACATAAGCTCTCAGGCTATGATAGCCTGTGAGCTAAAAAGAAAAAGAGAAAATTAAAATATTATTTTACGAAAATCGTCTGCTATCAAATCAGGTGAATTTCGGCTTTCTATTTCTTTTTTATTAAGCAATTAAATGTTTTTTAGTTTATTGCTAACTTACTTTCCAAAGGATATAGATAACTTTATCATAACTGATCTTTATTATATTTTATTGATTACATATGCGATTAAAGTTTAATTTTAATAATTTAGACAACTGAGTTTTATAGAAACAGTATTTTTTTTATTTTTAGCTTAAAAATATTTTTTTAGAGTTAGACTGACCAATATAAGATGCATTTTTTACTGTAGCTAATTTTGTAGCTTTATTATAAATCAATGAAACAGTCCCTTCTTAAACATTTTCTATCTTCGAAATTCAACGGATTCCACCTCGTATTAACTAAAACAAAAAAAACTAAACGAATTCATTGAGAAATGTTCCGTCTATTAAGGTTTCAGGTATTTAAAAAAAAATCCGATTTTTTTTCCAACATTTTTGTTAATTTTTAGAATTTCTTTCTTGAGTTTGTTATAATTTGTTCCTTTCATATTATTATTTGCCTACATATATGTCAGGTTAATGTTTGTAATTCGATATAAGCTATTTTACTTATCATTACATACAACATTTACATGCAACATTATCATCCATGTGATAAAGTGTAGTATTTTCATACCGAATATTATAATTATTTTGAATTTCATTTTATCAGGAACAAAGATATTATGTCATTATGTGTGTCGAGGATAACTCAAAAGATAGGTTACCATGGTGCTTTAAACGTGTCACTTTTTTCAGACAGAAGAGTCATGTGACGCTCAAATGTACAAATGCAGATGCACGAAAAGAGCATCACGTGACTCTAATGATCTAACGTGAAATGCAATTCGAAAGCCTTTCTTTCTTCTTAGCCTAGATGAAAGAAATCTGATATCACGATGTTACGTCACAATTAGAATTCGATTAATGAAAAAAATCTTCCATTAAAATTATCTCGTATTCTAAATCTAATTGTTTTAGACTATCAAGAAGCAAAAAACTTTATCGAAATATGAAGGCAAAAACTTTATATCATATGTTATAAAGAGCGTTTAACACATGACTTGTTTTTGAAAAAAAAATGTATTTTCAAGAATTTCACAGAACAAACTATAAATAAAGAAACATCAAACTTAAATAAGCAAGACAAAAGCTCAAAATTGCGAAAGAATTGTCATCTCGAAGCACAAGTGGTTCCACGACAACTCGGAAGTAATCTGTCAAGTGTGTAATGAAAATGTCTATCACGCACTATACTGTAACAGTTACTGAAAGAACATATTTCTATTTTAACCAACCGCAAAGAAAGTCTGTCTGTGAGAAATATAAAATTAAAAATTAATTGCATTTTTACTCGCTTGAAAAACAGAAATTTTGGACAAATAGAATTTCAACTGTTATTTTTCAACGAAAAACCTAAAAGATTTTATAAATAAATATCCACTTTTCTGGAGGTATGTAATTGAATTCAACATAAGGAAAACATTTTATTGAGAAACAAACATTAAAAATAATTTTTTATCTAAAGTATTACATCTATTGAAAGAAAAAATAAGCGAGCTCAATGAGAAATTCCGTTTATTAATGTTTCAGAAATTTAAAGAAATCCGAAATTAATTTTTGTTTTCGATATTTTCCAATATTTTATTAATTTCAAAACTTTTTTCCCCTCCGATTTCGATTTATTTTTCATACCATTATATCCCTAGAAATATGCTAGGTTAGTTTTTGTGATTCAATATAAACTATTTCCATCTCAGAAAAGGATAAAAGTAATCTCTTAGTTACAGTTTAATGCCATTCCAAGATTATCATACATGTATGAAAATGTAGTATTTTCATACCGAATGTTTTAATTATTTTGAATTTCATTTTATCAGGAACAAAGATATTATACCGTCGTGAAAGTCGAGGATAACTCAAAAGATAGGCTACCATGGTGCATGTACACATGCCACTTTTTTCAGACAGCTAGAGTCATGTAATGCACTAATGTACAAATGCAGATTCACGAAAAGAGCATCACGTGACTGTAGTGGTCTAACGTGAAAGGCAGGTTACAAGCCTTTATTTTTCCTTAGCCTAGATGAACGATATGTGACATCACGATATTACTTTACATTTGATATTAGATTAGTGCAAAAATGCCTCAGTTGAAATTATTTCTAAATTTGGTCGTTTTAAAATATCAAGAAGCAAATAATTTTATAAAAAAATGAAGACAAAATCTTTATATCATACGTTATGAAGGATGTTTAACGCATGAACTTGTTTTGGAAAAATTGTATTTACAGAACAAACAACAAATAACGAAACACCAAACTTCAATAAGCAAGACAAAAGCTAAAGGTTGCTAAAAAATTGTGATTTTGAAGCGCAAGTGGTTCCATGACAACTCGAAGTAAATCTTTCAAGTGTATAATAAAAATGTCTATTGCGTTACTAAGATTCAATTGCCCTTTCGTAATAAAAATCAAACCTTTGTAATTATTCACAGTCCACTTCCTGAGTAAAGTTAACACAATGTTTATGCGCATTCAGTATGGCTTAAATGTTTGTACCAATTATTTTCAAATACCATGTGTAATATTTGGAAAAGTAACTGGTCGTTTTAGAATATCAATAAACAAATCACTTTTTCAAAATATGAAGACAAAAATTTTATATTATAGGTCATAAAGAATGTTTAACGTATAAACTTGTTTCGGAAAAATTGCATTTTCAAGAATTTTACAGAACAAACTATAAATAAAGAAGCACCAAAGTTGAATAAGTAATACAAAAGCTCAAAATTGCGAAAAGAATTGTCATTTCGAAACGCAAGTGGTTCCAAGTGGTGGTATAATAAAAATGTCTATCACGTACTATACTGTTACATTTGCTGATAGAACATATTTCTATATTAACCAACCGCAAAGAAACTCTGCCTGCGAGAAATATAATGCTAAAAATTAATTGAATTTTTTCTCGCTTGAAAAACAGACATATCGGACAAATAGAATTTCAACTGTTATTTTTCAGAGAAAAAGCTAAAAGAGTTTATAAATAAATGTCAACTTTTTTAAAGATATGTAATTCTATTCAAAACAAGAAAAACATTTGAATGAAAAAAAACATTAAAAAGAAACTTTTATATAAAGAATTATATTAAATAACAGAAAAAAATAAGAAAAACTAATGAGAAATGTTCCGTTTATTAATGGTTCAGGAATTTAAAGAATTCTGATAATAATTTTCATTTTTAAATATATTCACAAAAAATTTCTTAATTTTATGACTTTTTTCAATAATTTGTTTTTATTTTTTTTTTATTTTTTATAGCATGGTATCTCTACAAATATGTCAGGTTAATGTTTGTAACTCGGTATAAATTATTTTCATGTCTGAAAAGGGAAAAACCAATCTCCTAATTACAATTCAATACATTCCAACATTATCATACATGTATTAAAATGTAGTATTTTCATACAGAATATTATAACTATATTTAATTTCATTTTATCACGAACAAAGATATCATATCGTCATAACAGTCGAGGATAACTCAAAAGATAGGCAGACATGGGGCGTTAAACATGCCACTTTGTTTAGACAGCTAGAGTGATGAGATGCTCTCATGTACAAAAGCAGAGGCATGAAAAGAGCATCAAGTGACTCTAGTGGTCTAACGTGCAAGGCAGTTCACAAACCCTTATTTCTCCTTAGCCTAGATGAACGATGTGTGACATCACGATGTTACTTTACAATTGGTATTTGATTAATGAAAAAAGGCCTCAATTAAAATTATCTCGAATTCTAAATTTGGTTGTTTTAGACTATCAAAAAGCAAATAATTTTATAAAAATATGAAGACAAAAACTTTATATCAAATGCTATACGTATCAAATGTTATGTCTAACGCATAACTTGCTCAAGAAATATTGTATTTTCAAGAATTTTACAGAGCAAACAACAAATAACGAAACACCAAACTTCAATAAGCAAGAAAAAACCTCAAAATTGCGAAAGAATTGTCATTTTAAAGCACAAGTAGTTCCACAATAACTCGAAGTAATCTTTCAAGTGTATATTAAAAATGTCTATCACGTCCTATATTGTAACAGTTGCTGAAAGAACATATTTCTATATTAACGAATCACAAGGAAATTCTGCCTGCGGGATATATAAAACTAAAAATTAATTGCATTTTTTCTCGTTTGAAAAACAGACATTTAGTGCAAATTGAATCTCAACTGTTATTTTTCAAAGAAAAACCTAAAAGAGTTTATAAATAAATGTCAACTTTTCTTGAGGCATGTTATTCAATTCAAGATAAGAAAAACATTTTACTGAAAACAAAAACACTAAAAATAATTTTTTAGCTAAAGTATTACGTTAACTAAAAAAATAGGCGAATTCAATGAGAAATGTTCCATTTATTAATGCTTCAGGAATTTAAAGAAATCTGAAATTAATGTTTGATTTTACTATGTTTTCTATTATTTTTCTTCATTTCAGAAATTTTTTTCCGATTTTTATTTAATTTTTTGGTTTTACAGCATTATATCCCTGCAAATATATCAGGTTAGTATTCGTAATTCCAAAAAAATTGGCCCCACCAGTGGCCGAGAGGTTGGGACCTCTCAACTGGTAGACGGCAGGTTCTGGGTTCGAACCCAATCGCGGCTGTCGGCCTAACCGTTCGGAGTTTTCCGTGGTTTTCTTCGAACCTTGCGTAAATACGGGTTAGGTTCCCTTAGAAAGACCCCCACGGAGGGCACTCCCCCTGGTCGTATATCCCTAGCGTAGATAATCGGACGACAAAAATCAACCAACCAACCAACCAAAAAAATTATTTCCTTCGTTGAAAAGAACAAAAGTCATCTTCTAATTACTATTCAATACCATTCCAACTTTATAATACATATATTAAAATATAGCATTTTCATACTGTGTATTATTATTTTTATCAAATCAATTTTATCAGAAATAAAGAATATCACACCGCCATGAAAGTCGAGGCTAATTGAAAAGCTACCGCGGTATGTTACACGTGCGCGTTCCTGAATTTTTTATTAAATCAGCCCAAACTAGGAGATAAATATGTAACTCAATAATCCGCGCCACCTAGCTGACTGATATGTAAAAGGTTCGGACGAGCTTCGTTGTTGTGAGTATAACTTATCTATAAAGAGCGCCCCAGCGCTAAACTCAAGCTTTAGTAAGATTTCATTGCACTTTGGTAATAATAATAATATCTGTGTAATTATTCACAGTCCACTTCATGAGTAAAGTTCCCATATTTTTATGTGTAACCCGATCTATGTATGTTTATGTGTATTCTGTCTGCCTTAAATGTTTGTACAAAATATTTGCAGATAAAATGAGTAATAGCTTGAAAAAGTAACTAATAGTTTTAGAATATCAAAAAACATGTAATTTTCTCAAAGTATGAAAACAAAAGCTTTGTACACTGTTAAAAATCTGCTGCCTTTTGTTGCAACGCACTCCACCGCTTGTATATAATATCTCTATTCCAACCAATGAGAAAGCTCCATTTCACGGCCAAGTAACCGTTTTCTAATACAAGCAGGGGAATGCGTTGCAACAAAATGCAGCAGATTTTTAACAGTGTATCATATGTTATAAAGAATGTATAACGCATGAACTTGTTTTGAAATAATCGTATTTTCAAAAATTTTACACAACAAACTACAAATAAAGAAACACCAAAGTTAAATAAGAAAGACAAAAGCTCACAATTGTGAGAGAATTGTCATTTTGAAGCGCAAGTGCTTCCAAAATAACTTGAAGTAATCTTTCAAGTGTATAATGAAAATATCTATCACGTACTATACTGCAACATTTGCTGAAAGAACATATTTCTATATTAACCAACCGGAAAGAAAGTCTGCGAGAAATATAAAACTAAAAATTAATTGCAATTTTTCTCGCTTGAAATACAGACGCTTTGGACAAATAGAATTTCAAATGTTATTTTTCAAAGAAAATCCTAAGAGAATTTATAAAATAAATGTCATCTTTTTTAGAAGCATGTAATTGAATTCAATAGAAGAAAATCATTTTATTGAAAAAAACCATTAAAAATAATTATCTAAAGTATTTAGTAAGTATTCAGTGTTTAGTTGTAAAGTAATTTATCTAAAATGTTACATTAAAAAGAAAATAAATAAATAAGCGAATTCAATGAGATATATTCCGGTAAGTAATGTTTCAGGAATTTAAAGGTATAAGAAATTAATTTTCGTTTTTCTATATTTTCCATAATTCCATGACTTTTTTCTCCAATTTGTTTTAATATTTTGATTCCATAACACAGGGCTGCCACAGGCGACTATTTTTTAATTCCAACTGCTACCACTTTCTCTAAACAGAAATACTTTACATTCACATTGAGAACTTTTGCAAGAAAAATAAATTTTCAAGTTTAAATTAGAAAAATATTGGTGTGAACAGAATAAAAAAATAGTCTCCTGTGGCAGCCCTGTATAACATTATATCCCTAGAAATATCTCGGGTTACTGTTTGTAACTCGAAGTCCTTCTCAGAAAAGGATTAAAACAATATCCTATAGTTACAATTCAATTCTATTCCAACTTTATCATACATACATTAAAAGGTAGTATTTTCATGACAAATATTATAATTACTTTAAATTCCGCTTTATAAGAAGCAAAGATATTATGCAGTCATAAAATTAGACAATAACTCAAAAGGTACGCTGCCATAATGAGTTGCGAGGCTAATGAAAAGGCAGGCTGCGGTGCATCCTAAGTGTCTTTTTTTACAGACCGCCAGAGTGACGTGTTGCTCCTTTCGTACATCTTCATTGGTGCATTTGACTATCACGTGACTCTAGCAGTCTATAAAAAAAATGGGTCGCAAGGAACCGCGGTAGCCTGTCTTTTTTGTTAGCCTCGAGTGCGTTGCACGTCATGTCACTTTTTTAAGAACTGTGTTAACGAAAAAGACAGGCTACTGTGGTTCATCCCACGTATCTTTTTTTTACGGAGATCTGGAGTCACGTGATACTCCAATGCACCAATGCAGAATTACGAAAAGAGCATTAGATCATTCTAGCGGTCTGTAAACAAAGACACTTGAAATGCACCGCGATAGCCTGTCTTTTTCGTTAGCCTCGTTTTAGACAGCTACAGTCATGTGATGTTCCAATGCAGAAATGCAGGTGACCGAAAAGACAGTCATGTGACTCTAGCGGTCTAATATGAAAGAGAGTTCGGCAGTCTTTCTTTCTCCTTCGCCTAGATGAAAGAAATGTGACATCATGATAATATTCTCAGTTGGTATTGAATTTATGAAAAAAACCTAAATTACACTCAACATGCCATTGCTAATACTCACTAAACACACTTTATAAACACACTCCCGCGTGTATGCTAAAAGGTCTTGAAGATTGATGTTCCGTGGTAAAAACTAGCCAATATTTGATACCCGCAATGTCGCCAAAATAGTGCCAACTCTGTACAAATTGATTGATTTGATGAATTATCCTCTCAAACCCGAATATTTCAGTTTGAACTTCAAAACGTTGCGTATCTTCCAAAATATAAATGAAAAGATTGGGAAAAAGATTTAATTTCGGACATCAGACCATTCTAGAGCTACGTAGTATGCTCTAGAATGCATATTCGCATACGCTTTAACCCCTTGGGGACGTGCGACATGTATAAATGTCGCAAAAAGGCTTAATATTCCTTGTTTATCCCCACCAGTAAAATTTTTCTGTAAAATTTGCCTTGTTTAATCGGATCATTTTTTTCGGTTTAATAAGATGCAAATTTTTGTATTTAAAAACCGGTGACAAAACATTAAACATTTTGCAAAAGGCTCCCATCGCGAAGCGATTAATGTTAGAATTTACTTAATTAAAGCACTATCGTAACGTGTCAAATTTTAGAAGAAAACAACTTAATATCATGATTTTCATTCTAAACAATTTCCAAGAAATTAGATAATTACCTGCAATCTAATCGGAAATTTGTCACATTCAAATCATTCTAGCCACATTTAAAATAATTAAAATAAAACGTACAAAGTACTTTAATGTGACAATGCATTTTATATATGTACATTAGTATGACTTTTAATAATTTATCATTTTAGAAAAATTATTGCTTTAGTAAAATTGAATAATAAATCACTAAGCATTCTTATTTTTATCACAATAAACTTTGACATGACAGTATAAACAAGAAGTAGCAATCTGTCACGGTAAATTTGAATAACATATATCAAGTTCATGACATTCCGCGCAATTTTATGCGATTTTTATGCACGGACAGACAAACCGAATTCAAAAACACCTTTCAACTCTGTGGGAAACTGTTAAAAAGTGATTTTTTGTAAATGTATATAATTGAATTCGAGGCATTCATTAAAATGTTAAAAGTCTTCCAGAAATCAACAGAACATGGAATAACAATGGACGAAGAACATTGATCAATTAAAAAATTTAATGATAGTAAGTTCTTATTTTGCAACATATCATTTGTGTTTTTTACATGAAACCTTAGTGAGTATCTTGTCCGATGGTACCAACTTATGAAAAATATTGGTTTGGGTGAAAAATATTGGGTGGGCTCAAAGATATTTTCGTAAAATGGCAAAATGGTTTGGACCAGTTTGTTTTTCTTTGAAGGGTGAACAGCTGGTGAAAAATGATACTTTTAAGTCAAGCTGTCATATTTTAAGATCCTTGAAATTTTTAAAATCATATTCTCATGCGTTTTCCCTCATAAAGACAGTAATATTTATTGTAATATCATCATTCCATGAACGTGACTACAAATTGAAAAAGCAGATAGTTAAACATTTACATTTCAGTCATTTTGGATTTATGGGTGTCAATCGGAGAATCAAAAAGCGCGGTCATTAGCAAAATAAATTTTATTCTAGGGAGAAAAATGATTGATAAATTTATAATTAAATAGATAACGAAATAGAACAATGAAAATGGGGAACGCTAGAATTCAAAATTATTAGGTGGGTTCGAACCCCACGGGCCCATATAAGTTGGCGCCACTGGTCTTGTCTGATCGATATAATATCCCTAATAGCATGCATGGTCACAGTGATGTCACAGTGACGTCACTGTGAGTCACTTTGGTCACATCACATCTGTGACCAAAATGCCACCACTCAGTGACGTCACATTGTGAGTGAGATGTGACATTCTAAAAAATCTTTAGAAATTTATAAATATCCTTCAAAACATGTTATTTACTTTTAAAAACATGTTTCTGGCAATTTAAATATCGTCGCTTTTGTCACAGTTTCGTCACAATCTTAATGTCAAATTAGTCACAAATGACACATTTTTCACAAATATGTCACATTGTGACCACTTTGTGAAACGTCACAAAAGAGCTCTAAAACGGCCATAACGACTTCACATTTTAGTCACTGTGACTTCACATCGATGTCACAAAGCCACAATGTGACTTCACAACGACGTTGCAGTGACGTCACTATGCTTTACAGGATAATCTGCCGTTAGAACAGATGCAACATATATCAGAAAAATTTATATTTTCAATAGGTTGCTCAAATGTTGAAAATTTTTTATTTATATCATCAACAAATAAATTCGAAAAATAAAGTCTTCAAAGATTTTTAAAGTACTGTGGCTAACTCAGAAATAGAATGACAAAACAACAAATGTAGATTAGGGTGGAGCGAAAAAAATTATTTTTTAAAAATCAAAAACGGGTAGGTGCCAAAAGTTGCCTTTATACTAGTACATCAACTGTGTGAAATTTTACCGCTGAAACAAAATGGCTTGAGTCTGCGCTTTTGCTCCAAAAATCGGAATTTTGGGTAAAATTTGCCATTTTTTGACATTTTTTCAAAAAAATTAAAAAATTCCTACAGAACTGGTTATTATTTAAAAGTGCCACTTAAACCTTTATACTTATCTGCATAACATATTTAAACTATAAAACAATATCTTTATTCTCTATAGTTGGAGCAAAACAGACAACTTTTGGTCAGAAAACGGCATTACCACTCTATTGGGACATACAAGAAATTGTTGTTTATAATACAGCTCTTCTTTTCAAAACTACCTTGGACATACGTCGTGGAGGTGGCTATATTTCATATACCACCCGTCCCAACTATTCTGTCATCTTAGTACAGTGTTTTATTTATATATTGATTTGTGATTTTCTTTATCAAAATTTGGCCTGTTGTCGATGCATCCACCTAGTTTATCTCTTCTTCGTATGCACATGCTGCTGTGACTATCTTAATGTATATTTTTACAGCTTATACAAAAAAAATTACATGCAGAGTTATGCACGGGAATATTATTAAAGGAATCTATTATATTTATCAAACTTACATCCAATTGATGAAAGTGATTGGAAGTTCTGTTACCACATCATTTTTTCAGTCAATTATGTTTTTTTACGTAATGACCTGCTTCAAAGATGATTTCAGGTATTTCAACTATAAGTATGCCATCATTTATTCTGCTTTTGCATTTTTTATATGTTGAGAAGCGAGCTGTTTAATGCGATTTCTGGTGATCGTCATAGAGAATTGCAATGGGAATTTAACCTTCAAGTGCAGAGCAATCGTTGTTGTAAAAAAAAATTTTGCATTAGTTTTATGCCGTTTTCTACGTGTTTTCGTAGCCAGGCAATTTCCCATTAACTTTTAGATCCCCATTTTATAAGTGAATAATATTTGATGGTGAACAGTCCTGGGCATAAACTTATAATGCATAATATTTTTTGAGAGAATGTACAGACTCTAATCGACTATAAGTACTCATTTAAATTTAGGAAATTTCTATTTGTCGCTGTGAACCATTTTGCATTGGGTAAGCTTAGAATTGTGTATAATAATGAATCATGTGGTACTTCAACTCCAGTGAATTTCCTCTGCGTCAATTATTAAAACGTTATACTCTGCATGGATTCACTGGATCAATAAAAAAATCTTTGTCTACGTACTATTCACTTCCTATTGAAATTTTTTATAAAATCGATAATAATTTTGAAAAATTATTTTTTCAAATTAAGTAAAAGATACTCAGAACAGACTAGAAATTTCTTTAGGAGATTCCAAAGCTAATTCATAAGGAAAGCTATTTCTCAGAAGAAATGAGGAATAGGAATTTAGAAAATTTCTCGCACAAAGAAAAACAGCTCATAAAGCGGATAAAATTTTCCGCTTTAAGCACAGATTGGTAATCAGACTCTATAGATTCACTCACAAAATATATAATCAAAGTTTATGCCGCGGGATATTTTATACCAAATGTAATGCACACATAAAGAATAGGTGTAAAAACGTATTAGAAATTACTTGACTACGAAACAACACAGGAAACGACATAAAACAAATACCAAAACTTCTTTTGAAATATTGTTGCTTTACACGTAAATTTTGTTTGCAATCCTCTGTGACAATCGTTATAATATTAACCCCTTGAGGGGCAAAGCACTTCTGCTACTAAAATGTTAAAATGATTGATTGACACCGGTATTTATAAACAATTTTATATGAAACAAAGTAAAAGCTTTTCTTCGAGTATATCATATGAAACAAAAGTTGATTCTTAAATTTATGTGTCAATGTGGCATTTGGGAATTAAAATTAAGTGGTATATAACATATACCGGTGCCCTTCAAGGGGTTAAACTCTAGCTTCTCAAAATATATTCAATGTAATAGGTACAGTAAATGATGACATACTAGAAATTGAATTCATACAATCAATTTTTAGGCATATCATTATATATATAATGTAATTGATTGAAAAAATGTTCTGGTGACAGAACTCTAAATCATAATGTATTAATTGTATGAAAATTTAATGAAGATAATAGACTGCTGAATAGGTTCAATTAACAACATACCTAATACATTACTCAGCTTCTCTTCTGTTATACAACGTATAAAAAGATACGTGCAGCATGTCACACCAGTAGCATCCAATGTCAGTGAAAACAAAGAAGAGGTAAACTAACTTTGATACATAGAAAACTTATGCCCTTCTTCGGTAAAATATAACAATTCAATACATAAATAAAACACTGGGCCTAGATTGTTGGGTGGCTGAGACGGGTGGGATATGAAATGCAGCTCTACGAGTAATATACAGAATAATTTAAAAAACAAATAGGTAAGAAATGCATTCAGAAGAACATTCGTTGTATGTTCCAATAGAGAGGTAACGCTGGTTTTTACGAAAGAAAACCACAAATCAATATATAAATAAAACACTGTACTAAGATGATCGAATAGTTGGGACGGGTGGTATATGAAATATAACCATCTCCACGACGTATGTCCAAGGTAGTTTTGAAAAGAATAGCTGTATTAAAAACAACAATTCATTGTATGTCCTAATAGAGTGGTAATGCCGTTTTCTGACCAAAAGTTGTCTGTTTTGCTCCAGCTATAGAGAATAAAGATATTGTTTTATAGTTTAAATTTGTTAAGCAGATAAATATAAAGGTTTAAGTAACACTTTTAAATAATAACCAGCTCTGTAGGAATTTTTCAATTTTTTTGAAAAAATGTCAAAAAATGACAAATTTTACACAAAATTTCGATTTTTGGAGCGAAAGCGCAGACTCAAGCCATTTTTTTTCAGCGGTAAAATTTCACACAGTTGATGTACTAGTATAATAGCAACTTTTGGCACCTACCCGTTTTTGATTTTTTAAAAATAATTTTTTTCGCTCCACCCTAATGTAGATGAAATCATTAATAAAAAGAAAAATAATTAAATTAAAAAAATAATTGATGATATAAATTATGCAAAACTTGAATCTGATTTCTGTGATTTAGTTGTATTACGTTCTGTTTGACATTTGAAATCTCCTTTAATACTTGTGAATTTATTATGTAACACTTATCACATATTAACATGAAAGTTATTATCAACTATGGCAAACGAAAAGTGATAAAATCTTCATATTCAGAAGTGGTGATTTATCATTTTGGAAAACCGTTTGACGTTAAATTCAAAATGTCAATATTTGGAATTCCAAAGGCTGCTAAACAAACTGATAAGGGTGGACGAATGTTAAATTATAATATGCATGATAACATTAATAACGAATTAAAAAAAATTAAAGGCACTGTAATATAGAGATTTCAAAATACCTAATGAAGAAATTAAAGACAATTTTCGAGGATGAATTCTAACTTTTTAGTTTTACTGATTATGTGGAATATTTTTCGAGAATAATTCTTGTATTTTCTTATTTAGCACTTATATACGCAGGCATGCACTATCATTAATTTTTTTTTTCAGAATAAATAAAATAAAGCCATTATGTTAAAATCGATATTGGAAACCATTAATGTTTTCCTCCAACTTTTTCTTTAATAATGCTAAAAAATTTAAGAATTGATCATTACAAAATTTTCTTTTTTATGGAAGTAGATTATATTAAAGTAAATAAATAAAAATACAAATTTTTTTGGCATGAACAATCGTTATATCAAAGTAAAAGTGTTAAAAGAATCAAAGAAGAAAGTTTTCGTCCTTTCTTTTACCTAAAATCTGTATGTATAATATCGATAATGTCTATTGTTATTTTTACTTTTATCTTTTTTAGAAGAAAAAAAGTACTGAATTCGGGAAAAATTTCAACTGCCCATTTTCGATAGATTTATAATTTTAGAAGGTCCTGGACACAATTTGATTGTTTATAGAAAATGTATGGCAGTAAGTTTCTGTGTGTGTCACTCTATGCACCTGTCAGTATGGTAAATGAAGCAGATTTTGAAGGCGCTCTGTTTTAAGAACTAGCAAATGGTTGGTTGGTTGCTTGATTGGGGTTTAATAGCGCAAAGTCCCTTTAGGAATATGCTGCGCTAAACACAAAGAAAAATAACAACAGTTTTCCATAAATCTGAATAAATGAAGCGAGAAAAATTCAGTAATTAAATTATAATGGTAATGATATGTGTAATTACAATCATTTAAAAGAGTTAAAAAATCATAGCTAAAATACATGTCTTATGATTAAAAACTTTAAAAGGTTATAAAATAATAATTATTAAAATATAAACAAAGGATAAGATGCATGAAGACTACATCAAAACAATTTTAACAATCACAGAGAAGTACAAAAACAACATAAGATCAATCGTGCACAAACTCTATATAGACAATATTTTCTTCATCTGCACTCGAATCATAATTAGCAAACGGAAACAATACAAAATTCATGTTCTGTTATACCTTGAAGTAAATAGATGTTTATTAAGTTGTGATGTAAATCTTTTTATAGGTATCTCTGATATGCTGTATTTTTTTACAATTTCGGCGATGGCTATACATGAAGAATTAATGCACCTAACCTTACCAAACTTTTTATTCACTTAAATTTTGATAAATAGATCCTTATCAGGTAGTCATGTTTACCATCTAAAAGTTACTGCTATTTTTTCTCTATCTTCAGGATAGTTATATGTCAACTTATTTAATTTGGTTGCAGACAATTCGATTCACTTATAAGAAAATTTTGAGGTGGTCACAACATACAAGTTATCTTTAGAATGATTTTGTCGAAATTTTATCAGTATTTTTTATGCACTACACAACTACTTATGGATCATCCATTAAATAAGCAAATGTACACTCTTTTTTTACTCACGTTTATTTTTCGCCATAAGCTGTCACACTCACTTTATTAAATACAATAATAAATATTCTAAAACATTCAGGATCGTGTGTCATTTTAAAATAAACTGTTCCAGTTTAAAGGATAGAAATATATTCCTAATGGCATGTGATTAAAAATGAATATTTTTGCGAACTTTTTATGTTGATTGCCCCAACGTAGAAGTCTACATGGGCACGAGGCTCATACTAGCCGGCAGAATTAGAACAATTTTTTCAATAGGCAGATTAAAAAAAATTGAGGGCCTACCGGTCAGCTATAAAAATTTAAGTAAAAACGATAAAATATGAACTATGTTCAATGAATATGACTTTAACAAGAATTGGTATACATGTGCGTCACGAGCCATTGCTAATTTCATAACATCAAATCAGAATTGTAACATGTCCATCCTGAAGATCGGCATTGTACGTGATGTCTGAGCCAGGTTTATATATTATTCTTTTAGCAGATTAGTGATGGGCAGAGATCAGGATTGCACTGTCTTTCTACATAGTCAAGCCGGACCGGAACGAGACTTAATTGTTCTCAAGATGTTAGAGCAGACAATATGTTTTGTAAAAGTATAATAGTGATAATGAAATTCTGCTAAAGTAATCTTTGGAAATATACTTCTTGGTGATTCTTATAGGTGGTTCTGAAACACGTGATACGTTGACACATTTTCTGATCAATTTTTAGCTGTAAAGATACAAAATGGACAAGCCTGCCTATTGAAGAGATTTGGAATCGAATGGTGTTTTCAATTTTTTGATAAATACATCACTTGTCGAGATATAAGAGATTCTTGCCACGTGACTGCAATTTTTTCTCCCTTCCCATGCTATCGCTTCCGGAAATTAGATTCAGAACGCTAACTTTAATAATATTTTCTCAAATATATATTGTTTGTATCAAAAAATGGATAACGTCATGTTAAACATACATTAACGGGTCCTTCTGTGCCGGATAATTATTAATAAGGATTTTTTAATTTGTATAAATCTGAGAAAATTAATATCCTCAACAATGCCACATGACAAACTGAGGGGGTTAATTAATTTGATACACGATATAATATGGAAAAAATTGCTAGATGATTATGTCGCTATCGTCTCATGAAGAATGGATTTAAATTAAAGTATCGAAACAGGTTCACAATCAGACAGTTTTTATCTCAACATATAGAACTGGTAAAGAACAAATAAAAAATGCGAACAAGAATTCTAAATGAATTCCATTACTGTAGAAGCCTGAAATAACGCCGTCCGATGTATCACGAATTCAGATTTAACACGGTAGAAAATATATCCTCCGAAAAAAATGATCAATTTTATGATAAATTTTGTGTTTAAAATTTCAGTGAAACACAAAAAGAGACTTGCAATCTAAGGTTAGTGCTACATATCTCGATATCTCTGTTGACGATTTAACTCTTTATCTACCGAATTATTAATCAAGAAATGACTTCATATCAATAATTGTCTTCTTTAATATCTGAAGATATACTGGAATTTTTAAATAATAATAATGTGAAATTTAGAAGCGTTTTTTCACTAAAACTGATTAAATATTTCAGTATTTAATTTTTTTGTAAAATATTTACAAAAATAATCAAATTAATTAACCAAAAATACTCTTATGGAAATATTACAATCCTTATAAAAGCAATGTATTTAAATGTATTATGATCGATCATCTCTGTAAAGGGAAAGGCTTTTATCGTCGAAAATATTTCATATAACTTTTCTTTCGAAGGAAAAAAAAGATATACCTATGGAAATGATTAAGAAAATTACCTCTTTTTAAAAATATTCAACTTCGACTGTTTTTCTATTCTGTCTAAATTACATCGAGTAAAGCATATTGTGTGGTAAGAAGAAGAATTTTTATTAATAGACTGATTAAATACGTTTTTTATTAAATTTTCCACATTGGTGCTTATTAGTATCGTCGGTTGATAAAGGGTTAAATGACGTGATAAGAAATTGAGAATAGTGAACTAATTTCAGAGGACATAGATCAGGATATCATGGAAGCTGTAACGCATAAAAATTTCAGGGAACAAGCTGATGATGATGAAATTGAAAACGACGTGGTAATGAAACACGACGTTCCACATGTTAGTGAAGTCATTTCACACTTACAAAAGTAATTTCGGGGATGGAGAGGCAAGACGATTCAGATTGTATTCATCTATGATACTTCATAAACAATATGCCAAAAAGAAAAAAGAAAAGCCTCAGTCCGCTAAGCAACTCTTATGGACTTTTTTAAGACAGCGTAAGATTAAGTTTCTGTTCAATGTTTAATGAGTGATAAAGTTAATTATATTTCACAAAGTGGATAAGTGTTTTCAGCATTTTGTACCATTTCTTTGACACCATTCCGATATACCGCGGTTAAGTTATAACTCGGGTGTAAAACATGTCTCCCAATAATCGCGTTATATCGGGCTTCTACTATATTTGTTTTTACAAATGTATTACATTAGTGATGTGAATGAATTGCCATGATCTACTATGCCGATTATTTGATCGAGTGAATGATAAACATTGTATAAAATTAAAAAGCTAATAGATATATTCATTTGCGGTGCACGGGTCACATGACATGGGTAAAAAATTCATAGTTCCTACCATTATTTTTTAAATAATACCTTTATTATGCCTTTCTATAGCATATATTAATTAAAATGATCATGAAGATTACTGAGTAAGGTTTCTGGTATAGAAATAAAATTTTCTCTATATAATGTGACCACTAGCAGTGGATAATTTGTTTAAGCCAAGTGTAATGACTGGAGGTGATGACAAAAATGATACAAATATTTTGGAGGATAATATATTGAATTTATCATTACATTAATTTATTTCAAAATGTAAATAAATTTAAATAATGATTTTTTGATGTTACCTATGTCTGACAAGTTTAAAGTTTCATTCCAGTCATGAAGATACTAGAATTTTGCATTGTGGCACATACATTATCAATCTACAATTTTTGTTTGATTGTATATCTAGCCGACACTAGACTATTTGTGCCTTATAGATTTGTTTTATTGCTATCCTATACCTCCCTGTAAACGGGGCGGTATGGGACACACTTTGAAACCTACAATTTGTTTAATTATAAAATAGTTTTTACCTGCTATGTTTCTATATTGTTCAGGGAAATTAAAAAGAGTTTTACCTTATCCTCTATAAATTAAAATTTTTGTTTTTGTGTCAAACAAAGTTGATTTTCTTACTTTTGTAAAATATGTCCCACACCACCCCACTCTCCCCTATAGTTTTTATTCATAATAAAATGAAATGCTACTTTAAAATACATACAGATCATTTTCATTTAGAGAAAAAACGTACGGCTGATATCAAAGAATTCGGTCCTTGTTCTACGTGATTGTTTTGTTTGGGCCGAATGAAGATATTTAAATTTGAGCGCTAAAGCACATTATATATTGCAAACAGTTTTTACCTCATACTGCTCCTATGCGAGGCTAACGAAAAAGAGAGGCTATCGCGGTGCAACCCTGGTATTCTTTTATTACACATAACTCGAGGTTAATGAAAAAGACAGGCTATCTCTCTTCATTCCTCGTATCTTTTTTACAGACTGCTGGAATCACGTGATGCTTGAATTCACCAATGCAGGCACATAAAATGAGCATTACGTCACTCTAGCGGTCTGAAAAAAAAAAGACACTTGGTATGAACCACGGTAGCCGGTATATTTTTAAAAGGATGATTTATTTTGTTTTTGTATCTTTTCAGCTTTCTTGGCGCAGAGGGAGGGGGATGGGGATTTTTCAATTCGGAAATATTTATATATTTATATTGTAAGAACATCATATTTGTACATTTTATAATACTACAAAATACTAAAAAAATATAAAATAAAAGATTTGAGTGGGGTTATAATTATTGCACAAAATCCCAGTAAATTCAAATTTAATTAATCCTTATAAATCCTTTAATCCTTCTAATATCTTTCAAAAATTTATTAAATGATTATATAAATCTGTTAATTTAGTTTAAACAATTAACATAAAATGCTATAGAATGCAAAATTTTCATGAATTCATAATTCGGTAGATAAAAGGTTAATAGAGGACACATTCTGAACTTGCTCAGAAATCATTGTGACGTGAAAAGAAGCTTCTCGAATCGTTTTGGTGAAATATTTGCAAAGTTCCTTTATAGATCTCTATAGATATATATTATTATGGAGGTATTTTAAAGGTAAAATACGCAGATATCGGCCAAGCACCCTAAGACAACTGAAAATACCAATGGTATGTGTAATAATCCTATTGTAATAGGCGAACTCAAGTAAATCATAAAGAACTGAAGCTACGCTTTTAGACACTATACAAAATAGTTGAAAAGTGTTTCAGAAATCGGTTTGAATTGACGTGCTCTAACATGCCTAAATATACTCGGATTTCCATGCAATTTATGTGTATAACTGAGGTTTACTATGGCATATTTGATAGTAAATGTTAAATCTGTAGCATTTATGGTTTGTTTACAGGAGTGCTCAAAAGATTTCAGTTTCATTATGGTCTAGTAGGAAAAATTATTTGTAATGCGTTTATGTATTTCAATGATGTTGCACTACTTCAAACTTGTTAAACGACTTGTGTTAAAAATTTGTCACTGAATTTCACTACAAGAGGCTGACTATACCGTACGTTGCGCATAACATTTCTTGTTTATTTACAGTGATGCACAAAATAATTCGGTTATATTACACTACTGTCTGTGAGTGCAAATTGTTGGAAGTGTGTTTTCTATTGTGGTACATGCTTTATTTGCATTTATTTACTTATTTATTTATTCATTTTGAACATTTCTTGGTGTGTTTAAATTTTAGAGAATATATACAGAGTTGCATAAAAGAATTTGAGTTAATGCATTTCTGCTTACTGATGGATGTTGCAGAAGGGGAATTTTTAACCGAGTTAGACGTTTTTTTAATTGAATTATATTTTTGCATACGATGTTGTGTACAAATCTTTCGATTATGTAGAGAACTGCATAAAAGAATTCTAATAACTTTCTTATTATATAGGTGGTAATTGCCGAATTCGGGTTTCCAAATGTGTTATGCATTTTATATATTTTTTAACTAGACGTCCTCTTACGCTTTTTAAAACAGTAGTTTAGTTGAAATATTTTGAATGTGTTGGAAACTGTTTCAAAATACATGTTTGACATTTGAATTTATTTTTAGTTTAAATTCCTAAAGGGAAAAATCATTCGGAAAAACACATTTTTTATTTTTGCTTTATTTTCAAGTGCCCTGAAGATTCGGTTTTTCCTTTAGTGCAGTGTATTTAATTTCCAGCATATAAATTATTTTTTGCATTCATTATTTTTTAACAAATTCATTTTTTAACTACTTGGAAAAAATAGTTGTTATTCTCGGTAGAGAATTGGAAAATCTAAAGTATATCTAAATCTTTTATTGGTTGAATTCCGCAACTTATTTAATTTTATTCCTTTCCTGGTAGGTCTAAGATTAATGTCCAAAAATGGAATACTTCTGTTGCCACGATTACAAAAAGAGTAATTAAAACTTAAAAAATAATAATAATTAAAAAACAAATTGTGATACAGATTTCAAACAAATTTCATTAAAAAGTGCATTTTTTTTCTACGCAACGGTATAAAAATTTAAAATGTGCGATATTTTGAAGTTAAAAAATTTGCAATTCCGAAAATTGCAAAACTGAAATTTCATTTAAAATTTGTTTGTGATGGGTCCAGGAATATTAATGTTTAATCCATGTCGTACATAATATGAGGCGTACAGAAATCAGTTTGATTAAATTCATCAAATAAAAATGCACATTTTAAACAGTTAAAGTTGTTTATTTTTAATCTACTTTTTTTAATCATTGGTATAGGAATATTAATTTTTAATGCACAACGTTCGTAATATATGACTCGTTATAATCATCCTAAAAATCCATATATTATAATTAATTAAAATATAGAATTTATTTATAAGTCTTTAAAATTTGAGTCTTTGAAAATATCATTTTCCAAATAGTCATAATTTGTTAAATTACAATTTTGTTATTTCTCGGTAATTTAATTTATTCATTTAAACTATAAAACTTTATTTTTTTACTTTTACTTGCTTAATTTCAAAAGAAACGCACAGTATAAGCGAAACAAGGTTTGAGGAAAAAGTAGAAAGAAATACAATCAAACATTATTTCTCTTGTGGGGTGGATGTAATCAATCAAGAAGCGAATATAAGTGTCCGATACGCACCGACGCCATTTGTCCAGTTAGCAAGATATCGATGAAAGTCAGCACGGAGAGAAACTATTGTTTTTGGAAAGAAAAATGTATGGGTTAGTAACAACTTTATGGCATGTATTCGGAATATTCCATGTCAAATAAAAAAGAAACAATGTAAATTGTTAATATTTTCACTTCAAAATACAGTCGAACCTCATTAACATGAACCTCAAGGGGAATCAAAATGTTGTTACTGTTAACTGTAATTCATGTTATCAGTATCAAATCTTTTTATTCATGGTTATAGGGGATTGCGAAAACAGTTCATGTTAAAAGTAATTCACGTTAAGCGTGTCCATGGTAACGAGGTTTGACTGTATAGCATTGCACATAAAAACTAGTTGGACGTAGCTATCCTAAAACTTACTTCTATCTCATACATATTAACAATTCGAAATTTGCTATCACACTGCCAGAATTAAACGAGAATCTATGCCCATCATGAGGATTTTAAAGATATGAAATTCCGTGCTTTAGTTATTGAAATATGACTATCGCTAAAATCGTGTAAATCCTACAAAATTTAGGATAACAGGTTCACCTGTAGGACTATTGACACAAAAATATAAAGAAAACTAAGTCATGTCAAGAATTATCTGAATTTCACGTATTAAAATATTAATTTCTCGGGGGGATGATTTTTTAAGCATTTTTCATTTCTTCACAGACGGCGCATAATAAATATAACGACACACAAACACAAATATATACAAAATAGCGCTTATATCTTTTTACATGGTTTAGTTATCACACCACCAAAACATAACATGAACTTACAACAACAACTGCATTTCTTATTCAGCATATCTCATGGTCACGTGATACGAGAGAGTATTTTTGGAAAGGGTAAGTGCGCGTTACAAACCAAGCAAATCATGCAAATTACACATGAACTGAAGGCCGTTATAAGGTAAACATTTGCTGTCAAAGTGTCTAAAAAAAGCATCAAATAGGAAATTATTAGTTTTAACTATACAAAAATTTAAAGAATTAAGTATTTAAATACTTTTGTTAGGTAATAAGTATAAAAAAGTAGTTAAAAAATTATCATGATAAACTTATAAATAAACCTGTGCATATCTCATTCTCTTTTTCATTTAATTCAATAAAAATTTGATAAGTCCAATAAATGTGTGGAGAATATAGCCACGCTTTTAAATCGAACAGAACTGTTTTACTTACCCGTCATACGTAGTATAGGGTAAGTCTTGCAATCGTTTTGAAAATCGAAAAAAAAAAATTGACGGATTTACACGTTTTAGATAGTGGAGATTCCGAAAAACATATTTTTCGAAAAAAAAATTTGCCGTCCGTCCGTCTGTCTGTCTGTCTGTCTGTAAACGCTCTATCTCCCGAACAAATTGAGATAGAGACTTGAAATTTTGTATGTAGTTAGTATGTAAGAATGGGACGAACCCTATTTAATATCAGCAACCTCGATTATCCGGAACTATTTTTTTCGGACTCTCAAAAAATTCCTTCTGATGAAAGGTATATAAAAATTTTCGAATTTTTTTGTTCTAAGGAATGGACGTAAAAGGCAATAAAATAACACACATTTTGCATATAGAACGAAGTCAATCGGATTATTAGTTGCCGAGATATTTGTAATCTTGTTTTCCACATTCTTCGATTTTTCATGACCCTGTATTTCATTCAAATTTCAATTCAAAAGTATATTTTAATTGGAAATGAGACGCTTAATCCGACGCAGTTAATTGTTAGTTAATAGAATTATTATTTTTAGAGTTATAAGGATGTTTCTTTTACGCAGTTCGGTACTACTTGAGTAGTTTGGCGTTTTATATAATTTGTCGAAATTGGTACATCGGCAGTTCTTTAATATAGCATTGCAATGTATATTAACAATATTTAAATTTTGTTTATGAATTGCAATGCATTGTATAAATAGTTTTCACATGTTTTATTTTCATATACATATCCATGATGGGTAAGTATTACGGTGGCCCCCAACGACTAGTTTTATTATTTTCGATAACTTTCTAATATTTTCACTTTGTCTTTTACACGCCTCTACATTTTTATCGTAAAATTTCGAGGTTCGGCTATCTCACTGAAGAAATTTGGTTTATTATCCGCCAACATGCTTTTATACATATCTATATTAATAAAATAACAAATCGCTCTGTCTGTGTGTGTGTGTGTGTGTGTGTCTGCGATGGTTAGCGAAATCTACAGCATGTACGAAGCTCAAAATTTTTTTGAGAGTAGCCCCAAATCTTTCCTGATGCACCTGAGCTTCAGAATTTCGAAATTCTATTTATTAACTGAGTAATTAATTAAATTCCAAAGATCACTCTCATAAAAAATCGCCTTTTTTCTTCTTTTTTTCCACTTCATTTAGTTATGGTTGGTTGGTTGCATAAAATTTTCGTATAAATAATTAAAAAAGCTGGAACAGACTTTTAAAATTCATAGACTGGCAAACTGTCAGTTTAAATGATGATTTTTTTATCACAGCGGTTGTAAACCATGGAGGAAAAAGATAGGTGGTGGTGAAGTAAACCGAAAAAAGGGTTGCAATATTAAACCATTTATCGCTCAAATTTTAATGTCCCAAACAAAAGCATGTGGAAGGGATTTTTGTTTTAATAAGACGAATTGAAAGAAATAAATTACAACTAAAGCATATTTTACAAAGAAATAGTAATTTTTTAAAATGGTCTTTTTTCTATTATATTATTTATTTTAATAAAATGTTTGCTTTTAAAATAATTGAAATTGATAAATTCGAAATAATTAAATGTCAAAATAAAATTAAATAAAATATTGAAAACATTTGATTTGAACTAAAAATTGTATTACTAAAAGTTTTCTTTTTTTTTTTCAGAACTTTTTAATACTTTATAACGTAGATGAAAAATGTTTATGATTTAACAACATATTAATAATTCTATGCCAATATATAAAATATATTTATGAAAACATTCTTTTAAAATCATGCGCGAAAACTTAAATAACAAATATTAGTCTAAAATCTAGATTTCAGATGCAGACGATTTTAAGACATTAATGAAAGAATGTTAACTTTTCACGCAAAATATTAAATGATGCTTCTATATTGATATTTCAAAGTCATATGATAAAAATAATCACATAATTCTTGCCTATGATTGATATATTTGTATCTTTTATGCATTCCGATCGTGTATTACAGTCAATAATGGCTCAAAACATTATTTTACGGGTAAGTATCAACACTTTAACACGAAATAAACGCAATCGTTGGATACATGTTCCCTCCCGTGTTTCTCATTGCTCATTTTAAGTATTTTTAGAGCTTAATGTTAGTAGTTACTTTTAAAACCGATTTTTCACAAAGTCAACTACGACATATTTCAGTCGTATACGACATATGCATTTCTGCATGCTTCCAATTAATGATAAAATCATACAAATTTCAAGTTCATTTAATATTGATAATACGGAACCGGGCAACGCCGGGCGGGTCAGCTAGTTTTTTGTATAATTTTAATAAGATATTATGTAATTTTCTTGATTGCAAGAAAAAAAAACAATGAAGAAATTAATTTTAGAAACTAGAAAAAATAACTTATAACTGTTGGAGTAATGGAATCCCACATGAGCCAGTTACTCCTGATACATGTCCCAGTTACCCCATTCTTGGAAAATTTATGGCTTAACTGGAGCACCGGTTCTGTATTTTAAACACGTAGGAAATATGTATAGATACCTAATAATAATAATGAATTTATTACAAGAACCATCGTAGCGGTCAGTTTGACCGGCACTAAATAAAAATATTTAGTTTCAAACCAGAAATTTATTTTCAAAAATTTATATTAAAATATTTAATTGCTAAAACGGACGTCAAATACTAATAAAATACACTAAAAGATCTTAATAATTTGACATGTTTCGATTGAATTTACTCAGTCATCATCAGAAAAACAAAATATATAAATAAACACAAAGATCGAAAATGAAGATAAACTGATACAAATAAAATTTAAAAATAAGTAAAAAATGAAAAATTTTATTTTTTACTTATTTTTAAATTTTATTTGTAACAGTTTATAAAATTTAAAAATAAGTAAAAAATAATTTTTTTTTATTTTTTACTTATTTTTAAATTTTATTTGTAACAGTTTATTGTCATCTTCCATCTTTGTGTTCATTTATATATTTTGTTTTTCTGATGATGATTGAGTAAATTCAATCGAAACATGTCAAATTATTAAGATCTTTTAATGCATTTTATTAGTATTTGACGTCCATTTTAGCAATTAAACATTTTAATATATATTTTTGAAATGTTTTTAATGGACGTATTAGAAACCTTCTATTTATAATTAATGTCAGAAATTTCTTTCTAAAATAAGTTAAATATGAACGACAGAAATACTTTAAATAAAATAATTTAAATAGTTTAAAATAAGATTTTGGGTGTAAAATAATTTTACAATACTTGAGTAAAATTTTCGGCGGTTGTAGTGACAAATGTCTAATCTTTAAAAATAAAGATTGTTTAGTAAAAGTACTTACCATATTTTAATAAAAAGAGGGGAAGTTCTACGAAATCAATGTTTTTTTGTTGTTGTTTTAAGAAACCTAAATTTTGGGGGGGATTTATCACAGCAAAGACAAAGTTTTGATTGAATTGACACGCGTTATTTTAGAAAATAGAGATGGGGGTGCAATGTTGACAAAAGTTAAAACCCAGACATCAATGTTTTTTTTTTATAAAACAGCCTATGACCCAGTTACTTCCTGGGTCCAGTTACCTAGCTTACACGGTAATTTGCTATAGTTTATGTTTTATAGTCATACATAACGTATGAACATAATTACTGCATTGTATCCACATAGCGACTCCTATCAAATCTTTTCTCAACAATTACCTCCACCATCCCCCACATCCTCCCCCCAAATAAAAAGCAGCATCTGGTGAAATCTGGTTTTTTGTACTGGGAAAAATTTATAAATAAAATATCTCCTATTCGTAATTAATTTAAAACTCATTTTAGCAATGATTTGCAAAAAATTAATTCTATACATTGCAGAAGGGATTTTAAAAATTAAAAAAAAATAAAGATGATAAATGAAAAATATTTAAAAAGGGCTTTAGAAACATAATTAGTAATACAATCCTCGATAGAGAAGGGAATATCTTCAGCATCTTATATTATTTTCTTTAATATTAGCTCCCAATCCACATTAAATTGTATTTCTTATAGCAAACTATTATAACAATCGCATATTTTACACTAACCTTTCAAATATTTTAAAGGTTATATCTAATCCTAGTAAGGCACTACTCAGATTTCAAAAAGACTTTGATGCTTCATCTCTATTGTTCATGATGTTTATAGTCTTCTTAGCAATGTAAAATTCATTTTTATCATACATCAGTTTTAAATACATAGTTGTACAATTAAAAGTTATAAGATTTACAATTCTTATTTTAATTAGATCTTTTGTTTTGTTTTTTCTTTGAAACAAGTTTTGAGATATTAATTATTTTTTCTTTTAAGTTTATTGATCTTTTCGAAAATTAATTTGTTTTTTAATTGTATATTATTCAACATTATTCTTTAGAATATGTATTGGAGAAAAATGTAAAAATATGTCAAACTCAACAAATATGAGAAGAAAAGAAATTAATAAAAGTCCTCGTATTAAGACGTTGTCAGTCAATACACAAATTTCCCTCTGTGATGTTTAATCCGTGGTTTGAAATGCATTCGATTTTTTTTTTTTTTTTTTTTTTTTTTTTTTTTTTTTTCAGAATTTTTTTTCGGAAAATTAAAAGTTTTGCCGTCTGTTTTCTGTATGCTCTTCTCAAATGTGTTCCTTTCTTTTTTACTTGCTGAAAAGTTTCTAAAAAAATTATTATAGCTTATTATTATTTTTTTAAGTGTTAAAAGCTTACTTCCAGCTCGACTGCTTTTAACAGTTAAACTATAAAATTAAATGCATATTTTAAAAACATCTTGAGAAAACATTCTTTGAGAAGAGCATATAAAACAGAGAAGACCAAAATTTTAATTTTTCGTCAAGAAATTTAAAAATACAGATGCATTCCTAGCCCATAGGTTTACCATTAGAGAGGGGAATTTGCGTCCTGCTGATAACAAGCCTTAACCATCACAGGAAGATTGTAAAATTTTTTAAAACACACATATAATTAGACTAATAAATACTAATAATTGTAGTGGTGTTAATGGCTCATCGACACTTCATTTCTATTGCCAATACAAAAATTTTCTCAAATCTTTATAAGTGGTCTTTATGTTACTTTTAGAAAATATTGCAAAAAGTATAATTGTCGACCTTGTATTCATAAAACCTGCCGCAATTTTGTAAAAAAATAATTTATCGACTTGCGAATGGTATCATTTCCTTCATAATAAAAAAAAGTAAGAAAAAGTATTCTACTTGGCTTACTTCCGCCTTAAAAAAAGAGGTAAAAGAATAGTTAATATTGGTATTTTTACCAATATTAACTATTCTTTTAGAAAGTTTTGGCGCATTAATTCTTTTTATTTAAATACACAACAACAAACATCAAATCAAAAGCTGTTTTTAATCTGCATGACTGAGTCAATAAAATGTGAGGGCTTCTCATATCTTGGCATCATCATCAATAATGTGGGAAATATACTTTTGCATCAGATAATCTTTGCCATTATTGAAAAAGTTCTAGCATCGATTAGCTAGGGGAAAAATAACTTACCTCATCATTTCTTGTCGTTCAAGATATGTCGCACTAGGAAATGCAATATATATAAAGGTAGATTGTAATCGATTATTTGTCGTAATCCCATTACTTAATCAGCAAAGAATTCTAATGCCGCAGCTGAATTATACCTCGGAAAGACAGAGAGAAGGGGATATTATGGCATTATTATGTGACTTTCAGTGCAGGATTAATATATGGAGAAAAGCTAAACATCTTTATTATTGCAGCCCCCCTCACTTTCGTATTATATTCTATACATAGTTTAGTTTTGTCAAAAAAATTTCTTAGATATTAAACCCTCCGGTTGAAACTCATATAATTCCGAGTTCGGTCGCAATGTGCCAGATAGGCACCTGTTAGAGAATCACCATTAGGATTTAATTGATGCTATTTTTACGCTCTTAAGGGGGCTCAGGGGTTGAAAACTTTTCAAAAAATCGATTTTTTTTATGATCTAGTTTGATTATTCCATTTATTCTTAGCTCAATGCAAAAAAACGCATAAAAATATTAGCATTTTTAACGGAGTTATAAGCATTTATGTACCAATACTTACATAGCCGCATCTATATAATTTCAACTTTAAGTCGTGTTTTCTCAAAACTTGATTTTTGACGACTAACACCAAGATTTGAAGAAAAAACTATTTGATGGAATGGCTTAAATTTTTGTTTGCATACATATAACATCATAATCTAGATTATGAATTAAGGATATAACTATCACTTAATAAAAACAGTATTAAAATATTTCTCAAAGTTGAAAATTTAAAAAAAAACCCTAAAAAATACAACTTTTTTTCCATTAAAAATACTCAAAATATTAAACTGTCTAAAATATATTAATTCATAATCTAGATAATGATGTTATATGTATGAAAAAAAATTAAGCCACTCCATCAAATAGTTTTTTTTTAATCTTGGTGTTAGTCATCAAAAATCAAGTTTTGAGAAAACGCGACTTAAAGTTGAAATTATATGGATACGGCTGTGAAAGTGTTGATACATAAATGCTTATAACTCCGTTAAAAATGCAAATATTCTATGCGGTTTTTTGCATTGACTTAAGAATTAAATGAATAATCAAATTAGATCATAAAAAAATCGATTTTTTGAAAAGTTTTCAACCCCTGAGCCCTCTTATAGGGATCAGTGACATTCATTAGGATGTACAAAGAGAGAATATTTCAAATCAGAGTAAAAAGATGTTGTTTATTACAGTAAAAGTAAATAATATTTTAAAAAACTGAAATTCAAAACCTGCACTAAATTGCCTTTAATTTTCTTTACAAAAATAAACAAAAGCATTATAACCATGAACAAAACAGAATATACAGCTAAGAATATGGTCAGTCTTAGTCGGATTCATTGTCAAAATATTGAGCAGTGGAGACCCGTTGAAGTGTAGCTTTGGTAGATTATTTAAGCATCGAGCAGGCAGATTGATTGCATGATGACATTTATAGCATTTCTAGTTCGACCTCCTTCAGTGTCCTGTTTCTTCAGTACAGGTTATGGATCTTCATAATTTTGATAGGTGTAAAAGTAGAAGATTTCTCCCGTTCATTGATGGGACGATACCTTTTCAAGTGGACTTGCAAGCTGCTTAGAATTCCAGCTACAGTCGGCTCTCGTTAATTCGAACTCGTCGGGATCTCAAGAATAGTTCCAATTATCCAGATTTCGAATTATAGAAAATATGAGAAGAAAACATGTTTAAAGGGGTACTATTACAAAGAAATTAATGTTATAGTGTTTTTAATTTCGGCTGTTATCATTACAATATGACTTAATATTAAATTAAAAGATATAAATATATATATAAACTAATTAAGGAATTAGGAATAAGCACAATGTGACCCATTCCATTGTGAAGAAGGGGTGGAGGTGTCATTGATTCTTAGATGGGGCACTAAAAAAGCTGTATCAAATGAATGGCATTATATGTATGCTAGTTTCAGAACAATTCTAAGGAAAGAGGAAAGAAAGAAAGTTACTTCAAGTTTCTGAAATCCATGAGAAAGGAAGGAAAAATGAAAAATCGGAATTCTTGTTAGTTCGAATTAAACGAAGTCAAAAGGAAATGAGTTCGAATAAATGAAAATTTTTAACGTTATTCTGTCATTGAAAATTTCGAGACTTCGTGTTTAGTTCGAATTAAAATTCGATTTATCCGATTTCGAATTAACGAGAACCGACTGTATCTCCACACTTCTTTGAGGTAGGCTTCCTATTATCAGTTGATCGGCCAACCTTTTCAGGTACACTCTTCTGCGCAGTGTTTCAAGTTGGTTCAAGTGGATCGAGTTGGAGAGATTTTTTCTTTCTGGCGCTAATTTGGCGAAAACTTCGTTTTTAAATACCGGTTGCACATATATTTTATAGTTATTTTCTGTTATTTGTAAAAGGAAATAATAAAAAATGAAAAATGCTTAATTAATAATTATAGAACAAAACAATTTACCTTATTTTAAAAATGAAAATAAAAGTAAATAAGCAGTTTATTAATAAATAAACAATAATACCCGGATTACCATATAAGGCATGAAATCGGCGTTTTATTGCAATCGCACTAATGTGCTGCGTATATGACATTTGTGCCAATTTTTTGAGTGTTGATGCCACCCACATTGAACACCTAAATTGTAAAAAAAAATCACTATTGGCCACACTTGATGTTTTGGCTTACGTCGTATGTAGCGCACATTTGATAGGTAGTCGGAGACCTACTATTGATTGTTTTGTAGAAAGTAATCACTTCTAGTGCGTTGTCATGAAGAGAGAACACAAAAACATGTTTATATTTCCGCCAGGGATGTAGGAAATCAGAACGCTCCTATTATTGAAGATTAAAAATATTTCAAATCTACATATTTCTACAAAATGTTTAAACTTTTATAATTTTCATTCATGAAATGAGCGCAATAAACAATTGTGAGGATAAATAATACAAAATACAGGGTGGGTTAGTTATTAACGTCAGGTGTTCAGAGCCCTGTAGCGAGTAAAGTTTTGGGCGAAACATAACCATATTTGATCAGCATACATAGTAGACCATGGGATTTCGAATTCTTAAAAAAAAAAATAAAGAAAATAAAAAGTTTAAAAAATCGCCACTAGGGGCAATTTTAGCTAAAATGCGACTAAAATGCATTTAATTTGCATAAAATCAGCAATTTTGGCGCACCAAAAGTGTATTAGTGTAAATGCTGAATGATTAAATGGCAAGAAATACAGTACAGATCAATTTTATACTGCTGGAATACTGCCCGAGCGCTGATGTTACCTGCATATTTTTCATCTCTTGTTCGACAATAGCAGTTACAACTTCGTCAACTTGTTATTGACTAGTCACTTTGCGTCCTAGGCCTTGTTGCCGCATAGTTTCAAATCGATGAATCATATTTTGTAAATTTGTTATGCTCATCGGTTCTTTTGGCAAATTCTGTAATAGGTGAAATTCAGGACGAGCATCATCGCAGTTCTCGTTCTGCTGATAACACAGCTTGACTAGTAAAGTATGGTCAGAGTTGATAATGATGAGAACTCTCCCAGCCTTTCCTTTTATACTCATGATTGCTATACACAACTACTTTTATGCAAATTAATACATTTTAGTCGGTAAACAATGCTAAAATTGCCTCTAGTGGCGATTTTTAAAACTTTTTATTTTATTTTATAATTTTTTTTTTCTTTTAAGAATTCGAAATCCCATGGTCTACTACGTATGCTGATCAAATTTGGTTATGTTTGACCAAAACTTTACTCGCTAAAGAGCTCTGAACACCTGACGTTAATAACTAACCGCCCTGTAAGTATCGTCAAAAAATTAACGAGTTCAGACGCAATTACTGAACTCGATATAGTATAATACGGGAAGAGCCTACTCACCGATCTTCATTTCTGTCAGGACCGCATCACATTTTTCAATGCGCGCAAGTAATGAGTTCTCCATTTTCCTTACTATTACAAACATTTTTTCAAATATTTTCGCAATCTTTTTATGATTTTTGTCAATTTCTATACCTTTTTAATGCTTTTATGAACAATATTTAACAAATTTTTCATTACTATTTTTTGTTGAGTTTAACTAAAATTTCCTTTTTAATTAATATCAAAATAAAAATTTGCTATGAATTTAAGTAAAATCAATAGATTTTTAATAAAATAATATATATCAATGAATGTTGTAACAATTTTGTCATAATTTTAAATGAAAATTCAATTTGAAAATATCTACCCCATATCATTCTATGGGATGAAATATATGTTTTGCCAAAGTTTTTCGTCGGAAAATCTTTGACATTGTATTCACGGTCGGACTGCTGGATTAAATGTATCAGAATAGGAAGTTAGCTCTTACTATTGTCGAGCTCATTGGTCGCAATTGGTCTGAGAGGTTACTGGGGTTAGATCTCTATTCAGTGGCGCAGCCAAGGGAGTGGTTTTGGGGTTAAAACCCCTCTCAGAGCTAAGAAAGATCGCTATAATTGCCGCTTATATGATTCAAAACCAAACTTAATATTTAAACGTTTTGGCTTACTTCGGATTCCGCCATTTTTATGAATAAAGGGATTTAATAAAGGGTTTCAATTAAATGGCAAATATTCTACTTAAAACTGTGAAAGCGCATATTACATGGATTAGTTAAGTAAAGATTGGTTATTTAAACTAAATCACTTTTCTGAGACGTATTATGCTGAAAGAATGATGATTTCCTGCCACACATATGCTCTTTCAGTTTAAGTATTATGCAGTGAATATTCTAATTAGTACTGATTTTATTAATTGATGATTCAAATGACCGGCAAACACCTTTAGCAGAAATTCAAAACCCTCCGTAAAACCGAATTCTGGCTGCGCCACTGTCTCTACTCCGACCGAATTAAGGTGAAACTGGCTGAATGTGTTACAAACACCCCGAAAAATTTGCGATTATCTCCACTGTTAAAAATCTGCTGCATTTTGCTGCAACGCACTCCCCTGCTTGTAAAGAAAACGGTTACTTGGGCGTGAAATGGAGCTTTCTCATTGGTTGGAATAGAGATATTATATACAAGCGGTGGAGTGCGTTGCAGCAAAATGCAGCAGATTTTTAACAGTGTACAAAGGCGAAGCATTGCAGCATTCTAGTGACAGAGAGAAGAATGGAAATAATCATGCTGTGCCTGTCAAGCCTGTTGCGACCGACGGAGGGTTAGTGAACCAGAAGAAACTTACTAAATAGTATTAACTATTAAATGTTATATTAAATATTCACTTCTGCTATTTAATATTGTAACGCGTATCATAATTTGATTATTAAAAAGACTCTTTACTGCACGAATTTTTCTATTTTAAAGGAAAAATTTACTTGAAATCTATATATCCGTCTAATAATTGGAAAAATAGTAAAAAATAAAATTTCAAATTTTCAGCTAAAATTTGATATTTTATGGTGTGTGTCATATGTACACCATTGAAGT
The DNA here is from genome assembly GCA_964019185.1 of Maratus speculifer. Classification (NCBI taxonomy): domain Eukaryota; kingdom Metazoa; phylum Arthropoda; class Arachnida; order Araneae; family Salticidae; genus Maratus; species Maratus speculifer. The sequence continues at coordinate 282,208,017 of OZ025294.1, forward strand.
TTTAAAATATTGTATTGATATATTTTGCAACTAAATGGGTTTAAATTATTTAATTTTATCTGCTTGACATTCTGCAACTGTTGGTAGAATAATATTTTAAATATCAAGTAAAAATAATGAAAGTAAATTTCACCTTTTTTCAGACTCACAGAGTGACACAGTAACAAAATGACTGACTAGGGAACGTTCCCAGATGTAAGTTGTGGATTTGGACGAATGTGGTATCAAGAGAACGATCTCGTCATGTACGTTAAAAAGTGCAATGGAACTACCCGTCCGAATCCAACCGTTTCCGAGATATCAGCACTTGAAGTATAAATGAAGACGTACGGGAAAACTTTGTAGAATGAGAAGTAAGTTATTGGAAGGACAATTAAAAACAATGCAAAGAAACTTTTAGCTTACGAACAATTTAAATATCTGCCTGTATATTTATCTATTCATTCACACTTCAAGTACTGATATCTCGAAAACGGTTGGCTTCAGACGGGTAGTTCCATCGCACTTTTTAACGTACATGATCAGATCTTTCTTTTCATACCACACTCGTCCAAATCCACAACTCACACCTGGGAATGTTCCTTAGTGAGTGACAGGGAGACGCACAAAAAGACATTTTCTAAAAACTCTCAAATCGTGTTCAGGACCTCCTAAAATGTATAAATCCATCGAAAATTGGAAGTTGAAATTCTTCACGAATCCAATACTCTCGTCTTGCAAAAATAGAAGAAAGTAAAACTTACCTCATCATTTCTTCTTGATCAATGATATGACTCACAACAAAATATATAATATATCAAAGTAGATTGCGATCGATTATTTGTCGTAATCCTATTACAGTCCTCCCCACTTAATCGGGTAACGGATAATCGAATACCCCGCTTATTCGAATAGAAACCTCCGGAACCGAATTTTATCCCATTGGGCTAATGTTAATTTACCCGCTTAATCGAATAGTTTTCACGAAACGTCCTCGCTTAATCGAATAACAAATAAGTGAAACAATTTGAAAAATGGGTGTGAAAAACACGTTTCAATTGGAATTTTCTCCACATTTTTTGTCATTTTCGGTTGTTACACAGAAAACAAATTTCCAGAACTCTCGGCATAAATTTCGCCTGGCAGGTGTGTATAATGGACTGATCAAGTGAGTTCCGTTCCTTGTTCATTTTTTCGAATTAATTTCAAAAAGAGTGAAATAAATTGTATAGTAATTTCGATCAATTTTGTATTTCATTTACTTTCGTTTGTCAAGACTTTTTTTTCACTTTTTCGATTTTTTTGGAATTGGCAGAAATGAAATATATGATCTGTAGATTTTGACAACATTTTCTTATCAAATAACTAAAGAAAAAAAAATTAATTTTTTTTTTTTTTGAACATTTCTTTCCCATTATATAGATTCAATTTTATAAACGATAATGAATGAATATTCCTGCGTATTTTTTGCAGTAAATAAAAATCATTGAGATAGTAAAAATGAGTAAAGTCATGAATGATTAAGTACATGAAATATTATCGTTGCATCAATAATTTTTAAAGAATGATATTATACGCATTTTAAAAGAATTCTATTACGATTTTTTTGTAAAATGGCAACTAAAAATTTTCAAACAAATAAAATTATTAAATTCGTTATATAAACTGTTATTCGAATTCGAAGGTTGAAAATTGAGCCAAATGAAACATATTTACTATAAAGAAGTAATTACTATTAGTATTACTACTACTACTAGTTACTTCTGCTATATACTACTACTATTACAGTCCTCCCCACTTAATCGGGTAACGGATAATCGAATACCCCGCTTATTCGAATAAAATCCTCCGGAACCGAATTTAATCCCATTGGGCTAATGTTATTTTTCCCCGCTTAACCGAATACTTTTCACGAAATGTCCTCGCTTAATCGAATAACAAATGAGTGAGGCAATTTGAAAAATGGGCGTGAAAAACATGTTTCAATTGGAATTTCCTTCACACTTTTTGTCATTTTCGGTTGTTACACAGAAAACAAATTTCCAGAACTCCCAGCATGGATTTCGCCTGGCAGGTGTATCAGTACTGGTCAAGAAAGTTCCCTTCCTTGTTCATTTTTTCGATTTAATTTCAAAAATGGTGAAATAAATTGGACAGTTATTTCGATCAGTTTTGTATTTTGTTTACTTTCGTTTGTCAAAAGACTTTTTTTTTTCAGTTTTTCGATTTTTTTTTCAGTTATTTTTAATGGAGATACTTTTATTTTCAAAACCGGTTCCGAAACTGAAATCATCTTCATTAAAAATATCAGCAATAAAAATCGAATGTTAAAAACTACGACGCCCTTTGTACAGATCGATCTCAGCTATCCATTGCAAAAAAGATCATTTAAAAATATTGAAATGCGATAGAGATATCTTTATAAATTTCTTCTATAGGATTAACAATAGCGAGTAAAACCTTTCGCTTGATTGAAATAGCTCTTTAATAATAATGTGTTGTCACTTAGAGGCTCAAGATGATAATTGTGATACCATTCGAAAAAAATCTCGTTCATTTTTTACTCTAAAATTTGACAAAAGCCACTTTCATATACTTTTTTAAGCCTGTATAAATTACGTAAATTAAATTCTAATAACAAAATTTGGACCCAATTCACATGATCTGCATTAAATTTAATGTAAACAAAATGCATGTGTTTACTGTCATTGAACTATTGCGTATTTACTTGTCATTTTGTTTTTATTTCAGTTTGTATTATCCTATTAAAGTTTTTAACGATTTTCTTACTCTGATAATTAAATATACTATATTTAATAATTTTGTCATTTTATTACACATTAAATATTACATTTATATGCCTCCCCGTTTAATCAAATACCCCGCTTAATCGAATATTTTTTCTGGAACCGCCAATATTCATTTATGCGGGGCCGACTGTACTTAATCAGTAATGACTTGTAATGTAGCTTCTAAAATATTTCTTTATGGAAAAAAAGGCAAGTTATGACTTTATTATGTGACTTACACTACGTGATTGTGATCATAAAAAGAGTGGCCTTCTTTTTTTCTTTTTTAATTCTGCGTAACCTTTTTGTAATATTCCTTGTTGGTAACTGTCAAAAATATTCTCAAATAAATTCCGTCAAAATGAAATTATTCTAAAGTATTCTATTATTACTTTATTCTACCCTTACAAGAAGAAAGTATTGAATTCGTGAAAAACATCGACTTCCGGTTTTCAATGGATTTATGCGTTATTGAAGGTCTTGAACACGATTTGATGGTTTTTAAAAAAAAATGTCCCTGTGAGTCTGTATGTGATAAAAATTTTGTGGGCGATCAATCTCAAGAACTAATGCATAAAATTTCACAAAACTTTAGATTCAGTAATACCTTGATATAAGCTGGAGCTATAATCAGTTTTTGGTGTATATTGCTCAAGTGGCACTACTCTACTGCATTATTCGCATTTTCCACAATAGATATATGTCCAAAACTAATGCACGGATATTCATAAAATTTTAGATTTAGTTAGTCTTTGATTTAATTTGTTTCTGATACATTTTGTTGTACATCGCTCAACAGGTGGCACAGCTAAGCTTCATTATTCCTCAATGTCGCAATAGCTCTATCTCAAGAACTAATGTACGAATTTTCACCATACTTCCTATTCAGTTAGCACTTTACATAGAATAGTGTTGCTTAGTTTTTGGTATAAATTGGCCAACAGGTGGCGCTTCTATGCTGCATTTTTTCAGGATTTCGATATAGCTGTATCTCAAAAATAACGACTGAATTTTCATCAAATTTCAGATTCAGTTAGTACCTGATAAATACTGTGATGATAGATCCTTATTAGTTTTTTGTGTACATAACCCAACAGGTGGCGGTATTATGCAAACTTTTAAAGATTTCCGCAATAGTTCTATTTCAGAGACTAATGCACGGATCTTCATCAAACTTCAGATTCAGTTAGAAGTTGACATAAAATATTTTGACTAGATTTTGGTGTAAATCACCTAACTAGTAGTGCATTTTCCCGGAAGTATTTGCATGTATCAGATAAAAGAAAGTTTTGGGTATGCCACATCTGACTACTTGAATTATTAAATAACTTAAAAATAAGATAAATAAGTAAACAATATCAAAAATTTAATTAATAAATTAGTAAAATTTTGTATTTATTTATTTACTAGCAGTTACCCGTGACTTCGTTCACATAACATTTAAAGAAGAAATAATTGATCAATCAAGCAAAAAATTTCGATGATGAAAAGCATGTGTAATTAACTTTTTATCGCGAATTTATGGTAAAAAAACTTTTGATAATCCCTATTTGCTAATTTGTTTGCTGGTCAAAATTTTCCTTTCAGCCATTAATACTAATAGATAGAAACATTCTTGAATTCTTTTGTTCAGCCCTGTAGTTTTCAAAGTGCCTTTAATTCACGAAAGTATCTTTCTAAAATTTATTTCAAACAAAAATATTTTTTATTACTACCTAAATTACATTTTCAGAAATTATCATCCGAAGACAACCTTGTATCCAGTTCTTTGCGGGACCCTGTTTATCATTTTATATATATACTACAAACATTTCTTAGTTTACTAAATGCAGTTCAAAATAAAAATGCATATTTTATTTAAAAACCACCTTTAAGTAAATTACGCTCATATTCAGTAATCTTTCCGAGATCTTTTGGGTAACCCTGTATATCTAAATTAAACTATTTATACTATTACCATTTATACTCTCCATTTAATATGCATACATTTAGCGAAACTTAAAAGCACATATCATAATTCAAAATGCATTTTATCCATGCAACAGTCATCATCCATGATATACAGTACTTCGGATAGAATATATAATATTTGAAATCTTTTGTGTGTCCCTGTAAATACTATGCACTTCGTATTATGCATGAAATAACTTACATTAAGCCTCAGAAACATATATCAATTTGATTATACATGAAATCGTTTATCATAATTAAAATATGTCGGAAACTGTTCCTCCCTTTATTCCTATGCAATGGAATTCTTGTGTCTGACCCTGTAAATGAATAGTAAGTGCCCTTTTCACTACATACTTTACAAAATGCATATTTTAGTGCACTTTGTAAATGCATATAAATTTGAATATGTTCTACAGGCTGTAACATCGTTAAATTTAATTAAAACGATTTTTCCCCATAATGCCGTAATATAAGGAAATTTTTTGACTATCCCTGTAAACAAACTAATCATGGTAGAAACTTTATTTTCAATAGGTATTCGTGCTAGGTAAACGTTAAGAACGTCCAAAAATTTCATGGAAATCGGAGTATATTTACGAAAGTTAGAAAGCGACCAGTCAGACAGACAAACCGAAAGCATAACTTTTCAACTTTGTTCGAAAGTGTTAAAAAATCGAGCCAAAAATATATTAATCAGTGATTTTATTTTCCACCTTTTCCCCACAAAAAATTTCTTCCATTGATAGTTATGAGTTTTGAATAAAAATATTCATTTGTATGTAACTTATAACTTATTAATTAGTGTAAGTAAAAAATATTTCTGATTCATTTTAAATATGACGTCATTATTTATCTCGCTCCATTAGCTACTGATATTCATACCCTTTGTATTTTTAACGACTGCTATAAAGTACCTGTTTTATTTCAACTATGACGTCACATTTTCATGGATGAACCATTTTATTAAAAATATAATTCTTTTTCGTTCTTTTTACTTTTAATTTATGTCACCATATTTTACACAAAAATTCCCATTAACTAAACAAATATCCTTGTTAAATGTATTATAAAAAATACACCTTTTATTTTTATTTAAAACATGACGTCATATTTATTTTCTTTTAAATTATTTTATTATAGTTTTTTCGCGTGGAAGTTTTCTATTAAAAATTCATTGCCGCTGAAAAATTATTATTCAAATTTTTTATTTTCTTGGCAACAGGAAAGGAAAATGGTTAAATTTTATCTGAAAAATGCCTATTGATTTTGTATGAAAAATAATTGAATTTTGAATTATTAAGGAAAATATTTAAATAAAATAAATAAAAATTACCCTATTATTTAATCCGGACTTCTAACTTTACGTCTGCAAAATTTCAAAGCAATCGATTCAGTAGTTACGGCGTGAAAGCGGAACAAACAAACAAACAAACAAACAAACTCACTTTCCGATTTATAATATTAGTAAGGATTTATTTTTTCTTCTTCTTTTTTTGCAGTATGTTTTTTAATCAAAATAAACTTTTGATACATTTATTATTTTACTCAAATTTATTAATGTAAAGAAAGATATAGGAAATATTGATTTTAATCTGAATGGTTGAGTCAGAAAAATGCAAGCTGTTTTATTTTAACATATTTATCAAAAATATGGAAAATATACATTTTATCAGATAATCTTTGCTGTTATCCGAAATGTTCTATCATCCATTAGTCCATGAAAAATTAACTACCTCATCATTTATTGTCGTTCAAGGTATGTCTCACTGCGAAATATATCGTATACCAAGGCGGATTGGGGTCGATTTTTTGTCGTAATCCTGTAACTTATTCAATAATGACTATTAATATGGCAGGTGAAATATTCCTTTATAGAGAAAAAAGAAATTATGACTTTATTATGTGACTACACAACATGATTGTGTTCATAAAAGAAATGGCCTTTTTATTTATTTTTTAATATTCTCTGTCTTTTTTATGTTATTTCTTTTTGAAAACTCAGAAATATTCTCAGATAAATTCAGTAAAAATGATCACATTCAGAAATATTCCTTTATTCAGTAGTTTTATGTTGTGATAAATATATATATGCTTTAATTGCCAAATAGTTTTTTTTTTTTTTTTAAATAAGGTGTTAGGATACCTTTGAAAAAGCAAAAAGATTATTATGTTCCAAGCTTTTAAACTTGTGTAATAAGTCAAAAATAAATATAAAACTTAATTTAATGTTCATTTTTAAGATTTATATTGAAAAATGTATAAATACTTGCAAATTCATGAATAAATATTTAAATATTAAGTTTAAAAATATATCTGTTAATAAGAGAAATAACATACTCATTTTGCGCGTGATAAAATCTGTAAATATGCATACAGATAGGAAAACTTGGTAAAAATAAATACATAATAGTGTTAAATTTATATTAAAACAAAAATATTTGTAAAAAAAAATATTGACTAAATTAAAAAATAACTTAATAATTTGAAAAAAAATTAAATTTTCAATTTTTTAAGAATATTTTCAAAGTACAAATAGAAAAAGTAAAATCTTACCTTTTTTTGTTTTAAGTTGTAGCTAATACAGAAATGCATATGGCATTAAAATTTCTTTGATTGTGTGGTATTTTATACTTTTACTTTTCAGGTTAAACGGTAGATGGCGCCCCTTGTCTATTCCATGGAATTATGTAAGGAACATAATGTATCTACGTTCCAGATAGTTGTTCTGTGTTTACAATATGTGTATATGTCGTCTGTAGTGCCGTCAGTTTTATTAAATATGTTTGTGTGTAAAAAGTCGCCCACCTCGATTATTTTAGTACTGTTCATTGCCTTACATTTAAATGCTTAAAGATAGTATAATGGCGACGAGATGTTAAAAGTTTCTACCGTAAAAATTTTAAAGGAATAACGGCGCGCCCAAGAGAAATGGCTTCTTCTTTCGTTTTTGCGTTCGACAAACATACAAGATAACAGCAGCTTTCCAGAATATATCAGCAGCTTTAAAACAAGGGGGTGGTAAGTACATTGAATTTTAAAGTACTTTTTTTTTCCTGTGTTATTGCATAAAGAATACGATGTTTTCATTCAAGGAATATGATGATAAAGTAGAAACATTTCAGGCTTATATTAAACGCCTGGAACAGAATTTTATTCTGAATGAATTAAAAGAGGAAAAAAAAGTTGCAGCCCTTTTATCTTGCATGGGCCCTAAGCTGTATAATTTACTGAGTAATTTATGTTTCCCTAAAGAATGTGAAACATTAAAATATTCGGAGATTGTTGATATATTGATAAAGCATCTAAGCCCCGCCCCCAACAAATTTATTGAAAGAATCAAATTTCGTAAGTGTTACCAAAATGAGTCGGAATCAGTTCAAGATTTCGCTGCTAGATTAAAGAAAAATACAACTTTTTGTTGTTTTACGGGTGATACATTAAATGAAAATTTACTTGAACAATTTTTACGCGGTTTGAAAAGCGAAAGCATTCAAAATAAATTGATTACGCAAGTAGAGGATTTAACTTTTGAGAAAGCAGTGGAGAAAGCTTTATCCTTACACAATGTAGATATTGAAATTTCTGAAATTAAAAATAAAAATTTCAGTATTAATAAAATTTCCAGTTCAAAAAATGTACACCCAAAGAAATTTTCTAACGACTGTCAGAAGTCAAATGTCAACAATCATATAAATAATACAATTCCTGAAGCAAATAAAAGTAAATTAAAATGTTATAGATGCGGAAATACTTCCCATCTAGCCAATTCATGTAGATTTATTAATGCTACTTGTAAAATATGTAAGAAAAAAGGCCATATTGGAAAGGTTTGTAGAAGTAAAACTTTCCAAAAACACGTAAATTCGGTAGATACAGTAAATGTATTAACTATAAAAAATACAGGTGCAAATCCTATTAAATTATCTGTGTTAATTGAAAATAAAGCCAGAGCGGATATGGAATTGGACACCGGTTCGGGAATTTCTGCTGTTCCTTTAAAAAGATTTCGCAGAATTTTTCCTGATTATAAAATATTTCCTCCAGATGTTCAGTTAAAAACTGCAACTGGTGAAATTTTTAAACCTGTAGGTTATGTTGAAGTAAATGTTACTTATGAAAATAAAACAGAAAAGTTAAAATTATATTTGATAAAAGAAGATACTTTTCCATTATTATTTGGCCGAGATTGGGCCTCTGCATTCGATATTTTTCCACATAATTTAAGATCTGTTTATGTTAATGAGACTGTAAATTATTCTGATAAATTACAAGAATTGTTAAATGATTTTTCTGATTTATTTTCTGATAAAGTAGGGGAAATTAAAGGGTTAAAGGCAGAGCTTTACCTTGAAAAGGATGCTACACCCATATTTTGTAAAGCTAGGACTGTTACTTATGCACTACGTGCTGCAGTCAATGAGGAATTACAAAGATTAGAAGAAGCAGGTATAATTAAACCAGTTACAAATAGCAAGTGGGCAACCCCGATTGTTCCAGTGGTAAAATCTAATGGTAAAATACGCTTATGTGGAGACTTTAAAGTCACATTAAATAAATATCTGAAAGTAGAAAAATATCCCTTGCCTAAAATAGAGGATATGTTAGCTACTTTAAGTGGTGGTGTTCATTTTACAAAAATTGATTTAAATCAAGCATACCTCCAATTGCCCGTTGATGAGGAATCCCAGGAATTATTAACCATTAATACACCTAAAGGATTATTTCAGTTTCTTAAATTACCAATGGGTCTTAATAGTTCTCCTGCTATATGGCAAAGAAAAATCGAACAAATTTTAAGTGGAATTGAGGGAATTACAATTTTTATTGATGATATAGGAATAACTGGGGAAACGGACGAAATTCATTTGCAAAGGTTAAAGCAAGTATTAGAAAGGTTGAGAAATTATAATATTCGGATAAATAAGGAAAAATCATTCTTCATGGCAGATGAAATTACTTATTGTGGGTATAAAGTGGATAAACATGGTATTCATAAAACACCAGATAAAATAGAAGCAATTGTAAATGCCCCTAAGCCAGAAAATGTTTCCCAGGTAAAAGCATTTCTTGGTCTTGTAACTTATTATGCAAAATTTGTACCGAATTTATCGACAATTGCACATCCTTTGAATAATTTGCTTAAAAAGAATGTAAAGTTCAACTGGTCTTACAAATGTGATCAAGCGTTTAAAAAAATAAAAAGAGAAATTACTTCGGACAGAGTGCTGACGCATTTCAATCCTAAATTACCTTTAATCTTAGCTACGGATGCTTCTCCATATGGTATCTCTGCAGTTCTTTCGCATGTGATGCCAGACAAGACTGAAAAGCCTATTGGATTTGTATCCAGAACCTTGAATAATGCCGAAAAACGGTATAGTCAAGTAGATAAGGAGGCATTAGCAATAATATTTGGTGTTAAGAAATTTTTTCAATATTTGTACGGTAACAGATTCACTTTGTTTACTGATAGTAAACCATTAGTTTCAATTTTTTCACCTTCTAAAAGTATTCCGGTTTTATCAGCTGCTAGAATGCAAAGATATGCCATATATTTACAAGCGTTCCAGTATGACATCCGCTATAAGAAAACTACTGAACACGGTAATGTCGATGCACTCTCACGTCTTCCATTACGTAGTGAAGATTTGCCCCACGAATATAATTCAAATGAAGGACTTGATGAATCGGAAATCATTCAAATAAATCAACTTTCTGTTTTACCTTTAAATGCTAAATCTATTGCTTCAGCTACAAAAACCGATCCTCTTTTGCGACAAATTTTTCATCACCTCATTTCTGGTTCAGAAATTCCTAAGAATTTACTTTTTGGTGGTAAACAAGAAGAATTTACTCTTCAGCATGGTTGTATTTTAAAAGGTTGTAGGGTAGTTATCCCAGAAATCCATCGACAACAAATATTAAAGGAATTACATTTTGGTCATTTTGGTATAGTGAAAATGAAATCTTTAGCCCGTAGTTTTGTATGGTGGCCAGGAATAGACCATGATATAGAAGATATTGCAAGAAATTGCTCTATTTGTGTAAATTTGAAAAATAATCCTCCTAAAGTTGATACACATCATTGGGAATGGCCTACTGCTCCATGGCAGAGAATTCATATTGATTATTTTGGTCCTGTTAACGGAAAAATGCTTTTGTTAGTGGTTGATGCTTATAGTAAATGGCCAGAAGTATTTATAGTTCCTAGTACAACTTCAGAAAATACAATTATTTGTCTTTCTTCTCTCTTTGCACGATACGGTTTTCCTATTTCTTTGGTATCAGATAATGCTAGGCAGTTTACATCTGAAGAATTTGAAATGTTCTTAAAAAGTCATGGTGTAAAACATAAGTTTAGTGCACCGTACCATCCATCTACAAATGGACAGGCTGAGAGATATGTGCAAACGGTCAAACGTGGATTAAAAGCCTTAGCGTCTGAACCAGGTACTTTACAAATGAAGCTGAATAACTTTCTTATGCAGTACAGGAAGATGCCACATGTTACAACGGGGGAAAGTCCTGCATCTTTATTTCTAAAGCGTCACATAAGAACAAACATAGATTTGATCGTGCCAAATGTTGCAAATTTTGTTCATGAAAAGCAAACTGCAAGGAAATCTAAAGTTAAAGTAAAAGAATTTGAAGTCAACCAGAAAGTAGCTGTAAGAAATTATACTCCAGAAGCCAAATGGAAAATTGGTCGAATTGTAGCAAGAGAAGGAAAATTACATTACAGAGTTCAAGTTGGTTCGAATATTTGGAAAAGGCATGTGGATCAAATAACTAATGTAGGAGAAGATATTTCTTTAACCAATGATCCAAATTCAGAAGAAAATGTTACAGAAAATTTTAGAAGTGAAAATACAAGTGTGAAGCAAGATGATTTTCCACCCTTACAGTCAAGTTTCACAGATCCGCAACCAGTTGACTCTCATGTTCCAGTTGTTCCAGATCCTACTCCAACTGACTTTCATAATCCTGATTCTTCGAGTTCTAATTCAGCTAACTCTGATAATATTCACCAAAAACCGTCGGTTCCTACTAGTGCTACAGTTGATGCCCCTGAACATGTAAAAACTAATTCTTCTTCTTCTCCACAGGTACTTAGAAGGTCCAGAAGACATCGAAGAGCTCCTGACCGACTTCATTACTAAGTGGGGAAGAGCTGTGGTATTTTATACTTTTACTTTTCAGGTTAAACGGTAGATGGCGCCCCTTGTCTATTCCATGGAATTATGTAAGGAACATAATGTATCTACGTTCCAGATAGTTGTTCTGTGTTTACAATATGTGTATATGTCGTCTGTAGTGCCGTCAGTTTTATTAAATATGTTTGTGTGTAAAAAGTCGCCCACCTCGATTATTTTAGTACTGTTCATTGCCTTACATTTAAATGCTTAAAGATAGTATAGATTGCTATGCACAGTTTTTAGTAACAGACAGTATCAAAACACATCGTTTGGAATAAACGCGACGCAAAGTTTAATTATTATATTCCATATCACAAATGTAGTCTTAATAAAATTACCATAATTAGCAAACTATTAGAATTTTTTAATGCAGATTTTTGCATATTGTTCAATAAGGATTACAGAATCAAAAGATGCTTTAAAATATTCAAAAATTTTGAAAGTTTAAAGTTATTTTTACCCCCTTAAATAAATAATTAAACAATATCAACAAAACATTGTAATTATTATTATTATTATTATTATTATTATTATTATTATTATTATTATTATTATTATTATTATTATTATTATTTCTTCTTTTTCTTCAATATTTTTTAACGAAGCATACGTTTGATATGATATTTATTTTATTCAAATTTATTAATGTAAAAAATCGAGAAAAGGTTAGTTTCAATTTGAACAGTTGTATCAGAAACACGCAAAGCTGTCTTATTTCAACATCCTCATCAAAAATATGGAAGACATACGTTTTTATCAGATAATTTTTCTTTTTATTCAAAAAGTTCTACATCCATTAGTCTGGAAAAAATTAACTATCTCAACGTCTTCTTGTCGTTCAAAATATATTTCATTTCAAAGTACATAATATAGCAAGAAAGCTTACGATCGATTATTGGTCATAATCCTGTTACTTAATCAGTAATGGCTTGTAATGAAGCAGCTAAAGTATTACTTCGATACCTATGAATGAAAAGAGTAAAAAAAGAGATTTTGACTTTATTATGTAACCCACACTATATAATTGTGTTCATTGAAACGAGTAGCCACTTTTTTTTTCAATACTATCTCACCTTTTTAGGATATTTATTGTTAGTAAATAGAATGAGTAATACAGAAATGAATATGTCGTTAACATTTCTTTTGATTGCCATGCACAGTTTTTTAGTAACACTGCACGCAGTATCAAAATTCATCATTTTGAATAAACGCGGCGCAAAGTTTAATTATCATATTTCATCACTGGGAAACAGGGATGTAGTGGAGGGCATAAGGAGGTATACGCCGTATACCTTCTGGAAGTTTTAAGGAACACCGTATATTCTCTGTTTCTCAAAAAAGCTATTGTATACATACTTTAGAGTATGCACTGTAGAATATACCCTCTGCTAAGAGAATATACCCTCTGGTTTTTTTACGACTACACCATTGCTGCGAAATACATCGTATATCAAAGTAGATTGTGATCGATTATTTGTCGTAATCCTGTTACTTTATCAGTAATCACTTGCAATGCAGCGGCTAAAACATTTCTTTATTAGAGAAAAAAGAAAGGTTTGCGACTTCATTATTTGACTTACACTGTGTGATTCTGGTCATAAAAAGAGCGGCCTTTTTTTAATAATCCTGTTCCTTTTTATGTATCTTGTTTTAACTGTCAGAAATATTCTCAGATAAATTCAGTCAAAATGATCGCTTTCAGAAATATTCGTTTATTCATTCTCAAATTTTTTAATTAAAAAATTGAAAAAAGTTTGGCTTTAATACGAACGACTGAGTCAGAAAAGCGAGAAGCTGTCTTATTTTAACATCTTCAACAAAAATATGGGAAACATACATTTTTAACAGATAATGTTTGCCGTTATTGAAAAATATCTACCATATACATTAGACCGTGAAAATATTAACCTCATCATTTCTTTTCATTAAAGGTATGCCTCGTTACAAAATACGTAATAAATATCAAAGTAGATTATGATCGATTATTTGTCACAATTCTGCTACTTAATCAGTAATGACTTGTAATGCAACGGCTAAAATATTCCTTCATTGAAAAAAGACAGGTTATGACTTTATTATGTGGCTTACACAACATGATTTTGTTCATAAAAGAGATGGCCTTTTTCTTTTTCTTTCTTTATATATATATGCATATATTTCCTCACCTTTTTAATATATTTCTTGTCGGAAATATTCTCTGATAAATTCAGTCAAAATAAATGCATTCAGAAGTATTCTCCTATTTAGCAATTTTATGTTATATAAATATATTTATGTGTATGCTTAATTATTAAGTAACTTTAAAAAATAAGTAAACAAATAATATCAGCAAAATATTTTAATTACTATTGTTATTATTATGATTATTATTGTTATTATTTGTCATTATTATTATTATTATTGTTATTATTTATCATTATTATTATTATCATTGCTATTATTTGTCATTATTATTATTATCATTGTTATTATTTGTCATTATTATTATTACCATAATTACAGATTTCTTATTATTATTTTCAGTATTATTTAAACCTAAACAAACTTTTGATATGATATTCATTTTGCTTAAATTCCATAATGTAAAAAAAAAGAACAATGTCAATTTTAATCTGCACGGTTCAATAATAATAAAAAAAAATGTTTTTTATTTTCTTATTTTTATTTAAAATATGAAAATATACATTTTTATCAGATAATTTTTGCTATTCTTAAAAATATTGTGCAATCAATAAGTTGGGTTGGTAAAAAATTGCTACGCCACCATTTCTTGTCGTTTAAGGTCACAATGACATACATTATTTAGCAAAGTAGACTTGGATCAATTATTTATCCTGTTCCTTATTCAATAAGGATTTATAATGAAACAACTGAAATATTTCTTTTAGAGGAAAACAAGCTAATAATTATGATTTTATTATGTGTCTGACATTATATAATTGTTTCATAAAAAGAGAATCATTTTATACATTTTCCTGTCTAGTTAAAAAGTGTTTGAGGATTCGATTAATCTGGCTATCTGGCTCTCTGGCCACGCCCAAACGCCCATAAATATAGTCCGATTATCATGGAATCAATATATACATTACTCTAGTTTACCATACCATGTTTTATATTAAAAATTAAGTTTATAGTTTTTAAATTTCATTTAGAGAAACACTCAAAAGAGCGCAGTTACATTATATTCTATAGATTAAATTGTTTGCAGTGTATTTTAATATTGTTATACTATTTCAAACATATTTAAACTATTATAACGGCACTACTAAATTATTATAAGGGCACTTAAGGTCACTACTAAATGCTTACTATAGAGTATGGTGTGCATAGCATTTATCGTTCATTTACAAGGACACACGAAAAACTTAGGTTAAAGTACTGTCTTTGAACAATAATTAATGAAAGTATATTTTCAATCGTAATGCATTTTTAAATTACACTAAAATTTTGTATATATCTTTTATAAACGAATTCAATAGTCCAGGGATGTGCAAATGAATTCGAGTACATTTTTACTTACAGACGCAAGTAGAGGAAAAGTGGGCGTCCGACCTCAGGAGGAGGAGCAGAGGAGCCGGAGCAAGCAGCAGTGAGCAGCTCCTCCTCTGCTCCTCCTCCCAAGCACCTGCTCCTCCTCTGGTGCTCCTGCTTTTCCTCACGTGATTCTACTCTAAGAGGAGGGGTCAAATGATTTTTTTTTTATTTTAAGCGGGAATTTCAGGGAGTTAGAATTTTTTTAATCATACTATAGTACGATGGGGTTTTTTAATTTTAATGTCTGGTGCTCCTGCTCCTCCTCACACGATTCTACTCTAAGAGGAGGGGTCAAAGGATTTTTTTTTTAATTTTAAGCCGGAATTTTAGGGAGTTAGAAATTTTTACCATACTATAGTATGAGGGTGTTTATTAATTTTAATGCGGGGACTTTAAAATTTTCGGCGTGTTACAGTACGTGCGGTATGTTTTTCGATTGAATATTGCTGTTGTTCATTTAAAAAGGTCATTAAAAAGTAATTAAAAATTAGGAATGAAGCGACTTTTTTTTTTCACCGTGTTCTTTGATGAGGGGTTAAGCGGGTATTTCAAGGACATAGAATGTTTTTTTTCTGTACTATTGTACGAGTGGTTTTTAATTTTGATGTGGGGACTTTAAAATTTTTCGGTGAACTTTAGTTTAAGGATTTTTTTTTTTTTAGCCGAAATTTTGGGTAGATTGATTTTTTTTTTTTCACCGTGTTTTAAATAAGGGGTTAAGCGGATATTTTGGGATATAGAATGTTTTTTTCTGTACTATTGTACGAATGGTTTTTAATTTTAATGTGGGAACTTTAGAATTTTTCAGTTTGGTGTAATTTAAGAGTTTATTTTTAGCACTTTCCAACAAAGTTGAAAAGTGCTTATGCATTCGGTTTGTCTGTCCGTCTGTCCGTCTGTCCGTCTGGCCGGATGGCCGTCTGTCCGCGCTCTAACTCCCGTAAATATACTCGGATTGCTATGAAATTTTCATACGTTATTGAGGTTTACCCTAGCACGAACCCTATTGAAAATGAAGTATATTCCATGATTAGTTTATCTACAGGGCGAATCAAAAGTTTCCCATTACATTACGGCCTATGGGGAAAAATCGTTAATATGCTCAGATTGCCATGGAATTTTAGGACGTTATTGAGGTTTACCCTAGCACAAGTCCTCCTAAAAATGAAGTATCTACCATGATTAGTTTATCTACAGAGAGAATCAAAAGTTTCCCATTACATTACGGACTATGGGGAAAAATCGTTAATATACTCGGATTGCCATGAAATTTTAGGACGTTATTGACATTTACCCTAGCACAAGTCCTATTGAAAATGAAGTTTCTACCATGATTAGTTTATCTACAGAGAGAATCAAAAGTTTCCCATTCCATTACGGCCTATGGGGAATAATCGTTAATATACTCGGTTGCCATGAAATTTTAGGACGTTATTGACGTTTACCCTAGCACAAGTCCTATTGAAAATGAAGTTTCTACCATGATTTGTTTATCTACAGGGCGAATCAAAAGTTTTCCATTACATTACGGCCCATGGGGGAAAATCGTTAATATACTCGGATTGCCATGATATTTTAGGACGTTATTGACGTTTAAGCACAAGTCCTATCGAAAATGAAGTTTCTACCATGATTAGTTTATCTACAGGGCGAATCAAAAGTTTCCTATTACATTACGGCCTATGGGGAAAAATCGTTTCAAAGGAATTTTAAAGATGTTATACCCTGTCAAACATATTAAAATATGCATTCTATAAAATATAAGGTGAAAATGTAGCTATTATTCATTTACAGGGCCACACAAAAGAATTCCATTAGCTAATGGTAAAAGGAGGAATTGTGTGTGACATATTTTAAATATATTAAGCTTTTTCATGTATAATAAAATTGATATATGTCACTGAAGCTTAATATAAATTATACGCAACTGTCTTGGATTAAGAAGTACATAGCATTTACAGGGCCATACAAAAGATTTCAAATAGTATATTCTTTCTGAAGTACCGTATATGTGTCCGATGATGGCTGATGGAGGGATGAAATGCATTTTAATTATGATATTCGCGTTTATATTTCGCTAAATATATGCACATTATATGGTGTGTATAAATGTTATAGTTGATATACAGGGCTACCCAAAAGAGCTCACCAACGTTACTGAATATGAACGTAAACTATTTAAACGTGGTTCTTAAATAAGCTATGCATTTTTACTCTGAGCTGCATTCAATTTACTGAGAAATGTTTGCAGAATATATATAAAGGGATATACAGGGCCACGTAAAGAATTCGGTATATGGACGCCTATATATGATGATTTATGAGAATGTGATTTCAGTTATTTTAAAAGTGTTTTAGTTTACAATAAATTTTAGCCTAATGCTGACGTGTAATAAAGATACAATGTAAACTACAGGGCTGAACAAAAGTATCCAAGTATGTTTCCATATAATAGTATGAATTGCTGAAAAAGAAATTTCAAGCTACTGGGTATTTTCTTGTTAAGCTAAATTTTCCCATTAGATGAACTGACATATGAAATACAGGGCTGTTCTAATGTACTGGAATACATATTTGGGTATATTTGGCTATACACTATTATTTCCCTAAATAACAATGTTTTGTTAAAGATTTCATTAAGTGTTGGAAAGTGCTTCATAATCTATGCTTAACGCATGATTTTTCTTACTTGTTTGATTTTAAGCGAGAATTTTACTGAGTTTGATTTTTTTTTTCCCACTATGCTCTTCATGATGAGTTAAACGGGTATTTTGGGGGAAATTATTATTTTAGACTAATCATACACGAAGGATATTTTTTTTCGGGGGGGGGGGGGGTGATATTTTAATAAAGAACTAATTAAGAAGGGTTCATTCAAGGTGAATTAATGAGTTAGTTTTTAAGGGAGTAATTTTGTTAAGATTGAATTATTTTTTCCTTTTTTGGAGTTTTAAACGGATATTAATGTTAAATACTTGGGGGACTTTAATTTTTTTTTTTGCAATGAGATTAACGCGCGCTCGTCGACCTAACCGTACGGAGTTTGTAACTTATGTGTTAAAAAGATGCATAGGTCAATTACAGGTACAATCAAAAGAATTCTGTTACATTACGCTCAATGGGAAAAAAATTTCAAATGCATTTTAATGGTGTTACACTCAATAGAGCATAATAAAATGTATATGCATCTATATTATAATATACATTTTGCACAATCTGTGGTCCAAAGAACATTTGTTATTTATTTACAAGGCCGCACAAAAGTATTCCATTACATAATATATATATATCGGTCTAATAATGGGAAAAATAGTAAAAAAAATTAAATTTGAAATTTTCAGCTAAAATTTGATATTTTATGGTGTGTATCATATGTACACCATTGAAATTTTATAAAATATTGTATTAATATATTTTGCAACTAAATGGGTTTAAATTATTTAATTTTATCTGCTTAGCACTGTGCATCTGTTGGTAGATTAATATTTTAAGTGTCAAGTAAAAATAATGAAAGTAAATTTTATCTTTTTACAGACTCACAGAGTGACAGAGTAACAAAATGACTGACTAGGGAACGTTCCCAGATGTAAGTTGTGGATTTGGACGAGTGTGGTATCAAGAGAACGATCTCGTCATGTACGTTAAAAAGTGCAATGGAACTACCCGTACGAATCCAACCGTTTCCAAGATATCAGCACTTGAAGTATAAATGAAGCCGTACGGGAAAACTTTGTAGAATGAGAAGTAAGTTATTCGAAGGAGAATTAAAACAATGCAAAGAAACTTTTAACTTACGAACAATCTAAATATCTGCCTGTGTATTTATCTATTCATTCACACTTCAAGTACTGATATCTCGAAAACGGTTGGATTCAGACGGGTAGTTCCATCGCACTTTTTAACGTACATGATGATATCTTTCTTTTCATACCACACTCGTCCAAATCCGCAACTCACACCTGGGAATGTTCCTTAGTGAGTGACAGGGAGACACACAAAAAGACATTTTCTAAAACCTATCAAATCGTGTTCAGGACCTCCTAAAGTGTATAAATCCATCGAAAATTGGAAGTTGAAATTTTTCACGAATCCAATACTCTCGTCTTGCAAAAATAGAAGAAAGTAAAACTTACCTCATCATTTCTTCTTGATCAATGATATGACTCACAACAAAATATATAATATATCAAAGTAGATTGTGATCGATTATTTGTCGTAATCCTATTACTTAATCAGTAATGACTTGTAATGTAGCGTCTAAAATATTTCTTTATGGAAAAAAAGGCAAGTTATGACTTTATTATGTGACTTATACTACGTGATTGTGATCATAAAAAGAGTGGCCTTCTTTTTTTCTTTTTACTTACCCATCATACGTAGTATATGGTAAGTCTTGCAATCGTTTTGAAAACCGAAAAAATTTTTTTGACGGATTTACACGTTTCAGATACTGGAGATTCCGAAAAACATATTTTTAGAAAAAAAAAATTGCCGTCCGTCCGTCTGTGTGTCTGTCTGTCTGTCTGCCTGTAACCGCTATATCTCCCAAACAAATTGAGATAGAGACTTGAAATTTTGTATGTACTTAGTATGTAAGAATAGGACGAAGCCTATTTAATATCAGTAACCTCGATTATCCGGAACTATTTTTTCCGGACTCTCGAAAAATTCGTTCTGATGAAAGGTATATAAAAATTATCGAATTTCTTTATTTTAAGAACTGGACGTAAAAAGAAATAAAATAACACAAATTTCGCATAAAAAACGAGGTCGATCGGATTATTAGTTGTCGAGATATGTGTAATCCTGTTTTCCAAATTCTTCGATTTTTCATGACCCTGTATTTCATTCAAATTTCAATTCACAGGTATATTTTTATTGGAAATGAGACGCTTAATCCAATACAGTAAATTTTTAGTTAATATGATTATTATTTTTTGAGTTATAAGGATGTTTCCTTTACGCAATCCGGTACTGCTCGAGTATATTGGCGTTTTATATAATTAGTCAAAATTGGCTCACCAGCAATTCCTTAATGGAGCATTATTGTATGTTAAAGTTATTTATTTATGCATTTAAATTTTATTTTGGAGTTGCAATAGACACGCGTTTTATTTTCATATTTTATATTATGATGGGTAAGTATTACGGTGCCCCCCCCCCCCCCCCCAACGACTAGTTTAATTCTGCATAACCTTTTTGTGATATTCCTTGTTGGTAACTGTCAAAAATATTCTCAAATAAATTCCGTCAAAATGAAATTATTCTAAAGTATTCTATTATTACTTTATTCTACCTTTACAAGAAGAAAGTATTGAATTCGTGAAAAACATCGACTTCCGGTTTTCAATGGATTTATACGTTATTGAAGGTCTTGAACACGATTTGATGGTTTTTAAAAAAATGTCCCTGTGAGTCTGTATGTGATAAAAATTTTGTGGGCGATCAATCTCAAGAACTAATGCATAAAATTTCACAAAACTTTAGATTCAGTAATACCTTGATATAAGCTGGAGCTATAATCAGTTTTTGGTGTATATTGCTCAAGTGGCACTACTCTACTGCATTATTCATATTTTCCACAATAGATGTATGTCCAAAACTAATGCACGGATATTCATAAAATTTTAGATTCAGTTAGTCTTTTATTTAATTTGTTTCTGATACATTTTGTTGTACATCGCTCAACAGGTGGCACAGCTAAGCTTCATTATTCCTCAATATCGCAATAGCTCTATCTCAAGAACTAATGTACGAATTTTCACTATACTTCCGATTCAGTTAGCACTTTACATAGAATAGTGTTGCTTAGTTTTTGGTATAAATTGGCCAACAGGTGGCACTTCTGTGCTGCATTTTTTCAGGATTTCGATATAGCTGTATCTCAAAAATAACGAATGAATTTTCATCAAACTTCAGATTCAGTTAGTACCTGATAAATACTGTGATGATAGATCCTTATTAATTTTTTGTGTACATAACCCAACAGGTGGCGGTATTATGCAAACTTTTAAAGATTTCCGCAATAGCTCTATTTCAGAGACTGATGCACGGATCTTCATCAAACTTCAGATTCAGTTATAAGTTGACATAAAATATTTTGACTAGATTTTGGTGTAAATCACCTAACTAGTAGTGCATTTTCACGGAAGTATTAGCATGTATGAGATAAAAGAAAGTTTTGGGTATGCCACATCTGACTACTTGAATTATTAAATAACTTTAAAATAAGATAAATAAGTAAACAATATCAAAAATTTAATTAATAAATTAGTAAAATTTTGTATTTATTTATTTATTTATTATTTCTTCTTCTTTTTCTGCAGTATTTTTTAAATCAAAATAAACTTTTGATACATTTATTATTTTACTCAAATTTATTAATGTAAAGAAAGATGGAGGAAATATTAATTTTAATCGGAATGGCTGAGTCAGAAAAATGCAAGCTGTTTTATTTTAACATATTCATCAAAAATATGGAAAATATGCATCTTATCAGGTAATCTTTGCTGTTATCCAAACAGTTCTATCATCCATTAGTCCATGAAAAATTAACTACCTCATCATTTTTTGTCGTTCAAGGTATGTCTCACTGCGAAATATATCGTATACCAAGGCGGATTGGGGTCGATTTTTTGTCGTAATCCTGTAACTTATTCAATAATGACTATTAATATGGCAGGTGAAATATTCCTTTATAGAGAAAAAAGAAATTATGACTTTATTATGTGACTACACAACAGGATTGTGTTCATAAAAGAAATGTCCTTTTTTTCCTTTTTTTTTAATACTCTCTGTCTTTTTTTTAATACTCTCTGTCTGTTCTTGTTGGGAACTCAGAAATATTCTCAGATAAATTCAGTCAAAATGATCACACTCAGAAATATTCCTTTATTCAGTAGTTTTATGTTGTGATAAATATATATATGCTTTAATTGTTAAATAGCTTTTTAAAAAATTAAGGTGTTAAGATACCTTTGAAAAAGCAAAAAGATTACTATGTTCCAAGCTTCCAAACTTGTGCAATAGGTCAAAAATAAATATAAAACTTAATTTAATGTTTATTTTTAAAATTTATATTGAAAAATGTATAAATACTTGCAAATTCATAAATAAATATTTAAATATTAAGTTTAAAAATATATCTGATAATAAGAGAAATAACATACTCATTTTTCGCGCGTGATAAAATCTGTAAATATGCATACAGATAGGAAAATTTGGTAAAAATAAATACATAATAGTGTTACATTTATATTAAAACCAAAATATTTGTAAAAAAAAATACTGACTAAATTAAAAAATAACTTATAATTTGAAAAAAATTAAATTTTCAATTTTTCAAGAATATTTTCAAAGTACAAATATAAAAAGTAAAATCTTACCTTTTTTTGTTTTAAGTTGTAGCTAATACAGAAATGAATATGTCATTAAAATTTCTTTTGATTGATATGCACAGTTTATTAGTAAAACACAGTATCAAAACACATCGTTTTGAATAAACGCGACGCTAAGTTTAATTATTACATTTCATATCACAAATGTAGTCTTAATAAAATTGCCATAATTAGTAAACTATTAGAATTTTTTAATGCAGATTTTTGTATATTGTTTAAAAAGGATTACAGAATCAAAATATGCTTTAAAATATTCGAATATTTGAAAGTTTAAAGTTATTTTTACCCCCTTAAATAAATAATTAAACAATATCAACAAAACATTGTAATTATTATTATTATTATTATTATTATTATTATTATTATTATTATTATCTTACTTATTATTTTTTCTTCTTTTTCTTCAATATTTTTTAACGAAGCATACTTTTGATATGATATTTATTTTATTCAAATTGATTAATGTAAAAAATCGAGAAAAGGTTGGTTTTAATTTGAACAGTTGAGTCAGAAACACGCAAAGCTGTCTTATTTGAACATCCTCATCAAAAATATGGAAGATATACGTTTTTATCAGATAATTTTTGTTTTTATTCAAAAAGTTCTACATCCATTAGTCTGGAAAAAATTAACTATCTCAACATTTTCTTATTGTTCAAAATATATTTCATTTCAAAGTACATAATATAGCAAGAAAGCTTACGATCGATTATTGGTCATAATCCTGTTACTTAATCAGTAATGGCTTGTAATTAAGCAGCTAAAGTATTACTTCGATACCTATGAATAAAAAGAGTAAAAAAAGAGATTTTGACTTTATTATGTAACTCACACTATATAATTGTGTTCATTGAAACGAGTAGCCACTTTTTTTTTCAATACTATCTCACCTTTTTAGGATATTTATTGTTAGTAAATAGAATGAGTAATACAGAAATGAATATGTCGTTAACATTTCTTTTGATTGCCATGCACAGTTTTTTAGTAACACTGCACGCAGTATCAAAATTCATCATTTTGAATAAACACGGCGCAAAGTTTAATTATCACATTTCATCACTGGGAAACAGGGATGTAGTGGAGGGCATAAGGAGGTATACGCCGTATACCTTCTGGAAGTTTTAAGGAGCACCGTATATTCTCTGTTTCTCAAAAAAACTATTGTATACACTCTTTAGAGTATGCACTGTAGAATATACCCTCTGCTAAGAGCGTATACCCTCTGGTTTTTTTACGACTACACCATTGCTGCGAAATACATCGTATATCAAAGTAGATTGTGATCGATTATTTGTCGTAATCCTGTTACTTTATCAGTAATCACTTGCAATGCAGCGGCTAAAACATTTCTTTATTAGAGAAAAAAGAAAGGTTTGCGACTTCATTATTTGACTTACACTGTGTGATTCTGGTCATAAAAAGAGCGGCCTTTTTTTAATAATCCTGTTCCTTTTTATGTATCTTGTTTTAACTGTCAGAAATATTCTCAGATAAATTCAGTCAAAATGATCGCTTTCAGAAATATTCGTTTATTCATTCTCAAATTTTTTTAATGTAAAAAATTGAAAAAAGTTTGGCTTTAATACGAACGACTGAGTCAGAAAAGCGAGAAGCTGTCTTATTTTAACATCTTCAACAAAAATATGGGAAACATACATTTTTAACAGATAATGTTTGCCGTTATTGAAAAATATCTACCATATCCATTAGACCGTGAAAATATTAACCTCACCATTTCTTTTCATTAAAGGTATGTCTCGTTACAAAATACGTAATAAATATCAAAGTAGATTATGATCGATTATTTGTCACAATTCTGCTACTTAATCAGTTATGACTTGTAATGCAACGGCTGAAATATTCCTTCATTGAAAAAAAGGCAAGTTATGACTTTATTATGTGGCTAACACAACTTGATTTTGTTCATAAAAGAGATGGCCTTTTTCTTTTTCTTTCTTTATATATATATGCATATATTTCCTCACCTTTTTAATATATTTCTTGTCGGAAATATTCTCTGATAAATTCAGTCAAAATTAATGCATTCAGAAGTATTCTCCTATTTAGCAATTTTATGTTATAATAAATATGTTTATGTGTATGCTTAGTTATTAAGTAACTTTAAAAAATAAGTAAATAAATAATATCAGCAAAATATTTTAATTACTATTGTTATTATTATGATTATTATTGTTATTATTTGTCATTATTATTATTATCATTGTTATTATTTATCATTATTATTATTATCATTGCTATTATTTGTCATTATTATTATTATCATTGTTATTAATTGTCATTATTATTATTACCATAATTACAGATTTCTTATTATTATTTTCAGTATTATTTAAACCTAAACAAACTTTTGATGTGATATTCCTTTTGCTTAAATTCCATAATGTAAAAAAAAAGAACAATGTCAATTTTAATCTGCACGGTTCAATAAAAAAAATAAATAAATAAATAAAAATGTTTCTTATTTTCCTATTCTCATTAAAAATATGGAAAAAATATATATATTTTTTATCAGATAATTTTTGCTATTCTTAAAAAGATTGTGCAATCTATTAGTTGATAAAAAAAATTGCTACGCCACCATTTCTTGTCGTTTAAAGTATGTCTCACAATGACATACATTATTTAGCAAAGTAGACTTGGGTCAATTATTTATCGTAATCCTGTTCCTTATTCAATAAGGATTTATAATGAAACAACTGAAATATTTCTTTTTGGGGGAAAAAAGCTGATAATTATGATCGTATTATGTATCTGACATTACATAATTGTTTCATAAAAAAAAAGAATCACTTTTTTCTATACATTTTCTTGTCTAGTTAAAAAGTGTTTGAGGATTCGGTTAATCTGGCTATCTGGCCACGCCCAGACGCATATTTCAGATGTGTATATTGCTGGGACGATTACTGTTTCTAAACCAATAGGAGAGCGTCATTATCACGGTCAAGTACACGCCCACACAGTTTGATTGACAGGAACTCGTGGACAATTGACGGTGCTAATTATAACGATAATCTGTAGGGGATGAAAGTGAGCTGACTGGCTGAATGGTTAGAGCGTCGAGCTTGAAACCGGAGGATATGGGTTCGAGTCCATCGCGGGCCGAGAGTCCGTTGGTGATTTTTTTTTTTTTTTTTTTTTTTTTTAGTTATTGGAGGCTGTCTTTTATTAATAAATAAGACATTTAAAAAAATATATTTCAAACCCTTTTAATATTCTAAATATCGTTCCAAAATGATTTATGTATATATTAAACAAATGGGAAAAAAAGTATTCTGCGAAAATATCCGTATAAGCAAAATTCTTACTTTAATTTTTATTTATTTATTTATTTATTTATTTCAGGATCAGAGGAAGTATAATTTCTAATTGAAGTAAATAAAATTCAGTCATTTTGAAAAAAAAAAATTCTTTCGTACCTTTAATTTTTAATTACCGAGTAGAAATTCAAACAATCCGAGTACAAATAAATAATAAACACACACGATCAATTGTCCACGAGTTTCTGTCAATCAAACTGTGTGGGCGTGTACTTGACCGTGATAATGACGGTCTCCTATTGGTTTAGAAACAGTAATCGTCCCAGCAATATACACATCTGAAATATGCCGCCCAGACGCCCGTAAATATAGTCCGATTATCATGGAATCAATATATATATTACTCTAGTTTACCATAGCATGTTCTATATTGAAAATTAAGATTATAGTTTTTAAGTTTCATTTACAGAAACACTCAAAAGAACGCAGTTACATTATATTCTATAGATTAAATTGTTTGCAGTGTATTTTAATTTTGTTATACTATATCAAACATATTTAAATTATTATAAGGGCACTACTAAATTATTATAAGGGCTTTTAAGGGCACTACTAAATACTTACTATAGAGTATGGTGTGCATAGCATTTATCGTTCATTTACAAGGATACACGAAAAACTTCGGTTAAAGTACTGTCTTTGAACAATAATTAATGGAAGTATATTTTCAATCGTAATGCATTTTTAAATTACACTAAAATTTTGTATATCTCTTTTATAAACGAATTCAATAGTTCAGGGATGTACAAATGAATTCGAGTATATTTTTATTTACTGACGGAAATTACTGAAGGAGAATTTTCAACTGTGCTATGCGTTTTCTGTCTGAAAAAAAAATTAACTTACTAGAAATGCAATTGGCTCTTATAAAAATCTACACATTTTTCGCAGAGCTACGAAGAATATATTTATGACTATAGATAGAAATTGATGGAGGATAATTTTCACATTTCTATTTAAACTAAATTTTACTAGAAAAATTAGTATCTATAAAGATCTCTAAATTTTATGCCAGGTTGCAAAGGCTATTATGCTTACTTTAGATAAAAATTGTTGAAGAGGCATTTTCAACTTTATCTGAACTAAGTTTTAACTTACTAGAAGAACTAGCATCCATAAAAATCTGTGATTTTATACAGGGCTGTATTAGATATTTTTCCGGGAATTTTCAACTACATTATGCGTTTCCTATTTGAATTAAATTTCAACTTACTAGATTAATTAGTATCAATAAAAATCTATTGCTTTTAAACAAAGCTGTACCGTAAAAATTTTCTGACTATACCTGGAAATTGCTGGAGGAGAATTTTTGGCGTTTCCTTTCTGAATTAATTTTTAATTTACTATAAAAATTACTATCTATAAAAATCTATTAAATTTATGCAGAGCTTCCCCGGACATTTTTTTGGCTAATGATGAAAATGGGTTTTCAAATATTGTTCATTTTACAAGTTGTTTGCTTATATATCATCTTTAACCTTATTAATCGAGGAAGTTTTGTTACAGAATTATGAATGTGTTACAAGGTGTTTTATACTCAATACTTGACGTATAATTTTCCGTTCTTTTTCTTGTTTTTATTATTATTATTATTATTATTATTATTATTATTATTATTATTATTATTATTAATATTTTGCGCTCACTAACTTTTTTGTTATATTTCTTAATTTCTTATTCGTTACTCCGGAAAATTTCCTCAGATAAAATTACTCAAAATGAACACCTTCAAAAACATTTTCTTATTTTATAATTTTATGTAGCAAGAAAGATAAATATGCGTTAATTATTAACTAACTTTTAAAAAATATAACAAATAAATAAACAATATCAAAAGTTTAATAGATAAAAAAGCAAAATATTTTTACTTTATTTTACTTTTTACGTATTAATTTATTTATTTGTTTATTGCTTTTTTTTTTTTTTTCATCAGCATTATTTCTACCTAAACAAATTTTTCATACGCTATTTCTTTTACTCAAATCAATAACGTAAAAAATATAGAGGAAATGTTGATTTTCATATGCACGGTTAAGTCAGAAATATGAGAAGCTGTTTTAGCTTGGCATCCTCATCAATAATATAGGAAATATACATTTATACCAGATAATCTTTGCTATTATTGGAAAAGCTCTAACATCGATTAGCCTAGGGCAGTGGCGTAGCTATGTTTTTTGGCGCCCGGGGCCAGCAAGAAATTTTGCGCCCCCACTTCAATATAGATATATAACAATTTCTCTCAATTTGGAACCCCTAGGCCTCGGCGCCCGGGGCGGACGCCCCCCTTGCCCCCCCTTAGCTACGCCACTGGCCTAGGGGGAAAAAATACTGCCTCATCATTTTTTGCCTTTCAAAATACGTCTCAATACGAAAATACGTAATATATTAAGGTGCGAGTAGATTACAATCGATTATTTGTCGTAATATTGTTACTGAATCAGTAGCGAATTATAACGCAATAGCTGAAATATTTCTTGGAAAAAAGAGGAGGTGATTATGTTTTTAGTTTGTGACTTATACTGCATGATTGAGTTCATGGAGAAAATGTTATAATCTACTCGATAACTACTCAAATAACCTTTTAAAGTTTTTAACTACTTTGATGATATTTATTGTGTGATGTTGCCTGAAATATTCTCAGATAAAGTCTGTAAAAACTTTGTTGTCAGAAATATTCTCTTATTCAGACGTTTTAAGCGTCAAGAATTATCAAATTGTTTTAACCCATTTTAAGTCAAAAGGAAGTGAAACAAAATAAACTTATATATATATATATTTATTATGATATCAAACATAAGACAAACAATAATATAAGAACAAAAAATATGGGGGAAAAATTCAGAAAGGTTTTTAAGTAAGATAAAACTAAGTGATAAATCTTAGTACCCAATATTTATTGCATAAATTTAAACTCATATTATCAATTATAGTATACTTGACTTAAAAACAACATAGTTTAAAAAGCTACTTTTTCCATTTTTTTATTATAATAATATTATAATTTTATTATAATATTATTATAATAATGTACTTAGTTCTGCTATGGGCTGATAAGTATTCTTCAACTGACACTAAATCACAAAAAAATATTACTACCCACATTTTTTTTATTTAAAAATATTAGTATACTCTCATCGAAAATTAAAGAATCTTAGAAAGAGTTTATTTCGAATTGTTTTTAGAGGGTGCGTAAAAAAATTATTATGCTCAAATGAGTACGGCGGCCTTAAATGGATTAATAATTAAAAAATTTTTTTTAATAAAAACTGTAAGCAATTGAAATACATAATGTTTAAAAATAATAAATGTCTTATTCAAAAGTAATACTGTATAACGATGCTTATAGAGAAAATGTTATACAAATGATTTTTTTAAACTAATCTCTAACCTATTGATCTTATGTATTGTTTGATACTGTCAGAAATATCTTTATGTAAATTCAATAAAAACAGCGCAGTCAGAAATATTCATTTACTCAGCAATTTTGTGTTTCAATAAAGATCAATTTTTTTAAATAGTATTAAACAACTTTTAAAAAAATAATAATAAAACTTTTAAAGATTTTGAAAGATTCAATTTACAAAAAATAATAAAATGCCTTAATTAAATGTAATTCTGCATAATCGTATTCATCGGAAAAATGCTACACATCTGATTTTTTTATATATTTTTTCTTTAACTACACGTTAATTTTTTGATGATGTGAAAAATAATCTCAGATAAATTTAATCAA
This sequence comes from Maratus speculifer, assembly GCA_964019185.1. Classification (NCBI taxonomy): domain Eukaryota; kingdom Metazoa; phylum Arthropoda; class Arachnida; order Araneae; family Salticidae; genus Maratus; species Maratus speculifer. The sequence goes on from OZ025294.1 coordinate 282,237,936, forward strand.
AATAATGCAGTCATAATTATTCTCTTATTCAGCAGTTTTATTTTTCAACAAATATCAAATTGCTTTCATTGTTAAGCTACTGCTAAAAAAATTGAAAATTCTAAAAAAAAATTACAGATTTCACTAATAAATATAATAAAATTCCTTAATTAAAAGGGTTTTTTATGTTTTTTCGGCTTGAGTTAACTTTTGATACATTGTTAAAAAATTTTTTATATTTATTACCATAAAAAATGGATTTTAAGTTGCAGAATTGAGTCAATAAAAAGCGAAAAGCTTTTAGTTATGTTGATATCTTGACATGATTATGAATAATACAGGAAACATACATTTGTACTGGATAGTATTTGTTATATTTGAAAAGGTTGTTGCTTCTATATGAAAATATATCTCATCCGCAAAAACGCTTTAAAAGGAAAAAAACCCTAAGTTACTAAAATTTTTCAAGGAGACTGGGCTTCCTAGAATTTTTTGTGTAACAGCAAAATCAAAATTTATGTAACAGATGTACATTTTCACAGTAAATGAAAAAATCTGGGAGATTACTAAAAATGTACATTTCTTAATTATTATAAATTTGACAAATTTACTCTTTAAATGGAACATTTTCCCCCGAAAATTCGAAAATTATTATGCGGTGTCTTTTATTATTCACATTATTATTATTATTATTTCTACCTGAGAAAATATTTTTCGACTTTAATTCACTTAACTCAGTTTATAATCAGATATTAAAAAAAAAGACCAGTTTTGATTTACATAATTGAAATTGGTGGATAGAAATAGATATCTGATTATTTGACATCATCATCATCATCAATAATGTAGGAAAAAATACATTAGTGCCAGATAATCTTTACTGGTTATTGAAAATCTATCGATTGTTTAAGAAAAAATACTTAACTCAGCCTTTTTGTCGCTTAAAAATGTCGCACTAGTGAATACATAATATATTAATGTAAAATGCAATTGATTATTTGTCATAAACGTGTTACTTAATTAGAAATGAATTATAATGCAGTAACAGAAACATTGTATGTAGCAGTACATTTCATGGAGAAAAAAAGATTGCGACTGTATTATTAATGACTTAAATAATTGTGTCGTAGGGATAAAATATTCAAATAACTTTTGATTTTTTTTTTTTTTTTTTTTTTTCATGCTTGATTTATTCTCTCATTTTTCCATACATTCTAAAACCAGGCTCTATGTATATTTCTTAACCCATTAACTGCCGAAAGAGAAATCTTTAATTTTTTGCTGAAAACACATTTGCCACCACAAATTATGGAAGATAAGCTTCACTTTACTTAATGGTAAAAGTTTTTGTTTGTAACTAAAACAAAACTTTTAACTTAAAAACAGTAGTTGATTGTTAGTTAATTTTTAAAAAAATGCATTTATTTTTGATATAAAAATGCATCAGTAGAAGATAATGGGTTAATAAACATAAATTTTGCAAAATTATTCTCTAAACAAAACATTTTCCAACAAAATTTCGAAAATTATTGTACGATGCCTTCTAATTTTCGACATTATTATTAATATTTCTACCTGAGAAAATATTTTTTTTTACTTTAATTCACCTGACTCAGTTTATAATAAGATTTTTTTTTTTATGAATCCGTTTTGATCTGCCTAATTGAGATTGATGCACAGAAATCTGATGATAGATATCTGATTATCTGACATCATCATCATCAATAATGTAGAAAAAATACATTAGTGCCAGATAACCTTTACTGGTTATTGAAAATGTATCGATTGTTTAAGAAAAAAAAACCTAACTCAGCATTTTTGTCGCTTAAAAAGGTCGCACTAGTAAATATATAATGTTATGAGTATAAAATGCGATTGATTACTTCTCATAAACTTGTTACTTGATCAGAAATGAATTATAATGCAGTAACAGAAACATTGTATGTAGCAGTACATTTCATGAAGGAAAAAAAAAGAGATTGCGACTGTGTTATTAATGACTTGGGTAAAATAATTGTGTCGTAAGGGTAAAAATATTCACATGACTTTTAATTTGATTTTCTTATGTTATTTTATTTGTTTCTACATGCTTGATTTATCTTCTTATTTTTCCATACATCCTAAAACCAGGCACTATGTACATTTCTTAACCCATTAACTGCCGAAACTCTAAGAGAGAAATCCTTAATTTTTTGCTGAAAACACATTTACCAGTACAAGTTATGGAAAATAAGCTTCACTTTACTTAATGGTAAAAGTTTTTGTTTGTGAATAAAACAAAACTTTTAACTCAAAAACAGTAGTTGTTTGATAGTTAATTTTTTAAAAAAATGCATTTATTTTTAATGATGTGAAAACGCACCAGTACACATAATGGGTTAATTAATATAAATTTGGCAAAATTATTCTCTAAACAAAACATTTTCCCACGAAAATTTGAACATTATTGTACGATGCCTTCTTATTTTTGACATTATCATTATTAATTGTACCTCAGAAAATATTTTTCTACTTTAATTCACCTGACTCAGTTTATAATCGGATTTTTTTATCAGTTTTGATCTGTCTAATTGAGATTGATGGATAGAAATAGATATCTGATTATTTGTCTTCATCATCATCAATAATGAATAGAAAATACATTACTGCCAGATAATCTTTACTAGTTATTGAAAATGTATCGATCGTTTAAGAAAAAATGCTTAACTCAGCCGTTTTGTCGCTTAAAAAATGTCGCATTAGTGAATACATAATATATTAATGTAAAATGCAATTGATTACTTGTCGTAAGCTTGTTACTTAATAAGAAATGAATTATAATGCAGTAACAGACATATTTCATGAAAGGAAAAAAATGAGATTGTAACTGTATTATTAATGACTTGAGTGGAATAATTGTATCGAAGGAGTAAAAATATTCGAATGATTTATAATTTGATATACAGCGAGTGATCGAATAACAAACTTAATCCGTACAAAACAAGCGTTGATTAATCGAATTGTTCATTAACCGATTATAGATTGTGTATTGATTTTTATTGGAATTCAATTAATTTATTCTTAAAAGCTAAATAAAATATAAAAAAAATAACATATTTCTTTATTATAGTGTTAACATACGTCCTTATTTAATATGGGCAGATCGCATTTTATTTATATATAGACATTTTACATTTCTACTCTCAGATGTAAAGGATTTCGGAATTTCCGTAGTCGGAATAGAAACGAATAGAGTTCTATAGTAACTGATTGTATTCGTTTTTAGGTGCGTTTATAATTTTGTAAATACCAGGCACCTATAGTTTTCGTTCAGTCTGCCCGTCTGTCCGTCCGTTTTATCCGTCTGTCTGTCATCATATAACAACGCAAAAAAATACTCAAACGAATCGTTTGAAATTTAAAATATATAATTATTACATAATTTTGTCGAATCATTTCAAATTTTATGAAAATCAGATGCATAGATCCATTACAGGGACAATCAAAAGTATTCTGTTACATTACGGTCAATGGGGAAAAAATTTCAAATGCATTTTAATCGTTTGAAATTTAAAATACCTAATTATTACATAATTTTGTCGCGTCATTTCAAATTTTATGAAAATCGGATGCATAGATCAATTACAGGGACAATCAAAACTATTCGATACATTACGGTAATTGGGGGGAAATGTTTCAAATGCCTTTTAATGGTGCTACACTCACTCTAACATAATAAAATTGATATGCATCTATAAAGTACATATTATAATATACATTTTGCATAATCTGTGGTGCAAAAGACATTTGTTATTGATTTACAAGGCTTCACAAAAGTATTCCATTATATAACAGAATAGGGAGAACATTGTTTGGTGCGTATTTTAATTGTAATTAACTATTTACAATTTTATGATTTTGATATGAGAGTCATATTTTTAAAACTTCGTTATCATACGAACGCATCTCATTTGCTAAGCTTCACGTGCACTTTCCAACTTATGTTTTTTTTTTTTTTTTTTTTTTTTTTTTTTTTGCAAAATTTGAAGAAACTCTGTCTTTAGTATTCTTTGTTATTCAACAGTGTCATGTTCCTAAACATTTAGTACAAGTCATTTATGTGGATTACGGTCGATTATTTGTCATAATCTTGTCGCTTAGTCAGCAATAAACTTGAATTATAAAGAATACTGAAGGCAGAATTTATCTCCAAATTAGCCGATTCAGTAAAAAAGACGTTATTTTAAACATTGCTATTTTTTCTCCAAATATGTCCAACGTTATTTTGTGTGCAACCGAAAATAATAAATTTAAATGCAATAATTTAAATATCCTTGTTAGAAAAAGTCTTATAATAGATTCAGTTGCACACTTTTTTCATGTGAGGCAGGAAGCAGAAGTGACCAAACTTTTTGTTTAAAATTACCTGCCACCGTTTTTCAAGAATTACAATATTGTCTTTTATAATTGAAGAACTCCTGTCATTAAAGAAGGTAGTTTTTCTGTAGATAAATACTGGTCAGTGGCGTAGCAAGCGGGTTGTCCGCCCCGGGTGCCACCCTATAAGGGGTGACCTCTCTTTACAAATCGATATATGTATAATCTTACAAGACTTTGGAAAAGAATTCTGAAATAAAATGAAAATTCTAGCGCACGACGACGCAACGCAGTTAATTTTCTTTTCTTTGAGAATGTGAAATTTGTCTAAATAAGATAGGCACCAGAGAGCAAAAACTAATCCATCCAACGAATGGGTAGCAAAAGCAAACTTTAAAAGAAAAACTTCTCTTGAACATATAGACACCGCATTGACTTTTGCGAATTATGGGTTGAGTGATGACACGCTCCTTTGTTTTTGTTTTTTATTCAGGAAGACAATAGGTAAATAAGGAATGGTATGATCTTTTTTATAATAACGTACAATTGTGATCGAAAAAATATAAATGAAGGGCGGGGGGCGACACCCTGGTTAGTGTGGGTGACACCATTTACATCCGCCCCGGGTGTCACTCATTCTAGCTACACACTGATACTAAGAATTCTGTGGCACGCGTGTTGACCATTCCTTCCATCAGGTTTGCCATTCTTGAAGTAAAGGAATTCAGTACAAAAAAATCCGAACATAAAAAGTACTAATATAAAAGCACTAAAAATTCTTTACGATCCTAGCAACTTTTATATAATTTTATTCGTTTTTTTTTTTTTTTTTTTTTTTTTTTTAAGCGAAATTAGAAGTTTTGCATAAGAAAAGGAAAGGGGTCAGCCCGTAATTGTTTATTACAGTCACATGACTTGAATTATTATAATATTGATAAGACTATAGCATTGGAACAATATTTGGCAATTTATCAAATGCGCTTGTCTAATATTTAAATTGCCGATTGGCACGTAAAAAGCGAAGTGGTCAACCCGGAACTGTTGATGACAGTCACATGATTTAGGCTTTTATTGTATAGATTATCTGTTAGGTATAAGCAGAAATAATAAATTGAAATTCAATAACTTAAATATTTCTTGTTAAATAAAGACTTATTTTGATTCAATTACATAATTTCATTCATGTAATGAATTCAGTACAAAAGATATAATTTTATGCATTCCTACTTTTTTTCCCAATATTAGAGACTCCAAATATGTCAACATTATCGTTACCTATAATGAGAAATAATAAATCAAAATGCAAAAGCTGAAATTTTTCTTGTTAAAAATGTTTTTATTATTTTTGATTCAGTCGTTTTATTACGTTCATTTAGGAAATTCTGTACGAAAGATATTATTTTACGCATACCTACTTTTTTTTCAGATAAATTAAACATTATCATTATGTAATCAGAAATGCTGAATTGAAATGCATTAGCTGAACTATTTCTTAATAAAAATGTCTTTATTATTCTTATCCAGTTGTATTTTTTTTTCTTGAGAATTCTATGAAAAAGATTATTTTACGTATATCCATTTTCTCTCTAAAAATGTTAAACATTATATTTAATAGTACAGTTAAAAATATGATATGCGACTTTAAATTTTAGCCAATTACCTTTCCATATTGTTCTTTAATTACATTATATATGATGACATCAGATGACAAAGGGTACAAGTGACAAAAATCCAATTTTCAGTAAATTGAGTTTAAAGATAAGTGACGTTAAATTTTGTTAGAATACCTCTCAAGATGAACATGTTTTGTGTCAAACACGCGAACATTAAAACATTCTTTTATTGCCAAGTGCTATAACCAAGATTATTTAACCACACACTAGATGGCAGCACCTCGAAATTCTAAGACTATGCTGCCGGCTACGAAATAAAGGATGACAAGTATCAACAGAGAAAGGATTCTGCAGTTGGCTGGCTTACCAATAAAGGTAAGCAGACATTTAACTATTATTTTTTATTAAGTGTTATTAAATATAACAAAAATACTGGGTAAATAATTTAGAACTCCACGTCTTCAAATTTTTGACATTAATTTAACTGTATTTACTATAGATTATGAGACTGAAATAGAGGAATATTAAAAACCCAGTAAAATAAATTTGTCTATAGCACAAATAATTGATAATATTTCTCATACTAATATATATATATAAATTTACATTTATATAATTATAAAGAAAATTCTCGAAACTTCTTATACATATAAAACGTCGAATAATATTGGTATATATATATACAGTGCATAATAAAGATATATAATATCGCAGTATAATTAACTCAAATTAAAATAAAAACATGGCAGTAAATAGAGACATAGGTTCTATTGAGAAACTCAATGACACAAATTACTCCAATTAGAGTTTTAAAGTTGAAAATCTTTTAATAAAGGATGATCTTTTAAAATTTATAACCGAAGAACCACCTAGTACGGCCGACGAAGACTACATTAAAAAATCTGCCAAAACGAAAGCAACGATTTGTTTATGCATTGAAGATTCCCAGATTGTACGCATACGCAATTTAAAATCCTCAAAACAAATCTGGGAAAAGTTGCAAAATGTACATCAGAGAAAGAACTTATGTTCGAGACTGTTTTTGCTTCGAAAACTTTATTCCCAAAGGCTTCCGGAAGGGGGAGACCTCACCCAGCACATCAACAACATTCTCACGCTCCGCGATAAGCTATCAGCTATCGGTGAGACAATAAATGATTCTCACGTAGTGGCTATTATGCTATGCAGTCTGCCACAATCCTATGCCCCTCTGATAATAAGTATTGAGGCAAGGGACGAAAAGGACCTTGATCTCGAAATGGTCAAAAATAAACTTTTGGACGAATATTCCCATAGAATAGAAAATAAAAACACTTACTCTCGTCCCAAAGACACCGCTTATAAAAGTGTAAATAAAGGAAACAAAAGCAAGAAATACTGCACGTTTTGCTAACGTGAAGGGCATTACCGTTCGGAATGTTATAAATTAAAGAATCAACAAAGAAATAACTATCAAAAATATGATACTAATAAAACAAAAACTTACAAAAACAATTCCGATACCCCTAAAAAACAAAACACCGCTACAGGTGACTCATCGAACTACTGCTTTAATAGCAAAACTAACACTGATAATAATTTAAACGAATTGACCATTCCTCTCTTCGCAGCAGAAAATAATTTCGAAAATGAATTAGTAAATGTAAACCAAACACAAACAACAGATTCAAACACCTATATAATAGATTCTGGTTGTACGAGACACGTCACCTCTACGAAAGAAAATTTCACTACATTCACAGCCGGTAATTTCGGCAATGTAACAATTGCCAACGGAAAACGGCTTAATTCACATGGGATGGGGGACGTAAAATTAAGAACAAACAAACAACAATATGTTACACTTAAGGACGTGTTTTATTGCCCAGAACTAAAAAGCAACCTATTGTCGGTTAAAAGAGCTACCAAAAATAACATAAAGATAATTTTCGAGAAAAAAGAATGTTTATTTGTCAAAGACAATCTTGACCGCTAAACTAAATGATAATCTTTATGAGTTAAACCCCGAAGATGAATATGGGTACACAATATGCGCTCAAACATTCTGTAATAATCCAAACTGCATATCAATGTGGCACCGGAGACTCGGGCACAGAAATTTCGACGATATCAAATACATAGTCAATCATAAATTAGCTGAAGGGATAACAATTAATAATTGTAAACATGACGTACGATGCACTAAGTGCGTTCAAGGGAAACTTTCTGTTCTACCCTACCCTAAAGCAGCTACCAACAGAAGTACAGAAATCTGTACTCTTGTACATTCAGATATATGATTCCCTATGCAGACAGAAACGATAAGAGGTAAAAGATACTTCATAACGTTTACAGATGATTATAGCAGGTACACCCTGACGTACTTAATCGCGCATAAATCAGAAGCCGTTATCAAATTAAAGGAATACATAGCGCTGACGAAAAATAAATTTGGCAAGTCAGTAAAATCAGTCAAGTCCGATAACGCAAAAGAATATATCGGTGACGACTTTGAAAACTACCTGATCGAGAATGGGATACAGCGCCAGTTAAACGTTCCCTACTGCAGCCTTCAGAACGGCGTCTCTGAGCGAAAAAATAGGACAATAATGGAAATGGCTAGAACCATGTTATCAGACGCTAAATTATCCAAACAATTCTGGGGAGAAGCGGTCATGACCGCCACATATCTCCTCAACCGACTGCCAACGAAAGCGAATGAAAATAACATAACACCATACGAACTTTGGAATGACAAGAGACCGGATCTCTCGAATATTAAAACTTTCGGGTGTAAGGCATTCGCCTACATCGATAAGCCTAAAAGGGGAAAATTAGACGAGAAAGCCGTCGAGGGAATAATGTTAGGTTATGATTTCAGGAGCAAACGTTGCAGGATTTATACGGGTGAAAATAAAATAATGATATCTAGAACCGTAAAATTTTTTGAAGATGGAATTAAACAAGAGGAATTTAAATCTGATAAAGAAAATAACAATTACGAAACACCCGCCGAAAATATCCTAATCGAACTAGAAGAAAATGACAATGGTCAAATTAATTCCCCAGCCAAAGAACCCCTGAACTTAGAAGGTCGGAAAGGCAAAATCGCGGAGTACCACCCAACCGTTTTGGTATAAGCGCGAATTTATGCCAAATTCAGGAGCCAAAGACATGGGCGGAACTGCAGGACATCAATGACGTGGAAACTAAAAATAAATGGCTAGAAGCAACAAATGAGGAAATAGAGTCTCTAAAACAAAATAATACTTGGAGACTAATAAAGCCGACACCAGGAAAACGCATCATTGGGTGTAAATGGACGTTCAAAGCAAAAAGGGGAGCAAACGGGTCAATAGAAAGATATAAGGCGCGACTAGTTGCTAAGGGTTATGCGCAAAAATATGGTAGCGATTATGACGAAACCTACGCACCCTTCGTTGCTCACACCACCCTGCAAGCATTCTTAAACGCAGCAGTGTACAAAAACCTCGATATAACTCACTTAGACGTAAAAACCGCCTTCCTGCAAGGCGAGTTAGAAGAGGAGGTTTATATGGCTCAACCCGAGGGATATGTGAAAAAGGGGGAAGAGGATAAAGTATGCAGCTTGAACAAAGCAATTTACGGTCTTAAGCAGGCAGCTAGGGCGTGGAATTTGAAAATACGCAAATCTCTAAATGAATTGAATTTCAAAGAATGCGCGTCGGACAAATGTCTATATAAAAGAGTCCAAAATGGGAAAGTTGCCTACATAATTGTTTATGTGGATGACATCTTGGTCGCCGGATCTAAAGAAGACACGTGCGAAATATTTACTGAACTTTCAAAACAATACGAAATCAAAAACCTGGGAAAGGTTTCGCAGTATCAAAGAATTAATATTAAAGAAACAGCAGAAGGAAATCTAGAACTAGATCAGATAAATAAAATAGTGCAAATTGAGGAAAAGTTTAATTTGTTAGACGCAAAACCAACATACATTCCGATCAACACTAATTATTTCAGCCTAGACCCAAATGGAAAATTACTGGGAGATAACAAAAAATATAGGCAGGCCATTGAGGGGCTGTTATACATCGCGACCCTAACTAGACCCGATATTGCATCGGTTGTTAATATATTGGGAAGGAGGAATGAATCACCCAGAGAGGTGGACTGGCAAGCAGTCGAAAAATTAATTAGATATTTACTTACTACGAAAGACTTAAAGTTTATCATTGACAAATCAAAACCCCCAGTATTAACAGTTTATAGTGATGCCGACTGGGGTAATGATAGGGTGGACAGGAAATCCACCACAGGAAATTTATTTAAATTAGGAAATAACTCCTTAGCTTGGTTATCAAGAAAGCAGAGTTGCGTTTCACTCTCGTCTACAGAGGCGGAATATATTTCCGCCTCGAGTGCATGCCAAGAAACAATTTGGTTATTAGATTTACTGACCGATCTAGAACTCAATCAACAACTCCCTATTACGCTATATGAAGACAATATTTCAGCCATAAAACTGTCTGAAAATGAAAAAGCGCAAAGCAAAACGAAACATATTGAAATAAATTTTCACTTTATTAGACACTTGTGCCAAAAAGGAATAATAAAAATAACCTATTGCCCATCAAAATTGATGCTGGCCGACGTGTTAACGAAACCGTTGGCAAAGCCTCACTTCGAATACTTGAGAAACCAGTTAAACATTATACACTCATCGGTTTGTCACAAAAAGCGGGGGTGTTAGAATACCTCTCAAGATGAACATGTTTTGTGTCAAACACGCGAACATTAACTTGGAAATAAAAGAATGTTTTAACATTCTTTTATTTCCAAGTGCTATAACCAGGATTATTTAACCACACACTAGATAGCAGCACTACGAAATTCTAAGACTATGCTGCCGGCTACGAAATAAAGGATGACAAGTATCAGAAGAGAAAGGATTTTGCAACCTTGCAGTTTTGCATTGTGCACGAAAAGAAGTTTCTCGCTCGGAACTTTTGACGTCATCAGAAGGTGTTGTGGGGTTCTGTGTGCTGGTTGATTTAAACCAAGCAACTTCACGAACTCCCGGAAAAACACTTTATATATTCGGATTTATGTTTCCATGTTAAAACTCACTTATAATTATATAATCGCATTAATCAAGTACCATATTTTTGTCATATTTTTCAGTGTAGTCAAGATTATCAGTTATTCTTCGAGCTAACAATAAAGTCCAATTTGGATATTGTGTGACGCAGTTCAATAAAAGCATACGTCTCCATTTTCAACTAATATATTTTTCTGCAGCTGGCTTCGTGCGGATACAAGAAGAATCACCTAGCTCTTGGCTGGCTTACCAGTAAAGGTAAGCAGACATTTAACTATTATTTTTTATTAAGTGTTATTAAATATAACAAAAATACTGGGTAGATAATTTAGAACTCCACGTCTTCAAATTTTTTACATTAATTTAACTGTATTTACTATAAATTTGAACATCAATAATAATTGACTGAACTGAAATAGGAAACTTCCGCTTGTTTCATTGTGAACTATGAACTCTTATTTCAATAACTGTAAAACATAGAATATAATTTTCTTTAAATTTATAATTAATCAGTATTGATTGATGTTTGGCAATAGTGGCTTTTCTCTGGAACACAGCACATACTAAGAAAATTACTTATATTCCTTTACCTGAAAAAAAAATTAATTAATTAAAAAAAACACATTGCCAGGTCGTCTGTGCCATTTAGTTCCTTTTTTTCTATTTTGTCAGTTATACCCCTTCGCTTCTGGGATCCTCATATATATATATATATACAATCCTAATTTCATGAAAATATTTATTAAGCACCAGGTGCATAATGTATAAACATTATTAAAAACAGTAAACATTAAAATAACAATATTGAACAATATAAAAAGTCACCCGCAGAACCAAAACTGCGGGTGGTTCTGCGGGTGACTTTTTATATTGTTCAATATTGTTATTTTAATGTTTACTGTTTTTAATAATGTTTATACATTATGCACCTGGTGCTTAATAAATATTTTCATGAAATTAGGATTGTATATATATGTATGTTGCAATTGATAAGTGCTGCAATGGCGCCTACGGTAGCAATACTCTACATACTGATAGCAAACATATATATATATATATATATATAAATGTAGTTATATTATCCTTTTTTAGTTAATATGATTTTTGCTCAAAGGGGATGTGTAAAAATTGTCTTTTTTTTAGTCGTCATCATCAATAGCATAGAAAAATACATGTTTGTCAAAGAAATTTTGCTAGTATTGAAAAAGTTCTTGCATCGATTAGTCTTTAGAAAAATCACTATCTCAGCATTTTTTGTTGTCTAAGAATATAGTACAAATAAATATATAACATATAATGTAATAACTTACTTGTTATAATTTTGTTACTTAATCAGCAATAATTTGTGAACACAATAGCTAAAATATTTATTTGAACAAATTGTTAATATTCTTTGTTATTGTATTCTGGATATTCATTTATTTATCATATATAAAACTGGTGGAAACAGAGAGAAAAGTAGAGCTCGATCTAAACAAATGTTACAGTAAAAATTGGGAAATATTTTCAATCCAAAAATGTGCGTTGAAAAGAAATGGAATCAGATGTTCTGTAAAGCTCATGAAATAACCCAAATTTTTGTTAGCTAAAAATGTGGACAGGGCTTTACTGGTGCCTTAAAATCAATCAGGGAAAAATAGGTATTTTTAACTCACTCCGCATTTCAGTCATACATAACCAGTTTAAATATTCGGGTTCATAACCATATGTTGCAGGCTGATGTAATGAAGTATGAGAACAGTTCGTTCAGTACAAACTATGGACACAATTCCATTCCAGCAGTTTTGATAAGTGGAAAATCAAAACTCCAAGTAAACTCAAAACTTTGAACACATGCGATTCAACCACATACTAAATATTTGTGTTCAGACATATTTATCTACATCAATTCCTCAACAACTTGGTTATATTAATGTTATACTTTAATTATTACTTCATGGCTTATATTCATTTTGTATCGTGGAGCTTAACTGATTTGAGACAACATAACAATATATTCTATTGACTACTTTGCTCAGTAATTATTTTGAGTGGATAATAGTATAATTTTGAATATAAGGCACCAGTAAAGCTCAGTCCACATTTTCTGCTAAGAAAAATTTGGGTTATTTCATGAGCTTTACAGATCATCTGATTCCATCTCCTTTCTACGCACATTTTTAGATTGAAAATATTTCCCAATTTTTACTGTAACTTTTTTTTAGATCAAGCTCGACTTTTCTCTCTGGTTTCACCAGATTTTTATATGATTTCGTAGCTTTTTCAGATCCTTTCAGGAACTTTATCAATCACCTTCAACTAACAAATCTAAATTATTATTAGTATTATTTTAAAGTTATTAGTAGACATATTAGTTTGGCGAAATACCGGAAATAACGCCAAGTTGGCTTCAATTTTGGCGAATAATTTTGGCCGCCAGATTTGGCGATATATCGCCAAGTTGGCAAAAAACTTTGCGACATTTGGCTACAGAACCTCCCCCTCCCAGATGATAGTCCCACTGCCGTTTCTCGGTATCTACGCAGATTTTCTTATGACCATAGATATCACACATATTTTCATAGATTCATTTTCATATCGTTATTTTTATAAATATAGAAGAATTTTTTTTTCTAAATTATCCCTTTTTAAATGAAATATCTGTATTGTAACAACTGTTATGACGTCGAAAACACTCAAACAAAGGTGCGATGTTGTTTTAACACACATTTAGTTACAGTTTATACATATGTTTATGAAAAATATGTATTTTCTGTTTCGAATGACGTCAATTTCAAAAATTCAAAAATCTGTTAGGAGAATCAGAATTTTTATTTATCTATAAAAAAGAAAACGTGTTATCATTTCTCTTTAAAATTATTGAACTGTTTTTTATTTGGTGGCAACTCGAAAGAAGTAATTGAATTTGCAATTAAAAAGGAGAGATTTCTATAATGTTAAATTATGGAAGGTATAGCGTTATATAAATTTTAAATGGCTGCCATTTCCTTAATATTGAATATTTTTTGACAGGATTTTCAAAAAGCTTATACCTAAATTAAAAGCTTTCGAACTATCTATTACACGTCGCTGAATGTTTTCTGATTCGGGTTATAATTGAGTTGTTTGTCTTTTTTCTTCTTTCACGAGAAAAAAAGTGACAAAACAGGGGTTCTGGATCTCCAAACTAATCGGTGGATCTGGATGATTTTTTGTAAACTTTGAGGTCTAGAGAAGGACACTTCGCCTTTTCACTTTCGTCGCGATCCGATGATTGGGTCCAAAGATTTTTAAAGGCAAACTTGGACTTTAATATTAGAGATGCATCTGAGCTCTACTATACAGCACTATCGTGTTGTATGATATTCTACTAACATCTCTTAGCATGAAAATGTAGTTCAGCTTGAAAATGCATAACTCAAATAATAAACACTTTTAATCAATGGACTCTATTCTCCCTCTAGGATCGAGGATGTGATTTCAGCTATGTTTCCACAAAACACGTGACTGCATGTCACAAGAATGTGCTTCGTTACTGTTCGACAGCATGCAGCCATGATATGCCAAGGGCCGGCAGCACAAAAAACCAATGTTATCGAGTACAAGGGAAAAAAAACCCTTATTTTATGGAAGAGTACCCATAGGTGAATCTAATGAGCCAGGTCTGCCAAAACTGAAGTGGAGCATAAGCCAAAAATTAATACCATTAATGGCTCACTCCCAATTTTCCATGTTTTCATAACTTTGATTGTACGGCAAACACAATGTTAAACCTACTAGCAGGTGCCTCGCAAATAAGGGGGACAAGGGGGAGCCTCCCCCCCCCCAAACATTTGAAAATGTTGTTACACTTGACAAATGTAATTAAAATTTTAATAAAAACTGTAATATATTTCCTATTTTTGATAGAATTTGCTAAAGTTACAACTCTAATTGGGAATATTATTAAACTTTTTGCAAATAAGAACTGTATTACATTTTCTAAATGTGGTAACTTGGCAAAATTATAAAACGAGTTGGTAAATATGAAAATTTGATTTGGCAATTTAAGGTCTTCTCCCCCACTAATAAAAAGGCTTAGTAATGGCCCTGCCTACTAGTAAATTACTAGTGGTATTAATTTTTGTATTATGCACCACTTCACTTCCGGTAGACATGGATCATTATATTCCTGTATGACTACTCTACCATAAAATAGAGGGATTTTTTTCTTGTGCTCAAAAACATAGGTTTTCGTGCTGTCGGTTCTTGGACTAGGGGTTGAGAAACAAGTCATTGAATAATTAGTGATTACGATGTCGGGAATGTTTCCACAATGCACGTAACTTTGACGTCATAGGAATGGGGTGTATTCACGTTCATACACAGTAATGATTACGAATTCTTACAAATCATTATTCCTGTTTGAGAAAACTGGTTAGTATAATATAAAAACGAAAGAGAAATACTTTCGAAAATGACTGTCAGCAAAAAGAAATTTTGTTTTTATAAAGGATTTTTTAAGTCTCGACATTGTTATCGGAGGTTGCTAATGGAAAAAGAACGCTTTTCAGAAATATAGACAACTGTGAAGAAGTAATTGTACATTTTCATGCATGATTATATTATATTTTCATTGATTTAGAAAGATTTACAATTAAAAAAGTTTTTTTCTACTCTTAAATGCCGTGTGTTACTTTTCAGCAACAGACCCAATTTAATTTTCTAAAATACTATTAGAACAATATTGAAGCCATAATGCCTGATGTTACCAATAAAATATGTATTTAAGATATTATTATTTCAATTTCGTACATGTAGATGGCAACACTAGTACTAATTAAAATAAAGATAGATTTTTTTTTTCAATCGTTGCTATATATGTTTTTTGTTTTGTTTAAAAGCTTGCGAAATACCTTATTTTGTTCGGTAGTGAGAAAGTAATTTCTTATCATAGATCTTAAAATTCATGTGATGTATATTATAAAATGTTATCCAGGATTTTTTTTTTTTTTATTAAAACCCTGTGTTGCCGATTAGCAGCAATTTTTTTAACCCTAAACCTAAGGATATTAAAAACAAACTAGAATTTTTGTAAGTATTTTTCCAATGCAATTATGAATAAAACGAGGAAGACATACAGTGTATTGTCAACGAGTTACGAGTGAAGCAACAAAGAATGTTGTCACAAGACGGCGGCTGATATTTTATACCAGATCAACTGTTTCTGACTACCGCTGGAGCAAACTTCCTCCAATGAAATTTGAATAAAAAGATTACCTTATTTAAGTACCATTCGAGATTTTTTTTAACCGGCTTCCAAAAAAGGAAAGGAGGTTATCAATTCAACGCGTATGTTTTTTTTTTTTTTTTTTTTTTTTTTTTTTTTTTTTTTTTTTTTTTTTTTTATGTATGTTCACCTATTACTCCGAAACTATCCAACCGATTAATTTGGTTTTGGTGTTAAATGAAAGAGCTTGCTATCGAATTAGTACCACTTCCATTTCATAGAAATTGGTTCAGTACTTTTTTAGTTATTAGGCAAAAACTAATAAATTTAGTGATTTTTCGCTAATTAAAAGTGTTGAATAAGTTCACTGAATGGAGTGCAGACAAAATGGCCGAGATTTCTAAGGCTTCAGATTTAAGCTCTGGTTCTAGGAAGAGAGAGGTGGGTTCGTGCCCCACTCCTGACTTACATGTATACGATAACCTTTTCCATATTACAATTTTAACATGTATATTTTAAAAATTAATACTAATTTTACTATTAAGAATATTTTATATTTAATTCTTAGTCGGTTTTGTATTTAACCGAGTATCAGAGATATTTTATCGATTCAATACTTTATCAGTGAAAGAGTACTAAAATAATAGACTTGCGAAAAGTAACATAACCTTGAATAAGCTCGCCGAATAGATTGCAGTTAGGATAGCTTAGCAGTCTAAGGTGACT
Organism: Maratus speculifer; assembly: GCA_964019185.1. NCBI lineage: Eukaryota > Metazoa > Arthropoda > Arachnida > Araneae > Salticidae > Maratus > Maratus speculifer. The sequence goes on from OZ025294.1 coordinate 282,254,863, forward strand.
GATTTAAGCTTTGGTTCTCGAAAGAGAGCGTGGGTTCGAACACCATTCCTAACATATGTGTATAATGTACCGTGTTTTTTTTGTTTTATATATATATATATATATATATATATAATTTTTTTAACCTATTTAAAAAAGGAGAGAAGGTTATCATCAATTCGACGCGCATGTATTTTTTATACATGCTTTCGATTATACGGAATCTGTCCAACCGATTAAATTAGTATTTGTATTAAATGAAAGAGGTTACTCTCGAATTGGTAACACTTCCATTTCATCGAAATTAGTTCAGTACTTTTTTGGTAATTAGAAAAGAAACTAATAAAATTAGTGATTTCTCGCAAATTAAAAGTAACATGCACGTTGAATAAGTTCACAAAACGGAACACAGTCAGGATGGCCGAGCGTCCGAAGGCGCCTGATTTAAACTCTGATTCCCGAATGAAAGCGTGGGTTCGAACCCCACTCCTGGCATACGTACGTACAATAACATTTTCCGTATTATAATTTTTAATCGACTTCAAAAAAAGAGGAGGAGTTTTCGGAATCATATGTATTTTTTTTTTCTATGTCTGTTCACTTATTACTCCGAAACTATCCAAACGAATAATTTGGTTTTTGTGTTAAATGAAAGAGGTTACTCTCGAATTGGTACCACTTCCATTTTGTCGAAATTGGTTCAATACTTTTTTAGTAATTAGGCAAAAAACTAATAAAATTAATAATTTCTCTTAAATTAAAAGTAACATGGACGTTGAATAAGCTCGCAGATTGGAGTGCAGTCAGGATGGTCGAGCGATCTAATTCACCAGATTTAAGCTCTGATTCTCGAAAGAGAGCGTGGGTTCAAACCCCAATCCTGACATAGGTGTGCAATTTGCAATATATGTTCTGTATTATAATTTTTATTAACAGACTTCAAAAAAGGAGGAGGAGGTTATCAATTCGACGCGTAATTTTTTTCTATGTATGTTCACCGTTTACTGCGAAACTAACCAACCGATTAATTTGGTTTTTGTGTTAAATGAAAGAAGTTACTCTCGAATTGGTACTACTTCCATTTTGTCGAAATTGGTTCAGTACTTTTTCAGTCATTAGGCAAAAACTAATAAAATTAGTGATTTCTCGCAAATTAAAAGTAACACCAACGTTGAATAAGTTCGCCGAATGGAGTGCAGCCCGGAAGGCCGAGCGGTCTAAGGTGTAAGATTTAAGTTTTGGATCTCAAAAGGGGGCGTCGGCTCGAACCCCACTCCTGACATAATTTACATCTATGTATGATTTACAATAATTTTTCCGTATTATAATTTTTATTAACTAACTTCAAAAAAGAAAGAGGAAGTTATCAATTCGACGCGTATGTATATATTTTTTTATGTTCACTGATTGCTCCAAAACTATCCAACCGATTAATTTGGTTTTTGTGTTAAATGAAAGAGCTTGCTCTCGAATTGGTACCACTTCCATTTCATCGAAATTGGTTCAGAACTTTTCTAGTAATTAGGCAAAAACTAATAAAATTAGGAATTTCTTACATTGAATAAGCTCGTCGAGTGGAGTGCAGTCAGGATGGTATATGTACAGTCAGATAGGCGTGCGGTCTAGGGCGCAAGATTTAAACTCTAATTCTAGAAAGAGAGCGTGGGTTCGATCCCCCTCCTGACATACATGTATAATTTACAATATTTTTTTCCGTATTATAATTTTTATTAACCGACTTCAAAAAATCGTTAACTTTTAACTAAAAAGAGAAAAATAAACTTTTCGACCAAAAAATTGAACCGACTTCAACAACTACTGCAAAGTGAAAAATTATTTTTTTTAGATAGTAGTAATAAGAAATTAATTTAAGAGCGTAGTACTTACCATGCGTATTATTATATTTATGTACATTAATTTGATTTTTTGGAGTCGGTGCCAGCCAAGCCAAGTTACATGCAATTTTCAATAGTCACACATCCAAATATCTACAAGTTATTTTACGATTTAATATTTAGTTAAAAAATGTAACCTTATTCTCTTACGATTTGCATTGGATACTTAATTTTAACTTTGAAATTGGCTTGGCTGGCACCGACTCCAAAAAATCAAATTAATGTACATAAATATAATAATACGCATGGTAAATACTACGCTCCTAAATTAATTTATTATTACTATTATCTAAAAAAATTGTTTTTCGCTTTGCAGTAGTTTTTGAAGTCGGTTCAATTTTTGGTAGAAAAGTTTATTTTTATACGTAAAGATGGGTCGCGTACCAATAAAGGTTGGGAACTTCTGGTTTAATAAATTTCTTTAGAAGTAAAAGCATATACAATTCTGAATTCCCTCAATTTTGTTTTATGTTATTTTACATTCCTATGTCAATACGGATAACTGAAGTTTAAATAATTAGAATTTTACAGCATTATTCTTGCTTTTTCTATCATAATTTTTATTGAGACATTTTTTTCAATATTAAATCTTTATACTCAAATTTATAACTATACAAATCAGAAAATAAAAAGTAACATTTTATTCTACCTGAATGAGTACAATAAACATGAGAAGTTGTCTTGTTCCCGGCATCATCATCAATAACATGGAAAAATATATTTGTGCCAGGTAATCTTTGTTATTGTTGAAAAAGTTGCAGCATTGATTAGTCTAAGGGGAAAAAAATCGCTTGCGTCAGCATTTTTTGTCGTCGAAGAATGTCGCACTACTAAATATATTATATGTCAAGGTAGATTGATATCGAATATTTGCCGTAATCTTATTACTTAATCAGCAATGAAATGTAATGCATTAACTAAATTTTTTTGAGGGGGAAAAAGTTTATCCTTTTAGTGTTATTGACGTATTGTATTGTTATGTTCATGAAATTTGTAGTTCTACCTATTTTGTGACTCTACCTAATTTGTTTTCTTAAGAGCCCATACTACTGATTGAAAAAGACCCGGATGATAGTGAAAAGTCTATGGGAGCGTTCATTTCAAATATCTCGCTCAAATTTTAATATTTTGACGTCATTTTTTTGCAAAGGTTAGCTGAGGACGATCCACTATACGCCCTAGTTTTTACTTTTTTTTATTTTGGTTATATTTGTTTTACATTAACCAAAAGTTTCATAACCATTCAAACCGGTTCTGAAAGTTAAAGATTTTTTTTTTTTTTTTTTTTTTTTTTTAAATCTGATACCAAAATCAAAAAAATAAAAAACTAGGCTGGTTGTGGATCGTCCTCAGATATCCTGAGCAAAAAAAATCACGTCAAAATATTAAAATTTGAGTAAAATATTTTAAAAGAACTCCCCCATAGACTTTACATTATCATCCGGGTCTTTTTCAGCCAGTAGTGTGGCGCTTATTATTATTTTTTTTTTTTTTTTATGTTATCAGAAATATACTGGACTGCACAATTAAGAAAAGTACACTGTTAAAAAATTCCATTAAAACACAGAATAGAAAAAGCAAGACTCTGTAAATTTGCGCTAGTTCTCTGTTAAATACATTCAATCGTATTTCTCGGTCATCATTTTATCGATATTTCCCTTACCTTACATGTAATTCCCTGTAGGGATTTGCATGTCTTTATTTAAAGAAATTTTTATCTTTCTTAAAACTTGTAATTCAATATACACACTTTTAAATGATTAGAATTTTACTGGATTATTCTTGTTACCATTTTCCTTTTTATTTGAGACGTGTTTTTCAACATTAAATCTTTATACTCAAATTCATAACTATAAAAATCAGAAAATAAAAAAAGAAACATTTTATTCTACCTAAATGAGTACATATGAAAATTTGTCATATTCCTCGCATCATCATCAATAACATAGAAAAATATATTTGTGCCAGACAATCTTTATTATTATTGAAAAAGGTCCAGCATCGTTTAGTCTAACGAAAAAAAAAATCACTAACTTCAGCATTTTTTGTTGTCGAAGAATGTCGCACTAGTAAATATATTATATGTCAAGGTAGATTGAAATCGATTATTTGCCGTAATCTTATTACTTCATCAGCAATGAAATGTAATGGAGTAAATGAAATAATTTTTGGGGAAAAAAGGAAAATTTATCCTCTTATTATTATTATTGACATATTGTATGGTTATGTTCATGAAACGAATGTTACGTATTTTGTAACTCTATCTAATTTTTTTTTCTTAATATTTGTTTTTGAGTGTTATCAGAAATAAATATTCCAGACTGCACAATTAAGAAAAATACACTCGTTAAAAATTTCTATTCAAACACAGAAAAGAAAAAGCAAAACTCTCTATTAATTTATACTAGTTCTCTGTTAAATGCATTCGATCGTATTTCCCGGTTATCATTTTACAGATATTTCTCTTACCTTACATATAATTCCCTGTAAGGATTTCCATCTCTTTATTTAAAGTTATTTTTATCTTTCTTAAAATTTGTAATTCAAAATACACACTTTTGAATGATTGGAATTTAACTGGATTCTTGTTACTATTATTCTTTTTATGGGCATTCTTAACTGTTCCGCTCAACAAGCGCGAAACGTTTTGACACATTTACAAATTCATTTTTTAACAGAAAGTTATAAAATTGGAATGCCTGACTATGGAAGTGATTTTGAATCGAACTTAGTTTTCCATTTTATGATAATTAAATTACCTATCCAGTTCTAAGCTATTTCGATCCCGTGATCACCCGTTTCTCTCCTGCTTTTAGACCGGTTTTTCTGCTTTCGTCGGGAAATGTGCACAAAAACGCCAACTTTGAAGGCTTGTTATGAAATATCTATTGTGTTTTAAAAAAAACAGAAAATTGAGTGCAAATATACAATTTATGAATAACACCTGCTATTTTCATGCATTTCCGCACAAAAATAAATTAAAGCATAGGTCACAAATTGCCCTTTTTGATTTAAGAACACCCTTAGACTCGTGTTGAGACTAGTGTTTTTCTATATTAGATCTTTATACTCAAATTTATAACTATAAAAATCAGAAAATAAAAAAGAAACATTTTATTCTACCTGAATGAGTGCAATAATCATGAGAAGTTGTCTTGTTCCCGGCATCATCATCAATAACATCGAAAAATATATTTGTGTCAGGCAATCTTTGTTATTATTGAAAAAGTTCCAGCATCGATTAGTCTGAGGGAAAAAAATCACTTACTTCAGCATTTTTTGTCGTCGAAGAATGTCGCACTAGTAAATATATTATATGTCAAGGTAGATTGAAATCGATTATTTGCCGTAATCTTATTACTTAATCAGCAATGCAATGTAATGCAGTAACTGAATTTTTGTAGGAGAAAAAAGTTTATCCTTTTATTATTATTGACGTATTGTATGGTTATGTTCATGAAGCGAATGCTACGTATTTAATAACTCTATCTAATTTTCTTAATTTTGAGTGTTATCAGATATATGCGCAATTTTTTTTAGAAAAATACCCTTAATGCTGTTCTCAACTGCTCTGTTCAAGCGCAAAATGTTTTTGACTTATTTATAAATTAATTTTTACTCGTAAAGATGTGAAATTGAAAAGCCTGGCTATGAAAATAATTTGGAATCAAACTAAATTTTCCATTTTATTTTTTTTATTCATTTTTTTACAATAAATTATCTGTTGAGATATACGAGTTTTCAATCACGGGAGAAACATTGTTTTCACCCCTGATTGAGTTGCTATTCTTCGTTCACGCGGAAATTCGGCTCAAAATGCAAACTGTGACATTATTTTCTTAAAAAAATTTGTGTTTAAAATAAAAAAAAAAAAAAAAAAAAAAAAAGTCAGGAAAATGAGTGCGATTAGTTAGTTTCTGAACAACAACACCTGTTACTTTCATGCATTTCCGAAAACAAAAGTTTAAGCTGTCATAAAGTTGCCCTTTTTCATTTAAAAACAGTCTTAATATAATTTAAATTAATAGGGTAATGGAATATTATTATTTTCGTATTGTTGAATTTAAAACATATAACCGTGTCATATTTTGTATTCATGCATTTTTGCTTAACAGTTTCGCAACTATTGCATCAAAATCTGAATATTTATAAAAAATAATTATAGAACGAACGTACCTCATTTCCCACGTTTGACATCGTTCTATCATCATTTTTATTTAGGATATATTTTTAATCATCAAATCTTTACACTCACAAAACTGAAAAGAAAACTATAAAAACTGTATATAATATTATTTAACTATTATTTAACTATATATAATATTATCTAACTATAATAACTATAAAAAACTGAAAAGAAAAAAAAACATTTTATTCTACGTGAATAAGTACAATGAATATGAGAAAATGTCTTATTCCGGGTATCATCATTAATACCATAGAAAAATATATTTGTGCCAACCAATCTTTGTTATTATTGAAAAAGTTGCAGCATTGATTAATCTAAGGGAAAAAATCGCTTGCGTCAGCATTTTTTGTAGTCGAAGAATGTTGCACTAGTAAATATATTATATGTCAAGGTAGATTGAAATCGATTACTTGCCGTAATCTTATTACTTAATCAGCAATAAAATGCAATGTAGTAACTGATTTATTTTTTTTTTGGGGGGGGGAGAAAGTTTATCCTTTTATTATTATTGACATATTGTATGGTTATGTTCATGAAGCGAATGCTACGTGTTTTGTAAGTCTGCCTAATTTATTTTCTTAATATTCGTTTTTGAGTGTCATCAGAAATATTCTAGACTGAACAATTAAGAAAAATACACTGTTAGATATTTCCATAAAAACAGAGAAAAGAAAAACTAAGACTCTCTGTAAATTTACACTACAATTCATTAAATGCATTCGATCGTATTTCTCAGTCGTTTTTTACAGACATTTCTGTTATATTATATCTAATTACCTATTGGGATTTCCATAACTTTATTTAAAGATATTTTTATCTTTCTTAAAACTTGTAATTCAAAATACATACTTTTTAATGATTGGAATTTTTACTGGATTATTCTTGTTACAATTATCTTGTTTATTTGATACCTGTTTTGCAATATTAGATCTTTATGCTCAAATTTATAACTATAAAAATCAGAAAATAAAAAATAGCATTTTATTCTACCTGAATAAGTACAATGAATATGAGAAAATGTCTTATTCCGGGCATCATCATTAATACCATAGAAAAATATATTTGTGCCAGACGATCTTTGTTATTATCGAAAAAGTTACAGCATCGATTAGTCTAAGGAAAAAAATCACTAACTTCAGCATTTTTGGTAGTCGAACAATGTCGCACTAGTAATTATATTATATGTCGAGGTAGATTGAAATCGATTATTTGCCGTAATCTTATCACTTAATCAGCAATGAAATGTAATGTAGTAACTGAATTTTTTTTTTTTTTTTTTTTGGGGGGGGGGGGGAAGAAAGTTTATCATTTAATTATTATTGACATGTTGTATGGCTATGTTCATGAAGCGAATGCTACGTATTTTGTAACTCTACCTCATTTGTTTTCTTAATATTTGTTTTTTAATTTATCAGAAATATTCTAGACTGCACAATTAAGAAAAATACACTCCTTAAAAATTTCCATTAAAACACAGAAAAGAAAAAGCAAGACTCTGTAAATTTACACTAGTACTCCGTTAAATGCATTCGATCGTATTTCTCGGTCATCATTTTATAAACTTTTCCCTTACCTTACACATAATTCCCAATAGAAATTTTCATGTCTTTATTTAAAGATATTTTTATCATTCTTAAAACTTGTAATTCAAAATACACACTTTTAAATAATTGGAATTTTTACTGGATTATTCTTGTTACAATTATATTTTTTATTTGAGACGTGTTTTTTCAACATTAAATCTTTATACTCAAATTTATAACTATAAAAATCAGAAAATAAAAAAGAAACATTTTATTCTACCTGAATGAGCACAATAAATATGAGAAGTTGTCTTGTTCCCGGCATCATCATCATCAATAACATAGAAAAATACATTTGTGCCAGACAATCTTTGTTATTATTGAAAAAGTTCCTGCATCGATTAGTCTAAGGGAAAAAAATCACTTGCTTCAGCATTTTTTGTCGTCGAAGAATGTCGCACTGGTAAATATATTATATGTCAAGGTAGATTGAAATCGATTATTTGCCGTAATCTTATTACTTAATCAGCAATGAAATGCAATGCAGCAGCTGATTTTTTCTAGAAGGGGGGGGGGGGTGGAAGCGTGTTCTTCCTTTTATAATTATTGACATATTATGTGGTTATGTTCATGAAACGAATGCTACGTATTTTGTAACTCTACCTAATTTGTTATCTTAATATTTGTTTTTGAGTATTATCAGAAATATTCTAGAATGCGCAATTTATTTAGAAAAATACCATTAATGTAATTTAAATTTATAGGGTTTAAAATAATTATAAGAGGAAGTTATTTATTTTAATCAAATTAAAAATGCTGGAGTCAAATAATTTAATTAAAATCCAAAATTCTAATTTTTTTGAAATTCCGAAATAAAAAAAGATTAGCGAAGATATAAATAAAATTTTAAATTTCTAAAAGAGAAAAAAATATTGTTTAAAATTAAATTTAAAATGCTGAATCATTAATAAATTGTAAAAGTTCTTAAAATTGAAAGAAAATTGAATTCAAAAAATATTATGAATGTCAGATGAACGAAGCCCTGTTAATATAAACCCTTAAATTGTGCAAAAATTGCGAAATTTCTTATTAAATCCATCTTAATATGAAAATTTCAACTTACAGCACAGGAAATCGAATTAAAAACCTTCTGTTTATTAGCGAGATGCTTTACCTCCAAGCTGTGATGCTACACGAAAAACGTTGTAATGAATGTTCTCTTTTAAAATTTAAATCGCAAAATTGAAGGGCACACCCTGAAACAATTAATTTAATTAAAATAATAGACTTTTTCAAAATTTTATGATTTTCCGTGTGACACAAGGTATTTACGTACACAAAATTTGAAGTCTTTTACTTTTACAGGTTTTTTTTTTGTACGGACTCTGTGACGGACAGATGGACAGAGAACAGAGAAAAATAGGATTTCGTCAGATAAACAAAACAAAACAAAACAAACTTTGCTTTACATCGACGCTGTTTTATTACCATATTTTGACGCGACTCAATATGATGGTTAAACATGATTACGACAAATCTCTCTTGTATTTGAGTGAAAGTCTTTCAGCTTTCTGCCACGGCCATTTTCAACATAGTGTCAAGTCCGTTACCAAATGCCAAGTCTGTCACTGCACTTTTTTTTTTTAATGATTATCATTTTTTCACCATTCTACTTTTATTTTTTGTTCAACTAAGAAACAAATATGCAATTTCCTTAAAAATTAATAATTTACATGAATATATACTATAATTATTAGAAAAAAATCTTGTATAATTTCTATGTGATCAAAATCTTGTGGCTAAAACTGTCTCCCATTTCAATTTAATTTAAGGGGGCTCAGGGGTTAAACACTTTTCAAAAAATCGATTTTTTATGATCTAATTTGATTATTCATTTAATTCTTAACTCAATGCAAAAAACCGCATAAAAATATTTGCATTTTTAACGGAGTTATAAGCATTTATGTATCAACACTTTCATAGCCGCATCCATATAATTTCAACTTTAAGTCGCGTTTTCTCAAAACTTGATTTTTGACGACTAACACCAAAATAAAAAAAAATCTATCTGATGGAATGGCTTTTTTTTTTTTTTTTTTTTGCATTTATATAATATCATTATCAAGGTTATGAATTAATATATTTTAGATAGTTTAATATTTTGAGTATTTTTAATGAAAAAAAAGTTGTATTTTTTAGGGGGTTTTTAAATTTTCAAATTTAAGAGTTTTTTAATAATGTTTTATTTGAGGGATTTTTATATCCTTAATTCATTCTCTAGAGTAAAGTTTCCTCATCATTTTAAAGCAAAAATTAGGTTCTTAAGTCAATTCAACGTTAAGATAGTTTGGTGTTGGTGATATAACATATAATTTTTTTTTTTTTTTCGAAAATTGTGTTACATACATTTCGCTATAATTTTTACTATATTACATTGAAATACTTCATTTTGTAATTTTATAAGACTACAAACATACCTTTAAAATATCAGAAAGTTTAAATTAATTACATTGAATACTTCTGTTTTTATATGGGCTCGAAGCGAGAGCTCTGTTTACATGTTTTTCCGTATTGATCAACGCCTGAGCCCCTTTAAGTATTATTGATAAATATCATGCTTTGAAATTTAGGGCAAAAAGTCACTTCAAGGTAAGTTGATCTTTAGGAAAATTAATAAATTCAAAGTTGAGTATTTTCAGTAATTCTGTATGGTAGCGGGCATGACAATTTGCCTTACAAGCAAACTTTAAATAGCATTTACACATTATATTATAGGGCAAAATGCACAACCAATTTTTTTTTTTTTTTCTCAGGAACCTTAAACATTAACACCTGTCTCTATTTTTAAAAGAAATTATTAAGTTTGAAAAATAAAAATAAGATTCTGAAATGTAAGCGAATGGTGGAAATGGCCCGCTAAGTACTCCGTGGTCAAATGAACGTCATGCTATATATTAAGTAACGCACAGACCTTTAGGTAGATTTGGATAGCGCTATCGTATTCTACAACAGGTACGGGATAAATTAGTTTTCTTTTGTCTTTGTTTTTTTCAACTATCTATCAAATCGTAGTTATTCAGCAACCAATAGTCCAATGCAATTTTTTGGTGCGTTCGCATTTATGTAAATACGTAGCATCTATAGTGGTCGTTCAGTTCGTCCTTCCGCATATAACAACGCAAAAACTATCCAATCGAATCATTTAAAATTTAAAATATATAATTATTACATAATTTTGGCGAGTCGTTTCAAATTTTTGAAAATCGGATGAATAATTCAATTACAGAGGCAATCAAAAGCATTCCGTTACATTACGTTCAATGGGAAAAAATAGCTTCAAGTGCATTTTAGTGATGTTACACTCTTTCAAACATAATACAATTTATATGAATCTATTAAATACATACTAAAATATACATTTTGTACAATCTGTGGTGCAAATAATACTTTTTATTAATATATAGGGCCACACAAAAGTATTGTATTACATAATAGTATAGGGGGAAACATTTTTTGGGATGTGTTTTAATTATATTAAACTATTTAACATTTTATGAAATTGCTGTAAGTTGCTGAGGTTTACTAGAAATTAATTCCAGTATAATGGAAAACATTTAGTATTTATAGGGACATACAAAAGATTTCGGATACTGTATTGTATCCGAAGTACTGCATATTTTTAAAACTTCGTTATAATATGAACGCACCTCATGAAGTACGACTGACATGAAATTTTCAACTCGTTCTTCTTACAAGTCCTTTTAGCTTTTTTCGCATTGTCTCAGTAATCTCTGGTAAGAAATTACAAAAACACTGTTTTCACACTTAAGAGCCGACACTACTGATTGAAAAAGACCCGGATGATAGTGTTAAGTCTATGGGGGTGTTCTTTTCAAATATCTCGCTATTTAGATGTGATTTTTTTTTTCTTTTTTGCATAGGATAGCTGAGAGCGATCCACGAATATAACCAAATATAACCAAAAAAAAAGTAAAAACTAGGCCGGATGGGGTTTGTCCTCAGCTATCCTATGCAAAAAAAAAAAAAAAAAAAAAAAAAAAAAAATCAGTCAAAATATTAAAACTTGAACAAGGTATTTGAAAAGAACGTCTCCATATACATTATATTATCATCCGGGTCTTTTTTAAATCAGTAGTGTGGGCTCTTAAGGCAGTTCTCAAGTTCACTGCTCAACAAATGCGAAACCTTCTAACATAATAGCATATACATTAACATTAAACATAGCGGTATGAAATTGGCTGACCGAGCTATGGAAGCGATTCGGAATCAAAACGAGTTTCTCGTTATATATATATATATATATATATATATATATATATATATATATATATATATATATATATATATATATATATATAAATTTTCCTATCGAGTTATAAATGTTTTTTATCACTCAGCAAGGCGTTTTTCCCCTTTCACTGACTTTTTTTTTTTTTTTTTTTTGGGAATCCGGTTTAAAATACCAATTTTGTCAGTACTTTCTCAAAGATCTAATGTGTTTACAAAAAAAAAAAAAAATGAGAAAAGTCTTTCGATTGCCAAGTTTCAGAATAACAACACCTGTCAGTTTGTGCGTTTCGAGCTAAAATGAATTAAAACTTACAAGGGGACCACCAGACATGGTGCTCACAGATTTTGATGATTTCAAAGTATGTTGTAGGGGTCATACCACTAATTATTCTGTTGAAAGGGTTTCTTCAAATGGGCCTTGGTTTTTGAGAAATTGGGGGTCAAAGTTCAGCGTATATTTCAAATACTTATTAGTACCAACGCTGTATGTCAATTCGTGGCGTCGCGTCGTGCCAAAGCACGTGTCTGTGAATCGAAAGGTTGTGAGTTCAAATCCATCCTAGGCTTCTATTTTCTTTTTTACTTATATTTATATTTTTTACATGTTACAAATTTTAAGCAGAATTGGAAATTCTACAGCTTTGAACCTTTTGATATTTTCTGAAGAGGACAGTTTACTTTTTCAATATTTTGTTATTGCTATTATTTCAAAAAATATGGCTCAATTGTTGAACTGACTGCAGTTCAGGGTTCAACTAAAAGTACATTTTGCAACAAATAATTAAACAAAAATTCGTATTTAATTAAAATTTGGAAAAAGTATAAGAAATTTTTAATATTTTAAAATTTCCACAATTTTAAATATAATAATATTTTTAGATTAGTCAATCATTTTTTTTTTCAAATGTGTATTACACAATACTGTGCATGGATTTTTAGATAATGTAATGCTATATATATATTTATTTGATATAATGTGTGCAAAGTGGTGAAATCTAACACATCTTCATATATACTTTTATTAATAACAATTATAATAATAATAACGTTAAGTCTAATTTCATGCGCATATTCAACACATATATAACAATCAAATTGTACAAAACATTTTAAATATCTGTATCAAGTACAAAAAAAGCCTTAACATTTTTAAAACATGAAAGCGAAGTTAAATATAAACATAGAGGGAAAAAATTTTAAAGTTATCATTAGTGTGGGAATTGCGTTAGGTGTATTACAAAATTTACAACATGTCAACATATGATTGTCGTAGAAAAAGAGGTTTTAAAATATTCACAATTAAACAGGCTTTCATTTAATGTTTCAAAACAAAATCGATTTTTTGATCATTTTTGGGGTAAATTGTCCCCTTAAGAAATTAAGTTTACGTTTATGAACATTTAGAGAAAATCAGTATTTTTTACCGAAATTTTTAACTAAACGCAAATCCGATTTAATTTATGTGAAACTTCATTTTTTAAAACTTCCATAATTATATTCCTTGAATATTTAATTCGTAATAAATATGTTTAAAAATACATTAAAAGATTTAAAAAAATGTTTAATCATCTTTTGCATAAGTGCAAATATATGATCAATAAAAAGAAATCTTTATATTACGGACTCCACGGAGGAAAGGAAAGCAGACGAAAAAAGAAAAAAAGTAGTATTTTTATAGACATCGTAAATTTTATTAACAAACGATTTTTGCACTCCAACTGAATTACGGAAAGAGTGTTTTGATTTGCAATAAAAATAAATGTAATCTGTCATTTCTTATTTGTGTAAACGATAAATTTTGTTGCGATTGAACTTGTGAGATAAATGTGTTTACAGAAAATTGGAAAATTGAAAATTTGGATAGCTGGTAACACCTTGCATTTTAGCATTACTGTATTAATATTTTATTACTCTTTCGAAGATATGCATTACTTGAATTATCTGATCCTATAAACGTTTAAGAAATTTCACGCGAAAATTATTTTGTATTATTTATACAAAAAAGGATAAATTTGCATATAAAGTACTATAAAATAAAATAAAAAAGCGATAGAAAAAGAAAAATCATTATTTTCGAATTGTGCATAAAGTACAAAAATATAGGTAATATTTAAGAAAAAAAAAGTTCTAGGCTTAAATTAGTTTTGCTGTATTATCAAAAGAAATATTAGTTTAAAAATTGCAGAAAAAAATAAATTTTCATGAAAAAATTCAAAAATGTAAATGCCATTTATTAAGAAAGTATAAAAGTTGTAGCAATTTCTTTAGTAATAAAAATACTTAAAATTTGTAACGTGTAAAAAATATAAATATAAGTAAAAAAGAAAATAGAAGCCGAGGATTGATTCGAACTCACAACCTTTCGATTCACAGACACGTGCTTCGGCACGCCGCCACGAATTGCCATACAGCTTTCGTACTAATAAGTATTTGAAATACACGCTGAACTTTGACCCCCAATTTCTCAAAAACCAAGGTCCATTTGAAGAAACCCTTTCACCAGAATAATTAGTGGTATGACCCCTACAACATACTTTGAAATCATCAAAATCTCTGAGCACCATATCTGGTGGTCCCCTTGTTAGTCATAAAGTTGCCTCTTTGTATTTGAGAACAACCTTAAGATATTTCGTAGAAACATTGTTTCAATACATCCGGTATCAAATATAGTTCCTTAATTACATTATAAGGGCTTTTTCGATGTATAAATGCTTGTAAGGAATACATAATTCTTATTGCAAATATTACTGATTTATATAAAAAATTTAGAACATTTTTCGTGAGTGATTTTGGTAACAGTTTTATAAAAAAAAAATATATACATATATTTACGTATATACATTTCCAACTTTTATATATATATTATTTCTCAACTTTAATAAATTTATTTTTTTAATTGCAATCTTTCAAATATTAAAAGTAAAAAACAACCAAATAATCAATTGATCAGAATCAGGATAAAATGGAAATTTATCTTGATTAATTTGCATATCTTTCGCAAATCCAATAATTTTTTACCTAAAAGCTGTCATTTGATAAATTAAATAATGATAAAATTAATTTATTAAATAAGGATTTGTAGTGTTATTATAAATCCAAGTTTTCTTATTACTTTGTATTTCCTTCATTATTGAGTTATAGTTGATTCGTGAGAAAAGTAGATACGGTTAACACCGCGGATTCTTACGGTTCCTGGCATTTTTATCGTGCCGTGAGCGATTACTTCCAAGAGAGTAAGAAAGCGGCTGGCCGAAAATATTCGTTCCTCGTCTGTCAAACGTAATTTTTTAAACGTTTGCTTTTCTCCATGTATTATTATCACTTCAAGATCAATCAATTGCTATACCTGAGCTTAGTAAAAGGTAAAAAAAATAGTATTTTAATAAAGTATAATACTTGTCTAAATTTACAACAAACAGTTTAAATTTTCCAATAGAAAAAATGCTTGAAATTTTAATTCATTGCTTTAAAAATAATTAAGTATTGAAATTTTGAGGAATTTGATATGTTGTATAAGCGATTTCAATAGTATAAGGTGATAGATTGCACTGATATTTTTCTATGTTATTTCTCGTCTTTATGTAAATTTATTTTTTTAATTGGAGTCTTTCAAGTATTAAAAGTAAAAAATAATCAAAAATAAATTGACCAGAATCAGGATAAAATGCACATTTATCTTGATTATTTTGCATATTTTTTCAATAAGCAAAATGCATGAAACGTATCTTTTTGCATATTCTTTTTTTTTTTTTTTTTTTTTCAAGAAAGCTATTTTTTGATATGCTTAGAATAAGAATTTGTAAGCAACATAAATCCAAGTTTTGTGATTACTCAGATAATTGTATTTTCGTCATTATTGAGTTATGGTTGATTCATAAGAAAAGTACATTCGGCATACAGCAGCGCCAATTCTTAGGGTTACTGGCATTTTTATCGTGCCATGAGTGATTACTTCCAAGAGAATTAAAAAAACTACTGGCTAAAAAATATTCGTCCCTTGTCTGTCATGTGCAATTTTCGAAATGTTTGCTTTTCTTCATTTTCGTCCTTGCATTATTCTCTCTTCTGAGAGCAATCAATTGCCTCTCCAGAGCATTATAAATAACAAGAAAAACTTAATAAAATTGGAGATAAATAGTTTTTTAATAAAATATTAGAAGTATTCGTCTAAATTTGACGATAAACAACTTAAATTTTTCATTGGAAAAATGCTTGGAATTTTAATAAATTGTTTTAAAATTAATTAAATATTGAAATTTTGACGAATTTGGTATTATGTATAAGCGATGCTATAGATTTAAGGCGATAGATTGCGCTGATATTATTTATTTATTTAATGTTGTTTTTCGCCTTTAAGTAAATTTATTTATTTATTTATTTATTTTACTTGGAGTTTTTCAAATTTAACATGTAAAAACGAACAAAAAATCATTTGACCAGAATCAATATAAAATGGATCTTGATTACTTTGCATACCTTTTCACAAATCCAGTACCTTATTTTCTGAAAAGCTATATTTTGATATACTTAGAATAAGTATTTGTAGTGTAACATAAATCCATGTCTTCTTATAACTTAGAGAATTGTATTTTCTTCATTATTGAGTTATGTTTGATTTATGAGAGGAGTAGATTCGACAAACAGCACCGATTCTTACGGTCCCTGGCATTTTTATCGTGCCGTGAGTGATTACTTCCAAGAGAGTAAGAAAACTCTTGGCCGAAAATATTCGTTCCTCGTCTGTCAAGTGTAATTTTTGAAACGTTTACTTTTCTACCATGCATTATTCTCACTACTGGGAGCAGTCAATTGCCTTTCCTGTGCATAGCAAAAAAGTAAGAAAAAAATTATAAACTTGGAAAAAATTTCATATTTTAATAAAATATTAGATTATACTGACCTGAACTATACGACAAACAATTTAAATTTTTCATTTGAAAAGGCCTAAAGTTTTAACTCATTGCTTTAAAATTAATTAAGCAAAATTTTGATGATTTTGTTATGTTGTATAAATGATTCCTACATATTTAGGTGATAGAATGGTGCTGATAAAATTTAATATTTTAATAAAATACAGTACTTGTCTAAATTTAACGACAAACCACTTAAATTATGCATTAGGAAAATGCTTGAATTGTTAATTCAATGCTTTAAAATTAATTACGTTGGAAAATTTGATGGATTTCGTATATTGCATAAGCAATTCCCATAGATTTAAGGCGATAGATAGTGCTGATATTTTTTTCATGTTATTTCTTTTCTTCAAGTAAATTTATTTTTTTAATTGGAGTCCTTCAAATATTAAAAGTAAAAAAACGACTAAAAAATCAATTGATCAGAATTGGAATAGAATGGAAACTTATCTGGATTATTTTGAATATCATTTTACAAATACAGTACTTCTTTTCTCTGAAAATTAATCTTTTCATATACAGTAATGGACCGATTTTTCGGTTGCCGATTAACGGGATTATCCAATCAACCGGATCGATCAAAGACCATTCAATTTTTTCACGTATTTTCCAAAATTTTTGAATTACAACTTCTTTAGGAGCAGTAGTGTAAATCCGGCTAGATGTTTCGAAAGTTAACCATTAAATAACCATTTCCTATTTCTGAAATAATGAAATCGCCAAGAAAATCAAGGAGAAAAATTGCATAAAATCAACAGTTCCTAAAACGTGTGAAGCTTCATTTATAACAAGTATGAGTCCCGCGTATACATTTTTTTTCTCGCAGGAAAATCCTTATTCATCCTTTATCATTTCTCTCTGAAGAGGGTCCGAAAATTGCTTATTTTATTCCTTGGTGTCCTGAGAAAGACTAACCCTTGTCCTCTTTCATCTCGTGTTTGTTCATACAGTGTACGTATACACTGAAAAAAAACTGCAGCAGAAAGTTACTGCTGCAGAGATTCCAGACAATGTCCGTAAAAAAAACAGACGTTATACATATATAAACGGACTTTGCCATTATATTAACGGTTTTTGCCCATAAAACACAAAAAATTACGGAAGTTGGCCGTTTATGTAAAAAAAGGTGACATATTCCGTAAATTTACTGTATAATTCACGGTAAAGTACCGTAAATTTACAATTTTTATTACAGTGTATAGACGTGTACTAATTTGTATGTGCACTTCTATGTATAATTTTGCACCAAAATTGTAGGAAATAAAATTAAAAACCATTATACGAAATAACTTGTAAATACGCCATTTGTGATAAGCTAAAATGTACAATATTACAATTAATAGTCTTAAGCCATAAAATAGTGTAAATAGAAGTTACCTAAAAAACATTGCCGTAAGTATTTATTTAAGTTGTCCAGTTATCCAGATTTTTCACTAACCGGATTGGTCTCGATCCCGACAAATCCACATAATCAGCGCTCTATTGTACTTAGAATAAAGATTTGTAGTGTACTTTTTTCTATGTTCAGAAATGGCAGACATTACTCCCAGAATTGATAATAATGCATAGATGAAGGTGGAGAAAAGTAAATGTTGTAAAATTACATTTGACAGACGAGGAACATGAATCGAACACTTTTTTGGTAACAGTTTTCTTATTCTGAAATTTATCTTTATACTGAATATCTATTATATTATTCTGAATATCTTTTCACTGTGTCAAAACGTATGATATGTATCTTTTTTCATATTCTAGTACACCTTTTTATACTGAAAAGCTATCGATATACTTAAGGCCCCTTCCCCTGGCCGAGGAAACGCTGGCGAGCTAATGCTATTCCTATGGGGAAGCATTTTTCTAATAACTCTTTCCCATTTTGACATTTTTAAGGCTTTTTTTTTTTTTTTTTTTTTTTTTTTTTTTTTTGCAATGGATAGCTGCGTTGCATGCAAACATCGCACCTTTTTTACTTTTTCGATTTTGGTTGTAGATATTTTTTATAAAGTTAGTTACACTTTCAAAACCGGTTTTGACAGTGTTATTAGAAAAATGCTTCCCCATAAGAATAGCATTAGCTCGCGAGCGTTTTCTCGGATGAGAACAAGAGCCTTAAGATAAGAATTTGTAGTGTAACATAAATCCATGTTTTCTTACTACTCGAGGAATTGTATATTCTTCAATATTGAACTACGTTTGATTCATGAGAGAAGTAGATTCTGCGTCGATTCTTACGGCTACTGGCGTTTTTATCGTGCCATGAGTGATTACTTCCAAGAGAGTACGAAAACTGCTGGCCATAAAATATTCGTTCTTCATCTGTCAAGTATAATTTTTGAAACGTTTGTTTTTCTTCATCTTCGTTCATGTATTATTCTCATTTCTGCGAGCAAACAATTGCCATATTCCTGAGCATAGGAAAAAAGTAAGAAAAAAAAATTATAAACTTAGAAAAAAAAACTAGCATGTTAATAATATATTACAATGTACTTGTCTAAATTTGGGAGAAACACGTTAAATTTTTCATTAGAAAAATACTTGAATTTTTAACTTTTAAATGCTTGTTTTCAAAAACGGATTTAAAAAGGTTTTCGGCTGTCATTTCTTAAATAAATCATAGGAAAAAATTGCATTTTGTTTTAAGTATGGTTTACCGCTAAAAAAAACTGTTTAGTGCAATCGGCAATACTAGGCTTTATTTTAAAAATAATTTTCCTTCATAAAATTCAAACTTGAATTTTAAGAGCTATGAAAAGTAATAAATTATGCTTGCTCCCTGCCAGGGCTGTATCTGTAAGCGAACAATAGCGGTGGCTCAAGAGAATGTAGGGGTGGGTTCATAATTTTTTTTCTCTATCTCTCTGACACATAAAGATAAATTAGTGCGTATTAACATTGTAAGTACTATGTTTCTTATTATACTGTTGTAATAACTTCATTTCATGCTAAGAAAAGCATAGGATGATGAAAATTTTGGTGTGTAACTGGTGAAAAATTAAATATCACGTTAGCTTCATATGTACAAATAGGATGAGGGAATGTTGAAACACTTATTTTAGATACAATTTAATATTTCTGCAAAACTCTGAAAAGTCTTCAAAACTAAATTAGAGTTTTGAACAGCATTCAATTTGGATTTTTGGAACACATATTCATTTAGTGACGAATCTTTTCCAGGGGGGGGGGGGCTGAGCCGCCAATAGCGCCTCCTTAGCTTCGGCCCTGTAGGCAACTATTTCAAAACATTTATTTTTATTGCAAATATAGTAATAACGCTCGGGTTGATAAAGAACCATCAATCAGCCAACGCCACGTTTGACTTGTTGGACTAAAGATTTAATCTTGCTAATTGATCACTGTTGGCGACAAAACAGAGGGCACTATAGTGTTTTATTGCACCAAAAGATGATTTACTAATGAAAAAATTTTGACAACTAAGTCGGCTTAGTTACAGTTAATCAGTACTGCAGTAAATGTTAAATGTGATGTCCAATCAGAAGTACATCTGTGAGAGAAAGCACCACACTGTTCACAGCATTTAGTAGCATTTCTTGCGTTATGGCAAATACATTTTGGCGGATGGCATCTTTCAGTACTGGTGGTGATGCCGGTTGGTCGCGGTTCATTTTTGACTTCAAGAATCTCCACAGCCAAAAGTCACAAAGTGTGAAACCCGTTTGTGGAACTTCCTCGAAAAAAATAGACCAATTATGAAATCAGCAGTGAAGCCACACCAGACAGTCACTTTTGGCTGTTGCAAGGTCAACAAATTTTAACAAAACTATTTTTTTTCTCGTTGCTACACAAAATCCGGTTTCTTTTGCAAAAGTTGAGTGCAAACCGTGTCTTTGTATCTTGATTCGTTTTCGAATTATTCATTTTTATAGTTCGTCCTGACTTTTGGATCATCCGGTATATGTTTGTGTATGTATAAAACCATATATATTCTGGTATCTTTTCATTCTGAATGTCATTTTTTTTCAATATTATTAATGGTGTTCTATATATTTTTTTTTTTAATGTTGCAGTTGTAGCTAAATGTATTTAGCAATTATATATATATTATGTATATATATATCAAAATAGGAAAATACATATGCATATATGTTATTTCCTATAACTCAAACTTTATTTTATTAAATATAAACAAATCCAATATACTTAAAAGTTTGCTACTAAAAGATAGTTTTTCATATATAAATATTGTTCATTGAATGCAATTTCTTCCTAAAAATTAACATCTCAATTATTTTGTTTCTTGAAACTTCCTTAAATTTTTAATTTTATAATTTAAAACCAACGACTTTGAGTCTTCTTTCTCCAAGGTTATCAAAATCAGGAATATTATAATTAAAGACCTGTGGTAATAATGTGCAGATGAAATAAATCTAATCCAAATTTTCATAGTGTACAAGTACGAATGTACTTATTTTATTCAACGAAAGTACTTCTTCAATTCATTTTTATATGGTAATAGGATAAGGAAGAGTTTTTCAAGGCATTTGGAAAATAAAGTAATACAACAGGATTTGAGATGGTAAATACAACTTTTTAATGTTATTTTCCATTTTATCACACATGATTGATTCATAATTGTAGCTTATATTTAAATGTAAAGAATGGAATATATGTATAAAATAATGAAATCAGCAAAGATGCGAAGATGCGAAGAAAATTAAGTAGACTATTATTATTATTACCAAATGTCCAAATATAAATGAAGACATAATAAGATAGGCATATCTATATACTATCATTTCTATATCTCGAAAGTGACCAAGTAATTGTAAAGACAAAATAATACTCCATGAAATGACATGTACTATTAATAGTACACCAGACGCGAAAGGGTTAAAGACGTATGGTAAGAATGTATAGATTAAATAAATCTAATTCAAATTTTCATACTCAAGGAATAGCACTTTTTTTCTCTATTGAGTTCTAGATGATTCATGACGGAATTTGTAGCTTCGAAAAACAACGCTGATTCTTACTGTTTCTGACATTTTTATCGTAACAGGAGTGATTGTTTCCAGGCGAATAGGAAAGCTGCTGTTTCACAGCCAAGAAATTTTCGTTTCTTGTTACTCACCTGTCAAGTGTAATTTTTGCAGCGTTTGCTTTTGTATATATTTCCAACTATCCATTAATCTCTCTTCTGAGAAAAATCAATGTCTTGTTCTAAACAAAGCAAAAGATTAATCTGTTTAGTAAAAAATTATAAATTTAAAAATTCGTTAAAAAAATTGGAGTTAAATATATATTACGTATATATGTATGGTTGTATATCCAAAAACTATACTAATAAACTATATTAAAATATATCACTGAACCGAACCAAAATTAAAATAAAAATATGTAAATTAAACAAAATGGCACCAACATAGCTTATAATGAATTCAAAAATCCCTCAAAATCAAACCAGCAAACATTAAACAATATAAAATTAAACAAAAACATAATTTGCAAAACAAATTAAAAAAAACAAAATTTATTTCCTGTACCATTTAAGCCCAAG
The DNA here is from genome assembly GCA_964019185.1 of Maratus speculifer. Classification (NCBI taxonomy): domain Eukaryota; kingdom Metazoa; phylum Arthropoda; class Arachnida; order Araneae; family Salticidae; genus Maratus; species Maratus speculifer. The sequence goes on from OZ025294.1 coordinate 282,277,188, forward strand.
AAGGGACAGATATTAAAATATTTGATTTAGTTATTTCTATATTTAGTATTAAATTTGTGTATCAAATAATTTAAATTATGTGAACATTAAAAAAATAAAAATGAAATTCAAACAATATGATACTTAAAACCCCAAGATCTTAGATCCCGTTCAAACGAAATCGAAATAAATCTTAGACTTTTTCTGAACATTTGCTTTTTAGATGTGTCTATTTTTTTTATTTATACCTACCGTAAACATTATAAAAAATCTGCAAAACAAATTTTTGCAAGTTTGGGAAAAAGTCTCAGATTTATTTCGATTTCGTTTGAACGGGATCTAAGATTTTGGGGTTTTAAGTATCATATTGTTTGAATTTCATTTTTATTTTTTTAATGTTCTCATAATTTAAATTATTTGATACAAAAATTTAATACTAAATGTAGAAATAACTAAATCAAATATTTTAATATCTGTCCCTTCTTCGGCTTAAATGGTACAGGAAATAAATTTTGTTTTTTTTAATTTGTTTTGCAAATTATGTTTTTGTTTAATATCTGAAGTTTTTTAATAACGACTGCATTCAGATGAACTCATTGCAAAATTAACTGAGGGTACCATCATCAGGACTTCCTTTATGCGGTATTGTATCACAATTACTGATGTAATTTACCCAGGGCCATAGCTAGAAGTGAACTCTGAGGGGGGTGGTGCGCTCAAGAGAACGTCTGAGGGGCTCATATTTCTCTCTCTCTTTCTCTGACGCAGAAAAATTAACTAGTGCAAATTCACATTGTAAGTACCATGTTTCTTATTAAATTGTTGTAATAGCTCCATTTTATGCTAAAAAGAATATGGTGATGAAAAATCTGAGAGTATAACTAGTTCAAGATTGAACATCTTGTTGGCTTCATATGTGCAAGTAAGATGAGCGAGTGTTGAAGCACTTACTTTATTTACAAATTAGCAATTCTGCAAAATTATGAAAGGGCCTCAAAATTAAATTAGATATTTGAACAAAATTTCATTTGATGAAATACTAACTACAGCTCATATTCAAAATATTAGAATAATTGAGAAAAAATAATAAGAAAAAATTATTTGTCATTTATTTATTTTTTATACTAAGTAAATGCAATTAAATTTCTTATAAATTAAATCTGGAATGTTTAGATAAGATTTTAACATTTATAAAATATAAAATACAGCACAATAAATTAGGTATACAGCTTCCTTAAACACACCAGAATATTAGAATAAAATTTAGATTGGTTCAAAATATTAGAATATTTTATTTTACGCAACAATATTACCTTATGAATATGAAGTAAATGGTAGTTAATATTTTGTAGCATCCCCTTTAGCTTTCATAACAGCGTACAATCGATCTTGCATACTATATACAAGGTGTTTACAAATATTTCTATTAATATTAGCCCAAATAGACTTTATACGTGCCACTAACTCAGTTTTACTTGAAGGAGGATTTTCTTGAAGTTTTTTCTTCATTATACACCTTAAGTTTTCGATGGGATTAAGATCTGGTGAATTTGGTGGAAAAGGAAGTACCTTAATGTTGCGTTGGCGGAACCAATTCTTAGTTGACACTGAGGTATGCGGGGACGCTAAATCTTGTTGAAAGATGAAATCATCTTCAAATAAATCTTCTGATGATGGAATCATGTAATATTCTAAAATTTCTTGATATATCAGAGAGTTAACCTTTTCGTAGACGATGCATAACTTTCCAGGTCCTTCTGCACTCATACAACCCCAAACCATGACACTAGCAGCAAATTTTACGGAACGTTTAAGGCATTCTTTATCAAATGCTTCTTGCTTCATTCTCCAAACTCGAATACCTTGATTATCATATGAAACATAAAACATACTTTCATCACTAAATAATATATTTTCCCAATCTTCATTGCTCCATAAACGTCTTGATTTACACCAATTCAATCTTATACGCTTTTGTCTTGCAGTCATGAGAGGTTTTGTTTTCGGTACACGAGATTCAAATTTAAATTTATGGAGACGTCTTAATGTTGTCGATGTAGAAACTTCAACTCCTTCTTCTTTCCATTTTCGGTGCAAGAATCGCACACTTTTAAAACGGTTTTTCTTAACTATACGCTTCAGTTTCCTGTCATCTCTAGCAGATGTTTTTGGTTTTCGGCCACCATTTCGGCGATTATTTTGAAATTTTCCAATTTTTGTATATTGTGTTAGTATTTTACTAACGCTCGATTGCGAACAATGTAAATAATTCGCTATAAAACATTGATTTTTACCGTGCCGATACAAATCAACCATAGGAAGTTTAGTAGATTCAGGAATATCACTCACACGACCCATTTTAAGACGAAAAAGAAACAAACTGCAAGAAAGAATACTGATTTTAAATAAAATAGTCTGAATTTAATCAATGATGCCACCAGTTAAGAATTGGTAATAATTAGAGGAGAATTAATGTGAAATATTCTAATATTTTGAACCACTTGAATAAATATTCTAATATTTTGACTTTTCAAAATAATTTTTTTTCAATTAATCTTTTCAAAAATGATATTAAATTTAAGATAACAAGTAAGTTTAATCAACAATAAGTTCTTAATAAAAATATCGTTTGCATATTTTCATTAAAGGACATTAAATTACCAAACGATATTTTCAATTTCTAAAAAAAAGGTAATTTTTCTAATATTTTGAATATGAGCTGTACTACGTTTGCCCCTACGTAGAAATTTCTGATTTATTTTTCCAGATCTATACCGATCATGATACCCAGAATCCAAAACCACCCCAAATTAAAAACTCTATTTATCTATCTCCGCCGTATCTGCGTAGATTTTCATTTCTCCATTGGGTTTTTCATAAATTTTCATTGATCCATTTCCAAATCATTTGCCTCATTTCCAAATTATTGTTGTTATTTTTTTTTTTTTTTTTTTTTTTTTTTTTACATGTAGAACTGTATTCTGTACATGCTTCCTGCCCCGATACCAAATATTTCAAAATCTCTGTTTCATTTCCAATAGGACGTCGTAAATGTGCGCTTTTTAATTCTTAAAATGAATTTTACTTTTTACGATGGAATCACGAAAAAAAAATAGACATCACTTTTCTTCGGCGAATTAATTTTTTATGAATCAGAAAAGTCTCTTCTGCATGTAACTGATATTTATACTTAACAATCAGTATTGATACATTATGTAGAATTATAGTTCTAGAATTTCACCTCAAGACAATATAATATTGTCCTTCATCAATACCTTAAGACATAGTATCAATAAAACTTTTTTTTTTTTTTTTTTTTTTTTTTTTTTTTTTTTGTATTACGTCGTATTTATTTATTTTCTGTAATTCTTCATTTAGAAGTTTCTTGATAAATTAATTAATGTTTGAATTGAAAGTCTGCCCAAAATTGAAATTTGACTTCGACAGAACTTCAAATCGCTATCGGAGCTCTGGGCAGAGTTCAGCGTTGAAAAGTTGGGGATAGATGTCATATATGCAACACGTTGACGCGATTGGAACAAAATGGAAATTATATGCCTCACATGCTAACCTGTCGTTATTTATTTACTAATAAATTGTTTATTTTATATTACTTTTTTTTAAATGATGTAGATCGATTCGTTCTATAATTATTAATAAACTTATTTTTTATTTATCACTATTTCCATTTTTAAATATTAGAAAATAATTTAAAAATATATATGTAATTGGTATTTGAAAACGAAGTTTTCGCCAAATTGGCGTGAGAAAAAAATTGCGCCAACATGGTAAGTATTAGACATCTATGCCAAAAGGTGACCCATTATGAATATTCCAAATGTGCTTAAATTTTATTAATTTATAGAGATAGTGAATAAAAAGAGCTTTATAAAAATATTAACTTAAAGTATAAAAAAACAACTGATTTTCAACAGAAACTCTTTGCAATATTTCAAAAATTAAATCGTGTAGTGTTTTATCATATTAAAATCATCGGAATAATGAATTTAATACAACAACGGTAATACTTGGTCATCCCGTCAACCAATTTTCCGAAATTATACAAGTTGCCAAACTGATAGCCAAATTATACATATTGGCATTTTTTAATAACAAAAGAACAAATAAATGAGTAAAATATTAATGAAAATACTAATAAAAAGTGGAAATAAAATCATTTGAAGACATCTATAAATACGTAAATATTTAATGTCATTGAATGCGACATTCACGATCATCCATTATAGGCATTTAATCTTATAGTTTGGCGATAGTATTTGGTCGACGGGATAACCAAGTAGTACGATTGATTCAAAATTGATTTTATCCAATGATTAATTATTTGTAAAATTACAAATTTAGGTACGATTTTAAAAAAATCTCCAAATTGGGGAAAAATATATTTGTAACATTATTTTTTATATTTGTTTACATTGGATTAGAATATTTAAGTTGATAGAACTGACGAATTTATTGCAGTGCCGAAAAGTGTTACACCAAGTAGTTGATAATTCTGCGGTTTAGCCTTAAAAAATTGCTATGTTTGAAGTCTTAGTTCTGCAGATTTACCAGTTTCATTACATACAAAGGATGAAATACTATTATTTTCAAGTACTATTATTTTTGAAAACTTTTATTCACCTAAATTTATTTTGATTTTCTTCGAACATATCAGGCGAAGAAATTTTTAAAAATGTGGTATAAGTACGAAATCCCGGCGCAAATATCATTATACCCACTGGGTTTGGTGCCATTTTTACTTACCCATCATACGTAGTATAGGGTAAGTCTTGCAATCGTTTTGAAAATCGAGATTTTTTTTTATGACAGATTTACACGTTTCGGACACTGGAGATTCCGAAAAACATATTTTTAGAAAAAAAAATTTGCCGTCCGTCCGTCTGTGTGTCTGTGTGTCTGTCTGTCTGTCTGTGTGTCTGTCTGTCTGTAACCGCTCTATCTCCCGAACAAATTGAGATAAAGATTTGAAATTTTGTATGTGCTTTGTATGTAAGAATGGGACGAAGCCTATTTAATATCAGTAACCTCGATTATCCGGAACTATTTTTTTTGGACTCTCAAAAAATTCGTTCTGATGAAAGGTATATAAAAATTTTCGAATTCTTTTATTTTAAAGAATGGAGATAAAAGGCAATAAAATAACACAAATTTTGCATAAAAAACGAAGTCAATCGGATTATTAGTTGTTGAGATATTTCTAATCCTATTTTCCACATTCTTTGATTTTTCATGACCCTGTATTTGATTGAAATTTCAATTCAAAGATATCTTTTAATTGGAAATGAGATATTTAATTCGATGCAAGAAACCGTTAGTGCAGGGTTCGCACAGCTCTACCACTAAATTTTTACAGTATTTTCAATGTATTTCAGAGCAGAAAAATTTTGCGAAAATTGCGAAACGAGGAGGTGGTTGCAAATTCTGTATCTTAAAAATTAAATATAAATTTTCTTATCATTAATAGTGGTGTCAGAGTCCTTACAAAATATAAGGAGTGTGCGAATCCTGTAGTGAATATGATCATTATGTTTGGAGTTATAAGGATGTTTCTTTTACGCAATTCAGTGCTACTTGAATAGTTTGGCGTTTCATACAATTTATCGAAATTGGTTCATCAGAAATTCATTAATAGAGCATGATTATGTGTTAAAAAGACTTAAATGTACGTTTATATTTTATTTTGGAATTGTAATGCATTTTATAAATTGTTTACATATGTTATGTTTTCATATATTGTACTACGCATATCCTTGATGGGTAAGTATTACGGTGGTCTCCAACGACTAGTTTTCTGATGCCAATGTGTCAAAAATTCGCTTTCGAATATCAGTTACATATATATTTTTAAGTTATTTTCTATTATTTTGTAGTGACAATAGGTAGAAAAAAGTTTAATTTACTTATTTTCTATATTTCTTCAGTTAGAAGCTTCTTGATCAATGTTTGAAAATGTCCTTTTATTATAAAAATCATGCTTCATATTGCTTTCTGTTGACGATTCTTGTCTTTGTACCAAATGTTTGCAAATCTCCGTTTCATTTCTAATATGACGTCGTGAATATACCATTTTTAATTCTTACAATTAAAAAAAAAAGAAACTTTTCACTTATCACATAAAAATGATTAATTGCTACAGGAAATATGTCCATTGACATCTGTATATATATATATATATATATTTTTTTTTTTTTTTTTTTTTTTTGATTGGAAGAAATTATTTTAAACAATTAGATCCTTTGAAGAAAATTTGTGGCAGCGGGTACAAAATGTGGGAAAATTTCTAGTAAATAACCCGTTCAATGTTAAATTCCGTATCAAAATAACATTACGGGGTCACACTGGAAATAAATAAAGCATAGCACTGCCGTGCTATGCTTTAATAACTAAAACCGTAAACTAGTCGTTGGGGGCCACCGTAATACTTACCCATCATGGATATGTATATGAAAATAAAACATGTGAAACTATTTATACAATGCATTGCAATTCATAAACAAAATTTAAATATTGTTAATATACATAGTAATGCTATATTAAAGAACTGCTGATGTACCAATTTCGACAAATTATATAAAACGCCAAACTACTCAAGTAGTACCGAACTGCGTAAAAGAAACATCCTTATAACTCCAAAAATAATAATTCTATTAACAAACAATTAACTGCGTCGGTTTAAGCGTCTCATTTCCAATTAAAATATACTTCTGAATTGAAATTTGAATGAAATACAGGGTCATGAAAAATCGAAGAATGTGGAAAATAAGATTACAAATATCTCGGCAACTAATAATCCGATCGACTTCGTTCTATATGCAAAATGTGTGTTATTTTATTGCCTTTTACGTCCATTCCTTAGAACAAAAAAATTCGAAAATTTTTATATACCTTTCATCAGAACGAATTTTTCGAGAGTCCGAAAAAAATAGTTTCGGATAATCGAGGTTGCTGATATTAAATAGGGTTCGTCCCATTCTTACATACTAACTAAATACAAAATTTCAAGTCTCTATCTCAATTTGTTCGGGAGATAGAGCGTTTACAGACAGACAGACAGACAGACAGACAGACGGACGGCAAAAAAAATTTTCTAAAAATATGTTTTTCGGAATCTCCACTATCTAAAACGTGTAAATCCGTCAAAAAAAATTTTCGATTTTCAAAACGATTGCAAGACTTACCCTATACTACGTATGATGGGTAAGTAAAAACCGAAAAGCTACAACATTGGAGACTGGTGCCATGGCTTGTGACATGCACGGCGGGGTTAAACTAGTTTTGCGTCTACAAAACTTCCTTTCGCCTGTCAGGACCCAATGGAAAACTAGTCGTTGGGGGCCACCGTAATACTTACCCATCATGGATATGTATATGAAAATAAAGCACGTGAAACTATTTATACAATGCATTGCAATTCATAAACAAAATTTAAATATTGTTAATATACATAGTAATGCTATATAGTCCGTTTTCTAATTACAGCTTTTCATAGGTCCGTGTGCAATTTTATGATTAAGTATCGTGAGTGGTCTCATTTTGTTCCTTATGTATTTTAGACTAAGAAAAGCGATGGTGGACATCTGGGACCCGCGACTGGGGAGGGGGAGGGGGAGGGGAAGGGTTGAAAAGTGCAAGGGAAAAAAATCCATTTCATAAAAAATAAAGAAAATTATCTATAAATATTAATATTTAAAACATTTATAGAATAGGAAAAACATTTGTGGACATCCGGGATCCGCTACTGGGGAGGGGGAGGGGAAGGGGAGGGCTGGAGGAGGAAAAGAGTTGCAAAGTGCAAGTTAAAAAATTCTATTTCATAAAAAATAAAGAAAATTGTGTATAAATATTAATGTTTGAAACAATTATAGATTACGAAAAACATTTGTGGAAATCCGGGACAAGCGACTGGAGAGGGGGAGGGGGAGGGGAAGGGTTGAAAAATGCAGGGGAACAAAATTCCACTTCATAAAAATAAAGAAAATTATGCATAAATATTAATATTTAAAACATTTATAGATTAGGAAAAACATTTGTGGACATCCAAGACCCGCGACGGGGGAGGGGGAGGGGAAGGGAAGGGGGAGGGTTAAAAATTGCAAGAGATAAAAATTCCATTTCATAAAAAATAAAGAAAATTATGTATAAATATGAATGTTTAAAACATTTATAAATTAGGAAGAAACATTTGTGGACATCCCGGACTCTTGACTGGGGAGGAGGAGGGGGGGGGGAGAGGTATTTGAAAGGGGCAATTAAAAAAAATTCTGTTTAAAAAAATTATGCACAAATATCAAAGTTTAAAACGTTTATAGAATGAGAATGGCATTGAAGGATACTCGAGACTTGTGATTAGGAAGACGGAGGTAAGGGAAGAGGAGGGGAGGGAAGAGGAGTGGAAAGTGTTGAAAGAGGCAAGAATAAATGCCATTTAATTACACACACACACACACACACACACACACACACACACACACACATATATATATATATATATATATATATATATGTATATATATATATATATAGGCTGAGTTCAGAAATAGGAGATGTGATTAATGACATTGTGGAGTGGTACAGACTGGGTTCTGAACAAGGTTACCCTCGGAACTTTATGAAAAATATTATGAATGATTTTGTTAGGGGTAGTTGTCGTCGAAATGAACTGAAATCATTATTGAATGAATTTGATAGTTCGACAAGTTTAAAGATTTAGTTTGTGGGTCATTTGAAGGTTATTGCTGGTCGGTACTTTAGTTTTAGTTTGGTTTGCTTTTAGTTAAAATTCATTTATGGTTGTGACGGGCATAGGGTATGTTGCATGCATCAAATCAGATGAAACCCAGCAGTGCATGTCATTAGCCATGCCGCCCATCTCCTTGTTTGTTATTTTTCAAGTTTCTTGTTTAAGTTATTTATGAGTTGTTATTTTGTTGGATCAGTTTATAGTTTAAGGATTAGTTGTAGTTCACGTAGTGGTTTTTCAATTTTGTTTGGCGGTATAGATGTTCGTGAGTTTTTGCTTTTAAGACTATTTTTATAGTTTATATATTTTTTAATTTTATATGGTGTGCAATTTGATTTAATATATCAGTTTTAATTAAATATATATATATATATATATATATATATATATATATTAGTATTTAAATCTTTTATAGAATAAGAAAAACAATAGCGGGCATCCAGGATCCGCAACTAGGCTAGGGGGAGGGGAAGGGAAGGGGAAAAGGTTGAAAAGGGCAAGAAAAAAGATCTGAAGCTTTAGTGGGACTGCATTCTCTTTCTGAATCTGAACCCACTGGTTCATTCAGTGGTAAATCAAAAACCAGTTTTTGGCAGAGCTTCATAAATGCTGACTTCAGAATTCTGAAAGCACTTGCCGCATAAGGTCAAACAGATATCCTTGAGAGTGAAACATATATTGCACTTGAAGAATACATATGTTCAGTGTACATACCAAAATTAAACATTAAAAAATTGATTGAGCTAAGATGGTGGTTATTTTCAAAAAAGCAAGCTGAAGGAACAAATATGCCTCCAACTCAAACCGCCCTTTACCCAGTCATAAGAAGAGTTCATTACCAAGCAATAATATGGCAAAGAGCACACATTTTAAAAACTAATATTCCACCCCCAACTGATTTTGGTTGGATAATAAAAGAAAAATAATACCTACCTGTCATGTGTAACATGCCATGTGCTCCTCAAGAACTGGTTTAATCGGTGCGTTGTTCGTGTGTCAAGTCAAGATGTGTAGCATCCTGTAAATGTTCACAAAATGGATTACCTTGTAACTGAAATGTGTTCATGCTCGGGTGAGACTGATAAATGTGATAATGTTGGAGGTTTTGATGAAGTAAATTATGATGACAGTGATACCGATGATCCTACTTTGTTCTGAAGTTAAACTTTTACTTGCAGTTTAAAATTTGAAAATTTTTACTATTTAGGTATATGATGTATAATATAGAATACCAATACAAAGATAACAAATAATATTTAGCGTTACAAAATTTGTATCATTTAGTATTTATCATCACTCAGTTCCTTTTCAATTACCTTTATTACTTATTTTTTTCCCTTGCACTTTTCAACCCTCTCCCCTTCTCTAGTCGCGGGTCCCGGATGTCCACAAATGGTTTTCTTAATCTATACATGTTTTAAACATTAATATTTATACATAATTTTCTTTATTTTTTATGAAATGGACTTTTTTTCCATGCACTTTGCAATTCTTCCCCTCCCCCTCCCCAGTCGCGGCTCCTGGAAGTCCACAAATTTTTTTCCTAATCTATAAATGCTTTAAGCATTAATATTTATTCATAATTTTCTTTATTTTTTATGAAATGGAATTTTTCTCCTTCGCAATTTTCAACCCTTCTCCTTCCCCTCCCCAGTCGCCTGTCCTGGATGTCCACAAATGTTTTTACTAATCTATAAATGTTTTAAACATTAATATTTATGCATTATTTTCTTTATTTTTTATGAAATGGAATTTTTTCCTTGCACTTTTCAACCCTTCCCCTCTCCCTCCCCCTCCCCAGTTGCGGGTCCCGCCTGTCCACAAATGTTTTTCCTAATCTATAAATGTTTTAAACATTAATATTTATACGTAATTTTCTTTATTTTTTATGAAATGGGATTTTTTCCCTTGCACTTTGCAACTCTTCCCCTCCCCCACCCCTCCCCATCCCCCTCCCCAGTTGCGGCTCCTGGATGTCCACAAATGTTTTTCCTAATCTATAAATGTTTTAAACATTAATATTTACATAATTGTCTTTATATTTTAAGAAATGGAATTTTTTTTCCTTTGCACTTTTCAACCCTTCCCCTCCCCCTCTCCCTCCCCAATCGCGGATCCTGGATGTCCACAAATATTTTTCCTAATCTATAAATGTTTTAAACATTAATATTTATTGATAAATTTCTTTATTATTTATGAAATGGAATTTTTTCCCCTTCCATTTTTCAACCCTTCCCCTCCCCCTCCTCCTCCCCAGTCGCGGGTCCCGGATGTCCACCATCGCTTTTCTTAGTCTACAAGACATAAGGAACAAAATGAGACCACTCACTATACTTAACCATAAAATTGCACACGGGATGTAATTAGATAAAGAATACTGCCCAGTTAAACTGATGGCATTGAGCTCACAGGCTACAAATACTAATTGTACATTAAAGCCTTATATTTTCAAGGGTTAATTCCGTTCGAAAAAAATTAAGAAGGGGAAACAGCTCTCCCCTTTTCTCTTTTTTTATACTTAATCATTGAACCTCCTATACTATCAAAGACATGCTTTATCATATAAAAAATCTATATCCAAAATCAAAGCAAACGAGATAATTCTTAATAAAAACCCATTTAGCATTTATTTAATTTAAAAGGAGTTATCCCCCTCTTTTATACTTAACCATTAAACTTCCAAAACTATTCAGAGATTTGAACGAAATCTGAAAATTCTGCTTGAAAAACCCATTTATATAAATTAAGGGGGGGGGGCATTAGAACCCCTGTTCCCCCTATTTATACTTATACAATGAACACCTAATAACAGTCACTGAATCGCCTCATCTGAATGATCCTAATCTAAATTTTGAACGAAAACTTAATTCTGCATGAAAATCCCATTTATATCAACTAACGGGAGGGGGGGATTAGAACCCCTGTTCCCCCTATTTATACTTATTCAATGAACACCTTATAACAGTCACGGAATCGTCTCATCAGAATGATCCTAATCTAAATTTTGAACGAAAACTTAATTCTGCATGAAAATCCCATTTATATCAACTAACGGGGGGGGGGGATTAGAACCCCTGTTCCCCCTATTTATACTTATTCAATGAACACCTAATAACAGTCACGGAATCGTCTCATCAGAATGATCCTAATCTAAATTTTGAACGAAAACTTAATTCTGCATGAAAATCCCATTTATATCAACTAACGGGGGGGGGGGCATTAGAGCCCCTGTTCCCCCTGTTTATACTTATTCAATGAACACCTAATAACAGTCACGGAATCGCCTTATCAGAATTATCCTAATCTAAATTTTAAACGAAAACTTAATTCTGCATGAAAATCCCATTTATATCAACTAACGGGGGGGGGGGCATTAGAACCCCTGTTCCCCCTATTTATACTTATTCAATGAACACCTAATAACGGTCACGGAATCGCCTCATCAGAATGATCCTAATCTAAATTTTGAACGAAAACTTAATTCTGCATGAAAATCCCATTTCTATAAATTAAGGGGGGGGGGGGGGCATTAGAACCCCTGTCCCCCTATTTATACTTATTCAATGAACACCTAATAACAGTCACGGAATCGCCTCATCAGAATGATCCTAATCTAAATTTTGAACGAAAACTTAATTCTGCATGAAAATCCCATTTATATCAACTAACGGGGGGCGGCATGAGCCCCCCGTTCCCCCTCTTATACATATCGAATGAACTCCAAAAACTAATCAGGGAAGCGCCTTGTCAGGATATACCTACATACAAAATTTCAAGTGGATCCGATATTTTTATCATGAGTTATCGCGTTACGCACATACGCACATACATACAGAACGGACGGGCACATAAGCTCTCAGGCTATGATAGCCTGTGAGCTAAAAACGGGCTAATATTAAAGAACTGCCGATGTACCAATTTCGACAAATTATATAAAATGCCAAACTATTTAAGTAGTACCGAACTGCGTAAAAGAAACATCCTTATAACTCCAAAAATAATAATTCTATTAACTAACAATTAACTGCGTCGGATTAAGCGTCTCATTTCCAATTAAAATATACTTCTGAATTGAAATTTGAATGAAATACAGGGTCATGAAAAATCGAAGAATGTGGAAAACAAGATTACAAATATCTCGGCAACTAATAATCCGATCGACTTCGTTCTGTATGCAAAATGTGTGTTATTTTATTGCCTTTTACGTCCATTCCTTAGAACAAAAAAATTCGAAAATTTTTATATACCTTTCATCAGAACGAATTTTTCGAGAGTCCGAAAAAAATAGTTCCGGATAATCGAGGTTGCTGATATTAAATAGGGTTCGTCCCATTCTTACATACTAACTACATACAAAATTTCAAGTCTTTATCTCAATTTGTTCGGGAGATAGAGCGTTTACAGACAGACAGACAGACAGACAGACAGACGGGCGGCAAATTTTTTTTTCTAAAAATATGTTTTTTGGAATCTCCAATATCTAAAACGTGTAAATCCGTCAAAAAAAATTTTATGATGGGTAAGTAATAAGCAAAATGAAACAACAGATATCGGCAAAAACAAAACTGCAAAAATGGCAAAATTCCATCAAACATTACTAAACGGTCAAATTGACAATTTACTCATCCTAGCGCTTGAGACACGTTTGAATATCAGTTCAATTATTCTTGTATTTTGCGAACTTATATACAGAAAACCATATAAAAATTTCGCAGGATAACCATTATTCAGTCCCTGATTATACCAAATGCAAACTTCACCAATCTTTTTCAATCTATTTCAACTTAACTTACCTATGCGATTTAACCCGTTAGTAAAAATGTTTCTATAGATAGAAATATGAACATTTGAATCAAAATACAACACCTTTATAGTGTCAACATTAAAACTGTTTTGTTTGTCATATGTGCTTGCCATTAACTTCCATTTTATATTTCAATGTTAATATCTAAATAATTAACACTTTTTATTACTTTTTGACGTTAATTTCAACATAAAAACACATGTATGTAATAAAAATATTTTGTAAAAAAGTACTCTGAAGATAAGCACATACCTTAAAGACCTACGGTGAAAAATTGTAAATGAAATAAATATAATCCAAATTTTCATAATGCTGAAGGAATAGCACTTTTTTTCCTATTGGGTTACAGATGATTCATGACTGAATTTGTAGCTTCGAAAAACAACGCTGATTCTTACTGTTTCTGACATTTTTATCGTAACAGGAGTGATTGTTTCCAGGAGAATAGGGAAAGTGCTGTTTCACAGCCAAGAAATATTCGTTTCATGTGCCTCGTCTGTCAAGTGTAATTTTTGCAAAGTTTGCTTTTTTCTATCCTCATCCATGCAATATTCTCACTTCTGGGAGCAATCAATCGTTTCTCCTGAACATATAGTAAGGGAATATACTTAATAAGAAATTGAAATTTTTTAGTTTCATAAAAATTTATTGAAAAGAAAAAAGAAAATCTTGTAGAACAATCTATTTTACTAAAATTTAACTTTTTAAAAAATATTAACTTTTTTTAAAATTCCTACTATTGTTTATAAATATGAATATTTTCGCTTCAATTTTTTTCGACATTCATTATAGAATATACTACATATATGCATGGATTTTTTATGTGTGGGATTTTACATTTAATATTTTATATTAAACTAGTTGGATGTGCCAATCCCAAAACTTTCTTCTACCTCATAAGTACATTTTAATATTTTTAAAAATAGTTACTCATTTTAATGCTTTAATAATTTTAATTCAATACCATATTAACTACGATTTTCATCTTAAATTTCTGCTTCAGTCAATTAATCGGAGTAAAAAGATTTCCGTCTCTGCACGGGCCGATAACAATAAGATGATAGGCATTTTTTTTTTTTTTTTTTTTTTTTTTTTTTTTTTTTTTTTTTTTAAATTCAGCGAGGACTTACTTTCCTTACCAAAAAATAATCTTATGCAAAAAATTTAGTTCAGTTCTAGAACTAACTTCATACACTTTTAGGTCGTGCAATATTGAAAATGGCATAAAATTCGCTATTGCAGCGCCTCCTTCCGGCGGATTTTTTTCAAATTCAGGGAAGATCAACTAGCCATAGCCATACACTCACATAAAAAATTTGGTTCAATTCGATGCATAACTTCATATACTTTTAGTCGGTACAATATTGAAAATAGCTCGAAAATCGCGATTGCAGCGCCCCTTCCGGCGAAATATTTGAAATTAAAAGAGGACCTGCTTGCTACAGCCAAAAATATTCACAAAAAATTTCGTTCAATTCTGTACATATCTTCAAATACTTTTTGATGATAGAATGGTGACATACGGACACACACACACACAGACACACAGACAGACAGACATTTTGTAAAAACACGTTTTTTTTTTATCTCTGAGCCCTAAAACGTGTAAATCCGTCGAAAACCGGAAGTCGAAAAAAATTTCGATTACAATACTTTCTTCTATTGAAGATGGAAGAAAGTAAAAATTAAAGAAATTCTATAATCTCTCAATAAATATTTTTTTTAATAATTATAAATTTGAAGGTTAAATCCATAAAAATCTCTTCTTTCTCCAAGGCTTCAAAAACAGGAATATTATAATTACAGACTTATGCTAAGATTGTGTTGATGAAATAAATCTAATCCAAATTTTCATAGTGCTGAAAGAATAGAACTTTTTTTTTCTCTATTGAGTTCCAGATGATTCATGAGTGAATTTGTAGCTTCGAAAAACAACGCTGATTCTTACTGTTTCTGACATTTTTATCGTAACAGGAGTGATTGCTTCCAAAAGAATAGGGGAAGTGCTGTTTCACAGCCAAGAAATATTCGTTTCATGTTCCTCGTCTGTCAAGTGTAATTTTTGCAGAGTTTGCTTTCGTATATATTCCCAACTATCCATTAATTTTCTTCTGAGAAAAACAATCTCTTTTCCTGAGCAAAAAGATTAATCTGTTAATAAGAAATTATAAAGTTATAAATTCGTGAAAGAATTAGAATGTATTATTTATTTATATATACAGGGTGATTCAAAAAAAGTTGACAAAATGATAAGACAAAGCAGGCATGCGGCAAGGATAAAAAAAATCACATAGAACCATAGGGCCGTAAACCACTTATTGAGTCAGAAATACAGGGTATTTCATCCTAACTCAATTTGGGTTGATGGTAATAAGTTTCAGAAAACTGAAGTATATTATAATAAAACATTTAACAGACATTCTCGTCTTTATTTTAAATGTGATAACACCAAACAAAAGTGGTAATAGTTTGCATTATGTGCGCAAGCAACATGCGCTTGACAACACATTTTGGACTGCGATAATCAGTTTATAGGGTATAATCGATTGCTTTAACATTTTTTTTTTCTTTTTTCAGATTTTTTTCGTAATGTTTTCACATTTTACACAAAATAAAGTACATATCATTGCATTTTCATTGCAATGTTTTTATTTTCCTCGAAATTATTACAGCCAAATTAAGTGTAGCTAGAATGAAACACCCTGTATGAACAAAGAATAAAACACATTCCTTAGAATGAAACATATTTGTGACTTAATAAGTAATTTGCTACCCTATGTTTCTGCGTGATTTTTTATCCTTGTTGTATGCTTGATTTGTCATATCATTTTGTAAAAGTTTATATAATATATATATATACATATATATATATATATATATATATATATATATATATATATATATATATATATATATATATATATATATATATATATATATATATATCTTTAATCTTCCTTAATTAAGATATTGAGTTCAGCCTAGCATAGTCAAAGTAAATGTTATTGATTTAAATAATAATAGGGTAAATTATGGTGTATGGTTTAATTTTTCTGTTATTACATTATTCTGCTTTTAATTAATTAATTAATTTAATATTATGATGTGTACGTTAAGTCGTTTTTTGTTTTTATTATTATATTATCTCCATTTTTTGTCATATGATATATGAATACTTCAAGTTTTAATTTACCACGTGCGGTATCAGGATTAAGGTCGTGTATTTGGGATTCGTTCTACTTTATAGCTCATCACTGTTTTATTTTCTCCATATCCACTATAGATTACTTGGTATTTCTTTAATTAATTTTGGTTTCATGTTTGTTGGTAGTCCCAAATTCGTATTGTTTTGCTTTCTTATGGGAAATACGAAGATGAAACCACACACTCCATTTGTAGTTCCAAAGTATTTGGGACCTGGTGATTCTGCTTTGGTTCTACAAATTGCATTTGTATTCATATTATTATTTTTTCCTTTCATATTCAATGTGATATAAGTTATTAAATTCAATGGTTAATTTCAAATGGTTAATATTGTTTATTATTAATGGTCTTATATATATATATATATATACAGGGTGTTTCTAAATTCATGGTCCAAACTTTAAGGGTGATAGTACACATCAAGGCAAACAATATTAAATAGGAAACCAAGGGTCCCAAACGTCTTCGGAAGGAGATAGGCGCCATTAAAGTTTAGGGTCCAAAAATTCAAATGATTATAAAAACAGAAAAATTGGTCGATTCGTTTGCGGTTTTCACTAAAATTATTCTTTATGTCAGTATTGTCTTGAAAATAAATTATAAACATAAATTTCAAAAAATGCCGATAGAGGGCGCTTTAGACTTTAGGGTAGCGAACAACTATTTTTTACTGTTATTTTTTGCATCTCATTAAAGGTTTCGTAAGCTTAGACTTAAACTTAAATTTTGTGTTCAAAATCTGAATAGTTGGAAGCAGTTAAGTAGCACAAACTTAACTGTGTTCAGAGGGTTTTAATTTCAAATGATTATAAAAAACGGAAAAATTGGTCGATTGATTTGCGGTTTTCACTAAAACTATTCTTTATGTCGGTATTTTATTGAAAATGAATTATAAAGATAAATTTCAAAAAATGCCGATAGAGGGCGCTTTAGACTTTGGAGTAACGTACAACTATATTTTACCGTTATTTTTCGCACTTCATAAATTTTTTTAGAAGCTTAGACATAAACTTAAATTTTGAGATGAAAATCTGAATCGTTGGGAGTGGTTAAGAAGAGCAAACTGAACTGTGTTCAATGGGGGTGGGGAGGTTTCGAATTTCAAATTATTTTAAAAAACGAAAAAATTGGTCGATTCGTCTGCCGTTTTCGCTAAAACTATTCTTTATGTCAATATTTCCTTGGAAATAAATTTTAAAGATTAATTTCAAAAAATGCCGTTAGAGGGCGCCTTAAATTTATA
Source organism: Maratus speculifer (assembly GCA_964019185.1). Taxonomy (NCBI): domain Eukaryota; kingdom Metazoa; phylum Arthropoda; class Arachnida; order Araneae; family Salticidae; genus Maratus; species Maratus speculifer. The sequence goes on from OZ025294.1 coordinate 282,295,179, forward strand.
GTAACCAACAACTATTTTTAACCGTTATTTTTTGTATCTAATTAAATGCTTGCAAATGCTTAGATTTAAATTTTGAGCTCAAATTCTAAATTAGTGGAGGGGTTAAGAAGCGGAAACTGACCAGTGTTCAGGAGTTAAAACGTTACCCTCCCCACCCCTCGAGCACATATCAAATTTCCGCACTTAATTACTCACAACTATGCAGATTTTGAGCTCAAAATTTAATTTTGAACTTTTACAAGCATTTAATTAGATACAAAAAATAACGGTTAAAAATAGTTGTTGGTTACTCTAAAGTTCAAGACGCCCTCTAACGGTATTTTTTAAAATCAATCTTTAAAATTTATTTTCAAGGAAATATTGACATAAAGAATAGTTTTAGCGAAAACGGCAAACGAATCGAACAATTTTTCCGTTTTTTATAATCATTTGAAATTTGAACCTTCCCACCCCCATTGAACACAGTTCAGTTTGCGCTACTTAACCACTCCCATCGGTTCAGATTTTCATCTCAAAATTTAAGTTTATGTCTAAGCTTCTAAAAAAATTTTATGAGATGCGGAAAATAACGGTAAAATGTAGTTGTAAGTTACTCCAAAGTCTAAAGCGCCCTCTATCGGCATTTTTTGAAATTTATCTTTATAATTCATTTTCAATAAAATACCGACATAAAGAATAGTTTTAGTGAAAACCGCAAATCAATCGACCATTTTTTCCGTTTTTTATAATCATTTGAAATTAAAACCCTCTGAAGACAGTTAAGTTTGTGCTACTTAACTGCTTCCAACTATTCAGATTTTGAGCTCAAAATTTAAGTTTAAGTCTAAGCTTACGAAACCTTTAATGAAATGCAAAAAATAACGGTAAAAAATAGTTGTTCGTTACTCTAAAGTCTAAAGCGCCCTCTATCGGCATTTTTTTTAAATTTATGTTTATAATTTATTTTCAAGACAATACTGACATAAAGAATAATTTTAGTGAAAACCGCAAACGAATCGACCAATTTTTCTGTTTTTTATAATCATTTGAATTTTTGGACCCTAAAATTTAATGGCGCCTATCTCCTTCGGAAGACGTTTGGGACCCTTGGTTTCCTATTTAATATTGTTTGCCTTGATGTGTACTATCACCCCTTAAAGTTTGGACCATGAATTTAGAAACACCCTGTATATACAAGGGGGTATCATAAAGTTTCAATTATCACTTGGAAATAATTAAGATAGAAACCTTTTTTTTTTTCAAATTTCGGGGATTTCACTGCGTAGTCATTATGCAGAATTGTACATTTATCCCACCGTTTTTTAACCTTTCGAATACCGCCGTCAGTAGGGGAAAAGTGCCGGTCCGACCCCAGGAGGAGGCGTGAGGCGCGTGGTGGTGGTGGTGGGAGCCTCCTCCTCAAGCCTCCTCCTCCACAGCCCTCCTCCTCCTCAATCCTCCTCCTCCTGCTGACGTCGTCTTGTAAGAGAAGGGGTTAAAAGGATTTTTTTTTTAATTTTAAGCGGGAATTTCAGGGAGTTAGAATTTTTAAGTATACTACAATACGATGGTGTTTTTTAATTTTAATGTGGGGACTTTAAAAATTTTCGGCGTGTTACAGTACGTGGGGTATGTTTTTCGATTGAATTTTGCTGTTGTTCATTTAAAAAGGTAATTAAAAATTATGAGTGAAATTTTTTCAACATACTCTAGTATGAGAGATTATTTTTCGAGTGATGATTTATTAAGAAATTTTAATAATTTAAACTTTAAAATTTTCAACAGTTTAAATTTATTTTGAGTCAAGTGTAAAAGTTAGACCAATTTTACAAATGAATCATTAAAACTAATTTCAAATAATAATTAAAAATTACGAAGACCACTTTAATTATTTCGGCATGCTGTAGTATGATAGGTTATTTTAATGTGGTAATTTTTTTCGATTGAATTTTGCTGTTGTTCATTTAAAAAGGTAATTAAAAAGCAATTAAAAATAAGGAATGAAGCGATTTTTTTTTCCACAGTGTTTTAGATGAGGAGTTAAGCGAATATTTTGAGGACATAGAATGTTTTTTTCTGTACTATTGTACGAGTAGTTTTTAATTTTAATGTGGCGACTTTAAAATTTTTCGGTGAACTTTAGTTTAAGGATTTATTTTTTGATTTGAAGCAGAAATTTTGGGGAGATTGATTTTTTTTTTTTTTTTTCACCGTGTTTTAAATAAGGGGTTAAGCGGATATTTTGGGGAGATAGAATATTTTTTCTGTACTATCGTACGATTGGTTTTTAATTTTAATGTGTCAACTTAAAAATTTTCAGTTTGGTGTAATTTAAGAGTTTATTTTTAGATTTTAGACAGAAATTTTGAAAAGTTTAATTTTTTTTTTTTTTTTTTTTTCGCTGTACTCTTCATGATGAGTTAAGCGGATATTTTGGGGGAAATTATTATTTTAGACTAATCATACACGAAGGATATATTTTTTTTCTTTCGGGAGTTAATATTTTAATAAAGAACTAATTAAGAAGGGTTCATTCATGCTGAATTAATGAGTTAGTTTTTAAGGAAGTAATTTTGTTAAGATTGAATTATTTTTTTCATTTTTTGGAGTTTTAAACGGATATTAATGTTAAATAGGGGGAACTTTAATTTTTTTTGCAATGAGATTAAAGCGCGCTCGTCGACCTAACCGTACGGAGTTTGTAACTTATGTGTTAAAAAGCGACTCTCAAGTGTTTAAACAGGATTTCTACTCACGTCTTTCATGCAATCAAATTCTAGAAAGGATAGTGCATTCAAAAAGGTTATTAATAAAAAGAAGATAATTTAAAATTATGAGTGCGCGCTCGTCGACCTAACCGTACGGAGTTTGTAATTTTCTTTGAATCACGTGTGAATATTGGCTTAGACTATCTTAGAAAGACTGCCACCACCTTTATCTCTATCCACCGTCGTAAATAAAACATGCTTGTAATGGGAATTTGGGAATAACAATTTTGAATATTTATTTAATGAGGGAACTTTAAAATTATCTTTCAAATTATTTCGAGTGTTATTTTTAGTCAACTATGTTATACACTTGATATTTTAAAATAATTAAAAAATAATTTTAAAATTTGAATGAAAAAATATGTTTTAAAATGGAATTTTTCGTACTAACATTGATTCGCGCTTGTCGCCCTAACGGTTTGGAATATGTGGTTTCCTTCGAACCTTGGTGAAAATTTAATTTAATTGATTATTATTATTATTTTGTATGTGTTGTATGTATGTGTATGTATGTTTGTGTGTTGTATGTATGTGCGTGTGTTGTATGTATGTATGTGTGTGTATATGTTTGTGTGTTGTATGCATGCATGTGTGTTGTATATGCGTGTGTTGTATGCATGCATGTGTGTGTATGTATATGCGTGTGTTGAATGTATGTATGTATTTGTCGTATGTATGAGCGTGTGTTGTATGTATATATGTAGATGGATGTATGTTTGTGTGTTGTATGTATGTGTGTGTGTTGTATGTATGTGCGTGTATGTATGTATGTGTTGTATGTATGTGCGTGTATTGTATGTATGTATGTGTGTTATATGCATGCATGTGTTGTATGTATGTATGTGTGTTGTATGTATGTGTATGTTGTATGTATGTGTATGTATGTATGTGTCCTACAGTTTGTAGGGTTATTTTGGGATAACAAATCAATTTTAATAACGATGCTTTAATTTTTAGGGGGTAACTTATGAAGTGACTTTTTTCATGCGAACATTGATTCGAGTTTATTTTAAGACATGAGTATTGAAAAAAAATTCAATTAAATTGGTTTTTAAAAAATTTTCATTAATTAAAAGTAATATTGTTTCAAAAATTTGTATATTTCTTAACAGAAGCACTTTAAATTAACTAACAGTATTTTTATACTAGACAAGCTTCTTGTACAATTTTCGTTAAAAATAAAAAAAATATAAAAAAAAATATAAAAAATTATAAAAAAAAAAATAATAATAATTGCGCTTTAGTGAATCAAGCTATTAATTTTCATCACCTGATTTTACTATTTAATTAATATTTAAAATTTTCATTCAGGTAAAAAACTTACTTTAACAGTTTAATGCAAATATCGCACAGCCTTGAAATTGTTCCAGCAAGAAGAATAATCACATCTGATTTCATTACCTCACAAGCGATAAGTATGATTCATTCTTATCTGATTTCGAGAAAAAGGGGTCATCTTATCTGTGAATCATAGCTTTTGTGATAGGAACCTAGTGTAAGTTTAATCTAATAAGAGTTAATAATAATCTTATTAATTACGATGTCTAATTAAATTGTCTTACAATAAAGTTATTTCTTTTAAAAATTTAGGATAAAATAATTTAAATCAAATAAGAGGCTTTTTCACATAGATTTATTTTCAATAAAACTAGACTATTTTTCTATATTTTATCAGCTAAATAATTAATGTGTCATATTCATATAGGATTAAACTATTATAACTGTCGTATAATTAAAATGAATTTAAGTGATTATAAAAATAAGCATTCTAAAATTATAAGTGTTTGGGATTCACATGAGATGATTTCGTGTCATATAACATTAAGTTTTAGAAAATGCATGTTTTTAAACCCATTATATCTATTTGTGTGTCTATTTCCGTGATGAAATATGGTTCAAAACATTCAATTTGACGGCATGTTCTACCATGCTCTTTAATTGAACGACTTGTGTTGGTAAAAACTAACTTTTGACTTATGTCACAAAATTTAGCAGGGGAAACATTTAAATGTGATGAAGTGAAAGCACATTTTTATGATTCTTCAAATTCATATGGTTTTGTGTATAATAATATATGAAATAAAAATTAAATGAAAAATATGAATTTAAAATTTAAAAATATTCATTAACAATAAATGATAACTCGGAATGTCTTGTGTAAATAAAAAATATTCATTAACAATAAATGAAAAATATGAATGTCTTATGTAAATAAAAAAAAAATATGAATAAAAAATATAAATAAAAAATATGAATTTACATTAAGTAAAAAATATAAATGTCTTATGTAATTAAAAAATATATGAATTTAAATTAAGTAAAAAATATTCATTAACAATTAATGAAAAATATGTATGTCTTATGTAATTAAAAATTAAATGAAAACTATTAATGAGAGACACATTGAAAAATATTCTTACCTTAAAAGTGACTGCTATATGCTTATTCCAACTGCTATCCACCGTCAACCTGCATCGTTGCTCGCCTGGTGGGTACTGTCTGATAACCAGATATTCTTATCTTTGACGGTTTTCCCGAAAGTTGACTCACTACATAAGTAAAAATGACAGGTTCAAATCTGAAATTAAGAGTTTATTCATATCGAATATAATTAATATAACATGCAATTAAAAAGAGACTTAATTTATTTAATACATCATAATTAAGAATTTAATTAAATCCTGAATATAATTTTTTAAAATCTTATTAATAGAATAGAAATTCTTTTCAACATTTTCAAGAAACACACATCTTATTGAATACTTAATAGAATATTTTTCGTAATGAATGTGTAATTAACAATTTTTAAATGATTTTTTCTAATTAATTAGTGTTTAATTAAAATTTTCATAATTAAAATAAATATATCAAATAAAAAAGGAATTCTTTTCAAAATTTTCAAGAAACACAAGTTATTATTAAGTAATATTTTGAATAACTACAAACTTTAATCATGATGAGTCATCACTGTGAATGATCTTTTCTTCTCATATGTTATAAAAACAAGTTTAAGTACCCAAATTTATTGATATATTTCATTGTGTGTTGGATCCTTCTTTACTAATCTCGTTAAAATTATTCATTTACCAATGATTTAAACTTCACATTTTAAAGTTATTTATATAATATACTAACATTTGACTATTAAATATCAAATAATGGATATGCACTTTTTACACTCACATCTTACAATGCACTTAGTAACCAAATTTAATGATTTTTAAACATGTCTTCTTAATTTTTTTTTATTAATGAAAGACTATCACAGTTGAATATTTAGCTTTCTCTTCATAACTTTATCGAGAAATATGTAATGTATACCACACGATTTGATTAAATTAATCACAATACAATTCAAACTTCTCATTTTCAATGTTTTATATATACTAGTGTTTATCAAATAGGTGTTTATTCTGAACAATCATTACTTAATATATTGATGAAAAGTTTGTGTTGAACGGTTTTTAACTCAAATGGTGTGAGAGAAGGATATATTAGGACAGAAGTTATTAAATATAGAGTCTTTAAAGTTTATACCCGTGCAAGAATTGGCATTTCAAGAAACAAAGTTGTGTCACATTTGAAAGCATTCTTTATATTCGAAACGCACACGTGATTACGATCACATCACTGAAGAGTATAGAGAAGCTGTTTATGTTGTATATAATTTGAATTTTCATTAACACAATATTATAACCGAAGTTTTTCGACAGTTTGAAAAATTATGATGCACAACGTCTGCACACGTTAACACAGAATAAGATTAGCTTATGCCCTTTTGATGATAAGCGTTATTTGCAGGTAAGATGTATTAACATAACAAAATTTTCTTGGTAATTTTACTCGCAGGTTTCGAAACCACAAACATCTTATCATACTTCTCATTTTTAACACGCGACGCTAACCATTGGGCCATTAAAGCCCGTAATTTAGTAACTAAAAAATAAGAAAGATCGTCGAAAGTGATTACTTCACACATGCAAAAATAATTTTTATTGTGACTTATCAGTTAAAAATCACGAAGAAAAGGAAAAGAATTCATATGTGTTTAGGATTACTTTGAGATTTTATGAGTCACCTCATCAGTTAAATAGACATATTCACTTCTTATGAAATGTATTATATTTTAGTTTATCAGTCATAGTGTGATTACTTATTAATAATTTTAGTATCATTAAAAAAGTTTTAAACAAAGTTAAATATATCAAAAATACAAGTTCGTGTTAAAGGTTTAAACAAATTGTTAAAATAATTTTACAAAACTTTACAAATTATTTAAAAATGATTCACTAATATTTAGTAATCGATAAATTTTAATAGCCATAATCATTTATATGTGACTTAAGTTTTCTGTTTTAACTGTTAAGTTATTAGATTCCCCCCTTCAATTACATCTCATTGATAAGTTTTAATCAACCAACCAACCAACCATTCAACTGTTTCCGCAAACAACTAGTATGTCAGTTAGATTTCCAGTTTTAACTGTTAAATTATTACATCCCCTCCCCCTCAATTTCATCTCATTGATAAGTTTTCAACAACCAACCACCCAACTATTTATCAACCCTAACAACCAGGTATTTGTTTGCCCTAGTAACCAAAAAGCTTTTATTGACAGATGAACAAAATTTTTAAGATGCAAGACTTGTCATTTTTAATCGAAAAAACAATGACATATGTAATAATTTTTCCTTATTTAAATGAAACCTTTGCATGTGTATGGTAAAACTTGGAAAATTCATTTAATACACAAATTTAAAGTCAACAGACAAGGTCTTCATACTTCTTTTAGTATTTTACTAACATTTTACCAAATATCTTAAGAAATCAACAAATTATTTTAATAAAAATTCTCATTTGTAAGGGACGTTACTAACCTAACTTGAAAAAATTAACTTGTCAAAGCAGGTTTTGATTATTCCAACTTAGTAATAAACATAAGTTTCATATGATAATCAACCTGTTTGGTTATTTCCCAGTATGGTTTTATAAAAAAAAGTCTCACATGCAAATAACATAACTTAACTAACTTGAAAAAATAACTTGTCAAAGCAGGTTTTCAATGTTTCAGCTTAGTAATATTCATAAGTTTTATATGATATTCAATCTATTTGGTTATGTCTCAGCATATCTTTATAAAATTTATCTAAAAAACCTTTAATATCAATGTTTAAAAATATGCGAATAATTCAGTTAGTCTTTTATAGATGATTATTTTCACTTCTATTATTTAAAAACATTTTTAAATAAAATTATTACTGATACCAGTTTATCTCAGTGTTATGAAATGTGCATGCAAAACTTTTAATTCTAATTTTCACATTTTATTATTTCAAATTATTGTTCTCAAGGTGTACTAAAATTTGGAAAAAAATATTTAATTTTCATGCATAATTAAATTAAAATAGTTTAACAATAAAGACACATTTAACATTGCATACTCACCTAATCCAACATCACCACAAAAGTACGTCCTACTCAGTCGAAGATTTGGGAAGAAATGAAAGATTCAAAGTCCTTATCAGAAAATGTTATCAGATAAACTTATCTTAAGATATGTGACGTCATAGAACATATGACATCAACTGGTCACGTGATGTATATCATATGACCAGTACTTTGTTTTCTTGATTGGTTGTTATAAAAATTCATTTATGTAATTTAATCATTTTAATAATTATTAATAAGATTAATTAATTTAATTAATGAATTAACTGATAATTATTTTAATACTTAATAATTAATTAATAAGATTAATTAATCTTATTAATAAGTTTAATTAATTAATCTTATTAATAATTATTAAAATGATTAAATTACTTAATAAATGAATTTTTATAACAACCAATCAAGAAAACAAAGTACTGGTCATGTGATATACATCACGTGACCAGTTGATGTCATATGCTCTATGACGTCACATATCTTAAGATAAGTTTATCTGATAACATTTTCTGATAAGGACTTTGAATCTTTCATTTCTTCCCAAATCTTCGACTGAGTAGGACGTACTTTTGTGGTGATGTTGGATTAGGTGAGTATGCAATGTTAAATGTGTCTTTATTGTTAAACTATTTTAATTTAATTATGCATGAAAATTAAATATTTTTTTCCAAATTTTAGTACACCTTGAGAACAATAATTTGAAATAATAAAATGTGAAAATTAGAATTAAAAGTTTTGCATGCACATTTCATAACACTGAGATAAACTGGTATCAGTAATAATTTTATTTAAAAATGTTTTTAAATAATAGAAGTGAAAATAATCATCTATAAAAGACTAACTGAATTATTCGCATATTTTTAAACATTGATATTAAAGGTTTTTTAGATAAATTTTATAAAGATATGCTTAGACATAACCAAATAGATTGAATATCATATAAAACTTATGAATATTACTAAGCTGAAACATTGAAAACCTGCTTTGACAAGTTATTTTTTCAAGTTAGTTAAGTTATGTTATTTGCATGTGAGACTTTTTTTATAAAACCATACTGGGAAATAACCAAACAGGTTGATTATCATATGAAACTTATGATTATTACTAAGTTGGAATAATCAAAACCTGCTTTGACAAGTTAATTTTTTCAAGTTAGGTTAGTAACGTCCCTTACAAATGAGAATTTTTATTAAAATAATTTGTTGATTTCTTAAGATATTTGGTAAAATGTTAGTAAAATACTAAAAGAAGTATGAAGACCTTGTCTGTTGACTTTAAATTTGTGTATTAAATGAATTTTCCAAGTTTTACCATACACATGCAAAGGTTTCATTTAAATAAGGAAAAATTATTACATATGTCATTGTTTTTTTCGATTAAAAATGACAAGTCTTGCATCTTAAAAATTTTGTTCATCTGTCAATAAAAGCTTTTTGGTTACTAGGGCAAACAAATACCTGGTTGTTAGGGTTGATAAATAGTTGGGTGGTTGGTTGTTGAAAACTTATCAATGAGATGAAATTGAGGGGGAGGGGATGTAATAATTTAACAGTTAAAACTGGAAATCTAACTGACATACTAGTTGTTTGCGGAAACAGTTGAATGGTTGGTTGGTTGGTTGATTAAAACTTATCAATGAGATGTAATTGAAGGGGGGAATCTAATAACTTAACAGTTAAAACAGAAAACTTAAGTCACATATAAATGATTATGGCTATTAAAATTTGTCGATTACTAAATATTAGTGAATCATTTTTAAATAATTTGTAAAGTTTTGTAAAATTATTTTAACAATTTGTTTAAACCTTTAACACGAACTTGTATTTTTGATATATTTAACTTTGTTTAAAACTTTTTTAATGATACTAAAATTATTAATAAGTAATCACACTATGACTGATAAACTAAAATATAATACATTTCATAAGAAGTGAATATGTCTATTTAACTGATGAGGTGACTCATAAAATCTCAAAGTAATCCTAAACACATATGAATTCTTTTTCTTTTCTTCGTGATTTTTAACTGATAAGTCACAATAAAAATTATTTTTGCATGTGTGAAGTAATCACTTTCGACGATCTTTCTTATTTTTTAGTTACTAAATTACGGGCTTTAATGGCCCAACGGTTAGCGTCGCGTGTTAAAAATGAGAAGTATGATCAGATGTTTGTGGTTTCGAAACCTGCGAGTAAAATTACCAAGAAAATTTTGTTATGTTAATACATCTTACCTGCAAATAACGCTTATCATCAAAAGGGCATAAGCTAATTTTTTTCTGTGTTAACGTGTGCAGACGTTGTGCATCATAATTTTTCAAACTGTCGAAAAACTTCGGTTATAATATTGTGTTAATGAAAATTCAAATTATATACAACATAAACAGCTTCTCTATACTCTTCAGTGATGTGATCGTAATCACGTGTGCGTTTCGAATATAAAGAATGCTTTCAAATGTGACACAACTTTGTTTCTTGAAATGCCAATTCTTGCACGGGTATAAACTTTAAAGACTCTATATTTAATAACTTCTGTCCTAATATATCCTTCTCTCACACCATTTGAGTTAAAAACCGTTCAACACAAACTTTTCATCAATATATTAAGTAATGATTGTTCAGAATAAACACATATTTGATAAACACTAGTATATATAAAACATTGAAAATGAGAAGTTTGAATTGTATTGTGATTAATTTAATCAAATCGTGTGGTATACATTACATATTTCTCGATAAAGTTATGAAGAGAAAGCTAAATATTCAACTGTGATAGTCTTTCATTAATAAAAAAAAATTAAGAAGACATGTTTAAAAATCATTAAATTTGGTTACTAAGTGCATTGTAAGATGTGAGTGTAAAAAGTGCATATCCATTATTTGATATTTAATAGTCAAATGTTAGTATATTATATAAATAACTTTAAAATGTGAAGTTTAAATCATTGGTAAATGAATAATTTTAACGAGATTAGTAAAGAAGGATCCAACACACAATGAAATATATCAATAAATTTGGGTACTTAAACTTGTTTTTATAACATATGAGAAGAAAAGATCATTCACAGTGATGACTCATCATGATTAAAGTTTGTAGTTATTCAAAATATTACTTAATAATAACTTGTGTTTCTTGAAAATTTTGAAAAGAATTCCTTTTTTATTTGATATATTTATTTTAATTATGAAAATTTTAATTAAACACTAATTAATTAGAAAAAATCATTTAAAAATTGTTAATTACACATTCATTACGAAAAATATTCTATTAAGTATTCAATAAGATGTGTGTTTCTTGAAAATGTTGAAAAGAATTTCTATTCTATTAATAAGATTTTAAAAATTTATATTCAGGATTTAATTAAATTCTTAATTATGATGTATTAAATAAATTAAGTCTCTTTTTAATTGCATGTTATATTAATTATATTCGATATGAATAAACTCTTAATTTCAGATTTGAACCTGTCATTTTTACTTATGTAGTGAGTCAACTTTCGGGAAAACCGTCAAAGATAAGAATATCTGGTTATCAGACAGTACCCACCAGGTGAGCAACGATGCAGGTTGAAAGTGGATAGCAGTTGGAATAAGCATATAGCAGTCACTTTTAAGGTAAGAATATTTTTCAATGTGTCTCTCATTAATAGTTTTCATTTAATTTTTAATTACATAAGACATACATATTTTTCATTAATTGTTAATGAATATTTTTTACTTAATTTAAATTCATATATTTTTTAATTACATAAGACATTTATATTTTTTACTTAATGTAAATTCATATTTTTTATTTATATTTTTTATTCATATTTTTTTTTATTTACATAAGACATTCATATTCTTCATTTATTGTTAATGAATATTTTTTATTTACACAAGACATTCCGAGTTATCATTTATTGTTAATGAATATTTTTAAATTTTAAATTCATATTTTTCATTTAATTTTTATTTCATATATTATTATACACAAAACCATATGAATTTGAAGAATCATAAAAATGTGCTTTCACTTCATCACATTTAAATGTTTCCCCCTGCTAAATTTTGTGACATAAGTCAAAAGTTAGTTTTTACCAACACAAGTCGTTCAATTAAAGAGCATGGTAGAACATGCCGTCAAATTGAATGTTTTGAACCATATTTCATCACGGAAATAGACACACAAATAGATATAATGGGTTTAAAAACATGCATTTTCTAAAACTTAATGTTATATGACACGAAATCATCTCATGTGAATCCCAAACACTTATAATTTTAGAATGCTTATTTTTATAATCACTTAAATTCATTTTAATTATACGACAGTTATAATAGTTTAATCCTATATGAATATGACACATTAATTATTTGGCTGATAAAATATAGAAAAATAGTCTAGTTTTATTGAAAATAAATCTATGTGAAAAAGCCTCTTATTTGATTTAAATTATTTTATCCTAAATTTTTAAAAGAAATAACTTTATTGTAAGACAATTTAATTAGACATCGTAATTAATAAGATTATTATTAACTCTTATTAGATTAAACTTACACTAGGTTCGTATCACAAAAGCTATGATTCACAGATAAGATGACCCCTTTTTCTCGAAATCAGATAAGAATGAATCATACTTATCGCTTGTGAGGTAATGAAATCAGATGTGATTATTCTTCTTGCTCGAACAATTTCAAGGCTGTGCGATATTTGCATTAAACTGTTAAAGCAAGTTTTTTACCTGAATGAAAATTTTAAATATTAATTAAATAGTAAAATCAGGTAATGAAAATTAATAGCTTGATTCACTAAAGCGCAATTATTATTATTTTTTTTTTTTATAATATTAACGAAAATTGTACAAGAAGCTTGTCTAGTATAAAAATACTGTTAGTTAATTTAAAGTGCTTCTGTTAAGAAATATACAAATTTTTGAAACAATATTACTTTTAATTAATGAAAATTTTTTAAAAACCAATTTAATTGAATTTTCTTTCAATACTCATGTCTTAAAATAAACTCGAATCAATGTTCGCATGAAAAAAGTCACTTCATAAGTTACCCCCTAAAAATTAAAGCATCGTTATTAAAATTGATTTGTTATCCCAAAATAACCCTACAAACTGTAGGATACATACATACACATACATACAACATACACATACATACAACACACATACATACATACAACACATGCATGCATATAACACACATACATACATACAATACACGCACATACATACAACACATACATACATACACGCACATACATACAACACACACACATACATACAACACACAAACATACATTCATCTACATATATACATACAACACACGCACATACATACGACAAATACATACATACATTCAACACACGCATATACATACACACACATGCATGCATACAACACACGCATATACAACACACATGCATGCATACAACACACAAACATATACACACACATACATACATACAACACACGCACATACATACAACACACAAACATACATACACATACATACAACACATACAAAATAATAATAATAAATTAAATTAAATTTTCACCAAGGTTCGAAGGAAACCACATATTCCAAACCGTTAGGGCGACAAGCGCGAATCAATGTTAGTACGAAAAATTCCATTTTAAAACATATTTTTTCATTCAAATTTTAAAATTATTTTTTAATTATTTTAAAATATCAAGTGTATAACATAGTTGACTAAAAATAACACTCGAAATAATTTGAAAGATAATTTTAAAGTTCCCTCATTAAATAAATATTCAAAATTGTTATTCCCAAATTCCCATTACAAGCATGTATTATTTACGACGGTGGATAGAGATAAAGATGGTGGAAGTCTTTCTAAGATAGTCTAAGCCAATATTCACTCGTGATTCAAAGAAAATTACAAACTCCGTACGGTTAGGTCGACGAGCGCGCACTCATAATTTTAAATTATCTTCTTTTTATTAATAACCTTTTTGAATGCACTATCCTTTCTAGAATTCGATTGCATGAAAGACGTGAGTAGAAATCCTGTTTAAACACTTGAGAGTCGCTTTTTAACACATAAGTTACAAACTCCGTACGGTTAGGTCGACGAGCGCGCGTTAATCTCATTGCAAAAAAAATTAAAGTTCCCCCTATTTAACATTAATATCCGTTTAAAACTCCAAAAAATGAAAAAATAATTCAATCTTAACAAAATTACTTCCTTAAATCTAACTCATTAATTCAGCATGAATGAACCCTTCTTAATTAGTTCTTTATTAAAATATTAACTCCCGAAAGAAAAAAAATATATCCTTCGTGTATGATTAGTCTAAAATAATAATTTCCCCCAAAATATCCGCTTAATTCATCATGAAGAGTACAGTGAAAAAAAAAAAAAAAATCAAACTCCCCAAAATTTCTGCCTAAAATCTAAAAATAAACTCTTAAATTACACCAAACTGAAAATTTTTAAGTTGACACATTAAAATTAAAAACCACTCGTACGATAGTACATAAAAAATATTCTATCTCCCCAAAATATCCACTTAACCCCTTATTTAAAACACGGTGAAAAAAAAAAAAAAAAAAATCAATCTCCCCAAAATTTCTGCTTCAAATCAAAAAATAAATCCTTAAACTAAAGTTCACCGAAAAATTTTAAAGTCGCCACATTAAAATTAAAAACTACTCGTACAATAGTACAGAAAAAAACATTCTATGTCCCCAAAATATTCGCTTAACTCCTCATCTAAAACACTGTGGAAAAAAAAATCGCTTCATTCCTTATTTTTAATTGCTTTTTAATTACCTTTTTAAATGAACAACAGCAAAATTCAATCGAAAAAAATTACCACATTAAAATAACCTATCATACTACAGCATGCCGAAATAATTAAAGTGGTCTTCGTAATTTTTAATTATTATTTGAAATTAATTTTAATGATTCATTTGTAAAATTGAATTAACTTTTACACTTGACTCAAAATAAATTTAAACTGTTGAAAATTTTAAAGTTTAAATTATTAAAATTTCTTAATAAATCATCACTCGAAAAATAATCTCTCATACTAGAGTATGTTGAAAAAATTTCACTCATAATTTTTAATTACCTTTTTAAATGAACAACAGCAAAATTCAATCGAAAAACATACCCCACGTACTGTAACACGCCGAAAATTTTTAAAGTCCCCACATTAAAATTAAAAAACACCATCGTATTGTAGTATACTTAAAAATTCTAACTCCCTGAAATTCCCGCTTAAAATTTAAAAAAAAAATCCTTTTAACCCCTTCTCTTACAAGACGACGTCAGCAGGAGGAGGAGGATTGAGGAGGAGGAGGGCTGTGGAGGAGGAGGGCTGTGGAGGAGGAGGGCTGTGGAGGAAGAGGCTTGAGGAGGAGGCTCCCACCACCACCACCACGCGCCTCGCGCCTCCTCCTGGGGTCGGACCGGCACTTTTCCCCTTTTGCCGTCATTGAAATACTCTGCAGGTTGGGTTGAAGGTAATTGTTCCAACCCTTGAATGACATTATTTGTAGTGTCAAATATCGACAGCGCAATGGTTTTTCTTTTAGTACTGGGAATTTAATGTGGCTGGGAAATATTTTTTTATATATAATTAAAAGCTTGAAGGTTAAATCCATGCACAAAAATATTGAATACACCATGGAGAACAAGTTAAAAAATTTCAAACCTCTACCAAAATTAATAAAAAAGCCTTAGTATTTATCGAACAAGCAATTTATAAATATACGAGCAGGGAAAAAAATAAGTTTAAAGTTATCATTTGTATGGGTAATTACAGTGGATCTATTAACAAAATTTGCAAATCTCGCTGTATATTTGTCGTATAGGTAAAAATGTGGCTTCAAAATTTTCACAATTAAAGAACCTTTCAATTAATATTTAAAAAGAGAAAATCGAGAGCAGTTCCAAGGTACTGTGTCGCCTAAAATATTTGGAAATCTAAAAAAAAAAAAAAAAAAAAAAACCTTTAATAAAATATTGTAACAAAAAAATGCAAGTTTTAGTTGAAAATCACACTTTAACTCCTTAAAGCGGTGATGCCGTCTTGACATCACATAATTTTAATCATTAATTCCCCACATTGGCACTGGAATTTTATTATGTAAGTTTCACACTTTTATATTATACACGAAAACATGCTTTTACTTGTTTACACACACCAAAAGAAAACAAGTTGGAAATTGCACGTGAACGTAGCAAATGAGGTGCGTTCGTACGATAACGAAGTTTTAAAAATATTCAGATCTTGCTGATATAGTAAAGCGTACTCCGGATACAGTATAGTAGTCGAAATCTTTACGTTTCTGTAAATATGCAGGAAGTAATTTTTATTACACCTCAGCAACGTATATCTTATTCATAAAATGTGAAATAGTTGAATATAATTAAAACACGTCCCAAACAATGTTTCCCCGTATAGCATTATGTAGTGGAATACTTTTGTGTGGCCCTGTAATTTAATAATAAAAATTCTTTGCATCACAGATTGTACAGAATGCATATTTTAGTATATATTTCATAGATTCATGCCAATTCTATTATGTTCGAATGAGTGTAACACCATTAAAATGCATTTGAAACTTTTTCCCCATTGACCGTAATGTAATGGAATACTTTTGATTGTCCCTGTAAAAGATCTATGCATCCGATTTTCATAACATTTGAAATGACTCGACAAAATTACTCAATAATTATGTGTTTTAAATTTCAAACGATTAAAATGCATTGGAAACTTTTTTCCCTATTGACCGTAATGTAACGGAATCCTTTTGATTGTCCCTGTAATTGATCTATCCATCCGATTTTCATAAAATTTGAAATGACTCGACAAAATTATGTTATAATTATGTATTTCAAACGATTCGGTTGGATAGTTTTTGCGTTGTTATATGCGGACAGACGGACAGACAGGCGGACGGACTGAGCGACAACAATAGGTGCTACGTATTTACATAATTACGAACGCACCTAAAAAGTAAATTTTGGATCATTAAGTTACTTCAACATTTTTACGAATACAAGTACAGTCGAGTCTCTATATAACGAAATCCACCGTTCCAGTAAAAAAATTCGTTATATAGAGAAATTCGATGTATAGAGAATGCTGTTAAAAATCGTATTTAATGTGTGAGATTTGAACAAATGTTATTTTTGATCTTTTGAATTAAGAATTTGAAATGTTTAAAAGTAAATATTAACCTAACATTTCATTTCTTAATTATTTAAGCTGTTTCAAAAAAGAGAACAGACATTTATTTGAAAGCTTAATGAAAATCAAATAAAGAAGACTTGCATTAATTTCAGACAAAGAAATCTGTAATTTTTTGTTGTTTTGATTTTAAAATTGTTACGCCCTCAAGAAAAAAAAATACTCAAATTTTATCAAGGAATGAAAAATTGTAGTTAACATTTTCCTCCATTTGAAGACCTCTCTTATGTGCCTCTCATTGATTCCTCTCTTATATGTGTATCAATCCAATTGACACTGTTTTGAGAAGGATGTTGAAAGGTGTGAGGGACGAATTCGTTGGATTTAAAGAACAAGGAGAAAAGTAATGTAAAAAAAAAAAAAAACTCAGCACTGACAATAAATCAAAAATAAATGATGGAAAATTGATTCCTTATGATTTCGAAGCTTTTTAAAACTGAATAAATTAAGGCCAATTTGTGAAAATATTCGTTATATGGTGATAGATATTTCGCTATATAGAGACTGTTTTTAATGTAATCGTGCGAAAAGGAGACCGTTCCTACTAAAAATTCGTTATATAGAGAAATTCGATGTATGGAGTTTCGTTATAGAGATACTCTACTGTAATTTGCCCCTGAAAGAGTTAAACATAGTAAAACACATGAAAAATACCTTTTGATACACTAATATTGTTTCTTGAACCTTTTTTTTGATTATTATTATTTAAAATAGATAGATTGCAAATGTTAGCATTCATTCCACAAAAGTTCTGGATAAATTTTAATGTTATGTTATAAATTCAATATCGTTAATGTAATGTTTTAAATTTTAATGTTAACCAAAAAAAAGTTTTAATTTTCAAACTCATGGGTTACCAAAATTCTGAAATCTTTGGAAAAATCTAAAGTAAATTTATTATTAGATAAAATAAATTCAAGTTTTCTTAATTCTAAGGAAATTGAATATTTTTCTTATTTCGTTATTTTTGATTCATGATAGAATTTGTAGCTCCGACAAACAACGCTGATTCCTGCGGTTACTGACATTTTTATTGTAATATGAGTGATTACGTGCAAAAGAATAGGAAAACTCTCTGTTCTACGGCCAAGAAATATTTTCGGTTCATGTTCCGCGTCTGTCAAGTGTAATTTTTGTAGAGTTTGCTTTTTTTCTATCCTCATCCATGCAATATTCTCACTTCTGCGAACTATCAATCGCTTTTTTTTTTTTTTTTTTTTTTTTTTTTAACATATTGAAGAGGAATAGAGATCAAAATTTGTCAGTCTCATAGGAATTTTTTGATAGTATTGTTATATTTTTTAATTATTAAAACATGCAGTGTACATTTTACCTAGTAATTTTCAATCTTTCAGTCTTCGATATACAATGTAAAAAATAAAATGTATGTGACATGGATTTAACATTTATAAAATACAGGCGAAATATGAATTTGATATTGAAATGGAATTTATTATTAAATATGACCCTATTTTTGAATTTTTAAATAGTAAATTATTTTTAATAAAAATATTATTTATTTATTTTTTAATCCAGATTTTATCATGAATTCTAACTTTGGACATAGTTCAACATGAATAAGTCAAATAAACATAACTTTGATATAATATATTCAATTATTTATGCATGCAGATGCATTTTTATTTAATTATTTATGCATTTAGATATAATATATTTGATTATTTTTTGTACATTCAAGCATAATTTTCGAATTGAATAAAATCGGTTATCATTCACCTGTGTTCTTTCATAGCAATGTGGTAAATTTGTATTGTTTTATTCATAACAGTTAATCATAATTTTTCTTTGTAATTTGAATAATTAGTAAAAACTGTTGTTTTGGATGATAACAGCAATTATATTCGTTTTATAAATTTTGTATAACATCAAGACTTATATTGATTCTATCTTATACAAGAAAAAAATATAAATCATCATGAATTCAAGTCGAGAAACAAAATTAAATGAAATGATTGATAATTACTTTCGCAAACATTCGATATACATTCGATTCACATACATCCGATAAAAAATAGAATAATGAATAATTAAGTACTTCACATTTCAAAATCTACTGAAAAAAATAGAAGTTACTATACAGCGTATATTTTATTCATAAATTTAAAAATGATGTGAAAATTAAAAATTAATAAAATAACACTCAACGTTTTGGTTTAATCTATAAAACCATCTTCAGGAGTAAAATTTTCAAAAAGAAAAAAAAAAAAAAAGAACATAAAGAAACAATCTACATATTACATTTTCAAAAATTATATTAAAACTGGAAAAAGCAACGGAATCAAAAATCCTTTAAAAACAACCCCAGTGACTTCCAGCCAGCGGTTTGAAAAGACCGTAATGTATTCATGTTTTCCCTACTCCCCTCCCCTCTGCTTCTTTTATTTATTTATTTATTTAATAACAAACAGATGGCGTCACTTGTTTTGAAGACAGATTTACAATTGCTCCATTTTATCACCATATTTTAGAGATTTTTAGATTATTTGATGTTTTTGTATGTTACATCGTATTTGTTATAATATTCTTATAATTTATAAAAACCTTACTTTTTCAAAGAAGATTTGCATATGCTTACAATTTACTACTACTTCATTTACTATTACTTTCATAGAAAATTTTAGATTATTTGATATTTTCCTATGTTTCATTGCGATTTCTAAATTATTAACTATTTGGAAAAAATAGTTGTTGTTCTCGGTATAGAACTGGGAAATCTAAAGTATATCTGAATCTTTTTATTGGTTGAATTCCGCAACTTATTTTATTTTATTCGTTTCCTAATTGGTCCAAGTTTAATGTCCAAAAATGGAATACTTTTGTTTTTTATTTTATTCGTTTTCTGATTGGTCCAAGTTTAATGTCCAAAAATGGAATACTTCTGTCGCCACAATAAAAAAAAAAAGAGTAAAAAAAAAACTTTTTTAAAAAATTAATAATTTAAAAACAAATTGTGAGAGAGATTTCAAACAAATTTCATTAAAAAGTGCATTTTTTTCTCTAAGCAACGGTGTAAAAATTTAAAATGTGCTATGTTTAGTAGCTTAAAAATTTGCAATTCCGAAAATTGTCAAATTGAAATTTCATTTAAAGTTTGTTTGTGATTGGTCCAGGAATATTAATATTTAATCCATGTCGTACATAATATGAGACGTTCATAAGTCAGTCTGATTAACTCCGTCAAATAAAAATGCACATTTTAGACAGTTAAAGCTGTCTTTCTATAAACTTTTTTTTTTTTTTTTTTTTTTTTTTTGTCTAGGAATATTAATGTTTAATGCGTGGCGTACGTAATATATGACTCGTTATGATCATCCTAAAAATGATGTTTTTTATTATTATTTATATAAATATAGAATTTATTTATAAGTCTTTGAAATTATAGTCTTTGAAAATATTATTTTCCAAATGGTCGTTGTAATTTTTTAAATTACAATTTTTCTTTTTTTGAAAACTTGAGCGTTTTGAGTGACGAGCAGGGTAAGCAATTTTAAAAAAGACCTTAAACTTTTTTTTATGTTGTTGATAAAAAGTCCCACTTGTATTTTCAAAGTAAGATTTGCAAATGCTTACAATTTATCATTATTTCATAGAAGTTTTAAGAATTTTTTATATGTTTCTATTTTTCATTATTTTTGCTAAATTATTATAATCGAAAAAAATATCCTACTTGTATTTCCAAAGAATTTTTTTTTTTTTACTTTTTTCTTGCATTTACATTTACTTACAATTTATGAATTTTTCATAGAAGTTTTTTATGTTATTTGATATTTTTCTGTATTTCATCATGGTTTCTAAAAATATTCTTATAATTAAGAAAATAATCCTACTTGTATATTAAAGAACATATTTACATTTGCTCCATTTCATCACCATTTCTTAGAGGTTTTTAGATTATTTGACGGCTTCGTTTTTTACATCGTGTTTGTTATAATATACTTATGATTGAGAAAAACCTTGCTTGTTTTTTCAAAGAATATTTGCATTATATCTTACAATTTACTACTACTTCATTTACTGTTACTTTCATGGAAAATTTTAGATTGTTTGACATTTTCCTATGTTTCATTACGACTGCTAAATTATTCTTATATTGTTGAAAAAAAATCCCACTTGTATTTTCAAAGTAAGATTTGTATATGCTTACAATTTATCACTATTTCATAGAAGATTTAAAAAAAATTTTATATGTTTCCATTTTTCTTTATTTTTTCTAAATTATTATAATCGAGAAAAAGTCGAACTTGTATTTAAAAAAGAAAAAAAATTAACTTATTTCTTGCATTTACATTTGCGTACAATTCATGAATTTTTCATACAAGTTTTTATGTTATTTGATATTTTTCTTTGTTTCGTTATGGTTGCTAAAATATTCTTATAACTGAGAAAAAATGCCATATTTGCTTACAATTTATTTATATTGGAAGATTGAATAACATAAATTAGGACAGACTTGAATACATTTTTTAAAAATAAATAAAATTTATATAAAAAATTTAAACACTAAAAATCATTTAAAAATACAAAAGTAAACGTTTCGCCAAGCTACACGCAAGGCCTCGTCAGTACAAATAATAATTCATTGCATAACAAACATTTGAACAAATCAAGACAGTTACAGTTAGTTATTATTTTTTAGAAACGATAATATTCATTCCGGACCGCACGATCCTCATTCATTGATTCATTGACTTGTTCCATTGTTTGTTATGCAATGAATTACTATTTGTACTGACGAGGTCTTGTGTGTAGCTTGGCGAAACGCTTACTTTCGTATTTTTAAATGTTTTTTAGCGTTTTAATTTTTTGTATATAAATTTGATTTATTTTTAAAAAATGTATTCAAGTCTGTCTTAAATTATATTTTTCAATCTTTTAATAGTTTTTTAAATTCAGACGTTAAATGTATGTGTATTGCAAATTTATTAATATTTTATAGAAATTCTATGTTATTTGATATTTTTCTATTTTTCATCATGTTTGTTGAAATGTTCTTATAATTAGGAAAAAAAATTCTACTTTTATTTTAAAAGACAGATTTACATTTTCTTACAATTTAGTATTATTTTATAGACGTTTTTAGATTATTTGATATCTTTCTATCTTTCATTATGATTGCCAAAGTATTCTTTTACAGTTGAGACAAAAATCCCACTTATTTTTTTCAAAGGAAGTTTCTTGTATTTACATTTGCTTTCAATTTATGAATATTTCATAGAAGTTTTTAGATTGTTTGATGTTTTCATATGTTTCATCAATCTTGCTCCAACATTCTTATGATTGAGAAAAACCTTACTTGTATTTTTTTAAAGAAGATTTACATCTGCTTTGAAAAATTTGTTGCTATTTCATAGAAATTTTTAGATTATTTGATATTTTCCTATGTTTTATTATGATTGGTAAAATATTCTTATAGCTGAAAAAAATCCCACTTGTATTTTCAAAGGAAAATTTACATTTGATTAGTACTCATTAATATTTTATAGAAGTTTTATATTATTTGATATCTTTCTAATTTTTCTCATGTTTGTAGAAATGTTCTTATAATTAAGAAAAAAATCCTACTTCTATTTTAAAAGGGGGGTTTACATTTGCTTACAGTTTATTATTATTTCATAGAATCTTATATATTCCTATGCTTTATTACGATTGCCAAAATATTTTTACATAATTGAAATAAAAATCCCACTTGTATTTTATAAAGAAATTTCTTGTATTTACATTTGCTTACAATTTATGAATATTTCGTAGATTTTTTTAGATTATTTGATATTTTCTTATGTTGCATCAAGCTTGTTACAGTATTCTTATGATTGAGAAAAACCTTACTTGCATTTTTCAATGAAGATTTACATCTGCTTATAATTTGTTGCTATTTTATAGAAATTTTTAGATTGTTTGATATTTTCCTATGTTTTATTATGATTGGTAAAATATTCTTATAGTTGAAAAAAATCCCACTTGTATTTTCAAAGGAAGATTTACATTTGTTTACAACTTAATAATATTTTATAGAAGTTTTATGTTATTTGATATATTTCTATTTTTCATCATGTTTGTTGAAATGTTCTTATAATTAAGAAAAAAAATCCTACTTCTATTTTAAAAAGGAGATTAAGATTTGCTTAGAGTTTATTACTTTTTCATAGAAGTTTATAAATTATTTTACATTTGTCTATGCTTCATTACGATTGCCAAAATACTTTTATATAATTGAGACAAAAATACCATTTGTATTTTCAAAAGAAATTTCATTTACATTTGCTTAAAATTTATGAATATTTCATAGAATTTTTTTAGATTTTTTGATATTTTTTGTCTATTACATCATATTTGCTATAACATTCCTATAATTGAGGAAAACCTTACTATTATTTTTCAATGAAGATTTACATCTGCTTACAATAATTTGTCACTATTTCATAGAAAATTTTAGATTATTTAGTATTTGCCTATTTTCCATTTGGTTGGTAAAATATTCTTTTAATTGAGAAAAATCCCACTTGTATTTTCAAAGAAAGATTTACATTTGCTAACAACTTATTACAACTTATATGTTTTTAGTAATATATAAGTTTGTATATGTAATATATAAGTTTTATATTATTTGATATATTTCTATTTTTCATCATGTTTGTTGAAATATTCTTATAATTAAGAAAAAAATTCTACTTCTACCTTGAAAAGCAGATTTACATTTGCCTACAGTTTATTGCTATTTCATAGAAGTTTTTAAATTATTTTATATTTTCCTATGCATCATTACGATTGCCAAAATACTTTAACATAATTGAGACAAAAATCTTGTATTTTCAAAAGAAATTTCTTGTATTTACATTTGCTTACAATTTATGAATATTTCATAGAAGTTTTTAGATTCTTTTATATTTTCGTATGTTACATCAAGTTTGTTACGATATTCTTACACTGTTAAAAATCTTGTCCTAGTTTGAACCAAATTTTGGTGCTCAATAGCAGCCACTCTAAGATGGTGAACTGTTGAACTAATATTTGGAGCTCCAGTTGAAGCATAGTACCAATAGTTGGAACGAAAATGAAATAGGAAGCTCCAAATGTTTGTACGACATTTCACCATCTTATGGTTGCAGCTACTGATCACCAAAATTTGGTTCAAACTAGGACAAAATTTCGATTGAGAAAAATCTTACTTGTATTTTTTAAAGAAGATTCACATCTGCTTATAATTTGTCGCTATTTCATAGACACTTTTAGGTTATTTGATATTTCCCTATGCCTCATTACGATTGACAAAATACATAATTGAAATTTTTTACATAATTGAGACAAAAATTCCACTTGTATTTTCAAAAGAAATTTCTTGTATTTACATTTGCTTACAATTTATGAATATTTCATAGAAGTTTTTAGATTCTTTGATATTTTCGTATGTTACATGAAGTTTGTTACGATATTCTTACACTGTTAAAAATCTTGTCCTAGTTTGAACCAAATTTTGGTGCTCAATAGCAGCCACTGTAAGATGGTAAAATCTTGAACCATTATTTGGAGCTCCTGTTGAAGCATAGTTCCAATAGTTGGAACGAAATTGAAATAGGAAGCTCCAAATGTTTGTACGACATTTCACCATCTTATGGTTGCAGCTACTGATCACCAAAATTTGGTTCAAACTAGAACAAAATTTTTAACAGTGTACGATTGAGAATAACCGTACTTGTATTTTTTTAAAGAAGATTTACATCTGCTTATAATTTGTCGCTATTTCATAGACATTTTTAGATTATTTGATATTTTCCTATGCTTCATTACGATTGCCAAAATACATAATTGAAATTTTTTACATAATTGAGACAAAAATTCCACTTGTATTTTCAAAAGAAATTTCTTATATTTACATTTGCTTACAATTTATGAATATTTCATTGGCGATTTTAGATTATTTGATATTTTCGTATATTACATCAAGTTTGTTATAACATTCTTATTATTGAGAAAAACCTTACTTGAATTTTTCAAAGAAAATTTACATCTGCTTACAATTTGTCACTATTTTATAGAAATTTTTAGATTATCTAATATTTGCCTATTTTCCATTATGGTTGGTAAAATATTCTTATAATTGAGAAAAAAAAGTCCCACTTGTATTAGTTTAATATTTTATTGATTTTTTTAAATTATTTTATATTTTCCCATATTTTCTCATGTTTGCTAAAGTAATCTTATAATTGCGAAAAAAGTCTTTCTTGTATTTTCAAAGAAATATTTACGTTTGCTTGCAGTTTAAAAATATTTCCAAGAAGATTTTTGTTATTTGATATATTTCTATGTTTAATCATCGCTAAACTATTCTTATAACTGAGAAAAAAACAAAAATACACTATATAGTAAAATTAATAATATATATTCCAAAACAAAAAAGTAAAAATTTATATTATAAATAAATATTTTGTTTAAAAGACGTTGCTGTATTAATAAAAACATTTAAAATACATTAAAAAATAATAAAATTTAATAAATAATAAGTAGAATAATTTTTTAAGAAATTTATTTAAGAAATAATTTATAAAGATTTATAAAGATTTTTAATTTATTAAGAAGTAATTTAATTAAGAAGTTTAGTAAATAGAATTTAATAGAATACATTAAAATTTAAATGTTTTTATTAATAGAACAACGTCTTATAAGCAAAATATTTATTTATAATAAAGATTGTTAATTTTTCGTTGTGGAATATATATTATTAATATTATTATATAGTTATTAATGGACGTAATCAAGAGTTACCATTGTTATTTTTCACATTAAAAATGTACTAGTCTATTTAAAGAGAATTGCATATGCTCACAATTTATTAATATTTCCTGGAAACGTTTAGAGCATTTGATATTTTCCTATCTTTCATCATGTTTACTAAAATATTCTTACAGTTGATAAAAAAAAATCCGCCTTCTATTTTCAAGAAAATGTTTACAATTTCTTAGAATTATCAATATTTCATGGGATTTTTTTTTTATTCTTTGATGTCTTCGGATGTTTCATCATGTTTATTGAAAAAAAATTCTTATAATTAAAAAATAAAAACTACTTGAATTTTCAAAGACAGATTTACGCTGGTTTAGATTTTTTCATAGCTTCATATGCTTTGTCATATATTCTGTTCATTCTTTCCATGAATTGTAAAGAAAAAAATAAAAATTTCAAAAGTTTTTAATTTTATTATTATATAAGTTGTTTATTATTATTAATATTATTATTATTATTAACGAAAGCTCTTAAAATGTAGCTTTTGTCTAAAATAAAATTGCTTTTAAAAATTGTTTTAAATTTTAATTTTTTTTTTTTTTTTTTTTTTTTTTTTTTTAAGTTTAGCAACGTTTTATTTTACAAAAAAAAAATCAATTTTTGTTTTTATATTAAAAAAAGAAAAACCAAGTTTTTTTTTACAAAATTTTATTAAGAATTATCTTTTTTGTGTACTGAAGCCCAAAGAAAACCTCTTTTCAATGTTTCGTTACATGATCATAGCATTAAGATATCATGCAATTTATAACTTTAATCAAAATTAAAGCATTATAGATATTTGAAATGAAATATTACTATTTTTCTTTTTCGTTACTAGCAAACTGTGTTTTATTAATATTTTGAATTACTTCAGAACTAAAGTCAAATTTTTGTTAGCAAGAACAAGAAAAAAGGGTTTTGATTCATAAAAATAATTTCAATTTGTCGAAACCAGCAAAAAATAAAATATTTATTTTATCTTATTTTTGATTTTACTCTGTTCATACAGTGAAACATTAAAACTGGGTTTCAATTAATTCACTTTAAAAGTGAAATTACATCAACTAATACAACAAGAAAACACAACAACCATATGCACCCCAAGTTACAACTAAACCATACAGGCTTTTACAAAACTAAGATGTTACTGGTATCACAACATAATACAAAGTTAATAAATAAGTCACTTACATATGACAGCAAAAGCAACTATGTAGAATTACTAACTGAACGAAAATAATAAAAACGGAATGAATAGAGTACAAAAAATAAAATAATGAAAATAACGGACGGAATAATCACAGGGCTTGTAATCAAAATAATAAAGTGTTCAAGTAGCTGCCTTTTGGAAATATAATAATTTAAATAGAAAATATTTCTTCCAAAGTTCTTTTACATCTTTTTAGAATCTTTACTGCTTCTTGGGCTTAGTCTTGTAATACGTCTTGGCTGTTGTTGTACTCATGGTTGTGGTTTCAGTATCATTTGGAGGATTCAATCTCATCTAAAAAAAAAAAGAAAATGTAATGTATATAGGTATGTTGTTTTATTTTATAATTTTAAACACTGAAAAGGATTTCAGAATACGCTGTAAAACATTTGTGTAATGTTACCCCATAAAATTGGTTGCAGCTTTGCTGCCACTAATTTTATCGAGTACTTTAACCGACATAACCAGTGTAACATTTTAATGTTACACTAGTAATGTATGTTTAAATTACACTATTATATCAGTGAAAATAACTACTTCATAAAATGTAGGCAGCAGCTGCCATCAATTTTGTGGAATAACGTTACACAATTCTTTTACAATGTATTATTATTAAAGATATATATATAGTATATATATAGATATATAGATATATAATATAAAGTAGAGAGAGTATAATATGTTAAATATTTGATAGAAAGTTCAATTGCAATTCTATAAAAATTACATTAGCAAAAAAGCTGTGATTTTAATTAATTAAAAAATATATATATATATCGTTGTATAGAAATCTCGAAAATATATGAAATTCGGCATGGTCACCAAACTGCATATATGTGCCTTTCACACCAATGAAAACAAAAAAACAATAATAAAGAATTAATGAATACAAAAACGTTGTTAAATAGGAATTTCAAAGGCACATAATATTATACAATGCATCGGCCACTAAAATGGTTGTGGTTTCAGTATCATTTGGTAGATTCAATCTCATCAGCAAAAAAAAAAAAAAGAAAGAAAGAAAGAAAGAAAGAAAAGAAAAAAAAGAAAAGAAAAAAAGAAAAGAAAGAAAGAAAGAAAATGTAATCAATATTTTATTTAATTTTACAATTTGAAATATTGAAAAGTGTCGCAGAATATTATTATTAAAAATCCGCTAAAACAGGTTTTTAAGACTGAAACTGAATTTCGGTAAACTTCCTGTTTTCGGCCGTAAAAGAAAACTAAAATGACAATGTTTAAAGATAGAAAACCAACGATGAAATGGTAGCAAACAGCTGTTTCGAATCTACTATTGAGATTCTTCTTCAGTGCAAAACTCAGCGAGCTAGAGAAAGCAAAACTGAGCTAAAAGCTAGCCTGAACGCATAAAGTAAAACTGAACTGAGTTTTCTAGCTCGCTGAGTTTTGCACTGATGAAGAATCTCGATAGCAGATTCGAAACAGCTGTTTGCTACCTTTTCATACATTATTTGTGCATTTATAATCGTTGGTTTTCTATCTTTAAATATTTTTGCACAAAGGCTTTATTTGCTATTTTAATAAAATGACAATGTAAAACAAATCAAGTAATTAATGCATAAATATATATAAATATTAAATAAATTAGACATGTTTATTAAACATACATAATCATTAATTAATGATACGTGTGGTCCATATTGCTTCTCTATATAATAATAATTTTCTAATCATACGAATCTAATCGAAAAATGTTATAGGTGTACACATTTCGAATTATCATTCATAATGACTTTCATAAATTATAATCCTTTTCAATCATCCACTTTCTCAAAGCATATTTGAAACATTTTTGAAACATTTCAGCAGTTTCAAACTGAGAACTTCTATTATTATTAATTCTACAGCTTTTAATTAGCACGTGAAAAGCGACTTCAAAATTTAGTCATATATGCATTGCTTGCTTTATAATTTGCCCTCATGTCTTGAATCAGTAGTGACTGATAATAGTGGACAAAAAAAAATTCATAGCAATAAATGACATCTTATGTGAGCCGTTATAGCTCAAATCAAAATATAACGATGAAAATTTCCAAAAGAACAAGCGATATTTTTGGAATACATATAGTTTCGATTTTCGGCAAAACTCGTATTTTGGGACGAAAATGAAAACAAATTTTAGGTCGACCTCTATACTGAAAAAAAAAAAAAAATAAAATAAAAATAAAAAAATCCATTAAATTTACGGTAAAATTGGATGTAATTTTTTTTTTATTACGTCTAATTTTACTGCAATTTTTACGGCAAAAACTGCTGGCAACATTAGTGCCATCAGTTTTTGCCGTAAATTTTACGGATTATTTTTTATAGTGTAATTATTATTCAGGACATCCATTTATGCCCATTCTACATTCAAAGAAAGAGAGTCACTAGTATCGGAAGCTCGAATTCAGAAAATATCAAGTTGTCCTTATGGATTTCCTACTGTCCAGTATGAATGGTATCTCGAATTTTCATTACTAATAGCTTAAAATTACAGATAGAATATACACATAACACTATAATATTAATAAAACATAACACTATAATAAAACATAACACATTCGCAACTCTACCGAATTTCATGTGCTTTTGAGAGTCTTATACAACGACAATGCTTCGTCTAATAATGTGCTTCATACATGAGCGCGAAAGTAGCATACATGCATTTCAGTGACTGATGCATTGCATAATGTTATGTGCTTTTGAAATTCCTATTCAAAAAGGTTTTTGTATCCAGTAATTCTTTATTATTGTTTTGTTGTTGTTGTTGTTGTTGTTGTTGTTGTTTGTTTGTTTGTTTGTTTGTTTGTTTGTTTGTTTTTATTGGTGTGAAAGGCACATATATGCACATTGGTGACCACGGCATTGCCGAAATTCATATACTTTCGAGATTCCTAAGTAACAAAAAAACTTTTTCTTAATCAAAATAACAATAACAGTTTCATTGCCAAAGTATTTTTTTAGAGCAGCAGTTTACCTATCTACTAAATCTTTAACATGTTTTCTATACTTCTCCCCTCCCTTTCCTCTGGTTTAAATTCATAACCTCTTTTTCCAGGGCAGTTGACCTATTTGAAGTCAGGGCAATTGCACTATTTTTAAACTATGGGAATATTAATTTCAGAGCAAATGCCCTTGTCCATATCAATAAATACCGTTGGATAACTGGGAAAACACATTAACTACGGCTCTATAAATAAATGTATTATAAAAATATAAACAACTTCTATATTAACTGACTTGTACCCTATTATCCGACATAACCCTAAATCCGTTAGTATCAGGTAATATAGAATCAGTACAGCTCATGAGATTTTATAAGTATATCAGAAAATACCTTTTTCACAGTTTTATTCAATATACATACATTTAACAAATCAATGCAGGAATTGGTAGGTATTCTGATCAATATTGGTTATCACTTTATTATAGTCACTATAAATACGCGGTTATTGACAACATAAAATCATAGATTATAAAAAGATAATCAGTTAACGAAGACTTATAGTATAAAAATAGAACTTCGTTTTATAATGGCTGCCACAGACATAAGACGATTGGTTGGCTTAAAATTTAGTTGATAACGAATTGCTTATTTGTTTGGTATAAATTTACCTTAAAAAATACGTCTACTATCAGAATTCTGCTGAAAAATGCATTACAAAATTACGTTCCTCCAAAACAGCAGTCTTCAAAATCAAAATTGTTGAAACGGTTTTGCAAAATTACCAATAAAAATGTCTGGAATTTTTTCTTTAAGTTTATAACTGAAAATTAATTAATATAATATCATATTAATAAGGAAGATATTACCGAAATATAAAAAAAAGACAGAAAGCTATTTCAAAAAATATATTTCTTGGAATGTTTAAATCTTCAAATAGTATCATTGTGTTCATATATTATTAAATTTATTAACATTATTATTAATATTGATGTTGTGATACTTGCAATGATGTTATTATCGTAATTAAGAGTAACCATTACAATAACAAAAAGATTTGTTTATCTTTTGAGGTACCGCGGTCATTTTTTATACACAGTCAGATATAATCTTACTTTTAATGGATATTAAAACACTAAAAATACGCGCATTTGGTCGAGGAATTTTACCAAGAATTGAAGGCCAAAACATCGAGTATTACTTAAAAGAAAACTATGAAAAAAAACTTAAACTTTAATTCTATGTATAATAAGTTAGTCCAACTTTCTAATGCTATTGGAAAATCAAATAACGGAAGACTGTAAAAAGCATAGCTGTAGATTCGTGAATAAATTTTGTACATCATGGTGAAAAGAAAAACTAAGAACTGTTGCCGATGAAGTTCAAATATATTAATTTCAAATACAGGGTCTTAAAATCTGAGGCATCCGAAGAACAATCTGATCTTTCTGATAACATTTTAAGTTATAAAATAACAAACTGAAGAGTTCTAATGTATAGAATCGAATTTATATCTGTGGCTTCCGGTAATAACCAGGTAAGGCACATTTTTAATATTTTGAGTAATTAACGTTTAAAGTTTTCAAATGTCTTTTTATCATTACTTTTATAAAATAGATAGAACTTAATAATTTTCACTACATTCTATTAAAATATAAGAACCTCTTTTTTTTGCTAAAATAGTTATATAAAATGGTTTTTATTGATTGAGAACCAATTAAAAATGTGTTCACTTTTTAAAAGAAAATTTATAGTCGCCCTATGATGAGAAGTATTTGATTTTCATTTTTCAGTACTATGGCAGATAAAAGTACTCTTTTAAAGCTACATTTTCCCAAATTATCTCAATTTTCTCAAAAATGTGCCTTACCTGGTTTTTAAAGCCACAGATATGTTTATATAGTTCATTGAACTAAGTCTAGAATGAACTATTTATTTACAGTATCTTAATTTTTATTTTATATGTTTTTTTTTTTTTTAATTTAAATATTTTTACATTTTTAACGTTATTTAAAACTTTTAAGCGTTGAAATCCCAGCATTTCTTTTGAGTCAAAGAAAACTTGTGGTAACTTTTATCATTATTGCTATATTTAATGATCATATGTAATGATTTTCCCCTTTTTTAGATTTAAAACACAGACATTAATGTGTTTGATTTTATGTTGAAAATGTAATCATTCTTTATTTTTCCTTGAAAAAGGCCGAGTAGTTCAGTTGAAACTGTCGGTATAACTTTATCATTGTTTTTAATGTTTAAACCTCATACAAAAAGGTGTGTAGATTTTAAACTGTTATATTTTATTCGATTGTACACTGTTTAGCTAATTTATAAATAAAAATTCTGAGCTTGTGTCAATACTCATATAGTAAACCACAGTGTAAAGTCCACTCTTAACTATTGTAATCGTAATGATTTATTTTACATCCAATAAATACATATATATAATTAAGAACTATAAAAACCACGAAAAAAGTAATCCTAAAATTATCTTTAGAATAATTCCAAACAATTTGTGCTTATTTTCTAATTTCTATTGAATAATCCTTTCTTTGTCGTGTTATTTATTTACGTATTAAAGGAAAACCTTGACTTACCATAATCCTTTCTTTTTCGGCACATGCGTAATCAGACTCGTCAATATCATTGTAGCAGTCAGATTTAAATTCCTTGGGAGGTCGTCCTTCAAATTCGCAAAGTTTGTCAATAGGTCTAGCCTTCACTAGCATTTTATTCATACCCTTGGGTTTCTCTTGAGGACAATAGAAGTATTTGGGATTTTTTTCGTCGAAAACAATGCTTTTGCGCATCATGTCTGCACAGATGACCGCGAATACCTGAATTTTGGAGAAAGAAATTTTAAGTGAATAAGAATCTGACGTAAAAGAAAAAAATCTCACGACAACAAATAAAACAAATATTGAAAATTAAATTGCTATTAGTTTAAATAATTCTAAATATTATGTTCGCGTATATCTTTACTGTAGTAAAGCTTCAACAATTTTGTATTAGTTAATCCGAGCATTTTTTTTATTCAATTAGGCAAAATTTTCTACTTTAAAAACTGGTGATAAAAGATTAAAAATTCTGTATAAAATATAGGCATTATTTGAGAGTTTTTTTTTTTTCAAAAACATTGACCAGTTAAGTGGTTAATCTCCAGTTATGATTCTGTACTTGAATAACTATTATCAGAGAAATTTACTTTCAATTTTCCAATTAAAAGTTTTATTTTATACTTGCTTATTTATATCAAAAAAGCACACTTCCTTAACATTTTACAAAATCCAAAATATCTTAACAGCAATACAATGCATTACTTCTGGATCTTGTATTAAAACATTAATGCAGCAAAAGTAATTTCATTTATTATTCTTTAAATTGTTTATTGGAAATATTTATTGCTATATATATATATATATTCTTTTTCTTTACAGGTTGCAACAATTTGGCATTGCAGGTTCAGTGAACTCTCACGTTTACATTTACAGAAGCATGAAGCAAAAAGAAACAAGTAATTTTCCAATTTATTTTTATTTTCTTTTTTTCTTTTCAGACAAACGTTGCTATTAACGAACTTATTCATTGTTAAACAAGTTTTTCATTTAGAATGCATTTCGTAACTTTAGGATTTTTTATTCGGATATTTAAGTTATAATATAATTGTATGAGATCATTAACCCTACATTGCACGGATTTTTCTGTTGGAAGTATTTTGGAAGTGCATACTCATATTTAGGGTTAACAGGGATATGTTTAAGAAAATATTAGGACCATCTAAACGACACTTCACAAAATTTTTTATCCCCAAACAGGATCCTTCAAAAACATTTTATCTCAAAACAGAACACTTCACAAAATTATTTGTCTCTTAAATAGATCTTTCACAGAATTTTTTCACCTTGAAATTGAACTTTTGACAAATTTAATCATTTAATAATAAAATCTGGCCTGTAAATAAGCAGTTGAACTCACCAAAGCGCATATTACTTAGCTTTTTATATATGAAAAATAGAACCTGGAGGCATCGATAATTTAAAATTCACAAAATTATGACTAGAATTTTCACAAATATAAGAAAAAAATTCACAATTTCACCAAAACAAGACCCTGTGAGAAGAATGTAGACAGACCCCTGGTTAATACCAGAAACTTTAAAGAAAATTGCTTTATTCCCTGAAATAGATCATTTTTCTAAAAAAGAAATCAATTCTTTACACTTTTAATAACTCTTTCAATGATGAAATTTATGCTTCAAAATTTTATTAATTTTGTGTTAAATTCGAAAATGACATCATTTTTTTACCATCACGTCAAGATCTACTTAAAATTTTAATTTTTTTAATTTTTAAAAATTCGGATTATTGCATAATTTATGAATATTCCGTTGCATTCCATTTGATTCGCTCATGTTCGAAATAAAATAAGCACTTCTTTTTCATTAAAATATGATATGTGCTAATTTCATCCGTCAATCAAATTTATAATAATTTTGTGAAAAGATAAATTTATTATTTCATTGGCAATAATTCAGTCAGAAGAGATATTTGTTCTTTTTTTTTTTTTTTTTTTTTTTTTTTCATAATTCAATTAAAGGTTAAATTTATTCTACAGACTTTTAGTAATTCTGTTAAAAGATAAATTTATTTTTCAAACTTTTATTAAAATTGTACCAGAAAAAAATGTCATTCAAATTTTTAATAATTCTATCAGAAAAGAAATTCATAATTCAGACTTTTGATGTTTGTGTTAAAAGGTAAATTTATTTTTCATGCATTTAATAATTCTATTATAAGAGAAGTTCATCCATTTAAAAATTTTGCTATAATTTTATTTAAAAATTAACTGATTCTTCAGATTTTTGTCAATTCTGTTTAAAAAATTTATTTCTTATTCAGATTTCTAATAGTTTTGCTAGACTATATAGATAAATCCATCAGATTTTAATAATCCTGTCTGAAAAAAAAATCGACCTTCAGATTTTTATCAATTTTATTAAAAGAGAAATTTATAGTTCGAGCTTTTAATTATTCTGTCAAAATAAAAATTCGTTCGCCATATTTTTAATAATTTGCTAAAAGAAAAATTTAAAAATTCTAATTCTGAATCTTAACAACTCTAAAATTTAAAAAATCGTATTTGAGATTTATCATTATTCAGTCAAGAGAAACATTCAACTTTCAGATTTTTAATAATTCGATTTAAAAATATTTTTATTCTTCAGAATTTTAATAACTCTCTTACAATAATTTATTCATCATCCTATTAATAACCCTGTCAAGATAAAATTTCGCCTTTCAGGTTTTTAATATTTTTTAAAAAGATAAATTCATTATTCGGATTGCTAATAGTTTTTTCAATAAATATTTCATAGAAGAAATTCGTCAAAAAGTTTTTAATAATTTAGAGTTCTTTTTTTTTTATTAGAATAAATAATTTTTTATGTATTCTATCCCAACAGGAAGTCGTCTTTAAGATTTTTAATAATACTGTTAAATGATAACTTTTTCCTTCATAGTAACAGATACATATCAGAAATTCAACTTTCAAATTTTTAAATATATTTTAAAACTAAAATTTACTCCTCATAGACCTGTAGGTGGCAGCACAGACACACCTCATCGAGTTCATAGCCGAATTTAGAGTTAGTTAAAACTCTTTTTGCATATTAAACTGCAACTGGTCTGCAAAGTAATCTAGATTTAAAACACTTGCAAAAACGATTCTGACTGTTTATTCGCAAGTTTACCATTGTATTTTCCTATTTCCAATCATACCTCTTGGTGCAGAAAAACACAATGGTAAACCAACAAGTTTGTCGCTAAAATCGGGTTTTCAAGTGTTTTATACCAAGGTATGACTTGGCAGACCAGTTGCATTTTAATATGCAAGTCAAATTTTAGTTAATTCTCAAATTTCAGTCGTGAACTCGATTAGGTGATTGTCTGTGCTGCCGCTTCCCAGTCTATCAGACTTTCATTAATTCTGTCAGAGGAAATAGTCATCCTTGTGATATTTAATAAATCTGTTAATATAGAAAATATATTCTTTAAACTTTTAATGTAATTCAACCAGTAAAGAAATTTATTATTCCGATTTGTAGCACTTATCAACAAAATTGAAAACTGCTTTATGCATTCGGTTTGTCTGTCCATCTGTCCGCCTATCCACGCTCTAACTCCTATAAATATACTCGGATTTTCATGAAATTGATAAGGTTTGTTTAGGGTCACCAGAGCATTTTATACATTTCATATAAAGTATGCATGTTTAATGCAGGCCTGTCCAACCTTTCAGTAACCAAGGGCGCATCTTGGTTCTTGGCACTCAATGAAGGGCGCCATCATTTACGTGACTGAAAATATGTGGCAGTATTATCGCATACAGTATTAGTATACACACACGTCTTTTTAAAAAAAAGACCTCCACAGTTCTGGAGTTACATGCATTAAATTTCAAATCATACATTTTTTTAGAGAGGTCTTTATCAAAACTGTTTTTTAGGTTAAGTCACCAGAAACTTTAATCGCTTCTATGATAACAATCATTACAAATAAATTTGAAAATCAGAGATATTGCTGAGTTTCTTTTACGATGTGAAAATACAGATTGATTTATTTTGAAGGCGTGGATTAGTTTTACGAAAAGTACAAAAACAGACAAGCATGATAGTGACAAAACCACGTGGATGGTTTCCGAGGGGCAATCTTGAAGTACTTTCTTAGATAGAAATCATTCTGCACTGTTTATTATTTTTAGCTCACAGGCTATCATAGCCTGAGAGCTTATGTGCCCATCCGTTCTGTATGTACGTTCGTACGTTCGTGCGTAACGCGATAACTCATGATAAAAATATCGGATCCACTTGAAATTTTGTATATAAGTATATCCTGATAAGGCGCTTCCCTGATTAGTTTTTGTTGTTCATTCGAAATGTATAAGAGGGGAAAGGGGGTGCTCATGTCCCTCCCCTTAATTGATTTAATGGGTTTTTCATTCAGAATTAACAGTTTTCGTTCAAAAATTTAGATATAGGATCATTTTGGTGAGGCAATTTCGTGACTATTATTAGGTGTTCATTGAATAAGTATAAACAGGGGGAACGGGGGTTCTAATGCTCCTCCCCTTAATTGATATAAAAGGGTTTTTCAAGCAAAATTGTCAGATTTCGTTCAAATCTCTGAATGGTTTTGGAAGTTTAATGGTTAAGTATAAAAGAGGGGAATAACTCCTCTTAAATTATATAAATGTTAAATGGTTTTTATTAAGAATTATCCGATTTGCTATGAATTTTGGATTAGATTTTTTATATGATAAAGCATGTTCTTGATAGTTTAGGAGGTTTAATGATTAAGTATAAAAAAGAGGAAAGGAGAGAGCTGTTTCCCTTTCTTAATTTTTTTTCCGACGGAATTAACCCTTGAAAATATAAGGCTGTAATGTACAATTAGTATGCGTAGCCTCTGAGTTCAATGCCATCAGTATAACTGGGCAATATTCTTTTTTATTTCTAAGTAAAATTATTTAAAAAAACAAAGGAAAAAAACTCCTCCTAAAATTTCAGAAGTCAAGAAAGAAAAATTAAGCCCTTTTATCCTTTATATAAAACAATCTATGGACCAGTGTGATAACAGTAAAAAGAAAAAAGCTGATCTTTCATGCACATGTATTTTCAAAGGAGAGGGGAGCCGGTGAAAACGTCTATTTTTCACTTACTTCATAAGCATGAAAAAGAGCTATTTCCAATTATTAAGAAATTTAACTATCATAATTGCACTATGTAAACATAACTAAACGTAAAAAATATGCATGATTAAATTTTCAAAGTATTTTTCTGGATGTTTTTAATGTAAAATGGCAAGCCAACAGTATGCCAAACGCATGTTTTAAAAATATCTCTGATAAAATATTATTGATATTAAAAAAAATCTTTATAATGGAATTTTACTTCTAAAATATTTATTAACAGGAAATCTTCGAAAGGGCGCCATGAAAACCTTCAAAGGGCGCCATGGCGCCCGCGGGCGCCGCGTTGGACAGCCCTGTTTAATGGATCATTTACAGGGCCATTCATAAGAATTCGATTATGGTACAAAGGCAAAAATCATTTGGAGAGTATTTTAATGACATTACGTTACTTCAAATGTATTGAAACTGATATAAATCACTGGATTTCACCACGATCAAATTAAAATAAAGCATTCATATTTGTTTTTCTTTTTCTTTTTTTCTTTTTTTTTCTTTTTTTTTCTTTTTTTTTTCTGTAATTTACAGGGACAAAAAATCGGTAACAGTACTGGTCTTTGCGTAATAATTGCTGGAGAGAGCATTTTAAAATTCGGTATGCGCTTTTAAATTTAATTAGTTTTTTGCATATTACTCTTTATATATAGGTTCTATACCTATATACAAGGCTGCATAAAAGCATTCACATACCATTCTCCATATTAAATGACATTGCTGAAGGGGAGTTTTTAACCAAAATATATGTGTCGGTTAAATGGACTAAATTTTGGAATGCATTTTGTTAATAGATATAAATCTCTATATCATATAAAGGACGGCTAAAATATTCGGATAATTTTCCGATTGTAGATGGGAATAGCAGAAATTCGGTTTTGAAATGCGTTATGCATTTCCATATGTAGGGAAATGAGACGTAATACAGTCGAGTCTCTCTATAACGAAACTCCATACATCGAATTTCTCCATATAACGAATTTTTAGTAGGAACGGTTCCCTTATCGCATGATTACATAAAAAAACAGTCTCTATATAGCGAAATATCTATCTCCATATAACGGATTTTTTCATAAATTGGTCTTAATTTATTCAGTTTTAAAAAGCTTCAAAATCATATGGAATCAATTTTCCGTCATTTATTTTTGATTTATCGTCAGTGCTGGGTTTTTTTTTTTTTTTTTAGAGAAGCAATAAAGGTTTTTTTTTAGAGAAGGATTCTCTCCTTGTTCTTTAAATCCAACGAATTCATCCCACCTCCCACACAGCTTTCCACATCCTTCTCAAAAGAGAGTCAATTGGATTGATACACATGTAAGAGAGGAATCAATGAGAGGCACATAAGAGAGGCCTTCAAATGGTGGAAAATGTGAACTACTTTTCATTCCTTGCTAAAATTTAAGCTTTTTTTTTTTTTTTTTTTTTTTTTTTTTTTTTTTTTTTTTTTTTTTTTTGAGAGCGTCACAATTTTAAAATCAAAACAACAAAAAATTACAGATTTCTTCGTCTGAAATTAATGCAAGTCTTCCTTATTTGATTTTCATTAAGCTTTCAAATGAATGTCTGTTCTCTTTTTTGAAACAGCTTAAATAATTAAGAAATAAAATGTTAGGTTAATATTTACTTTTAAACATTTCAAATTCTTAATTCAAAAGATCAAAAATAATATTTGTTCAAATTTCACACATTAAATACGATTTTTAACATCATTCTCTATACATCGAATTTCTCTATATAACGAATTTTTTACTGGAACGGTGGATTTCGTCATCTAGAGACTCGACTGTATTTTAATTTTTTAATCGATGCAGTTTTGTTGCATTAATCTGAATGTATTGGAAAGTGCTTCATAATCTATGCTTGACTCATGATTTTTTTTTTTTTTCATTTTTGTTAAAAACTGCAGCTTAATTTTACAATTACGTGAAAATAAGGCGAAAACAATGTGGTTTTCCTTGAAATATTTCCCAATTTGCGATCTGCCGCCCACGATATGTTGTCCGTTATATATTTCTAACTGGTCTGCGATCGTGTGGTGGACGTGTACCTTTTATGGAATATCTTGTTTCCTCGTTAAGCCATACTGCCAACCTGAGAAAATTCAAATGTGTAAAACAATATGTGAATGACATTTTTTATAATTTTTTATAAAAAAGCATATGAACAACATTTTTGATGAAATTAACGATTTAACATTTTGGCTGCAATGGGATGTAGAACACAGAAAGGCAATAATAACTTTGTTTGCTTTACTTAAAACATCTTTATCAAAAGTAATACTGAATATTTGATTATTCAGTTATTTGGACAACCAAATATTCGCTGCATCACTAGTTTTTAACAGCTCTTCAATTTTCACATTTTAATAGAAAATACAGGCAAAATTTACTCAAAACAAAGTTATCTTTTACACACAATGAAAATTAAAATTCTATAATTTATTTTAATAATGAAACAGACTAATTTTTTAACTATACTAAAACATATCCCCTTAACCTTTGCCATGAAGGACAAATTCTGTTCGTAAAATGAGAAATTATTGCCTAACACCAGAATTTATAAACAACTTTAGAAATTAAGAACTCTTTAATTAAAGCTTTGATTATAAAAAGAAAATTTCACTAAAATATTCTTGGCACCAATTGCAAGTTTTAATTAAAATGTGCGCCCGGAGTGGGCATATTGTGCCGGAAAATTTTTAAGTATTTATAATTAAAAGTAGTTTGAAAATAATTCATAAGGGAGGAAATGGACCTTGGAAAAAAAATTGCAAAAATGTGTAAAAGAAAGTATCGTATGTGTAAAAGTGTGCCCAAATTTGTAAACTTTACACCTAATGTTTAAAACTTGGCAAGTATGGTTAAACACATTTGTGAATTCTATTAAAACATGACTGTTGTTATTCAACAAACCAAAGTAATTTTACAGACTTATTTAGGTAAGTAATGAAAAATTTCTATGATAGGGTGTGATAGGTAGGGAAAAGTCGGGTAGCCGCGGACGACGGGTTACCCCGGGCACTTTAATTTTTAAAAATTCTAAGTGTTGCGTTTTTAAAGAGTCGAAACGAATACATTGCGACGTGGACGCCGAGTAAGCTAGTCGTAAGTGAGTAGTTTGTTTTCATCATTAAATTCGTCAAAAAATGAGACAGAATAATGCGGAGAAAAATTTAAGAAGACTGGATTCAGAGCCAGGAATGCAAAGACTGGGCCGATGAACATTGTGTTTATATAGATGCATCGGATTTTTAATATAATTGTGATGTTTATCTGGCCAAACTTTTTTTCTATGATAATTTATTGAGAAGTTAGTAGGAGTTTTTACTATTTTTCTTTCTTTTTTCCACGACCGTGCATTAAAAAAAAGAGCTCCGAACGTAGAAAACTTTAAAAATTAAAAAAAAAAAAGCTCATAACGTAAAATCTGTATAATTCTGCCATACCCGACAAACTCTTTTCGGTCTTAGCCTATATTTGGAAAGCTTACCATAAAAAATATTCACAAATTACTATACTGAAAAAAAGGACATTTTTTTAAGAACGGAAACATGCAGTAACTCATTCATGTTACCCAAGGTTCCCAAAAGCGTTCTTTATCATGAGAAACATCGGAAACCAACGTATGTATGAGATGATACTTAAAGAAAAGCTTTTATAAAAACAAAGTTTATTTTGCATTCATCAATTTTCGTTAAACTTTTCCAAATACTTATTCTAGTACATTAATCGGTTTTTCAAACCGGAATAGCGGCTTTTTGATTTTATTATCGCTCAGTTAAACATTTTTAGCTGCATAATTAAATTTATAGATCCAAGAGTAAAAAAATAATGTTTTTTAATGTTAATATTAATGGTGGTAATTTATTATGTCGACTGCAAAACATGTTAATTGAACATCAGAATGTTTTCTTGAGAATTCATGACAACCGAAAAACCTACACCCAGAAAAAAGCTTTGTTGAATGAACAAACATTTGTTTGTTTCAACAAATCATTTCGTTTAAATATGAGTCAATGGAAATTTTGCTTGAATAAATAAAAACATATTGTTGATTTTTTTTTTCAATTTTTCCATCTATAATTTTCATCCGAAATATATAATAACATCATTAATCCGTCTCTTTTATTATCCAAAAATTATGTTAATCCTTTATAGCGATATAAGCCAATTAAACAAAATTACATGAGAGAGTTATGGCTACTGCACACCAATTTAAATTTTACAAAAGCAACAAAATTTTGTTGGAATTACAAATTGAAAATACAAGATTTTAGTAAAACTCAAATAAAATTGATGAAATTTTGTTAAAATTTTATAAAAATGTTAACTTTTTTTTTTTTTTTTTTTTTTTTTGTTTGAGCAACAAAACCGATTTTTTTACTTTCGCTGAAAAATTCGCTTAAAACAATCAAAATGTACTCAACAAAATATGTTTTGTAATTTTAATCAATTCCTTTTTCTGGGTGTATATTGATTTATATAATTTTAATATATACTTGCATTAAACAAACTTTAAAAATTTACTAAAACAAAAATTTAAATATTTTTCTTACCGTCATAAAAAAGACACAGAACAAAGATATTTTCCCTGAAAAACATAAAAATAAAAATTAATTAATTAATCTTAGTAAAATAAAATGAAATAATTCTTTATAGTTTCATAAATGTGGTTCGCCCAAATGAAATGGAAATTGGGGAGTATGGTTGTGCAGCCGCAGTAAAAGTCTCCTTTTCATTTGGGTGAACAATATACATAGACAAATTGCTTGGAAATAAAAAATAACTTCTACAAATTTTATAATTTTTTCCTTCTTTTTTCTAATTTTAGTTAATTTAAAGTATAACCATAGTTTTATATTAACAGAAGTTCCCTTTTAACAGAAAATTCGCTTAACCCATTAACCGGCAAAACTCAAAGATTGAAATTTTCAACTTTTTAACTGAACGTCGTTTGCCACCAAAAACTTTGAAAGATAATTTTCGTAGGGGCCGTTTCACTCAAATGAAAAGACCCGTTCGCTAATGCTAATCCTATGGAAAAAATTTATAAAGATATCTCGGTTGCATTTTAATATTTTTAAATGATTCTTTTTGCATTGGATAGCTGAGATTGATCTGAATACAGGCCATTTTTTACATTTTCGATTTTGTTTACAGATATTTTTGACGAGAACGCTTTCATTACAGAATCGGTTTGGAAAGCGAAATCACTCTCATAAAAAATACCTGTAAACAAAATCGAAAAAGTAAAAAACGGCCTGCATTCAGATCAATCTCAGCTATCCAATGCAAAAAGAATCATTTAAAAATATTAAAATGCAACCGAGATATCTTTATAAATTTCTTCCATAGGATTAGCATTAGCGAACGGGTCTTTTCATTTGAGTGAAGCGGCCCCTTAAAACTTTATGGCTTTCTTTAAGTAAGACATTTTTTTAAAAAAAATATTGGTGGGTATGTAAGTATCTTTAAAATGCGCAGTTATTTTGACTGTTGCGTAAACGCAAAACAGCGGGTAATGAGTTAACCCTTTCCGGCACGGACAAATTCCGTTAGTAAAATGAGAAATTATCGACTGTCACCAGAATTTACAAACGACGTTTTTTATAAATTAAGAATCATTTAATTTAAGCTTCCATTGTAAAAACAAAATTTTATAAAAATATTATTGGAGCCGTATGCAAGTTTGAAATTAAAATTAGGTATTCCAGACTGGGCACAGTGTGCCGGAAAGGGTTAACGTAAATCAAATCATTTGTGCCTTGGTCAAATAGTTCTGCCAAAAAAAATGGCGTTAATATAGTCGGGCTAAAGCCTACATTAGTTTTTATTCCCACTGCTATGAGCATGTTATTGGATGTTGGGGCCAGAAAATAAATTATTGTAATATTGATACAAGTAATGGTGATATCGCGAAAATTGTATAAAAATAATTACTTTTAGCCACAAACAATAAGTGTATGAATATGAATATGTATAGATTTATGATTAAGATTGATTTCTAGTACTATTACTAAAACGTTTCTATAGATACGAATAAACTCATTACAATAAAACCCATTCATAACGATGACATTTTTAATTTCAGTACTTAGTGCATAAAGTTTTAGAGAAAAATTGTATATAATCAGCAATACTCCACCATAAGACATTC
Source organism: Maratus speculifer (assembly GCA_964019185.1). Lineage (NCBI taxonomy): Eukaryota > Metazoa > Arthropoda > Arachnida > Araneae > Salticidae > Maratus > Maratus speculifer. Next base: position 282,339,418 of record OZ025294.1, read on the forward strand.
CTCGTTACAATCGAACAAAACCTGCTAAAACGATGTCCAAACAGACCAGTAATAACCCGTTTTGAGATGGGTTTCCATCTTAGCAGAGAAGCCGTCTATAATAAATGTATTATACTCTTCTTGCAGAGATCATGATATTTTTCAGTTTGAGGTAGAAATCCGTTATAGAGAGGTCCCGTTTCCACAGTTATTACTGTATTTTTTTTTACTCTTACATAAATTATAATTAACGAGATGCTACTCAAATATTCACAAGTGTAGTGCAATGGTAAGAACTTCTTAAAAAAATAAAAAATGAAAAAATCCCAACCATTACGAAAAATCGGCTAGTTTTGCTTTTTTTTTTTTTCTTTTATATGTTTTTTGTTTTACTTTATTTTTTGTTGTTGTTTTTTTTTTTTTTAGTTATTTCCTTTGCACCAATGTATGTACAATAGAGCACCGATTCTCCGGAAACCGATTAACCGAATTGCCCAATTTACCGGATCAATCAAGAACCATACTTTTTTTCTCTGGTTTTCTTCAAAAATTTTAAAGGGAAATTTCTTTAGGCGCAAAAAATTAAATGCGGCTAGCCATTAATTAACCATTTCTTAATTCTGAAATAATAAAATCACCAACAAATACAATCAGAGCAATCATAAAATCAATTGTTTCTAGAACCTATGTAGTTTCAACTTTAAGGCGCAACACTAGTCACAGAATCGAAAAGCAAAATCGAAAAAGTAAAAAATCCCTGTCGGCTTGGCCTATAGGCAGAGGTGGATTTCGAAGAGTGCTCAATTCAACAACAAAAAATAAAATATGATTAGAGATAAATCCAGTTTAATAACTTTAGTTGGCCGCTTTTGAAAAATTTTTAATTTATTTTTATGTAAGATCTAGTTTTTATCAAAATCATCTTAAGTGAAATTCGGCTCAAATGCCCATTTTGACAACATATTTTGAAATGTATTCGGACTTTATTATTAAAAAATCGACCAATACGCACATTATATACGCACGTTCCTAAATAACAAAAAACTGACAATTGAATGTTTTTGAGAGCAAAATCGAATTTGAAAATGAGTCATAAAATAACCAATTTCTTATTTGAATATATCCTCAATTCTTAAATCGTGATCGCTTGGGGAAATTTTGTGCGAAGTGCCTACTTTGACAGCTTTAAATATATATATATTTAAGCTTTATCAAAAAACTGACCAATACGCCACATTACACAGTTTCTAAATAACAAATAACTGTCAATGTGCGTTTGAAAGCAAAATTGAGTTTAAAAATCAATCATAAAATAACCAATTTGTTATTTGAATACATCCTCAATTCTTAAATCATGATCGCTTTGGGAAATTTTGTGCGAAGTGCCTACTTTGACAGCTTTTTTTAAAAATATATTTAGCCTTTATCAAAAAATCGACGAATCCGCACATTATATAGTTCCCTAAATAATAAAAAACTGTCAATTGAATGCGTTTGAGAGCAAAATTGAATTAAAAAATGAGTCATAAAATAACCAATTTGTTATTTGAATGCTTCCTCAATTCTTTAATCATGATCGCCTTGGGAAATTTTGCGCGAAGTGCCCATTTTGACAGCCTTTTTTCAAATATATTTTGCCTTTATCAAAAAACTGGCCAATCCGTCACATTATATAGTTCCTATATAAGAGGACCTGTAAGTTGGATGCGTTTGAGAACAAAAATGGATTTAAAAATGTGTCAGAAAAAACGCAATTTGCTATACTTCCTCAATTTTCCAATTACGATCACTTTGGGAAATTCTGTTCAAAATACTCTTTTTGGCAGTCTTTTTTGAAAAATATTCTGCCTTTATCAAAAAAACTGGCCAATACGTCACATTATACAGTTCCTAAATAGGAGGATCTGCCATTTGGATGCGTTTAAAATCAAAAGTGAATTTAAAAATGATTGAGAATATAAGCAATTTGGATATGAGGTTTTTTCTCCAACTCCTATTTTTGTTTAATTTATTTTTGCTATAAGAATTGGTCCTATGAAAAACTTGTTAATATAAAAGTTATAGATATTATTGAGAAGATGGAAAATAAATTTCATTAGATTTGATTGCTTAAGAATTGACTAAGTTATGGATTTTTTTCTTTTTCCACATCCCTTTTTCTTTTCGTTTTTAATTTTTTTCATCGGTAAAAGTTGGTCCTATCAAAAACTTGTAAATACAAAAGTTTTAGATAATTCTAAGACCATTTATAAAAAATTTAGTTAGATTTGATAGCTAGAAAATTGACGAAGTTATGAATTTTTTTTTCTCCCAAAAACCCTGTTTTTTTCGCCTCTTGAGCCCATTTTTAACTTTATCAAAAATCTGTCATGCATAAACTTTTGGCCCATTTTTTAGAAGTAATATCAGCTTTGAACTGATTCGATACATGTTTTAATTTAGAAGTTATCGCGTTTTTTCTGTTTTCACAAAAACCCTCGCTACTTCCACCCCCTTGGTCCGATTTTGCCCATTAACGAACTCGACCGAGATTTTATGCCCCTTGATTTTATGTAAAAATTTAAAGAAGATCTGAGCATGATTATGGAAGTTATCATGTCTAGAAGAAAGTGATATACACCGATAGGTAGATAGATAGATAGATAGATATAATCTTTTTTACTAATGGTAGTTTTGGGGTCTAGGGGTCGTGATCGGTGTAGATCTGCAAAAAATTTTCAGAAATTCCAACATGGGAGCGATCGCAATAGGTAGTATTTCATACGAAATCTATCTAAAACTAGCCCGGCTGTAGATCGTCATTAGCTATCTTATGCAAAAAAAAAAATATATATATTATGTAAAAATATTAAAATTTGAGAGAGATATCTGAAAGGAGCGATCGCATAGACTTTACATTATCATCCGGGTCTTTTTCAGTGGCTATTGTGGGGCCTTAATGTGCGAGAGTCCCACGTATATATTTTTTCCCACGAAAATATCTCTTTATCTTCAGAGAACCTGAAGGTGGTTGAAAAACTTATTTTGTCCCTTAGTGTCCTCGGTAAGATGAACCTTCCCCCTTTCCCTGCTCTGTACTCGCAAATGTTCATGCAGTGTATGCATTTATTATACATGTAACAATTTTTTCGTGTACTTCTCTGTATAACTTTGTATCAATTTAGTGAAAAGTATGATTTTAAAAAAAGTTATAAAAAAAACTTTTAAACATGCCATTTATAACACGCTAAAATGTGCACTATTACACATATTCGTCCTATGTACGAAGGTAAGTTACCTAAAAAACATTGTCTTAACAGCTTCCTAAAACTGTCCACTAAGGATTGGCCTTGACCCCAACCGGTCCGGATAATCGGCGCTCTACTATACATAATATAAATAGAAGACATCTGTAAGGCTGTAAATTGCAGTTCGGATGATCGTCTTATATTTTAAAAAGTATTTTATGTGCCAGAAAGTGTTTTGACAGGAAACTTGGGAAAAAAATGAAGAAGAACATAAAAAATTATTTATTTAAGATTTCCTGTCTGTAGTGTTATTTGAAGATGCTTCCTATCATTTTAGATGATATAGATCGGGGCTGTCCAACCTTTCAGTAAACAAAAGCGCATCTTGGCTCTGAGCACTCAACGAAGGGCGCTATTATTTACATGATTGAAAACATGTGGCAATATTATCACATAATATTGGTATACAAACACGTCTTAACATAATGCAAAAAAATCGTACAGCGGTAAACAAAAGACTCCTATTGTTCTGGACTTCTACGTATTAAATTTCAAACTATACATTTTTTAAATGAAAAGTCTATATCAAAAATGTTTGTAGGGTAAGGCGCCAAAAATTTTATTTAATCGCGTCTATAATAACAAATAAATATGAAAATCAGAGATGTTGCTACCTTTCTTTTTGAATGTGAAAATACGGTTTGATTTATTTTGAGGGCGTGGATTAATTTATGAAACCTACAAAAGCAGGTAATCATGCTAGTGATCAAACCATGCTTGTGGTTTCCGAGCGATAATCTGGAAGTGCTTTCATAGATGGAGATCATTCTGCACTGCTTATTATTTTTTCTGAGCAAAATTATAAAAAGAAAAAACTCCTCTAAAATTTCAAAATCAAGAAAGAAAAATTAAACTCTTTGATTTTTCATACAAAACAGTCAATGTATCAGTCTGACAGCAGTAAAAAGAAAAAAAGCTGAGCTTTCATTCATATGTATATTCAATGGGAAGGTAGGTGTAAACGTTTATTTTTCTCTTACTTCTTACATATTAAAAAAAAGTTATTGCCAACTACTAAGAAATTTAAGTATCATAATTGCACTACATAAACAACAATTAAAAATTACAAAAATGTGCATAATTAAATTTTTAAAGTATGTTTCTGTTTTCTAATATACAACGACAAGCGAACGGCATGAGAAACACGTCCTATGTTACGTCCTAAATAAGATGGTGCTACATAAGATATTATTTCCTTTAACACACTTTATTTTCCACTTTTGACGTACTATCTCCGATTTGTTTAAACTTTAATTCAATGAAAAAAATAAGAAGAATTAAAGATAATAAAAAGTGATGCTGTTGAACTTCACTCGACAGTTCATTGTCTTTCATCTTTCTTTTGATCACGGTTACTAAAACAATGAAATGTTTACATTTTATTACAACCTGGAATGCTTTTATCTTTTAAACGCTTATGACAAAGGTTATAACAATAGCTCTTTGATTTTGCAATCTGTGCGTGATGAGTAGAAGCAGGATTAAAACGATTTCAATGTTCTTCCAATCGTTTCCGCAAGCGATAGGTGTACATTGAAAAAAATGAAGTACTCAAAAATGAGTAAATCGATGTACTCATATCAAATTGAGTATATTTGGATCAAAAATTGAATCCATTGCTTTCTCAATTTTAAAACATCATATGTCATCAAATCCAAACAAACGATAATTTTGTATGCTTCATTGGTTTATTTCATTCAAGGTGGCATAAAAGATGCTTATTAAAGTAAATATTAAATTATATACAGCATTATAAAATAATTTAAAAGTGCTTGCAAATAATGCTTTTGTCATAAAAATATTCGATTTGCGTATTTTGCTAACAATTTTGCTATTTTTCTTAATAAACAATCAATTAAACGTTTATTGTTAATAATTATGAGGAAGAAAGTAATACCAGTATATTTTTACTTTAATTTGCAAGTTCAGTGGACAATTCTTAGCGATTTATATTTGAACACAACCATAGCATCAAAAATGAGAACATGTGTTTCTCAATTTTGAGTACATTTGGATCGGAGCTATTTTGAGTATGTAAAGTACTTAAAATTGAGTACTTTTTACTCAATTTTGAGAATTCATTTTTTCAGTGTAGCATTAAAGTATGATTGAACCCATTTAATACATGAACTTGCCAAATTTTATCAAAATATCAGCAAATAAAATGGAAATAGGAAACAGTTCAAATTTTTCTCTTTCTGTCCGCTTCAAAATAATAAAATCATCTTGATTTATCAATTAAAATGGCATTTCATTTTAAATCTATACCTCAGAGCCTTGCGAATGAATTGCAATCCCTATTATGAATCAGCACTGCAATGAACAGCTGAGCATTTCTTAACTTTATACAGCAAATGTTAAACTTTGCAAACAATGAACTGAAAAATTAATTAAAAATTGAATTTTATCAATAGCGACTTGGCAAATAATAAACAATTGAAATTGAAAGAGGACTTAATTTTTAAGATAGAAATTGCATTTTGCAATATGTTACATTAATTTTTGTAATAGCAAAAATTAATGTAACTTATTCTGTTGCTTGAATTTTTGCTGTTACCACTACAAAAAAAAAAAAAATCTAGAAATCCCAGTTTCCCAGAAAAAGTTTAATAACTTTAGTTTTTTTTTTTTTTTTTTTGGGGGGGGGAGGGGGTCCTGTTTTTTTCTGTTTTTATTTTATTTATTTATTTATTTTTACGGTGCAATTAAAAAAGCAAATTTTAAGATCAAGCATGAAATTTCTTCAATTTTTATGTCCAATATCTAAATATCGGTGAAGGGGGAAGAGTGAAGGACATTTAAAATACGAGTACATTTGGATCGCAATTTAGAACGTAAAATATTAAACGCTTTCATTTTTATTGGAGAAGGATATAAGACAATCAGAAAGATTAATCACGTTAAATTTGTACGTTGTATCACATGTAAAACGAATGCAACAAAAAGCATAAGAAATCAAATAATTTTTTAGATAAAACAAAAAATATATATCTTTTATTTGAATACTGGAATATGAAGCTGTATGGAAGAGGGGCGAAGAAACAAAATCAAATCATATATATCATCAGAAAAAAGCGCGCTGTCGAAAAATATATAATTTTGTGTTAGAAATATTTAAAGAGTCAATTGAGCAGTGTAAAAATATTTTTGGATGAATGCCCTCAAGAGACATGATGAACAAATAACATGAGACATGATCGACCAAAAATTTGATTTTGTTTTCAATCGAAAACCTGAGTCTCGCCGAAAATTCGTTTTCGGCGAAAATGCTGAACATTCGGCTGGACTATCTGTACTCTACCGAAACTATCTGTATTTCAAAAATCCATTTTCTTCCTTCGGACATTTTCAACATGACTCATCGATTTGAGCTGCAAATACTCTAATGAAACTGTTTATTGCTATGAACTTCACTGTTTTTAATCATCAATCATGAGTGATACAAGACGTGGGTGCAAATTATAAACCAAGCAATGCATATATATCTAAACTCTTTCACGTTCTCATTAAAAACTGAGACTTAATAGTAATAAGAAATTTTTAGTTTGAAATTGTTTGAAAGCATTTTTTGAGAAAGCTCTAGCACAACTGATTATCATTTACAAAAATCATTATAAAAAATAAATCGACGTGTAAATACCTAAAACTAATTTTTTTTAATTAAATGAAATTCATATAATTAAAAAATCTTTTTGTATCGCTGATGAATTAATTACGTTACATTTTATATAAAAATAATAATTTTTTGGTCTAAAACACAGAAAACCAAAATGAGACACACATATAATTAATTAATAATTATATATATTTAATAAATACATATAGTTAATTAATACTTATGCATTTTTTTCTTAAAACGTATAAATAAATAATAATTATGTATTTTTATATATGTATTAATTACTTTTTAAAAAAATTTTGACTTTTTCGTTTTCGGCCGAAACTAGAAATGTTGGGTTCTTTTTAATAAACTTCTGCTACAGATCATTACATTAATTAATTGCAACGTCTGCTCAGCAAATTAAACATAGTTATTATGGATCAATAAATATTCTTCAGCTTTATTAAAGAATTAAAGTGAGAACCGGGTCAAATTTCCAATCACATGAATCCTGTTGTAGATTTAATTAAATAAACTAGATGCTTATATAAAAAAAAAAGAATTAATTAAGTTAAGATTACACCAGATAACATTAAGAAATCATTAAGATAAACAAACTAAACGACAAATTAAAACGATTAAAAGGATAAACACAAATATCATTTAAGATTCTTTAAAATTTAATAAATACAAATAAACAAGAAAGAACACAGCAAGATTCTCAATCTGACCCAGTCTCAAGTACTAAACCTTGATCTGCAGTAGAACCCAACATTTATCAATGTTGATTCCTGAGATATTAAACTCACACTAACAATTTAAAAATACAAGATTCAATCTAACATTATAAAAGAGAGAAGAAAGACCCTGAAATCCTTCTTATTTTCAAGAAGGCAAAGAAAGATATAATTTTGAATAAATTAAAAAACTAGAAATAATAAATATAAACACCCCAGAAATCAACAATGATATTTTTGACCAATTTCGTATAGGGTTAGTACATCTGCTTTAACTTCTCCATTTTTTTTTTTTTCTCCTTTTATTTTGTTTATAAGATAAGTTAATTCATTTAAAATCAAGTGAATTTCTTAACAGTTTTTGCTTTAAAATTTCTATTACCTAGTCAAATATCTTTACTCAGTTAAAGCAATAGTATATTAATTAATCAGTGTTAATATGATTTTTAATTATTTATTAAATTATTTTTTTTTTTACTTTTTTTTTAAAAAAAGTTATTTAAAAATTCCAAATTAAAAAAAATAGGTAGTGGTTGAAAATTATTTTACTTCCAAACATTCAAAGAAACTACTTTAATTTTATGGTATTACAAAACTTAGTATAGTTATTTCGATACTATAGAGGTTAAAATTCAATTAAGTTAATATCAAGGTAGGATAAATAAAAAAAAAACAAAAAAAAAACTATACTAAAGCATATCCTTTATATACATTCTCCTTTATTTAATTTAACATAAAAAAAAAAAACAAAAAAAGAAAAAAAACATCTGAATTCACTAATACAACTTTTGTTGTAGACATATAGAAATACTAAATCACTACAAGATTAATCACTAAGATGAAAATCATTTAAGATCAAATACAGAGTAAATCTCTTACCAGCAGCTGAATTCTTTCATTGACCCATTTTGGGTATTTTTCATTTATATGATGGACAATAGTATACAAGTCTTCCATGCACCAGAGCAACAGCCTCTACACAGAATTCCCAGTGTCTATACTCAGTTTGAGCAGCAGCCGAATTCTTTCAAGTTTTTGACTTAGACCGCTAATCATTCCACCGCTCACGGTGAAGGCTAAATCGGAAGGGACATTGTTTCGCGGCAAGCTCTCGGTTCGCTCCAGCAGGTAGTACTTTTTCTTGATTAACACCTGGAATGTTTTGTCTTAGATTGCTAATCATTCCACTGCTCACGGTGAAGGCTAGATCAGAGGGGATATTCTTTCACGGCAAGATCTCGGCTCTCCCCGGCAGGTAGCATTTCTTCCTGACTTACACTTGGAGTGTGTTGTCTTAGACCGCAAATCATTCCACTGCTTACGGTGAAGGCTAGAACGGAGGAAACATTCTTTCACGGCAAGCTCTCGGTTCTCTCCGGTAGGTAGCACTTTTTCTTGACTTACTCACGACGTGCTTTCTCTTAGACTGCAAATCATTCCACAGCTTACGGTGAAGGTTAGAACGGAGGAAACATTCTTTCACGGCAAGCTCTCGATTCTCTCCGGCAGGTAGCACTTTTTCTTGACTTACTCACGACGTGCTTTCTCTTAGACTGCCAATCTCCAAGAACTCTTTTGGCCTCCCCTCTCCCAGATTAAAAAACAGGGAAGGGGGGGAGACAAGACTTATCCGCAATCGTTTACTAGATGCTCTCCATACGAAGCTCTGACCAAGACTCCCTTTATTTCCAAAAAACCAATTGCACGTCCCTCTGCAAATCAAAAGGGGCCCCAAAATACAAGGAATACTAATGCTTTCCCCTTTCTCTCCTGTTCCTAGAGTCCATCTCATTGGCCAATGCAATATTCACCCTCTCTCATGACCAAATATGGTCATCGCTTGCGTCCCCTACCCTCAATCACGTGGTCAGATAGCAGGGACAGCTGTCTCTAAGTTTTGCACCTGCTTGCAAACCAGTGCTCGCCGATATCCGTGAATTTGCCCTATTATCTCAAATCGGTCATAAAAACTTTAAGGGTCTGGGAAAATATCTACTCCGCCTCAAATGACAGTCAACGTTTGTCATGGGTTATAAAATTTTAGGGTACCATTCATTCACGTACGCAAGCAATAAACTATGCGTGTGGGCCAATTTTTAACAAGGCTGAATATATGCCCTTTACAAACAAGCCAGAAGCTACTCTTCTTCGAAAAAAATTAACAAAGGACCACTTTACTGAAATAGTACAATAATTCCAGGACAGTAAGAGCATTCGTACGAACGGGTGTTATTTACGCTAGATAAGGGGATGGGAAACTTTCACTTTCATACACAACAATGCCTTTATTCTCGTGAGAACGAGAACGAACATAAAATAAATAGAAAAAAAAAGGAAATGTCCAGGGTTTTCGCTACTAAGAAAAAAAAGGAAGACTAATTTTAAATATGAGATACACAAAGCATTATAAAAAACCGTATTAAAAATATCTTAACAAGAGTTCTTTTTAAATTTGGAATATTAAAATAATTTATACAAAAAAAATATTACTAAAAAAAAAACATAACAGAAAGATCAAGAAAATTCGGTTTCAGTTTCGGCTTTAAAAACCTCTTTCGGTCGATCATTACTTTAAAATAATTTATAAATGAAATAAATGAGATTATCAAATGGAAATTATCAACTCTTATTTCATTCAAGCTGATTTCTTATTTCTTCGAATTTTGATAGATTTTATGAATATTTTTTAGTCTTATTCATTAATTTTCCAGAATGTAAAACTAAATGAAAAAAAAAAAAAAGAAAAGAAAACTCGTGAGAATATGAAATGTAAACTTTGTAAACAGTCAAAAATATATTTTAAAATTCGATTTAAAAAATCTTTGACTTGCATATCCAGATAAGAAAAGTATTTCGTAAAGTTAAATAATAAAATACCGACATATTTTCTGTGTATGAAAAATTTTTAATGATGTATTAAGAAGGTTCTTTTTTCCTTCCAAATGAAATGCTTAATCCAGATTTGTTTTGTGAATTCTAAAATTCATTTTGCTGAATTTTGTGACAGATTCTCGAAGGGATAGGCTCTCCACATCTTTTTAAAATAAACAAATTTCCTTTCTTTACGTATGAAATTTGAATTAAAAAAGAAGAAAAAAACTATAAATAGTCGAATTTTCATTCTTAAAATAAAAGTAACAAATAAACAACATTTTATTTTTTAAAACTAAGCTTTATTGAGCTGGTATTGTTTTTAATTAATAAGGTTTAATGTAAACAAATTTTGCCTTCTAATTTCATCTCAAAATTATTTTTTTTATAGATTTCATGTTACTTCATTTATTTAAAACATTTAAAAATACTGTTTTTTAAATTTTGTTTTGTGTGTGGGAGTCTACAGTGTAATTATACTTTAGTTTTATTCTATTTTTAACTTTTACTCTGAATTTTAATGTCTGTTATAATAATTATTAATTAAATCGCATGAACATTCCTAAGGATATATGTGCTCTTTACACTTCCTTAAAAAAAGATATCTCAATAAGGATATTTTCATTAAACCTGTTTATTTTTATTTTCGAATACAAAATGTAATTTTCGAGAGAAAATTTTCCAAGATTAAATTAATAAATATATTTTTTTTTCTTTCCTTTGCACAAATTCTGGTACAGAAAGAATTTACAACAAATAACTTTGTTAGCTGATTAATGTTTACTATTCCCCTGATGAAATGATGTATTGTAAAAAATGTAAGTTAATTTTGTTTCAAAAAATACATTCTCATCAAATATAGATGATATCATGACAAAATAATAATGTTCCATTAAAAGTTACATTTTCTTTTTCTTATTGATGATGTTGCTGTTTTCAATTATAAATGGAAAAAAATGTACTAGCAATGATTTGTTTGAATGAAGAATAGCAAAAATATCTAGAATTCGTCACAAATAATTAATGCTGTTTTTAAAGTTATTATTTTTTTTATTTTAATATTAGGACAAAATATTTATGTTATAGTAAGATTGATATTTTCTAATATTTTTATAGCAATGAATTTACTTCAAGCTAACAAAAGAAGAAATACATAAGGGATTGTTATTATCAAGAAGGCTTAAAAATTAATGTTGTAAAGGTTAATGAGAATATTAAAATAACAAATAAACGTAAAATAATAAACAGAATACAATGTCTGTAGTTTTTTTTTTTTTTTTTTTTTTTTTAATAATATGTTAAAATACTTTTTTGTTTTCAAATTTGTGATTTAAATCTTACTCTGGATTAATGTAACTAATGTCGAAATTAATATACCGAAATCTTCCCATAGAATCTCAAGGGCTTTAAACACAATTTTGAGGTAAATATTTTTGTGGTACACTTGATTATCCCTTCCACCAATTTCAACAAACTTTATTAATCGCCGAACTATTCGCTAAATTATAAAAATCAGCATAATTTTATTTTAAATAACAAAAGAACAAATAAATTAATAAATCAATAATACATCTACAAATTAAAAAAAAAAAAATCACTTTAGGACGTAACAAACACGTGTATCATGCTTAATGTCCAGTGAATGCGTCATTTACAATCATCCATTGTTGGCATTTAATCTTGAAGTTTGACGATAGTCTTTTGCTTGACATTATAATCAAGTAGTGCCATTTCTTTTCTCTTAAATATAAGATAGTATGATTTGGGGGGGAAATTTTCATTTTTCATTTTAATAAAATTTTAATTTTATTTAAGAAAGGTGTTATAATAAAAATAAATGACATTGACATGTTTCGGAACCGTCAAATAAGTTCCATAATCCTAATATTAGGATTATGGAACTTATTTGGCGGTTCCGAAACATGTCAATGTCATTTATTTATAATATAACACCTTTCTTAAGTAAAATTAAAATTTTATTAAAATGTTTATATAAAAGGTGAATGTTTTAAAATCTGGTGATTTAAAAAATCAATTGGATTTAATTAACTTTTTATCATATTTCATATTTCATTTTAGGTAGATTTCGTAAGAAATACTACCTATTGCAATCGCACCAGTTTATATATATATATATATATATATATCACTTTTTTATGGACACGATAACTTCTATAATTCTTCACCAATCTCCACCAAACTTGGACATAAAACATAAAATCAATGGGGATAAAATCTTGGATGAGTTCGTTAATGGGCAAAATCGGACCAAGGGGGTCGGAATAGGGGGCGTTTTTGTGAAAACCGAAAAAACGCCATAACTTCTCAATTAAAGTAGATATCGAATCGGTTTAAAGTTTATATTACTTCTTAAAAATGGGCCAAAAGTATATATATGACAGATTTTTGATAAATTTAGAAGTGGGCTCAAGGGGCGAAAAAAACAGGGATTTTGAGAGAAAAAAATTCATAACTTCGTCAATTTTCAAGATATCAAGTCCAACTAAATTTTTTATAAATGTTCTTAAAATTATCTAAAACTTTTGTATTTACAAGTTTTTGATAGAACCAACTTTTACCGATGAAAAAAATTAAAAATGAAAAGAAAAAGGGCGCTGAAAAAAGAGAAAAATCCATAACTCCGTCAATTTTTAAGATATCAAATCTGATTAAATTTATTTTACATCTTCTCAAAAATATCTACAACTTTTATATTGACAAGTTTTTCATAGGACCAATTCGTATAGCAAAAAGAAATTAAACAAAAATAGGAGTTGGAGAAAAAAACCTCAAATCCAAACGGCTTATATTCTGACTCATTTTTAAATTCATTTTTGATTTTAAACGCATCCAAATGGTAGATCCTCTTATTTAGAAACTGTATAAAGTGACACATTGGTCAATTTTCTGATAAAGACAGAATAAATTTCAAAAAAAGGCTACCAAAAAGGGTATTTTGAACAGAATTTCCGAAAGTCATCGGGACTGAAAATTGAAGGAAGTATTCAAATAAGAAATCGCGTTTTTTTCTGACTCTTTTTTAAATCCATTTTTGTTCTCAAACGCATCCAATTTACAGATCCTCTTATTTAGGAACTATATAATGTGATGCATTGGTCAGTTTTTTGATAAAGACGGAATATATTTCAAAAAAGGCTACCAAAAAGGGTATTTTGAACAGAATTTCCGAAAGTCATCGAGACTGAAAATTTAAGGAAGTGTTCAAATAAGAAATTGCGTTTTTTTCTGACTCGTTTTTAAATCCATTTTTGCTCACAAATGCATCCAATTTACAGATCCTTTTATTTAGGAACTATATAATGTGATGCATTGATCGGTTTTTTGATAAAGACAGAATATATTTTGAAAAAGGCTACCAAAAAGGGTATTTTGAACAGAATTTCCCGAAGTCTTCGAGATTTGAAAATTTAAGGAAGTTTTCACATAGCAAATTGCGTTTTTTATGACTCGTTTTAAAATCCATTTTCGCTCTCAAATGCATCCAATTTACAGATCCTCTTATTTAGAAACTATATACTATGACGCATTGGCCAGTTTTTTGATAAAGATAGAATATATTTTTTAAAATGCTGTCAAAGTGAGTATTTCGCACAGAATTTTCCGAAGCAAGCATGATTAAAGAATTAAGGATGTATTCAAACAACAAATCGGTTATTTTATGACTCATTTTTAAATTCAATTTTTTTCTCAAATGCTTTCAACTGACAGTTTTTTGTTATTTAAGAACTGTATAATGTACTGTTTTGGTCGATTTTTTAATAAATTTAGAATCTATTTCAAAATATGTTGTCATAATGGGCATTTGAGCTGAATTTTTCTTAAGATGATTCTGATAAAACCAGTTTTTGCAGGAAAATGAAATTAAAAACTTTTCATAAACGGCCAAATGAAGTTATTAAACTGGGTTTATCTCTAATCATATATATTTTTTTGTTGAAATGAGCACACTTCGAAATCTACCTCCGCCTATAGGCCCAGCCGACAGGTATTTTTTAAATTAATATAACCAATGAATAATATATAATAACGTATAATAATACAGAATAACTTTTTTTAATAGCAATCTTTATTACCTTGTTATCATTTTCTTCATAATAAATTAAAGGAGTTTTGTTATTTAAAACAATTTCGAAAACTTTTTCTGATTGATTTCATTTTACAACGCTTATTTAAAACAGAAAAATGCAATTATTAAAATTTGAATTAGAAATCTAAAAAAAAAAGGTCTCATCATAATATTTTACTTTAGTTTCCTTCTATGCCTGTAATTTTTAATCTGAATTCTGAAAGTCTGTATAGCAATAGTTAATTAAACAACCGCATGTACCTCCTTAAGGAAATATACGCTTTATATGCTTTGATTCCAGTATATTTTACTTTAATAAATGTGTATTAATTAAAATTGTTAAATTGTTTATTTGCATTTTTGCATGCAAAGGATAATTTTAGAGACTAGATTTTATAGTTTAAAGTAATGGGTTTTTCTAATAATACCCTTTTTGTTTACTTATCATTTTTATTGATATGACGTATTAACATTAGGAAATCTAATTAAATTTATTTCTTTGAGGGAATCAATATTTTACATTGTAATACACATACACACATGCACGCATATATATATATATACTGTTTAGTTTTATTTATTTATTTGTTTGTTTGTTTGTTTGTTTTTCTTTTTTGTTTAGAATTCTCCAATATCAAAATTATCTTTGCAGCTTTGTAAACATAAAACTTCCCTCTCAATAATTATTATTATCAATCTTAACTATTTACAAAACATTTGTGATTTTAATATATATATATATATATATATATATATATATATATATATATATATATATATATATATATAATAAAAATTGTATACCAATAGAGAAAGTTATGATAAAAAAAAACAGTAATCCTTCTTAATTTTATTTTTGGGAATAAAATTTCATAGTAATATATTACATTACATCAATCTTTTTTTTAATATAATAATAAAGAAATTAATGATAATGATGAAACCAAAACATCACAAAGCATATTTTCAAGACAACTCATATCACACCTTTGCTTTCTTACTTTTTGTTATTTACGATATTTTTATTTTCATTGTGATATCGGCCGGCTCCGTGATGTCGACGCCAATAAGTCTGCGATGACGTTCCATGCCTAGTGCCATGAGGTCTGAAAACCGTCCGCTCCGTGATTTTTTTCATTTTGAAAGAGACTTTTTGAAATTAACTTTTCTGTTTGAAATGGAACTGAAACGAAGGGATTCAGTTGTTGCCTGGTGTGCAGCAAAGAAAGAACGTTTTTTTTCGGCGGGCTCGGGTGTGAGCCGGATATAGTTCAGGTTTTAAAGAACATCGGTGAAGGGTGTTCAAAACCTTATGCCCGGAAGGGGCTGTATATTCTCAAGTGTTTTTCCTAATGGATATATGTGTAAATTAACTGTACATAATTGTAAATAGCGCAGTGTGGTTATGTATATAGTGTTCATCGTGTATTCTTTTTGTTGGTTTCATTAAAGTGAATTGTGAAATTGTACAGAGATTCAAAGTATATTTAGTTACGACGTCACAGCTAGTAATATAAAAAATTATTGGTGGCTTGCTGTGGGATACAGGAACTGATATCAAAAGTTCCGCGAACTCATCGTCTCTGTTGTATTATTTTGAAGGCGGACTGAAAAGCTGTGTCGATCATTGAAATCAGCATTCGAAGATTATGAATTTCTGCTCGGAATATTAAAGAATCGAACGGTGAGTCTCTATTGTTTCTCTTGCGCGCTGAATTTTGGGGAGGTCTCAATGCCATACGCTTAAATGTTAGAAAATTAAAATAGCGTGTTTCGTTTTGTTTTCTTTTTTTTAAAGGTTATTGCATAAGAGTATTTTCGTGATTTATTATTATTATTATTATTTGCTAATTGCTGTTTTGTTTTAAAAGTAAAACAAAATAAGAAGTGTAAAAGTAGAATATATTAAGTATTTTAAATACATTTTTATTTTTTGCATAAAGAGTAAAGTAATTTTCATTGCACAAGTAGTATGGTAATGAACTTAATTGTTTAAGCTACAGTGTAAAGTTTATTAAATTAGAAAGTTGAATTTACTGAAATTATTATTGACTTTTTCGTAGTGCATTAAAGCAAGGTATGTAATAAAGTAAAGGAATGTACTGAGTCTTTATTATTTTATTGTGCATTTTTTAGGAATACTTTAGTTACGGTTTTAATTATTAACTGTGATTAGAGAAAAGTGTTACTCAGTTGAAAAAAAAAAAAAAAAAATCTTGTTTTTCTTTGGTATTTTAATGCTATTGTGCTCAGGAAAGTTATAGAAATATTTTGTAATTGTATTTACTTTTTTGTAGTGAGATATTTTTCTGAGTTTGATTATGGCTTCATTCTTGAATAGGCAAAATAAAGATGTATTGCTTTTGCTCGCAGCAGAGTTTGATACCGAAATATCTGCTGACATTAAAAAAGTGCCTTTAATTCAGGCAATTTTGAAAGCTTCTGATTATGATGAACAAATTGCAAAAGATATGTTAGAAGGGATTTTAGAAGAAAGGGAAAAATTAGCAGAACAGGAAAAAATTAAATAAATTAGCGGAACAGGAAAGGTTAGAAAGAGAGAAAGATAGACAATTGGAATTAGAGAAGCTGCGATTACAATGCAGTGCAGATAGTAACTCCTTAGTTTCCCCTGATTCTGTAACGGCCGAAAATAAAGATAAAAGAGTGAGTTTAAAGGATTTAGTTCCAAAATTTGACCCTAAATTAATTGATATTACCTTGTTTTTTATGATTTTTGAGAGTCAGGCGTCAAAAGAAAATTTAGGAGAATTAAATTACGTTTCCCAACTTATACCTTTGTTACCTGTAGAGGTAGCTGAAATTATTGTAAAAGAACCCTTAGAAAAAAGGGATGATTACCAGCATATCAAAAATGTTTTGTTAAAGAGATTCAGATTAGGAGCAGGGGCCCTGAAAACAAAATTTGAGACTCATCAAAGGAAGGCAGGTGCGTTATGGACTGAGCTTGTTTATGAATTAAGAGGGTATTTAGAATACTGGTTAGAAACTGTTGAAGTAAATGATTTTGAATCACTCAAAGAATTAATGCTCACAGGTTAAGCGTAGAGTTCCTTTCGCGATTAAAGATAAATTTCTCGATGAGTGGGATGAGATTAAGACAACGTCATATTTAGCAGAAAAATGTGATAAATTTGAAAGTGTGAGAGGGAATGTTAGGAAGTTTGATAACAAAACGTGGAATAATAAACCATATTTTAGGGATAGGAATGGGCAAGATAATGCTAGAAGTAAAGGGGATCAGGTAGTTAAATCAGGTGGGGTTGATAAAAAAGATAATGTGCGTAGGGATTTTGGGAATAAAGATAAATTTGATAGAAAAAAGCCAATTATCTGTTTTCAATGTAATCGTGCAGGGCACATTAGGCCAGATTGTCCGGATTTAAAACGCAAAAGTTCTGGAGATTTAGTCAGTCACGTGGACATAGGTGTACGTTTAGGACAGTGTTTTACACCTTATTTGAAAAAAGCAGAAATTAATGGGATAGAACGAAATTATTTAAGGGATACAGGGGCTGGAATTGATCTTTGTGACCGTAGTTGGATAGATAACGATGATTTAATTGGGGAAGTAACGTGGATAAAACAACCCTTGGATAATGCGTGTAAATGTTTGCCCTTGGCGAGAGTTACCATTAAAGGGGATTTTGGAATGGTGATTACTAAGGCAGCTGTGATACCGACAGAATTAGAGCAAGGTTATTATTTGCTGGGAAACAAGACAGCTGAACTTATTGAGGAATCAAAAGGTAATCCTGTGTTGCTAAATGCTGTAATGACGCGCAGTCAGAAGCGGGAACGTGAAAGGGAGATATCCGTGGTTGAAGTTGAGAATGGATTGGATTTGGAGGATGGAGATAAAGATGAGGTGGAGTTTAAAGAAGAGGAGGAAGGGATGGTTATACCGGAAAAGTTAGAGACGGAGACAGGTTTGGTTAATGTATCAGCGGAGAAATTTAAAGAAGAGCAGAAAAATTGCCCTTCACTTAAGCAGTTGTGGGAAAAAGCTAAAAACTCTAATGATAAAGAATTTTGTATTAGGGAAGATAAGCTTGTACGGGTGTCGCTATCAAGGACAGGTGAGGAGAAAATACAATTATGCGTACCGGAAATTTATCGAAGAGAAGTTTTAGCATTGTGTCATGAGCAGGTATCAGGACATTTAGGTACGACAAAGACAAAGGATAGAGTCCTTAGGTATTACTTTTGGCCAAATTGTTATCAAGATATTGAAAATTACGTAAAAACTTGTGATCCATGCCAAAAGGTGGGTAGTAATAAAGATAAGCGTAAGGCCCCTTTAAAACTGGTACCAATAATTTCCGAATGTTTTTCTAAGATAAATCTGGATGCAGTAGGTCCCTTACAAACTAGTAATAAAAATAACAAGTGCTTAATTACATCCATTTGCCTGGCTTCTAAGTATCCGGATGCCATACCGGTGGTAGATATCACTTCAACTTCCGTTATTGATGCTATGTTGCAAATTTTCGCGAAAACGGGCTTTCCGAGAGAGGTACAATCTGATTTAGGAAGGTCTTTTACGAGCGAGTTAACGACCGAATTCTTTCAAAAATTTGGTATAAAAGTGTACCATAGCTCAGTCTGCCATCCGGAGTCCAATTGTGTGGAAAGATTACATTCTACATTAAAGAAAGCCATTAAAGCCTTATGTCTCGAATCGGGTCGTGATTGGGAAGAAGTTTTGCCTATGGCACTGTTCGCTTTAAGAACAGTAACGCATGAAAGCACGGGGTTTAGTCCCGCTGAACTCGTTCACGGGAAGAATTTGCGTATGCCACACACTTTGGTGTATGAAAATTGGATGGGTGACGAGAGTACGGACCAAAATGTGGTAGATTATATTTTGAATCTGACAAATAGGTTGAAAAGATGTCAGGAGTTGGCAGTCAAGCGCATTGAGGAATGCCAGGACAAGCGAAAGTTATGGTATGACCGGAATGCAGTGATAAGAAAGTTCAAGGTTGGGGACCAGGTGTTAGTTTTGGCAACCTCTAAATCTCATAAGATGGCTGTAAATTGGATCGGGCCAGGTACGGTCACGGGAGTAATTTCAGAAACGAATTACACCGTTGACTTACCAGAGAAGCGAAATAAGGCGACAATCTATCACGTTAATTTTTTGAAACCTTATTATAAGCGGCCGGAATTTGTTAATCTGGTAATTGATATCGATTCGGAAGAGGTGGAAGAAGAAGCCGAAATACCGTACCCCATGCCAAACCCCACACAAATTGATTTTTGGGAAATCGTGAACAACAGTGAACTAGAGAAGAGGGCGACAGAAATTCAAATTAATAATTTTAAGGAAGTCATAGAGCGAAATAAGAAAGTGTTTTCTTCAGACCCAGGACGGACTCATTTAGTGGAGATGGATATAGAATTAGTTGATGAAACGCCGGTGAGAGCCAAATCTTATAGAATGTCGCCGAGGCAGATAGAAATTTTGAGGGAGGAGATAAGAAGATTATTAGACTTAGGAGTAGTTGAGGTAGGACAGTCCGATTTTACGTCCCCCATGATTTTGGTAGAGGTTCCGGGAAAAGATCCTCGTCCTTGTGTGGACTATAGGATACTAAATTCCAAGACTCGAATGGAATTTTTCCCACTCCCGAATATAGAGGAGGTAGTAGAAAAGGTGAGTTCTGCGACCTTTATTACGGTGATGGATTTAACCAAAGGTTATTTCCAAATACCACTGACCAAAAGCGCCCAAAGGTACGCTGCATTTGTGACACCTTTTGGGGTATTTTTGCCTAAGGTCATGATGTTTGGTCTCGTGAACGCTCCTTTCTACTTCTGTAAATTAATTTCTATGGTTCTGGGAGGTCTGGAATCATTTGCCTTGCCGTACATTGATGATATTGCGGTGTTTTCACTTACTTGGGAAAGTCACATGAAGGATATAGCCGAGGTCCTAAAGCGCTTATTAGAGGCCGGTTTAACAGTGAAACCCACAAAATGCAGATTTGCACAAGACAGTGTGAAGTTTTTAGGTCATGAGGTAGGTTCGGGAAAGAGGTACCCCAGTGACGTAAAAATTAAAGCAATTTTAGATTTTCCAACACCCTCAACTAAAACACAAGTAAGGTCATTTCTGGGAATGACGGGCTACTATTCTCGTTATATAAAAGATTATGCAATAATCGCGGTTCCCCTGACTAATATCTTGAAAGGGAAAGTAAAAAAAGAAAAGATAGAGTGGAATGAGGATTGTGAAAAGGCATTTCAGGAATTAAAAAGGAGGTTGACCCAGAGTCCTGTTTTATATGCCCCCGATTATAGCCAAGAGTTTATTGTGCAGACCGACGCAAGTTTATATGGTGCTGGTATAGTTTTGTCACAGATTCGAGATGGGGAAGAGCATCCCATTTTATATTTAAGTAAGAAATTTTCTAAAGCAGAGCAGAACTACAGCACTATTGAACGCGAATTAGCAGCGATTGTATATGGTCTTAAAAAGCTGAATCATTATCTGGATGGGCAGCGGTTTGTTATACAAACAGACCACAATCCGTTGACCTATCTTAAAACAATGATGGGGAAAAATGCTAGATTGACTAGGTGGGCATTATATTTACAGGCATACAATTTTGAGATTAAGCACAAACCGGGAAGGCTTCACGGGAATGCCGATGGACTGAGTAGAACTGAGTAATAGTGTGTGTAAATATTAAAATCCAATCATTGAATTCACTCATTTATATTTATTTTACATACATTGAATTTAATTGTATTAATTTTGTGTATTATTTAGAATAGAACTTTATATTGCATATTCGAGAATAGTACTGTGCTATTCTTTCGGCTCAGATGGATATCTCAGATGAGTAGCTCATTGTGTTTAGTAAAATTTAATCGTAAGTTTTTTTTAATTATTAATATGCATATATTTTAATAGTGTTCTGGTATTATGACCTCTCAGGTTTGGCGTGTCGGGAGTGATACGGGGCTCAATGCCGTCTTCCCAATCTTCAATTTTCATAGGTGTATGCACCCTATGAAAATCTCTTTAGGGGGAAGGAGCTGTGATATCGGCCGGCTCCGTGATGTCGACGCCAATAAGTCTGCGATGACGTTCCATGCCTAGTGCCATGAGGTCTGAAAACCGTCCGCTCCGTGATTTTTTTCATTTTGAAAGAGACTTTTTGAAATTAACTTTTCTGTTTGAAATGGAACTGAAACGAAGGGATTCAGTTGTTGCCTGGTGTGCAGCAAAGAAAGAACGTTTTTTTTCGGCGGGCTCGGGTGTGAGCCGGATATAGTTCAGGTTTTAAAGAACATCGGTGAAGGGTGTTCAAAACCTTATGCCCGGAAGGGGCTGTATATTCTCAAGTGTTTTTCCTAATGGATATATGTGTAAATTAACTGTACATAATTGTAAATAGCGCAGTGTGGTTATGTATATAGTGTTCATCGTGTATTCTTTGTGTTGGTTTCATTAAAGTGAATTGTGAAATTGTACAGAGATTCAAAGTATATTTAGTTACGACGTCACATCATCATTATTCCAAAATCTGGCAAGATATTTGTTAATTGCTTAAAATCGCATGACAAAGATTTTCGTTTTTATAATTTACTTTGTCATTGTTTTATAAATCAGATTGACAAACATTTATTGTAAAAATCTTTTTTAACAGTTTAAATAAATGCACTTTCGATAGTTAAAACCTGTTCACAAACCCCCCTCCTCCTCTTCTTTTTTTTTCTTTTTTGAGGAGGGATATTGTGTCATAATTTTTAAAAATCACTATTTAAAAAATAATCTATACAACAAGTAAGATAACAAAGAAAATCAAAACAGCTATATTATAATTATGCATACTATTGTTATTATTATTATTATTATTATTATTATTATTTTTTTTTTTTATGTTTAGAGTTTGGGTGATCATTTAAAAAATATATGATAAATGAAAAAAAAAGGAAAAGAAAGAAAACTTAATTATATTATCAAATATATTTTCTTTTCATTGCTTATTATTTCTTTAAAAAAAAATGCTATACATGTATATTTTTTAATTCCTGTCAATCTTAAAATTTAATAGAAATTTAAATATAATGAGACTTTTAAAAGTGTCAGCATTTATTAGTTTAAAAATTTGGGGGAATTTCCCATTGTTTAAGACTTTGTTGACAGTTTTTTTTTTTTTCTTTAGTTAACGTCAAAAAGTATTTTTATTTTCTTTGTCATTTTCCTTCAAGGATATCATAATGTATTTTTTAAACTTTCAAAATTTTATTGTATTATATTCATCATAGTTTAAAAGTTCTTTTAGATAAAATTATAAAAATAAATATTAATAATCTAGTCATATGCCTCTTGGGGAAATTTTAATTAAAAATATATTCTTTACAGATTTTCTTTTTGAGCAATTAATCTTATCTACTCATTAACGCATCAATTTTTATTACAACTAAAACAAAAGTTATATTAATGCAAAATAATTTATAGAAAATACTCTAAAAAATATCTTTTAACAATAATAATAATTTTGTCGTGATCATTTTATAAAAATATTAATTAAAAAATAATTTCTTTATAAATTCTTCTTTTATGAAACAGATTTTATCTTTTGATTAAATTATTAAATTTTATAACGCTTTAAGCAAAAGAATTTGTCTTAAGTTTACTTAAAATTAGTATAAAAATCGCAAAATATTCCTGTCTTAAGGCTCCTGTCCCTGCGAGCGAAAACACTCGCGAATTAATACTATTCCTATGGGGAGGTTATTTTCTAATAACTCATTTGCATTGTATACTGCATTATATATATATATATATATAGAACCATTAGACAATGCTACAATTCAACATCAAAATATGGAATAACTCATTAAATAACAAACTATATCAAACAGAGAAGTTGGCAAAAAGTAGAACAAAATTGGAAATGTGGTATTTAGCACGTTTTCAAGGGCAATGCTAAATAAACACATTAATTGCGATTAATTTCTGATTAGAAATCAGGATAAACCTAAAAATGATTTCTAAATTGCCCGATTAATCGCCAATGCAAAACATAGTTCAATGAAAAATACTAGACAAATAATAAAGCAATTATTGAATTATCAAAAAGACTAATTTACATGATAAATTGTCACCATGTGAGAGAGAAAAAATAAATAAATTCAAATTTGCAATCTCACCTTGCCAACAGTTATTGTTGACTTTTAACAGAGTAAGTTATTTCAGAAACCAAAAAGATATGATTAATAATATATAATTAAAATAACTATTATTAACAATATTAAATTACAAAACAATAGTAAACAATATATATTATATTTGCATTAAATAGCTAAGGTCCCTCTCCACATCTCCCCTTTTTTACTTTTTCGATTTTGGCTGTAAATATTTTTTAAATGCCACTTTCATTTTTGGAACCGGTTTTGGGAAAATTAAATTAATATCTGCAACTAAATATCTGCAACCAAAATCGGAAAAGTGAAAAAGAAGCTATGGAGAGGTACCTCGGCCATCCAAAGCCAAAAATAAATAAATAAATAAATAAAAACGTCAAAATGCAAACGAGTTGTTAGAAAATAACTTTCCCCATAGGAATGGCGAATGTCTTCGCAAGCAGGGACAAAAAGCCTTAACCTTTTATACCTTAACGGTACTTTTAAGTAAAATTAAAGAAAAGCCAATGTGAAATGTATTTGTTTCGTCCACTAATTAATGTAGATTGCATTTTTCGTACAAAATAATTTGCTCAATCCTATATTTAGAAAGCATGGTGAAACAGTCGAAGCTAAATATTTTTAAATCCTTTATCTATGAATTATTTATCAAGAAATTGCTCCATCTCTATAATTATCTTCTTTAACATTTTACCCGCTGCACTATGAACAACTCATTTGAAATTTTGATATTGTTTATTTAACCCTTTATCTACCGCATTATGAACTCATGAAAATTTTACATTCTAAAGCATTTTAGGTAAATTGTTTAAACTAAATTAAAATATTTACATAATCATTTAATAAGTTTTTGAAGGATTTTAGAAGGATTGAAGGATTTAGAAGAATTAATTAAATTTGAATTTACAGGGATTTTGAGCAATATTTATAACCTCACTCAAATCTTTTATTTTAAATTGTTTTCTTAGTATTTTGTAGAATTATAAAAATTAGAATTATTATGCAAATATTTCGTCATTCAAAAATCCCCACTCCCCTCCTTCAGCGTCAAGAAAGCTAAAAAGATACAAAGACAAAAGAAATCATCTTTTTAAAAATATTTTTGTTTTGTGTAACCAATAATGCTTTTGGAACAAAGTAAATTAATGTATCTGTAACTTGTTCTAAACAGTATTACAACTAATTGACCTATTAAAAGAATTTTATAATAAGTAATTTTTATGGTACTTATAAGTACAGTCGGTAAATAAAGGGTTAAATGAATTCTAGTAAATATGCAAAATTTTGGGCTTTTTGTAAAATAGTGATACAGAGGTATATTCCTCATATGGAAAATTGCCATTCAGAAAAACATAAAATAAAAATTCCATACATTAACCTCTTTCATTTATGCATGAAAATGCATAAACACAGTACGCACTGCTATTGATATAATCATCATCGCAGTACACAAAATTGAATTGTATAGAAATGTACAGAATAACCTCCACCCCACCCCCTACTTCCTACTTTTGCTTTTTTTATTACTTTTCAACAAGGATCAAGTTGGGAAATGCAAACAATTATTGAAAGGCATTTTATATGTTAGAAGATGTCTTCAAAAAGATGCCTTTAAAATTCCAGGCTGATTAAAGATATATTTAAAAAATTGCAGTATAAAGAATCCTATGTTTCATAATACATAAAAACAGTACGCACAGCTATTGATATAATCATCATCACAGTACACAAAATTGAATTGTATAGGAATGTACAGAGTAACCCCCATCCCATCCCCTACCTCCTACCTTTGCTTTTTATATTACTTTTCAACAAGTATCAAGTTGGGAAATGCAAACAATTATTGAAAGATATTTTATAATATGTTAGATCATGTCTTCAAAAAGATACATTTAAAATTACCAGCAGATTAAAGATATATTTAAAAAATTGCAGTATAAGAAATCCGATTTTTCACTTGTGGAACATTAGCGTGTAAAAGGTTAAGGGGTCATACAACTGTTAAACCGTCAAAAAATTCGATTTTTTGAAAAACAGTTATATGGAAGATTAGCCTTTTCTGCGTATTTTAAGATAATCCGCTTGAAAAAATTCCCATAATTATGGAAGTTATGATTAAAAACGTGTTAGCTGTTTACTGTAAACAGATTTCAAGAGCCAGTACTTCAAAAATGTCTATCTCAAAATGTGTTTTTATCACATGACGCACATGTTATCGCTAAAACTATTTAATATTTTTGCATGAAATTTTTACAAATTTAGGTTCAAATTAACCTTTTGTTTTTGTAATATGTGTAAAAAACTGAAATTTTGTTTTAAATTTAATATAATTTGGGTATTCAAGTGCGTTACCTTTGATATCACATTTTTTCCACAGCAAATGGCTTATTATTTATGATTCTCTAAAACAAATTATCGTACACATATGTATACAAGGTATATGTATATGTATACACATAAAACATTTATCTATTAACATTAAAAAAAAAATATGATTTTAAGGCTTATACTTTTAAAGATATAGAATGTCGATAAAGATAGAATTATTGTGATTTTTCGACTTTTAACAATTGTATGACCACTTAAGGTATCCGAACACCTTTAAAACGTGACTTTCGATCAAAATATCGATTTTTCATTATTTCAATAATATTTAAATTGACTCTTTTATCTATCGATATTTGATTAAATTTTGTCTGCATCTAAAATAGAACCCGGTATACAGCTGTTTAAAATTGCATCTATTAACAGCTTTTGGATTGTGTTTAAAAGTTATTTTTAGCTTTTCCCCAAAATGAAGTTTTCGAGATTTTAACTAACCTAACATCCTAAAACAAAAAAATATGCACGAAATACCATGAATTTTTCTGTACTTCTTTTACAAATTGTATTTTGAGGGAATAGTACAGGGATGTAGTGGAGGGTATACGGGGCTATACTCCATATACCTTCTGGATTTTTTAAAGGAATGCCGTATACCCTCTGTTTCTCAAGAAAGCTATAGTATACACACTCTAGGATATACCCTCTGCTTAGAGCGTATATCCTCTGTTGTTTTTACGACTACACCCCTGATAGACTACAATCATGAAAATGCATTAAATAGTTTTATATGTACACTGTTATAAATGGCTAACTTGAAACAAATTTTGCAAGTTTTTCATTACATTAATATATTAACTGTCATATCATCTGAGATAGAGATACGATTATAATGTGTGTATTCCAAATCCTAGAGGAAATTATTCTGTTTATTATGTAATTTACAAAAAGTCTATACGGAGTTTTATTTAGAGCTATCATGTTCTACCGAAACGTCAATTTTTAACGTATTTTTGACTGTTTTTCTCTTTAAAATATTATTCTTGGGTAATTGTAAATTTTTTATATTTTGTCAAGATTTTAAAGTAAAAGTCATTATAAAAAATGGATAACAAGAGAAAATTAAAAAAAAAAATTAAATCACTTTCTAAGGGACTTCAATAACTGAAGATATACTGGAATTTTCAAACAATAATACTGTGAAAATTGGATATGTATTTTCATTAAAAATAATTAAATCGGTATTTATAACTTTTTTGTAAAATATTTGCAAAAAGTAATCAGATAAATTAACCAAAAATATTCTTATATAAATATTACAACTCTTATAAAAGCAATGTATTTAAATGTATTATGACTTTCCCTGTAAATCAAAAGGCTTTTGCAGTTAAGAATGTTTCATGCAACTTTTTTTTCAGGAAATCTAAACATTGTAAAGGATTATAGACCGGTAAGTGGCAGCACTGTCAATCACCATAACAATTTTTTAGATGTAAAACTAATATATTTTCTAAACATATTCATCCAATTGTTTCCTTGAAATTCTCATTAGAACAAAAGTTATGTATTTTAGAATTTTAGAATATCAGCTGAGTTTCTTACTTTCAAAATACTTTAAAAATCATCTTTGTTAATTCAAGCACCTAATAGTGATAGCATATACGGATACATTAATTATTATGACTTCACTTATGTTTCAGCATTAATTAATAAAGATAATAATAATTATTATAATTTTATAAATTATTAGCAAACCTTTGTCGCTTCTTTTAATTCAAACATGTATCTCACTCTTAATTTTTTCACTTTTCACTCTTTTAAGTACTCCTTTTCTGAATTAGTAATTTGTGATAAAAGATAAAAATACTACTAAATTTTTTGCTTTTGTTTAATCTGATTGTAATACGATATTTTCCAAACAACTTAAAAAATTCTTTTTTAGACTTCTATTATATTCAAAACACGCAAATTAACTGCACTCATTAAGTTTCTGTAAAAAAAACACATTCGTTAAATTTAAGTAAACTTTTCTGTGATTTCGATAACTACTTATTTTGTCAATGTAAAAGTAATTTTTTTTTCCAAAATTGGAAAAATATTTAGGTTTAAAAGGGTTGATTTATCTCCACATTGGGTTTACGCGGAAAGTACCTGTTGCGTATTCCACCATTCTTCCTTTACAAAGGCGTTGTTGATCTCACCTGCCGTAATACTGCTATGGCGGATTATGTTTTTTTTTATATTTTACTACCATTCTGATTAATTTTTAACGAATCTTTATACAATAAAAAATAATTCACAAGCATCACACTTACCCATTGTGGTGAAAAATTTATACAAATCCTCCAAATAATTTCAATAACAGGCTAAAATTCCGTCTGGTAATGTATAATTGTGGAGAGCAGAAATCCTTCACTGAATCTGAACTGAGGTCTGGGATGACGTGTAAAAAAGGTAAAGAAGGACTTTGGGAAACGAAACCGGTTTCACATTCGGTTCTCGGTTCGTTGCAATTCAGATTCTTGAAACGTAGCTTGTTTTCTACTTTTATTTTTTTTACTTCAGCGCTTACTTTTTTTTTTTTCTTTCTCTCTTTTTTTGTAAGGTGGGTGATGCTGTAGAGTAGGTGTTCTTCAAAAACTCTTGTAGAAGTTTTTGACCTTCGTTGTTGGTTAAGAAACGCTCCAATTCAAGCGAGGATAGCAGTGAACTCATCTGACAACGTATTAATTTACAGACTATATAATCGATGCATAATTCACAATATTTTAACACATTACTATTTTTTTTAATTCAAATATCATGCATATACAAGTTAACTTTTTTTTTCCTTAGGTAACTAATTTATACACATTTCATGAAAGGGGGAAAAAAAGTTAGAAAGGTGCAAGGAACTTTAAACCGCTGGTTGAGTTCAGGTTTTTTACGTGTCCTAAATCCCTGTTTCAGCATGATGAAATCTTACCCAGGACTGGACTGGATTCGAAAAGAAAAGTGCTTTAGTTCAAGCAGAGATAATAGATTTCTCACGTGACAGTGTATTATTTTACATTATTTTAGAGTAAAGCATATTTTATCTGGAAGTTCAATTTCAAGTAGCTGTAAAGTTTGTTCTTATTTATATTTGGTTTTCTATTATGTCTATACTAACTGTCGAAGATAAGGAGGGAGATTATTACTAAACACATCATTTAATTTTTTTTTTAATTATTATTATTATTATTATTATTTTTATTTTTATTTTTTTTTTTTATTTTTTTTTTGATAAAAATCAAAATTTTTTGTTTTTTCTTCTATTCTAAAAAAATAATAACTAATGCTATCTACGCTGTCTCCATAAATTAATTTTTTGAAACCAGAAGTTTTTTTAGACTAGTAATATAAAAACTATTAGAAATAAAAATATGAATATTGGTTGATTTTTAGATGTTTTTTAAATTGAAGGATTTTTTTTTTTAAGGATTATTTTATGTTCAATTCTGACAAAAAAGTTCTATTAAAAATGTTTTTTCGAAACAAAAACTATGCATAACAATTTAACCATCTTTTGATGGGGCATACTTGACAAGCTTGCGGTGTACACATATTATACATATTAAATTTCAAACCATTCGGTTGAATAGTTTTTGCGTTGTTAAAAGCAGACAGACGGAAGAACTTGGCGATGGCTATAATTGCCACGTATTTATATCATTACACTTTCCCAAAGGCTATAATGTAATGATATACTTCTGAGTGTCTCTATAAATAAACCATGAGTGCTATACACTTTATTTTCAATATCGAAAAAGGCATAGTAAATATCAATAACGTATACCAATTACTATCAATTACAGAGCAATCCAACTATAAAAAAGCAAGTTAAAGTTCTGATTGACAGACAGACGGAAGGACAGACAAACCGAATTCATAAACATTTTTCAACTATGTTGGAAAGTCTTAAAAAAGCACAATAGGTTGAAATTTCACTTTCAGCAATTAAAACCAATAAACGGGAACATACTTGAACACTTTTGCACAGTCCTGTATTTTACCTGTTATCTTTATATTCACGCCACTATTTAACTAAAATTTAATTTAATTTAAAACTCGATAAATCTACTGAAATCATACCTCCAGAGATTATCATCCATATACGATCACGTATCCAATTCTTCGGATGGCCTGTATTTCAGTTTATCAATATTCCACATATCTTGATATACTAAATATATTTCAGCGTAAAAATATATAACTCATTTAAAATTCACCTTTAAGCTATTTTTGCTCATCTCAGAATCCTTATGAATTCTTTTGTATAGTCCTGCATATGATCTACAGCATTTATAGGCACACCGTAATGTGTAAAAATGTAACTAAACTTAAAAACTCATATCACAAACTAAAAATGGACTTCATTAATTATCAAAATAGTAATCATCGCTAATGTACACTAATTCAGATACAGAATAGTATCCAAAATCTTTTCTCTGCCCCTGTAAATTCTATGCACTCTCTATTATACAGAAAGTAACTTGTAATAAACCGCAACAACATTCAACGTATATCAATTTCATTACACGTGAAATAGTTTAACATAATTAAAGTACGCAACAAACAATGCCCCCTCCCTTTTTCTATAATGTAAAAGAATTCTTTTGTGTAGTTCTGTAAAGGAATAATAGATATTCTTTGCACCACATATTCAACAGAATGTATTGTCAGGATCTGATAGCACCTGTGCTAAAGAATGTAATGTCTACTCTTTCTCTATTTGAATATCTCATATTGTATGGTTGTGAACAGAATTTCCAAGGTGACATTCCTTCTTCGTGGAAAGGGGAATTGCCAGCTAATCCTTTACAGGTGGGGTGTTAGAGAAAAGAGATAGCTGAGAGGCATGTCCGCCTGTCAGTGAAGTATGCGGATGGTGAGCAGATTAGTAGCATGCCACTAAGCAAGAAAAGAATGGAGTGTCCAATGAGGAGGCTCCAAAGGGGTTTATGTGGGGGAAAGCAGTGATTTGGAGAGGGCAAGTTTGCCTCAGATCATTCATTCGGTACCTAGGTTTCGGACCTAGAGGTTGCTATGTGTGGAAGAGCGTAAAGTGAGTGTTTTCTGGTGCGCAAAGGACACAGACGTACTGGTGTTTAGTGCTCTGGGCTAAGAAGTGCAGGCCCAGTATACTGGTGTTGGGAGACTCAAGGTTGAGCTCCAAAAAAGTGAATTTAACGTGTGTTGAGTGTGAGGTGGAAAGTGTAATTGGAATAGTACACAACCAATCTTTACGGTATCTAATTTAATGTTGAACCGGATCACCTATATCCGAGTTGTAGTTGTATATATTTGTAAATAGCGTATTTTGTGTGTACATATATTCTTAATAAACTGATAATTCAGTTACTAGCGTAAGTCTTCATTTACACCAATCTCACAGTGGGTGACCGATATCACCTAGTAATATCGATGGTGGCAGCTATATCTACCACGGACATTCTTCAAAGTTGTGTGGACTGAGGGGAACGTCCGACAAATTGTTGGCAGCGTCGGGATAGAATCGCCTGAAACCAGTGACTAGCGAGCCGTGTTGCAGTCTGTTAATGCCGGAGTATCCAGTGGAATTCTTGTGTGGTCGTGCCGTATCGTCGAAGGTGTGTAAAGTGCCGTGCCGTATCGTCGAGTATGTGCTAAAGTATCGTGCCGGGTCGTCGACTGTATGCTAAAGTGTCGTGCCGTATCGTCGAATGTGTCCTAAAGTATCGTCTAGTGTGGACTAAAGTGTTGTGCGTATCTTTATTAGAAAGAACTAAACTGAACTGTTGTGCCATATTACCGCTACATCGTGGAACTACTTGTGATTAGAAAAGTACCCCAGCAAAGAAAGTATAAGGTAAGGTGTTTTGATCACATCTTTCTACTGACATCTTGAACCAAAATTTGTTGTTGTATTAATTAATAGTAATTTAAGTAAATTGTCTATATTATTTATGTGTTTTATCTATACTTCCTACCTATGAAGTGTCCATAACCATATTTAAGGAAAGGTCATAATAACTTGAGCTAGTATTGATGGTCTATAATTTTTTTTTACTAATTATGTTAATAGTAGTTGAAAGGAATAATTAAGTCTACTTAAAGTTATATTATTGTTAAAGTAATATTTAAAGGAAGCAACATTTTTAAGTTTGAGGAGTGTATAATAACATTTGCTTAGAATTTTAATTGGCCAATAGTAGTGAGGGAAAAAAAAAGGCCCAAAAGAGAGCCATAGTGAAAAAAAAAGGGCCCAAAAGAGAGCCATAGTAGAGAAAAAAAAAAGGCTCAAAAGAGAGCCATAGTGAGGAAAAATAAAAGTAAAGATTTTCAGTATATTTGTTTTAAGTGTAAGAACCAGTATTAAGTTCGGAAATATTTTAGTGAGGATAATGGTAGAAATTTATATATGCATGTTTTACAATTTTTCTTTATGTGGATATTTTTATTGACATCAATACTCCTATTCAATTTCAACGTATCAGTATTATTTTATAAATTGTATGTTGTTATCTAAGTGTATAAGTTGAAATCTGTATGGCATAGTAAGCAAATCGAATTACTGTTTTACCTTTTTGTTTTATTGGAAGTAAATTGTGTGATATCAATAGTTGAGAAAAATTAGAGTATTCAGTAAATTAATTAGAAATGAAATGTATTGATTATCTGAAGGGTATTATTTAGTATAATATGTGGGATATAACTGTACTAAGTTAAAAAATTTAGGAAATATTAATTTGGTAGGTTTAAATATTATCGTAGGGTAGTAATAACAATCGGTGAAGGTATGGCTTTCTTATTGAAACTAAAAAAGGTTGATCTTCAGGTGATAGCTGAAGAATTGGGTGTTGAATTCGCGGAAGATGATACCAGAATTCAGCTTAAGAAAAAGATAATGGACAGTGATGAGTATGACGAGGGGGTTATTAAGAAATTATCTGACGCTATTGTTGCAGAACGATTAGAACAAGAAAAATTAGAACGCGAAAAGTTAGAAAAACAGGAAAGTTTAGAGCGCGAAAAGTTAGAAAAACATGAAAAATTAGAGCGCGAAAAGTTAGAAAAACAGGAAAAATTAGAGCGCTAAAGGTTAGAAAAACAGGAAAAGTTAGAGCGCGAAGAAAAACACGAAAGGTTAGAAAGAGAAGAGAGGATAGAAAAATTAAGGATGGAACATGAATTAAAAATGGAGAGACTAAGGGTTCAAGGTTCGGCAAATAATTCTAATGTTTCTAGGGAATCTAATCATGAAAGTAATATAGAAAAATTGATCAAAAGCGTAAAAACTCTATCTATCAAAGTACCGGAAGGGACTGAGGGATGGAATTTATTTTTCAACAGTTTAGAAAGGGCATTCAAAACTAAAAATGTACCGGAAAATCAGCAGGCCGAAATTCTACTAAATATGTTAGGAGATAAAGCGGATAATTTGTTAATTTATACGACTACGGAACAAATGGAAAATTATGAGGAGTTAAAGGAGTTAGTTTTGAGGGAACATGAGCCGACACCGAAGGCATGTTTGGAAAATTTTAAGAAGGCTAGGAGAAACCAGAACGAAACTCATGTATTATTTGTATCGCGTTTAATAGCGACATGGGAAAATTATTGTAAGATTAGAGGTGCTGACTCTTATGAAAAAGTCAACCAGTTAATAGTTACTGATAAATTAGTAAGTACGTTAGATGAGGATACCGCGTCATATATTAGGTTAACTCATCAAGGTAAATGGTTAGAGGCTTCTAAAATTACGAAAGAATGTGACAATTATTTTGACGCTAAACATAAGTCTTACGCCGTTACGTATAAAAGTTTTAAAGGTAAAGATAGGCACGTAAACAATGAAAAAATGAGACCGAGGGAGGATAGCAAAGTTAGTAATAATTGGAGGCAAAATGGGAGTAATGAGACTAATTCTTTTTCGGATTGGAAAATAGATTTTAAGAAGCCTAGCGATGCTTCAGCGCCTAAATGCTTTAAATGTGGTTTGAGAGGTCATTACCAACGTTTTTGTAATAAAGTGGGTAATGAGGGAAATAATGGTAATAAAGGGCGAGATCCGAAAGCGGGTGTGCATAAGATAGTGGTAAAAGAAAGCAAAGAGTTACCTAATGGAGCAATTGTGGCGAGAATATCGGCAAAGGCCGAACAGAGAACTAACGTTATTGGTGAGAAATTAAATAAACTCGAGAAAATTGAAGTTAGTGTAAATAGGCAAAAAGCAAAGGGATTGGTTGATTCTGGATGTGAAATTAGTGTCGTTCATAAAGATTTGGTACCGGAAGAGAAATTGAAAGGAGCGGGTAGTATTTATTTATAAGGGTTATTCGGTGAAGCAGTTAAATCGCCGTTGGTTAAACTACCGTTAGCTATTCCGCAATTCGGACAAACTAATATAATTCATCAGGAAGTACTTTGCGCAGTGACTGATAATATTAATGAGCAAGTGATTTTACATCCCGAAGTGATTAATGAGTTGTCAGGTGTCAACCGCGAGGAGCCATTGCTAGAGGCCCAAGAATTAGAAAGTTCGGAAATTATTATTGATAATTCGAGTAAAAAGGAAGATATGAGTAACGATAATTGTAATGTTTACGCAATAGAAGCGAAATCAGAAAATGTACAAACTCAGAATACGGAAAAAACGGAAGTGGAGAAAGATAATAAAGCTATTGTTAGCAATTCAGATATGTTTAAGAAATCCCAATTAGAATGTAAGGAATTAGAGAAAGCTTGGGAATTAGCTAAAATGGATAAGGGGGATTATTATGTTGTAAATAGCTTATTGTATCATAAAGAGAAATTATTAGGCGAAATTATAGCGCAATTAGTAGTACCCAAAGTAAGAAGGGAAGAAATACTAAAATTAGCGCATAGTTCGGTATTTGGTGGGCATCATGCAGCCAAGAAAACTTTACAGAGAATCAGGTATTCATTTTATTGGGAGGGGATGGCGAAAGAAACTAAACAATTTTGTGAGTCATGTTTAGAGTGTCAGTTGACTAGAGGGGTTAAGGTAAACGATAGAGCTCCTATTTCCCCAGTATCGCGGCCGGAACTCCCATTTCAGGTGGTTAATGTTGATTTAATTGGGCCTATTGATCCTAAAAGTTCCCAAGGGCATCGGTATATACTAACCTTAATTGATCAGCATACCAGGTGGGCGGATGCGATCCCTTTAAAAAGTTTAACTGCTAAAACCGCGTGTGATGCGTTACTTCAAATATTTATGAGGACAGGAATTCCAAATATAATCGCCTGCGATAATGGAACCAATTTCACTGCCGACTTAACGAAAGAATTTGAGAAAAGATTAGGTGCTAGTCCCAGATTTTCGACCCCACAGTATGAACAGTCTAACGGGCTCGTGGAACGATTTAATCAGACCCTTAAACGTATGTTACATCATACTATTAGAGAAGAAGGAAAAAAGTGGCATGAACAAATACCATTTGTATTATGGGCGTATAGGGAAGTCCCAAATTCTACGACGGGAATCGCACCTTTCCAGTTATTATATGGTAGAACGCCGGAGGGTCCTTTGTCGATTCTCAAGTCATCCTGGGCAGGAGAAAATAAGGGGGCGCAGTTAGATACTACGCCGATTCATGAATATTTGAATAAACTTAGGGGATGTTTAGAAAGAGCCGCAAATGAGGCAAAATTATCGTCTGAGGTACAACAAAATAGAATGGCTTACCATTATAATTTAAGGTCTAAGGAAAAAACGTTTGAAGTAGGCGATAAGGTAATATTGTTAATCCCCGATTCGACTAATAAGTTATATTCTAGGTGGCAACGGCCGGCAACCATAGTCGAAAAACGAAATCAGCATTCATTTATAGTTGAGTTAGCCGACGGGAGTAGGAAGCATGTGCACCAAAACAAAATACGAGAATTTATTGCTAAATGTAATATAGTTAATATTGTTTTTGAGGGTGATGAGGAATTTGGAGAAGTTGGGGAAATTCCTATTTTGAACCGGGATCAGGAAGTAGAACGAGATATAGAGAGGTTCGAAATAAAAGGGTTATCTAATAGTCAAGTCAAAGATATAAAGTCTATTTTGAGGGAAAATAAAGAGGTGTTTATGGGTCCTGTACGACCAGCTGATGTAGGGGAGCATCGTATTGATCTTAAACCGGGGGTAGAAAGGAAAAAGCCAAAGATATATAGTGTACCGGTAGCTTATAAAGAGGAAGTAGGTAGGCAGATTCAGGAGTTATTAGAATTAAATCTAATCGAAGTGTCAAATGCTGAAATTAGTCATCCAATTGTTTGTGTGGCGAAAAAAGACGCTACTGTTAGGCTTTGTATAGACTATAGAGCATTAAATTCGGTAACTCAGGTGCCAACCTTTCCGATGAAAGATTCTCAAGAAATCATGTATACCGCAGGGGCGGCTAAGTATTTATCGTCGATTGATTTATTGAGAGGTTATTGGCAGATTAAAATGGCGGAGGAGTGTAAACATTTGACAGCTTTTACAACGCATAATGGAACTTATCAGTGGCGTACAATGTCTTTTGGATTATCAGGGGCGGCTGCCACGTTTCAGAAAGATATGAATGAGGTTCTTCAAGGTCATCGGAGGTATGCGGAAGCATATATTGATGATGTCATCATTTTCTCCGACACCTGGGAAGAGCATTGTGAACATGTTAGGGCTGTCATTGAAGAGTTGAAAAAGAGAAATTTTACGATTAGGCTAGACAAATGTAAATTTGGAGAGAAATTAACTAAGTTTTTAGGTCATGTAATTGGGGGTGGAACGCATGCACCTGATGAGGAAAAAATAGGAGCAATAAGGGATCTAAAGAGACCAAAAACTAAAAAGGAAGTTAGATCTGTTTTGGGATTAATGGGATTTTACCGATCTTATATTCCAAATTATGCCGAAATTGCTATACCTTTAACCGAATTGACTAAAGGGAAGGTTAAAAATACTGTACCATGGGATGAGAGGGCAGAAAAAGCATTTAATACTCTTAAGGATGAGTTATGTAAAGTGACGAGTTTGGCTACACCTATCGTAGGCCGGGAATATCAGCTCCACGCAGATGCTTCCGACCTGGCAGTAGGATGTTGTCTTACTCAAAAAGATGAAAAGGGTCAGTTTAAACCAATAGCTTTTGCCAGTCAGAAATTGTCAGGGGCTCAGCGTGCTTGGCCGAGTATAGAGAAAGAGGCTTGGAGTGTTCTCTTTGGGTTGCGAAAGTTTGAAAAATGGACCTATGGATCTCAAATTGAGATCATCACGGATCATAATCCATTAAAATTTCTCACTAAAACAACCCCAAGGTCCCCCAAACTCACTAGATGGGCTCTTGCCTTGCAACGCTGGAACCTGAGTATTTCTCATCGTCCAGGAGCTCAACATTTAAATGCTGACTCAATTTCCAGACTACATAGAAACAGCTGGGAAGAACAACAAGTTGTTAGCCCATCGGCGTCAACGACCCAATAGTGGACAACCTTAAAGGGATGTCGTCACACATTTAATTTTTTTTTCTGTGTGTGTGTAAATACTTTTTGATTTTTTTTGTTTATAATATTGTATTAACATGTGTATTGTTTATGTAATAATAATATTAGTAAAGGTTCAGTAGAGATGTCAGTAGATAGTGTTCAGACACCTGGAAATACCTATGTAATAAGCATAATGAAGAAATCTGTAAAGAGACTATTGAACTCTTCTGCGATATTACTATATGTTTGGGGAAAATTAGCCCCTAAAAGGCATATTTTCCGCTAAGGTGGGGGGGGGTGTCAGGATCTGATAGCACCTGTGCTAAAGAATGTAATGTCTACTCTTTCTCTATTTGAATATCTCATATTGTATAGTTGTGTACAGAATTTCCAAGGTGACATTCCTTCTTCGTGGAAAGGGGAATTGCCAGCTAATCCTTTACAGGTGGGGTGTTAGAGAAAAGAGATAGCTGAGAGGCATGTCCGCCTGTCAGTGAAGTATGCGGATGGTGAGCAGATTAGTAGCATGCCACTAAGCAAGAAAAGAATGGAGTGTCCAATGAGGAGGCTCCAAAGGGGTTTATGTGGGGGAAAGCAGTGATTTGGAGAGGGCAAGTTTGCCTCAGATCATTCATTCGGTACCTAGGTTTCGGACCTAGAGGTTGCTCTGTGTGGAAGAGCGTAAAGTGTGTGTTTTCTGGTGCGCAAAGGACACAGACGTCCTGGTGTTTAGTGCTCTGGGCTAAGAAGTGCAGGCCCAGTATACTGGTGTTGGGAGACTCAAGGTTGAGCTCCAAAAAAGTGAATTTAACGTGTGTTGAGTTTGAGGTGGAAAGTGTAATTGGAATAGTACAGAACCAATCTTTACGGTATCTAATTTAATGTTGAACCGGATCACCTATATCCGAGTTGTAGTTGTATATATTTGTAAATAGCGTATTTTGTGTGTACATATATTCTTAATAAACTGATAATTCAGTTACTAGCGTAAGTCTTCATTTACACCAATCTCACAGTGGGTGACCGATATCACCTAGTAATATCGATGGTGGCAGCTATATCTACCACGGACATTCTTCAAAGTTGTGTGGACTGAGGGGAACGTCCGACATGTATATTTTAGCGCACTTCATAAATGCATATAAATTTCATTATGTTTTAATCAGTCTAACATCATTAAAATGTATTAAGAAATGTTTTTCCCATTCGCCGGTAACGTAAGGAAAAACTTTTAACTGTTTCTGTAATTGAATAATAAATATTCTTTGCACCGCATATTCAACAGAATGTATATTTTAGCGCACTTCATAAATGCATATAAACTTCATTATTTTTTAATCAGTCTAACATCATTAAAATGTATTAAGAAATATTTTTCCCACTCGTCGCTAATGTAAGGAAAAACTTTTAACTGTTTCTATAATTAAACCAGTGCTGAATTCAGTGGATGGCCTCATTCGAATGATTTGAGATTTTGTGTTTTCAATGGTCTAAAGATGAAATTTCCTCTCGGTTTCTTATAGTATCTCCCGAGGCCACACAAATCCCTCCCGGAGAAAGTGTTCAAATTAATACTGAATTGAAGTAATACATATTTAATGCAATTTTTAAAAAATTTGAAATGACTTCACAAAATTCTGTACCGATTATATATAATAAATTTTACACCATTCCGCTGGGGTTTTTTAACTGTTTGGAAAAAATTGTTGTTGTTCTCGGTAGAGAATTGGGAAATCTAAAGTATATCTGAATCTTTTTATTGTTGAATTCCGCGACTTATTTAATTTTATTCGTTTCCTCATTGATCAAAGTTTAATATCCAAAAATGGAATACTTCTGTTTTTTATTATATTCGTTTTCTGATTGGTCCAAATTTAATGTCCAAAAATGAAATACTTCTGTTGCCATGATGACAAAAAGAGCAATTAAAACTTTTTAAAAAATTAATAATTTAACAACAAATTGTGATAGAGCTTTCAAACAAATTTCATAAAAAAGTGCATTTTTTTCTCTACGCAACGGTATAAAAATTAAAAATGTGCGATGTTTTGAAGTTGAAAATTTTGCA
Organism: Maratus speculifer; assembly: GCA_964019185.1. Classification (NCBI taxonomy): domain Eukaryota; kingdom Metazoa; phylum Arthropoda; class Arachnida; order Araneae; family Salticidae; genus Maratus; species Maratus speculifer. The sequence goes on from OZ025294.1 coordinate 282,379,037, forward strand.
GTTCCGAAAATTGTAAAACTGAAATTCCATTTTTAAAATTTGTTTGTGATGGGTTCAGGAATATTAATGTTTAATCCATGTCGTACGTAATATGAGGCATTCGGGTGTCAGTCTGATTAACTCCATCAAATAAAAATGCACATTTTAAACAGTTAACGTTGTCTATCTTTAATCTACTGTTTTTTATCGTTGGTCTAAGACTGTTAATGTTTAAAGCACGGCGTACATAATATATGACTCGTTATAATCATCTTAAAAATGATGTTTATTATTATTATTAATTTAAATATAGAATTTAATATGTCTTTGAAAATATAATTTTCCAAATAGTTATTGAAAATTTTTTTTTCGCTGTTATATGTTGACCGACGGACCAGACGACGAAGATAAATGCTACATATCTATATTATAAAGGCCAAACGTATCTGTGCGTAACGCATACGTCATTTTGCGAATGGCAACACTTTAAAATTTTAAGTAAAATTTCGGTATTGCAAATTTTGCTTCAACAATTTTTTAACTTCTAAAAATAGTACATTTTCAATTATGACACCATCGTGTAGGGGAAAAAATGCACTTTTGTATGAAATTTACTTGAAGGCTGTATCTTAATTTGTTTTTGAATTATTAATTTTTTTGTAGTTTTTAATAGCGCTTTTCTAATCGTGGCAACAGGAATACTCCATTTCTATTAAAAGCAAAGTATAAAACACGGAGTAAGAAGTCTCACTCTTACACTTTCTCACTTACACTTTACACTTACTCACTCTCAGTCTTACTCCGTGGTATAAAAGGGAAAAAATGATTACTGTATATGTTGCCATTTTCTCATTTAAAGGGAAAATAATTGAAATTTAAATATCTTCTGTTATAAAACCCGGTGAATTTTGATTTCATTAACAAAATTTGATTTACACGTAAAAGCATATCAACAGTTTAATATCTGTTTCAGCTAATAGCCCCCATTGAGACTTCAGGTTTTGAATCAAAAAGATCAAATTAAAATGCCAATTAAAAAAAAAAAAAAAAAAAAAAAAAGTGAATACAGATACGAAATGTGCATTTGTAAATTTTAATATGGGAAAATGATGCCGTGTGTAGATTTCACGGGGAAAAAATTATATGATTGATTGAATGAAAGTTGAATGAAATGTGCTTTTTTTTCATTTTGCTAGCATAAGCTTACTAGGATAAGAACCTTAATGTATAAGTTTATCATAATAACAGATCTTTATTATTTTTTGCTTCTTACATGTACGATTAAAGTTTAATTTTAACAATTTCTACAACTGAGTATTGTAGAAATAGTATTTTGTTAATTTGATATTAAATATCGTTTGTTTAAGAGTTAGACTTACCAATATAAAATGCATTTTTTACTAGAACTAATTTTGTAGTTTATTATAAGTCAATGAAACAGTTCTTTCTTAAATATTTTTTTTCGTCAAAATTTGACGGGTTCTACCTTGTTTATATAATTACGAATACACCTAAAAAAAGATCTCAAAATATTTTTTTTTTTAATTTATCGTGGAATTGAGCATCTTTTGCTTGTATGTTAATTTTGCTTTGTTTATGCATCGGGTAGTGCAATGTTTGCCATAAAACCAATTGTTTTAATTTTAAAAGTAAGTCTTATATCGATATCATAATAAGAAATTGAAAAATCCAAAAGTTTTAGTTTTCTATTCCACAAATATCGTCGTTTTAATAATGTAAATAATCAATAAAAATCACACAATAGGTACATTCTTATTTGGCGATGAAACAAGTTAAAAACGTTGCAAAAATAATTCGAATTATAATTTTAATCAGATTGTTAGAGTTGGGAACTTGAAATTTGACAATGTTGTTATTTTTAAATCGTCTGTGCTTGTAGAGAACAATTTTTCAATAAATTCAGAAATTCAAAGGGATGCAGGGCAAACAATCTCGAAAGTTTTCTATTCTTGTGATAGAATCATAGTTCATGATAGAATCCTTAAATTTAACTTGGTGTATTTATAAGATGTAAATGCTCACTAAAAACTGCTTTTTAAAAAATGACATTTAAAATAGTTAAATGACTGAAATTTATTTCTAAAAACATCACAAATTATGATTTCATTGGAATTTCTGGAGCATTAACTTGAAATTTGACATGATTATCTATATATTTAAAAGACCAGGCTGTTTTTTTAGTCATCAACCCTGAATTTTCAACTAAATCGATTTTGATTTTTTTTTTTTTTTTTTTTTTTTTTTTTTTAATGAAAGCACTTTATTTGTAGATGTGAGCCCGCATTCGCTACTTTTTAAAAATTTTATTAGCCCATTTTTATTAGCACTTTCCAACAAATTTGAAAAATGCTTATGCATTCGGTTTGTCTGGCCGTCTGTCGTCTGTCCGTCTGTCCGCTTTCTTACGTCTGTCCGCGCCGCCACGTAAATATACTGCCACGTAATAATATGATTAGTTTATCTACAGAGAGAATCAAAAGTTTCCCATTATACATTACGGCCTATGGGGAAAAATAGTTAATCCTGTCAAAATCATGAATGTGAAAGAATGCCAAGTTCGTTAAAGGTTTTGCTAATAAAAGAAGTGGGATCTAACTGCAAACCAAGTTCTTTCGGAACTCCTTAAATCATAACTACTGTCATGCATAATATTATTCAATTGCTTAAAATGATTTGTTATGTTACTTGTTATTCAACTGAGCGACTTAGCAAGTTTTCTCTTATTCAATTTTTTCCATTTAGTTGATCAGGAATTAAAGTTGATCCCTTCCTTGACTTATCAGTACCCTAACTTCAATATACTTATTCGAACACTCGATTGACTAGATCTTTGCCAATCAGATTCTAGATTAAATTGTACTCCGACTCAAAGATCAAAGTTGTTAGCTGAAAACTTGCCAAGTCGCTCTATTGAATAACAAGTAACATAACAAATCATTTTAAGCAATTGAATAATATTATGCATGACAGTAGTTATGATTTAAGGAGTTCCGAAAGAACTTGGTTTGCAGTTAGATCTCACTTCTTTTATTAGCAAAACCTTTAACGAACTTGGCATTCTTTCACATTCATGTTTTTGACAGGATATCATTATTTTTTGTCAAATCACTTCTTTTATGAGCGAAACCTTTAACGAACTTGGCACTCTTTCACATTCATGTTTTTGACAGGATATCATTAGTTTTTGTAAAATCACTTCTTTTATGAGCGAAACCTATAATGAACTTGGCATTCTTTCACATTCATGTTTTTGACAGGATATCATTATTTTTTGTCAAATCACTGCTTTTATGAGCGAAACGTTTAACGAACTTGGCACTCTTTCACATTCATGTTTTTGACAGGATATCATTATTTTTTGTCAAATCACTTCTTTTATGAGCGAAACCTTTAACGAACTTGGCACTCTTTCACATTCATGTTTTTGACAGGATATCATTATTTTTTGTCAAATCACTTCTTTTATGAGCGAAACCTATAATGAACTTGGCATTCTTTCACATTCATGTTTTTGACAGGATATCATTATTTTTTGTCAAATCACTGCTTTTATGAGCGAAACGTTTAACGAACTTGGCACTCTTTCACATTCATGTTTTTGACAGGATATCATTATTTTTTGTCAAATCACTGCTTTTATGAGCGAAACGTTTAACGAACTTGGCACTCTTTCACATTCATGTTTTTGACAGGATATCATTATTTTTTGTCAAATCACTGCTTTTATGAGCGAAACCTTTAACGAACTTGGCATTCTTTCACATTCATGTTTTTGACAGGATATCATTATTTTTTGTCAAATCACTGCTTTTACGAGCGAAACCTTAAACGAACTTGGCATTCTTTCACATTCATGTTTTTGACAGGATATCATTATTTTTTGTCAAATCACTTCTTTTATTAGCGAAACCTATAATGAACTTGGCATTCTTTCACATTCATGTTTTTGACAGGATATCATTATTTTTTGTCAAATCACTTCTTTTATGAGCGAAACCTTTAACGAACTTGGCATTCTTTCACATTCATGTTTTTGACAGGATATCATTATTTTTTGTCAAATCACTTCTTTTATGAGCGAAACCTATAATGAACTTGGCATTCTTTCACATTCATGTTTTTGACAGGATATCATTATTTTTTGTCAAATCACTGCTTTTACGAGCGAAACCTTAAACGAACTTGGCATTCTTTCACATTCATGTTTTTGACAGGATATCATTATTTTTTGTCAAATCACTTCTTTTATGAGCGAAACCTATAATGAACTTGGCATTCTTTCACATTCATGTTTTTGACAGGATATCATTATTTTTTGTCAAATCACTTCTTTTATGAGCGAAACCTATAATGAACTTGGCATTCTTTCACATTCATGTTTTTGACAGGATATCATTATTTTTTGTCAAATCACTGCTTTTATGAGCGAAACCTATAATGAACTTGGCATTCTTTCACATTCATGTTTTTGACACGATATCATTAATTTTGTCAAATCACTTCTTTTATGAGCGAAACCTATAATGAACTTGGCATTCTTTCACATTCATGTTTTTGACAGGATATCATTATTTTTTGTCAAATCACTTCTTTTATGAGCGAAACCTTTAACGAACTTGACACTCTTTCACATTCATGTTTTTGACAGGATATCATTATTTTTTGTCAAATCACTTCTTTTATGAGCGAAACCTATAATGAACTTGGCATTCTTTCACATTCATGTTTTTGACAGGATATCATTATTTTTTGTCAAATCACTGCTTTTATGAGCGAAACGTTTAACGAACTTGGCACTCTTTCACATTCATGTTTTTGACAGGATATCATTATTTTTTGTCAAATCACTGCTTTTACGAGCGAAACCTTAAACGAACTTGGCATTCTTTCACATTCATGTTTTTGACAGGATATCATTATTTTTTGTCAAATCACTTCTTTTATTAGCGAAACCTATAATGAACTTGGCATTCTTTCACATTCATGTTTTTGACAGGATATCATTATTTTTTGTCAAATCACTTCTTTTATGAGCGAAACCTTTAACGAACTTGGCATTCTTTCACATTCATGTTTTTGACAGGATATCATTATTTTTTGTCAAATCACTTCTTTTATGAGCGAAACCTATAATGAACTTGGCATTCTTTCACATTCATGTTTTTGACAGGATATCATTATTTTTTGTCAAATTACTTCTTTTATGAGCGAAACCTATAATGAACTTGGCATTCTTTCACATTCATGTTTTTGACAGGATATCATTATTTTTTGTCAAATCACTTCTTTTATGAGCGAAACCTTTAACGAACTTGGCACTCTTTCACATTCATGTTTTTGACAGGATATCATTATTTTTTGTCAAATCACTTCTTTTATGAGCGAAACCTATAATGAACTTGGCATTCTTTCACATTCATGTTTTTGACAGGATATCATTATTTTTTGTCAAATCACTGCTTTTATGAGCGAAACCTTTAACGAGCTTGGCACTCTTTCACATTCATGTTTTTGACAGGATATCATTATTTTTTGTCAAATCACTGCTTTTATGAGCGAAACCTTTAACGAACTTGGCATTCTTTCACATTCATGTTTTTGACAGGATATCATTATTTTTTGTCAAATCACTGCTTTTACGAGCGAAACCTTAAACGAACTTATCATTCTTTCACATTCATGTTTTTGACAGGATATCATTATTTTTTGTCAAATCACTTCTTTTATGAGCGAAACCTATAATGAACTTGGCATTCTTTCACATTCATGTTTTTGACAGGATATCATTATTTTTTGTCAAATCACTGCTTTTATGAGCGAAACCTTTAACGAACTTGGCACTCTTTCACATTCATGTTTTTGACAGGATATCATTATTTTTTGTCAAATCACTGCTTTTATGAGCGAAACCTTTAACGAACTTGGCATTCTTTCACATTCATGTTTTTGACAGGATATCATTATTTTTTGTCAAATCACTGCTTTTACGAGCGAAACCTTAAACGAACTTGGCATTCTTTCACATTCATGTTTTTGACAGGATATCATTATTTTTTGTCAAATCACTTCTTTTATGAGCGAAACCTTTAACGAACTTGGCATTCTTTCACATTCATGTTTTTGACAGGATATCATTATTTTTTGTCAAATCACTGCTTTTATGAGCGAAACCTTTAACGAACTTGGCATTTTTTCACATTCATGTTTTTGATAGGATATCAATATTTTTTGTCAAATAAGTAGGTATTTGTTTCCTCTTTGAAATAAATAGGTTAAATTGGTTAAATTAGTTTTATTTAATATTAATTAATCTTTCAGCTTTTTCATGCATTTATTCACTGTTTTTTTCAGTCAAATTTAAAAATTTAACATTAGGATTGCTTATATTCCTTTAAATTCCACTAATAAGGATGTTTCTTTTACGTGATTGGGTACTACTTGATTATTTCGTGGATCAAAAACGTTTGTAACCAACTTGGCTAAATATCCCTATATTGACGACAAAAATTACGCACCAAAAGTCATGCTAACATGGCGCTATTTCTGGTATTTTGCCAAATTCCCATAGATTCCCATTGTAATCTGGTAATTTATCCAATAATTTTGTTAGAGCAAGGACTATCGCCATCATTTTGGCATCTTATTTTTTTTTCATTAAATCGGTTCGCTAACTACCCAAGATTGCTTAAATATTGCTATTTAGAAAGTTTTTAGAACGCTTTTCGCGCATTTTTATCCCTTTTAAATTTTGTATTTGTTAACAAATGTTCTTAGTGATCATTTATATCTTATAATTAATGAACATGCCAAATTTTATGTTTTTAGGCCTTTAACATACAGACATCGCATTTTTAGAACGCTTTTTGCTCTTTTACCCCCTTTAGATTAGTGGTATCGACATAAGATATAGCCTATATTGGAGCAAGGACTATCACTATCATTTTGATATTATTACTTTTAAGATCGGTTTGTTGTTTGCTGAAGTTGCTTAAAAATCCCAATTTAGAACATTGTTAGAACGCTTTTCGCACATTTTCCCCCCTTTTGAATTCCGTACTTTTTATCAAATGCCCTTAGAGATCATTTATATCTTATAAATAATTAACATGCCAAATCTTATAGTTCTAGATCCTTCAGTAACACAAAAGTTGCATTTTTAGAATGTTTTTTGCTTCTTCACCCTCTTTTGGTTAATGGTACACGCATAAAACATAGCCTATGTTTGAACCGGAGCGAATATCATAATTTTGGTATCATTAATTTTGAAATCGGTTCGGTGATTTCAGATATTAGCCCCGATACTCGCCAAAAGTGTCGCTAACTTGGCACTATTTCTGATATTTCGTGAAATTCCCATAAACTCTAAAATGCCAAACTTTATGTTTCCAGTCCAGTCCCTTAGTATACAGACATCGCACTTTTAGAATGTTTTTTGCTCTTTTACCTCCTTTGGTAGTGTAATCGAAATAAGATATATCCTATGTTGGAGCAAAGACTGTCATCATCATTTTGATATCATTACTTTTAAGATCGATTTGTTGTTTTAAAATTGGCATTTTGAACTTTTTTAGAATGTTCTTCGCGGATTTTCACCCATTTAAATTTGATATTTTTTAGCAAATGTCATTAGTGATCATTTATATCTTATAAATAATTAACATGCCAAATTTTGTGCTTCTAAGCCCTTCAGTAAAACAAAAATCACATTTTTAGAATGTTTTTCGATTCTGAACCCTCTTTTGGTTAGTGGCAGAGACATAAGATATAGTCTATGTTTGAACCGGGGCGAATATCATCATTTTGGTACCATTACTTTTGAAATCGTTTCGGTAGTTTCAGAGATTAGCCCCGATACTCGCCAAAAGTGACGCCAGCTTGGCACTATTTCTGGTATTTTGTGAAATTCTCATAAACTTCCGTTGTAATCCAATAATTTATCCTCTAACCAACCATTAATGTTTAATTAATGGTGATTTCTGATTTTTTCCTATTTATAGATCCAATAACCTACCTCCACACCAAATTTCAACTTCCTAAGTCACCTGGAAGTAGTCAAACATTTCTATGAGCGAGTCAGTGAGTCAGTGAGTCAGTGGTAAAAACAGTGGTTTTCAGACGTCAATTTCTCGTGAACGGTAAAAGATTTTTTAAAAAATTTTAGGATTCGGAAATTAGAAGATGGTCTTACACGACACAAAAAATTGCAAGTGTGTAGGTCAAATAGAAGTTGAGTCATTGAGGGGTCAAAAGTGGCTCGAAATGGTTCGGGTAATATAACCCACGGCCGGTGTGTCGCCTTTTACTTTGTGAACTTGGCTGACACACTACCGTGTGTCTAGATATACTCGGATTGCCATGAAACTTTAGGACGTTATTGACGTTTACCCTAGCACGAACCCTATTGAAAATGAAGTTTCTACCATGATTAGTTTATCTATAGGGAGAATCAAAAGTTTCCCATTACATTACGGCCTATGGGGAAAAATCGTTTCAAAGGAATTTTAAAGATGTTATACCCTGTCAAACATATTAAAATCTATATGCTTTTACGAGGTGCATTAAAATATGCATTCAATAAAATATAAGGTGAAAATGCAGCTATTATTCATTTACAGGGCCACACAAAAGAATTCCATTAGATATTGGTAAAAGGGGAAATTGTGTGTGATATATTTTAAATATATTAAACTGTTTCATGTATAACAAGTTAAAAAAAATCATGCATTAAGCATAGATTATGAAGCACTTTCCAACGCTTCATGAAATCTTTAACAAAACTTCGTTAGTTAGGTAAATAAGGATATAAAGCCAAATATAGCCAAATATGTGTTCCAGTACTATTGAACAGTCCTGTATTTGATCTATCAGCTAATATACATACTATATAATAGGAAAATTTAGTTTCGAAAAAAATGCCTAGTAGCTTGAGATTTCTCTTTCAGCAATTTATACTAATAGATGGAAACATGCTGGAATACTTTGTTCAGCCTTGTAGTTTGCCTGGTACCTTTATTACACATCAGTGTTAAGATAAAATTTATTTTAAACTAAAACACTCTTAAAACAACTGAAATCACTTTCTCATAAATTATCATTCATAGGCTCCATGTACCCAATTCTTTGCGTGGCCCTTTATATCATTTTATCTATATTCTGCAAACATTTCTTAGTAAATTTAATACAGTTCAGCGTAAAAATGCATAATTTATATAAGAATCACCTTTTAGTAATTTATGATCATAATCAGTAACGTTGGCGAGCTCTTTTGGGTAGCCCTTTATATTAATTTTGCATTTATACACACCATATAATATGCATAAATTTAGTGAAACTTATACGCGTATATCATAATTAAAATGCATTTCATCTATCCATCAGCTATCATCGGATACATATACAGTACTTCGGAAAGAATGTAATAAAATATTATGTTTTAAATATTTTATGTGTCCCTGTAAATGCTATGTACTTTATATTAGAGAAGTCAGTATCGTATAATTTATACTAAGCCTCATTGACATACATCAATTTTATTATACATGAAACAGTAATATATTTAAAATATGTCACGCATAATTCCCCCTTTTACCATTATCTAATGGAATTCTTTTGTGTGGCCTTGTAAATGAATAATAGCTACATTTTCACCTTATATTTTATAGAATGCGTATTTTAATGCACCTCGTAAAAGCATATAAATTTTAATATGTTGACAGGTTATAACATCTTTAAAATTCCTTTGAAACGATTTTTCCCCATAGGCCGTAATGTAAATGATGTGAATGAAACTTTTGATTCTCCCTGTAGATAAATTAATCATGGTAGAAACTTCATTTTCAATAGAGTTTGTGCTAGGGTATACATCAATAACGTCCTAAAATTTCATGACAATCGTCCGAGTATATTTACGTGAGTTACAGCGTGGACAGACGGACAGACAAACCGAATGCATAAGCACTTTTCAACTTTGTTGGAAAGTGCTAATAAAATTGATGTATGTCAATGAGGCTTAGTATAAATTATACGAGACTGCCTTCCCTAATATAAAGTACACAGTATTTACAGGGACATACAAAAGATTTCAAATAGTACATTCTTTCCGAAGTACTGTATATGTATCAGATGATAGCTGATGGATGGATGAAATGCATTTAAATTATGATATGCGCGTATAAGTTTCACTAAGTGTATGCATATTATATGGTGTGTATAAATGCTATAATTAATATACAGGGCTACCCAAAAAAAAGTGGCCAACGTTACTGAATATGAGCATAAATTACTGTAAGGTAATTCTTAAATAAATTATGCATTTTTACGCTGAACTGTGTTAAATTTACTAAGAAATGTTTGCAGAATATATATAAAATGATATACAGGGCCACGCAAAGAATTGGGTACATGGAGCCTATGAATGATAATTTATGAGAAAGTGATTTCAGTTGTTTTAAGAGTGTTTTAATTTAAAATAAATTTTATCTTAACACTGATGTGTAATAAAGGTACCAGGCAAACTACAAGGCTGAACAAAGTATTCCAGCATGTTTCCATCTATTAGTATAAATTGCTGAAAGAGAAATCTCAAGCTACTAGGCATTTTTTTCGAAACTAAATTTTCCTATTATATAGTATGTATATTAGCTGATAGATCAAATACAGGACTGTTCAATAGTACTGGAACACATATTTGGCTATATTTGGCTTTATATCCTTATTTACCTAAATAACGAAGTTTTGTTAAAGATTTCATGAAGCGTTGGAAAATGCTTCATAATCTATGCTTAACGCATGATTTTTCTTACTTGTTATATATTAATTTTAATTTTAAAAGCTCTTTTATGAAATTTCTTCACATTGGTGGCAACCGAGTTACTTTTATTTTTGAAGAAGTAAAAGGAAATAATAGATAAAAAGTTAATTAAATCCAATTGATTTTTTTTTTAAATCATCAGATTTTAAAACATTCACCTTTTATAAAAACATTTTAATAAAAATTTTAATTTTACTTAAGAAAGGTGTTATAATAAAAATAAAATACATTGACATGTTTCGGAACCGTCAAATAAGTTCCATAATCATTGTGGTATTTTATACTTTTACCTTTCAGGTTAAACGGTAGATGGCGCCCCTTGTCTATTCCATGGAATTATGTAAGGAACATAATGTATGTGAGTTCCAGAGTAATTGTTCTGTTTTTACAATGTGTGTATGTCGTGTGCAGTGAATTCTGTGTATTAAATATGTTATGTGTAAATGTTCGTCCACCTCGATTATTTACTGAGTACTGTTTTATGTCTTAAACTAAGATGTTTAAAGATAGTATAATGGCGACGAGATGTTAAAATTTTCTACCGTAAAAATTTTAAAGGAATAGCGGCGCGCCAAATAGAAATGGCTCCTTCTTTCGTTTTTGAGTTCGACGACTATTCAAGGTAACAGCAGCTTTCCAGAATATATCAGCAGCTATAAAACAAGGGGGTGGTAAGTACATTGAATTTTAAAGTACTTTTTTTTCCTGTCTTATTGCATAAAAAATACGATGTTCTCATTTAAAGAATATGATGATAAAGTAGAAACATTTCAGGCTTATATTAAACGCCTGGAGCAGAATTTTATTCTGAATGAATTAAAAGAGGAAAAAAAAGTTGCGGCCCTTTTATCTTGCATGGGTCCTAAGCTTTATAATTTACTGAGTAATTTATGTTTCCCGAAACAATGTGAAACATTAAAATATTCTGAAATTGTTGACATATTGATAAAGCATCTAAGCCCCGCCCCCAACAAATTTATTGAAAGAATAAAATTTCGTAAGTGTTACCAAAATGAGTCGGAATCAGTTCAAGATTTTGCTGCTAGATTAAAGAAAAATACAACTTTTTGTTGTTTTACGGGTGATACATTAAATGAAAATTTATTGGAACAATTTTTACGCGGTTTGAAAAGTGAAAGCATTCAAAATAAATTGATTACGCAAGTAGAAGATTTAACTTTTGAGAAAGCAGTTGAAAAAGCGTTATCCTTACACAATGTAGATATTGAAATTTCGGAAATTAAAAATAAAAATTTCAGTATTAATAAAATTTCAAATTCAAAGATTGTACACCCAAAGAAATTTTCTAACGATTGTCAGAAGTCAAATGTCAACAATCATATAAATAATACAATTCCTGAAGCAAATAAAAGTAAATTAAAATGTTATAGATGCGGAAATACTTCCCATCTAGCCAATTCATGTAGATTTATTAATGCTACTTGTAAAATATGTAAGAAAAAAGGCCATATTGGAAAAGTATGTAGAAGTAAAACTTTCCAAAAACACGTAAATTCGGTAGATACAGTAAATGTATTAACTATAAAAAATACAGGTGCAAATCCTATTAAATTATCTGTGTTAATTGAAAATAAAGCACGAGCTGACATGGAGTTGGACACAGGTTCGGGAATTTCTGCTGTTCCTTTAAAAAGATTTCGCAGAATTTTTCCTGATTATAAAATATTTCCCCCAGATGTTCAGTTAAAAACTGCAACTGGTGAAATTTTTAAACCTGTGGGTTATGTTGAAGTAAATGTTACTTATGAAAATAAAACAGAAAAGTTAAAATTATATTTGATAAAAGAAGATACTTTTCCATTATTATTTGGCCGAGATTGGGCCTCTGCATTCGATATTTTTCCACATAATTTAAGATCTGTTTATGTTAATGAGACTGTAAATTATTCTGATAAATTACAAGAATTGTTAAATGATTTTTCTGATTTGTTTTCTGATAAAGTAGGGGAAATTAAAGGGTTAAAGGCAGAGCTTTACCTTGAAAAGGATGCTACACCCATATTTTGTAAAGCTAGGACTGTTACTTATGCACTACGTGCTGCAGTCAATGAGGAATTACAAAGATTACAAGAAGCAGATATAATTAAACCAGTTACAAATAGCAAGTGGGCAACCCCGATTGTTCCAGTGGTAAAATCTAATGGAAAAATACGCTTATGCGGAGACTTTAAAGTCACATTAAATAAATATCTGAAAGTAGAAAAATATCCCTTGCCTAAAATAGAAGATATGTTAGCTACTTTAAGTGGTGGTGTTCATTTTACAAAAATTGATTTGAATCAAGCATACCTCCAATTGCCCGTTGATGAGGAATCCCAGGAATTATTAACTATTAATACACCTAAAGGATTATTTCAGTTTCTTAAATTACCAATGGGTCTTAGTAGTTCTCCTGCTATATGGCAAAGAAAAATCGAACAAATTTTAAGTGGAATTGAGGGAATTACAATTTTTATTGATGATATAGGAATAACTGGGGAAACGGACGAAATTCATTTGCAAAGGTTAAAGCAAGTATTAGAAAGGTTGAGGAATTATAATATTCGGATAAATAAGGAAAAATCATTCTTCATGGCAGATGAAATTACTTATTGTGGGTATAAAGTGGATAAACATGGTATTCATAAAACACCAGATAAAATAGAAGCAATTGTAAATGCCCCTAAGCTAGAAAATGTTTCCCAGGTAAAAGCATTTCTTGGTCTTGTAACTTATTATGCAAAATTTGTACCGAATTTATCGACAATTGCACATCCTTTGAATAATTTGCTTAAAAAGAATGTGAAGTTCAACTGGTCTTACAAATGTGATCAAGCGTTTAAAAAAATAAAAAGAGAAATTACTTCGGACAGAGTGCTGACGCATTTCAATCCGGAATTACCTTTAATCTTAGCTACGGATGCTTCTCCATATGGTATCTCTGCAGTTCTTTCGCATGTGATGCCAGACAAGACTGAAAAGCCTATTGGATTTGTATCCAGAACCTTGAATAATGCCGAAAAACGGTATAGTCAAGTAGATAAGGAGGCATTAGCAATAATATTTGGTGTTAAGAAATTTTTTCAATATTTGTACGGTAACAGATTCACTTTGTTTACTGATAGTAAACCATTAGTTTCAATTTTTTCACCTTCTAAAAGTATTCCTGTTTTATCAGCTGCTAGAATGCAAAGATATGCCATATATTTACAAACGTTCCAGTATGACATTCGTTATAAGAAAACTTCTGAACACGGTAATGTCGATGCACTCTCACGTCTTCCATTACGTAGTGAAGATTTACCCCACGAATATAATTCAAATGAGAGACTTGATGAATCTGAAATCCTTCAAATAAATCAACTTTCTGTTTTACCTTTAAATGCTAAATCTATTGCTTCAGCTACAAAAACTGATCCTCTTTTACGTCAAATTTTTCATCATCTCATTTCTGGTTCAGAAATTCCTAAGAATTTATTTTTTGGTGGTAAACAAGAAGAATTTACTCTTCAGCATGGTTGTATTTTAAAAGGTTGTAGGGTAGTTATCCCAGAAATTCATCGACAACAAATATTAAAGGAATTACATTTTGGTCATTTTGGTATAGTGAAGATGAAATCTTTAGCCCGTAGTTTTGTATGGTGGCCAGGAATAGACCATGATATTGAAGATATTGCAAGAAATTGCTCTATTTGTGTAAATTTGAAAAATAATCCTCCTAAAGTTGATACACATCATTGGGAATGGCCTACAGCTCCATGGCAGAGAATTCATATTGATTATTTTGGTCCTGTTAACGGTAAAATGCTTTTGTTAGTGGTTGATGCTTATAGTAAATGGCCAGAAGTATTTATAGTTCCTAGTACAACTTCAGAAAATACAATTATTTGTCTTTCTTCTCTCTTTGCACGATACGGTTTTCCTATTTCTTTGGTATCAGATAATGCTAGGCAGTTTACATCTGAAGAATTTGAAATATTCTTAAAAAGTCATGGTGTAAAACATAAGTTTAGTGCACCGTACCATCCATCTACAAATGGACAGGCTGAGAGATATGTGCAAACGGTCAAACGTGGATTAAAAGCCTTAGCGTCTGAACCAGGTACTTTACAAATGAAGCTGAATAACTTTCTTATGCAGTACAGGAAGATGCCACATGTTACAACGGGGGAAAGTCCTGCATCTTTATTTCTAAAGCGTCACATAAGAACAAACATAGATTTGATCGTGCCGAATGTTGCAAATTTTGTTCATGAAAAGCAAACTGCAGGGAAATCTAAAGTTAAAGTAAAAGAATTTGAAATCAACCAGAAAGTAGCTGTAAGAAATTATACTCCTGAAGCCAAATGGAAAATTGGTCGAATTGTAGCAAGAGAAGGAAAATTACATTACAGAGTTCAAGTTGGTTCGAATATTTGGAAAAGGCATGTGGATCAAATAACTAATGTAGGAGAAGATATTTCTTTAACCGATGATCCAAATTCAGAAGAAAATGTTACAGAAAATTTTAGAAGTGAAAATGCAAGTGTGAAGCAAGATGATTTTCCACCCTTACAGTCAAGTTTCACAGATCCGCAACCAGTTGACTCACATGTTCCAGTTGCTCCAGATCCTACTCCAACTGACTTTCGTGATCCTGATTCTTCGAGTTCTAATTCAGCTAACTCTGATAATATTCACCAAAAACCGTCGGTTCCTACTAGTGCTACAGTTGATGCTCCTGAACATGTAAAAACTAATTCTTCTTCTTCTCCACAGGTACTTAGAAGGTCCAGAAGACATCGAAGAGCTCCTGACCGACTTCATTACTAAGTGGGGAAGAGCTGTGGTATTTTATACTTTTACCTTTCAGGTTAAACGGTAGATGGCGCCCCTTGTCTATTCCATGGAATTATGTAAGGAACATAATGTATCTGAGTTCCAGAGTAATTGTTCTGTTTTTACAATGTGTGTATGTCGTGTGCAGTGAATTCTGTGTATTAAATATGTTATGTGTAAATGTTCGTCCACCTCGATTATTTACTGAGTACTGTTTTATGTCTTAAACTAAGATGTTTAAAGATAGTATAATCATAATATAAATAAAGTAAAATTTCAAAATATTACACGGTCAATACAAATGACACGCGACAATGAGATATAAATAACAAAAAACACGCGCTCTATTGTAAATATTAAATTAAAATATAGACCATGATCTAAAATATAAATAAAAATAAAATTTCAAAATATTTCACGGTCAATACAAATGACACGCGACAATGAGATACAAAAAAACACGCGCTCTATTGTAAAAAATTAAATTAAAAATAGACCATGATCTAAAAGAATTTCCTACTTGGTTCTTCCCATTCAAGCTCTCGCGAGGAATTTATTTATTAATTCTAACCATAACTTAGGAAAAATAAAAGAAACGATATCATTGCAAACCAGATTTTTACGCGTATAAATTTCAATGGACTCTCTTATAATAGATTTACGACTACAATTTGATATGAAACATAATTTACTTTCACTAAACAATATTTTTATCTCCTCATTTAAATATGTTCTTGGTAAGGCAGTGTTAGTACGTCCAAATTTAATATCAGATTCATGCTCCCCTTTTCTAATTCCAAATTTTCTCACAGTCATGCCTATGTAATAATTTAAGTCACCATTTTCAGTAATATAAGGTATTTCATAAAATCCAGCAAGATCATCATGTTCTATAGGATCCACTTGCTTATTAAGTAAACATCGCAATTTTGGTGGAGGAGTTGCAATCAATTCAATATTAAACTTTTTAAACTTAAATTTTAATTTCTCAAAACTGCCTTTCAGATATGGAAAAGAAACTCTTTTAAAATTTTTAGAATCACCCCCTTTATTGAATTTTTCAGTTAACCCTGGATATTGTTATTTAGGCTTCCCTTTTCTATAATAATTAATTAATTTATTGATGCTACTTATGTTATACCCATTAGAACATGCAATCTCACGGATCTTACACAACTCTTCATTTAAAAATTCATCATAACAGACTTTAAACGCTCTATCAACCATGAAACGGAAAGTAGAGAATTTATAACAAAAAGGTGAACAAGCGGAATTTTGAATAATGTGTTGGCTATTAATTTTCTTTCTATAAATTAATCTTTTCAAAGAATCCCCCTCCCTAATTAAAAAAGTGTCTAAAAACGGTAAACTACAATTCGCTTCTAATTCATATGTAAACTGAATATTTTTATCTAATTTATTAACTTTGTCAACAAAATTAAGGAAAGAATCTACCCCCATTCCCAAACCAAAAAAACATCATCAACATACCTTTTCTAAAGTATAGGAACTTTGTCAAAATTTTCAAAAATTCTTTTTTCATAGGGTCTCATTTTGAATTCCGCGAGAAAACCCGAAATGGGAGAACCAATTGGAGCCCTCAACTTTTGCTCATAAATTTTCCCATCAAACATAAAGAAATTATTATTTGTGATTAACTGTAAGCCAATTTTCAGTGTCTTTTTTATATTGTCACTATACTTTTCTGAACTATCTGTCAAACTACTAATATAGGAATTAACTTCACTAATGTCGATTGACGGAAACAACAACTTGACATCCATACTTGCAAAAATACATTCATGAGAAATCTTAAGTATTTTGATATGTTCTACAAATTCTGCTTCCACAGCAGAATATTACGCTAATGTATGTGGCACAGAAATCGCGATTATTTGTTATTGTTTAATGGCAACACCCAAACAAAACGCATCTCGTTGGTTATTGTATAAAAGTTCTTTGGGGGGATTTAGGCCGAGGTAAATCTGTTTATTTATGTTTCGCTCTTTCGCTGCTATTATGAAGCTATAAAATATCATTATTATTATCTGGAAAATAGTTTTGTCCTCGGTAGAGAATTGGGAAATCTGAAGTATATCTGAATGTTTTCATTGCTTGAATTCCGCAACTTATTTCATTTTATTTCATTTTATTCGTAATCTGATTGGTCTACGTTTGATGTCCAAAAATAGAATACGTCTGTTTTTTATTTAATTCGTTTTCTGATAGGTCCGTGCTTAATGTCTAAAAATGAAATACTTATGTTTCCACGATGACCAAAAAAGTATTACAAACTAAAAAAAAAAAATTAATAGTTCAATGGCAAATTTAAATGCAAGTTTCAAACAAGCTGCATTTAAAAGTAAATTTTTTTTTCGATATATGACGATGTAAAAATTAAAGTGTGCGATGTTTAGAAATTAAAAAATTTACAGTACCGAAAATTGTTAAACTGAAATTTCATTTAATATTTTTTTTATGATTGGCCCAGGAATATTAACCTTACTCTAAATGCCCAGGTATATTAATTAACTCTGTTATTACATAAGCTACATTATCATCATAAAAATTATCTTCTTATTCTTTTTGAAATATAGAAATCATTTATAAGTCCAAACTATAGTCTTTGAAAATATTATTTTCCAAATAGTCGTTGTAATTTGTTAAATTACTTTTTTTTTTTTTTGAATGAGGGGGAGGGGGTTGTTTTTTGTTTTGTTTTCCTGTTCTTTTTATTTAAAAATAAATAAATAAAATTCATGTATTTAATGCTTAAGTTAAAGTTATGAATTATAAATGAAATAAGTGAAAGGATTATGGGGGAAAATTCCACATCCTGGTTTTTTTTGGGGGGGGGGGAGGGGGGGACATTAAATGAATCGATGTGATTACCTTTGGAGTTGCTTTTTTACTACTGGAATGGACTTTAGCCATTTCCTTTTTGCGGTTTTTTTTCATTTAGTATATTTTTTTCGGAAAAACTTATAGCTTTTATTTAAATTTGACATATATAATAAATATATGAATGTTGTAGAATTATACAGGGTGAGCAAAAAGTCCGTAAAAACTTTAAAAATTCATAAAAACCGAAAAAATAACCGAAATGAAAAACGGTTTGCAGGGTTAGTATCTAAAGGTCACGGGGATTTTTTTAAGACATGAAAAAAAAATAATTCAAAAAACATCCAATAGGTGGCGCTGACGTACACAAATAAAGAACATAATGTTTCCTCAAACCGCCGAACAAGCTTTATGAGGCCTGCCGCTGTTAAAGGCCTCTTTCCCGTCCTCAAATCCTTTTGAAATCGGAATTTACGCAAAGCAATAGTCGCTGATTCCTTGTTCATGTAAAATAACTTCACCAACAAAGCTTTGTCCTTCGCAGTGAGCATCCTTGATCACGTTCACGGCTCACAACGGTGAACTAGTTGTGGATTAGGAGCGCAAGCTCTTATAACCAGTTCATTTGCATATTTCCGCGGAAATCGCAAGTACCAGCGCCATCTGTCGGCTGTTTTTTGAATTATTTTTTATTTCTGTCTTAAAAAAATCCCCGTGACCTATGGATGCTAACCCTGCAAACCGTTTTTCATTTCGGTTATTTTTTCGATTTTTATGAATTTTTAAAGTTTTTACGGACTTTTTGCTCATTCTGTATATATATATATATATATATATATATACAGGGTGATTCATAAAAGATGGGCAGAACTTTAAGGGGTTATAGTACACTTAAAGACAAATAATATTAAATAGGAGACTAAGGGTCCCAGACGTATTGCCAAGGAGATAGGGGGCATTAAAGTTTAGGGTCCGAAATTTCAAATGATTATAAAAAATGGAAAAATTGGTCGATTCGTTTGCGGTTTTTGCAAAAAATTTTCTTTATGCCAGTATTTTCTTGAAATAAAATTTTAAAGTTCAATTTCAAAAAATGCCGATAGGGGGCGCTTTAGACTTTGGAGTGACAAACAACTATTTTTTAACGTTATTTTTTGTATTTCTTTAAATGATTTCGAAAGCTTAGACTTAAACTTAAATTTTGATCTAAAAATCTGAGTCCTAACGAGTAGTTAAGTAGCGTAAACTGAAATTTGAAATTTGAAACCCTTCTCCCCCCAGAACAAAATTCCGTTATTCCCGATCTTTGTGTCGTAGATTAGGCTCTAACTACTGCCGCGTTTTGCTAAAATTATTCTTTATGTCAGTATTTTCTTGAAAATAAATTTTAAAGAAAAATTTCAAAAAATTCCGATAGAGGGCGCTTTAGACTTTGGAGTAACGAACAACTATTTTATACCGTTATTTTTTGTGTCTCATTAAATGCTTTCTAAAGCTTAGACTTAAACTTAAATTTTCAGCTCAAAATCTGAATCGCTGAGCGTGGTTCAGTAGCGAGGGGAGGGGGTTCAAATTTCAACTTCTGAACATAGTTCAGTTTGCACTACTTAACCATGCCCAACGATTCTGTGCTGTGATACGAGGCAAAAATACAACTTTCGTCAAGGACTGCATAGTCGGAATTCACTCATAAAGGCACTGGCACAGTTCGCTCATGCAAACGTTAAAGCTCCATTCCTGACGCTAGTCACCGGGTGAAGAAGGAGACAGAAAGTATGCAAATGTCAAATGGGGAAGAAGAAGAACACGTATGCAAAATTTCGACACGATTCAGGCATAAAAACCACTGAACGGTGAGTCAAATGTAAGTCGCTGTAGTAATGAATCGGAAGATGGTGCCCTTCACGAATAAGGAAAAGGCTGAGATGCATTTAATTTACGGAGCGGCAGATGGAAATAGTGCAGAGGCACAACGAATGTACGGAGAGCGATTTCCCAACAGGCGGTTGCCGAACCGCAAAACTTTCGAGCGCTTGCACAGACAGTTGTGTGAGACGGGATTATTTCTCGCTTTCCGGTCGAATGCAGGTCGTGCAAAAAAGGACGAATCAGTAGTTGTTGCAGAAGCCATTCTGGATGTAGTAGCGGCGCAGCCAAGTACAAGTACACGAACAGTGGCTAGGCAGGTGGATACCTCACAGTCCATGACTTGGAGGGTACTGAAGGATGAACATTTGCTCCCGTTTCATGTGCAACGAGTCCAGAAACTGTCTCCAGGGGATTATCCAAATCGTATTGAATTCGCCCGCTGGTTTCTGCAGCAGAACGCGCTAAATCCACATTTTGGACGAACTGTGCTTTTCACCGATGAATGTACCTTCACACGTGAAGGTACATTTAACACACACAATGCACATGTATGGGCGGATGTCAATCCACATGCTACGTATCCACATGCTCATCAGAGACGCTTTTCCATGAATGTTTGGGCAGGAATCCTCGGAGACCACCTAATCGGACCGTACCTTCTTCCTGAACGCCTCAACGGTAAAACATACCTCACATTTCTGCAACATGTGCTGCCAGACCTGTTAAACGTTGTTCCTCCACGCATCCGGCGGGTCATGTGGTTCCAGCACGAGGGAGCGCCAGCCCATTACGTACGAGACGTCCGCAACTATCTGGACATCACATTTCCGAACAGATGGATTGGTCGAGGTGGTCCTGTTGCTTGGCCTGCTCGCTCGCCAGATCTTTCACCCCTCGATTTCTTTTTTGGGGACAATTGAAGGCTCTTATGTATGAGACACCCATTGAATCCCCCGAGGAACTGTTCGCCAGACTTTCCGCCGCTGTAGGGGAAGTGCTCGAAAAGCCTGGTGTTTTCGCGAATGTTCGCCGTTCCATTCTTCGCCGTTGTTCTGCGTGCATAACCTCTGGTGGTCACAATTTTGAACATTTATTGTAATTACATGTTAATAAATATGCTTTGGTAACATAATCCTAATTTGTGTCTTTTTACCTCGTATCACAGCACACAATGTGTGGACATGGTAAACTGAACTGTGCTCAGGAGTAGAAATTTCAAACTCCTCTCCCCAGAAACTTAACCACGTCTAACGATTCAGATTTTGGGCTGAAAATTTAAGTCTAAGCTTTAGAAAGCATTTAATGAGACACAAAAAATAACGGTATAAAATAGTTGTTCGTTACTCCAAAGTCTAAAGCGCCCTCTATCGGAATTTTTTGAACCTTTTCTTTAAAATTTATTTTCAAGAAAATACTGACATAAAGAATAATTTTAGCAAAACGCGGCAGTAGTTAGAGCGTAATCTACGACACAAAGATCGGGAATAACTGATTTTTGTTGGGGGGGGGGGGGGGGAGAAGGGTTTCAAATTTCAGTTTACGCTACTTAACTACTCGTTAGGACTCAGATTTTTAGATCAAAATTTAAGTTTAAGTCTAAGCTTTCGAAATCATTTAAAGAAATACAAAAAATAACGTTAAAAAATAGTTGTTTGTTACTCCAAAGTCTAAAGCGCCCCCTATCGGCATTTTTTGAAATTGAACTTTAAAATTTTATTTCAAGAAAATACTGGCATAAAGAAAATTTTTTGCAAAAACCGCAAACGAATCGACCAATTTTTCCATTTTTTATAATCATTTGAAATTTCGGACCCTAAACTTTAATGCCCCCTATCTCCTTGGGAATACGTCTGGGACCCTTAGTCTCCTATTTAATATTATTTGTCTTTAAGTGTACTATAACCCCTTAAAGTTCTGCCCATCTTTTATGAATCACCCTGTATATATGACGTTTTAAGGAAAAACTCGAATTATCTTCACTAGTTCCCTTTAAAAAAAAAACACACAGCCGTGGCAAGCGAGGGAAAAAACAACACAGATAAATAAATGTAGAAGATTCATTAAATTACACATTGACTGCCGCAAGTTAGTTTATTAAACTGTTGTCATCTAGAGAGGGAAATGCTCGCTTTGCAAGCCGTCTTGAACCGAAACATCGAAAAGAATATTCCATCATTACTTCAGCAAACCGTCCTTAACGTACTCATCGAAGAAAAAGCAAAGAATCTCTCTCATCATCTCCAGGCTTCCTTCTTAAATCTAAAAACAAACTTCTAGAAAATTCTCTACTCTCTAACCATAATTTTTCCATGTAAACATAATTCATGTCCAGCGTCGAGATTTTTATTTCATTCAGACGATAAATTTCATTTTAAAAATATTATTGTTTAACTAATTTATAATCGAATTCAGAATTTCAAATATATTAGGCAGATGATATTTTTACAGACGATTAATTTTAAGAGAAAAAGAGAAAAAATGAATTTATTGATATGCACAAATATCAAATGTTGAAGAAGGGAAAATAAATAAATAAATAAATAAAAATAATATAAATACTTTTATAAATATAACCAAGGTAATTCAGATATTACCATTCAATAAACCAATGAAACCAGTATTGTTACAATCATCTTATTGAAAACAGTTGAAGTTTGATGTGAAATAGAAGGCAGATTACCAAAATAATGAGAGGTAAATGGATAAATGGACAGTATAAGGTTTTTTTATTCAAAAATATTACTTAACTTTGCACATAGAATTAAAATTATGTTTACCTAAAATTAAAATGCATAACTTAAAAATTATCAATTTATTGCGATAAGATATGGTTGCCTATTGCATTTGTCTTAAAGAAATTATATATAAAATATTAGAATAGAAATTATTCTTGGAAAACTCTTAGCTTTTAAATAATTTATTTTATTCCAATAATATTTCTCTTATTCAATAATAGATGGCAGCACCATCAGTATATAATTTAATTAATATATTAATCAAATATATGGCAGCACTAAAACATCTTTTTGTGTGTGTGTGTGTGTGTACTTGAAGTAGTAGTAGCATTTTTTAGTTAAATAATTAATACAGTAATATTAATAATTGTTCAAAAATATAATACCTTTAACAGTAGCAATTGTTTTTTTTTCTAAATGTAGAATGAATATTATAATATAATATATGATCTACTAATTTTTAATATAATTATTGTTACAATTTTAATTTTATTATCTACATTACTTATAACTGTAACCTAACCTGTTACAGAGTCACATGTAATTTATATCCACTTTAACTCCTAACTGAGATAATTCACTTGAACTACAGATCATGCTAGATATAGGTTTGGTAAATATTTTAGTATATATATATATACATTTTTAATAAATATTTTATTATTGTTATTATTTAATATTGTTTTTATTTTCTTCAATGAAATATCCTTTTTCCTAATTTGTAACAGTAAATAAAGTCCGACCAGTCGGGTACATTGTGGGACGAATTTCTTAGCTTTTAGCACGTCCCATAACAGAAACTGGTTGGATGCTTTTGCTTTTTCATTAAATTACGCACCCCTGATGTGTAGTTTAATGAAAAAGCCTTCTACTGTCCATTTATCCATTTACCTTTCATTATTTTGATAATCTGCCTTCTATTTCATCTAGAGGTCTGCACGGGCCGGAATTTCCAGGCCCGGGCCCGGCCCGGTCCTTTGTAAAACTTAAAAGTTCGGCCCGGGACCGGCCTGTTGAAATTTTTACATTTTAGACCCGTTACAATTTCTACGATTTCTAAAAAATTCAGATTTTTATCATATAACTAAGATTCCTTTATAGAATACTGCATACATATCTATGAAATGATTTTACAGTATATTTTACAGCAAATACACATTAACAACATTAATGATTACTTAGATTCTTAGGCTTTCAACATTCGAATAAAGATTCATTAAAAAATTAATATGGCTTAGAATAAAAGAAAAAAAAAAGAAAGCTAAAAACATCGTTAATTTTGAAGCTGTTTAATAAAAGAAGATTTATAATAATTTCTATAACATTTTATTATAGATTTCAAATCCAAATTCATTCTTAAATTCAAAGAAGTTCCTTTCTGATACATTTCTAAATTCATTTTTTTCCCCTCAGAAACGCATAAGATTAGCAGATATCTTTATTCAGAAACTATATAATCGAATGGCGTTTTTTGATACAAGCAATTTAAAAATACTGCAAACAAATAAAATACTGTCATAATTAGCGTTTTGAATGGAATTTCCGGAAGCAATAGCAAGGGAAGAGAGAAAAACCTGCAATCATTTGAGAAACTATTATATCTCAACAAGGTTATACAATTATTTTATTTACCAAAAATGAAAAACGCTATTCGATTGCAAATCCCTTCAATAGCTCGGCTTATCACTTTTATACTTTTTAAAATTAATCAGAAAATGTGTCAAACTTTCGCATTATTGAGAAATTAATTTAAAAATCATCAAGAAGTATATATCCGAAGACTAAGCTAACATAAGCTCTTTATCGCTGTTAATAATTTTACAAATCATGTTTTCTGCCAATAATTAAGTCTAGTACCGGTCCGGCCAGTCTATATGTAGAAAAATAATACAAGTGTGATCTCGGACAGGCATGAGTCAGCTAAACAAATATTAAAACGGTTATTATATTACACATAATGTAATGGGGAAGTTGCACTCATCTTAAATTATGCTTTCTTTTATGTTCAATTGATGAAGACCATCTTATATTCCCTGAAAATCAACTCAGAATTGTAAAAATAATTTAAAATAACTAGTTATTGCAGTTTTAAACTCCGTTAAAAGCAAAACAAAACCACGTGATGCGAGAACGGGACGGGATTGGTTTGACGTCACTACACATGAAACGCGGCTTAGCCGTCTGCATTGTGATTGAAGGCTGTTTCCCATTGCTTTCTGTTTGTTATCTACTATAAACATCTTTTAAAAACTCATTTACACAAAAACAAAATCAAATTAGAGTCAAAACATTATTTTATTTAACATATCCAAATATAATGTACTAGTGATTTATACATTTGTATTAATTTTCATTTAGAAAAGTGCTGTAGGTAGTTGGGTTATATAAGATACAAAATTATACCTTCTTGAAATAGCTTTTTTTTTTTTCTCTCAAATTTATTTTAAGGGTATAAAAAATGCATTTAATGAGGGTAAAGATACAAGGAGCTAAAGCTAAAAGGCACATTTATTTTTTACTTACTCTGATTTACTTAAAAGAATAAAGAATGAATTATAGTTTTATTAAAAAATAAATCGTAAGTAAAATCGTCTTTATCTAGTTTTTGAAATGTATTGTTTCCTTAATTCATTGTAATACTTAATAACTCGTTTTGTTATGAATAAAATTTCGCGTTGTGCAAGTTATATTACAGATAAAAAATTAACTGGAATTTATTATGAGAAAGTTAAATTTTGAACTATTGCGTAAAAAAAGGAAAAATTTAATACTGACTTATCGAATAAAATTTTAAATGAACTACTGTCAATAATAATTGCGTATTCATAGATCAGAAACAAATTACTACAACATACGTGACTAAATTTATAAATATTGTCTTTTATTTTTTTATGTGCTTACTTAAAAATAAGTATTAAAGCAAAAACTTATGATTGTAGTTTATTTTTTACTTTTTATTTTAATAAAATGTCCAATATAATACGATAATTTGGCATGGTTATCGAACTTAATTATAAAAAATTCACCAGCTTTTTTTTTTTTTTTTTTTTTTTTTTTTTTTTTTTTTTTAAGCACATTTGGTAGAAAATGTAGGCTTGTGAATTTATTTTGGAAAAATAATAATATTTGCTCGATTTCTGTTTTAATATATAGAAAGAAAAGAAAAGCTAATAATAACACATTGCTCAGTGGTGCACAAAACAGGAATTTTAATATACATTAGTACATATTAAAATAAAATAAAACTTTCAACGTTTCGCGCTTCTTCTGCGGGTGTCTTCAGGAAAATAGTTAAATTTTAGTTAATTATATATTAGTTAAATTTTATGGTGCAACTGTCCTATATATATTTATGAAAAGAAAAGCATTATTTCAACTATCATTTAGAATTTCTAAATTGAATTTTCAACTTATAATCATTGTTCATTTATTATGAAAGTGTTAATTTATTCAAGCATATTTCTTAAATATGTCCACCCCGGACAATCCCTGAATTCAACACAGCTTATAAATAATGCATATGTATTACTCAGATTCAGATACCATTCTATATGTATACATGTAAAATTTTGTTTTCACATGTTAACATTTCACCTTTTTTTTAATGAAATGTGTGATGTGTGAGAGAAATGGGGGTGGGATAGGGGAATCCATTCAAATGTAGTCGAATATGCCAAAGATAGCAATATTAAAAATATATATTTATTTGATCTTTATCAAGGAATACCTTTGTCAGTTGAAATCAAGTCAACGACAAAAAGAATTCGACAATTTATCAACTGTTTTGGGCTAACGAAAACCCCGTTAAAATTAATGTATTGATTTATAATTAACTTCTAAAAAATATTAAGACGATGTATTGTTACTGGAAGCATACCTTATTCCATATTTTTTACATTTCTTAATTTATCTGAAAGTGGGTGAAAAATCAAATGCACAATCCTATCTTACATGCGAAAACCAAGTTAAATAAAAAAGTGTACAAATAATTTAATTAGCGTTTTAATATTGTTTGCTTACGAATAATTTTTGAATCCATGTAGTACTTTTTATTTGTTTGAAATGTAGTTTCTCAGAATGTTCTGCTTAACATTTATCAGAATCTAAACACATAAGTCTTTTTCTCAATGCTCTAACTTTCATTAAATAATAATAATAATGAATTTTTTATTATTATCTTGTTAAAGAAAATAGTATTTTCATTTTGAAAATAAGCATTGTACTACATAAAACTTCAGTACTTAAATTCACATAAAAGTTTACAGAGCGCATTGCTTATGTATGTCGGGGGATTCTTGTTTCTCTCTTTTGGATCTTTTAATTTCCGTTAAAATACTGTTAATTTATAACAAACATAAAAAATAGGATTCATAAACCAAATACTGAGTTGTAATCTGCAGGTTTATAAAGCATAAAATTTTCAATCCCAAAGTCTGATGGAGTTCATAAAAACGACAGTATTTAAAATAATTACTTGTTATTTTTTGTGTACGTAAAACATTTTCGAAAAATTATTATTATTTTCTTTTTTTGTGTATAATTGTATAAAGATTATGTAAGGCTACCTTAAAGCCACCTGAAAAAATTGGTTTCATTCTGAATTTATCTGTTTTCCGATTCAAAAATAGCTTATTTAACAATTGAAAAGATAAAACGTTTAACGAAAGCAGGACGAATTCTCATTTCAAATATAAAATATAAATACGAAAACTTTTTTATAAGTTGCCCAGACCTACTCGATAATGAAAAAAATACTATTTGAACCAGTTTGTAAAATTAATTATTGAGAAATATTAATAAGAAGGAGAAATATATGTTATTCTATAAAATACAATTGTAGTATAAACATGTATCGATATTTTAAAATGAAAATCCTTAGAACAACGAGGGGGAAAAAAATCTCTCTCGAATTCACAATTTTTTTTATTTATTTCAGCAATTTACAAGGCCTTTAGTTTGTTTTACGAACCATTTTTAAGAAAAAAAAGAAATCATTCAGCGTAATCCAAGCTATCCTCATAGAAAAGTACAGGGGAAAATACGGCATAGGTTTGTTTTCATGTGTAGTGACGTCAAAACCGCCTTCGTCACGTGACGCGGCTTTTTCCCGCCGAAACAAAATCTGCATTTTTAAAGTTAATTTAATGAACTTTCCGAGTTTCAAAAAAACGTAAAAATGGTATCAAAACGCTCGTACGTTTGTACTCTATAAAATGCAAGTTAAATTGAAAAACGTGCAATTTCCCCATTATCCGATGCCGATACACTGCGCATTTTTATATTGATGCTGTCAAACTAGTATGGCCACATTTATACTTACTCTCGTTAAAACCATTTTCGTTGAAAATAGCTTATAAAGCATATTTTATCGTTTCTGCTTAAAACTTCAGAACGGGCCGGCAGTCCCGAAAATTTTTTTTATCGGCCCAGCCTGACCCGTTCGGCCCGTTCAATTTTTTTGCCGGCCCGTTAGAAAATTTGAAACGATTCCGCAGGGCCGGGCCCGTGCAGACCTCTAATTTCACCTCAAACTTCAACTGTTTTCAATAAGATTATTGTAAAAATACCGGTTTCATTGGTTTATTGAATGGTAATATCTGAATTATTTTGGTTATATTTATAAAAGTATTTATATATTCAACTTCCATAATGATAAGATGCATAAGCGCAATCTTTAAGGGATGGTTTAATCTTTTATGTTATTTGTGTTAATTATATTATCATAAGATAACATGATTTCTTGCAGCTATTTTGTGGATTATTTCACTTTAGGCCTATTTTGGCATAAATTAACCTTATTTTAAATAAAAATTATTATATTTTTTGAAAGGTATGGTTTTGGAATAAATTTAATAAGACTTTCTTAAAAAGGGTTGATAAAAACATAGAAAAAATGAGTTTTATTTAAAATATTAAGAAATAAAGTTTAATTAAGAATATTTTTAATTTAGAGCCATCTTTTTAATTTACCCGTATTGGAATAAATGTTTTTTAAGGCGAATTAAGAATTTATATCGATTCCATAAAGATTAATATATTAGATCTAGTAACAGGATTTTAACTTAATAAGTTGAACTAAGTACGAAATATTGTTAAAAGGAAATTAATTTAGGATAAGGTTAATTTTCGCGAAATAAAATTAAAATTTGTAATATATATATAAATACTTTTACAAATAAAATGAAAGTAACTCAGATATTGCCATAGCAATAAGTCAATGAAACCAGTATTTATACTGTCATCCTATTATATAAGTGGTATATGGTATTTATTTATAGGTGCATATATTATGCATTTATGTATGTATATCGCTAAGTATGATTACATATAAATAGAAATATATCTAAAATGTATATACATAATTCTCTCTTAAAAAAGTTTATTATATTTCAGTCCCTACCTTATTCAGCAACCTAGCTTATTCTGGTTGAAAGTAAAGTCTTGCTAAAAATGGTTAATTTTGCTAAACAAGCAAAACATCTAGTAATCATAGCAAACGCGGTGGCGTTTGGTATAATATGTTTAAGAAATGGAAATTGCAAACGTCTGTTTGAAATTTCTAGCAAACCAGTTGACGTACGATAGTGATTTTTTTTTTTTTTTTTTTTTTTTTTTCAAAAGATAGAACTCGACGACGAAATGAATAAAATGATAGCATTCAAAAAATTATCGTAGTTTACTGAAATTTTTTATTTAATTTTTAACGAAAAAATGAAGACCTAAAATTCAACAAGCGATAGCTAACGATCCTATGGATGGATTAACTTCATTTTTGGTTTATTTTAATCCTTTTGGTAAAACTTAAAATAGATTTTTTTTCATCTTTGTTTGTTTGACGATCGCTGAGAAAATCGAATTTGTGTCTTAAAGCTCCAATTGAACATTGTTTCTTGTTGTTGCTGTTATAGATTTTTTGGTGCTACTCTGTTATCCCGTTGACCAAAATACTTTCGCCAAATTATAAGATTAAATGCCAATAATGGATGATCGTGAATGTCAATTCAATGACATTAAATACGATACACGTGTTTTAAACGTCATTAAGTGGTTTTTATTTCGACTTTTTAATTTGTATTTTTATTAATATTTTACTATTTTTTTTTTTTTATTATTATTTAAAATAAAAATTACGTCAATATGCATAATTTGGCTATTAGTTTGTCGATTTGTATAATTTGGCAAAATCGGTCGACGGGATAACAGAGTAGTACCGATTTTTTTTATTCGTTGCCATCAAGTTTAAATAAGGATATTTTTTTATGTATGTAACATAATTGATTCAAATTAAAAAAATCACGTGAAAAACATAATTATTTGTTTTTATTGCGAAGCATTTAGTGTCAGTTCTTTGAATAAAGTTGTGAGCGCACTTTAATTTTTTTCGTTCGACTCCTTGGTTTATCTTTCAGACATCATGCCTGTTATATGACAATACAATAACTTTCTTAATTATTCTAATACAACAATAAAATTTTGGCAGCAAATATTTTGCTTTTCAAAATATAAAAAATCTTTAGTTTTTATCAAAAAATTTGAATGACAAATATGAAAAAATGCTCTGGTGAGCAACAAAAAAGTTTAATATGTTTTTAAGTATGAAAAAGTGTTTGATAAGTGCTTCTAATTGAGCATGAGAGAGGACAAGGGGTCCCTTCTTGACTGCAGCTCGCTGTGAATGCCAAATTTGAAAAAGTCATATTTGCGCTTTTTCCATGTAAAAGAAATTTCCATAAAACTTTTCGTCTTTCTTTTTAGTAAAATTTTCAATCCTGCTTTACATGTGAACTGTACTGTTGCCTCTGCATTGAAAACTGCATTACAAATCAGTTTTCTGTGCAGTTCTATGTTGCAGGCATGCTTGGTGGCACTGCATGAGTATATGATACGCTTCGGGAACTAAGTTTTCTGGTACTATTTCGCCTTACATTCATGTTTAATTACGCTGCATTTTTTCTCGCTATGTCTTTGCGCTACACATTTTTATGGTAATTGTGACTGATTTCTTTAACACGGAAAAAACGCAAATATGACTTTTTCAAATTTAGCATTGACGGTGAGCTGCAGCCAAGAAGGGACCCCTTGTCCTCTCTCATGCTCAATTAGAAACACTTGTCAAACACTTTTTCATATTTAAAAACATATTTACCTTTTTTGTTGCTCACCAGAGCGTTTTTTAATACTTGTATATCTATGTTCCACTATTTTACTAGATGTTTTGCTTGTATCAATTGATAAAATTTAAATTTGTACAATAAATATTCACAGTATCTGAAAAAGAAAAAACGATTTTTCAGCAAAAGTAGTGATTTTTTTTTTTTTTTTTTTTTTTTTTTTTTTAGGCTTACATTTGTTTTATCACTACGAAAGAAAGGGCGGAAATTTAAATAACCAGACTACAGTTTGGCCAAAAGTAGAGCTCTGTTTTCCTCTGTACATGAATTCAAGTATGGTTTGCTTATATGCAACCTGAACCCTTGTCGTAAGAATAAAAATCCAATCTTAAACTGATCCAAACCCAAAATGTATGCCAATCTGCCCCAATTGTGCTACGCGTAGGTAAAAAGAGCAAAAAAGCGGAAGTAATTCGAACCGCAGCTCCCGGATCCAAACACGACCCACAGCAAAAAATAGAGATTAACCCAACCAGCAGCAGAAAATAGAAGCCACCCAGACCCAAACTCGATTTACGTAAAAAAAATTAGAAGTAATACAACCCACATAAATAAAACGAGCTGCGACCCATGCATCAGATTGGAGTTTTCAAATTTCTAAAATCGTTTCCTCCCCCCTTTAGGACTCTCCAGATCCGCCCTTGGGCTAGGCTCAGGTATGCAGAAGCAAATGGCCAATGGGCATGAAGAACATTATAACGCTGCTTCTCTTTTGTCCAATAAATAGTCTTTTTTGGAGGGATCATATACCCTCAGAGGCGTGGCTGTGGCAGCTTGTAGTAAAGTCCCTTCTGACAACTCCCCGACAAGTCCCTTCTGACAACCAATTTAAACTAGGGTTATGTATAACCCTAGTTTAAATTGGTAGGCAAGTGGTCAATGGACCCTATTCTTGTGACGTCAAAGTCACGTGCTTTGGGGAAACATTCCCCCACATCATAGTTATTAATTATGCACGACTCCTTTCCCAACTCGTTGTTGTATGCCGTAGAATAGTAACGAAGCATATTTTTGTGATGTGAGGTCACGTGTTTTGGGGAAACAAATACAGCCTCGAACTCAAACAGAGAATAGACCCCTTGCACGTGACGTCACACGCTTCATCTGGCGCAAAAACATAAGGCAAATGTGGTGTTTTCTCATTTATAAAAATAGTAATTTGCGCTTCATTTTTTAAGTATTTAGAAAAATAATGCAAGAATAAGAAAAATCAAAATTAAACAGAAAGACCACAGTTGCTTTAGACGGCAAACGGGGAGTTATGATGGTTTGTTTGGGCTCCAGATTATGGCGTCATGTGCACCAGATAAGAGGAACAGCCGCTGTTGTGACGTCAATGCAAGGGGTCTATAGGGTCCATTGGTTGAAACTGATGGAGGAAAAGCTAACATCTCATTTTAGGAAAGTTCCTGGTAGGTTCCAAAAATTTATGATAAATAATAGTTTCAATAGTACTATAAAATTTGTTTAAATCTTCCTGTATCGATAGCTCCGCCTGATGGCCTACGCCAAGGTGCCTGTATAAAAGAGTAAGAATATTATTGTGAAAACTGCTCACTGTAAATTGTTTGACCCTTTTGCTGAATCGTCACTCCCTCGTTTTTATAGAATATCTCTCTTTTGCCCATGAGAATGCTCCACAATAGGCTGAAGTAATCGTTTTCTATAAAAGCGGTGAAGTGACGATGCAGCAAAAAGGTCAAGCAACTATAAGGAAAGGGCAGCTGACGTCACTGTGGGCTCCTATTAGTGTGGGCAAGCTGTTTTCACCCGTGCTTTGCTATAGCACCGACTCTTCAGGCATTCTGATTGGTCTATAAATTTTATCATGGTTGTCTGCTTGCTATGATTGGGCTACATCGTCAAGATGAATCCTACAATGATCGTAATGACAAAAATGTAGGTTGAAAGAAGTGTTTGTTTGTAAACATGCCCTTTCCTTATTTTATGTCGGAGCGTCTTTGATGCCTGAAATCAAGGGAGACGCCAGTAACAACCAATCAAATGCTTTGAAATCCATATGGTAGAAAAGCCTTTTCTTGAACAGCCAGTAAAATTCTCAGGAAACGAAAAAATACAGGTAATTTTTGTCGCTTGAAATTTTTACGTGTAATAGCATTTTAATGTTTATTTTGCCTTTGTCTCACTCTTCTAATCAAGTTCACCCTACGCTGTAAAAAATTTGACCTTTTGCTGTATCGTCACTCCACAGCTTTTATAGAAAACGATTACTTCAGCCTATCAAGGAGCATTCTCATGGGTCAAGAGATATATTCAATAAAAGCGAAACGAGATTTAATAAACCAGAATCAGGCCAATCAGAATCCTGCATTTTTGGGCAAGCTTTTCATTGGTCGATCTCGTTTTGCTAAATAGCCAAAGCCCTTATTAAATGAAATGTTTCTCGAATGGCAACAGATGAAATAAAATGTTGTTACCATAGTAACGGCGTTGTAACTTTTTACTTTTACAAATTTTATAATTTATTACTTAATATGATGATTTTATCGCAGTACGTATTTTTTTAATAAAAATGAGCGATTTAACTTCTCCAAATAAGGGTGCGCAGATCGTTATGGCGTCATCGAACGATTCCAGATTTCCCCCCACAAATATTTTGGATGGGTATTGCTTTCTCTGTCTAATACTTTATATTTGTTGTCGTTCGTCGCCAACAGTTTTTGAACATAACTTTAGTTAAAGATTCATATTTTTATTTGTTTTCTTTTAAGTCTGTATTATTTTTTTTCTTTTGGTAATAATAGAATTTATGTTTCCTATAAGTGTTTTTTATTATACTAAGTAATTTGTTGTATTCAAGACAGGGTTTGGAAAAACCCGGGATTTTTTGAAAAAGCCCAACCCACTGGGCCCAGTAGTCTAAAACCCGGGTTTTTTCGGGTTTTATCAAAATTTTTTAGAGAACTCTTCACATTTCTAATTTTCACATGCATAGTACCTAAATTTTTCTTTTATCAGTGAAACAAAGGTATAATTTTGCATTAAGTATACATTAACAATAAAAATAAATATATAAAAAGAAAATATAAATATATTTAAAAAAGATTACTAGCTGAACCCGTCGAAACTCGACGGAAAAGAATATATATTAGGTGTGATATGTATCAATCTTATATAGACAGTAAAATACTGAGTGAAATAAACAATTGCCATTTCTTAAAATAGAGATAACATACTTTTCATGATGAAGATACACAAACTTCAGAAAATAACAAAAATAAGGAAAACAACTCATAAATTATTATGTTGGACTTAACATCAGCTACAAATCTTTTTTTAATGCGGTTTCTAAACCTTAAATATTATTTATACGCCAAATTACTTAGGAAGTTAATATTATACCCCGGAAGACGAATTCAAAAATATCTGCATAGTTTATTTTTTCTCTGTTTAAATATCGCTTGATAACTATACAATAATTATAATATCAATGAAACATTTTAATTATAATAGAAACAGGGGCTTACTAAAATGCCTAACCAACCCACTACACATTTATAGCACTTGCAATAAATTTAATTTATTTATTGGTTTGTATCCTCCATGAACTTGTAAAAATTAATTTTATTGCTATGGCAACGAAAAAAAAAAAAAAAAAGATATCTCTGCTATTAAAAAGAATAAAATTTTTGTATTTGTTGCTGAAATGCAGATTTTTTTAAATTTTAAACAATAACTTAATACAATGAAATGATTTTAATTATTTTTTGATATTATGTAAGATAGAAATATTGTAATACCGGCATATCGCAGGTTTTATTCTTTTTTTTCTAACATGACATCATTTACACCTTCAGAAATACTCATCTTTTCTTAAATAAAAGCGTGATTTATGCAGTTATTCAAGAATTCTTTAGTTTCATAAAATATTCACTATAATTAAATAGAAATGGCGCAGTTTATTGAAATATTTTCATTTGTGCACACCACGTACCTTTAAATTAATAGAAGTTCACTTTATTTAGATGCAGGAATTAAAGTCAGTGAATATGACATCATTACTGACACAGCAATAACAATGTATATTATATTCATGGAATAAATTTATCTGGTTTCTTTATGACGACATTTTCTCCATCGACAAAATTTCACTTTAGATATTATATTTTATTAAAGTTTATCTTCTGTTATTTAACTTACATAATACTTAATAATATTACTCAGTAAATAATCTGTGTATTTCAGGTATGTGCAATCATTTTATTATGATTAAATTTAACGAAAACCTTTATTTATTTTTTTGTTTGTTTGAAATGCGATTATACATTCACCGATGAGATCAAACTCCTGATTGGTGGAAAATAATGAAACAAAATAAATTTTGAGAAAAGCTTAACCTGTTGCCACTGTTTTGTAGAAATGTCATGAAAAAGCTTTTAAAATTAAAAATAAAATATAAATATTGAAATAAATTAAAAATTAGCCAGAGTGGGCACATCTACACGTAAACAGCTTTCATTTAAAAAAATAATTATCAAAATCGGGCCAGTAGAAAGCTCAGGGCTGATGACCAAAAAAACAGCCAGGTGTTTTAAATATATAGATTTTGTATCTCATAGAACTAGATTATTGGAAGAATGATATATTAAATCAAGTGCAACTGAATTTCTTTATATAAATCTTAAGTTAGACAGACTAATTTATGCAATTTCTTTCATTTTCTTCAATAGAAATCAGTTTAAAGCAGCAACATTTATGTAAATATTTTTATTTTGTGAAGAAAAAAATAGAATTCACACATATATATGCATATATATATACTACAATTTAAGCAACATTTATATTGCAATAGTATTAAATTGGATTATCTAAAAGTCAATGTCAGTTATATCTATAAAGTTAGATCGTAAATGGCAATACACTTTTACTAGTTTAGTTTTGCTTTTGTATGCCATCTGTAAGCAATCTTTTAAAGTATCTGGATACATTTTAGATTGGATTTTATTAGGGTTTTTTGGATATTATCAAGGTTATTTAAGTTAAAGAAATATGGTTCAGAATGTTTGAAAACAAGGTACTTATACTACTAAATACAATTTAAAATAACTAATTGATCACAAAAAGTTTATGAGGTCAAAGGTTAAAAGGTTATGACAATAATAAACATTATAATTTGCTTTTACAAAAATTATTAGTAATAATTTTAACAATGAAATTATTAAAGTACTATACTAAAACTTTTTCACTCTTTTTTTTTTTTTTTTTTTTTGTTATAACAGGATTTCCTAGCAAAACATGACTGGCAAATTCCTTGACTTTCCATGACCAAATCTCAAAAATTTCCCTGACTTTCCCAAACTAAATCTAGAAAAATTCTCTGACCAAACGAGCATACAGCAAAATTTGATACTTATTTTCACAATCTTTTGCCAAAATTAGCAATTTTTTTCTGCAATCATACTTTAATCTTTTAACTGTTTAATGAATTTTGTGTCATTTTTCATTTTTTCACTCAAATGTTTTCCATGACTTTTTTAGAAATTATTTGTAAATTCCCTGACTTTTCCTGTATATTTTGAGATTTTCCTGACTTTCCATGATGCTGGGAACCCTGTATAATCTGTCACCATTTTTGTGTTGAAAATTACTGTATAAACTTTCATTGAACATTGAAGCAGGATAATAAATGTTGAGATTAATCTTAAAAGCTATAACAATACAAGCAATCAGGATAGGGATCACATTTCAAGCACCAGGTATATATTAAGATTTAAAAGCACTTGGATGCATTTTAAAATATATAGCCATGAAAATCTTCCTTATTTACAAACTAATTTATTTTATGGTAATTTTATCAATACTTAGAAATTCTTTTAAATATGGTTAATTTGAAATATATTTAAATTGGCATTTATCTTTCCATTCTCATATCTTAGATTAAATAATGATACAGTTGTGAAAACAAGAGAAAATTTGAAAAAACCCACAAATGGGTTTTTGATGGGTTTTTTCAAGTGGGCCCGCCCGAAAAAACCCGGGCGGGTTTTTTCGGGCTGGGCCCACTTTGGCGAACCCTGATTCAAGACCATACGCACGAAGTGGGTCCTAGAAGCTAAGTCGCCTACCCTTCACCTAGAATAAAAATTCAAGTATTCAAAAAATAAATATTATATTATCCCAATCTACATGTCTTCATGTATGGAAAGGGATGCCATTTCTTCAAACTCTCTTCAAGATGACAAAAATACCTTTTGATCTTGCTAAGAAACAATTAAAATTGCACTTTTACTGTCTCATATATTTTTAAAAAAATAACCAAATTACTCTTTGATGATAAGTATGTCTCACTTTGAGAATGTTAAGATTATTCTTTATATATATACTGGATGAATTTTAAAATGTTTTTTAACATAATTATGGTATAATGTTTAATAATTTACTAAGTTTGTGGGGATCTCAGTGCTGAATTAAAATAGATAGATAGTATAAACTTTTGATTTTTAACTTACATCGTAGCACAATATAAACTATGTTGTAGATATCTGCCGAATTGCAAAGTATTTGTTGCTGTTAATAATACTTAATTCTATTCTGCTTCTCAATAATGAAGCCGTAGAGAATGGTAGCAGATACTGCAGATTGTTTTAGACCTTGCACATTATTAATCTAACAGCTTAAAAATTAATTCTGGGCTAAAAAAATTGATAAAATTTTCGTTACCTGAAGTTATTGTATTTTCTAGTTACATTTTCTTCATAGCACAAATTTTGCTAACTGGGTTACTATAAATTCTTATGGCTATGGTAGTAAATTTCTTCAGCAATGTTGGGTCACAGATGAATTTTAGCTTACTGTAAATTGACAGAGAAAATTATGCTAGTGTATTGATGAATGTTTCTGTTTTTATCTTTACACACTTAAACAATCATATGAATAACTTCTAATTTCTAATTTATGTAAAACTGTATAGAATGTGGCAAATTCTGTTTATTTGGGACAGCCATTTAATTAGGATAAAGTGTTAAAAACAAAATCATAGAATATTATTGAATTTATTTTTGATAATTAGCTGTTTTACTTAGTGTTAACAGTCTACTGCCATTTTTCTTTTATCTTTTATTATTATTATTCAGATTGTTTCATTACCACCATTTTTGTAAATAGTATTAGTTTGCCTTAATTTCACCATATTAATCTACAGTCACCGCAAAAAAAATCTTGACATTTATTTGCAATTTCTTATGTTTTGTTAAATATCTAGAAATATACTTGAGGAATGACTCTGAAACTTCAGATGTATAAACAAAATAGTACAGGTCATATATTTTCCAGAGAATTTTTTTCCAAAATCCAATAGGGGACCATCAACAAATTGAAAAAGAACGAATATCTTTTGAATAACCTTGTCATAACTAATGTAGCAAAAGCATTCAAACTTCAGATTATGATTAAGAGGATTATGGCAATAAACTGTGTTAATTTTTATGCGGATAGCACGTGTACTCGTAGAGATATTAAGGTTTTTATAAAAATGGTCCCAAAATTTGCCAAGCTTTTTGCTTATAATTTGCAGAGTTCTTAATAAACTAGTTGGATGTGCCAATCCCAAAACTTTCTTCTATCTCATACATACATTTTAATATTAAAAAAATAGTTACTCATTTTAATGCTTTAAATAATTTTAATTCAATACATTACCAACTTTGATTTTCATCTTAAATTTCTGCTTCAATCAATTAATCGGAGTAAAAACGAATTTCCGTCTCTGCATGAGCCGATGGACAATAGAATGATAAGCAGATTTTTTTTTTCAAATTCAGGGAGGACCTACTTGCCTTACCAAAAAATAATCATATACAAAATGTTTGGTTCAGTTCTAGAACTAACTTCATACACTTTTATGTGGTGCAATATTGAAAATGGCATAAAATTCGGTATTGCAGTGCCCCCTTCCGGCGGATTTTTTTCAGATTCAGGGCGATCCAACTAGCCATAGCCATACACTTACACAAAAATTTTCGTTCAATTCGATGCATAAATTCATGTACTTTTGGTCGGTACAATATTGAAAATGGCACAAAAATCGCGATTGCAGCGCTCCCTTCCGACGGATTTTTTTTAATTCAGGGAGGACTAACTAGCCATAGTCATACACATACACAAAAAATTTGGTTCAATTCGATGCATAACTTCATATACTTTTAGTCGGTACAATATTGAAAATGGCACAAAAATCGCGACTGCAGCTCCCCCTTCCGGCGGATTTTTTTCAAATTCAGGGAGGACTAAGTAGCCATAGTCATACACATACACAAAAAATTTGGTTCAATTCGATGCATAACTTCATATACTTTTGGTCGGTACAATATTGAAAATGGCACAAAAATCGTGATTGCAGCGCCCCCTTCTGGCAGAATATTTCAAAACTGAAGGAGGACCTGCTTGCCACAGCCAAAAACATTCACAAAAAATTTGGTTCAATTCTATGCATAACTTCATACACTTTTTGATGGTAGAATGGCGACACACAGACACACACACACAGACACACGGACAGACAGACATTTTGTAAAAACATGTTTTTTGGAATCTCTGACCCCTAAAACGTGTAAATCCGTCAAAAACCGGAAGTCGAAAAAAATTTCGATTACAATACTTTTTTCTATTGAAGATAGAAGAAAGTAAAAACAATGTTCTTTACAGAAAATATGACAAACAACATTGTACATAACACCCTGTAATCAA
Source organism: Maratus speculifer (assembly GCA_964019185.1). Lineage (NCBI taxonomy): Eukaryota > Metazoa > Arthropoda > Arachnida > Araneae > Salticidae > Maratus > Maratus speculifer. The sequence goes on from OZ025294.1 coordinate 282,418,987, forward strand.
ATTAAAAAAATATTAATATCTGTATGAAAAATGAGCAGGTTTACTAAATAAATTTTCTCTGTGCATGTGTCAACTCTATTAAAATTTCATTTGTATATTGTGTTAGCTAAATATATAGAGCAACTTTCATTAAAGTTTCAAAATCATAGCTTGAAAATTCTGAAAGTTATCGTCGATAAAAGTAGATCAAAATCTGTTTTTCCCAAAATGAGGCAAAAGGATGAGGAGCTGTATCCAAATATAGTAAGTAGTATGTGCAATATTGTGTAGACACTAATCAATAGAATATGGATACAGCTCCTCATTTTTTTGTTTCATTTTAGGAATATCGGATTTTGATCTTATTCTTTAGACGATAATTTTCAGAATTTTCAAGCTATGATTTTGAAACTTTAACATAAGTTGCTCTATACATTTAGCTAACACAATATGCAAATGAAATTTTTATAGAGTTGACGCATGAAAAGTGAAAATGTATTTAGTAAACTTGCTCATTTTTCATACAATTATTAATATTTTTTAGTTTTGATTACTGGGCGTTATGTACAATTTTGTTTCTCATATTTTCTGTAAAGAACATATCAAATTATCATTTATTTATTTTGGTACTACTCTGTTATCCCGTCGACCAAAATACTATCACCAAATTATAAGATTAAATGCCAATAATGGATGATCATGAGTGTCACATTCAATAACATTAAATATGATTCACATGTTTAAATGTCATTGATTTTTATTTCGACTTTTTATTTGTATTTTTTTTAATATTCCACTAATGATTTGGGTGTGAATGCAGTTTGCTCTCCTTCTTGGCGTGATTTTCAAAAATTGCCAAATTGGCGCGTTTTTGCGTCTTGTCTCCCGGAGCTTCTTGCTCCAAGGCCCGCCACACACCACAGAGACATGCGTCAAAAATTGTGCAACATGGCGCAGTCAAACCGGTTTTTTCTTAGATATCAGGGTGAATTTGTCTCATGTCGCACGTTTTTTCGTTCAATGTTTCACTAGTGTGTGGCGGGCTCAAGAGACACTACGCAAAAACGCACTTTCCAAGATGGCGGCAATCAAAATAAACAAAAAGCACATAAAATACAAATCTAAAGACAAAAAAAAAGGAAAATTTTTACTTACCCAGAGCCGCTGTTTTGCTCCGGATTGACTGGTCAAACATATATCAGGGTGAAATTGTCTCATAAATAAACTCACTCGTTGAATGCGAGACGCAACTCCCAAAAACAATGCTACAGGAAGCAACTTCTAAGCGGGAATAACGATATTCGAAAATTTAAAAGCTCTCTTTCAAGACAAAAAGGAGCGTCCAATCAGAAACGGCTTAGAAATAGCTCTCTTTCAAGTTCTCCTCTTTTGTCCAATCAGAAAACATTTAACAAAAAGTAGCGTCAAATCAGAAACGGCTTAGAAATTGGTAGAATACTTAATCCGGAGCACTCCTTAGGATTGCCATATTGAAAATCCGAGAGGAGAAAATGAAAATGCAGGGTTGCCATATCGAAACATTTATCGCTAAAAAAAAAAGTCGCCTTCGCGAAGGAGAGTAAACTACATTTCATCCATGATTTGTTTTATCATTATTTAAAATAAAAATTATGTCAATATGTATAATTTGGCAATTTGTAGATTTTGGCGAAATTGGTCGATGGGATAACAGAGTAGTACCCAAAAAAGCAACTCTAAACCCTGAAGATCATAACCACATCAAAACATTTATTGAAAAAAAACAGGACATAGACGTATTGTTACTTATGTATTAACGCCACCGCAGCAATAAAGGGCAATATTGTTGTTCGCATGCGCACGCAATCATCTTTTGGATTCCTTGTTGCCTTGTTGTTTTCTGATTTTTGAAGCCATTTTTTAGGTGCTTTAGTGCTCGTTTAGGGCTTTTTTGGCTCATTGTTTGGTGCGCGTGCGAACAACAAGATTGCTCTTTATTGATGCATTAGTGCAACTTCTTCTGTGTTGGCGTTAATATGTAAGTAACAAAGTGTTTTTGTAATTTGCAAAAAATATTTTTTACTCTCAACCATAAATTCAATATTACTGTAGGTATAGAATGTTTTTTTTTTCCAAAATTTATCTATGCTCAAGTATATACTGTACATACTATTCTAATATCGATTTTGTCATATTACTATTCTAATTATTGTTATTCTAATTTATCTGATTACTATTCTAATATCAATCGTCTTATAGGTCTTTCTATTTATAAAGAAAATCTGGTACTTACGTATTAAGGCCACCGCAGCAGAAGTTGCGCTAATGCACCAATAAAGAGGAATTTTGTTGTTCGCACATGCACAAAAAAATGGTGTCAAAAAATAAGCAAAAAAAAAACCTAAAAAATGGCGTCAAAAATCAGGAAACAACAAGGCAACAAGGAATCCAAAAGATAACTGCGTACGAATGTGAACTACAAGCTTGCTTTTAATTGGCACATTAGCACAATTTCTGCTGCGGTGGCATTAATACGTAAGTACTGAAAATTTTTCTATCTTGTGGAAATTATGTAATTCATTGTTAAAATCAAAATCAACTGTATATTTTTCTGCAAAATTTTCTCCAGATGGATAAAATTTCCCTGTATCTAGATTGCCATACACATATTCTGCATCCTTGGATGCTACTTTACATTATGGTGAAGAAAGTTTTAAGACTATAGTTTTTAGGGTGTATAATTGTAGTAGATAAAATACCAAGTTTAAATATTGTAAAATTATATTAGTAAGCACTGACCAACACAGGGATAACCCCAATGACAAATTATTCCACAAATATGGACTTAGTTTGGTTTGTTCATATACAAGTGTTTAATATAGTAAAGGTTAATTTTATAATTACATTTAAAAACTATGATGTGTCAGAGTTGAAATTAAAAAAAAAAATTAAACTTTAAGAATGACACAGATCTTTGTGAAACATGTAAAAATCAAGGTCAATATTGTTTTACAGAAGTTTGAATAACTATTTTTTATATAGATGTATGTATATATATTTTTCAATATTAAACTTTAACTAAATGAATAATTAAAAGCATACATTTCAAAGTATCTTTCAGATTTTGTACAGTTTGATAAATTGTTATTTTGTTAACAAAAATGAAAATGACCAAAAATTACCTCAGGAACTTAATGACCAGGAATTACCCTGGTCTTTAATATATTTTGGTACTTTCAGTTAGCCGAGTACCAGTGTTGTATATACATATATGTAACGACTTCAGGAGTGTCAGTCGTGGCATAATAAGTTGGACTCGGGAGCCTTTTGTTGGTTCAAACTCTGTTTATTACACCGCTCTTCTTACAGATGGATTCGCGAGTCCGGTCGGAGGTCGCCCGAGCCGTTTGCACGGATTATTGGTAGTTACATGGCCGTATTTTCTGCAGGCATCTCATAACTGCTAAATCTCTCGTTTTTCGTGTGTGTTCTGGGTAATATGTTGGGGATTGTAATATTTTGCAGCAGAGGGCACCGTTGTGGATTTGGGAGGAACATTTAATTTAATTGGTTCATTAGATTTTGATTGATATGTGGTCAGAGCCCGCACAATTCCCAGGTCTGTGACGTCTAAGCCTTAACCACAAATGGCTGCAAAAATCCCTTAGATCATCAATTTTAATCTTAACCCTCCAAGCGTCTTGCAAATGGATAAAATTGTAATGTTGTTTTCTCTGCATTTTGTTTTAAATGCTAATAAAATATGATTCTTTCAATATTACATAAAAAATTGTATTTAGGAATATAAATGTAATCCTTGAGAGTCTTAATCATTCTTCAGTGCTTTGAAAATTCATTGAATTTATAGAATTATAATATCTTAAACATTGCTTATATTGCAGTGAAACCTGGAGCTTAGTGTACGGAATATTACGGGCCAAACGCTTGAGGGTTAAGGCACATCCAAAAATGATATCAGAAAGTAATAAATGTTAGGCTGGAAAAGAAAGTTAACAGGAGCAAAATAGCATTCAGCTTCAGAATTAACGTTAAAAAATATTAATTGGAACTTTAAACTTTTGAATTCAATTTTAAATTTTAGTTTTAAAAAAGGGTTAGTTTTTATCCTTTCATATATATATATATATATATATATATTTATGCACATAGGTCTATGTATACATACGTATGTATATATAAATACACATATGTGTGTTTATGCACATATATATAGATATATACATATAGATGTTGAACTCACTTATAGCGAGTGCGAAGGAACCGTGTTATTTACTCATTAAAACCAGGTTTTCATTAAAAACAGGTTCATAAAAAATCATGCATCTTACTTTATTAGTATACTACATATTTTATTTACCGTAATTTCTGGAAGAAACGCCGCGGCGGCGTAAACGCCGCATCGTGGAAAATCACTCAAAAAAATTTAGAAAATGGTCGTAAACGCCGCAGATGAAATTTCCGCGGTAATCGCGGTTAACATGTTAAAAAGAAACACATTAATAAGCTGTATTAAGAAATCATAAAAATGAAATTATTAATCAGAAATTAATAAATAAATACAAAATTAATTATATTATTTAAATACCGTATTTTCGGAAATAAGCGCCGCGACGCATACGAATTTAAAAGTAAAAATATGCTTAGTGTGGCGCAGCAGATACGGTGATTTTTTTTCCTAACAGTACCGTAAAATACCGTTAATCCGCCCCCCCCCCCCCCAAACGTGACGAAAAATCATAAAATAATTAGAGAGGGGCGCTTACACAGGATTTTTCCACGATCGTTTCACAAAATTTTCAGGAATGAATCGTGAGTCTTTGAATGAATCATGAATTTTGATAATTGAAGCAATACTTGAAAAAAATTTGGTTTAAAAAAACGTAAATTCTGTCGAAAAACTCAGAAAAAAGGAGAAATTTGTAAAAAAAAGCATGAAATCAATTAAAAAAATCTTTAAAAAAAAAGCACATTTCATAAAAGATTCATGATTCATTCATTTCATCATGATTCATCACTAAATCTTTGGAACGGGGGAAAAACTCCGATTCAGAACAAATTTTCTGAAAGTTATAAAAGAAGGGGAGGGGGAAATTCAGGATATTCATTCGATAACGCAATTTTCGTTTATTCGTAATCTAATGCGAAATTTGCGTAACTTTTTGCGGTCTTTTAATGAAAATTGACATTTTTTTCGCGATATTTTGACGAAATTGAAATTAATTTGTTTTTGCAACCATTTGTCAGAATTCGCGATACATTTTATATCCGAAATTTTGGAATTATGATCTATTTTTTTTTTAATTTTCGGAAAAATTCAGAAAAATATCACGCTTGTTTGAAAAAAAATGCTCGTAAACGCCGCATCGGTAGAAACGCCGCATCGCTTGAAATTTCAGTTTAAAACAGTAAACGCCGCGGCGTTTCTTCCAGAAATTACGGTATTTATTATTTTGGTACTACTATGTTATCCCATCGACCAATTTCGCCAAATTATACATATTGACATAATTTTTATTTTAAATAATGAAAAAACAAATGATTAGTGGGATATTTATAAAAATACAAATAAAAAGTCGAAATAAAAATCACTTAATGACATTTTCAACACGTGAATTGTATTTAATGTCATTGAATGTGACATTCACGATCATCCATTATTGGCATTTAATTTTATAGTTTGGCGATAATTTTTTGGTCGATGGGATAACCTAGTAGTACCATTATTTCTGTACAGTACAAAAAAAAAAAAAAAAAAAAAAAATTGGTTAATTTGCTTTAATTTGCCTTTTTACTTCCTTCTTGTATTATTGTTCTTTGGAGAAGACTCGTGGCCTTAAAAAATCATCATTTACTTCCCTGGCTTCAAAAAAAGTTTGAGTTTTTCTGTGCACTCAAAAGACTTTGAGTATGTTAGGAGTGGTTCAGTTTGAAATCCTTCACATTCCTCGTTATCATTGTCACTTTCATTTATTTCATCTTCTTTAGCTTGAATTTCAGCTACAATATCCTTGGAAGTAGATATCTCAGAAGTGATAACATTGGCATCAACAGGTACATAATTTTCAAAATTTTCTCTACTCATTTCCAAACTTTCCAAGTTGTTTATTTCTACTTCCTCAGGCATTTTCTCCTCTTGAGAAATGTCCAATCCAGCCTTACGGAAGCAATTGATAATTCAAGTTGATGCAATGTTTTCTCATGCATCATTTATTATTAAATGTATCGCTTCCAGTATGTTTATCTTAGCATTTGAGTTTGTTCCTATTTTTTTGCCTTCTACCTAGAAGCATCAAAATCAAGTGCTTAAAAAAGTTTGATTCAAAGCTTCTGATGACCCCTTGATCCATAGATTGGATAAGACTTGTAGAATTCAGTGGTAAAAATTCAGTCCTGATGTTTGTGAGTCATAAAGTTTCTGCTGTGGTCATAATCAACTAGAAGCTTTTTTACATGCTTAAAACATCTAGGACTTTTTGACTTACCAATAACCAACAGTTTCTTCTTGTCAGTGTCAGACGTATTAGAGCACACTAAAGCTGTCAATCGATTCTTAAAGAGCTTCTCTCCAATGCACTTTTCACCCTTGAATTTAAAAGTCTGCTGTGGAGTTAAGTTGTAGAAAAACCCTGTTTCATCGGCGTTGTATATATCATTTTTTGTGTATCCTTCTTTGATGACTGCCCTCTTTTCACTCATCCATGTCGTATCTCCTCCATATTTGCAGACTTTGCTTCACCGCAAATTTTTCTAAAGGTTATCCCATATCTATTTTTGAATCTATCAAACCATCCATTCAAACATATAAATCCATAATAGCCAAATTATTCAGCAAATTTTTCTGCTTGAAGTTTTAAAAGTGGCCCACTTACAAGAAAATCTACACTATGTTGCACTTTCATCCACTTCAAAAGAGCTTTATCCAAATTCTCTTTAGCACATTTCTTCAAGTGTTTACAATCATTCTTATTTTGATCATAAACAGCCATTAATTTTTGTTGTTGTTGTTCTTTAACAAAATAGAAACAATAGTAGAAGAAAGTAAATCATATTTTTTGCAGATTTCAGAATTTTTTAAACCATTCTCTAATTTTCATAAAATTCTTGTTTTTTCAACAACTGATAAAATTTGATGTGTGCGATCTATGAATGCAGATCAAAGAATAATTTCCACATAAATCCCCTACCCTGCCACTTCTATGCTGAATAAACTTCCGTCCAATCATCAACCTCCATTCTATGTTTCCTCAAGGTCACCCTAAGCAGTCCAGGCACATATACTCCTCACGATAAAAAAAAAAAATGCTGACATGATTAGTTCTCAGGGTTTATGACTCATCACTGACTTTCAGAATGATAAAAGATTTTTTCCATGAAACAATTAGCTGAACTAAAGAAATGGAAATCAATAAAAATTTCCTAAATCACAAAAATTTTGCTTGTTATAACCTGGATTTGCTCATCAAATATGAGTTAGACTCCCATGGTCTTAGCATTGTATCAACCAAATATTTTTGTTTTCATTGTTAAATCTGGATTCTCGTTATAAACGAGTTTGAATGTATATGTATATATTACACAGGCTTCTGGCAAACCTAAAAACACCAATGTTTTTACAAGTGCAGGAGTTGACAGATGCTTTTTGCCAGCAACTGAAAATGTTTGCTGGCTGCCAGATTTTTTTTAAATTGAAATTATTTATTTATTTACAATTAATTTTTTTTTTTTTTTTTTTTTTTTTTTTTAGAAAATCTGATACATTTTGGACAACTACTGGTCTCTATCCCCAAACTTTTGTCTTGGCTTTATCTGAAGCTGCTGATGTAAAGACTATCACTATACTCTCATATAATAGTAAGTGATAAAAACTCTATAATACGATTCTCACCTTTATAATTTGTATTTAACTTAAATTTACTTGTACTTAAATTAATAAAAAGTAAAACTATAGACTAAAGAACTATTATAGTTATTTTTTATAAAATTGAATGACTCTGGAAATTTAGATTCAATTATCTTCTATATTCATTTTATCATGGCAAATAAGACATTATCATAAAGGAAAAGATGTGTTTCAAACAAAAGAGGCAAATTATTGAACCCCACAAGAAACTGACGGAAGGAAGTAATAAATATCCTGAAGAGGAGATACAGAGGTCACAGAGAAGTTGAAATATAAGCAGCAAGATGGGGGTGGAAATAATATGCAAATTTGGGGAAATACACAACCAGCATATTTATATATGCTTTCTATTTCTATTGGTGGAGACATACAACATACAATTACCATGCTTTACAATGAAAGAAATGAAGAATAAAAATGGACTTATCTCTTTTTGCTGAAAAAGGAGGATTTTTTTTTAGCTCAGTTTAAGGAAAAACTAAAATGTAATAGTATGATCTTTTGATCTTGCATCTTTAACTAAGTCTGTTTAAAAAAATATTTCAAAAGACTTTTGACTCTTTAAGTCTTTATCACACAGCTAAAAATATTGGCCTTTAAATATAGGCCATATAACTTGCTTGTTGCTATGCTTTTAGAATGCTCCTGAGGCCACTCAGACTCATTCCCATGGACGAATGATGAATGACCAAAAGAGAACTTGGAATGACGTCTGTATCAGCAAGCTATCACTATTTTTATTAACAGCTCTTAAGTATAAGTATAATATAATCCAGGAATTGAGTGAAAATACAACTCTTGAGTGATATTTTGCATTAAAAATAAGGTTATCTTATTTCTTAGTTTTCAGCATGTTTCTAAACAATAATTTTAATCTGATGTTTCAGGAAATTGTATTGCAATTTAATTTATTCTCAAACTTTAAATTTTTGTAAATAGTAATGTGTTAATAAACTCTTTATCTGTATTAAATTTTACTTATCTTATATTCTGTATTAAATTTGATTCATTATTATTTTATTGTTTTTAGTCTAGGAATAAATAATTTGATTTATGCAAAATAGGTTATAAATTGTTTGGTCATGCCACCTGATTAATAAGATTAAGATTCTTTATGGTCACCTATTATTCATATGCGATTCATAAGACATCTTTTGCTTCAAAAAAATCACACAGCGCTCTAAAAAATTAATTTAATCAATTTAATTAATTTAATATTAACTTAATTTTATATTGCACACCCGACTGTCCACAATCATGGTGTTTAACTATATGATTTTTTACGGTATGTATGCTAACTAAATTACTAATTCCTACTTATCTTTGTGCTGGAATTAATCTATTGGTTCAAATTGGTAAGATTTATTCTAAAATAATCAATGGGCTCAGTGCATTCCATCAGTAAGAAATCAAGGTACTACTAGGTTATCCCGCCAACCAAAAAATTATCGCCAAACTATAAGATTAAATTCCAATAATGGATGATCGTGAATGTCACCTTCAATGATATTAAATACGATTCACGTGTTTAAAATGTCATTAAGTGATTTTTATTTTGTTTTTTTATTTGAATTTTTATTAATATTCCACTAATTATTTGTTTTTTCGTTATTTAAAATAAAAATTATGTCAATATGTATAATTTTGCTATTAGTTTGGCGATTTGTATAATTTGGCGAAATTGGTCAACAAGATAACATAGTAGTACCGAAATCAATTATAGATTTATCTATTTTATTTGTTCTTTCTATGATTACACAGTGACCTCTCACTTATACAACTCTCTCGGTTATATGACAAATTTTCTTAGTCCTGTCCATGCTTTATGGGAAATAAAGTTAAACTTCTTTCAGTTATATGACATTTTAAGTGATTCAAGTGACTGTATATTTCTCACTCAATAGCTCATTTTTATAATATTCAAATTACAAATCATTCATGTTTCCTTTACCTTTATCCTTTCACCATTCTTAAAGTGTTTATTGATAATGAATAACTCATCTTATCTACCTTTGTGTATTATTAATTGTGAAATCTAAGGCAGGAGGATAATTGTATGGAATTCCTTTGTGCATGACAATGTGTAGAATGTGATGAAAGACTTTTTTCTGTCAGAACTGATAACTGCTGAAGAAATCTTTGAGGATATCAATATTGAATATGTTAGTGAAGCAGAAGATGAGAGCAATGTTCCAATTGTTGTAAATTTTTCAGAATCTAGTGCCGTTTTAAATGCATTAAAGAAGTATGTGCATCAAAATGATTATTCCCAAAATAGTTTGTTTCTTTCGACTTAGAAAAAGACATTTTCTCTTTTCTTTGATGTCAAACAAACTAATATCACTTCATTTTTTGCGAAAATCTGATCAGTCAGTCTTGAAAATAAACATAGTGATAGGTTAATTATTTTGTGAACTTTAATATATTTTATATATTTTTTCAAAAATGTATTTTATAAATTTTGGGTACTTTTCAGTTAGTTGGGCACCAGTGTTACATCTTATATATACATACATATATGTATATATCCATATCTGTAGTATATGTGTTGGCACAGATGTCATATACGCACAACATTTGCACGTGCTTTTTTCCCCTCACCAATTTGGCTAAAAATTTGCTTTTGAATATAAATTACAAATTGCATGCAATAACAGGACATGATTTTTTATTACAATATAAAAGTAATATAACATGAAAAAAATGAAAGAGATTCTAGTATTTTAAAGTAAATAAAAATAAATAAATGATAGTTGATATAAATAATTACTGATATAGTATATAATAAAAATAATTTAAAGAATTAAAATAAAAAATAACAGTAAAGAAACATGAATTTAATAAAAAGAGAAACGATAAATAAACAGTTATAAATAATAAACTTAATAGGTAACAAAACATTAAATATAATTTTCACAGTAACTCATAAATATTAATACTCATATTGAATGCATACAGTTGTATATTTAATCAGCACATTTCACTAAAATCTTTAACTTTTCCCATTATATTTCCCTAACAATTGTTATAAACTTATTAAAAGGATCTTTTCCTTGGCCACATGTGCAAAGCAAAATTGGCGGGGAGCCACGTGCAAATGTGGTGCGTATATGACATCTGTGCCTATATGTTTGCATATGCTATATGTATATATAACACTGGCACATGGCTAATTGAAAAGTACCAAATTTTGTTTAAAAATATTCTTAGTGCTGAAAACTTATCATTTTTAATATAAGTAAAATAATTAATGCATATAAAGGTAGAAAGTTGTATCATAAGATGCTCTCTCACTTATACAACTTTTTTCTATGGTCCCCTGAAAGTCATATAAATGAGAGATCATTGTAATTACAATAGTATAACATTAATTTATTTTATTTCTAATGGTGGGTCTTTTAATCAATTTACTTTTTATTTGTTTTTCCTTTTATTTGATTTATACTTAAATATTTTAAGTTACTTTTTATATAATTATGGGTATCTATCTAAAATTTAGTTTATAAATTGTTCCATTACCCTCTTTTACTTTTATTTATTTATTTATTTATTTATTTTTAATGAAATTTAATAATAGTCAATTTTTGGCATAGAGCCATTCTTGGCAAAAATACAAAAAAGGCCTTATATGTAAAATTACCAGATCCGACTTAAAAACCATAGAGCACCAAAAAGAAAGACATCTCAGGGATTACCATCTGGTAAAATATATCAGATTTTTTATAATAGAATAAAAATTAACCACTTCATGTAAAGGATTTTTAATTTTGGTGATTAGACTATGTAAGATAAAACTCATCATTAACATGAGGTTTTTGTTTTTCACATCTTTGATTTTTATACATATATATTAGTTCATTTAGCATTATATGGTATAAAAGGTACAATGAAAAAATATATATATTGGAACCTTTTTAATGCATTCAAAGTATGATGCTGTTTCAGCTGAGCATTTAAAAAAGAATATTTAGTCTAGAAATGCTCATTACCTAAATAAGCATATCAAAATAACTCGGATGTTAAAACAAATAAATAAGTCCATGAGTCTCAGTATGTAACTATAGCAAATTTTTGGTAGAAATATAGTGCTCAGAAGTACCGTTTCAAAACTTTCTTGAGAGAAGGTAAAAATTACTTTTGATTTTTATGTGCAGAGCTGTGGAGGAATTGATGCAGTTTTATTCTTTCTCTTACATGAATCTTTTAAGTTAGCCAAACTACTCATTGATGATTAATGTCTCTCATTTTAAGAGGATTGCAATAGAAAAATTTCAGGAAAAATTATGGATAATTCTTCATTTCAGTGCTTAAGGTATTTATTCTTTGTCAAATCTGACATTATCTTAAATTTTATACCATTTTTCAAAAAAATATTTTTGAAACACTCTGGATTATCTATGTCCTTGAGGGGCTAGCCTCTTCCAAATAACACCCTAATAGTGCTTATAATTATATTTTTTATTACTTACCCATCATACGTAGTATAGGGTAAGTCTTGCAATCGTTTTGAAAATCGAAAAAAATTTTTTGACGGATTTACACGTTTTAGATAGTGGAGATTCCAAAAAACATTTTTAGAAAAAAAAATTTGCCGTCCGTCTGTCTGTCTGTCTGTCTGTCTGTCTGTCTGTCTGTCTGTAAACGCTCTATCTCCCGAACAAATTGAGATAGAGACTTGAAATTTTGTATGTAGTTAGTATGTAAGAATGGGACGAACCCTATTTAATATCAGCAACCTCGATTATCCGGAACTATTTTTTTCGGACTCTCGAAAAATTCGTTCTGATGAAAGGTATATAAAAATTTTCGAATTTTTTTGTTCTGAGGAATGGACGTAAAAGGCAATAAAATAACACACATTTTGCATATAGAACGAAGTCGATCGGATTATTAGTTGCCGAGATATTTGTAATTTTGTTTTCCACATTCTTCGATTTTTCATGACCCTGTATTTCATTCAAATTTCAATTCAGAGGTATATTTTAATTGGAAATGAGACGCTTAATCCGACGCAGTTAATTGTTAGTTAATAGAATTATTATTTTTGGAGTTATAAGGATGTTTCTTTTACGCAGTTCGGTACTACTTGAGTAGTTTGGCGTTCTATATAATTTGTCGAAATCGGTACATCAGCAGTTCTTTAATATAGCATTACTATGTATATTAACAATATTTAAATTTTCTTTATGAATTGCAATGCATTGTATAAATAGTTTCACATGTTTATTTTCATATACATATCCATGATGGGTAAGTATTACGGTGGCCCCCAACGACTAGTTTTCATTTGCAATAGAATTCTACAGTTTTAACACTTTTTTATTTTGTTGTATCTTCTGTTATATTCATTTTCTATTTATTGTTTATTTTTAGTTAAAGATCTCAAAATTGAAAGGACAATCAAAGAAGATCCTGTTGACTTTGAAGATGTGCTTGAAGAAGGTTGTTTAATATTCATTTCTCATATTGTCACTACCTTGTCAAACTATCAAATGTAAAAATAGCCACGTTTCATGAAAACATGTAAACTTAATTGTGGATTAAAAAAACATAAAAATACTGAAATAACAAAATATTGTCAATTTCATCAAAATTTATTGCACTGGACTAAAAATTGGAACCAAACTTTTTTCATAAATGTCCAAAAGAAAAGCTGTGAAATGAGAAGAAGATTTAAAAATAGTATAAAAGTTTTCTGAGGGAAAAATTTACTATATTGAATTGAAAGACTGAAACCTTATTCCTTTTCTGAATTTAAAAAAAAAAAAAAAAAAAAAAAAAAAAAAAAAAAAAAAAAAAAAGGAGGCAAAACACAAAAAAACAACCAAACAACCTCTTGATTAATTTGAATTTTATGTGCTATGATTTTTCATTTTCAAAGATTTGCAGATTTTGAAGTGATTAAACATCAAATTAATAAAGGTAAAACCTATTTAAATGTTATATAAAATATAAGAAAATAAAGAAACATCCCTACAATAATTATGCCTTGAAAAATGTTGAAAGCAACCAAGAGTGATTTCTGATAAGCTCGTTTAATACAATAATTATAAAAATTATCTAGAATGGGAACTAATTTAGGAAGAAAGTGGGTATTAACTTCAAAGTTGTTGAATAAAATAGTTAATGCGAGATAATAGTTGAATACAAAATGCCTCACTTCTTTATTCAATTTTCTTTAGGAAATCATTTTATATAGATGATGTAATCTGTTTAATTAATGAAAGAACATTAGCTGTTTTTGTTAAAAGAACAAAATATTAAAAATTAAACAATAAAACACACTTGGGAGCTTAAATTCCTAATCAATTTTTCCTTTGATTTTATTAAAACTGGGAAAATCTTATGCATGGAAAAAAATGAGGTGTCAGCTGATGATAGGCTTGTGGAATTAATATAATTATTAACAGTCTTTCCTTTTCATTAAAATTGGTGTTTACAGATTGTATAATGGTATAATGTTTTATTTGTTTTCATTTTCTGTAATTACCAACGTCAAAAGTTCTGAAACCATGCAATTTATATTTTGTATCATTGTGTTAGGATATCAAACGTCACTTCTAAAAAAACCAGCATTGAGGTTCAAATCATTGTAAACCATTGATGGCTGTTAATTTAACAGAATTTAAAATAATATATTTCAAAAAGTATTTTATCATTAAAATAGCATATATAAATTTCATTACAATTGTAGTAAATAGAAGATCTGTCTGAAGTGTACATTAAATAGAATTTATATTCGAATAGTGCTTTATACAATTTTAGATAAGCGACAATACTTTCTCAATGAAATAACAAGATTTTCAAAGGTGTTGATGTTGTCATCTGTCATAAGCATTTAATTCTTTGATAATTTCTGCTACTTTTCATTACAATGAAATAACCAAATTGTTATCATTACTGAAATTGCATTAAAAGAACAAGATGTATTAATATTTCAATGAAGACTATCCATTGTTTTTACTAATTTGTCAGACCAGCTGTGTAAATATTTGCTAGAAAATACAGTAGAGGGCCAGAAATCCGCATCGTTTGGGAGAGGACATTTTGCAGATTTTGCAAATTTTAGGCCTTTGAAATAATAATAATAATGATAAAGAATAAATAAAAGCATTAACCCTTTCCGGCGCACTACTCTTTAAAGTTGGAATTTAAAGAAAAAAAAAATTAGGCAATCTATTTAGGCCTAAAGGAGTACACAAGTATTGTTTTGTAAAGATTGCACTAACCATTTTAATTATACAGCTGTTGCCGAAGTGGTAACCTCCCATAAGTAAAGCATTGATAAGCGCAGTGAGAAGCGCAGTGAGAAGAGCATTGCTGTGAAGCTCGTCTTACAGTAAAACATTTTACCCATTATTTAAAAACAGTAGAGTTTGATTTCTGTGGTGCTGCCATCTAGAACTCATAAGAAAGATTTAAAGTAGCCATTAGAGTAGTTTTTGAAATAGTCACGGAGTTTTTGTGTCTCTAAACAGGGGGAATTTTAGGTGTTGCCGACCTGGCAACACTGCGCGTTAAGGGGTTAATAGCAAAAAAAAATTAGATTATTAAGTTATTTTGTTATGAATGAAAAACAAATTGTAAACAATATAAACAAAACTACTTACTTTTTGAACTTTGAAAACATTTGATCAATTGTTGTCTGTTTCAAAACTTTAGATAGTTCTAATTTATTATTTTTTTGCAAAACTTTTTTTTTTTTTTTTTTTTTTTTTTTTTCAAACCAGGTTTCTTTAGTTTAACAGGGTTCGCACGGACCTTAAAAGTCCTTATAAACTCCTTATATTTCGATAGTCCTTAATAAGGATCCTTAAAGTCCTTATTTTTTATTGAAAGTCCTTATTTTTTAACGTGAGCTTAATATTATCGCGATCCGTAAAATGTTTTAAAAAAATCGCCAAACATTCCAGGGATGATTCTCGTCCGAAATTTTAAGGCATCTTCTACTGAAAATTTGAAATTGGGTTATCAATTCCGCATAGAGTTTATAGGTGTAAATTAACGGTCGCCACTCACCACGTGGCGATTAAAGTTGCAAAAGTGGCGACTAAAAATCGGCCATCGATCGCCACCCTAGTCGCCACTCGGCGATTGAAAAATCTTATTTGCTTTGTGAAATACAGCGTTTTTCATGGATATATTCATCTCTACTTTGTTTCCATTTAATTAGTGAATATTAACTAATTCTTTAAATTAAAAATCGGCCATCGATCGCCACCCTAGTCGCCACTCGGCGATTGAAAAATCTTATTAATTTGCTTTGTGAAATACAGCTTTTTTCATGGATATATGCATCTCTACTTTGTTTGTATTTAATTAGTGAATATTAACTAATTCTTTAAATTAAAAATCGGCCATCGATCGCCACCCTAGTCGCCACTCGGCGATTGAAAAATCTTATTAATTTGCTTTGTGAAATACAGCTTTTAACATGGATATATTCGTCTCTACTTTGTTTCCATTTAATTAGTGAATATTAACTAATTCTTTAACTTAAAAATCGGCCATCGATCGCCAAATTAGTCGCCACTCGGCGATTGAAAAAGCTTATTAATTTGCTTTGTGAAATACAGCTTTTTTCATGGATATATCCATCCCTACTTTGTTTCCATTTAATTAGTGAATATTAACTAATTCTTTAAATTAAAAATCGGCCATCGATCGCCACCCTAGTCGCCACGCGGCGATTGAAAAATCTTATTAATTTGCTTTGTGAAATACAGCTTTTTTCATGGATATATTCATCTCTACTTTGTTTGCATCTAATTAGTTAATTGGTTAATTCTTTCTTTCTATTGGATGCAAGCATATTTAGCAACTTTGTTGTATTTTCTATATTTTGGCTTTTTACCATGAACTCTTTATTTGGATTATGTTTTCAAGAAATAGTTTTTTTTCCTACAAAATATAGTCATCAATTTTAATTCCACATGCATTTCAAATAAATTATACCATTTTTACCTCTGGATGCAAAGAGATTTTAAGGACATTGCTGTATCTTAAATCTTTCACTTTTGCCATATGCTCACTAATTGTACCAGTAATAGTTGGCTAGTATTTTTTTTTTCTTTTTTTTTTTAAATTTATGATTAAAGTTTATGTAGGTGTCAAGAAAGATTGAAACATTATAGCCAATTACTTTAAAAATATAGGACAAAATTAGCACTCGCCACTTAGGCGAGACTGCAAATTTAGCAGCAGATTTCCTCCACCTCACCAACACATTGGCACTCTCTGATTTTGCCTTAATAAGACATCCGGAGTTTTGAAATCTCAGCAAAAGCAAAGAATATTTATATTTATCTGTACACTCGCCAAACTTAATAATTACCACCAATTTTAAGTAAGAATAAAATATCCAAGAAAGATGAAATAATTTTTTTATTTAAAATTTAAAAATACAATTTCCTTGTTTGTTTTATACAATGCATTAATATACATTTCAATATAGTTTATCACTTATAATTTTATCTGCAGTATTAATCACCAATTCATATTTTTCTACTCAGTGGAATGACAGTTTTATTTTTAACCAAATATGTGTAACTTTGTAACTCACTAGCCGCTAAATAAATAAAAAAAAGCCATTTTGACCTATTTTTAAAAAGTGGCTACTAACTTTTAAAAAGTGGCCACTAATGAAACTGGACCTACCGGCCACTGGCTACTAATTGAATTTCCCAGTTTTCACTTATAATAGAGTTGCCAATTTGTATGGTTTAGCGCGCGGAAAAATGCAAATTTCGTGAAAGGATCGCCGAAAAAAACACACGTTTCGTCAATATTTCGTGGGAAAACGACGATTTCGTCGATGTTTTTATCAACGAACTTTGTCAAAAGATCGCTGAAAAACACGAATTTCCTGTGCGGATCTCGGAAAAAACGGCAATCACCACATAACACAGATAAAACGCTTATTTCGTCTAAAGACCGCCAAAAACGTCGATTTCGTCTATAGATTGCGGGGATAACGCCGATTTCATTAAAAGTTCGCGGAAAAAAACGCCGTTTTCGGTAAAAGATCGCTTAAAAATATTTTGTCAAAAGATCATTGGAAAAAAAAACGCCGATTTTATCAAAAGATCACGGCAAAAACGCCGATTTCGTCCAAAGATCGCGGGGATTAAACGCCGTTTTTGAGAAAATATCGCGTAAAAATGCAAATTTTCGTAAAGATCGTCTAAGAAAACGCCGATTTCATAAAAAAAAAACACGGGAGAACGTAGATTTCGTCAAAAAATCGCGGAAAAACCGCCGATTTCGACAAAAAATCGCGGAAAAACACCCGATTTCGACAAAAGATCGCTATAAATCGCCGATTTTGCTAAATATCGTAGATAAATCGCCGATTTCGTCTGAAGATCGCGGATAAACCCCCCTTCCAGGCGAGGGGGTAACTCGCGGATTCCCCCCCCTCCCCCCGCTCCGCCGATTTCCGAAAATGCGATGTGAATTTCCGAAAAAAAAAAAAAAAAAAAAAAAAATTCAGCCAGAATCATCCCTGAAACATTCATTATCTGCCAAATATGGCAGCTGAAAAAAAAAAAATCAAATTTCTTTGTTATAATTCTCTTATTTCTGATTGGACATTAAAGCTGCCTCTTTCGTTTCCCGATTGCGATGTAGAAACATTGTATCCACAAACACCAATCGTAATCAGTATTCACTAGTGCTGTGAAAATAACGGCAAAATGAATACCCGTATGGTAACGTTGATTTAGAATTCTCTACCCGTTAAAAAGTATTCGTTTCGTTAGTCGTTACTGCTCAGAAACTGGGTATTCGCAGTCATCGAGCATACGGCATACATCGTATAGAATAATCTTTGGAAAAATTCGTGTTAATAAATAAACTAAAAAACTTTGTAAAATAACCATGCTGTTATTGTTGTAGCTCGAAACGCGTCCTGCTTAATTTTTCATTTTATGGTGATTTTACAAAGATTTTTAGTTTATTTATCCATTTATCGCCAGTGATTGCTGTGTTTTTCACTAGAATTCGTATTAGTTGGTGCTGCCATCTATCCGTAAAAGTTACATTTATTGAAATTTCGAACTTATGTTTAAAAAATGCAAATAGAATATTAAAACCGGGGCGAAAAGTGGCCTTAGCGAAAAGTCAATAATTAGGGATGGGGGGAGGGGGGGGGGTCAAGAAAATGTAGTGGGATGACTTATATATTTTTCTCTCTCTCTGTGACACAGAAAGATAAATTACTGCCTATTTACACTAAGGTTTAGTTACCATGTTTCTGATTAAACTGTTGTAATAACTTCATTTTATGCTAAGAAAAGAATAGGATTATAGAAAATTCGAGCGCATAACTAGTGCAGTATTAAACATCATGTTGGCTTCATATGTGCAAGTAAAATGAGCAAGTGTTGAAACACTTGTTTTAGTTACAATTTAGTATTTTTTTCAAAACTATGACAGGTCCTCAAAACTAAATTAGATTTTTCAATAGAATTTCATTTGGGTTTTTGGAACATAAATTCATTTAGTGGCTTGTAATCTTTTCGGGGGGGGGGGGGGGGGGCTGAGCCGCCCGTAACACCCCCTCAGCTACGCCCCTGATTAAAATGGAATGCATAATTGTACACAGGGCTATAATTAAATTTGTGGTGAATGAGTAATGGGGGGGGGGAGCTCATATTTTCATATACGTATTTCAATAGCGGGTTTAACGGTGAGGCCACGGATTCATGACGCCCCCCCTCCCCACACACACACACACGTGCGCTGTACTGCAGAAATATTCTAAAAATTACTTTAAAAAATAAACATACCTTAAATCCTTATTCCCCCCCTCGCCTTGTTCAATAATGCGAATCTTTCTGATTCTGTAAAAGGTCTACTCAAATCAAAATTAGGTAACATCTGACACATTTTTGAAAGCAATTTTAATCTCGAGAAATTTGCAAGTGTACTTGTTCGGAAACTATGAGATTGAAAAATGTTTTGAAAAATGTCAAACATTTTATGAAATTCGGCATTTTAAACTAAATTTCCGTACGCGACTGCTAATTTCTCCCTCATGATGACATTTCTGTGTTTCTCAAGTCTTAAAAATTATCGTAAAATAATTAATAACATTTCTAAATCATTTTATGCATTAATAGAAAATGAGAAACATTTCAATTTCTTCATTTCCGAATGAAATCTGTGTGAGTTATATATTTTGATATTCTCATATATATTTTGAATCACATTTTGATTTATCATTTAATTATCATTTGCGTTATCAAAAATATATCCACTTCTTATTTCTTTTTCTTGTCATAATAAAATAAGTAAATGAATTAACAAGCCATATGAAATCCAAGTGAGATTCGAGAATAACAAATACAAAAAGAATAATAGGTATTTAGAGCTGTTGCAAATCGCATGTATTCGTTAATAAATAATTGCAATAATACGACTGATTACTAATACTACCTCTAATACAAAATACCAAATCGTTTCTATTGAATACTCGTTGCCGCTGAAAAACTGAATGAAACAAATTTCAAATACTACCTTCATTTCGGGATTTATACGAACCCCGATTGTCTGCAAGATGAGAGTTAGTTTTCCGGACTTTAGACTCGGTATAAGTTATTATCACATACGGGTATTTCATTTAGTTGTTTAGGTATTAGGAAGAAGAAAGACAGAAATGCGTTTTATTATTTCAGCATCCGTTCTTTTGCCGAGTAAGTGTGAATTTGGAGGGAGTTTTTGAAGCAAAAAAAAAAAAAAAAGCTTTTAGAAGAACGATTGTTTGGAGATCGTTTAGGGATTATACTATTTACCTTAGAGATATGAAGTTTTATATGCATTTTTAAAACTTAAACAAAATAATTACGTTTTTTTTTTTTTTTTTTGAGATTACATATTATGTATTAATATTTCGATTTAAAAAAGAGCCATCGATCTAAGCAAAACAACGCGTGTTTATCATTTAAGAGTTTAATTAAACTATTTTTGTTTTAATTATGCATTTAAATTATGCATATTAAAATTTCCTTATAATTTCACTATAAAAAGAATGGAAGCTTATAGTAGAATAAAATATTCGTTATAGCTGTAATTAAGGAATAATGAAGTATTTCTGGAAAGAATTATGTTTGAAGGGTCACCATCAACGCCATGCGAAAGGGGGTCGAAGGGCGACCGCTCCAGGTGCGGAAATTTAGGGGGCGCAAAATTTATAATATTAACGTCATTTTTGGCCTATTACAAGAAAAATTTGGGAGGGGGGGTTGCCAAATTGTAAATTGCCCCGGGCGTAATTTTGTCTTCGCACACCCCTGGTCACCATATAAAAGTATTAGATTATAACTTGATCTTCAATACGAAATGCTATTCGATTTGATATCACTTCTATGGCCATCAGTGCCAATTTTATGATTTCATGCATTAGATTGAGTCTATGAATATGTTAGAAAAAATTTGCAATGTTAAGCGGGGTAAAACGTTTTTGAGAGCTCGCTTAATGCTATTTTTCATTATCGCATGTTTCACTGGTTTCACTCTATCTAGTGGACATTTCGATTCAAATACACAATAATATTTTTTCTTTTTAATATGTACGTATACTTATTGAGGTGGACTCGCGAGAAACCATGAACTATACAAACGTAAGCAGCGTTTGAAGTTAGTGCCTGTTTGGTCGGTTGCATATGGACTCCGATAACGGCTAACGAGTGGTATTTCTAAATAACGATTCGGTATTTCGTATCTTAGAGAATACCCGTTTCTTAGTAACGAATACGTACGGTTTGCAACAGCTCTAGTATTCACCATCTAAAATTTCTTTGAAATAGAGAAATGAATAACAAAGAAAAGATATTTCGCCAAATAATTGTGCCAATATGTTCTATAATCCACTGATCTGTGTTTGATCGTGGTCTTATTATTTCACTGGATATGTGTAGCATGGTTAACAGCACCAGTCTTTCTCTGCAAGAAATAAAAGGATATTAATTGAAGATGACTTAGGTTTTGTAAAGAAAAAAATATGGCTTATTGAAAAAGAAGTATCGGAGTTAGAAAATAAGGCCAATGAATTAGCTGATAAAGCTGAATCAACTAAAAATATTCAATTATTTATAAAATCGAAAAATTGTAGAAAATCTGCAAAAGAAAAAAGGAAGAAATTTCCTTCCTGACCAAAGAAATAGATGCTAAAAAACATTTTGTTACATAATTACATAATTATGTTTTATGTAAAATTTCAATCTATTACTTTAAAATTTAATGTAAGTAGTTATATGTACTGTTCTTTTTTAACTTTAGAATGTCCTTATTTTTCTTTTAACAAAGCCCTTACAAAGTCCTTACATAGTCCTTATTTTTCATTTAGCAAACTCTGTATGAACCCTGTTTAAACCGGGTTTTTTAAACCATCCTTTTTTATTACATATACATGCATATTTATTGATAAAAATAGACATTGTTGGATTATAAGTAGTATAAATTCATTTGAAAATAATTTAAATTAAATAATTACAGTTAATTATGTAGAAAATTGAAAAAAATCATATTTTAATTTAAACAGTTGTTAATAGTCTTATGTTCAAACAATAAGCTATTCTACACAGTGAAACATTGATGCTTTGAAAATCTTTATAAATAATCTTTCTATTACTCAAATAAACATTTGATGTAGATTGATGAATATAATATTCTTTTCCACAATTTTTAACAAAAATAAATTTGAGATACTTTTGGGGGATTTTTTTTTTTATTTTTATTTATTTATTTATTTATTTTTTTATTTTTTTTTTATTTTTTTTTTTTATTTTTTTTTTTTTTTGAGAGACAATTTGAAATCAACATTTATGGTCATTAGATTTAGCAGATAACAGAGGGGAAAAAATTAATTTGTTATTATTAAAATATTATAATTAACACCCAATTTTTGAATACTTTCTTATTCAACTTCGTATTTTGATTTTAATTCTTAAAGATAATCTCCCCAATATGAAAAAAAAATCTTTTATAGTTTAAGCAAAATCTTAAAGATCATCCAGTTATGTAACTCCATATTCAAAATCATTGTGCATGTTATGATAGATTGCTTTAAATAATTTGCATTTTTTAATGAAAATATTTTATACTAAATACTGAATATTTTTAGTCTATTTTATCTTTGATCAATTCACATATTCTAACATTTTTCTTTAGAGCCATGTAATTAATATGTTCAGCAATGCATACTGATTTTTCCTATGCATAAAAAAAGTAACCTAGACCCACTATATCTAATACTTATTACTGAAATAAAGTGCCAGAAGTAGAAAACATTTATATCCAATAACTTGTAAGTCTTAAATTATAAAGAAAATGAGAAAATATCCTTAGATTTATGTAATTAGGTTTATGATTAGATTTTAGATTTTTTTCAAAATCCTTAGATTTTTTTCAAAAAAACTAATTGGTTTTTTGAGAAAAAAACCAGTTGGTTTAAACCATGGTTAAAACCAATTGGTTTAAACCGTGCCATCCCTGCTTCATAGTGAAAAAAAATATCGTAAAATACTTAATGAATAAAATACAAAATCTTGCATGTGATAAAAATAGCAACAGAAACACATGTGCATATCTAATCTTCTTCTCTTCACTTCAGCCCCAACTTTTGCTTCATTCTTTGTAAAAATATGCCGGGACCCAGGTAGACTTTTTGCTTATTAGCGAAAGAAAATGACTAATCAGAAGGCTGCATTTTTGCAAACAGCAAAAATTGCCCAAAAAGACAGGTTTCTGATTTGTCAAACCCGTTTTGCTAATCAGCAGAAAATCTATCTAGTTTCCATCATTGAGGAAAATGTTCTGAATCAATCATTCACTTTGGAATGATGTCATTATTTATTTAACTTTGTTCTTTTAGCGGCACAAAAGAAAGATGTTTACATCTGCAAAATTGCGTGGATTTTGGACGCTGGCGGATTTGTGGCACTCTGCTGTATATCCACTTCACGAATAATAGATCAATAAGTTAAAAATTCTGTTGGCAAAAATTTTAGAGACTCTTTGTAGTGCATGGATTTGTTTCTTAAAAGTAGTTTAAACTTAATGTTGCATTTGATAGTTTTAAAAATCTAAAAGGAAAAATATATAAATATTTATGGCAAAATATTGAATATGCCATATTCTATATTTTGACAGAGTAACATTAAAAAATATGTGCATATTCCATACTTTGATATACAGTAGACTCCCTCAAATCCGCACTCCTAAAATCTCCAACTCTCTAAAATCCGCACATATTTTACAGATGTAAACAATGAAAAGTCAGTTCATATATAGGTGCAAAATTTCCTTTTTTTAGTGTTTATATCAATTCCATACATTTTTTAATTTGTAATTTTTGTTAAGGTTATTGAATTGATGTTTTTTCATGAAGAAAGAATAATTTATTTCTGAAAAAATAAAGATATTGCTGATATCATTGGTAATCACAATCTTACCACATATACTTATGTATTATAATCAAGCTTTTTTAGTTATTAAGTCTGGCTAAACCTGAAATAAAACTTCATTATTTTATGATCCTGGTGTGAATTAGTAATGTACTTTTATGAGGCAAGTTTTAATGAATAATTTAGGAAAAACACATTTCATATTTATAATGAATATTTAATTGTACAATAATGATTATTAACTTGACCTTTGCTTTTAGTATTTTAATCATTTTAAAAATTATCTAAATTTTTATTATTTTAGTTTATTACTTATTTTAATATTTTAGTATATTGTAAGCGTTCATTATACTATTGATTGCATTATTAATTACATTCAAATTACTGTTTAAAAATTGTAAAGAAAGCAATGACCAGAAATCCACAAAATTCTAAAATCCGCAAAACCTCTGGTCCCAAGCTGTGCGGATTTGAGGGAGTCTACTGTACTTCATTATCTGTGTTTCTAGATAGGATGGAAATATATTGATTTTCACCATAAGTATCATAGACAATGCCAAAAGGAGGCAAAGAATATATAAAAAAAAAAACATTTTTTTCTTTTGGTAGTTTGGCATGGTAACAACAATATCTGTTATTAAAATTATTTATTCTATAATGGCACATAATATTAGATTTTTTTTCTAATGGAAGATTTATTTTAATGTCTTTTCTTTTAAATAAATACATATTGTTTTGCTATTTACCTGTAAACCCATTGTAACTTCCAAATATAATATGTCAAAGATAAACAAGTGATAGAGAAGTAATTAGTAGTTGCTGTTATTAGTAGTTATCCTCCCTGAACTTTTGTGTATATCCTTTTGCTACTAAATGTGCTTTATATTTTTGGGTTTTACCTGTGTTGTCACGTTCTCATTTATAGGTCCATTTACAACCTATTATTTTTCTGTTTGGCAGAGAGTCTACAACTGATCATGTTTTGTTTTTCATTAGAGTGTTCATTTCACTCTTCATCGCCTCTATCCAATTCTGTTTTTTCGAAAAATTTTCCATATTTTTAACTTTCCTATAGTCTTTCGGTTCACTAATATTTTCACTTTTAACTATGTATATCAAGGTATGATAGACTTAGTCTATCTGATCGCCTAGTTTCCGTTATTTGTTTGACATGGACAGTGACTCTTAACCAGGGTTCTCACTGGGTTTTTATAAACATTAGCAATATGGCAAATAAGAAATAAAAAACAGTAAATTAAAAGAAAGTTAGCAAAATAGATTCAGCATGAAACATTGAAAAATGTACTTTTTACCCATTATTGTATCCCTATTTTACAAATGTTCTAAACTAACCTAATTTTTTGTAATTGCTTATAAAATAGAAATTCAACTATCTGCTACAAAAACTATTAAAATTTAGTGCATTCTAAATGTTCCCCAGTCCTAAATGTGTAAATGTTTCAAACATTCTTTTAACAATCTAAATAAAATTAAAAACAGCTATTGTTGATTTACTGTTGTAAAACATATATTAAAAATTGGTATGAGATTTTGGCTTAATAGAAAAAAAATTGACCGGCTAATGATTACTTTGCAAACATTTAATAAATAGTATGGTAAATGACTAATAATTTCAGCAAAACTTTTCTCTATTTGGTGCTTGATGAGAGTAATTTTGTTTGTATTTTTACTGGTACAATGCCAGTACAGACTTAATAATTAAGTGATAACAGATAAATATCTATAAAATATCTATATTGCATAATCATTCGTGTCTTTGGCTATTGCTAAACTGAATTGATATTGACACAGTATCTCACACAGAACATAGGAGTAGGGCAGATATATGACTGTCATGTATTACTTCACCTATTGCTCCCAATTTATCAATTAGCTCCATGATTTTAGTGATGTGGCTTATTATGTTGCCACCTTCTGCTAATTTGATATTGTATAACTTACTGAGTAGATATAATTTACTTGTTAAATTATGTTGTTTATGTATTTCTCTTAGCGCTTGCCAAGTTTATCTGGCTGTCTATAAGTTTTTCATGTGTATGATTTGTCTATTATCAATTGTTAATTAATGTGGAAGCTTTTTTTGTTGCTATTGGACCAAGCATCTGTTATGGAATTGGGCTGGTCTTCTATTATGTGAAATAAATCTTTTATAAGTAACATTTCAACCTTAAATTTCCAGGTCAAATAATTTGCAGCTGTAATTTTTTCAATAGCTAAATTATCTTTTGATGTAGACATACTTTCTTTATTCTAATTATTTACTTATAAGCATAAAAAAGAAAAATTATTTATTTTTGTATGGAATTAAATCCCACATTCTATGTGTATACGTTTCATTATTTATATGAACAAATCAGTTTTTATTAATTAGTAATGTTCCTCAATTGGTAAGTAAATTGGTACATACCAATTTTTAGACGTCTTCTTTTTTAAACATATAAAATCTACCTTTTTGTCAAAGTATCCAGGTTTGACAGAGAAGCAAGCTGCAGAACATCTAATTTTAAATATAGTTAAATATTTTTTTGATTTATAATGAACCTTGAGAAAAGGTAATTGTAATTATCATTATTGTAGATGAAAATCAACTGAGTCAACTAACATTTTAATCTTTCAATATGAGAGCTTTTTTGCCCTTTTACTCCATCAGCTACATGTTTTAGAATAAAAAACAGAAATATTTAGGTTTCAAGTGAAAGAATAATAATAATAAAATAAAAACAGTTATTTTAATTTTTTTAGTTCAAAATAAACATATAATGGTCCTATTTCTTATCATGGATATCAATGTTTCACAAATTGTAATTTAAAAAAATTATAGTCATGCTTGAGCTGTCAAAATTGTTGCACAATTTTTCATAAGTTCTTCGGGGTTATGCAGAAATTGAATAAAAGATAATTTATTGCTTTCTTGCTTAACTGTAAATATGGAATGGAAAAGAAATTACTGGTTTGTTTCCATCAAAATTCAGAAAAATAGAACATTCTTTTGACACAGTTGTAGTAAAATGTTTCTCTAAAAATACATATATATATACAGGGTGTCCGAAAAGTCTGTAAACGGTCGAATAACTCGAAAAATACATATGAGATTGAAAAACGTAAATATACGTATTAAATATTTTTAAATAAGCAACTCAGTGATACCAAATTTGACCTTCGTAACCGACCCCTGGGAGTCAGAGGGGGTCCAACTTTGAAATCTTAAATTATAACCCCCATTTTTTATTGCAGATTCGGATTCTACGGACAAAAATACGTAACTTTTGTATTTGATGTTTATTTCAAATCCTCGTTTATCACGGTGTAATTAAGCATATTAAATCGATACATATTTCGGCTTTTCCAACGGGATTTTCCCTAATCGAAACTAATTGGGGAGAATTTATGACATCAAATTCCTCGTCTTTTGCAATAATAGCGTTTCCTGAAAATCACCCGTGCCGATTATTTCGGTAGTGCTACACAGTTAAAAATTTGATCCATTTGCTGTAGCATCACTCCACAGCTTTTATAGAATATCTCTTTCATGACCAATGAGAATGTTCCATAACACAGTAAAGTACACTGTAAAAAACTAACACTTTTGTGCATCGTCACTCCACCACTTTTATAGAAAACGATTACTTTACTGTGTCATGGAGCACTCTCATTGGTCACAAAAGAGATATTTTATAATAGCTGTGGAGTGACGCTGCAGCAAATGGGTCAAATTTTTAACAGTGTAGCACTTTTGAAATAATCGCCACGGGTAATTTTAAGGAAACGCTATTCCTACAGAAGACGAGGAATTTGACGTCAAAAATTCTGCCCAATCAGTTTCGATTAGGGAAAATCCCGTTGGAAAAGCGGGAATATGTATCGATTTAATATGCTCGATTACACCGTGATAAACAAAGATTTGAAATAAACATCAAATACAAAAGTTACGTATTTTTGTCCGTAGAATCCGAATCTGCAATAAAAAATGGGGGTTATAATTTAAGATTTCAAAGTTGGACCCCCTCTGACCCCCAGGGGGTCGGTTTCGAAGGTCAAATTTGGTATCATATATATATATATATATACAGGGTGTCCGAAAAGTCTGGAAACGGCCGAATAACTCGAGAAATACATATGAGATTGAAAAACGTAAATATACGTGTTAAATATTTTTAAATAAGCTACTCATTGATACCGAATTTGACCTTCGCAACCGACCCCCTGGGGGTCAGAGGGGGTCCAACTTTGAAATCTTAAATTATAACCCCCCATTTTTTATTGGAGATTCGGATTCTATGGACAAAAATACGTAACTTTTGTATTTGATGTTTATTTCGAATCCCTGTTTATCACGGTGTAATCGAGCATTTTAAATCGATACATATTTCGGCTTTTCCGACGGGATTTTCCCTAATCGAAACTGATTGGGCAGAATTTTTGACGTCAAATTCCTTGTCTTTTGCTGGCATAGCGTTTCTTGAAAATCACCCGTGGAGATTATTTTGATAGTGCTACACTGTTAAAAAATTTTCTCATTTGCTGCAGCGTCACTCCACAGCTATTATAGAATATCTCTTTTGTGACCAATGAGAATGCTCCATAACACAGTAAAGTAATCGTTTTCTATAAAAGCGGTGGAGTGACGATGCAGCAAAAGGGTCATTTTTTTTTGCTATGTACTTTACTGTGTTATGGAACATTCTCATTGGTCATGAAAGAGATATTCTATAAAAGCTGTGGAGTGACACTACAGCAAATGGGTCAAATTTTTAACTGTGTAGCACTATCGAAATAATCGGCACGGTGATTTTCAGGAAACGCTATTCTTGCAAAAGACGAGGAATTTGATGTCATAAATTCTCCCCAATTAGTTTCGATTAGGAAAAATCCCGTTGGAAAAGCCGAAAAAGTATCGATTTAATATGCTCGATTACACCGTGATAAACGAGGATTCGAAATAAACATCAAATACAAAAGTTACGTATTTTTGTCCATAGAATCTGAATCTGCAATAAAAAATGGGGGTTATAATTTAAGATTTCAAAGCTGGACCCCCTCTGACCCCCAGGGGGTCGGTTACGAAGGTCAAATTTGGTATCACTGAGTAGCTTATTTAAAAATATTTAACATGTATATTTACAATTTTCAATCTCATATGTATTTCTCGAGTTATTCGACCGTTTCCAGACTTTTCGGACACCCTGTATATTTAATGCGTAACAGAAGTATATGATTTCTCTAATAATATGGAGGAAAATGCAATAATACATCCAAATGAGGTAGCATTTACTGAAATTTTATTTTGTATGGGTTGAAACTGCAACCTTCACTTATGTGTAAATATAAGCTTTAATTAAAGGATTTGATCAAAAAGGTTTTACTTCTTTACAAAACACCATTGTTAAATGTAAACTTAAATTTTCATTGTAAACCAGGAGGCAGCAGCACAATCACCTCATCAAGCTCATGGCTGAAATTCCAGAATTAGTTTAAAATCGATTTGCATATTAAAATGCAATTGGTCTGCTATGTCATATCCTGGTGGAAAACACTTGAAAACCCAATTTTAGCAGTTTACCTGTTGGTTTATCATTGTGTTTTCCTGTTCCCAACCCTCCATGTTTTCATACCTTTGGGTATAACTATATATTAAGCTATAACTTATAACTATATGTTAGGGCTGTAATGTACGCAATCAATGTAGTAAATAAAATGAAGAAGCCATTTATTTAAAGGTCAGACTGACTATACATTCATTGAAAAGATTTGATAGAATCTAACTTTATATCTAGTCTTTTTCTTTTTTTCCTAAATTGTTTTCTTGAAATTAAAATATCTGTATTAAAGTTGATGTTTTAATTTTAAAAACTTTAAAATGGAGATACCACATCATTTTAACACACATTTAGTTAAATTTTTTACATACACATATATGAAAAACATTTATTTTCTGTTTAGAATAACATCAATTTTAAAAATGCAACAATATAGTGAGACATCTGGATTTTTTTAGGTAAATAAAAATAAAATACACGTTATCATATTTTATCATTTATATCATATCTTAAGCTATTGTGTCATTTTCTAGGGTATGGCACCAAGAAAAAATAATTGAAATAGAAAATTTAAAAAGAGATATTTGTATTATGTTAAATTTTGGAAGGTGATACAAAAAATGGGTGTAAAGAGTGGTCTAATAATTTCTTAAAGTTAACAGCGACTGTTTCTATGTTCTAAAATGTATGTACAGCAATTTTTGTGCAAATCAGTCAAACAATGAAGATTTACATCGGGAACATACACACAGGGAACAGTTTTAATACATGGAGATAAAAATGAAAAAAATTATACAAATTATTTTCAAAAAATTTTATTATTAGTTTTAAAATACAGTTCACATTAAAATAATATTTTTTTTAAGTTTAATGGTCATTTTGTTTATATTTTTTAATAATTTAAAAAAGTTGTGTATAACTTTGATGAAATTAAATAAACAAGAATTTTTTAATTGAATTTAATTTAAAGAAAACATATTAAGAAAGTGAAACAGAAAAATACTTTCATTTGAAATCACAGTTATCAAAAACACCGCTTAAACTATAGATAGGTAGCATGATTACAGATTTTTTCTGGCATCATCAAAAATATGTTGTGTATTAGAAATGCATCCTAAAAGTACAGTCCTAGTAGTACAGTACAGCGATGTTATAGAGATGGTCACAATGATATGCACTATTGCTTTTGTTTTTATCACTCATACTTGCATAATTTCAAATTTTACATCATCCAATCAAACAAAAAATGTTCTTTCAAATTAAATTTATTTGAAAGCTGTTTTTCGATTTACTAAATCTTTAAGACTTTTTAAATAATTTTCATGCATGAATCTCTTTAAAATTTACCTCAACAAATGACATTCTCATTGCTGTTGTTTTTACCATCTATTAATCTTCTGTGATTAGTTTCTAAATGTTACCATCCTGGACACAATGTCCAAGTGAATACAAATAGAACTAAAGATTTTAAATTAATAATAATAATACTATATGCTTAAAGCCGGCATTTGGCTAAGGCCATGATTTTGAAATCTGCTATCAACAAAAAGACAGATTTTCTTTTTCTTATATTTTGTTTGCTGTTTTCAGTTCTACATTCTTGAATGTGATTTAACAGTAGCTTAATACATAAGCAAGCCGACAAATCTCTTATTTTCTAACTGGTTTAACTTCATCATGTAAAATTCCAAGTTGCAACAAAACATTATAGAATGCATGAAACTAATAGAACATAATCAATTTATCTTCCAAAACCTGCAACCAATTATTGATATCCAAACTTGAAACTGTCTACCATTATTTTTTGAAATAGTTGCTTCCATCAAATTAAAATTTTAGAAATCATAGACCTTAATGTGGACTTCAAAGACTAAATAACATTTCTAATTTTTTTTAAAAACGCTAATTTAAATGGAACAGACATTCTATTTCATATCATTAAGTCGAAAACTAAAGAAAGCAGTTTGCAATTATTACATATTTATCTCTTTTAACACTAATAAGCTTTCATTTACTTATATAACTATGTATAAAAATATATTTAATTTATCAATTTTGTTTCTTTCTCCAGTGCAGGCTTCTTGTTTTTTGTTCACTTGTGTGTATACAAAATAATTAATCACTGTGTAAGCATTTGATTTATCTTTTGTGTTGTATTACATATAGATATACATATGTATTTTTTTTTTATATATATATAAATTCTAGGTGGGGCTTGTTGAGCTCAAGCCAGTTAATAGGCCTCCCCACCTAGATGAATCTGAATCTTTTCTTTAACTTATGTTTTGTATCAATTTATGTTTGCTTTATCTTAGTTTAATATGTAAATTTGGAATTGAAAAACATAACTTGATTATTTAATTTCAAGCTGCTGATCTAAGAACAAAAAAATTGCCCTTTTATGATCTCTAATTCTGTAATTTTTGATAATTTTATTTACTATCATAATATAATATCTTAAAATTGGTTACTATAATAATTTTGGGTACTATTTGTTTATCCTGCTGACCAATTTCACCAAATTTTACAAATCGCCAAACTATTAGCCAAATTGTACAATTTATCTCATTTTTCATTTAAATAACGAAAAAACAAATAAATTAGTCGAACATTAATAAAAGCAAAAATAAAAAGTCAAATTAAAAATCACTTGATGACGTAATAAACATGTAAATTGTGCTTAATGTCAAATGAATGTGATATTTATGATCATCTATTATTGGCATTTAATCTTGTAGTTTGGCGGTAGACATTGGTCGATAAGATAACCAAGTATTGTTACAATATACATGGGTGGTCCCTCTATTCTC
This sequence comes from Maratus speculifer, assembly GCA_964019185.1. Taxonomy (NCBI): domain Eukaryota; kingdom Metazoa; phylum Arthropoda; class Arachnida; order Araneae; family Salticidae; genus Maratus; species Maratus speculifer. The sequence goes on from OZ025294.1 coordinate 282,451,640, forward strand.
ATTATAATTGAGTCTACTTGCAGTTTGTTATTATTTTAAGTAATTTAATTATTTTTTTATTACTAAAGTTTCTATTTAAAGAATCCATTCTTATTATTATTCCTAAAATTCAATTTTAACAGGGTTTGAAACTGTAGAAGGAACTCCACAACAGAAAATCTTTTCCCCTCCTTCATGCGAAGCAAGATATCTTAAATTTATCATAAAATCAGGACATGATCATTTTTGTGCTGTCTACAAAATAAGTGCTACTGGTATAAGTCTTCATATGTGATATTGTACATTATTGTTATATTGTTAATTTGTAATGTTTTATTAATTCATCTTTGTTATTTTCATAAAATAAAAAAAATATGATCCTAAATGTTTTCTTTTATTGCTTTATTTTTTATCCACTCTTATATTATGAAGATTATTTTAATTGAATTAAAACAAAACTTGGTAAACAAACCATACTAGTTCCCCCCCCCCCCCTTCTGGGTGAAATTATTGTCCTGGCCAGAAGTCGAACCTTGTTAAGTTTTATTAATTTGGCTTTGTTTTTTCCATTTAAAAAAAAAAAAAAAATTAAGATCTTGAAAGTTTATTTTTTTATTTATTTAATTTCTTTTAAAACTAGGCCAAAAGTTTTTTATTGCTTTATTTATTTATACTTAGATAATATATATATTATTAATTTACATTCTTTTTTATATTATGAGTATTTCAACTTAATGATTCTAACTGGTAAACAAACCATACCAGTTATATTTTTTTATTTCTTTTTGCCAATGAAACAATTATCCAGGACAGAAGTCAAACATTGTAAAATTATTAATTTGTAAAGTTTTATTAATCCAAATTTGTTATTTTCATATAAATAAAGAAGTAAGATCTTAAAAGTTTATTATCTTTTTTTTCTATTGAACTAAAAGTTTTCTTTTATTGTATACCTAGCTAATACATTATTAATTTACACTTTTTTTTTCTATTGGTATCCAGTAAGCCAAGTAAGAACCCACCTACCACCTTCCAAAAAATAATTTGGATGGAATATATTTATGTAGTTTCATTTTAAAAAAAAGATGTTGTACTTTAAAACTTTTGTCTCTTTTTCCCAGAAAAAAATTCTTGCTCCAGCCGTACACATTTTCATATACACTGTTCATTGAAAGGCTTTTTGTAAGTAATTCTTATAAAATAATAAATATAGGCTTAAGAAATTTCATTTTCAGTTAACAAGAATATTAAAATCTTTAAGCATTTATATACATATATATATATGTATATATACATATATAATGCAATGCATGATATTTCATTTGTAAGTGTATTTCATTTTTTGTGATTTTGTGACTTTTTTTTTTTCAATAGCATTAATTTTATTGTATATAAATTAAAAATAAATAGTGTAACTTTTTTTTTAATATTACTTTTTTATCATGTAATAGTTTAATGTTGTACAAGATGACTGCCTTCCCTAAATTTGAAGAATCTATAGATGGTGCTATTGCCACTTTCGGCAAAATATCATGCGATATTTTGCCTTTTATTTTAAAAAAGCTTGAAGTGAAGTAATTTAGTTTTATGAGAGTAAGATTTGGATGTGTGTTCAGAATACATCTCCTTTAGAGATGTTCTTTTGCGCTTAAGTAATTTTATGAATGTTTTACTGATTGTTTAGCGTTTCGTCGTGTGATTTGTATATAGTGTGTTTTGTGCTGTGTCGTCTACAGTAAAAATGTGACTAATATCTCTGTTCTATATTTTAAGTACCGAACATATCCCACAATGTGCTTTTTCTACATAGAGTAAACTAAACTGGTAATTTTTTCATAATTTGACCCATGCCAAATTAACATATTGTATCAGAAACTTTTTTTTTTAGATAAAAGTATTGCAATCATGAAATGAAGTACGATTTTTAAGACGAACATTAAATGCAAACAACAACTTGAACTTTTGTTTCATTTTGTGTCTTAATTCAAAATAGCTTACAAAAATGAAACCAGTTTAAAGAAATAATAATAATGCATCTAAAGCATTATTTTCTGCTATATTCTTTGCATTAAACCAGCCATATTCAACCTGACCCAAATTTTTTTTTATACCATGTCCGAAATACGAGGGCAAGTCAATAAGTAGATCACAAAAGCCAATAAAAAAAAGGGAAAACCAAGCTAAATACTTGAAAAGCATGTTTATTTATGTATATGTCATCTACATTTATACATTTGTCTTATTTATTTGTGATTTTTCCAATACCTGCTGCATAAATATTTTTGGACTGCTCTCTCAGCCATCTATGTACCTTGCATTCAATATCTACATTTGTCCTATGCTGTCTATTGTTGTTCGCTGTCAGCTTTAACTATATCCTTAACCTTCTGCATAATCTCAACAGGACGACTACTCTTGAACGTGCTCATCTTGTATAACTGTTTTCTCGTAAATTCAAAATTAACATCTTACAGTAAAATAATGCTGCCATCTACTGGCATATTTGGAAACAATTTACAATTGATTTCTGACTTGTCATATCGGTTTGTGATCTACTTACTGACTTTCCCTTGTACATAATCATTAATCTAAATTTATAAAATTAATTGAGATATGCTTAAAAGATATTCTGGTGTATGCATTTCTTAACTCCTTCAAAATCAAATTTCTTTGTATAATTTTTAATCATACATTCTTAACATAATTTGTGTGTGTACTGGATATTTTAAATATAAACTTTTGTCTCACCCATGGGTTTCTTTTTCTTTCCAGAAAACACACAGGCCCCACTTTTAAATTTTTATATTTAATAAATAATATTTACAGGAGAGCTCCATCAAAAAACACACTTAAAATGATGTTTATTGTCAAAATAGCTACAATTTAAAAAATTCATCCCCTCATTGTTCCCCCTCCTGAAATTCAACTCCAGGACGCGAAATGTTCATAATATGAAAGAGTGAAGAGCTTTCAGATATATCGGAGAGGTTTGCTAAATGTTTGAAAATTAATCCTCCCTTCAGTCCATTTTTGCATCGTCCTGAATTCACTCAAAGAGATATATTGAAAATTCAAGGCAAAACTATGCAAATTCCAAAAGTAATTGAATCTAGGACTTTACAGAATTGAATATATGACTATATCTCCTCTGACAACAATAAACGACTATAACTCCATATCGGTTAGTAAGAAAAAGAGATGATAGGCAGAAGCACTCCTTAGAGAAATTAAGACAGAAATCAGAAATACAGTAAGTTTGACTCTGAAAGCTTCATTTCTTTCTCTCACATTTCAGCAAATCTTATCTCGATAATTATCTCCCTCCATGACTCCAGCATCTCAACTTTTGGATCCTCAATGATTTGCTTCCTTGACTGTTCTGGCATCTTGGCTTGTGACTTCTCAATGTTTTTTCTTGCACTTTTCATATGTTGGCGAAGTATGAGAAAACAATTTTCTTTGCTTCTTGATATGTTGTTCTTGATTGCTGTCTTTTCATACATAGGCCTAGAACAAGAAATCATGCAGGAAGAGATGTGAAAAAGGCTTATCGAGGAATGTTTACTGATGGTTTATCAAGAGACAAGATAGAGAAAGAGGCATGACAATGAGCTGTAAAATGAAGCTCTAATTTGAAAGTTTCATGTATTTTAGCCCTACCAAGCTGTCACACACCTGGAACCCTCCAATAAATACACATTGTTAATTTTAAAAAATTCAAAGAGGGGGGTGAGAGGGGGCAAGCTAAATATTAAAACCATACTGATTTCTACTTTAAATATTATTTTGATGTGCTTCTTTTTTAATCGAGCCCTCAGGTAAATATTATTTATCAAATTTAAAAAAAAAATAAAGTGGAGGGCCAAAAGAGTGGACCCACGGGGTGGGTTTGGGAGCAATTTTCAAACTTTTTTAGACTTGTCATGTGATATATCATTGGAAAGATCTCGGATTACTCTTTCGTATTATAAGACTTTCTTCGCCCCTCCCAAATTTGGTTCCCATGGCGGAAGGCAGTTTTCGAACTTTTTTGCATTTTCATCATTTTAGATCGAATATTTCTACTGAGCCCTCCGATAAATAATATTTATAATACAGTCGAACCTCGTTAATATGAACCTCAAAGGAAATCAAAATTTTGTTCATGTTAACAGTAATTCATGTTATCAGTTTCAAATTTTTGTATTTGTCTTTATAGGAGACTGTGAAAACAAGTCACGTTAAAAGTAATGCACACTAAGCGTGTTAATGTTAACGAGGTTTGACTGTATATCAAATGTAAAAAAAAAAAAAACAGAAGGTTGTAATTTAGTCTGTGACCACTTACTGAAGTTATGCACCTCCGATGTACTTCCAATCACTTTGCTCCCAGGGGAAGGCAATTTTCTAAATTTTGCCGAGATTTCTCATGTAACTTACTGTTGGAAAGGTCTGTGATAGACGCTTTCAGTCGTGACGTCAGTTATGGCATTTTGCTTGGATACTGACTCCAAACAAACGGTTGCTATGCTCAGACACATGTTTAATGCTTTATATGCAATGATACCATTTTCTACGATTTATAATTAATAAGAAATGAAGCATAGCAAGCGTTTGTTTGGAGTCAGTATCCAAGGAAAATGTCATAACTGACGTCACACTGAAAGCGTCTATTACTTATTCATGTTATGCACCTCCAGCGGCCCTTTCCCACACTTTGCCCCCCACGAAGGTGCAATTTTCTAAAATTTCACCGAGACTCCTCAGGTAACATATAAGGAAAGGGTATGTTTACAAACAAACACGTCTTTCAACCAATCTACCGCTACATTTTTGTCATTACGATCATTGTAGGATTCATCTTGACGACGTAGCCCAATCATAGCAAGCAGACAACCATGATAAAATTTGTAGACCAATCAGAATGCTTGAAGAGTCGGTGCTATAACAAAGCACGGGTGAAAACAGCTTGCCCACACTAATAAGAGCCCACAGTGACGTCAGCTGCCCTTTCCTTATTGTTGGAAAGACCTATGACTACTTACTCATGTTATACACCCCTCATGTAATATATTATTGGAAAGGCCTGTAATTACTTACTCATGTTATGCACTTCTCGTAATCCTCTCCTCACGTGCACTTTTATAAATTTATCCGATTTCCCCGGAAAAATGTGTATTTCATCGATCAAGAACAGAAAAAGCAGCTAATTTCGTGATTGGGCAGCGAAAAATCGCGAATATGGTCAATCGCCTTAGTAAAAAGCGCGAATTTAACTGATCCGAATGAAAAAATCGCGAATTACGTTGATATGGCACGCAAAAATTGCCAATTTCTTCGATCGGGAACGAAATAATCGCGAAGAGGCTCGATCGCCTTTGTAAAAAGCGTGCATTCGGGTGTTGCGTACGAAAAACTCGCGCATTTTGTCGATGTGGAACGAAAAAATCGCTTATTTCGTTGTAGGACACGGAAAAAACGCAGATTTTGTCGATGATACTCAGGAAAATTGAAAATTTCTTTGAGCTGCTGAACTATCGTGAGTTTCGTCAGTTTATCGTCAGAAAAAATCACGAATTTCATCAATTTGAGCCGGAAAAAAATGCAGATTTCGTCAGTCAGTTAGAAATCGCGAATTTAATCGTTCGTGCGCGGAAAAATCTGTATTTCATCGATCAAGGACGGAAAAAAGCACTAATTTCCTCAATTGGGCACGGAAAATTGCGAATTTTGTCGATCCTACGAAGAAAAATCTCAAATTTCACCGATCATTCGAAGAAAAATCTCAAAATTTCGTCAATCAGGCTCAGAAAAATCGCGAACTCCGTCGATTAGGGGTGGAAGAATTGCGATTTTCGCGGATCGGCTTCGCAAAAGTCGCGAATTTCAGCGATCGGCTGCGAAAAATCTGTTTATTTTTATAACAGCACCATAATTAATCAAATCCACATATTCTTAATCTGTTCCAAAACGCACTGTACCAAGTACTGAACGGTTATTCCATAAGAACCTACTCCATGTCCCTGCCTCCTGATCTCGCGCACGCAACACGCGTAGATCTCGAACACAGCCAAAGCTGCTTATGGTGTAACACAAAACTGAAGCCGTCTGCCAACCAACCAACCAACAAAACTCCATAAACATAACAACAAAACCTCGTGTTATTTAAACCGGTGGTTATTTAAACCTGCACTGTCTGATGCGTGTGAATTATATGCTATAAATTTTGAAATTTGGAGATTAATTTTTTTAGTATTCTCGCAAAAAATAAAACTGCTTTAAAATTTCATGTTAAGCAAGCTTTCAATAACGCAATTCTACCCTGTGACTTATTTTGATACTCCATTTCTTTGGAGTAATTTATGAATGACTGTATCATTAAATTATTTTATTTAAAATTCAAGTAAATATATTACAACGTCTGCATTATTGATTAGAATGAGTTTCAGTATGATTACAAGTTATCTTTGGTTATTGTGTTTAAAATAATTATTGGATATTGGAAATAATAATTTGCTATGTTCTTAAATTTTAAAAAAAAAAAAAAAAAAAAAAAAGTTTTATGGATTTTTTTTTTTTTTTTTGTTTGTTTGTTTATCTTGATATTAACTATTTAAAATAAGAAAATATTTAAAAATACCCAAGGAATGTTTATATAGTTTAAAAAATTATAAAATTCTAATGATATAGACTTTTGGCAAAACATGAGGTTTTCAGGGATTTCCTGGTTATACAACATGTTAGAATGTCGTACAACAATTTTTAAATTTTTTTTTTTTATATCTTTAGTATGTAAATTAAATCTCCTTTTTTTTTTTTTTTTTTTTTTTTTTTTTTTCAGCTGATGATAAATTTGCCACTTATGTGATTCAGCTAGTGACTTTAAAAGAGCAAAATAAAAAAAATATTTATAAATAATAAAATGTACAAAATTTATGTCAAAATTACTTCTTGTTAAGAAACATAATTGAGTTATACAAATATCCTTTACTTAGAAAAACAAATTCATTGTCAAATCTCTTATCCTTAAATTCACTATCTTGTCTTTCATTTTGGAAAAAATCTTAAGTTTTTTCAATTATAAAATTTGTAATATGGTATGGTTTGTATCAATATTGTTTTATCACAGAATTCAACTAAATTTTCTTATAAAAAACATTGATGAAACTTTTCTGTGTGGATCATATATAAAATACTCTGAAATGTTATTTTTATTTTCTTGATAAAACTTTTGATTTGCAAAAATATATAAGTTTGGTCTATGCATGTATATTATTCAGTAATGTGGTATGCATGTATTCTTTTCTTTATTGTCATTGAACATCTGTATATGGGTCATTCCCAGGGTTCGGTGATATATATCAATGGATATATATCATGATATATATCATGATATATATCCGATATTTATTTTCAAAATATCAAGCTTTTTGATATTTTCGATATTTTCATATTTGATATTTATTTTCAAAATATCATGATTCTTGATATTTTCATATATTTAATTTTTATTTTCAAAATATTTTTAGTCAACAAAAGTCTAAATGAGCTCTTCAATTGTTATTAAAAATTAACCCATCTGTAAATAACTAAAATATTAAAAACATGCTTACAAAATATCCCCCACCTCCAAAAACTATTTTTAGATTGCACCTGCTAGAATTGGAAAAAGGGGTGATGATTGGCTAATCTGAATTGCTCAATAGTCAATCAGGCAGTGTAATGTGTAGGCATAGAATAGACATGTTTTAAGAACAAAATTTTACATATGTTGCAAGTCTTTGCTGTGCTGTCATTATTTTGTTCTTGTTGATATTATATTTAAATGATATAAAGCTTAAAAATTTTATTAAAGTTTTTATTGCAATCACTATGCCAAGAATAAACCCACAGATACTGTGGGAAAAAATTAACTGAAGATCAAAAGCATAGTGCTTTTAATTTCTTGCGTTCAGTAGACAAAGAACTTTTGCCCCTGGCAATGACATTTTTAGCAAAGAAATCTCCTTTTCCAAGTTTTATGTTTGAAACTGAATATATAAAGGTTGAACCAATAATTTGGTGGGACAATATTAAATTGGAGCAGCCCATAAAAGAAAAAATGTCCAACTTAACTAATCAGTTGTTTACAGCTTCTCCTTCAACAGCTGGATTAGAAAGAATCTTTTCCAGTTTCGGTTTAGTTCAGTCTAAACTCCGGAATAGGTTAGGGAATGAAAAAGCTGACAAGCTTACATTCATGTTTAAATTCTTCAATAGAAAAAAATAATTTATTTTTTATTTATTATTATTATTATTATTATTATTATTTTGTATCTTGAAACTTGTTCTTTAAAAATAAATTTTTTTAAAACTTGAAACTGAATTCTCTATTTTGTGTTTTGATGAGTGAAAAGGTAATTTGTTGAACATCACAAAAAATTGTTTGTATTCATTTATTTAATCATCAAATTTACAAAGGAAAAAAAAAAGATTTAGAATATTGGTTTATGTTTTCATGTTAACTGTAATATGATTAGAATTTTAATTTATATTAAATCAAAAAATATTTGTAATCAATAAGCTGAAAATTTTGAAAATATCGGATATATATCGAAAATATCAGATACATATCAAAATATCAGATATTTTCAATATTTTCGAAAATATCATGATATTTACGAACCCTGGTCATTCCATGGTAATTTATATTACATTTTGAACTATTTTCAGTAATTTTAGTAATGTAACACACACACAAAAATTATTCAAAATGTAAATTTGACATGGTTTGCTAATTAAACTTATTCAAAGCCCAATTTAGATGAAAATTTCCTAATTTTAATGTTATTTCTTAAATTTTGGTTATTTTATTTATTATGATAACTGCTATTACTGAAAAAAGAATGTAAGTTATTATATAAAGTGTAATTTTCACTATCATTTTTTAGGTAATTTTCATCCAAATTGACTCTTAGATAGGTTTCATTGACATATCATGATAATTTTACATTTGAATATTTTTTAGTGTTATATCACTAAAATTACTGCAGTAAATTGTTCTAAATGTAACATAAGTTACCATGGAATGACCCACATAACAGTATGCTGTACTTTTTTTCAGTATGAAGTAATTTCCTTATCTTTCATTTAAAAAAATGCATAATGTTTAGAGTGTCAATGATTTCAATCAGACAATTCAAGTAATTGATTCAAAATGTGAGTTAAATTTGACAGTTGATATATGTATATATTTTTTTAGTAAGTCATGTGAAAAAAGTATTAAAATCTAAAATTAATAATATAATTTGCAATGTTTCTAAAGGTATTTTTATCATCATTAAATGAAAAAAAGCTATACATAATTGTTTGTAATCTTATCTTTAGTAAATATGTTAACAAAAGAGTACAATTTACTTATAAAAGTAAGCTTTTATCTTTCATAAAAAGCATTTAATTAAAAATTAATATTTTAAATAAAACAATTATATAATTGATATTGTCATAAAAGCTTTTTTTTATTTTTTGAGTAATTAAATTATCCACTCGTTTATAACAGTAAAAACATTCGACTTTTATAAGTAAATAAATGACAATTTATTGTAGTTAGAGGGGGAAAAAAAAAAGAATGTCTGTTCAAGAACTATTGTGAAAGAATGTACAGGAGCAAAACAACAGCTAATCAGTATCAAAGCATTCAGTATATAGCTGAATCCCGCTGTTTTAATCAGGGTTAGACTATTTTTACTGTCTGAAGGTTATTATCATAATTGGAAAAACATGCAATAATTAAAAAAAAAAAATTAAATATTACTGTACAATTATCATTATTAAGCTTAAAACTTGTTCTGAGTACTATATTATTACAAAAATGCACATTATAAATGTAACATTTATTACATTTATTTTAATGAAATTAGTTTACTAATTTCAATTCAAAGACAAAGAAAGTGTAAGTACTTTTATCATGCTTAAAAAATCTTAATCATTTTAATGAAAATCAAATGTTTATCCTCTTCAGACCTGAGGTGCACAATTGTGTACTTCCATTCTTTTCTTCCTAAAAATTAAACTGTTCGAATTTTTTGCATTTTTACTTTACTTCTATACAACTGAATGTTTTTTGCTTTAAAGCAAAACTAATATATGTCAGCACTGATGAATATTAGCTTATAAAATAAATATTATTTTCATCTGAGTATCGAAAGTACCTTCAAGACATTGTTGCCAAGAATATAAGAAATATTTGATTATTTAATTTAAATGCTTTACAATACAAAATTTTGAGGATTTGCTGATCATTTACTTGTTTAAAGACCTTAATTTTGTTATTGCATAAATTTATATTACTGATAGTTAAACTTATGTTTTAAGGGGATTAGTACTTTTATATCCATATTTGTAAACCTAAATTACCAATCCCTTAAAGTACTAATTTCATAAAAATGACTCTTTTTGTCATCTATGGTGTCATTTTGATTACACAAAAGCAATAACTATATGTTTGTAGAGTTATTTTATGCTCAGGTCTGAAGAGGTTATAAATATTATGTTATGATGTAGTTGGTACAAATGTTAGTGCAGTTTACCAATTTATGTTCTTGGAGTTCTGCATGAGTCAGGTTATACCTAACCTGCATCCATAAATTCCATTCTTTTTATGTGCCTCAGGGGTGGATCCAGGTTTTATTTTTTGGGGCCCATTTTTGTGAAAAATTATTTTTTATTGATATCATGTAAAACTTTCTGAAAATAGTGTTCCCGCTAGGCCATTTTTGGAGGGCGCAGCGCCACGCCCCTTTTAAAATCGGCAAATCCCGCCCCGCCCTTTCAAACATCGGCAAAATGCGCCCTTCTGATATTAAAATATAGTCAAATGTGCCCTGAATCTTTCCCAGCAATCGCTGCGATTGTTCAAGATTTTCCTCAATCCATGAACTAGAGAAACTCCACTTCAAAAACATCCTGTTTTTTCCCATCAACTTGTCATAGCTTCCAGCTAAATTACGTATACTTTCTATTTTACGAATCTTCTTTCTCTGGTGGGTGGGAATCCTGGGTGGTTAGGGAAAGTGAGAACTGGACAATAGCATTGTTTGAGCTATGCCCCCTGTCCTTTGCACTGTGATGCAATCTTTTGAAATCCAATTTTGTATCCTTATCTTACAACTTTTCTTTTTTATGTCCGTTCTTTTCTTTCCACCGCTACTTCAGGGAGCAAGATTATGCATCGATTCTGCTATTGTACAAGCATAAACCAACAAAAACAAACAAGCACAAACAACAACGAAAAAGGAAAAAAATCGTAGTAGGTGACGGCATTTTAATTCCCGTCTAGAGTAATTAAACTCCCACCATACGCAGGAGCGTGCGAATAAAAAACTGTGCCCGGGGCAAAGTTTCAATTTGGCGCCCCCTACCCCTTTTTTTTCGTTTAACAGCCCCAAAATGACGCTGGTAGTATAAATTTGGCGCCCTGTGTCATCACTACAAGGGTAGTGATGACGGGGTTTTAAAGAAAGCTTAGTAAATATAGCAGAGGCATAAAATGCAGTATGGAAGCGTTACTGATTTTTGAAACCCCAAAAGTTTAAAAACTAATTATATGAAATAAATTAAATGAAAGAGATAAATGTGGAATCTTAAATAAGGATGACATTGATTAAAAACAATATCAATATTTATTTAATTAAAAAGGCATTAATATACATAGTAATGGGTTTATAAAATTCATCAAGTTATATTTCATATTAAGAGATAAAAAGGATATAACTAACAATTACTTATCTTAATATATAAAATCCCCATGACACATTGTTTCTCCAATAAAAAGTAAATATAAAGTTGATCATTTAGCAAAGTATCAGAGCTCATCAACATAATCATTAAACTAGCTGGGTCTTGACATTCGGAAGAAAAATAGCAAGAAAAACTTTAAAAGGCTATTACGTCATTTATTATTCATCAATAGTCCCCTGTACGACGTCTATTACTCGAACCATAATATCTCTCTTTCACCCAACAGTTCATGAAGAAAAGTTCACCGGAGTTCTAACACATCACCACAGTATGTCGTCAATAAACTTGAAAAACGATGAAAAAGCGAATTCGACTTAAAAACAGAAACTCCATTTCTCTAATATTTAAAAGACGACATCAAGCCATTTCTTATTACCACATGAACTGAACTTAACATTGAGAGAACATCTGCTGTACTTGACTGACACCAACAACAGCTGGGACTATGAACACCACAAGAGTTAAAATGAACAGAAAGTCGAACTATTTATCTCCCGCCGATACTGAAAAAATCAGCAGTACGCATGTCCGTACTCTCGTCCTCCAATTCCCAAAGCTCAATGTGCCAATACGAAATAAGGGGGTGTGGATCGTGGAAGTACATCACGATTACGTCACATCCGAACGCCCTCTAGTAGTATTGGCTGAAACCACTCAGAAGAGCATGAGCCAAGCCAGACATGTGGTCAATGGTACGGCAGGTTAACAATTTCAATTATTGTAAAACGAAAGTAAAAATAAAAAGAACTATTTTATTTATTAAGTAAAAATAGAAAAATAGTTATCTATTGTAAAAAGGTAAGTTTTTATGTTTCTTTAAGAATAAAAATAAAAATCCTGTTAAATAAATTTAAATAAATTAAATATATGTTCACCAGAGGAAATATTTATGTGGAAGTAGAAAAACAAGCATGCACATTAAACATGATTCAAATGTTATTTATGCAAGGTGATAAGAAAACTAGGGTTCCAATTCCTGACACCCTGCCCCTAAACTTCCGCGCCCAGGCGCCAGCTCCCTTCGCCCCCCCCCCCCCCCCCCCCCCGTTTCGCACGGCGCTGACCATGCGGCTCTGCTTCTTTCTGTGTTCTTTTATTCAGCAAAATTAATGAATACCATGTGAATGTCATCTAAATTGAACCTTTACCCGGGAAAAAAAATGTGAGAGATAAATAAAACGATAATAATAATAAAAAAAACTTGAATCGTATTTGAAGTAAACACAGAAAAATAAACCTGCCCTGTTTATACAACGTTTAAATAATAATAATTGTATGGCCAGAATCGGTCTTCATAAAATGATCCCGGTACAAGAAATATTTTCGGGGGTCTTGAATTTTTACTATATGAAAAAAAGTTTAGCCCAGATACTACCATTCTATTCTTCAGAAGTCCTTTTCTATTTAAAGGTATTTTTCGTCTTTTTGGGGATACCTATAAACGCGAGTATTGCGTACTTTGCACTTATCGCACCCTTTGTATGATTAGCCTACAAGTAATTTCGAAGAATTATGCAAACACGCCAAACAAACTATAATTTTTTAATTCTCTTTAATATGCAACTACAAGTGAAGTTTTAACCTTTTAACCATTGAATAAAAAAAAGTTTAGCCCAGATACTACCATTCTATTCTTCAGAAGTCCTTTTCTATTTAAAGGTATTTTTCGTCTTTTTGGGGATCCCTATAAACGCGAGTATTGCGTACTTTGCACTTATTGCATCCTTTGTATGATTAGCCTACAAGTAATTTCGAAGAATTATGCAAACACGCCAAACAAACTATAATTTTTTAATTCTCTTTAATATGCAACTACAAGTGAAGTTTTAACCTTTTAACCATTGAATAAAAAATTTGATGTATACACTACTTAATAATAATAATAATACTAAAAAGATGCATACACTATTTAAAAAAAAAAAAGCTATGCAGTAATTGACATGAACCCTCAAAAATATTTTTTTTCTTTCAACCTCCAACTCGTTATATTTTCACTGTTTCAACTGAACTCAAAAAATATTTTCTCTCTCCCCCCCCCCCCCCTCCTCATCTCCGAAAATTAAACCAAAAAGTGGATTCTTCTCCAGCCCCGCGATCTTTTGCTGAAAAAAAAAGAGACTAAAAGGAGAAATATGAACAAGGGCATCCTTCCCTCGCCTTAACTCCGATAGCCATGTCATGCCTTAGTATTTCAGAAAAGCTATATCTTTCTTTTCATTTTAACTAATAAAACTGCCTGTGGTATCAATATATATAAGTATCAATGGAAAAGAAAACCTGCTTCCATCACAATCGCTCAAGTTTGAGAAAATAAATAAATAAATCTTCATTCTAGCTTTTTTAATTTACAGATGCACATATTATACAAACATGAAACTACATTAGTGAATTATGTATGTTGCCTTACTTTTGAACGCAATCGAAATTTGACATATGCGAAGAAAGCACAGCTGTTAGATTGTTTATAGAAGGAATAAGACATGCCTTATTTTGATAAACAACGTAGAAGTGGCACAACTAACATATTCAACTTTGCAGTTTGTCCATCTGTCAGCAGTTTTATCATAATTAGCAACTTATGTTCTTTATTTATGCATTTATTTACATACACTTAATGACGCCAGATTAGATGCCTACATGACCCGAAATTTCCAAGATCCGGCCCTCGGGGCCCGACCCATCGAAAAAGTGCAGCTCGGATCCGGTGAAAATAAATAATAAAAATAATAACAATGGTCGATATAAAAGTTAAAAGTTCGGTTATGTCCATACAAAAAATAATTATTGGGCATTTACGGTATTAAAGCTAAAAGTTTGGCACGAAATTTAGAGGTCTGCACGTACCTGGCCCGTACTCGGTCCGGCGGAACGTATGCGCATTTTCAAAAAGGCCAAGCCGGCAAAAATAATAATAATAATAATAATAATAATAATAATTGGGCATAATTGCCGGGTCGATAAAAAAAAATTAGCTGGCCAACCGTCCTGATATAAAGATTTAAGCAAAGACGATAAAATATGAACTATTTCCAATGAATGTGACTTTAACGAGAATAAGTATAAATGGGAGTCACGAGCTGATGCTACTTTGACAATATCAATACAGAAATGTAACTTATCCAATGTAGAGATCGGCACCGGACAGTTACAATATGTCTGACCCGGACAATATATTTTTTAGCAGACTCATGCCTGGCCGATATCAGGCTTGCATTGTTTTTCTACATAGTCGAGCTGGGCCGGAGCTGGACTTAATTGTACTTAAGAAGTGTAAAGCAGATCTATCTCCATAAAGGCTGTTTTTTACTTTTTCTATTTTACTTTCAAGTATTTTTAAATAGGACACTTTGTTTCGGAACCGATTTTGGAAATAAAAACACATTCTCATAAATCCCCCCCCCCCCCAAAAAAAAAAAACGAAAAAATATAGAAACCGCCTTTTGTAGCGTTTGACCGCAGCTATACAATGCAAACGAAACAAACAAAAAAATATCGAAATTAAAAAACTTCTCCATAGGATTAGCATTAGTGAGCGGGTCTATTCGCGTGATTGACAAGTTCTTTTTTACACATTTTACTTTATTTCAAGACTATTTAAGAATGTGTGTTTTATGTCAAAAAGTTTGTGCCGAGCTTTGCATGGTTTTATCGATTTTTGCATGGACCAAGCTGAGACAATGATTTTCACACGGTGGGGTCTGACACACAACTGAATTTTTGTGACATTCTTTGCTGTTTTACAGTTTAGTTTTTTCCCTTCACCCACGTTTATCGTGTTTCTTTTACCCCATCAGTTGGTTCCGATCCAATGGGGAAGAAAACGCCTTCCCGCATTCTTGAATAGAGAATGCCCCCGGAAAAGTCCCGAATTAATTAAAATCTATTGAGACTGGGCAGTATGTTGGTGGAAGTAGGGACGGAGGGGGGTGGATAGTCGTCTCAAAGTCTGTTTCCCCCCCTCAATATAGTATATTGCATCTTCTTATATGTACAATAGATGCTTTTAAAGGAAGAAAATTTCAGTGACTGAGGTCAGTTTCCTCAGTCAGAAGTGCTGCTCTGAAACTGCTAAACGTCGGTACATCTGGTAAATTCCCTGCTTGTTTTGTCCGATGGTAAAAAGCTTAAATGTTTCGTGATAAAGAAGAAAGGAAGCTGTCAGCAAAAAATGATTTAAACAAAGATAAGTTATTTTTTCTTTTACTGAATAGTAACCAATATTTTTATTGTTTTATTTTGATTTAATGGTAAAGGTAGTTTAAAACCTCGACAATGTTAAAATTTAATGAAAGTTCTGAAGCCTGCCATCGGCGCATACGAGTACGAGGTCATCATTATTAATTTTTCGTATTCCATGAATTATGCACATTATTTTGCAATTAAAATCTCTATAAATAAGAATGCTTCTTGAAATATTGCAATTGTAGGGTAATAATGCTGGAGAAATATTGACAACTTAGTTTTTATAGGGTTTTTCTTTTTTTTAGAATGTTGAATCTGCTTAGTATGTTATCCATTCTGAAGATTTTTTTTCTTTTTTTTCCTGATTGGAAGATAAATCCCTATAAATGTAGTTATGCCCATCGAAACTCGATTTTAGATTTGATTTATTTTATTTTTAATTTTTAGCATTTTATTCACGTTTTGCACCGAATTTTTAAAATTATTAAAATGAATCGTATCTTCTAGTGCAATGCAGTTAATTTTGCGCTCTTTTCAATAAAATTTATTTGGAATTTCTACAGAAATTTTTGATTTTTTTTTTTTTTTTTGGGAATTTTTGAATGCGATTATTAATAGTTTTTCGCGCCCAGCGTCGTTTTTAAAATATTGTTAAAAGAAATTCAATTTTAAACTTTTAACCTAATATTAAATTTTGTCTTCCTTCATTTTTTATTTCATAACAATTTAAAATTTGATTTTTAACGCAATTTTTGGCGTTTTTTCGCATTCTACAGCTTTTATCTTTATTAAGATTTATTATGATTTCAAACTTTTAAGCACACTATAATAAATGTATATATTTTTTTCTATTAAGATCAATTGAGATTTTCAGCTTTTTTATTATCATTATTATTTTTGGAACGTTTATAAAAGGAATTCAATTTCAAATTCTTACCATATATGATAAATTTTGTCTTCTAAATTTTAAACGATTTTAAAAAGTTTTTTTTTTAAACTTTAACTTGCTTGATTTTTAGTAATTTTAAATGGGATTTAACTGTTTTTTCACGTTTAACTGCGATTTTTTGACATTCATGAAAAGAATTGGGTTTCAGTCTTTTAGCCTAATATACAAACTTTTGTCCTCTGCGATTTTCAAAGTTTTTTCTTGATTGCTATTTTCACTGCAATGTAATTTTGTTGTAAAAGGAATTCGGTTTAACATTTAGCGTAATATAGTATTTAATATCTTCCGTGATGTCTTAATTCTAAGCAATTTTTCATGTTTCATGCCGACTTTTTTTTTTTTTTTTTTTTTTATACATGTGTGAAACAATTTTTGTTACGATGTTTCAGCTCACTGTACAAAATTTTGTTATCTGTGATTTTTTTTTTTATCGATTTTTTTTTTTAAAGTTTTACAGCGATTTGCCCATTATAGTAAATTTAGGTCTCTTTTCAATAATATTTGTTCGGAATTAGTGCAGAGATTTTTAAACGTTTCGCGATTTTGTAACCGGTTCGGGCAACGTTGGGTTAGTCAGCCAGTTTAACAAACTAAAATGTAGTTTGCATTCACATTTTTGTCAAGCTGTATGCCCCCCCCCCCCTTCTTCCCTCCCCAGAGAAAGTGGTAATTTCTAGTCCATAATTTATGAAAAATCTGCAAAAAATTCTCGCTTTTACATTTCTATTATTTCTTAATCTGGGAATTACAACCTTTTATATTTTGACAGATTTCTGATTCTTCAAATGTATGTATCTCCCCACCCCCACCCCCTTTCTGAAATTTCTTTTCTTCGTTTTAATCAGCTCCACAATTTAGTTAAATGTTTAAAATTATTTACCTTAAATTTGAATTCTTAAAATATTACAATCCCCGTGGCAGAATGTGCGCGACACTGCGACAGGCGTTGCAGGCTTTTAAGGACACCTGCAGACTCAACGATGCCACGGACGCGATATAACGCATAAATTACGCAAAAAGTCGGTCATGGGGCATAAAAATAGCTCTGTGCGATGCGTAATTTCGTCAAAATATCATGGAGTAAGTCTGAATTTCGTCCAAAGATCGCGAGAAAAAACGCAAATATTATCAAAGCATTGCGAAAAAAAAATGGCAAATTTCTTTTAAAAAACGCGAAAAAACGACTAATTTCTTAAAAAATCGCGAAAAAAGTCGGTTTCTTCAAAGAATCACGGGAAGAAAGACAATTTCATCATAATTTCACTAAAAACGGCAAATTTCATTAAAGAAAAAAAAAACCTCTTAAAATTGATAAATTTCGTCAGAAAATTATCAAAAAAAAAAAAAAAAAAAAACCCGCAAATTTCATCAGAAAAATCCCGCAAAAAAACGATAAATTTCATCAAAATTGAAAAAAAAAAAAGTCAAATTTTGTTAAAAAATCACACATAAAACAGATTTTGTCAAAAAATTGCAAAAAAAGTGGGGGGGGATTTTGTCAAATTTATCCCAAAAAAGTCAGATTTCGTTAAAAGATCGCGGAAAAACGGCAAATTTCGTCAAAAGATCCCGATAAAACGGCAAATTTCGTCAAAAAATCGCGAAAAAACGGCAAAAAACGCAAAAAAAAATTGCCGGTAATAATTTTTTTAAAAAATAAATGACAAAGTTTACATACACACATATATTGCCATAATTAGCATTACAAAAGCACAAAGAATATATTTATATTCTATTTATGTAATACGTTTATGTATAATTATACAGGGTTCATACTCAGAGGAATATGGGATTCCTGGAAAAATCAGTGGATGAATTTTAGGTTGTAAAAGTCAGGAGAATCTCAGGGGACAATGGAAAAAAATTCCCAAACCTGGGAAAACTGCCAAAAGAGTCTATGCTGGGAAATTGGGGGCAATTATTGCTGTTCATGTGCTTTATTATTATATGTAATGATTAAATGTCATTAATTGTTGATATGGAAAAATTGTACATCCCCGAAAATACATCAGAGGATTTTTTTCTTGGAAAATGAGTATGAACCCTATTATAGCATCTTGCAGACTATTTTTGAAAATGATTAGTGTTGCAGACATCTGAAGATAGTTCTGCCACTGGGATTACAATTTTTTCTATTCTAACTGCAAATTTTAATGTATATATAAATCTGTATAAAGTATTGAAATAAATATACACTACAATGTGAATAATCAATCATCCAATCTAATCAACCTCTTCTCCAATCCCCCCCCCTCCCCCCCCCCAAAAAAAAAAAACTTCTTGCAACTGTTTGTCTATTCATTGTGACAGCAAATAACCAATCATCTAAATTCCACTTCTCCGTCTTATCAAGCACACCAAATTTAAAGTATTTTATTTTTTAATATCTTTACTGTCTTAATGTTAAAACTTTTACTAATGATAAATAATCAATATCCTCCCTCCTTGCCCCCTCCCCCCAAATAAAATAAATAAATTGCTTTTATCTCTTCGCTCCCCTTCCCTCCACAGCTCACAAAGCTTATAATCTGTATTTGGTGATTTACAGTAATACTAATTAACATCTAAATTCTCTTACCTCTAAAACTTTTGTCGTATCCACAAAACTAATAGTTATTCATAAAACTGATAATTTTATGTGGCTAATAGTTTTACAGTATAGGTATGTGAACCAAAATTATTTACTAGATCTTTGAAATATTCAATTAAGAAAAAAATATCTGTAATTTGTTATTAAATGTGATTATAAACAATGATGAGTATGTAATATAACATTTTAATATCAGTTATGAAGCTGTACATTTTCTAAAGAAACGATGCCCTTTTTCGCTGAGAAAAGTGCCCCTTTTCAGCTCCAACTGTGCCCTTTTTTTTTACTAGCACCCTGCCCTTTTTTTTTCTAGAGTGAACACTACTGAAAATACTTCCTAGTGTAGTTTTTAAGGAATTGAATGAGTCTTTCAGAAAATTAAAATAGTTAATTTAGTTACAATAAGAAATTACTTGACACATTACATGAAGTAGATTAAAAACAATATTATTAACATCAGAACACTTTATTTGTTGCAAATTTAGTTTTGGTAGTTACAATGTACAGTCCAAAATATAATTTTGCAATAGAGTAGATGAGCCAGTAACAGATGCCCTTAAGGAATTTGGGTACGACCTAATTATCCGTCAACCAATTTTGGATAGTTTAATTTGAAAATAATGTTGTAAAAATGACATTTTTCTCAAACAGTATATTGTGAATGGGGCCATTTTTAAGAATTAGAATTTTGTAGGTACAAAAACCATTTTGGAGCAGTAAAGTCCATTTTTGGAGTAGCAAAAATTATATTTTCGAGCAGTATATCCATTTTTAGAGCAAGAAAAATTGGATTTTCGAACAGTAAAAATCTGATTTTGTCGCAATAAAATTAGATTTTTTACGATCTTTGAACGAAATTTGCATGTTTTATTGCGATTATTTGATGAATTTTGCATATTTTTCATGATTATTCTATGTATTTTGTGTATTTTTTGCAATCTTTTAACGAAGTTCACTATCTTTTGATAAAATTTGAGAATTTTTTTCGTAATCTTACAACAAAATTTGGATTTTTTGAAATCTTCTGATTAAACTTGCATTTTTTTGCAATCTTTTGATGAAAGTTAGATTTTTTTGCGATCTTTTGACCATGTTTTCTTTGTTTGACAAAATTCACTGGGTTTTTTTTTTTTTTCACAACCTTTTGACAAATTTGTGTGTTATTGCGATCTTTCATTGGAATTTGCTGTTTTTCGTGTTACTTTGAAGAAATTTGGTATTTTTTTCACAGTATTTGACAAAATGTACGTCTTTTCGCAATCTTTAGACCATGTTTTGTCAGTTTTTGACAAAATTAGCAAATTTTTGATAAAATTCGTTTTTTTTTGTTTGTTTGTTTGCAATTTTTAGACAAAAATCGCATGTTTTTCATGATTTTGACAAAAGGTATGAGATTTTTGGATGAAATACTTGTTTTTATTTATTTTTTTTTTTTGTTTTGTTTTTTTTTTTTTTTTTTTTCGCAATCTTTGGACAAATTTGTGTGTTATTGCGATCTTTCATTGGAATTTGCTGTTTTTCGTGTTACTTTGAAGAAATTTGGGAATTTTTTTTTCACGATATTTGACAAAATACATGTCTTTTCGTGATCTTTAGACCATGTTTACTAGTTTTTCACAAAATTAGCACATTTTTGATAAAATTCATGTTTTTTTGTAATGTTTTTCATGATTTTGACGAAATGCATGAGATTTTTAGATGAAATACTTTTGCAATTTTTGGTTATAATCCGCATATTTTCTGTGATCTTTATGTGAAATCCAAGTGTTTCGTTCCAAGTTTGTTTTCTGTAGTTTTTTGACGAAATCTTCGTTTTTTGCAAACTTTTGATCATTTTATTGATTGAATTTTTTTATCGAATCGATTATCGATTTATTAGAAATTATCGATTTTGAAAAAGTTGAATGTAGAATTTTTCTTTGTTTTTCAGACCGATGAAATTGTGCTAAATTTCATTTTGGTACTAAGTTTGTTTTGGCGCATGCTTGGTGCAAATTTAAGAAAAAATGCTGGTGCAGATACGCGCAATAACTGTATTTCTGAGCACTTGATACCCTGAATTTTGTGAAAGGGCTGTATTTAAGGATTGAAATTTTGTGAAGAGGCTGTTTTAAGGATTGGAATTTTGTGAAAGGGCTGCAAAACGGCCCAATTTTTGGCTCAATCGACCCTTGTGTCCATGGCAATTCTATTGATCCCGGTAAAATATCACATTTTAGAGTATTTAAAATATTTTTGGTGAACAAAGTGCCCTGTTTTTAGGATAGTGTTCCCTTTTTTTTAAATAGTGATCCCTTTGGGAAAAAAATGTACCCTTTTTTTTAGAATAATATTCCCATTTTGAAAAATTCCTGCCAGATGGCACTTTTTTTCTAAGTTCGACACTAGAAGGGCAGTATTCCAGAATTTCAGTTACAACTTGCACTTACAAATAATTGATGTTTGTTTCTTAAAGTTAATCCTTAACATTCTACTTTCTATGGCTTATTGAAAGAATTAATCTCTTTTTAGTATTTGTGATGACAAATCTCTAACCAGTTTCTCTTATCTAAAAACCATCAGGGTGTGTGTGTGGGGGGAACAATTATTATTTGTAGCTGTTCATGAATGAAAGCTCTTCAATTTAAGAAACCTCTAAATATGTATGAAGCATATCAATGTTCTTTATAAATATACAGATTTTATTTCTTAAAACTTGGCTCATAATTTTAATAATTTGATTCATGTTTTCTTGTTAGTTGACTGTCTGATTAGTTACTGAAGGTGACTCATTGAATTATAAGTGAAACAAACCAAATTCCTCATAATATTAATAATTTGATTTAGGGATGGGACGAATAGTGATTTGGCTGAATACTGAATATTCGATGACCGAATATCAACTTTTTTTTCCAATAAAGAAAATAAATTTTCATAATATATAATTTAAAAAGTATGAGCTCATTAATAAATATTACTCTTAAATGTGCTTTTAAATGTATTTTTAAATTTGAAAAACTTATTTTAACACAAAAAACTGATTGCATTATATTCTTTTATTCTAATGTACATCAAATTGATTTTCAGTAAGTCAGGGTGGTAAGATATTTCCATTAAAATATGAAGAATGTACTTCCTTTTTAACTATCAAATGATATTTTTACCCTTTCTTTCATCCAAAATTACTGATATTCTTAATCTCTCTTTCTCTCTTTGAACTTACAAGGAGATATTTTCTGAAATAACATTTAATGAAGTAAATTTGATCATTTAGAGTTTGTGTCTCTAATGATAAGCAAATTTGTAAGAAGACTGTTCTAAAATCAGTTGCCAAGCTTTAAATGACAAATTACATTGAAGCAAAAGGCTATGCTTAAAGTAGAATGCATATGTTAACAAAATCTTTGACATTTGAATCGGCGCAAAAAATACTCAACTTCAATATTCCACTTATTCAACAAGCATTAAAAGGATAAACAGAAATTGATAACTACATGAATGAAGGAAAATTCAAATTAAAAATATATACATAATAATGTTATATATTTAAGTCAGTAATTATGCAAATAATTATTTGAAAGTGAAAACTATAGAATAAAAAAATTATTTTGTTGTATTTAGAATTTATGTTTAAATATTTATAAAACCATCTTCATAAAGCAAGTTGTGTCATCTAATGCATTTCTAGTTTGACACAAGTTCTGTTTTCAGATGTAATGTTGTATTTGGAATAGTGATATCAGGGTTCGCACACTTCTACCACTAAATTTTAAAAATATTTTCAAAGTGTTTCACTGCAGAAAAATATTGTAAAATCTGTGAATGAAGGTGGGGTTTGCGAATGATGTGATTTAAAAACTAAGTGTAAATTTTCTTATTTTTAATAGTGGTGTCAGAGTCCTTGGAAATTCCAAGGAGTGTGCGAACCTTGGATATTTGATATTTAATTTTGAAAATGAATCTTTGTTAATACACCTAAATGAATTTTTTCATTTCTTATTTTATAGAAAATAAGTTATATGAATTTCATAAGAGCCTTTTTTATATGTGCATGGAATTTGCAGACATTAATAAATATTTAAGTGTTTTAGAATAAGGCTGTGTTTTTCTTTCTTTTTTTTCAATAAGTGTTTTTATATCTTAAATTATAATATATCATTCTCTAATGGAGACAATACTCGTACAATTAAATCTCCAACTTGGGCAGCATTTTCTAAAATATCACTAGGAAATACAGAAAGGCTCTATATTTTTTAGTATTTGAATATCTGTTTATTCTGTAAGTAAGCATGAGAATGACTTCATGAATGAAGTAGCCAATTTGGATTAGAGAAAAAAAAAGTGCAAGAAATGAAATTCTTTAAATCCTAAATTTATTTGGCAAGATATCTTTCACTATTCGGCAAGATTTTAGCAATATTCGGCTACAGGTATTCGGTCAACAAGGCTTCAATATTCGGCAAAAGGGCTGAATACCGAATAGTGGCCGAATATTCGTCCCATCCCTAATTTGTTTCATGTTTTCTTGTTAGTTGACTGTTTGATTAGTTACTGAAGGTGACTCATTGAATTATAAGTGATAAAAACCAAATTGAAGGTTGTAGCTAACATTACTCACCGGGCCATAGCTAAGGTGGTATTATGGGTGGCTCAGGCCCCCTTAAAATATTTTGAGCCCCCCCCCCCCTCTCTTAAAAAATATTCTAGGGTCACTAATTGAATTTTTGTTCCCAAATCCAAATTAAATTCTGTAATCTAATTTATTTTTGAGGTCCTTTGCAGAAATACTCAGTTGTAACTAAAATAAGACTTGCTCATCATATTTGCACTTACGAAGCTAACATGATGTTTAATATAGCACTAGTTTTACACTTGAATTTTTCATCAGCCTATTATTTTCTTAGCATAAAATGAAGTTATTACAACAGTTTAATAAGAAACATAGTACCTACAGTATGAATATGCACTCATTTATCTTTCTGTGTCAGAGAGAGAGAGAAAATGTGAGCCCTCCCTAGATTTTCTTGAGCCCCCTCCCTACCCCCTTTATTCACTTCTAGCTACGACCCTGGTTACTCATGCTTGTTGCCAATTCTTAAAAGATTAAAAGAGTTTGAAACAAACTGATCATTAACTTGTGAAATAAGACAAATAATAATGCTGGTATAATGACATATTTATGCAAAATAAGAATTTTATTCTATTTTTTTCTTTTTTGACAGTTCATTTAATTATTGTTCAATTTCTTTTTATAGCTATGTCTGTTCCTATGTACAGTGATGGAGAAGAAACCATACATAGACAAATATCTAATGAAGATAAAGATTTAACAGTTAACTGTAACTTAGAATTAGATAGATGTGTCAAGTGGATAACTAAACACAATTTTTCAAGGGTAAATTTCCTACCTCTTGATTCATCTTATTCTTTTACTGTAATATTTTATCTTTACATATTTAATTTTTATATTATGAATTTCTGAAAAATAAAGAAAATGTTAATCTCTTAACTTAGAAATAAATCTATATTTTAAGTTAAATATTGGTACAGTTGCTATCCATGCTATACAATGTTTCATGGTTTATTAAAAAGTGTACAGACAAATGTTGGTTAAATTAAAAAAAAAAGTATAAAATAGTAATTTGACTGAATACCAAACTTTTAACAAAGCTTTAGGTCAGATGCAGGTTACAGGGTACTTTTAACTGTTTTATTTCAAACTATGCTTGCAATAAATTAAACATTTTGAACAAAGTAGTAATGTATTTGGGTGTGTTATTTTTAAAATGAATTTTGTAGATAAACTGGAATGGTATGGGTGGAAGGGAGAATTTCCCCCCCCCTTTCATATTGATCTAGTTTGAGGTTCATTCAATTTGAGATTGTTTTTATTTTACAATATTTCAATGCATTCAATATGTGTAGTGCCATCAGCAGTTAAGATCTAGTTCAAAGTTCTTTCTATTTCTATTCTAAATCTAGATTTAATATGTATTTAAAGACCTCAATGTAATTATTCAGCATGCATAATCCCACTAGCAAGCTGAACCCCAGATAGTTTATTATGAAAGTAATTTATTAAACTGTAAAATTGTATAACATAAATTAAGAATTAAAAGGAACCTGATTTTTTCTTATTCCAAATTATGACCCATGTAATCTACTGTACTTGTTTAGTTTCCTATAAACTATAAAATCTTGACCCTATTAAATAATCAGTCTTCGAATGGTATTTATTGCCAATAATGAACAACACAATGTCTATACATTCTCATTAGATGTTTCTTTGGTTTTATTTAATTCAAATTAATTTTTGGCAACCAATTTTCAGAATTTCAGATAAATGTGCAAATATTAAACAAAATCTGTTATCAAACTGTTTGATTGAAAATAATGAAATAAGTTTGTAGGAAAGCATTCTTATTATTTATCAAAAAATAAGCATATACAAATAATGGTATCATACTCTTTTTCCCACTTAGTTACCGTAAATTCTTTTCACCAGCCATCTGTAAGTAAACTAAAGTGCAATTTGGAACCAGGAATCATGCTCCTTTTTTAATAGATTGGCACTAATCTTGTTATAATTTTCCCCATTGTATTGCATTGTTCATACATTTTTTTAAATAAAATCTTATGTAGAACCATTATTACCTTTTTTATTGTAGAATTCCATAATCTTGAAAATAATTTTTTGCATTCTATTTTATAGACCAAAGACCCCAAGTTTTTATGTGAGACAATTAGATAAATAGAAGTTAACTTATTCTTCATTATATGAATTAAATTTGCTTTTGCACAAAATAAATAAAAATGGAATTTGTAGATTATGTATGCATCCATACTATCATTAAATCACATTAATTTGGCAATGGATTTTAATCACTATAAATAAGTAAAAAGTACTTAGTTTTAATATGCATTTGCTGTCTATGAATAATTTTAAAAATATCTTTTAAAATATGGTAAAAGATTTCTTAAATCAATTTTACTGATTATATAAAATTCTGGAAATATTTTTTTTCCAATTATATTACTTTTAAGTGTTTTTCCTTGTTATAGGAGCCATAATGAGATAGAAATAATGACTTTGGCAAGAGATGGACATTTTTTTACACACATTTCTGCCAACCTAGTTACTGTTTTAAAACCCACAAGCATTTGTTTCACTACCTATGCAATTTATTTAATATACAGAAGTAAAAATGGGAATGCTTGGAGGGAGAAAAATGTTTTTTTTTTTTTTTTTTTTCAGTTTTTTTCAAAGTATTTTTTTTCTTTAATTTTTCAAATTGAAATTTCATTTGTAAAGTAATGTAGTCAAAATTTTATAATCACTACAGTCTGATACTTTTTTTTTTTTTTTTTTTTCCCAAGATAAGTGCAGGGTTTGTACACCTCCTGGAATTCCATTTTTTTTCTTCAAGGGCCCTTAAAACTCCTGGAATTAACTTTCAACTCCTAAAAATTAAAGGGAAAATATTAAAACTACGATATTTTAATTATTTTTTTTTACCATCTGCAATTTTCAGAATATTAAACATAAAAAATTTTATTGATCTTAGAGAAAAATTGCATAAAATATAATTGTTTCGGCATGTTGCAGTGTTAACAGCCATGTATTACCCATCTCTGAAAACTCCATCTTCCATGGTGAAACCCCATCTCTGTGTACACTATTATGTAACAGCTTCTTGTAATAATTATCATTAAAAATCATATGAGAACATCAATTTCACATTTCAAAGCATGCGAGTTGAACTTAAAATTGACTTAAATCTGAATAAAATTAAATCTTCTGAAATTGGATTAATTTATCTTTGATTGTAATTGTAGACTACAAGTTTAATTCTTTAAAATTACTTTTATTGATTATGCATGGTTAATCAAAGTTTTTAATTGAATTTTTATTGGTTTGTATCCTTTATTTCGTCTGTCTTTTTTGTACACAGAAGCAAATTAAACTGGGAACTTCTATTACATACCAGTGAAATTACATTGAAGGAATCTAAACAAACATTTTTCTTTTTACTTCTGATCTGTATCAACTTATGTATTATAAATACAAATGAAAAGTCAACATTCTCTTAAATGTCATGCTTTCATTTCAAGGTCTCTTTATTTTTAATTATTTTAAAATTAGTAAGATTTTTGAAGAATTAATTTTAAGAAGGTGAAACCCCATCTCTGTGTACACCACTGTATAACAGCTTCTTGTGAAAAGATAACCAAATAATGTTAAAACACAAAGTAAACCTCTTGGAAAGCACCTGTAATGAACTTAGTTGAAAAAGGTATTAACCCTGTGAGTGTCCCGCATGAAACATCAACATGGAAAACCTAATCTGTAAGCAGGGATCTGTTTAGTAAGAACTTGAATCCCTTAAAGGCCCTTTTCAGTTTTTTCACCTTTAAACATGTGACTCTTAACAAAATTATTCCTCTTAAAAATAGACATTTCAGAAAAATTTTCTAACTCCAAATTGAATTCTTTGCAAATGTAATGATTTTAAAATAAATAAAGGAAAAACCTATTTTATAATTGCTAAAATCAATAAATTTATTATCTGGCTGTATGTATGTACAAAGGACCATCTCAATACCATAATACCAATTTTTAAGCAATGCAAGTTTTGAAAAAGATAATATTATTTGTAACAATATTGGAACTACTATCATTTGTTTCTTATAAACTGGAATCATTTTTGAAAACTGCTATTATGTGGATGAACTGTACTATACATTTTAAAATTACTTTCAAACTGATATTAGTTGAAATTAATTTAAGATTCTTTTGTTATTTTTTGAACTATCTCTATTGATATAATTAAACAAATGCAATAGAAAAATGATTTCTACGAATGCTGGTGTTAAATTAAGCAAGAAAATAAACTGTCAAAATTCTGAGGCTGAAAGGATAAATTCTTAAAAGCTGTCTTGTTTTTCCTTTTTTGTAAAATAGTCATGTTGTAAAGAGAAAATAATTTTTTCCAGTGTGCATAAATATTTAAAAAGTTTATTATATATATTTTTAAGAAAAATTATGAGAGATATTTGTAAAATAATATATATATTTTTTTAATTCAAATTTTTCTAGAAAAAAAAAAAAAAAAAAAAAGACTGGGGGAAAAAAAAAAAAAAAAAACTTTTTGTTTTCCATATATTTAAATATATTTTTAAATTTAAACTGTTGTATCATTTTAAGCCTGACATAATTTTCACCAAACTTTTTTTTTTCTCTTTTTAATATTTACATGAAAATAATTTTGTTGTTAGAAAGGAAATAATATTCGCACTGTCTTAGAATTTACAACAACACTCAAAAGATTTTCTTAAAATATGAAATAAATGTCACACACAAATATATTTTTTAATTTAAACTGATTAGCATTATTATAATTTGGCTGTGATGTAATTTCCTCCATTTAGGACTTTTAATATACAACAATGAATTTATTATTTTAAAAATTTCTCTCTTTTAAAATTCATGCATAAATGTAGTTTTTATGACATAATTTTCAATATTTTCCTGTTTTTAATTGTCATTTGAAGGAAATATTATTTTTTGATCTGTTTTTAAATTTGATAACAATTTGAAATAATACTCTTTCCCAAAAAATGTAAAAATATCTCTTGAAATGCTGAAATTTCATCTAAAAAAAATGAATCAAATAAAAAAATAAATAAATGCAGTCTGCTCATTGGGAACTTCTAATGTATAAAATGATTAAATTTTATGTAGTATTTTCGCTTCTATAAAACTTTTTTAAAGGAACGATTTTGGCCAGCTTTAACATTAAATATCTCTTAAAATAACTATTTGATTTAAAAACTGTTTGCATGTGTGTGTTTATACCACTTTTCATATTTTTGTATGCAATTACTCTCTTAACATATGCAGTACGTGTCAAAAGTTTAAGCACAACAGAAAATTTCAAAATAAAATTTTATTAATGGGTGAAGGTTACTTCCCATTTCACATAGCCTACAAATTGTAGTTTTAAAAAGATAGTTAACAGATTCATATTATAAAATTTATCTTAAATAATAAAATTTATCAAAACAACAAAAATGAGTGTGTCAAAAGTTTAAGCACAGTAGTTTTTTAGTCTTTAGTAGAACAAGAATAAAAAAAATTAATACTTGATTATTGCTTCTTTTTGCTTAATTACTTTAAATATACGGTCTTCCATTGTTAAAATAAGGTTCTGTATTGTTTCTGGTTCATTTTTAAACCAAGCGTTCTCAATGGCATCTTTCAAATCTTTAAATGAGGAATACTGCTTTTCATTTGGATAAACTGCATGAGTGAGAATACCCCACATGTTTTTTATAGGGTTAAAATCAGGACTAATTGCCGGCCATTTCAAAACAGACACTGTTTTCGACTTAAGCCACCATGAAGTTGAGTTTGAGGTATGGATGGAAGCATTATCATGTTGAAATAACCATTTTTCTTTCCCTAAAAACCTCTTCAACAGGAAGCAAATGATTGGCAAGTGTCTCTTGGTAGTTTTCAAAGTTTTCACGACCACTGATGAATGCTAGAGATGTCTGACCATTGAAAGAAATAGCCCCCATACCATTACTGATACTGAACTACTATTATGTTATCGGCTAAATACACTCCTAGGCTCTTTGCGGAGATCATGCCAATAGTACTTAAACCAATCAGGGCCATCGAGGTTCCATTTTTTTTTTCACCACTGAATATGACATTCAGCCATTTTTCACCAAATGTCATATGCTCTTTGGCCCATTGTAATCTAGCTTTTTTATAGTGTCGTTTGAGACACGTAATCGAGCCATTTTACGGTATTTGATGTATTTGAATTCCAAAACTCTTCTATAAACAGTTTTTTTCGATATTTGTTCTCCAACTGCATATTTTATTTCCAAAAGGGAGTAATTACCAGTTGAAGCCAAATTTCTGATGCGGCTATCTTCACTCAAACTAGTCACTCACGGCCCTCCTGAACAAAATTTTTGTTTAAAATCATTATCATGAGCCAAAATTTGATGAATACCTTGTTTTGACCTTTTAATGCGCTTGCAATTTCAGAAACAGAATTACATTTTGCTGTCATACTCCAAATTTTTATCATCTCCTCCTCTGAAAATTCTTTCGACTTGGGCATTTTGTGTTAACTCAAAAACAACAGCGACCTGCTTCTTATACACCCAGAAATTGTTTGCGTGTGCATCCGTTTACGTCAGACTGTAAAATTTGTATAAAAATGATTTTGTGCTTAAACTTTTGACACGGTCATTTTTCTTCTATTCTTAAACTCCATGGTTTGAAATAAAATTTAAAAGTTAATTTAAATGAATATAGTGTAAAAATAGATATTATTAACATATACAAGACAGATATTGAAATAAAGTTAATATTTAAAGTTTTATTTTAAAATTGCTATTGTGCTTAAACTTTTGACACGCACTGTATTAGACAAAAGTTAACATTAGACTTTCATCTAATATTAACGAAGAAAGATATGTCTTACAGCCTTTCAAACAAGATAAAATTGATATGCATTTACTGATGTGTACTAACATATACATTCTGTGTAACATGTTGTGCAAAAAATGTTTATTATCCATTTACAGAGCATTTCATTCTGTTATGATTTTCTGTTGAGCATTTATTACAAGTTACTTCCTGTATAATAGAAAGTGCATTATACAGCATTTACAGGGACTCACAAATATTTCATATATTATGCTGTACCAGAAATACCGTATGTTAAGAGATTTTTGCTGAAGTGCATTTTTTGTTGTGATCTGAATTAAATTTAACTACATTTTTGGATATTATGTTGTGTGTATAATTGCTGTAGATCAGGGCTGTCCAACGTGGCGCCCGTGGGCGCCATGGCGCCCTTTGAGGGATTGCTTGGCGCCCTTTTGAAGGTTGCAAGTTATGAGCATTTTTTAAGAATTAAATTCCTTTTTAAAGCATGCTTTATTAAAATTTCCTGAAATATGCTTGCGATATTTTTAAAACTTCTTTCCCGCATCAAAAATTAAAGTTGTTTCGATGGTCTATTGTCTGTTTTAAAGACGGGAAAACGGCTTGTCATTTCCTCCCTCAGAACTTTCAGATATTAGGTAATTTTTTTTACCTATAAAATTGGGCGAAAAATTTTCCATTCTCTTTCAGGCTCTCTTTAGAGCCACCCATTGATTGGTTACTATGTGAAGCCTGTCTTTGTTTCTGTACTTTTTATACCAGCAAATTTACTCCTTCAAAATAAATCAAGGAATATTTTTGCATCCTCAAAAAACCTAACAATATCGCTGGTTATCATTTTATTTTGATATAATAGACAAGATTTCATTTTCTGGCTCCTTCCCAATAACTTTATATATATATATATATATATCCCCTCGCCGAAAAGCGCATAATTCGAAATTTACAACGATTTACAATTATTTAGAATATATATATATATATATATATTTTTTTACATAGTAGTACTTCAGATCCATAAGGGGTCTTATGCTTCTATAGCGAAGTTAA
This sequence comes from Maratus speculifer, assembly GCA_964019185.1. Taxonomy (NCBI): domain Eukaryota; kingdom Metazoa; phylum Arthropoda; class Arachnida; order Araneae; family Salticidae; genus Maratus; species Maratus speculifer. The sequence continues at coordinate 282,483,596 of OZ025294.1, forward strand.
TTTGCATATGTGTATCGCTAGTAATACTCTTGGATAACTTTGTTGCATGTTTTGAGTAATGTCGATATTGGCACCCTCCGCCTGTTTGTCAAAAGTTGAGATGCGTCCCTGCTGAGTAAAAGGTTGGACAGGCCTGCTGTAGATCACATGCAAGATAACACAACAGAATCTGTAAGAGTTAGGATATGAATGAAAGTAGCTTAAAAGTGGTTTTTGAATGAGTTACGCATTTTTACGATATCCCATGATAGGTAATGATTCTAGGTTTGCCATGTTGATTACATCCTATTTAAGATAAAGTCCTATTATTTTCGTATTACTGAATTGAAGATACATAATCATATCAAATTTTGTATTCATGCATTTTTGAATAAGGAGTTTAACAGCCAATGCGTCAAGCTCTGAATATTTATAAAACTTATTATAGTACAAATGCATGTCATTTGCCACATTTGACATGCAATTTCCAACTCCTTTTTTTATAATAAAGATGTACATTAGGGTGGATCGATTGTCTATGACGAAAAAAAAATTACCATTCATCAAAATCTACCTATGCGGAAAAGATGTTCTATTGTACGGAGATTAAGGGAAAAATAATAAAAAAAATTAATTTTAAAATTTAATACTGCCACAAAAGGGTTGAATTTTCAGAAAAATTTGAAAAAAGACTGAATTTTGGTTAGGTTATTTTTGTCAAAAACTAATTATTTTAATAATTTTTAAAAACCAACAATGCGGAAAAGATGTTATATCATATGGAGGTTAAGTAAAAAACAATAATAAGTAATAAATTCAAAATTTAATTCTGCCACAAAAAAGTTGAAAATTCCATAAAATATTGAAAAAATGGAAAAAGATCTAATTTTGGTTAGATTTATTTTTGACCGCAAAATAGTCATTTTAATATCAATCAAAGCCTACCTTTGCATAAGAAATATTATATTGCATGGATATTAATAAATAAATAAATAAACTAATTTCGATATTTAATACTGCTGAAGGTGATTTAAGGTTTCGAAAAACTGGCAGTTCCAGTTTTTTTCAGTTAGGATTTGTCTGTTTGTGTATTGTGTGGCCTGGTGTACCTTGAATATTACTGTACCATGACGTTTTTAAAAAAATAAAAAATAAAAATAAAGAGAGAGAGAGAGAGAGAGAGATGAATTATACCCTATTTGGGTCTAACTTTGATATGGCAGTAAATATGCTCCCTATTACAAAAAGTTATAAAATTTATATATTGGTATTTAAAAAATAACCAAAGAAAGGATTCGGTGAACATCTATTTATTTACTGCCAGTGAGAAAGAGTTGCTAATAAGTTACAAGTGACCTGTAAATGAGATTCAATTCAATAATTTACCACAGCAGCATTTTAAGAAAAATTAAACTGTTTAACGACAAATATTGAGCTCTTCTTAATTCTTGTAAAACAAAATAAGATATTGAAAGCTACTACAGTCTTTTGGACCATTTCCAAAAATACTGCCTATTTTTTCAGTTCAAAAGATATGAATATGAATATTGAGTGTAAACTAAACTGACGTATTGAGAGCAAACTCACTTTTCTGCATCATCAGCTATCACTGAAAAGCCAAAATGCTGCCGAGCTAGGTGTCACATTACCTGTAGTGACAAAGATTGGCATCAACCAGAATATTGGACAGTTTGGGCACTTCTGGCCAAGCAGGTACTGCCATCGTGTCTGGTGCACTTCAAGATGTGGGCATTATCTCACAAAACTATGAATAGAATGCTATTGACAGAAAAAAATCGGCATGACAAAACAAACCAAAGACCACTCCACCGCTTTAGCCATTTTCTTTAGTCTTTTGTAAAAGATTATGATCATGGCCATTTTCTTTAGACTTTGATGAGTGTAAAGGCAGACTACATCACTAGAAAATAACAGAAGAAAAATCATAATAGAAGCAGATTTGACCTTGAAAAAAGAACTTGGTTTCGAATACATCGGCCACATATATGTAAATTCTGGGAGAGTACCAAACAATTTGAAAACACGACGTACATTTTTTTGTCATGTGTTAGCAATAATATACATGTAACAAAGTTGGTTGCAATCGGTTGTGACGGAATATCTGTTAACATAGATGTTAAAGGATGTGTTATTTCGAAATATGGAACTGATCTTAAAGCGTCCACTACAATGGTTTTTGTGTTAGTTACACACAAATGAGGTTCCACTATGTCATCTTTTTCCAGCGTGGATGTAACCGCGGCTGGGAACAAATGTTTCGCTGGTGAAATGGAAAGATTATTCGCAGCATGTAAGAAGCTTTTTGTATTTTCATTTATGTCAGTATATGAATTCTAAAAGCGCATGAGTGAAATCAAACGGTCTGCTGTAATCCTAATCATTAGATTAAAAAATATCTATATTTTCCATTTACCAGCTTTTTGACCTTTTGCGACAGATTACATAGATTTAATTAAATAGGAAAATGTGTCGAACCTCCACTAACTAACGGATTTAGTAACGACATGAATTCAGAAGCAATAGGTAAATCCAGCAATCACTCCAGTAGCAATAATATCTACTATCAATAATATCTATTCACGCAACACTCATTCTACAAAATTAATAATTAAAAGAGTCATGGAAGTATTTCTGCTGTGTATGGACCATACATAAGAGATGGTTTTATAAAAATCGAATTGAATTACAAAATCTTATGTCGATTTTCAATACCGAACGTCATTATCACCAATTGCAATGGTATTTAAAACGGACGATTTTTCTTGATTTAATACTAATGAAGCTGTTAAATAAGAAACTAAAGTTTTTATCTTGTAATCAATTAAATATCCCCTCATTGCAATAAATGTTAAAAATTCATATTTTATTTAAAAAAAAAAAATGATTTTTTACCGTAAAAACGTTCAAATACATAAATTTGAGCCACATTGCGGCAGATTTAAATTTTGAAATTATTTTTTTTAATTATTTTTCTCATACTCAGTATATAACATCTTTTACGCATAGGTATATTTTGGATAATTTTTTAAACTATTATTTTGAATCAAAAATCATCTAGCCAAAATTAGGTCTTTTTTCATTTTTTTTTTCGAAATTCAACCTCATTGTGGCAGTAGTAAAATTTAAAATTAATTTTTTTTTATTATTTTTTCCTTAATCTCCGTCCAAGAGAACATCTTTTCCGCATAGGTAGGTTTTGACACTGTGAAAAAAAAAAATTTCGATCCACCCTAATGTGCATATACAAGTATAATAGCTTATCAGTTTTATTTTTTCATCTATTTATATCATTTAAATTTAAGTTCAAATTGCATCATACTTTTTAAAGTACAAACATCCTTTTTAAGATTTCCTTGCATACTCAGAATATTTTAAAATATTATTAAAATGCAAATTTTGTAAAATTAGGTTCTATCATAATTTTACTGAAATTATCATAGTGAAAAAAGTTTGAAAATGAATAAATAATGATGTAGTTATTTATATAAGAATATCTTTCTAAAAATTTTAATTTTAAGAGTTAAATGAGAAGGAAATATTTTAAAATCACTATTTATATGTAACCTCTTGAGCTAGATGTTTTGAATTAACTAATGATTACATTTAAGATGAAGATACTTGCAAAGAATGCTTTGTAAATAAATTTTAATGATAAAAAGTCAAACTGAGATAGGAAACCTATAAAAATTACATATAATCTTTTCACCAGTGCTATCTGGCTGGGACTTATGTATCCTCACAGTAAGAAAAGTTCAGATGCAATTTTTTTTTTTTTTTTAATGAATTTTTGAGATGAAATGAGCACAAAATGGTTTTAAATCATGTTTGTTTGAAATTTTTCTTCTGTTAAATTTTCTTTAGTGCTGATGTTTTTTTTTTTTTTATTATTAAAAATTTTCTCATGACTGTAATAATTACAAACTTCAATTAAATAAAAATGATTGCACTGTATAAAAGATTTTACAATTTATTTCTCTGCTTTAATCCCATATTTTTTGTAACATTTTGACTTATATTGCATATCCTAGAATTTTGGCTATCTAATTTTAACTATCATTTAGACTATAGTTATAGTCAAAATGTTGTGTGACATACAGAATTTATACACTTAAATTAACTTTAAAAATAGTTTCCTTAAGATGCAATTAACTTTTTACTGAACATGAGGTTTTTGTTTGAAACTTATGTCCTGAGATTGGTAGCATTATTTTTTATGTTGTGGAATGTCATTGTTCATATTTATAAAGTTAAGACTTTGGTTTAGAAATTTAAATTTTTCATGAAAATGATTTTTAGGATGTAGATGCATGTTTTTTATAAAATTTTGAATTTTAAAAAGTTACAAATAGGAAGAGAGATACTCTTTTGGCACACAGATTTTTCACAGGTGAATGGAGTCAGAGATTAAAAATTGATTGCTTAAAATACAAAACAAAGTGCATAATCCTGTTTTTTTTCTTGACTTCTGATTTTATAAATATATATATTGCACATTAAGACATTTCTTTGTTTTATTTATGCCAATGGTTATTTGAAGATTTCTTTCCCTCTACCTGTTGTTAGATTGCTCTACAATTTCCTGATAGTCTTTTAAGTGCTAGTTCTTATATTGCTGAAGAAATAACTGAAAAGACTCAGAAGGAAATTTTCATTCTTGCAGATACTTCTTATGGAAGGTATTTTTTTTCTGATCTTTTTAAATTTCAAAGTTATCTGTCTTTAGGATACTTTATATTTTATTTGAGTTATTTATTTTATAAAATAATTTTAAACTAATTGGATGTAGAAATCTTAAAACTTTTTTTTTTTATCTCATGCATGTTAATACTTCAAAATTTGCTATCACAATTCTAAAACTAAATGATAAACAATGCTCACCATGAGGATTCTAAAGGCATGAAATTCCATGCATTAGTCCTTGAAATAAGACTGTTATGGGTATCGGGAAAAAATGCAACACAAAAGTGTTGCATGTACTTGTTGAGCAACACAGCATTCACCGCATTTAGAACTGGTATATCATATAGATAAATTACGTTAAGAGTTTCATCAGGCTTCTTTAGGATCTAAGAAATATGACAACAGGGAATAAGAATCTCGTCATCGATAAAGACAAAGTCAAGAAACTTGAAAAGAAGATGCAGGAGGAGAAATATCTTGGAAGAAAAATTAAAAGCATATATTTTAGTAGTAGGAAAAAAAATGTTCTTCATTAAAAAAAAAAAAGACAAGCAGCACTGTTGATAAAAAGACAAAACAAATATCAGAGTTTCCCCCAGAGGGTTTCAGGGGGGTGCTCCGCCCCTCCTGCCCTTTAGTTTAAAAATTAGCGCCCCTCTTGCCTCTCATCCAAAAACTAGTGCCCCTCTTGTCGCTCATTCAAAAAAAATAGCGCCCATCTTGCCCCACATTTGAAAAAACGCAACCCTCCAGCGATGATCCGAACGCGCTATAGCGCATAAATTAGACAAAAAATCGGTGACGGAACGTAAAAAATAATCTCATACATATCCCGTGGGATAGGTAATTTCGTCGAAAAAGCGCTAAAAAAAGGCAAGTTTCATTAAAAATCGCGAAATAGCGACTAATTTCTGGCAAGATTTGCAAAAGAAATGGCTAATTTCGTCACAAAACAGCAGATTTCCTCAAAAGATCGTGGGAAAACAACACATTTCTTCCAAAAATCACGATAAAACGGAAAATTTTGTCAAATGAGTCGCAAAAAAACGGCAACTTTCATCAAAAAATAGTGATAAAATGGCAGATTTCGTAAAAAGATTTGCGAAAAAAAGGCACATTTCGTCCAAAAATCGCAATAAAACGGAAAATTCTGTGAAAAGTTCCATTTTTTCACAAAATTTTCACGAGATTTATTTATTATTTTTTTTTTTTGCGAATTTTTTAGCAAAATATGCCTTTTTTGCGATCTTTTAACAGAAACTGCTGTTTTTTTGCGGTCTTTTAATAAAATTTTGCCCTTTTTTTTTAGATTTTTTTTAACGAAATTTGACGTTTTTTCATGATTTTTTAGCAAAATATGCCATTATTTGAGATCTTTTAACAAAAACTGCTGTTTTTTGTGATCTTTTAACAAAATTTGCCGTTTTTTCGCGATCTTTTAACAAAATGTACCTTTTTTTTTTCTCTTTTGCAATTTTTTGATGAATTTTCTGTTTTTTCATGACTTTTTGAACCGCTAGATTCTCTATAAAAGTGCCCTTAAAAATGAAAAAGTGTCCTAAAAAATGTAAAAAGTGCCCTGAAAAATGTAAAAAGTGCCCTTTTCAGAACAGTACCGCCCTGCCCTTTTTTAAACCTGGGGGAAACACTGCAAATATCATCATGTCTGAACATGGTTTGGAATTTTTGAGTCATCTGACATATTCTTCTGGTCTCTGCAGAGAAATAACAAAATTATTGTATAATTTTCTAACCCAGATTAAAAGCCTGCTTTGGAAAAAAATTAAGAATAGTATTGCAACATTTGATATGTATTCTTAATACAACAACCTTCCACTCTGACACTGGCATCATCTGTATAAACAATAATGTGGGAGCGATTCTTTCTCCAACAGCCAAGTATCATGTCTTGTAAGGTTCTTCATATCGCAACTCTGATAGAAAAGGTCTTTAGAAAGCAGACAATTTTTTGAAAAAACTCCATTCAGACGAAAAGCCGAAGAAAAAAGAAATGAACGGAAGAGATCGTTGGATGGAAGGTGGAGAGAGTTGGTGTTGACTTTAGAAGAATGTTGATTAAGATGACGCGATTAAGATGTTTTAATTAAAGTTTCCTTTTGAATGTTCGAATTGTAAATATTAACGTTTAATATAAGTCATTTAAAAGTTTAAAAACGTTGTCAGAATTTAATTTACCTCCGAGTTTATTTACTTATGTGTTCGAAAGAACTTTTATAAGAAGAATCTCCATAAATTTTGGTGTCAGAACTGGGACAAACGAACGCCCACAGAGAAGAAATATATATATACTTTAAATAATCTGGAAGCCGTTATTATTTAGAATTGTGATGGAATCCTTGCTAGAAATTATTATGAGGAAATCTTTTTTGAATATATGTTTAATGATATGAAGCTGTTGGATACTGCGACAACAATGCTGTTTAAATGTGTGAAGCTGAGCATCTGATTATGAAGTGAGTTTATTATTTCATTTTTCTTTTCAATAATGGAAAAATTAGTTGATTTAAAGGAATTAGAGTTTTCTTTGAAAACTGAAAAATCAGCTAGTATTAAGATATTGCACAAATTAATTTTTGGAGAAATCGGTGACAGAAATAATCGACGTAGAATTCGGAATTTTACTGGGTTTACGTTTGAAGTAGATTCCGATGAATATCAAACTAAATTCAAAGAAATTAAAGATAATTTTTCTGTTAACGACTTAATTACCATTTGCAATGTTTTGTGTATAAATAATTCGGGAACTTTTGATGAAATTGCTGCCAGAATAATTTCTAGTTTATGTGATTTTAATATTTTAAAAATTAATATGATAGCCGATGTAGGTACTCTTAGTGATGACGAAAGTGTTGATGAATTTAATGATGATTTACAAGATAAAACTAAAAATATTTCAACTGTTTTTGAGAATAATATGAGAAATGATTCTGGTAGTTCTAATTGTGAAAGTAATGAAAATCAGAAAATTCTAATTCCTGATTATGTTATTAAACCAAGCATTTCTATTAATGATATTGAAAGTATGATTACAATGTTTGAAGGTACTCAAGTACAAAATATTAATAAATGGATTGCCGATTTTGAAGATATTGTTTCATTATTTAACGTTAGTGATTTGCACAAATTGATTTTGGCTAAACGCCGTATGACAGGCAAAGCAAAATTATTTCTTGAAAGTGAAACAAATATTAATTCGTGGTCTAAATTAAAAGCCCTACTCATATCTGAATTTGGTCAAACATGCAATTCAGCTGAATTACACGAATTGCTGTCCAAAAGAAAAATTAGACCACATGAATCGTTAGATGAATATTTTTTAAATATGAAACAATTATGCTCAAAAGGCAATATTGAAGATTCTGCTCTTATTCAGTATGTAATAAATGGAATTAATGACCCCATTTCTAAAAAATCTTTTTTGTATGGTTGTCCCAATATTGCTGAATTTAAACAAAAATTAAAGATTTATGAAAAAATAAGATCAGAGTATGAAAATGCAAAATTTCATAAATATGAAGGAGCTAAGCCTAAAATTAAATCCGAAGTTGAAGTTAAGAACAAATTTAAGCCTGTAAAGCCAAATATGCGTTGTTTTAATTGTGGAGGGAATAATCATAAGAGTATTAACTGTGTAAATAAAGATAAAGGGCCGCTTTGTTTTGCTTGTAACGCTTATGGTCATAAATCATTTCAATGTAATAAATCTAAAGATACAAGTGTTAAAAATGCTCAGTCACAAGTAAACATTATTACATCCCAAGATTTAATTCTGAAAGAGATAAAGCTTTATTCTTTGCGTTTAATCTCTTTAATAGATACTGGTAGCCAAAAGACTTTGTTAAAGAAAAGTATTTATGATAATTTGAAGAACTTTGTAGAATTAAAACCTACGAGTATTTCTTTGACCGGTCTAGGAAAAGCCTCAATTAAACCAGAAGGTTGTTTCAATTCAGAAATCGAAGTAGATGGTTCAAAATTTAAAGTTACTATTTTTGTCGTTAAGGACAGTTGCATTAATTTCGATTTAATTATTGGCACTGATGTTATTCATCAAGGTACATTAACTATTTCTGAGAATAAAGTGAAACTGTTTAAAGCTGAAGTTCAGTCTAATGACTTTTTAGTTAATATTGTAAATGTTTTGGATGAGCCTAAAATTGATTTAACTCTCATTGCTGACAAAAAATTACGTTCAGAGTTATACTCTTTAATTGAAAATTATGTACCAATTAAAACTAAAACAGTAGATGTTAAAATGAAAATTAATTTAACTGACGAAATCCCAGTTTGTTCTTCTCCTCGAAGATTACCGCCATGCGAGAAAAAAATAGTCGAAAACCAAATTGAGGAGTGGCTAGCTCAGGGAATAATTCGAGAAAGTTCTTCTAATTTTTCTTCGCCGGTTGTGTTAGTCAAGAAAAAAGATAACACAATGAGACTTTGTGTTGATTACAGATGTCTTAACAAAAAGACAGTACGTGAGCATTTCCCCTTGCCAGTTATTGATGATGTAATAGACCAATTACATTCTGCCGAAGTATTTACCACCATAGATTTGAAAAACGGTTTCTTTCATGTAGATGTTGAAGAAGACTCGCGGAAATACACCTCGTTTGTTACTCATGAAGGACAATACGAATTTTTGAAATGTCCATTCGGGTTGACCAGTAGCCCTAGTGTTTTTCAAAAGTATATTTATAATGTATTTCGAAACCTATTAAAAGATCACATTGTTGTCATTTATATGGATGATTTAACCCATTTTCGGCTAAAGGTTCGTATACGAAACATTTCGATAAATATTTTTTTTTAACACTCTGACACATTTTTTTCAAGAATTTTATTTTTCTTCTATTTTTAAGGCTTTTGAAGACATCCATAAAATATTAGTAATTCAATTGGAGTAAACTCTTTCTCTTAAAAAATTTTCAAAATACGCTAGAGTTTTAATTTGAAACGCCTTTGACAAATTCGACTTTTTAAAAATATATTATTATTCCAATTGAAATGAATTATATGTTTTTAAAATAGATTAAAGTTGCAAATTCTGTATATGAAATAAGAATAAAACAAAAGTCATAAAAATATTATTCATATTCATATTATTCATTATAAGAAATAATATTTTATATTATTATATAAAATATTATTTCTTATATAAAATATTATTTCTTATATAAAATATTATTTTTCATGCACGAATCTTTTTTTGTGTCTTAATGTATGTAATTTAAGCATATTTCAATAAAAATAATGCTACATTTTATAAAATTTCTGTGCTTGGCCTAAAATGGGTTAATAATACCTGCTAAAAACGAAGCTGAAGGTCTAGAAAAATTAAAACTTGTACTCGAAACTGCATCGGAATATGGATTAGAATTAAATCTTAAAAAATGCAATTTTTTGAAGCGTGAAATTGATTTCTTGGGGTATAGAATCATAAATGGTAAATTGTATCCCTCTCCACTGAAGACTAAAGCAGTAATAAATTTTCCCGAACCAAAGTGTACCAAAGATGTTCAAAGTTATTTAGGATTGACAGGATACTTTCGAAAATTTATAAGAAATTATTCGGTTATAGCTAAACCGTTAAGTGACCTGCTAAGAAAAGATTCAAAATTTAAATTCGATATAGAAGAACAAAGAGCTTTTAATGAACTCAAAGGTATTTTGTCGTCAGAACCAGTACTTTTAATTTACAATCCCAAAAGTGCAACCAAAATCCATTGTGATGCCAGTATTGATGGCTATGGAGCTGTTTTAATGCAACAATCTCCAGTAGATAATCAATTTCATCCAGTTTATTTCGCAAGTAAAAAAACCACCGAAGCTGAACGGAAGTACACTAGTTACGAATTAGAAGTTTTAGCTGTAATTGAAGCCCTGAAAAAGTTTAGAGTATATGTGCTAGGTATCCCATTTAAAATTGTAACCGATTGTAATGCATTTAAAATGACTATGGATAAAAAAGAAATGAGTACAAAAATAGCTAGATGGGCAATAATGTTACCCGATTTTGATTATGTTATTGAACATAGACAGGGTAGCAGTATGAGACATGTCGATGCATTAAGTAGATATCCTATTTGTATGGTAATCCAAGATAGCTTAACTTTAAAAATTATCCAAGCTCAAGAAACCGATGACCATATTAAAACAATAAAAGAAATCCTAAAGGTGAAATCTTATGATGATTATCTAGTTAAAAATGATGTTCTTTATAAATGTGTTAATGGTAATGATTTATTAGTTGTACCGGAAGACATGCAAATGAATATAATCAAGGCCGCTCACGAAAAAGGTCATTACGCAGTTGCAAGAACAGAGAAAAGTTTAGAAAATGATTTTTACATCCCTAAAGTTAAACAAAAAATTGAGAAATGTATAGCAAATTGTGTTCCCTGTATTTTAGTTAATAGAAAATGTGGTAAACAAGAAGGCTTACTTCACCCAATAGAAAAAGAAGAAACTCCATTACATACGTACCATGTTGATCACTTAGGTCCATTAGAAAGCACTAATAAAAATTACAAACATATCCTTTCGGTCATTGACGCATTCACAAAATTTGTTTGGTTGTATCCCACAAAATCTACCGATGCTGCCGAAGTAATTTCTAAATTAGAAATCCAAAAATCTATCTTTGGAAATCCAGTTCGAATTATATCAGATAAAGGTCCTGCATTTACCTCTAAAGCTTTTGAAGATTATTGCATCAATGAAAATATTAAACATATCCCGATTACCACTGGATTACCCAGGTCTAACGGCCAAGTTGAGCGTCTAAATTCTGTCATAATATCTGTTCTGTCTAAATTGTCTGTCGATAATCCTAAAAAATGGTATACACATGTAAGCAACGTCCAACAGGTGATAAATTCGACTTTTCAGAGAAGTATAAGCACACTCCTTTTGAATTGATGTTTGGTACTAAAATGAAACTAAAAAATAACATTGAAATTACTAGTCTTCTGAATGCTGAAATACAATCTGATTTTACAAATAATCGCGAAGATATGAGAAAAAATGCTAAAAAACAGATTTTAAAAGTCCAAGAAGAGAACCGTAAAACTTACAACCTCAGACGAAAGAAAGCTAACAAATTTAAGATTAATGATGTGGTTGCTATAAAACGCACACAACAAGGTCCAGGTTTGAAGTTAAAACCAAAATATTTAGGTCCGTACAAAGTCATAAAAGTAAAAAATAATGACACCTACGATGTAAAGAAACTTGGATTCAACGAAGGACCCATGGTCACCAGTACATGTGCAGAGTACATGAAGCCGTGGACGGACGAAGCTTGAAAAAAAAAAAGGAATTTCACCGATTGTTACACTATACCAACTATGACAAACCTCTGGACTGACAACTAATAGAATTTTAACTTTATTCTCGAAAAGACGAAAAGACGTAAGGTAAAAGAAGATGAAAAGACGTATGAAAGAAGACGAAAAGACGTAAGATAAAAGAAGACGGAAGACGTAAGAAAGAAAAGACGAAAAGACGTAAGGTAATAGAAGATGAAAAGACGTATGAAAGAAGAAGACGAAAAGACGTAAGATAAAAGAAGATGAAAGGACGTAAGAAAGAGAAGACGAAAAGACGCGAAAAAAAAAATATATGAATTTTTTCAAGAAATAATCTAAGCTTTGATAAACAATTTGAATAATGATTTCTTTTTTTCAATTAAGACTTTGGATGCTGCTGTGTTTTTTTTTTTTCTCTTTATCTTTCCAGTTGATCCAACTGCTGCTGCCTCCAAAGGGACGAGCATTCGAGGACGAAAGCCTAGTCAGGACGGCCGTTGTGGGAGCGATTCTTTCTCCAACAGCCAAGTATCATGTCTTGTAAGGTTCTTCATATCGCAACTCTGATAGAAAAGGTCTTTAGAAAGCAGACGATTTTCTGAAAAAACTCCATTCAGACGAAAAGCCGAAGAAAAAATAAATGAACGGAAGAGATCGTTGGATGGAAGGTGGAGAGAGTTGGTGTTGACTTTAGAAGAATGTTGATTAAGATGACGCGATTAAGATGTTTTAATTAAAGTTTCCTTTTGAATGTTTGAATTGTAAATATTAACGTTTAATATAAGTCATTTAAAAGTTTAAAAACGGTGTCAGAATTTAATTTACCTCCGAGTTTATTTACTTATGTGTTCGAAAGAACTTTTATAAGAAGAATCTCCATAATAATAGATGATAGAATCACTTGATCTAAGACCTTTTACCAACTCAATCAAAGCTAGATTAATAAAATACTCAAATCTTCAGCCTTTTGCATTTCTGATGTCTATGAAACAGGAATAGCCTCATAGAAAGCGACACATACATTTTTGTGCACTATTATGATATGTGTTCAGTCATTCTCTCGACAGTGTCACTTGTCCTCTTTTTTTTTTTTTTTTTTTCTTCTATGAAGATCATTTTATTTTTTCTGCCATCAAAGAATATGGTTGTAATTTTTCTTTCTGCAAGATTTTCCTTCCCTTGTATCTTCTTTCAAAAGTTTATTTTTTCTGGCTCCTGACCTTATCTTTATCCTTATACTCTGTTGTCACAATTCCTGCACCCTTAAGCACAAATGGAGCTATTATTAACCCAATTTACCTGTTTGATATACCAATTCTAAATACAACAAATGTTGCTGTGTGAGAAAGGAATATGCATTTGGGAGTGTTTGCTTTTGAAGACCCTGATTCAAATTCCGATTCAGACGAACTGCCAGTTTTAAAATTCCCACTAAATTAATCTTCTGACAACACAGTAGATCCCCTCAAATCTGCACAGCTTGGGACCAGAGGTTGTGCAGATTTTCGAATTTTGCAGATTTCTAATCACTGTTTTGTCTACAATTTTTGAACAGCAATTTGAATGTAATAACACAATCAAAATTACATGGAATGTAGTAAAATGTTAAAATTGTAATTAAGTAAAGTAATAAAGTGAAATGATAAAAAGTAAGATAATTTTAAAAATATTAAAAGTAAATGTCAAGTGAATAATTAATAATGTATACTTAAATATGCATAATAAAGATGTGATACATTTTGCTTGAATTATTCAGTGGAACTTGCCTTACAAAGATGTCCTATTACTTCACATCAAAATCATAATGTAATGAAGTTTTATTTTAGGTTTAGCCAGTCTTAATTACCAAAAGAGTTTCATTAATACATAAATATATTTGGCAGAAAGATTATGATTACTAGTGATATTAGCAATATCTTGATTTTTTTTTTCAGAAATAAATTCATACTGTCTTTCTAAAAAGCCATGAGTTCAGTCCAGGGTTGATTCTTGTCCTAAAATTTAAGACATCCTCTTCCGAAAATTTGAAATTGGGTTATCAGTTCCACATAGTTGCTAACTTGTACGGTTTTGCGCAAGGAAAAATAATTGCGAAGAAATACAAATTTTGTGAAAGGATCATCGAAAAAGCACACATTTCGGCAATATTTCATGGGAAAACAACAGTTTCGTCAATGTTTTTGTCAACAAACTTTGTCAAAAGGTTGCTGAAAAACGTGAATTTTCTGTGCGGATCGTGGAAAAAATGGCAATTTCACCAAATATCGCAGATAAAACGCTTATTTTGTCTGAAGACCGCAGGAAAACATAGATTTCGTCTAAAGATTGCAGATATAATGCCCATTTCATTAAAAGATCGTGGGGATAAAATGCCGTTATAATTTTAAGACTATTTAGAACTTATTTTTCCTAGCATTCATAGGTAAAATATTTCCTATATTCATAGGTAACTTCTGGTACAACCAGAATCAAAATCAGTCAAATATTTTTTGAGATTTGCTTGATGAAATAATTTTGTTTGACTTTTAATATCGTTACGTACTATGTGTTATTAGCCTTTGCTTCGCTCAGACAATTACTATTTCCTCCATGTACTCTGATTCGGTTGTATACGAAAATATCCAGCTGGAGAAATATGACACACACCAAATTTCTGTGACACATACAAATAAATTGTGCTTTTTTATCAGTTTTTTAGTATAATTTTTAAACTATTTGGAATTAATTTTTGGAAGTGGGTGCATTCACGAGGTTACCTTCATAGGTACCTTCTGGTACAAACAGAATCTAAATCCAACAAGTATTTTTTGAGATTTGCTTGATGAAAGAATTTTGTTTGACTTTTAATATCGTTACATACTATGAGTATAAGACTTCGTTACGCTCAGACAACTACTAATTAAATCACTGTTTGATGAATCTATATTTTTGTTCTGCATTAGGTGTTCATATGACTTGAAATAATCAGAATCTGCATTCCAAATTATTTGGAGGCCACTATTTCAAAAAGCAGATACAATGCAGTCTATTTCAGAACTCTGTTTATCAGTTAAAATATCGTGGAAGAATTTTAAAATTAGTTCAGTAGTTGGAGTTTATTTACTGCAAAGAAAGAAAAGTTACTTTTTATAATATTAATTTGCATCTTCATTCACCATAAAAACAAAATGTTATTTAGTAATAAGTTAAAAAACATTGATTTGGCTATATTTAACGTGTTGAGTGCCACATCACCAGTGACCGACTCTGAACTTTCAATTTAAGCCCCATCAGCAGCCCCCAGTCAGCAGTCTAAAATATGATGAAAAAGTTTTAAGAATTACTGAAAATTTATTTTAAAGTTACTTTTTTTAAATTATATGATTATACTTTCTTGATAATTATTTTAAAAATGCGATTTTTTTAGTTTTATATCGTGTTTTACAGTGATGGTAAAAAGTTTCCGGCCAGTTAGTTTCTTTGATTTATTTACCAGAAGATTTGAGTAAAGAAGAAGCACAATTGCTTCGAAAGTTAGGAATATGCGAATGACCTCAGACCATGTGATTATTTTGATTGGATACTAAAGGAGCTTAATGCAAAGTGGTAGAATTGAAGTTTGCGTGTGCAAAAGTTTCCGGCCACTCAACATTCCTTAGTTTTTTTTTATCGGTAATGTTTTTTTTAGTCATGTTTGTGAATGTATCAAAGTGAATAGCATATTTTAAATTCGAAATTGAAAAGTTCAACAATTATTGTACGTAAATGAAACATTATTTTGTCACCAAAGGGCCAATCTTCTCAAAGTATTGTGGTAAAGTTATCGATCGGTGAAATTGACTGTAAATGATATTTAAAAATTATATAAAGATGACTATGGCTTTCAGAACTTTGTGAGATCCGAAAGACTCAGAAAAATGACTATTCACATGGACAGAATTATCAGGAGAAAAACAATTGATGACCCGCAAGAAAAATTCCGTTGCAATATGCAGATTTACGGAACAAAAATATCGCTGAAATAAGTCGCTCTACCGTGTCAAGATGCTGACGTGATACAGAACTTTATGGAAGAATCGATGTTCCAAAATTTTTCATAGTCAAAAAAATACCAAAGTACCTGTCTGGTTTTTTCCAAAAAAAAAAAACACAAAGTCTGGTCAAGTGAAAACTGCACAAAAGTACTGTTTATTCATCAATCGAATTTGAAACTTTTTCGGGAGTGATGGCAGAACTAACCGTTAAAACCTAACTTCACCTAGCGTATCATAAACAGTCAACGGAGTCACGCCTTCCTTGACCATCTCATTGGATGAAAGACAAATCTATCTCCCGATAATTTCTCAAGGGTTGCAATTGAGGTAGAAAGAAAGGCTGCTATTTTCAGGAGTATTAGCAATATAATGACATGAGCACCACAAAGAAATCTTTATTTTCAGATTATTTTAGCATTAGTGCGTAGTTAGCAATCTCTTTGATAGGTCTTTGATAGCAATCTTTTTGATGGATGATTTCGTTGAAAAAAAAAAAAAAAAGATGAATGATCAAGGAAAAGAAGAAATAAATCCTCAGGTAAGATCTTTAGCTATTACTATTATTGTTATTGATTATTAATAATGTTTAGAATGAAAATTAGAGTATCTTAATTTAATCTTCTCTTCTTAATAGTAAAAGTTCTAAGTTAAAATTTAAATTCTGGGGTATGGTTGAATGAATTTATTTCTTTTTTTTTTTTTCATCTTATTACATGAATTTTCAATCTATTAATTGGTGACAATCTTTTTAATGATATTTTGAATGAAAATATGGACTTTTGAGTTTTATTTCCAATTTTTATTGTGAATAGTTAAGTTTCGAATTAAAATAAAAAATAAATATAACTGAATGATATATTGTGTGTTTGTGTGTTTAATTCTAGGAATTTTTATGCATTAGAGTGTGCTATTGATTTTTAATAATGTTTAGAATAAAAATTAGAGTATCTTAATTTAATCTTCTCTTCTCAATAGTAAAAGTTCTAAATTAAAATTTAAAATGCGAGATATGATTAAATGAATTTATTCTGTTACGATTTATTATATGAATTTTTAATCTAATAAATGGTGTTACTCATTTTTTATGTTATTTTGGATGAAAATATGGTTTTTAAAAGTTTTATTTCCGATTTTTTTTACGACGAGTTAAGTTTCAAATTATTAATATTTTGTTTAGGCAAACTCTAAAAATGTTTAATTTAGAAAGTATGATTTTTTTAAGAAAGAAGTTACATAATTTCACAAATTTATAGTTTTAATATTCTTAAAATTAACATTTAAAAAAATCTGGACAAAAATTTAAATTAAAATTTCCTCTAATTAAATAATAATAATAATAATTATAAAATCGACAAATAATATTTTGAGTTATAACAATATGAAATTAACACCTTTAAAAAACTAGTCGTTGGGGGACCACCGTAATACTTACCCATCATGGATACGCATAATATAAAATATGAAAATAAAACGCATGTAAACTTTTTATAAAATGCTTCACAATTCCAAAATAAAGTTTAAATGCATATTTAAATAGTTTTAATATACATAGTAATGCTCTATCAATGAATTGCTGATGAGTCGATTTTGACAAATTATATAAAACTCCAAAATACGCCAGTAGTACCGGATTGCATAAAAGAAGCATCCTTATAGCTCCAAAAATAATAATCATATTAACTAACAATTTACTGCGTCGGATTAAGCGTCTCATTTCCAATTGAAATATATCTTTGAATTGAAATTTGAATGAAATACAGGGTCATGAAAAATCGAAGAATGTGGAAAACAGGATTACAAATATTTCGACAACTAATAATCCGATCGACTTCGTTCTTTATGCAAAATTTGTGTTATTTTATTGCTTTTTACGTCCTTTCCTTAAAAAAAAAAAAAATCGAAAATTTTTGTATACCTTTCATCAGAACGAACTTTTCGAGAGTCTGAAAAAAATAGTTCCGGATAATCGAGGTTATTGATATTAAATAGGCTTCGTCCCATTCTTGCATATTAAGCACATACAAAGTTTCAAGTCTCGATCTCAATTTCTTCGGGAGATAGAGCAGTTACAGACAGACACACAGACGGATGGACGGCAAATTTTTTTTTTCTAAAAATATGTTTTCGGAATCTCCAGTATCTGAAACGTGTAATTCCGTCATAAAAAAATTTTCGATTTTCGAAACGATTGCAATACTTATCCTATACTATGTATGATGGGTAAAAATAAATAAACAACAAAAATTTAAAAAAGAAAAAATTAAAATTAAAAAAAAAAAAATAAATAAAAGCTTTATGAGAAATTTTAGGATGTGATTTTGTTTGTAAATTGTATTGTTAATAGTACCAGATTTACTGAAGGGCATTTGGATGACGGGTCCAAGGCCTTTGATTTTCAGGAGCCCCCAAATACTGCTGAAGTCTTTTCAATTATTGTCCAAAACCTGGTGCAGTTTTAACATATGTTGAAAATTTACATTTCATTCTACATTCTATTATGCTCAAATTGTATTTTTATTATGTTGTTTATTTTATAAGAAACATCCATTTATTACTTTTTTATAGTAAATATTTTCTTTTACCTTTAAAAAAAATACATTGTGTTTTTTAATCATTTTAATCTTCTTTAATCATTTTCCTGTTATCGTCAGAACATTTGAGTGTTATTGAGAATAGCTTGCCGACTAACATTTTAAGTAATTTTAGGTTTGTTGAAAAAATTGTAGTGTTCTAGAAAATTTATTATTAGTTGTTGCATATTTTATCATACTAGATGTAGAGACTTGCATAAGAAAGGATTATTAGCAGCACACAGATTATTATAAAATATCAGCTCATTTAAATTTCATTAAATTTTGAAATAATTAAAAAGTTATTGATTATGATATTTAAATTTTTAATGTTTATTTTAAAGTTAACAATGGTTACTTTAGTAACCATTTTTAGTCATTTTTTCCGCTCTTGTTTATTGTTACTTCTTTTCCGGTCACTTTTTTACCTGTCTCTTTTTTTTTTTTTCTGTTTACTGGAACGAAGATAGATGCATCAGGTCTAAATTACCTTAAGTAAAAAAAAAAAAAAGACCATTTGTGGTTTAATCTTTACACTCTAATTAATCTTTATACAAGCTAATAACAATAACTAAGATATGATACCCATAATTAGAATTGGTACTTCATGAAGAATTTTAGTTAATCAAAGTGAAAATATATAGTGTATCCCAATAGCATACATTCATAATGACTTGTACATACATATATATATATATATATAAGAAAATAAATATGATATATATTTATAACCATTAATTGTAAAATAAATGTAAACAGAAAAAAAGTGACCGGAAAAAAGTTATCGGGAAAAAAAGTGACACAAACTACAAAAGCGGGGAAAAAAATGACATGAAAAAAAAGTTACCAGAAAAAAGTGACAAGGAATTGAACTTAATTAGAATTGGTACTTCATATATATATATATAGTATATATAAGAAAATAAGTATGATATATATATATAACCATTAATTGTAAAATAACCGCAAACAGAAAAAAAGTGACTGGGAAAAAAAGTGACACAAACTACAAAAGCGGGGAAAAAATGACATTAAAAAAAAGTTACTGGAAAAAAAGTGACAAGGAATTGATTTTGGAGATTCAGTGGTTAAATTGGGATTCATTGATGGGGGGGGGGGGGGAGACTGATCAATTACGTAAATGGGTTTTTCATGCTGAATAAACCGTTTTGGTTAAATTTTTGGATATACATTCATACTGAAGAGACGCTTGCCTGAATAGTTATGGGAACGAACGATTACCCTCCCAATCCTCTCTAAATTAGATAAAAAAGGGGGATGATTATCCTCCCCCCCCCTTAAATTAGATAAATTGTTTTTTATGCACAATTAACCAATGTATTTCAAATTTTGGATATAGGTTCTTACTGATAAAGTGAATCTCTGAATAATTTTAAGGGTTTAATCGGTAAGTATAGAGGGGGGGGGGGAATGGGGGATAACCTCTCTAAAATTAAATAAATAACTTTTTATGCAGAATTATCTGATTTGCTTCGAATTTTTTATATATGTTCCTTACGATAAGGCGTATCTGTGACTAGTTATAAGATTCTTTTGCTATGTATAAATGGAGGAAACGGGCGACTTTCCCCCCCCCCCCCCCTGCAAATTACATAAATTGGTTTTGATGCAGAATTTTCCAATGTATTAAAATTAAAAATCTTTCTGATAAGGTGATTCCCTGAATAGTTTTAAGGGTTTAATAGCTAAGTATAAAGGGGGGACGAGGGATAACCCCTCTTATATTAAATAAATGTCTTTTTACGCAGAATTGTACGATTTGCTTCAAATTTTGGATGTAAGTTCATTATGATAAGGCGTATCCCTGATTATTTATAGGATTCTTTTGCAAATTAAAAGGGTAGGGGGTCGATTATCTCCCCCTTAAATTTGATAAATAGGTTTTTTTATGCAGAATTATCGAATTTGCTTTAAATTTTGGATGTAGGTTCTTTCTGATAAGACGAATCTGTGAATAGTTTCTGAAGTTTAATGGCTAAATATAAAGGAGAGGGATAACGCCTGTTACATTATAATAGCTTTTTATTAATATTTATTTTTTGTTCCTCTACGGGGTGTGTGTGTGTGTGGAGGGGGCTGTCTACAAACTCCGAATCTATATTTTATGTATTTTTTTTTTTAATATTTTTTATAACAGGATTTTTTATAATTTCAATTATATAGAATAATAAATATAATATAATAATTATTATTATTAAATTACATATTAATGTTTTTTTATACTTTTACATTTATATAATATATACAATATAATAAATAATAATCATAATAATTAATAATAATAATAATAATAATAATAATAAATAATATAAATTAAAAATAAAAAATTAAAAATAAATGTATGAATAAATATAATTAAATATTAAAAATTATACTCATCAACAAAAATCTATTTAAAAAATGAAAATAATTCTAAACAAGAATTGTTTAAAAATCGATAATATTTTACTAACTCATTATGAATCAATTATTATAAATGTACAAATTAATAAAATTATCTATTCAAAATTAGTTTCAGTAACAAGAATTGAATTTTAAAATGATAACATTTAATTAAGTGATAGGAAATTAATAAAAATAACTGTATAAATAAATTAAATATTAAAAATTAGACTCGTTTACAAGAATTCATTTAAAAAAAACAATATTTTATTAGCTGCCATTACTGACACTATTGTCTTGTACTGACACTATTGTAATGATACGTTGCGAGTCTGATGGAGGTGCATGATAATAGTGTCAGTAATGTCGGATAATAAAGTAGTATCCTTTTTTAAATGACTTTATGATAATCAGTATCATTTTTTATATTTAATTATATTTGTTTATTCATATGTTTGTAATTTTATTTACATTATTTAATTATATATTTTATTTACATTTATGTATTATTAATTCAGTATTGACTTAATATAAATTATTTATTTATAATTATTATATTAATATATTAATTATTATACATAAAAATATATATTGTATATATTGTAATATGTAATATTATTATTATTCATTAAACACTTAAAACTATTCATTGATTCACCTTATCAGAAAGAACCTATATTTAAAATTTGAAATACATTGGAAAATTCTGCATAAAAACCAATTTATCTAATTTAGGGCGGATGTGTGTGTGTGGGGGGGGGGGGGTTCATCCATTCGCAAAACTAATCAGGCAAGCGTCTTTTCAGTATGAACGTATATCCAAAAATTATACCAAAACAGTTCATTCATCATGAAAACCCATTTACCTAAATTTAGAGCCTACATCCGATCCCACTATCATACTCAATGAATCCCCAAAATCAATTCCTCGTCACTTTTTTTCCAGTAACTTTTTTCTCACGTCACTTTTTTCCACTTTTGTCATTTTTTCCGATAACTTTTTTTCTTGTCACTTTTTTTCCTAGATTCTAAAGTAACATATAGACCATTGATTTAAATACAAAATTACCACATTAAACCTGTAAATATATATATATATATATATATATATATATGTATGTATGTATGTATGTGTGTGTGTTTGTGTGTGTAAAAAAAGTGTTTAAAAATCTGAATTGTATTTTATTTCAAAAAGAATAATGAAAATGATTTTTGTTTTCTTTGATTCGTTATATGAATCGTTAAACAAAAATAGATTCTTTTAAAATCCTTTTGACAGGAAAAATGAAAAAGGTAGAATATATGCGCGGAGCAAAGATGGATGAGTTATTTGATTACAGTGGAGCATCGTTTATACGACGCCGAAGGGACTACCGGAAAACGTCGTATAAACAATAACGACGTATAATCGATTTTCACTTCCAAAACTAAAATTAATTTTGTTTCATTTAATTTTAATGTTTAAGGTGATGATTTTCATGAAATTGCAAATTAAACAAATAACCAAAAAAAAAAAAAAAAAAAAAAAAAAAGGTGTGTGTGTGTGTGGGGGGGGGGGGGGGGGGTAGTAAGCAATTTAAATATGCGTACCTTTATTTATGTTTCACTGAAAGGTTCCTCATTTGCAGTACATCATTTCCTTTCCACTTAAAGTCAAAGATCAAAAACCCCACGTGGCCTATTAAAAGTCGGCAACACTGATAACAGTTAAAACGGTAGTCTATCTGTAACTTAAAACAGGTCGGGAAAGCTAACCATCCCCGAGAAAAGAATATGACCCCTGCCCTGTGTAATATGTTACGCGTAAGTTGATTTTTCAGACTAATCGATCACCAGCCCACATTTTTATAATGTGGAGTGCATTTAAACACACTCTTTGGTGTAATTCATAGCTGCCAATGTCCGCTTGTTCATAAAATATACAGTAGACTCCCTTAAATCTGCACAGCTTGGGATCAGAGGTTGTGCGGATTTTAGATTTTTGTGGATTTCTGGTCATTGCTTTGTTTACATTTTTTAAACAGTAATTTGAGTGCAATTAATCGTGCATTTGGAACTATAATGAATGCTTACCATATAATAAAATATTAAAATAAGTAATAAACTAAAATAATAAAAATTTAGATAATTTTAAAAAGGATTAAAATACTAATAGAAAAGGTCAAGTTAAAAATCAATAGCGTATGATTAAATATTCATTATAAAGATTAAATGTATTTTTCCAAAATTATTGAACAAAACTTGCCTCATAAAAGTACATTACTAAATAATGATTTTTTTTTTCAAGTTTACCCAGGCTTAATAGCCAAAAAATATTGATTAATGCATAAATATATGTAGTAAGAAGATTGTGATTACCAGTGATATCTGCAGTATCTTGAATTTTTTTCCAAAAAAAAAAATATATATATTCTTAATTCATGAAAAAAATATAAATGGAGTGTTATTAAGAAAATTACAAATTAAAAAATGTATGGAATTGATGCAAAGCTAAAAAAATCTAATTTTGTAGCAATATCCAAACTGAAAATTTCATTGTTTACATCCATAAAATATGTGCAGATATCTGGTTTGCGGATTTGAGGGCGTCTACTGTATAAGAAAAATAAACAAAAATAAATCTATACAAAATCAAAAAATTGACGTATAAACGATTTTGGGCGTCGTATAAAAGATATATTTTTACATTAAAATGCATAGGAATGAATCGGGATCTCATTAAAACGTCGTATAAGTGATCGTCGTATAAACGATGCTTTACTGTATTTGAAATATTGTACTTATAAGTAATGTTTCTCTTCAGTGACATTCACTAATGTTTAACTGGTTCTAGGAAAGTTTTTGAAATAATTATGGTTTTTGGAAAATCAAAATAACCGGCATGATTTTACCCTAAAGTAAATCGAAGGGAACTTCAGGTCCTTTTCTAACAGAAATACTTGATTGATAGAGATTAATGAAGGTGTTGGCAAAATTGGAAATCACTGAAGATTTGTGATCCAGTTTGGCAGGAATCTTTAGGTCAAGCATCTTTCATCATTTAACACCTGTTTTTCTAATGCATGAGAAATTTGTTTATCTTATTTGATAACCATTAAACTAAAGTGGAAATTGTAAGCGCAGAATTAGTTGAAAAACAATTTAATGTTGCTTTATGTGATTGATGCGAGTTGGTTCTCATTGCTTTTTTAAAGTCTCATTTCTTTAATTGCGGAAGTTGGTCCAACTCAGCAAGTAGTCACACTTCTAATCTGATATTCCCACAAGAAAAACGATTTCTTAATTAGCAATACTTCCTTTCAAGAATGTAAAAGGAGATGTTTTTGTAATTGCAGTAATTCTTAAAGTTTCTTTTCTAATAGTAATAGTATTTTAATTGTTCATACCGTGGAGAAATTAATCACTTTATACATAATCGGAATTACAAAAAACTTCAAACTTATCGATGTGATTAAGTATAGGGAGTTGATAAGAATTTAAATCTGATTGATCATTTAAAGATTTAAGAAAAAAGTGTCTTAAACAAAGCGGGCTTATTATCATCCAGGATGTATTATAATTATTAGAGAAATTGTTATAGAAAAATTATTATTTGTTTAATACTTTAAGGCTGTACTCAAATCCAAGTCATTGAAATTAGGAAAAAAAGTGACCGGAAAAAAAGTTATCGGAAAAAAGTGACATAAACTTCAGAAGTGGAAAAAAGGTTACACAGAAAAAAAGTGTAAAGGAAAAAAAAGTTACCAGAAAAAAAGTGACAAGGAATTGATGTTAGGGATTTATTATTGATTTTGAGGATTCTTATTTTGGGGATGGTTATTGATTTTAAGTATTAAAGGGAGATCGGAGGGAGGTTAATAATTTAGGTAAAGGGGTTTTTCATGCTGAATTAATTGTTTTGGTTCAATTTTTGGGTGTACGTTCATACAGGAAAGACGCTTGCCTGGTTAGTTTTGGAAATGGACAATTACCCCCCCCCCCCCTCATCCATTCTAAATTAGATAAATGGGTTTTTATGCAGAATCACTTAAAGTGTGTCAAATTTTGGATATAGGTTCTTTCTGATAAGGCTTATATATAGTACACTGCTCAAAACAATTAAAGGATATTGCAGTTTTAGGTGGATTTTGTATCTGGGAAACTTTTTAGCTGATTGATACATGGTCGACAGACATAGTAGGTTATATGAGAATAAATTACACATGTTTGGCAGAAAAAAAAGCATTTTATTGTGCATTTGTGTACAAAAGGAAAAAAACACAATTTGTGCATATGCGAAAAAAAGAATAAGAAAAGGTGTTTTCTTCAAAGAAAATCATTTTCAGTAGGGGGTATGGTTTCCACGGGCGGCCAGCAACGTTGAACACCTTTGAGGCATGGACTCAATGAGGCTATTAATGACGAGTTGGGGTATTCTGCCCCACTCTTCCCAGTTCTTGGAGAGTTTGTGGGGGTTGTTGGCGGCCAGAAACTCGTCTTCCTAGAGCGTCCCAAACGTGCTCGATTGGATTCATGTCTGGAGAACACGCTGGCCATTCCATTCGAACGATTCCTTTCTCGAAAAGGAAATCCTCCACCAGATTTGCACGATGTGGCCTGCAGTTATCGTCCATTAAAATGAAGTTATCTCCGATTGCTGCGGGCTAAGGGACTACAATAGGTCTGAGGATCTCATCCCTATATCAGCGACCAGTCAGAGCTAGATCTCGAATGATGTAGAAGTCAGTGCGCCCGTCAATGGAGATGCCACCATACACCAACACTCCTCCACCGCCAAATCTGACACTTTCATGCACGAATGCAGGATTATTCCTACTGCCACGGTCCCTCCAGATGAAAATATGCCTATTATCCGGATGCACAGAAAAACGGGACTTGTCAGAAAACAGAATATTGCTCCATTCATTTCTCCTCCAGTTGACATGCTCGGTTGCCCACTCCCTGCAGTCGCGACGATGCCTTGATGTTAATCTAACACATACCATCGGTCGGCGAGCATACAGACCTACAGCATGTAGCCGGTTTCGGACAGTCTGAGTTGAAATCGTGGTGCCTGTAGCCAAGCGAAGGTGTTGTTGTAGAAGAGTAGCGTTCATATTTCGGTGTTTCCGAGCTGTTAACGCTAAATACCGATTTTCATTGGGCGTTTTTGCCCATCTACGGCCTTGCCCTGGTCTTCGGCCTGCACATCCATGCTCCAAAAAACAGTTCTAGATCCTGGAAATGACACTTTGTGACACTCCAATGGCTTGCGCTACTTCGACTTGAGTTTTGCCCCCTTCTAATCTACCAACAATTCTCCAAGCTTCTGAATCTGTCAAATGACTTCGCTGAGACATCGTACTCATCGAAACAAAGCAATCACTGAATGCCGATCATCCTTGTCTTCATTCTCTTTTATCCAGTTGAAAGTCAACTTTCATTTGCTGCCGCTGAAGCGACGTTTTTGACGTCGAACTCAAAATTTACTTACTCCACAGTTTGAAAACCAGAAAAATTTGCATTTGTGATTCTCTTCTTCTATTTTCGGCAAAAAAATTTCATTTATATCTTTATTTTATATAAAACTTCAAATATCCTTTAATTGTTTTGAGCAGTGTATATAATGCCTGAAGAGATTTGGGAGTTTAATGGTTTAGCATAGAGGGAGAAAGGGGGAGTAATCTCTCTTAAATTAAATTAATAACTTTTTATGCAGAATTATCCGATTTGCTTGGAATTTCAGACATAAGTTAATTATGATAAGAAGTATCTCGCCTCAAATTAAATAGTTTTTTATGCAGAATTACCAGATGTATTTCAAATTTTAAATGCAGGTACTTTCTGATAAGGTGAATCCCTGAACAGTTTTAAGGGTTTAATGGCTAAGTATAGAAGGGGAATTGAATAAACCCCTCCCCTTTAAATTATATAAATGGCTTTTTACGCGGAATTATCAGATTTGCTTCAAATTTTGGATTATAGGTTCATTATGATAAGGTGTATCCCTGATAAGATATGGGGTTCTTTTGCTAATTAAACAGAGGGGACTGGGTGATTATTACCCTCCCCCCCTTAAATTAGATAAATTGTTTTTTATGCACATCTATCTGATGTATTTCATATTTTGGATATAAGTTCTTTCTCATAAAGTGAATCCCGGAATAGTTTTAAGGGTTTAATGGCTACGTATAAAGGGGGGAGGGGCAGTGGATAACTCTTTTTAAATTAAATAAATGGCTTTTTACGCAGAATTATCAGATTTGCTTCAAATTTTGGATGTAGGTTCATTCTGACAAAGTGTATCTCTGATTAGATATGGGATTATTTTGCTAATTAAAAAGGGAGGGGGAATAAATAAGATAAATTGTATTTTATGCACTTATCCAATGTATTTCAAATTTTGGATATGTGTTCTTCCCAATAAAGAAAATACCTGAAAAGTTTAAAGGGTTTAATGGCTAAGTATGGAGGGGGTAATGGAAGATAACCCTCCTTAAATAAAAAAAGTTTTTTATGCAGAATTATCTGATTTGCTTCAAAATTTGGATGTAGGCTGATTATGATAAGGCGAATCCCTGATTAGTTGTGGGTTATCCCCTGTTTCCCCCTCTATACTTAGCCATTAAACCCTTAAAGCTATTCAGGGCTTCACTTTATCAGAAAGAACCTATATCCAAAATTTGAAATACGTTGGATAGTTGTGCTAAAAAAAACTTATTTAAGGAGGGGGGGGATAATCGCCGCTCCCCCTTTTTAATTAGCAAAAGAACCACATAACTAATCAGGGAAGTACCTTTTTATAATGAATCTACACCCAAAATTTGAAGCAAATCGGATAATTCTATGTAAAAAGCCAACTATTTTAATTTAATGGGGGTATTCCCTGTTCCCCCTTCTATACTTAACCATTAAACCCTTAAAACTATTCCAGGATTCAGTTTATGAGAAAGAATTTATATACAAAATATGAAATACATCGGATAAGTGTGCATAAAAAAAAATCTGATTTAAGGGGCGTGGGGTAATATCACCTGACCCCCTTTTTAATTAGCAAAAGAACCCCATATCTATTCAGGAATACACCTTATTATAATGAACCTATAATTCAAATTTGAAGCAAATCCGATAATTCTGTGTAAAAAGTCATTTATTAATTTAAGACGGGTTACCCCCCGTCCCCCCGTTACACAGCTATTAAACCTTTAAAACTATTCAGGGATTCACCTTATCAGAAAGAACTTACATTTAAAATTTGAAATACATCAGATAATTCTGCATAAAAAATGATTTATCTAATTTGAAGCGAGATAATTGCCTGTCCTCCCCTTTATTAATAAGCAAAAGAGCCCCATAATTAATCAGAGATAGTCTTGTCATAATGAAATTATGTCCAAAATTGCAAGCAAATCGAATAATTTTGTGTAAAAAGCTATTAAGAGAAGTTATTCTCCAGTTGCCTTTCTATGTTTAACCATTAAACTACCAAATCACTTAAGGCATTATATATTATACATAAGCCTTATCAGAAAAAATCTATATCCAAAATTTGATACACGTTGGATAATTCTGCTTAAAAACCTGTTTATCTAATCATAGCCGACTATAATACTACCAGCCGAGCCATTTCGCGAAAAACCGCCGAAAAAGTGAAGCTGGATTCAGCTTCGAACCCTGAACCATTTCATTGGACCACGTGGTTTTTGTTTACATTTATACCCTGCCCAAATAGAATGCGACAGCGAGGAAGAATGTACTCATCGTTGAAGTTTCAGAATCACTAATCATATTTTCAAATTAACAAAATAAAAACTATTTCATTCGATTTATAAAGAGGATATTTTACACAGATTATAGCATTTCATAGCTGCATTAACGAATGTAAATTTTTAAGGTTTGCTGTTTACGTGTTTGTTTATAATTTCATGCGATACTTTAAATACAATTTTTGCCGCTGTCAAATATTATCTTAAAAGTTTTTTTATTTCTGTTTATTTTGCTCATATTTTTTTAATAAGTTTTTAGGGAAGGGGGGGGGGTATTTTGTGTATTAAAATTTATTTGTAATAGTTTCAATGAAAAATCATAAATCGAAATCGTTTAAAAATCTCATTTGATACCTGTAGTGTGTAAGATTATTGTTCGCTAAAAAAAATTAAAACACGCTTTCAAACATTTTTATTTTCTGTAAAAAAGTTATCACGGCCACTATGTAAAACTTTGAAGCTCAAACTGTTACGAAGAACACTAGCTGCACGAATATATTTAAAACAATAGTTTGATGTTTTAAGCTGATCTTCTACAATGTTATTAAAATAAGTAGTAATAAACCATTAGTAGTAATAACCATTTATTACATATTTTAGTTGTAATATTTATTTCTGACTATGTTTACAAAAAAATAAAGTTTTGGGTTTTGCCCATAATTAAACCAGATTGTTCTTCAGAGATAATTACGCGAATTTATGATGAATTAAAAATTTATCCCATAAAAATGGTAAGTATCATTTATTCGTAAATATTATATGCTATTAAAAGCTTCGAGATTTACAGTTATTAATACAGCAGTTTACCATATTTTCCTTTCTGATTCTATTTTAATTATGAGACAAAAACCAATCATTCTAATTTCTTCTCATTTCTGAGATTCATTGGAATGTCAGGAGAGTTGTAAACGTAACCATGGCGACGTGACGTAGTCTTGGTGTTTGTTTACATTTCTACCCTGCCCAAGTCGTTTCAGTTACGGTCATAAACAAATTTCAGTTTTGGGCAGGGTATAAGAGTCCTCTGGCGGGCGACTTCATACATTAATCTCAAATAAACGGGCCTTTAGTCTAGTAGGCCTTGATCTAATTTAGGGCGGATGGTGGTGGTGGTGTGTGTGTGTGTGTGTGTGTGTAGGGGGGGGGGGGGGAGTAACCGTTCCTTCCCAAAAGTAATCAGCCAAGCATCTTTTCAAAACCCATTTACCTAAATTATGAGCCTCCCCCTGATCCCCCTTTTATACTTAACTAATGAATCCCCAAAATCAATAATAAATCTCCAAAATCAATAAATAATAAATCCCCAAAATCAATTCCCTGTCACTTTTTTTCTTAACTTTTTTTCTGTGTCACCTTTTTTCCGCTTTTGTAGTTTGTCACTTTTTTGCGATAACGATAACTTTTTTTCCGTTTACCCAAGTGATTTACTTTCTGATTTTTTTAAAAATTCATTTTTGTTCTGAAACGTATACAATTACAGATTTTCTTATACATGAACAATATACCGTATATACTGGCGTATAAGTCGAGAAATTTTAGACAAAAAAAGAACTTCAAAGTGGGGGGGGTCGACTTATATGCGGGACCTAAAAAAAAATCTATAAAAAATATCGGAAAATAGTTTGCTAGTACCTAAAAAAAAAAGGAGATGGGCAAAATCGCCCAATATAAAAAATCGTTCCAGTCAGAATCGTTCACCAAAAGGAATGAGTCATTCGAAGTTGTTCCGAAAAAAGGACGACTCCGAGAAAAAAGGAACGAGTCCAAGAAAAAAAGGAATAAATCCGAGAAAATGGAATGAGTCCAAGAAAATTTTCTTCGTCATTCCCCGATTCCGATTTATGACATTAAGTATAATTTTTCGGACGACACATTTCGGAATGAATCTGATGGATCGTTCCTTTTCAGGGTTATTTCATTTTGGAACGAGTCCGAGGATTCGTTCTTTTCGGAACGATTCAGAGGTGTCTGTCTTTTTCGGAAGGTTTCCGAGGAATCGATTCTTTTCAGAGTCGTTTCATTTCGGAACGAGTCTGAGAAATTGGTCCTTTTCGGACTCATTTCATTTCGGAATGAGTACCAAGACGCAGTTCTTTTCGGAGTCGTTTCATTTAGGAACGAATCAGAGTCCATATCCTTTTAGGGGAAAAGTCAAAGGGTTCCCCTTTTTGGAGGGGGGTCGACTTACACGCGGGTTTTCAATTTTTTCTAATTTTTAACAACATAAGTTAGGGGATCGACTTATACAAAGTTGACTTATACGCGAGTATATACGGTAATGTGTCGTGGTTGTCCATTTTTTTATAAAGGCAGAATATATTACAAAAAAAAGTTGTTAAAGATGGAGTTTTGGACTTAATTTCACAAAGCAAAAGAGCTGGGAATGAACATAAGTCATACTTAGATGCATTATATCTTCAAAACTCATGTCAGGAAGTTTTGTTAAAATACTAAATGAAATAATTCATGTTTAAACTATTTCCTCATTATACTTATAAATCACATTTTCTATTTCCCAACAAAAACATTCATTTCTTATACAATAAACCATTTTTTAATATCTGATTTCTTTATAATAAAAGATTTTTTATCATTTATTTTATAAAAAAGAATTTTTTATGTACTGTAAGATTAAATTTTTGAAAATTACTTATTTTATTATTTAAATTAAAATAATAAATAAGAAAAGCATAAATATATTTATATTGTATTATACAATATAATACATAATATTATATACATATATATATTACCTTAATATAAAACCATTAATTGTAAAACAATATATAAACCATTGAATTTATCACAAATTTACGACATCGAAACATGAAAAAAGAAGTAATAAAATAAAATGAATGTAATCAAAATTTGTAGAACCAAAGCAGAATTGTCAGACCCACAAATACTTTGCAACTACAAATAAAGTGTGTGGTTTCATCTTCATATTAGCCATGAAAAGGCAAAATAATACGGAACACACATAAAACTAAAATATATAGTATCTTAATCTTATATATTAATCTGTATATATATACAGTAAACTCCCTCAAATCCGCGCAGCTTGGGACCAGAGGTTGTGCGGATTTTAGAATTTTGCAGATTTCTGGTCATTGCTTTGTTTACATTTTTTAAACCATGATTTGAGTTCAGTTAATAGTGCTATC
Organism: Maratus speculifer; assembly: GCA_964019185.1. Classification (NCBI taxonomy): domain Eukaryota; kingdom Metazoa; phylum Arthropoda; class Arachnida; order Araneae; family Salticidae; genus Maratus; species Maratus speculifer. The sequence goes on from OZ025294.1 coordinate 282,515,502, forward strand.
AGAACTATAATGAATGCTTACAATACAACAAAATATTAAAATAAGTAATAAACTAAAATAATAAAAATTCAGATAATTTTTAAAATGATTAAAGTATTAATAGCAAAGGTCAAGTTAATAATCAATAGTGTATGATTAAATATTCATTATAAATATTAAATGTATTTTTCCAAAATTATTCAACAAAACTTGCCTCATAAAAGTACATTACTAATTCACATCAAAATCATAAAATAAGGATTTTTTTTTTTTCAAGTTTAACCAGGCTTAATAACCAAAAAATCTTGATTAGTGCATAAATATATTTGATAAGAAGATTGTGATTACCAGTGACATCAGCAATATCTTGAATTTTTTCCAAAAAAGTTTATCCTTCCTTCATGAAAAATCATGAATAGAGTATTATTAGGAAAATTACAAATTAAAAAATTTATTTAATTGATACAAAACTAAAAAAATCAAATTTTGCCCCAATATCCGAACTGAAAATTTCATTGTTTACATCCATAAAATATGTGCAGATTTTAGAGTTGCGGATTTCTGGTTTGCAGATTTGAGGGAGTCTACTGTATTATATTATATTGTTTAATTATATTGTACAATACAATATAACACATTATATATATATGACCATTAATAGTAAACAATATTAACTATATATATATACATATATATATATTAATAATATAATAATAATAATGATACTATAATATTATAAATATATTGCAAATTTCATTTGTATTCATTTTAACATTTTTTCCCGACATTTCAATGTGGTAATTTTGTATTAAATTCAATGATTCATATATTGTTTTTCATTAAATTTTATTTTACATATATATTCATATAATATCAAAAAGATAAATCAAAATGATGAATAATTAAAGAATATAAAAATTTTAAATAATGTACAATTTAATAATTATAATTTAACAATAATAATAGTAATATTAATAGTTTAATAAATAATAAACATATAATTTAATATGTTTGATATAGTTTGTTATTTTATAGTTTTTCCATATTTTGATGTTGATTTGTAGTATTATCTAATGGTTCTATCTATCTATATATATATATTATGTGAACAATACATTTATATAAAAATATAAACTATTATATACATTATATTAATATATTATTTATTTATTTAGCATTTTTTATACATTTTTTATTTACTATATGTTAATAAATATCTTTTTTGAAATAAATATTTGTCAATGAGTATAATTTTTAATGTTTTATTTATTTATACATTTATTTTTATTGATTTGCTATGAGTTAATAAAATATTATCATTAATATTTATTATCACCTAAGGGTTAATAATTTTTAAAAATATCTATTTTAATGCAATAGAACATTAATAATGACATTTTACTTTTTTGTCATTCCCATTATTTATTCTATAAATAGCTGAAGATACTACTCCCATTAATCAGAACATAAAAGATGCACTCTTTTTTTTTCACTTTAATTTTTAGCACTTATTTATTAGCAAGTTTAATACTTATCACCCTAGTTCAAGTTTTCTTTTTTCCACGTCACTTTGTTTCAGCCTGTGTTTTTTCTGTCACTTTTTTTCCCTGATTCCATTTTAGTAGCAAACTTTTTTTCAAAAGAAACTTCTCGTATAATACGGGCATTTTTAAATCAATTTGGCACTTAAAAACACACAATTTTTTATGTAAAGATGTCTGTTTTAAATGAAAATGTTTATATTTTATTCACGTTTTCTTTCTTTCTTTCTTACTTTTTTTTTTTTTTTAAGAATTTTTATTTGGATATAAGAAATTCAATACAGTTTTTCTTTTTGTAAAGACAAATTACCTTTGAGAAAATATTAATCGATTATAACTCAATGTGTAATAAGTTTGTCAATATTTTTTAAAAATCGGAGCTCATGGTTTAATATTGAAAGATGTGTTGGATATGTAGTCACAAGTATGTATATACAGTAGACTCCCTCAAATCTGCACAGCTTGGGACCAGAAGTTGTGCGGATTTTAGAATATTGTGGATTTCTGATCATTGCTTTGTTTACATTTTTTAAACAGTAATTTGAGTGCAATTAATAGTGCAATTGGAACTATAATGAATGCTTAAAATATAATAAAATATTAAAATTAGTAAAACTAAAATAATAAAAATTTAGATAATTTTTAAAATGATTAAAGTACTAACAGAAAAGGTCAAGTTAATAATGAGTAGTGTATGATTAAATATACATTATAAAGATTAAGTGTATTTTTCCAAAATTATTCAATAAAACTTACCTCATAAAAGTACATTACTAATTCACATCAAAATCATAAAATAAGGATTTTTTTTTCAAGTTTAACCAGGCTTAATAACCAAAAAATCTTGATTAATGCATAAATATATTTGGTAAGAAGAATGTGATTACCAGTAATATCAGAAATATCTTGAATTTTTTCAAAAAAAAATCATTCTTCCTTCATGAAAAAAAAAACATTATTATTACAGAGTATTATTAAGAAAACTACAAATTATAAAATATATGGAATTGATACAAAACTAAAAAAAAATCAAATTTAGTCCCAATATATGAATTGAAAGTTTCATTGTTTACATCCATAAAATATGTGCGGATTTTAGAGAGTTGCGGATTTCTGGTTTGCAGATTTGAGGGAGTCTACTGTATGTGATACATATATATATACATGTATATATATATGTATATACATATATACGTAGTAGAAAAAAAAAATGTATAAAAGTCTGAACAGTATTTTATTTCAAAACAATTTTTGCTTTCTGGTTCTTTTCTTATTCGTTACATAAATAAACAAAACGACGATATCATGACATTTCATGTTTTGGTAATATATTATGTTTTGAGACAAAGGAGGGGGGTGAGTTTCTTTTCCTTTTTTTTATATCTTGAAGTAAATTGAAGGCAGTTTCAAATATAACGGCGTCTTCAAAAAAAGATAAATTACGGTGTTGATGAGTTTTTTAAATTGCCGTCATCGCGGTTTGTATGGAAGAGTTTTCATTTTCAAGAAGATTGTAGAGGATCTATAGAGCAACTCTACACGAATCATCAAGTATCCTTAATTATTTACAATCTGTCTTTTTGACATATGAGAAATTTGTTTTTGTATTTGGTAACCATTAAATTACTTGTTTAGGATGGGAAATAGTTTAGTGGTGCTGTGTGTGATTGATGCGAGAATGTCCTTATTAGTTATTTAAACCCTCACTCCTTTAATTGCGGAAATTGGTTATAACACCCATTTCCTTCTAATATTATATTTCATGCAAGAAAGATTATTTTTTAATTACCAATACTTCCTTTCGATAATATTATGACCAGATGTTTCTTTTTTTAACTCAGTATTGGCAATAATTGCAAAATTTTCTTTTTAACAGTAATTCCATTTTAATTGCTCATACTATAGAGATAATCCCGGTATGCGTAACGAGTAATGAAGTAAACTGTAAACTAATGCTCGATGTGATTAGAAATAGGGTGTTGATAAGGTTTTAAATCAATCACTTAAGGGTGTTCTCAGCTGCTCTGCTCAACAAGCACAAAATGTTTTGACACATTTACAAATTCATATTTAACAGAAAGATATAAAATTGGAAGGCAGACTATGGAAGCGATATCGAACCAAACTTAATTTTTAATTTTATGATAATTAAATTACCTGTCAAGTTATAAAAGATTTTGATCACGTGATCATGCATTTTACTGCTCCTTTTTGACCATTTTTTCTGCTTTTGTTGATAAATGCGGTTCAAACCGCCATCTTTGACAGCTTGTTTTAAAAGATCTATTGTGTTAAAAAAGAAAAAAAAACAGTAAACTGAGTCTCATTAGATAGTTTCTAAACAACAACACCTACTAGTTTTATGCATTTCTGAGCAAAAATGAATCAAAACTTATGCAACATAGTTGCCCTTTTTGATCTAAAAACACCCTTAATCAAAAAAAAAAAAAAAAATCTTGAACAAAATGAGCATTTTAGAATCCCGGGTACATAATAATTATTTGGGTAAAAAAATTGTAGGAAAAAAAAAAAAAAATGCGTAAAAAATATTTATTTCAGATTAATATTTTGTTTCAGATATATTTAAAGTGATTAAAAAAAAATTTGCTTAACATTGGGATAAATTCTTATTTTTTTTTCGGGCAGATTTTGTAATAAATACTACCTATTACATTCTTCTCTTGCATTCTGGAAAATTTTTGCAGATCAACACCGATTCCTATGGCTACCCCTAGAAGCCATAATATATATATATATATATATACATGGGCGACAACTTTTGAAGAATATTTAGTTGGTTCAAAAATATTGGGTGGGCTTAAAAATATTTTGTAAAATAGAATGAAGAATATTATTTTACTTTGAAAGGTGAACAAATGGTGAAAGATGAAATTTTTTAATCAGGATCATGTTTTAATATAGTTGCAGTTTTATTAAATTATATTTTCATGCATTTTTTCTTATAAAGACACTAATATGTATTGCAATATCATCATATCATTAACATCCATGAAATAGCGGAAGGTTAAACATTTCAATCATTTGGTATTCATGGATGTCACTCAATAATTAAAATACGTGGTCACTGGTAAAATAAATTTTTAATAATAAAGTAATAAAGAAATAGAACAATGAAAATTGGGCCTGCTATAATTCAAAATTACTGGGTGGACTTGAGCTGCACAGGCCCATATAAGTTGGCACCATTGTATATATACCATCATTAGCAACAAGAACCTTTTTCAATCCACCGCAAGATGTAGGTGTTTCCCCCCCCCCCCCCAAATTTTACAAATGTTTTTTGTCTAGTGGCTTTAATCGAATCTAGGAAAAATAGTTGCAGAAAAAACAAGAGCGGAAAAAAGTGACGCGGTGAAAAGCTTGATTGGGAAAAAAAGTGACAAGGGAAAAAGTTACTGGTAAAAAGTGACGAGGATGAAAAGTTACCAGAAAAAAGTGATAAGGAATTGATAAATATTGAACTTGTCGACAAATAAATAATACAAATAAAAAATGTAATGTTGGCAATCAATTATTAAAGTAATTTTTTAATAACCAAAAATTTGTTTTTAAATATGCCTTTTGCTGAAGTTAACATCATATGTAAAGTGAATTAAATCTTCGTATCACCGTATTGCATATCTGCAACATACATAAAAGTCGAAATTATTTATACAGTAAGCATTAATAGGTGCTCTTATTTATTGATAGTATTATCGTACAACATAGTGATTTTTACCACATATGTTCTAAAAATTCTCAACATGCGACATACTGAGTTAATCTTTCATATCAAAGTTTTCTTGATCACTTCAACAATTTCAGATCATTATTGCTAAAATGAATTTTGTAAAATTAAAACGGCTGGCGATAACCCTAACCAGATTTTTTTTTTTACAAAGGTAATTACGTTTATTTTACAGTTTAGTATTTGAAAATTTACAATATGGATGAGAAGTGTGTTATTTTCCGCTCACTGCAAATGAGGAAAAAATAATTTATCATTTTTGTATTTAAAGTCATTTTTTTACATGTTTAAAATAACATATTCTAACATTCGAGTAAATATTTGCTAGTTCAACATTAGATAGAATTTAAAATAATTATTCAATTTAAACACTGTCTGTTTCAGCTTGTTTATATTTTGCTATAGTATCATGAGTTTTGACATTTTTATATGCTATAGTTTCCTTAATTCGATATCTACCGATGACAGAACACAGGACACATTTTAATCGATTTCGATTCATGGTTTTTCGTTAGTGATTTTCAGATTGAAACAACTAAAAATTATTTGTAATACATTTAAGACTTTTTGTAAGAGTATTGCATTCAAAAACTACAAGCAAAATAAACAAAAACTTTTAAAAAGTGTAATTCGATATCAGTGGAAATAGCGTTAATGTAAGCCAAAGTTGTAAAATATTTACAGCAAATCCAATTACAGAAGCAGGACCAATTGTTACTTTTTTACAGATTGAACGTACAGTGATTTTTGGTTCAGTTTTTAGACTACAAATCTGTTAGAAAGAAAGAACACATCAAGCATATACCACAATGTTCCCCATGCAATTATGTTTTGCGATCATAAAAACGCTTAGTTCACATTTTCACTCCAAAGTATAAGATAAAATTATGTACAAAAAAATCTATGTATTTTAAATAATACACAAAAATATGTGTTTGACATGTTATGCAGACATGTGCGTAAGAATAGAATATCACATTCAAATCTCTGTATTTTACATAATACACAAAAATATGTGTATTTTGCATATTATGCAACATTATGTGTATTTATCTAATACACAAAAATATGCGCAAAAACAGAACATAACACAGATATATGTGCAAAAATATTATACAGAAATATGGGTATTTCCCTGCAATTTACACATTGAAGTGTGTATTTAAAAAGTTATCAGCTAGCTTTTACACATTTGGACTTATCATCAAATTACGTAATAAAATGTGTATTTTGAAGTTTACACATTAGGCGTGTATTTTGGCAATTTACACACCAATTAACACATATAGACAAATCGTTTTTGTACCATCGATTTACCTGCTTTTGTGTGTAAAATTACACATTTATTTTTTAGAGTGTAGTAAATAAATAAAATAATAAAATCTCAATATATATAAGTAAAATATTTAAATACATTATCTATTTTATCAGTTAAATTTCAAATTAAAAATTTCAATATCATTAGCAGTATAAAAAAATTTACAAAATTTGATATCGAAAAAGAACAAATAACCAGAGAGGATTTTTTTTTTTTTTTTAACTAAACAAATTTCAAAATTTCCTAATGCAATCAAATAATTTAAAGATTATGGATAAATTGTTATTTAAAAATTTGTTATAGGTTTCTTAATAAACAGCCAAAATAAAAGGAAAAAAGATCTTGGAAAAAGTTATTGCCATGTATGTTTTAGGGTTTTTTTTTATTAGATATACCAAGAGATTATATTATTTTAGACATTCAAAACAATCATTAAATAAATATTGTATATATTTTTTTTATTATTGAAATAAATCTAATGTATGCATTAAAAAAATCAAAACAATCTCCAAATTATTCTCGAAAAAGTGTTATATCCAAGAAAAGTTGTTTAAAATTAAAATAAATATTTTATTTTATTTATTTTTTTAATTTATTTTTTACTAAAGATTTACTAGAAATTGTTAAAGATTTACTGATTGTCCTTTTCGAATTGCAGGGAAGTTCTTATGCTACTGAAAGAAATCCCAATTGCAATGTGTGCAACAAAGAATTCTCCAATTTTAAAGAATTAATGGAACATTTGAAAAATGATCATTCAACGTGCTGCAATGTTCAGAAAGAATTTGTGTGTGATATCTGCAATAAAAAATATAAGAGGAAAGGTACATTAAAAGCACAAGACAAAAAATCCACAAATTAAACGAAACTGTTTTGAAAGAAATGACAAAAGATGATAGTCGATATAAGAAAAATCTAATGTGTGCAGATTGCAATTTATCATTTAAAACAACACAACAAATTGCTTCTCACGTTGAAAACGTGCATATAGCCCCTATCAAATGTGAATACATGCAGTTTGCTAGTAACGAATCATTTCAAAATTGGAAATCTGAAATAGAAAGATGTTCCTTAACAAAATTCGTTAAACTAAATTCCCGAACCTTACCATCAGGTAAAAAGCATATGACTTTTATCTGCCATCATGCTGGTAAAAAAACAAATAATTCTGAAGGAAAACAACATCCGAAAGAGGGAGGTTCAAATAAAACTGGATATTTTTGTTCTGCATTTATCGAATTGAAGTCAATAGATAATGTGGAACTTTTTCCAGCGGAAGTAAAATATTGCCTTAAACATTTTGGGCATGATGAGGATGTCGGGAAAACTTTCTTTATCAAAGGAAGAAAAAGACAAATTAGCTGGAAAACTTACAGTTGGTATAACTCTGCAAAATATATTATGTAACATTGCAGAAAATGAGCCCCCCGAAAAAAAGATTAGCATGCACAAACATGAAAGACTTAAAGAACATTTCTTATAGTTATGGACTTAAAAGACGCATAATTTGCCACCAGAATGATTTCACATCCATGGATTCATGGGTTAGAGAAATATCCGAAAATAAAGAAAACCCAATTTTGTTATATAAATTGCCAGAGGACGATAAAAACGAATTTTTGAACCTGAAACGAGATGATTTCATTCTGGGATATATGAGCGATGCTCAAGCAAGTATTTTGCAATCTTTTGGAGCTGATGTCATATGCATCGATTCTACACACGGGACGAATCAATATGGCATTCAGCTGAATACCATTCTCGTAAGAGATGAGAATTTTGAAGGATTTCCTGTTGCTTTTTTATGGGGCAACAGGCAAACAGAAGATGTTTACAATTATTTCTTTGGAGCAATTAAAAGAAGAATGGGATTTATAAATGCAAAGACATTTATGTCGGACAATTTTCCGGCTTTTTATAATGCTTGGGTTAATGTATTTGGCGAAACAACACATAGTTTATTGTGCGAATGACACGTTAAAAGAGCATGGGGGAGAAATTTAGTGTAAATTAAAGATCCAAACAAAAGAGATGAAATCTTAAAAGAGTTAAATTCACTGGCAGAAGAAACAGATGAAGAAAAATTCAAAGAAATTATGGAAAAAACCATAAAAGATATGTCAAATGACATAGAAACAAAGAAATTTTCAGATTATTATGTTGCCCATTATGCTAATAGACCAAAACAATGGGCAGCATGCTATAGAAAAAATGCTCACATTAACACAAACATGGCCATTGAGCGATGGCATCGAGGGATAAAATACAATAGTGATTTGAATGGAAAATGTGGTAGAAGATTGGGCAAATCTATCCACAGCATCATAAAATCTCTAAAACTTAAATTAATAAATAAGAAAACAACTTTAACTAGAGGAAAGGTTACAAAAAAAATCTCTATGTTAAGACAATATCATAAAGTAGCACAAGAAAAAATTATACTATAAATTTGTTTAATGAAGACACCAGCGCATGGATCATGCCATCGTTTACGTGCGTAAATAAAATGTATCAAGTTAAATTAATCGATAAAAACGAGAACCATAAGTGCAATATTAAATGCATTTATTGCGACACATGCTTACATCAAGTTTCATGCAGCTGCCCTGAATATTTAAAGAAAAACAATTTTTGCATTTGGGGGCATTTAAATGGATATCGAATGTGAAGGCTTAGAGGAATTACATATATCTGCTTCATTATTTATGGAATGTGGTTCAGAAATTTGTACAAAGTGTTCTAAGAATACTGAAGCATACATTTAAAACAAAAATCTGAAATTCAACATTTTTGTAATTTTTTATCAAAATGACACGTACGGAGTCTTCTTAACCAAGATACGTTTGGATGCATTGAAATGTTTTGTGAAGAATTATAAAGTACAAGTAAATTTGTGATATATTTGAAACATAAATGCATGTACGATAGTTTTTTAGTATTTTTCCATTTTTTGTTATCATAAATGTCCTTGTAATATTTTTCGTTTAAAATTATATTTCTTTAATTTTTTTCATTGCCATGATTTTTTGGAATTCTAATTTCCTTTTTCTATAGTGCATGAGGTATATAATTCAGAATATTTAAAAATATATTTTTACTTACAATTTTTCTCAAGTTTAAAATTATGATGAATTTCATAGCATTTCAGAACTATGTCTGAATGCATATATAATAAATTTCGTTTTAGTGATGCTCTTGTTTTTATTTATTAAAATACTGTTGCAAAGTTTTTTGTTTAAAACTTTGTTTATTTTTTTTAATCACGCACACTGTAAAAAATCCGTTAAATTTACAGAAAAAACTGCTGACAGCAATGTTGCCAGCAGTTTTTGCTATAAAAACTGCTGGCAACATTGCTGCCAGCAGTTTTTGCTGTAAATTTAATGGATTTTTTTTTCTGAAAAATATTTGTTTTCCTGACAATGATATATACAGGCTGGGAGTGGTGAGCCGTAACCTGTTCAAACTTTAAAGAAAATATCAAGTTTATTTTTTTGCAAACTGTAATGAAATTTGCTAAAATGAAAGCAAAAGGAATAATAATTACAAATAAAAGTTTTGTTTATACAGGTCTCCATCTAAAGAATTTCGTCATTAGTGTTGCTTGTCACTCAATTTCCAAATGCCCTCACTAATGTTAGGTCTATGGGCATTTGATGCATCCATATATTTAAAATATCTCCTTGGAAAATTAATATTTTTTACTTTGACTTTTTGTATACGCTTCATAATTAATCTCACTTTTTTCTTAGTTCTCAAAATGTTTCTAAAATATATACTTAATTTTTCATAAAGTGTATCGAACTGTACTAGCAAATTGTTAGCTTTTAAAAATAAACATCCTTTAAGAAGTGCACAAAAAAGAAAGTTAAAAAATAATTTCGCAAGCAGATATTTTAAATGTACGAATGCCTCAAACGCCCATAGACTTAACATTAATGAGGAGAATTCGAAAGCTGAGTGATTAGAAGATAAACTGAAATCATATTTTCCGTCTCACCTTGTTTATGTTATTTAAGTATGTTTAAGTCACACACGTTTTATTGAATAAAATATTTTATATGACAATTGAAATTTTAACTTTTACTAGTTTGAAAATCTCTAATTACATGCTTTTTCTGCTTGCGGGAAAAAAGTACATTCATATATATATATATATATGTATTGTTTTTTCCTTTAGTTTATATATGTTTTTGTAATAAACATTTAACGATTTATTCGTGTGACTTTAATTGATTTACTCAAATTTTTAGTACATAATTTAATTAATATTTCAATATGAAAACAAAAAATGAATGTTTAATATAAAAAGATTAATTTTAAATTAAAATCTAAAGTGTGATATATGACTGAATGAATTTATTACTCCTGTTGCAATTCATTAATATAAATTTTTAAATTAATAAACAATAATGCCAAATTTGAGTAATACATCAAATGAAAATATGGCTTAATTTTTTTTAATTTTTTACTGACATTACTGAATTTCATTAATACTTCAATATCACAACATAAATAAATAAATATATATATATATATTATTTGATTCGAAACGCCGAATTTGGTAGCATTTTCTTCTGCCTCAATTGAAAAATGAAAATAATTGTTTGATTAAATATTTTCTGCAATTGACAATTTCATGCATTTGCGAATAAAATGAATTCAGAAATGTTTCAGAAGGAGACAAATTCGGATTTGAGAACATCCTTAAATGTAAAATTAAAAGTAACTGTTCACATGTGTTAATGAATTTTTAAATTAACAATGAGTAAATGCCTCACAACTTACCTTTTTTTTAAAAAAATATTGCTGCTAATGTTACATGATTTTTTTAAAAAATCTTGAATCAGTGGACATTGTATTATTGTATTGTATTTTTAAATTTCTAATTTATTTATTCTTTTCCTGTATAAAAATTCTTACGTTTATTAAATTTATTTCTTTATACATAAAACGCTTTTTAGAACTGCATAAAAATTGCAAAGAAAAATCATAAAAATATTTCAGTGAGTTTCAAAATTTACCACAAATATATATTTTATTTTATTTTTATTTTGATGTGCTAAATGCTTATTAATGTTTTATGATTAATTTATTGCTTTTTTTCTGAATAAGATTATCCAAAGTCTAGAATTGCAAAAAATTTATACATTCTTACCAGTTTTTAATATAAAAAATAAAATAAATAAATAAAATAACGTAATTAATTCACATTTTTTTTTTCTTAAACGCATATGTATGGGTAAAGGAGAGTGGGAAGGAATAAGACACATTTTACAAAGAAGAAGAAAAAAGGAAAAAAAAAATTAATTTTGTTTGACACAAAAACAAAAATTTCCATTTATAGAATACAAAATGAAACACTTTCTAATGTGCTTGAATAATACAGAAATAACTTTATAATTAAAAATTTCAAAATTATATTATTTCATAACCTTCCCATTAACAGGGAGGTATGGGACAGCTATTAGCAAAGTAGGATAAGGAAAAAATAGTCTAGTATTGTCTAAGTTTAACAAAGTATACAATTTAACGAAAATTGTATCTTGATAATGTCTCTGCCACAAATATCAAATTTTTGGTATCATGGTCACTGGAAGGAAAATTCAGGATTTTCAGTCGCAAGTGACATAAACAATTCATCAGTTCAATTTTTTTTTTTTTACATTTTGAAGTAAATGAATGTATTATCAATCTTACAAATGATGTATTACCCACTTAAAAATTTTTGTATATTAGCCATATGAGAAATTTGCATTCAGATAATTAAAAAGAAGGAATTGGATTTGTTCAATTTGCTAGCATCACCATTTCTTTCCACTACCGTCTTTCATGTTAAACGTCCTATATAAATAACAATGGTGCTTTTAGGCTTTGTTAAATTATGAATGATATACAGAATAATGGCATTCCAGAAACAGAAAATCTGTTATATCTACTATCACACGAAAAGACCCGCTCGCTAATTTATAAAGATGGAAGAAATTTATAAAGATATCTCGGATGTATTTCAATATTTTTAAATGACCATTTTTTGGGGGATACTTTCAAAACAGGTTTTGAAATTTAAAGTGTCCTCATTAAAAGTTTCTGAAAAAACCAAATTGAAAAAGTAAAATAGGGTTTTTCGTACAGATTGATTTCAGCTGTCCAATGAAAAATAAATAAATAAATAAATTCAAATACTATTGATATGCAACCGAGATATTTTTATAAATTCCTTCCACAGGATTAGCATTAGCGAATGAGTCTTTTCGATTGACTGAAATAGCCTCTTAATGTACAGAAAGTATAAAATGTATATGAAATAAATTTACTTTTGATTCTTGAAATAATCCTCTTCTTTGTAAAACTGAAAGCTTTTGTATATCAGCAACTTTCTTCAACTGAAGATGAGGCTACTATTGCTTCATCTAGTGTGTGATTTATGAAATGTTTAGAATGATACATAAAGAGAAAAACCTACTGTCCCATTCCTCTCATTGTCCTATTCCACTCCCCTCTCACCTAAATTTTACATATTCTGTAACACAAAAAGTGAGACAGGCAAGGGGGTGTGGCAGATGCAATGCAGCTTGCCCCCTGTTCTTATAAAGGTCTACAATGAGACTAAAATATATTTTTTTTCTACAGTTAAAAAAATAAAAAAATAAAACAATTCAGCAATTAAAAATGTTTGCACTGTGGCCTGCATGTAAAAAGATGGGGTTTTTTCTTTACCCCCTCCCCCCCCCCCCCCCAAAAAAAAAATCATTTAACAATGACAAATTTTCTAACATAAATATATAAAACATAAGTTTAAAAAAAAAAAAAAATGTGAAGTTAGCAGATTGCAATTTGAAATCTAATGCCGTTTTATACTTTTCCATAAATATATTGAAATTACATTTTGAGTTATGTGTGATTTAAGCCTTATGAAATTTATTTAACACTTCGTCTCTGCCGAAAAATCGCTTCAAAACACCAATTTTCATATAGATTAAATGGCTTTTGCACTTATCGAAAAATATGAAATACTATTCAATTTAATATTTTTTAAATAAAAGCAATTGGCAGTTCATGCATATAGCATTAAATTTGACTTAAATATTTTATGGTTTGTGATTTAAAAAAAAAATAATAAAATGTACTGCTTAATTATATCTGTAAGACCATAATTTGTCTAAATCGCAATTTGTTCAGTCCCATGTGATACGGTCTTAGTAGATTTTATTATATTGTAAATGCGCTACTTGTTATGACAAAACCTGCAAAACGTAAAATTCCTCTTTCTTTGAACTCATCTAAGGTATTCATAATATTCTGTCTTCTTGAATTAACTTGGCTTCCTACACAATTGACGATCTTATTCTGACTTCGGATCTTGGTGAAAGTATCACCTCTCCGCCTCCCTTTATTGTGTGATATCCGGTGAAACGTTCCGTGACCCCTAATATGTCCATTTTAAGAATCCCCCTTCCCTTCATTTTTAGGTTGCCTGTGATTGGTAAGATGAAATTTCCAGTTGTTAAGTTTTAACGTCCAGTGATGGCAGACACTACGTCCGATGACCTAATATAAAAAAGTATAATAAGACCTATGTTATTTCAACAATGGAGCAGGGCGGAGGACCCCTTATGCTGCAGGGAGTATTTTCTTCAAAAAGTGTCAGTCTGTAATTTGAAATGCATGGCAAAATGAATGATGTAATGTATAAAGATATCTTGAAATAGTATTTGCAACCTTATTAGAGGAAAACTTTTGGTCGCAACTATTTGTTTTAACATAACAACACAATGAATGTATGCAAGCATTGATAAGCAATGATTTTCGCACAAAAAAATTTCGTTTCTGATATAGCCAGCCCAAATGTTCAGCATGAATCCAATAGAAAATCTTTGGAAAGAAGTTGGCAAACGTCTTCCAAACTATAAATATTCCAAATCAGCCAAAATTTTCAAAAAATTGCAAGAAGTGTGGAAAAAACGTACCATAGACGATCTTTAACTGTTGATTGTATGAATGTCACGTTGCTGCGATGTAGAACTTATTATTAAAGATAATAAAATACTAATACGATAAAATACTAATTGTAAATGCTCTTAATCACTGTAGTTTTCTGTTACAATACAATTTTTATTTAACTTGCGAAGATGTCCGGAAACTTTTGAGAACATACACATTTTCCTTTGTACTTAATTTTGTCGATTAAATTTATTGATATTTGCATGTTATTCCATAAGTAAGTTCTTAACTATTATGTCAATAAAAGGTATAAGTTTCACTTTGAGATTCCTCTTCATATGGGTATAATTACAAATTAACAGAAAAAATTTTTGCTGGCCGGAAACTTTTGACCGCCACTGTACACTGTCACTCACCGATGACTGAAGCAACCTAAATGGAAAATTCACTGTCAATCATTGTGCCACTCAAGGTGTTAACTGTCATTTGTGTACTGCTAAATATTGAATATGAAGTACTTCATATTCAATAAATAAATCATGTGTTTTCATTACTATCAGTTTAATTATATTATAGCTGTTATTAGTATCTGTTTTATATCATCGTTATGGCAAGACAAGATTTATCTTCTTTATAATTTTGAATAAAATAAAGAAAAATGTTGCTCATCTATGTTTGAATTATCTCTATGCCAAATTTATTAGTTTTAATCTGACATTTTTAGCAAAATTAAACTTAAAAAATGGAAAATTCTCCTCCCGTTTCATCCATTTGATATCAATAATAATTTAAAACAAAAACATCTTTAGGAGTATCACATCCTGCAGAAACTTCATGTCAAATTTAAAATTTCTAGCACCAAAAGTTTGAGTAAGCATGATTAGAGTGTTTTCTAATAACGTCATTCTTTTACATAGTTGCCAGCTTGTATGGTTTGGCCTTACAATGTATGAATTTTCTTCTACATGTATGGTTGTATAAATGAAAAATAAGATTGTATGGTTTTAAATCTGAAAAAAAAAAAAAAAAAAAAAAAACTATCATGAAGGATTGTGGAAAAATGCTAATTTTGTGAAAAGATTGTGAAAAGAACAAATATTTCACTAATGATCACAGTAAAAAGTATAAATTTCATCAAGCATTGCGAAAAAACCCTGCAAACTTTGTTAAATTATTCTGGGGAAAAAACAAACCCATAAACTTCATTAAGTTATTGCAAAAATAACAGGAATTCTGTATAAGGATTCCAAAAATTTGTGAATTTCATCAAGGGATTACTAATTTTGTCAAAGATTGCAGAGAAATTGCTACTTTTGTCAGAGGATTGCAGAAAAAATGCAAGTATAGTCAGAGGATCGCAAAATAACTGTGAATATTATCAAAAAATCACTAACAAAATCAAAATTCACCAAAAAAAATTACAGAAAAACATGAACGTTGTCAAGATTGCAGAAAAAACCCACCAATTTCAGGAAAAGATTACAAAAAAAACCACTAACTTCCTCAAAAAATCATGAAAAAAAAAACAAAACACATTTCGTATAAGTATTTCTAAAAATGTGATTGCTAAATGTACAAACTGATGTGGTTAAATTTATATAAAAGTTAAACCATACATGGTGAAAACTTAAGCTTTATTTCCTTAGACCTAATGAATTAAAAGTGGTGAGAAATCATAAATTAAATATTCAGATAAAGAAAGATAAAAGTAAGGTGGTGAGTATAAAAACAAAGTTTATTTAAAATAAAAATAGCAAAAATCTAAAACAATTTAATATATTAGTATAAACAATACTTTAAACATTCTATTGCTTTTACAAAAGGCATTAACAATTTACTCATATGATATAAAGGATTCAAAATATATTTAACATAAACGAACTGACCTCATGTCGTTTGAAGTGGATGCTAAGTTGGCATTAAGGTGACTGCGTTTGGAATCTCCACATTAAGCATCTTAATTTTAATAGTTTTATAATGAACCAAGTCAAACTTTCTTTAAAAACGCATCCAATATAAACTGCACTGGGGACTAGCAGACATTGTAGAAAAATGTTTCTTTGCAAAACACCATGGACCTTCAAAAGAGATGTAGAAGGTAAGCAAATATTATCTCTAACTTGATGACGGCTGCTGATACAAATGACTTTCAAACTATAATGTTTACATACACTAAACAGAGTCCATTCTAAAAGACAGCTGAATTTCTTAAAAATGCCTGTTATCGGCATAAAATGTAAAACAAGTTTAAGAAATGTATGAACAAACTTTACATGAAGATGAAAACAGAACTATTAAGTGACATCCTAAGTCATAATGTAACAAATCTTCAACAAAACACTAATTAGTAACAGGAATGGCAAAAGTATAATAACCAAGGATCTGTTACGGAAGAAATTAAGTCCTTAGAAGGACCCTTCACAAAATTTTTCACTCTAAAAAAAACCCTTCACAAAATTCTTTCTCTTAAAAATAGGTCTCTTTTCCAAAGTTTTTCAGCTTTAAACTAAACCTTTCGCAAATTTAATCATTTGAAAACAAAATCTACCCTGTCACTTTGACATATAAAGAAAATATATGTGTTTTACATGCATATATCTGCGTAAAAAGCATATAGAAGAGAATCTGAATGTGATGATCTTTCAAATTCACAAAATTATGACTAGATTTTTCAAACTAAAAAAGCTGTTCACAATTTCACAAAAACAGGACCCTGATAGAAAAGTGTAGACAGACCCTTGATAACTGTAGTGTATATTTGTATTAACCAGTTATTCAGATGTAAACTTATTGCGCAACTCATAGAGCAGCAGCGGATCATTCTCGAAGGAAGATATTGTGACGAAACATCGTACAAATGATGTGCAGTAGACGTCAGGCAAACAATGCTGTCTAGCGGTGGCCATGAAACTATTGTCATTTGAGAGAATGACAGCACTAAAATCACAATTAAAAGATGCTACAAAATTTACATCAGCTGGTGTTTCTTGTGTTTCTGTTGCATTTATTATATAACATGGTTAAGTATTTTAAAAATAGAACATTTTCATACATGTACATATTATTTTTAAAAATCAGCCAAGATTTTATTTAACTGTACTATTTATTAATGTTTTTTACAAACTAACATCGTATATTGTAACAAACATATAAGAGTGTTATTATAAGAGTATTGGAGAATATGTATTTTTAATAAATTATATAATTGAGAATTATAAATTCTGCATTGCTGGTTTTATTCCAATATCTTTTTATTTATTCTAGTTGCTGTGTGGATGAGATAGCAGCTGAGCATGTAGCAGCTGATGCTATTATACATTTTGGCCATGCATGCCTTAGTTTTACTAAACGATTTCCTGTTTTATATATCTTTGGAAAAGCCCCTATAGATGTGCCAAATGTCGTCTCAGCTTTTAAAGAATGTATGCCTGATGTAACTAGTCCTGTAATAATTTATTATGAAGTCATGTTTGAACATGCTATTAGTAAGTTGTCTACCATTTATGTTTCTTCCTCCCTTTTATTAAATTTTGTTGTATGCAAATCTGCATTTTAAGCTTTAAATTGAGATTTAAACATTTTGAATTGAATTTCTAACTTTTGTTCTGAGTTGCACTTTTTGATGCGATTTTCAAAATATTCATGAGTAAATTACCTCCTACTTTTAATGAAACATTTAAATAGATAAATAAATAAATAATAAGTGAATCCATAGCTGCAAATTTTGATTTTGTTTCATATGGTTTTTGAATTTTAGGACAATTTTTCAAGCTACTCAATATGTATAAAATCTTCATCCCCCCTCCCCCTCTTTTCTTTACCTTAAAATATCCTTTAATTTCACCGAAAATAATCTTCTTTTCCCATTATGTATTTTAATTTTGGCAGTTTCTTTTATGCATATTTTAGAAGTATATTTTAATGTGTTTCTTTATATTGTTTACTATGTTAATATTTTTCTGAATTCGTTAAAATGTAAAAAAGTGTGCTTTTTAATTAAGATTTATCTATAATAGTAGCAGATTTATTGAATTTTGTTTATTATGAAGGCTGGCAGCTATATCTTTAAATTTCATTCTTATGATTCTGTCATATGTAGTGTATATGATGGCAGTAAAAAAGTGAAAACTTATTTCTGTGGTCAGTCATAAATAATACAGAATGTTTGTTATGTAATAGAACATTATATATTCAAGATTTCATTGCTTATTTTATGAAAATATATATAAAATGAGAAAGTTCTCAATTTTTTTTTTTTTTTTATATTGTGTATACATAATAGCTGTTATATTGGGTCATTCGGAAAATTCTGCGTTTTTTTAAATGATAAAATTCAATAAAGACGTACAAAAAGATAGTAAAATTTTATTGAATAACATAAGCACCATTTTGTTGTGTGATCTTTTTGGCAACTAGAAAATTCAATTAAAAAAGAGTTATTAGGTTTATTCTCAAAGAAGTTATCAGTTTAGTGTTTGGCAACTTTTAAAAAAGTGAAGTCTCGGCCGTTCAGAAAAATTTGAAGTGACGTGAAAGAACAAGGTCCGGTATATATAGGGAATGACACAAAATATCCCAATGCATATATATTTACACTCATTAAGGTGTTGCCTTATATTAATCGCAATGCAATGCAGAGCATTGTCCAGTTGTAATGCAGTACCTCAGAGATTCAACAGTTCTGATTACTTTTCTTCAATTTTTGCTCTCAAAACTGTCATTTGGTAACAGTACCTTTCCAAATTTATTGTTTCATTTCACAACAACAATTCATACAAAATAACTCTTTTGTAGTTCTACCATACACAAAGCATTTTCCTTTTTTTTTGGGGGGGGGGGGGTGCAGACCTCATATGGATGACACTTGGGGAGGTTCATTTGATCTCATGATATTTCCATACTAATATTATTGTAGAATATTCATTTTTAATCTCCAGTAATGAGTTGTTTGGAAAAAAAGAGCTTTTTCAATCAATTTTAGCAAAAAAAATCACAAGCTGAAATTCAAACAAGCATATTCTGTGTGGGGTAACCAGTTATCATAGCAGTTCATGCACCCAATCTTGTTCAAAGGATCATGTACTGGACCTTTTTGAATAATTAATCTATGTGATAGCTTCTGCACTGTGTAATGTGATTTTCCCGAGACAGATTATTTTCAGAGCTCCTCCTGGACATTTTGGAATATTTAATCTATGTGATAGCTCCTGCACTGTCTAATGTGAATTTCCTGATACAGATTATTTTCAGAGCTCCCCCTTTACAGATAGTGGTACTCCAGAATGAACATCATTTTTAGATTAAAATTTCTAGACTTAAACTTCTCAAACTGCCTTCAGGCTGTGCTATCTAAAATAGCACCTTGTCTTTATACAGTATAAATTTCGCAAGCAGTCGTGCTAGCATTTTTACCTTTTTTTAAATAAAAGAGCATTATATGGCAAAAATTAACTTTTTTCTTCTGCACTAAAAAAACTGCACTGAAACAAACAATTATGCACTAATACAAGTGAGAATCATGCAGCATGAGCAAGAAAGACTGAATATACAACATTGGGTCATTCAAGGTCATGCCTTAGTAGAAGTAACAAAATAATTGAAACAAAGGTTTCTACACTACTGGAATACTTGGAAAACAGAAAAATGTCAGGGAAAATAACAAGTGCTCAAAAAGTCATGGAAAATGGCATTTTTTTTTTTTTTTTTCTTCTAAAATCTGGAAAAGTCAGGGAATTTCTTTTGTGTGTATGTGCTATCATGTGATAGAATTCTCTCGAGTTCCGAAGTCCGCCTGAAAAAAAAATTGATTTTTCACTTGCAAATAAAATTTTTGATAAATTCAACTTTTTGACATAAAGATCTTTTAGCTATACAAATTTATTGAATATTTAAATAAGAAAATTACAAGGTATTAAAAAAAGGGGTAACTGAACTTTAAATTTTATAAGACAAAAAATTTAAATTTACACAACGAACTGCTTCTGAAATAACACAAATAACATATGATGAGCAGAACTGTCTAAAAGAATTGAATGTTTAATATATATAAATTTATGTGCTTTGATAAATTTGTGCTAGCTGCACAAAAAGTTACTTTGAATCGATCTGAATTGTATTTTAGTAGGGGTTTTTTATTTGTTTTTAATTTATTATCCTATTTGTTACATTTTAAATATCAAGTGATATAGATTTTTATTTTCAAATGTATAAGTTATTTTCATTTTCAGAGGTAAATTTACATTTTATTGTTAATCTATCAATGTATTCTCTTTTGCTGTATCTTCGAATTTCTAAAAATGTTGTGAATTGTTGGTCAGGGAATTGTGGGAAATATAAGCCTGGAAAATCTGGAAAAGTCAGGGAATTTTGTTATTCAAATAGAGTATGAACCCTGGAAACTGAGCTTCTCTTTGAAAAACCACAGAACCTTCCGGATGACCCAATACGTATGATTCTAAATGACAATTTTAATTTAAAAACAGGTTTTGATTTGAAATTATGTGGTGTTATTTATTTCAAACTTATTACATTATTGATTGATGAAACATCCTTATAAATGATTCTGATAATAAAGTTTTAATTCTTTTTATTTTTAATGTAAACTCTAAATCTGTTTGCATTATAGCGAGATATTTCAGATATTCTTTTCTATCGTTGTTAGTGCCAAAAATAAAATGGGCTATGACACAAATGCTAAAATTCTACTGATCAATGAAAATATTGTTTTAGACAGGTTGTTTCAGTCTTAGGACTTGTTATTTATTAATTGTAATTTATTGTTAATTAAATATTTTTTGTAGTATAATTTTTTTTTTTTTTTTGTGTGTGTGTAAGGGGGCTTAGGGTGTGAAAACTTTTCAAAAAATCGATTTTTTTAATGATCTAGTTTGATTATTCAATTAATTCTGAACTCAATGCAAAAAAAACCGCATAAAAATATTTGCATTTTTAACAGAGTTATAAGCATTTATGTATCAACACTTTCAAAGCCGCACCCATATAATTTCAACTTTAAGTTGCGTTTTCTCAAAACTTGATTTTTGACGACTAACACCAAGAAAGAAAAAAAACTATTTGATGAAATGGCTTAAATTTTTTTTTGCATTAGCTATAGAATGAATTAATATATTTTAGATAGTTTAGTATTTTGAGTATTTTTAATGAAAAAAAAGTTGTATTTTTTAGGGATTTTTTAAATCTTCAAATTTAAAAGGTTTTTAATGTTTTTTTTGAGTGATAGTTATATCCTTAATTCATTCTATAGAGTAAAGTTTCAGGATTCAGTTTCGAAAACTGTGTTACATAAATTTTGCTATATTTATTATTATATTACATTGAAGTACTTCATTTTATAATTTTATAAGACTACAAACATACCTTTAAAATATCAGAAAGTTTAAATTAATTACACTAAATACTGTTTTTATATGGACTCGAAGTGAGAGCTCTGTTTTCATGTTTTTCCGTATCAATCAAGCCCTGAGCCCCCTTAGAATAGGATTCTGTTAAAGATAGGTTTTACTGTATTAGGCTATTTCCATGAGTACTTGTAGTGTAAGTCACAGGCTACGATTTTTGGCTACCAGTATTATAGAACAAAAAAAGTGTGAATAATTTTATTGGCACATTCTCATTAATTGAATAAGGCCAAACAGACTTTTCGAAAATAACGGTGGCTAACAAGCATAGCAATTAATAAGTTATGTGACTTACACTACAGAACGCATGGAATTAGCCATTAGAAAATAAATTCCCTCACTAAAATTTGCTCACATTATTTATATGACAAACAGACTTAGACACAGAACAAAATTTTCTTTTATCAGTATAGATTAATAGTTTGAGAAGTTGGCTTTCATGGTGTCTAATGCCTGGATCTTTGCAATGTGATTTCTGCAGAATTTTAATGAAAACTAGGCATTTTTTGAATTTAAAACAGCTAACTGTCAAATTTGTTCTAATGTTTTAAAAAAGTAATGTTTGTGTGTTTGTAGGGGTAATTTCTGAAACAACCAAACCAATTTAAAAAGTAATGGTGGCAAAATGCTTGTGACCTGCTCACACATAGGCTATATTTTTTCATTTTGGTACAAACACCCCTCAACTCAAAATGAGATTCAAGAACAAACAATATTCTAAAATTGAAATTTCTGTGATGTTGCTGAAAATTTGATTAATTTTTTTAATTAGTTCAAGTTGTTTGTATGGGTAATCTCTGGTACAACCAAACAAATTTAAAAAATAATGATGGCAAAATGCTTGTGAGCCTGCTCAAACATAGGCTATATCTTTTATGTTAGTACAAACACCCTTCTACTCAAAATGAGATTCAAGAGCAAACAATTTTCTACTATTGTGATTTTTGCAATATTGCTGAGAACTTTAAAAAAAATATATATATATTAAGTCAAGTGGGGTATCGTTTGTTATGTACTTTTTAATTAGGAATCCATAATACTTATCCGCAAGTCTATACAATCATTCATTACAAAGTTATAGTAGATTTTATGAATATAAAGTCGAAAATTATGCTTTATTATTGAGCACAGCCTTCTTACATTTATTTTACATTTCATATTCATAAAAGCTGCTTAACTTTATAATGAATAGTCGTATCGACTTGCGAGCAGTGTCATATGATTCAGAATTTAAAAATACATAATAAATGATACCCAATACATAAAACATAACAAAACACACATATATTTGATTTTTTTAAGACACGAATGCTCGAACAAAATAGTTTTTACAAAATTCAAAATTTAAAAAGACGTAAAAGCAAAAAAAATAATAATTCCAAAGAGAATTGAATCTCTGAAGCAGTTTGAATAAACATACGCACGTTTCGTCAAAAAATTGGGGTAAACATGCGGATTTCGTCAGATGATTGCAGAAAACGTGCATTTTGTTCAAAAATATCAAAAAAACATTCAATTTGTAATGAAAGATCGCGAATAAATGCGGCATGTTCCTCAAAAGATCGTGAAAAACACACTATACTCGCCTAAGAATCGTGAAAAAAAAAAAATTAAAAAAATGTGAATTTTGTCAAAAACAAACAAAACATGGTCAAAAAATTGCAGAAAGCACGCAAAATTCACCCAAAAATCTCGAAAAGCATTTAAATTTTATGATAAGGTCACGAAAAACATACCATGTTTGTCTAAAAATCACGTTAAAAAAACATTTTGTCAAAAATCGCTAATCTTGCCAAAAATGAACAAAATGTGGTCAAAAGATATTTAAAAAAAAAACATGAATTTTGTCAAAAAATTGCTAGCATCT
This sequence comes from Maratus speculifer, assembly GCA_964019185.1. Classification (NCBI taxonomy): domain Eukaryota; kingdom Metazoa; phylum Arthropoda; class Arachnida; order Araneae; family Salticidae; genus Maratus; species Maratus speculifer. The sequence goes on from OZ025294.1 coordinate 282,539,317, forward strand.
TCTAAATAACGCAAAAAACAGCAAATTTTGATGAAAGATTGCAAAACGCATGCAAATTCATCCAAAAATCACAAAAAAAAATATGCAAATTTCATCCATAGATTGTGAAAAATTTCATTTTACTGATAGAAAATCATATTTATTACTACAAAATCTAATATTTGTTGCTCAAAAAAAATGGATTTTCTATTCCAAAATCAGATTTTAACTGCTTCAAAATTTTTTTAGAATATACTTTCATCCCTGTTACTGAGAGTTGTCACTTTTGTTTCATTTTGAAAATGGAAATCTAAATAATAGAGGATAAAATTTTGAAAAATATTGTTCTACAGTGTGTTTTTAATTCAGGTTTGTTGTATATTGTATTCATATATGTTTCTTTGAGTTTAAATTTCTCTAAAATATTTTAAAAAGCCAAATTAAGCATTATTTTTGTCCTGCTGCTAATTTTTCATTATTATTCCAATCGGTACCCAATTGTCATTTAAATGTTCAAAGTTAGCAAAAAGTGTCAAGAAATTACTCTTTCAAATATCGAAATATTTTCAAGATAGCAATCATTTTAATTTTTAGGAGCTTATTTGCATTACAATTTCATTATTCTGCTCAAAAAACAGCTTTTATTGCCACAAAAATAAATTTTTTGCTGCTACAAAAATGGGTTTTACTGCTACAAAATCACATTTTTGCTGCTTGGAACTGCTCCAAAATACAATTTTGCTGCTCCATAAATGGACTTTACTGCTCCAAAACTGCTCTAAAATGGCTTTAGCATACTTGCATCCCTAAGATATTAACAGAGCTCTCAAGGCAGCCATTGTGTATGCAATGACATATGTTCCCAAAATTCATTACCTAAAGTCTATTTTGACAGCCTGTGGAATTGGTTATTACGTTTGGCAATGGATTTAATGAATGTCCCCCAGTGTGTATGTAGTCACCTGTGCAGAAAGTTCAAATAAAATCAATGGTCTATCTCTAGTATATACTCTGTTTGAAAGCAATTGTGCATTTGTCCTCAGATATCTGATATACCCTGAAGTGGTTACAGTTTAAGATGCAGATGTATATAAAAAACAGTTGATTAAAAATTTGAAATTTAAAGGGTGTGAAATAAACAGGAAACATTCTAAATTACAGTTTATTTTGAATTATTAGGGCTAGAAACTTTTGACAAAATACGTGCTTTACCCATGGTCCTTAGGGAAAATTTGGTTTTTTCCGCAGTCGTTTGATGACATTTTATTATTATTATTTTTTAATATGATGCTTTGACGAAATACTTAGTTTTTTTTTCCTTGATCTTCAGACGAGATATTTTTTTTCCATACAATCGTTTGACAAGTTTCATGTTCTTTCAGCAGTACTTTGCTGAAATATGCATTTTTTCAACAGTTCTTTCACGAAATACTTCATTTTTTTTTCTTCTCGATCTTCAGACGAGATACTTTCTTTTTACACGATCCTTTGAAAAGTTCAGTGTCTTTTCAGCGATACTTTGAGGAAATATACATTTTTTCAATAGGCCTTTGATGAAATTTGCATTATCTCATGATCTTTACATGAAATTAGTGTTTTTTCCCCCGACCCTTTTATAAAATTCGCATTTTTCCCCCGATCCCTTGATAAAATTCTTGCTTTTGCTGCGATCTTTAATGAAGCTAGCTATTTTTTCTGAAAATGATTTATTTATTTTTTATTTTGGTGTAATTTGTCAAAATTTGCGATACTTTACGTTTCAAATTTCTGTACTGATGACTGGCTTTTCACAATTTTCGGAAAAATTCGGAGCAGAATCCACCTCTGTAATACATATTGCTGCAAGGGGAAAAAAATCATTGTATCTGCCGCCCTGGCAGAAGCACCACACTAAGTATATTTTCAACTTTTAAACTCTTATGCGCCATGGTTTACACGCCTGAAAATACAGTACAGTAGAAGCCTGATATAACGTGGTTGTTGGGTGACATGTTTCACACTCGTATTATAACTTAACCATGGTATATCGAAATGATGTCAAAGAAATGGTACAAAATGAAGGAAAAACTTACCAGCTTTGTGAAATGTAATTAATTTTATCATTCATTGAACATTGACATAATCTTGCACTGTCATAAAAAAGTCCATAAGTGTTGTTTGGCAAGCTGAGGCATTTCATTTCTTTTCAGCATACTGTTTCATACTAGCAAGATGTTGTAGATGAACACAATCTGAATAGTCTCTTTTTTCCACCCACGAAATTACCTTCATTAAGTGTGAAATGATTTCACTAACATGTGGAATGTCATCTTTCATTATCACATCATTTTCAATTTCATCATCATCATCTTGCTCACTGCAATTTTTTATGTGTTACAGTAGGGGTGCACAACCTTTTCAAGACAAGGGCCACTTACAAATATGTCTGGGTAGTCGAGGGTCACATCAATAACACGAAGAAAATTCAATTTCGAAGGTGATCTGTGGCCTATAATCGGATAAAAAATAAGTTTTCAGAGGGAAGTGGGGGAGATACCCCTTTAGGTTTGCTTAACCAGTGAAAATATCCAATTCAGTTGGTAAGGATATATCAGCAGTTTTTACTTTTGCATATATAACGGATATAGCAAGGATTATTCTTAAGATGAAATAGTAATACCTGACTTTATGCAAGAGAGTAAATTTTGTTTCATTAAGAGTGCTAAAAAACAAAGATAAGTGGCTGTTGTCGAAAAAAAAGGAACTTTGGAGAGGGAAGGAGCTGATCAACATTTTCCATCTCTCATCACTGAAATTCCCAATTTTTCAACGCCTAGTCAACAAAATTTGCAGCTTTCCATACCTGATGAACCAATTTTGGGCACTATACGAAAGTGATCGACGAAATTCACAATTTTTACGAAACTGATTGAGAAAATTCGATCTTTCCATGTCTAATCAACAAAATGTGCGATCCTTACGAAACCGATAGAAAAAATTCGCGATTTTTACAAAACCGATCGATAAAATTCACAAATTTTAGTGTCAATCGACCAAATTCGTGATTTTTACGAAGCCAACCCTGAAATTTGCAACTTTCACAAAACTGATCGGCAAAATTCACGATTTTTCTTCGCATGATCGATCAAATTTGTGATTTTTCTGAGGCTGATCGACGAAATTATTGATTTGTACAAAACTGATCACTGAAATTTGTGATTTTTATGAAACGGATCGACGAAATTCAGCATTTTTCTCTGCATGATCCATAAAATTCGCGATTTTTCTGTGGCTATTGATGAAATTATCAATTTTTACGAAGCCAATCGACGAAATTATCGATTTTTACGAAGCCAATCGACGACAATTCACGACTTTTACAAAGAGAATCGGCGATATTCTGGATTTTTACGAAGCCGATTGAGAAAATTCACAATTTTTTTGCACCTGATCAACAAAATTTTCGATTTTTCTGCGCCTGATCGACGAAGTTATTGATTTTTATGAAAGCGATCAATGAAATTCGCGATTTTTAGAAGCCTATGGATAAAATTTGTGATTTCTACGAAATCGATCGACAAAACTCATGATTTTTACAAAGGTGAATGGCGAAATTAGGGATTTTTCTTCGCATGATCGGCGAAATTTGCGATTTTTACAAAGTCGATCGAGAAAACCCACAAATTTTCCGCACATGATCAACAAAATTAGCAATTTTTTACGATCCTGATCGACGAAATTTGCAATTTTTCCTAGCATGATTGATAAAAATCGCGATACTTCCAAAATAGATCGACGAATTTTGGGATTTTTACAAACGTTATCGAGGAACACAATTTTTATAAAGCCGATTGAGGGCATTTGCATTTTTTACAAAGCTGATCGACGAAATTTGATATTTTTACAAAGTCGATCGACGAAATTCGCAATTTTTCCTCTTGAGATCGATAAAATTCGTGATATTCCCTTGTCTGACCAACGAAATTCACAATTTTTCAGAACCCGATCAATAAAACTCGCGATTTTTCCTTGTCCGATTTACGAAATTTGCGCTTTTACCGTCTTAACTGACAAAATCTGTATTTTTTTTGCCGTCCAATCAACAAAATTCGTGATTTTTAACTAATTTTGATGAAATTGCATTTTTGTACACAACAATTCATGATTTTTTTCTCTTGCTAAACTTACAAAACACACGGTTGTTTTGCAGCTGATCAACGAAATTTTCAATTTTTCCATGCATCCTCGCAAAATTTGCGATTTTCCTATGCCTTATCTATGAACTTTGCGATATTTTTGTTCCTAATCGACAAAATTGGCAATTTTTTCGTGCCCGATCAAGGAAATGCGCGAGAAAACATCCGATTTTTCCGCAGCCGATGAGTTTAAATTGCAATTTTTTCGTTAATCATTAACAAATCTGACGATTTTTTCTTGCCCGATCAACGAAATATGCGATTTTTGCTTCCGATCGACAAAATTCGTCATTTTTCTGTGCCTGATCGACAACAACTGCATCCAATCGGCTAAATTTGCAAATTTTTTTCGACCCTAATGAGCAAACTTCGTGATTTTTTCACACCTGATGAATGAAATGTGTGATTTTTCTGCACTTGTTCAATGAAATTCGCGATTTTTCCGTACCTGATCAAAGAAATTTGCGATTCTTAAGTGACTGACGAAATGTTATATTTTCCCGCAGTAAATTGTCAAAATTTACGAGTTTTTTTTTCTGCGACTTTTGCAAAAAAAATTGCAATTTTTTCTAATTGTAAATGGTCGAAGTTTGCAGGCCATATGTTTACTCATCGCAGGCCACTTTTGGCCCGTGGGCGATAGGTTGTGCATCCCTATGTTACAGCATCAATGATATCCTGATCTCTTATGACCTTTGAAATTAGTTCACTGTTGTCAATTTCTATCAAGTCATTTAAATTGTCAACAGAGATATCCAGATGCATAGCACAAACTGCAGACTGCCAGTCCCTCATTGTGTTCATTGAAATTTTAAATGTAAAACTTTTCATAAAATTGTTCTTTTTTCCGGGGACATATTTTTCCCTGCGTTAAATCCAAATTCACGGTATATTGGACTGCGTTATTTCAGGCTTTTACTGTATTATTTTTTTGTTGCAAGACTTAAAAATATGCTATCCCATTTTCCTTTGATTATTTGTAATACTCAAAGTTTTCAATCTTGGCTTAAATGAACTTCTTGCACACATGTTTGGCAAGTAAATGATTAATCAAACTCGCCAAATTGTGAGTGCTCAATTTCTGTTTTTTTTATGTGTGTGCCAGTGCAGTCCCAATTCTTATCAGAATTATAGTGAATGATTGGTGACGTGTTTCATGTTCAATTGCACCATGCCATTTGCATTACTCTGTTTATAGAGGTACTAAATCAACAACACCAATTGAAGTTTAGCAACAGCCAAAGACAATGAAAGGATTGTGCAACAGACATTTCTCTATTGTCCATTATTGTCTATCTTATGCACCAGCTTCCTGCTGATGAAAACACAAACAAAATTACTTGCATCAGGTGCCAAATAGAAAAAAGTTTTGTTGGAATTTGGCATTTAGCCATTTACCATACTGTTTATTAGTTGTATGCAAAATATCATTGGCCGATCTGTTTTTCTATCTAATAGAATTGAAATCTTATAGGAATTTTTAGTCTATATTTTCACAATAATAAATCAACGATAGTTGTTATGAGTTTTTATTTAGACTACTAAAAGAATGTCAGAAACATTTGTACATTCAGGAGACAATTAGAATGAATTATTCTTAACC